>JAWNOF010000014.1:10000000-12877500 GCA_035046165.1 Drosophila rubida | reverse complement strand
TTCGCTAAAAGTCAACGCTCGAGCAAATGGTGTTATTCTCGAGAAGCAACAGCAAAAGCAAGCAGTTCACAGGCATTTAAAGCGACTTTATTATAATTAGCTTAACTTGTTAATTTTATTATGCCGGATTCAAAGCGCTGCAGATGTCACAATTACATTTCAAGCAAATTAAGCTTTAAGTAGCTAAGTAAAAAGAAAAGCGCAAACAATCAGCTTTTGTTTGCCTCTTTTTTGTGTGGGTTAAAAGCACAGTTACGGGCTGTAGGGCATCTTGCAGTAGAGCAGACTGGGCCCATAGTTTAGTTATTACGTCTTACGTCTATGTCCAGCTATTGTTATATAACTCTTTTGTTTGGCCACACAGTTGACTTGGGCCATTTGTTTGGCTGGCTGGGGTCCTTTTATAAATATATATCTTTATCATTTAGTTTTAGTCCCTGACAAGTGCAGACCACATGTTGTCGCCTCGCCGCTTCCACCGACCACATGCAACATTAGCTTCAGCTTCTGCTCGAGCTTCGGTTTTTGTTGCGAACTTCCAATTTCTTTGGGGCCTGCCCACAAATTATAATTACAAATGATATATTTTGGCGTTTTTATTATGAGACTGTGCATAAAATAAATGATCTAAACGCCTATTAGAGCTCACTTCTATGACAAACGTGCAAAACTTTGCCCCGCTTTGCTGCTCTTTTATTTTATTTTCGCCACTGCCATACCCTACAGAGCGAGGGGATGGTGAAGTGGAAATGAGCTATGAGAATTGTGTGATAAATTAAAATATAAACTAGTAGCCAAATCAGATGAAGTGTCAAACTTATTCTACAGTAAATACGAATTATTAACAGCAGAACAGCTCCCAAATTGTGTGAGAGCATATTGCACTTTTCAGAGAACGCTTAAATTAAAAATAGTTGTATTGATTTGCGCTTATTAATAGTTCCATTTCGGCTGGTAAAGTTCAAGGCCCAAATACGATACGCACAGCGAGCAGAGTATGGTTAATTCGTCGTATAAACTGTGATACTCGCATTCCTCTCCTTTTCTTAATTCTATAAATATTTGATATGGCGAACTGGGGCTATCAATGAGGCTGCTGGGAACGGGAAGCAGCGAGCTGAGCAGCAAAGACGCGGGGGCCTGAAGGTTGGATCTGGGGCTTGAGGACGGCTCCACGACGTGGCATTGTTGTGCGTAGAAATATCTAAGCTATGCGGCGTACCGAACCGGGCATAATCAAAATACAATTGTGCGAGGATGTGCGTGTGTGTGTGTTTGTTTGTGTGTGTGTGCGAGTGTTTGTAAGTGTTGTAACGCGTGCACAGCGTATTTTTTCGCTTACACACATACAAGTATATACGCACTTTTTGTGTATGTTTTTTAGCCTGCTATTTGTTTGGCAGCAAACTCTACCTGTGCTGACAGCCTGACACGCTTGCTCTGCGCTCTCGGCAGTCTCGGCACTCAGCTGCGCTGCGAGCGTTTGCCATAAACTGGAAGACGACGGCGGCAGCTAGGAGAGCGCACTCGTATAAGAGAGCGCCCGTGGATGTGTGCTGGAGAGGCTGTTATTGGCCAGTGGCAAATATTGGGGCTGCAGTGGGAAAGAATAATAAATTAATTAAATATAAATTATAACAACATGGCGCATCTAGCGAGAACGGGCAAGCGGCAGCGTGTGTGGCGAGAGAGCGAGACGCGAGAGTGAGAGTGAGTGTGTAATGTGACCAGTTCGGCGAAAGAAGGCAGCTCCTGGAAGCCGTCGTTTATGGCTCGTGTGTCGCGTGGCGTCGTTTGGCTTCGGCTTCCATTGGCTACGCGGCTGTGGCCCCAGACTCGAGACTCGAGCCAGCTCGCTGGCACAGGACCCAAAACGTTTTCGTGCGCTGCGCTGACAACATCCTCGCAGGACCAAAAAGCGGACGGTGCGTTGTCTCACAACCAAATCTATATTTGTGTGAGGGTGTGTGTATGTCTCTCTGTCTCTCTCTCTCTCACTCTGTATGTGTGTGCAGAAAGTTTTAATCGTGTGCTTTGCCTGTGACTGTGACTGTGACTGCTGCCGAGGTGTTGGTAAATTGATTGCACTTTAAAAACCCACAAGACGTCGCACAAATCGCCAATCCAGTGATCAACTGCAAAGCAAAACGAAATGAGAAAAGCAGCACGGCGCAGTCGAATGCAAAATCGAATTGAAAAGTGCTCAACAAAATTGAATACAAACCCAATTTTTATATAATCAAGCAATAAAAATGACACAGCTCTTCGCTGTGTGAGTGTGTGCGCACACTGTGTGTGTGTGAGTGTCTGCGTGTGTGTGTGTGAGTGGCTGTGTGTGTTTGTGTGCGAGTGCAGAAATGTTAATGCCATTGTAACAAATGTGTACAAGACTGTCCCTGTGTGTGCGTGTGACTGTGACTGTAACTGTGTGCACGAGTGTGCGTGTGTGTGTGTGCTGCTGGGAGTGTGTGTGCGTGAATTCTCGTGCCTTCAGGCCTTTCATAAAGAGGTCAAAACGTTGCTTTCGTTTTTCTACGTTTTGCAGTGTGCAAAGTTTTTCGTTGCTGCCGCCGCCGCTGCCGCCGCCGCCGTCGTAGCTGCTGCTGCTACTTTTGGCTGGCCAAGACAGAAAATTTAACTGGCAACCAAAAACTGGTAGTCGCCGTTTTTTGTTGGCACCGCCCTCTTAAAGTGTGCTCTATGTGTAGCCAGCCCGCAAATGATATAATGATTAAAATATTTCTGCAAAGCTTTTGCGCAAATGAGAACAAATTGGGCAGCTAACATTGCCAACTGCATTTGCAAAGCCTTCGCTCACGAGACATTATTAATGCTCACTTGAAGATGCAAGACAAATAGTCCACAATGTCCCTAATCACAATTTGAATTTGCAAGAACTTCGAAACTTTTACTATAAACACAAACTTATTATACAATGTAGTTGCTCAAAATAAATATATGAATCTGCGCTCAGCATAATTTTTATGCTCATTACTTCATAAACTTTTTTAGACTTTGTCTTGAAAACTTTGTCTATTTGCTCATTAAAACCAGAAGACCAATTTTGGTTATTAAATGAGCAGACAAATATTTGTACAAATTGTATAACACGTCTCAAGTTTTAAAGAATTGGTTAAATCATTGGGTTTCAAGTGACGCGCCGAGTTTTAATCAATTTAATGTGCAATTATGTAAAGGCTGAAAGAGAATAGGCCCAAAACTGTTACGCAATTGGCAGCAGAATTTCACGCACCTCAGGAGAATCAAATACCATAATTAATAATAATGCCCAGCGACTCGAAATTCCTGGCTTAAGTTTGGCCTATGACTAAAAATACTAGCACAAAAAAAGGCAGCAGCAAAAAGTGCGAGGCTCATACGCACACACACACACAATGACACACAGACGCACGAGCACACACAAAGAGTCCATGAAATGAAAGAGAGGGTGGGGAGCAGGACATTAGCGGCAGCTACTCAAAGCATAACAATGAACGTAACCGCACATAGAGCCCAGAGACAGCCATAGACAGCCACAAGCAGCTACATAAAAAATGAGAGAGAGGGAGCGACATACAGCGAGCGCGAGAGAGAGGGATAGAGCGAGCGAGTGAGCGAGCAAGGCATGGAAGTGGATGTTGGGGAATGAGTGTTACCTACTAAACTAAATGAAAGTAAAAATTGTAAGCGTAAGCTAAAACAACAAACACAACACACGCAGCAGAAAACGAAAGCAATAACAGAAAACGTGAGCAGCGATAAGAACACTGAGATAAGCAGCCGAGCGTAAGCATGGAAATAACAATGCGAAACGAAGAGAGTCCAAACACACACACACACACAGACAGCGAGAGAGCGCGAGTGCTTGGTGAGAGCATGAGTTTTATAGTTTGTGAGTGCGTGAATGCTTGCCAGCAGAGTGTGCAGACTGATCGAAACTCTGTTAGGAGGCCGACAGCTGGCTGTTAAGCGATTTAACATTGCATGTTACGCCACTTTACTTTGAATGCCAACTAAGTTTTAATTGAATTTCTTTCCCTTTTGCCTCTTCCTCTCTCGACAGATTTAACAGCTCGTGCATAGGTTGAATGCGATACGAAAATACGAAAATGTAAACAAATGTAGCGCACGCGCAGCAGCAGCAATAACAATAACAAACAAACAAACAAGCAAGCAAGCACAAGCAAGAAGCAAGCAACACCAAATTGTAACTCAAGCAAAATAATAACACACAAGGAATTCTCTCTCTCGCTGCCATAAAACTGGATCTGACTGCCTTCCAGCTGGGGACCGAGCACCAAGCTGCTGCTCGTCGTGCTCCTTCCAGTGGGGCCTGCTGCAGCAGACGGCCACAACAACGTCAGCAGTGCTGTCCTGCGAGTCCTGTCGTGCTGTCCTGGCGTTGCTGCGGCTCCTGGTCCTAGTACTGTAGTGTTGTAGTGTGTGCTGGTTCCGCGCTCGACACTCTACACTGGCAAAACTCAGGGAAATTTTCCAAACACACTCACACTCACACAGACACTAGCGCGCACATAATACACACACACACACAGAGACACGAAACGTTGCGTTGCCAAAAAAACGAAAGCAAAGAATATATCTTCACATGGCCTGGCCAGAAGCCGTTTGCGAATTTCGAGGAAATGCTGCGACAAGCCTCGACAACAACAACAACAAAAGCAGCAACAAGAACAACGACGAGGGCAGCAACTGCAACAGCAAGAGCAACAACACAACGTTGCTTGTTTAGTGTGGTGTTGTGTTAATTGTTATTTATGTATAATAGTATATATAAATTTGTGTGATATTGCAACAACAATGAGCAAAAGTTGTGCAAATGCAAAAGCATAGCAGCAAATAGCTAGAGCTAGAGCGAGAGAGAGAGGAGTGGGAGAAGGAGAAGAAGGAGTAAGCGTGTCAGGACAGACAGCTAGAGAGAGAGAGAGGGCGAGAACTTTTAAGCGGCGCAAGCGGAGTCAAAAAGTTTCAGCAAACAACAAAACACAAACAACGACAACAAACGGTTTTGCAATAGCAGCAACAACAACCAGAGCGACTGTAACCAAAAAAAAGAAACAAAAAAACAAGCGATAATAACAAGAACAAAATAATAAGAAACAACAACATTTAACGGGTCCAATGTTGCAGCAAACAACATGCAGCAAACAACAATGGCAGCAACGACAGCAACAGCAGCAATTAGACAAACAAGAGCAGCAGCAACTGCAACAGCAGCAGCAGCAACAACACCAAGAGCTACAACAAACAGCTAAAGCTCATAGCTACAGCAACAACAGCGACAGAAACAAGAGCGGCAGCAGCAGCCGCATAAGCATTAGCAACATTCGCTTTAGCAACATGTTGCCAGCCGGACGACATGCAGCCAGTGAGAATACAACAGCAACGGCAACGGCAACAACAAGCACAACAACAACGATAGATTTCAATAGTCGCAGGCGTCGCGGTCGACTACGAAGCGCGCTCAAAAGTTGCCAATTAGTGCCAGCAGCAGATGCAAATGTTGCTTTTACACAACAACAACAACAACAGAAACATAAACAACAACAACAACAACAACCAACAACCAAACACCATGCAAAGCTTTTGTTATCAATAATGTGCGCGTACATTGTCGATTGTGTAAATATTTTAAGACGCTTAGTATTATTAACATTAAATACCACAACAACTCCAATAACAACTGCAACAACAACAGCTGCAAGCATAAAGCGAGCACAAGCAGCAAGAACAACAACAGCAACAACAACAACAAGCAAACATCAAGCCGCCAAGGCAATTGGTGGGCGTGGCCCGGCATTTAATTGCACACTCGTGTTGCTGCTGCTCTGCCTCCTGCTCTCCCTGCTGGGCAGTGTCCAGGGCCACAAGCCCAAAACAGCCACACAGCACAAGCAGCACCACAACCAGCAACAACAACAACTACACCAGCCGGCGCACAATAACGATGTGACGGTTAATAACATGGGGGGCGGGGCCGGTGTGCCGCCCACTTATCAAGTGAAATCATCGCAAACATCGAACGAGGATGAGGGCGAACTCCTCTACGACGAGCAAATGTTTGGCGAGGAGGAGGAGGAGGGCGCCCAACTCAACATGATGCACGGCAACGGCAACGGCATCGCGAACAGCGGCGGCGGCAGCGATGAGGATAATGTGGCCAATCAACATGGTATCAATGGTAAGTGCAAATTTTTCTCAGCTTCAATTTGTGTTGAGAGCAATGCTCACACAGTTACACACACACATAGCCAGACACAATCGCCCGCTTCTGCGTGATTTCGTCCTTTGGCTGAGCTATGACTAATGGCATTTGTATTTAAATGAGGCAACGAGGTTAGGAGTGAGAGCTGTTGTAGCTGAAGGCGGATGGCGAGGATTGCGATGTGTTGTATAAGTGATTTATGTGACAGGCGAAATGTACAAGTAAGCTGGAGGCATCTTCTTCTCAACATTCGCAAATTCAATTTGACTTGCATGGCGCCTCACAGTTGTACAGAGCATGTGTTCCACGTGCCGTATGCGTAACATCTGAGCCAATCAAAAGGGCAACTGAAGCAGCGAAAATGCATGTCAAGTGTGCAAATTTATTCATTAGTTAGGTTTGCACATATTCTTTTCTCAAGAACTCAGAAGTAACGAATTTGAATGAAAAATAATAATTCAATAGTTCACTTGGCGTATGCGTAATATCTCAGGCAATAAAATTGATACTCAGACAGCACAACTACAATTGCAAAAATGTGTTCATTAGTTGTATTTAAACATTGGTTTTCAGTTGAGCTTTCAAAAGAAGTTATACGTTTGATTAAAAAAATAATTCAAGGGCCAATTTGACGTATGCGTAATTTGTCTACCAACTAAATGAGAACCGAAGCAGCGCAAATCAATGTCAAGTGCAAACATTTTGCAAGGAGGCGTATGAGTGATAATTTCAATAATGAGTTGATTTGCTTAGCATACTTTTAGGAGCTGCATTAAATTATGTGAAACGTATTAATTTTACAATCAGCTCAAAAGTATGCAATACATATTTGATTTATTTGTTGGATTAAAAATCTGGCGGAATATTTACGCTTATTTTGCTGTTTCGCATAAATTGCATTAATTAAGCAAAATTAACTTGGGAGTTGAGTTACACTAAATTGCTGCAAGTAATCTAAGACGATTTATAGGCAATTGAAAAAGTTGTCACATACGCTGATTAAATTCGCTTGCTCTCTCTTTCTCTCTTTTGTTTCGATATAATGTTATAAGTGCTATAAAGTATTCCCATAGACCACATAGTCACCTTGAATTTGTTCGCATTTGAGCATGGCGTATACGTAATGCCATAAATATGGTCATAAATTACGTATACGTAATACTTGCAAGCACAATTAATTGATGGCAGTTAAACAGCTGCCAGCATACACATATGCCGACATATATGCCAAGTGAACTGCATTCGTGCACTTTCTTCACGCGGCAAAGTCAAGTTGGAAAACCTTTTTCACCTTTGAGCTCGTGGCATGTTGGGCCCACACACACACACACACACACACACATGTATTTTTGGCAACAACAATTAAACCCCAAAACGTGGCGCTCTGTGTGTTTGACTAGGCGTGTGGACCCCGGAGCCATTTCTCATTTTAATGACTCAACTGAGCTGTCTCCCTAGCAGGCCACCTCCTGCGTTCCCCGCTCCCCCTCTACTGCCGTCTGTCTCCCCTTTCTATCTGTCTGCTGCACACACACGCGCCAAAGTGGCTGACAACAAAAAAGTGAAGAAAACAAGCAGCAGTTAAATGGACTCGGCAAATAGGTTGCGCGACTTTTCAAACACTCTGTCACATTAAAGTAAACGCAGAACAAAGGCAAAAAGAAACGATAAACTTTTTAATTTGAAGTCCACAACAAAACTAGGCAATGAAATATGATAAAAGAGATTCATTAAATCGATAATTAGGTTCAAATAGTTTAAATAGACTTGAATTAAGTGAGATTTTGAAGAAGCTTTTAGATGTTTGCACAATATTTCCGATATTGTTACATAATCAGCAATATCAAATACTAGCTCTTGAGTAAACTATTTCATGAATATCTATTTAATTATGTGATTATTTATGCTAATATGGCGAACTCTAAATGAATTACATGGCATACTCAATTAAAGTATCAACATCAATTAAATTATACATTGTCCCTGGGGCCAATAAAATGCCAATGAGCATTTAATGTCGATTGGCAGTGCAGCAGCAATGTTGCTGTTCGAAATTTGCATGCTGCTCATCGCTTAATTGCATTTTCATAGTTTAATTAAACTATAAAATAAAACTAATGACATGCAAATGTTTATCCGCTCCGCCTTGCTGACCAAGTAAATATGTATGCCCGAAGCCGCCTTCCTGCATGTGCTCCACTCTGACCTCATGCAGGGACAGGGCAACGACGACAGTCACTGCAACGGCAAACAACAACAATGACGACGTTGGCAGCAGCTAAAAGGAAAAATGCTGTTGTGTGCTTTAGGGCGCAAATTGCAGTTAAGCTGCAACCGCAAAGCAACAACAGCAACAGCAACAGCAACAGCAATGACTAGTTGTAGTCTGTAAATCAAGCTTTAAAATTAACGCAGATTGCCGGAACAAGCGACGCTATGAGCAATTAACATGAAACCAGAGCAGAGAAACAGAACTCAGAACGCAGAACCAGAGCAGCTGCAGCAGCAGAAATGTTCAAAAAGGACTAACAAAACGCGAACATAACTCGCCAAAGAGAATGAGGGGGGGGACAAGAGCACATGTAGGTGCATATATATGTATGTATGTATGTATGACTATCGTACATGTAGTTTGGATGTGTGAGTCGTGCTATGTGTATATAGAAATAAATGTGCATTGGTCTGCTCGTAACGACCTTTGTTGGAAATGTAGCTCGTCTCACATAGCAAGCAAGCGCGTGAGTGTGTGTGTGAGTGTGAGTGTGCTTTCGCCTTGCTTTTGGCTTTTCTATTTTACCATCGACCCAAATTGCGCGCGAGCTGCTATAAAAACAACAACAAACACACACTCACACGCTCTGAAATGTTTTTATATGGCAGTATAGTATAGCAAGCACACTTATGTGCGTACGCTCAAGTGTATGCTTGTGTGTCTCTGCGCGCGTGTGAGTGTGTGTGTGAGTGTGTTTGTGTGAGGCGCACGCTAACGTGACTGTTAACGACGTTTGTCGTGGGTGGCGAAAAACGAAGAAGAAGCGGCAGCAAAGCTCAAACCCAAACCCAAAAGACCTCGACCCAAACGGCAGGCGGTCAAAAGCAACAACAAACTAAGTACAAGTATTTAAAAGGCATGTAAAAAGTAGAAGAAGCAGCAGCACAGCAAACACCACACACTCAAACAAAATAATAATGATTGAGCTGGCAATGTGGGGGAGCGAGAGGAAAAGCCAACAGTCGGAGCACAAAATTTAAATCGATAAATCAAAATGCCAACAACAATGGCAAAAGGCTAGCAAGGACGTGTGACTTGCATGCTAAAAGCCACGCCACGGCACGGTAAAACAACTCTCTGTATGTGTTCGTGTGTATGTTTCTGTCTGTGTATGTGTGTCTGTGTGTGTATGTGTGTGTGTGTGTGCGAGCTTGTGGCATAAAGTTTTGTGGGTGGCAGGAAGTCGCTTTTGCGGCTCGACAAATGACAACATTTGGCCGACTTTTAATTATTGACATTCCCCAGTTTTCTTTTTTGTTCTTTTGTGTGTGGCCACTAATTGCCAGTGTGACCGTGTCGAGCCACCCCGCCCGCCAGGGTGTCCGTGTGTCAGCCGGAGTCCGTGTATTAATTCGCCATTAAATTGCATTTGACTTTTGTGATTCAGCGGCAGTTAAAGCCTTTCAACACGACGGGTGATTCCGTGGCTCAAAAAAGACGACTACAGTGTCTTTGTAATCAGTCAATGCAAGCGCCTTAATAAAACAGCTAATATGATACGTGTGTGGTTGATTCATCAAATCAGTCATTCTATCTCCGGTTGGGGGTTCAATGCACCTGTGATTCATTCTAAAACAGGTTAAAGCATCTCCCAGCAACCGAAACCCAAAGGCAATTAATTAGGTTCCTCCAATAAATAATAACTATTTCACTGCGAATACGCAGCTGACAGTTTAATTTGTTTCGTTCATTTCGGTAAATTAAATTTCATGCATAAACAATGAGCTGTGTATCACAGTTACACTTGCCACTCAACTGATTCAATTTATTTTGCATGCATTTTGTATGAATTACTTGAATTGCGAATCGACTAACTTCTGAATGTGAATTAGCAATTTCAACGAATTATAAATACATTTCAAATGCAATTGTTACATTTAAATAACAAATTAAATGGAAGTTCATCCTGCAACTAACTCTCATGTGCATTACGCTGATTGCAGATATAAATTAATTTATTTATTAAATAAATATAAAGTATACGAAGTGTTGTATATTTTTTAAATTAATTTTTAGAGCATTGGAAAACTTTCAGATGAGTCATTATTCAATATAATGATGCAATTAACTTTGAAACTATTTAATGAATGAACGTGCGGGAATTTCCAAAAGGTTTTTGCAGGCCAATGTTACCGAACGTAAAATGAATATTCTATTTCCAGGAACTACTGCTTAGAATGCTGTGCTGTGGCAGCTAATAAGTTTTTGGGGCTTATGCATTAGGAAGAAACCATTTTCAGGCCATAGCAAAGTTAAATATTGATGCCGCTAGAAACTTCATGAAAATTGTGTTCAGCACTTTGGAGACACTTGGGCGGGCAATCCCATCAGTTAAGTACCATAACATTTTTGGGACGCAGCCCCCAAACTATTTATGGTCGAATGGTTGCAATGAGCATCCCAGAGGAGCATTCCATGAGGTTGATTAGCTACAATGGATAAGTGTGTGTGCCAAAGAGGGGAATAGGGGCGTAAAACTTTGACAATAAGTTAAGGGGTTTTGCTGCAATGAACCTTCATCAAACTCATCGACAGCTGGTCGTAACTGAAGCTCATAAAGTTTATGTGGCAATCTTTAAGTGGCCTCTCACACTGGCACACACATACACCCACACCCACACACACTCGCACCGTTGGAATCAGACATTTTGCTGCATTGATTCAACAGCCACTTGACAACCCTAGCGGGCCAGGGACGATGCCGCTGCCTCTGCCGATTTGGATGTGGATGTGGCTGTGGATGTCGATGCCGCTGTCGATCCAATTCCCATACCTCAATTCCCCCACAACCATCAAGCTGTCAATTTGCATGTGCAATGCACGTTTCGTACGATTTCGTTCATGCTATCGTCCCTCATTCCAATTCGTTTCATTTCGCCCATCGTGCCCATTTCGTTTCCATTTCCATTCGTTCGCATTCGTCGCTCGTTCTGGTTTCGACTTTTTTGGTGGCCGCTAATCGATTCGCGAGCTACCTTGAAACTTGCGCCGTGCCAAAGCGCGCTGTCTCTCTGATAAATTAGCAGCTGCTTCAAAGCGTGAAACCATGCGACCACTATCGACACACACACTCAAAGTATGCTAGGATATACATATATATACAGAGAGAGCGAGAGAGAGAGAGAGAGAGAGAGCACTCTAGAGGCACACATACATACAGAATTACAGCTTAGCTTCCGCTTTGTAGGGCGAGGTAGCCCCCCATAATGAACTTCCGGCCGTGGCAAACGACGTGCTCGGTCCGTGTAATTTCGTGCGTTTGTTCAGCCGTGATTTATGCACATTGATGACGTCGCACAAAAATCCAAAAAAGCAAAAAGCTGAGAAGCAAAGCCCACAAAGAACCAGTTAACAGTTTTTGCTTACTCTTGATATTCTTATCGGGCTGCGTTTAATTACGCTAAAATTTAACCCGTTGAGCTGCACCTCTTATCGAATTATTAAAAATAAATTAAATGAGACTCACGATAGTCTAACAATGCTACTAATAGATATAGCAAGCATGGAGTTGTGTACAGATAAAATAAAGTCAATAAACATTTGATAGCGAAAGTCTCTGAAGGTTCTTTGTTTATGGTACGTTCATTCGTTGCCATAAAAGTCACATCATATTTATGGTCTACAGGTTTTTAAAGTTTGAGTGAATAACTACTTCTATTGTCAATATTATACAATCAAAATTTGAAAGTTTTTACTCTCATATACATTTTAGGGGACTTAGAAAGTAATTAATTAATGAAATGAGTTAGTTGCTTATCAACTCAAATTTTTAATATTCACAATGTCAAAAACAAAATCAAGGGTATCTAGCTCTAATGCAAATTGTGTCAAACATCTCTAAATGGCATTTTGAAAGTAAATAAGGTACTTGATAAAACCTGATTCAGCAGACAACAAGTATTTTCATGCGAATTTAGAGTTATTTTTGTATCTTTTTCAAGTTTAGTTATACAATATATATAAATTAAAACAGATATGGCGCTCATTGTAATGCAAATCAACTCAAATATCAAAACATACCAATTTGGAATTTATTCGTGAATTAATAACAATTATTCTATGCACACAAATGGTATTTAACTTAACTTATAATTAAACAAAATTTGGCAATGCCTCAAACAACTTTGCAGGCACATAACGGGTTAATATTAAGCATACATCCGCATGTATATACTAAGTATATATGTATGTAGGTATAATGGCTGTATATATACATGTAAATATACTATGCGTTAGTTCCGCTGCGTGTTTCATCTCTCTTAGTCACGCGATTCCAGGCGCTGCTGTGGCGCTCGACCTCATAGAAGTTGCTCAGCGTTTGTAGGAGATTCGACCGTTTCGCCTCATCGCCACGGATGCGTGGGGGCGTGTACATGGGCGTAGTTGTTGCCACTTTCGTTGGTGCTGGTGCCTTTGTTTTTGTTGTTGTTTTTATTGGGGGTGCTAGTGGTGCTGCGGCAGTGCTTCCGTTGTGCTTAATGCACTCGACGGGCGCCTCAATTGCCTCTTTGCTGACCTGCGTGCGCCATTGGTAGACGCGTGGAGGCGCCACCGATTGTGGCGGCCTCAGCTGGATGGTGGCGCGACTGATGTACATTCTCTCCGAGCTGCGGTTGCTGGCGACTGTTGCTGCTGCCATCTGAACGAATCGAGTTTCAATTTGCAACTGATTGCGAAAGCGAATGCGAGCGCGACTCTTTTGCGGCTTTGTTCTACTCACTCACTGACTTAAGCATGACGCATATCACGTCTGAGATTGCCAGTTTATGGTTTGTCCGTGTAGGTGTGTCTCTCACACTTGTGTCTACTTGTGTGTGCGTGCTTGCTTTAGAAGCTTTCTGAGCGAACCTCGCGCTGCCTCGACTTCGACTGCAAGCGGTTAGTCAAATTGCTGTGGCATTTGGCACTTTGGCAATTGAAACTGGTTTCGACCGTGAATCGGCCACAGCCAGGCAGACGACACGACGCGCGCCCACATCTGGGCCTGCCACAAAATGTTACCTAAAAGCCGCAGCAAGTCAACAACAAGAACAGCGAACAATCAGCATATTCAACTAGTCATTGTTGTTGATTATTTAATAAAAAATAAATAAACTTATAGCACAATTGTGGCTCAACTTGTCACCATTCGAATTTCCCACTCCAATAATTAACATTCCCATTATCTCCAGAACAGTTAATCAAATAATGTTTTGTTGATCCCACTTCCCTTTATACGTTATCAATTGTTTACAATTTATCAAAATTTCTAATTATTATTATGACGCGATTGCACTGAGTTTCGGTACAGAAAAGTCTTAGATAACATCTGGTTTGCTCTTGATAATGAAACCGGAGAATATACAAATGTCAACTGTCAAGATAAATAGCCTCTACAAATAAATTCTTGGTCTTAAAATAGCCTTACGAATTCTGGGAGAATCTCCCTAACTTGCTTCTGGCATTAAAATGTTATATAATGTTATATTTGGACATAAATTTGAGTATCGTTTCTGAGTGCAACAACTGGTTCAATTAACATTCCTATTTTTCTAAAAACTTGAAGCTACATTCTCTTTAGTTAATGATCATAGACTGTTTACCTCACAATATGTGATTTGCCTCTTTCTTTGCATATTTGAATAATTTGCATCTAGAAGTTGTTTGTCTCACATCTTAGGCTTCCATATGTGTCGATTGCTTCCCTATCGGGTGTTAAGTCTTCCGTCAGCTGAACTTGCTTTGCACTTAGTCATAAATTTATTCATATTTCTAATGAGCGCAATTTCTCGATGATCTGGTTTGATATTCAAAGCGTTTGCTTCATGTTAACTGTAGCCTTTTCAATGAACGCCCACAGCCAAACAAAATACAAATTATCTTACTTGCAAGTGGGTGAAAAACAAGTAACGTATTAAATATCAAACGTTGATCGACTACAAACTACTCTGTACTCTAACTTTGAAAACTTTGAAATTCGAAAATCGGAAGATAGCTTATCGTTCACAACATTTTTAAATGATTTAAATTAGATTGGTATACATTCAAAGATAAATAAAAAATAAAAAAATAAATATCCACTTCAAAACTTTGACTTGCTTTGATTTAATTGAGAGACACTTGCAATAATAATACAGAGTATTTTATAGACTATTCATGGTATTGAGGATTATTAATCTTGTATGCATGCAACGGATAACAAAAAGAAATTCAACTTCTCTATTATTGCGTACAAATAGCATGTGTGGAATAGTGATAGCGATATTCATCGCATTGATAGATTTCAACTTTAAATGACTAATAGCAAATGGATTGGAAGATTAAATTACCAAATATTACAGGGTAACAATAGCTTGGGCAGCTATCGTCATTCATTAAGCATTTTGCAAGTGATTCATTTGTAACATTGATTTATAGCGCACGTTCCCGTGTTGAGTTCTGAAAACCTCTGTTTTTCGTATAGGGGGCAACCTGCAACTTTCGAAGTTGTGTGGGTGTGTAGAAGCCCGTTAACTGCATGTAAATTCAAAATAAGAGAGAGAGAACTGAGAATCGAGAGATGTTATAGGGTTGCTCGTTTCGCAATTACTTGAAAACCTGTTCTGTCAAAGTTTATCTCAATCAAATGAATCGTTAAATGTTAATAACGTAAAGAAAGGAAATGTTTTAAATATAATTAAAGTACACATAAAACCAAATGTAATCATTTAAAATACATAAAAGAATAAATTACTAAATAAAAAATTTAACTTGTTATAGATTTCAATTAACTTTACAATTTTTACAAGCCAATAAAAATGTAATTAATTTATGTTTCAAACTACACATTATTTAAGTGCACGATAAGCACAGTAATAATAATAAATATTTTCTACTAGAAGCACTAAGAGTAGAATCTATGACTTCATTTATATTCCATGCAGTTTGTCTTAGTTCAAATAACTATTACAGAGTATTTCATTGACCTAGAGTTTTCGAAAAGTGATTTAAATACTTGTGTGGGTGGGTGTGTAGGGCCCCGTTAACTGCATGCAAATTGGGTGAATGAGTAGCTCATTTGGTTACTTTATAGCTTTTTGTAGCTCTAAACCGGTTTGCGTAGAGTCGAGAGTAAAGTTCTGAGTTGACCGAGGCCCGACCACAGAATGTGAGTCAACAAGGGAAAATGAGTTCACTGATTTCAGTACAAAATATAAATACGCACAAATGATGCAGCACACAAAATCGCCGCAGTGATAAGAATTCTTAGGCAAGACTCAAAGAATTCCTAGCATAAGAAGAATAAATAAAATGTTCGCATTGTTTTATGACAAATCGACAAGCTATACGAATGACAACAGCTTAGACGGTTTAATGACATGAATCAGTCAAGAGACTCAGTTGGAGAGTCAGAGATTGCACCGCAGGCGATTAAACACACGATGATTATTTGCTCGGCACACGCGCCAAAATGATTGCTCATACAAAAAAAAAAACAAAAAGAGAACAAATTAATGATAAACATTTACATTTGCCAATTGGAGTTGCTGTTGCTGTTGCAGTTTGCAGTTGCACTTGCAATCTGTTAATTGTTGCAAAATGTGCTGCATAATTTACGGTTAATTGCCATGTGGCAAATCGCACAAAAGGTGCCGCCTGCGCCACGCGTTTTGCCAGCGATTTGCGAGCGTTTTTTCTCTCTCCATCATCAGCCAGCAAAAGGTCGAGCTGTTTAATTGAGGATGTGTAATTGGGGAGTTAACAACGAGTATGAGTATGAATGTGAATGTGAGTGCATGAACAGTCGAGTATGAGTATTAGTACGAGTGTTTAGCAATAACTATAGTATTTATGGCACTCAAAAGTGCCGACTTTAAGTGTCTTGGGAGCGTTTATCCCGCAAAGGTCAGGCTTCCTCATTTAATACTAACTATCCGCCACATTTCGATTAAGAATGTTTGTCTCTATTATTTAAAACACTTAGAAGTCTTTTAAAATATTCACAAACTACTTTTATAAATCAAAAGATTTCATTGATTCTTATAACGAGTAAATATCGCAAAGGTTCAAGTACAAATCTAAACAATGCGCATCTCAACTAATACTAATTTCATTGCATAAACTGTATTATTAAAGAAAAGATATATTGCTTAAAAAATCTTTCAACAATGCCACCGATACTTTAAAGAATACAATTATATTATATGATTAAATGTACTAACAAATATCCTTTCGAATCTATTCTCTACTCTTTGCAGAAACGACAACCGACAATTCAAACACCACGAAAACGCCATTATTTCCAAAAGATCTATTCACGAAAGAACAGCTCGAGAACGGCGCTGTCATCCTGCACATCATCGGTGTTATATACATGTTTGTGGCGCTGGCAATTGTCTGCGATGAATTCTTCGTGCCTTCCCTTGACGTAATCATTGAAAAGCTCGGCATCACTGACGATGTTGCCGGCGCAACGTTTATGGCTGCGGGTGGCAGTGCCCCGGAGCTCTTCACTAGTGTCATTGGCGTTTTCGTGTCGTTCGATGATGTTGGCATTGGTACGATTGTTGGATCGGCTGTCTTTAACATTCTATTCGTGATTGGGATGTGTGCACTATTCTCAAGAACTGTATTATCGCTGACATGGTGGCCATTATTCCGCGATTGCTCATTCTACAGCATCAGCTTGCTGGTGTTGATCTACTTTTTTCGCGACAATCGCATATTCTGGTGGGAGGCGCTCATCCTGTTCACCATCTATATTGCCTATGTGACCTTTATGAAGTGGAACGTACAGGTGGAGCATTGCGTCAAGAAGATGATTACCAAAAACAAGGTGACTCGCGTCAGAAGTACAGATCAACTTATGCCAGCAGTAAGTAGTTGGGAAGTTTTTTTGCAAACAAATTCCAATTCTTAAAAAGTATGCTAAAAAAAATTATAAAAACGAATTACAAAAGTCGTTTAAGCGAAAGCAAAATTTGCAAATTGTCTGCAAAAAAAAAGAAATAAAAAAAAAAAAATTGCAAAAATTAATATGAAAAAAGAAACGAAAATTCAAATCCTTTGCCAGGAAATAATTTCGTTTGTTTCTCATTTTTGTGTTCGGTATGCTTCTTCTTACTTTGGTCTAGTAATACTTTGCAATTGCATTTTCCAATCTGACACTAACCAGTTAACAGCTGTGCTAGTTACTATGACTAAGGGCCCCACGAGCGGTTGCAATCGGACATGAAACTTGCATGACTAACATGAAATGCGACTTTGGCATTGAATATAAGATGCCGATGACGATCATGACGATGATCATAATGTTGATGAGATGACAATAATTGCGCAGCTTGAATTTCACCTGAGCTTGAGTCTTAACTCACTCTCTTTACTTAAAACCAGTCCATAGTGGCACTTCCATGAAATATTTGCGAATTGTGTCAAGGTTAAATGGGGCTATTACAGGTGACACAAAGAGTGAATGATAATTCAATTTAATAACTGATCTCGACACGTTAGATCATGCTCCACATATGGATGAGTCATCGATATGACTTAATGTAATGGGGTTTTTTGTGTTCCAATGTTTTGCAACTTTCTCATGAATTCAACTGCCAACTGCCAACTACCAACCACCAATCGCCAACTGTCAACTGGTTAGTCTCAGCTATCGCTCTATCTCTCGATTGTTCTCAACTAATTCTTGAATTTATTATTTACATTTGAAGAACTTATATTTATATACTTCATGCGCTAAGCAATCTTAAATCTAGCTAAACATTGAGTTCTTAGTGCTTAGCTTTTCTTTATTTACTAAAAACACTTTCTCATTTGTTATGCGTCTAACGACTTGTTTACTCATACATTCTACATTCAAATACACACGCACATACACAGAGGAACACACCTACACACACAGACACACAGCAGCGGCCAACACACATACAAATACAACTTTGCATGCAGCCAATCGAAACTGTGCACACAGCTTGAACTTGAATTCGATCTGAACTTGATTATGGAGCGCAGATATTCTCTCTCGCTCACGCTCACGCATGTGTCATAGTGTCTCCAGTTTTTAATATATGTATAACCGCACTGAATTACTTGATTTTTAGTAGACTCAAGTTACCTTTTAAGTACAATTTCCCACAATGAATAACACAAAATGGCAGAAATGCTAAAAGCATACACCGATTAGATGATTAAAATATATAAATCAATTTTAAAATACGGTCCATAATTGAAGAAAACGGCAGTTCGATCGAGTCAAGGAGAGATGGGTGGATGCTTCTGGTTTTTATATTTAACCAAAAGTAATTTATAGACTCACATAATTTATAAATAGTGAACATTTATATCTTAAACTTTTGTGGTTGACTTATTAGTTATACCGACTTGAGCTGAATAAATTGTCTACCCAAAATTACTACTAGTATACAAAAATGGCAGTTTAATCAGGTTTTTGAAACATAGTTGTGGGACTCTTAAATTTGATTAGTTAGCAAAGCATATAGTAATGCAGTTATCATCATTTATTGGCACAATTGCAAATTTACTTTAGTCCTGTGGACACGCGTATATTTCCGCTTCGTGTTCTACAACTATTATTGGAGGAACTCGTTTCGGTGTTGCTGGTGTTTTGGGCAAGGAAGGTGGCCTCTTCTTATATCCATCTACGCAATCTATATTGCCGAAATACGACATTTTCTCCTCCAGTTGACGATCCAAATTAACTTGTGTTTCGGGTAGTTTGCGCCACAAAAGAACGTCCAGTGACTTCATTTCGATGAACAAGTAGACCATCAATCGATAGGTAACCAAGTAACCAATTATTATATACAAGAAAATATCGGAATTTTGAAAGAACACATTAAAGGGATCCTTCTTGTAATCCAAGTTGAACCAGACCATAAGAGATGGAACTAAGAGCAACCAATACGCCAAAATTGTACACACTTCAACTACTTGTTTACCAAACATATTTGACGACAAAAAGAAGCACACGTCCCGCTTGACAGCAGTTCACCAACTAATGGAATCATATAGCAATTAGTTTATATATTCCACACATAAGACTTATAGGTTGCGGTCTTGCGATATAATTAGCTAAGCAAATGGTGATTTCTGAATATATATTTAGGTTTTCGATTATTGCTCACGGTCACAACTTCAACGATATTCTTGGCCCATGATTTTACAAAATAAAACCTAATGTCGCAATAATCATAAGCTTCTCTAAAGCTTTTAATGACGTGCTGGACGTTAAAATAAGATGAACACACAAGAAATTTCTGATGACAAAACAACATCTTTTTTCTTGAACTCTATCCAACTGCCTTCAAATATAATCAGCAAATTGGCTCAAATAATAGAAAAAATATTGAACTAGAAAGCGCGTTTATTTAAAAAATAAATATTTCGAAAGTTTTATAATAATTGTTCGAATGTATTCGTTTGCGTTTGAGTTCTGCATCCCTAGTCAATACTCTGATTCTCTGACTCTTCATATGGCGGTGGTGGTGCATATTGTCTTTGATGAGGTATGTTAAGTGTATGATTTGACCCATGTACTTCCTCGAGTGGTCGACGGTATTGATGAGGTGGTCTCGGTGTATTTGGAGCACGGCGTCCTATTCGTCGACCATCAATCTGATCAGCTTCCATTTCGATCATTGTTGACTGAGCATGAAGCATTTCGATATTAGTGATATCGTGAGTGTGCCACGCTTTCATCGTGCACATTTTGATCCGTAAATAGACGAGGACAACAAGCAAATAGACTACCAAATAGCCGGCCACAAGACCGAGAAACATTGCGGAAATTCCTTTAAGCGATGTGATTATATCATTTTCATCCCATGTTATCCATTTGTATGAAGTGCAAATACTAATCACGAGGGGTGTTATTAAAACCCAGTAAAAGATTAACGTAAATATTTCAACGATATTTTTTTGTATCATTTCTACGCGATCCGGCTGCGTGAGCCTCACTGGGACTTGCAAATACAACTAAGTTATAAAGTAATAAAAATGCTTCCCGATATGGACGCTCTTTTTTCATGCTTTTAATCACAATTATGTGGCTAACCCTAAGCCACAGCTAATTTATAAATAATTATATCAATATTGAAAAGAGTATATTGTACCTTAAGCAATTTTAATCAAATTAACTACGAAAATCGGCGTTTATTTTCATTCTTTTACAACATGTAGTTTATACCCATAAATATGCGGGAAAATCGACATATTTACATTAGACATATTTTTAAATGAAATCTGCAGCATTTTTACTGGGAAAATCAATAAATAAACTATGTAGAAAGTTACCGCAAACACACTTCAAGAAAAAATAAAAATACAGATAAGGGAACATTACCTATTAACCTATTTTTAAATCAAACGATTAATTATGAGCTTTTAGCTTAGCTTTCGATCGACAGAGCTACGAGCGCAACAATTTTCAGTTCGTTGCACGTCTTCAACAGAGAAAGAAGTTTCATTAACCTTAGATTCAGGATGTTCGAAAAAAAGTTCTTGGAATTATTTGTTGTAATATTATACTGGCTGAAAATTACACCACGCATATATAATAAATTCACGGAATGGAATTGGTTAAAATTGGACTTTGGAAGTTTGAATCTAACAATCTGGAACGTACTTTTATTTATTCTTGCGGATATTATCGCATTTGTAATGTTTTACCGAATTGTCATGTTTATGTACAGACATTTAAAAATTTATGACTTGAAAAGATTGAGCAAAGTTGATGCCAAGTTTTCGAAATCCACGATAAGGAAAGATCTTGAGGCACGATCGATAAGTATGCAACATTTGGACGTGCCAGATGGAATGAATACTCATTCTCGTAAACGTACCCACATGTCAAAACTGCGATCTTTTATTTTTGAATAATTGTCTAAATTATTACTGCAACCAAAAAAACTTCGTCATATGAAATAAATATACTATTCGAATTATTGTTTAATGCTTAGTTTCTTCATTTTTGTGATATTTATAGTAGTAGCGTAGTTTACGATATGATTAATTGTGCTATAACCGCCTCTCATTGCGGTGAATATTTTTTTAAGCAATGTATGATGTTATGTCGCGATATTTGCAGTATAAAATTAACTAATATGACTTAAACTTGATAGGGCAGTACCATAAATGGCTTTGCTTATAAATTGCCACTCCACTTGATCAACAAGCTTGACCTTAATTTATCCTCTTGAAAATTTGTCAATGACTTCTTCGACAACATAAAAAATCAAAACATGGAAAACAATTTATTCTATAACTTTTCTAAGATTTAATTGATTCAATTTATTGTGGTATATACAAAAGTAAATGTATAATTTAATATATATACAATTTAACAGTTGTTTTATAACTAGTTTATAAATATGCAACTAATTAAGTATAAATATTTGCTACTTAAATAACCTACTAAATGGTTTCTTCCTGTTACAAGAAGTGCTGCCACTTTAAATAACACATTTGAAACACTCGAAATACTTGCAAGTTTCAAAACACTTCAATCGCTCGACTATTTCAAATTTTTCCAATTCGAACATTAAATACAATTAAAAAATGTTTTATAAATGGAATGTTTTGTAATTGAAAATACTTTAAAGATTTCAATTCGAAATGGTATTCGAAGGTTTTCAAAATCCGTTTGAAAATTGCCTATAACTTGCAGACAGAACTTGGCCATCGCTTAAGATTCTTTGGTGTGGTGCTAATGCTAATACTTGAATGCTGATTCATTTCGGTCGATCTCACTCTGCTTACGTCTTGACCCCTTGCCGCAGCTGTGAGTGATGCGTTGTTGTGCCCATTAAGACGTCTGGGGACATGATGACACCTTGGCTCATCTTGCGAGCCATTCCCGGAGTGCGGGGCGGCGTTGCTGGCACCGGTGGTGCTGAGCGTAGACTAGGCGTTGGACTAGAGATTTGATTGTGGCCCAGCCGTTGTTGTTGTTCGCGTGGCAAAGTCGCGCTGCGCAATGGCCGTGTCTCATGCTTGATGTGTATCCGAGCCAGATCACTTTCCACCAACAGCGGGTGGCTAATGGTGCGTATGACTTTGGGCATCATTTTGTCCGCTTTGTGGCCATCGACTGTGTCCAGATTTTCCGTGGAAACGGCTTGATAGTGTGATTTGTCGTTGAACTGTGACTCGGGATCCTCCTGAGTTTTCTTCAGTTTATGCCACATTTTCACATCGCAGACTTTCAGCTTCATGTAGATGAAGATGACAATGCGATAAAAGGTCACGTAGCCAGCGAGCAAACACAAGGCGAATGTGGCATGATCGGAAAATGATTGAAATGGTATATTCAAATCCCATCGTATCCAATTTTGTGTTTTGCAATATTGATATATCGCTGGCGTGATGACCATCCAGTAGAATAACAATGTAAACAGTTCGATAATCCTTTTCTGAAACATTGTTGCTGCTGTTGATATCGTAGCTAATGTTGTTGTTGGTTGCGATTACTTTGAACGACGCGTGCGCGCGCGATTATTCGTTGTGTTCGGGTTCAAGATTCGTTACTAAATGATGTGCACAGAGCGCATAACCCCACTATATAATAAAAGCACAGCGCAGCAATCGACAAATCAGCGATCAATGCAGCCAGCTCGCACGACAGCTTAAAATACAACTGAGTCTGAACAGACAGAGGCAGAAGCAGAGACAGAGACAGAGA
Organism: Drosophila rubida; assembly: GCA_035046165.1. Classification (NCBI taxonomy): domain Eukaryota; kingdom Metazoa; phylum Arthropoda; class Insecta; order Diptera; family Drosophilidae; genus Drosophila; species Drosophila rubida. The sequence continues at coordinate 12,854,340 of JAWNOF010000014.1, read as the reverse complement.
GAGAAACAAAGACTGAGTCAAAGCCACTTCAAGTTATCGGTCTGGCTGTCTGTCCATTCGTCACTTTAGCTAGGGGGCAGCCTGAGGCGCTTGGCTTTATCATTATCAGCTTTGAATAGTTATAGCGTCAACAAGTATATATGAACGTGAACGTAAACAAAGTCGACGTCAATATGGAATCCCAGGAATATCTGCATTAATTCTTGGAACTGGTTTGGGGTCTACCCCTTCATTGAGACAGGTGGCGCGGATTGCATTCAATGACCAAACTGGTTGAGTCGTGTTTTGAGTTACAAAACAAATATCGAACTGTCGAGACTACAGAGTTGTCGCATACAGTCACTCTTGTTCGCTGTAAGCAAGCATATATTTTGCAATTTACATTTCTTAGATCATTTGGTCAAGTGTTTTCTTGAGTTTTGCCTTCGCCTTCGCCTTCGATTTCGGTTTTCGAATTTCGAATTCAGCTTCGTCGTTGTCGTCGTCTTTGTCTGCATGCTCGGGCTTGAGTTCGGTTTTTTGTTTGCCTGGGCGAAATTTTCGAACCTGAGCCGAGTTTTTGAAATTGTGCAAAAGTGATTCATGCGTGTTTAAATAATTTATTATGTGATTTAAGCAGCCGAAGTAACAGGCGTTTATTATAAAATGCTTTCGGCATGATTTCACAGCTGCTTTGGACAAAAAAAAAAGAAACCAAACCCAAAAGTGAAAAAAGCTAGTGAAAGAAAAATGTGCAATCACTTTGAGTGATTCTATCATTTCAACTCTCTCGCTGCTTTCCACTCAATCGCTGCTCAACTATTTGTATATACCTATTTCATAGATCCTCTAGTGTTTTACGTCATTTAACGACTGAGTTATATTGATCGTGAATGAGTGTGGCCCATCAAACTGGCAAAACAACCTGACTCGGCAATTAATTAGCATTATAATAAGCCATGAGGTAGTTCACCTGGGCACGAGCCACACGCTAATTGGCCTCAGGTTAGTTATTTGTTAGTTATTTTCTAGTTGCTAGTTTCGTACGATCTTGAATCGCCCTACACATGCCCCAGTTCCAATTCCAGTTTCTACTTCACATTTTTATGAATGGGATCTGGACTGACGAGTTCGCTAAGCGTATGCATACTATCTACTTAGGTATCTATCACATAACACATTCGTACATCGTATATTGTAGTAGGTCTCGTAACAATATTTATATATATATCTTCGTATTTTACTATATATTCTATCGGATGTAGCTAAACTTGTATTTGTACTTGACATGCATCTATTATATCTTAACTAATTATCACTTAGTCATTTATCACATTTATCATGTAATCGTATATCGTGTGTTGTTCTTAGATTGTTTGGTTTTTGGTTTTCTTTGGCACTTCTAGAGCTTTCCTTTTGGCCAGTAATAAGTCTAAGCTTTAAGTTTATTTCGATTGTTTTCTTTTTGTTTTTTTTTGTGTAATAACTATATTCTTCATATACATATTGTAAACGTATATTTTTCGAACATATCTTTTTATGTTTTCTGTGTTTACATTTTATGATTATAGTGAAGGCAAAATGAAATACAACAAAACTTCCCACTGCGCTTTGACAAATACAAAAAAAGTATATATATGTATATTTTTTTTCTTAAATAAACCAAAAGTCATTGAAAAACTGAAGCTTGTATGTATACTTAAAAAACAGTTGCAAACAAACAAAATTAAAATTAATAAAAAAATATGTGAAAATTGTTTTAACGAGAAGCTTAAAGTTTACTGTACTATAATTTATTTGAAAATATACGAATTAGTTATTGTGTTTATTTATCTTTTCCGTAAACTGAAAACCACAATCAAAACCCAAAACAAAAACCCTGAGTCTCTCAGAGGCAAATGCTATGGAATGAATGCATTTCCAGAGCGAAGCCACACAATCAACTGTGGTCTGAGCTCGATCTGTACACCCAATGAATCCAATTGTATGCACTACACCCAGCTGTACATATGAAAAGTTTCACTGTTTAAATATTGTTTAATTTGTTGCACATTATATCGAAAAAAAACCAAAACCAAAAAACAATCCCTTACTTTTTTGCAATATCTCTTCACATGGTCATAGCATTATGTTCAAGACGTACGATCTTATTGAAACTTGAGAGTTATCATGGCCAAGTTAATAGATCAGCAGTTATGCAAGCTATGTGGTCCGTTTAGTATTTGTTTGACTGTCTGTATTATAAATATTGTGGTGAACTTGAATTCAACAATTTTCTTTTGAATTCTTTTTCGACTTTTTCATTTGTGTTTTTCTTTACGAAATATTGGCTACAAATTAATTGCACTTAACAATTCAATTAGACTTTAAGCGATACAAAAGCTGAAACAACAACAACAACAAACTACAACAATACATACAACATTACAGCAACAACGACAACATCAACGCTCAACACGAAACTGTAAATTTATACAAATTGCAATAATAAACTTTTCTTCTTCTTCTTTTCACCTTTTTCTCAACAAAATGCTTACCATCAAAACAAAAAAAATACACTCCCCAACAACAACAAAAAAAATCACAAACTCTGCTCTTAAAAAAAATTGAATTAATAATTGAAAAACAAAAAAAACAACGAAAATCCTCTTAACTCTCAACATAACCGTTAACGTAACCGTAACCGTAACCGTAACCATAACCGTACCACCCGTCCATCCGTTCTTCCTTCACTTCAGGGTAATGCTGCCAACTCTTCGGAAACATCAATGGCCACCCAGCCGGGCGGTTCGGTAACATCACGAGCGGCCAGCGAGACCCGTTCGGGTCCGGCCGGTACAAGCAATGCGGGCGCTACAGGTAATAGCAGTGGTGGGACTGCTGGTAGTACACAGACCGGTGCAAAATTCCGTCATGGCCTATTACAGCTAATGATACACACGATAGATCCACTACACGATGGTAAGTTCGTTGAGTTTGTCACAGTGTGTTTTGCACAAGTCAAGTCAAGTCAAAGCAAAAAAAAATGAGACCAATTTAAAAAGAATCCCATAACCCAACCCTCAACCTTGAACCCCAATTCCAACCATACCCTACCATAATCCAAAATCCATAGCCAAACAACTACAAAATCCAATGTCGATTCCCAAACGCTTACATCCCAAAAACAAAAGCAATAAACATAATACCAACTACTTACTATACTCCATACTTAACTCAAAAAAAAAAAAAAAAATGAAAAAAAAAAACAAAAAAAAAGGAAATAATAATAATTTGTGTTCAGTTTTTAAAAGTCTGTTCTGTGTATATTCTGTGTTCTTTCCTAATTGGATGTTTGACTTGCTAGCAAGAAGTTACATACTCTTTACTCTACTCTTTACTGTATATTTTCATTTGTTGGTTGCTTTGTTCATTCCTTCCTCCTGCCACATTTCTTCTTCATTTAATTTCATTCTTTCTTTTGTTTGTTTGTTTATTTACTTGGCCCTTTTTTAATGTGCTGACCTTGAGGCCACTTATCTAATTACCACGACCAACGCGACCAGACCAGACCAACCAGACTGAGCGTCGTCTATGTCTAGCGCTTTGTGCCTTCTTCCCAAAATCCCACACTCCCATTGTGGCCCTTGCTCCAGTATGACGGCAGCCCTCTGCCCCGTATAGCCCCAAACAAGCACTGACATTTCGGGGCACGTATACAACACTGGCCCGGCTGGTTCGACTTTCTATTAGAGCACCGGACGTGCTCGCATTGATTTATTATGTATTAGGCACATAGCTGGCTGGCTGACTGGGTATGATTAGGTATGGATATGGTAGCTAGGGGTATGACTCGTAAATATGTATGGGGCTGACAGGCCACGTTGCCACGGCAATGGCCCACAGACCAAGACAAATTGAAACTGTAACAAAAACAAAAAAAAAGAGACACAAGTAAAGCTAAAGCAAATGAAACTAGCCAGGGCCAAGACCGACATTGGGGCGTTCTCCAAGGTTTACGAGTGCAAAGTGTTAGAATTCTTTTAATTTTCTTTTACAAAGTGCATTGTATTTCGACCTGCGAGCAAAGCTAAGACTTTGATTTTGATCAGAGTTGCAAGTTGTTTAAGAATAATTTATTCAGAATTTCGTTCTATCTGTCTTAAATAGTGGGATTTTTACTAAAAATGCAGACTGAATATATAAATTAGTTTAAAAATAAATAAATTACAAACAATAGACAAAGATGACTTTTTTGTTCTAATTCTTCTATCATTCTGAATGTAAATATTCAAAATATTCCCACGTAAGTCTACAAATTTGTACAAATATGTATGTTACTTGTAAATTGAACATCTTGTAGCGAGTGAATCTGGGGAATCTGTTTGTTACAGACTTTTCTTTTAATGTATACTTGCAATGCCCCTTTCCATTTTATGACATCTTAAGAAAAACTAATTTAAATATTATAATTTGCATTTGGCTTTAATTCAAGTTTCGCACATTATATTTTCAGCTTCATTGCCAATTTTTTGTTGTGCTGCTGCTGTTGCCTCATTAAAAAGCAATTTAATTTTCAATATATTTTGTTTGGCTTAGTCATTTTCTAATTTAATTTTGCGTTAACAAAAAAGATTAAAAAAAAAAACAAAAAAAAAAGAAAAATGAAAACCAAGTAACGAAAATATTTTATGTTGTTCAATGTCAGTTTGGAGTTACATTTATATACAATATACATATGCGTTATATATCAATAAAAACTATAGATACATACTATACATCTATCTTGTATTCCATAGACATTCCTAGAATGTTGTGCGCAGCTTAGCGGCATTAATGAATATGAATTAACGAATACACTCGTTTAGTTATGAGTGAATCTACTTACATATCGTACCTACATACAACACGTATATATGTATATATGTATGTATCTTAAAGATTGTTTTCGTTGCTTTAATTCCATTTGCTTCGCTCGAAGAGTTTGTTTGCGTGTTTTTTTCGCAGCGTCTACTTTTGACGCGTGACAATAACAAAATAATTTATATTGTACATATATATTGAATATGTATATATTATACACATATCTCTCTATATATATAAATATGTTTAATGTAATGTTGTATGTGTTAATTGTAATTACTTAGCAACTAGTACAATTGGCTTTACAAAAATGCTGTTCAAAATTGGCCTGGGCCTCGTAAAGCAGTACCAGATACTCAGATACCCAGATACTCAATTGTACTTGTAGCTATTAAGTCTACAAGTTATTAGCGAGGTGCTTGCATGTATCAAGTTGACGTTGACTAGTCGAGCGGGTTGTATTTACTTATTTTTCTTCTTACTTTTTGCATAGGTCTAAACGTTTATAAATACATGTACTAATAGTAATCATTGGAATGTTCATTGTATTTACAATGTTTACATATGTTTACAGATGTGTTATAAATACAATTGTGAATTTGTTTAGATAGAAAATTCTTTGGAACATTGAAATTCTTTCAGATAATGAGAAATCAACTTCAAATTAGGAAAGCATCAATTGAAGAATACATATTATTCAAATTACTGCCATTGATTATAATATATCAATGTTTTCAAATTATCTGAAACCTTTTACAATGTTTGCATTATGCATAATTTCCGTTGCAGAGCTAACATGCTTTCTGCTTAGTTCGACCAATGAGCATGTTCTAACCAAATGATAACATTAAGAATCGTAGACCATACTATAATTAAGAGTAAGTTAGGCCTAAATCTAAGTTTATGAATACCTCTACCTCTACTTTCAATATGAACACATATGTATATGTATATACAAAATGCTAGTACCATATTTGGGGTCCATAAATAGCTGTCAGTTGAGACCCAAGAACGTATCACTTCATGCCACATTGATAACAACAACAAAAACAATTACTACAGCAAAAAAAAAAGCATACAATTATAATAACAACCCGTCCGTTTCCCACAAAAACAAAACTTAAACAAAAAACTTGCATTCGCATTTAACTGATATTTCGAAATTAATTGAACCGATTGAAATCAGCTCCCAATTCCCAGCTAGTGCAAAACACAAGTTCGCTGTCACACTCAAAAAAAAAAAGAAACAATGAAAAAAATTAAAACAAGTTAGACCAATTAACCATGAGACTCTCAACACGGTAAATATTAGTAGTGTATTAGACTAGTTATATTTACATAGTCATAGCTGTAGTTTAGTAATGCCCCCCTTTCGCAGCCCATCCAAAAACCAAAACCCCTCGAAATCAAAACACTCATGTGCGCCCCCAACTATGCTTCAGTTCTAGTCTGTGCCGTTATCTGTCTACTCGTATTACTCTCATTGCTCTCCGCTCTAGTCTATGCCTCAACTTTAGTTTAGTTTCTAACCTTCTAGCTAATACTATTACTACTACAAAACTACTTACTATAACCTCCAAATCTCCAAAATGCTATTTCGCAACTGACATCAACATTTTGTATAAAATATTTTCAATATACTCGTCTAACTAACCCAAAGGGCATTTAGCTGCTATAATTTGCTTGTAAAAACCTGGAAAACAAATATATTAATTAACAAAAGCAAAAAAAAAAGAAAAGAGAAAACATAAAAGAAAATATATATTTAACTGGGTTAATTCGTTTTCTTCTCATTTTTAATCGATGCAATTTTATTCTTTCTTTCTTCTTCTTTTTTTCGATTTAATTTTTCAAAAAAAAATAATAACCACTTGGATTTTGCGTTGAAAACTCAATTCGTTGTCTGCAAACACACCAAATATATTAACAACAACAACCACATCAACAATAACTACTACAACAACAACAACAACAACTACACCGCCAACTACTCTACTTCAACTACAACAACTTCTCCACACACACCTCTGATAAACATCACATTTATGTACTACACACGCACAACACTCTCGCACACACAACACACTGTGTGTGTAATGAAATGAAAACACTGCATTTTTATCGAACACCTCCCTCAAAACCCAACACACAATTACAATGACAAAGATGATGTTCCAGGCAAAGTGGACGAGAAGGCAACACAGCTGCATGCCATCGCCTCGCTTAAAGTGCTGCTGGATGCTACAAAGCCGCAACGAGGTGGCGCCACCACCTCAGCGGCCAATCACGTTAAGATCAATCTTAAGGAAACTACGTTGGCCGATCGTCCCAATGGCAATATCGATACTACACTTGATTCGGTGAGTTTTGCTCTTGCGACGATTAACCACAACTATATTTTTTTCAATATGATTCAATTTGAAATGTGCTAATGATATATAATGCTCATGATTTTATAGGCATGATTTGATCTACAATGATTTTCCAATTTTAATTTTCTTAAATGGTTTCCTTATCCCATTTTCATTTGTTTTTATCTCTAACGATTAAACGAATTGAACAACGTCACACACAATGCGCTGCATTCTTCATACAACAAAATCGCAGATGAATATCGTAAATCGAATATCGTGTTGTCGAATGTTGCATATTCTCTAAGTACGTCGCTCCCCATGCCAGATCCAGACAAATTTGACACTTGAAACAAAAACATTTAATGACTGTCGGTTTAACGGATACAATTGTAAAATTATCAAAAATATATATTTTTATTTTACCCCTCCCTATATTAGTTTGAAGTCAAAGTTTAGAAAACAAGGTTCAAGCGCGTTCAAGCAAAAATTTTTTTTAGATTATTTTGAAATTGATTTTAGCTGTTGGCATGTTTCCTCTACATTGCTAATTGATTGATAGATTGGTTAACTGATTGATGCGTTTGGACTGAATCTGAACCACTCGTATGAACCACTTTATAAACGTATGTTTTCAATGTTACCCAAAAATTAACTGTTTGTTCTTTTTGTGTATTCTTTTACACTCCCCTTTTTATTGGCGGTTTTTACATATTCATCGTTAAGTATGTAGACTGTTGCAAAAATCGAAACCAAAACTATGCGGTCTGTGTGTTTATGCAACGTTTATGTGTGACTTTACAAAATTTTTTTGTGTTTCCTTTCAACTAAAAACAAAATGAATTTTTACGAAAATAACTTTCCATGAAACTTTCCACCCCACAACACAAATGCCACCGACACTCACCCCTCAACTCAATCACAATCCTTTGTTGTGTATGTTTACTTATAACCTTAACTGTAATTCTCTCTATGCGCCTACCATGCCCACCATCCATACATCACTCTATCTCTTTTTATGTCTCTGTCTCTCTTTCTCTGTCTCTTTGTGTGTGTGCGTGTGTGTGTTTCAATGTTAAGCCAACCCCCCCAGCAAAATATTTCTAAAGAGCTAATTCGGAATTATCAAATTTGTGATTTGCAATAACCGTTTTTGCAAAACAAACTATTTGGACGAACTCATTTGCTTTGCATCTTAAACTTTAACTCTTGCCTAGTGTTAAAGGAATGATGACTAAACGCATTTAATAATTTCAAATACTAGATGAATATCACATTATATTCAAATAGATGTCATCGATCGTATTTTGTTTTCACGTTTCATGTTATGTTATTCTCATTTACATTCAACTTTTAAGGCGACTCTTCAATAAAATCATTTATTTATTCACATGTTCAGCGGCACTCATTGCAATGTAGTTGCCACGCGAAAAGCCAGAAACAATACTTAATACGCTGTGCAATCGTCAAACACACCCACCACACCCATTACACACATTACACCTCATTCTCGCCGATCTGTCAATGTGTGCCGTTCCAGACATTGCATCGTAACCAGTTATTGTTGACGATTTTGCTTAAAGATACATTTTTTTATGCATAGGCGCAAGCACTGGGCCAAACAGCTGCTCATGTTTTATTAACTATACTCTTACAGATGCCATTACAGTATCGCAAAATAAAATTGTCTATCCGATGTTATAAGCCTATACGGCTTTAATCCATAATAAAATCAATGAAACATACTATTCGACATTTGCAAGGGTATAGTCTCTTCGGCACTCCGAAGATATCAATTTTGTATTCAGTGTTTGGTTTATAAATTTCTTTTGATTTGATTTGTGAAAAAGATGACAAAGCAAACAAACAAAATTCAAAGACAATTCGAAGACTATTCAATGGCTATTCAACATTTGATTTGAATTCGACTCACAATTGCCACTGAACCAAACGTATTTCCGAGTTGGGTCTGACTCATGCAAAATCTAAAAATAAAAACAAAAACAAAAACACAAAAAGAAAATAATCTCCTCTTTTGCTCTATCTGTATGACACTCTCAATTGTCCTACACAACAAAGAAAAAAAAAGACAGAATTGTAATTGTGTTAAAATCCCGTTCTATGTGTTTGTTATGTAATAACCCGAACAAGAAACTCCCCACACTTCTACACATTACAAAAGCTCTCTATCTCCCAGCTCTACCTCTATCTCTCTCTCTCTCTCTTTCTAAATCTGTCTCTCTGTCCAACAGTTTGGTTTATTAATAAACTTTTATTTCAATATCTCAAAATAAGAACTTAAGCAAAAGGCAAAAAATATGTACTCGTTCAATAAATATTTAATTTATCTTACAAAAAAATCTTAACTTAAATTCAATTTTATATCAAAAGCCATCGTTAAGTGGTCGACGTCCTAGCTGGATTGAGCAGAGGGTCAAAATTCAGACACGCAAATTTAGCATCAAAGTTAGTTTCATAAACAATTTTTATTGCTCTCTCTCTCTTTCTCTCTTACTCTCTCTCTCTATTCTCTTTATATTGCATACGAATTTTATCATTATAATTTTTATTGAAAATATCGTAAACGAAAAATATATATTTGTATATGCATATTGTATGTCTGTATATCTTTGCAATGTGTTAAGACGCTCCTGTGCAGTGGAATGCGAAGGCTGACAATGGGAATGGCATAGGTTCTGGCATGCAAAATGACGGTTTAGATGAGGCAATCGTCATTACGAATTTGCATAAAATTCATTTGAATTTTGTAATTATTTATATCCGTGACTATAATTTGATGGGGAGGCAATGCTTTGTCAGCGAAGCAACCGGTCCAAATATCGTAAAATGTATATGTTGTAATAATTGATTAAGTAAACCTGGCCAACATTAGCTGATGTGCATAGTAGTTGATTATTATGGCTTGCAAATACGTTATATCTAAACTATTAGCCATTATAGCATTTATAGAATTTAATTATCATCAACTGTATTCGAGTTCAATGGTACAGCATTTGCAGAATGAATACAACTTAGTATATATGGAAATTTAATATCAAATATCGTAATCACTTTTCAGTCTCGTCTGAATATCGTAAATGGAATGTCGAAAGCTTCATGAGTGTACGTTAGGCCAACAATCTTAGTAACAGTTTTCAATAGGACTCAGATTTCTGCAAATCTAGCATGACAAATAAAATATTGACATCGCACTCTGCACACCTAAAATGCAATCATAATGCTACGCCGAGTCATAGAACTAACCATGATTTACCCTAATTCCACAGGTGTGACTCATTAGGTAATCTGAAAAAATACGTAATTTAATATTCGCTAACTTTCAACTGACGTAACGTCGTGACTTGGGGCCAAGCGTCTCATCGAGCAAAGGCTGCACAGGAGCGTTAAATAAAGCCGCAGACGCCACAAGCAAAGATTAACAACGATTCAGAAGAAATCATTTTACAAATTTATAATATACAATTTAATTTTTTCTTTTTGCAAATTGTAAGAGTAATCTCACTCACATTGCTTTATTGCCGCTTAATCGTATAAGAAATGTAGCGTAACGAAACACTCTAGTGATTTATTAGATTTTTAAATCATCTAAGTATTTAACTCTTATAATATGTTTTACTTTCCAATTTCGTTACACTATTTTTTTCTAAGATCGACTTTAGTTCGGGCTGTGCTCATGCGCATCCATAGTGTGTGTATGTGTGTGTGTGTAGCCTGTGTCTGTGTTCTAGCACGTGCACAAACAAAATTAATGAATATAAAGTATAACGAATATCGTAAGCATGCCTAAGACAAAGATGCTGATATCTGATATATCTCTCTGCACGTTAGCACCCTCAGTACTCGTATTTGTTCTATTAACTAGAAAGTAAGTGCATATCTATATATGTTTCTATATATTGTACAACACTACTCTCGTACAGCACTCACAAACTCTACTCTGGCCACACCTAACTTCGCACCATCTACTACTCGTACTCGTATATTTAACTATGCTCAAGGGCGTGCTTATTTCCATACTTAACTAGTGCCAAAACTGACAACTAGGCAATGCTCTTAACGCCTGTCTGTGAGTGCGTCTCTCTTTCTGCCTGTCTCTCTGTCTCTCTCTCTCTCTATCTCTTCTGTCTACTTCTCTATTTCTATATCTGTCGCTCGGTCAATTCGAACAAAGTTTCGAAATCAAGTAATACGCTTGATATTATGTATGATATACATATATTATCAAACTCATTGATCATGTGTAAACATAGCCCAAAGACATATCATACAGCATTCATACAATTCATTCATTTCACACATTTTACTATAAATATAAATATATATATAAATATATTTATATATTTTCAATATATAATACTACCTAACAAACAATATATATATATATATTCTTAACTTAAGACAACATTTATTGTATAAACAAATAACTGAAAACAATTCAAGCACTGCACAACTATTTAAATTTAACCTTATATAACAAATATATACGTATACATATACTATGCTCATTCACAAAACGTAAGGCGCCCGAAATCGAGGACGAACCGGAGCCCCTCAGCATGGCCTGGCCGGATACGGCCCGTAAGCGGCTCACCTACGTTCTGGTCGCGCCACTTCTGGTCCCCATGTGGCTGACATTGCCCGATACGCGAACACCACGCGGCAAACGCTTCTTTCCGGTCACCTTTATAGGGTCCATTGTGTGGATAGCTGCCTTCTCCTATCTGATGGTCTGGTGGGCCAATGTCGCTGGTGATACAGCGCGCATACCACCCGAGGTAGGTCAATTAATGCATATTATACCCCCATAGTACTCGACTCCACGCGAAGTTCAGCCTTGAAGCTCAGCACAATACAATAGATGGTTCGTGTACCAGACTCAACAATTTCACTGTATTATTTACTTTCATAATTTAAATGTTATTCTTTGATCTCTTTATACGCATTGGTGGCATTGATTAGTTCCGATCTATATTAATATAACGATTTGTCCAAGCTAGCTCTTTAAACTATCAAACGATACATATTTCAAGTTAATTCGCGCTAAAATGCCGTATAATTTGTGGAATTGTCATATCAATTGATATAATTTTCTGCCAATTTCACTACAAAGATAAAACCAATGGAAACTACATAATATATTACACCAATTCCACAACAATTCACTCTGCTAGAAACCTTTTCGAATCTTTATATTTCGCTTTTTGCAGTTTGCGTATATTGTGAAATATTGCTCTTTAACTTAAATTCAATGTCTTCGTAGGTAATGGGTTTAACCTTCCTGGCAGCAGGAACATCCATACCGGATTTGATAACCTCAGTGATTGTGGCGCGTAAAGGCTTTGGCGATATGGCCGTGTCGAGTTCGGTGGGCAGCAACATCTTCGATGTGACTGTGGGGTAAGTTAAGAGTCGAACGCTTTGAGAATGATCGATCAGTTCAAACTGCGACTGAGGATTTGACTAACTATTGTGTTTGATAATGCAGCTTGCCGATACCCTGGCTGTTATATGGGATAATCTACGACGCACCCGTTGAAGTGAACTCGGTGGGCATGGTCTGTTCCATTACCATTTTGTTTATGATGCTCGTATTTGTGGTGCTGTCAATTGCCTGCTTCCGTTGGCGCATGAACAAGGGTCTGGGCTTTACCATGTTTCTGTTGTACTTTGTCTTTGTTGCTGTTTCGCTGATGTTCGAATATGATTTGATCACATGCCCTGTTTAAGCGACCAGCATAAAGACAAAGGTCATAATACACATATTGCCGAGGGATCTGTGCAATAACCAATTAGCTAAATTTATATACAAAACAAATTAATGAATTAATTACGAACAACAACAACAACAAAAAACAAAAACAAATGAATTAACAAATGGACTAAGCTAACTAATCGAATTGTTGAAAAAAAATGCATGAATCACAAATACAACACACAAAAACACTAAACGAAAACCAAAACAAAACGAAGAAAAGTTAATAACGACAACAAACAAACAAAAACGAGTTAGTTAGTGCTATACATGCAGCGTTTTTTCCTTTTTCAACAAAAATTACAAAAAGAAAGAGACATTTACTTTAAATGTTTAGCAGCAGCTTTTTAAGCAAAACAACCAAATACAATTTAAAAAGAAAAGAAAAAATACTAAAATCAAACACAAACTCTCTCTATCTCTCTACTATGAACTATGAACCTTACTATCTTATCCATTGATTACTTACTTACTAATTAGACAAAACCAAGCAAAAACAAAATGAAAAAAAAAAAACTAAAATGGCTTCCCAATCAATTACTTTACTTAAACGTTTGGGTTTTTTTGGAACAATTACGAGTACATATATACAACTAAGTCCATCATGGCACGAGCACCTTATATACGTTATGGAACGAGACAACTAAAAATGAACAAGCCAAGAAATTATGTTGAGCATATTTAGCAGGACAAATGTTAGAAAGCTTCTACCAAACTTCGGACCTTCTCACTTTATGAAGTCTGCGCTTAAACCGCTTGACAATTGTTATCAAAACAACTTTGAAGGTGTATCTATCTTAAATATGATCACTAAACTTTCATTGGATTGTACCAAGTCATAAGTGATTCGCATTAACAATGAAGCGCTTACACTTTTCAAGAAATATTAAAACAATTGTAGACTTAATGTCGAGTCAAATGTTTTTGGACTAACACTTGTCGGACTGCAACTCCTTTGATTTCGCCTGCTCTACTGAATTGTTGTAGCGAAACACCCAAAAAGCTTTACGCCAGAGCCTAAATCAGTCTAGTTTTACTACAAAAGGAACCTATATACTATATATATACTTATATACCACACGCACACTTACATGGCATATATATACTTACTTATATTGACCTATATTGATTAAGTGATAATTTGCGTATTTATTAAACGGCAAAATGATAACTTTCAAATATGCTACAACTATACTCGAAAAGCGAAACCAAAAAGAAATACTTATAACTCATAAGGAATATAATATTGAACATTGAAAACAAAAAAGAAAAACAAATCTAGAAATACTTTATAACATTTTGCTAAGCATTTGCCATACATAATTTTAACATGACGCTCGATCGAACCTTTACAACTTACTTACTTATTATGATTACAATTATTATGATTATCACTTATGATTCTTGTTGGCGTGTAAAAGGTGCAGTAATTATTAAATTTAACTTTAAATTTAAACAATATTTATGATAGACTTCATAAAGATTCGAACATGAAAATTAATGAATGGAAACCAAATAACAATGATTTCATATACTTTTTGCTTAATGAAACCTCCCCAAAAATATACTTATATATAAATATATTATATATGAGCATAAAAAAACATATTTATATATATGCGAACATATTTATAAAGCAAAGAAAACAAAACAAAACAAAAACAAAGACGAAACGATATTTAAACAAGAAACAAAACTTGCTCTCTTTATTTAGAAGTACGTAACATTTTTCTAAACTAAACTAAAACAAACTAAACCTTTAACCGTAAACCGTAAAACGAATATCGTAAATCGTCAACTCTTAAAAGTGGCCGCAAACAAAGAACAAAATTTAACATAAAGCGCATTACATATATACATACTTATATACAATACATATAAACATATTATATATATATATATATTTTATATATAAATAACAACAACAACAACAACAACAAAGTAACGTATATATGTATATAAGCATATATATACATGCAACTATAACTTAAGTAGGCAATATATCTAAAGTTAACCCCAAAACCGTTTGCATATGGCTCGCAAATCGAAGTTGAGGACACAACAACAAATAAGAGAACAACAACATAAAAATATATATACTAATACATACACATGCATATAAAATACACACACTAAACATACACACAAACACATACAGAACAGAAAGCAATAATTTTTACAACAAGTCGAGGGCGATAACATTAAAATGAGAACTAGTGGCAGTGACATAACCTTATACATATATACAACATAATTATATATATATATATACGTATATATATATATATATATATATATATGAGTTTATGCCTAATCATATATATATATGAATAATTGTATATTAAAGAATCGCTAACGAGCGAGAAGCAAGAGGAAATTTGAAAAAGAGAGTTAGTCCCCAGTCGAGCTATCGGATATACTTATATATACATATATATATATGTATATATTTATATATATAAATAAATATTGTATTGAAGTGTCTGCTCTTACACCCCATGGGTGGCGCAGTGCATAGTATTGCACAAATTTATTATAATTATACGGTCGAACATACGAGTGTATAACTTATACAGTGCAGAAATTAACAGAGAACACCAAATACCAAAAACATAAAATATGAGTAACAAAAACTAAGCACATTGTACAATAATATCACGAAGCATACATTAGGCACGTCACGCTAACTACCGTGCTTAGTAAATGCTATAGAAAATCTACTACATGGCACCTGACCACACTCTAAAAGTACTCGTAAAACTAGCATTTCAACTTGTATGGCCAAAATGGGAACACGCCCCATGACAAGAAGGGGCTGAAATGGACTAAGAGAACGCAGAAGGTTTATCCTGGTGAAATTAAATAAATTGAATAAATTAATAGTTCCATTCTTTCTCACATTTTAATAAGTCTACTACTACTATATAATATTCTAATTGTCTATCTCTTTGAAGTGCATTTAATTGCCAACTATTCTATGTTTCTTGTTCCAATCTTATATTTTTCTCTAGTTTCATCTTGATTCTTACAGTAGTTCTCTTTCGTTCTTCAACATCCTGTACGCTCATTTCCCTTCAACTACTCGTAACTACTCTCTCTATTTCCAAATCTAAAGTCCTGCTCTCTTGTATACTCACTATCTCCCTCTCTTCAAACTATCTGCTCAGTCTTGTCCTCGCTCTTTTCGTGTCACTCGTACCCAGATTAGTCTCAACTATAGACCATCGAAGTCGCATTGCAATTTTCCAACTCGGACGCTCACACGCTTTGATCAATGGCTTGGGATCGAAAAGCGGAACATGCGACTTTGGATTGCGTGTAGCCGGGCTTGAAGAGAGATAACTTCCAATACTAAGAAAGCATACACAAGCTGTATATGGTTAAAACTAAACAATAATCTTCCAAATTAACGAGTACATAATTATATATATACAAAAATATATATACATTATATAATTCGTACATACTATATTTACATACTTCAAACATGTCACTCAGCACATACTATTATTCATTTAACACAACACAACACATACACATACACTTAAACACACACTCACTTAAAACATATCGCGCCCACTTTTTCTATGAAGTACGAAAGAGTACAAAACATTATGTAGAACTAACAGTACTATATTCCCAAAAGATAAGGATAGACAACTCAACTAACTTACGAAATTTATGAGAAATTGTTAATCAACTGTGTGGAAAGTTGATAGGATGGATAGACGTTCGTTTCGAGGCACTCCTCCCAACTCAATCCCAAATAGAACGCAGTACAAATGTAAGCGTCTGTTAACATTTACAGTACTATCTGACTAAAGACAACAAATCGAACTCTAATCAAAATAATATGAATATACTAACAAACTTACTCGGACATATAAAACAATAAGCAGCCAACAATTCAGAGTAGTTAGCATCGATCGATCTATCATCTTACATCTTCATCGAATTCCCAGATCCTAACTCAATAAATAAAACGCACACATTCACACACACCCGTCAAGAGGTCGTAGAAGTCTCGCTTTATATATATATATATACATATATATATATATATAAGAAAACGTAAATATATATATGAGAAATTGTTATGGTTATAGATTTTTAACAAGTTGAATAATTGCGTAAAACAAAAATATATCAAAGGAAAATAAAAAAAAATTGTTGAAAAATTAGTAAAATTGTTCATAAAAACAAATGAAAGAATAAAATGGAAATGAAGCGTAACAGAGCAAGATTAATAATAATAATAATAACAATAATAATAAAATTAACAATTAATAAATACAGTATATACTTTATGAACTATTTAACTTACAAAATAAAAATCATTGTTTGAAATTAAAGAAAACTGAAAAACAAAAAACAACAACAACACGCGTGCAATTCTTGTGTCTGCTAATTTTATTCTAAACCAAAATTTTTGAGTTACAGCCAAATGAGCCGTAAGTATAAACCAGATGAATTATTATTATTTTAATTGAATTAAGCAACCAATTGGCAACCAAATATCAACTTTCTGGAAATAATATAATATGAAATTAGCAAACACATACATACACATATACGCACAGACCATACATTAGCTAATTAACTAATAAATCTACCCCGGATATACAGACGAGTTGGGGTATAGCAAAATATTGAATTCCCACAACTCGAAGTCGAACTCGAACTAAACAATCGTCTGTTATATGTAACTCAGCACACATAATCATTAATTTCAGCTTTAAATAAACTACATTGAATTCCCATAGATATATACGAAATATATGATAAATAACAAATATATTAATTTTTTTATAAATGCATATATATAATATATATTATGTATGTATATACCCACAGAAATTGCCTATAGTTGCAAACAAAAAAACTCTTGATTAATTTTTTTAATTATTATTATGTTTTTTAAATATATATACCGCAATATATATACAACTTATATTCGATAACATACTTATATATATGCATATATATACATATATATATTAGTGTGTGCATATATTAACGTTTCAAGTTGCGTCCGTTGTATAATTAATAAATACAAGCAAATAACAATAAAAACCGCAGCTAAAGTAGCGATTTGCAAGTTGCCTAGCTGCCAGCTTTCGTCTGCAACGATTGATCGCAAAGCTGTCAGCTTTCGTCTGCAAGCGCTCGATCTTTACTTTGTGTTGATTTTGTAAGCTGCAACAACGATAACGATAGGCGAGAGCCATAGCGATAGCGATTAACGAACCGATTAAGTCAAAGAATATCCAGTAAATGAAGTAATAGTTAACATATTGGTAGACTAATTTAAAGTTTTTATAGCGTTTTCAAATTTGTAAGTATATAACAAGAGCAAGAACAATGCGTTTATTATTTTTAATAGGCAGGCAAAACCAATTTGGTATCGTTGGCAAAGCTGATTGTTAACAAGCGACAAAAAGCATAAAGATAAATTGAACTAAAACTTAACAAAAATAAAATAAAATAGCCGTCGTATGTAATACAACAATTCCTTACCCACCAGTGATTTTGTGTTGTTGAGTTTAATTGTTGTGCAATTTTACTTTACATTTACATTTACACTTACACACATACAACTATATACACACAATTGTATGATGTATGATTAATTTTTTAAAAAAGAAAATGTTGAGCATGTAATTAGAACATACATAAATAATTTCAATAGTGAACAAGAGAGTATTATAATAAACGAGAATTAATTTTAATAACTGATACGCTTTTAGCACATAAGATTGTACAAATAATTTATATACATAATAATATGAAAACATCATAACAAAGTTAACTGTTAATGAATGAAATCTGACAGTAAATAATAATAATAATCTCAGTTATACTATAGGTTTTGTTCTGTTTATGGTTTTAATTTCTAAAATTCCATATATTTGTATTTGTATATTGTAAGCCTTAAAGAACAGGACCGACAAAGGCGTTCCTGTCAACCAGTCAAACGAAGTGATGGATTAATAAACCGGGAATCCCTGAACTTGCTGAAATTATCAATTTCAGCTTTACTTTACAACAGCAAATAATACAGCAATGCTATAATACAGAATGTTATTTACTTTATAGAAGTACATATTATACATTTAGATTTTATACAAAATACACCACACACTCAATTTACCCTGTCCCCCTATCCTGTGCATCCACAACCATCATATGAAATCCGAGATAACCACAAAACTAGAAACAAATCAAATAAATAGTCAATTTCAAATACGTATGTACATATGAATGTACGTAGGGCTGGTACACAATATACGAATTAACGAGTCAAATATGGCAAATATACGAAATGAAGAGAGGGCGCAAACGGAACGACACTTATATAAATCAAAAAACAAAAAATCGAAGCTATAACATAGATACAATGTTAACTAGTTATTTAGGTGAAATATACAACAAATCACACTCAGATGCATTCGAATCATAAACAAAACTGCTTAACACACATACAATATAACAATAACAAATAAACACATACACACAGACTAAACACTATTTCACTAACATTGATGAAGGCGTCAAATAACGAGCATTATGAAAACCGTTACATAGCCGAGTTGTAGCAGAGCCGCAGCAAACGAATAATGAAACGAAACAAATGGCAAGTTTAATATAAACTTTTGTTATTTAAAAAATTGTCAAAACAAAATTGCAGTCAGCATATTGCAAACAAAAAAAATATAAAGTTAATGTTCAAACTAACTAATATATAACGAATATAATAATAATAATAATATATATATATATCTATATATATATATAATACAACAAAATTAGACTGTATGTTATTTTCTCAATACAATACCTACCTATAAAAACAATAAAACAGATTCAATAAAATGAGTTATCCAAATGCAAGGCACAATGTTTAAATTCTTCGTCGCGCGCCATCACATTCTAGTTCTGAGCATCACTTTATTTTAGTGCTGCCCATAACGTTTCAGCACCAGCTAAGGTATACACAAATATATCAAAGATTCGAACCAGTCAAAATGATTCAAACATCAAATAGTAGCAGCGCAAAACTGCTTAAGTTTTTTTAAAGTAAAAAAAAACTGAATTTATCTTAATGATTAAATCGTCGCAAAAGAGGCAAACAGCTCTATTGCGACGATAAGAAATCGATACTGAAAAAATGTCAAGAATATCGACATCAAAATTGCTGTAGGTATTTTTCCACCTCTATTTCATATCGTGAGTTGGTCACACAATTCCCTTCCCACGCGACCAACAACACAAAAACGTGTGTTTTGGTTCGGCGCGTGTTTTTTTTAATAAATAAAATAAATTTACGGCCAACGCAGCTGTAAAAAACTATTAATTTAGTAAAGTTTGATACACCGCACTAATCGACAGACAAAATGAGACGTCCAAAGAAGGTAAGCCAAAAAGTCAATATTAACAACGCAGTTGACACAGACTGTGAGGTTAATTTAATACACTCTCCAAACGACGGTATAGAGGCTACTTCAGGAAGGCGAGCGCTAATATCAAACTTATATTTATTCCAGTACGAATCTGGCGAGGCCGCACAATATATTAGTCGTCGAGCAGCTTTGCGTAAACTGCAACTTTCCCTAAATGACTTTCGTCGCCTGTGCATCTTGAAGGGAGTTTATCCCCGCGAGCCAAAGCACAGACGTCGTGCTCAGAAGGGCTCATCGGAGATCAAGATATTGTACCATGCCAAGGACATACGTTTTCTATTGCATGAGTCCATCGTGTGGACGTTACGTGACTACAAGGTAAAATACATAATTCACTCACCTGAGACGCACACACATTAATGAGACTTCTTAGATTTTCGCCAGGAAAACAGGACGTGATCGGGCCATTAAAGATTTCCGTAATCTGAATCGACGTCTGGCGATGTTCCCAGAGCTCAAGCTGGATCATATTGTCAAGGAACGCTATCCGACCTTTATTGATGCTCTTAAGGATTTGGACGATTGTCTGACGCTGCTTTTTCTATTCAGCACTTTTCCATCGCTGCATTTGATACCACGTGAACAATCCAGTCTGTGTCGTCGCTTAACTATCGAATTCTTGCACTATATAATCGCCTCGAAATCGCTGCGCAAGGTCTTCATATCGATCAAGGGTTATTACTTCCAAGCCGAGATCAAGGGACAGAAGATAACTTGGATTGTGCCCCACTATTATCCATTCAAGCCACAATCGCGTCAAGAGGTTGACTTTAAAGTCATGTCCATATTCGTGGAGTTCTACACCATTATGATGGGCTTCACCAATTTCCGATTGTTCCATGGCCTTAATCTGGCATATCCACCACAATTCCCCAGCAGTGTGCTGCAGGATAGCGAGGATACGCTAAAAGATGAATCCAGCTTTGTCTCCGATCGCATTGCTGCACTCAACTTTGAGCTGTTGCGCACCGACAAACTGCAGGAGGATGAGGAGGAGCTTGACATTGATATGGAGCTGCTTGAACAGGATGGTGACTCCAAACGCATTATCAAAATGAAGCAGGAAGCACAAGAAGTATCGCGATTACGCACACTTTTCAAAGGCTTGAAATTCTTCATTAATCGCGAGGTTCCGCGAGAGCCGCTGGTCATCATTATACGCTCATTTGGCGGAAAAGTCTCCTGGGATTCATCGATCTTCTCGGGCGCCACGTTTGATGAAAGCGATGAAACCATTACGCATCAGGTCGTCGATAGACCGAGTCTAAGTACTCAATACATCTCCAGAGACTATATACAGCCGCAGTGGCTCTTCGATTGCGTCAATCGTTGCCAATTGCTGCCCACCAATCAGTACTTCGTGGGTGAAAGCTTACCGGCACATTTGTCGCCGTTTGTTGATGGGAAACGCGATACTTATATACCACCCGAAGAGAGGGCGCTGCACGATCCCTCGTTGATCGAAACACATGGTAAACATCCACCATACTCCTCAAATTAAATCAGCTTACTGATTGCACTTTATATTTGTAGTTCAAAGCGATGATGATTCGGAAGACGATGCTGAGCCGGAGGAGGATGCTGTTGACCAGGAACTGCTTGATGAACAGCTGCAGCGTGCCTATCAGGAAGAAACAGCTGAGTACAAGAAGTACGGTGGACCAGATGGTGTTCATGAAGATGAAGAGGATGGGCTGAGTGATGAAGAGCTGGAAGAAGAAAGTGAAGATGACGATGAAGAAGAGGAGGTCGATGAAAAGACTCGACGATTGAAAGAAGAGGTACGTCATTCGATATCGAAGTAAATAACATCTACTAACATAAGAATTCCTTTCCGTAGAAGCAAAAGATGTCCGTGCAATCGGGCAAAGTGCACAAGGTCAACAAACGGCAAGAGCGCAAGGCTGAGGTTGATGAGCATCGTCTGAAGGCACGCATGGTCAAGCCACGTCATCGCAATCTCTTCCGCCACCTGATCCGCAAACAGCAGACCGAGGAAAAGGAAGAGTGGCTGTTGCGCAAAAAGCGACGCACTATTGATGCCAATGAGAAGGAGGCGAAAAAGACGGCAAAGCGGGAGGCGCGTAAAGCGGCAGCCGCTGCAGCAGCAGCTGCATCCAAACTGGGTGGAAAATAAACGGCTCTGCATTGCGGTATTCCATTAGCTGTGTCTTGATCCTTAGGCTTAACTTTTACCTAAAAAAATATAATAAAAAAAAAGTATCAAACAAAAATGCAAAATATTTTATTGGAAGTGCTTGAAAGTATTAAAAAATGAAGTTATCAAACCTTCAATGTGCTTTGCATATCCTGCTTCCTTCGAAATATCCTCGATCATCTCGGCAGTTTAACAAATTTTAGAGTATCCGTTGCACAATTATTTCATTTTATTATATTATATTTGTAAAGCTTAGAATAAAATTTCGAACAATCAGAAGTTCGTAATAATCAATATTAGATTTTACAGTTTATGAGTTTGTGAATGAACACAATGAAATTTTATAAGAGCACAAAATATAAGTATCAACAAAAAGAGCAAAGTCAAAAAGTAACAATTCATATAAGTATTTCATAAAAAAGAGTAATGTTATTAAAAGTGTTTGTAAATTGCAATCACTGAACATCGACTGTTACTATTAAAATAGGTTCGTATTAGTTGTTGCTTAAAGGAGGGTTAACTGTTTTGTAGCTAAAGCAAATGTTTATATTTATTATATGTATATGTTAACGACTTAGTTGACCTATATTTCTTTCTTTTTTTCTCCTCATAATTTGAACTAACACATGCCATCTTCCGTGTCGCATTAAATAAACCTAGATATTTGTATATATGTAGTAGTCGTATATTGTATATGCCCTGACACAGTCCCAAGTCTGTCATAGTACCTATTACTCTATGTATGTGTATATATATATAAATGATTTTATGTATATATCTCGTATCTTCTAAACTCTGCTTCATGAGAGTCTCCAGTTCGACGATTTTGTTCTTAAGTCAAATATTTCGTTTTTTTTTTTGTTTTGTTTTTTTTTTTTTACAAAATTCTAAGGGGTTTTATTAGGTTTGATTTGGAGCGAACGCTTAATCGCTATCGCTGTTGTCGCCGCCCGCTGCGCCATCTTCATCATCATCATCATCACTGTCCTCCAACTCGGGCATCGGAAAACGCAGAATAGCTGCAATACCAGTCAATTGAGCAAGTTCTGTAAACGAAGAAAAACGAAAACAATTTAGTTTTCAAAGTATAATAAATAATTTCATAAGATTAGAACATATTATTTCGGTTGTTCTAGGTCATTGTTTAAAATAGATTTATCATGTTGAATTCTAGTTTAATTATTTATTCCGCTGTAATGTTCAATGATTCGACCTATGGAAATGCGTTTGACATAATCTTGATCTTTGTTAACTAGCTGAGAACTAAACCAACTAGTAACCCAAATAATGAAACAATTTAGACATCCGGTCATTTGTATTAAAGCCGATTAAGAACCCAGCCTAAGAGCGGTATTCTCACAGTTTGATAATCAAGGCCAGATGCATTTGAAAAGAACAAGTTTTACATATTATTTCTTGCACTGGGTGTAGGAGTTTACAACTGAGAAACTCAAGGCTCACCAGTTATAGTTTTAGCAAACTGAGTCAGTTTTGAACTTAACATTCAACTTGGGGGTACATTACAATATGCTAATGTTTCAGGCAATTAACAACTATGTAGAAATTTGTAATTTATTTTAAATATGAGTACACAAAAAAATACCACATGCATTCCGTGTAAACTTCATGAATTGCTCAATGTGCTTGAGTTTAGTATAGGTTCTGTTCGCTTGTGTTCTGTTCAGTTCTGTTATATTCTGTTCTCTTTTTGTGTTGTTTGCTCATTGAAATTGTCCGGTTATCTGCACACAATTTAAATCAAGTGCTCGTTTTGTTTACAACTCGTTCTACAATGTTTATATAAGTAATTTAGAGCTGATTATAACGCGAAAAAATAAAGAAAAAAGTACTTGAGAAGGAAACGCAGCAGCGATAAGGCGTAAAATGATGTTGAAATGTTCAAGTGGTGTTGAAAGACAACCCCGAAATGCAAATTTAATTATATCCATCGTACTGAGATGGGCAAATACAAATCTGAACAAAAAACAAACTCGCTATACAATGAAACGAGTCAAATCTAAGAGCGTATATTAAGTCGGCAGCTTTAGTTGCATTATTATATATGACGTAGCTTAAAAGAGCGCATATCAAGAATAGATAAGATTGCTTTAAGTTAAGAACTTAAACCGCACTTATGAAGCACATTTTCAATTAATTTATTACTTGAAGAACTTTAAGTAAACATCTTACCACGCAGCTAAGATTACATGTAGGGATTATTAAACATTTACCAAATGAAATTTCCCATTAGGGCTTTTTACTATCATTTTTACAAATGGCAGCGCATTCTAAGATTAACAAGTTTGCGTTTTTTATACAATTATCTTCACTGGGTTATTTTATTTCGCCCGCTTTGTAGCTGCAGCTGTACATGTAATTACAAAGTATTGGATTCTATTTTTATAACGAAGCGACCTATTTACGTGAAAAAATTGGCAAAATGCGTTGCCAAGTCGCAGACAACTGATAAGAACAAAATAAAGCCAAATAAAATGAGACACGTGAGTCATTTGCCAAGTAGCCGGCGAAAGAAAGCGCAATTTGCATCTATTTAAAGCAAATACAAATATCTGCAATATTTACAAGCACAGCTAGAAGGCAATTTTAATTAACGTCAAGTGAAATTAATTTGAAAATTGAAAGTGTCCTCAACACATGATGATTTTCAATGGTTTCTGAATTCCAATGGTTCAGATACACAACTCATATAGAATGAATGCATTGCGGGAGATTCCTTCAAGAAATACATGTGTATAGGGTGTGTGTAATCCGTGTGTGCACATGTGCAATGCGAGCCATTTAAAAATAGAATTCTTAACGAGGTCATTAGACGAGGGGAGGCCTAAGCACACACACACACACACAATCTCGTACACAAATCAGCAACAAACATAGAAAATTGCATATTTTCTTAATAGAACATATGCAACATAAGATTCTTTAGCAGACACGCAAATACTCTCCCAGCCACAAGTCCTTTGATCTCAGGTCAATTGTATTTCTATGTACATATATATTTTCCAATAATACTCACGTTCTCCCGATATATGCATGCTGGAGAATATTTTAACCTCGCCGCCTGCATCGCGCACCGATTCGACCAACATAACGTATTCTTTTCTGAGATTTACGTCTTGGCATCTGTAAAATACAAGAAAAGCGTGATGAAGCATTTATAGTTTGTCAACACATAACCAATTAAAAAAATGAATTCTTTTAAAGAAAATAAACAATTTATGGTTTAAAAGATATATGCCGCAATATCATTAACTTAAACACTTTCAGGGGTTTATAACGATCTAAATTAAATGCAGCCTTTCTTTTCAAAATATCAAGTATACGAATTAAGTGTATTAAATATATTAGAATAAAAGAGGTTTGTTTAGTTTAACCCAAAATTTGACTTGTTTATCTTAAGGAAAATAAAATATATATAATGATCAGAAATAAGACTCTCATAATAGATTCAATATCAACCATGAAGACTAAATTAATAATAGATATTAAATTCATAAGACCTACAGACCTATTTCAAATATAACTTAATCAAAAAATAATAATTATCTACATTGCAGGTCATCAAATTGTGAAGAGCAAATGTGGACAATGCAAATATTTAATGAATGAAATTCTTTACTGGCTTGAGCAGCCCTGTACATAAGCTCGGTTGCCTCTATACTCACTGAAGCAGTACTATAACGAATAACTGGCTAAAAATAAGGAAAATAGAGGTAATAAAAGCAAACGAAATATGCACGAAGTGGATGCTTATTAAGCCCTATTAAAGTATGCACAATATACTGCTTAATAAGCTCTAATAAAGTTTGCACGATGTGGATGCTTAGTAAGCCCTATTAAAAGTTAAGATCAGATAAAGCTATTTATCTTCACAAGTTTTCAATGATAAAATGCAGGTCTGTTACGCTGTCTAACTACAAAAAACCCTGAGAGCGCATTATGCATATACTATACGCGAATCAATTAATATCTATTACAATTCAAAGTACGTGATATTGCACATCCAAAACGATACATTATACTCGATGAAATAGCAATGCGCTTAATCATGGCACGTGATGAGTGTAACCTATACATAATGCATAAAGGTGCCAGGCTTAGCGGGAATTTATGGGAACAGACAAGGAGATAAAGGTTACATTTAATATTCTACACCCTGAGGTTGACACTGAGGTAATGCCGATGAAAATGCAAGTATGAAGTAAGAACGCTCAGAAAGTACGAGTACATACAGCTATAATGACTAAACAGCGACTAAAAACACCGGCACTTTTAATTACAGGTTCAAAAACCTTAAAAATGTTAATGCTTCAAAGATAAAGCTCGAAAAAAAAGTATTCAAGAGAAAAATGTTTGCAAAAAATAAACAAAAAGCTGCAAAAAACAAGCGCAGGTAAAATTTCAATTATCATTTTATTGATGGCACAAAAAAGCAGACTGAGTGGTTCTCTCTCTCTCACTCTCTCTCTCGCCTTCTCTTGCAGTCTGGCCGCATAAGAGCGTCAAAGAGCTAAACGAGCGCTTAAGTGTGACCAGTTGAGCTATCGATCGCTTTATCAAGCCATTCGTTATGTGGACGCCATTCGTGGATACGTGTCAATACGATCCACAGCACGTGTAGTAGCTGAAGACAATCAACTGTAAATGCGCTCGCAAAGCACTGACTAACGCATACCCTGTTTTTATTTCATTTTAAAAGCTATTTTGAAAAATATATTTAGATGAAAGCTAAGGTGAGCATAATATGATATATGCTTAAAACATCATTTGCTAAAGTGTCTCGATTACAATTTATATTGAAAATTCACAACTAATTAAATGAATATATCTTATCAATGCCTTTTCTGAGAAACTAACTGAGGTAATCCCAAAAGAATTCAGCTAAAATAATATAGATAAAAATAAATAGTACACTTTCCCTTTGAACTCTCCAATCTCTTCTGTATCACAAAGCAACTAGCTCGACAACAGTCTACAGGGTATGAGAAGAGAGCGTGCGAGAGCCGCTGAGACTGCTGCGCTGTCTATTCGTGTAGAATTAGTTGTAAAGCGGCTTTCTTGCGGCGCGGAACACATCGGAAACGAGCGTGGAATACGACAAGAAGCGAAGCGCGAGACATCGTGACGATTGCCACGCCAAAGAAATTGGTGCTAAGAAACCCAAAGCCCCCTTCTACGACCGCCCAAATAAGCAGTGCACAAAAAGCAATACAAATAAAAAATAAAAAGCAAAAGGTGCGTGCAAAATAAAACCAAGTGAAAGTTGTTGTTGGTCATGTCAAGTGCAAAAATGGGGGGAATATAAGAGAAGAAAAGAAATCAAGTTTTGGAGCCGCGGCCGTACCAGCAGCATTCATAGTGAATACCGCTGACGTCTTTGGAATTTTATAGCTTTGAGTCAGCGCTGGGCACTGCAACAGGCAACAGAGAAGAGACAACATCAACAGCAGCAGCAGCAGCAGCAGCAGCAGCTCTGGTTGCATTGTATCTGTGTATCTGTGAGATACCTGTGTATCTTTACACTCATCCGTTAACCGCAAGAGTTGTCATGAATTGAATACATTGTTACTGTTGTTGCGTGACAATGATTGCACAATGAAATCAATTGTTATAATGGAATTAACGGAACGTAGGTGAAAGAGCCATGACAAGCGGCTGCCACTTCGAGTGGAGGTGGAAAACGGCTAGGGGGAGGAGGTCACACTAGCTGCTGGCCTCAAGATACGTTCTCGCATGCGTGTCGTGTCATTTAACTTGTAAATTAAGCAAACAAAACACTCAATGAAAAAATCTTGTGAAATTTTGCATCTTTTTGGGCAATTGTCTGAATATGGCGGAATTGAACAAAAACTGGTTCAGATGCGCTATCAAAACGTATTTTAATGAAAGCAACTGCGTTTCACGTATATATAAAACACATATTTGGGGGCATCATTTTGAAAAGTCACAATACGAGTTTTTAATCAAAGAGACACTCCAGACATTTCATTAATTTCTTGTGACTTTTAAGGTAGACCTCAAGTAGTCAACTGTCATTTAATGCAAAACTTGATCAATCGCTGGTTTCTTTGTGGGCCATAACAACATCAACTCAACCCAAATTTAAAATGACTTTGGAAACAATTCGAAAATGAATGCCGACCATGGAGTACACTCTCTGGCAAATATAAATAAATTGGCAATATTTGAAACGATTCAAATAATGCATGAATCACACGACAACTCCACGATCAATCGAGCATTCCAATGCTGCCATATAAATAGAACACAATTCGATAATGATACAGTTTCAACACTTGCAATTGGCTCCAAAACTGAGCAAATAAATAGACAGATAAGCAAGGCATGCATGTGTACCTTTAGGGTTAAAATTAGCTATAGCCAAAATCGAGGCCCTTTCATTTCTTGCACAAGCTTCGAAAACAATAAAAGTTTCGCAATGGCAGCGCACGTGCCCAAAATAATATTAATGAAATTTACATTGTTGTGGAGTAAATATTTACATACAACTGATACAAGGCAACAACATTAATAAAGGCGCATAAAACAAGCAGTTGCAGCTGCAAAACTACAAATAGGGGCACGTTGCAAGTCATAAGACGTGGTCCGAAACGCCCTAAAACAAAAGACTAGAAAAACTGGTTGAGCAGATAAATCGAAGAAAAATAAGTTCACTCAAAGAGCGCAGCGCAATAAAGAAAAGAAACAGGCATCGCGAGGGAGGGCAGAAATAGACGGGAGGTGGCATTAAAAATATGCAAGAAGCAGTCAAAGACTTTTGCCTCAACTCGATAAATGTGGATCATATTACACAGCACAACAGAGTGTGTCCCATGTGGAACCCAACTCGAAGAAAAATAGCAACAAAAAAATTCAATCAAAATGAGTGCAAGACTTGACCGCTTGAAACTTGCCTCCAGGGCGAGCCATAAACGGTGCGATTTAATAGATTGAAATTCCTAATTAATGTTGTTGTTCATGTCGTAGTTGTTTTCCCGCCTACAGCTGAGCGGCATAATAATAATTAGCACAAGTTTTGCGTTTTAGAAACACGAGACAAAGAAATGGCACAGAAAAGAAATCAAACTGTAGATACAGAACATTTAGAGATATTTATCTATTTACATATGTGCGTTTTTTTGGGGCCGTGTAAATCAAACCTCGTATAGTAACTCAAGCAACTCTGTAAACAAAGTTCTCTGACGCCGCTGCTAATCCGGCTGCCATCCGACTGTGCATACAGTTAAAATGAAGAACCGTTTAAAGTGACAGACTGAGAGAACTGAGTATTGAACAAAGCTTGAATTACTCGTACTTAATACGCGTGTGAAAAGAGCAAACACAATACGCAATACCTAAAGACTGGAAACTAGAACACCTAGCAACTGTCTTGCGGGTTTATTTTCTCTCTGGTTAATAGAGTTGCAGCTCCGAAAGTACTTGAGAACTGAAAGGCTATTAGGAACTTCAGACTGTTTACGTGGCGCTGTTTTGTAAGCAACATCTACATTATTATTTGCCAAATTAAACGACTACCTGTTAATTACATAAACGACTACAGACTTTTCACAATATAAATGGTCACACTTATATTATATATCGAATTACGAAATCACTCATTCGATGTGACTTATTTTAACTATTATATAGTCATCATTTTAAACTATAAACCACTTTTCGTCGTGTTATATTTATATGATTATTTTTATGACTAAACGACTCTCAAATGAACTTTAAAATTAACTTTAAGTTTTAAAAACCCTATATTCATAATTTATTCGAATTAAATGTGTTATGCTCATTAATTAAGTCGATCTGATAAGGTTACTTTGAGTTATGTAAACTCTACAAAAGAGCTAATTTAAATGCTTAAGTGGCTATTTATGGTATGTTAATGTCTGTCAATGGAAATCTTAATTTAGTTTGACATTAGTTAAACTTCTGAAAGAACACCAAAATTTTATAGAAAGATTCGAACTGATACGGGGAGTCTAAAAGTACTCTGCAAAATGGAGTTAAAACAGACCGCAATTATTGTTTCGAGCATTCCCCAACTGACTTTTGCTTCTTCTGTTTCCACTTCAGTTCCTAGATAAAGTGTGATTGCTGATCAAGATGCTCACCAAACAGCCAGACTATATAATCTCCGAGCTGGGCTATCCCCAGTGGCAGCAGCAGCCGTGCGAAGATCGCAAACTCTACAGAAAGTGCCGCCCACCACCGCCTAATACCAGTTATGGCCACAGTTCCAGCCACAGTCACAGTCACAGTCTAAGTTCCAGCAGCACTTCGAGTCCCAACCGCCTGCTGCCATTGCGTGAGACGCTAGATGATTATTACAAGCGACTGCTGCTGAGTGAGCAGCGGACCAGAGTGGAGAATTGTGACAGAGACTTGGATGATGTTGTGGCACAGCAGAAGAGACGCAAGAATCAATGGAACGTGCAACAACAACGCAGCAATAGCAGCAGCAACCACAACAACAGCCACAACAGCAATCACAGACGGTAAAACAAATCAATTTCATCATCAAGTCAAGGGCCTATTTTTAACAAAAATATAATTTGTACGCTCTCTTTTCTTTCTGCCTTTTCTTTATCAATTGCGAAACAATCAACAGCAATCAAAACTGTCGAGATAAAGCACAAGCAACATCGCCAACAAGAACAACAACAACAACAACAACAAGAGCAACGATGAAGGCAACCTTGGTGACTTGCGATTTGAATAGTTTTTGATTGGGTGAAGCGATGAGAAGCGGCTTCTGCTCGACAACTAAACAACAATTTACGGGACTGATTAAATGTGCTAAATTTTAAACAATATAAAACATTTTGCATGGACCTTTAAGCATTAATTCTAAGTAAATCAACAGTAATGACACTTAATTTAATTGCATGCCACGCAGTTTGCATAAAAAACAATAAAAACGAAAAAAAAACAACAGCAAATGGAATTTCAACGGCTCATTAAAAATGTAAACGGGCTACGGGGCACTTATTCAGTTTCAGCATGGGACTCCGACTCTGATTTAGATTCAGAATCAAATAAAACATACGCAAAACAGACGAAACGACAAAGCTGACCAAAAATGGCAGCAGTTGTTGCCCATTCGAGAAGCCGCCAGCTGGGGCAACCTTGATCATGAGCACGTCATGGGGGGCACATTAAATTAGCGTTCTGAACGTGCTTTCTTTAAATGGCTAAATTTGCGACAAAAACTACGCCAGACGGAAGATCTGAACATGCTTGGGATCACTTAAGAGTGAACACAAGACAATGCAATGGATGAGCTACATAATAAATTGAATCCGCGTTCAGTCCCAGCAACGGAACTATATGCTACTCAGGAATACTAAAAATTTACTATCATAAAGAGCTAAGTCTTAAATATAGATATTAGAACAATTCATAAGTCAAATTTTTTTGGTTTTAAAACCAGAAATTTCAAATATAGAAAGGAAAATATGAAGGGAACAATATGCATGCCGATCGTTTACACAGTTAAATACAATAGACTCTGAATCGATCAATTTTTGTATACACAATTGTAGAATCGATGAGCGTTCTTTTGTCATTTAAAAACAGTGTTTCCAAAACATGAAATTAACAGTGAGTTCACAATCGCTGCAAGATCAGTTCGTAATGCATTATATAGTGTACAACTTGGCGACTCTCTCAAGACGTATTCAGCAGATGTAGCGCACCAACAGATGCTCTGTATGGTAAACAATAAAACAAAAATAGCTGGCAATTTGTTAAAGTTGAAGGTTTGGCGTTGTGGGCTTGTCAACGGATCGTGCTCTTGATCTTTCTGCTTGATTAAACTTGAAACTGTCGTATTTCTACATGACCATGTACAACGAATACACTTGATAGGGCTACTGATTGTTTAGAGTACATTTACAATGCATATGAAAGTTGTAATCCCTTTACGATCAACATATTCGACATTTTGCCATTGTGATGATAAGGAAACTGATTTTACAAATTGTTGTGATTGAGTCTACAACAAATTATGATTTTCTAAAATAATTATGGAGTAGTTAAGCTAAGCTTATTATTTTGCGAACATTTAAAATGAAACTATAAATCAATAATCAATATTATAGACAAACTGATTTAGAGCAAAAATCTTTTGATGGACTGTGAAATGTGTGGATTTGTGAAATAAATAGTAAATTCCTGTTTATATCTCACTCACCTGAACAAATTGTCGGAGATGAGCAAAGTTTCTATGGATTGAGCCTCGGCAGCACGCAGCACATGTTTCTTGCCATAGAATGCCTTGGCTGGCTCACATTGCAGCATCATATAGAACTGTTCCAATGCTTTAACCTCGCCTGCTGCTTTTGTGTCGGACATTTTGGCAATAACTGCGGGATCTTGTAACACCTCTGCAATGCGTTAAATGATTAACGATATTAAACAATGGACATTTTATTGTGTACTAACCTTTAAGTGAATGTTTAAAGCCAGAGGATGCATGAACCAGCATGAATCGGCTTTTATTGTCGAGCAGCAGTTTATAGTCCATTTTGATGGCCTGCTGAAACATGTAATCGTAGAACTGATCGCGCACAAAGCCCGGCGAGGCAATTAGCACACACTTGACCACATCAAAGTTGACATGACGCAATATACTTTGCATGACTTGCTCGTAAAACTTGGCCAATCCCTTCTCATGCTGCTGCACGTTGCCCTTGCGCTTGCGTGGTATGGATACCTCAATTTTACTGCGCACCAATGTCATGCTAGCAGTGATGAGGCACACGTGCGCTAAACCCTCCTGCATTACAACGGCTGCCACATCCGCCGATTGCGTGGGATCGCACGCCATCTCAATGCGTTCCAGCGCAATGGTGTCCCATTCGGGTTTGCGCAACTCGAACTTGCGATTCAACTCCAAATCCAGTGTGTGATAGGCACCCATCTTGACGTATTGATTCTCCTCAATGTTGCGTCCCTTCAGACGCAACACACAGGCCTGTGTATCGAAATCGATACTCTCCACTGCAATGGTCAGCGTGGTGCGCACGCGGCTGCTGGTGGACGAGCCGGTGGCCGTTTCATTCTGCACCTTGCGTATGGTTGTGCTGCGTACGCTGTCACCTTCAGCAATTAGATTGTAGGCATGCCACATATCTTCAGACTCCTCGGGCATCAGGGTCACATTACTTTCGGTTTATAAATAAGGCATTGTTAACGCGAATTTCTAGATACATATTGTCTGCGCGAAACTTACCCCTGCATACCCTTGTCTACGTATTTGCCTAACAATTTCATGTTGCAAATTTGTACGTAGTTCCACTTGAAGATGAGACGCTGCCGTCCGTTGCCAGACGTTGTTTGCTTTTATTGTTGTTGTAGTTGGCGTAGCGTACTTTGTGTTTTTTGCTTTTGAATGCTTTGTGTCACTTGCATTGAGTAAAAGGTTTTCTGTTATCATGCAAATAATTAGGCATTTTTGTTAGTTGTTTTGAGTTTTCCGCAGGTTTTCTTTCAAATCCCTATGAAAATTGCCAAATTTCACACCGCGAACGTTTTGGCATGTTAAAACAGCTGATCGGTAGTGTTGCAAAACAAGAACTGTCTGAAGCGTGCACCAAAACTATCGACCAATTTTGTCATCGATAAATGAATGCCCACTCGCCATTTTAAATAAACAAATATAAAAACCATAAAATATGTATTAAAAAATACACTTTTTAATTAAGGTTACAATTTACATATGTATTTGTACGGTTTTCAATGGTCGACTTTTCACTTAAACTAACAGCCTTTCAATTTCCTGCTGAATGGATGTAATCTGCGATTTTAGCTGACTGCCCTCGTTGGTGGTCACAGAGCACGCCACAATGGGCCTGGACACTCCACAAGCACGTCCCAAAGCCTGCTTGGAACGCACAAACACATACGGTACGTTCTTATCTTCGCACAACAGAGGCAAATGCAGCAAAATCTCGATGGGCTCCGTATCGCCAGCCAGCACAACAATATCGGCCAGACCACGATTCAACGTTTTGGTGGCTTCGTTGGCACCTTTACGCAGCTGGTTATAATTGAGAGCCTGCTGCAGTAAGTTCATGATCTTGGCGGTCAACTGAGCATCGGCCAATGGGAATGCTTTCGGGTTCACTTCCTCGGTCTATGGAATTTAATGTTTATTACAAAGTGTGAAGAAATGCATAAAGATTTGCGTGGACTTACCATTTTAGCAGTTTATTTTTTATTTAATCTGAGTTTATTTAAAAAATTTAAATGCAACCTCTCGGCTGGTGTGCTTCACTGAGGGGCAGAGTTAAAATTGAAACGTTTGGCAAAACACGTGCGTTGTTTTTACTTTAAGAAACTGCCCAACACTACAAAATTTTCCGTTTTCACGCTAGGGTCACACCTTTAGTTGTGGCACACTGATAAAAGACTGGTATGCTGCTCGCGCAAAATTTAAATGGTATCTTAACAAATTCAAAATTTTTAAATACAGCTAAAAATAGTTTTTTTTTCCTAAAATCGAATTTAACGATTATAGAGCCCCCACACAAATTATTTAACATGCGTGAAACTTTTAATTCATTTAATTAAACACCTAAAAAAATTAATACTTTTTTAAACCATTGAATGTTTGTCCTAAATCTCAGTATTTAAAATTTTTGGCGACTTTTAGAATGTATAAGTATCTATATGTTCAAAATGTGTTAGAAAATATCAAATATTTTAGGGCGAATTGCTCGCTCTCTGCGGAATGCCTTATAAATGATACAGAGTCGGTTAAGTTAAATTCCTAACGTATTACTGAAAATCATATAAGAAACCCTACTATTTAGACCACTCCAGTTCTGTTCCGTTTTACAAAGAAGCTCAGATAGTCATTTAACTTCAATTTGAATTTATGAAGCAAATATAATTCCAGATTTATGTATGGAAACTCGAGTACAATAGCTTTAGTCTGCAAGTGGTTCAGAAATTGGACCGTAAACGTAATCCCAAGTTATTATAAGTAGTTATCCACAGAAATCTGTATTGCTCCTAGTGCACGTCAAGTTATTGTTCACTACAGCATTGAAATTTAGCGCCAAATTGATGAGATTTACAACATTCGATTTCACATTCCTGGTTGTGCCATTTTATTCATTCCAATGGATTAAAAAAAACACAAAATTCTCGTATTTTACGTTACATACAAAAGGAATTCACTTTATTACCAATTCTTGTTTACATTATTTAGAAGTTCCTGCAAAACAAAACGAAATGGATGAATTTAGTACCTTGTAATTTCAAAACTGAGATTAAGGCAAACCTACTTGGTAATGAGACCATCCTTCTTGGCCAGACGCACAATGCAATCATCGGACTCGCCCATGCGACGGATCTCACCGCAAATGGCGTAAGTCTTGGTGCCATCGGTTTGGCGACCGGTCTCGGGATCCACAACAACAATGCTCAGTTGCACGGAGGCGTGGTCCTTAGCGTGGATGATTCTGTTCGATGCCGAGCTGTGCAAAATATACAAAACGAATTAGCACTAATTTTTCCAATTCCCAAACAAAATGAAACAGCGCACAATTTTACAGCATTGGTCGCTGAACACGTGTTCTACACCTACCATTTGCGGGGCACGTACAAATCAACATTCTCACCGGCGTCGTTCTCCATTTTGCTGAAATGTGTGGGAAAATGTTTAATACGTGTTTTGTGCATATTTTCACAAGCACAACAGCAATTTTTACTTACTTTTTGTAAAAATTTACAAATTTGCGACCAACACTCGACAATGGAGGCTGAAAAGAGAAAGAGTGAAGTTGGCTGCGCTGTAGGGTTGCAAAAAAATATCGATAGCACAGAAAATACTATACAGTATAATTTATTTATTAGGTGTTATCAATATTATTTATTATAATTTATAAAGCGATTTTCAAACAAATCCAAGCTGATTAATTAAAAACTCAATGCATTTCATCGATTTAATTATCTACACTTGCTTACTTAAGTTATGAAAATTAGAGACTAACATACATTGTTAAAAGCAATGCATTATCGAATATATCGAATTAACAGTCGTTCAACATATTTTTGATGCAATTTTGGAAATGATAACTAGAGATATAATAGGCTTAATATTTTGAAAATATGAATTATAGTACTTCAACTAATTCGATTTAAAATGTCGCGCCGTTTTTTACACTAGTTTATGAAATATATATATTTACAAAGTGTAACCAGGTACAAATTAACTGGTTGCTGCCTTTTGGTATATCCCTGGTTGTATAGCATATTTAAATAATTATTCGTGCAGTCACACTTCGAGACTGGTATTAACATCCAATAAGAAAAAAATAGATTATTTTTTTAGGCTGACCCTTTGTTTATTTAATGAACTGATGATATGTATCGGATATCGATTGCTTTCCAAAAAAGAGAGAGAGAGCGAGTCGATTAAAATCGATTTGAAATCGAATCGGTTCCAGCTAGAAAGAGTAGTGCTAGCTTCGCATTAAAATTGGCGCCGGAGCTCGCTTTCTCGGCCTTAGCGCCCATTGCAAAGTCGGTCGGTAGCTGTACAATAGTAGAACGATCTATATCCATAGGATATATTAATTATAAGTAGTACAAAAAGCGTAAATTGTCGGTGCAAACAAAAGTGATTTGTGAGCGGACGCAGAAGTCTTACTGTGCGTGAGTATTGATTTTGGACAGAGGCTGTGTCGTTGTCGGTGTCCTTGATCCGGTGTCAACGCCGATTTTCCGTCAATGGAAGCCGCAGGACTTTTTTTGCTTCGCCAACTTTGTGTGTATTTTTAAGTATGTGTGTGTGGGTGGTGAGCGGGGGCTTGTGGGTTTGTTTTCATTGTGGATTAACGTGTCTGGTTTTGCCTTTCATATTTACAGTTCAAGGGGCAGTGTGCGAAAGTTATTTTCAATCTTTGTACCTTTGCTAAGTAGCGCTCAGAATCGCCAATGAAGTGAAAAACATAATTGTTTATATTAAAGTAAACTGCAGTTGCATTTTTTCCAATTGGAAATAAACAAAACTAAAATATCTTATAAGAGATCATAACATTGAGCGCGTTCTAACGCATAACAGAATAAAATAAGCTTAACAGTAAGTGATAGCAGTAGAATGAAGTTGAGCCTTCCTCTCATTAGATCAGTGCCTTAACATTGTCAATTTTAGTTAACATTAACATTATGTTATAGCTCGTGCTAACGTGTGTTATATGCTGTTCCGTTAATTTTGAATGAAATATTTATATTTTGAGTGCTGAGCTAACTTGTAATCAGCAAATTCGGCATTAGCACCATAAACAAAATATTCTGTGTGCTTTTTAATAGACAAAGCAAAGCCAAATCGGCAAATCTATATAAATATAGTCAAGCAGGTTCTGGTGGGCAACTTTTTGCTTTGGCTGCTCAGTCGCATTTCAACTTTTGTCGTGTGCGGTGCTTCCACGTTGCTTGCTCTGAAAGTTACTTGGCGGCGTGTTTGGTATTTTCTTGGTACGTTGTAGTTGTATCCCATCTTGAATAGAGCTGCTCATAACGGGCCGGTCGCCCAGCCTCTTGACCTTTAACGTGTATATGCGAGTGCTGCGAGTGTGTCATTTTTTGCATAATGTAAAACTAAAAAATGTAAATTTATACGCGAGAAATGAGATCATATTTACTCAGTGAGCATCTATTTTTAAACAAAATAAACAATAACAAGCGACTGCAATAAATGCGCAGAAGAAGAAGAAGCACAAATGTAATTAAAGGGAGCTGCATTATTGTATGCAAAAAGTGCATTAAACTGACTAGCTGTAAAGCGTTCAGTTTTTTTTATTTTACTGATTTTATCGACGCGGCAATGGAAGGGCAAATAAACACCAATTGATGACCGTAGTAAAGCAGACTGTTAACTATTCGATGGCATGTTGGAAAGTATCCGCATTTATCAACAGAAACAACAACTATTTGATAGGCACTTATCTGTGAAGCACTCGTACTACAGCTAACGACCTAGAACCTTAGGTAACTCAAGGCCCTCCCCCACTCGACTGTTGCAAGATTATATTTCCAATTGGAATTTAATGAATGAAAACAAGGGGTTTAACAAGGAGAAGAACCGTCAACTGGAAATAGAAACCATTTTTAATTAAAATGGTAACAAAGTATAAAGTAATTAAGATGGACACACAATCTTCTGCGAGAGCTTTGAAAATAACAACAACCATAACGAAAAGAAGACGAAAAAGCAACAGAAAATCGAAGAAAGGCCGGAAAACTGTGATGTCAGCACCAAAATGCGTGCCCTCATCATATGCTGCTGATGACGTCGAAAGCACATGAAGAAAACTTTAAGTGAAACACTTTCTAGGTCAAAAGTTGAAAGGCGGCTGATGATGGTGGCAACAATGATGTTGATGTTGATGGTGATGATGATGATACAAAATGTGAAAAGTATCGTAAAAAACAAGCAAAATGTGGCAGCATGAAATGCAATTAATAAAGCAACAAAATAAAGTAAAAGCAATGCAACGTCTACTCCGCTATTTGCTTGTTTGTGAGACCTGCAGTTAACCCCGCCACCCGCTCAGCTAACCCTGCTCCCACTGCCAACTGTCAATTGCCGCGGTTCAGCGACGTCAATGAAACGAATTATAAAATTAAACATTTATGGAAAATTATTGATTGCCGTGCAAATCATAAAATTGCACGGTAACAGCGAAACCGCATTGAGCACAGCTTAAGGATAGTTTAGTATACTACGAAAAACAGTTGAAAACAAATACTGAATAAATAAGAATCATATTTACTAAGCTCATGACGAGTGTTTAAACTTTACAATAAACTGGAATGCATATAAATAAAATATAATTTGACGCGATTGCGTTTTTAGAGATGAGGATACATTTTGTTAAAACGACTTATAAAGGATATTTAAATGTAGTAGTAATAGAAAGATTTATTATATTACGTTTCCATTATTTAAACTGCAAATATTGCAAAGTATAGTTTTGCTTAGTTTATGTTCATTTCCCACGTGACTAAAACTTGTTAACAAGCCTAAACTATTGCAATAATATTTGTATAAGGATATTTTGCTTTAAATTAGTCCTGATTAGAACTGCTTAAGAACTTCAATATGTCCCAAAAGTTTTCTCAACAATAGTTATATACTTGAGTATAAACTGGTCTTTATTTAAGCTGATTGACTGACAATACTTTGCAATGAAATGGTCTTCAATTTCTAAGAACTTCAACTAGTTAGCGTTCCTCAGTTCGTAGAACTAGATACTTTACTGGCATTTGCTCGTAACATACATGTAATTACTTGCCGGCTACTATAATTTAATCCTTTTTGCGAATGCATGAAATTGCGCTCTTTTTGCTGGCCCAGAGCAATTGGCAATTGGATTGTAACTTTTTCTTTTCCATTTTTTTTTTTTCGTTTTTGTTTTTTGCATTCTAAGCGTTGAGTTGTTTAGGAAACCTGTCGACCCAAACTCCCAGCTGGCAACTTGCAACGTGCAACGTGCAACTATCAATTCGCAACAGTCTGCGCAACTTGCAACTTAATTTTGATGTACCCCGTGACTTGGC
The DNA here is from genome assembly GCA_035046165.1 of Drosophila rubida. Lineage (NCBI taxonomy): Eukaryota > Metazoa > Arthropoda > Insecta > Diptera > Drosophilidae > Drosophila > Drosophila rubida. The sequence goes on along the minus strand of JAWNOF010000014.1, from coordinate 12,814,176 downwards.
TCTGCTCTTTTATTTACAGCACCTGGACTCGGATACTTTGGAACTGGTCGTTTGCTTCGCCAGTTCGTCGCTTCGTTGGTTCCTCAATGATGATCTCTGTCTTGGTTGGCGCTGCTTTGATTTGATTGCTGCCAGTTGCCATCTGCTGCTACTCTAGCCTCTCTTCTTGCTGTAGTTACTGTTACTATTACTGTGCTGCCACTAGAAGTTGTTGGAGTTGGACGCTGTCGCTGCAGAAGCTGCGTTACAGTTTGAATATCGGTCAATGGTAACGGGCTTTTAAGCAGGTGCAACTGCAACTGCCGCCAGACAAGGAACCAGACACAGGCAGCGAGACCGCGAGGGAGAGCTGAAGGAATCAAAACATGTCACTTAAGGTGAGTTTGACCCATTTCGCATAGAAAAGTCGCTGCACACTCGCTTGGAAAATGCGTACTTTGGCAGCTCGTCTAGACACGAATCTCTTGTGAAATTATGCAAGTGCTTAGCTAGCAAAAATAGCAACTAAACGTTTTCTACATTATTTAATTTCTTTTCAAACATTTCAATAGCAATTAGATTCAGAATTTTAGTTCTATTAAGTGCTCAAGTAGTGAGAGCGTGAGTTGTTAGTTTATTGCATCTAATTACAGTTTTAATTTATTCAACTCTTGTTAAATATCATTAAATTAAGAGTTTATTTTCATTATTTTAAAAATAGTGAAACCATAGCTAAAATAGTTTTAATGGTGCAAACAGTTATCAAGTAAAGTTAGCGCTGAAAATTGTAAATACATTTAGTTGCATAAAATTGTATTTAAATCGCATTAATTTAGCACAAAGCATACAGCACAATGTGAAAACAGAATGCAGTGATAAAGTTAAGATAACGTCCAAAAACAATAAGTTGGTGATACACAGTTTTGTTAGCATCACATAGAAAGAACGCTTTTGTTAAGATAACTAAGTGATACAACATAAGACACGGTGTAGTTCAACTGGAAAGTATTAAAATTTTATCAACTGATTAAGCTTATATCAATGCCATAGAAAACCATATGTTAGCAGACTGATAGTGTTATTTAATATGTTTGTTTTCGTGGGTTCTTCAGCAATCTATGAGTACATGCAATTTATCATATTTATTGACAGCAATTTTATGCTGATTCGTTTGCTGGGCATTAGCAAGCGTAGTGGACCCGTTAAAAACAGTTTGTTTCTCGGCCTATCTAGGTAGAGTCAACTCATTATTTATCTCGCTTGGCGCACCCAGATAAATTACCCGCACAATATATATGACTTCATAGTCTGAGAAGAACAACAAGCAACCACAACGTCAATACAAAGGAGAAGAGTGAGCTTCGCATGCAACAGCTGGATGCTCGGCTAAGCAATTCATTTGACTAGGCAAACAAATATTGAAGAGAACCCATTATTTAGCATGCTTTTTAGCTTGTTTATCGCTTCTTTCGCTTGCCACTTTTGAAACGCTTTTGCTGTGAGTTGGCATTATAAGATGGCATTACGTACGAGTACACTGAGTGGGGAGACTCTCGAGAAGGTCACTTAATTATTGATACAATTGCGGCAGCAACAGCCACTTGAGAGGCAGCCGAGGCTGTTGCGTTTGTTTGCCACACTTGCCACTCGAGTGTGGCACAAGCATGTGGCAAGATATGCCAAGCCGTGTCTAATGCTCGTCTGAAGCTTTAAAAGTGCTACTCACCTGCTGCAGCCAGCAGCCACAGCATCTGACATTTCAGTTTGTCTATAAATATTATAATCATCATCATCAGCATCGTCATCATGAGCATTATGTCAGCATTCGCATTGTTGCCACACTGTGGCAGGGGTCTTTGCTTCACCTCTGGCTGCCTCCTTTGTGGCTCTGTGGCACTCTTTCAACAGGTGCGTCTTTCAACCGTGTGTAAGTCAATGCGCTTCATTAACTCACAGTTGACACTTTTCCTGCTCCAATGTCTCTTTTTAAGTAGTTCAAATATTTACTGTACGTCCATTTCCTCTAAATGCCAATTGTTAAACTCTGACTCTAGCCCCATCGTCATCATCGCATTTAGCTCTGCTTTAACACGTAATCGTGCTGGGTGGGTTCATTTGCACACAGTTGAGAAAGATAAAGAAAATTATGCATAAGACTAGATATATAGGGGACTTCGCGAAATAGAAATAAATATAAATGAGATTAAAAGTAAAGAGAGTTAGCTTGCAAATAATTCATAAACAAAAAAATGTTTTAGTAGCTATTAATGATGCTATTTCTAACTTGTAAACGTTAAATAAATTTGCAAATGTAATTAAATAATATTTTAAAAGAAGATAAAATCAATGAGCAGTTAACCATATTAGGAAGATAGGATCATTGCAAAATGTATTAAATATTAAACTGGATTAATCTGAATCTTGTAAATTGTATCTTGTATAATAATGTTCATAATGTTGCTTACATGTTTTCGCACAGTTGAAGTGCAGTGTTCCCTCAAGGGTTAACAATCGCATGCAATGTCAAAGCGTTTGCACAACATTATAAAAATGCAGCCACATCCGCTGCTCTGGCCGTTGCAAGTGCATTTTCCAGTGTGTGTGTGTGTGTGTGTGTCTGGTGTTTTTCCCATCTTTTTCCATTCCGCCTATGGCACTTAATTACTATAATTTCTAATTTGCTGAGGGGAGCAAGCAAAACTAATTTCCTACATAAGTGTTACTTAAGAGTGGCGCCCCAGCGCAGCCAGACAGTTGCCTCGTGGGCTGTCTGTGTGTGTGTGTGTGGGGTATTTTGTTGTGGGCGCCTGCCACACCTCAGACTGGCATACACAGAAGCTATTAGTCAAGTGGCGGGCTCCTTTTGACAGCTGCCAAAGTTCAACTTGTTAATTGATTCGTTTGTTTAAAAAAAACCCAAATACATGCAAATGTTTTGTTTTATTTTTACAGAAAGAAACGCCCTCGGATGTGATGTTGCATCTGGCGGCGCTGCGTGGAAATGTTGTCGAGCTGCGCCGCGTATTGGACACTGGGAAAGTGCATGTGGACTGCAAGGATGAGGTGAGTAATATTTCATGCGACAACTATAGTGGGGAAAGCTGCCAAATAATATTAATCGCTTGAAAGCTCGATGCGTTTCCATTGATTCATTCAACTTTTAATAGATTGCTTGCAATATTAAAAATGTCAATTTTAAGCATTTTGATTTATTTATTTAAATTATGATTTTAGTGTTTTGTTGTGCAGCTCGAAAGTTGCAACAGTAACATTTTATTTAACTTTTCCGCATTTAAATTATTTGTGTATGAAAGTTGTTGACTCAAAATATTCACATTAATGTAGTAGCTGATTGAGTTTTCGTAGTTTCCCGGGCATAGCTATTTGCGGTTTGAATGTAGAACAATAACTCAGCTAATAATACTTGCAGCAATAATACCGCGAATTTGCATCTTTCAAGCGTAATTTTTTGTAGTTTATTTATATTGTCAGCAGAGCACAAAACACCATCGAACATTAACCGCATTTAGTGGAAAATATTTCCGCCACTCTACACTAAATTTAATTGAGATTCTTTTGAATTAAGCTGTAAACCAGCTGTGATAATCCAGTCACAGCGAATTAATTGCACAAGAGTATTGATCGATATGTTGTTGAACAATAATTCGCATGTGCTTGAAAACGGTTTGATTTAGTATCAATTGTGTTAACTGCCGATAATAACGAGTTAATGCGAGTTGCTTTAATTGTTTAATTGAGCGTCCAGTGATTTCAATTTCAACTGTAATTGCAGTGACGATTGCGATTACTTTCCACCAGCCGGAGTTGAGCTGTTTCGTTTTGTTTCGTGTTGATTTGCATGCATGTCGCTTAGCGCAAAATCAAGAGCGAAATACACAAATCTCGTCTCCCATTCAATCCGTTGCAGCCACTGTGGTGGTAAGTGCTTTCCCCTGGGGGGGTGCTCAGTCACGTAGCTGCAACGTTCCGGGCTGCTCGATTGCCCCGCTTTGTGCCCTTGTGTGTAGTTTTAGCCAGCAGCTGGCACACTGGCCCCAAACAACAGCACTTGGCTTCAATGCATAGCTAAGAGTCGAGTCGATTCGACTGATATATACATAGTATATATATACTTAGTATATATTTGCGTCCGGCTTTGTCCAGCGGCGCAGCTCGTGCTTCGCTGCGCTTCAAGTGAAATTTAATTTTCATTTAATTTTACTTTATTCGCTGCCTTCATTCGTTTGTGCTGCACATTTCGGCTTCTTTGCCAATTGGTGCGTACTTTTGTAAACAAAGTGTTAACTTGCCTGTAAACAGTACTTTTTGCATTTCGCTTTCTGTTTACTCTGTTTTTTATTTTTATTTTTGGTTAAATATTGTGCAATTCGGCAAATTGTTTAAACAATTTTATGTAATAACGTAATTCGCGTGTCGCTTTAATTCACTGAATATCATTGAATACTCATCGTCGTCGTTATCGCATGTTGTCTCCGTTGGTTAGACAATATAATTATTCACGTTAATCGCTAAACATGAAAACCTGTAAGAACTTTAAACATGCAGCAAATTTCGCTGGTGTTTGTTCATGCAATACTTCTTTGAAACCTTTAAAGATTTTGGCTGAATTTTAATATAAGATCTATATTTTAGACTGCAAATGAAAAACAATAAATAGTGTAGAGAAGAAGAATATTAATTAGTAAAGATAGTTTAGCTTTGCCCAGAATATAACACGTATACAACTTAGATATTTTGGCTCAGAGATAATCTGAATGCTGGCTAAACTTTTTCTTCTGCATAACTAAAAAAAACTATTCAGCGTATATTAGCAGCTGAAATAATTTCCGAATTAAGGGAATTTTACCAAATAAACTAATTTGATGTAGAAACCTGGCACACAGCTGCCTCTGACAGTTATGCGCCTAATACAAATTTGTGGATTTCGATATCAAATTATGCTTGTCTCATTATAGCAAGCACAGAGCTTACGAAAGCTGACAGCTCGTAAAGAGCAATCGATTGAATGAATCAAGCAATTAAACACAATGTTATTTCCATTTGCAGGACGGCACCACACCTCTCATTCTGGCTGCGGCGGGAGGCCACATCCATTGTGTGCTGGAGCTGCTGGAGCAGGGCGCGGAGCTGAATTCGCGACGATCCACGGGCACCACAGCACTGTTCTTTGCCGCACAGGGCGGCCATTTGGATGTGGTGCGCATCTTGCTGAAGGCGCGCGCCAAGGTGGACACGCCATCCCTGGACGGCGGCACGCCGCTCTTTGTTGCCGCCCAAGGCGGACATGTGAAGATTATCAGAGAGCTCTTGGACTGTGGCGCCGATGTGAATGCCTGCATGAAGGTAACATTGTAACACGCATCAAACTGATACGCGTATTAATTTCTTGTTGTTTTTAGGATCGTGCTTCGGCGGCATTTATAGCTGCTCAGAATGGACATCGTACGGTGCTGTCTCTGCTGATCCTGGCGCATGCATCAATGGATATCAAACGCATCGATGGCGCCACTCCGCTCTGGATAGCTGCCCAAATGGGGCACGATCATATCTGCAAGGTGCTGCTGCAAAGCGGCGCCAACGTGGACACAGTGCGCTGTGATGGCGCCACGCCACTTTTCAAAGCCGCCCACAAGGGTCACGCCTCTGTTGTTACTGTACTACTGAAATATCGGCCCAACTTGGGCATCCTACCCAATGGCGAGACGGCGCTGCATGCGGCTGCCATGTTCGGGCACATGACCGTCTGCAAGCAATTGGTTGCCGCCGGCAGCGATGTGATGCTGAAGAATCAGGATGGCTTAACGGCCATGGAGTTGGCGCATCATGAGAACTATACGTCGATCTGTGAATACCTAAAGGAACGCATGCGTACAGTCATGGAACGCAATACATCGGCCTTGGCCAAGATGCGACTGTCGACGTAAAGTCACGTCGTGCAGTCGCCGGAGTGACCAAAAAGAAAACCCCCTTCGAAGTACCTTTCTGCACAATATGTTGAATTATTTCTTCACTTACTAATTATATGAAAACTGTGGGGCAGTGTGTTCGCAATAGAGTTGCGACATGAATTTTGCTTTGGATAGATCATGCTGTTTAATTTTCCAAATTTTCGCGTAAATAAGCTATTTTGTAAATTTTATAACGATAAGATTGTAAGGAATTAGTTTCTCCCGAACACAGTAATGTTAATAATTTAGTCATTTCCATACGTATCCTATGTAGTTAACTACTATATTCTGCTTTGTTGTCAGCAGTGAAAGTAACGAAATTTACGAATTTATTTCAAGTTTCTGTCAAATGTTCATATTGTACATACGTTTCAAACATTTCTCTCAAAACACTGTCCAAAGCAATAGCTTCTAGAAATTCAGAATATGCAATGTATAGTTGCAACTCTGTTGTGCATAAATTGTTCCATTTTGTTGTAATAGTGCAATCAAAAAATTAGAAAATTAACCCTATAGATATGCAAAATTAATGCCAAGCTGAGCAATGGCAAAGTCCCACACAAAATAAGTATAAATATCTTGAAAGTAATATCAATATTATAAATGTACTTAAATCCCTACAACTTGGAGCTTGTATTTGAATTTACGATTATGATTAACTCTAGCAATAGCTCATACTTATATGCAACAAAAACTGTTAACATGGACTCATTGTTGTCCTTTGTATATAAACTACGTATTTATAAATACATATAAATATATATAAATAAAAGAATATTTAAATTTATGCAAACACCTAACCCTAAGCAATTGTTACCAAGTGCTTTATGTTTATTCGCCTTTTTGTCTTATCTTAATTAGCTATAATCATATTTTTGTCTTAATTAGCTATTAATTATATCAAATATTTTTGTGTCTTATGTTTATGCTCATGTAAATTAAATGCAAATTCTCACACACTTTTTTGCACTCAATTGTTAATAATTTCAAAATCGAAATTGATTGTGTTTTCTAAATCCGCCAATTAAAATTTCAAATTAAGTGAAACCGATTATGCTTACTGATTTATCGATTGTAGACCGATAAGTGATAGTTGCATATGGAAGAAACTTTACAGAGTGTTAGCAGTTGCTATGAAGATTGCTCACTTGCCGAAGCTTTTGGCCGGTTAACAGAATGTAAAGTTAACAGTTGCTTGAGCTTTGCAGCGTCGACACAAACTCTTTAGTCTAGACGAACACCGCGCCGAAATGAGATTGACGTGTTCCCGCTTTATTGCTTGCCAATTTTTCGCGTTTTACGAAATTAAATCAAAGAGTTTTCAATTAATTTCACATGTATAATACAAATAAGAGCAAATAGAATATTTGGACAAGCATAATAACCAGAAGACATGTAGATTGATCAACAAATTGTTTATCATCAATCATCATCATTATCAATTTTGGGCTGCATGACGACAAGAGAGTTGCTCTTAAAGTTACCGAAAGAACAGTGGAGGTAATGCAGTCTTGTGCGCGTTTAATAGAATCAAGATTCTAACATGCATATACTAACTACTACGTGCATAGAATTTGTGTAGATTTGGTGAAAATTGCCCCAACATGTTGCCAATGCCAAACAGCTTCAAACGGCTACAACGATTTCAGTGTTCAGTTCGTTTTTTCTCATCGTCGCGCGCGGACGTGGAGACCGCCGGCCTCTGTCATTTCCATTCCGTTTTGTGTGAGTGTTCGAGCGCGCGCGTGTGTGCGAGTGTATGTGTGAGTGTACGTGCGAATGTGTGTAGGTGTAGTCGCGTGTCGTTCAGTTATACACCAGCACCAACTACAACGACAACAACAACAACAACCACGGCTACAGCAACAATAGGTATATCAGCGGCCAGCAGCCCAAACGGTAGCAGCAACCTTAAAATAAGAAGAAGAAACGAAATCAAAAAAAAATAAAATAACAAACACAAAAAAAAGTTGTGAAACGTAACGTTTTGGTGGCAAGTGTTCTGTGCTCTGCTGTGTGTGGCAGGCGGGCGGCGAAAATTCTTAAACAATAAAACAGGTTTGCACACACAGTGTGGTATGTGGAAGTAAGAGAGCGAGAGGGAGAAAGAGCGCGCGCCAGCAATCAGCAAATCGAGAGCGACAGCGAGCGAGCGATGAAGAGAGAGCGAGAGAGAACTTTTGAAAAAGTAACTGCAATGGCTGGGAACAGTGACGCGAAAGAAGGGGGGATAGCGCAAAAATTGGATATTTACTGTACGCGCATCCTTTGCAAGGTCTTCTGCAGTCCTTAAGCACAGCAGCTGCACATTGAAACACGCGCAGAATTCTGTTATACGTTTGCCAGATTGCCACACTGTGCGCTGCTGCTGGGAACCTGTTTGGCGTCGATTCCAATGCGTTTTGATTAACATGCATTTCATTTCTATGGAGATTTTCTTCAATCAATACCAATACAAATTCCAGGCAGTGTCAACCAGCTAGGCTGCAGGTAGACACTGTAACATTCATCCCACCTTCCGGTCGAGCTGCTGCTGCTGCTGCTGCTGCTGTAATGCCAGAAAACAGCTGAGCTTTTGCAGTCGGGCCCCTAGCAACAGCGCGTGGGGCAGCAGCAGCAGCAAACATTTCCAACGTTCTCAGCTGTGCGGGCAAAGCGCAGACGCCAACAACACAGCACACATACACACACACAGACGCGCAATTCATACAGTTGTGTGCACACGCACTCACACACACTTCGATAGTTGCCATAGGCTGTTACTTTGAATTTGGCCTGTAAATTGCATTGCTGCCATCTCGCTCGCACCCTTGCACGAGCATTCGCAGTTAATACATGCCGGAAAACATTGCTTTATTGTCGTTGTTGTTGTTATTTCTGCAGCCGCCGCCACTGCTGCTGCTGCTGCTGCTGCTACTGCTGCTGTTACTGCGGCTGCTGTTCAAGCTACTTCTGTCGCCGCTGCTGCTGCTGCTGCTGCTGCGCTACTGTTGGTCGGATTGAAGCTTTACATAAGTTGACATATCGCTGAGGCTTTTAGAGCCCGGCTGCAGGTCCTTTGCTCAAGTTCTAGAAGCGCAAATCAGCTGCTGCTGCTGTCGTCGTCGCAACGTCGCTACGTCCGCCGCCTGGCCCGCTGACGACACTTGCAACTAGACGCTGCCTGCTTATTTTTGTTGTTTTTTGCAACTTGTTTCGTTTCGATTCGTTTCGGTTTTTTTCTACTACGTTTTGTTTGAAACCGGCTCTCAAAAGGTTCGCCAGCGTCTGTTGCTGTTTTTCAGCTGTTTCGTCGCTTTTGTGTGGCACATTGTCAAAAAAGCGCACAGGCAGACACACACACAAAAAAAACTACGACAACAATAGCAACAACAACAACAACAGCAACAATAAAGTGGTTAAACTACTTTTTTTATTACACTTTAATTTGTGTTTTTCTATTTGTTTCACTTCTCAACTATTTCGCCGTTTGCCTTTGTGCGTGGGCCTTTCGAAAAGCATTAAGAAAACTTGATTTATAACCCTCGACAGATAGCCCGCACACCTCCGTGGCACCCCCGCATCCCGTTGCTCGCAAACAAAATAGCAATCGTCAGTAAATCAATATACAACAATAACAACAAAGTAACAGACCAATTAAGCATGCAGCCAAAGTGTTGAACCGATACCCGTTAGCTAAAATTCAAGTAACTAATAAACACGAAAGAAGCAAGCAAACTGTAACTGCAACAATAACAAACAGCAAACATGTGAGTTTGGCAACTGGCAGAACTTTCTGTGCCACCAGCTGCTGTATGTGTACAAAATGGCCGCCAGGATGCACTGCAACATCAACATCATCATCAACATCAACTTCGCCATCGTCTTCTAGCAGCAGGAGACGCAGACATTTATGCACCAGCAGCTACACACACTTGGACACAGCACTGGCACAGCAACGGGCAACGTCATCGGCAGCGGAAGCAACAGCGATAGCGACAGCGTCAGCGTCAGAGGCAACCAAGCTTATAAAGGTGAGTCTCAGCTTAAAGTTCAAAGTACTTGTCAAAAGCTTTGAATGGTCAGCTTTAGATCTGCTTATCAGAATTTCGCTTAAGTCCATACCCTATACGATTAGATTGCCCAAAGCCGGGTAGCTTAAATACGTTACACCAACATTTAGAATCTATGTTGCCATATGTGTGTCAAAATATCGTTGTTCTGCATCATTCAATTCAAAGAATACGAATGACCTTCATACGCAGTAGAAAGTTGCCCAATTATTTGATATTTCTTGTCCCATTCATTTCCTTCATGATACTCTATCAACTGCGCCTCGATTTGGTCAAAAAATCAACGGAATCAACAATTTACACTTTAGCAGCTGTCTTGGGAATAATATTCCAATTAAGATAAACCCTTGAAGCCGTATAACATGAAACAAACTTCCAGTTTATGAGGCATAAAATTGTTATATTTATGTAATTGCCAGTCTAGTCTGGTATTAAACGCCATAACAATAAAACCCTATAATGACAGCCTACTTCAAATCCATAATAACCATGTGTTATGCCAGTCTTAAGGACGCATACTCATATCTTATTTCCATTATTCGTTTCGTCTCGAGAGAAATGCGAAAATGTTTAAAGTTTTGTAATTGGAATTGTGCTCATGTTTGATTGTCATGCCGGGTTTTTGCGTGATGAATGACTTTTGGGTCTTCAATCAATCTCGCAGTTTGTCCAATGACTCCCAAAGCAAACGCGAAACTTTAAATGCTTTTTTTTTTGTTTTGTTTTTTTGTGACTTTGCGGTCGGTTCGGTTATTCTACGTAGAGCATCTCAAAAGTTGTGCAGTTTTATTATTTTTGTTGTTGTTTTTTATTATCGCGAATTTTTACGACTATTTGGCTGGCTGGGCTCTTGGCCACAGAGAGTTCAAACTGAAGTGAGGGCAAATTGTGGCCTGAGACCGCGGGCCCATTCAAAAAGCCCGTCAAACCAGTCGCAGCCATTTCGCTTTTGCCTAGCCCGGCTGCCTGGCTGGCTGCTGGCTGGCTGGCTGGCTGGCTGGCTATCTCGGGCTATCTGACTGGGCTGACTGGCCGACTGGGCCGTTGATGACTTTTTACATAGCCAAAGAAGCGACTCAAACTCCGACTCCAACTCCAGCTCCAACTCAAACGCAAACGCAAACTGAAGGCCCAAACCCAAGCCAAAAAGATACGACCAGCTCACGTATCTAAACTTGTTTCAAACGTGTTACATTTAAGAACGTTCGCCGCAAGCGGCAAGTGGCAATAATCCTTTCAAACTGACAGCGTTGCCATGTCGACGCAGTGCAAGACGAAGAAGCAACGGCGACGGCAACGGCAGGGACAGCGACGGCGACAGCGACAGCAGCAGATGTAGTTGTGGAAGGGCTGCCAAGTGGGAGTGGCACATTGACTGAGTTTCGTTTTAGTTCGCAACAGCATATGTGCGAACTTATACGAGGGCCACTTCACAAGTACTCGACTTTAACCCAATTAAATCGTTGCACTACAGATCAAACGGTTTTATGATTACCAAGTATATAACTTAAAATTAAATTATTATAAAATATATGCATGCCATTAAAATGTTCTCATTTATTCCAAACATTATATGTCGCTTTTGAACCAGCTCTGATTAGATCCCAATTTAAAATGAATTCTCAATTTCGAACAGTCATTGAGTTGACGCTATAATGATCAGATCATTTGAAGCATGACTAGTGATTTTATTATTAAGTTTGTCCCCTCGCTGGCGTTGTGCCGTGTGAAGCATTAAAACCTCTCAAGTCGCCCTCTACCATATAAGTACGTATGTCTATCCCTCCATATGCTGGCTGTCATTCTCTGGTTCGAGTTTGCAGACATTTTGATTGCCAGTTGTTGCTGTTTTTTATTTTTGTTTTTTTTTTTATTTTCTGTTATCATTATTTTGTTGTTGCATGCCCGCCGCCATTTTGCTTTTCGAGCCACCGCCACAGCAGTATGTGGAGAGCAGACGATATGTAGATGATACCCGCACGATATCGCAAAAGAGGTGTTTGTGCTTGTATGTGTTAGTGTCATTTTCAAATCGCAAACAAAAACTGCAAAAAAGTGAAATTGATATTTTTTCGCACAAAATTGCCGTTAACAAGGTAGCAACCTAGCAACAACATTTCGCTTGTCAAATTTTATTTTTGCACCTTCCTGCACTGCGACCGACCGCTCCGTGCCCCGCCCCGCCCCGCAATCTGTGAAAAAACGACACTGCCAGGTGAACGGGAAATTGTTTACCGTGGTTCCAAAATGATGTAATTTCGCGTGCTCGTGCAATTCAATTTCCTGCCAGCGGAAACGCGCGTCGCTCTGCTCACCCATTGTAGTCAAACATCGCAAGCACCCTCCAAACAGTACCCAAAACATCAATCCAAAAACTGCCCCCTTCTCGATCCTCCAATGCACGCTCCACTCTCTACTCTTCACCCTCGATTTCGACTGTCGACTGCCCACCATTCTCACACAAGCATTGAAAGCATTGTCCGAATTGTTTGGCAGTTTCTTCTCCATTTTCCATCAGCTTTAATTGTTCGTGCACAGTGCAACTCTGCCGAAAATAGAACCCAAAGAAAAGAGAGAAAGAACGAAACAGCAATAATAAATAAATAAGAAATCAATTTTGCAAAATTTGCTATCTAAACAGCTTATCCGTTTTGCCCATCGGCCAAGGACTCAATAAAATACATCGCAGCAGTTCAGCAACGATACTCACTAAAGTCACCAAAGTCTATTATATTTCACATAAGTTCACTCGAAAGCTCGCCTAATTTCGAATAAAGCAATATTTATGTTTGCTAATGAATATTTTAATAATATTTAGAGCTTCAATATGATATTTCCATAAAATTGATCATATATGCCATCATTATCTCAAAAGAATCTACTCTGCTAGGTAGCAATATGGTATTGAACTGTTTTTAATTGCTATTATTAAAATTGTTTATTTGAATAGTTAAATTGTTTCATTATTTTGTTTGCCTAGTCTTGCTATATAAAGCAATTTTCTCAACTTTTGTTTAAATATGTCGCATAGTGTATTGTAAGTTGGGTTTGATAGTTTTTCGTGTTGTATGTACGAAGTGTTGAATTCTCAAACTGTTTGGCATATTTCGCATAAATAAATTACATTCAAAGCCGTGGGGTCGGGCAGACTGACTGCCAAGCCAGCTCTGTGCTGTTCAGCTCGGTTCAGTTCAGTTCAGTTCAGTTCTAGATTTTGCTCTGTCCGTGCAGCCTATATTAACAATAATTCCTTTGTGCTGGCATCTTGCCAAAAAGTTTCTGGGCTCTTCACCCTGTGCCCGCACAGCAGGCGACGAACGTTTTGTGGCCAATTTCGGTTGCCCACGAGGTGGCGCAGTGGAATGGTCCCTGTTTTGTGACCCATTGTCAGTTGAAGTTAAATGCGACGCCTGACACAAAAAAAAAGTACCAGAAAAAACGCACAACTTACGATGGGCACTGGACAATGGAGTATCGCAAGCTTCAGAGTCCTTTGCAGTCGGAACAAACGTGACATTTGTCCACAGTAAAATGCAAAAGTATTCAAATTGTCCTCAAACTTGGACAAACAAGAAAAAATTACATATTGTGTTTATTTATTTGTACATAATGCTTATAATACTGGATGCTACAGGGATCTGCACATTCATGATTCTTACACATTCGATTTTAATTCATTTTTGAATGATGTTTATGCAAACAGAATGTCAGTAATTATAATAATATCTATTACTCATAAAACTATTTAACCCCAAGTTATCTGTTGAATATGTTTCGATTCCTGATTCGGGAATACAACTTGGTAATTTAATTGTTTAAATATTAAAGTCATAAAATATAAACTTATTCAGAGATTAAATAAAGCAAACTTGTAAAGTTAAAGTAACTTTTTTGAATCGCAGTTCATCGGCAAATTGAAAGAAGAAACAAATAATTATGGGTAAACAACGAATAAAAATCATTTCTATTAATTGACAGCTATCATTTTGAAATCTTATATTGTAGGCTTTATTAAATTTCGCATATCAAAAATGTATTTTAAAGCTATCCAACTTTCCCCTTTATAACAAAACAGCAGACATATAACTCCAATTATAATTAAAACTTCAAAAGAATCGCGTATGCAGAAAACCCATTATACCATCACTTGTAAAGTTTAGACAGATTTACAATTTTGATATATGGTCACAATGCAAAATACAATAATTAGCCATTCATAATAACTATTTTCGTCGCAATTTACCGCCTGTTTTAATGACAAGTGCCAGACGACTTTTATGGGAAATTATTGTTGTTGTTTCAAAATAAAATTCGGGAATGTAACTTGGCACTATATTTGTTACAATTTTCAAGTCCTTGAAATAATAAAGTTGATTCTGAAAATATAAATTGTATTAATATATATTGTACATGAAGTGCAACCACATTTTAAGGATTCAAGTTACCTTTTTAAGAGGGCAATTTAGCGGAAAATTTGAGGAAGAACGCAAACTAATAGCTACCATGTTGATAAAATAATGATTGAATAGTGTTCCCAATATATTGCAGTCGAATTCTACTCCAGTGAAATTTGAAAGTTTGTTACCAATTAAAACCTGTATATTGAAGGATCCGTTTAAGCTATTCACATCTTCGTTAAGCGTGAAGTTCAGATTGACAGTTGAAATGTTTTGTGGTGTGAAGTTTAGGTTGTAATTGATCTCAAGTAACTCTTTATAACAATTCTCAATTTCAAAAACATTAAAGTCAATAACCGCAGTGCGCTATTAAAAACGTTGAAAATTGTATGAATTCATTAAAATTATTTAAAAAGAACACTTTTTACCTTTGCTCCTTGTGTGTGTGGGATAGTAAAACAGAAAAGCAAAATCTTTGTCCAACTAAATATAATACCAGTGACCATGTTTATAGTTTGAGTAAAGCTAGGCGTTTAACCTCGATTGACGCGACATAAAAACATGCTAAAACTGTTTAAATGGATTTATAATTATTCTATCTAATAGTAGATAAGTATTGATATATATCAAAATATGTTAAACATTTTTTTATACATTATGTCGACAATTTGCAAGATATTTATATTTCATAATGTATCATTACAATAATGGCAATCGCTGCCTATTAACATTGATGAAAACTATAAGTAAGTAATAGAGCTGCACTCGAGTGCGCTAGACTGTGATATACTCGTTAACCATTTACAATAAAGACAAATCACACAAATCACAATCACAACTGACAACCAATGCAAAAGTGGTTTGATCGGTTTTGGAAAAGAATATACAAATAAATTAATCCTTGTGCACATTGTAATGAACATTGCTTGGCAGGGTAAAAATAATTAATATTTTTACAATATCACAATTACGAATTGGAAACCCACTTAAAGTAATAACTGGAAATATTTCATACGAAACTAAAATGTAACATTCGGTTCTTAACCTTTAAGAGACCTCCACTTAAAATATCCAACGTTTCTATACTGCGTACGAATGCCAATGTTTTCAATATCATTGGAGAATACATTAACTCTAAACAACAACAACAACAGCAACATTTAATGAATTGGAAATGTTTTGAAGTTTTCATTGAATGGGAGAAACAGTTAATTTTCAATCATGACATAAACATTCTTATTTAAATATATCATATTCAGCAGATATACTTTACTTAGGAACCAACTGACCTTTGGGTTGTACGTGAATCAAGATTTCGGGAAAATAACTTCGATATAACAACTCATATTTTTATACTCTTTATTATATATGTTGTGATTATAATTCATAAAATATATTTTCGACGCAATTTACCGCCAGTTTTAATGACGATTACTAACCGTTTTTTATGGAAAACTGAGGCATATGTTTCAAATGAAAGTTCGGGAATGTAACTTGGCACCATATTCGTTAAAATTTTAAAGTCCTTCATATAATAAAGATGATTCTAAAAGTATAAATTGTAATATATATTGTACATGAAGCGCGAATACCTTTTAAGGATTAAAGTTACCTTTTTCAGAGGGCAACCTATCGGGAAATTCGAGAAAGAGCGCAAATTAATAGCTACCATGTTGATGAGATAGTGATTGTATAGTGTTCCCAAAAATTTACAGTCGAACTCTACTCCAGTGAAATTCAAAAATTGTTTGCCATTTAGAACTTTTATATTGAAGAATCCATTTAAGCTGTTCAACTGTTCGTTAAGCGTGAAGTTCACATTGAGAGTTGAAATGTTTTGTGGTGTGAAGTTTATATTGTAATGGATCTCAAGTAACTCTTTATAAAAATTCTCAATTTCAAAAACATTAAAGTCAATAACCGCAATGCGCTATTAAAAACGTTAAAAATTGTATAAATTCGTTAAAATTATTTAAAAAGAACACTTTTTACCTTTGCTCCTTGTGTGTGTGGTATAGTAAAACAGAAAAGCAGAATCTTTGTCCAACTAAATATAATACCAGTGACCATGTTTATAGTTTGAGTAAAACTGGGGATATAACATTGTTGACTTGCCATAATAAAATGCTTGAACTGTTTGTATTAATCGATTTATAATTGTTATGTATAATATTAGGTATTTTATACAATTATTTCGACAATTGCCAATAGCATCTATATTTAATAAATCGCTATAATAGTGAAAATTACAATTAACATTTTTGAACACTTTAACTAAGTAATAGAGCTGCAGTCAAGTGTGCTAGACTGTGATCTGTTAACCATTTGAAATAAAGATCAAACACAAAATTGACTAACAGTGCAAAAGTCGCTTGATTGGTTTTAAACAAGATTAAAGTTAATGAACGTTGCATCTAAAAATAATTAATATTTTTTACAATATCACAACTGTTGATCATATATTGATCTGTTGGTAAATTCTTTTTACAAACCACCTGAAAATTAGGAAACTTTTCCTAAAAAACTACAATTTATTTCTAGGCATTAAACAACTATTCGGTTCTTAATCTCTAAGAGACCTCATTTTTTTGAGTGTGAGAAACAGCTAATTTCCAATCATTACATAAACATTTTTACTTTAATACGCCATATCTAAAATAATTACTTTACTTACGAACCAACTGACCTTTTGTTACCACGTGAACTGCAAGGCGTTGATTGTAAATGAGCTTCGCATCTGTCTCAAACGAGACTTCGGGAAAATAACTGCGTACTATATCCGTCTCAATTTTGAAACCGTTCAAATAATATAGTTTATTCTAAAAATGAAGAGTTTGTATAAGAACGCAAATAAAGAAACTTTAATGTTCAAGATACAACCTTTCTAAGGGGACAGCTTAGCGGAAAATTGGAATAGGCACGTAGGCTAACAACAATTATTTGGAATAAAAAATGGTTGTAAACCATACTCATTCCATTGCAGTCGAAATCCTGATTTCCAAAGTTAACATACTTGCCACCATTTTGCAGTCTTATATTGAGGGTGCCATTGAAAGTCATCACATCTTCTGCAAGCATTACGTTCACGTAAACCGTTGATATATTTTTGGATGTCCAATTCAATTGATAATCAATCTGCATTAGTTCTTTCAAATGGTTTTCAATTTCAATTTCATTGAAATAAACCACAGTTTTTCGCTGTTGCAAAATCAAATACATAAATAGCAAATGTAGTTGTTCAGTAGGCGGTTAGGCTTAAAGTAATTTACCTTTGCCCCTTGTGTAATCAGTCTACAAGAGAATAGCAATATGAACGTCCAAACAAACAAAAGTCTATTGTCCATGTCAAGTGCTTCTGAAAAACTGATTTGGTGGACAATGACTGACTTTAATCCAACGCTGTTAACAGTGTTGTCGGTGACATCACTAATCGATATATAATGTACATGTTTACACCGCTATTAAATTGGCAATTAGTTGGAATTTTAAAATATTATTATTATTATTATAAACTGTTTGCATTGCTTCTGTAATTTTTTTCTGCCAAAAAGTGAATACATTAAAAAAAAGAGTGTAATACAAATAACAAGAGATATTCTAGTGAGTCTGATAGGCTTACACTTGGTATAAATTTATTTACGGCAGGAGAAATCGAGACATCACACAAAATGCTGTCGATTACTGTTGTAGATGTAGTAGTAACCACCATTTAAACGCATTCTCGCCGTATCCCTTGATGGTGACGACATGATCGGTGTGGCATCGATTGGTACGCGAGCCGGCGACACAGTTAGGTTGATGGTGCGATAAAAGAAGGCAGTCAAGAAACTGGCACTAATCACAAACGCAAGAAAGAAGCCGAGACAAAAAATGCAATCCCTGTTCACCTGCATGCACAGGCAAAGAGCTCCGGCGAACTCGCCCAAAGTCCGACCAATGCGTCCCATGAGCGTGCGAGGCGGCGGAGGAGATGCGAACGGAGAGGAGTTGTTGCCACTAATCGTGATAATATGCTGTCTACGCTCACACGGGGGTATTGTGTCAGTCTGCTGATGTGACAGCTGTGGTTGCTGTTGCACCGGTTGTGGCATAATCCGTCGACCCGTCAGTGGACGAACGCTTTCCGATCTTGCGGTATTCCGTAGCGGCATTGTCTGAGTGGCTAGCTCGTTGTGTTGCGCCAACTGCTCAGACGTGTCCGGTCTGCTATCCACCTGTACACTGGCCTCTTTACTGGCTCTCAGCACGAGCTCCTCAAGCGCCTCCAGGTTGCGTGTGTAGCGGTCGAGTAGCCGTAGAATGCGGCGCAGTCGCTCATCGTCATATCCTATGCTTGTGGTTTTGGCTGAGGTCAGCGTTGAGGAGCTGCCTTCCTTTACGGGTTCCGGTCTTGGCAATATGCTCTCGATCATGTCATGGACCAGCGTTTGGACCGCTTCCAGATCCATGTGCTCCAAGGAGCTCTGCAAACTGATACTGCTAGATACTTCGATGGGCAGATCGGTTTCCGTTTCCCCCACTTGAGCACCCAACAGTTGCAGCACATTTTCTATGTGTGAACTTTGCTCCGGTTGCTGTTGCTGCTGCTCATCGTCCGGCGGTGTTTTGTTGTCATTATCCATTATTAATTTTGGATGTCAATTTTCCAGGCCTCAAATGAAATTCATTTTATTGCGACATAGTGTGAAGTTCACATTTCACATTCTGAAAATATGTTTGTTTTATATTATATCACACATTTGTGAAAAAATTCCAAATTTATCGCCACATGGCATTCAGGGAGACGCAGTCTGCCATCGTTATAAACAGCCTAATAGCCGATTTAGTACACGAGGCTACGGATCAAAGGCTGTTAATCAAAGAACCCATCCATCACGGACCTTGCCAAAGGCTCTATGATATCCTGGGTATTGCGCCGTGCAGCACAAATGATGAAGACGTTGATATTTATAGCGAATGCACTGTCAAGGCCAGCAAAACAGTGATTCCAGCTCTGGATAAAATTCATCCTCAAAGCGATCTTCCGAGTGATGGACCGACTAAGGAGAAAAGATGTCAGTGGCACAGTTGGTTGATTCCAGCATTGGCTGAAGGTGAATTTCGCCGTACGGAACTTCCAGTACCATAATTCGTAACTATGCGCCTCTCACAATCGCAGATAGCTCTGGAGATGAATTGGAGATTTATTCGAGAACTGATAATTGGAACAAGAAAGTTGCGGACATTGCCTGTCAAACAGAGCAACCGCGTTTCCGCAAACGATTGCCGTCCATGGTAGTATCTGGAGATCGTGCTCCAACAATTGAGAGAGCCCCATGCGAAATGAATCGACAAACGATCTTTATTGATGCGGTATCCACAGCAGCGCCCAATGTACAAAGTCGGCCACCATTAGCCGATCGCTTTTGCTACATGTTGACAGATTTTGCCTCGGCATTGTACTGTAGTCTCGCCATTATGTGTTGTTGTACCCCCAGTATGTTTCGATAAATAACAATTTAGGCACACTAATATAGTTGTTTTAATACATTATTATAATATCTCAGTCGTGGGCCAAGGCATCGTTCAACGATTCATGTTGGTTGCCCTCGAACGCGAGTTAGTGTGCTCTTCACATCGGCTTGTGTCCGGGGTGTTAGACTTGATCCCAAAAAGCTATAGTAATGGGATATGATCAGATATAGGCACCACAGGCACAACACGACGAAAAGCACATAGGTGAAATTCTCGCCCATCATCGCGAAACATGCGAGCACTGATTGCCACGCCTCGACCAGAACTTGCCACATGCGCTGACGCAAGGGGGCACGCTCCAGCGCCGTCGCCGAGCTCTCCGATTCGACCTGGATGTGCAGGGTATGTTGATGGGAATTGACATGCAACTTATCCAGCAGCACTTGATCCGAATTCTGCTGTTTTTCCAGAGCCCCAAGTAGTTGCCTCTTGTCGTCGGCCAGCACACAAGAACAAGTCTGACACCCTGTATCACGCGTCACTTTACAGGGTGTGCCCAAGAGCGTGCTATTCGATAGCTGCATGCGATTGAGACTCACAGTGGCACGCAAAAGCTCGCTGCTATCACCTGTGCGAAAAGACAGACAAACTCTCGTTAGTACAACACTCTGCGCAGCAAAGTATTTGCGTCTCGCTCTTACGTTCAAGCTGCGTATGGGCCGTGGTGAACTGCTCAGATTGTGTTCGTTTCAGTTTGGATTGTGGATTGTATTCCTCCTGCTCGTTCGACATGATCTTTGAGTAATTCTCGAAGAGGCTGAGCAGCTCCACGAAACGATCGGTGATTTGCTTGTGATTTTCTTGAACATCTGCCAAGAACTTGGGTGGACTCGAGTTTCTTGAATGCTCTGGCTTTCCCTTGATGTTCCAGCCAATGTTCTTGGGATTTGCATTCAACTCGGCGTCATTGTTGCCCTCCATATCGAGCACTACAACAGCAGCGCTATCGCTGGTATTCTCAGTCATCTCCGTCACTGGCATATCGTCTAGATTCTTGATGGTTAATGTCGCTGAAGAGATTGTTGAGACTATATAGTTGCCAATGTTTGTAAATGTTTGTGTGTGCTCAATGCAATGTACGAAAGTAGTGGTAAAAATCGAAGTCGAGCTTCAGTGTTGTCGAGTTTTGAATGTGTGTATATTTGCTGTTCTATCGTTCGTATTTTCATTTCTGTCATTTGATAATTTGAAATTGTTGCCTGTCGTTTGTCGTCTGTCGTCTGTCGTGTGTCGTCTGGGTTCAACCCTTAGACAGTTCCGTTCGCCTAGTGCATAATTTTTTGCGCTAAATTAAGCAATTTCCCGAATCCGTCTGCACGCTCCTCACACTCAAACGCAACCTCAAAACTGCAGCTGGCCAATGGGCAGCCAAGCGACCAATTCGACCACTTGACCACTCGACCACTCGTCGTTCGAGTCCTATCTACTGGCTCCACTCTAATATGACAATTATAACGGTCTGCTGAGCTAATATTATTTTGCATAACTGCATTTTGGGCACCAACTTTAAAGTAAAACGTTTCGGCATTTGAAATTCTTGTTTATTCTTTCGACTGCCGCCGGTGGAACAGACAAATTATTTGGTTAAATTGTTTGTCTAGCCGTACATTTTATTGCCAGCTTCTAATTTGAAGTTTTCTTTGGAATTCCTAATTTGACATTTTTGTAGCATACTTTTTGGGGCAACTCATCTAATTTGTATTACACATTTCTAGTTGACGAAATATTTCATTACCAGTTTAAAGTTATTTTCGTTTGATGTGAAATGCATTTTTAATTATTGCTTGGCCCAGTTGGAACATAACTTAATCATTGAATTTCTTATAGTCGTGCTCAAGGGCATTTTCATTTCGGTTTTAACATATTCTGACACCTGCCACAAGCAGAGGCAGTCACTGGTGTGGTCAACTGCTGGCTGCAGCTGTTTGTTGTTGCTGTTGTTTTTGGCATGTGTATCTTTTGCGTTGGTCATTGATAATAATATTTAAAGGGCTTAAGTGAACCGAAGATTTATATTTGTTGGACATTGGCTAAAATCTCCCTTCAGGGCAGCAGCCCAACAACAACAATAACAACGGAGACGAGGACAAAAAAGCAACAAACACAATTTATTGATTTTGTCGCACATAGTACATCAAATGTGTGTGTGTGAGTGAGTGTGCGCGTGTGTGTGTGTGGCGAGTATGTTTGTGCAGCGAGGATGCTGTTGCCAGGCATCGCCATTTCCATGGTCTGCCCAGGGCACGGGGCCCAACAGGCAGCCAACGCCTGCGCCTGATTCGTCTGCCAGTTGATTGCTGTTTGTGTGTCTGAAGGTGCTGAAGCAAAACAACTCAGCCCGAAGTCCCCACAGTCAGTCTGCCTGCAGTCCACCATGTCCCCTACCTCAACCGTTCCGTTTTAAATTTTACATTTAAATTGCACATTTGTTGCATACCCTACAGCAGCAGCCCACTTTTATAGACTATAATATTTATGGTTGTATACTGTATACTCTCTACACTTCGAAAGTTGTGCGAGTTGCGGAAATTTTATATTTTTGTTTCATGCTGCAAATTTTCAAATTTTAATTTGTTCTCTTTCATACTAGACGCTTTCCGCTCAACTAATTCTTATTATTATTCTATAAAACCAAACTTTTTATATATTATATTGAGCTAAACTTAAAATTCTGACTTGGCTGTTTATAAATCCGGAGATAATTATATTTCATGTAACGACTTTCATGTAGGGCTTTAATAAATACATATGTATTTGTGTAATAGTTTGGCCAAAGCCTGACCTTATTAGGCACTGAAACTACTTAAGCCACAGTTATGGCTTTAATTTATGAGGTGTTGCTGATTATGCTTAGCGAAGAACATAAACTGGCTTGCTCGACCCCTAACTGGCCGTGCAGAGGCGGCTAAACGTTTGCCAAAATTTCTTGGTGGCGACCTCCGCCTGCAGGGAGACTGCGAGCTGCGAGCAGCGAGCGGGCCCATAAATATTATTTGTTTAGATATATACTACATATACATTTGGCTTAATGCTTGTTTGTTTCCTATTACTCGAACTCGGCTCGCTCGTTTATCATCGCTTGCTGCAATTTTTGTATCTGCCTCATGCGGATGCTACAAAGTTTAGCAAGTCGAGTGCGCCCAGCATGCATTCAATTAAGTCATGCCACGATTTCGAATTGTTGTTATCATGATTATCATTATGATTATTGCCACAATTTGGCAACCCAATGGTACAACTGATTATGAACAGCGCAAAGTCAACGATTGAGCACATATGCATGGGAAATTCAATTAGAAATTCTCGCACAGATTACGAGAAACACTATTTAAACTGGCTAGTTTATTCTGATTTTAGTTTACGATTACATGAATGAATTCTTGATATTGTTGAAAATGTTAAATTTGTACTGAGCACTTTAGACTTTTTCTGGGACTTTTTTGTTTTTAAAAACTTTATCCGACTGTTTTTTAACACTGCTATTTTAAAGACTGTTTTATTTCGTTAGGCAACAGCTGATTTCGATCAAATAGATCTTTACCTTTTTGAAAAGGACGGTAATATATATATATTTCGATGGTCAGATTGATGAACTTCCTTCAGACACCTTCCCATTCAAATATTGAACCGCATTTATTACGTATACGTTATTTTTACCAAGGCACAGACATATGAGTTGAACATTGCAAAAGACCTGAACCTGAGATTAATGTATTCTAAGCCGGAATATAAATGTATGCATTTTGGCCATATATTGCTATAGCTCTAAATGTTTGTGTGTGCTACTTTCGGGGTTTTCCTAGTTTAGTCATCGTAAGTAGTTTCTTGTGTGCCATCGACTCATAATATTTGAACAGCTAGTACGAGTATATTTAGATAAGATATGTGTTTTCTCGTGTTGACTTTTTGCCACACCCACGACACATTCCATCTAATTTCTTATACTTATATGTGTGTTTGCCTTCTCTCTGTATGTGTGTGTGTGTCAATGTGTGTTCATGTCAGAATCGCTTACACCTGCCAGAGTCGTCAAAACATTGTCAGAGCGTTTGCCACTTGTCTATAGACAAGGTAAAAGGTAAGTGAAATATCCGCAATTTCCCCAACTGCCCTCCCTCAACTACCTCGGCCCCTTCAGCTGTGTCTATTTAGAGTTACCTGGCAATCAGTAGCTACCTCTGCCTGTACCCAGTTGCAGACCTGGGCTTCGACTGCCTAGATGGCCACTTGGGCGACGTCGCTTGCTCCTTTCCTGCTGTTAGTTGACATTTAATGGCATTTGACACTCTGCACGGCGTGTCCGCAAGACAAAGGAAAAAACATCAGGTGCAAATAGCGAACAAAAAATAGGAAAAAAGTCGAAAAAAATAAGATAACTTGAAGGAAGCGTATTTCTAATTTACGTCTGCACGACGCGCTGATATCCTTTGTTCAACAGATCTCAAAATGTTATAAAAAGACAGCAACTAACTTATATATCTAGACTCCACCTTAATATTCATAATTAATCACCACAATACTTAACTAAGTGTTTGAGTATTTAGCAGATTTTTGGTAGAGTAATTTAAATATGCCTTCCAGTAAGTTTTGTTTGGCAGCGCAGGGTATTATTGTTGGTATAGGGTATGCGGCTAATGGAAATATGAGCGCAAAAAAAATCAATAACAGCAGCAAAGTCAAAGACGTGGTCTAACAGTCTGCCTGGTCCATCCTAATGAAGTTGTTGCTGCCGCATCCTTCGAACGGAAGCTGGGGCAAGAACAACAACCGTGCACTTAATGCTCTTGTTTGCTTAACTTTATTTGATGTCCTTGCGTTGATGTTGATGTTGTTACTGTACTTGTTCGCTATGCTATTTGTTTTCCACGACAACGTTGTTTACAAATGAACGCCCGTAACCAGAGGACCTCTGGCTGCCATGGGAGCTAACAGGAGTTGTGCTTGAATCAGCAACCAGGAGCCGCACATGTTGACCACTTGCACGCACATCTACTGCCTGAGAGAGATTGGAACGAGCACGACGAGGAGATGGTTAATGCATTTAGCGGTGCTTGAGAGTAATATACGTGGCCTGCACTCCTTGTCTGGCTCTGCTCCAGGCCACTGCTGCGACTCGTCCTTTGCCTCTGCTGCGGTCAAATTGTAGCCGCATATTCGTATATTTTTCTCGGTGTACGCTTCGAAATGCCAACGTCACGCAGCGGGCAACAGGAAGCGGGGCTAGTTGCAGTTGCCCGGGTGGATGGGGGGGTTCAGAATGTCTAAAGGCACTTCACATTGCATGTATTTTTAATTAATTGCATGCCCGAGTCAAGTCGACGCGCCTCGAATTTACCAGCTAACATAACTGACCCATTCGGCCCTGACTCCCCTTCCTCTTCCTTCTTCTCTCCCCCTTACCCTAACGCTTTCCCTTGCCACCCTCCGTCACTTGCATATATGTATATATTTAATATGCTCATGTTGCTGATACCCTATGTATGTAAGAATGCAACTGCGCGCTTTTGTAGCCCCGTAATTGAGTTAAGTCCGATTGAATTATGCTCGTTATTTATTTATGCACGGAATTTTGTAATATTGATTAGCTCTATTCTTGAATGCAATGAAAATATTTTTGCATAGCAAGTTTATTTTGCAATCGTTTGTGGCTAATTTCAAGTTGTTTACATTTCAAGTGCTTTCTAGCTTGACGCTCTAATTTTCAGGTGACAAGTTAATAATTGAATAATTAACATTATTCTTTAAGTAGACTATTATTATAACATTACTGTCAGAAGAAAACAATGTAAACTGTAAGCATGTTAATTGAATAACTTCTGATGAAATTAGTTTGAAGAATATGACTAAAATTCTGTTATATGAATAAGGAAATGTTAAATTATTTGCTATACAATTTGCACTTATAAAATCACAAAATTGTTCTTTATTTTTTTAAGAAACTTGCTAGTTACATATACATTTCTTAAAGCAAGCACAAAAATTACAAAATTTATGCTCTTTTAACCTTTGTCATTGTTTATGATTTGTTTCAAATCGCCATCAGTCTCAATTAGTGCCTACAACGTTCATATACTGAACCAATCGCGATTCCAAATACGAGCAATGCTTGAATAAGAAATACTCTATTAAATAGTTATTATAGAAAACTTCTATAGCACCGATATTAAGCACAATATAAAGTGCCAAGTAATAGATATCTTTAGCGGCATCGACCGATAGCTCAAAGCTTCATGCATTTATTCAAATTACTCGTTGAATAAAAAATGCAGAAGTGTTATCTTTTCTGTGTCTAATATTTATTTTGTGTTCTGTTGTGCTTGACTGTTTATATTATAGCATTGTCGAGTTCTATTTAGCTCAGCGTATACGACTGTCGGGTGGCTCAGACAATTTTCTTTTATTACTTTGGCATGAGACTTGACCGCAAGCCAATGCCGTTTGCGTCACCGCAGTCGGTACATCATTTGCGGTTAATTGTAATTAAAGCTCAGTGGCTTGCTTCAGTGCACACATGCACCCACACTCAATTTGGTTGCGCCTCCTCCTCCTTCCCCACTTATCATTCTCTCAGTTCTCTTACCTTTGCACTCCTTTGCAGTCGACTCGCATAGACGAAGCAGTCGCTTTTGATTGTGTCATGAGCAAAGCAAACAATGCTGGAATGATAGCAAGCTATGTAATCAGCATTCATTGAGCAAAGCTTCGGCTAACCAAATTTACAGTTGATATATACAAAATTGAAGGCCTGCGAAGGACTAGTAAAATGCCAGAGACGAACGACAAAGGATCTTATCGCAAACAAGTTTCAAACTCTAAGAAAAGTCAAAAGAAAAATGCACAGACTGCAGTCGCCCACAGAACACGTTCAAATGGCCAGCAACAAATTATGGATTTCACCTCGACTCAGGAATTAAAAATAAGGGCAGGAGATGTACGAATGGCTCGCTTGCAGATCAGCCTCGCTAAGCTACGTCAAGACATGGAGCAGTCCAATAAACTTGTCGAACAGCTCAGCCAAGAGGTTAACTTGGATGCGAATACGATACTTAATTAATACATTTGTGTCTCCTTAGTGTCTTAGTGTAATATTCGTTGTCGATGCAAGGCATTTCTTACATTAATAACTGCCTCATTCTGAATTATGTTATAAACTTGACCAAATAAATAACCAATTGAATACTTGACAACAAAAAAAGTCTGAACATTTGCAACATTAAATATTTTTTATAGACAAAAGCATTATGAAGTCTAGAGACTCTTATATCATAGCTATATCCATTTAATGTACACATTTGACTTTCGAATTTATGTAAAAGTTTGTTGCTTCTTTTTTATGTCACCTGCAGTTCTGCTGACACTTGAATCCCACGAACAGCATTGCTATGCTCGGAGTCAACCAGTTGGAATAGACGCACAAGGAGTCTTCGAAAGCATCAGAGACAGGTGAGTGAGGGCGCTGCACTCATATGTTAATAACTTATGGGGGGCGGGGGGTGATGGCTTGATTTAAATTAAAAATTTATTGCATACATTTTTGCGCGCTGCCGTTGCATATAAAATAAATACACACTCACACGCACACTCACTGACACACACAGTTGCACACTTGCACACCCAACTAGACTCGTACATGTGTGTATAAATTAAATTGTTGAGCGCCCAGGGGCGAACAACCGCCGACATGGCATGCCATGAACTCCAATTTAAACCATCAACGTACGGGTTGAGGGTTACAGCTTGCAACACGATGGGACCACGTCCCTTTGTTTGGGGAGGGCAGTGTGTAAAGGGGGAATTCACCACTTCAGCAACCGTTTTTGATTACGCGCGTGTTTTTCGCGTGCAACTAAATTAGCGCACCTGTAATCAAGTTTTTTCCCCCAACAGCAGCAAACACAAAAAAATATAAGTGATAGAATAACTCTTTCTGAGTAAAGCCGAAGAAAATATGCCCTTAGTGATAGTGTGCTTATATAAAAAAAAAAGCGATTGCGTTGCAAGTTATGTTCATATTTGAAAAATCCTAACGAATACAATTTTCGTGCAATTTTGATGGTTTTAAATAATTAATAAACTTAACGTCATATATCTCCGTTCATCAATCAATGATAATCTTTTTAAATGCACTTTTGATAGAGTTGTTTTACCAAGAAAGTTTTATTTCTCTGCTAACAAATGGGTCTGATTTTAAACCTATGCCATTTGAGTAATGCATACAGACTGCAAAAATCTCACTACTTCCAACGAGTCTATTAAAAGTGTTAACAACGATGCTAGCGTGGCCGTTATAAGAGTGCAAGTAAACGGTTTGAAATGTCAACAGAAAGCAGCGTAAAATAATGCAAACATGCGATGTCTCTATAAATCATACAAAACTTGTTCACCCCTTTGAGGTGTAGTGTCGCAAAAGGAATATAAATGCGATATTCTCATGATTGAATGGTCTGCGAAGTGTGCTTTAAAACTGAATGAATAAATGATTTCGTATGCAGCTAAATCGATTTTCAGCCTTTCAGGGGATTGAAATGATGATTTAAAATGCAGACTTGCAATATTTTTTTAGAGAATAAAATACCATATCGTTAAAAACACATTCAATTCGAAAATATTTGCCGTAGTTGTCAAATAAAGTGTAGCTTAATTGTGCAAAACAAAACAAACAAAATTGGAGCCCCAAACTGAACATTAATTACTTTATTTTAAATAGTAGTTTAGTACAATTTTTAACCGTGCTTTACCGTACATTATTGCAACGAATAAAAGCGAAACTTCTATTTGTAGTATTCAATTTAAATCGAGCAATTACAAAAATCTTTGCTTTATATTAGTGACAACCACTTTAACAATATTTTTCATATAATATTTTAAACCCTTACCACATTTATTGCGAAGTAGCGAAATTTATGACATTTTTCTTTTAACACAAATTCTTCAATTAGAACATCAGTTGTTTAACTTGTACTAAAAACGGAATTGAGTTTCTCGTACTTAATTTGAGTTACTATTTCATTCCGTATTTACTTTTTGCGCAATTCACCAAAGATGTCAACTTTAAGAACATTACGTTGATGACTGGTGCGAAATGTGGCATCTAAAGCGAACGATATTTCAGGGAAATAGCTAGGTAATATATTTGTGTTGAATGCAAAGCCATTGATATAATAATGTTTATTCTGCAAATAAAGAAAAGTAGGTTTAAATGGAAATCGAAATAGGAGCGTATAAAACAACCTTTTTTAATGGACAGTCCAATGGATAATTTGAAACAGTTCGTAGTTCATCAACAATACCCTTCATAATGTAGCTGTTGTATAGCGACACCAATCCTTTGCAGTAGTCAATATCGAGAGTGATGTAATTATAATACTTTTCAGTATATTTGAATCTTAAATTGAATGGACCCCTTAATTCAAACAGATCTTCGGATAACTTGAAGGTTACGTAAATAGCAGAAATGTTATTGGAAGTCCGATTCAAACTATAGTTGAAGTCTAAAAGCTCTGGACTCTTAATATTAGCATTCATCTTAGTGAATTCCACTGTTAGTGCCTTCCGCTGCCAAAGAGAATTAATGTGTTTATGATATGTTGAATAAATGTATATAAATTCTTTCTCGTGAAAAAATGTTTTTGTTTTTAGCACTAATTGTTAATTATCAATCAAATAAAGTCTAACTGAACTCTGCACCTGTGCGACAAGAATCAAATTAAATCGAAATTTGAGTGTTCGTTTTATTTGAGTCCAAAAACGATAATTACATTTTATATTCCGTTCATGTAAACGACATTCAAATTAAAGTGATATTTATATACAAATTATTGACATAATGCAAATATTAAAATAATCTTCTCAGTTGACCAAAGATCTGATAGTCAACAACCGGAATTTGTTTTGTATTAAATGAAATATCTACGATAAACGATACTTCGGGGATATAACTAGGTAATATATTTGTGTTAAATGCAAAGCCATTGACATAATACAGTTTATTCTGCAAATAAAGAAAAGTAGGTTTAAATGGAAATAGAAATAGGAGCGTGTAAAACAACCTTTTTTAATGGGCAGTCCAATGGATAATTTGAAACAGTTCGTAGTTCATCAACAATACCCTTCATAATGTAGCTGTTGTATAGCAACTGCAATCCTTTGCAGTAGTCAATATCGAGAGTGATGTAATTAAAATACTTTTCAGTATATTTTAATCTTAAATTGAATGGACCTCTGAATTCAAACAGATCTTCGGATAACTTGAAGTTTATGTAAATAGCAGAAATGTTATTTGAAGTCCTATTTAAACAATAATTGAGGTCTAAAAGCTCTGGGCTCTTAACATCAACATGCATCTTTGTAAATTCCACTGTTAGTGACTTTCGCTGTCAAAAAGAATTTATGTATGTATATGTAAAAGTGGTTGGATTAGGAACTATGTGTTATTTATGGTTCCATTTTGAGGGAAAAGTATGATACATTTCAAAATATTACAACTGCTATTTATTATTGATTAATGATTCAAACCGTTACTTACTTTTGCCCCCAGTCCGACCAGAAACAAATTAAATATGAAGACCACCGTGATTTGACTGTTCATTTTTAAAGTCAGCGACAAACTGCAATATTTTTCCCAAAATCCGTAGTTAGCTTTTGTTTAATGAAGTACATGTGTTCATTAAGCCAATAATTATACAATTTTCCGAACAAGAACTGTTTAGATGCACTAACAACAAATCATTCGAAATTATAATATAACCGCTTATAATACACACTTAATTCTTCGGCATAATGCAATATAGGCCCAAATTAACCTTAATGACAAAAATAATGCCCAGTAATTAGATTGATCAGGAGGACAGCAATCTTGATCGAGTGCACATAAAATGTTTTTTTAAATTTAACGCAAAATCAAAAGCTACAAATAAATGTTCAAATGATTTGTTTAAAGCCTCCATTAGGTGGGTTGTGAATCGCATTGCAACGGGTTACAACACGAAAATATTTTTCATTCTTTATGAAATAATCCAATGAGGTCTGATAAATGCCTGCGGCTATATAACCAGGAAAGTCCTTCTCGTCCTCTTAGTTGACCAAAGATCCGATAGTCAACAACCGGAATTTGTTTTGTATTAAATGAAATATCTACGATAAACGATTGACATAATACAGTTTATTCTGCAAATAAAGAAAAGTAGGTTTAAATGGAAATAGAAATAGGAGCGTGTAAAACAACCTTTTTTAATGGGCAGTCCAATGGATAATTTGAAACAGTTCGTAGTTCATCAACAATACCCTTCATAATGTAGCTGTTGTATAGCAACTGCAATCATTTGCAGTAGTCAATATCGAATGTGATGTAATTATAATACTTTTCAGTATATTTTAAACTTATATTGAATGGACCTCTTAATTCAAACAGATCTTCGGATAACTTGAAGTTTACTTAAATAGCAGAATTGTTATTTGAAGTCCTATTTAAACTATAGTTGAAGACTATGCGCTGTGGACTCTTAGCATCAGCATTCATCTTTGTAATTTCCAATACTAGTGCCTTCCGCTGCCAAAGAGAATTAATGTATTTATAAAAATGGTTGTGATATATTGACTAATTATATATGAATTCTTTCTCGTGAGAAAATGATGTTGTTTTTAGCACTAATTGTTCATTATCAATCAAATAAAGTCTTACTTAACTCTGCACCTGTGCGACAAGAATCAAATTAAATAGAAATTTGAGTGTTCGTTTTATTTGAGTCCGAAAACAATAATTACATTTAAAATTCTGATCGTGTAAACGACATCATTATTGACATAACGCAAATCTTAAATTATCTTCTCAGTTTACCAAAGATTTGAACGTCAATAGCCCGAATTCGTTTTGTATTAGCTGAAGCTTCTAAGATAAACGATACTTCGGGGAAATAACTGGGTATTATATTTGTGTTGAATGCAAAGCCATTGACATAATACAGTTTATCCTGCAAATAAAGAAAAGTAGGTTTAATTGGAAATAGAAATAGGAGCGTGTAAAACAACCTTTTTTAATGGGCAGTCCAATGGATAATTTGAAACAGTTCGTAGTTCATCAACAATACCCTTCATAATGTAGCTGTTGTATAGCACCTGCAATCCTTTGCAGTAGTCAATATCGAGTGTGATATAATTATAATACTTTTCAGTATATTTTAATCTTATATTCAATGGACCTCTTAATTCAAACACATCTTTGGATATCTTGAAGTTTGCGTAAATCGCTGAAATGTTATTTGAAGTCCTATTTAAACAATAATTGATGTCTAAAAACTCTGGAGTGTTATTATCAACATGCATCTTTGTAAATTCCACTGTTAGTGACTTTCGCTGTCAAAAAGAATTTATGTATGTATATGTAAAAGTGGTTGGATTAGGAACTATGTGTTATTTATGGTGCCATTTTGAGGGAAAAGTATGATACATTTCAAAATATTACAACTGCTATTTATTATTGATTAATGATTCAAACCGTTACTTACCTTTGCTCCCTGTGCGACCAGAAACAAATTAATTATGAAGACCACCGTGATTTGACTGTTCATGTTTAAAATCAGCGACAAACTGCAATATTTTTCCCAAAATCCGTAATTAGCTTTTGTTTAATGAAGTACATGTGTCCATTAAGCTAATAATTATACAATTTTCTGAACGAGAACTGTTTAGATGCACTTACAACAAATCATACGAAATTATAATATATATGTTAACCGCTTCGGCATAATGCAATATAGACCCAAATTAACCTTAATGTCAAAAATAATGCCCAGTAATTAGATTGATTAGGAGGACAACAATCTTGTTCGAGTGCACATATAATGTTTTTTTAAACTTTACGCAAAATCGAAAGCTACAAATAAATCTTCAAGTACTGATTTGCTTAATAGCTCCATTACTTGGTTAATGAATCACATTGCAACGGGTCACAACACGAAAATATTTTTTATTCTTTATGAAATAATCCGATGAGGTCTGATAAATGCCCGCGGGTATATAACCAGGAAAGTCCTTCTCGTCCAGGTGCCAATAATCATAGTATAATTGAAATGCTATTATGATTTATCTTCTCAGTTGACCAAAGATGTGAAAGTCAACTACCGGAATTTGTTTTGTATTAAATGAAGCATCTAAGATAAACGATATTTCGGGGAAATAGCTAGGTAATATATTTGTGTTAAATGCAAAGCCATTGATATAATATAGTTTATTCTGCAAATAAAAAAAAGTAGGTTTAATTGGAAATAGAAATAGGAGCGTGTAAAACAACCTTTTTTAATGGGCAGTCCAATGGATAATTTGAAACAGTTCGTAGTTCATCAACAATACTCTTCATAACGTAGCTATTGTATAGCACCTGCAATCCTTTGCAGTTGTCAATATCGAGTGTGATGTAATTATAATACTTTTCAGTATATTTTAATTTTATATTGAATGGACCTCTTAATTCAAACAGATCTTCGGATACCTTGAAGTTTATGTAAATAGCAGAAATGTTTTTTGAAGTCCTATTTAAACTATAATTGAGGTCTACAAGCTCTGGACTCTTATTATCAACATGCATCTTTGTAAATTCCACTGTTAGTGACTTTCGCTGTCAAAAATAATTTATGTGTGTATATGTAAATGTAATTATAGTGGTTGGATTAGGAACTATGTTTTATCAATCATTTTCACAATGCAATAATATTTATGGTGGCATTTTGAGGGAAAAGTATGATACATTTTAAAATATTTCAACTGCTATTTGTTGGTTATCAATTAATCAAACCGTTACTTACTTTTGCCCCCAGTCCGACCAGAAACAAATTAAATATGAAGACCACCGCGATTTGACTTTTCATGTTTAAAGTCAGCGACAAACTGCAATATTTTTCCCAAAATCCGTAATTAGCTTTTGTTTAATGAAGTACATGTGTCCATCAAACTAAAAATTATACTATTTTGTGAACAATAACTGTGTAATTGCACTAACAACAAAGCATACGAAATTATAATATACATATTAACTGCTTATAATACACAATTAATTCTTCAGCATTATGCAATATAATTCTAAATTGACCTTAATGACAAAAATAATGCCCAGTAATTAGATTGATCAGCAATCGAACAGCAATCATGATCGAGTGTACATATAATGTTTTTTTAAACTTTACGCAAAATCGAAAGCTACAAATAAATCTTCAAGTACTGATTTGCTTAATAGCTCCATTACTTGGTTAATGAATCGCATTGCAACAGGTCACAACACGAAAATATTTTTTATTCTTTATGAAATAATCCGATAAAGTCTGATAAATGCCCCCGGGTATATAACCAGGAAAGTCCTTCTCGTCCAGATGCCAATAATCATAGTATAATTGAAATGCTATTATGATTTATCTTCTCAGTTTACCAAAGATTTGAAAGTCAACAGCCCGAATTCGTTTTGTATTAAATGAAGCTTCTAAGATAAACGATACTTCGGGGAAATAACTAGGTATTATATTTGTGTTAAATGCAAAGCCATTGATATAATATAGTTTATTCTGCAAATAAAGAAAAGTAGGTTTAAATGGAAATAGAAAAAGGAGCTTATAAAACAACCTTTTTTAAAGGACAGTCCAATGGATAATTTGAAACAGTTCGTAGTTCATCAACAATACCCTTCATAATGTAGCTGTTGTATAGCGACACCAATCCTTTGCAGTAGTCAATATCGAGAGTGATGTAATTATAATACTTTTCAGTATATTTGAATCTTAAATTGAATGGACCTCTTAATTCAAACAGATCGTCGGATATCTTGAAGTTTACGTAAATCGCTGAAATGTTATTTGAAGTCCTATTTAAACAATAATTGATGTCTAAAAGTTTTGGACTCTTATTATCAACATGCATCTTTGTAAATTCCACTGTTAGTGACTTTCGCTGTCAAAAAGAATTTATGTGTGTATATGTAAATGTAATTATATTGGCTGGATTAGGAACTATGTTTTATCAATCATTTTCACAATGCAATAATATTTATGGTGGCATTTTGAGGGAAAAGTATGATACATTTTAAAATATTTCAACTGCTATTTGTTGGTTATCAATTAATCAAATCGTTACTTACCTTTGCCCCCTGTACGACAAGAAACAAATTAAATATGATGACCACCGCGATTTGACTCTTCATGTTTAAAGTCAGCGACAAACTGCAATATTTTTTCCCAAAATCCGTAATTACCTTTGTTTTATTAAGTACATGTGTCCATTAAACTAATAATTATACTATTTTCTGAACAAAAACTGTGTAAATGCACTAACAACAAAGCAAACGAAATTACAATATACATATTAACCCCTTAATGACAAAAATAATGCCCAGTAGATTATTAGGAGGACAGCAATCATGATCGAGTGTACATATAATGTTTTTTTAAACTTTACGCAAAATCGAAAGCTACAAATAAATGTTCAAATACTGATTTGTTTAATAGCTCCATTAGTTGGTTAATGAATCACATTGCAACGGGTCACAACACGAAAATATTTTTTATTCTTTATGAAATAATCCGATGAGGTATGATAAATGCCCGCGGGTATATAACCAGGAAAGTCCTTCTCGTCCAGGTGCCAATGATCATAGTATAATTGAAATGCTATTATGATTTATCTTCTTAGTTGACCAAAGATGTGAAAGTCAATAACCGGAATTTGTTGTGTATTAAATGAAGCATCTAAGATAAACGATATTTCGGGGAAATACCTGGGTAATATATTTGTGTTAAATGCAAAGCCATTGATATAATATAGTTTATTCTGCAAATAAAGAAAAGTAGGTTTAATTGGAAATAGAAATAGGAGCGTATAAAACAACCTTTTTTAATGGACAGTCCAATGGATAATTTGAAACAGTTCGTAGTTCATCAACAATACCCTTCATAATGTAGCTGTTGTATAGCAACTGCAATCCTTTGCAGTAGTCAATATCGAGAGTGATGTAATTAAAATATTTTTCAGTATATTTTAATCTTAAATTGAATGGACCTTTGTATTCAAATAGGTCTTCTGAAAACTTGAAGTTTATGTAAATAGCAGAAATGTTTTTTGAAGTCCTGTTTAAACTGTAGTTGAATTCTAAAAGCTCTGGACTCTTAATATTAACATTCATCTTAGTGAATTCCACTGTTAGTGACTTTCGCTGTCAAAAAGAATTTATGTGTGTATATGTAAAAGTAATTATATTGGTTGGATTAGGAACTATGTATTATCAATAATTTTCACAATGCAATAATATTTATGGTGACTTTTTGAGGGAAATGTATGATAATACATTTCAAAATATTACAACTGCTATTTATTAATGATCAATTAATCAAATCGTTACTTACCTTTGCCCCCTGTACGACAAGAAACAAATTAAATATGAAGACCACTGCGATTTGACTCTTCATGTTTAAAGTCAGCGACAAACTGCAATATTTTTTCCCAAAATCCGTAATTACCTTTGTTTAATTAAGTACATGTGTCCATTAAACTAATAATTATACTATTTTCTGAACAAAAACTGTGTAAATGCACTAACAACAAAGCAAACGAAATTACAATATACATATTAACCCCTTAATGACAAAAATAATGCCCAGTAGATTATTAGGAGGACAGCAATCATGATCGAGTGTACATATAATGTTTTTTTAAACTTTACGCAAAATCGAAAGCTACAAATAAATGTTCAAATACTGATTTGTTTAATAGCTCCATTAGTTGGTTAATGAATCACATTGCAACGGGTCACAACACGAAAATATTTTTTATTCTTTATGAAATAATCCGATGAGGTCTGATAAATGCCCGCAGGTATATAACCAGGAAAATCCTTCTCGTCCAGATGCCAATTAATCATAGTATAATTGAAATGCTAATAGTTTTTTGTTATTGAGTTACGAAGAATCCGAATGGAACTGATTTGAGCAACTTACGGCAATTAAAGGGCACTTTAATCCTCCGCCTCCCGTGTGGTTCATGAATGTTTTTGCAAAAGTCGAAAGTAGAAGATTCTTATGCAATTGTCCATATAAACTGCACACATTCATTTTAAAATTATATAGACGACGTTTTTTATTGGTGTTCGGCTTCCAGTAATCCATTGTTGTATTTAGGATAAGTTCATCGATTGTACGTGAAAATATTAGATGCCCATTGATATAGCTGCGATTGTCGACCTGACTCAAAGTATAATTGAGCGCTTCAAACAGTTCCGGCACCCAAACTTTAATATAAAACTTATCAATCATAAATTGAAAGTCCTGCTTGTCCGACGACACAACAACCGCAAATATTAGAAGAAAACGAGCCCATGGCGCCATGGCGAGTGTTCAACTTAAACTGAATATAGTAAAAAAATAATTTTCAAAATTATATTTTAAATTGAAATATTCTGGTATAGGTAATTATGGTTACATTTGGTTTGTGCAGCTAATTACAATTTATACCATTGCAAAAAATGGGCTTCATCAAAGATCGATTTAGAGCAACGATAGTTAGACCAACATTTTACACAACGTTAAGCAAAAACAAAATTAAACATAAATACAATTTGCATTTACTAATATTAAGATTCAAAGTTAATGAACAATTCTTCCAAGTGACAAATTAGCTTAACTTCTTTAATAGTTGTAATTCACTTTCCTTTTTAATATTAAAAAAATTTCAATTATACATTGAACTGGTCATATCAAAGAGATCAGGTACGTAATTTGAGAAAACCACTCTATAATTTTGTACATTTAGCATGTGTATATTTTATAAATCCAAAGCTTGTGTTAGATGGGAATATTTTCAATAGACAATAATTAAAGTGCATATTCTGATTTATATTTCACTTTTTCCAAAAATGTCCAAAAAAACTCACATAGAAGAGTGCGCGCTTATTGTAGAAAAACGTCGCATTTGTTACAAATGATATTCCAGGCATGTAAACAGGCACTATTTTCGGATCCATTGTAAAACCTTTCACAAAATAATTGTAGCTCTGCAAAAAAAAAATAGCTTAAGTCATTAAAAACTGTTTATTAGCCGAATTAGAATATTTTCGTTAACCTTCTTGAAAGGACAATTATGTGGAAAGTTAGACACACTGCGCAATCCTACAGCAACTATCTGAATCAAAGTTTGACTTTGAGCCATGTGCAAAGCCGCGCAATAGTCGAGTTTCGCTGTGGTGTAGTTGATAAAGTTTTTATTGTATTCAACACCTACAAAGTAGTTTCCATCCAGGTTTCTCACTTCTTCCGAAAATTTAAGTTCTCCATATAGGGCAGAAATATTTTTCGATGTTCGGTTTATATTACATTTGACATGAAGTATTTCTGGCCTTTGATTCACACACTCGATTTTGGTAAACTCTGTTGTAAGTTTTGGCTGATAATATATTTGTGTTCAATTAGTTAATTCAAAGTATTATTCGCATTGAACTTACCCTTTTTCCCTGAGAGATTAAAAAAAGGTTGAATATCGCGGCTAAAGACAAAATTCGAATAACCATGTTTATTGTCAGCCACAAATTCATCGTTGATTACAATGTAACAAATAAACTATGTGAATATTAAGCTGTTAAAGTTGAATTCGGTCTATTTGCAACCATTAAATATTATTTCTTTTACGGTTAATTTACGAAATACAATGTTGAATATAGAATTGAGGCATATTAAATCAAAGATTGATAAGTGACAATTATGGATATCTAAATTCATGCGGAACTAATAGCTATATAGGAGAGCAAAGTTCTAGTATATAATTCTTCCACGCGTCACTATACGTAAAATTCTTTTCTTGCGTATTATATATTCAGTTATGGTCTGAAAGCCTCCTTCGGGAATATAGCCAGGAAAATCGTTTTCGTCCAGATACCAGTTTGTGAGCGTATAATTATAGTTCTAGAATAACCAACAATAAGTTACCATTGAACATGATCTATACTGAAAACTCACCGCTTTCAAGGGGCATTTCAATGATCCATCCGTATGTTTTTTGAAGCTTTTTGAGAATATACCTAAGAGATTATTTTTATGGATCATTGTTAGGAATCGACATGCATCCATTTGTAGGCTATAGAGACGACGTTTTTCATTATTCAGTTTCCAGAAATCCAGTGTTGTATTTACATCAAGTTTATCTATACTTTTTTTTAATATTAAATATCCATTAATAATGCTTCGATTATTTATCTGAACCAGCGTTGAGTTGATCTCATCTATGAGCTCCGGTGCCCAGGATTTGATATCGACTACATCGAATATTAAGTTAAATTTTCGTTTCTCTGATGAAACAATGACAACTATAAGGAGTAAACGATACCACACAGCCATGAGGCAGCCCTTATTTAAACTGAATAGGCCGAAATCATTTGTTTAACCCAAATCAAAAAAAAAAAAAAAACAAATAAATTATTCTGTAAAATTGAGGCATTTATGTAGATATCATAACTAGGTACCGATTATTGATAATTATTATTTTTAGATGTTATTTTATTTATAGGTAGATAATGATTTAATTATACGTGTATTTCAATCGCGTATTATTTGACCATAATATTTTCCGCTAACTGCTATTTTGTTGCCCGTTGTGATTTCGAATATCCCCTTAAACTTGGTCTCTGGCATAAAGCCACGAAATGCTTTCCATTCAAAACACCAGTTTTTAAGCGTATAATTCTGGTTCTGAAGAAATTACCAAATTGATTACAAATTGCATACATATTTCTTTATTGCACTTACCGGCTTTAGGGGACAGCTAATATCTGATGATAGTTGCTTCTTAAGAGTTTTTAAAAATGTATTAAGAAACAAACTTTTATGACCGCCGTTTAGGAGCTTACAACAATCAATGCGAGCATTGATAATGCGTATAGTTTGATTATTCATCTTGACGAGATCAAAAATCCATTTGGCCTCAAATTGATATATAAGGCGAGAAACGCTTAGCACACCAGTGACAAGGCTGCGGTTATTTATTTTAGTTACATGTCCATAAAACGCATCAATCACAGCCGGATTATGGGTTTTCAAAACAAATTTATCAACCATAAATACTACATCATCCGTAGACTTAACGCTCGCTAGATGAAGTTGGAGCCACAGAAATAAATATATATAACTTGCCATGACCAATAGTCAAGCCGAAATGATTGCGTATTTTTGACTAGAACCTAAAATATTGATAATTATTTTTTATCACATTTTGTGATGATATTATTAGCAAATTTTGATAATTATTTGACCTTTGATCTTTGCGATTTATGTATATATAAATAATTCTTTTTGCACTTAAATACTTTGAGCTGACTCCACATATGATTTGCATCGAATTTTGAATGAAAATAAAATTTACAAGAAAACCTTAGACGAGACTCAAGTCTATAGTTAGAATTTCTCATTCCTTCGCATATCAACTTGCTACACAATACTTAAATTGCTGTAAAAGAATTTAAATATATAAAAAACATAGTTGAAAAGCATTATTCATCATTATTATTAAATTCGCTCGTCTCAGTTCGTATAATAATTGAAAAGTATCGCAAAATAAACTTCAGATGAGTAAGCTGTTCGAGTTCTAATGATTAAATTGTGGTCTGAAAATAAACTTTCAACTTTTAGTATTATATTACCATACTCGAAGTTTGGATACAGCTTGTTCTGAAAACGATTTTGATAGATAACCATAAGTTGAACGGTTAATAAAAAGGCATTAAAAAGCAACAAAGCTCGCAACAATGTATAATACAATTATGATGATATGTATAATACAATTATTTGTACGAGTACAACATTTATTAATGCTTAATTACAATCAATATTTTCGAAACAAATAGTCTGCTAAATACCATGCTTAACTGTTTTATCTTTAAGTTACACTTTCTATATGAAATGCGTTCTTTAATTTTACACACATTACTTGTTGTGAACAATACTGCCTAAGAAATTCATGATCAGATCCGTCTTATTGTTGGTATAAAACTTGGTATTGCCTCTTAGTTGACACTCAGGTATATAACTTGGAAAAACAGTTTCGTCCAGATACCAGTTTTTTATTGTATAGTTAAAGTGCTGAAAATGTAGGCAATTCGATAAATTATGAAAAACAAATTAATTCACTTATTTGACTTGCCGATTTTAATGGGCATTTTAAGTTCGAAACTGAAACTTTGCTGAGTATTTTGGCCAATATGTTTACCAAGGGATTCTTGTGCGCAGTTGACAGGAATTGACAGGCATTCATGCGTACCTTATATAGGTGCAATAGCTGATTGTTTGGCCTCAACATATCCAGTTGTGTTTCCATATCGAAATGATCAATGTTACGTAAAAGGATAATACTACAATCTAGATAGCTGCGATTTTGCAATTGCGACACATTGCAGTTACATTCCTCGAATAATTCCTTAGTTTTTGATATGAGCTCCAATTTATTGATGACAAATCGAAAATTACGTTCTTTTATCTTTCCCGACAATCCTGAGGAAAGACACAAACAAATATAGAACAACCACAATCTTGTCATGGCGACAATTGAGCTCAAAATGAGCTTA
The DNA here is from genome assembly GCA_035046165.1 of Drosophila rubida. Classification (NCBI taxonomy): domain Eukaryota; kingdom Metazoa; phylum Arthropoda; class Insecta; order Diptera; family Drosophilidae; genus Drosophila; species Drosophila rubida. The sequence goes on along the minus strand of JAWNOF010000014.1, from coordinate 12,772,688 downwards.
ATGAGCTTTTGATAATATTTCAAATTTAGTAATGTTTTGATTGCGAGAAACATCGCGACATTCGTATGACCTTCTAATTGGATTCTAGTTCGATTGATTGAAATTGAATATTACTAATTATTTGCATATTTAAAACAAATTAAGATATTTACTCGTTTCAAAATCGAGTAATGATGCTCTTATAATTATATCAAAAAAGTTATTGTATTATAATGATAGTTAGTCATAAATTTTAAAAGTGTCAGTTTGAAATATAATTTAATAAGGACAATAAAATCAATATTATTTAAGAAAGAAATTTATTTTTTAAGTATTATTTTTCCAACAATAAATAAGGTTAAAACTAATTGATTGTTTGTGGAGAATTTGCTAAAGGATTTTATTTGGCACTCGGGCAAATTATTGGGAAAATCAGACTCCTTCAACTGCCAGTTTGTAAACGAGTAGTTAACGTTCTGAAAGTAAAAATGTAAAATGTCATAATCCTTAAATTTTACTCAAAGATTATCTTACCTTTCTTAATGGACATCTTATATTTGGATCTATCACCTTAATGAAAGTTTTTGCCAATAAGTTAATCAAAGGGTTTTTGTGCACGAATGACCACATCTCACATACCTCTAGTCGGGCGTTAAATAGACGGATATTCTGATTGTTTGGTCTCATAAAATCTAAATAAACTTCCATATCAATTTTATCAACACTACGTCGAAGTATTAAACTGCAATCAATAGTGCTGCGATTGCGGATCTGTGCCAGCACACAATGTACATCATCAAAATACTCCTTTTCCACACGCCTGAGTGAAATTTGATTGATAACAACCATATAGTTGCGCTCGTTCGATTTTCCATCCACTTCAAGGGATAGTAATCCTAAGACAGTGCACAGCCAAAACCAACCTGACATATCGACAGATGAGTCTCAAATATTGTTTGTATCACTGAAACTTTACTAATTACGAAACCTTAACAATCGTATAACTAATGAGCTTCTAATGAGCGGCATTCAACAGTAAATGACATATTGTATGCATGAAATAGAAATGCAACGAGTATTTAAATAATCAAATATAGTAATTATTTACTGTTCAGAATTATCTACAATTAACTTCTATGTAAGTAGGTAGTTACATATTTAATGGGATTTATTATAGGAGGGACAGTTTTCCAAATTTATTAACGGTCACTACAAAAACTATATAGAAATTAAGCATTAGGAAATGCAGTCGAGAAGATATATCTAATCTGCTTTTGCAGTTAGCACGTTTTTCTTAAAGACCTAATTAAAATTGTACCTTGGTCCGTTGTATTATATTAATTTCTCGAATTAAGTCAAATATATTAATAAGAGAGCGACAAACATTTTTATTTTTACGTTGATAATAGTTTCACTGACATATTTCTGCATATATAATCCAAGTATTCAAATGTTTTGTGGTCTTTATAAAAGAGTGCATTTCATGTCTGTATTTTTTCAATTTTACCCCTTAGAAGCGACACTCTTATTATTTGGGGAACTCAATTCTCCTGTGAAAACCATATTCGCAATGCGTTTGGACTTGTGACTGAATTCTAACTTCATGAAGAAATGACATTCAGGTAGAAAACCGGGTAGATTACCATCATCCACATATGCGCGATGAAGGGTATAATTAAAGTTCTGAAATAAAAACAAAATAAAATTAGCAGTTTAAACCAGTGAAATGTTTAAAGTGGAGACTCACCGGTTTCAGAGGACATTTGGGTCGCTCGTTTATAAAAGCCATGTAGTTGATGTACAGTTGTCGAACGAACTTGCTGCGATAATTGTTGCTTAAGAAAGCACATAGGTCCATTTTCTTCTCGAAGAGACGCATACGCGATACTTTGTGACGTTGTATATCCATCGTGGTAAATAATTGAATGTCACTCAATGACCGACTGAATATTAAGTGGCCGGAGAGATAGCTTCGATTGCTATCCTGCTCCACAATGGAGCTCTGCGAGATGATTAACTCGTGATCCTCGATTCGAAATTCAAATCGGTTAATACGGATTACATAGTCGGACAAAACAGAGCTGATGATGATCAAAAAAGCACAGCAATGCCGCAGCAGTTCCATTCTAGTTTCAAACTAACTGACGTCTAATAACATTGACAGTTAGATATGGAATTATTTTACTGCTGCGGTAATTTGTGACTCTTGGATTTAGCCAGCTAATCGTTTTATAAAGATAATCTCAACACTATGACACGTTTCAATTGAATAATTGTGAAAGCATGACGCTACATTATTACGAATGACAGATCTAATTATAAATACCATAGCACAAAAAAAATCAAATTGACAGCTATAATTTCGTTTGAATTTTTGCGTTTCTTGTATGGGAAAAAAGGGCTCTGTATAGGAGTTCTGTCTTGGAGTTTATGTGGCAAACACATTTGCTTTGGCACCACTGTGCACCTTCATACATGCAAGCAAAATGAAAATGTTTCGTATATGAAAGATTGAGTCGAGAATGCGGCTAAGTACATATGAAAAAGTGCAAAAAAAAAGGGAAAATATAAATGGAAACTCTCAGAAAAAAAGAAGGAAAACGGAACCCAAAGGATGTCAACAGAAATGTTAATAACACCAACGCTGGGGCGTTGGCGTTGGCGTCGGTGATGACGATGGCAATGGCGATGGCAATAGCAGTGACGTTGGCGTTGGGGCTTTGTGCTGGCGTCTATTTTACGCCAAGTGCTGCACTGCGTCTTCTCGCCCGTAACCGTAACCCGGGCACAGTGAACGCCAGGGATGAGCCACGGCCGTGCTCTGATGTGCTGTGTGCTTTATGGCTGGAGCCCAGTGAAGCAAAAACAGTGGCCGTAAAACAGAGGGACAGAGAAAGCAAAGCAAAGCATCAGCGAAGTAAAGGAAAGTAACGCAAAGTAATGCCAGTCGAGTGTAGTTCAAACATCACACCTACAGTCTAAAGACTACACTCCGGGATCTTGGAGATGTTAGAGTTAGAGCTCAGCTACTCTGGTCCATATTATGCTGGCAGTCTGTGTGTATACAACAAGGATTGCCGTTGCCGACGATAGGGATAGATTCTGGCTTAGGGATTGGGGTTGTGCATGTAAACATTGTCTTTATGGATAGCTGCGAAGGCTCCGAGCCGAAAACACTTTCAATCGCAAATTGTGTGCGAATTTCCATCACACATTTTGATGAGGTTGCCCAGCCAAACTCGAACCCAAAAGAGAATGAAGAAAACACTTTTAAACCCTAAAAATAACTACAAATATTATAGTGTATGTATATTAGAGTTCTTCATACCTCCAGTTAGCTTCACACCATATCCGCTTATAAAATGTCTGTCATTATGCATAGTTAAATAGCCCTTCAATCAATTGCTTCGCCCACAAAGCATTAACACAAATATCTAATGCAAATTTGAGCAATTTCCATTGATTATTTGACGCCGCGTCTGACCCGAGAAAACCAGGTAAACTAATGGATGGGTGCGCGTGGGATATGCGATATGCGATGTGGGATATGGGATATGGGCATAATTAGCCTTGCGAGTACATGCATGCGCGTGTGAGTCCATTGCATATGCAAATTGCAGCTGATTGGTTTCACATTACGTAATTAATAATTCAATGAGACTGCATGTCAATCAGGCACATGCAAGAAGACTCTCCGTTGAGATTGAGAAATAAAAGTGCTTACCGCTTTCGATACCCTGCAATCAGCTGGGCTATTAAGTGAGCTGATATGATGGACAATAAACTCAAAACTTTGCTATGCTATAAAGCGATCACACACTAGACAATTATGTTATAAAGATTAGCTTCACCATTGCAATAAACTCCTATGAAATGTTTAGTGCGTTAGATATATTTAGATTTGCTTAAGCACAGAAAATGATTTATGAAAATAGAAGTTCAAAATCAAGCAATGAATGAATATTAGATATAGGTTATAAGTGAGAGAAAGCGAGTATATTAAAGTCAATATAAGCTCATCAAGGAAAATATTTACAGAGCGATTTCACAGAATCCATTTGAAATTATCGCACTCTTAAAGTAAACACATGAAACACATCATAAAACGAATTTACGTTAGCAATAAACAGAAATACAAATTCTATTCTATTTACAAGATGTGTGCAATATTACATTGTGGTTTAACTTGTTGTGACGATTAGATAGCATTCGGCTAGCAAATACTGCAGGGTATAGCAGAGTTGAGCATGCTAATTGGCAGCTTAGCTGTGCGCCCCATCGGCTTGGGAGCTCTCTAATTATAGCTAGTTACTCGCTGTTGTTGTTGTTGTTGCCAACTGTAGTCGACGCTCTCGTGGATACTACACACAACGGAACAGAACCTATTTGCTCGAATCAATAAATTTTACAGTTGGACGCACAGGTGGCGCTTGGCGTTGACGTTGCAAGGGAAACGAGGCGGGCCACTGAGGATGGCAATTTGGCAGCAGCGGGCTAAATGGGCCTTTTGTTCAATTTTTACGGGGTGTGTGTGTGTGTGTTGGCTGTAAACATAAATTCATAAATGTTCGCTGCTCTTTTGAGTGGCCCTTCTGGCCGTCTGCCTCCCCATCAACACCCACCCACATCGCATCTTTCTGGCGGCAGCAGCAACAGCAGCAGCTGCACCTGACTGCAACCCTTTGCCAACAGCTTGTAGCCTGTTTATTTAAGCAAAGCAATTTGGCTTTTATTAGACAACAACGGCGAACGGTAATCGTAGTTGAAGATGTATGTACATGTTGTTGCATTCCAGATGCTTCCAACTCTATCTAATCTTTATATCATCCATCTATATATTGTATATATATATATATATATATGTATATTTGCAGAGTCTCTTATCCCACCCTCGCTCGTTAAAAATCACTTAAAATTCCATCATCATAAATTTGTCAAAAAATTGCTGTTCGCATTGCGCTGCTTTAACGTGTTAAAGTCTCCTACCCCCTTCGCTAGGGGCCGGATTAGTTATGGCATCTGCTTTTATTTGTTTTATGGTTTCTCGCTGGCAAATTAGATTTTGTGGTAGTCGCGGATCGCAATAAACAAATATTCGCAACGCCACTGAATTCGAAATGAGTAATGAGAAACTTTTGCCGTTTATAATTCTTATAAACAAATGCATACCAACGTCACACTAACAGATATTCTGTTACGAGGAATCTCCTCTGCTCAAATTATTGAATCAATATCATGCACATTAAATATTTCCGCATCAATTTCAGAGAAAAAAACAAGTGTACATTTTACACCCAAATACAAACTTTACGCATTAACGATGGACAATATAAAATTTGTCAATTTCGTTTAATTGCAGTAATGAGCAAAAGTGTGCAAATTCAAAAAGAATTTAAGGGTATATACAATATTTAACGAGGGTCAAGGTGTGCAAATTAAAATATATATTTGTACAGAATTGAACGGTACAATGTTTTAACGAGGGTCAAGGCTTAAAATTGAACTGCTGTGAATTATATTGTAAAAAAATGAAAATAAAAAGCAAAAGCAAAGGTTAAATTAGTCAAAGTACGAGACACTTAAATTTGCATGAAATGTGATCAAGTGTTTTGTTATAACAACACATAAACTTCGAAATATATTTAGGCAATTTGTTAGTTACTTTTAATTGATTATTTTATAGGCGGAAAGGTATCAAAGTACAAGTTCAATTTGTATTTGAGTTTCATTCTTGCCTGATAATTACCTGAAATTTCAATTTGGAGTGTTATAACTTGGTGAATTGATTTTGTGCGGTTTGAACTCAGTTTGAAGCTGAACTTAATTGAACAGCTGTCATATGGGTGAGTTTTGATGTTGATTTATGTACGCTGGAAACAAAAATGTGTGTTCCCTATTGCTGGATCTATAAATACATTTATGGCGAATATTTTCAGATGCACCCTTAAAATTTACTGCCGAATTTCTTATGGCAACCTTTAGTTTATTACTTTGGTTTATGCTTTCTTTAGTCCGCCAAATGTTTTAGGTTAACAGCAGGAGGCAACTAGCAGTAACTCAGCAGCTTCTGCCCCTTGCCACACCCACTCTCCCCAGAGTTGTGGACAAGGTCTTGAGCCATGGCTCCATGGTGACTTCACAAAAAAAAATTGGCAACAAAACGCAGTCAAAAGTTGCTGCAGCAGCAGTAACGAAACAAAAACAACAACCAAAACAAAAAGAAAAGAAAAGGAAAACAGAAAAACCCATACCGAGGCAAAAAGCAATAACAAAATATTATTATCAGAATCATTCATCATGTGGCTGCAGGCCATAAATTTTCGGCTAGCTGCGAAATGCAACAACAACAACAGCAACAACAACAGAGGCAGAAGTAACAACTACAATAAGTACAACTAAAATAACAACGGCAGCTAACTGTTAATAAATCGCAGCTGCAGATAGCAGCGAGCAGCTGCCGGCGCCACAGACAGCCACGTTTCATGTTTCTACGCCCCTAATCCCCCCCACCTCCCAGAAATCCCCCAACCCAAAAAAAACCCAAAAAATCAACTCCCTTCACAGTCCCTTGTGCGAAACCCGGAATTCGGGTTGCTTCAGTCGTCGGCCAACTCCCAAAAAAGTTTACTTAACCAGGCTGCAACTTTTCCAGAGGCGTGCCATAAAGCATTAACACACGCCCCGTAAGCTCTATTAAAGTGCAATTCTTTACTTTGCATTTGACTTGTAAATTGCTAACACAAAGCATCCTATTTACATTTATCAATTACTTACTACAAGCTTTTAAATACAGGGGCAAGAACTGGCAATAATCAAATGGGGAACATACTCTGAAGTTATATAATTTGAATATGTTTCTAACAAATTACAATGCCTACAGATATATGTGTTTATTATTTATTAAAATGCAAAAATACTTCAACAACATGTCTTCTTCAAATCAGAAACTTATTATGCACATCATAGCATAGTCAAGATTGGAATTCAATTTAACAGCTCGTTTATCTATTTGCAATCTATTTTCTTTATTACCTTTTTTCTATGACAAATGCAAAGTGATTAGATTATTTTGTAATAGGAATAATTATTTGTCTGTCACCTGCAAAGGTCGTTATTAGCATGTGCATGATGAACACATTGACAGCTTTATACATGAGTATGCTATATATGCAGGCACTTGCGCCGTGCTCGTATCTTTCGTGAACAATTATAGAAAATGATTCCATAACGCCGGCTTGATTAATAATCTTAAGTCTAAGCATTCATCATGCGCCGCGTCAAATGAAAAATCCCACTTGAAGTTCATTTCGCAATTCGCATTTCCTTTTCGTTGTTCATGGCTCGCCCCCATTATCATCCATCATTCATCATCATCCGTTCGCTTGTCATTTCGCTTCTCTCGCTGTCTCCCATCGTCCACCTCCCATTTCCTCTTTTCTTGTTAAATAAATAATTGTCCATCGTTTAATGCGTTTAGGTACATAAACATGCAAAGTTACGTTCATATTGCATATACTCGCAAGTACTTGCCTACCTTCCCCATATCCTCCAGCCCACTCCATATATACATATATATCTATCTATATATATTTGCGTGTGTGTTGCTTGCCAGGTGACCACATGCTGTTCTCGCCCTGCCCTGCTGCTCTAACGGCGCATTTTCAACCGCATGGCCAAGCTGCGGCTCTGGCTGGTTGGCTGGCTGGCTGGCTGGCTGCCTGGCTGACCACATCATCAAATGCGAAATGCAAAAGCGACGTAATTGCCACCGCACCACAGCGCCGCCACCCATCCTCCACCACACACTACACGGGCTCTTCAGTCGAAGCCAAAGCCGAAGCCGAAGCCGAAACCAATAAACCTGCATACGTCGATTAGTTGCACATGAATGCAATAACATGGTTCCCCACGGAGACAACCAAAGGGGGCAGGGGGGCAGGAGGTTGGGGAAATGGCTAGGGCAATGCACAGAAAGCCGCAGACGAGCCCATTTAAGCCACGTCTTAAGAAGCTTTTGTCTAGGCCTCTCTTGGCTGGCATCCACAACAACAAAACCGGCTGCCGGCTCCCGGCTGCCCATATACCACAATCGTCGTCCCATGCACCTTAGATTATAAATTACACGCAACGATTAAGTTATTAAATAACTGTTCAAATTGCAGTTACAATGAAATATGAAGCAATTGGCTTTTGAATGCATTCGATTGCTTCATTTGCATTTCAATTTAAAGAGTGACAAAAGAAAGCCTCGTGCTTATTGTTATGGGATTCTGTCTGAAATTCAAAAGCATTCTTCACATTCAGAAACTGAATAAACATAAATAACTATAAATTATATATTATTTCTTGTTTAATACCAAAATCTTATTTCTATCTGTCTTATTTTAAATATTTTTTATTAAATACAATTGCAAAAGAATAATTCACAAGAAGTGATAAATCATCACAAACTTGTTGAACGCTCCTCGCTTTCAAATATTTAATGCACGTGATTTATATTCATGTATTCAAATTAATTTTAGTTTTATTGCTAATTAAGGCACAGAAAACGACTATTTTCATTTCAAGATAATGTCAAGCTATAATTTTGAATGGTTATTGATGACGTTCGAACGCTTAACTTGGTTTATAACTTTATAATCACACTGTTATGTATATGGAGCTAGCCGAAAAAAGTGAAACTTCTTTATAATGCTTTGAGCAATTCGTCTAGCTATAAAAGGAAATGCTCTTGCTTAAATAGGAAATATTACGGAGTGACAATTATATTTACTTATACTTTTGTTAATAATTTATGGCGGTTAATCAGATCTTTACAATTAATGTCTAAGGTTGCGCTGTATGCTAAGCTATGCAAAATCACCTTTTTTATAATGCATGTTATAAATGTCTTTGCTATAAAAAATATTATTGTATCAGGCATATTATAATTTTATTTGTTATATAGTGATCATTATGGAACGATAATTATTTTCATTGATTCATTTGTTTATTAGTTAAAGTTTGTTGCATTTGTCTTAGTGAGGTTCCACTGTAGGCGAGTACATTGAACTTTAGCTGGGTATTGTGAAATTTTATCAGATGCAAGTCAACGCTGCCCATGGTACCTGCGTATAGCTGTGTCGATCCCTTGGCAGAGGTCTTGACCCGCGCAGCCAATTGGCAAAATGGCCAAAAACTATGTCGCCTGCCAAGACGTTGGCTGGCAGCTCCCGGCTAGCAGCTAACAGCTCACAGCTAACAGCTAGCTGCCAGCTGCCACCTGACGTGGAGGCCGCTTGGCTGACCACTAACTGTGGCAGTTGCGATGCGATGGTTTACTGAGTCACAGACCGCAACGGTACGTCGCCTGGCAACAGATTTCAAATATTTGCGTAACCCAAGCGGCGCTTGAACTATGCACATCTTGCTGTCGCTCCCACACCCCACACGCCACTCTGCCTCTCTCGCTCGCTCTCTTTGCTCTTTGCTTGCTAGGCAGCTCATTTGCCCAGTTTTGTTGTTGATGTTGTTAGTAGATGCGGAGCCGCCTTCACCGCATTCCACGGACCGACGGCCATGAATTTTGCATTTTCTATGTGTACCCAAGTATTTTTAGAGCTGCTTGGCCAGGCCTGTGATTCATCAAAAAGAGCGGCGACAGCTGACAGTCAGTCGGACAGGGCGGACAGGCCGACAGGGCAGCAGGGCTGACAGCAACAGCTACGCATGGAAATGAATTTAGCAAAACTACGACAAAAAAAAGAATAAGCATAGACAATGGCAATAGAACGCCAAACACTGAGCACTGAACGGCGAACCCGACGCACCAGCGAACCAAAGCAAACTCAACCCCGTCAAGCCGCGCTCCATGCGTCACATGCCAGGGGAAACACCTGAGGCGCTCGGGAATTGCCGATGCTCATTAGCCCAACCGAAGCAGTTGACAAAGCGTAGGCAAAAAAAAAACACACACACGCACACAAAAATAACCATGGAAGGTGGAGCGCGTAAAGTGGACAAAGGCAACCGAATCTGAAATGCTCTCTCTAAGAAGATCGCAAGCCTCTGCTTGTGTGCGCACTTAAAAGCTGGCGGCGCAGACGTTACGTGAGCTTAAAGCTCAACCTTTACATTGAGCATAATCGTAAATCAATGCATCGCAGCACATTGCGTGTACATAGTTAAAGCATATGCAATTCGACATACTGTTATTGTATATACTATGTACTCTAGTATGTGTGTCTACACGACTGATTTAGGGCCATTAAACACAGTGCGGTCTGTGGCCCAAACATCTTTTTAATATGTGTACAAATTAATTGCAAATTTGCGTGCGTGTTCGTGGCACACAGTGAAGATAGTTATGATTGACGCGCCGAAGTTGAAATACCCTTAACTCGCAAACGACTTGGCAACAGTCGTGAAAACCAGTTCACTTTCAAACGTATTCGCATGGCAACAATATGAAAAGATTGATGCAGAGCTATAGACCACATACAGTTGATAGCTTTGAAGAGTAGTATGCGAAAGGCAATACCCGCTGATTTCTAGCGTAAATTGATTTCCGGATACAACGAAACAAAAACAACATTTAATTTTATGTATTTCGTTATCTATGCATAGCACATCGAACTTCGTACACACTTTCTCAAGGCTGTCTGGACTGTAAGTCACTCCAATGTGAATCATAGGGTCAGCAATGCATTCTCGCACAAAAAGCAAAACTCATAAAATTCGTGTTGAAATACTAATGATGATATCATTAAGTAAACAACAGTTGTTTTTGTTGTTATGAAAATACCTTTAAATAGAATGGAAATACATATTGCAATTAGTTCGCAAGAAAACAGCTGCTCTATAAAACACTGTGGCAACTCTGAATGTAATTATTGTACAGAGCTAACATATGCTTAAAGCTCTGATAGAAGCGACGGGTGTGGAAACGGGACAGACAGCATGCATGCTGCTTGCAATGATGAGGAACGATGCCAACAGAATCTGCGTCGGCTACATATTGATCATTAACAGCTGTTCTCTTATGCATATGCATGTGTGTAGATACGTTAAGAGATGCACGTACGTGAATCGTATGTACGTCAGTCCAACGAAACGAAAATGGAAATTATGAATCGCGTGCTATGCCCAGTAGCCAAATTGTGTTTCAATTTGTATTTCGGCAAATTTCTTTGTACAGATGTATGTACAATATGCACATATGTACATATGTATGTATAATATTGTTTTCTGCTCTTCGCCGCCAATTGACATGTTTTCTCCCCGAAAATGGCGACGACAAAATTGTCGTAAAGTTTTTAAGTATCATCGCAGCTTAAAATACGCAAACAGATATCAAGCTATTCGATAATACCAACAATTTTAGTAGTATAGTACTTCTAGTGATACAATCCAATTTAATTGCTCTAATAAAAAAAAAAAAATTTTGCTTGGCAACAGAAGTGGAATACGACGTATGCCATAGAAGTCGACAGATCGCTTAATTCAACACGTCATGCGGAACAAGTACAAACACACTTACAAATGTACAACACATGTACATGTATGTGCTACATTGTATGTACTTAAATACATACAAATGTACATGTAGCAGTATTTTCTTTTTGGCTTTTTGCCGTTGCGCTGGTTTGCCAAAATTATGACAAAATTATGAGACCCTTTCTAGGAAAGAACATAAAAACAAAAAGCAATAGCAATAATACATAAAAATACATACGCAATATAAGCGTACACATGCACATACCATGTACATACATATGTACATATTTAGCATGTATTAGTGTAGCTATACGTCAGGCCTGACACAGTCACGCCCGCACCGACGTCGCGCACATTGTCGCATATCGTTTGAAGATGACGCTCGGTCGTTGCGCTGCCAGACGTTTTGGCTCGCCCGAGCGGGTAGGTGGGGGTGGGGGCGTTAACAATTAAGGTGCGGGGCGACATTGAACAAGTCAGCGAAGCAGCAACAGCAACGAACGAGGCACGACACGAGACGAGAGCATTTCAATCGCAGCTGGGTGATAACGTCGTCATCGTTGCCACAGTTACGCAGGCCAATTTTAATTTATGCACAACACACACATACGCACGCACACATGCAAGTATTCACAATCAACTCGTTCACTCGTTCAGTTGCTCTCTCTGCAGTCCTCTCTCACATACTCCACTCTCTCTCTCTCTTTTAACATCAACATATTTTTATTCACTTTTGCTGTGCATATTTGCACATTGTTGTTGCTATATTTTTGCGCGCTCACTTATGTAAACTTTTTTCTCTCATTTTCTGATTTTTTTTCTCTCAATTGCTCTTTACAGCAGCAGCAGCCGCAGCAGCGACAATAACGAAGCGTCTGGGAGCGTGGTGGGCGATCTGTACTTTGGTTACGTTACGCTCTGCGTTAGTAAGCTTTTGACAGTTGACAACGCGAGACGCTTAACGCGCACGGTAGTTAATAACGACGACGGCAACGCGTCGCTGCTGTCGACGCAGTCGTCGGTGAACGCAACAACAAAAAAACAAAAAAAAAAAAACAAAACAATAAAACGAAACGCAACGCAACTTGAATTTTTGCATAGCTAAAATGCAACGCACTAACATCGAGTTGGAGCGTCAACGTCATCTGGCCAATTGGTTGGTGAAGAGCAGTCCTCACATGGCAGCTGCTGCAGCGGCGAGTGCAGCACCACCCACAGCAGCAGCAGGAGGAGCAATTGGGAATACTGGAGCGTCAGCGGTAGCTGTGATTGGAGGGGGTGTGGCAGCTGCAGCCCAAGTTGTGCCCGGCAACAGCGCTGCAGTCTTTAATGGTAAGTGAAGCAAGAGGGGAAGGGTATTCAAAAGATTTACCGTGCGTGTGTGTGTGTGTGTGTGCATGCATGCTTGTGTATGTACGCGTATGTAATGCAAGGCAAAGACAAGGCACGCGCGAGCAATAGTGAGATTGGGAGAGCGAGAGCGAGCGAATTTTACGGTTTACGGTTGTAGATTTGTTTGATTCTGCTCATTACTTGCATGTGGTGGTTGTTGTTGTTGCTGTTGCTGTTGCTGTCGTTTGCATTGGGCTGTCGGCTGCCTCTTTTTCTCTTGAATAGCGCGCGCGTCGCGTAATTTCACAGAAACGTGACGACAACGCCGAGCGTCTACCTCCCCAACCACCTGAAAGCTCCGAGTACTTGGCACAGTTGTTGTTGTTGCTGCTGCTGTTGTTGCAATTGATATTTCACAAAAGATAAGCGAAATTTCAAAACGTTTACTTTTTTTTTCTTTTTCTTTTTTTTTTTCCTTTTGATTTCTGTTTTATTGTACAATAATTTCGCTGTGATTTTGCGTTGCGCTGCGACTGCTGTTGCTTCTGCTTCTGCCCGGCTTTGCGCGCCTGCAGTAGCTGCGCTCTCGTATTCGTATTCGTATTCGCATTCGCATTCGCATTCGTATGTATTTATTAAGTATACAAAAAAATTAAGCCAAATGTGCGCAATTAAAGTGAGTAATAGCTCAAGCGACCCATAAACCAACTACAACTACAAAAAGAGCGACATACATCAGACAATGGGCAGCAATCGAACAATAAGCAATCAAAATCGCGATATTAAACTTTAATTGCGTCGAGGAGTTTTAAGTTTATGAAATCATATACAATAACAGCATACACTTCACACATATACTTTGATATTAAGTATGTATGTATGCATGAACACATCACAATTGCAGGCGTACTTGACTCGGTAATCAACTATAAATAGAACATTAAAGTCAAGTGCTTTGCTCACCTGAGGAAATACATGATATATTAAAAAAAAAGGAAATACATTTTTACTTGGCAGAACAATAATAGTACAGTAAACACACGGTAGCGTGCGTCATATAACATTAACCACGGCGACCAACGGTCAGAGACAACCTTCCTCAACTCAAGTTCCCTTGTTAAAGTGACAGTAAACTTTAAAAAATCACGCGCATATTGAAATTGAAAATCAGTGGAGCGACCACTGTAGCCCTAGCTTAAAGCTGCGATTTTGATATGACTGCGTACAATGCATTTAATTAACTTACAATCACTAATTGTATTTGAATGAAGTGCTTTTGTTAACTGTTTTGCGCACTATAAAACAACCTATCCTATTTGCTTATTTTGTATCTTTTTGTGTTAAATAAGCCATCAATTATGCAGTGGCTAAAAGATAGTAACGTGTGTGTGTAAATTTAATTAGATCTCGGCAAATCTTATTTAGACTTTCGATTATTTTGGGTGAATGCTCGAATAATTGCACAGTCACATAACGTTTTTTTATGGCTTATTTCATATGTTAAAATTTAACTCAAATAATTGAAATATATTCAATATTTATTGGGAACACGCAAAAGTCACGTATTTTTTATTTCACACACACAAGCGAATTTTTATGAACGTTCTCATAGAGTGGCATATCAGGTTTCGTAGAAAGTTCGTTCACACTAATTTAAAAACAATGAATGGAAGGGACTTTGTTCTGTTTACAAAAGCCACACACGATATTCAATAATAATAATAAAGCATCAACAATACTACTACTACTACTACTACTACTACTACACAGTGTAATCTGTTTATTTATTATATTTAGTTCGATATGGGAAGTTGAAAGAAATACAAACATGATTTAAATTGTTGTACACAATTAAATAGCAATTTTGCCAACTGATACATCAGTCATGTCAAACTTCAATGATAACATTTTAATAAGATTAATCAAATAACGGAAGAGAATGACTTTGAACGTAGTCGCTGAAATTGATCATAACAAACATTAATCTACGACTTAATAGTAAATATTTCCATAAAATGTTATCTGGTTGTCTACAAATCCATTAAGAACCAAGCGATACCCCATATATAGTATATTGATTTATTGTGCTTGCTGTTATTTCTGTTGAATAACAGCTATTAGTTTTTCGATATGAAACTACTTGCATTTAGAAAACGTTGGAATATTTTGAAACATTAATTGCATATTTTAATTTGTATTTACTATTAATTCACAAGCAGTATTAAATCGATTGCTCGATACTTCCTGGGCGCAGCCTGTTAAAAGCACGTGCTAAAGTAATATCGATACTTGATACTTGCATTGCTTGCCAGTTGTCAATTTGATTAGCTTTGATTTTTGCCTGCATTCTGCGCTGCTTGCAACCACTGTGGCTTCGTTTGGGCTGAAAATTGGCTGCGCTTAGCAACAGTTTGAAAAATCAACTGTTTGCTTTTCGCGTTTACTGTGCATTTCTCTGACACTGTGTCGGTGTCTGCCTGTCTCTGTCTCTGTCTCTGTCTCTGTCTCTGTCTGTGTGTGTCAGTTTTGTGTGGGATTTGCCCCACTGCAGACAGGGCAACAATTATTGTATACACATACATGGGTACAACTCGATGTGTTTGTATGTATGGACTAATTGCCTCACTAATGCACTTGTGCTGTGGGCCCTGCCTACCTGCGTTTTGTCATTGTTCTTGCAGGTGCCCCACCTGGTGCACATCTCGGGCCATTGGGGATGGCTGGCACGGCCGTGGAGGCGCGCAAGCCCAAGTTGCGTCGTTTCAACTCCCACGACACCAGCTCCAACATGTTCTCCGTCGCCGACTTTGAGAACGCGCGTCTGGCGCGCCGCAACGAGATCGAGCTGAACCAGCGTCTGGCGCGACGCCAGCGCAACAGCGCCAATGGCAGCTATGGCTTGGGCGGCGGCGGTGGCGTCGGCGGAGCTGCAGCTGGCTCCACAACCAGCAATGGCTATGCGGGCTTCTGTGGCGGACTGAACGGCAGCGGCGATTACTCCACCGGCGACAGCAAGAACTCCAAAAGCAGCGAGGTGAGTATGAATAGCTGAATGACTTGAAAGCTGTGCTCTTAATCTGTCGCTCTGTCTGTTCAGGATCCGCTGCCCGCCGATGTGTTCTTCGAGCAGTATTCGTTGCCACGCGTTGCACGCATTATGTATGTCAGCTACATGGAGACGCTGCAATCGAGTTCGTCGCACGGCTCGTCGACGGCGGCGTCGAGCAGCTCCTCGGGCGGCGTGAAGGCATCGCATAGCAACAGCAATGACGCCAACACTGGCACCACCTCAACCTCCAGCGGCAGCAGTGGCGCTCATCAGCAGCACCATCACCACAACAACAACAATAACAACAACAACAGCAGCGGCATCAACGCTCAGCCCGGGCACGGTGAACTCTTTCTGCTCTACAGGCTGGTGCGACAGCGTAGCATCTACCATGGATACAATTGCAAGTCACAGGCGTCGCAGCGCAAGAAAACTGTGCTGATACCCCAGGAGTTTCCAGGTGAGCAGATCAATTGAAATTCAAACAGTGTGAACAGCAGCAGCTTGGGGCCATGAGTCATGCAGTTGAATGTGAAAATATTTGGACAACTTGCGAGAACTGTGCAGCGACTAGAGAGAGGTTCGTGTAACTGGATGATTCATCCAGTGAATCAGAATATATTTTAGTATATAGAGTTGACAAAGTTATGGCTAGCGTCAAGCTAATGAGTGAAAGCCAGCGAAGTAATGTAATTTATAAAGAAGCTGTCAAGTGTTCCACGACATTGTGCAACGCGCAAGATAATTATAGAGCTCTCCGAGCACTTATAAATTAGCGTTTAAATATTGTAAATGCCATCTAAAGGAAGTCTAGATGAGTGTTGTTTGCCACAACTGATGTCATTTTGGGAACTAAACATGACCTTTCTTTTGTTTGATTCTGAGCTATTACACAATTAGTTTTAATATGAAAATTAGCCAAGTTTTCTAATGATCCACAAAGTTTGAATGTCTGTTTATAATTCTAATGTGTGACATTTGTTTCGTAAATTGTTTTTATTGAGTATTTAGTAATAGGATTTAAAGCGATTACGTAAGTGAAGTGCTTAACTTGCTGCATTCTCATGACTTATTCATGACATGGCTCAAACAGTTGGCTAATTTTGGTATTTACTGAGCTATTCAAGCATTTAAGTGGGCCGCGTCATGAGAGGCGCGAGCCGGAGTCGGCATAGAAGATATGAGTTACGCTTTGGTTTGCTAATGTGCGTGACAGAGTGACAGACTGACTGACGCGAGAGAAAGGCACTGGCACAATGTGCCACACGGGTGGGGGGCCAGAGGGCAGGCAGGCAGACAGACAGACAGTGTTACAGTAGAATAATCACAACAATTGCTCATCTCGCATATTATGCAAGTGGCTGGCTTGCTTTTTTTTGTCGGATTGCCCATTGTTGGCTCCATGTGACTTTTCACAGCCACTCGAAGCCACGAGGCGCAAACCGAACCAATGCAATAAGCAAACATTATGCAATTAGCTGTCGCTGCCGCTGCTGCTGCTGCTGGGCCAACTGTTGACATGGCAACACGAGTCAAACTGATTTATAACCCCCTCCTCTCTCACAGGCCACTTCTCTCTGCTGAACGAGAAGGGAATGCCGACGGCCACACAGTACGGCTCGCTGATGCAACTGGTGCGAGAGCGCGTCTACAAGTTCGCCTCGGTGGACAACATGCCGGCGTTCAGCGAATCCACGCCCAGTGCAGCGAGCAACAGTCCCAGCCACGAGGGCTGTCTGCCCACCAAGAACCGGCCGCAGTACGTCAAGACAACGGCTCGCGGCGGCCAGGTGTTTCGCCTGCTGGCCGTCTTCGAGGATGGCAAGCAGGAGCATGGCCAGAACGGCCATAGTCACGGTCACGGCCACAGTCAGGCGAACAGTCTTGGCAACTGCAAGCCGCACTTGGCCAGCGGCAGCGGCTACATGGGCCGCGACAAGGAGAAGGGACGCTACGCGCAGCTGCTGAACGAACAGCGTCAGGTGCTGTACGTGCCGCTGTCGACCAAGGGCAAGTTCTACGAGATCGAGCCGGGCATACCGCAGCTGCTGCAGAAGCTGGGCGACACGCAACGCAAACTGAATCCGGACTGTGTGCATCGCCTGGGCGCTCTGGTGGCAGCGGCCAAGCAGTTGCCGTTGATGTTGCGCTACATTTCGGGGCCGCCGGGCACCGAGATACCCGAGCAGCTGTGCATCAGTCAGGTGAGCAAGGAGGACGTGGTCATCGGCTGTCCCATTGAGGAGCTGGATGCCCACAACACAACGCCGCCATCAGCCGCACAGCTGCCGTCGCAGCTGCAGCTGCGCAAATTGTATCTGAGCAGCGACATGCAGCTGCTGAAGTGTCTGCTGGGCTTCGCATCGGATCAGCGCATGCTGGCCAACGGCTATGTGCAGAGTCTGCTCAAGTTCTGTCAATTCAACTGCGATCAGTTTCTCAAGCTGGTGGAGATCGAGCTGCTGCAGCGCAGCGAGCGCTCCGGCAGCAAGACGCGCGAGGGTCTCAAGATCCTCAAGCCGTTGCACTTGCCCAAGCTGCTGCGGCGCGAGAAGAGCAGCATGGCGGCCATAACGAATACGTCGGCCCACGAGAAGGAAGACTCGATCATATTCCTTAGCAAAACCGATCTGCAGCAGCTGGAGGCCAAAGAGGCAGCAGCCGCTGCTGCAGCCGCGGCGGCGGCAACGCTCAACAGCAGCAACGAGGGCTCGACGCAGGGCACGAATCGCATCACCGACCGCATGAAGGTCTTTCAATCCACCAAAAAGAAGTGGTTCCGCAAGCAACAACAGCAGCAGCAGCAACAACAACAGCAGCAGCAGCAGGATAAAGCAAGTGCAGCGGATCTGCAGCTGGATGTGCAGGCGAAGCGCATGAGCATGGAGCGTTACACGGACATGTCGAAGCTGCTGCAGGAGCGCTTTGGCAATGCCAACAATGAGATGCCCCATGTCTCGGTGCAGGCGGCGGACACACAGTCGCTGCACAGCGAGACGGAGACGACGACGCTGACCACCAGCATTGATCACGGCTCCATGCCCAAGTCGCTGGACACGCTGCTGCAGAAGTCCATGTCGCTGCAGGACATTGAGCTCTTGAACGGCCAGAGCAAGCAGCGTCCCGATCTGCTGTCGGCCCACAATGCCGCCGGCAATGCGGACGCCATCAGTGAGGCGGGCACCGAGCTGGAGGATGTGGAGAATCAAACGCCACCGCCGCAGTCGTTCATCACCGAGAAGCTCTACAACGAGTTCCACGTGAAGACACGCCAGTACAGCAAATCCTCGAGCAGTCTGCATCAGTTGCGCCACTTTTCGCTGCCGCAGAAGCTGCAGCTCCACGAAACGGAGCGCGAACGTCGCAGCCTGGCACAGTTCAAAGCGGAGCAGCAGCAGCTGGCCAAGGAGCCGATCACTGGACGACGCGCTGCCGGCGGCGTCTCCCTGCTGGGCGGCCTGGTTGCGCTCTCGCCGGCCGCACCACAGCTGTCGCCCAGCTCGCTGGTGGAGGACGACTTGCCCTACTCGAATGTGCGCGATTCCCTGGTGCTGTCCAGTGTGGGCAGTGCCCCGGCTTCGGCCGCACCGCCAGCTACTGTTCCAGCCGCTGTCGACTACACCAAGGAGAACATCTATGCGGAGATCTGCGCCTCACACACCTGTGATAGTTTCTCGGGCGCCACGCAGCTGACGCTGCTGCCGCAACACGACGAGGCCGACGACGATGCCCAGCATGACGAAGATGATGATGACGATGGTGACTACGCCTCGCTGAAGTATCAGCCCAATGGACCGCAGTCGGTGAGCCGTGTGGAAATCAATTGCACGCCCGCCACCAGCGCCATCAGCTACCACACGGTTTATCTGGGCGAGGAGCCGCTTGGCGAGTGGCATGCGGCAACAGGAGCTCAGCACGTGACCACGGTGGAGTTGGCTGGCGAGGACAACATATACAATACGCTCAAATGATGATTCATGTGATTTCGGCGCCGACATCGTTTAGCCGGCGCCAAGGGGCTATTCTGAATGTGAAGGACAATGCGAATAGAAAGTAGTTAATAGCGAGAGCGATGTAGATGCAGTTGCAGAATATATATGATTATGTATTTTACTTTTAATCATCCTTAACAGTGTAAGGCAGAACGCGAACAAATGAAACTAACTTGAAACTTTTCAATACAATTCTAAAATCTCTCACGACGACACAAGCAAGCAAAACCAATGAATGAGTTAAGCACTGAAAACTTCAATACAGATCGAATGCACGTTTCGATTAAGTGAAAAAATGTACATAAAGTCGGTTCGAAAAACGAAACGAAAATGTAAATCTATTCAACCAAGTGATGAATTCGGCATTTTGAACGTTGATTTCAATGAAATGCATTCGATATTATTATTTGAAAGTGAAATTGCAAACATAGTAATATTAATTGCATCTGTAAAATTTGCTTTTGGGTTGTATTCAATTTGGAAAACCGATACATATACTAATTTGATAGACTGTAGTTGTAGCACATGAAGAAGAAGATGAGAAAACGAGAACACACTTTGTACATGAAAAACGTTCGTAAGGGCGACGCAAAATTCCCTCTACTCTATGAATCGCTCTATAAGCTCCCTCTCAACAAAATGACAACTCAAATTGTAATATTATATGATAACAAAGTGAAGACAAGCAATTTGTATTGTATATAGGCTTAGCACACACACCACACACACACACAAACACACTCACACATATTTATATATTCGCATATAATTCATGAAACTGAATATTTGAAATATTTGCAATATTATACAATTGTATACATAACTTACATATATACCATATACATATTTACCTAGACATATAATATGATAAAACATCTATATCTAAATATGAAGTGTAGAAATCTTAGCGCAAACCTAAGGTATTACTAGCTTGTAGGCAATCAACAAGTCAAATCAAATCTTAAACGATTTATAAATACATATAGTATATACACACACACATATATCTAGCTCATAAGGCATATACATACACACATATATCTATAGATCTATGACATAATGTAACATAGCTTGAAATCTAAGGACTAACAACTGTGGTCCACTTTTACACGATCTCTCGTATTTGTCGCTCTGTTTAATACTGTATACTATATACAATATATATATATATATATATTTTTTCTCAAAAAGGGTCTGGCATGGCCGCAATTTCGTACTTTAATCTCCGTCTGTTTGTCCGTTCCGAGTGCGTATTTCGTTTGCTTTTCTCTCAGGATTCTCAGTCACAACATTGAGCCATATAAATAACTAGTTGAGCAGTCTCAAATGCATTATACTATAATGAATATGTTCTAGTCCTCAGTTGAGAGATTTGTATGGATGTCTTTTCATTTTCTTATCTTTACTTTTGTAAATATCCATCCTGTGACCCATCTGCTAAATCCGATGAGTCTGGAGTATAAATAGTTAGCAATCCTTCCCGTCAAAGCGACATGCCAAGCTGAGTGACCCCTTCGGCCAGGCCGAAAGTAATTCAAATAATTTTTGTTTCTCGAGTACTTTGAATTAACAATTACCGAAGAATTTATGTTTTGCGTAACCTTATCACTATGCAACAGTGTTTAGAATTATGTGAATGGATCTGTAATGCTGACATGCATCAGCTAATATCTTAATTCTCTTTATTTACCATGTACGATTGTTACAACACTTACCCAATACGAGTACAAGCAAAATTTTTGATTTACAAATGCAATTTCAATTGTTTTATTTACCCTTTTTGATTTTACGATTTTACAGCTTTCTTCAGGTCACATTATTTTCTATTCTGTTTCGTTTAATTGATCGATTTCTGTACTTTTAGGCAAATGCAACAACAATCAAGTTTAAGCATGATTACTATTCATACATAAATATTCGAAATAAAATAGTTTAACAAATGGAACCCTGTAAAAACTAAAGCAATACTCACAAAAAAGCTATGATACTAGTTGTAAAACCTTTTGCAAGCTCTGCTAAATGCAATTTGGATGCGTTTACAAGACATTTCGTAGTGAAAAGTGATAGTAGCTAAGAGACGACTATGAAGAGGGATTGAAGAAGAGCGAAGAGAGCAAAAGTGGCTATTATTTCCACCAGCTCTGAAAGTATGATTTCTCCCAATGATAATAATAATGTGTGTGTGGTGTGTGTAAATGTACTAAGAGTACTTATACTTTGTAGCGTTTACCTTTGCATTTGAATGTTTTCTAGACACGTAAGTCAGGCTTCACTGTAGCGCAAGGGTGATACACTGTGGATAAAGTTGATAAACATAAGATTTGTATCTATATAAGCAACTACCCGCCAGCATATAAATTGGTGTGATAATTAAATGTCTAACAAACCAAGAAACAAATGATAAATTTATGAATTACAATTATTGTGTAACGTAGCTAAAAACAAAAACGGATAACGAACGCAGTTTTGAAATTTGCTTTTAGAGCACAATATATACGATATACGATATATATATATATATATATATATATATATACTATATATAAATATACATACTATATATTATTTGAAAACTATGCGCATAGAGCATTTAAAAAATGAATCAACAACTTTGCTTTAATGTGAAAAATACAATACATATTAAATGTCATCAAAGATTTAAACATTAGCTAAACAATTTTCGAAAGTCATAAGCAGCGCTAAGCAATTTTCAGGGATTTTTAAAAGGAAAGGCACAACAAAAACAAAACTAAGTCGATGAAAATGATAATGAAAATGGATGAATACAAATTGTATGCTTAGTTTAGAATATTCTAAACTAGCGCCCTAAATGCCGCCCGTAGGCCTTTTGAAGCAGTTAAGGTGAGAGTTGAAATGAGTTGAATTGAGACGATGATGATAATGATGATGAGTTAAGTTGAGTTAAGAGATCCAGCACCCTAAGCAATAATATATTTCTATATACATAACGTGAAAGAGCAACTAATAATAGATTTATAACAAATACTACACATATACACTCAGAACACACGAAACACGCATATTAATTACTCATGTTTTTTGGTGTCTATGTTAATCCCTAGAAATGGCAATTAATCAATTTAGAATTCAACAATTCAAACATTAGTAGAACTTTAATGTCAAATGCCCACAAACAAAGCAAAACAAAAAAATTGAAAAGAAGGAAAACGAACAAGCAACAAATTAATATATATTCTCACATATATGAGTAACAACAAATGCATACATAGTTCAAGACATACAATATTATTATATGTATACTTATAACCTCTTCGAGCACTTTTGGAGGATGCGATCCCGACCCCAAAGTTTAGGTATTCACAATGAGTAAACTTTTGAACTGAAGATGATAATGATGAGGATTATGATGCCAGGTGCTTAGCCACGGCAAGACTGAATTGATTAAAAACGATGATAAAGCAAAATACTTAATTGAATTGTTTGGTAATGGGTACACACAAAATACTGATACTGATACTGATATTATTGTTGTAGTAGATCTTTTTATAACATACAAACACATATACCGTACATACATGCATATATTGTAATTCTCAAATCGAGAAGTCCCCTTTTTAGCAGCTTGACTGAAACCGTTTCAAACCGTAGCGAAACTTTAACCTAATCAACTATCATACAAATTTCTATTCTACGTTATACTGAAAAAAATAGATAATGAAAATGAAAACACCCCTTTGGCGAGACAAAACTTTCAACAAATACAAATGAAATAAATGAATATGATAATAAATCTGTCACAATGTTTTTCTCAATCTTTGAAAAAACGTTAGCTTTTAAATTTTAGGGAGACCATGGTGGTAATAGTTAAGTTTTAAGTGCGCAAAAATTTGACTCACGTGAAGTTGGTTGCGCGCAAATATGAGCCTATTCAGCTACAACGTGAAGTTAGCTACGCGCGAAAATATTCAAATTTCGTAAATCTAATACAACTTTGACAAAATACAGATTTTTGATGTTACTTTCAATGGCTTTTACATAAAATCATGAATTAAAAACAAGCTGTTTTAAAAAAGCGTCACTTTACAGACGTTTTAGCAATGTTTTTATCACTTTAGGTGTGACCAGGTGTCATTATCATTATTTGTGTAGTTTGGTATATTTCATCAAAAAATAATCGCGAAAAGCGTATTTTATAAAGTGAGCTTGTGGGCACACAATGACGCAGTTGTTAAGTAAAGTATCTTTAGAGAAGTTTGTTGGATGATCGCGAATAAGAAAAGTGTTTGATCTCTATTGAATATTTGGGAATAATAATAATTATATTAATTGATCTTACGCACACATCAAATTGAAAATAAAAAAAGGTGGAGAGTCGGATAAATAAGTGAAAATGTCGCGCGCGCGCATTCGTCCGCTGGAAAATTGAGAATTGAATATGTGAAGGACAACAAGTGAAGTGAAGTATTGGATCAACAGGCATGATCCAATAATATGTGTTCGCTATTTGTAAAATGCAAAACGCGATAAATAATGTTTTTTTTGTTTGTTTTGTTTTTTTAAGTGGTTAAAAATGTCAGTGTTGCAATTTCAATGAAGTGAGTGCGGACTAACGGAACATTTCCAGCAAGCAGAATGAATGAAGAGAGTAAAAGGTGAGTGCAAGAGAAACTAGTCATATGCATACATAGAGTGCCGTTATATATGCATTTCTTATTAAGCGTTGCCACTAGTCAAAGAATATTGTGAAAATAGCGAAACAAGGAATATGAGGCAAACAGCAATAAAGGTAATGTGACTGCCAACAGTATCAAAGCAGCGGCAAACCGCAGATTGCAGTTTCAGTTAAAATTTTTTTTGCAAAGCATACATATATATTGAAAAAATAGTAACAAATTAATTTTTTTTTGTAAAATAATCAAACTTGGAAATCCAAAAGGTTGTACAGCAAAGCTTCCGAAGTTTGAATTCGCTGCGAGCTGCTTTCGATGTTCGAGTTTTGAAGTCAGTGGGAAGGTTAGGGTTCTAGTCTCCGCTTGAGCTGTAAAACAGTTGGCATCACTTCTTACTGTTCAAAATAATTATGTGTCTATGTATTTTCCCAATGCGCTGTTGATTGGCAAATTATTACTAAAATTAGGAAAACAATAACACACGGGTTGTTTTATTTTGGTTTTATTCTGCACATGCATTTACTGACATACATACTAATTCATATTTCATTTTTATACTCATAGTTTTCTATTAGTTGCGTAGTTTGCTTGTTTTACATTTTATCATTCAATTAGGTAGTTTCTATTATTTGCCCAAATGTTAGGTAGCTTTATTCTCTTGAATCTCTGATTTGGTTTTCATTTATTATCGGTATCATTTTAGTTTTTATATAGTTTAATCGATGCGCTAGTTGAAAGAGCCAGCCATTCTTGTCTCGGATTTGAAATATTGCAGTAGCTTTAAAAAGTGAAAATAACTTGGAGAAAATGAAAAACGTGTTTTATTTAAACGAAATTGAATCATATTTCTTACATTTTATGAATTTGTTGTTAAAAATTCCATTTAGTTGTCGAGCTCTTTCAACGTTATAAGACTCATTTTGGAACTGTTTGGGTTTCCGGGATGCTTCTGTTCTTTCTACTTATTTGGTAATTTTGGGCCACTGTAGTTGATATTTCATTTGTTACATTCAACTACATGGACACTCAATTTTTGGGATACATATCTAATTAGTTATATTGCATGCTTTGGTTTTCAATTCAATTGTGTTTATATCATTAGGTTTTCAGTTTTCATAATGCCCACGCAGAAATCCTTATTGAATTTTAGCTCTTAGTTGATGGGAACCAACTGGACCCCAAAGTTTAGGTATTCACAATGAGTAAACTTTTGAACTGAAGATGATAATGATGAGGATTATGATGCCAGGTGCTTAGCCACGGCAAGACTGAATTGATTAAAAACGATGATAAAGCAAAATACTTAATTGAATTGTTTGGTAATGGGTACACACAAAATACTGATACTGATACTGATATTATTGTTGTAGTAGATCTTTTTATAACATACAAACACATATACCGTACATACATGCATATATTGTAATTCTCAAATCGAGAAGTCCCCTTTTTAGCAGCTTGACTGAAACCGTTTCAAACCGTAGCGAAACTTTAACCTAATCATACAAATTTTTATTCTACGTTATACTGAAAAAAATTAGATAATGAAAATGAAAACACCCCTTTGGCGAGACAAAACTTTCAACAAATACAAATGAAATAAATGAATATGATAATAAATCTGTCGCAATGTTTTTCTGAATCTTCGAAAAAACGTTAGCTTTTTAAATTTAGGGAGACCATGGTGGTAATGGCGAAGTTGTGAGCACGCAAAAATTTGACTCACGTGAAGTTGGTTGCGCGCAAATATGAGCCTATTCAGCTACAACGTGAAGTTAGCTACGCGCGAAAATATTCAAATTTCGTAAATCTAATACAACTTTGACAAAATATATATTTATGTTGTTACTTTCAATGGCATTTACATAAAATCATGAATTAAAATCAAGCTGTTTTAAAAAACCGTCACTTTAC
This sequence comes from Drosophila rubida, assembly GCA_035046165.1. Classification (NCBI taxonomy): domain Eukaryota; kingdom Metazoa; phylum Arthropoda; class Insecta; order Diptera; family Drosophilidae; genus Drosophila; species Drosophila rubida. The sequence goes on along the minus strand of JAWNOF010000014.1, from coordinate 12,746,295 downwards.
AGACATTTTAGAAATGTTTTTATCACTTGAGGTGTAACCAGGTGTCAATATCGGCATTTGTGTAGTTTGGTATATTTCAAAAAAGCGTATTTTATAAAGTGAGCTTGTGGGCACACAATGACGCAGTTGTTAAGTAAAATGTGTTTGGAGAAGTTTGTTGGACGATCGCAAATAAGAAAAGTGTTCGATCTCTACTAAATATTTGGCAATAATAATAATTATATTAATTTATCTTACTCACATATCAAATGGCAAATAAGAAAACGTGGAGAGTCAGATAAATAAGTGAAAAGGTCGCGCGCGCGCATTCGTCCGCTGGAAAATTGCGAATTGAATATGTGAAGGACAACAAGAAGTAACGTGAGTGTCTCCAGTGGCCCGGCGCGCATGCTCGCATAATAGGTTTCCCCTAAACTGTTTCTAAAATGCAGAGTGCAATAAATAATTTAATTAGTTCATATAAAAATGCCCGCTCATTTTTTTTTTGTTTGTTTTTTTTTTAAGTGCTTAAAAATGTCAGTGTTGCGGTTTAACGGAACATTTCCAGCAAGCAGAATGAACGAAGAGAATAAAAGGTGAGTGCATAGTCATATCCATACATAGAGTGCCGTTATGTACGCATTTCTTATTAAGCGTTGCCACTAGTCCAAAGAATATCGTGGAAATAGCGAAACAAGGAATATGAGGCAAACAGCGATAAAAGTAATGTGACTGCCAACAGTATCAAAGTAGCGGCAAAAGGCAGATTGCAGTTTCAGTTAGCATCTTTTTGAAAAGCATACATATATATTGCAAAAATAGTAACAAATTAATTATTTTTGTAAAATAATCAAACTTGGAAATCCAAAAGGTTGTACAGCAAAGCTTCCGAAGTTTGAATTCACTGCGAGCTGCTTTCGATGTTCGAGTTTCGAAGTCAGTGGGAAGCTTAGGGTTCTAGTCTCCGCTTGAGCAGTAAAACAGTTGACATCACTTTTTACAGTTCAAAATAATTATGTGTCTATGTATTTTCTCAATGCGCTGTTGATTGGCAAATTATTACTAAAATTAGGAAAACAATAACACACGCGTTGTTTTCTTTATGTATTTTGTTTTTATTCTGCACATACATTTACTGACATACATACTAATTCATATTTCATTTTTATACTCATAGTTTTCTATTAGTTGTGTAGTTTGCTTGTTTTACACTTTATCATTCAATTAGGTAGTTTCTATTATTTGCCCAAATGTTAGGTAGCTTTATTCTCTTGAATCTCTGATTTGGTTTTCATTTATTATCGGTATCATTTTAGTTTTTATATAATTTCATCGATGCGCTAGTTGAAAGAGCCAGCCATTCTTGTTTCGGATTTGAAATATTGCAGTAGCTTTTAAAAAGTGCTTTAAAAAGTGAAAATAACTTGGAGGAAATGAAAAACGTGTTTTAATTAAACGAAATTGAATCATATTTCTTACATTTTATGAATTTGTTGTTAAAAATTCCATTTAGTTTTCGAGCTCTTTCAACGTTATAAGACTCATTTTGGAACTGTCTGGGTTTCCGGGATGCTTCTGTTCTTTCTACTTATTTGGTAATTTTGGGCCACTGTAGTTGTTATTTCATTTGTTACATTCAACTACATGGACACTCAATTTTTGGGATACATATCTAATTAGTTATATTGCATGCTTTGGTTTTCAATTCAATTGTGTTTATATCATTAGGTTTTCAGTTTTCATAATGCCCACGCAGAAATCCTTATTGAAATTTAGGTCATAGTTGATGGGAACCAACTGGACGAGGCGATGGCTTTCCTTCGCTTTCCTCAACAATTTCTTGTTATTGTTATACGTATTCTATTATCTGTTGTATATTTATTTAACGATATGTTGGTATACAAACTTTATAATACCCTGACTAATTTAGGGATAGCTTTAGACAGCGCGGGTTGGCAATTTTCATCTCTTTAAGTTTGTTTTTGTTTTTTTTTTTTGTTTCCTTTATAATTTTGCTGAGCACTTGGCCAATTATGTAATTGCCACAGAGTTTGAAAAATAAAGAGGACACGGATCCAGAAAGAAGAATACATACAAGTCGATACTAACAGTTGAAGAATTTACTCGAAAGGTTGCAGTAAAAGGAGCAAGCCCTAGGGAATTAGTAGACACTGAAAGCTCATTGTAAGGTTCAACAATATATGTTAGAGTAATGTCGGTCGTGTTCTCAACGCACCGCATCGGGTTTCTATTGATGTGGCATAATACTTTTCTTGTTTTGTAGAAATCTCTCAAATGATAAAATTATAACAAATAATTGCGCAATTTTAGCGATTTGGGGTATTGAGAACACGACTGTTGGGCGTTTTACGGAGTGTTTTTTGTTCTTGATTCTTGTTGTTTATAATAGTTCTTGCTTGTTCTTGTGGCACATTCAAAAGAGAGTGTTATAGTACACACGCACGCACACACTCACACATACCCATTCGCACTCACACTTACACAGGCACACACAAATATATGCACACTAGAACCTAGATTGTGGCTGCATGAAATCCTAACTAAAATCGTAACTAACTGTCGCATCATCATTTATTGGCCAAGCTTTGCTGGACTGAGCACCAGCTCCGGCTCGAATTTGCTAACCGATGGCTGTGGAGGCGAGAGCAGGGAGCTGCCGCGTCCCCCCATCGTTGCGCTGGCGGATGACGGTTGTGATTTGTGCTCCATGCCAAATATGGACGCGGACGACGAGGCGGAAGCCGTCGCTGGCCGCTGCATTGCACTCGCCCCCGTCATCCCCGTCATTCCTGTCATTCCCGACATCCCCGTTGCAGCCTTGGCCGCGGTCAAGGGCTGCAAAATGCTCAGACTTGTGGTCGCAATGCCCGATGGCTCCAGGACCTGGCCGGGTATGCTTGCCATGGCAGTGCCCGCTGTCGATGACGTCGGCGGCGCCGGCAGCGGCAGCAAACTGATCGTAGTCGTTGTGCTGAGCGTTGGCGACGCCGTCAAGCCGCTCAGGCGGCTGGCTGGCATCGCGTAGACGGAACTGGAGCCGGTCAGCGTCATGCCCAGCGGACCACGCACCGTCGCCGCGGCTGAATAGGTGTGCGGCTGCGCCGGCGGCAGATCGTAGCTTGTGGGATGCGATTGTGAGCTGGTCAGACGTGTGTTGTTCGTGGTGGGCGTTGTGGTTGTCTTGGGCGTGGCACCCGTGGAGATGCCCGGACGTTGCGCGGGCGTGCTAAACGCAGCCGTATTGCTTTTGAGTCTTGGTATCGCGCCAGTGCTGCAGCTGCTGGGCAACGGCGCCGTCGACGTCGACGTTGACGTCGTTGCTGTAGCTGTAGCTGTAGCTGAGATCGTCGTAGGCGGCGCAATCTCGGTGTCCATTAGGGAAGTCTCCTCAACAACCACAATGCCGTCCAGCGAGTCCTTGACGGTGGAGGAGGAGGACAAGGACTGTGACTGCTCCGGCTGCTCCTGCAGTTGCTGGTGTTGCTGCTGCTGCTGTCGCTGTTGCTGCTGCAACTGACGCTGTTGCTGCAGTGCCACGCGTTGGCGCACCAATTTGCTATTGGGTTTCTCATCTACGGTGCTCAGGGTTGTTGTTGTGCCTTTGGTAGCTGTTGCGGCTGTTGTTGGTGTTGTGCTTGTTGCTTTGGTGGTACTACTCGTAACGGCAGTTGTTGTTGTTGTTGCTGTACGTTTGGCTAGCTGCAGCTGTTGCTGCTGCTCAATCTCCTGCTCCTCGTCGCTCATCTCGCACATGTTCAGCGCTGTCTGCAGCTTCTTCATCTCCAGTGGCGCATCAGCTGCAATGCCAACGAGTTTAACTTATAAACACACACATTTCAAATAAATTGCTGGTAGCTTAAACTCACATCCCATGTGATCCATGCTCTCCGGCTCATTGATGATGGGCACCACTCGATTGACGGCCGTTTTCTGCTCATTCTGCATGAACAGCGATGTGGTGGCGATTTGTCGCAGTGCTTCCATTCCCTCATTTAGCATCTTGCTCTGGCTGCGCTTGTGCGCTATCGGATACTTCGGCTAAAACAATAATTTGTTGTAATTGTAATTGTGTATGTGATTAACAGGAATGCTATTCTTGAAATTGAGATACTTCTTTATATCCATCTGGAGTATCTGAACCCACCTGCACTGTAGGTCCGCGAGCAATGGAGACCCGTTTGCTCTCATTGCGAAGCAGGGATGTTGTGTGATCCGCATCGATCTTGTTTCCGTTTTTCTTGCGCGTCTTCTTGCTGGATGAGATGCAGTGTGATGGACAGATGCAGAAGAGAATGCGTAAAATGCAACAGATCAGGCCCAGTCCTGTGTTTACAAGAGGAATAACAAAGTTAATACGTTGCAACAACTGACAAAAAGTTCAACAATTGTATTATTGCCTATGAGAGAGGGCCCTATAAGTCTTAGCTCCACTGTTTTAAAACCCTTCTCGCCGGTGCCGACAAATGCAATGACCAGACCCAGCGCCACAGTGCCAAGTCCCACATAGAGAAAGGCGTTCGCAAATGTGCTGGGTCCGCGCAGAACGCCCAGGAAATCTTCATCGTCCGAGGAGCCGCCCAATGAGGCATCTTGTATCTGTCGGGTGAGAGACAAATCCATTTAGTATGAGAGATCACGTGTCGCCGATCAGAGCATTGCTTCCCCTCGTATGCAAGTTAATTGAGATAAGTGGGGATGTGAAATGAATTTCGTATGATACAAGTACAAGCTTACTACAGTCCGATATTATCTCAGTTATCCTTGCACGCTAAGGAGGGGCCAACACTCGGAGTTTGAGGAGAATTGTAGTAGTTATTATAGTTAGAATGGGTAAAAAGGGCATGAAAATCGCAGTTAAAATGAATAAAAATGTTTGGCATTTTGGATTGTAGAACAATAATAATAATAATAATAACAATGGAGGTACGAGTTTATATGGCTTCTATAAATAGTATTCCTGCGCCACCTAGAATCGAATGCGCTGAACATATTGCTTATTAGCGAGGTGTGATCGAAAAGAAAGGAGGACGTACGATTAGATGATGCAGTTAAAGGAAATAAAGGTGCGACAGTTAATAGAAGGAAATTGCTTTCCTTGCTTTGTAGTAATTGGCAAATTGTTGTTTTTGATAGTTGCGGTTGTTATTTTTGTTGTTGGTTTTTGGTAGTAGTTGTAGTAGTTGTTGTTGTTGTTGTTGTTGTTGTTGTTGCGGATGCAGAGGCAGATGCAGATGGTACGGTATTTACACAGCGCTATGTGAGAGGCTCTACGTGATGAACTTACTCGGTTACGCTTCACCCAGCGTCGGTGGCAGGTGGCCTGTTGCTGTTGTTGCTCCTGTACGCTGCAGCGGCGGCCGCGCTCCAGCCAAGCGGCGCGTCCCTGAGCGCACTGTGGGATCACGCGTACAGGCATCGATCGATCGTTACGATTTGATCGATGTGTGGACAACGAATGGTCACGAACATCAAAGGCGAATGCGTCAACGATATCGCGAGCGACGACGACGACATCGACGATTGCAACACGCGCACACACACACGCACACACACACAAACACACGCGCACACACACGCACGCCCACACAAAGATAGCGTGACGGTGTGGCCGGATGGTGTTGGTGGCGGTGGGTGGTGGATGGTGTCGGTAGTCGGTGGTCGGTGGTCGGTGGTCGGTAATCGGTGGTTGGTGGTCGGTGGTTGTGGTGGTGGGGCAAATGCATAGAAAATATATACAGTTACTGTGATTAGTTTGGCTGCGTGAGAGCATCGCTCGGTGGATTTTCTTTTGTTTTTCTTTTTTTACTTTGTTTTTGTTTTTTTTCGACTATTATAAAGATATATAATATCTTGTAAAAGCATACAAAAAGGAACAGAAAAAGTAACAAAACAAAAGTACAACTCATTTCACAAGAGTAACGACTAATGCAAAAGCAATCAACTTTTAATTTCAATTTGCAATTCTCAATTCAATATTCAATTTCATAAAGTTGTTTGTGGTTTTGGGTTACACTTTGAATGGTTTCCATCAATTACAACAACAATATTAATAAATACTTGACAGCCAATGACTTGTACAACGATTTGAGTATATTTTCGATTTTTGATTTTTGGTTTTTTGTTTTGTTTTGTTAGTAAAAGGCATAAACACACATTGAGTTAAGTAGGAGAGTAAACAGTTAACAGTTAGGTTATGAAAACATAATATGAAATAACACATCAAGTAAATGGAAACAGTTGGTTAAAGAGGTTGAAGGAGAGAAACTGATAGAGAGAGAAAGAGTGGAAACGTCAACACATCGAGAAGGAAAACGTAAAAAATAAAGAATAATGGAAAGAGAAAGGTCAACACACTGCAAGACACAACTGGAACTGCATTCATGAACTTTAAGGGTATTTAATTCTCCATATGCTAACTGTAAATAATATATTCTCATGCCGCAGAGCAAAGCTTGCGAAAGCTTTCAGAGCAAGATATAGTCAAAATGTATATCATTCATGGGAGATCAATCATGCAATAATATTCAAATTATACATTAAATCCCTGAGTGTTTGTCAGTTAAACGCGTTCAACCTTAAAAATAAAAATAAACTTATTTAACTAGTAAAAATCCAATAGTGAAATTAAATTTAATGTTACTATAAATATTTTTTTTTTTAAAGCAAAAAAGGGTATTCAATTTCGTCAAGTAAATAAAATTAGTAATTGAAATTTCAGTGAAATAATTTGAAAAGCACTTAAATTGATTTCGAAATAATTTTTAATGTAATATTTTGGCTGATTTGACCACTGTATAGGGACACGTAATACGTAATATATGTTTTAGTTATTTATTTGCTTTTTAAAGTCAACTTTCTGCAAATCAGACAAACAAAAGTCAATGCCATTTCAACTTGCACACAAGCAAACACACACTCCATGCACAACACACACACACAAACTGACAGACAACGACTGACCCACTGTTAGACATTCGCGACTACCGACTAGTGACTCGCGATTCGGGGACGCTAAACCTCAGAGCTGTTGTAGACCTTACTAGACTATACCATATTAATGGGGGACTGCCGCTAAGCCAGCTACTAAATATGCTGCGTGTTAGTAATAAGGCAAATAAAATGACACATCCACACAGACATACAGATGCAGAGAGTGGCCTATATACAGAGCTAGCAGATATATAGATATCTAGGTGTTGTTACTATTTGTATATATACGTTTATATATATTATATATATATTTGTATATACTATATCATATAAAGCATTGGGTATACGAGTATGTGAAAGCGTCGTCAGGTCGGTCGCACGCTCGACGGAGTTTTTGGTGCTGTTTCTGTTTCTGTTTCTGCTTCTGGTTTCGTTTGCTTTTCGTGTGCGAAATCGCAGCCACATGGAGGAGGCTATCGATCGGCACTGAGTGCTCCACATAACTGTAACTGTGTTGTATGTTGCCCTTGACTTGTTCTTGTTGTTGCTGTTACTGTTGCTGTTGTTCCTGTAGTAGGTGTAATCAACAATTTGCGACGCTGATTGACGAATGACGGAGGCGCCACAGTAGACCACAGATGTAGTAACTTACACGCATTCACGCAGCTTAGGTCGAGCTCGTGCGGGGGAGTAGCGTAGGAACGGTTGGGGCATTGTAAACAAAATGTTGTTGTTAAGTTCTCAGTTGACGACGTGGCAGGTGTGTTTGTTCGGAGTCGACTCTGTTTGTTTGCTTTGCCCCCAAATACGAAATGTGAAAATTATAGCTAACTGGAATATAATTTGCCAATTTCGAGACCACAAATATAATTATTATGATTATTGCAATATTGTGGGCTGGAACTGTGACAGCGACACGTGGCAAATGTCAATTCATTTGAAATTTGCATTCTATTTTTGTGAAATTTTATCATATTCGTTTTCGCATATTCCTTTTTCAATGCGATCACGCCAGGTGTTCATTAAACTTTCACCTTTTCGCAATGGCTTCCCGAACTAATCGCTGAATCCATATCACAATGGATTAGCTATTTTTAAACATACTACCGGCAAACCACTAAGTTAGCGCCAAATACACCTTAGCTATTCCCCCACCCCATTGCCTTCCTTAGTACACTCAGCGCTTTTAAGCACACGCAACGTCGACAAAAAAGTTGTCCAAATTACGGCCAAAACCTCTAAATTTTTCTCTACTTTTAACATTCCTTTTCATTTTGGCTGCGGCTAGAGGTTCTTGTTGTTGTACGTGGGTGACAAAACGCTAATGAACAGCGCTCACGGAAGCCAATGGCAGCTGCCCCAAAAAGTGCGCTACTAAATTTTATATTATGTTTTTAACGCTTTTATGGCAAATCGAAGTACTGCGTCAGCTCAACTAGCCCAAAAACGGTGGAATTAAATACTTCTTAGCGAAATACAGAGCTATTGAAAAATTAAAGCATATTTTGTACGAATTTTGCTTGCAAATTGATAAGCTGACAGAAATGAAAGCCTAATCTTGACTTTATTAAATCTTGAGCTATAAATATGTATGTAGTAATATAGTGCTTACTGCAAGTGTTGCTGGGAAACACGAGTTAATTACAGTGCAGCTTTTAATAACGATAATTAGCTGGTGGTCTGGGAATTTCTGGCCACGTAGATTACCGCCATTGATTTGTTTCATAATAATAAATTGTTGTGGCGCCGAAAATTAACATGTAGTTGCAAGTACACGACGTGACAAAGGCACAGGAAGTGTACAACACATTAACGACTGTAATTTATTGCGGCCGTATTGATTGTTGCAATGGTTTTTGATTGTTCAAGATTGTTTTGTGATTGTTGTTTGCCTTTTGGGCTTTGTTTGCTGTTAACTTGTAGTAAGTACTTGGGCTGACATAGGACACGGGGTATACCTAATTATAGATCAACGAGGGGCATAAATAATTCATTTGCCTTTCGCGTTCGAAATGGAGCTGACAATCGAAACTGTTGCCGGAAGTTTAATTCAACGGTTGACTGGATAGACAAGTGGCAACATGTGTCAACTAGTTTTAGTTGAGATTGGTGGGGTGATAGTGAGATTACCAGAAACTATATTGAAGTCTATAGTTAATAGCTTTTGAAAGCCGTTGGCTGCATGGACACATCAAAGGTTGTTAGCTGAATCCTTGTACAAATTTTCTTACACTTCGATTTCAGAGTTTTTCCATTTCATTTAATTCAGATCTGGCCAAACTACAAACGTAACTTAGCAATACATTACAATTCCACGTTCACATCCATATCCACGTTTCCACTCAGTCCACGTCCTTGTCGACAGCTACTAACTGGCACTGGACATATGTGATTGTGAGTGTTAGGAGCTGGGAAGGCAATGACTTGAATTTAGCTGAGTTGAATTGGAAAGAGCTGAGCAGAATCAAGTGCAAAATGCACTTGGAAATCAACAATCAAATACAGTGGCATAGCTAGAGGCACACAGGTGGGCTGCCAGTCAAGTCCCAAAGTCTCAAGCTGAGAGTGAAAAAAAAGTACGCAGGCTAATGAAAAATGCAGCTGCAGCAGCCGCAGCTGCTACTGACACACAGAGAGGCGCATAAAAAAGGAAAAACCTGATGCCAGCAGTGGCGCTTAGACAATGCAGTCAACTGGATGGGAACAGTGGAAACGAGCAAGACAGAGAGCGACTGAGACAGAAAGAGAGTGAGAGAGAGAGAGAGGCTGAGACAAGAGAAGATGCTATGCTATTCAGGGACAGCTATAGAGACATTACAGGCAATTTCACTAAATGACACTGAACGTGTTGCCCCCATCCCGCATTCCACATCCTCAGTATCCAGCAGTCTCTTAGTTTTAGGCGAAAGCCTTGCCGGGTGTTGATGGTTCCTTTGTTTTGCTGTCGCAGCCCTGAGGCAAAAAAGCCTCAAGGTGTTCACAGCTCATGCGGTGCATGGTTCTTCTACTTATAGTCTCCATAACTGGCACATGGCCAGGGGCAAGGGTGAGGGCGAGGGCGAGGGCGAGGGCAAACGAAAGAGGCTTTGCAGTAAATTTGCCACACAAATCAGCATTAAATAGACCCAGGACTCTGAGCTCAGACCCCAGACCTTAGGCTGCCGAGCCTCATGGCCTGCAACCTGTTCTCGAGCAGTTCATTAGGGTCAATATTGCCATTGGCCACTTCAAAGGCAACCGCAATGTGGTCCAGTCTAGTGTGTTTAATGTTTGTTCTCAAACAAATATACACCGATTGTAACTTTTAAAGCTCACAGGTCAAAAGAAAAGCAAACATTTGTATGGTATATTTGTGTGCTAGAACTTAACTTGCTTTGCAATTATAGCAGCTTTAATGTTTAATACATTAGGTCGAATAAATTGAACAGAATGTGTTTGGTTTTGCGAGAGTAAACTGCATGCCTAAAATTGAATGGATTTGAAGATTCGCAGTTGGTCAGTTAGTCGATCGAACGAAATTCAATTGAAATGCAGTTTGGTGCGCGTTAAATGAATAAAACACATTCAACACATGAGACACATACAGTTTTTACACGCAGGAAGCACGGAGAAAGCGAGTGGGAAAAAGAGCAAAGTTTCAAGGCTATGCTTAGAGTAGCAAATTCAACAGGAAAAAAAGGAAAACTGGACCAGAAAGAAAAGTTGCTGCGAATGGTCCAAAAAACAATTTGAAACCAAACAACTGTAGGCGTTCGAATTGTTTGGCTTTCAGATACCCTCTACACATATTTAGTAATACTTGTTAGCAAATTTTCAGTTAATAAAAGATTCCTTTAAAATAGTATTGCTAATTAATTTCAAATTGATTTGTATCTGAACGTAAAATATTAAGATACTTTGGTAAACGCCGGAAGAGTATGGAGAGAATGGGTGTCGAAACGAATTCTGTTTCGGAAACAGGAAGCAGTGGCAAAAGGCGCAAGACGCAGATTGTATAATGAAATCGGAATCGGAATTGGACCAACGGCTCAAAGTTTAGACATGTGGAACGGGACATTTGCGGCCGTGGGCAGGACCTAACCCACGGGCACCGCAAATTAAAGTCGTTTTGTGGCTTAATGTGGCAGTCAGAGTATATAAATATGTATGTGTGTGTGTGTGTGTGAGTGTTTTCTTTTGAGTGTGTGTTGGTGTTTGAGTTTTGTGTTTCAGGGTGGACGCACAATGTGCTGCAGCGGAAGTAAGCGTTTCTTTTAGTTTTCTTTTGCTGTACTTCCGGCCATGAAATGTAAACGTCGTTTTAGTTTTTCTTTTGTTTTTCCTTTTTCTTTTCAAAATGAAAATGTCAAACGACTGCCGACTGCCGACTACCGGCTGCCGGCTCTGATGCCAAAGGATGTCGAAATGTGCTGCTAATTGAACGCGTGTCGCGGCTTGATTAAAGAGAATGTTAGCCATGACTATACACAAGCCACTTGCCCCATCGATCTGTCTTGCACTCAATTTCACATAAATCAGAGAGGAAGGAAAAGAAGACGGAACGGCGAAGAGGCGGCGCAGTACAGGGCAACGAACAGAAATATGCTACATAATTTGTTCGCAATAAAATTTTTAAAAGTGCTGCGCCAAGCACTAAAATTCAACTGAACTCAACTCGACAGCCTGCCGTGCTGAGGAAAAAAAACAATGCTGGGCAGAGTGCTGCAGAGGCGAGTGCAGCCATGGGCAAGGGGAGGGAGGGCTGAGGGGATCGGGTGTTATTTCGTTTCCATTTGATTGCAGCTGAGTGCAGTTGCAGCATTTGCTTGCCAAAGGAAATGGTCTGAAACTTGTAAAAACTTTACGTTGACAAAAAGAGGCCTCGTTAAAGTTAAATGCCTTGGGAGAGAGTGTTTTAAAGATTTCAGGATTACATCAGAAATTATGTATACATACGAGTATTTTAATAGCTTGTTACTTACATGAAGTTGGCAATTATTAACGTAGATTGTACTTAGAGCTTACCGCAATGTTTAGACACGAATATTTACAGGCGCGAGTGAGAAGAATCACAGCGAAAACTTGCAGATTTCATGGTATTTATTGTGTCGGATGTGATCGATGGAAGACTAGAGCAGAATGGCAGAACCTAGGCCTGGCCTAGTACTATAGACAGGAAAAATGATCTCTCAATATTGGTGAGGCTTCCTATAAAGATTTTGTCTTTTGATTTTAAACCTTTTACTTTAGTTTCAGTCGTAAATCCTGTGTATCCTATAATATTTCAAGAAGACGTTGCCAGAAACCATACAATAAACTAATGAAAGCATTTTTGTTGTTAGTTGAAATTGTATTAAAGAGTGCAGAGATGTAATGTAAATCATTAGCTGCTTGTCAGTTTTGTTGCGGGTTGGCAGCCCCACGTTAAATGCCATGCAATTGATGTCTGGCCCACTTGTCAAACGTTAAACAAACAAAGAACCGAAAATTAAACTAAAAAATTTACAAGGAAATGAAATATTTTGTCATAATTAAGCGCATGCGAGCAACGCACAAACAGCAAAAAGAGGAAAAGAGCGAACGATAGAACTAGAAAATTAGAATGCCAAAAAGAGAGGTAAAGTGAGTGACAGAGCAAGATAAAGAGAGCGAGAGAGAGAGCAACAACAATAGTTAGTTTAACTTTTAAATTGAGCGCAAGGCAATGCAAACATGCAAGAGGCAATATTTGATTTTGTTTAGAAAATTATACGATAGTTGCTGGCCTAACGATATTTTCGCTATGCCGCACACATACATACACAGATACAGATATTTGTCGCACACACTCGCGCACACACACACACATTCACACGCACAGAGACAGACAGCCATACTCATATAAGCTAGAAGCTATATTTACTAAACCTAGCACGCTACTATGTTCTTAGTCACACAGAGCATGGGCCACAGCACAGAGAGAGAGAGAGAGAGAGAGATACAGTGAGTGAGAGAGATATACAATATAATATATTTAAGAGAGATAGAAATAGAGAGAGAGAGAGAGCATTGCGATTAGACGTTTAGACACCAATAGTTAATTAAATGCTGAGAAACGTTAAATTTTTGACTGTACCTAATATTTCAGTTATTATTTTTTGGCAAGTGCGTTGCATACTTTAAGGCGTTATTTGGTTGGGTGTGTCAGAGAGAGAGAGAAAGAGAGCGAGAAAAGAGCGCATGATAAATTGTAATTTGATGTCGCGTACCTGCGTTGAGAAAAAATTAAGAGTAAGGTGTTAGGTGTGTGTGTGTGTAAGTGTGTGTTTATATTTGTTTAAAATTTTTGGTGCGTGCTTCGAATAGTCGAAGTAGAGAGAGAGAGAAACATAGAGAGGGAGAGTGGGAGAGAATTTAGAAATATAGAAGAAATGATAAGCAATTTGTTTTGTTTAAGTGTGTGTATGTGTTTGTAGAAAAAAAGCTTAAGATGGGCGACAGAAAACGAAAGCGGTTTGTTTAAATAAAGCGCAAGTTTTAAGTGTAAGACAGAAAAACTTAAGATAAATTCTTCTTCAAATATGTGGATGTGATGCATCATCAGTCAAGTTGGGTTCTTAGATTCTCAGATACTTGAAATGTATGCAGCAAAATTGTTTGGATCTATCCCAAAGAGTGTGCGTTAAACTCAGTTTTGGGGTCTGAACACGAGTGAGGGCGAAGCTTCTCCGAACATTTTTAAAATTACATTTTATGAATTTATTTTGAAATGAAAATAAACCAAAAAAATTTCAACAATTTGGTTACGATAAATGATCATTTCATTGGATATCAGCAAGGATCATATAAGAGATATTTGTACATATGGATGGGCCGGCAAAGCTAAACTCAAAGGCTTGCTAAACTACTTAAACACATTATTTAGTATAACGTATTATAATATGTAGTTATTATGTTGTTGGTAATATGCCAGCTCCGACTTACCCAGAGTGCTGCAATTGGGTAAATTTTTAAAGACTTACGAGAACCCAAGCAAAAACAATGAAAGACCCCAGCAACCCCGTTCTTTTTTAACTTATGCTATGCGTACACGTTGCGGTATTTTCTTTTGGTAATTTTCCTTGGTTTCTTTTTCATATTGCATTTTAATTGTTTTATTTTAGTTTTCAGCGCTTGCTTCAACATGTGAATGTTCCACAAAAAAATAAATAATATTCAATAACAGAGCCCAAATTAAAATTTGTATTTCAATTTGAGTCGAAGTGATTTCGCTTTGGCAATCGTCAGTGGGATTGTCAAGACGAAAATTGTATTTTTATACTTTTTGTAAAACATTCAAATTATGTTTACTTAGTTTACCGTTAGCTGAGCGTATTGTTTGATTGCATTGTTTTCTATGTTTGACTTTGTGGAACAAATTTCGCAATTGAATCAAGTTGAGCTCCTAGATCGAAAACGGGAATGAGAGGCAAGTAAGCTTTACAGAATCTTTTTGGGAAAACTTGATACCATTTTGATAATTATAGATTTAAATGCTTTTTTTTGTTGCTTGTTTTGTGTTTTTGTGTATTTTGTTGGTGGTTTGTTCTGGTTGTTAGTTAATGTTGCATACTTTCTTTTGGTTTATTTGTTGATATTTGTTGATTTGTATTGTATGTTTTGTTTTCAGTTCATGACTACAAATCAAAGTGAAGCTTGAAGATGAGCATAAATTAAATGTTTCTCTAAATTATTAACTAAAACTTCATTAAATTCTAGTTGAAACCGCACACGCAAAATATTCTGTTTGTAAAATATGTGTTTGACCAAATTGCCACTCATAATGTGCTCACTTTGTGGCCTCTCACTTGTTGAGTGTATAATTGATTTATGCTAATCACTGAGTTGCTGCTATGTTAATTAAAATCCGCTTTTGCAAATTAGGTCGCTAATTTATGAGAACCTTATAATGAATATTAATTTTGATTCAACTGTAAAATTAAATTTATTTGAATATTGAATTTAAATGGAATTTCGCAGAAGATCCTTACAGAAGCTATTTCGAATCCTGGGACAGTGTTTGATTTGCATTAAATTTCAATAAAATGTTTTTAATTGGTAAAAGAGAATATAAATTTTAGTTTTTCCATTACGGCACAAATTGGTGTTCTCAAGAGTTCGTAACCCAAAAATTACAATATTTTGTGTGTGCATAACTATTTAAATAAATATTCATACTATTTAAAAAAATATAATACATGTGTGTGTATGTGTGTAGATTTAAGTACATATGTTAATGGCATGAGTTGGTAGTCTGAGATTGCTAGTTTGCATGTGAGACTTAAGTTAGGTTGGCAGCTCTTGCAGTACAGTCGCTTGCTCTTTACTTATACGGCATCCGGGGGGGCAGAGGTACTACAAGTACATACATACATAGGTCGTTCAAATCAAAGCAATGAAAATGCTTGTAAATATTCAATGCAATTTCGTTTTTTTTTTTTTTTGTGTTCGCTTTGCGTTTTTCTTTTGTCTGTCTTATAAGGCGGGTAAAAAAACCCGTCGGCTACGTCCCTGCTTTGCAGTTTATAAAATATTTAAAATATTTTATTGGCTCTGGCATAATGAAAATGGCGAAAAGGAAGAACAACACACCAAATGCACACCAACAAGGTATTTTAAATATTTTATATGCAAATGCGTAGCAGAAAATTAAAAGAAAATATACACTTAACAAAAAAGCAGTGTCAGTTACAATTACAGATAGAGAACTGAGAAAATAAACGTTGTAGTGGTTACATAGATAGAGTTAGTTATAAGCAAAAGCAATGAATTTATTTACAGGCATTTTCATTGTACTTTCAAATTACAACCAACTGCAAGACGACAACGTAAACGGCACAACGTTGTTGCATATTGCGGCAATTACGTAAGTGTTCATTACGTTGCATTCACAAAGAAACGGTATACGTGATGAACGTTCAAAAACGGCAAAGAATATTCATTTTGGATGTGTTTTGTTCGTATTTTTTTTTAAAAGATTTTTTTTTTTTGGTTGAGTTGTGAATGGGAAATGGGAAATTTTTCTTTGAATATTTCTCTTTTATTGTCACTTACTTCCGGCGGTGGCGGCGGCGGCTCCGGCTGTGGCGCCGGTGGCGTTGTTACGTATGTGTTTTTCTAGTTACAAAAAAGAGTTACGTAAACGTAATGTGGTGATTGTTTTACATAGTTTCGCAACGACATCGAGACGCAAGTGTGTAAGATTGAAAAACGTAAAAGATACGTGAAAAGAATTGCACGTTTTTGTTTCATGTGTTGTCATGTTGACGTTACGTATACGTAAGTGTCAGCAAGCGAAAGTGACAGAGCGAAATATAGAGTTATGTACGAGATAGACAGATACAGAGAGACATTGGACAGTTGGAAGACAGCGTATATGAATGGGAGAAATAGAGTATATCGATTATCTCATGTATGTATAAGCTTAAGAGACTTGATCCATGGATCTATTGAAGAGTCTTCGATCTATGCAACAAGTACGAAAATCAAATCACTTCGACTACAACATAAAAGTGAGTGAGGGAGAGAGAGAGAGAGAGTTGAGTTTGTTGTGAGTGTGTGTAATTGTTTGTGTGAGTGTTTCGCAAATTGATTGATGTGCTTTATATTTGTTATGGAGGTAATTTGTATTTGATATTTCATAGCTCGTTTTTACTATTTGATTAGGGTTTTGTTTAGAGTTTTATGTGAAATATACTTATTTAGGAAGCGTTTTGCTTGATATTTCTTGATTACTACTTGGGCTAGTTTAATGTGCAACGTGTGTGTTGGTTTGAAAGAGAGAGAGAGAGAAAGAGCGCACTAATTTGATATAGTTGCTGTTTTGTGGAGTGAAGAGAGCTACACACGTTGTACTTTCATTTAAGAAATAGGGATATAGAGCGTTGGATAGTTATTGAAGCAAGTGCAAGGTAGGCGAAAGTGTTTGCTTGATCTTTGATTGTCGGCAATTGCTAAGGGTGAGGTGGGGTGAGGGGGCAGTGCGAGTGGTAATTGGGTAGTACAACTACATTTAAAGCTAGGTGTGTGGTGGGTGGGGTGAGACAGACAGAGACAGATATAGATATAGATAGAGAGTTATAGGTTAGAATATTTATAGATTTATAGCAGTTAGTTGGAAATAGAGAGACAGAGAGAGAGAGAGAGATAGAGATAGAGAAAGCCGTTTAGGGACAGAGTAACGGGTGGGTAGGTGTGTCTTAGAAGTAGAGCAAAAGCGCTAGAGATATATTGTAATTATTGTATATATTAAGTACTGGTAGAGTTGGAAAATAGGTGGTTTTTAAGCTAATTGTACAGCGCATTAAGTAGTTGGCTGGCAGAGCGCTCAAGACTTGAAATATAAGTATATTGTATCTAAAGTTCCATATATCGAATATTATTTATTATTATCACTACTAAGTTAAGAGAGCAAAGAGTTAGGTTCGTTCCAAAGCGATTTAAAAGGTCTAAGGGGAAATCGTTTCAATGCCAAACAGTTTTGGGCGTACGCTAAAGTTAACTGCAAGTTCAAGTTTAATATCAGGATCAAGAGTATATATGTATAGGATTTGAATAAAACTTGAATGCTAGCATGTAAAACCTAGCGTTTAACTTGTGCTTAACCTCTAGGCACACTACTAATATAAAACAAATGCTCTGTGGAGTTGGTTCTTGGGATTGACAAAATCATAATGGAGTGTGTCTTGGACTCAGAGACAGAGATAGACAGAGACAGAGAGAGAGAGAGAGAGAGAAAGATATAGTCTGGAGCGATAATGAGAGACAGAGGTTGATTATGAGATACAGTTGAGACAGAGACAAAGAGAGAGAGAGAGAGAGAGGGAGGAGAGAGATATAGCTCGAAAAGGATAGTCAGATAGTATAGAGATTCTGGGTTTAATTCGTATTCGTTTAAGGTATATAGTTTAATTGGAATAGGGAATTGGACATTAGAGTTTCATTTTAGCTGATGATTTTCATTTGACGGCTTTTAAAAGAGATTGCGCTCGTTGTTGAATTTTCTTTCTTTTCTTTTATGTTATTGAGTAGTTAAGAGATAGAAAGCAATTTAATGGTTTTGGTACTTTGCCTTTCTATTATTTAGAGAGAATGTGGTATAAATTAATTATAATTTGTTGGTATTTGTTTTTTGGTATTTTATATTATTACCCATGACTCAGGTGGATAACGAGGAAATGGAGCTATTTCTTTAGTTGCTACATTACTAGGCAACTCAAGTCTTCCACCTAATTTTCGTAGCTTTCTTCTTCTCGCCACCCGAGATTTCGATCTTAGCATCAATGCGGCCTGCATCTTGTTTGTTGTTGTTTTGCTTTTTGTTTAAACGGTCAAAAGGTCAAACTGTCGACAGTCAAACGGTTAACGTTAACGTCTCGTACAAAATATAAACAGCTCTCTGTTATTAAGTTTTTCTTTTGTTCTGTTTTGCTGTCTGTTGTTGTTTTGTTGTTTGTAGTTGGTAGTTTAGTATTTGTATTTGTATTTGTTTTGTTTTTTCGTATATTTAAAGTTAAAGTTAAGTGTGTTCAGTACGAAATCAATGGGATGATACAGGTTACGTTTTTAGGAGCTTAAATACGTCAAAACTAAATGTCACGTTAAGAATTCGAGTTAGGTCAATCGATTTGCATGTGGCTGCATCCAATTGCGTAACAAATTGTCACGTAATGCTCACAGCTACGTTAACGCAACGTTCGAATGAAAGAATACGTATAATGAGCGCACGTTCGATTAGGCACAAGGAGGAGGATTATAGAAATATATATAGAAGCAAAGAGTATTTTAAGAAAATTTTCTTTTATGTTTTCTTATTTTGTTTTCTTCTAAGTGTTGTTGTGCTGTTATTGTTATTGCTGTGGTTGGTTGTTGGTGTTCTTGTTGTTCTTTTTGTTGTTCTTGATCTGGGTGTTGATTTTAACGAGCTGCGTCAGTGGTTAAGCCCTGGCGCAGCTGAGTGGCGGGCTGAGGATGGGCTGCGTTGATCGCCAGTGGTCGGCTGTGCTCGCTAGCTCCGTTACGTCGTTGTTGTTGTTGCTGCTACTACTGCCTCCTACTACGGCGATCCACCGATGAGTCAGACTGCGACTGCCGGCTGCGCTGCTCCGGTATCTGAAATGACGCCGCTGCTGCAGTTGAACGTTGCACTCACTGTTGACGCCAATGTTTATTTTCGCGAACACTTCACGTAACGTTAGACTCGATTGGTTTTATGGCAATGACGTGTGAGGGTTGATTGTAATGCAGTATTTGTTCTTTGCGTCTATTGGTTGGCCGCTACGTAGCGTAACGTAACGTAACGCACGTGCTGCGTTTGCTACGTCGCGTTAACGTCACGCAGCATCGTATTCGTTGGTGATTTCATTTTCGTTTGGATTTTGGCATTGAAAGCTATAAACATTTATTGATTTCTTTGTATTGCCTTCTGCCCGCTTTGGCGTAACGTTAGCGTAAGCGCACTATCACGTTCTCGTAATTGATTGCCCGACTTTGTCTATGCATTGCCTAACTAAACTACAGCTAATGCGTACGTAGAAAAATTGTCTCTATTTTAATTTAGGTTTTAATGTTATTTTGGTACTCAAATCCTATCGATTAACAATTTTAGTTGTATGTTTTTTATTTCAGTTTCTGTTCGTTTAGTTTGTAATTTTAAGCTACGATTTCGATTTACGTTTTGCATGTAAATGAAAGAAGGCAATGTTGTTCTTTTTAATTTATTGTTCAATTTAGTTTTGGTTTTTGGTTTTACGTTCAATATTTAATCATGTTCGATCACATTTGGTGCGTTTGAGTTTAAATTTTGTTTTTTGTGTTTTTTTTTATTGTTATTGTTAACAGTTTCTATTCAAGTAGAAAATATATTTAAAGCTTTTACTGCAGCTCCAAAGGTTAACTACAGATTGTTTACATTTGCTTTGATTCGCTCTCCATTTGCTGCCATTTGCTGTCATGTTGATTTAGAATATATATTTAAATAATTTTTCTTAGTTCATATCACATATGTTGCAGTTGTTTTTTTATTTTTTCTTATTTTCTTCCTTTTTTCCCATAGACGCTTTTTTGTTGTATTATTATTCGTAAATAGTAAC
This sequence comes from Drosophila rubida, assembly GCA_035046165.1. Classification (NCBI taxonomy): domain Eukaryota; kingdom Metazoa; phylum Arthropoda; class Insecta; order Diptera; family Drosophilidae; genus Drosophila; species Drosophila rubida. Next base: position 12,726,277 of record JAWNOF010000014.1, on the reverse strand, counting down.
ATGTGGCCTTCTAAAACATGCTGTTTGATGAAAATTGTAACTTATTTTTAGTAACTTTATTTACTGATTGCTGTGTCCATTTTATGCCGGAAATCCGCACAATTGTTTGTCAGCTTACATAAATTATGCTAAAAGCAGTTGATTTATTTTGAACTCTTGTTTAAAATGACATCAATATGATTGTGCAAAGAAATTCAATGTATGCCAATTTAATACAAATGTTTATGGAATTATTCAATTGGAATAGTTTTAATTATAAACAATATTTTAGGGGAGCATTTTGAAGCGTTTACTTCTGTTAAAAATGTAAATTCATCGTCAAATAGTTGACTTCAATTATGATTATTAATTTGCAATTGGATAATTATTTAGTATTTTTGTGTTTATATTCTATTATTTCTGCAACTTGATTTTTAGTAATTGATGTTTATTTATATGTTATTCATTGTGCATTTATATTATTGCGCACTTTATCATTCAGATTATGTTGACTTAGACACTGCTAAGTGCTTCGCTCTTTGTGAATTTAATAGCAACTTAAAACCACAACCTTCAGCACATTATTTTCAACCACTTGGGGCATGGGAGATAAATGCGCATAGTAGATATATACATATATGTACAGTTGTGAAAGTATGTGGGAAATTACTCATTTATTTAGCAGGATTGCAAGCCGTTGATATTAATTTTATATTTGAGTTGCATCAATTTGCAGGCTATTCGCATTTGTATTCCCATTTCCATTCCCATGCTCCGCATTTGGGGTTTTCATTGCATGTTGCTAGGGCTCAGAGTCAAGTCGAGTGCAAAGTTTTCCAGACCGTTTGCAAATCTCTGGCAAAAGTCTTGTGAGTAATGCAAACATAGCAAATATTTATGGCATAGACTTCTCGTATAAGCCATGTTACAGCACTGCTAAGCCATAATTCAAATGCCAGTCAAGACTTGCTGCTATCCAGCACATTCATGTGAATACGACTAGATGCATGTGTGTGCGAGAGTTTGTGCATATATGTGTGTGTTGTGTGTGGGTATAGCATGAATGTGTCAGAGACCATTTCGCGGCCCTCAAAATCACAAAAGTTACAGCGAACTGATGCAGCTGTTGGAATTCATATGCAAATGCTGCACCAGCAGCCGAGGCTGCCTTTTTTGTTGTACTCTTCTTCAACGTTGTGTTTTTTTTTGTAAATTTAGAGCTGGTGGCAAGTTGCAAGCAGAGCGTGGCGACTGAGTAAAGCTGGCAACTGCGAACCCAAAAATTTCAATAATTCAACAGCGCAAAGCGGAAAAAGTCACTCGTTGAACGATGCAGATGAAATTTTAATGAAATACAGATTCATGAAAAAACCACACACACTCTCACATGCTAACATACATACACATACAGTCACACATAGTATCATTGCAGTCAGGGCCGTTAATAGACAATAACATGGCGCACAGAGACCCTCACACACACACACACACTCATAGATATACAGCAGCAGTAGCGGCAGCAGCAGCAGCTGACATAACAAAAGCGACGCCTAAAAGATTGCTACATTTTTGCAATTAAACACAGAAGCACACATTCACAGTAACAATGTTTTGGCACTGGTTATGTGCGTTGCGTTGCATGTGCAACGTACACATGTTGCTGTTGTTGGCATTACAGCAGCAACAATGTCACGCTGACAACATAAGCGCTTGAAAGTGTGCTATGAAAATTAATTTGTGTCCAGATTTTGCCAATGTGTGCGTGCCAGACAGACAACAGCATGATTTCTGCTAAATAGCAATATATTACATATACTTTTCATTAACATGGAATTGTCATTTGCACTCGAAACTGGTCGCTGGCTTTTCGGCCAGCGACTGTCATGAAAAGCGACCGACAACTTTTAGGATAAATGCAAATTAAAATGGACAATGCAAAGATTATAAATACAATCGCACAAGTAACGATCCATTAAACTGAAAGGTTAGAATCCATAAATAAATGAACTGAGAAATGAATATTGTGCTTTTGTAATTGTCTTTAAAGCCTGCATTTTGAGTTATTCTACTTTGAGTTTTAGTTTAAGTGTTGCCTTATCTTTAATATTATGCAGTTGGTCTGCAGTCATAGACATATCTTGTATTTTTTATGATGGCCAACAGCCAAAGTCAACTTTCACATTTAAATGCCGTTGCAGTCGAATTGCGACCCAAGACTGAGCGAATCAATAACGGCTCAAAGGTTGTGTTTGCATATGGAAAACTTGCCTGCATTTACAAAGAACCATGGGCAACTGCTACCTATGGCATACCAACTAAACCGAAGACGTTGCATATGCCCACAGCCACGCCCACGTTACGACTGTTGCACTTTGGGTCAGTGTGGCCAACACAAAGTTGACAAAGTTGCTGCCCTTTTGCTAATTAATGCGAATTACAAGTACAAGCATTGGTGCTTGTATTCAGCACTCAGCACTCGGTACTCGGTACTCAGTAGTCAGTAGTCAACATTAAGCACTCGGCTTTTAGTATTCAGCACTCAGCTATTCGGCACTTAGTATTCAGCAGTATTCGCATTCATCTTGCTATTGCCAATTTTGGCACAACGCCCGCTGGCTTGTTCACATGTCAATTGGGGTTACCATGGGTGGATAAAAGACTAGTTATAGTGAGACGGAGGAGGTGTGTTATGACTGCCTTGTCTACAGGTAATTAAAGCCAGTGAATCGCCTCGAAAAATTTGCATATGCCACATGCCGTGAGAAATGGCAACTGTCCTCGTTGAAAGCCATGTTATTTGATTGTCGAAAGCAATCGTATATCTTACAACACGTTTGTGTGTCTGTGTGGATATCGGCGTGTGTGTGTATGTCTGTGTGTTGAATGTTATTTATTCAACCGTAAAAGCTATATTTGCCACGGCGAACCAAAGTTAATTGAGCACAAGTTATTGAGCCATTTGAGGTGACTTAAACAACCATTTGATTTGCGGCCATTTAATTGAAATTGCTTATATAATGTCATCGTAATGTGTTCTCGCGCTATAGTTTAAAAAATTGACAGTTTTTGTTGCTACAGCAAATATTTGAGAACGATTAAGCAACATATTTGTGAATTCGCTGGTTGGTACTCAAACTGAAAGTTTAGCCCATAAAAACGTCAAATGCAATTGAGTTCAGTGGGGACGTTATAATTTGTGTTCTTTTAAATGCTTTTTATTGTCAATGACAGCGACAACGGCGCACACACACACAAGCATATATGTAGAATGGACAAACACTGGAGATAAATGTTTGCTGAATAAGGAGGCGGCGACAACGTCGAGAGGGCGAACGCAGCGAGCCAAAAATCGAAAATGAATTTAAATGTGGCTTTATAATAAACGAGATGCGTTTATCTTGTCTCAGTTGCCACAAAGATTGTAACTGGGTGTGTTCGAGTGTGTGTGTGAGTCAATGAATTATGCAACTGGAATTGAATTTATCAGCGTGGCGACCGCAAAAATGGCTGTAAAAAAGAGAAACAACGTCAACTGCCGCTTAGCGCTTGGCACTGGGGCCATGCTTAAGCCGATTGTCACTTAATTGTGACTTGTCATTGAATATAGTAGTAGTATGGTCTGAATTGAGCAAGTGAAAAAGATGGCAAATGGGGTAACTGGGACTTCAATATGTCACTTACAATTACGACAACAACAGTAAAGAGTAAACGACAAGCCTGACAAACAATTACGATTACAACACACACACACACACATACAACACGAAAAAAGTGAGGCGACCCAAACGAGTCTCCTGTGGGCCTTGGTCAGCAGCATGCACAGCCATTGAAAGGGACGACAGGCCGCCACGAGGCGCTGGGGAGCGAGGGGAAGGATGCTAGTATGCCACAGGCGACAGTTTGAGTAATTATTGAGACTGCAATTTTGGAATGGCCATCGACAACAGTCGCATTTTTTGGCAGCCATCGCGTAATTGAAAATTAAATTGCTGCTCGATGACAATTTCTGCACGAAGAGCAAGGCAAAAGTTCGGCAACAGAGTGAGGAGATATAGGTATATATATATGTCTAAATCGGGCGGTGCACTTAAGCGTTAACAATTTGATTTACTCGTAAATCGAGCGGCACAGCAGAGCACAACACGCTGCTGCTCAATGCTGTTGGCAGCCAAAAGATATTATCTTCTCATGGTCAGCAAATTGCGGCTGATTGTTCCGAAATCCATAACAAAAGATTTGCAATCAGCGATAAAAGTGCAAAAATTGTAAATAACGACACTCTGTCAGCCATTAATTGAAACGCCTATCAATTAATATATTTCAATAATTATACTAAATATTAAATAATGTAGGGCTGAGCATAAATTAAATTGAGAGTTAAATTGTATTTTGCAATACTACTGTTCAACTTGTAGCGTATGCATATGGCATTTGACATAACAATTATTTGGTGCAGACATCAGTAGAGTCTCTTAGTTGCAACTTCAAAAACACTAATAATGCTAATGTTTATTATTTAAATGCTTTTTTAAAATTCTCCCAAATGAATGTCAAATGTATAAAGTTTAAATACATTCCTTATTTTCTAGCCCTTCTGCACATATCTGGTGCTTCATGTAGCGACAATTAATGCTAATGCAGTCGACAATCTCAATGTCGTCATCTTGCTTAGGTGCTTATTCATGGCGGACGCTCCATGTAAGTTCATGGCAGCTCAGCCACACACCCTAACTAACTAACTAACTAACTAGCTATACATATTTTTACACCTTTTGCTTTTTTACCTTTTGGCATTTTCATAACGTTCTTCTCTGCTTTTGCTGTTGTTTTTCTATTCGCTGTACTTTTTCACATTTTTGGCGTCCGCCATTTCGCCGCACACTTTTTCCACTATTTTCCAGCTAATTTACTAGCTGTTGTTTTTGTAAAAGCTATACAGCTATATATCCGCGCGAGGGTAGCTTTACAAGTTGTTCAATCTGTCGGATAAATATCCTTATAACAATTACTGATAGTCTCTTACAACTGATTGTGATGAAGCACTTGCTTTGAACACAAGTTGAAGCATTATTATTGTGATTTGTAGATTGAGTCGGGTGTAAGTTGATGAACTGCCCTCGGCAACTGCAAATACTATATATATATATTTATAACTATGTCTCTTTTAGAGACTTGAGTGGCTACTCAGTAAGTGCAGTAGAGAAGGATGCAACACTAGAGATTCACTAAGTGAGAGCCAGCTGGAGATGAAGTGCGGGCGTGTGCAGAATATAATAAATTTTAGCCGCCATTTGCTTTTGCTGTTTGCTTTTTTCCAACTAATTTTCGTTGACTTGCTACAGAGATTCTCCTTTGTTTAATTTTTTGCAATTTTCCCATCGTTTCTTGTTGGTGTTGTTTTTTGTTGTTGCAGTTTTGTAGCTGTTCCTGGTGCTTATGCAAGTCAAATAATTGCGCAGCGTTAAGTTTTTTAATTTGTTGCTGTCGCTCGTTAAGTGAAAATGAATGAAACTTAAAGCTCGCAAAGCGACCATACCCTCCCCCCCTCCCCGCACCGTCTGTCGCAACATTCAACTTCCGTTTCCACCTTTGAAGCGACTGGATGTTGCACTTTTATGACATACTTTCTGGGGCTGTCTTTTGCCTTTTACACAACATTTGGCAAGCGTGGCGCCACGTTTAAAAAGTGGGCGGCACTGAGGCGTGGGCGTCTCTGAGCTTGCCAAGCATTTTTTTTTTTTTGCGGGGCGTCGCATTATCAGACCGATACAAAGGCACATTATGCGCTTCCGATTTGCTGTTGCTCTCGTTTTTGGCAGTTATGGCATCGCAACAGAATGAGGTTAGTTAAGTTAGCTAAGCGAAAAGATATGACACAATTTGCAGCACACACACTGAGAACAAGCCTTCATAAAAGATTTTTTTGTAGATGCGACAACGTATTTTTAGAAAGTTCGAAAATGCATTGATGACAATTACTAGATTACTATAAAAAATACTTTTTGTATTATAGAGCCAACCCACAAAGAAACCTGAAAACTATTTCATATTTAAAGCTTTAATCCACGCTTAATAGAGTGAGTAGAATAAGAAATTTGTAGGATGTATTATAAACTGGGTTTGTTGCACATAAAAATAGCTGCAAGCGGTTTGAATACATAAAAGTCAAATCCAATATAATTCGAAATTAATTATAACATCAACAGTTTTAAATGCTGGTGATGAAAAGACTTAATGGTCAGCGACAATTTTATCATCTGTAAGACTTTATGGCACTATTATAAAAACTTAATTTTCGAGAGGGGATATAAAATAAAAAGTGTAATGCATTGCATTTACGTATCCTTATATTAAGAACATTTTTATGGTACCCCCCAATGTTTTGTTACGAAAACTTGCACAAAACTAAAATAACAAGTTATTGTCATACTTAAAACACAAAATATATAAGTTTGTATAATCTTTGGGACTTTTAAAGAACGAGCGAGCTATTTTCACACTTGAAACACAAGACGAATAAATAAGTTAGTAAATATTGTATAATGTTTGGGGACTTTAAAGAACGAGTTATATTCTTAGTTAAAACACAAAATGAATAATTTGTAGTAATTACAGTATGCTCTTTGGGGCGTTTGCATTCGCATAGAATTGACACTTAGCACGACATGCATTAGAGATTAACACACTCACGCACACACACACACACATACAGTTAGAGATACAGATACAAATACACAGAAACAAATGCAATCCGATTATTCGAGTACGTGTGTGGGCATTGGGAACTGCTCGGATTTACCTCGATGTGCTCGCAGACGCAGATGCCCTCCTCGCAGTAGGCGCACAGCTGCCACTTGCGCCCATTGCCCAATCCCTTGAAGAGCAGCTGCGGCTCATCGCTGACCAGCGGCTCGTACTGCGTCTGCTGGAACTGCAGCTCGCGCAGCTGGCGCTTTAGGCCGCCGGTGACGCCGCCGGCGTCGCCCTGCTCAAAGGCATCGCTGCGTCGCATGCGGTAGACGCTGCACTTGCGCTCCAAGGGTCCCGCTGGCGGCTGCATGGCCTCATCCTCGTCGTAGGCATCGGTGGCGGTTAAAGGCTGTCGCTCGGCAGCGTCGTGCAGCTCGTCGTCGTCGTCCTCGCCGCGCCGCAGCTTGATGGCAGCCACGTGACCCGGCGAGGCCATGGGCGTGGCCGGCGTTACAATGATCGCATCATGGTGGGGTACAAACATGGCGGCGGCGCCGGCTAGCTCCAGGTCAGCCTCGGCAGCCGCCGCCGCCGCTGCTGCGGATGTGCTGGCCATGGCCATGCCCAGTGCTGGTGCAGCGTCGCACGGTTGCATGGGCGTGGCGCCTGTTTCCAACGACGTCGCTGTCGTTTTAACGCCGACCGCAGCCGATGGCAACGCGGGTGTCGTTGGCGGCGTCGGCTCCATCTGCGACACCAATGGCAGCGTTGCCGTCGCCGACTTGTGCAGCTGTCCGCCCGCTGTCGCTGCCGCCGCCGCAGCGGCTGGATGGAAGCCAGCACTGCTGCCGCTGTGCCGATGCACGAGCTTCGGTGAGACGCGTCCGTGTGACGAGGCGAACTGTTGATAGGGCGTCTGGGGCGGACCGCTGCTGCTGCCGCTGCCGGCGCCGTGCAGATGGCTGTGATGCAGATGACTGTGCCCGTGGCCGCCCATGTGGGCGTGCCCGTGTGCATGGCCATGGCTGTGGGTGTGCGAGTGCATGCGCAGCTGCAGCACCGACTGCGTGTCGCCGGCCTCGTCGATCGGCAGCAGTGAGCGCGACTGCGTGTAGGTGGCGCTGAGCTTGCGTCCCTGGGGCTGCGGTGCGCGCAAATAGTTGGTCGGCAGCTGGTGGAACTGCCGCGACTGGCTGCGTGTTGGCGTCGAGGCGCCGCCATGATCGGCTGCCCCGAGACCGGCACCGACACCGGCCGCTTTCGGTGGATGTAGTTTCGCTTGTAGTTGTTGGTTCTTCTTCTGCTGGCGCTGGCGTTGACGCGCTTGGCGCGATGCCAACGAGGCGCCACCAGCAGCTGCATACATTTTGCTTGATGTGTAGTAGCTTAGGTGTAGCTCTAGTTACAAACTAACAGTGTACACTTAATTAACATTCGGTTTGCTCTCGGTACTTTGCTAATCTCTGATTTTAGATTTCGATACTCGGTGCAGCTTTAACTTTAGTTTCTGCAGTTTTAAGTTTTCAACTTCTGACCACAATATTTAACTACTTGCTGTAACAATGCCGCCTCTGCTCTAAGCATTTATTCAATTCGCTCTCAAGTTGTTCAATGGAATTGTAATTATGAAGTTTGAGAGCTTAAACAATTCTAATCTCACTGTTATCTAATACCAATTTGCGCGTTTGTAATCTCACTTTAAGCGGTACTATTTCCAATTTGCGGCACTTTTCAGTTGCTCATATAAAGCGTGTGTAAAATAAATTTTAAAATTCTTAGCAAAAGTTTTGTTTGTTTGTTCTTGTTGTTGTTCTGTTCTGTCTGTTTGTTGTCCCTGTAAATGTGCCTAACCTTTAAAGTGTTGTGCAATCATCCTTGATTCCTATCCGATAGTTTTCCATTTAGGCTCGTCCGGTGTCCTTTGTTTTGTTCTGCGCTGTTCTATTTCGTTAAGTTTCCTTTTGTTTCGGGGTGTCTGTTTGACAAAAATGATTGTACTTTGGATTACTTGCTTAAGCATCAACCGAGCGACATACAAAATCGTTGAAATGAATCTCTTGAAACCATCAAAAGTAAAACGTGTTGTTTAACAATCTTTCAAATATTAACTAACTAAATAAAAACCTCACTTAACTTGGGCTAGGGTATACAAATGAATACATTTTGTGCATTTTCATTTTCACTTTTCTGCTTGTCTTTGTTTGTTTATCAAAATATAGATATTTATGTATATATATGTCAAAAAATTTGTTATCGCTTTGATGTCTATTTAAAAATTTGTTTATTTATTTGGGTTTTTACAAATACTTTGACTCTCTGCTTATAAACATTTCAAAAATATGCTCTGTCTCACAATCGAATTGCATATTTTCTATTTGCGGGCGTATTGTCTGTATATTCTGCGTATTCTTCCTCGATTTCTTAGAGCTGTACTTTACTCGGGCCATTTAACAAAATAAGTTAACTAATACATTTATTTCTTTCATTTCGTTTCGTTCCGTTTTTTGTGTTTGCTAAAAGCTGCCTGGATTATTTATAAAATTTGAATCGCATAATTATATGCTTGTACATATATATATATATATATATATTTTGTAATTGTCTAACTAGTGTCCACTAGAGTACAAAAAGCGCCTACAGCCTAAACACACACATGCACACGAGCACACACTACTGTTATACATGTAAGCAATTGAATGGATTATTTGAATTATTTCTCTTCTTTCGTTTCCTCTATAGCTTTTTTTGTTTCTTAGACTCTGCTCTTAAGCTAAGTTTAACATGGAAGCGTCCTAAAGCCCGTTGTCATTAAATAACTTTATCGTAATTGGTTGCTTTAGTATTTTCGTTTTGTAATTTCTATTTTGCTAAACACTCCGATGCTCAGATTTGGCCAGTTGATATACACACGCTCACACGCTTTATCCTTAGACAATATCAGCTGGACTACATTTTATAATGTTGATTTGTTCTCTAAATTATAATTAAATTTTCGTAATATTGTGCTGCATTGTTGCACTTTGACAGCTCAACATGTTTTTTATCTAAACTTATACATAAAGACGGATTTGCTGCAAGGAACACGACGATCATGTAGTAACAATACTTAAAATTATAATGAACTATATGGTAGACACATATCTTGAATGTTACAATTTACTAAGTAGGCTGTAAAAGGTTGATTAAAGAGTATCGAATAATGCATATCAGTAAGTATAAATATATGGAAAGGAACGTCGTTTTTGCAAAGTTCTCGTTGGCATGCCCCAAAAAGTATAAAGGTATAAATAAATAATTTGGAAGTGTATTAGTCAAACAAGAGAAGAAAACTTAAACAGGAATGTAATGTATTTCGAGTTAAAGAGAATTTCAGATTTCAATAATTGTTAGAAAGTTATGCAAAATCCTGTTGAAGCCTGTCAGAGTGATAAGTGTAATCAAAGCATTCATTTTCAGTCAAGAAATCATTTTTTTTTTTTGCTCTTTTCAATTGCACTCAATTCCCAGCTCATCCATCATTAATCAATTTCGCAACTCGTTATGGATGATTTGCTGAATGCAAAGTAAAGAAAGAAGAAAAGAAGAACCATTGAAAACAATCTTCACGCGTTGCCACGCCCACCGCGTCGCCCGTCGCCCATTCCTTTCGAAAAAAAAACGCCGTCAAACAATCAAAATGCGCCAACTTTTCATTTTGACTTTCACTTTGAATCCTTCGAGTTGTCTGACAAAAGTTTCAGACCCTCAAACTGCCAGCATATTGTGAAAAAAACGAGCAGGCCATGAATTTTCATCTTTTCGACCACACACATTTCCCTGGCTGAAAATGGCTTAAAGTTTGTTGCGAAAAACCAACCATAATAACCGAGTTAACGATGCGCCAATGGGGCAGGAATATTGCACGAATCGATGTGGGATACTCTCGTATCATATTCCTGTTCGACAATAACAATAACCATGTTATGTGTTATTTATTTATTTTGGCGCTGATTGCATATGGTTCCATTCGGTTTCTTTGCAACTTCTTTGCAACTTTTCAGTTGGCTTTTGTTTGTTTTAATGCTGCCACATGCAATGCCGTCGTAAACACGCAAATTAAAAATGGTTCACTTTTGGGTTGTGTGCTGTATGTCTGTAACCTTAACATTTGCCCTAGTGGCCTCAGTGAGGTTGAGGTTCGGCTCGCTTGGGTTCGGTTCGCAGGGCAAAGCCGAACAACACATTCAACAAACATTCAGGGTCATAATAAGCGCTAACATATCCTTTTAAGCCAATGGCGATCCCTCCCTACCTAATTTCATTTCCTCAGTCGCTTCGCTTTTGCAGCTTTGTCCCAACTCATTTGTTGTTTTCGCTTTCGTTTTCGTTTTTGTGCTGTTGCTTTTGCTTTTTGTGTACAATACTCGCAAGTGGCGACAATGTTTAGGCTCTTAAAACACTTTGTTGTTAGGCGTGTGTTTATATAACAATTTGTTGATGCCTTTTGGCCCGGCACACGCACTCAAGGCTAATTAAAACTCAGACCCTGGCAACGCCCCAGCCGAAACACAGGGCGCCCGCAGTCGCATACAACCCGATGACGACGACCACCAGAGTGGAGCATAGCCCAGATAGTTAGTAGCTAGTTGGCCCAAATGCCAAAAGCCCTGGCCCGGCTGCTGACGTGTTTGTAGTTCTTTTAACTAATGATTGCAATAATACAATTAGCTGTATATGTCTAAACACGTGTACAGCTAAATATTTGTGGAAACATTCCTGAAGAATCAAGTCGTAAAGTTAAACTTTTATCGTAATTCTATGCAGAAACTTTATTAACGACGAATGCGACATTATTTTGTAATACATAATTTCGCTTCAAGTTCAAGATCAATGTTAAAGTATGTGTAGATAATGCGATTGAAAAGGTAATAATTTCGTAGTGGCTACAAAAACGAATCATTTATTAAGGGGCATTAGTTTTGTCTCCCTTTGAAAGATGTTCAAAATGCAGCGAATTTCACGTAAACAAAATCAAATCAGCATGACCGAAATTTGCAAATAATAAATTGGATATATTTTTGCGAAAATTTGTGTGCTAACGACAGAAGGTTAATGAAGGAATTTGTAGCTTGGACGGTGGGACAACGGGTGAAATATATTTTGCGTGTTGACCACAAATTAAATGGGCTAACGAAATGCCTGACCCAGGTAATATGAATTTAGATGACAGCAATTAATGCTCTGGAATGGCGCATTCGCAGCAGTCGTAAGTTGAGTAAAAATCAATACAGCGAATATTGCAAACAAATAGCAATTTGTGGTACCAAAGGCGTTGGCTTACATTCGGGAGTCAGTGTAAAATGCGGGCGACCACACTGAGTAACCAAAAACACGGCCCTAAATTATGCAAGTTAGCTAATTACAGTCTGATGCTGTTGGCTGTTGGTCAGGCGTGTGCCATTATAGTTAAAAAGCCCCACAATTGTTTTGCGGCAAGCACAGCACACCCACACACCGCGAGCGCGACAGTGGAAGGAGAGGGAGGAGATGAGAGCGAGGGTAACAGAAATACACATATACAATCACACTCGCAGCTCGCAGCAAGGCATGAGTCAACTTGTGCATAGTTACGCAAATCGAGCGAGCCGACTGGCCACAGGAGACATTATATCAAGCGTCTGCCAGTCAGAGTCAGACAACGCGGCGTATACGTCATGTGGACTGGCAAAGGAGCAGCAGCAAAAGGTAGAAAGCAGCAAGCAAGCAACACAAGCGATTCGCTTTATTCATTCATGGCGCATGAATATCTAACAGCCACACAACCACACAAAAGTCCCCACACTACGAAAACACGAACGTCAACAAGCTAGAGCATTCCAAGAATCGCTACGGTTGAGTTTCGGTTGCTGTTCAACAGAAAAATGCAAATTGAAACAAAATAAGCATAGATCAAAGTTGAGCAGTGCTTTTTTTTTAGTTTAGCTAATTTTAAAAACAAATGTTCGTCGATTTTTTGGGGAGATTTCGCGCAGAAGAACACGTGCGATTAAGTCATTCATGCGTCAGTTTACCCGTGTGTGCAATACTCGTATGCACACACACGCACACATTCACATTCACAGAGCGAGGGAGACATGCGAACAGGCGGCACCCTGGCAGGGACCTGCCGATGGCTGCCGTCAGACCACATGCACACTCGCAAACACAGTCGCTTTCTGTAGTGGCAGCTGTGGCACGTAAAGTTGTCTACGCAGCAGTAGCAGCGGCGGCAGCGGCGGCAGGCAGCATTTGGCGATGGCTTTCAATGCCGCCGCCGTCACTCTGGTCGCCGCATTTGGCTTTTGTGTGTGCGCGCTTGTTGAGATTGAAATTAAAATTTAAATTTATTTTAAGTTGACTTTTGTGGCAGTTTGGCCAGCGTTTTATTTGTTGCCAGCTATTCTTTTTGCTTGCCGCAGAACGTTGAACATACGAGTAGCTGCCTTTGAGGGCCTTTAAAAGTTACTCTTTGTTGGCTAATTTAGCGTGAGTTAACTAAAGTTTGTTTGCCCCGCTGGTTTAAGTTGATACTCTTGCTGTTCGGGTATGTTCGAATGCAAGCAATAATAATTGTTTGTTTACTCAGCAGTACTAACATATACACTCATGAAATAAATAATTCTCCCACTATAATGGGAATAAGCCTTTTATTCTTAAGCAATATAAATATAAAAAAAACCTTTTACTATCACATCAGTCTGATCATTTGTTTGTCAGGCACTTTTGTGCATAGATTTATTGAATATTATCCTTAATATTGAATAAGCAATCTACAGGTTATTGACTTTACCTCGCTTGATATTTTCATTATTATGTTTTGACTCCCAATTTTTTGTTTTGAGTATCTCTGCTGCTTACACACGCACAGACATATATAATGTGCACATACATGAGTAGTGGTAGATGTAGATTGAGCACTTATTGACAGCACTCGAGGGCGCCAAATTTTGTACAATTTACTACAAACAATTTCAGAGCCATCGTCATGCAAATTTGTCAATAAAATTCACACAAACACACTCACTCTCTGAAGCACACACACACACACGAGCAGGGCGGAGAGAAGGACTTGGGGAATTGAATGGCTGGCAGGCATATGCAAGAGACAACGTCCTTTTATGGAGAAGTATGTAAGGGACTGCTTATAACCAGTCAGAACCGGAAATATTATTGATTATCGTAACGTTTAACATTTTTTTTTGTTGGTCCTCTTATTCTATTATATTATATCATTTCCATTTATTACTCAACATTTTTTTTGTGGCACGCGCTACATGTGCAAGAAAACATATCAATTTGATAGCAACTATTTGAGGCTGCCCCGCTTTCCTCACTACCCGCTTCATGCCCAACTCTGGTATTTTTGGCAACAAGCCGTTTGATTTCTTATGTAAGTGGGGCAAATGGCAAAACGCAACTTGCTTGTTACAGTTGTTGTTCTCATTGTTGCTGTTGCTGTTGTTGCAGCCCTAATAAGCCGCTATCTGCACCGGCCCTTCCTCCCGCCCCGCGATTGCCGCTGTCTGTTCCTATTTCAGCCCTTTGCCTGTCTACTTCCGTTTCCGTTCGCGTTTTTTTTTACGTTCGTCGACACTTGAAGCAGACAGCATGTTGTTGGCTGGCAAGGGCGCAGTTTGTGGGTGAGCGTCAAGCGAAAGGGGCTAGTGGCTGTCATTCATAAGTTTTGAGCTTGATATCAAATTTAGGCACATTTTTAATTAAAGTGTTAGGCAAACAGCTGACTGACTAACTGACTGACTGACTTACTCGACTGAGTGGCATGCAAGGGTGGCTCTTTTGGCACTTCAAAGCGAATGCATTGAGTGCTGCCACTGACATTGAGTGGTTTCCTTGCAACATGGCAACTAATACTTTGTTGCGATTTATTTTTATTTTAATTCAACGAACTTTGAATATAACATTTCTTTACATTCAAAAACGCCTTCAAATTAACTTTGAACGGTTGAATAAAACTTCTAGCAACTCGCAGTTTATTCAAATATGAATGCATTTATAGTTTAACTACAGACTGTGTAATTTTAACAATCTGGTAATCAATGTCTATAATATACATTCTAATAATTACAGCAATTTTGGACGTACAAAATGCAAGATTAAGAAAATTAAGTTGAGTAAGTACAAGTATTCATTTAATTGAAATTCGTATGATTTTAATAAGATTTAAATACTTTCCATCAACATAAAAGGTTATTCGATAATACCTCGCTAAGTGAGTGTAATTTATTGACGAAATCAGTATTAGTTAGTCGAAGGCATGCATATTTTTTACATTTGAGTATCATTATTCTAAATTATTAAGGAAATTACATAAAACACCACCTAATAAATTCAATTAGTGGCTGTAATGTTTGAATTAAAAGGATAAACCACCTTGCTGACATAACAGCAATAAAGTAATAGCTTTTGTTCAAAACATATCTTGCCTCGCATGGGATTATGTATACGCAGTATTGATTACTTAATAGTCAAGCACAAGTTGCAGCATCGAACGTATATATACGTTATATCATTTGCTATCATTTCTGCTTAATTGACGCCGTTAAGGCCCCCGCAGCGAGAGAGCGAGATAGAGTGCAATGTTGCGTAGAACGAGGCTTGGATTAAGACAAAGCACCTATGCCCGGCAACAGGCAGTCATGCTTTCAAGCAGCATAACGTAAAGCCAGCAACAGCCACGGTAAAAGCAACAGCAACAGCAACAACAACAACGACGATGAACATAAATAACAACACCACAATATAGCAGCAGGAGCCATCGAGCAAAAAGCCATTGGACAAGCCTCCCAAGCCTGGCTCTTGGCTTCTGGCAGTTACCCCAAGGGGGGTTGGCTACCCATCTGAAGCAGTTGGACAGTTTAAAGCGCAGCAATGGGCGCTCCCTCCCGGGTAAATGGCATAAACTACACCGTGAAGCGACTGTGTTTATTGCCTTTTATGTGCAGCCTTAATGGCTACATTTGGGCTCGAGTGGGCCTCCAACGACTGGGGCCAGTTGCCCTCGCCATTTGCAAGTGAAATACAGTTGCAGTTCTCGCACAGTTACAGTTACACTTGCATTTGACGACAATAAGCAACAGTTTCAGAGTACTGACCAAAAAGTGTTGCCTACTTCTGCGGGCGCGGATTGAAAATGCAAAGTTGCGGGTCTTCCGAACGTGACAAATAAACTCTGAAACTCGCCGTGATTTGTATCTTCCGCTGGCAGCTCAAATTCATTTAAGTGGGAAGTAAGCCTATAATGCTCAAGTAATACTTTGCAAGTTTGTTGTATAACTTAAATCCACCTTCAATTCGGTAATAAGTGTCCCTTAATCTGCGCTCCATTTGCAACTTAATCGATTATTATAATGGTTATGCAAATGGAAAAGAATTATTATGAAATGGCTTTTACAAATTGTTGTCCATTGCCCATAAAGAACAGTGTGTATATCTGTGCAGCAGTTGGAAAAATTGCACTCGACTCTGCAGCTAACTTTCCACTTGAAACTCGCAGTTGACTCTGGGAGTCAACCTTAGTTGTGTCTCACTTTTTACTGACCGGGTTTCCCTCTTGTTGTCCGTTGTTTGTGAGTGGGTGTGTGTGTGTGGCTGTGTGTGGCTGTGTGGGCTGCTTCAAAGGGTGTCTCGGAGAATTTATTTTGCATCCTTTTTGCATTGAGAACACATTTTGCAATTTATTTAGCTTTGTGTATTGAGGTCAGTTTTGCCGGAGCCTCCTTTGTTGACCAATAAAAAATGAGGTTAGTTCTGTTTAGACAACATGGCTCGCAGGCAGGAGGCGACAGTGTAAAATCAGAAAATCAGAAAAAGAAAAATATTATGCATAACCTTTTTGGCCGCAACAAAACAAAAGGGACACACAAACAATGCCTGGGTCAGGTCAGCATGAAATGCTTGACATATTGACACACTTGGCGTATGATTGATTTTCCAGATTCAACCCTCGTCATCCTTGACCCTTTTTCCCACACTCATAATTGGCATTTGAAATATGCTTAGTAATTAATAGCCAGACCAGTCGCAGCACTTGTTGAGTCAACAGACAATCAAGAGTCGCAATCGGAATCGGAATCAGGATCAGAACCAGCAGTTATTTGCTTCTGAAATCACAGTAAGCCCCCGAGTGGCAGGCTACATGATAATGCCACAATGTGACTGACAGAGCGACCAATAAATAATAAAATAAGTAAACAAACAGATTGCTATGTAAATACTACGTCGAACGGCAAACAAATAGCAACAACCTGAACCTGAAAACCTCGTCATTGTCATTGTTATCTATCCCACAACACGGCGTGTCCTTCCTCTAGTCTCATTGTCCCCGCTTCATCGGGGACCCCGCCACACCATCTCCCATGTTGACAATGTTGCTGCCAGTCAAAGTCAGCAAGGCAGCCAGGTGAAAATCGGAAAGCAGCGCGTTATGCAAATGTTGAATGGAAAATGCCATCTTGTTGACGTTTTGTTGTACATTCAACATGAAAATGTCATGTTGACCGATTTTCTCCCCCCACCGGATAATACTTCACATATCGAATATTCAGAGTAGTTCATATAAATCTGCATCGGGTTAAATCAGCTGAAACCAGATAAACAATTGAAATCACGAATGTCACGTATTTGATGCATGCAAATAATGATGACATTTAATATAATTTGTTGCAAATCTCCTAAAATAACTCAGCGAAATTGTTCTTGTTGGATAGTCCGATGATTAGAAGGAATATCTGAACATCAGGCTTGACCTCTAAAATGTATCTGCAGCCGCAACCTGATTTGAATCTATAAGTGTTGTTGTTGTTGTGTGTGTACGTCAACTGAGTGCAAATGAAGTGCACTTTAAGTGCCATCAACGTCATTGCCAATGGGTAGGCGTTTGTGCTAAGTACGATTACCCAGAGCAGATCCGGCAACATGGATGTGTATCTGGGGAGAACATAACCCAATTAGTTGAGACTGCCCACGACATGTGTCGATTCATTTTTGGCATTAGACAGCGACGACCTTTTTGGGTTGCCACAAACGATGCCGCCTGTCTCGATTCAATTTGCATTTTGCATTTGCGTCACGCTCAACATTTTTTAATTATTTTTATAACCGAATTTACTCATTTTAAATGCAGACAACGCTCAAAGCATAAAGCACAATGCGAGATGTGAAAAGCAAAATGCGAAAATGCAGAATGCGAAAGACAAAAGTCTTGAAAATGCAAATGAACAAATGAAATGACCCTGGCAGCGTTGGAGGGCACGACACACACTTGAGCTTGAGGCACTGCAGCAGCGTTGCAGCCTCCGGAATACAAATTGCGAGCACCGACTAGAGTGGACCCTGCACTGCTATTCAAATTATCCAAAATTAAAGTTCTACAACAGATGCCCACAAACTTTACATTGTTAAGCTAGCGAAAATATTTGTCTTCGATTTGTCTCCGGTTTGTCGACTCACATAATTTACGTATGCCCTCCAGCATTGTTTACTTGTGCAGGGTATCTAAAAAACCCTCCAAGTAGGCATAGAGTGTTTGCTTCCTGGCACACAACAACAACAACAGCCACACACAGCAGTGTCAACAGCTTTGAGAGTGTGTTTGTGTGTGTAGACTGCGCTCATAAGTAGGCTACAGTCAGCGCCTTGACTTGCGGGCTGCAGGTAGATCTGGAGAGGGGGCTAGAGGGCGAGACGTGGCTTGCGCAGAGCAATGAAAACAAAGCAACACTTAAAAGTTAAAGCAAACGGAAAGCGACTTGCTAAAGGCCTTAGAAGGAACTCAAGGAAAGTCAGGGCAAGGGAGGCTTTCGCATTTTCGGGCTGTATATTGACTGAAGCGATGCTTAGCAGAAGCTAAGAGCCTACGCTCTGTAAATTAGGTGCTTAGTCATTATGGCTTGTTGGCATTTTGAACAGAAACTAAGAGACGAATTTTTCGAGGGTTTTCACGAGTGCTTCAAGTAAAGACGAGACTCTAGAACATATACAGCGAATGAAATGGAAAAGTTCACTACAAAATATAATGTAAGTCGTTGCAGCTGCTTTCCGTCGCTGCCGCTCCCTCTCTCTCTTTTCCTTTCTCTGGGTTCGTCAGTGCGAGGACTCACTGTTTTAATTACACAAGCACAGAGTGTTGTACGTCTATAGGGTAGCTCTGCTTTATAGGGTGCACCACGAACTAGCCAGTGACAGCCGCCGCTTTTAAAGGCTGTTGTCTTAGGCAAAATTTGCTCAACCCCTTAGCAGGGGCTTTTGTGGGCTTAAATGCAAATTCAAGTTAATAAATGACAGGCCTATCTTCATATCTCCACACAAGCTGAGGCCATAAACAACCTTAGTGAGCACGACTGCTCAGCTCAACTCACTTCTGGCCTGGCCTGGACTATTCCGCTCTTGTCTGGTCTGGTCTGAGCTGATTCATTAAAAAACATTTGCGCCCCCAGACGCCAAACACGATAAGCGTAAATTTGCCAAATACAAATAATCTTTTTGTATTGGCCCACCTAATCCGAGCTGAGATTAAAATCTCAACAAACAACTGGGCTAAAACCTGATAAATATGCTAGCTAGAAAAATGTCTAACGAGCTCCTTGAAAGTTATATATATTTCAATCCCTAAAGACCATATGCAAAATAATGATTCAACGGATTGTTACAGTACATCGAGAGGCACTCAGGGTCTGGCAAATTGTTACGGCGCATAGATTTTTATGACCCCGTTGCAAGGATCTTAACACTCCGCTGCGCCCACTCCGGGACAGGGCTCCATTGCATCTCAAGTTGTGCAAAGTTTTTAAGTGCTGCACATTGCCTGATTGGCTGCTTCTGCTTGTGATTTAAGCTAATTGCTTTCATGCATACAAGGCGGACGGAGCAAGGGAGAGAGCAATGGAAAGAGAAGGCGAGAGACGATTCAGTACTTTTCATTTAGAGCAATTGCTGCATTTCAGTGCTTATGTAAAACTAACAAACTTTATGGTAATAATAATATTTCTGGAGTATCTCTTAACTCGAACTGTGGAACCTTTTAAAAAGTTTTTACGTTGGCTTTCCTTCAATTAAGAATTGCAGTAATACGATTTTACGATTTTCATATATAAAAAACCATATAAAAGAGGACTTCCCAAGAATAATAAAAGTAAAGATATTTTCATTCTATTGCAAAATGATTTGCCACATTTAAAGAAATCAGAGTTTCGCTAAATTTTATTAGGTATACAGAATAATTATTATGGCGCGGACAGCAAAAATAGAACTGTCAAACCGATAGAATAAATAGCTGTGAGTAAGAAATGTGAAGGCAAAGAGGAAATGGGTAAATCTAATAAGTAAGTCAGCAAAGAGGAACGCAAAGCGCAAACAAACTGCGCCGCATTTATCTCAACCGCAAAAATGTCTGCCATATTTCATTTTAAATGCAGCACCTGCAGCTCAGACAGCCAGCCTTCTTCTTCAGGCCAGGAGCAAGCCCAGGCTCAGGGAAAAAAGTAGCAGACCTCGAAAGCGAACGCTGAAAACAAAATGTCAACGATGGAAAGTTGGGCGCCCAGAACAGTGCTAGGAAAGTGGAAAAATATGCAACCTGCAGATATCCTATATCAGTTGTCTTAATTTTGGGCAATATGACGAATCTTCAATAGTATTAGAAGAGCTTACTGGGGAATTATTAATGAGAATTTCCAATTTGTTGCAGTGAATATCCCTGCGCTGCATGATATTTATTATATAGGGTATAGAACAAGCAAAAAGTGGGCAAACTCAAAAAAAAAAATGATGTCGACCAGCATCTGTAATCAACAACATCAGCATAAACTTAACTGAAACAGACAAGGATAACACAAACACATACAAACACACACACATTCACACTGTCGTCGACAGGATGCGTACGTAGAACTCGGGCAAATCCGTGCAAGTTTTCTTCAATTTTTTTGGTTTTGCGCTTCAGCGTGGTCTCGCGCCTACAACAATACCAAATAGCGTGCGATGGGCGTGGCTGTGCCCCGCAAAGACATATCTAATAACATTAAGTAGTTAGTTGGCGCATCGTTTGAATTATGACCACGTTCGCCGACGCAGCCTGCGTTCTATGAGTGGTTGCAGCCCACGCTAACGTCTATGCCTCTGGCATAGCAAATACACACTCACACACACACACACACACACACAAACACACACACACACACACATGCGTTTAATTCCTGTGCGTGGTTGTTGCTGTTATTGTTATTGTTGACTACTTTGCACTATTTTGGCTGCTCGACCATGTGGCTAAAATTGAATTTTGAAATATGGTTCGCATGCACGAAATGGAAAAAGGAAGAGCGCAAAAAGAGAGGAAAAACGAATTCTTGTAGGTCGACTGACCAAAAAGGCACGGCAGCAAAACTCCCAATAGGCGTGGACTTCAAGGTCACATATGGCCCTAATGAATTTCTCAAACTCAGCATAAATATTCTATTGAAATCTGCGACTTATTGCCATCATTTGGGAATAGCTCAAAGCCGCTTTCCAGATGGGCTCAAAGTTACAAAAATATTCTGGAACATAAAATTATCATTTCTTCAACTAATTTTAAAAGTTTTTAAATTTTCGAAATTGTCGAATTTGCAAGTCAAACAAAATGTTGATGGAAAACGCAAGAACATGAATATTTGAAATGTCATCTTAAAAAGGGAAAGTGGTGGTAGTAAAATAAATGTTTAATTAATTGCGCATAAAAAATGGATTTTAAAATTCGGTGACATTCTGTGATATGGAAAGTATATGACGTGAGACGTAATACATAGTAATTTACATATTTAAATAAAGCTACCATTTAAAAGACATTGCCATGAGCTGTTTGTAAACTTTGTTAACAAAAACAAACTTCAGAATTACACATGGAAAAGTTGTTGGGTTTTTTACAAAGGACTTTGCATATTTGATTTCAAGGATCTCTTGCATTTCAGCACTCAGTAAAATTATTATAATATATATTATGAAATTTGTGCAGTGCTTGAAACTGCAGCTACACGTGCTTTAAGGTTGCCACGCTGCCAAAAAGGCCAAAGGTAAGTCAAGGCGGTGTCAGCCGCACCACCATCATCCGTTCACCCACTCATCCACTCAAGACCCGAAGCCATGCTCAACACTTCAGAAACAGACATCACACCACAGCAAATGGAGGTGGAAAACATGTGCTGACAAACAACACCTGAACAAAGTTGTCTCAACTAACAGAAACTGAGATGTGGGCAAAAGAAATATTTCATTTTTCATTTGCATTTTCCCTTTTTCTCCACAACACTATGCACGCGTATAAAGCGCTTTTTACAGTCGACTCTGAGAAGGTGGGTCGCCTAATTAAGTGGCAGATATTAGCGTAATTGGTTGTAAATGGGGCAGACCGCTTGCTCGTTTGCCGCTCGCCGTTCGCCTGGCTTGTGGTAACAAATTAATGTCGCATTACGTAGACGCAGTGTGGTATGGTAACTAGCATTCGGTTACAGCTTGATATAATTTGCAATTAATTCACACAGAAGAAGGCAAATTCTCATTCAAACAGCTCGCATTCCAAAGGAATGGTGGTCGGTGGTGTGTAAACATCGCAAAATCGATGCATGATTTTATCTGCATATCAACGTCGCCCTTTGTGTGGGTAATTAACTTATTTTGCAGTCATAACCCAGACCAGCACTCAGCATTGACGCCCCCGCCCATTCATAATACTACATATACTATATATGTATAAGTAAATATAATCACTTTTCACATTGGCTGTGGCTGCCACAGTTGCGGCTGTCATTATCATTTTTCACGCTGTCTTGTTTCACTTGTTGTTTTTGTTGCTCTTGCTAGTCGCTGTTTGATGTGTGTTGTGGTTTTTGTTGTTGTTGACATGTGGCAGCCATCCCTCCACATAGACAGAAATATCCACACACACAAACCCCTTCACACTATGCAGCTTTTTTTTTTTAGTTGTTTGCGCTTTTCGGCAAACTTTTCAATTTGCCAATCTCGACTTTAGTGTCGAGCATTTTTGTGATAGAGAGAAATTTAAATGTGTCTATTATTTTTCCATTTTAATCGAAATTTCATGTTTGTTTTAAAATTAAAATGCTTAATTCGATTTTATTTATATTATTGCGGGTTGAAATTTGAAAATATATATTCTGGATTATAGTCGAAAAGTTGCTGCGTTTGTTAGCAAAATGAATATTTGCATCAAATGATTTGATCAAAAAGGCTTTCAATGAAACCATAAATTAAAATTAGACAAATGTTTAAAATGCATCTTATTTGATATAGGTATTTATATATTTTATATGTTACCGTTTTCGATTTAAAATTGGCTTTTCAATGCCGTATAGTTTATTTTAGTTATTTGCTATTTTCGTGTTGTATTTTCATTTTTATATTTATTTCCAATTGATTTGTTATTATTGCTCTTTGTTATTTATATTGAAATTGATTTGCATTTTATTTTCATTATATGCGCTGTTATAATTATTGTGTTACCTGCATCTATATTTTATTTATGTATATTTAATGTGTATTTTAAGTTTTGTATATTATTTATATTTTAAAATTTCGTAATATTTTCTGGGTGATTTTAATATATTTATGATTTCAATTCTAGGGATTTCAATGGCATCAAATTTCCGGATCATTGGAAGTTTGAAATAAAATGGACACATGACAATCGTAATTGTGAGTTCTTAAGTGATTTTATTTTTATTTTGCGAAGCCCGTATTGATTTTGATTGACTTTCATTGTTGCTGTTATTCCGCAAATTGTGCATATTGACAGTTGTCAGTCATGCGTCGCCATTTGCCAGCCAAGAGGATAATAGGCGGGGAGCGGACGACACTTTATGGGGAATATAGTTTGCAATGATTTGTTGTTGGCGTTGCAAGTTTAGTATATTTGCTGTTGTTGCTGTGGTAATAATTAATAAGATATTACTCGTACATTTGCATTGTAATTGAAGCATTATTATTTATTATGCAGAGGACTCGCATCGGCAGCCATTTGTATGGTTGTTTAATTATTAACGAGATTTGTTGTAAGGCGATTTGATTCACACAAAACTATTTCTAAGGCATAAAACTCAATTGCGAATTTGCATTGCGAATTGCACTTTGAATTGCACTGAATTGAACAACTTTTCTTTTTGTGAGTAGAAAAAATGTAGAAATTTGCTGTGTTTGTTTCTGGTTTCCCTTTTATAATATTTATGTATGTATTTTATTTTTTTTTGTTTTTGCTGCTAGTAGTTGTTGCTATTATTGGTAGTCTAACGGCAACGCGACGCGGCGTGCAAACTGCAGGCGAAAAGACGGACCAACGCTCCTTGTGCTTAGCCCAGCTGCTGCTGCTGCTTGTGCTGCTGCTGCTGCTGCTGCCGCGACGACGACGGCGAGGACGACGACAGCGAGACACGCGCGATGTAGCACAACAAAAACACGACTGAGCCGTCCAACGGCCAGCAACGAATTACGAACACGAAATTGAAAGCGAAGCCGACGACGCACCGTGCCTCAGGTTGAAACGAAATTGAAAGGCATCGCACGAAGTGGGTCGCTCGGTCGTTCAGTCACTCGGCCGCTCCAATCGCTCAAGTCGCTCTGCATTGCAGCAGGCACAAGGCAGCAGACAGCACACAGTACACAGCACAGCAGAGCGCGCGCTTTGTTTACATGCCATAGTCAGAGTCACACGAAGTTGAGTCAGGTAACTGCTAAACGCGCTCGTTAAAAGCTCCATTCGCTCTCCCAGTCAGCTGTGTGTGGGCGTTGCTGTTGTGTTCGTATACAGTTTGTCTCTCGCATACCCTTGCCTACTCTGTCGCTCTGCCTGTGTGTGTTGCTCTCTCTATCTGGCAGGCAAACAGCTGTTTCTATGCTTTCATTGCTTTGCCCCAATTTGCTGACATTGCTAAGGCCGCCTCTCAAAAGCTTGCGACTGCAATGAGAGCAACTCATGTGCTTGCATGTTATCCTAGCTGACATTGTAAACATGACCAAAATGCATGTTCCCCAAGGTGTGTGCGAATGTGTAAAAGAGTGTATGATTGCTTATGAGTGTGTGTTGGTTTATGTGTGTTTACGCGTCGACGTGTATGTGTGGGCGGCTGTGTATGGGCGTGGGTGTAAAGCCGCATTTGACGTGTCAGTGCCACATTCATTTGCATATTTGAGCGCATTTCGTGTCATGTGCGTGGCACTGAGAGAGAGCGAAAGTGTGAGAGCAGGCGAACAGGAAAGCAGGAGAGGACACCAAGAGCTGAACAGAGAGAGTGAGAGAGAGAGAGAGAGAGAGAGAGCGAGCGAGTGGGTGAACCACAGACGAACTGCTTTGGGTCTCATGTGTAACGCAAAGATAAGTTCAACTTAATTAAAGTTTCAGAAAGGGACAAATCGCTGGATGGCTCGAGACTTGAGTTGCATAAATTATGACAATTGGCCATGCGACTAAAAGATGCTTACAAGAACTTAACTACAATATTTATACGGATTTGTAATCATCTTTAGCTAATCTACATAAAATATCTTTTCATTTGCAACTAGTCTTCGGGGATAGTTTGACAAGTTTTCATGTTGTTCTTATGCTCAGGCATAATTTAAATATTATACAAGCATGGACTTGGAGCTCAGGTGGTTTTTCATCAGCTGCACTATTTTTACCTTGAGATTTTAATAGATCTTAGCGAGCAGAAGAACAGCGAAGAGCGAAAATTCATTGATCATGAAAGCCTACTCTCTATATGTATCTGATGGCTTCATTAAAGCATTGAGAATCCACTAACAAATAATTTGAAGTTAAAACTGATATCTTTACAACGAGATGATAATGCCAGGCATTTTTATTATGATTGTAAACTTGGAAATGAGCTTCAAAATGATGATGCTAGCTGTATTTCTTTACATCTCGGGATGATCTGGCGCTGTGCCTCTCCTTGGCTTCGTGGAACCATTGTTGCTTCTGCGTCTCATGCTCCACGGCTGCCTGCTTGATGATATCGCTAACAACCTTTTCATCCTTCTTACGATCCTGATCCGAGCTGTTTCGAGGATTGTAATTGCTGCGCACCTCCTCGAAGGCGGCGGGTTCGAGGCAATACCAGATGTGGGCCAGCTTGTCTTGATTAGTTCACTTATCGCGCCGAACTGAATTGAACGTATTTCTTTCAATTCCATTGTACCCCCAAATGCAGTTGCCGCAATTCAAGGGAATGCTCATGCATTCTCACACAAACAAATCATTTGATACTTCCAATCGGATTCTCAGCCAGTTTTTATAAACAATTGGCACAAAGCTAGTTTCCCACATCAACAAGTCGTCTCGTTAGCCACAGACCCCACCCGCGAGCTCTCGCCCGTCCGTTCATTTCTATTTGTGTCAATTTTCAATAAATTTGGCTCGGAACCCACTGAGTGCCTAGGTCAAAGGCGACACATAAATCCCAACTAGTTCATTAAAGGCTTGAGGCTAATTGGGCACGGGCCCTGCGTGCTTCGTGAGAGCTTTCGAACCAACCTAAAGCTCAGGCACTCAAGATTCTCGGCCTTGCTGAGTTCCTTCAAAAGCTCGTGGGTTCCTGTCCCAGCTAACTCCCATAGATACTTATGGGCATGAGTGCTAAAATACCATCTGTGTTGTGGCAGGTTGTGAAACAGTAAGCCAACAATTATTATTAATAAGTAAGCAATTCCTCATTTTTTATCATCGAATACAATTTTATAAAAAATGTATAATAACAAATCTCTAATTGAAATTGTGAAATGATTATTTATACTTTTTAGTTGAAAATTAAATTTGTTAAAAAAGGTTTTAAGAAAATTTAATTATCATTAATAAGTTACTTCTGAATCTAAAAAAAAAGTTAATTTAATTGTTTTCAATCTTCATTATTGTTATATTTAATATTAATATTTATTTATCTAAGCCGATCGTATAAAAAGTTATAAACTACTAGATATCAATCATCTGAAATGAAACACAGTTTTGTCAGCTATTTCACGTTCTTTACAAGTACCATGTTGTGCTTATTTACCAATTATCTCGGCAATTATCTCAATTAGCCCCGATGAAATGGTAATGGGTTAACACCTATATTAGTACTGCTGCTCGAATTGAAGGGTTTTTCGTACAAACAAACAAATGTCAACGCCCTTTTCCCAAGTGATTAATCCAGTAATGCGATAGAGCTATATAAAGAATCTTGTGCTATATATAGTACGAGTAGCTTGCTAAGGCTGTGACTCCAATCTTATTGATTGCCACAGTTAGTATCAGTCTGTCAAGCAGTTTGTATAAGTTTCCCATTCTGTTAAATAAACTATTTGTTTATTTTCATTGTTTTCACATGAGGGAGGGAGGTTTCGGTTGACTGTCGCTGACTGATTGTCGAAGTCAAAACAAAAGGCGACACCTATTCAATTACGCAGGCAAACATTAGCATTAAAAATTCTATTTGTTGGGTGGAGATCGGGGAGGGCGTCATAGCCGTTATAAGTATTTAGTGGTGTAGGTGTAATAAACGTTATACGAGCTTGTGTACAACGGAACGGCACGAGTTGTTCAATCGAACGACACATCAAATGGCCATAAGAATAATCGAAAGCAAATCACGAATCACTGCTAATCAATTATTTACTCCGTCAATCAAACACTTTAGCTCCACGGAATTGAAGATTCCAAATTCAATGACATTACGATAAAGGGTCTTTTGTATAGCAGACAATTTGGGGTCCAAAAATAAAACTTAATTCAACGCAAACACTCTAAACTTTACTAATCAAATCGAATATGCGGATTTCACTATATGAAGTATACAATTTAATAACTAATATGGAAAGATCATAGTTCAATTAATAGAACAATTTAATATTAGAATATGAGAAGCGAATTAAAGAGTACTCATAACTAAAACAACTACACTACATTTATTGCATACAAAAAATATCATAGCATACTTTTTGGCGAAGCATTCAAATTTTACATTTACGAATTTCTGCCTAGGATGCGTTGGTTATGAAAAACAGTAAATAAAACTCAAGAATGTGCAAAATGTATTAGTTATAAGATACTGCTAATCCCTTAATACTGGTTGGGACAAAATAAGAAGCCAGCAGCTCTGACTGGTGCTTTTTCTTGACTGCCAAAGATGAAGAAAACTACCCGCTGAGCAAAACCCTGACCAGCAGTAACAACAACGACAACAACAACAACAACAATAATAATAATAAGAAGCAGAGAATAGAGCAAAAACAACATCCTAAGCATGTCTGAGCACAATGAGCCGCATAAAGTTGGCGCCAGCAAAGCAAAAAAAAGGACGAAAAAAGAAGAAACGCGAAACGAAATGAAGAGCAGACTAGACAAATATTAGAAAGTGGGAGGTTGGGTTTTTTTTCCATTGTTGGTTTAAGCAAGAAGCAGTGGAGGACGCGCTAACTATTTCAGACACGTGGTAAAGTGCTGACCAAATGGCCCAGAGGCAAAACGCGAATTGTCTTGGCATGCAACGCGAATGAAATCTGAGTCTGCTGCAACTTGTTGCACTTACTTTGGCGTCGCCGGCCTGCAGCTCCAGCTGCGACGTAGCCGGCGTTACCTGCTGCTGCAGTTGCTGCTGTGGCTGCAGCTGATCGCCTTCTTTGTTGTAGTAGTCCGCCAAGCTGGGCACGAGGAGAACGCCCACTTTATTGCGCGCCACCTGCTGTTGGGTGCGACGGTGGCGCGCCGGCAGCATCATGCGATGCGCCACCAGAGCCATGCTTGCTGCGTTTCTAACTCACAACCGCAACGGACAACGAACACCACGAACTAACACTGCTGGCCACGTTTGGCTGGCCAAGAAGGAACGTGTGTGGTTAACGCCAACGAAATCAAAGCAGCCGCCGCGCGGTCGACTTTCGTTTTGATCGAACAAAACGCTCGCCGCAAACTGAAAAGCGTCGCGTCGGAAAAACAAGCAAACGAAAATGTAAGCGACAGCGAAACGCACCGGAAAAGCCAAAAGGAAATGTCTAAGTCTCGCCTCTCGCTCTGGCGTACAGCACTAGCACAGCATGTCCTCGCGCTCAATTGCCTTCCCTCTCTCTCGCGCTCTTGCTTTCGCTCTCTTTCTGTCGCTCGCTCACTTTCTCTTGCTGTGTATCTTTCTCTCTTTTTGTTTGCTTACTAAACGCTGCATGTTTGATGAGCGTATTGTTGTTGTTGTTATTTTTTTAACGTTAATATTAATGTCCGACGCGACTGTCTGCCAGCTGCGTCTCTGGCTATCTGTGTATATGTGTGTGTGTCTCTATATGTATATGTAAATGTGATTGTGTGTGCGCTGGCGACAGTCGTGTGTCCGCTTTAGTTTACCAACACGTGCACAGCACATTTAATAAAATGAACACAACAACAAAAATACACACACACACACAATACACTCGCAAGTGTACACACACAGGAATGTACACAAACACACATTTACAGAGCCAAAGACAAGGCTGAAAACATGGCGCAAATATAATATTTGTTGTTAAAATAAAATTACGAAATGAAAAAGCACAAGTTGAAACATTGTAAAAAGCCAACGAACAAATCGTAGATTATCAACTAGCAGATACCCTACACAAGAGCTGAAACTCAAACCGTGAAGCCGTTTCCATAGATGAATTTTTTTTAAACGAAGTTAACATCGTCAAGTCCATAATTATTTAAACAGCAACTTTACTATGAATATAGAAATTCGTAAAATTGAAATTTAATGTACTGTGGTCCATTTTAAATTGGGGCCAAGCAAACAGATGAGGATGCTCATCAGTATCCTCTACACTGTCTAATGCATAGAGAAACGAACTATTTACAAGTGCTACACATTCTTACGCTGAATTTCTGTTTGTTAGTTTAAGAGCATTCCGGCACAGTGACGATGATGGAAAATGAGTTTGGAAGACTGTTTTGTGTGATTTACAATTTGTAGTGAAAAGCACGTAACTATTTAATTTAATAGAGTCTTCCACATATTCAAATAGGGAAATATTTTTGAAATAGTTTCCTGAACATAAAATCCTACTAAAGCACCTCTTTTAATTTATTAAAAAAAGCAATTATTAAAATCAACTGCATTTCATCTGTTGAGGACTAAACACACTAGAAAACAATTTCGTAATTGAACAATTTTAATTAGCAGCAGATTGTGATTGAAGATAATCGGTTTAATTTACGCGATAAAACTATATTTCCCTATAGGTCATGTTGTAATATTTATTTCATCTGAGCAAATCCTATCGATGCGAAACATTTGCCAGAATAATGCAAACGCATCTCTAATTGGTGCAGTGTATCAGGCATTTTATTTATCTACTATGCTCATGCCGGCAATTATAATTTGACTCATGTGAACACGCAGGCACTCAGACACACAGTCAGAGTGAGCAGTCACATACAATACACAGCACCCGCCCCTCTCGATGTCCCCTCTAGCACGCTCAGCACTGTCACTTAACCAACTTGTTTACTTGACCTTAACCACTGTCAGCTGCCAGCAACAACAACACAATGTAAACGGAAAGCGGAAAACAGAAGGCGCGGCGGAAACAGAAGAGCTTTCATTTAGCTCCACATCGAACTGAACAGTTGAATGTTATATTTGTATTAGCGTATCCATAAGTTGCCAGCCACTATATACGTGTACGTCACTTACTATGATTGGGCACAATAATAGCATAAAATATACGAAACACGTTGCGTATACGTATTATATTGCTGAGGCTTCAGGTTGAGGGTTAAATGATTATTACTTTTTGAAACAGTCTGCAACATCTGGTAACACACATACATTTGCTTTAACGCTCACTCATATTTACGAATTTATGGGGTCACCTGCCCAATGGTGTTTTGCTCAATTTTGTGCTAACAAAATTACACTTTAAATAATGCAATAGCAAATTGGCTGAACACATTATCAGGTCCGTGTCTGTTTTCGATTGTTGCATTATCGATTTAGTCTGTCACAGTATTTGCAGCGATCTAACCGAAGCGATAATTTTCACCCAACATTTATAGTGTAAATCGTGTTGTAGGGAATGTGTGAATAGCAGGAATTTTAATAAAATACTTTAAAGAAATAGTTTAATTTGGGTATACCATTGAGAACTTTGCAGTTGCAACGATGTTCTGACCTAACTTGAAAAATATTCTTAATTATAGAATAAATAATTCCACTTACCTTTTTAATGACATGTTAAACGTTCTGCGAGCTACACCAAAAGCATGACGTCATTACAGTAAGCACACGCAATTACACACATATATACAATATATTTATAATATATCTATATATATGGTAGGTAGATTGGGAGATAGGTTGAGCGATGGTGCTGTAGGTAGGCAACTTAGTCTGGGCCGTGTCTAACGATTCTTTAGAAAACGCAACATTTTGCTGTGGTGCCAGAAGTATAGTGTGTGCAAAATTATTAAATGTAAATTCGTGTGAGGGTTTGTTAGCTGCAAAAGTAGAAAAATATTCGCATATAGAGATTAGCTACAGCACAAATTTATAGTTCTTAAAACTTTAAGCCTGATAACACTCGTATGCTCCATTGTTTACGCATAAAAACCAATCTCGAAAACATTTTTGACAAGTTGTCGCTCTTTGTTTTGGCAACGCTCTAGGAAGGAAGAACCCAACGGAAGGATATCATAAGCAAAAACAAAGCACAACCCAAACCAGTCATAAACCCAGTTCAAACCCATTCTCCCACACATAAGACCCTCAGCTGTTCAGTCATTTTGTCTGGCGGCTTCCGACTTTTGTGCTGGCGGCTCATAAATCAAAATGACCCCAAGCCACACACACACACGCCACACTCTCATTTCAAAAAACCACAGTAATAAATATTTCATAACATTACATGGCAATAAAGTGCGTAACAAATCCATAGCTTGTTATTTTTTATGTTTAAATATATTAAGATAGCATATAGACTTTAAATATTTATTTATTTATTTTTATGTTAATGTTGTAAACTAGAGTGTATGAGTTTGCTGAGTATGGATTCAAATTTTTAAATTTTCGCGCGCAGTGCAAAAGCATTCAGCTTATTCCATTTGCTGCGTGTCATAGCAGTCAACTTCTAAACCGCTGCATACACAACTGATTTTATGATATCGATATGGAAAAAAGTTATCGTTGGAGCTGCCACTTTGCTTTACTATAAATGGTCTACCCCTACGAGAATCAGGAGAAAAGTTTCGGTATATTGGTATATTTCCGCCGTTAGAAAGTTTATTGAAGAAATGCTCTTTTTAAGAATCAGAGTTGAAGTTCATTATAACTAATAATTTATTCAAATAGAAATGAATATAGTCATTTATTGCGAACAAAACGTTGATGATTTTCGTAAGAAATCGATATTTTGAAAAATCTTAAAATATCGATACATCGATTTTCGCAACGATATTATTTGACCCATCGACGACAGTTTGCTTTTTTTTAAGGGTGCCGATTGAAATTTATTTTAGTAGTTAATCATTGCATAGTGACGCACTAGTCTTGTAAGCAACTAGTTATATTTATAGTCAATGTCAACAAGAGCAAAAACCGCGAAATTTGTTACAAAACCATAAGTTTTGTTAGCCAGACTTGGCGACAATTGAAAGCATAAAAATGTCACCAATGTCCACTGCAAGTGCTGTGGACCCAGCAGAATTAAGTCCTTTCGTCTACTGGTCCCAAACGAAACACACGTTGCTTCTCAAGGTGGATCTCAAAGATGCGAAAGTAAGCACTGGATAACGTTTATTCAACACAGAAGTTGCCGCTGGGAAAAATCAATAAACGCTTACCGGCATTTGTTTAGGGCGTCATTGCAGACTTCACACCAACAACGCTATCGTTTAGTGCCAGTGGCCATGGAGCCCGTGGTCGGAATGCGTACAAATTCCAACTGCGTTTCTACGAGTTCATCGACGATGAGACAGCAACTTTTACAGTGACGGACCATAAAATAGAACTGCAAATACGCAAAGTAGAGCCGGCTTGGTGGGTGCGATTGGTGGCCACGCCACAGAAGCCGCACTGGCTGCGCATAGACTTTGATCGATGGCATACCGAGGACGATGGGGAATTAAACGATCCGCCGCGGGACGTGCGCGAGGATTATGTGGAAGAGTATAATAATCTTCAAAAGCAGGAAATTGGCTATGTGCGGGGTAAGCAAGCCATTCTATACGGTATCATTAAAATGAAATTCCAATTTATTATTTCAGAGAATGCTAAAAAGGTTTATATGGTCATATACAATCTGGCGATGTTTGTTGGCTACCTGCACATTCTAATCATCCTGGGTGTGCTCTACCTACGCGATGGACCCGCCAGCATAAGGCATGCGTACGAGTATGTGGGGACATCGTTTAAATTCGTGCAGTTGATGCAATATATGGAAGTTATGCATCCACTTTTTGGCTATTCCAAGGGCAGTCCACTGGTGCCCTTCTGTCAAATCTCTGGACGCAACCTTGTGCTCTTCCTAATGATTGACATGGAGCCACGTATGCATGACAAGCCAGTTGTGTGCTATGTGTTCATTATCTGGTCGCTGGTGGAACTCGTGCGGTAAGTGAAATATTGCTATTTATACCGCATAATCGCAAGATAATAAACTGCTTATCTTATAGGTATCCCTACTATGTTACCCAGCTGCTCAAACGGGAAAGTGCTCTGCTGACTTGGCTGCGCTACACCATCTGGATACCTCTCTACCCCATGGGCATTGTCTGCGAAGGTGTCATTCTGCTGCGCAGCATACCCTACATCGACGAAACGAAACGCTTCTGCGTCGAGATGCCCAATAAGTGGAACACTACCTTTGACATGGTACTGTTTCTGAAAGGCTATCTTCTGTTCCTCGCTATGCCGGGCAGTTATATGGTCATGTCGCACATGTCCAAGCTGCGTGCCAAGAAATTGGGTCGCGGTCGTGCCAAGCCTAAAGTGAAATAATGGTCTCAAGCGACTCGAATCCTAACAAGCAATTCATACTACTATTATCAGTTTACATACAAAGGAATCTTCTGTTAATTGTTTTTGTTTAACTCTCGCTCAATCTCATTGGTGTTTATGATAACGTGAAAACTGGCTATTTTGCATTGTATATTTATAGTGTATTAACTGCACAGCCAAAGAATTTATTACAATTTCAATTAGAATTTGCGAGTTTTCGCCCTTATGACACAATTCTCATCTAAAAATATCATTTTATCGAATATGTATCTGGGTAGGTTTATAATGGACAATTTGCAGCACACATTTTTATCATAAAATAAAAGTTTTTTTGTGGATAAAAAGGAAAGTTCTTCAACTATGCATTACAACATATTTTGTAAATTAACTCAAAACATGATACTTGTGCGCATTGTTTATATCAATTTGATTAACAGGATGCATTAAATTGTGTAATTTGTATTTATGTAATTTGTATTTATAAGCAGTATG
This sequence comes from Drosophila rubida, assembly GCA_035046165.1. Lineage (NCBI taxonomy): Eukaryota > Metazoa > Arthropoda > Insecta > Diptera > Drosophilidae > Drosophila > Drosophila rubida. Next base: position 12,692,099 of record JAWNOF010000014.1, on the reverse strand, counting down.
GACGAAGAGTTGAAATATTGTTTGCATAATGTATGCATGGGAAATCTGTGGACTAGGTTCGGTTGCATTTAAGTACTTCATGGGGACATACCAGCAGATCGCGTGCATTGAGCTTCAGCATCCTCTCAATCATGATTGTTGTGGTTGCTATTGTTGCACAACGTCCTTTCCTTTGTAGGGTAATCCAATTTGCACTCAAGCGTTAAACAAGTGGCTTCTGCTTCTGCTTTTGCTGCGGCTTTGGTGGCGGCTTCAGCTTCGGCTCGGTGGCTGCTGCTGATACTGCTGTTGTTGAACCACTCGAATTGGGAACTGACTTTCTTTGGAAGTTTGTTGGCTCCTTTTGTGTCTTGGTGCAGGTTCAATTAGAGGTTTGGTTTGATTGGCGGTTGTGGGCGGTGGAGAGGCTCATAATGCGTGGGTAGCATTCAATAATAGATGTACGAGTATTTCTGAGGGAGCTTTAATAAATTGCTTTTTCGTAGCGTCAATCACTTGGTGTCGTGTTGAGCCAAGTGACGCAAGTGCAGTAATTTTCGTCTGCCACTAAAGATAAATGCCACACACTCTCGCACAGCCAACACACACCCAACAACGGGCAGGCTGTCGAGCGCTATTAATTGCCTGAGTGTTACTGCCACCACCACATGCCAACGACAGTTGCCCACATAAATTGCCACTGTAAATTTATCTGCAAGTGCGCCAAAAAAGGCGTTGCCACGGAACTGGCCAGAAAAAGTGAAATGAATAATGAATAATTCAATGCAACGCACGAATGCAGCAGCACTTGCAGCAGCAGCCGAAAGGAAACGAGCCAAAAACCAGACCGAACCACACTGAAACGTACCGAACCGATCCGAGCCGAACTGAACTGAACCGCAGCGGGGTTAACGCACAACTAATCACCTAAGCCTACAGCTGTGGGCACTTGAGCCAGTACTAGTTTGTCCTTGGCCCCTCGAAATGAGTTTTTGATTAATGCCCAGCATGGCGCTGGCATGTGGAGAATGGCTGCGAGGTTGCTTGCCGGGAATTCCGATTGATTTTTCGGACAGTGGCTGAAGTGAACTGCCACTTAGATGACAACCACAATTTGGCTGCAAGACAAATGCATGGCCTTATGCCACGTGACAACTGGCGGGGATTTGCGAACAGCCAACTGCATCCGTCAACAGTCATTTCAAAGTTTGATTTACTCCACGGTTCGGTCAAGCACTTCTCATCCCTCCCCGTCGTGAACGTTAATTTATCAACAGCGCCACTGGACAGCACGTGGCATAGTGGCATTGTGAGCGCTGGGCGAGTCAGTACATGAGTAGTAATGCTATGTGCTGAATTGTGCATAATCAAAATAAAGTGCTGCACGTTTCCACCATTTAAATGCAATGACTAACTCAAAAAGGGCACGAGGAATAGTTTAATATAATTGCCAATCAGGCGGTTTTCGCAATCTTAAAGAATTGTGATATTAAATGTATTTAAATTATAAATTATTATGTAAAGTAATAGCACACATTTATGAGTGCACCTTTAATTTCAAAAGTTCACTAAAGACACGTAACCCGCCAATTATATAATTAACATATATTTTTCCATAAGAATCCCAACGACTTTTTAATTTCTGTATCAAATATTTAATGGAGATATCTTATTTAATATTATTTGGTTTGATCATCATTTGAACGAACTTGAGGGGCTTGAAATGCCAAGTTCTCCATTCGATGGCATTCGAATTCTCAACATTCCCACTAACATATGGTGCATTTAGATTACTGTAAATGGTGAATTTAATAAATTAGTTAAATTCGCTAATAACACAAACTCATTACCATAAATAGCAACCGTCATTGAACCACCAACCAGAATTATAATTCTCAGCGCAATTCAATCCCTTATCAAAATAATGGTCTGCTGTTGAGAATTTCGCGTTCTTGTGATTCAACAAGGCATCCTCAGCATTTCCTGAATATTCTCCAAGTGTTTTGATAGCATAGGATTCTTTTTCACTGCCAATTGCGAAATTTTTATACTGTGCATATCGAATATTATTGTTAAAGTCCTCGAGATAAATATATAAATTATGTGGTTGCGCATTCGTCATAAGATGTAGAATCTCGAGCCCTATGAAAAACTCCCTGCGAAAATCTCCGAAACCATTTCGATACTCTGTCCAGTTGCGATTAAAATTTTCAGATCCATCTTGACGTCGCTGTATAACTGTCCAGCCAGATCCGACTAGTTTGGAATCACAGGGTATAACAAATTTCTTAATACCTGGCAATTTGAACATGTAATCATCCGTCGATTTTCCTATGCAATTCACACCCGCATAATTTAGTAATATATTTCCCGCTTGTTCCAGTCTTATGATTTCTACGGGTTTATCATTTTCAAAATTTCTTATTGGTGTTATCAGCACAGTATTCAGATTTTTATCTGAGTTCGTTGGAATAGTATATTCTTTTGTGTTAAGTTGAATGCTCGTTGTAGTTGGCACAATACCATTTAAACTATTATCCACTTTTACATGTTCTCGATTATTTTCAATAGCTTTTGTTTCCCATCTTGTGTTGTGGATTTTTAGCAATTGCGTTTCTAATTCTGCTATTTGCTTATTCTTTTCCTTTATCAGCTCTTCGTTCATTATGTTCTTCTCTTTATACACTTGCGCTAATTCGATCTGCGTTGTAATCTGTACTTCTTTATTTTCTATAATTTCTTCCAAATGATTTATAGTTGATTGAAGTACGTGCATTTTACTTTCAAGTTCAATGCACTGCTGTTCCCTTGACTTTACCGAGTTTGCATACTGTAGAAGTGGTTTCACAATAGTGTAACAATAGGAACCACATAGTTTATCATTCTCTTTAATGATTGAGCAATGTGTTTCATCGTCTTTAAATTGTTCACTCATTTTAATAAATACACAAATTAATAAAAGAATTTTATTTACGTTCGTATTCATCTCTGACGACTGTATTTTTCAACAAACAACTTAAGTATGAAATTGAATCCACAAAATTTCGAATTTTGTTATCAAGCATTTTGTTATTTTGAACTAGAGCAACTCATCTTATCAGTCGCCAAAAAACTCTTAATCACTCTCACAACAGAGGGGGCGAAACACTAGAGCGTAACAGAGAAAGAACTAAGGTAGCTCAGGCAACTAGCCAAGTCGTTTAATTAGAGCCAAGCTGGCTTGCTTGCCAGCAATTAGCAACGGATTTTACGAAATGCCACAACTCGCCACCTAACCCTTACCAAATGAACGGTTTGAAAATAATTACGGCGTATTACCAGCACTTTCTCAATTTATTGAGTAATTATAAAATAATTGTTCGCACCTGATTTAACCTTGGTCGTGAATCAAATTCTGTTAAAGTTAATTTCAAGGTTACAAGTTTTTGAAGGTTGGCAACAATCCAATCAATTGGTAGAGCAACTGATAAAGAGTTTGGCGCGATGCAATTGAATTGGAAGTATTTATATTTTGTTTTCAAAAATATTTTCGGAAGACAACTGTAATTGCTTTCGTTTATTTTAGGTTCCCACAGTATGTTATCGGCGCATTGGCAAGAAGAGAAGCAAAAACAATCACTTGAATGTGTGAAAGAGTTTGTCAAACGTCATCAACTTTTTGCCGTTCATTAACAAGTTCCTCTCAAAAAGGCTTGAATTACTTCGAAAAGTAATTTAAAATATTGTAAGTTAAAGTTCTTTAAAGTAACCACTTGTTTGTTTGAAGCACAGTTTCGTATCCCGACGTAACTGTTGAGTTTTGGTTGCAAATGGCAGCCACAGAAAGGACTTATGAAATGAATGGAATTGAGAGTTGGCAATGGAATCAAATGTAATAAAATGCATCTGCAACATGCACACAATTGCAGTGCTCAGCAAATAATATCGAATAATATTGAATATACTCATACATACTCGTTTATTGTGATTTGTGTCCTGCTAGTTTTATGGCTCAAATGACTTGCTGTCGATTCCATTTTATGTAATGCTCGTCAGTAACAAATGCTCGGGCTTTAGAAAGCACACATTGCGATCCCGATAAACTACCCCACCGACCACTTCCATTCACACACACACACACACACACACGTACACAGAGAGACTCACACAAACACACATACGCACATCTAGACATAATGAAGGCCTTTAACCCCTTGTGTGCCATGCATTCAAGCTCCAGGCAGGCTGCATAGTTAGTTGAGGTCCGTTAGTTTATTGGCAACTGTTTGGGCAGCATGAGTGCTACAGTCCCGCAAATAGTATTCGCCCGGCCAGGTCACGTACAGCAGCAACAGCAGCAGTAGCAGCCGCATAAGTTTACGGCGTGAGCACGAGGCTTGAGAGCAGTTACAAGCAGATTTTTATACGAGTAGTTGCTTTTGAAAGTTATGATAAATGAAGAGCAGCTGCAAACAGATGTTTGTGATAACTGCGAGACGCTGGGATGTCCGAGGCAAGGGCGAAAGGATGAAATGGGTAGGGATGCTATGGCGTCGAACGGTTGCAGAAATCGAGCTTATGAAAAATGAGCTGAAATTATTGTGTGCGGCAGCTGCAAAGTGTGAGCCCTGCAATCAATTTCCATTAGTTGCCACGTTGCGTTCAGCCATGCTTAATTTAACTGCAAGTATCTTTACAATTACTGCACACAATACAGTTCAGTTCAGTTGGATCAGTTAACAGGGATAATATGCTGCGAAAATTGATTAAAATTTACAAACATAACATTTCATAATTAAATTGATAAATTCCATATTCATTAAATTATGTTTAAATGCTTGTCAGATTATTAAATGCCTTGCTATCTATCTATATTATTTACTGCATTTACTCGTTAACATTTTGTGGCTATTTAAATTGGCCATCGAAGATAAAAACAAGCATATTCAGGAAGAATTAGAATTATTCAATTTTGCAGTAAACTTAAAATTAAATTGATATAAATTTCTGCTCCGCCAAGTATATCCGGAACTTGCAATTTCAAGTCTGAAATTGCGGGGTGTTCTTCGCTTCAATGCCATTTGCTTTATGACACTTTGAAACGCCCACGAAAGCGATGGCGATGGCGCTGGCGCTGGCCGGCGGGCGGGCAATGAATCTTCAAGACCCACTTAAACACACAGAAACACAAACACGCATACACAAATACGTATACACACACACACATACACACACACACACACGCATACTTATAGTTGATATCCAAAAGGCCAAGCAATTGTGGCCAAAAGGGCTGACAGCGTAAAACTTGGCCAAATGTTTTTTTTTTCATCTTTTTTTTATATTTTTTCACTCGAAATTGGCTGCTATTTGCCATGGGCTGTGCTCAGTGGCCTCCTCAGTTGGGGCTCCGACTGGGGGCCCGACCATTGAAGGCCACCACAATTACTGAAGTGGATAATTAGAGTCTGACGTTGGCGCTAGGCCCGTTTTGGAGAGCTGTCGACTAAATAAATATTTAAGTTAGTTTATTGAACGGAAGCTATTGTAATGCTGGCGTCAAAATGACAAAATGACAAACTGAATGACAGCGCAATCGGATGAAGTGCCCAGACTGCTCATAGTAATTATTCCATTGAGCACACACACATAATGTAACCTGTTGCTATTTTATAAAATGAATTTAAGTTGTGTCAGAAACGGGTATAATAAGTTTTAATATTTATGGTCCCTGCCTGAGCTACTGTCAGCTGCGTAGGGACGTCCAATTAAATATAAAATATATGACTAAATCTTCCTGGTCATAATCCTAACACAATGCTCCATCTCGACACTCCGGCACAATTTATGGCAGCAAAATATGTCCGGCTTTAGGTTTTAATTAAAATTTCTCGAAAACAATAACATAATTTTCAAGGGAGAAACCTTACATGGAGCAAGGGACAAGAAAAATAGATCTGGGCTAAGCTGCAAAGGGGACATTGCCTCTTTTTTGTTGTTTTGGTGCACGTTTTAATAAATTTAAGGCAAGTGAATGGAGATAGGTGAAAATACTTTAAGCTGTACAAGAATTTACGTTTATTTCAGACAATAATATATTTATTCTATCTGTATTTTATAGTATTGACTGCTGCAATACTTTTAAAAATAACTTTTTATTTTTAATTTTAGAATATCTAGCTCAAGATTTAGCGGAAAATGTATAGCTTATTATAAATGAAATTAAGATTAGTTAATCAAGTAAAGTGATGCGAAAGATACTTATAACTGAAAGTGCACTTAGAACCCGCCCTCTCCCCCTTTTGGTTATCCTAGAAACTACAACTATAATCGAATTCAGATGAGAGGACCTGCATGCTTCTTCTGCCCCTTGAGCACTCGCCGATTGTGGGGCATGGCGTAGTGCAACTTGTTCCAGAACAGTGGATCACCCCACTTGAGATAGGTGTTGAGCTTGAGATAGGCACGCAGTTCGCTATCGATGCCTTCAAAGTGTTGCAGTTCCTTGTACAGAATAATGATGATGCGCTTGCGCTTATCCTGCAGCGTTGCCTGGTACGCAATGCGGAACTCCATGCGTGCCCAGACCGAATCGATAAAGTGCTGCGAGAGCACAATGATGACCCGCTTCGAGTCGTTCACAGTGCGCACAATCTGCTCGGGAATGCAGTCGCCAACGAGCCAATCGCGTCCATGGAGACAGACGCGGAACGCATGTAGCCCATTCTCCAGCTTGGGCAACAGCTCGCCAATAATCTGCTCGTCTTTGTGCGAGTACGAGATGAAGGCGTCGTAGGTTTTGTCCTTGTCCAGCTCCTCCTCGGACACCCACCACAGGCAGCAGTTGTGATTGTAGAGCCAAATCTTCAGCTCCTGCTGATAGATTAGGTAGAACACACTGATCAGACACGCCACAATGACGAGGCCACCAAGAATACAGCCGATGAGCAGCACATACGAGGGACACAATTCCCACACCTCCAGCTGCTGAAATGGCTTATCCGGCCAACTGGAACAGTAGATTTCCCCAATATCCATCACACGCTGTGGCTGGGCTCGAACAAATCCCAGCAGTGGCAACGCATTGCAATCACAGATCAAGGGATTGCCGGCCAACATCATGACCATTGTGTTATTCTCTTGTTGCAGATGAGTGATGAAGCTCTGATCGAGCACGTTGATCAAGTTGCGGCGCACATCGAGCATTGTGAGATTAGCAGGCAGCTGCCGAACTGCATCTAAGCTACTCAGCTGATTATCGGACAGACTCAATGAACTGACGTTGGCATATCCAATCACTTCACTGGCATCTGGCAGCTCGCTGATGCTGTTGTTCTTCAGCTTAAGCACCGTGCTGACCAATCTAGTATGTGGCAATGGCGGCAGATTGCCCAGAGCTGCACCACGGCAGTCCACAAACAGCTGCCGCGTTTGACGTTGCACCCAGCAGATGCAGTGCGGATCGCACTCCCAGTGATCCGACTTGTACTGACAGATGTCATCGTTGGTGCACACCAGTGCCTCGAACGGCATGTTCAACTTGACGCCATAGAACTGTGTGCCACGCATATCGATAAAGTCGAGACTTCGCACATCCGCGAAGGTCGTGGGATTCAGCGCCGTCAGTGAGTTTTGATTGAGCAACAGTTTTCCAAGCGACTTCAGTGGTCCGAACAATTCACTGTGGAACGATCGTTTGTTATTTAGTTGTCGGACTTATAGTATATTCATTGAATTCTGCGGTGCTAAACGGGATTCTAATTTGAGAATAACTCTGTACCAGGGCTATTGCTACAATGGATTAAAATACATATAATAATAGATCTATTTACATTTTAAATAATCGCGAATCGGATACACTACATTTTCAACTGTTCAATTACTGTTACTGTCCTAAAAAAAGTATAAACCTGGAATTCTACTGACAAACAATCTTTAATCTTTAAAATTTCTTCTAATATTTCACTATTTCAATTTAAAACCGAATCTCAAATTGACATTCAGTTTCTGCTATTTACACATTATATATTTGGACACATTTTATATTATGGAGATAAAGTGATATTATTGAAATATTTTATAGTTTTTAAGGTAATTATACATATACAATATTTTAATTGGAAAAGTCATTTTTTTTTAACAAAATTGTTGTTTTCTACAACAATTCACCAAATATTGGGGTTTTTCAATTATTCAACAGAAAATGATTATAATTTATTTGTGATATGATTCAGCTACTCTTGAAATATTTATGATATAATAGATTGTCAACATAAGTAGAATCTAATATAAAAAATAAGTATTGCTACAAGTAATTAAAATTGGTGATAGGATAAACAAAATATATTTATAATTATAATGTCTGAACAAGCTACCTTCAATTGATTCACATATTCTCACGAAGCACCTGTTTTAGCATCAAGAAATCAATAACTTTTCAGCTTTTGAACTGTCAATTGATATTTGAGAGTCGCAATCTTAGGGCGCCGCTGATAAGCAAAAAGTGATAAGTAGTAAAAAAAAGCTATAACTTTGAAACGCGTGCGGCAAGCAACTATGTTTAGAACAGACCACCATACTGAGATTTATTTTGTGCCTAAAGTTATTTATTCGCGACTATCTGGTATAGATTTAAGTCATGTTTTAATCAGCGGAGAGAGCACTGATTGGCACCCACCTTGATAAGCTGGTTAGTCTGTTGTTGGACAGATCTAGAAGTTTAAGGTTGCCTTGGCTGGTGAACAGATCCACAGGGAGCTTGGATAACCCATTGCAGGAAAGATCCAAGAGCGACAGATTGGTCTGATCCGCGAATAGTTCGCTGGGCAGTTCGCTCAGCTGAGGATTCTTGTTGATGCGTATGAATCGCAACCTGTTGCTGCCCGTGAACATTCTGGCATCAACGTGACCGTTGGCACGCGACAGTCGCAACTCCTCCAGCTGCAGCATTGAGGTGAATACATGGTTTCTTAGCTGATCGGACTTATTTCCAGGCGGCGGCGACAACTTCAGACTGAGGTTACGCAACTGCTGCAGCTCACGCAACATTTCCGGTCTAAAGTGAAACATGTGCGGATTCACAATGGACAACGTTTGCAAGCTGTGCGAAATCGAGGAGAACAGCTGGGAAGGCAACTCACGCACAGCTAAACGAAGTTCCAGTGTTGTCAGGTTGTCGAACGCCTGAAATATTGTCGCTGGCAGCACCTGTTGAGTGCTCTCGAACTTGAAATACTCCAATGCAGGCACTGGACTGAAGAACCAAGTGTTGGTAATGTTTGCAAATTGCTGTTCATTCGGATTATCCCAGTCCTGCAGACTAGTTTCCGTCTCGAGGCTGCGATCTCGAAACTGCACTTTCAGCACTTCCTGCACGCCCAGAGCACTGAGCAAATCGCGAAAGAATGTCTCCGACCAATAATTGTACGCGTCAAACTCGAACATGGCCACCTGTTGGACATCGAAACGCGGCAGCCAACTGACACTAGTGTTGGAATAGTAGCTCATAGCAATGTTGGTGCCATCGTCGGTGATTTGCATGATCATCGCGTATTCACTGGGGCAATGAACGCGCACCAGATTCGACTGCGGCTCGCAGGTGCACAAGTCGTGCACTTCATGGCAGTAGCTCGACAGTGGAATGATCTGAGCATTGTTTGTGACCACAAGTGTTGTCATAATGACGAACAGTATTTGATAACAGAACATGTTTGCTCGCACTTGCACTCACTATTCATAACAATTTAATTCATCAGTTAAGGTATTCACACCGACACACTCACGCTCTCGATTGTTGACTGAGGAAAACGGCAACGACTAGGCCAACGCCTCAAGTGTGACTGGATTTCACACATTCTGCACGACGAATTGCTATTCGCAACGAGTATATTTCTTTATCATCGCCTTATCATAAAGAGTCTGCTCTTCATTGATATCGATATCGACATATTCGTGTGACTACGTATACATTTGCGTTGAGCCACGAGCAGGAGACTGATAAAAATGGAAACAAACAATAAATAATAAGCAAAGCAATCTACAGCAACAAAACTCTTAGAGTTGAAGGCGTGTGCATAAAGTGTACACCACATTTTAATTGAAAAACGAATACCCTAATCGCAACTTCCCGAAATGTAGAATGACAATATAAGGGTATAATTCAATTTACTTTTGAAGCTAAGACCAAAAAACCAAATCAGTCAATATTTTAAGAAATAATCTATTAAAATTATGTGAAAAGCATATTGTCAGGTGCTGTGAGAACTATTTTTTCCGTATTTCAAAAGAAAACCGATACAAATGCCAAGTATTCCATGTGAAACACAACCCAATTGCTCAAGAATTTAAAAAACTACTGTTTAACGATTGTAAAAACTTGCTACTCAATTTAGAGCAAAAATAATCAACATAAGTTTAGCTCGACAATTGTATTGGCGTCAGAAAGTTGTGTTAATATATAGTTTGTAATCTTTTATTAATCACATTTCTTTATTTTCAACTGCCATCTTCTGATTATGTGCGTTTATTTACGATTGACGCTCTTCATTTTGAAGTGTTTGTCAGGGGGAATACGGTTTTTTACTCACTTTCCCGTACTCGGTTGGGTTTGGGGTACTTTCAGCTTATCAATGAACTGGCTCAGAGTTCATGAGTCAGAAGCTAAAAACGAAAACAGCAAAATTCGTAAAACAATAAAATTTGTTGCCTACTTTAAAGAACCGCAAATTGCTGATAGCCAAAGTCTTCTATACTGTGCGAACAATGATAAGAATTCTTATCTCTAAGTTGTGGCGTTTAATATTTGAAATGAGAAATCAAAGTAAATTTCAAGTATCGATCACTATCAACAGAACTGAAGTAGGAAGTATACATTGCATCTCTTTTACTTATGTTGAAATCTTACTAACAACACAACAAAATTATCTGGTAACAAGGAAACTGGTAAACTAAGTGCGCTTTTCGTTTAATAAATATTTCAATATTTCTTAAATACTTATCCGCAGCTAAGTGGCCAGAATGCGACTTTAAGAATTATTTATGCATGTCAATAATGTATGGACGTCTGGGAATATTACCTTAATGCATAGCAGAGTATAATCAATGAGGCGACCACAATATTTAGCTCAAAGACACACCCCCACAAATCCACGCACAACACTCTAAACGTCAATCCGTCTAACCGTTAAACCGTGACAGCTGTGTAGAGACCCACGCCCCGACAAATAACTTATGAATAGCTTCAACCTCAACTGAGAGTTGTCCCACATGGACACATGATCAAAAATAAGTTGCCCCATAATGCCAAGTCAATCAAACATTGCCAGCGCCATGAGCCCAGCTTGTCCGCCAAGGTTGTCGTAGCTGCCAGGCCTAACGAAAAACTGAAAAGCCAAGGGCTGGGAGCCCAGGGCCCAGAGCAGACCTTGCAAACTTTAGGAAATTGTGGTGCCAGCCACGTAAAAGTTGAGCCCCCGCCTCAACCAACTTTTTCATAATTCATTTTTGCTTTGACGGCTGCAACTCAATTAACAGTTTTGGACAAGCGACGCGCAGCCTCGCACCACACTCACACACTCTCAAACACACACAGACACACACACTCTTACCCACTCACACACACTCATAAGCCAATAAAAAAATGTGGTAGACTTTTCAACGACAATTAAAGGGGTCTTGTATGTGGTTGAAACGAGAAGCTCCAGCAAATAAGCCTGACCTTCTCATGAATCAAGCACAATTTGTCGCCCAATTACGCAATATTCATGGACATTACGCATACGCGATGTGTTGCACGTTGCAGGTGCAGGCAATAAGTGTCATCAATACTTGTGCTTGATTGAGTTTCACACTCGACGTGCATCGTTGTGGCCACTGAGAGGTTCACTTAACTGTAAGGACGCCCAGCAATCCATTTAAGTGGGGCAAAAGAAAAGGAATTGTAATTAATTTTGCAATGTATGACATGTTAGCTTGAATCTGACGTAGTTCTGTCTGTTTGTGGCGCACATTAACAGCAGCGGGCTAAATGATTAAGAGTACTTGATGAACAGCCCTCGTAAATAATAATGAGCATTTGACTCTATTCGGTTGAGTGTGCCGCACAGATTTCGTTATGCAAATGGCAGTGAGGTTGACGGCGCTTGAAAGCCACATCAATCAGCTTGGACTTGGACCACTTAAAAGGGCATTTCGCATAAATGTCAACACTAAATTGCCAAGCGCACACACATATTCACAGACACCCAGCACACAGAGAGAGAGAGAGAGAGTCGCATACATAGCTCAACCGCTTAGCTAATTTATGTCAGTCCCTCGGTCCTGCGGCACGTGGCGAACTAGGATGGCAATGGAGGGCAACCGGCAGCTGGCAACTGTCAGCTAACGCAATTGTTATGGCAGCTTAAACCAACAGATCCGAATCCATTCCATCCGCCCGGACTCCCCCTTGACATTTGGCAAATTCTATGCGGAACGATGGAAAACGGAATGCATTTTGAGCATTCGAAGTGCAGTCTGCAAATTAAATCAAAATACACACAAAGCAGCGACAGCATCTAAGCTCTTTGGATAAATAAGCAGCAAACCAACAACAATGCCAACAACACAAAAACAGCATAGATAAATAGAAATAACAACAACCACAATTGCAGCAAGGGAACGCTACTGTTGCTGCTGAGACCACAAATGAAATGCATTTCAATTCTTTCTGTGCCAAACATTTTTGGCTGAGTGCAATTTCTATGTGTGTGTGTATTCAATGTATATATGCATATGTGCTTGTGTGTAAGCTGGCATTTGAAAAATCAAATTAAATCTACCAGCAAAGAAAACGAGATCAATTTTTGGCCCGAAATCAATAAACTCTTGTGTTTTGCTAGCTGCTGTTGGAATTCCATGCACAGCTCACTATCTATGAAATGTGCAAGCGTTGCGTATACGCAATCTAGCAATAGAAACTTTTCAGTTTTCTACTATCTGTATCTATGGCAGTGTTCAGCACTCATATTCCCTTTTGATTTAGGGCAAACGAAACACACTTGCTTTGAGGGAAATAAACTCAAAAGTTTCTATATTCAGAAACTTGTGAGACATCTCTGCATCACCAATGCTATCAAAAACTAATCAATTCAAGACACTTCCACAATTTATGAAATTAATAAAAGTGTAGTGCACAAAGTGCACTAATTTCAGTTGCTCGCATTTCTTTTGAGTAGAAATTTGATTCACCAAAAACAATTCATTTGATAAATCACCAAATGAATTACATTACAGCAAGCTCCAATTTTTTATGCCGTCTCCCAATTACACCTTGTTATTAGCTTGCTCCTCTATTGCTGTTCTTTACAATAAAAGCAACTGCTTTTCTGCTTTCTGATCAATCACTTCGTCAAGCTTCGTACAGCTTGCTGGGAAAGTGTTCAATTTGCCAACCAAGAACATTTCTCAAAGCGCTCGCATCGTGGACCACAACGCAGCAAATGGCAATTTGTTAGCTGGTTACTGCGCAAATGTTAAGTATACGCCGTGTAGCTGCATTGTGTTTACTGCACTTGCTTCTTCTACTTCAGCTGCTGTCCAGACCAAATTGTCAAAATGCCATAACAAATGGCAACTGTAACATGTCCGGATTTTGTTTTCTGTTTTTGTCTTTTACAGTTCTCTACTTCGTCTTGAAGGCAACGCCGCCTCCATCATTTTGTAGGTGTTAGCCCAGTAAGGCGTCACATAACAACATATTTGTGTATGTGTGTGTGTGTTTGTGTAGGATTGTCTCTTTTGTTCTCATCTTCGCATCATCTTTGTCAGCATCCGATTGCCGTTCCAGTTTCTTGTTGTTGCTCCCATTGTGTGCAACAGCAGAAAATGTTGTCAACATTTCTTGCGGCCAGCCACATGTGTAATTTCTATTCCCCTCCCCACTCCCTGCTGTGGTCGAGTTGGTCGTACGCTCCCTCAGGCCTTTATTTTATGTGTTTTGTAAGAAAAATTGCATTTGGCAATTTGTACGTTACATTTACCACGACTTTGGTCCTCGACAGTTCGCCAAATATCAAATGCCAGCTGAGCGAGAATATTGTCAAGTGCACTTCATATTAAACATATAACGAAATCCAGTTGTGGCTATAACCAATGCGAACAAGCAATTGCAGCTTCAAGTTTCTGGAATCTATTTACAAATTGCTTACTTTCACAAGGCTAAGTTACACCAAAGCGTTTTATTAATTTATCATTTATTTGTTCAGATCTTCACTTTAATTTCGAAGTACTTCAACCAAGCCTAATTGCTAAGGTTCAAGTCTTCGATGATAAACGAACTGCTCTGAGGAATTGAATAGTTTGAGGACTTCCAACAGTTTTAATGATGATTGCTGTGCAAAACTTTGCGTTACTCAACACTTTTTCTTTGACTTTGGACCCATCAACAACAACAAGAGCAGCAGAATTGCAATGGCAACAGCAACAACTGAATATTTTTAACCTGAGCGGTTTATTTTTAATTCAGACCCAACCAACGCCATTAAATTTAACGCTCAACTGCAGTTCAAAGCAAGCTAAGTAGACGAGTTTTTTTTCGTTTTTGTTGTCCGTGTCCCTGCCGCTGGTGATGTTTTCGTTGTTGTTGTTGTTCTGTTGTGCACAGACCGCAAAAGAGGCGAAAAATGCTGCGATGAGGCGTGTGGGTGTTTTGGCTATGGGCGTGACTCACAGTTGCCGATGCACACGCCAAGGACACCCACCCACTCACACTGATAGACATTGGAATAAAAAGTCGAGAATGCAGAAATGTATGCTGGACTCCAAGTTACCCATCATCAGGTACTTGCAACATGTAATTCGTTTATAGACTTGGATCAATTTTAATAATTGTGAAAACCCTATTAAAACACATTAAAATAAATTATGAATAGAATGTTTTACATAACGCACGTAGTTATAACTTAACATTCGAACTGTTATAGGGTATATAGAAAAGTGGAAAAATCAACGCACCCCAGATTCCCCAATGGATTCACTCTATACAGCCCAGCAGCATAGAAATTAAAGAGCTGCCAGCTGCTGCATTTGTTGTTGCTTTCGTTGCATCGCTGCTGCTGCCTTCTGTCAACTCTAGATGCAGATGCAGTCGCATCGCAAGTGTTCAGATGCAACGGCGCATGAAGCAACTGCGACAACGTCGAAATAAGGAAGCAGCAGGCTAAATTCGACAGAAAACGGCGCAAAACGTAAAATACGAAAGGGTTTGCACGAAATTATAAAATTGATAAACGCTTAAATACCCAGCAAAGGAAATTCAACTTTAGGAAGACTTATGTGAAGAACTTCAATCGATGGTAAATACCATATGTTACTTTTTCTCTTAATCAGTTATTCGTAGTACTCATTGGAATTGAAAATTACGAGCATAGATCACATCTGCATTTGTTATTTTACTGGGTAGATAAAAATGTTCGAAAAAAGCGAGTAGCTCTGCAGCAAAGTTTCACGTCAAGCTGGGGCACAGCTTGTATCTTTATATAGTATACACTCTCTATACAGAATGTATCTACAAAGTACTCGTACTCGCACTCGCACTCGCACCGTACCTGTGGCGCATTGAGGGATTGCGAATGTGAATGTGCGAGGGCTGTTGGCCTGAATGAAGAACTGACAAACTGAAGCACTAGAACTTTTCCAGGGGCCAAGTTTAAATAACTATGAACTATGCAAACTGCTGGCGCGGCCATCATATTGGATGTAAAAGATAAACTTACGAGTACTCCTTCAAGTTGAGGAAGCAGCAAGCAAATGCAATAATAATAATATTAAGCACAAGCCGTTGGCTTCACCAACAAAGCAAGCGATCTCGTCAGATACAAAATGAAAGTCTCTAACAATAGACTATGGACTACATCTCATAAGCAAATGCTTTAGTGAAGGTTGCTCTCTAAGATGTGCCACATTTGATATAACAAATGCTGAATTTCCCATTTAATTGTGTGTGTTTCCGATGATAATTTGGTCAACTTTGGGCAGAGATTCTATTACGCATACCACTGTGCGGCCTCCCAGAGGCAGAAGCATTTTGCCTGTTGGCCAAAACAACTGCAGCGAATAAATTATGCAAGCTTGGCCAAGACCAAAGCACACAAACTCTCTCATGCACACACACACACACACACACACACACACACACACACACACACACACACACATGTATGCATAATATCTACTCACACACACTCGCGCAGAAGCGCAGTTATAGTCAGAGAGATACAGAAGCACACTTTGGAGAGGAGGAGAACGCACATCAACGCATCTGTGTACCTTTCAGTCATCTTTTGCCCATTTTTTATTTGCATAAGCAGCAAAGTTGCAAACGAGAAATTGTTGCATTCGCTGGCTACATTTATCCACGCGGCGAGCACGGCAAGAGTTCGGGGCTCCAAATATGCAAATGCCGCATAAGTGCAACAAAAACAAGACGTCAAATGCCCAGCCCTCCATATCTCCAGTGTAAAGCAAACATACAATAAATTATAAGAACCCACACACACACACTTGCAAAAGTTGTGGTTGTTGTTGTTGCAATTGTTACACTTTACGCTTGTGGAAATTAATGAGACGTAAAAAGGTGCTGCAAATGGGAATGCTGCAAGCTTGCAGTTTAGTTGAGCGCCACTCGCATCATTCGAATCAGCGAGCTGTAAAATATTCATTTTAAGAATTTACCCAGACAAATAACGCCTCATGGCAATGAAGAAATTAAAAATTATCAAAACCCAGAAGAACAGCACAGGCAATTAAATGATCCAAGCAAATACCAAGTAAATAGTTATTTATTTCTATTTAAGAGCTAATGAGCTCTTAACTAATAAATCACCATTTCCTATGAATACACAAATTACAGTTCTGTGGCAGAAAGTTCTAATAATCTCAGATAAAGCTTTACAATATATATGAATTTGTTCGTCCTCATTAATAAACTCATGAAGAAATAACCAGAAATAGTGAAAATACATAATAATACACAAAAACGAATATACTACTACAATATTGGTAAGATGTACATTAAAAACTCCTCAAAGACATTTTAAAATAACTTACAGTTTCGTGCTAAAAACTAGGTTTCTTTTGAAATATTTACATTTTAAATGTAATGGACAACAAAAATGAAATGAATTTATCTGAATCTCATTTAGGCTATTATGTACTTAACGAAAACTACTTCCATAAATCACAAAAATATGAAAAGGAAAATACGAAGAAGATTTCCATCATTTCTGGCCAACTTTTGCGCGTTCATTGGAAAAGCTGGCGAGCACAAGCTAATCAACACCACAGTCTGATTAATCATCATAATTATCATTATATCAACAGCAACTAAAGCAGGAGCAGCGGCAGCAGCAGCAGCAGCAGAAGCACCAGTAATGGCATCAGCATCAACCCGCATTAGCAGTAACTTCAACTGCAATTAACTGCGACAAAGGAAAACTTTACAGATTTTTAGCATGCCCTTCTCATTAAAAATAGATAAAAGGAAAACGTAGCTATGATTATAATTTTTGTAGGCAGCATAGAGTATATTTGAGAGCCATTTACTTGATATACGATAACGAAAAGCACTATATCTTCTGAACAGCGAGACATAGGCACTATTTTAGGGGATTGTATTCTAAGACTACCCTCAGCCTCAAAGTTAAGTCACAAAAAAAGTATTAAATATAGTCTTTAAGCTGTACTCTGCCCACAAAATGAGAATATTATTGAAATATATTTAATTACTCATAAATATTGTGAGTAACTCAACAAGTTTGGTAGAAAAGTAGAGAGTATTTTGGTTTCTTCTTTGATTTTTTTAGTCATTCTTCCTTTTTTATATTCTATCCACCCGCTCACACGCTTGCTAGCCTAATTAAGAACTTTTCAGAGAGTTGCGAGAGCTATCAGATGGTGAGAAAGAAGAAGGCGGTTGTACATATATCATATATGTATATAAAGCTGGGTGTATGTGAGCAGATACATGTGTAAGTGAATGTAAATATATTCTATGTTATATAATAGCAGCTGGGCGCAGTGTCATGACATCGTCATCGCATAACAGGAAGCAGCAGGATGCTGCTATAGCGCCCAACTCTCACTGTGAACCAGGCGGAAACTGCAGCGCTCGATTATGTCATTCGAGCGACGCCCCTTGGCGCCCTCTGCTACCCTCCAACCTCTTCTATCCCATCAGTTCGGTCATATTTGTTATATCCCCATAATGCATGTCATATCTGCAGCATCAACTGTAGCAATAACAACGGTAACAACAACATGCAACAACGCTGTGCGTGTGCTTGCTTATGTGATGGGCGAGACTTTTGATTGTGTCAAGCAGAGCCTGTTTAAAATGTTTTTGGTAAAGAAATCTTTAATGTTTGAAATACGAAGATGCCATCAAATTAACTGAACATTATTTGCATTGAAAGATCTTTATCCCGAACCGATTTTAATCAGCATTTCAATTGAAATAATATAAACGTAAACGAACTCTTCACTTCAGTAACAAATTCTATCTACCTCCAATCCTCTCATCCAAAATATATATTTATTAAAATAGAACTAAACCACTAAATTTATAATTTATCAAATATGTAACATTGCAGAGTTCGACAAAAAAATATAAATATAAATTCGATGTAAATCTATAGTTGCTTGTAAGTTTAATTACAAAATATAGCTGTCATAACGAAGGACTGCCTTTGAACTGCCAAGCCATAAATATAAATAATAGGGCAACAGCATTGATGTTATTATAATTAAGACCAAATATGCATATAAATGAGAACAAATATCAATTAAATTTAAATAAAAATGCACTCACATAAATTCCGATCACTGCGGATTAAAGGGAACCCTAAAAGACAAGCCAAATAATGCGATGCGAAATACAAGATGCATTGACTGCTAAATGAGGCATAACCACTTATGGCTTTTGGTTCAGTTGGCTATGGTTACACGCACACACACACACACACACACATGCACATCCTGTCACGCATTATAAGTTTATTATCTGCTCTGCTGGCGTCACTGTACTCGAACCGCGGCCACTGGGCTCCGCGTCTGGGGTCTTTTCGCTTTTACGAGTCTGTGAAAACAAATGTGCATAATTTGTCAGCACAAATCACTGGCGACTGACCGCTCCTCTCTCTCTCTCTCTCTCTCTGCATGTTCCGTTGCGCAGCAGATCAAGGATAGCAAGTTGTTAATTAGTTAACTAATAGGTTACCACAAGCGTATAGGGACAAAATTCATTAAATTGCAGTTGCCGGTTTTGATTGTTTCTTTTCAAGCGATGCCGAGGGAGCAGTACTCTGCATTGTATTCATTAAAATTGTGAAAAAGAATTGAATGATCTGATGAATCATACATTTTGGCAGTCGTAATATTAACAAATCACTCACTGATCGTAGGGCCCCAATAAAATGTCAAATATTATTATTTTTTGAACTGAATGTCAAATTAAATTAAAACAATTTTTTAAAGTACTTTTTTAAAATTTGGACGTCTTTTTTTATGATTTTAAATGGCAGAAATTAATAGTGTATTGAATGTGGGTAGGTGCTCAATTGAGTTGGCATAACGCCATGAAGCAACCATTCTGACCAGTCTAACCACAGAGCCAGCAATGTCGAATAGAATGTTGTCTGGAATTTTGGGAATTCTAATTTTATTATTATTTTTGTTCTTTGTAACATTTCTAATAATTTTTATTTTTACATCGATGGATTGAATTAATGCCCATGGCACGTTTTATTCTATTTTGTAATTGAAGCAGTCTACAGCAAGCATTGATGCCGTGATAAGCACAAGGCAGTGAGTTGCACTTGCAGTTGCATGATATGTCCGCCGCGCTCGCAATTTGCCACGTAGAAGGTTAAAAGGCCGCCTGGACAGCAAGCTCCCAGCCGCACCTTTCGACGCCCCTAAGCGTGTCCTTGAGCGCACTTTTCTGCCACTTGCCTTCTATTTGGAATTTTAACGAGCTGTTGCTGCAGTTGTTGTTGCCGTTGTTGCTGCTGCCACTGCTGGTGCTGTTTTGCGTTCTGTTTGTACAGCTGAACGAGCGTTGAGTACTTGTGCAACATTTTGGTGTACATCTGAAAGGCCTCGGTAACTGTCATTTTCTTTTCAAACTCGCACATTGTCATTTTTCTTTTTGCGCGTCCGAAAAGAAAATGAATTTCCTTTGGCATTTCCCTGACTGGTTGTGCATTTCTGAAGATTTCATGCGAGGCCCGCACGCCCACAAACTTGGAGTCAAGTTGGCATGTTTGCTGCATGTGCAGTAATATCCGGCGGAAGCGCGAAAAAGTTTTTGCAGGTATTTAAGTGGCCAAAGAGAGAGAAAGAGTGAGAGAGAGAGAGAGCCGGATCTTGCCAACTCCCCACAGTTGTGCAAGTTATTTAAGCCAAGCCAAGTCAAGCTATTCCGCAATATCTTGGCGACTAGCGCCATTTCTCAATGTGTACACTTCCGTTTCCGGCCGCGGGCCGACGCAAGGCGCTGTAACCAAAAACTAGACATCTACAGTAGTCAAATATATTTTCATTTTGAAATGAAAGTGAGTTTCAATTTCGAGCCACTGTTAATTTGTATACACTTTGTAGGTATATACAAACCTAATTTGATTGAGATATGTATATGTGTACGTCTAAGTATGTACGCATATGTATATACAATAGATTGTGTGTTGCCTGCCGGCTGTCGGGTAGGACATGAAATACGATTTAGTATTTACTTTTACAGCAAATTGCTTTTAGCAGCAGCTCCTGAGACGGGCCTAACAAATTATGCAAGCATTCCACTTGGCTGATTTATGAAGACAAGCGGCAGTTGCGAATAGTTAGCAAAGGCCACATATAAGCATTCACCGCCTTCCGATGGAACCCATCCAATTTCAATGAAAGCAAGTTGAATCAAAATAAAATATATACTGGCAAATACTACTATTTCGCAAACTTTTTCATATTATACTGTCAAAAACAGGAAGCTTAGTTTCTAACTTGAATATCGTTGCATCACCGTAAAAATGGGATACGCAAAGGTATCTATATATAATAATTAAACGGGCTTAAAGGCAGACGTTCTAATTTGTATTATTGTTTTCAGCCGGATCTATTCATAAATGCAGGCAAAATTCTTGTCTAAAAAAATATCCATTTCGTAGCAAATTAGATTTTTTTTTTTACACAAGCCAGCTATCCTTTAACTGTCAAAACGGATGTATGGTATTTAAAAACCTAGTGTCCTATATTGAGTTTGTACCGTAAACATGTAACACAGTCAAATTAGAACAAAATTTTATGTTAATTAAATTTTAAAGTTTTATTTTTTTTCTTTTATTATGGATAACAGACCTGAATGGGGTAAAGGATGCAGTCGTGGTATGTAATTAATCAGCTATATATACTTCGGATTCTATCATAAACGCCCTCATAGGATGCTTGTTGCCCCAACGAGTAGTTGTGGCAATAATGTGCTTCTTAGCAATTATTTGCGCGTATACACATAGAGTGTCAATTTCTCATGTTATTACAAAATTAGTTGTGCCAATAAATAGGACAAGCGATGCCATAGAGCAGGAGGCTGTATGTAAAGTAGATGGAGATACCACTTCAGAGACCAAAGAGGTAAGTGCCATTTAATCAAACTTATATCGTTTATAATAATTCAGTAAGTCGTGTCTAAACGCAGAATAAAGGCGAGTATACTTGGAGTGAACAGAAGCAGGGCTACATTCTGGGTAGCTTCTATTTCGGGTATCTAATCTCCCAGTTGCCTGGCGGTATATTAGCTGACAAATATGGAGCTAAATGGGTTTTGGGTGGATGTCTGCTTACATCTGGATTATGTACAATGCTTATGCCACTGGCAATTAAACTTGGTGACGAATGGGGCCTGATGGTTATTCGAATTCTTACGGGATTTGCTCAGGGGCCATTGTTCCCAGGGTGTACCTCCCTTCTCTCAGCCTGGGTACCGGCTAATGAGCGAGGCAGGTTGTGTGCCTTTGCGTTCAGCGGAGTTACTATAGGTACCGTCGTAAGCAATTTTAGTTCTGGAATGATGCTTCATTACTTCCATTGGTCGGTAACATTTGTTGTTTTTGGGTCTACTGGAGCTATATGGTTTATAATTTTCGTAAGTGTTTTTAGTTAACAGCTATGAATCTACTCATCTTCCCCCTTTCATTTTAGGTGTTTCTGTGCACGAGTAGACCAGACCAGCACCCGTGTATTAAGCCTGAAGAGCTCGCTTATCTCACTGAAGCTCTAGGCGAGCGTAGCACATCTAAATCGGCAATACCCTGGAAGGAGTTGTTGTTCAGTTTACCGTTAGTGGCGTTAGTAATATGTCAGATAGGTCATGACTGGGGTTATTACGTGATGATAACTTGTCTTCCCAAGTACATTGCAGATGTTATTAGATTTTCGATTCGATCCAATGGTTTTGTAACAGCTCTTCCATTTCTTGCTATGTTTGTTTGTACAAATCTTGCGGGCCTGCTAGCAGATTATATAATTCAAAATAAGATATTGTCCATTACAAACGAACGCAAATTATATACTTTCATCGGTAAGTTTCAAAACTAAAATATTATTGGTTCATAATTTATCTAACATTGTTTTCCAGCTGGCTTTGGACCTGGAGCATTTACAGTTTTGGCATCGTATGCGGGTTGTGATAAGATTCTAGTAGTAGCTTTGTTTACTCTTGCTATGGCTACAATGGGTTTCTATTATTCTGGTCAAAAGTTAACCCCTATGGATATGGCGCCGAGCTATGCAGGCATTCTTATGGCCATTTGCAATGGACTTGGCTCCCTTGCGGGATTAGCGTCGCCACCCGTTGTGGGTTTCCTAACGCCCAATGTAAGTATTGGTAATATCCTATATTCTGGTCAAAGCTTTATAAGTGTCTTTATTTGCAGGCTACTATGCAAGAGTGGCGTATCGTTTTCTGGTTAGGCTTCGTAATATTTGTAGTATCTGCTATAATATTTGCTATATTTGGTACAGCTGAAATTCAGCCTTATGATCCTGCATATACAGGCGAAAAGAAAAATGGTTAAAATATGAGTAAATCTATTCGGTTTTAATAAATTACAATAGCCCTAAGCTGGCTCTTTTAATACCACATATAGTGTATGCGTACTAAATATAGTAACTTGCCTAATATTTTCAATATTTGGCATAGCTGAAGTTTAGTCTTATAATCCTGCATATACGGCGAAGAGGAAAATGGATAAAATGTAAATTTCTTCGGTTTTAATAAAAGTCAATAAGTAATAAGCCATAAGAAAACGTGAAGCCAGCCACATTGCCTCAAAGATGTTTGAAGGCTAGTGCGGGCACGAAGTAAGCAGTATGGAGTAAGCTTGGGCTCAAGTGCAGGGTATTAATAAACCGGTTGATTGATCAATCGTCAAATGATGGGATTCAGTTAATTTAACTTATCCCATCAATGCCAAGAATGTTCAGACTTAAAACCGAAAATATGTAGCAATATGCCATTACATATGCGTCTTCAATATATGCCATGTTATCCAGAAATATTACAAATGTTCTTAAAAAATATTAAGATATGAATAAATATGTAATTATATAAATATAAATTCACATATGCATTTTTTTTAATATAACCGCATACTTGTGGCTTAAGGGGCTATAAAGCACTATCACCTTCCAAATACTTATATGATATATGTAGATATTTTTGGAATGCTTGAGAAATAAATGTTTAATAATTTTAGATAAATTGCTAGTGTAATATTGAAATAAAAGAGCACGCTTGGCATTATTTCTATTTGTTGGAAATTTGAAAATGTCGTTTACCTGACATTCAGTCAAAGCATTTCAAAGCTTAAACAACATAAAATATTAAAAAAAAACAATTACAAAATACAAATTTTTTAATATAAATTGAAAGTAGATAAAATTCCCAGTAAGTAATTCATGGAGGATCACAGACCAAAATATGGGCAAACGTGTAGTCGTGGTTTGTTGCAACTTTCTTATACTTTATGGACAGCGCAATCTTAAAATAATCGTATCAAATTAATAGCTTGTTTTCTGCCCCAACGTGTGGTCGTCGGTATAATGGGATTTATTGCATTAGTTTTGGCTTATACACATCGTGTCTCCCTTTCACATGTTATCACCCGACTGGTAGTACCAATAAACAGAACACATGATGACGAGGAGAAAGAGGAAGTATGTCCTGCAGAAGAAACCACGGCATCGGAGGAAGTCGTAAGTATCATATTTTAGTAGTTCGTATCTACAATTTAATAGCCTATGTACTCAGAATAAAGGAGAATATCACTGGAATGAACAGATACAGGGCATCATTCTCGGCAGTTTCTATTTGGGTTACATTGTCACGCATATGCCCGGAGGTATCGTAGCTGATAAATATGGTGCCAAATGGGTCCTGTTTGCATGCATGTTCGTCTCCGCATTATGTACAGTGGTTTGTCCATTGGCAATTGATTGGGGCGAAGAATGGGGCCTGATTGTTGACCGTGTTTTAATGGGAGCTGCCCAAGGTTTGCTATTCCCAGCCATGACAGCCCTTCTTGCAGCGTGGGTGCCAAAGACCGAACGGAGTTCCTTAGGCGCCTTTGCCTATAGTGGAGCCATCTTCGGTACTATAGTAAGCAACAGTTTGACTGGAGTCATGCTTCATTACTACCACTGGTCGATAACATTATTTGTGTTCGGATTCGTAACGATGGTCTGGTGCGTTATTTATGTAAGTATTTGAAATAAGTATTAAATATACGAGTAGTATACAACTAATTAGAATTCTACCTGGAACTCTCTATTTTAGATTCTTTTGTGTACCAGCCGGCCAGAACAGCACCCATGTATTAAACCGAAAGAGCTAAATTATCTACAGTCTGTAATGGGTGAACGTGCCAAGTCTACTACAGCATTGCCCTGGAAGGATATTTTACTCAGTAAGACCTTAGTAGCCTTATTAATAAGTCAATTCGGTCATGATTGGGGTTATTTTGTAATGATAACCTGCCTTCCAAAGTACATTGATAATGTAATACGGTTTTCGATTCAGTCAAATGGTTTTGTAACAGCTCTTCCATTTTTCGCCATGTTTGTTTGCTCGGTTTTGAGTGGTATTCTCACAGATTATATAATACGCTCAAACAGAATGAGTGTATCCAATATACGTAAGCTCAACACTTTTATAGGCAAGTAACTTTATAATGTACAGTCAAGCAAGTAAAGCACAAAATTATAATTATTATTTTCAATAGCCGCCCTTGGGCCTGGGGCATTCACTGTGGCTGCGTCTTATGCAGGCTGTGATAAAGTTCTTGTAATAGCACTATTTACAATTGCTATGTTTCTAATGGGATTTTATTACGCTGGCCAAAAGTTAACTCCCATGGATATGTCACCAAGCTATGCTGGCACCCTTATGGCCCTTTCTAATGGATTTGGTTCTTTTGCTGGCATGTTATCGCCACCTATTGTCTCTGCACTGACTCCACACGTAAGTTCAAATTTAACGGTAACCAATGCTTATTTCACATAACAATTATTAAATCAATTGCCCAATTCATTTTCTTGCTAACGAAAGTCGACATAAATTATTTTTGACTAAGTTTTCTGTAGTATATCCCCAAAGCTATTATATCGTTTTTCATCAAATATTATTGTTTATAATTTAATGTTTAATCTATTAGATACAATACAAAAATTGCAATTTTATGATTTTTTTTTATTCTACAGGCTACAATGAGTGAATGGCGTTTGGTATTCTGGTTAGGGCTAATACTTTTGGTCGTATCATCTGTAATTTTTGCAATCTGGGGAACAGGAGATGTTCAAGCATATGATCCATCATATAAGGGCGAAAAAAAGGAGGGTTAAAGAAGTATTTTGATAAATATAAGTTTTAATTAGTTTATTTACATATTCATAAGAGCAAAATAAAACAGTATAATCTCAGAAACAAAATTGATAATAACCTAAATATTTCTATGAGTCGTAAAAGCATTGGCAGCATTGAATAAATACATTTATATGTGAATATTGTTTTGTTCTGAATTTATAAGAAAGAATTTGCAAATAAACTAATGAACTCGATTTTCAAAATAACATCGATTTTCTCTGAAATTTTCTATTCTTTATAATGATTCGTTGCAGAAGTCACGAAACGCGCAACGAATCGATTTTTTGGCATAGCGTTTAAAACGTTTGAGGTATGTTTGAGAAAGGTGAGCGTGACCAGACCAGCTGGGCTGGCCAAAATTACTTAATTAACGCACTGCGCAAAGACAGACCTTGAACGCTGCCTCGAAACACGATTCCTAGTCGCGACTTGTTGGTATCTCTGCATTCGTAATACAGATGAGAGCGGCCATCAGTTGAGTGACTTCGACTGTACATATCAGTAAAAGTCATTGGTGCTAACATTTAGTAGTTCCCTTCTGCGTTCTGCTTCGACCTCGAACATACCGTGTAAGAATTGCTTTAAGTGCAATGACTTCATAGAAGGTTGGACTCTCAGAGCCTTTATGCAGTCGACTAGGACGTAGTAAAGTTAAGAATATGAGCCAGTAACCAATTAACAATTGACAAAATAAAGAAATTTTAAGCCTGCCAACCGCCCAGGCATCTCTGTCAAAACACTTTCAAACATTATAAAGAGCTCTAACATTTTGATATCAAATCTGAATATTTAATATTTCGATCACAGATTACATTTATAATGGATATAGATATTCCACTTTGCGAACAAACACAATTATTATTACTTGTAGGATTTTCAAGTCCTATATATATATATTTTGCTGGTGTGCAAATAGCAACAGCTTCATCTACAGCAGAGTGGCCGTAAATCTTAAAAATAATGTTTATACGAGCTGGATTTTTGTCCTGGGCCTTGGCTTTGATTTGTTTTGTGTGTCCTATGAGTGCCATAAAACAATTACTCGACATGTTTAAAATTGTCTGTGCTATTGACAAGGGCCGCAGCCAAAAAGGGACACACGAGTACACCACCACAACAGCACGCTAAACGCATGACTAGCCGGGTAAATACACACAAACAGATATATACATACATATACTCTGATCGAAACAGACAGACGCTGGCCCACACATGGGAGAGCTGTTGTTGACAATCTACGATTTCAGTTGGTAACTTTTTGTTTATTTTACCTTAGAAATGTTCGCATGTTAACATTTTGACAATTTGCGTGGCATTAAATATTGATATTTGGCAAATATTTTTGCAGTATAGCTTCATAAACATAATAAATACTCCGCAGTCCTTTGGCAATGCCAAAAATTTAAAGAATCTTTTTAATGGTTCAATGCGAATGAAATTTAATCGCTAAGATACGAAGATTTTGCACAAATTTTACAAAGATTTTATGGTTATGTATTTCTAGCTAAACAATGAAGCATACGTAAAAAATGTCCTCTACAAGACATAAATTCAACTAATGTAATATTACATCATCTTTTCTATATACACTGGGAATATTTCAATAAAAATTACAGTAAAATATATTTGAAAATCTATTGAAATATTTATTTTCTACGTTAGAATAGAATTGTCAACAGTACTTACATTGAAAACGTGTTTCTTATGATGAGGCTGCCAATTAAGGTTGCTGATTCTATTTTCATGTTAATTTAAAGAGCATAGTGCTTATGTTGAATGTGGCATCGTTATTAAAGCACACTTTCACTTTCACATGAAACTTTATGTTGATTTAAAGCATATTTCTTATTAAGAGAGGTTGAATCTCAATTAATTTTAATTTTAAACACGCGCATAGACATTTATAATTTTCATACACGATATTAATATAGACACTGATTTACGCCTAATATATAAGCAGATTTGAATAAGTAAAATTATATTCCGTGCCCGATGTCACCGTAGCTGGAAGTAAAAGAAAGAAAATATATATATTGCATTGTTTTCAATGTTGTCTCTTAACCTAATTGTAATCACTTTAATGATACCCCTGCACCTCAACATAATTCTCAATGCGGGCAACTATTTGGCCTTGCCTTAGCGACAATTCCATATAATTTATTGTAAATGCATGCGTAAGCGCTGCTAACACAAAATCAACATCAAACCGATTTGTTTTACAACAACACTGGCTATAATGGCAGCAACAACAAATAAACATATTTAGCTGAGTGTTTTGTGTGGCCATCGAAAAGGTAATAAAGGGTTTATCTATGCGTATAACGCTAAAATGATATTCAGCCAAATGCCATGTTTGTGTCTAACCTGCCAGACGCGTGCACAGTGGCCCATGCTCAAAATAAATTAAACTTGAATAATCACTTAAATAATACACCTTAAATAATCACTTCAATAATACAGAAGGTATGAAAATGAAATATTATGAACTCATTACAAGATAAAGGGCAACTCAAAAACTACGATTTCGTGATCGAAACTCAGCGTATCTGCTCATCGCTTATTTTGGACAGACCTACACACACCCACTGACCATCGACCATCGATTTTTGTGTTATGTTTTCTGGGCTTTTAATGCACGTTTTTCACATATTTAATAAATTTATGGCGAGTCCCATTTCGGATTTTCTTGCATATTGCGATGGATTGAAATGGATTTACATAAATAGCCCCATCTGCACGCCATATAAATATGCATATAAATCTTGAATGTAGATTAGGCATGTGCAAGGGCTTTAAAACTCAAGATAAAGCCTATATGAGGCCCTTTTTCAAAATGCATATTTACTGCTGCCGTAAAATGCGATTGTATACATTTATATAATATACAGATTTCAGGAGCTAAATTCAAATTTCCAAGTCGCTCACACACATATGTATAAGCTTATATACCAAATGAAAATATATAAGTAAATTTCATTTGTAAATAAAAATGAAATACATATCGGAGATTTGACAAATGCCAGACATAAATAATAAGGAATTAAAAATAAGGAAAAGGACAAGTGCAAATGTTGCGGCATTTTGAATTAATTAATTCGCTGGCAAACAGCACATTTACAAGCCAGCAATATTTATAGCGAAGTGTCATAATTTTAACAAACCGGTTGGACAACAGGATAAAAAATACAGTCCACCCACTCATCCACCAAGAGAAACAATAACAACAATAATATGACGACAACAGAAAATTGGAAATGTAGGTCAGCAATGTGAATTGAAAAGCAGCAATAAGAACGGCAACAACAATGAATTACTACACATACGAATATGTATGCATAGGTGTTCTGGCTCTGTAAGTGTGTGTGTGGGCATGACCACGAGTGTGTGCGTAATGTTTTCTGCTTTTTTGTCACGCTGTAAAATCAATTTTCATTAAACTGTGCCACGGGTCGTATGAGTAATCAGCAGGCAAACAAACTAGACGCATAGAACAATGTTGCGTATGAATAATATTGTATGCGTGTATCTCTTTGTCTATATATGTGTGTGTATCTATTATTGTTGTTGGTACGTTAACATATTGTGGCATAAATCAATTTAACACTAATTTCAATAAAGCAGAATGCCACATTCAATAAAGATGGAATCTTATTACAGGCCAATAAAAGCTAGTCAAATTCGTATTGTGGTAGCAGTTCACGAGTAAGCTATATATAACATATTGGAAATGTGACATATACATTTACTACATTAAAATTGATTAACTATTGATTAAGATTGAAGATGTGAATGCGTTTTTAAACACATTATTAGGCGAATCTGTTTGAACATCACAACAATTATATCGATTTAAATTATAATTACTATACTCAAGCTGTGCGCATGCAAATTAATAACTATCGAGATCCAAGGTTTGTATATTGAATGAGTATTTGTAACATAATTGCGTTATATTATTATTTTTGTTGAACTATACACATAGAATTGTCAAAAATTAAAAAGAAATTTACCTGCTGATGCGTCTTGCAGTTGTCAGCGAGTATTTTAAGTTGCGTTTGAAATTATTTAGATTCTCGTTTTAATCTGGTTGCACTACATTTATCCGCTTGTTTAGATCAATATGATAATGATGATGAAATAGCAACAACACATGAATATTTTTAAGCTCGATAACTTGCCGCTTTTGGCTGATTTTCTGGGCAATTGCTGGTATTGGTATTCAAACCGGCTAACTTTCTCTTCTGACTCCTTGCTTTCGTCGTCGTTGTTGTTTAATGCGCTGTTGCTGTTACTATTGTTGTTGTTGTTGTTTTTATGGTTGTTGTTATCGTTGCTGTCGCTGTCGCTGCACCGGAATTGAATGTGGGCGCAATTTTTAATGCACATTTTCCTTGACTGACCTTTGGCGCTACGTTTATTGTATGTCAGCAGAAAATTATTTGATTGCACTTTCCACAATTTTACAATTGCCGTTAGCAGTTATTTTAGTTTGTTATCAAAGTCGTTGGTTTAATGGCTACCAAAGTTATAGTTCTAGTTTCAGTGTCCGTTTTTAGTTTCAGTTTTCATTTTCGTCTTGCATTGCGCATAATTTGCATAAAATTCACGTAAAACGATGCTCTAAAACCATAAAAATCTTGTATAAAAATTTAATTTTCTAATAACTCAATGGTTTTCAACTTATACAATATGTAAAAGTCAAGGGATATGATATTACTTTAAGTTCAAATATTATTTTGACTATTCAGCAAGCACATACAACTTATAAAGACACTAAGCTCGGAGTTTAATACACAAGTATTTGGTTAGATCTTTATTCGGTTCTTGATAAACCAATTAAACAAAACATTTTATATTATAATCACAAAGTTTATTCAATTTTGTGATACGGGTTTAAAAAGAACACCAAAAATAGTAACTAAAATGCTAAGGACTGACTGCAGTTGAAATCAGAAAAAACGCCTTTTAGTAATCTACGAAAATCGAAAAATGTATCTTTAAATTGACGCGTATTTAAATTCGCTTGACTGTTTTTATTTGTTGGAATTCGTGGACTTCATGAAAACATGATGCTTTTAACGTTTATTGAGAAACAATAAAACTCGAAGTAGCGTATAGGAAAGGAATCCCGAAATGCGTAATTGAGTAAACAGACTTTGTATATAGTAGTTGGAACTGGCAAGAATATTACACATACGCCACATGAAAATGGCCACCTTGAAAACTTTCACTTTTCACTTCAGTCGACGCATTTTTATATTTGGCGCAGCGAGGTTTCGCTTCGGCTTCAGTTTCAGCTTCAGCTGCTTTTGCGACTGCCACTGCCAAAGCCACACTGCTGTTGCTGTTGCCTGTGGCATGCGACGCGTACGCCAGCGTTTTGTATACTAAGGACAGATGTGGAGCAGCTGCGTCTCAGCTCCTGTGGGAAGAGTGTGTCGTGTATCCTGTGCCGTGCTCTTTGTTCAAATGCGCGCGCAATGTGCCCGAAGAGCGGCGTTGGGAGAGTTGACTTCGCTTCTGACTTGTTTATAACAACAAAACTCTCTCAGCAGCAAAGTGTGTAGTCATAGTTGTTGATGTTGTTTTTGTGCTCTTGTTATTGTTATTATTGTTCCTGCTGTTGTTGCTGCACTTAACTTGAACTATTGAAAAGTTGGCAGGACGCACGCGGCGCCTTGCCTCAACTGATTTCAAGGAATTTACTTAGAATTTTTATTTTCTGTTTTTTTTTGTTTCTGCTGAGACACTCAGGCGTTGGTCAGGCCACACATATGGACTATACATATGGATTTCATAGCGGTTCACACCCACACACAGGCACCCACCCCCGAAGATGATGACGACTTTGAAATAAATAAACATTCGCTTTGCCATTGACCAGGTCCAAATACAAGGGCCAAGTTGAACATAAACGAGTTAATCAGAGAAAGCCAAACCTATTGCTACAGAACTTTTTCAACTTCGCGCCCATCAATCAATTCGATTGTCAAATTGACAGCTAATTGGCACTACAAAAGTCAACCAATACAGAAATTATTACCAGAGAAACTAAACCTTAATGTTGTCGAATATGGTATGTTTGAAATAAATTCCATGCAATTCATAGTAACGAAAATTGGCAAGCGCATCAAGTGAAATTGTGAAAAATCACCTTTTGGTTTAGCAAACGGAATACATTAAAATAATAAAGAACAAGCTTGTGGCCATGATCAAAAGAACGCATACTCAATAAGGTGTTTAATTTCTGATTCAAATCATTCGAACAGCAAGTTTACAACACCCTCTAAAAACGAATAGATAACTTCCTTCCATCATGTGCGTCCACCGAGAATACTTAGAAAGCTGAAAAATGCCTTGGCTTAGTTGGCAAATTTGCAGTATTTCTTGCAGTGCTTATAAGAAATGCAATTCAGCTTGGCTTGCAAAAGTCGAAGCTATAATCTATTTTGCATAGCAGCTCAACACTTAACACTGCCGAGGCCAGCACAACTCCCCTCTCAATGGCTGTCTGTGTCCGCCCCCCAAAGTGTGTTATATATTCGAGTCTGCTTTGTATATATTCAACGAAATTATCATCTAGCTCGTACGTGCCGCCAGGCCAAGCTACAGGCCAGGCAACCTCCAGCCTGACTTGCCTCGCTGCCACACTGCCTCACCGCCTGGCCTTGGTAGTGGCACAAGCTGAGCAGGCTTGTGCAGCTGCGTTGCCTGCACCATCCTGCCAGCCCCATGTACCCCTTGGACTCAGCAAGCTGCTTATCTCACAGGAAACACTGGTTGCTTGCGAGTCTATGGCAAAAATTTGAGAAAAAAAAGAATAAAGAATGAAGCAAAGGAAAAACGAAAAGTTGCCAACTGGAATTGGAGCAAGAAATTGTAAGTGAAATGTCGAAATGTTTTTTGAGCATTGCAGGTCTCAAAGAAAGTGCTTAAAAATTGTATACTTGTTTATGGCATGCCAAAAAGCTTAAATATTTCTTCACTTCTTTATTCCGTGTATGTTTTTGGCTATTTCCTTGCCAGAAATGTTCGCTGCTCAATGCCTCAACAAGTTTCTTCTTGAAACACAATACACGTTGGCAAAAAGCTTGACTAACACTTAAAGCTCGAGTCTAGGCCAAGTCTAAAATGTGTAAAGGAAATGCACAAAATGTATATGTGTATCGATGTGTATACGAATATATGTTTGCACCCAAACACAATGCATAAAAAAATACAGGCAGTTAAAAGCCAGTTTTATATTCATTACCACGAGTCGGCAAACACCAACAACAACGATTTACGACTCCAGAGCAAGAAGGACCAATGTTTTTATGGCTCAGCCTGTTCACCTTATAGAAAAGGCGCTCTCACGCATACCAATACACACCCACACACACATATTGGCCACCCACATGTTCTCTCACATTGGGCTTAAGTAAAATAAATGGTTTCAAGCAAAAAGAAAAAGAAAATCAAATAGCAAAAAAAATAAAATTGAAGTTTGATAAAGCTATAGAAATTAAAGAGGTTAGTATGATAAAGGCAATTTCAATCGTTAGCAACTGACGAAGTGGAGAAAACAATTTCTTATGGCATGAAACATCCATCAACTAGATAATACAATAGGAAGTTACGCTGGAAAAACAAGAGAATGGTATAGATTAACATTGATAAATTCGGTAAAATGAGTCTGGTTCCCAACGAATCCCAATCAGATTATAGATACAATAGAAAGAAACCGACATAGAACACAATGTATTCAAGTTTTAGTTGAGTTTTTATAAAAATGGCATATCAGATTACAGTTTAAACGTATTCAAAGCCGATTATATCAGATTTGGAAAAAATGGATCATCTAAAAATACCGATTATATGCTTGAGTTGAAGCGAAAGAAATAAAACATAATACACCCCGCATAAGTTTTACAATTGCAAAATCGTTGAAGGACGGGCGGACAAACATAACGACGCACACACAGGCGCACGTGAAGTAGACACACCTGAGTGTCAGACACACACACACAATTCACATCACCATTCATAGTATATACGCATAAGCATACACATACACACGCCGCGGCGTGTGTATGTATGTATGGATTGCGAGTATACGCTCTGCCTCTACTTGACTTAGGCAACAACAACAGCAACACCCGACAACAAAGCGACACAGGCAGCAAAAAGCGAAAGTAATGGCATAGCCAAAGTTTCTATTTTATTTTTCTTATTTTTCTGCTTAACTAACTCAAGTGAAAATCAACTTGGCTCATTTTGAAGGACTTTTTTTTGGCATTTTCTCTTGCCTTTTGCGATTGTTTATTTATTTTGCGCTAAAAATTAAACGGCCACGAAACTTTTGTTGGCCTGCTAAATTACTTTACACGCTACTTGAACACGCAGGCAACGTAAATTCGTAAATTCCAGGCCCGACATGAGCTGGACAGTTAATTTAATTAAAAATCGCATGTGAATTAAACCAAAGAAAAGCCACAAACCACAAAAACTATTTTAGTCTTTAAATACATTTTGTTAGGCGAATATAATATAACAACTGTAACGGAAAAGTTGTGTAGAAAAATGTTTCCAGATTTCACGTCAGAACTTAGCATACTTTTTGGTGTGTTAAATATGCTAAACTACTATTGCATATTTTATTTAAAATTTTGCTGACTTTGTAGTTTAAAAATATTGAATATATTGTTTTGCATCGAATTGACTTGTTTCTCTCTTGGCAGCCCGTGTTATTAAACATGGAACACAACAATTATAATATCATTATTCCTGTTGTCAGTCTGTTAATGGCGGAGTCCGAGCCTCTAATAACTAAATAAACAAGACGTGTGTTTGTTGGACTCGATGCCCATTCCAAGATGCAAAACATAACTGGTTCGAGACATGCAATGGGGCAACACTTCAATTGGCTGTTTACTAAAAGCATTCTATCTGCTTATTCGAGACGCTACGCATAACATTCCTGATAAGAGATACATTTTTTTACGTACTTTCGTTTGAAGCTACAGTCAGAACAAGAAGAAGCACAACAACAAGACGGACTGGACGCGCACGGCAGGAAACATTTTGCAGGGACAACAGATATTTATGTGATTAATAATTGGGTCAATTCGATTTAAAATTTTTGTTTGTTTGTTAAATTCACGACCGAAAACAGTTGCACACTAAGCTCATTAAACACTACAATTATTTCAATTCATTATATTTATTATTTAATTTTTTTTTTATGGAGTTTTCAACTAATTCTGTTATTAAAATATTGACTATTATTTTTGTTGATATTATTACAATTCATGCAATTAGAATTTATTTGATTAGAGTTACAGTTTGTTGCTTGAAATTGAAGCCAGTTTGTTGTGCTGCGTGTCTGTGTGTGTTAACGAAAGGAGGAAAGATTGTCTACTGAATTTGCAAAACTTGGCCCGAGCCAAAAGCCAACCGAACTGAGTCGAGACATAGGCAGAGACAGAGCTTTGCTGCTTCTGCTGGTGCTGCTTCTGGTGCTGCTGCTACTTTACGGTCAACGTTGCGTATGTGTAATGTGCAGAGTGCGTGTGTCGGTGTTGTACAGTGTTGGGCAATGCGCGCGCAAATTGCCAACGCTTGCACACAACAGGCAAATGGCAATGTCGCCCACAACAGCTGAGCGACAGCGACAGCTGCTGAGAGCTAACCGAGAGCCACAACAACTGAGAGCGGCCAGAGCGAGGCCGAACGAATGAAAGAGCAGAAGCGAGAGCAAGCGAGAGAGAGCACGCGCACACTGGCATGCCTGTTAAAGTGAAAGTATTCTTGCTGATTAACAGGCCATTGTGAACCACTCCATCCCCCCACTCACAAAGTGCCATTAGAAAGGTCGCCAATTTCACTGATAATAATTTATCATTGATGTTGGCAATGCTCTCAGCAGAGAGAGAGACAGCAACAATCCTCTCGTTGGCCACTTTTGAATTGCTGACCGGAAGTGCCCGTTGGTAAGTGGCATTTCCTTGGGCAAACAATTGCCAACGACTTCTCCCAATAAGTTGCAGTTCAAAGATATCAAAAACGACAAAATGTGTCAGACATTTCCAAATAAATTTGGCATTTCTTTCCATGACTGATGAATATTATAGACAATTAAATATTTCATGAAAATTCATTCAATTAAATTTACATAACTAAAATTGTATTTTTTGTATTAAATATAATATTTTTATATTTATTTAATAACTACCTAAAAGTTATAAATATGTTGAACATGTTGAAATGTTGGTAAAATAATTTATATTTACGCATTGCGGCGTTTTAGCTTTAAGTATGTAGCAATTTGATCACAATAATTTAATGATGCGCACTAAGAAGCAAAATTCGATCTGCGAGTGTATTTAATTTACATTAGTAGTTGAATTTACGCATTACATTTACATATATGTATACAGCAGTGTGCGTGTGAGTTGTCAGACTCTCTGCTTTTGCGCTTGCTTTCACAACTACAACATGCACTGGCAAGTGCTACAGCTTTTTCAATTTTGTTTTGATCTTTGTCTTTCACACATATTTTTGCTGACACTCATACGCATGCAAAGCAAACGAATACAAAACAATTACTCTACCAATATGTCTGCAGCTTTGCATACCTATCCACACCCTATTTGTAATGCAACTAAAATCGAGTGACTATTAAATTAAGCTATTTATCATTTTAGCAAAAATATATTCGATAGTTTTCAATGTTAAATGTTTATGCACACTTGTACTACAATAAAACCCACGAGCAATTATAGACATTACAATACTTCAATTTATTATATAACATCAACACTTAATCAGTACTGCACTTACCCTTATTATAAATGTGTAAGCTGCCGGCGCCGAAATGTGGATGTTGTTGTTTTCCACATTCCACAATTTATAGCAACACTCTTTAATGCTATCCTACAACTTATGGAAAGTTCGCCTTTCCAGTATTTTATCAGCGTGGTCTGGAAGTCTACGCTCTATTCCAACAATTGACACACACACACATAACAGCGACGCCACACGAAAAAGAAAAGACGCAATAAAAAAAATTTTCTCCGCACTTTTGATCTAATGCCCGATTTACTTTTGTTATAATTAATGGCTATAGCCTTTAGTTAAACGATGTCGGCATCGATTTAATAATTACTTGTGCTTAAACTATGCTTTTATTAATTAAACAATTGATCGCAACATTTTTTTTAATAGCGCACGCTTGGCGAAGCCAGTTGAGACACACACGCACACATGGCTCAAGGGACGCCCGCACAATACATAAAAATCGGGGGAATACGGCAACAAAACGTGTGAAGGAGGAATTTGCATTGTTTTTATCTTTACTGCCCGCTACAAATACTCTCTCAATATTCATTTTCAACGCACATTTTAATTTTTTAACAATTTAGTTGCAGGAACGACAAAATTACATGTGAAGGCAACCGACGCGAGACACGAACTAAACGAAAAAGCTTTCGCCGCTGGAAATGCAAGCATGGATTGCATGAGCCTGACACCTTACGATCTCTCTCTCTTTCTCCCTCTCATCTCTGTGGAAAGCTTTCGTCGAAAGAGCAATCACAGATTAAAAGTACTAATATCTTGATACAAAGATTTACTCTCCCTTCCGTAAAAAAGCTTTGAATCCAGGTTTTCGAATCTTTGTACCTATGCACATATGTATATATTGTTTTCATTTTAAGTCTACGCTCTATTCCAACAATTGACACACACACACACACATAACAGCGACGCCACACGAAAAAGAAAAGACGCAATAAAAAAAATTTTCTCCGCGCTTCTGATCTAATGCCCGATTTACTTTTGTTATAATTAATGGCTATAGCCTTTAGTTAAACGATGTCGGCATCGATTTAATAATTACTTGTGCTTAAACTATGCTTTTATTAATTAAACAATTGATCGCAACATTTTTTTTAATAGCGCACGCTTGGCGCAGCCAATTGAGACACACACGCACACATGGCTCAAGGGACGCCCGGACAATACATAAGAATCGGGGGAATACGGCAACAAAACGTGTGAAGGAGGAATTTGCATTGTTTTTATCTTTACTGCCCGCTGCAAATACTCTCTCAATATTCATTTTCAACGCACATTTTAATTTTTTAACAATTTAGTTGGAGGAACGACAAAATTACATGTGAAGGTAACCGGCGCGAGACACGAACTAAACGAAAAAGCTTTCGCCGCTTTAAATGCAAGCATGGATGGCATGAGCCTGACACCTTACGATTTCTCTCTCTCTCTTTCTCCCTCTCATCTCTGTGGAAAGCTTTCGTCGAAAGCGCAATCACAGATTAAAAGTACTAATATGATACAAAGATCTCTTACTCTCCCTTCCGTAAAAAAGCTTTTAATCCAGGCCTTCTAATCTTTGTACCTATGCACATTTGTATATATTGTTTTTATTTTAATGCTACAAATAATAATAAAAGAAAACTAATTTTGGCTAATATATATGATAGCTAGGCAGTCAACTGTAGCAAATATGTCGGCCCTGCACTTATGTACCATAAACAAAGCCTAGCAATTTTGCTGTGTGAATTTAATCAACCTAAATATTGCAATAATTTATAATTTCAATGCAAAACTATAATACGACAGTTTTTTATATTTCTCATTATTATCAAATCTCATTCTATTTCGCGCTGGCTTCAAATTATACCACTCAACATTTCAGACGTGACTGTTTATTATGTGGCTGAGGAAGAGCTGTGCGATATCTTAGAAGTTCCGCTGTAGAATCAGAAGTTTTGTTATAGTCAAAGCTACATTTACATGCTGATTTACAACGTCATATTCGAGGCCAGCAGCTGATGCAATCGAAAGCCGAAGCCAACAACAACGGCGATTGTGGCGTCTATTATGGAGCTATAAAAACCAAAGACAAAGTCACAAATGGGCATCAGTCAGCGCAGTGCAACTTGCAAATATGTGGAAGCAGCAAAATCTCAGCATCCCTCTCCCCATCTCCATCGCCATCATAATCTGTTGTCTGATGCGAGTCTTTGCTGGCGCCTTGCCCATGGAAGTGCCACGCTACAATCAACTAGGGTAAGTTGCATTTAAACTCGCAAACTGACAGTAATTATTCTGCCTCTAGCCACAAACCATCGCAGACCGCCACCAACTCCAGTGGCTACTACAACAACAAGCTGGTGCCGACAACAGATCGCTTGGGCGGCAAGCGTCCAGAGCCAACAGTCAGCACGCCTGCACCACAGTTCGAATATGCATTGCTCGGCCAGGATCCCGAGGATCAGCGTTGGTATCGCGTCAGTCTAACGCCCACCGGGAAAACGTCTGGCTATCGCGTCCAATTTGCCACCAGGAAATCGCCACCCTTCGACGCACAGCTGGCCCATAAGCACGACAAGACCATTCAAGAGCTGCTCAACTTTTTGGAAAGATCCGAGGAGCACAATCTGCTCAAGGTCTATGGCCAACTGCTGGCCAGCGAGGATCACGAGTCGAAGAACAAGCGCAACGTAGACGACGAACTCGATGGGGACAATCAGTTGGAGGTCAAGCAGCTGTTGAAAACTAATGGCAATCGACCACTGTTGCTGGTGGGCGAGTTGCCAGGAAGTGACACGCCCCACACGACTGGCCAAAATGGCACTGAGTCCTCGATGGTCAAGAACTTTGTCTACTTCATTAAGGGCTTAAAATAACTTGCTCAATTTAACTATCATACATTACAATGTCCAAAAGCAACACTACAACTTATTGTTAAATTGCAAATAATATATGGGAAGTACATAAAAAACTAATCTTCATGCTATGGCAGCTATGTAAACAAAATTAGTTATTATGCTACTACTTTGTATTATGGTTTTACTTACTGGATTTTGAAACTTGAATACTTTTGTTTTTTGGTACACTTTTGTCTGGCAATATTGGGAAAGTAGCTTGCGTGGTCTCATGAGGCTACTGCAATAGCAAGGGCACTGTAAGCGACTCTTATACTCAGCTAGCTCTCTTCGAAATGAGTTAGCATACTCGCATACTGGTGGGCCAATTTAGCTGATAAGCTGTGGTGAGTGTGTGAGTGGACGTGCGTGCATGTGTGTGTGTGTTTGTGTTTGTGTGTGTGCGTGTGGCACACTTATTTGACACTTGCTGCTCCAATTGCAAGAAATTGGCAATTTGGCTGCAACTTCAAGCCAACTACTCGCGAGTGTGAGTGAAACAAAAGGGCAAAAAAACAAAACAAAATACACTTGCACTTGACATGATTTCTGTTGTATTTGTTGTACTTGTTTCTGGTTCTCAGTGTGTGCGCAAGGACTCTACTTTAAGGATTCTGATGGTGCTGGCGAGTACGATTAACTAGTTGAGTATCTTCGCGATTGGCTCGCTCCAGTGTATCATCCTTGAGCTCATAAGCTGGACGATAAATCAACTTGCCAAGCTGCTCATCGTAGGCCAACAGACTGGGATTTAGCCGCGTGCTGCTGCGCTCCCCCAACGATGTGTAGCCCTGGTCATAGAGCGAACAATACGCTAGCTTCTGACTGCGGAGATAGCTCCAGATGTCGTGGTAGCTCCAATCCAGCAACGGAAAGATGCGCATCAGCGATGGCCAACCGTTGTCGCAGGGCGTCATCGACGACAGCTCGGCACAACCAGGATCGCTACGTCGACAGCCCAGGAACATGGCACGCACCTGTGGGTGCTCCACTATCACCTGTTCAACGGCCAGCTTGAGGGCGCCATTGTAGCGGTGCAACTTAATTGGATACCGCTGCAGACTGGTGTCAATGAACTGTTCCATCTCCTCGAACGGGTCATGCGAATTGACGCACATCGCATGCAGTGGCAGCGTCGCATCGTTGCGCTGCCTGCTGAGCACGTCCAGCAGAACGGTGCAATCCTTGCCCCCGTTGAAGCAGAGCATCACCTCATCGGGTCTGTACAATGTTGTGGCATGCTTGAGTATCGCCTCCGTCTCCCTCAATTTCTGCCGCAACGGGGCTTCGTCGATGTTCTTCAAATTGTGGGTTGGTATTGTGTGGCAGCAGCGTTGCAATGCCATTACACTTGGCCATATTCGAGAGCAATGTTGCAAGAGTGACATTGTTTGATTTCCCAAAATTTTTGGCACTTTTTAAAATTTTATATTGTATGTCACCAAAAAGTTCGACGAACTAAAAAAACTAAGCCTAATCTATTTAATAAATATTGTACAAACTTGAACTCTATACTTCACATTTCTATTCATGGTTTGTAGAAGAAAATCCATTTAAATTATGTTGCTGTACACTTAGTAGTTTTTCATATTACGACACTAAACACACTCACAGAAACGCGTTCAAAAACACGAGAAAACATTTTCACTAACCACACAAATCGCCTAATTTCGGTGGCCACGTTGAAATCCACACAGATCAGCTACTATCCCGAGAGAATAACCGTTCTTTTCCAGAGGGAGCTCTCTCCCGCTCTTTGGATCCACACATCTCAGCTGATGTGCTCTCTCGGAGAGTGACTGTTTTTTCCAGAACACCTCCCGCTCTTAGCATCCACACAAATGCGCTCTCTGAGAGAATACCTTTGGTAAGATCCTCCTGCTACTCTATTATGTTTGCCTGGTATTACAGATGGTCCAGTGGTAGTTTGTGCGGAGATTTCTCTACACATTGCCAGGCAACAAAATATACATTAAAGTAACATTCTCTTTGCGTTTCTTCGATTTTCTTTGTTGTTCTTGCCTTGTTTCTTGCATTTGCGATCTTTATCGAAGCGCAAAATTTTTTTATTTAAAATGCCTTTAATTTATTGCCATTATATTATTGCCTTCCTCCCAAAATATTAATATTAACTCCCTTAATAGTATTTAAATAGAAAAAAAACTATAAAAAATAGCAACGGAAACAATGAAAAAATATACAAATAGTTTTTGTGTCGCAAAGCTGAAAAAAAACGCTGAGTTTGGAAAGTTGGCATTGCTCAAAACTTGGCCAATGCTTGGCGCGGCAATTTTGTTGGATGACTGACAGCTCTATATAAAGTCGGCGCATCGTCGCAATCAATATTGCAGTTCGCTCCAAGCCAAGCTCAGCTCAAGAATCAACATGAAAGTGTTTGTGCTCGTCGCCGTTTGCCTGTTGGCCGCTTCCGTTGCCGCTGCCGATAAAGATGAGAAGATGGTAGGCTCCTCCTACGGAGGTGGATATGGCCAGTCCGCTGCTGCCGCCGCTGCCTCGGCCTATGCCGCACCTGCTCCTGCTGCTCCCGCCTACGCCGCGCCCGCGCCTGCTCCCGTTGCCATTCCGGCGCCACCATGCCCAAAGAATTACTTGTTTAGCTGCCAACCCAACTTGACGCCGGTGCCTTGCAGCGCCCCAGCACCTAGCTATGGCTCCGCTGGCGCCTACTCTCACTACGCTCCCGTCTACGCTCCCCGCCCACTTCAGTGGTAAACAGACAGCTCGATCAGCCCGACACACTGAAAGAATTCAATAAAAACGATTAATTACCTACAAATTATGCTGTTTTGCAATTTTGGGTTATTTGGATCACTTGGGGGTCTTCTAAAAAGGTATTTCATGGTCGATTTCACTTTAAAACGCTTAAATAATTTACTGATTTTGCAAATTTGGCTGAGTGAGCACAAAGAAAGGCAAACAAGTCAGCAACTTTTTAGACATCGCAATTTTTTGAATAAGCATAAGAGTAGTGAATTATACATAAAACATAAAGATTATTAAAAAATTAATTGCATTTTTTAAAAGCATTGGCTAAATAAGATTGAAAAGCAATTTTAAATGCTGTTGCCGAACAGCTAAAAAGATTTTAAAGACTCTTTTAGTCTGTCAAGCTTATGAGTTTCGTTTATATATATTTGTAAAAACATTAACAAACTTTTTGCCTTAAGTATACAATTTGACGCTGTATTGATCAGCTGAAGCACATGATATCTCATTAATTACATTATAAATATCTCAGGCATGGTAAGAATTTTGGATAGATCGAAACGGAATAAATCAAAATCCATATTAGTTGCGAAAAAAGTGAAATCGTACTGTGCAAAGAGAACAAAAAACTGCTAAGACTCAAAACTAAACAGAGACAACTTGTTCAAGAGTTGAAAAATTGTTGTTAGCCTTCGGTCAGGTGGTCAATAATCGTCCTCCAACTCGTCCTGGGCATCGTCAAAGAATCGCGCTGCCTGCAGTTGCTTACGTATGGCGCCCACTTGGGTGAGTGTCTTAGGAGATGTCGAGGACACTGTAAACTTTTGCACCGCAGGCACCTGTTGAACATGAAATTCATTAGATAAGCGATTAATAACTGACGCAGGAATTACGTACCTCCCAGCGCTTCTTGAGATTATCCATCTTTCGTTGAGTGCTCTCGGCATGCAGCGTTGTTGTCTCCTTACGCGTCATCTTGGGCATTTCGCGCAGCAGTGGCATAGATAGATTCTGTGTGGTTGTCTCGTGCAGCACCACATCCCGCCTGCCGAGAGTTAGCGGCGTTGTCTGTGTGCCACGATGACGCGTCTCGCTATTGCTACGCCCGTCTTGCTGATGCTTAGAAGCCAGATCCCCATAGTTTTTGAGGTAACGCGACAGACGCTTGTCTGTCTGGCGACGTACTCGCTCCATGGACTGCTCGTCGGCGCTGTCCACCTCGAAGCTATTGTTGGCACTGTTCGAAGCAACGGGCAGTTGATCGATCAACAGTGGCTTCACCGGCGTGGGTTTGTAGTCCTCGTGGAACACTGAGTTCGGTGAAATATTGAAGGAATAGGGCGGCGAGTCTGCCTCAGCTGGATTAGCGGCATTCGTTTCCAATGCCGGCGATGGCACAACATAATTCAGCTCCAGCACACGAAAGGCGTCATCCGTCTGTTTCGGCGGTTTCTCTTGATCCTGTTCGTTTACATGCGTGCGCTCCGTATCCCTGCCACAGGCAATCTCCTCCAAGCAAAAGGAGCACAAATTTCGGCGACAATTCATGCACACATTACGCTCCCGTTGGCAAGCGCGACACACATCGCTCTTCACCAGGCATTGACTGCACAATGCATAAAGACGTTCGCACTTGAGGCAAACGAGGGCATAACTATTCTGGCAACCATGATCCACTGCATCGGCAGGTTCAGTCGTTTCCTCGTTTTGCTGTCCGCCTGCGTCGTCGCTGGGCTGTCGTTGCTGTTTCATTTTCAGCGCCAACTTCCGCTGACAGCGCAGACAACAGCTCTCGTAGCTCTTCAAGGGCTCATCGCAGAGCGGACAGATCTTCTCGCATAAATGGAAGCACTCGCGCTCGATCTTTGCCATTTCCGGCAGCTCAAAGTCAAGCTCCACGCCCGCCGGCAACGGCTGACCACGTCTATACTCGTGTCGCGCTGAATTACTAAAGTATTTGTACACCTTATTGGTGTTTGTTGTATTGTTTTTGCTAGCATTGCCATTGATGTCCTTGTTGTTAGCCTTTCTGACGGATGCAGCCAAATCGTTGGGCTCTTTGCCGTGCAACATCTGCGCATCCTCCTCCAGTTTGGCCAGCAGCTGCTCACGCATCAGGCGATTGTGATCCGAGTCCTTCCGAGCCTATCGCATACAATTTTAAACATTTGAATTACAAATTTTCCTTAAAATATGGTTACACATAGACTACATTTTGTGTTGCACAGCTCTAAAGAACTAAACAAATAAAAAGTTGCAGAATTTGGAAAATAATAATTAAATTGCATTGCTCGTTAATTTCATTGCTAATTATTTCCCTCTCTGTTACTACAAGCTTTTGATTTGCCCAATTTGTAATTAATTGTCGCACAACTTCCGCTCTCTAAGTATGTCGTGCTAATTTCGCGACCCTAATGCAATACTCATACAAGCACATACAAAATAAAGCACAGTCAAGCTAAGCTAATTAGAACTCAATTGATTACCTACGTCGAGATTTCTACAACTACAAAATTCAAACTACAACAAAAGTTAATAAATTTGTTTGGTATAACAGAAATTTTAGCAAAGTGATTTCTTCAAAAATCCAAGATTTGAATACTAAAATAATTAATA
Source organism: Drosophila rubida (assembly GCA_035046165.1). Taxonomy (NCBI): domain Eukaryota; kingdom Metazoa; phylum Arthropoda; class Insecta; order Diptera; family Drosophilidae; genus Drosophila; species Drosophila rubida. Next base: position 12,647,144 of record JAWNOF010000014.1, on the reverse strand, counting down.
ACTATGGAAAATAATTATTTACCTTTTCCGCACGTTGTCGCTGCATCTCCAGCTGTTCCTGTAAGTGTATTGTCTTCAGTTGAGCCTCCAAGCGCCTGTTCAATAAAGTAACCAATAATGAAAATCGAATTTATGAATATTATTTCATTGTGATGCTTACCTGGTCAAAGCTTCCTCCTGTCGCCGCTCCTTTTCCCGCAGAATCTCAATGGAACGGCGCTTCTCCTCAATCTGCTGCATCAGATCCCGCTGGTAGTCCCTTTTGCGCGCCGTTTCCAGTTCGGCACTGCGCATATTACGCTCCAAGATGCCATCGCCTGTGACGATATTGGAGAGCTCCACGTGACCCAGATCTTGGAGAAGCTGCTGTCGTGTGGTGCCCGGCCGCTTCTTGGGCGGCACGTAATTGGGATTACTATTTACAATTAATTCTAGGTCAGTCTTATCCGTTCTGCTGTTGGACGTGCTCGTGCTTGTGGAATGATTCGAGCGCGACGTGTGCAATTCCTCTGGATGTGGCACAGTGGCCGTGGGCTGCGACAGCTTCACCTGACGACGCTGCTTCGGCGCCGGTGGATGTAGCATCTATGGTAATGCAGAGAACGGGCAACACAATACAAAATGCAAATCATTAACATAGTCCACAGGTCGTAAATTTCACACTGATTACCATAACCGAAGTTGACGCCTTGGATTATGACTGCTTACCTGGTGCTTGAGAAAGTTCTGCTGATTCTCGCGCTGTCGCTCACGCAAATAATTTTGCCGTTTCTGATTTTCATTGTTAAAGCCGGGAAAATACGAATAAAATGTGTCCGTAACCCATTGCTCCATATCATCCTGCACGAGTGAATGAAAGAGAAGAAAACTCTCATAGTAAGTAACGTTCGAGCACGTTGGGTATTTGTTATAAAAGCCATGCTCGTATTTGTATTAGTGTGTCACGCAGGATTTGGCGACACTAACCACCAGCAGGAAGCTCGTGTACATTTTGCTAAGGTGGTTGCTCGGTTGCTGCTCTCAGGCACTTCTAATGGTGACGCGCTCGCTCGGACAGGGGAAAATTATGGGTCTAACGTCGTTTCTTTGTTTTTGGGGTCAGTCGACGGCGCTCAAGTCAAATGGCAACGGACTGGAGGAGCTGCTCCAGCGAAGGCTCCACATTGCCTACTGCCACTTTTGCCACATAATTTTTATGCCGGCGCGACGTTGACGTCGACGTTGCAAATCGCGTGCTGCGATGGCATCAAAAATTATAGAAAAAAGCGCAGGTGAGAAATGTGGGATTGCCCGAGTACAAACTTCAAGATATCCTCGCAAATGCAAAGTTCACAATCTTGAGCATCACTTGGAGCTACAACTCTCATAATCTTGGGCTGTTAAACATCACAATCTGAAAAGAGAGCTTCCTCTTAAATCGATAGTTTGGTATTTGCATAACATGTTTAGTTGTATATACTCCTCGTATTTCTAGCACAGGGTATAACTAGAAGTATATATATATACATTATGAGCAGTACGGAGGGGCAGCAACAACTGCGTCATCAACACCAGGCAAAGACGCGCACCACGGCACTTTATCAACAAGGCCCAGCTGTTTCGACCTGCTCGAAGCCAAGGCAAGGCAAGGTAAGGCTTCTGTAGGCTGCCCATCAGCACCCCAAAAGGTGCTTCAATTTATTAGCTGCATATATTTCACTCGACTCGACTCGTCTCGTCTCGTCTCGTTAGCCGTGATGTGGGGCTTTATTAAAGTACATTTTAACAATTTCATCACTTGACAGCGTCAAGTTCTACAATTTAGTTAAAGACTTGCAATAATTAATGCCAATTTTTAGCTAAGAGACTCGAATCGACAGCAAAGTGATGTTATTAGTCAGGCATTCCATCAGCAAACAGTCCACAAGTAATTTGCATATACTCGCACTTTGTTATTCGGGTCAAGGAAACTATCAACGAAACCCCAACAAGAACAACGCAAGGCGTGTTAAATGCTAAAGAGAGAAAATAAATAGTTCACGCATCTTAGGGCTGGGTTCGATAGCCGCGTCCTACAATTGTATTTTAAGGGTACGTTGATCTAAACACCTAAATGACGGCAAGTACAATCGAACAGATCACCAGTTTGGTACTCAAAAAGCTACATTTCGAATAGCAAGTAACAATTTATGCAATACTAGAAGAATCGACCCGCAGTTTGTCTTAATAAAACCCGAATTTAAAGAGAAGATTTTAGCTTCCTAGGATGCAAATTGCTTAAAGAATTAATAATACGTAGACAGATATTCAGAACTGCAAGGTGTTAACAGTGTAAGCTGCTCTTAACTATCGTATATATTTGTGATTGACAAAAACTAGAAATAAGTTGTACCAAAACTAGCCACGATCCTCAAGCCATTATGGATTAAACTGCATTGATTGACAATCAAAAATTAAAGGCATTTTAAGTATATATGCACATATGGCCAGGTCCCATTTTAAACGAAATGTAAGCAGTTTTTAAATGTCACTGTTAACTATTAACCCATTTAAGGTTAATGGTAACCCTAGTTAAACATTATCCGCGCTTTTGCTGAGCATTCGACCATTGTCTGGACATTATCAAAGTTTTACTACGTCCATTCATTAGTGGCTCCCCTTGCGTGTCTCGCTCGAATTAGGTTAACTAAGTGGGTAAAACTCGTTTTGCCGAGTGCGAAAAGTGCGAAAGCTAATGAAAATGCGTGTAAAAGCGCAGCGGGTGGAAAGCACAACATCGAACTGGTCAGGGGAGCCCCATTGGGAAGGGGCTGGTGTTCGGTACATTTATGCTAGCTATAAGTTCAAGGCCACTCAATGGAATTTACAGGACTGTCGACATATTGTTGTGGCGTATCTCTCTCCGCCCCAACCCCTACTAAGCACCTAAAGCTTTTAGTGTCACGCTTTTCAAATTACTCTTCATTAGCCAGCGACAACCAAACGCTGACCTAAGCGACAAGAAATCCAAATCGAAATAATGCTAATAATACCAATACTCTCACTTCGTAAGTACTAAAAAGCTGACAAATTAATTAGAGGGACGGATATAACATACTACCTGACCTTGCTCAGGTGGCGTCCCTTTACCTTCTATGAATTAACGGGCTAGGTCTGATGGTCGCCAAAGGTCTATAAAAAAAACCTATCGATGAGCCTTGGTCACCTCATCAATCATCCACGTACAAAATTGTCATTAGCTATTAAGTAAGAAGGCGACTGCGGAAATGACAAGGCAATTGACCCCCGTGTTCCGCATCCCGTGCAAAACCTCACCACGAACCCAAATAGCACAATGCACTTTGTGGACAGAAATTGCATGACCAACGCTTTCAGTTTCCAAGCTCTGGCCATAAAAAAAAGCACGTAAAAAAATGCACAGGTTCGTACGAAAAAAAACTTGAAAGTCGACAAAAAATAGTTTGTATACATATTTAAAGAAACACGGTTTAGGAACATTATACTCTACTTAAAATATTTGAATAATTTAAAATCACTTTAAATTTGACGAAAAATTAATTTTAAATGTTAGAATGTTTAAAAACTAGAATTACAATTATTGGATAAACTAGTCCTGCTATAGCATTTCTCCCTTATTTTCTGAAGAGTATGAACTATTTATTAATATGAATTTGGCAAGCAATTAAATATATGAGTAAAATCTTTAATAGATCTATACCAAAAAATCAAAATAAAAAAATTAAATCCACCGATTGAAATTAGCACACAACCTGATAAACTTCGAGTAGTTAAAGGGCATACATCCCTAGGCTTAGAATACATTTCTTAAAATACAGCAATATTTCACGTCATGTGTTAACTTTGTCGATTTGTTCGCTTGCATTTTCCAGCAACAATTTCTTCCATTTTTGCGCCGGCAAAACGGCATTTTGCATACATTTGGCACAGTGAAATTTACATTTAAACGACAAACGTGAAAGGGGCGTGCACATAGTTATAATTAAAGCAATTAATTCGCTGTAATTTATTTGTTCCTCATTGTGCATTTAAATTAGTGTCAATTTGTCAGAACACGCCCTGCTCACCTTCACATATATACAATTAATATGTAGAGTATATAGTTTAATAGTTAAGTACGTCTTTTGTAGGGCTTGTTTATTCAACGAATTTCAAGTTCAGGCGAACAAAAGTAACGCAACAAACGAAACGAAACGAAACGAGCTTCAAATTACAACTGAGCAGCGCAGGCAAATTCATTAAACGAATGGACGTAAATAGAGAGTCGAAATAGTAACTGGAGCACGAAATAACAATACCGAAACTACTACAAACATAGAGTATATATATATAAAAGTAGATACAACAAAAGCTATGACAGCAACAGTAGCAATAGAACAGTAGAAAAAGGTCATTAAAGTTTCATATAGCCTAACGAATGTGGGGCGCCAACGCGCTTAAAACTTTACAATGCACAAATGAATTACTTAATTTTTAAAAAAAAATTGAGCAAGCTGCAGTCGAGTGTGCTTGACTGTGGACTACCCGCTACCCATTTTGAGAGAATAAAATTTCCTCGTCGACCAAATGCCAAGTCCCGTGTTATGCCCATTGTCATGTTAGACAGCCATATTTGTTATGCCACATAAGTGGGGCAAATGTTTCGCCTGCAAAGCTGCAATTATTGACAACGTGCTTGCATATTTTGCAATTAATAATTAACAATTACGAAGCCAATGAAAGTGAAAATGAGTAATGGAAAAGCAGTGTGGAAAGTGAAAGCGACGACTGCAGTGGGAAAAACTCACCAATGCCGACGAAGAGCGCAACACTATGAACAAACACAATGGGAAACTGTTGACAACTGAAGCCAAGATCTGGCAGCTGGTCGAACCTCGAAGTTCCTCAACGCTGAGTGGATCAACGAGCCGTAAAGAATTTCTCGCAGTTATGGAAAAATGCGAGCAGCATTTTTATTTTTTCTTTGTTTTTGGTTGGCGTTACGCCAATCAAGCGTGAACAACAAATTGGCAAGCATTTGCAGGCGCCCCTCCACTTCTTCCCGTTTCAGCCGCTTCAACTTACCGCCTTTTTGTGCCGCCCAATTGGCAAACGATTCTCGCTTTGGGGTCGCTCGCTTTCCAAATTGCGATGCGACGCATTTGGTGATTTGTATTGCCGCGCACTGCCAACGAGCAGTTCGCGCTGATTCACAAATTCCTTGGCTGATTTAATCAGCGATGTGCTCCCGGCCTCCTCAACGTCCTCGTCCTTCAGTTCATCCAGCTGCAGGTGCAATGCGTCGTCGTTTTGGTTTTGCGTTGCCAAGGCAGAAGACTTCGCTGTCGCTGTGCTGGGTTCATTGCACCCTTCGCCGGCCATGCGCTGACATTGCACTGCTACAAAGTTATCCTTTTGCATTAACAAGGCCGCAGGACAGGTCGATTGTGTGTTGTTGGCATTATTGCTTACTGCACTAAGACGCTGACGGTCTTGTTCCAACTGCCTACGCTCCAAAATCAAAAACTCCTGCAGCTCCATATCAGAAACGACATCTATAAATATCATACAAAATTATATTTCATCACGAATTCACACATATTTAAAGAAACAAACTTTAAAAGTTGACAACCAATTTGCAAATTAGTATCTTTAATGCATATCACTACGAACCATTTTCCATTATTCTGCAATCGTATCGAGCATTTTCAGAAGAAATCCACTTGTTGCGCTGTACTCCGCAGTATTATATTGCACTTAAACATAATATTGGCAGCTACTTTCGAAATTGTTTATTGCACTGCGCGCTTGGTTGCGATGAAATGCGGCGAAATTAGGGCTACTAATTGCGCGTCACAAATTAAGCAGTGCTGTAAAATGGCGTAAAAGAGCAACAGCTGGTTGAACGCTCTGCAGCCCTGGTCACTTTTGACAAAGCGACAAATCATTTCGTTAAAAAATATATATTAACATTATTATAAATTGCTTTTTTATTTCATTTTCATTTATTATATAGTCGCCAAACATATTTTGTTTATTTCTAGGGTTAATTTGCAGATTAGTATTTGAAAATACCAAACTTGGGATGAATGTATAAATTTCTGGTATGTTTGAAAATCCAATTGGCGGTCACTTATCAATATTCACTGCAGCCTACATTCGTATGAAAACATAATGCCGTTATTTCAGTTTAGCTACAGAAAACATGTACTATATATAGCAGGCCGCAAACGCTCTCGTATAACATAAAATAAAATTACTTTTAAAACGATCAGCACAATCGGTCTTTGCCAATAACACATACAGCAAGTTAAAGGGAAATCGAACGCATAGAAACTTGTCATAAGATGTCCGACAGAAATGATCCATATACCGATGAAACAAAAACACCCTGGTTCAAAAAATTAGTCGACACCATTATTGAGGCGCCAAACCAACTTTCATTGCTCTGTATTTCCGCTCTTGTGTATTACAAAATGAAGCTGGCAGCATCTCGACAAAATCAACGCCCACCCGGAGAACCTCTGACAATCGAGGAAGCTAATCTTGCTCATATTGATGCTGAAATCCAAGCACATAAGTTCTCACCGTCCTTGGTGTTCAGGGACTATACATTGAGAGAGCTCTTGGAACATAATGGCACCAAAGATGGCAAACGCATTTTGATGGCTGTCAACAACAAAATCTATGATGTGACCTATGCAAAACACTTTTATGGTCCGAACGGAAGACATCATCATTTGGCAGGCCGCGAGATTTCGCGAACAATTCTCAACCTACCGAATCCGGATCCATTCAAATTCGACGACTTTAGCAGTTTAACTGAGGAACAGCAGAAAACACTGAAAGAATGGGCGGATGAGCACATGGGACGATATGCAGTTATTGGTTATGTACATCCCACATTCGAGGAGGATCCCAACGCCTATTATGAGGACGACGCTGATCTAATCTTAAATATATAAATATAATCTTTACATGAGACTGAACCTCAGATCATTGTCCTAATCACGTATTTGGACATTTGTACACCAATAAATTTATTGTTTATAAGCCTAAATATTCATAAATGGTTTTTTCTTTAAAATATTACAAAGTTGTGTTGTTATTGTTTTACAGGGTACCCCGAAGCTGAAGCTGAACAAATATCAAATTTTGCAGCAGTTGTATGTGCCAAAATATAAATAGAAAAACATCGACTGCTACTTTAAACTCAAAATTAAACTTTAAAATATAAATTATATTTCATGAAATTATTGTAAAAAAATAAATTTAATTTGAGCCCAATATTTTTCTATAAGCGCGATCTGAAGCCAAATATCTATAGCACAGTTTTTAATGGCACTTTTAATATACTAAAGCATATATACTGCGCCGTTTACGTTCCCACTATTACGTATTGTGTTTATATATAAGCACGTAAACACTTAAGATGGTTTGCATTAAAATAAAATTAGTGTGAGAGCGAGTATTAGCATATTTGTAAATAAAAACGTGAGAGAAATTAAAGATTCACTGCTATTTAAATGATGCTTAAGCGATTTACAACACTGTAAAATACGACAGTGCTGCCACCCCGACTATGAATACTTCAAATCAGCTGTTCGAACTTGACAGCGCCTGTCAAACATCGCGTCCACTTCCGTTTCTTTTCACTTTTGACCAGCAAGATGAAGTACGTAAAAATTGATTAATTTACAAAAAATGCCAACATCACTGGGCAAACACAAGCGTATCTGATTAAATGATACAAGTATTATTGCCCACTGGTGTTTCAATATGTTATTTCATATGTGTATGCTCAAACAATACGTTTTAATTGCAGAATCGGTTTGTGTGCATTCAGTGGGTACAAAATTTACCCCGGCCATGGCAAGACCATGGTCAAAGTTGATGGCAAGGTAATGTAAACAAAAAGAAAATATTACAAGCTTGTGAAATTTATAAGCTTTTCGTTGTATATTTAGACCTTCACCTTCCTGGATAAGAAGTGCGAGCGCTCCTATCTGATGAAGCGTAATCCCCGTAAGGTCACCTGGACGGTGCTGTACCGTCGTAAGCACCGCAAGGGTATCGAGGAGGAGGCCTCCAAGAAGCGCACCCGTCGCACACAGAAATTCCAGCGCGCTATTGTCGGTGCCTCACTGGCGGAAATCATGGCCAAGCGCAACATGAAGCCCGAGGTGCGCAAGGCACAGCGCGACCAGGCCATCAAGGTGGCCAAGGAACAGAAGCGCGCCCAGAAGGCAGCCAAGAAGGCTACTGCGCCCGCTCCCGCTAAGAAGTCCGCACCCAAGCAGAAGGCCGCCAAGGTGACGCAGAAGTCTGCGCCTCGCGTCGGTGGCAAGCGGTAAACAACAACGACAGCAGCAGCAACAACATCGAGCAGTCTGTTAGTTTTGTGGTTGTAGCGACGGAAAAAGTGAAGTGCTACGGTTTTACAACAACAAAAATCATTTAAGAAAAACAAAAATAGTGACAAACTAATTAAAAAAGAGCTACAAATGCAAATTTGTAGCACGAAAAAAAAAAACAAATTCGATATTTTTTTAATCCTTACAAGTGTTTAAAAAATTGTGGATTAACAATGTAAACAAGTCGTACAGAAAAGTTCAAATTTATATTACAGTATAATTTGCTTAACTGCTCGAGATTCAAGTGGATTGAGAAAGTTAAATTAATATTGAAGATGGATATTTCTTAAATACTAGCAAAGTAATCGAGACAGATGAACAAATTAAGCTTCTCAAGAATCTCCACTTCCAGTTTAGTTTGTGTATTAACCGTGAGTAGCTTTACAGCGCAATTCGTTAAATTGACCCAATATAAGAATGTATTAATACGATTAATACAATTTTATTTAAATTGGTTTTAAAACATAAATTGCTGACAAGAAAGTACTCCAGGCAGCTAAGTTATACTGCGATGGACAAGTGCTACAAGATGGTACGATCAAATATTGATCGAGAGCACATCTTTTAGCATAGAATGATGTATTTCATATAGCTTTGTCAAGTTTAGACTCATCAAAGTACTAGTCTAGTTCTTAGATAAATTCAGTAGAATATTTCTTGTTGCCAATAAATCTAGTTAGGCCGCCAATAGCATCACAGTGAGCTGTCACATAGGTACAGCTGGGATCGTACAACTCGGTGACCTGCTCCTCTTTCAAGTCTTCATCGTAAGAAGTCTCGATGTGCACTGTTGGCGCCTCTAATTCCATTAGATGTATGCAATCCAAATGACACAATAGCTCCAGCAGCAGCATGATGTCCACGGGCTGCAGGTGAGGAAAACGCAGAAACAAGCTGTGCACCGTGCAGCCGTTTCGACTGATGCACTCGCTCAGCACAGCGCCCAGCCAGCGATCGAGCACACGACGATTTAGCGAGGCATTCGCACGTATCCAAGGCTGAGGTCGCATGACAATCACTTCGCGGGTAATATCATCAGTGGTCGACTGCGTCAGCGCTGGAGGCTTCGGAGGCTTGTTGACACTCGATCTGGTGCGTTTAGAGCTCATAACTTGGCTGTTGGGCAGCTCATAATCACTTACAGAATCCTCGCTGCTCACTGGCTGAGACTCCAATGCTAGTTTGGCCTGTTTACTCGTACTGGGCTGCTCTGATTCGTCGATAGATGGCTTACGCTTCTTGGCGAGCGCCACTTGGGGCATCGCTGGCACGGCAGCCACCTGAAGCTGGATGCGATCCCGCTCCAAGCGTGTGATGTGGAATGTGTGCACCACCCAGTGACGCATGTGCAGCTTATGCACATACATGTGACTGAGCACGCCTACGCGCTTGATGAGATCATGCGCCTCCAGCTGATGTAGCATCTCCAGCAGCAATTTGTTGAATGGGAAAATGCGTCGCAGCTCCAAGCCTACAACGCCCAGCGGACGTTGCTCAATGTATTCGAGTATTTCCTTCATATGCTGAATGGCGCTGGCATCGTAATTCTTTGCCTGCAGCGTGGGCAGCAGCGTGTCAAAGGTGTTCTCCGTATAGCGCCAGTAGGAGGAACTGCAACGTAAAAGCAAATGGTAATTATTATAAAGGATTTTGTGAATACATTTTGGAGCAATGCAATGTATTCCGTCACTTACTTGATCACCTTCTCCAGCAATGTCTTGTGCAGCTCCACTTCCTTGGCCTGCTGTTGCTGTTGCTGCTGCTGCCGTTCGCTCTCCTCGATCTGTAAGCGAATGGTGGGCAGATGCACCACAAAAACATCCTGCGCCCTGGCGCGCTCCTCCTTGTTGAGCGATGGCTCGTAGTCCTGTGTGCGCTCCACCTCCTCTTTGCCGGCTTCAAACTCAAGCAGGCCAGAGCACAAACTTCGCCAGTCCGTGAGCTTGTGGAGTGTGCGCTCGGCTAGTGCTTTGCCCAGATCCTTGCGCTCCTGCTGATGCTGTTGTTGGCGCCAATACGTCTCCAGTTGCTGCACCAGCGACAGCCAATTCATTGCGGACACCGTGAGCGTAGTGCTGCCCGCCAAGGAACCGTCTAACTGCAATTGCAACTGTGTTGCAGCGGGTGGCAGGGTGTCCGCTATCAGTTGCTTGAGCGTAGGACGATGCTCGTATGAGATGCGCTCCACGGCATTCAAGTAGTTGCCGCTGCGCATGATGCACGAGCCAAAGGGACACTCGCCCTGCTCCAGCCGCGCACAACTAATGTTCACCGACTGCCCCAGCGAGTCCAAAGCGCAAAAGAAGTGCATGGCACGCAGCGGCAGCTTCGACAATTGATTATAGGCGCCGCACTGCAGCCGATACGTGAGATTCGCCGGATGGAAACGGACACGTGCCGCCTGACGCGCACTGCACTCGCTCTCCAGCCGCTTGGCATACTCCGTTTGCGGTGCGTTGTCGAAGATGCTGCTGTAGTGGTCGAGTATGCGATCCGTTGAGGAGCCGCCCGGCTGTGACATGCTCCAGGTGTCCACGGTGAGTATGTTCGCCGGCAACTGCAGGTTCAACTGCAAACGACTCTTGGCCACCCATTCGCCAATGAGCAGCAGCTGAGCAAAGTTGGGCGACGACAACTGCAGTTCATGCTCAGTGCAGAGCTCCTTGCGGAATCGCTGTTCAAACCCGTGGTATGCGTCGTACAGAATGTGACCCAGTTTCTGGCAGAGCAGACGACACTTGTACTTGGAGCTGAGCAGATGTGAAGGCCCCGTCACCTGCCGACTCACAGGATGAATGTTGCGACGCTTGACCGCCACCAGCAGCGAGTCGACGCGCGCCTTGTTGAAGGCAGCATTGAGCACATCCTCCGAGAAGTGCTTGTAGATCTCGAAGGCTTGCAGATTGAACAGCGTCTTGTCCTTGGCACTGCACAGTATGCTGTGCAACACGCCGAGCGCAATGGTCACCTGCAGCTCCGTTTCCGACGTTGGATTCGCAAAGAGCACTTGATCCGCATCGCCATTTACGGGTACACACTCCCGAAACTGTCGCTGATAATCCTCCATGTTGTCGGGCAATATGAACTGACGTCTCACGGTGTCCTAGAAATGAACACAATTGATAAATGAGTGATTTGGAAGTTTAATCGACTAACAGGAATAATATCAAGGCTGCTATTGGTACCGAGCAAAGCTAAGATGAAGGCAACGCCAAGCAGTATGAAAAAGTTGCGTTCCCTTGCTTAGTGGCCCATCCCAGGAGTATAAACTGAATCACATCTACTCACCGCGCTGTTGACCATGCGGTGCAGCATGCCCAGGATGAGCACAAAGTGAACGAGCAGCGCCTCACTCTGCTCGCTGCGCACGGGATACTCGCGCTTCAGCTCGGCCAGGAAGTTCTCATTGTAGATGGCACTGATCTCTGGATGCGTTTGCATTGCATAAATCCAATTCGGCACATCGGGCTGATCGCGTTTCTGGCGAATGAGAAACTGTAGTCGACGCACACAGGCCTGCGTCGTTTTGTTGCAGATACCCAGATACTGGCGAATTACATCCCGGCAAATGGTGCCCACATTGCAAAGCGCAAGCGATGGCAGCGGCGCATCAATGAACAAGTAGACCGCACGCCCCATCTTCAGCAGACGATCCTCGGACGCTGTCCAGGTGACGCGCAAGGTGCGCATATTCCGCAATGCATCGCGATCGATGTCATCACGTGGGCCACTCTTGCGTTTGGCACTGGCGCTGACACCGCGAGCTCTGCGCAACTTCGGCACTGGCTTCAGGCGCATCAGATTCAAGCGCTTCCGCGCCGGCATTCCAATCATCGTCTTGCCCGAGGTGTGTGGCAGTAGTGGCCTCTTGGTGGTGGTGTTTGTGCGCGTCACCCACGACCAATGACGGAACTGATGCGCAAACAGCGTTGAGCTGAGCCCTGCTGCACCCTGGCGATCACCCGGCACACTGCCATTATCCAGTGACGCCGCCTCGTCGAAGTCCACTTTGCTCACAAAGCTCAGCTGGAGCACCCGTTTATTGGTCTTGTTCGCCGAGCACTCCCTGTGCTTCATGAATCCCAACTTTGTGTAGATGCAAACGTGCTGCAGTTTCGCCCAATAGTCGGTGACGTGTTCGCGCGTCTGGAACTCGAACTTGAGCTCCTCGTATTTGCGTCCGCTGCTGACCCGATTATAATTGTGCCCTGTGCTTGTTGTGGTATCCAGCAGGCAGCTGCGTTGATTCAAGTAGATCCAACGCTGCAGCGGATCGCGTCCCTGCTGTCGCTCGCTGACCTGAATCAAGCCCATGTTATTGAGCAGACGCAAAGTGCCAATGTAGATCTGCTGTTGACGCAGACGCGGTATCAGAAGCTGCAGATTGAGCTGACGCAGTTGATAGTGCTGTCGCACCTGATGCTGCAGATGTGGACGCAGCTGTTCCATGGCCTCGCGATCCACGCGAAACATGCGCTGCATCAGAGACAGCGGCATGCGCTCCAGCGCGTCCATAAAGTAGAACCAACCAGGCGGTTTCTGCTCATAGTTGGGCAACGGCTGCAGAAAGGTGCGCCAGCTGATCTCATCCGTGTAGGGCAGCACATGCGACTCACTCGCCTGCCACTCCTCCAGATACTGTTTGGTCTGCAATGATGGCTCCGTGCTCTGCCAATGCTGCAACAGATCGGCGCACATGGGCAGCGGCTTCTGATCCCGCTGCTGCTCGTAGACCAAGTAGAAGAAGTACTCGTGTAGAATGCTGGCGAGCAGCAGCTTGGGGGACGATGGCTTCGGAATACCTTTGAGTCTCGATGGCTGCTTTTTGGGAGCCGACAGCTCTTTGCGTTTCTTCGCGGTGTCCAATTTGCCAGGTCGCCGCAATGACTCCTCGCTCAACAAATGGAAATTGCTCTTCAGACGCAACACTTCGCGGCGCATCAGATCGTGGTCCACGCCAATTTTGGGATGCGTCACCATACGGAAAATGCGCAGACGCTTCTCATACTTCAGCGTCAGCTCGTACACATTGACGATGCCTGCCGTTTGCATCTTGTGCAGAATGCGAAACAAGGTCTTGCGGCACATATGCTCTTGACTGCTCACATTGTAGTCCATCTCATTAATGACTTTGGTAAGCTCCATGGTATGCACAATACTCTTCTCGTCCACCTGACGTACAATGAGTTTCTTGCGATCGAGCACGAGTTGGGTTTCTTTCTCCGATCTCCCCGCTTTCGGGAATGTCATGGGCCGTAGATTGGACGTGATTTCGGGCAGATCATTCAGCACAATGTCCACGTTTGAAGGCACATTCTGTAAAAGCATAAGACTCAATTAAGAAGCAGTTGAATGCAATGATTTAAAGATCTTTACCGGCTCCTCCTGGCATTGCAACTGTTGTGATTGCGTTTGTATTTGCTTCTGCTTCTGTGTGACATCAGCAGTCGCTTGAGTGCCAGCCACATAGCGCGTAATCCGCGCCTTGCCCTCCGTCTCCGTATAGTCTTTGATCTCTTTCACACGATGCAAATACTTGACACAACCGCGCACTGCATGCACATTGACTGCCACATAATGAGCCACCTCGGTTGTGCTCAGGCCACGGGACCCAGCACGTGCAATGGCTCGCAGACATTCAAGCTCCAGCGGCATATCAATATAGGCACGACTTTGACTAATAAACTCCGTCGTAGATTTGTCCTCTTTGCTATCATTGCTATCGACCGGCATCAGTTCATCGAATTTGAGGTCAGGATTGCGCAATCGCAGCACCGTTACTTTGCGCAACTTGCCCGTCTCTTTGCTGGGCAACGACACCTGCGTCGTCTCATAGACTTTGCGCAGGCCATGAGAAGACAAGAGTTTCTTGGCCTGCGGTGCAGTTAGTTCATCGAGACAGTCTGGTATTTCCGCGGTAGGAATATGATGTTCGGGACGCAATTTAATCACCATGTACAACTTCTCGAGCAAACGCTGCTGATGACTCTTGTAGATCTTGTGGAAGCGAGGCAACATTACCAAGACGGAGCAAATTGTTCGAGTCTGATGCCGTTCCATGTAGGCCTGGGCAGTCACTAAGCGTTGCGTGCGCAACTTATTCCTGATGGCGAATTAAATGATTATGAGCATCATTCAGCAGTTTGATATGTAGCAACAAAACTCACTTCATATAGAATATAAAACTGGAATCCTTGAAATGATTCATCGCCGACCATGGGCCCGCCGTGGTTTCCCCATTGTAGCGCGAGCGTCCTACATTCTCCAGGAAGACGTATTGCTGAATGGGCAATGCCTTAGGCATCACAGCGTTGCTCGGCAGCAGTGCCATTAGACGCTGCTCCTGACTGGCCACAACGACCAATGTTTGCTGCCAGTGCTGGGTCGCTTCCACGGCCGTCATGGCCTGTAGTTCCTTGATCTCGATGCGCTTCCGTGTCCTGTAATCGAAACAGTTGCCCATGATGGGTCCATCTTTGATAGGACCATAGGGCAAACGCACAGTTGGACAATTCTTTGGCACCAATGGCAGACTGATTTCCGAGTCGAGGTCATCATTGCGCCGATATGGCGGCAGTAACGGGCGCTCTGCTTTCAATTGATAGAATGCTACTTTGTCTGTCGAACGCAGCAGTAGCATCCAAACCTGTTGCTGCAGTTTCTCTGGCAGCTGCCCACCACATTCTAAGCGTATGGCAAGCAGCGTCCATAGCCCTATAAATTAAATATTTAATTATGCTTACTCGTTGAGCCATCTTCATTATACATTTACATGGTAGTGTGCATCCGTCCAAGCCTTCAAGGGCTATCTCATCAAAAATAGCAGCGATCCAGGAGCCACCAGCAATTCCAGTTGTTCCAGTAAACATTTCACAATCTTTCTAAATTGCAAGTTCATTTATGGGTAGACATTTCTACAGCACTTTAAAACACTGCGGGCACTTTGTATTAAATCACCACTCAGCAACTTATGAAAATTGTATTTGTTTAATAATTCAATTTATTAACTGCGTCTAGTTGTTGGGGTGCAACTATTTGACTGCGAACAGCTGGTCACAAAAGTGTTGTAAAGTGATGAAAATACACAAACGTACAGCAACAGTTTTGCAAATCAAAAAAAAAGCTAGAGCGAGACAACCCTAGTTCCACAACAGCTACAGCGGCTGTCAATTTGCAGCTGCTACAAACAAACGCCAAAGCCGCAACGGTTGTCAAACTTCTAGCGCTCTTTTTGCTTGCATGCGAGGTTAAACGAAATCTAAAGGCGACTTGCAAAAAAAGTACAGTGCTTACCGAGATTGGTTCTCACATAAAACTGGTACAATTCCAACAAATTCAATTCGTTTATTATGGCGGCAATGGCTAACTTTAATTTCGCAAGCATGGCGGCCAAGGAGAGCGTCGAACAAGGCATCTCATTTCAAGATAAAGGCCAGACCTGGGACACTGCTGACCATGGTATGCAAACCTCCGGCGTAAGTTTTACATTATTAAAGTATGGCATTTATTCGCAGTTAAGGATGTTGTCAACGAGCTAAACTCAAAGTCTACGGTGCATTTTCTTAACCTCGATGGGAATACACTTGGCGTGGAAGCCGCAGAAGCCATTGGCCAAGCACTCAAAAGTCATCCTGAGTTTAGAAAAGCATTGTGGAAGAATCTGTTCACCAGGCGTCTTAAATCCGAAATCCCTCTGGCACTCAAGCATCTGGGAGCAGGCTTAATTGCAGCTGGCGCTAAGTTGACGGTGCTTGATCTCAGCGATAATGCGCTGGGACCCAACGGAATGCTGGGTCTGGAAGAATTTTTGCGCTCTCCTGTTCTGTATTCTCTGCAGGAATTATATCTGAATAACTGTGGCCTTGGACCCGAAGGTGGCAAAATGCTAGCGGCAGCTCTGATTGATCTCTACGATAACGCCAAGGCAGCTGGATCACCATTGCAGCTTCGCATCCTTGTCATCGGTCGCAATCGTTTGGAAAATGTGGGTGCCAAGGCACTGTCCTCGATGATGAAGACGTTGCAGACGCTAGAGGAGATCTGCATGCCACAGAATTCTATTTATCATGTCGGCATCGGTGCACTTGCGGAGGGCTTTAAAATGAATCCTCATTTGCGGGTGCTCAACATGAACGACAATACTGTGACCGCTAAGGGTTCTGCCAAGATTGCCGAAGTCTTTGAGCACACACCACTGTAAGTATAAAAAACAATTGGATTTTCTTATTAAACTTTATTATTGGCTTTGTTTGGCAGGTTGCGTGAAATCAATTTTGGCGATTGCTTGCTAAAAACCGATGGCGCCTATATGTTTGCCGAGGCCTTAGAACGGAATCATACTAACCTGGAAGTGCTCGATTTGAGTTACAATGAAATCAATGACGATGCTGGCTTAATGCTAGTTTCCGCCATACAGAACAAACCAAAACTGAAGATACTAAACTTGGATGGCAATTTCTTTGGTGAGGAGGGATGCGCACAAATCATTGCTCAAATGGCGCAAAGCATGAATCCTGATGCCCTGATGCCCTTTGAGGAGGATTTATTGCCCGAGGATGGTGAAGAAAGTGGCCAAGAAGATGACGATGAGGATGAGCAGGACGATGACAATGATACCGCCGAATTTGCTGGCGACGATTACGATAAAAATGAGGAGGATGAATACGATCCAAATGATACCACCGAAGAGGTGGATGAGGAAGAGGATGAGGAGTATGCCAAAGACAATTCCGCTGAAGAGACAGCATACGTTACAACAAACAACTTTCCTCCAAAGGTAATTTGATTACGAATGCACCTCTGATGTCACATTAAAAGCTCTCCTTTCTTCTAGCTGTTTAATGACACCGCCACGACCGGAAGCAATATATTTGGATTTGGAAATAATGGAAACACTACTGCCGTGAATTCCAGCTGTACATCAGCCGAGTTTTGCTTGAGTCAAACACCCTGCTCTCTGCAGCAATTCAATTCCCTAGAGGCGGACAAATTAGTCACGCTTCGAAATATAATTGATGTAAGATTCCAATATGCTTATAACGGGTGAAAAATTTCAAACTCATATGAATTTTATATTGTTACAGCAATTCAACGGCGATGACCATTTGTTGCTTTTGGTCTTTACCACACTGAAGTGCGCACATCTTTGTAAGACCTCAAAACCGGCAATGGATCTGGCCATTTCACTGTATCAGGCCACTTTTGATTATGCCATCCAAACGAACCAGGAGACTCGTGTTGTGGATTATGTTCTGAAGCAACTTGGGTTGCTGCGAAGTGAGGAGCACTTCAAGTCTGATTATGATGTGAAAAGCTGTCGTTATGCACTACGCGAAGCCCTGGGAAAGCAACAGTTTGCTAATGATAATGTTAAAAATACATTTAAAGTATTTCTTGATAAACTTGATGTCTAACTAGATCCCGAAAAATTTATATTGCCAATTCATATATAGGATATGGCTGTCCTACTAAATAAAAATTGCATAATATATAAATAAATTAGTTTTAAAATAGTAATTGTAGTTTGCCTTAAGGCAATTTAATTAAATAAAATAAGTAAATTACTTATTTCAATTTGTCAAACAATCGAAAACTAATTATAATAAATATTCGGAAAGCCTTGAAGAAGTATCTCCTGATCCTATATACGAACTTTGTCTCCAAATAACCCAATTTTATTATGATATCGCTTAATAGATGGAAATAAAGGTGTTTCCAAAAACAAAAAGTTGGCAAATTGCTAATGAAAACAGAAGCTAGATAAGAATAAAGAAAATTCAAGAGACAAGTATGACCATTTGAAATACCAGGCGAACATAATAGAGTAGCAGGTGGATTTAACTCAGCACAGTTGCTGGAAATAAACAAGGCGGGGGACAGTACTCCCTGGAAAAAACAGTTATTCTCTGAGGGAACACACATCAGCTGTGGATCCTAGGAGCGGATAAAAAAATGAATAGCTACTTCCTATTAATTTATGTTCGCCTGGTATTTCACTCGATAATTTGATACTCTGGGTGGCTTCGGCAGCATCGAATGGCCAACAACAACAACAACATCAAGAAATGTCGACGCAATTGCTTGAAAAATGTCACATTGGGCATTTGAAGTACCAGGCGCACATAATAAAGTAGAAGGTAACTAAACTGGTCCGTGTGGATCCTAAGAGCGGGAGGCAGTGCTCTCTGGAAAAAACAGTTACTCTCCGAGAGAAGCTGATATGTGTGGATCCTAAGAGCGGGAGATAGTACTCTCTGGAAAATAACAGTTATTCTCTGAGAAAACAAATCCTAAGAGCGGGAGATAATAATCTGTAAATGAAATAGCTTTTCTCTTAGAAAACGTAATCAGCTGATCTGTGTAGATCGCAAGAGCAGATCGATGTGCTGTCCATTTCTGTTGGCGTAGCGGCTTGCTAGCCGGTCAACAGTTTTCAGTCAGGCCAAAGTACTTTTTAGAAATAAGAAATATTAATTA
The DNA here is from genome assembly GCA_035046165.1 of Drosophila rubida. Taxonomy (NCBI): domain Eukaryota; kingdom Metazoa; phylum Arthropoda; class Insecta; order Diptera; family Drosophilidae; genus Drosophila; species Drosophila rubida. Next base: position 12,628,278 of record JAWNOF010000014.1, on the reverse strand, counting down.
ATTTAAATATTTGTTTGTATTTAACCCAATTTACGATTTTATTCGAATTAGTGTGAATTTGCTTTATTTGTATTTGATTTTTTGAGACATTACAATTACTGATTCCTGCCTGTTGTGGTAAATATATTAAAACCAGGCATCCACAAAATAACGTAAAATAAATTTATTTACATAAAAAAGTAGCGTGGGGACTACAAGCTACGTTTATAAAACATTATATTAGTTTAGGATGTATAATATGTATTGTATCTTGTTATTGGTGGATTATCGCTTTTTTTGTTAAAACTACAATTGAAGAATGTTGCGAAGATGTTATACAATATGAATTATTAAAGTATGTGTTTAAACTTTCGACTTAGGAGTGGACAATTGTGACATTTAAAAATTTTCTTTTTTGGTAATACATATTTTAATGTGTGTACGTGGTGGATGGGCTTCTTATGAGTGGTCCTAACTATTTGCTCTTAGGCATGGGTATATTAGAAACCTGTTTACTTAATCAATCATGTAAGTAAATCGGCATTCTTTTACTTCACAACAACTTGACTTTTGTCTGGCTTTTGGTAAAATATTTCAAATAGTATACCACACATAGTACATAGATCAACATGAATATGAACCACGAGTTTATGAGTTGAAATGATTGCAGCTAGTAGACAAGTGAACACATAAGCATATTGTTAACGTCTAGCTTATGCTTCAAAATCGGAATCATCATCATCGTCCACAAATTCGACTTCATCACTGTCGCTTTCGAGGGCTCGAATCTTCTTTTTTACTGCCTTTTTCTTTGCACCACTGCTGCCACTGTCGTCGTCACGTTGACGTTTCGCTGGACGCTTGATGGGTGAATCATCAGACTCAAAGTCATCATCGTCTTTGCCAGCCTTGCTGTTATCATTGGCAGCTTCATCATCATCATCAATGAAGGAGTAATCGATCTTTTTGCTTGCTGCGCGACGTCCCGGGCGATCCTCACGTGGCGCCACAGTGATGCTCTCAAAATCATCATCTTCATCATCGTCATCCATTGAACTTGCCTTCTTCTTTCCCTATTAAAAAGTAAACAAATTAAGTCATATTTTATGATCTGCTACCGCATCTCTACACTTACCTTGGCCCTGGAAAAATCGAGTTTACCCTGTTTGAGGCCGTCGCCGTTCTCCTTCTTTTGACGCGGTTTCCTCTCTCCCGGCTCCTTCTTGACAACAGCCTTCTTAGCCTTGGGAGAGGTCTTTGCGACTCCACCCTCGACAAGCGCGTCGAAATCATCAACCTCATCGGAGGCCGATTTCTTTTCAGCTTTAACTTTGACGACGCGTTCCTTGGGAGGCTGCCACTTTTTAAGCAGATCGTCAGTGACCTTAAATGCCACCTTTTCGCCGATGGGATCGGGGAAAATATCTTCGTTGCCCGCAGCACTCTTGCCCTTCGCCTTGCCTCTGCCAGCAGGAGCCTTTTGACCCTTCATCGCCTTGGCTTGCTTTAAATTAATGCCCTGTTCTTCAAGTCGTTCTTTCTCCTCGACTTCATCTAGCTTTTCGGCCAAAACGTCGAGATCAGTCATCCAGAGCATTTGCGGCGTTTTTTTGATGAGATTGTCGAGCTCTTCTAGTTTGTTGTCTCGTTGCTTAAGCAATTCATTTTTGCGCTCCTCAGTTAACATCCACATGGACATGCCCAGTAAGTAATCAAACTTCTTAACTTCTGTCAGTTTCTGGAACGCCTTATCAGGATCTACTTCCTTTTTGACTTTTTCCTTGGATGAGACCTGTTCCTCTTCTTCCTCATTGTCCCCCTGTTCTTCGTTGTCTTCCATTTTGATGCGTCGCTGCCATTCCTTAACAGGATCTGGCCGATATCCACGCTTGATCAGCTCATCAATCATGACCTTACGCTGCTTGTTCTCAACCACCAACTTCTTTTCGCACTTCTCCAAAATAAAGCGGGCCTGATCGCTAAGTCGATCCGACTGAGCCGTAAGCTGACCAACCAGATAATCCTTGCGGCGATTGTAATATTCTAAGCGCAATTTGAAGAACTCTTCCATAATTTCCTTTGGTGATGGGAAGCGACGCAAGCAATTATTTTCATCGAATGCATGCATCTGATTCAAGGATATGGATGAGCATAGCTTGAATACACGATGGAAACCGCCTTCCTCAGCGCGAAGCCGTTCAAATTCTCCAGCATTAAAACTGACTACGAATCGCACTGTTGTATCGGTATGATATTCACGATAATCGGAGATCACTGCCTTTATTTTCTCTGTGCCGTTGGACAACGCTTCTAACACATTCTCCTTATAGGTTTGCGTCCAAACGCCAATCGGTAGTTCAGTGATTTCGATACGATTATCGGGAAGTATCTGAATGTTACCCGAGTGGCAGAAACGGCAATCACCAACGGATTCCATTGTGCCCTTAAAGTTCTTGTACCATGGAATCATTGTTAATTGCGGCTCCCCGTTGATCATGCGGCGTAAGTTGTTGATAATTTCGCGCGGGTTATAATTGGCTATTTTCGTAGACCAACCGGTGCCAATGCCTTCAGCCCCATTGACCAAGACCATTGGTATAATAGGTATATACCATAATGGTTCAATTCTTTGGCCGTCATCAACCTGATACTGCATCAACGGATCATCCAATGGATGGAAAATAAGACGTGTGAGTGGCGACATCAACGTGAAAATGTAACGAGCGCTTGCACAATCCTTGCCACCTGTAAGACGAGTACCAAATTGACCGCGTGGCTCCAACAAATTAATGTTGTTCGATCCCACATAGTTTTGGGCCAAATTTACAATGGTCATCTGCAGCGAGACCTCACCATGATGGTACGACGACATTTCGGCAACGGAACCCGATAACTGAGCAACCTTCACTTCACGCTTGTCGTTACGCTTAAAGCACGTAAACATGACCTTACGCTGACCAGGCTTCAAGCCATCTACCATACTTGGTATTGAGCGTTCGTTGTCAGCGTTCGAGAAGAGCACAAGTTCTAAATTGACGAAATCTGCGTAACTGATGTGCTTGGTACCTTTGGTGTACAAATAACGCTCAGGCAATCCCAATTGCTTGCGACGCTTGACTTCGTCCATATGATTGGTGAGCCAAGTCTTACGCAAATCAACATGTTTCTTGGCAAAGGCCATCATTATGCTATCATCATCGACCTGACCATCGTATTTGAATAGAATGCGATGACGATCCATATCCTATAAAGATAAATACGTTAACAGTATGTGAATCTGTACTATTTTAAGCTAGTTGAATATAAATGCGATTACCTGAAAATATTCCTTAGCTTCCTTAGACGTCGAAGTACCGAGACCCTTATAGTATTTGATATTATACGTATGATGATTGGGTGTATCCATCTTCCATTCTTCAAATTCGGGTAGCGAATAGAATGAGATCTCTTCGTTTTTTTTGGTCGCCTTCACAATGGGCGTAATAAACTCTTCGAGGAAGGGTAAACGTAATAGTTCGGGCCAATTTGTATGTATAAAATTGATAAGTAATCCTTTAATGTGAGAACCGTCCTGATCCTGATCAGTCATGATCATTACTTTGCCATACCGCAATGTCTTCAAATCCTCCATTGTCATATATTTCTTCTTATATTGCAATCCAATAATTTTGCACAGATTGTTGATCTCAGCGTTCTCGGTTAGCTGTTTGAATGTAGCTTCACGAACGTTCAGCAATTTACCGCGAAGTGGAAAGACGCCATAATAGTTGCGACCAATGACACCCAGGCCAGAGACAGCCAAAGATTTGGCTGAGTCTCCCTCGGTTAGGATAAGAGTGCAGTTCAAAGAGTTTTTTGTACCCGCCTCGTTGGCATCTTCTAGCTTAGGAATACCCTTGATTTTAGTTGATTTTTTGCCACCAGTTTTAGCAATATCGTTCTGCGCCTTAAACTTTGCCCAGGCTAGCACACTCTCAACAATGCCGGCTTTGGCCAAATTGCCAATGAACTTCTCGGACAGCGTGCATTTGGAGCCAAAGCTTTTGGCCTGTAGTGTCATGTTCTCCTTAGTCTGTGAGTCAAATGTGGGATTTTCAATCAGACAATTGACGAATATCCACAAATGATTGCGAACTTGGAACGGTTTTATGTTAATGCCATTCTTGTTTTTCTTTTTGAGCACCTCAATCAGCTGTTTGATGACACTGTCGGCCACATGGTCAACATGTCGACCACCTTTAGTCGTTGCAATGGAATTTACAAACGAAACCTGTTGAAATCCACGATCGGATGGACAACAAGCAACTTCCCAGCGCTCGCCGGCATTCTCGTAAATCACTTTCATTGGCTGACTGGAGTCATCTTCAGCGTTCTTTACAAACAAATCAATATAATCTTTGAAATTCTTCACACCCACTTTGGTGCCGTTCAAAAAGACAGATACGCCTTTAGTTGAGGCTGCCACATCGTAAGCTCGTCGGGACATCAAAGCCACAATATCTTCGTCCAGCCTATCCATCTTAAACTTGGCTAAATCTGGACTGAACGTAATCCTGGTGAAATCGGAGCCATTAAAATCTTTAATCTGTAAAACAAAATAATTACAATCAGTTGCAATAAGCCGAGCATGCAAGAAATATACATACAATTGGATCAGACGCCTTGCCCATGTTATCTCCCCAGGTTTGCTTGAAACTTTTCTTATACTGCTTGGTAGCCGTCTCCAAAGTGAAGCTCTGTGAGAAGATGTTGCACAGTTTGGCACCGTAGCCATTGCGACCACCCGTGACCTTCTTCTCATCATCATTGTAGTTGGACGAGGTCAACAAATGCCCGAAGATCATTGTGGGCACGTACATTTTCTGCTCCTTATGCATCGTGACCGGTATGCCTTGTCCATTGTTCCAAATGGACACCAAATTCTTTTCGGGATCGATATCAACTTTAATAGTATTCATTGATTTATCGCGCTGTTTGTTGTCGGCCGCATTCACCAAGATCTCATCAAATATTTTATACAGGCCGGGTACAAAAGATATCTCACGTTGTACCATTCGGTTGCCTTGAGGTTCATAAACCCACATCAACTCCTTCGTATACTCAACAGAGCCAATGTACGAGTCGGGACGCAACAGGATGTGCTCCAGCTGCGATTTCTTCTGGTACATCTGCTCGATGGACATGCCTTTGCTTCCGTTCTGCATCTTGAATTTGTTATTAGTGTGCGCGTACTAAAAATAATAAAAAAGAAAAATACGCATTTATAAAAACTGTTAAGATCAAGTTTGCATAACTGTACCCACTTAGCGTGTTTCTTGTCGTTTTTGTTGTGCTTTTGTTTACGAATAGAAAGACAAATATCAAATTGCGATTAATCATGAGTAACCAGCGACGCTTTCAATAGATTTGTTAAGCACACAAAATGACATTGGTACAGTGCTCATGGAATAGAATAGAATATTTATTCTTCAAAATATTCGTTTAAAAGCAGTCTACGTTTCCCATTGAAAGCCTACAATCTATGTACTGAACTACATTTAATTAGTTTAAAAAAAAAAAACTATTTTTTTTATCGTATGATAGTGGAAATAGTATACTGCTGTAATGTTTTTTGTTCGCGAGCAGCGTATCAGCCTTGAAAAAAAAGAGCGCGCGCATTGCTTGTGTATGAGTTTAACAACCCTGTCTATGCTCGCAGTACTGTTGAGCCGGTAGCTAATGCATCCGTCTATTAAGGGCAACAAAAACAGCAACAGCAAAAGTAATACAGCTTTTATAAATATTTTCAGAAATTATGTAACAAATGCGATTTAATGACGCCCTCACAGCATTCTCTTCTTTTAGGGTGCTCACGTATCAACGTTGTTGTCAGCTTTATTATAATTGTTTTAATGCCGGCTAAGCAGCATAGGCCTTTTAGTTAGCAAAACTACATATGAAAATATACACATATATAATGAGTGAAAAAGTAAGCGTCACTTTTAGTAATAGATTGAGTGCTACTTTGGTGTCTTTATCGTTGAGTAAGGGAATTTCGTATACACAACTCACGCACTGAAATTCTATCTACATAGGCATCGCCATTTTTAATTTGCAAATGAGACGCCGCTGGGCAAAAAAACATTTTTTACCACAAATGCCAAATCTCTCCACTTACAATTATTGGACACGTTTTAACTAATTTGTCAACTAAATTGCTCACCTTGTTATTTACTTGCCAGAATTTGGTCGTTAGTTTAATGGATGATGAACCGCGCGGCTGCAAAAATTGCACACACAATAAACGACGCCGCACTTCGTTTTGTATTGTGGTACGTGCGCGTGCTATTCCTTTTTAACACTACACTTTAATTGGTAATGTTGAGTAAACTTAATGCTAAAATACACACACTGTAATTAGTTGTATTATAGTATAATACGACTGTATTAAGGGATAATACGACTAACTACATAAAAAAAAAGCCAACCGGATGAAATGATCGCCTTTTTCGTGATAGACGCGTCGATGTCACTATGGATGCATCGAAGTTTTTCGATATGTTGTAGGCATCGATATTTTTGTCAAGCACCGATAACTTTATTAGTTGTTGAATAGTCTCTTGTTTTTGATTAAATACTTTTTATTTCTATGAATCTTAAATAATGTATCGTTTTTAAAAATCAGAAATAAAAAAAAAGAAAACCGACAATTGCCACCAAACATCAGATACTTCGATAAATTTCCCAGCATGTGTCAAAAGGCGCGTAAATTGAACTGCTCGTTGTTGCCGAGTTCATGTTTTTATAAATATATTAATATTAAGCATTAACTAGATTATTTACGGCGCCAAGGAAATAAATATATCTAAGTGAATCAACTCAATAATAACCACATAGTTTCTTAACATATATATGTTACATTGGCATTTTTCGTAGTCTTAAAAAATACTACTAATGAATACTCTACATAATCTGTTTTATTCTCGAAAAGTTGGCAACACTGGAGTAAACATCACAGCTGGTTTTATTGATCGATAAGTCGATAAATAAGAGTTAACTTTTTCAATCGTGTGGCAACGTTTAATTTTAAAGTGTACCGACCGAATTGTAGCCAACATTGCAATTTAAAATATTGAAATTGCAATTTAACTGTTGTGAATAAGAAAGTCAAACTGTCATGTAATTAATAATTTATTTTCGTTGCATTTAATTTATTTGTCTTGAAGTCAAAAGCATTTAGAAATTGTGACATGAGGAACAAGAGAATTGAGTTGACAAAGTCTATTTTTTTGGGGATCAAAAACATAAAGTGACGTTATAATTGTCTTTTTATGATAAGTGCAGATAATAATTAGGCAAAAAACGAGGTATGGTAATTTAACTTTAATTAAAGGAACAGAATGCCAAGTCAAACAAGTTCTGGCCCCAGCCGGTCATCTGACCTTGACCAACGGTTATATGGGGTTTGTTGCACTTTAAAGTATATACACTCATGTTTTCTGCGTTTAGCAGAAACTTGTTTTAATGGTGAACAGAGAATACTCCCAATTCCAATAATTGGAGATTATAGAAATCTCCAACAATACATCTGGAAATACTACAAGTCGTGAAATTGTTTAGGTCAGTTACCCAGTGCGTACAATTTTATCAGCATGTGACGTCATAAGAGCGGCTTGAACTTGCCTGAGCGTCTCAATTACGTATGAATGTAAGTAGATTACACACAATTACGTATCCGTATGATGTACATATTTATGTTCGTATATCTGCAAGTTCTTTACTCCATTTTGAGTCGCCTCATCGTTGCTCGATTCGTTCTCACTCTCGATCGCATTTTAGCGCAAACTCGAATAGCCACATACCCTACAAAATTTTCATTTCGCTATAATTACTTGAAAGCAACAATCTTATTATTTTATAAACGAATAAATCAATTTATTTTTATTTAGATTTTTTTTTACGTAAAATAAAAAGTTTCATGTAAAGTTTAATATATATAACACCTCATGGGAAGGGCATTTATTCTTTGGAGTGGCGAATGTAGCGTTTCTTTCTTCTTAACTATGAGCTTGATGCTTGTCACTCGGCTTGGATACAAGTTTTCAGTGAGCGTTTTGATGTGGGGGCATTTAAAGCTTTGTTCTATACGATCTTGGACTCAGTCTAAGTGCGAACTTGTGTGACGGGCGATGCAGCTTTTTGCAGCTGTTGGTTTTAAATTACGACAATCAGTTCTTTCAAGTATTCAAGTTATAACTTTAGGTAAATAAATAATCAACAATCAATTTCCCAGTAATGCAAATAGTAGTGAATGTCACCAGAAGAAATACGAACTACTTGAATAACTCAAGTGTTATTCATAAATACATTGCATTTAAATAAATACATTGCATTTAATTGATGCTGCTATGCAATGCGCACTTGTTATGGCAATTAAACCGGAATTAATAATCTAAAAGGAAAATACATTTTACAATGTTGCAAACTTTTCACGATGATTCAGAATGCGTGTTACAATTAAGTGCTGCAAGTAAAGTGCAAGAACAATTAATAATTAACATTTGAACACTCAAGTAATAGTTAATTACCACTTGAACTACACTCAAAGTGGCATTCGAGTTCCTTGCCCTGCACTACAATTATTACAAGCTGAGTAATGAGCTGTTATTAAGACTCGTCCATCAATATTTACCATCTGTGTCTGTGACTTGGAATTTGGAACGTTGCAATTCCACGCGAATTTACACGTAATTAGCAGGGTATGTCATGTTTCAGAGTGCAGGTGGGTAGCTATAAAAAAGTACTTGCCAAAACTACTAAAATGAAAAATTTGAAATTGCGAGATGTTTATTATTGTATGACAAGTTCGGGGTAAGAGCAATGTTGTGAACGTGTTGTTGTTCAAATAGTATCTGGCTGATTGACAAACTACACTTGTACTATACTCCAGCTGAAAATGCAAATATTTGCATAAATGTGCATATATCCCATTAGACACATTGCACTTAGCGATGTAAAATTCGATGGGTTTTCGCAAGTTCTATTGCCAATTAGCACGGCACTTTGCTCCGTGTTCGAACCCGATCAGGGAAACACAATGCATCATCAAAGATTAGCGTGATGGGTATAGTGTGAGTACGCCGAGAACGAGAATACCACAATAATGCCCTTATCAGCAACAATTTGGTTCAGTTGAGTTCAGAACAGCCAGAGGATTGGTCTGGGTTATAGCGATAATCGCTTTTGTTACGACTACTCGAACTTGTTGTACTCGTCTGTATGTATGGTCGTTGCTTGGGAGCTATCGCAATTACCAACGTTTTGATTATCATTTTTATAATATATATATATATGTATATATGGGACAGTGTATTTGTTCGTAAATGTGTCACAACAAATTGCATGGGATTGAAAACATTTGGCCTGATTCCGATGCCGTTGTTTGTTCAGTTTCAAACTTGAAGTCGACGGCAGCAAATCGTGGGCTGGAGAACACTTTAAAAAATAAATAATATATAATATGGTAAAGCATCTTCCCATCATGATGATACACTCCATCACAAAGCATCGCTCAAAACTCGCCCGTCAATGTCAAGAGTATTTATTTATTTTAACCGGGCGGCAGTTCAAGTTTAGCCCAATAATAAAATGTGAATAGCAGTGAGACACGTGAGGCTAGCGATATTCGTGTGGATCTGTGCTAACGTGCTATTAATTGCGACAACAACTGTGCGAAAATCACTTCCAATTTGTCAACTCTTTGTCTGCCACACGCATGCAACATTCTCGTGTGCCTGCAACAAGTGAGAGTTAAAGCTAAAGACGGCTGTGGAAGTGTTCGTCTGATTTGGACTCTGAATGATTATAATTTAGTGAAAAAGTATTACAGATGCAAATCTATCAGCAGGCAAGACTATTTTAAATTCTAAATCAAATTTGAAAATCGAATAATATTTGGTGAATCTCAATATTTCTACCGAATTGCATAAAATTTAAATAAATTGTTTTCAAATTCGCAATCAAAAATACATTGAATTCAATTTAAAATAATTTATCTAACTGATTTCGAAAAGTTTCTATTATTTAGCTATTTAAAAGTAGTGCGCAATTTTTAAATCACAAGAACAAAAATATTGTAAGATTTATGCAATCAGCATCGGCGACCTTATCAACAAATATTTCTGACAAGTATTGCGTCTCAGTCTAGCAACATTGTTGCCCGCTCCAACTAACGAAACAAACTATCTTATACATTGACAATCGTGTCTTCTCATTGAAAGGCCACAACCGCATTAAGTCAGAGTCACAAAATGCCGGCAATTGAGCATAAACTGAACATCACCGAGGAGGAAATTCCTGAAAACATAAGGATTATATCGGAAAGTCAAGGGGAATGCCCAAAGACCAAAAAGGAGACCATTGCAGAGTTCCGCAATTATATTTTAGGTGGGTTCAACACATGCAATGATACTCCAATGAATTAATCTGAAATTATTGCCTGCAGATCATAATAAGTGTCAGCCTCATCGCAACGATGATAAGTATCTGGAGAAATTTTTGCGAGCACGCTACTGGAAGATTGATAACAGCTACAAATTGGTGAGATTGCTTTCAATGCTGGCTTCTGATTGCAGTTCAAATTTGTGATTTTAATTGACAGCTGTGCAGCTACTATAAGTTCCGAGAGGAGAACAAAAAGTTCTACGAGAAGGTGCGACCCTTTGATCTGCGGCATCTCGGCGATGAGAACATATTGACAGTGACGCCGTATCGTGATCAGCATGGGCATCGTATACTCATCTACCGCTTTGGACTTTGGCGACCGAATCGTGTGACTGTCGATGATATCTTCAGGGCCACAATTGTGCTACAGGAGCTTGGCTCGCTGGAGCCAATCTCCCAGATAATGGGCGGTGTCGCCATCTTCGATCTGAAGGATTTGGGCCTGGAGCATCTGCTGCATCTGAGTCCGAGTGTGGCGCAAAAGATGATTGCTCTACTGGTGGTATGCATGATCTGCAACTTTATCAACAGAGTTCTTTAGAAGAGGTTACTCCTTCCTTTGCAGACTTCGATGCCCATTCGCACCTCAGCCCTGCATATCGTTAATCAGAACTGGCTCTTCAATGCCGCATTTAAGATTTTCAAACCCTTCATTAATGCAGCTATGAGGGAGCGTCTTTTTATACATGGCAGTGACATGAGTTCGTTGCACAAACACATTAATCCCGAGAATCTACCGAAACGGTGAGTCAGCAATTATGTCAGATGGATTTCGAATTGAATTGTGCTTCTTCTTTAGATATGGAGGTATGCACGAGGATTATTCCTATACACTGTGGTTGGACATGCTGCAGCATCAGTGTATAAATACTTCAGTTCATAAGGATATGGAACAACTGGGCTTTATTTTCGAATAAGATGTGATTTCGCTCTCATAATATTCGCTGCAATTTTACATTCTACTTAAGCTGGGAAATAAGACATACTATTTTTATCTGCAATCTCTTTCTTTTTTAGCACATATTATACTTTGTATCCAAGCAAATAAGTTCTTATTTCAAATCTAGTCGTGTAAATTGTAATGCTAAAATACTAATCTCAACGCGGATGCCAATTTGAGGTTGTAACGTCCAACACTTTGAGGTTAGACTATGAGCATTTTGAGGTTAGGTCCGTTATAAAATTTAATGTGTTCCACATTTGTGAGCCAACAGGCAAAGCTAAAATGACAACAACAACAGGGATTGTGGGTTGCGATAGAAGAGGAGGAGGGGAGACAAATCAAATGAGGAAACGAGTCCACATGGAAATTTGTTCCGGTCAAGGATTCAAGGCGAGGACATCTTCGACATGTTCGTTTTATGTGTTTTATATGCAAAGTGTGTGTTGGTGCTAGAGCAGGACGGACAATAGCTGTGATTTGCCGTTATGGTAATTGAGTGTTGGACAACGCATTAAATGCAGCCCGACTGCTTCCAGATCATAAATATATCTGGCATTCTCCCTCTCGCTCACTCCGTCTGTCTCTCTTCATCCCGTCCGCTGTTGACCGTTACAAATATGTTTGATATTTTTTATTAAATTCTTTGGCACAGGAAGGGGACAGTAGCACCATCACAACACACCCATCGCAAAAAACGAGGCAGCCAGCCAGCATAGACATATGAGTGTATAATATAGCCTACATTTTGGGGAGACACAGCCCATTATTAGTTCAGTTTGGGTAACACGTGTGTGTGTGTGTGTGTGTGTGTGTGGGCCAAAGGCTGAACTGTGTGTGTGTCTATAATTTATTGCTTGCCAACCAAATTTATTTGTGGCTCTGTGCGGGGGGGCAAGGGGTGTCCAAGTGGCCCAAACAGTTATCCTGAACATATGTCGCACCTAGTGTTCCATAAGACGTCCAGTTATGACAGCTTTCCAACTATTGTATAATACTACCTCTATAGACTTGTTAGGCAAAGGGCAACGTGATTCAAAAAGAAAATGACACAACTGATGACAAACTTCTGTTAATTATTACTCTAAACTAAACACAATAGCAATTAATATTAAAGTAGGTGGGAATAATATGCAAAGTCCGCTTAACTTGAGACTTGGACTTGGCTTAGCTTGGATTTCATTTTCATCCCATTTTTGTGATTTGTAAGCCTAAGCTTCCAGTTATTTATTATTTTATTTCTTTGTATTAGATCGCCACAACATGCAACAAGTTCTCTGCTTATTATATAGTACTATATGTATATTTACACTTTGACCCCATCCATTATTTCACACCCAACAAAAAATTAACTATATTACCAATGGGCCACATTTGTGGGCGTCTCCCAGCTGTCAGCTGTTGGCTGTCAGCCGTCAGTCAACTCTCGACATTTGACATGCCCTACCTGACCTTTCACCGAGCGCAAACATGCTTACAGAGAAGGGTGACATTTGATGGCAACCCTAAATTGAGAGCGTGCCGGCTTTTGTAATTGTTTCCTAATGAGCTCTATAACCACTGCCCAACCCTCCAACTCTCTCTCTCTCTCTTTATCGCACTCTCTGTTCTTTATTCATTGTGTCTGCCGAGCATACATCAGCCAATGTCGCTGGTTATCTGAGGACGCAGTTTATCATTCACTCATTGGCAGCAAAGCCACAACAAGCAGGACAATAAATAATGGCCAGCGATTTGTAAACAATACAAAGTCAGCCCGTTGGGGGTCAGTGGAACCCCAGCACCACTGCAGATATTTCCCATAAATAAAGTCCTGGCTAAAATAATTGAAATATTTGCTGTCAATGTGTTGACTTCCGTTCGGCGTCGGTCGTAGTTGTCCGACCGGAGCCGGAGCCGGAGCCGACGCGTCGATTCCAATGCTATAGCATCTTCTTCTGGCCGGAGGCGAAGGTGTAAACTGTATAAATGGCGGCTCGTTATGGCGCTGCTTGCCGCAGACACCGGGCAGGCATTGCGACAAGGACTACGGCCACATCGTTATGGGGGTCTCGACCCATCTTTGATAAATGGTTGCAACATTTACTCGGACTGGGGACGCTCTTGTGCGTGCCGAAGAAATCATTGCGGATTAAGATGGGATTGAGTTATAAACGCTGTATAATGTTACCATCTCAACTCGATTGGTTATTTCATTTTACGGCAAACACTTTGATTTTATGACACAAATGTAGATGTGAACATTTTAAATATAAAGTAAAGCGCGTACAATTAAATAAATAAATACCATTTGTAAAAGCATTAGAAATAATATTAGATGTATATAAATTAAAAATACTATATTTAAAAACTATTTAGAATAGTAGTGGTAGGCAATAAACACAAAATCTAGCTGCATACAAAGTTTTAGATTATAACGGTGATGAAGTTTTAAAATCGAATTGATGTTCACCCAATATCGATTCCCTACGACGCGCCCTGGAGCATCCCTCACATGTCATTAAACCCGCCCGTCGAGTGCACAATTTCACTGCCTAACACACAGGCGACAACCCGCTGACTGCACTCTCATGTAGACGATGGGCGTGGCGGGGGCGGTTGCGGGGGAGCGGGAGGGGGTGGTTGGCAATGTAAATTTTTGAGAGGATGTCAACGTTGGCATCGATTTTCTGTTGATTTACCAGAAATTATTTGCGATAAAACACGATATACTTCATGTTTAAAGTGCACTCCAGGAGACAAGGAGCGTTGCTAGAAGAAGCAGAGACCGATGAAGGAGAAGGCGGTGGGGTGTGCAAAGGATGCTGGTTGACTGGCTGACAATCAATCAGATCACATGGCAGAGTGAAGTCGGCGACATGCGAGCACAACAACTATGCGCTTTTAATGCTGCCTAATCCGGCGTAATAAACATTCACGTAATATGCGGGAATCAATTGAAATGCAATTGAAAGGGACTCGTCATGCAAATATTTGACTGGATACAGCGACAATGGGGTAAATGGCACTTCTGCTAGTATTCGAAATAGGAGGAATGAGTTAAATCTTCAAAAATGAGAAATTATTCCACAGTGCCGTGGAAAATACAAACACAGTGTAAACAAGAAACAGACACACAGAGACTCAGATTTGTGTAAGACTAACAAAATCCACGACAAGTCAACAAACAAAAGCCGAAGGCACTTGAGCCACGAATTAGTTGTAAATGAGAAATAAAACCACTGCATACTTTTAGGCATGAGGGCAAAATGCAAACATGCTAATACAACGGCAATGCTGCCTTGCGTCTCACAACACGTGTTCGTCCGCCACCTGCCAGCACAGTCGAATACCCTTTCTCCCGGCCACAGTGTTGATTATTACAATTTATTAATTGGCCGCTGGTAAATATTTGCACACCTTTAACCCTTTTTAATATCCCAAAGTGCTCCGCACACTCAACTACGCGATGACTGTTGACTCTCGCGCAGCCACATGGAAACTTCGTTTGTTAAATCACAGTTGTCTGACCGCAGTCTCTAGTCATTTACAAAATGGGGCCATCGAAATGAGCAAGAAATAAGAAAGATAAAGTCTTTGATTGGAGCATATACAACTACAATATACCCTAAACATTTGCACTTTGAAGCTACAAAATTAACGCAAATGCTGGCAAAATATAAAGGGGAATATATTAGTTATACAGCAAGTATTTTAGTTGCAGCATTTCAGAGACAAACACTTAGATGCAAAGCTACCTCTTTGGGCATTTAGCACAGGGTACAAAAGGAACCAAACAAAAAACTAAATGGAGCATGCACTGGAGAATAATTCGATTGTGTTCAATTTAATTTTGACAAGCTTCAATGGCATAGCAATCCTAGCCCAAGGATCTATACATCCCAGTGGGGTGTGGAAGGACATGAGAACTGGGCGAGGCGGCAGTTGATTTGATTTTGTTTTATGTTTCCTGCTGGCGGTATATGCCACATTGCTTACCACACTTACGATGCTACAACAGTTGTGTGCTGGGGGATGTGTCTCTAAGGGTAAAACCAAGACGAGAAACAACAGTCACAAATACGTTTTGTGGTCACTTTTTGTGGCTTAGCATAGTTGAATAGTGCACAAACATTTATGAGTACATCACATAGGAGCACCAATTAAGTTGGCACGATAAAGCAGTTGAAAAAATGCAATAACTAACATAAACAATTACATTTAGAAACAAATATTTTTGTTTGATCTCATACAAGTTTTTATATTATTCAACATTTACAAATGATTCACAAAAGTCGTTATTATCTAAAGAAAATTAGCTCTCGGAAGTGAGAACAAATGTAGATATTGTGAATGTAGATTTCTGATAAACCAGGCAAAACTCTTGTATAATTTTAGATAAATTAATTTAATCTGATAATATTATAGATTTTAATTAAATTTACACAAATGAAAATAAAATGAAAGAATTGTTCTAATCTTCTTGCTTAGGGAAATGTTGCTCGACGATAACTTATTATGATTTAATATTTTATAATAATTAACATTCGAAAATTTACAAATGTTGAGAGAGCACGTTTAATATAATTGAGTTTCTGAAAATTGAATAATCGAACAGATTAAATATGTCTAGGTTTTGTCGGAGCTTTAAGTTGAATAAATTAAACTTTTTTTGCGGTATTCAATCTGTAGCCCACATTTGGTGTCTCCCCATGGCCTACGCCCGAACTTCTAATAAAAAAAACTTGTTGCACAAAAGTTGGGGCAATAAAACACACACACACACAGCCCCAACGCGCATATCGCAGAACAATATTACATAACAGAATCTAACAAAATCTGTTTGGTCTCGGCAGCCAAAACATTTGCACAGGAAAAATATCAAATTAAAATAAAAACAAGAGAACTCTCAACGCCCATGTCCAATACCAAACACCAACCAGGTCCAACTCGATGGGAGGGACCGACATTTTATGCTGGCTCAGCAGCATGCACCTGTGCAGTCCACTACGAAATCCTTTACACAAGCCAAGCCAAAGCAAACACACAAATACATAAAGCCCTCATATACTACGTAAATATGCGCGTGTCTGTGTGGAGTTCTATACACACATAGTACATGCCGAGAAGCAAAACAAATCGAGCGACTTATCAGCACTAAAGTATCTCCCATTGACTTATGCACTGGAAACTGGAACAATGGATGCCCCAAAGGATGCTCACCAACGCCAGCGCTCCCACCGAATGCCGAGCTTCCAATGCAAGCGCCAACCAAACGTTGGCGACCAAACTGGAAAGTCGGACTATGTAGGAATTTCTGTGGTAGTTTCTCATAAATATGCACGAACACACTCACACTCACTCTCACACTCGCATACAGACGACAAACCGACACTCACACAACACTCCATGGTCAGCAGCAAGTGGGCGGAGCCGGCGCAGCATAAGGTGCGCTTGTCTGTGTGGGTCTCTGTCGCGCTATGCTAGCGCTTGTGTCTGTGTGTATATGTGCCATTTTTTATGCGCTCCATGGCAATTCAAAACGCCTACTTCAAGAACAGCAAGAACAACAACCACCACCGAAAGTACAGCAAGCGACGACGATGGCAACAACAACAACATAGCCGACGACAACGACACCAAACTCGGCAGCAATGGGACAGAAAACGAACAAACATAGCCGAAGCTGCAGGGAGAGCAAAACGAAAGCGAAGCTTTTAATGCGCTCGCGCTCACGAGTTCCTGCACAGTGGCGCCATTGAACTAAAAACATAAGCGAGGGTTACTTTGCAGCGTTCTATATTTCACTATTGGCGTTGCCAACGAATGCTACAGTTTTCGTCGCTCTGCGAGACACTGTGCAGCAGATGAAAAGCTTTCTCGTTTGAGTTGAGCAACGAGAGCGACAACAACAACGACAAATGGTAACGATGAAAAGGGTGCCCGCAATGCTCTCAGCTAATGGTTGTTATTGCTGCTGCTCCGACTGTGGGTACAGCGCAAAAGAGCCAAGCTTTTGCGCTTCCAGCAGGAGCTCATCAGCGAATAGCGTGCGAGCTGCAAACTGTTTGTGTGGAGCTGCTGCTGTTCTCGCCACCAGAAGTGCTCTTTGCACATACACACACATATGCACACCTCTGCGTAAGTATGTGCATAAAATTGAGGCGATGCGCGCGCCGCGGCCATTCTGTCGCCAGGGCCACCCTTCAGTCATCCATTCGGCCAGACCCAGACTCAGTCGCCACCGTTAACTCTTTGAAACTGGACGCAGCGAGCGGCAAACACGACGCGGGCGCGCCAAATTCACCAGAGAAAATACATTTAAAAAAAAAACAACAATTTTCAAATATTAATGCAACAAATTGAAAGAATTTCAATGAATTGATAAGAGTGCTATCGAAAAGAGCGCTATAAAAATATTTAGACCAAGTGCAGTGTGACCCTTGAATTGAAGTGTGACCCAAACTGCAATCGACAATTGATCATTGCTCTAGTGCTCAGTGTTGTTTAGTGAGTTGCCCCCCCGCCCCTCTCCACGATCACTGATCACTGGCCCCAAAAAATACCGAATCACCCCAAAAACGACGCTAGGGAATTGAGTTGCATGTGAGCCGGCAATCCGATGAAAATGGAAGATCCCACCATTGCCGACACATATGTGCAGGAATTCAACTTGGATCATTTGGGAGTTGGCGTTGCCGGTAGCTCAGTGACCACACTAACGCCGGTCTCCGTTGCCGCCATTGGGCATGTGAAGCGCGAAGATCACAGTCCACCACAGCCGGTCAAATGGACGACGGTGCACGGCCCAGAGCCGCCCGCCGACGACGAGACCGAACCGATGCCGCTCGCACTGCCGCTGCCAATCGCCGTGCCGGAGGCAGCCGCTGGCGATGTCTCCCAGCTGGCGGCCGAATCACACATCAAGCTGCGCTCCTTCTCGGGCCAGCAGTGGCAGATGGACGAGCGCCGCCTGCAGCCGCTCAGCCCGCCGCCCGAGGGCTATGTGGGCGGACCGATGGGCGGGCAAGCCGTGCTAGTGAACACATCCTCCTCCTCCTCCTCGTCGGCAGCAGCTGCAGCTGTGGCTGCCGCAGCGGCTGCCGCGTCCGCCTCAGCATCCGCCGCCGCCGCCGCCGTGCCTGGCGGCGTGCCCTCCACACCGCCGGAGACGCCGCCAGTGGTCGGCTCACCCACGGGCAGCAGCAGCTGCCCCAGTCAGGCGTATGCCCATCACTACCATGCCGGGCCTCCCAACCCCGCCGCGAACGTGGCTGCAGTCGGTCTGTGCCAGGAGATGCGATGGCTGCCCAACTCGATGCGCGCCGACCAACAGCCGCTGGATCTGCGCCCACTGGCCTGCCCCGGTTCGCAGGAGGAGGCCGAGGAGTGGGAGCGCCAGCGGGAGTATGCCATGCATGCGGCGGCGGCGGCAGCCCATCATCATCATGGCCATCCGCTGATGCAGAGCCATCACCATCATGTCCAGGGCCGCATCATGGGACAGGCGCAGCATCCCTCGCACAATCATTTCCCCAGTCTGGAGCACGCGCTGCCCATCAACATGCACTCGAACTCCGCCAACTCGTATGCGGGCAGTCCGGGTCCTGTCTCCGTGCTGGGCCCTGGCGGCTCGCTCTGCCCCATGATCACCCAATGCGGCCAAGTGCCCTCGGCGGGCAGCAGCAGCGGGGCCAGCAGCGGCTCCAATTCACGCGGCTGTGTGCGCTCCATACTGCAGCCCTGTCGTCCGCTCTCGGCGAGCTCCACGCGCAGCTCGAATAACTCGCCGCGCACGTGCTCCGGCGCCTACAGCAATGCGACGCTGGAGGACTGCATCAACGACGACATGCTGACCACGCTGACGGTGCGCGAACTGAACAAGCGCCTCCACGGCTGTCCGCGCGAGGAGGTGGTGCGTCTGAAGCAGAAGCGGCGCACGCTCAAGAATCGCGGCTATGCGCAGAACTGTCGCTCCAAGCGTCTCCATCAGCGGCACGAGCTGGAGAAGGCCAATCGCCAGCTCAACCAGGATCTGCATCGACTCAAGCTGGAGTACTCGCGTGTCTGCCAGGAGCGCGACACCCTGATGCAGCGTCTGCAGCAGCAGCGAACGGGCGCCGCCGGCGCGGACAGTCAGAGCTCGCCCGAGTTCTATCTATGACGCCAGCTGGCGGCGGCCTCATCAGCTTCCACCTCAACGAACTCGCATCAGTTGCAGCCACAGACACAGCAGCATCGTGCCTCGCATACACACACACACTCACACACGCATCCTCACCCGCAGTGGCCACCTCAGCAGGTGGTCAATTAAGTAAACTACATATTAAGTAAATCACGGCTGAAGTAAACTCCAAACTATCTTTGTTCTCTTCTTTATATTTCCACATTTCTTTTGAAACTTGTTTAATCTTTCTCGTTACTTCCAAAATGTGTCTCTCTCTTTATAAACCTTTCTTAACTCAACTAAACTATTTTATATATCACTAATTCATTACCTCTGCGTTACATAACTTTATCTTAGAATTTCTGTAAAAAGAAACTACCTTGTTCTTAATCAATCTTCCGATGAAGATTTGCTTTGCGGTTTACTTCAGCTGGTCTCCAACTGATTAAGGTATTTTCGAGCATTTAAATGAAGAAACATGAAATTCATGATAAAACCAAAACAATATTTCACTTTCGATTTGTGACAATAAATTTTCAACTAATTTTGTAAGTTCTTGTTAAGTTATCGAACCGATTCGATGCGATTCGAATCAGAACTTTGGCTGAATAATCATCATCATTTCGTATATAGATCGCACACCCCGAAACACTTAGGGCAATTTTATTGATTAAAATAATGTACGACAAGCATTGGAGTTCATTTGTATTTGTTTGTTTCAGCTACTGATTAATGATAAATCGATCGATCGCACTGTCGATCGGACAGTCGATCGACCACAACATTGTATTACAAATTACGAGTTAGTAACACACGCTTATTTGTTGATTAGTTCTAGCTTTAGTTTTTCTAGTATTAAGCGAGAGATATCATTAAACAAACAAAACGACAAAACATACATATATAAACCATATACTTGTATATAGTATAACACTATGTCTATATATGAGGTTCTACACAAAATAGCTGTATAGCATGTTTCGCTTTCATTTGGTTTCCACATCCTAATCCATAAAACAAAGGTTGTATTATGTTTTAAACACAACACACGCTGACACTTAACACTTGACACTTGAAACTGCAACTAACAACTACAATAAATCAAAGTCCTATAAACTCAATGAGATCAACGACGACGAAATAAATCGAATTATTTGTAAATACAAAATGAATTGTATAAATTATAAGCTAATCCATTCGCTGTCTGTCTTTACGATTAAAGTTTAAAGAATACGATACGAAAAATTGTGAATAGTTCTTAAGTGTGCATAATAAAACTAGTAATAAAAGTAAAAAACTATAAAATACAAGAAATTGTCTTTCCTAACTCGATACGTTTAGGACTTGCAAACTTACTTTTTAGTTCTTCCACTACATTTTTTTAACTTTTCAAACAATATTCAGTGAGCATTGATTAGAATCTTCATGATCATCTCTAGAATACTTCATTATATGATTTACAATTATTATTCTAAAATATTTCAATTAGTTAGCTAAAATCTTGAGCCTGCTAAAACTAGCGAAATAGCATATTAGTTCAAGGTTAATCCAGAAAAATTCTAACCAACATTTGCTAATCTTTTGAACACAGAGAGAAAACCCTATACCACCATGTAGTCACTCTTCTAAGCTTAATACAATTTCTTGGGATTGATAAGAAACTGTGAATTCCAGTGAATTACTATTGTGTGGTCTGTCGGCATTGTTGAAGCCGACCACCAGCAACAAATGCAGAACTCGATACAGTCAAAGTAAACAATTGGAGTGGCTTCTGAACAGCATCCCCATCTCAGACATGCAGACGAGCCCAAGTCCAAGTGCAAGGGTCCAAAATTATGTCAACAAACAAATCGACTAAATGGTTGTGCCACTTGCCCAAGATCTGAGGAGACTGGATTGCAGTCAGCGACAGAAGTCGCTGGGCAGTCTCTGTTTACAAACAGTTCCCGATCAGGGGCGTAATTCGGTGAAGTGGACATCGCTGTAGACTTGTGCAAAGTTCCCCTTTCGCGGCTTCTTTAATACAACAAAATTGACTTTTTAATATGCCGAAATTTGATGTTGTTTATTTTTGTTAATCCTGACCAGCAAATCCTCGTAAAACACTCGTTATAAGTCTCCGGTTGAGTTTTCCACTTTGGTGGCAGCATTTTTACGCTTTCAGATAAAGTTTAGCTAACTTAGCATATACCATATGATGCATTCATAGATATACTTTAATTTTTAATAATTTGCTACACTGTTCTTCGCTATTATATGCTGAAAATCAAAACCACAGATATATTTCTGTAGTACATCTTCTTTGGTAACTTTAGAATGAAGTGTCAATAGCACAATTAGAACATATATCAAATCAGATTGTTAGGGTATTACAACTTCGACTTGCAAGCCAAGTACAATTTCATTTGATTTCTCTGTTGTTGTTTGTGCGCGTTATATGGATTTCCTGCCTTCCAGCGAATGCCAACGCCATGGACGATCGGCTCGGCTTTATGTAATCGAGATCGCGGGGATCGGCGAATGGAGACCGCAGACAGCAGACCGCAGAGAACGAAATCGCGATGGAGTTGCGCAAGTACTTTTTGTCGAATTTGATGTATATGTATTCACATTCGAGTATATCGCGCTGTAAACTGATTGACCATCAAGTGGCCATTTTAATTTGATTTCTTTTCTTTTATTATTTATTTTACTTGTCGCTCCCTTCTGTGGCCAGCAGGAAGTGTCAAGTTACAACTTTTTTTTTTTTGGATTTTTGGCATGAAAGCGGCGCATGCAACGATCCAGAAGTGGAATGAAAAAAATTATAACAACAAACAAATTGGTTAATGCCTTCAATGGGGCCGATGCAACATTAAAGACGATCTATAGTTTGAGCATTACGTCATGTTTTTAGATTTAGCAAATTTATGATGACTATTGATCATATTGCTGCTGAATAAGCACAAATCGATTCTGCTAAATCAGAATAAAGCAAATATTTTTGTAGTTAGCATTTCTCTACTAAATTACAAAAAAAGTCTGTCGTCTGTCTTGAAATATGGAAAGCGAGATTGTAAAATATTTAACTGAATCTAGGTGTGAGATCAAACTCTCAGCTTCACTTCTTACACCTGGAATTTGTGAGATTTGAAACCCTCCCTGGAATTTGCATAATCACAGCTAGAAGCAGAACCAACTTCGAGATCTGCGACATTTCTGTTTTTTGGCGCAGTTCAAGTGCACATTAAACAATAATTATGGAATTCTAATGCAGAACGTCGCTCTGCCAGACCCTGGCCGTGGGCTGGAAATTCGAGGGCGGGGTTAAAGAGTGGCTCAAGTGGTAGCTCCGGGGGCGACACGCAGCTCGTCAAACAGCAAGGAGGATGGGAGTGAAATTTATAGACACGGCAAAAAGTGGCAATGACAATTGGCGAGAGCTCAGGGTCCAGTTTGAGGCACGAGGCGGGGGCATAATCAGTGCCAGGGCAGAGGGCGTGGGGTGGCTGGTGACCGGGTAAGTTGTCAACGTTTATTATCCACACACACACAGACACAGACACCGACACACACACAGCTTGATTATGCTGCGTACTGTTTTTATGCCTGCAGTGCGACGTGTTGACGTCGACGTCGACGTTGTCGTCGATGAGTTTGATGAGCTTCGGCATCTGGGGTTGTTGCGTACGAGACTTCTCAGCGCGTCGCTTCTTTTTTATGCCTCGAGTGGACGCGCTTAAGTGGCTGCCACACTCCTACTACTAAACCACTTCTCACTGCGTTTTTGTCTTAATTCAATCGATAGTTCACACATGTAATCGCATGATTGGGGGGCTTCCTGTCAGTTCTCTTGTCGGCTGTTGTTTGTTTGCATGCCGCACACGTAGCAGCGACATTGTCCAAGTGCCACGGACCAGTTCCGCATCGCATCGCATCGCGTGTCAGGGCTTTAACGTGTTTAACTTTAACCTTAAACCGTAAATCGTTTGCCACTCAGTTGCCTTGTCATGCAAGTAAGTTGGAGCAAGTCCGGCCACTCATTAGGCTAATGAAGCTAACCAGTCGATGGCGCTTGAAAAGCTCATTAGTTCATTAGTTTGCCGTCTTCTTCTGTCCTGCGTAAAAGTTTTCTTCTGCAAAATATGCTCGTAAATCTCATCGTCTCTCGAGCTGGCAGCATGAAACTGCGAAAAAGCGAAATTTATCGCGCCAAAGGACAAGTGCCAAAAACTTTTCCCATCGCTTATCAATCATCGGCGTGTGTGATGGGTTTGTGGGTGGGACGAAAAACTTCCATAACCCAAAGTATCGCGCGTCCTTGGCGATTTATTGCCTCGTATAACAGTTGGTAAGCGATGCCAATTCCGTTGATGTTCGCAGTCTACTTACGCAACACTTGTACTACACTTGTGACACTAATTATGCTTACTACGTAATCGTCACATGTTTAAAAGAAACTATCCTTAAAATCGTGTGGGATTGCAAACGCAACAAATTCTACTCAATACACGTATATTTAAGATTTCATTCTAGAACTTTACTCTAATCTGGAGTTTAAATCGAGAGTGCGAGACGAAAAGCATGATAATCTAGTCACTCCCATATCGACGTCTATCTCCGGCTGGCATCTTGTTCGAGCAACCGGCAAACGGAGCGAACCATAAAACCATTCAAAATAAACCCACTTGTGCCCATTTTGCTCATGCCCATGCCTGACACGCTTTCTATCTCGTTCGTCTCTTCTTTTTGTTTAGTATTTCTGCGCCCCCAATTCACTGTGTCATTGTCTTGCATTTTTATTGATGGGCCGCTGTGCTGTTTTTTACGACTTCGCTGCCGCTGCCACTGCCGCTGCTGCCCCCCAGCCCGGGTCCAATGAACTGGACCGAACTGGACTAACGTGTGCGGCAAGGCTAGGCAGTGCATTTGTCGTTTCTCGAGGCGATTCTCATAGATATCCGCATCCGTTTGCCATGTATCTTTATCGCTTTATACCGCTTCCGTGCTTTCTTGCGTCTGCGGACGGGTCAGCTGGGGGATGGGTGCTCGCATAATTTCCGTAATGACCAATGATATAAATGGAACTCATTTGCCAGTCCCCCCTCGCCTGGGACACTGCTATTGATGCGCTGCCGTAAATCGAGCTAGTCTTCGACTGTGCCTGCGACTTCGACTCCTTTTAACGTTTGTAATAATAAATTAAATCACATTTTGGCTTTTCTTTTTTTCCTCTATGTGTGTAGTCTACTTTTGGGGGTCGTGTACGGTTCATTGGCTGTGCACAGCGTGTAGCATATGAGGATTGCCCTTAGCATTACCCATTCCACTTCCCTTTCGCTTCCCTTGCCCCGTGCCACAGTTTGGCAATTGCGATTGCAAATTGCTTGAATTTGATTTTGGCCATAAAAAAGGTTTCGCACTGTTTTGGCTCAGTTTAAGCAGCGGTTTTGGGTCAACCTTCTGCAGAAGGTTGTGCAGCACCCCGTTGCCGAACTCGAAGCCAGCAACCAGGTAGTTGTAGCAGGTGCATCCACATTATTGTTTGCTTTTTCGCTTTACGATTCTTCATATTTATATGCGAATACTGTATGCTTATTATACTTGCATATGAATCTCATGTTGATACTCTTTTTTCCGTTTTGGGTTTCCACTTTCCGTCGACTCGACAGTTTTCTGTCGCTTATTTTGGAGCTTATATAAAGAGACAACCAAAAACAAATGCCGCACCACAAGTAGATGAGTAATGAGCACACTTATATACTACGCCATGTACAAATAAAGCTATATGTTCAAGCACTAGATAGGTAAGAGATCTGCATTGCAATATTCGCGGAAAATCCAGAAAGAATGCATTTGAAAATGTTTGACAGATCAACGAAAGTCTTCGTCGGAAACCAACTGATAACAAAATGTAAAAATATTCATCAAATTCCTAATGAAATTGGACGTATATATAAAGCGTTGAAGTTTCCCATGTCAGCCAGTTTATAGTGAATCATGTAGATAACTGAGAATTTTATAGAAATGCGCGATAAAGAAAGCAAATACTGAAAGTCCTGTGGTCTGGAATATTTATTTCTAATACTACGAGTTTCCTACAAAGCGACTAGTTATGACGTTCTATTCGTACTTTTTACGCAGCGCCGATCTTGGAGAATAATTTGAAAGAATCATTCAATGTAACTGATAGTCTTGACATTGGGTTCCTTGTCGACAATGATCAAACAAATAAATCTTACTAATGTTTGTTATGAATGGATATTAGGTTCTAGCTGCCACAAGCTCATCAATTGTCACCCTAAAAATGTTCCCACCAGCGTGGGAACATAAACAGTAAGTAGTAGTAGAGCATGTAGCACGTTCGCCTATAAACAATTAGAATTCAACTGAAATCGGAACATCAGGAAAAACTTTATAAATAATCGTTGTTGAACGCGAACATATATATATATATATTTGCATGTTTGTATGGGTGCAGACGTCTGTCTCGAGGGATTTGTAAGAGACCTGTTGATTTGTGCTGATTAGAAGAAAGACGCGATGCAAACCGATTGCAACACGTGGGGCGGCAAAGGGGCAAGCCAAGGGGCTGCCGCACTAGAACGTTGCGAAGTGCTCGTGTCAGCACTCTGGGGTCGTCTGTGTCGGTCAATGAACCGCGGGGCGGAAAACAGAAAAAAAACAAAAAGCAAATAAAAAAGCGAAAAACTGATTGCGATTGCAATTTAGCACTCAAGTTGGGTTTACGTTTTGGGTGCTTTTCAGCTATGAGCACTACGGGGAAATGCACGCGCCGCAGTGACGACGAATTATGCACTTAATGAGGTTACAATTAAATCCACATTTTTTATGCGTTTTTCTTCTCAGTTTTTTCTTTACATATACACATAATTTTTTATGCTATTTTCAAAAATGTTTATAATAAATTGCATTTAAATTTCGACAGCATAATGTTATCAGACCGAGCCAACAACAACAACAACAACCACAACAACAAATTCGTTTGCGCAAATTGTTTTTAGCGCTGAATTTGCAATAAGTTGAAAGGTAGGCAGAGAAAAAGAGTTAAAGAAGCATCGAAATTAAAGCCAAAGAGTGCACGAATATAATGTGACTGCACCTGGTTTGGATAACGACGAAAGCTCTTTTCAATCTAATCAATTTAAATTATCATAAACCTATGCGATAGCTTAAATGAAGTGTAGCTGGATGAACTTCTTAAATAATAGATTAATAATTTAATAAACCAATTAAAGAAGCATCGAAATTAAAGGACAAGGATGCAAGAATATAATTTGACTGCACCTGGCTATATAAACTCTGTAAAAGCTAACCAATTTAAATTGTAGTTGGATGAACTTTTTAAATAGATAGATCAATAATCTAATAAAGTAGTTAAAGAAGTTTAAAACTAACTAAATGAAATTCTCAAAAACCTATTCATTAGTTTAAATGGAAAGTGTAGCGGGATGAACTTTTTTAATAATATTTTATAAATTCGTATTTCCATCGTTTTTTATGTTAGATACGTCTAAAGTTAGAAATGCCTTGACTAAGATTGGATTTCAATTGGTATTGTGTATATTTACTATAACTGCATATGCCCTTTTTGTGCCGCAGAGAACGGATATCGAAAATCGATTGCAGAGATCAGCAGTAAGTGGTAACGTCTTTTCCGTCGCTTAATTTATTTATTGTGCTCGCGCAAATGCAATTTGATGATTTAATTAATATTGAATTACATGGTTAATGCCTGGCCTCAACTCGCCGCACCGCGTCGCCTCTCAGCCTGATGTCCAATTATACAATCATCAACATTTCAATCTGCATGTTTATCGAGACTGCTGTCACAACTGTACCTGTATATGTGTGTGGAGCACAGGGACTCTTAATTTATGCCTGGCAAATATTTAGCATACAAACACACAACTTGCCGAGCTTATTAATTAAGAGCAGTCAACCTCCCTCGCTCTCTCTCTCTCTCTCTCTCTCTTTGTCTCGCCTGCTGCTCCCCCTCGCTCTTTGTTTTTGCGTGTCGCCTTCTTTGCTCTGCGTGGCCAAAAATCGAGAAATCATAAAAGCGTAAAATCGAAATGCCGCCATTTCGTGGTGGCTGCTGCCAAACTTGCAGACTTCCTGTCTGCCTCAGCGCCGTGTCGAGAGTCGTCTGTCTGCTATGGATGCCATCCTCCCTCTTCTCCCGCCGCCCTTGCAGCCTACACCCCTCGGTGGCTGGCTTTATTAACACGCATATCAATTCATTTTGATTGTAATTTATGCCGTGACCAATGGCTGCATATCGCTCACATCACCCCATCCTCGTGCCAATAAAATTATTGTTTATAGATATGTTGCGGCTGCAGTTAAAAGATACACAGCAAGGATACGCTGGATATGGTACATGTCATATGTGTGGCTGGATAATTGCTCTGTTTTCTTGGCCCGTTGTTCACTGGACCGTTAAGTTCGACTGTATGTGGAGCAGGGGTACTATGAGTAAAGCAAGTACTCTCTAGTTCAAAGTGCTCAACTACTGGATACCTTTCCATCAATCCCCAAGTTATGTTCAATATGCACTACCATTGTGAGTTATAAATGGTGTAGAGACTTAGCTAATTCAATCAATAAAATTAAAATAATGATAGCCAAAACTTTCAGCTCTAATCTTAAAGTTAGAGGCAGACACTTTGTTGGAATTGTAGTTAAAAATAATTGTAAGACAAGCAAAATGATCCTATGTCTACATTTATTGAGAGTATTAAGTGAATTATATTTATAAAAATTGTAAGTCGAGAGCTGTTTGAAAATAGGTCTGAAATATTCATGACATCTTCTTCTGTAGTTGGCACTGACCATGCCCCAATCAGTCTAATTGGACTGACCGTTGGCCCTTTTTCCAAATCAGGCAATAGTTGTATTGCCTTTCGTCGCCCTCGACGGTCGAGTCAAAAGACAAACGCCGACAAATGACCCAGCAATGAGCTGGGTAAATGAATCAATGAATGTGAATGCGAATACGGCAACAAGAATGGAAATGAATGTATTCGGTAACAATTCATTAAGCAAATAGAA
Source organism: Drosophila rubida (assembly GCA_035046165.1). Taxonomy (NCBI): domain Eukaryota; kingdom Metazoa; phylum Arthropoda; class Insecta; order Diptera; family Drosophilidae; genus Drosophila; species Drosophila rubida. The sequence goes on along the minus strand of JAWNOF010000014.1, from coordinate 12,599,677 downwards.
ATGTGCGCTAAACGCATTAAGAGATTAGCACACATAACAGGGAGACACGGAGAGAGGGGACCAATTCTCATCGATAAACTGGTGAACACAGTCGACAACTGGGCAACTTAATGACCCTCATTTGATGTAAACACAACCAGCGCCAGGGGCACCATTACGAATATACTGGCAAGGAATGGAGCGATGAGTTGGCCAACATTTAATTGCGAACCAGAAACCAGAACCAGAGACTCTTTCATGTGTGGTTAACTTGACTCGGCATTCGAGTGTGTGAATAGGTGTAATCATTTGCATTGCTTTATTAAGTGCTCATTGTTCCAGCAACAATGTGTCCAGATCCACGCACAACCTGCAACCGGAAATTGCCCGTTCAACTACACTTAAGTGCAATTTACAACCCGGTTCATGGCATGAGCTCTACGGGTTGCCTTACTCTTTTTGTAGCCCAACAAATTTGCTATAATTGCAACTGAAAGGATTTGGCAGGATACTCAATAATTTGATTAATTACTCGAGCATCTTATTTTTCTCGATTTTCTGTCTATGGCATTTGACTTTTGTATCCATAAAAGTATGCTACCCATTCGAGCATTCCATACTTAGCTTCCTCGCATGCATTTCTTTACCTACTATATAGTTTGTTTACCCTCGTCATCGATATTCCCAGCCATATCTTTGCTACTTGCACTAGTCCTCTACTTCCTGCTTTAACCTGTCTGTCGATGCTTCAGCTTTCCCCCTGGCTGTTTTCGTTTTCCATCCGCCAGCATCTAGGCTGACCCACAAAGAAAATATTCAGTCGACGAATGTCACGTTCCGCTTGGTGAGCTGCGAATGCACGTTATCCTTTTCATCAAATGTAGTCTCCTTTGTTGTGCTCTGTGCGATGTGATAAACGTTTATGATTATTTTTATGTTCGTTCGCTGAAGTTTCGACTTGTCTGCCAATTTGACGTTGATATCTCGGCTCCTGATTTACTTAAAATAGCACAAAGCGATGCGTCGCAGTGACCAGGAGATTCCATCGCCTTCCTCCCTGCCAGCAAATGCAATTTATGTGTGGCAAGTGGCAGAAAAAAGTAAAAGACACCACACGTGACTGCAGCGAGCAGCGTCCCCGGTGGTTAGTCAACATAAAAGTCAGGGCCGTGTGGCCCAGCTAGCCAATGGTTCTCTGGCAACGGGCATTCTTCATCCATCCATTCAGCCCACATGTGTGAACAAATATTTTTTAGATGGTGTCGCCCATTTTATGCGGGTTTCGGACCAGCTCCAGCTCCAGCTTCAGCTTCGGGCTACGTGTCATTTGGTCTATCTGGTAGTACAAATCTTTGGGGCACCCCCCGGCATCACAATTTCCATAATCGCTGGTTAAACAAGGCCGCACACACACACACGCCTGGTCAAACTGACCACTGCAGCACTACGGTCAGTCCACGGTCCAGGACGATGGGAAGGACAACCCGTTTATGATGCGCACACATTCCGTTTTATGGGTATGCTCATAAGCCTTTTTGAGGGGCGGCAAACGTACATACATGCATTGTGGTCGTTGTTTGAATTATGCTTTACATATTTTTATTCACTTAACACATTCCCACTTCCTGCGCACTGCCAGGCGAGGGGGGGTGGCGGTAAAAGGGGAAGAGACTTAATCAAATTATGGCTTATCTTGACTTAGCGGAGGTCAAAACGCAAATAGCCATAAACATGTAGATTATACACGACACCAGCTACCACAAACCAGAGGCTCAAGCGGTCAAGCAAATTGCCAGGCTGGTGCTTCGCCTTTTGTGTGTCGTGAATCCTTTTGACCTTGTTTCCCTGCTTTCTTTCTTTTTTGTCTTTTTGGGTGCTTATTTTATTATCCAAAATTTAATAGGCTTTTTCGACTGCACTGCAAAATGTAATTAATACAACAATTTTATGTGTTTGCTCTGCGAAAGTCAAACAAACTGTTAAAACGAAACTCAAGATACTAAATCGAATACGGAAGAGTTATAAATTCAGCAAGATTCTACAGTCACCTTAACATACATAAAGTTTCTAATCAAAATGGTCTTTTCGATTCAGTTAATCTGATAAGTCAGCCGATGAAACACAATTCCTTCAAATTACAAAATATCAAAAGAATAATCCAGGTCTTGAAAAGTTTGCGTGGCGGAAGAAGATAAGTAAATACCTATTTAAAATGTACAGTTATTTAGTGAAAATTAAATTTTGAAGCACATGAATCTAGTCTTGTCGTTTATAAATAGAAATCAACATCAAAGTCTTTCTGCTTTTTAATACCAAGACACAAATGAACTGCGGTCTTTTTAAGCGCACAACAACCACAAAAAATTGCCAAAAATCTGGTCTTTAACTAACCAGAAAATCTATAAATATCGACAATAACAAAAACAAGTCGAAGAGCGACAAAAATTGTTGAGGAGCCCGTGGAGCAAACCATGTCACAAGCGGCATCATTTCGTGCTCAATTCAAATGTTGTTCAATCTCATTCAAACAATTTGTATTGTAGTTTTATTACCACAATAAAACGGATTAAGCAGTTCGGCTACAAAAGGGATACAATGAACCCTGCTAGCAAAGTGGGCGTGCCGAAGGCGTCGCCCTCGTTCTCGTCCTTGTGTCGTGTATCAAGGATGTAAGGACCCATGCGCGCTTGCATGTATGTGGAGCGTCTTTTAAATTGACTGAATTTCCGCACGAATTAAATTTTGCTCGCAAGCATGCAGGAAAAAAATATTTCATGCATCAACTGGCAGACAAAATGCTGGGCGATGGGCGTGTTGGCCATATTATAGAGTCCTTGAGGCCATTGCCGGCATTTTTCACACTTTTCTGTTGTTGTACAATCAACGACACGTGGCAAGTGCCATATAATTTATATCAAGCAACTGAGCAGTAAAAAATCAACGTCTTCCCCTGTCATTTTTTTATATATTTTGTATACCCTACAAAGTTTTCATGGTAATATGGTTGTCTTCATATTTACGGAAATTATACGCAATAGGAAATGATAAATAAAATTATAAATAGTGGAAGAACAAACTCTAATTACCTTTATACAATTTAATGTGCAGTAAATTAAACAATACTCTTATGAGATTTTTATAGAAAATACAATGTCAAAATAGATCGAAGGGTATCACTGAGTTCATACCATACTTTATTTTACGTTTTTACTCTCGGAGAGTGTCAAATTTGATACGCTCAATCTGCTTTTAAAGTTGTTTTTCAAAATTTTGCTAAAGTGAATTTTTAAAGCTCACAGACTTTTTGTCATTTTCGAATTGTCAACGTTGCTGACCACTTCAAGAGATTTGCTTTGCCATTGACAAGTTCATTTAGCTTAAAAGAATTTTTCGCATTATGAAAAGAAATTAATTTCTTGCTCGAACGTAATAATTCTTTTCGAAATACTTTTCTTTGGATATTCCCTAAGCAGCTTTACAAACATTGTCAAAGTTATCTTTTTTTTTTTTATATCAATTTTAAAAGATTTTCCGGTGCAACTGTTCCTTTCGCTGTCAAAGTTTTGCCCGTTTTGCTTGTGATCCCTATCTAAATCTATTACAATTCATATTCATATGCCGCACACACAAACTTCCCCTCCTTCTCCGCACTTCCTCCCCCCGAGCAACCAAGATGACATAGTCAAAAAGTGAAATCAAGTGTTAAAGAGTTTTGAAGTCGGAAAGTCTCCCTCCCCCCTCCCACAGCGATGTCGCATTTCTTTTTGTAGCCCTTTTTACGAGTATTTCCCGTTTTTCTGCTTAGCCTCATATCGAAATAAACATACTTTATCCGTTATTGCCGTCAAATTTATGGTTTCTTAAATGCTGCCCCCACTTTCTACTGTTTCTTCACTGGGTGAAATTTGAGACGCACATGCTACGCATTATGCAAGGCAAATTGGGATTTTGAAAAGGGTCGCACTGCAATATCTATGACCAGTTCCTTAGATGTGGCCAACACATTGGTTAGTACGTCCACAGCTGGCCAAGTTTATTACGAGATTTTGTATTGAAAGTTTCAATCATTTGTAGCTTAATTGATAAATATGCTATTGTAGTTGTTGTTTTTTTATCAAGCGCCACGAAAATATAACAAACTGCATTCACAATCGCAATTAAAACCAAGTTACAAGGTCACAATTTTTGCACAGACAAGGGAAAAATGCTAAAAGTGACGACGACAACGACGACGCCGCTAACAAAAATGCAATTTTGCACATGAGAAACAAATGTATATAGCATATACAACTGCATGTGTGTGTGTGTCGCCTTTCCATGGAATGCAATTGAAATCCGTGACAACATAATGCCAGCAAGCGGCGACAGCGGGATGAAGTGAAGGAGGAGGACGGACGGACGGAGGAGGAGACCAGCAGACACCACCTACCCCAATGTAGACAGCAGCAAAAAATATTTCCCAGCATTGCTTTTGCGCAGGTCCGAGACTGGAAAATAAATTACAAGTGCTCCAGCTTCGTAGTAGGGGCAAAGGTTGGGTTGGCGAGCGACACCAGACGAATCCCTACAACAATAACAACAACTACATCAGCAGCAATGCATAAAGCAATAATGGCGGCCGTAGCTGCTGATTCTGCTTCTGCTGTTGAGGTGTGATGATAAAGAGACGCACGCATAAAGAGCGTAATAGAAATTAACGCAAAGAGGAGTCAAAAGCAACAACAAGTATGTGTATTAGAGTGGAGCAAGCGCATAATTCATATTTAACAGAAATAGGAACGCCCACTTGCTTTGCTCTCATTCCTTACGCGTTTGCCTATATTTGGCGGAGTTCTTACAATTATGTTTTGCGACATGCACATACATATGCACGCATACATTGGCAAATTCCATATTAATATGTATGTATGTATGTGTTACTGATGCAAGCAAATATTGACTACTCACTTGTGATTGTGTGTGTGAGCTCACGTCCAAAACTTACATTATTATTACTATGTGTTGTGGTCCACACGATTATTTGCACGTTTAATTTGTAATGGCGTTGCTCTCTCTTGTTTTATTTCACTGTTTGCTTATGTTAAACGCGCACTATTGTTTTTTTTATCAGCTGCACCAATTGGAGAAAACTCTTATAAGCGGCGTACATCAACTACAGCATTGCCAACTGATCTCGGGATTTGCAAAAGTATCGATATCGATCGCCTTTCTGTAATTCGATAAATCGACACCTGCTTGTCGAAGAGAAGAAGTAAACAAAAGCGACAAAATAAAGAAATCATTAGAAAATCGTGTAGCACATTAGTCCAACTGTCGGCACCACCCACAATTTGCCATTATGTTGAACACGCAAGTCAATTGATGCAATTTGTTCGACAAGCTGCCGGCAATTGGGTCGCTTGCTAGCTAGTCTTTAGCTAGTCCTTGCTTCTTGTGCTCCCCAGTGGCAATTTGACATGAGAGTTGAAAATGCCGTAACAGGTTCACGGTCTGTCGACTGCTAGTTGGGTGTGGAGCGCTGCGGGGGTGTTGATGGGAGGGAGTTATGTGTGTGTGTGTGTGTGTGTATGTGTGGGTTCATCAACAGTTTGCAGCTGCTTTGCTGCTGATTTAAGGGTTGATGCTGCCCTTAAATGAATTGCGGCGATTTATTGCGGTAATACTCATTTAGTCACCCGAAAACAGTGGGAGCTGTGGCCCATGTTCAAGACGAGTGCAAACAATGCACACAATAAAAATAAATCTCCAACTGGTAGTGTGGTATAGGCGGACAGGAGGTTGAGTTGGTAGTGGAAGTCTACAAAACGTTTCTTGCTTGTACAAGTTACAAGTGTGTTTAGTTATACCCGTGGGAAGTCGTCTGTGGTGGCGTTTTTTTTTAATGGTTGTCAATGTCCACCGTTCGTCGAGTTGCCAATTACTTCGATTATTATGAACTGAAGAACTAACTTGTATTTGGTATTCATGTCACTTGCAGCAGTTGGCAACTCTAGTCTGCCTATTACAATAATCGCTATAATTGGGCTTTGCTTTGACCAAAAGGAAAAAATACGTGCTGTGAATTACAGTTTGGTTAGATTTGCTCATCGCATGTTCTTGCGGTGGCAATTAATAAGCCAATTCCACAGCTCCACACTTATCAGGGGTTGGCGTAAATCAGCATTATGTTGAAAACGGAAATGAAAATGAGCTCAAAATTCAATTACAACAAGGTAAGGGGGCTGTCTTAAGTCTTGCCTTGTCTTTCGAGTACCTGCGATGCTTGCATACATAAATCAAGATGGTTGCCCCCACCTGTCGCTACCCACATAATTTTGTCAAGCGAGGCGTGCGTCTTATTATTACATTTTAAGCGGCTTTAGAAGCAACCAACTAAGGTGCTCATAACTCACTTGCTTTGCTTGGCTGGTTGCACGATGCTTGTCGCTTACATTTTAATTTATTTTCTAATTTATGACCAGATCTGCGTCCATTCACAGGTGGCGTTGCCACCCAATCAGAATAGTGTGCCCCAACGATAATTACTTGATAATGAATACTGGCAACATAATAACATAATTAATCGATATTAAATGAGCAGACTCAAAACTCAAGGAACAATAAACGCCGGAAAACCCACAAAAGGTTAAATTAGACGAAGTAATTGTTACCGACACAGACAACAGACAACAGTCACCCACCATCTACGTCTGCAGCAGATTGGAGGGTTGGACCCCGACACAATGCACAGCAAACAGTTAGCCAGGCACGCACCAAGCACTATGGGGAAGCTCGTTCAATTTTTGATTTTTAAGTGTACGGCAAGTGGAGGGGTGAGGAGAGTAGATTGCTGTCAGAGTAAAGCGCACAAAGTCACACGGCAGGTGGCGGCGGGTATGTGGGGTGGACCGCAAAGTGATTTAAATGCATCCTTAATGGGATGAAATTATGTGCTCCGTCTGATTTGCGGTTTCACGCAGCACTCCACTCAACGCTGCCCTTGAGTTGTGCCCCACACCTATTCTACCATATATTTCATTATTCTGAATATGCATAGGCTTGCTTTTTGCGCTTTTGATGTGCAGACAACAGCCGGCTGAAGTGGACCATATCCTTTCGACAGTCATCAGCTTGAAGCTAACTTATAATTCTCTCTTAAACTACATTTTTTAATTAAAAGCACTTATCAAATTCTTCTCAAAGTGGAGAAATTTGATGAGCGACGCGCGAAACACACAAATCCGCTTAAAATCATTTCAGGGTACAATTTGTAGCTTTCGCCGTTTATGGGTCACATTAAGTCTTTCTTATCTATGCTAAGCAGCGGTCGCATTCTCATTGGACGCCAATGACCGACTTCGCAATGAAGCTTAACTAATGGCTGGTCCCAGGTCGAGCGATAAATAGAGATAATTTTTATAAAATCATATTGTTAGGGGCTTTTTAAATATTTAAGTGTTGCCACAGAATTCTAGTAAACCTCATCAAAAATACTCTACTTTGTGTTAATAATTAACTCTACTCTACTACTGTCTTAATAATTAATCTGTTACATTTATATCTTTTGCAAATTGAAAAGGAACTTCTGAGGTGGCAAATGTCCATTTGGAGCGTTAAAATTTAAGCGCAGTTCTATAGCCGATTGGTTTACATATTCATAACGATGTATACGCTTGGAACGGCTTCTAAGATCTGCAGCCGTTCCAGGAAAACTGATGACTTTGGTAACCAAGTGCGGCTCTGGCACATAAAAATCATCCCCTACAACAAAAATAGACAATTTTAGCAAACAAACTATGAGGAATTTACAGAACTTACCTGGTAGCGCGTATACCATGCTATCAGTGCAATTATACACTACGGGTAGAAACAAAGTAGTGCCTAACATACTGCGTTGCACTGCAAATTCATGCAACTTGTGGTAATCCTTTATTCCTAGCAGGCGCGACAGCTCGTAGATTTGTGGAGGCAGAAACCACAGTTTCTCATGTTGATATAACGTCAAAAGTTCTTTGGGTGAGCGCCACTAAATTTGTATTCAGATTAAATTAAAGTGTGTAATGTTGTAAGTCATTACTTTACCAGACACTCCTTGACTTCCGTAGGTTCCACATGTAGACTAGGGTGCCCATTCACAAAAGCCATAAAGAAAACCGTTTCATGACTGCAAAATAGAAAGTATTATTATGAACTAATAATCAGCACAACTAACGAGTAAGATAATTTAATTTATCTTCATCTTCAGAACATGTGGAACTGTGATTGCCAATGCAGTCTTATGATAAGATTGTTCCACTAATGAAACGTTGAAGACCAAACAATATGGCTGTTATAGCTATAGATAACGGGTTTAATAACTTACCCTTTTTTAAGAATTGCTGGACTAGCCCACGCAGACCACTCTTGTAACGCCCATAAATCCGGTACCACTTGCAGTTGACGACACAGCTCTAGAAACTCACTAGGTTTGTCATGAACGCGCCGCTGCCACGCCTCCCGATCAAAGTTTTGCTGGAACTCCGCGCATAGCTTTTCATCATTAATCTGCACCAGCTGCTCACGTGTGCGACACAATAGAATTCCAACCTCCTCGAAGCATTCACGTAGCGCAGTTAAACGTAGGATTATCTCTCTGATGTAGAGTAGCATAATGATTAGATTTAATCTCAATATGATTGTGCACCTTGAACTGACCGCGCCCATATTTTTGAGCGTTTAAAGAAACGATCGTAGCAGCCGTTGCCCTGCGGTGCCAACAATCCGGGCCGATCATCCCTAATCAGCACCAGACGGCGCAGTGCGACTTCTGGGACACCAAATTGATCGAAATATTCCAACCAGGCGATGCCCTCATCCCCTTCACTGTCCAATACTCCACCTGGGAAAACACACTGATTTTGAACCATGGCTGTTGCATCGCTCCTTTTCAGCATGAGCAGCTGTTGAAAAGGTCAAAGATCAGATTTTGTTATTTCCACTTGTTGATGCAACTTACATTGTAATCATTGACACCTGTTGATGACTGTGATACTAGAATTAAGCTCGCCGAAATACGGTATTTTGTTGCAGTCGTCATTTTGTGTTATTAAGTATTTGTCATTTATGCAGCGACAAAATAATAGCCTATTGCTGCAGTTAAAATAATTGTTGCGAAGTTGCGAAGACCATAAAACTAAAGCCGATAACTTATCGATACATTTACGATTATTATTCAATCCGATTACGAAATGATAAGCGCCGACAACGGCAACGACAGCTATCAGAAACGGGGTAGAGGTGAACTTGGCACATTTGCTTACTTAACTTGATGACAACAACAAACAATTCATTGCACACAGACTTCCCAAATATATATTTATTTTGTAATCAACACTATGCCATATACAATGCAAATGTATTTCATGCTTTTATGCCTTCGGGCTAACAATTAATCATGCCAGTGGAAAATAGGCGATTTGTTTATGGGTACAATTTTGCTTAGATTTCTTTTTTTAGCAGTGCATAAATTTGATTTTTATACTAACATCAGTTTTCAGTTGTTTCGTACATATAAATCTTAGTATAGAGTTCCCGTTTAATGGCTAAATGTTTTTACAGGTTGCCTGTGCAGTTGTGTGTGTTGTGTCTGTGAGGTGAATGTGTGAGAAGCGGAAGAGAAAGAGTATGGTGTGTTGGTGTGTGGTGGGGAATGCAACTAGATTTCAAAGCTGTTCGATACACCGATTTCAAGTGGTTGTCGGCCGCCGCTTTGTGCTAGTCATCGTTACAGCGTATGCTTTTTACTCTCTTAATCTTTTTTCTTTTCATCCACGGGCAGCTCATCATCATCATCGTTTTCGTTATCGTAGTCAGTCGGCTGCTCACCATTACGCAGCAACTTGCCCACATACTCGTATTTCTCCTTGAACTGCATATCCCAATCGCGAATCGAGTCCATTTCCATGGCTCCAAGATCGCTCAGGTCATCGTACTCTTCACTATCGTTGGCTACCACATTGAAGGTGGCCAAATTACGCGATGCATCGCGACCGGCAAATGTAGCATATGGGCCGCCTGGGCCGTAGAAACGTTTACCCTTGGTGACGTCATAAACATTGCCGTTCACTGCAATCAAGACTCGACCATCCGGCTGAGTGCCATCGTAGGGGCGCAGCTCCTTGATCGTGAAGTCACGACGTAGCTTTGGCAACTCTGGTTCAGCCTGTTGCTGCGACAAGTCGCGAGCTCCCGGGCCTTCAGTGCGATCGCGTACAATTTTATAGACCAAGAATATGATAATAGAGAGCAGAGCCAGGTTCATGGGACTGTAGAATATTTCGCGAAATGCCGATGCCAAAAATGACGACGACTCGACTGTTGCATCAGCCTCAATTGTGTTTTGCGTCTCCATATTTTTTAAGCGTACTTTTTTTGATGAACGAACTTTGCACACGTTTGTCTTCCGTCGCGCTTGTGTTTTATTGCGCCTTCTGTGTATTTATGAGATGGAAATTAACTTTGTCGTCACACGCAAATTCACGCACATAAACCTTGCATTTATTTTATATTCACAATATGTTCTTTCTAGAACAATAGATTCCACCCTGTGTTGGTGTAAACCTGTGCCTGCCTTAAACAGCTGAATGGTAGATTACAGCTGACAGAAAAAATAAGCAGTCAATCGGTTATCGGCAGTTTATCGGTACTTGTTCCTAAACATAACGGACGACAAAAACTGAACAAGAGTTTATCAACACTGCCTTTTCAAAGTCGTGCATAATGGCAAATGCGAAAGAAAAACGGCGTATACTGATTAGAGCGCAACAACCAAATTAATGACGGTTTGGTGGAGCAAAACAACATAAAGAATGGTTCGCAGATAGGTTTAGAAGCGCACAACCACGTGCCGCACACAGCAGCGACCTCAATGGTGCAAGTATTTAAGGGGCAGTAAATGCATTTTGAAGACACTTCCACTTACAGCTTCCAAACCAAAGCATCAATTGGATCAACATGAAATTACTTCTGGGAATCGTCTGGCTGGGATGCATCTTGTATGTCAGCGCTGGCGACAGCAAAGTGCATAGAATCGAGGATCTGCTCTCGGAGAATACCAAGCAGCTGGCCGATACAAAGATTCTAATGGGCCACATTGATGCCACAAACAAGCGAATTAAGGAGGGCGTTGAGGAGCAACAAGTGTGGGTGGCTGCCATCAAAAATGTGGATGTTCTCTTGGTCAAACTTAATCAATTTCTGGACGCACAGTCTGTCGTTGTGCTGGAGGCTTTGCGCAACATAACGCACAAGTCTGGGCAATACACCGAGCGTCTGTCCAAAGATCTCCTTGGTCTGGCGCAATTGCAGCTGTCGACGAAACAGCAAATCCTCAGTCTGGAGCAGAAGATGGAAGCCTACCAAAAGCATGTGTTGCGCAATGCACGCAGCATCGACAACAACATCTTGGAGCTGACCAAACTTATAACGCGGGCAGTTCTGCCACAGCTCAATGGACTGCAATGTTCCTTTGACAGCCTGGAAACGTCACAGATCAACGTTGAGGTGGAGCTGAAGGGTTTGGAGCGCATCAAGGATATCACCGACGATTCGAACAGCAAGCTCAACACTCTGGGCGAACAACTGAATAGCCTGAATCGCACTCAGCAAGCTAGTCTCTCCGTGCTGTCCTCAGCTGTGAAGCAACTAAAGCCGTTGAGTTCCTGGCACATAGAAAGCGCATTGCGCGAACTAATTATATCGCAAAAACGCATTGAATTGGACTTGGAGGCATGCCAAAAGCACTCGCCTCCACCCTACAGCATACCCGAAAGTCCCGCTTCATATGCTCAATCTTATGACCCGCAGCCAACAAAAGTGCACGCTCGGACGCAAGCTGGCAAACAAGTTGATTTGGTGCAGGCCTGGAGCATTAAGGAACCGAGTCAGCAGAGTAAGTTTAAATTCCTTGCAACTGCCTAGTAGAACTAACCTTTGTATTTTCTTTACAGGTGCAAGTTCCACCTCATACTACGCCAGTGCGTATGCTAGTGCTCCACAGTCGAAACCAAAGCCTGCAAAGCCATCGAACCCCAGATACAGTAATTATGGGCCAAGTCCGGCTAAGCCCAACCCCGCATACAGTAATTATGGCTCAAGTCCGGCTAAACCCAATCCCGGATACAGTAATTATGGATCCAGTCCTGCTAAGCCAAACCCTGGACATTCGGTGTCTTGGCAACAACCTCTACCATGGGAAAGCTACGGCTCAGTTGCACTTCCAGCACCAGCACCCAAGCCAAAACAGTCACGCTCAGGACGTAAACGGCCAGCCACTGTTCCGCAACCATGTTCTCAAGAACAATATCAAGAACAGCCACTCAATCCAAGCCACTACGCGCCAGCAGTTAGCTATGGGCCAGCGCCATCGTCACAAGAATCATATGCCCACCAATATCAGCAAAAGGGCTCCAAGCCAGGTCAGGCAATTTCGTGGTATAGCGTTGACGGAAAATCGACCAGCTACTAAAGGACTTTTGCTTCATGACCGATGAAATCGACAAGTTCCTACCAAAACTAAATTATATTTTACCCAATTAGCAAAATTTTTCTCAATTTAATAAATAATTAACTGAAAAACTTCGAACAATATTTTTCAAATGGTTATGCAGTATTTGCATTGTTAATCAATAAATACAACTGAGTTGATGGTCACTTACATATAATTCAGGCAATAACTATCTCTATAAGAATTACATGTCTGGGAAGCTACTGCATTTTTTGTGAGCTTTCAGTTAAAAGGTTTTTTAGGTAACTGGGTCAAATTAAGGTAAAATCTGAGAGTAATAACTGCGATGAAAAATATATTTTACTATTGAGAGATATTATTTTTGTTTGGTAAAGATCAATGGCGCTCTGTGAGGTATTTTTATATTATTTTAATTACACAAGTTATATAGTTACATAGTAAGCCAGCCCTATTTGCTGTCCGTGTAAGTATGTGGATTACATGATATATAAAAAGCCAAATTTATATGAATTTTTGGGTGACACACGCTTATTTATGGAGGTATTACATATTTGTAAATGTAATACCCTCTATTAAAAAATGTTTGTATTAATGTGTGACGCATTTATACAGTTGAAGTATATCTGAATTAATAAATTGTGTTTTACCTTCAAAATAAACATTTAAATCTTATGGACTATTTATTATTGATTCTTAATATCCTATTTGTAGACACTTTGTTTTATATGTCGTAATGTTATTAGTCAGTCTTGAACACGTCTTACTATATCTAAGAAGTTATGAGTACTTCAATTACAAAGAATATTATAACAAGTATGCGTATTTCAATAAGAAAAATTTAATAAAGTTAGAGAATATTTTCATGACAAAAACTGTGACGTATATTACTTGAGAATTTCCATTAAGCAAATCCGGAATTTCTTCTTCGGTTGACTTTAAGCTTCCGAAAATTGCTTAATTTGACACGTTTGTTTTGACCAACGAGACGCTACGAAACTATTTATAGCTTAATCATCTAAAAATGTTCAGACGTGACTCAATGTTCCAATTCGCTGTCAGAAATGTCGTTGAACCACTTAAATTAGATAAGACGAAAGGTCGACTTAAGATTCAGTCTTGAAGATAATACCGGTATCTTGAATTAAAACCGTGGTCCAAAAGATTAGATAGCTTGGCGCACATGTGATAATGCAAAACTAAACTGGGTCAGAGATCGTTTTCTAACTACAATCAAATGGACTATTTATAGCACTTACTACAAACCCATGACACTTGGGGCCTGATTAACCCACTGACGACCTGACACGTGCCATTCGGCGTTCAATTTGACTATTTAAACTGGAACCCAAGACACCGAAAGGCAGTTGTGGGATCATAGTCGAAGTCAAACCATGAAAAGCCAACTATTCGTGCTCATCATCTGCATTGGCGCTTGTGTCGTCTTTGCTCAGGAGGAGGAGCTCATCGAGGTATAACCAAACAAGTCCTAAAAAAAAACATTTCAACAAAAATAATATCAAATTTCCTTCAGATCCAGCCTAAAGTAGCAAAGTCACCTGAAAAGGGTATAAGCGATTCCCAAATCCGACGCATTTTGGAGGACAACACCAAAACCCTGGACAGTCTGGATAGAAAGACGCACACCATCAGCAACACTCAAAAGGGCATTGAAAGCAAGTTGAAGACAATTGCTCGAGATTTGTCCGAAATTGAAATCATTGAAAATGGCATCAAGCAACTGGAGAAACTCACCGCAGACAATTTCAAGACCACAGCCCAGGGAATTAAGAATCTGACGAGCAGCATTAAATCCGCTGAAGATCGTACAGATCGCGCCATCCTTGGACTAAGCAGAACACAACAGGAGATTAAACAGGTGTTGATCCAGGTGGATGCCAATCAAAACAAATACGAACTTGTCATCAACGATGTGGCCAAGTCTGTGCAAGAACGCCTAGGTGGTCTAGATGCTCTGCTCAAGCAGGGTGTGCTCAAGGAGCTGGTGAACTTGGGACAAGCTGCAAAGAAATTGGAGAACTCTCAGAAGCACATTGAGAACAAGATTGGCTACTTGGACGAGCTGGCCGCATTGAGTAGTATTACAGCTAATAAGGTGCAGTTATTGGAGCAAGGATTGCGCTCTCTGAATGTATCGCAGCAGCTTCAATTGTCCGCCATCAGTGAGACTGTGCAACAGGTGGGTTCCACCACCTGGCAGATTGACAACAAGCTGGGCGTGTTGCTCAGCACACAGAAGAACATCGAACGCGGCCTGGAGGAGTGCAAGAAATGTCACCGTCATCCGGGAAAGGATCACCACGATGTCCCAAGGGAACATGAAGACTCCTACGCTGATCTCAGCTACGCGCCAGAGTACAGGTAGGTTTCGCATTTGTCTCCCATTGGGTTATTTAACATGCCTCTGCTTACAGGCACAAGGAGGCGGCCAAGCCTTCATCGAACTCGGAGCACAGCAGCGACTACTCCAATTCCAACGCCGAGGAAGCTTCCTACCTCTATCAGCTGTGGTACGGCAAGGACCAGAAGTAGTTGCCTGTATTATTGTTCAACAATTTCTCATTTATTTAACCTACAAACAAAATCGTCATGATTTTAACTTATAAATGCACTTTCATGTTGAGCCTCAAATGAATTTATCGTGTTGTCCGCACGCAAAACAATCTGTAAAATTGTTTACATATTATAATAAAAGTATTTGTTCCAAACCTCGAGTCATTCAACATTCCAATTATAGAGTTCGGGGATCTATGGGATTGACCTGTCCATCGGCGGGATTAAAGTTAATCAATAGCTGCGACTCATGCTGATTCTTGTGCTCTGTGCGATGCAAATTCTTCTTGGCTAGAGCACGAAAAGCTTCTGTCGACAAACCCGTATCGATTTTATCCGCAGTGGCATCAGGATTCTCCGGATACATATCGTCACCTGGCAGCAAATGCACCACGCCATCTGTGCACTTGTACATCACTGGGTGTATGAGTACAGATCCGTTGACCTGTCGTTGCTGAGCAAACTGGCGGAGCTGCTCCAGCGACTTGAAGTTGAGGAAACGCGATAGTTCATAGACTTGTGGAGGTGGCAGCCAAATCTCCTTTTTCAACGCGCTCTGCAGATAGTCTAAGGGGGAATGCCACTATAACAGAACTATTATTTAGTAAGAGTTGATAAATATACACATAAACAAATTGACTTACATCATATGCTTTAACCTCATTGACTTCACTCAGTACATTAGGTTGATCTTTGAGTGCCGTCAAATAAAAGGCAGTTTGGAAACGCATCTTGAAAGTAGACGGTGTGCGCCAGGTACACCACTCATGGAGTGACCACAGGTCGGGCAATACATCCAGCTCCTTGCAAAGCGTTAGGAACATGCTGGCATCATTGTGGACCTCACGCTGCCAATGCTTGCGATCGAACTGCTCATTAAACTGAGCATATCCCTCAGTGCTGGTCAAAGTTTTCCGATCCCGGCACAACAAGATGCCCATTTCCTCGAACGTCTCACGCAAAGCTGTCAAACGTAGAGACAAAGCCCTAAAGCCAATAACGCTTAATTTTCAAATATCCGATATTAAACGATTATTTGGTTCGTATTCTTTAAATTTGCGACTTTGTATTGTACTACCTTCAGAGCATCCAAAACACTAACAAACTAGTTGAAAATATGACATTGGAGTCTTATGATAAGTCAGCTCAGTCAACATATAGGCGTGTGTTAAATAACAAAGCAGATTCCAAACCGAACTAGATCTGCGTAGAATTTACATTATCATCTGGAGTCTTATGATAAGACAGTACAGTCAACATATCGGCGCGTGTTAAATAACAAAGCAGATTCAAAACCAAACTAAATCTGCGTAGAATTTACTTTATCACCAAGTTTTGAATGCCCAGAATCTGAGAGAATTATTAATTACTGTGCCAATTAACTTACGTATTAAGCGTCTGATCTGTTGGATTCAAAACTTCAATTTGTGTAGCCTGACAGAACTCTTTCAACTTAGCAGCACCAGCATCATGACGCTGAAAATGCTCCAGCCAAGCTGGCGAAGCATCGGTTGCTTCACAAACGCCACCAGGAAAGACGGACGAGTCCGGCATAAAACTTGACTTTGATTGCCTCGTGAGCAGCAGCGCCTGCAATGTGATAGATAATAAATTAAAGCGCTCAAAACAATTATTCAATATACAAACATTGTAGTCGTAAGTTGCGGAAGGAACAGGACTTTTATTCTTGGCCAGAAGTATCAAGCTGGCGGATTGACGTAATTTTGTTGTCACTTGCTTTGCCATGATTTAGATAACAAAAACAACCAGTAACATCGATAGATTCCACTTGCCTATTGATCACGCCGCAAAGTATCGATTGTGACGATAGCTGTTATCAATTTCATTTTAGCAGCTGTTATGAACTTACGATTTGCAGTGCAAAGGTGAAAAATGTTGTTTGAAAGAAATATAAGAGTCAGTTGGTAGATGACCTAAGTCCAGTTGCCTGTAACCAATATGACAGCCACCAAGGAATATAGACCCTCAGCCAGTTTGATTCTGGCAAGCAAACAGACATTTCCAGCCAGCGAACAATATGATTATAGTGTAAGTAAAATAATTAAATAAAGGTTGACTTATATGTTTGACCATTTCTGTTGGTACTGCAGGTCTTGATAATTAAACGCACGGAACGCATTGCTTATGCACCTAACCACTGCGTCTTTCCCGGCGGCGTCTTTGAGCGAGACGCCGATGAATCCAGCGATTGGTTGGCATATCTCTACAGCTCTGGCGTCACAGACTCTCAACTAGACGTACTTAAGAGTCACCAATCCTCTGGCAGGCCAGAGCTCATGAGTCAAGGTGACAACTTTACACGCGACATCTCCCTGCGTATCACTGCGGTGCGCGAAGCTTTCGAGGAAGTAGGAATTCTCATCTGTCGACCATTCAACTCTCTAGAAGATTTGATGAGCACTGGGCAGCCAGCTCACGTTCTGCTGCAGCCATTTGAGCGTGAGCTGTGGCAACAGCGCGTGCATCACGATGCCAAACAGTTTTTGGAGCTGTGCCGCCACTTGAACGTAATACCTGATCTCTGGGCACTCAGCGAATGGTCCGTCTGGCGTTCTCCAGCCTCGGTTACCCGAAAATACGATACGGTCTATTATTTTGCCGCCTTAGAGTCAAACAATGTGCCTTTATTACTGGAACCTAGCGAAGTTGCCGCTGCTTACTGGTTGCATCCAGGCGACTGTTTGCTTCAGTCAAAAGAAGGAATCATCTGGCTCCCTTTTCTGCTGCTCTACGAGACAGCACGTCTAATGAGTATGAAGCATTGGCAGCAACTGTTGGAGTTTGCGAGTAAACGTAGCAAGCGCGGTTCGACTGTCTTCCAACCGATCTATTATCGCTGTGATGGCTGTTTGCTTGGCGTTTTGCCCGGCGATGAGCTTTACTTGAATAATCCACAAAACAGCACAGAGTCGATTGTTTTGCCGGATTCAATTGCTGAAGTCAATAAGCGTGCCAAGCACTATCATCGCTATATTATATACAACTATCATAGAGTCGACTTTGCATCCAATCTGCCGCCACTAGACGACCATTTACCACTTCAAAATCTGGTAAACGCTCAATTCGCTAAATTATAATACTGCTTAAGAAGCGTCGGTAAGAGTGCATAAACGAAGAGTTATGTTTAAAGTAATTTCCAGCTCAGTCATTAAGTCTTTAAAAACAAGGTGTTTTCCAAATAGCATAAAATGCGCTTAACCGCCTAACTACTGACCCCAACAAATTTTACAAATAGTCTTAAAATAATTAACCAAATTAAAATAACATAAAATTAAAGTTTAATCGGTTAAATACAGTAGTTTTAGATTACTGTTGTCTAGATTAAAAAAGATTACATTAAACTACCACTACTTAGCTCAGCTTTTATATTGCGACATGCATGACACAAGTTATCGGTTGATGTCAATCGTTGTCTGGCACATTGCTCAAGTGTCGCCACATTTTCTTGATTATGTTGCAGTGCCGCACCCATCTCGGAGACAGTTCGCGAGTATTCAATAGCTAGCAACGTGTCCGATAGTTCCGAATCCAGTACAGATTGGCATAATTGGCATGTGGAGTGAATTTCACCACTCGCTTGTTGGTTAATAGCCATTTTATCACCAGTGCGAAAAACAGTGGACACTGTGGATGCATAATTCTCCTGCAGATTTGCCACAAAAGCCCTAGTCAGATTCTGTAGACTTGCATGCGATGACAGCTCTTGATCGACCTTTGCAAATGGTTGCAGTTTCTGGGCATGCACATAGAATTGCACTTCCTGTTCATTGAGATCCTTAAGAGGTCGCAGTAGCTTGATTCCATTTGGTAGACGATCATCCAAAAGCGCTACATCCAAAGCCACGCTTCCACCACGCCCCAGTGCTACAGATGTAAGCAGTTGAGTGGCAAGCGTTGTGCTTATGCTTGGCTCAAAGACATGGCTGCATTGCATTTGGGCGGCCACTGCCCCAATAAGTGCTTTACGCTGTTGCTGCTCATAATCCTGACGAGCTGTCAACGTGCGCAACGGCTTCTGCTCGCCATTGTTATTGATGACATTATAATTCTCCAACAAACACACGTTGGTCGGCGCGGCACCGAGCTGCACAATATTAAACTGAAATGGTGCATAGCGTGTTTGTAGTGCCAGCAGCGATGGCAGCGGATCGCTGCTTGAACGAACATCTACATAGAGCACTCGGGCATTACAATGCAGCCGCTTGAATGTGTTCTGAGTCTGTGCAAAGTGAAGCATGTCCAGCAACACTAGGGATTCTGCACTGCCATCGATGAGGAGCAGCACTTCAGCATTGCGGGGCAGTGCCTTGGCAGCGCCCAAGGCGGCACGGAACTTATGCCTTGCATAGTTGAGAAAACAATCTTGACATTCAGCAGCACGAAAGTTTAATTTGTAGAGCGCGTTAGAGTTTATTCCACACTTGTTACAGCTGCCAGAGCTACTGATGACCGTACCCGTTGGAAATGAACCAGGTAGCATAGCATGCGTGGCACCGTCGTCGCCAAAGTCATCTTCGCCAATGCTGCACATTTTCTAGTGTATTTCAACACTTAATGAAATTAAACCAAAACACAACCTAAACACGCAACTAGGCGCGTGTTTGTATTAGGTATGGCCTATTGCAGTATTTTATTGTGTTCAGGGATGAAATTGATATCGATAATTGGAGCTATCGGGCCAGTGTGCGATATGCAGCCAACTCGTCTAGCAAGCAACCTTGCGCGCAGCAAATAGTGCAGTGAAAAACACAAAAATAACTATATAAAACTGTAATTTATTGTAAAAGACTATTGCATAAGTTAAATTTAGTGCATAAGGTATGTGTAAAATATGTTATCAATTAAAAGAAATTAGGATAAGTATGCGAAATTTGAGCGCAAAATTTTGGGTGTTCGCTTTGCATGTGTGCGTGTCTGTGTGAGACTGAGTACATGTGTGTGTTGTGTAGCGAGCCATTCGTACGCAAGCAAAAGTATCGGGTAGCAAAATCGAGAAACTTTCTTATTGGAATATATACAATAAGCGAGTGAGGGCTGTCACGATAATGTGGCGCTTAAGTGTGCGTGCGTGCAGTTAAGCCAGCTGCTGTCAGTTTGCAATAATTACATCAATGTTTGCCAGAAAGCATCCGGATTGATATTGTCAAAAAATAAGTTGTACGCAGCCTGCTACAAAATGTGCATGACAGTTGTGCCATTCTTCTAACACACAGCGTGTGATAAGCACTGTAAAATAGGAAGAAGCAGCACGTTCGCAGCCGAAAAAAAAACCTCAACGAGTGTTAATAAATTTGGTGTTTGTTCTTGTGTTATTTGCAGGCATTCTAGCTAATATTGTACATATAGTATAAAAACAGTAAACTCGAAACAAACCCCCCCGAGTGGTGGTTAGACAGGGACAGAGCGAGCAGCAGAGGTCATATTAAAAATAAGTATATTTTTGGCCCCCTACATAACAACAACAGCAAAAGCAACATCAACATCACCACGAAGAGGAAACAGAACGCAGATCAACGCAAAGACAGCGCAACAACATTTGGGCCCATCTAATAAAATGATATTAGAGAATTCGGATAAGCTCAAGGATTGGCTGAGTGTTGTGCTCGAGCCACTGTAAGTATTAATTAACTAGATTTCGAGACTATCGATAGCTAGTCGCGATATTATCGCACGCTGTCAAATAGTTTTAAAGTTTCCCATGTTGAAAATATTATTGAATATGATCAATTTTTCTCTTTTTTTTTAATAGCTGCGATGCTGACTCCTCGGCTTTGGCGCGCTACGTGATTGCGTTGCTGAAAAAAGATAAATCGGATAAGGATCTCAAACGCATCATGATCGAGCAATTGGATGTGTTTCTTTCGGAGGAAACGACACGTTTCGTTGACCGTCTGTTTGATGCCATTGCCAGTGAGGAATATCTGACGATGCCGGCTCCAATTGCAGCAATGGCAACAGCGTCTTCAGTTGCCGAACTGGAGCTGGACCATGAACTGGATCTTGAGGCTATATTGGCTGCAGCTTCATCGCCGCCTCCACCCCCGCCAAAAGATAATGTGATAAAGCCCGATGGCAATCAGCAGCAGCAACAAATCAACAACGAAAGTAGTAGGGAACCCGCGTCCGAACAACAGTCTTCGATTCAAGCCAGCAGTGTCTCAGCAACCGCCACAGATATACAACAGAGCACAACAGGGACACATAGCAGCAAGCCAGCCTTCGATGTAAGTTTCACTGCTCTCGTAACAACAAGTGCAACCAACAGTCGTATCAATAAAACGTACTTTGTTTTGCAGCACAAAACCAAAGACTCTCACAGCAGCCATCACCAGCAGCAGCAGCAGCAGATTGCGCATCATCATCATCACAGCGCCAGCAGCAGCAGCGGAGGAGTAGCTGGAGGCTTTGTACGCAGCGCTAGTCCGCCCATGCGCAGCTCTGGCGGTGGTAGTAGCAGTGGTGCTACTGGTGGTGCCTATGCAGCAGACAAGGAGAATCAGCCGCGTGATAGTCGCCGTCGTCGCGCTTCCTTGCGTTCCCGTTCTCGTTCCCGCTCCCGATCCAACGATCGCTCGTTTAGGCGGTCGCGTTCACGTGATCGTCGCATCAACGAGCGCGAGAAGAGTCAGCGACAGTTCCGCAACAAATCCCCGCCCGGTGGAACTAGTGATCAGCGACATAGACGCAATAATAATAATAGCAACAACAACAGCAACTTTGATAGGCGTCGCATTGGCACCAATAACAATAGCAATAGCAACCTAGATGAGCGCAGCCAACGCTTCGGCGGCAACAAGGGACGTCACTCGCCTCGCAGTCGCTCCAACTCACCAGAGTCTCGTAACAGACGCGGCAACAATGTGGAACCCGTTGCCGGCTCCTCAGCATCTGCGGCCGGCGTTGCAGTGCCAGTGCCTCCCCCTGTGGTGCATTCGGTAGCGCCGGTGCGTCAACGTTGCCGCGACTTCGATGAGAAGGGCTATTGTGTGCGTGGCGAGACTTGCCCCTGGGATCATGGCATAAATCCGGTTGTCTTCGAGGGCATTAACAATTCGGCGTTGATGATGTCGATGCGCGAGTACAATCCAGATGCCCCAGAGATTTGGGCACGTGGCGGTCCAGCCGGTGTGCCTGGCGTTCCTGGGGCCGGTGCTGGTAGCCAGCAAGCCTTGCCGGTACCACCGCAACCGGGCCAGACAAGCATCAATCCGTTCAGTGGCAATGTGCGCGCTTGTGCACCCTTGGGTGTGCCCAATCCAGCGGACTATGCACGCAATCCCGGCCAGGTGCCACCAGTGCCTGCACCACCACCAATGATGCCATTTCCCTTCAACCCAACAGCGGTGACAACTCCACTGCAGCGTCAACTCATTCCCATTCCTGTGATGGATGGCGGTGCCGGCGGCATAGGCGGTGGCATTGCTGCCGAAATGGGCAAGCGCCGATTCGAGCTTGAGGACAGCGTGGCTATTGCCGATGTGCCCAGCAAGATGCGTAAAGTGCCCATTAACAGTCGCCTAGGACCGCGCGTCAATCCCAACATGCAGCAGCATAACAGCTCGCTGGAGCTGCGCAAGGTTCCGCGTGGCTTAAATACCATTGCCCATCTGAACAATCATTTCGCCAAATTTGGCAAAATCGTCAACATACAAGTGTCATATGAGGGAGATCCGGAGGCGGCGATTGTGACGTTCTCCACGCATGCCGAGGCGAATGTCGCCTACCGCAGCACCGAGGCGGTGCTGAACAATCGTTTCATCAAGGTCTTCTGGCACAACGACAACAGCAGCAGTGGCGGCGGCGTTGGCAACGCCAACAACAACAACAACAATGAGGCAGGCAATGTGAATGTGAATCGCAAGAGTCAATACCATTTGCATAATGTGCCAGCAATGCCCACACCGAATGCGGACAGCGCCAAGATGATCAGCAATAACACCAACAACGGCAATCAAACCACTCCCCTAGGCGAGGCAGGCAGCACGAACAATAATGCAGGTAGCACGCCTACATCATCCGATCAAGCTTTGGCCAGTACAGCAGCGCCAGCCTCGATGCGATTGAAGCTGAACACGGGTGCAGGTGCGGGCAATGCGGCGGCGAATGGCGCTGCAGCACGTGGACTGACGCCTGCTGCCAATGCAGCGAGCATACGGAAGAAACAGGAAGAGCAGCAGAAGGCAATGCACCAGCTGGCGAATGGACTGCGCAAACGGAAGCAGGAGCTGCTCCAGAGCTATGTGAAACAAATGAAAACAGCACTGGAGCTGGTCGAACGCATGGATCAGCAGGATGTGCAGCGTGCGCCGACGTTGGAGACGATCAAAGTGCTGCAGGCGACCATTGACAAGTTGCGCAAGGACGTGCATGCCGATCAGGATCAATTGCAGGCGCAAATCCAACAGCAACAGCAGCAGCAGCAACAACAAATGCAACCGCAGGCTGTCAAGAAAACCAAAGAGCAACAGAAGAAGGAGCTGCTCGACATGGAACTGGAGCTAATTGCCCAGCAGCAGGAGGGTAATGATACAACTGCCATACAGAAACGGCTCGAGGAACTGCAGCGCACGCTCTCCGGTACTGGCGGTCCTGGTGGAGGAGCCGGTGGCGGTGCAAAAGCTCCCGGTGGTGGTGCACGCAAGCGCGCCACATTCCCCGAGGGCTCCACCCGCGTTGACCGACGACCCAAAGCGATTGTTGTCACTGGTTTTGCTGCCGAAGAGGCCGATTTTGTGCTGGGTCACTTTAAGGTAAATGCATCGACTAAGATTCTGGAGTTCAACTAACTGTAGTAATTGCAGCATTTCGGCGAGATTTCTAAGCACGATGTTGACCGTGAAATTCCACAATTGATACTCTCTTATGCCACTCGCATCAATGCCGAACAGGCTGTGCTCCGTGGCAAAATGTACAAAGACAAGCGCCTGCAGGTGAGTAAAACAATCGCAAAGTATGACGGCGAGTTGCTTGCTACATTCACACGTTTATGGCTATATAGATATCCTGGGCACCTGTGGTGACGACGCCTGCAGTTGCGCCAATGGGCGCACCGGCCGACAAGTTGCCCAACTCTGTTATCTCGCCACTGAATGCGGCTGGCGATAAACTGGACAATCCGAAGCAATTGATGCAGTCGGTCAGCGAGAGTGAGTCGCTGTTGGGTAGCGATACACTGCCTGAGCTACGTCTGGAGGATGAGGAGGAGGACGAGGAGTCTGAGGATCGTTCCTGGCGTCGTTGATGCAACGCCCCGCCACGCTCCTCCTAGTGCGGGGTGGCAAGCTCGATGTGGCTCATATTCGTTAGGCAAAGGCAAAGCATTATTGTATTTCTATTTGTTGTTATTCTATATCTAAAACTGCGCGTATGCAAAACAAGAGCAACATCGTTAATTGTATACACCAACACACACACACACATACAAACACTCAAACCAACAACAAAACACAAAAAACAAGCGCTAATATTGTACAATATTTGAAACGTAAACAAAAAGGCACGCCCACCCCCTAAAAAGTACGCCGCCACACAGGAGTCTTGCAACTGTTTGGTAGCTCTATTGCTAATCCTAAAAGAAATTCAACCGTAATGGTCTTAAATTAAACGCTCTTACTATTACTAATATTTACCGAATATAAGTTATATATTTGTATGTATGTATATGTATACCTTATATGCTTATACGTATGTACATCGCATTCGATATACGAATGGATTTAGGGTTTAGGCTAAGCGCCCACTATATAGTCCATAAATAACAGGAGCAAAACTAACAAACACAACACCATAAGTGAGAAGCTTGGAACAGAATCGGAATCAGAATCAACAACAATACACAACGGCTACACCATTATGCGTGTGTTACAAATGCAACTAATGCATTGATTAAGCATCTTATATTAGGTACTCTTTGTATTTACATATTTTCCCCTGCTATCCTTTATGTTCAGTTAAACAAAACAAAACAAAAAGAAAACAAAAAACGAAAAACAAACAAAAAATTACTAAACAAAAAAATGGTAAAACAACAAATCAAAGTTAAAACAACAAACAAAAAACATAGCAACGTGAATACAAAAGCAAGTTATATAGAGAGTATAAAAAATAAAGTAAATAGTTTCGTATTTGCTTTTAATTTCACATAAACTACAAAGCTGTTTTATTGAAACGCGGAAAGTGAAACATATGGACTTGGAGCTATGGAGCCTTATCTAATGATAAGATTACTTTGACGTTAGCGTTACGTTATCTAAACGTTATCCATTGATGTTCTGATTGCTTTAGCAATAAGGTAAAAATAATAATAATAATTGTTAACATTTATTGAAATATTGAAAACATTTCTAGGTGCAAGCATGAGAAATTGGCAATGACATACTCATACAACCGGGTTTAAACCCTGTCCGGACAAGGTTTAGAGCTTGGGCTGGCCAGGCTTGGATTTTCTCTTAAGGAATGCATAAGCCTGATCATGATATGGATGTGAAGCTTCACGTACGCGTTCCAACCACTTGGCCACTTTGGGAAACTTCTGTTCATCTACAGTGTACTGGCAGAGCTTGAGTTGTTCAATATAGGACAAGGTGAGCAAATCCGCCACTGTTAGATGTGAGCAGATCAAGAAGTTCTTGTCCAACCACAAACGCTCCAGCAATTCCAAACTTTTATCAACATTTTTTATATAGTTGTCGATTTGCTCCGGGTTTGGTTTTGGCGCCATGCCATTGATGGGGAATAGCCAGCCGTCCCGAAAATATAGATTGCAGGGCAATTGTAGATTAAAGTGTTGCCATTCCAGGTACTCATCTATGCGGGCTTGATCTTCTATCGATTTGGGATACAGTTCTTCTGGCAGTTTGTTCGTGGCGGACAGATAGCGAACCATAGCGATGCTTTCCGACAAATGAAAGCTGCCATCCACCAGTGCGGGCACTTTTTGGAAGCGATTGACACTCTTGTACTCATCGGATAACTGTTCCAGTTTGCGCAATGCCACGGGACAATCTTCAAACGGCGTTTTGGCCAATTTTAAGGCAATCCAAAGGGCACGCGCTGGTGGGGACAGTAAATCGTAGTAATACTTTAATTTTGGGGCCATGTTAATAACAAAATTCGGCGAATTTAGGTTGTGCGCCAACAAGATGAACTCGAGTACAAAGATCAAACACCCAATAGCTGGGTAATCGGTCCTTAAGTTTTGTTTCTTTAAAAAGAGATTATGACGATAAATGGTAATTGACTATATCGATTGTGTATTAAAATCAGTTGATTTGCAAATCTATATCGATAATGTTATCGATTGTGCGATTTAGTAAACTGAGACTTCGATGGTTTTGCCATCTCTGACGAAAATGTTTGCTTGTGGCGGGAATAAATTATAACACCATTCATTGCCAGCCAATTTATTAATGTTTAGTTTATTAAAATGCTTTCGGTATACGAACTATGCGCGTTACTTTCACTGCACTAAAGCCACTAAGCAAAAGGAGATGAAGTTTCTCAATGTGGCTGAAAAAAACGATGCGGCCAAAACCATCGCTGGTCTTTTATCAAACGGAGCTGCACATCGAGTAAGCAACAAGTTGTATTTTAGTAAATTTTGGTTAATCAAAACTAATCTTTTTTGAAGCGCGAAGGCTACTCGGTGTATAATAAGATTTATGACTTTGAGGCTCAAGTGCGTGGCCGTAATGCCAAAATGGTTATGACCTCTGTGTCGGGTCATTTGATGCAGCTGGAGTTCCTGGTCTCGTATCGCAACTGGCGTAATGTAGATCCACGTTCGCTGTTTGATGCTCCCATACGTAAAGCCGTCGGCGAGGACTATCAAGGCATTAAGCGCACTCTGGAGCGCGAAATACGCGGCTGCCAAGGCCTAATAATTTGGACGGATTGTGATCGAGAGGGCGAAAATATTGGCTACGAGATCATCGACGTGTGTCGCGCTATTAAGCCCAATTTGCAGATATATCGCGCTAGTTTCTCAGAGATTACCACGCCTGCAGTGCGACGTGCCTTACAGCAACTTGGCGAGCCGGATAAAAGACAGAGCGATGCAGTAGATGTGCGCTCTGAGCTGGATCTGCGTACTGGAGCAGCGATTACGCGTTTTCAAACTATGCGACTGCAGCGCTTGTTTCCCGAGAAGATTGCCGACAAGCTAATCTCGTATGGCAGCTGTCAGATACCCACGCTGGGCTTTGTCGCCGAGCGTTACAAGGAAATTGAAGCGTTCGTTTCAGAGCCCTTCTGGAAGATAAGAGGTAGTTACTTCACATTTTGATTAGTACATGTATTTAAGGGATTGTTTGCAGTGCTGCACACCATCGAAGAGCTGACCGTGGAGTTCAACTGGGCGCGCAATCGTCTGTTCGATAAGGAGGCCTGTGAGAACTATTTGCTGTTGTGCCTGGCAGAGCCGGAACCCCGTGCCACCGTGGAAAGTGTCACAGTGAAGCCCAAGCACAAGTGGCGACCCACGCCCTTGGATACGGTGGAAATGGAAAAGCTGGGTTCGCGTAAACTGAAACTCTCGGCCAAGGAAACCATGACTATTGCCGAAAAGCTATATAGCAAAGGTCTAATAAGCTATCCACGTACTGAAACCAATCAGTTCTCGAAGGAATTTGCGCTTGCGCCGCTTGTAGAGCAGCAGACGGAGCACGAAGGTTGGGGCGCTTTCGCGCGTCGTGTACTCGAATGGGGACCAAATCCTCGTAATGGCAACAAATCGGATCAGGCGCATCCCCCCATACATCCCACCAAACTAGTGACAAGTAAGTTCTTTCATCTATTTTCTAATTCTCAAAGTTTCAGCTATCTTCAATATCTTGTAGATCTACAGGGCAATGAAGCGCGTGTCTATGAGCTGGTCGTACGCCACTTTCTCGCCTGCGTCAGCAAAGATGCCATTGGATCGGAGACCATTGTGAATATAGACATTGCGGGCGAGAAGTTCAGTGCGAATGGTCTGGTCATCCATGAACGCAACTATTTGGATGTCTATGTGTATGACAAGTGGAGCGCCAAGCAGATTCATGACTACAAGCAGGGCCAGCGCTTCGAACCCACCGAGATTATGTTGCATGAGGGCGCCACAACAGCACCACCTTTGCTCACCGAAGCTGATCTGATAGCGCTAATGGAGAAGCATGGTATTGGCACAGACGCCACGCATGCAGAGCACATCAATACGATCAAGGAGCGCGGCTACATTGGCGTCGTGGACAAGGGTGCTCTCATCCCGGGCGTCATTGGAATGGGCTTGTATGAGGGATACGATGCGATGGAACTAGCGCTAGCCAAACCGCAGCTGCGTGCCGAGTTCGAGGCGGATTTGAAACGCATTTGTTTGGGCGAAAAGGATCCCAAGCAGGTGCTGCGCGAGCAAGTGGCCAAATATAAGCAGGCTTACCAGCAGATCACCGACAAAATTACCGCCATGGATGCCAAGATATCGCAGCGTTTGAACGAAACTCCTGTGGCCACAGACTCCACAAACGCGGAGCCAGAGACAACCGGCGGCATGATACGCGAACTTTTCCAGTGTCCCAAGTGCGATGCGGCGCCGCTGGCGCTTAAGCCCAAAAAGAATGCGGGCAGCTTCTTCATTGGTTGCCTCAATTTCCCAGACTGCAAGAACGTGGTATGGTTGCCGGAGGAGTGCAAGGATTTCACAGTACTGGATGAATGCTGTGCTCAGTGTGGAGATGGCTATCGCATGCTCAAATTTCGTTTCAACACACCCTACTATCGAGGACTATTTAATGCTCCCAGTGGCTGGTACAAAAACTGTTTGCGTTGTGACGAGCAATTTCGCAGCACCTTCAACATCAATCTGGATCAAGTGAAGCGTGTGGGTCGGATTGTGGCTCAGACCAGCGGCGGAAGTGGCGGCCCAGGGCCAGGACCAGGTGGCGGTGGCTCTAGAGGCGGAGCTGCTGCAGGCGCCGTTGGATGGGGTACTGCTGGAGGAGCTGCTCCTGGTACTTCAAAAACCACAAAGCCGAAGGGAAACACTGTGGTCAAAACCACAAAGAAAGCCGCAGGAACGACGGCCACGAGAGCAAAACGAAATAGCAAATCTGAAGCTACAACTACAACTGGAGGCATTAGGAGCTACTTCACAGGCGCAGCCAGCTCAAGAACTGCTAGTCTAGACGGCTTCTTTGACAGCAACGATGGCTTCGAGGAGCAAATGCTTGCTGCCGCCGATGTTGCCGAGTCGACGCGTTCAATGCCAGCAGCTGAACTGGACGACGATATTGCCGCCGCCTTTGCAGCAGATGATGACGCTGACTTCGAGGCACTAGTCAATGCTGGCGGCAACAATCGCCAACCACCTCCCTCACCACCAGCAGCAGCATTAGAGCCAGGTAATCTGGACGATAGCTTGACGGAATGGATGCAAAAAAACTACGAGGCCGAAGAAGCGCCCATGGTGTGGGGCAGACAAGCACGTGCCGCTGCCGAGGCACAGCCGGCTCCTAAACGCCTGCGTCTCAGTGATGCGGCGTCGACTTCAGGCGCTGCTACTGCTTCTAGCGTGGTACGTTGCAGTGGCTGTCATCATCCGGCGCTTCAACTCACGACACGCGGCCCTGGCCCTAATCAAGGCCGACAGTTTTATAAGTGTCCCAAGCCGAAGCAGTGCAAGTTCTTCCAGTGGGCTGATGATCAGCCGACAGCCACAACAACCGAGAACCCTTCTAACTGGGGTAGCAACGCAGGAGCGCCAAGCGCGCGAGATTCCCAAGAGTCTGATACGTGGGGAACTCGTGGCTCTGCCAATCACAAAAAAGACAACAATACGTGGGGATCTACGAGCGGCAGCGGCAATAATTCTTCAAGCTGGAGGACAGGTGGAGGTGGAGGTGCACAGCAAAGATCCACAGGCTCACAGGATAATGAAACATGGGGCACAAATGCAACTGTAAATAGACGAGGCAGCGCCTCGAATGAGCCTTTATCCGGGGGCAGTGCAGGACGTGTTCAGACAACATCAAGAGCCTCGCAGGATACGAATGCGTGGGGCAGTGGTAAGAACAACGCCTCCAGTTGGAACACAGGTGGATCTGCTCAGCCGAGATCCAGAGAATCTCAAGATGATGATACATGGGGCACAAGCGGTACTGCAGATAGACGAGGCAGTGCCCCGAATGAGAATATATCCTGGGGTAGCGCTGGAGCAGCCCAGGCGAGATCAACAGCATCACAGGATTCCAGTTGGGGCACGGGCGGAGTGGCAAATCAAAGAGCAGGTACCTCCAATGAGACAATAAATAGAAGCAGAAGTAACGCTAAGGACACCAGCTCATGGGGCAGCAAAAATACTTCCAGTTGGAGCAGTTCTGGCAGCACCAAATTCCGCTCGAATTCTAGCAGCACGGTAACTATCACGCAAAGTCCAAAAAAAGCAGCAGCAAACGGGAATCCGAACGGCGTTCAATGCAATTGCGGCAAGCCCGCAGTCAGTCTGATTGTGCGCAAGGACACTCCTAATAAGGGACGACCTTTTTATTCCTGTGCCACTCGGGAGAAAAGCTGCGGTTTCTTTCAATGGGGCGATACTGACGGGAATGAAGGTAACTGCAATTTTCCATGATGTATGTCCAGCAAATGCATTAATCCATTTACCATTTGTAGGCAATCAGCAACAAGGAAGTGGATCCTCAGCTACGGCCTCGAGAGCGGCACCTGCAACGGGTGGCAGTCGACAAAGTCGCCGCTGTGGACTGTGCCGCGAGGAGGGGCACACAAGGAACAAGTGTCCACGCAAGAACGATATCGACTACTGAATTAAAAGCACAGGTGAAATCTTTTAATTATTTAAACATTTATTGGGGCGAGCAACAGATATCGGTTGGTTTAATAGTCCAATCCTTCCAAGGTTTGGGATACAAGCATTTCTAGCGCGAGAAAAACGGATATGTAAAATAAGGTACACATTTTGTATATACTGTATATACGATATCGTAAAGTTTAACCCATGTACATATATATATGTATATATAAAAAATAATACAATACATGGGGAGCGTTGTTAAAGATCTAGCATTACGATTATTAAAGGACACGCCGATAATGCTGTTGATAATGAAATGCAATACAGATCGCAAACGAAGAAAGTTTTTTTGAAATTGCATGTCCTTTGAACTACCATGCAGAGCATACAGTATATTTACTTATCTAATATTATGTATACATATCGGTTGTATATATATATATTTATATATATATATGCTTCGATTCTTTTGTTTTTTGTACACCCATACGCACATATTCGTTTCATTTTAGAAGTTTGTTTAAAATCATGAAATGTTAAATAGGAAAACTTCCACTTTTAAAGATACATAATTAATAAATACATTGAGTGAATAAATAGTTAGGATTTACGTTAAGAACATTAAGTTTAAGCTACGCATGAGATTACTACATACTTGTTTGTCTATTTGAAATTGTAAACGCGAAAGGGAAATGCATTTGCGAACACACTAACAAAACTCAGTTACATCGTTGTCGTTATCGTCGTTTAGCTTATGGAAGGCGAACACACATATTTGAGATACTTGAGATGGAAAAATGGAACGTTTTAAGTACACACAGTATTGATAAACACAGACTTGGAATTACTTAAGTTTATGGACGAGCACTCGAACTTTGACTGCACGCTTTGAGATGATGGAATTGCAGCACAATTTGCCTAGTTGCCCCTTATTAAATCTGTATTTTGGATTATGCCAAAAGAGCGCTGTATAACTTTGCGAAAGTTTACTGCATTAAATACTATGTTGTTACATTTGTAAGTCTTTAGTTGAATTAAGCATAGTTAATAGACATTTAATATTTCGTAAATACCTTTGAATAAGGTATAATAGTGATACCCGATAGCCATAGAATAACATAAATGATCTTTTTCGTATGAATAATTAGGTCTCAGGGACTATACAATTAGAGCTATCAATAATAATGAAAATACTCTTACAGGTCAGAGGTAGATAAAGTAGTTACATTTCTTGCCGTCCGTCCTGAAGCTTCAAATTATAATGAAAATACTCTTACAGGTCAGAGGTAGATAAAGTAGTTACATTTCTTGCCGTCCGTCCTGAAGCTTCAAATTATAATGAAAATACTCTTACAGGTCAGAGGTAGATAAAGTAGTTACATTTCT
Source organism: Drosophila rubida (assembly GCA_035046165.1). Taxonomy (NCBI): domain Eukaryota; kingdom Metazoa; phylum Arthropoda; class Insecta; order Diptera; family Drosophilidae; genus Drosophila; species Drosophila rubida. The sequence continues at coordinate 12,567,452 of JAWNOF010000014.1, read as the reverse complement.
TGCCGTCCGTCCTGAAACTTCAAATTTAAATTTAAAGAGTCTGAAAATTAACTGGCGATGTTATATCTCATTTACGCCGCGTCGTTTGTTAGTCTGTTGCTCAAAATTCCAGCTGGTTGTAAAGCTATGTTGATTAAACTTGCCATAAATACTACACACACTTTATGCTGATAATAAGTAGTTATAAATAAAAAAAAGTCAGTACGTAAATTTGTAAAAAAATATCGCCTAAAACGATAACAAAGAACCCATTGAACTTATAGAGCGAACTTCTAGGCAAATCGCACTGCATTATTGAGCTGAATTCGAATGTTTTTGATTTCATTTGTGTTTAGATTTCGACCTCTGGCGAGAATTTGCGTCAGAAGTACATCTCCTCCTCTTCAGGTTTGGCCCGAGGCGCCTGCCCGCTACGTGCTGCCCCTGCTGCTGCTGCTCCGGTTGCTCGACTGCTGGTGGGCGTCTGATTCAGACGTTGCTGAGCGGCAGCATAGGCTGTGTAATGCGCTTGCGACTCGGCACGTGCCGCATGTGGCATGCTGCCTGTGGCAGACGCTGTTGTCGATTGCTGGATGATAGCCGGCGAGCTGCCAGTGCGAGCATGTTGCGGAGTTGGCGTCACCACCGTTGTCTGTCGCTGCTTGTCGGCCAGCTTGAGTGGAAACATTTGTTGCACACCTCCGCTGCCGGCGGTGGCTGGTGAGGCGCCACTGTTGGAGCTGTTGTTGAAGCTGGCGGACTTGTCGACGCGTGCGCCAGAGGACAGAGAAGAGAGCTTCATGGGCAGCTTCTGTTTGACCAGTGTAGCATTTGCTTTGGGCGCATTATTGGCGCTCAGCAGATGCACGGGCGGCGTCTTGCAATTGGAACCGCCACTCAACCACTTCTCCTTGCGTCGATCAATCGTCGAGGCGGCGGCGGTCGTTGTTGTGGGCGTTGGCGCTCCAGCTGAGCCAGTGGGTGTGTCCAGTTCGTAGGCATCCTCGGGCACAGCGACGGGCGCTAGTGATGGCGCCAGAGTGGGCAACGGTGTGCTTGGCGAGAGCAACAGTCCCTGGCTGGAGAGCAGTTCCATTTTGCGATAGAGCTGCTCACGCTGTTGACGCACATCCTCCTGTTCGGCCTTGTTCTGCTGCTGCACTTGCAGCAGTTGCGCCTTCATCTCGGCTAGCTCGTCGGACTGCTGTTGCTTCTGACGCAACCACGCGGTCTTCTCCTCCTGCAGCTTATCCTGCAAATTACGCAGCTCCTCTAGCTGATCTTTGTGCGTGTAGCCCGCTGAGCCGCTGCCACCGCCACCGCTGCTATTGCGTGGACTCTCGCGATACAGCGCCAACTGCAGTTGCAGACTCTGTATGCAGGTCATCTGCTGCGAGATGATGCAGAGCAGCGTGTGTAGATGATGCGACACCTGCAGCACCGCATAATTGTGCTCCTTGCTGTTCGCCGGCAGTGTGCTTGCATGCAGCTGCAGCTGCTGTGGTTGCTGCGGCTCTCGCTCTCGCTCCCGTTCCCGCTCTGTTGTCGAAGTCTTGAGCTCCCGCTTCTCCTCCAGCTCCTGCAGACGTGGCGTCAACACCTGCAGCGTGTTCAACTTGCTGCTGGCTGTCTCGCGTCCTCCCAGCTTGCCGCGCTTCTCGTCGAAACCTGCAAAGGTCTCCGCACGCTTCGGCAGCGTGGGCGAGGCATAGAGCACGCTCTGTTTCTCGCCCACGCTGCTGACGGCGCGCGAGACGGGCAGCCCTGTGGAGGCGCTGTAAATGCTCGCCGCCAGCTGGCTAATGTCCTGCACGGTGTTGAGCACACGTCGCCACAGCTCGGCGGTGTCACAGTCGGTGCTCACCAGCTCCTTGTACGATCCAAAGGCGGCCAGAAAGTTGGCGGCATTGCCATTGGTGTTGTTGGTGTTGATGTCGCCGCTGAACGGTTGCTGCTGCTTCTGCAGATTGAACTGCAGCATGAGCTTCTCCTCGAGCAGCAGCGCCTGCTCTATGTCCTTCTGTCGCATCTTCTCAATCGTCTCGCGCTTATTCACACCAATGCGCAACTTTTCCTCGGCTGTCAATGCCTCCGCCTCAATAATATCCGTGGCCGGACAATCGAGCACCGCCTGGCGTATGGTTTGAATCCAGGTCTGCTTGTCTTTGGGCGTTTGCACCTTCAGTTCGTACATTTCGGGAAAATCGGGATTTGAGCTGATGATGTAAATGCCGCGCGATTCGGTGCCCGCCTTCTCGCGTATCAGCAACTTCTGCAGCGGCACAACACCCGCCTTGTGCTCGGGCGTAAAGAAGGCGTACTTGTTGTGCGCCGAGTTCTCGCTGAGAAAGCACAGGCAATCGGTGAGCACGACGACGAGCACCAGCTGGGTTTTGGCACGTCCCTGCATCAGTGTGGCGAGTCCATCGAATTTCAGGCGACGGCGCGACTCCACGCCCAGTTCGGTTTTGCGGAATGGTTTATTTTTGTAGATCGCAAATGATTTGGCATCGACACGCGCATAAATCTCCAGCTGACGCTCGCGCAGCTCCTTCTCCGCCACACAGGCGTCCACATCGACCAGCAGCGATTTGACCAAGTTTAAAGCATGCTGCAGTTTATCCGTCTCCAGCTTATTGTCGCGTGCACTCTTCAGCAGCGGTTCGATGAGCAGCGGGTATTTGGTGAGGCGCTGCGTCACAAACAGTATGCACTCCGGAATGCCTTTCTTCTTGAGCAGCGGATTCTGCAGACAGTGCTTGTACCACTCCGCAAAGCTTGGCTCGGCCAAACACTGCTTGAACTGCTCGAGAGCGCTGCGATGATTCGCACAGAATTCACCGTATGCCAGACGTAAACATTGCGCCTGCTCCAGCGAGAAGAACTCCAGTAGAATGTCCGCAATGCTGTCCACAACAAGGTTCTCGCGCTGCTTCTGACGCAGCTGGCGCAGGAAGCAGGTGTGCAGCTCCGTCAGCTGCTGCAAGCGCGGAAACATGCTGTGTATGTTGAGAGCAGGGAAGTGCCGCTCCAGACTCTCCACGAACACCTTGCGCATGACGATGAGCGTCTGGCAGTGATGTTTCTCGGTCATGATGAACTCATAAATGTGCTCTTGTCGCTTAATCTGCAGTTCCTTTAGGGTTTTCAGCTGCTCCTTGGGCACATTCGGTGTCCAGGAGTCCGGTTCCAGCAGCACAATGCCCAACGCTGGATCTGCGCCTAAATCTTGCGCCTCAATCGGTGGTTCATTGAGGAACTGCAGCTCGGCGGCACGTATCAGTGGCTGTTGCTCCTCCTGCTGATGGCTCAGTTGCTGCAGTTGCAACTGCAGTGCCTCAGAGCCATCGCAATAGTCTTGACCGGCCGACGACAGCTTCTTGCTGTGCAGCTTGCTGCTGCTATCGAGATGCGCGTCCATGTCGCAGGCGTTCAACTGCACGCCGCCCACCAGGGACTTCGTCTTCGCTTTGGGTTTCTTTTTGCGAAAGAATAGGGAGCCGCGTTTGGGACGCTTCTCTACGTGGTCGTAGACCTCGATTTTGGCATGCGAACGTAACAGACTCTGATTCTCATCCTCGCTATCCGTGAGGTGGCGGGCAAGCGCCTTGATGTCCTCCTTGGCAATGATCGACGACGTCGATATGCTCTTCTGCAACGGTATCCGGCTGATGATCTCTGTGGCCAGACTCCTCTTGGCTGCAATCCGCTCGAAATCACGCGCCAACTCTGCCTCGTTCAGTGAATGCGTCGAAATGCCTGCAAGCGAATAAAAATAGTTGTTAACTAACTATTGCATTAGACGGTAAGGTAAGTTGCCTCTTGGACCTGCCAATGCCATCGACTCGCTGATAACACGCACACCCGGCTCTTGTGGAATGTCTTATCGTAATCGAAATTATTGTCGGCATATCTCCTACACACAATTGTCTAAAGTCTATGCGGCATATTAGTGCACGGGAGACTCTTCAGAATTTCTTTTAATTTATTATTATCTTTATTGTTATCCCTGTATAAATCGTTAAATTCTATTGTCCTATTGTTAAAAACGGACTTTCTTATATTGCTTTCTGCACAAGAGTAAATAAAAATTAAGTATTACAACCTTCAGTTTCAATTGGAATATTTGGCAATTTAACAAATATAATCATTATTTTCATTTAACTCTTGTTTTGATTATTGCTTGATTGAGAACTTGGCGTCATTAGATGAAATTTAATAAATTACAAAAAGATTAGTTTTCGATAATTATGCCCAAGTTTCGTCACCATCTATACTCTCAGTAAAGGTGCTATCGACTATAAATATTCTGCTTATCTATTCATTTTTTATCTATGCTTCCATAATTAATATATCTGTGTTAACTTCATAAAGTGTTTCGTTAGCAATAAAACGAATACATTCTATATAAACAATTTAAAGCACGCTTAACCACGTCTTATAGTTTTTCTAGATAATTCTTCTTTACTATGTTCTCACTATCAAACAAAAAAATAGATATTAAGACAATTAAGTAATTTCTTCTGTTTAAGTTAAATATCTGTAATTTTAATTTACTTTTCAACTAGTGTTGAGTCTGAGCTATCGATTACATTTCCAGAGCGGAAGCATTATTTGTAATTGGTTTTGTTTGGCTTGGGGATTTTAAAATATTTTTATGTGCTTTGATTATGTTTGGAATTTGTAGAATTCATCAGTAGAGTACTAAAATGAACATACAATTAATAGCTGGAAACTACCGGCAATATGAAGTCATTACTTAATTATTATTTTCTCAGAATATTTTTGTATGTGATACTTATTTGTTGACTATTTAATTTTGTATTTCAAATTTGCAGCAACGTTTGCTTTTCGCACCTCAGCGTGGGCAGAACAACTTTTCGTCTCAAGTCTAAAGAACAGAACCACCTTATTAAATAAACATCTCCCCATCGTATAGACTGGTTGTAGTTGCACCGTATTCAACAAGCCAATTTTGCAGTGTCAAATTGAAAGGCACCGCATTTTTTTTTGTCTATTAATTAGCTTCAGTTTTACTGGCACCATAAAACCAACCCACAATGCATACAATTTGAAATTCGAGCAAAACTGTCTCACTCACCTCCAGTGCTATTGCGAGCTGAGCGACGACGTTGCTCGGTTACTCGAATAGTTTCCTGCTCCTCGCTGTCCAGACTCGAGAGACTAACACTCTTGTTGGTGCAATCGCCAGTGGCGTTGGCATCATCCACCGCTGTCCAGGACTTGCGACGATCCGTATGCAGTAGCAGACACTGCTGTGGCGCCGCTGACCACATGACACCGACGTTGCCGCCGCCATTGCCCGCGTTGCTGAGATCTGGCAGCGAGGCGCTCAAGATTGCTGCACTCAAAAGACCATAGCTGTTGGCAAGGCCATCGTGATGCTGTTGGCTGGTTGAGTTCTTCATCTGTTGCACCGTCTCGCGAATGTTCTGCAGTTGACTGAGCGTGTCCTCGAAGATGTTGTTGTATTTGGATGCCGAGGCGGGACTGTGAGGCGTTACATTAATGGTGGGTATCATGTTGTTGTTGTTGCTAATACTATTGGTGTTGTTGCTGTTGCTGTTCATATTGTTATTGTTGCTAGCTACCACAGACGTCAGAGGTGGAGGCGGCGCGTTAATAACAGGTATACAATAGTTTTGGCTTTCCACAGCGACCCGTGGTGTCGAGCCTATAATTTTGCTCGATGTGCCACCATTGGTGATGATCGGATTGGCTGCTACTTTAGCTGACACGTCGCCGTTGCCGTTGCTGTTGCAATTGGAGTTTAGAAAATCGGTGACCACATCATTGTCGCTGTCATTCTCATCGGCGGGGGCAGCGGCGTTAGCTTCCTCTGCTGATGCTGTTGTTGTTGCTGCATTGTCCATATTACGATGCTACGTTGTGGTATTTTTGGTATTTCGCTATTGTTGTCGTCACGGCCCTGCTTTATTGTCTGTCGTCGTAGAAAAAGAAAGTTTATTAGTACTAAACACCTACACCCGCACACACACAAATGTATCAACTTCCACATAGCACATACACACATTTATATTCACATAAACGCACACACACACACATACGTTATACAAACTTACGTACACGTACAAGTGATGCTGCTTTGTATGCAGTTTTTTGACTATTATTGATTTTCCCACATACACCAGCACACATTCACGGACACGCACTCACCCGCCTTGTTGCGCGTTCTAATTGTTGCGCCTTCGAGGACGAGCACAACAACAGCGTCCCATCAACGTCCTTGCACAATTCTGAAAACAAGTGGAGCAACAACAACAAACTACGTACGAATTTCAAAGACGCTACTCAAATGAACCGTAGAAGTGCGTCACAACACAAGGCATGCAGCAAATGAGAAAACTTTGGTGTTTTCGAACATACAAACAAAAAGAAGCTAAAGTTAATGCGATTTGCAATAATCAAACACTATGCGAGACACACATTTCTTCTTGCTTCTTGAAGACTCGTCAAACTGCGCGCCAGTGTGACCGTTTTATATCAAGACATTTCCTTTTGTAAATTATACTAAAACTCACCGTTTTCACGTTGGTATAATTTCTTGTAGCAGCGCGCCAATTTTGAAAATGCTTTGTTTTGCGTGACTAGTCTTGAGATTGCTACAATTGTTTATGAGCTGCGTTGAAATACACAATAGAAATAACATTTGTAAATAATAATTGTTTACATTGTTTGGGGCATAGTTTAAGACATGGTTGATATAGTGAAACAAATAAATGAGAATATTAAATAACAAAACAATAAATGATTTTCTTGCATGATAAAATGTTTCGTTAAACACAAATGCTAATAGTGTAAGAAAATATTTAATATCGTTCACAATAAAGCTCAACGTTTACATACATATACGTTCGTCATATAAAAATTTATGAATAGATAACCCACATATCGATATTTCCCCACCTCTAGTGGGAGGCGATTGCAAGTAATAATCGATAGTGGACAAATATCGATAGATGCCCATGTTTGTCCACCTCTTTATTATCAACAAGTTTGTTTACCTGTTTTAGTTGTCGAATTTTGTTGAATTGCGTTGTTTATGGAGAAATGGAAACAATGTGTACGTACTGCCAGACGGCCATTGAGGATGACAATTATCTGGAATGTAAGAAATGTGATCAGCACGTGCACATCAAGTGCCTCCCACATGCGAGCACGCCAGGCGATTTGCTAGGAGATGTTTTCTTCGATTTCACGTGCATCCATTGCGCGCGCATGGAATATGCAGGCGGTAAAGAACCGCCGAAGGAGCGTTTTGTGCGGCAACGCATCCCTTGGGTGCTGGTGTTGACGCTGACGCTATATAATTTGTCCATCAAGTCGAAGGGTTTGAGTCATCATGGTTACTTTCACTGGCGAACGCACATCATCAGCTTTGTGGACAAGAACTGGAATTACATCTTTGAGCCACGTGTGTGAGTACATTAACACATAGCATTAATAGGGCAGTGAGTATATTTCTGCCTCCGTAGGCGTCGTCGCAAGCAATGGACTGGCTCCGTTTCTGGAGCCCTTTCGCACAACAGTCCGCAGTACTTTCAATCTGGCATCAACGTTTGCCTCGAGCATGGCTGGTGGAAGCTTGCAACAGCTAATCTGACGCCTCGTAGAGCTCGTGCTGAATGTAAGTAGATTGATCAAATGTTAATAAAGAATATATATATATATTAAATTTGCATTTAAGCAATATAATAAGTATAATTCTAATGAACATATATTTACAATTATAATTATAGTTGACCAACGCACACGAGAACGTCAACAGCTGCGCACAGATCGCCGTCTGCCGCCCTTGGATGAGAACAGCTGCGGCAGCGATTTGTCCGTCACAGATCATCAGAGCGATGCTCAAGTCACGGGCTTGGCACAAGAGACAACGCCAGAACGATTGCAGCCACCAAGCGAGGGTTGTGCACGAGCCATGTGAGCGTAAAATACTCTAAAAATTTCAATTTAGAGACATTAATTCGAATAGTTTAAAATCAACTAAGTATTGTTTTATGATTTGCAGTCCTTACATGGGTCGTCTGCCCAAGCTTCCGGCGACAGCAGTTGCTGAAGAAAAAGTAGAGCCACCTCTGCAGCCGGCGCAGCAAGAAATTACGGAGGAACTATCACCAAATCAGCAGCTAAGCAGCGTGCAGGCCAGTCTCATGGATTTCCTGGCCGAGAGTTTGGGTGGCGATGACATGAGTCTGTTTATGCAGCCACCCTTAATTGGTTCCAGTGGCAAGGGAGATTTCTTTATGAACGAAGCGCTGCTTGAGGCACCAGGCAACAGTTCAAGTTTGTTTGACCTGGAGCCAAACTTCGGCTTGGCACCAGTTGAAAGCGAAATACCTGATGTGAAAGATGAGGCTGAGACAATGCCACCGCCGCCGTTACAGCCTAAGGAGGAGCAGGCTGAGGAGAAGTCTCAAACCAGCAGCGAAGAAAGCGAGAAGGAAGCCATGGAAACAGAACAACAGACTGAGGAAAACGACAGTTATCAGCCACGCATTGTGCAAGTCACAAATTACCAAGCGCAGCAGCAGCAACAGCAGGCGCCGCAAATCAAGCAGGAACAACTGGATGCCATCGAGGAGTCCGAGGACAAGGAACTAGAGTCACTGGAACCGAGAAAAGACAGTCTGGAACACTGCAAACCCAGCGGTTTCATCAGACAGCCACGTCGCAATTGGCCCTGGCTTCAGGAGACTGAACAGGACGGCGACGCACCACTGGAGATGTCGCAACAGCTCACACTGATGAGCGTTTACGAGGAGCAGCAGCTGCATCAGCAGCTTCACAAGATCTTTGCACTGGAACAGCACAGTCACATCGACATACCCGCTTATGTGCGTCGCTTCTACCGCAAGCTCTGTGTGCGCAAATGGAAGCGGGAACACAATCGGCCCATCTTCAACCTGGACGAACACATTTATCCAGTGGCACGTGCACGTCTGCAGCAGGGCAAGCAGCAGCAGTCCCAGATACTGGATCGTTATCATCTGCTCGAACAGGGGAATCCCGACATACGCAGCTCCTTCTATGCTCGCATTGTGGGCAACTCGGAGTACGAGCTATTTGAGTCACCGTACACTAAGCGCGTGCTGCATCCGTTTATCTATCGAAGCCAGCAGATGGCTCCGCCCTGGTTGCGCTTGATGTGCGAACTGCAGCATCGCGTGAACAAATCCCATCCCAGCAGAGCCACCATCGACTTTTGCTATGTGCGTCCTCAGCACATTCCGGCTGTAAATGCGCTGCTCCAGAGTGTGTTCTGGCCGGGAATCGATGGTAAGTTTGCGACGGGTTACTTTTATTTACTTAATTACAGTTGAAGTGAATAGTTATTAACGTTTGCGTCTGCCTCAATCTGAAAATAATTTAAACATCGTTAAAAAAAAACTATTTAAATATTCAATATATTATTTTACCTATATTTATTTATTTTCGCAGTAAGTGAATGTCTCAGCTACCCAGATTACAGCGTGGTGGCGCTCTACAAGAAGCTGGTCATTGGCTGCGGCTTCCTGGTGCCGGATGTGGGCTACAACGAGGCCTACATCTCGTTCATGGCCGTGCGTCACAATTGGCAGCGCAGCGGCATCGCCAGCTTCATGCTCTACCATCTCATACAGACTTGCATGTCCAAGGATATAACGCTGCACGTGTCCGCCAGCAACTCGGCTGTGATGCTGTACCAGAAGTTCGGCTTCAAGATCGAGGAGGTCATACTGGACTTTTATGACAAATATTTGGCCAACGACTCCAAGCAGAGTCGCAATGCCTTCTTTCTGCGCTTGTTGCGTTGACATCAATCCTACAATTCATAGCCTAGATGAGTTGCTAACTATCAATTAATTATAGGTAGTATTTTATATAAATTTGTTTTGAAGTTTTATTATGAGGGTTTCCCAATAATGGTAAACCAAATATTTCTCTTAAGCGAATATTTTCTCCTCTCGTCGCTTTTTGGTGACCACTGTGCCAGGTTTGTGTTGCGCCTCCGGGTGATTCATGAGCTCGGGCGGGCACACGGACACGGGACTCGCAGTGACGCACTGCTTCAGATCGTAGAACAAGCTGCTGTCGTCCTTGGTCACGAACGAGATGGCCACACCCGTTTTACCCGCACGACCTGTGCGACCAATACGATGCGTGTAATCCTCAATGGACTTGGCCATGTCGTAGTTGATGACCAGCGACACATCCTTGATGTCAATACCACGACCAGCCACATCGGTCGCCACCAATATATCCTTGGCACCCGACTTGAGCGCAGCCAGCGCATACTCACGCTGCTCCTGGCCTTTGCCGCCGTGCAACGTGCAGGAATTGTAACCGAGTTTCTCGAGACCCTTCGCCAGCACATCGGCGCCCTTCTTTTGATTGACGAAGATGATGACGGGCGGTTCGATGCCAGCCGACAGAATCTGCATGAGCTTCTTCCGCTTGTCGTTCTCGCCCATCATGTAGACGATCTGGTTGGTGCGCTCCGTCGGCTTGCCCACAGAGCCAATATAAACTGTGGCCGGGCGTCGCAGGTAGGAGCGTGCCAAGCGCTCCACAGCTGGCGGCATAGTCGCCGTAAACATCACGGTTTGTCTGTACTTCTTCTTAGAATAAAAGTTCTCCATCAGCTTCTTCTCATCCTCGGCCTCCTCGGTGTCCGGCTTTAGATTCGAAACGGGCATGTACTCCAGAATCTTTTGCACATCCGGCTCGAAACCCATGTCAATCATACGATCCGCCTCGTCGAGCACAATGTATGTGCACTGATTGAGCACCAGATAGCGATTCTCCAGCACATCGATAAGTCGACCTGGCGTTGCTATGACTATCTCGCAGCCCAGGCGTAGACGAAAGCCTTGCTCCTCCCTCGACAGACCACCCACCACGACCACGGTGCGTATGCCCAGCGGTTGTCCGAATTTGGTCGTCTCCTCCTCGATCTGCTGGGCCAACTCGCGGGTGGGTGCCATGATGATGGCATAGGGGCCCTGATCCACATCCTCCAGGCGCTCGATCTTGGGCAGCGACTGAATCCATGAGAGCAGCGGTATAAGAAAAGCGAGTGTTTTACCCGAACCCGTTTCAGCGACACCGATAATGTCACGATTCTGCAAGCCAATCGGGATGGCCTGGCGCTGAATGGGCGTGGGCTCCTTGTAGCCCACCGTGTCGATGATGTCGATGATTTCGGCTGGGAAGCCAGACTCATTCCAGCTGCGTATGGGATTGGGAATTTTGCCGCCCTTGATGGTAATGTTGTAGTCCTCGCGGAAGATGCGCCAGTCGCGTTCGGTCATCTCGTCGTTGTCCTTCTCGGACCAGTGGCGATCATCCCACTTCTGTTTGTCCTCCTTGCGCTTCATCTTCTTGAGCCGCACCTTCTCCTGCTCCTTTTCCGCTTCGGTGCGACGCTTCTCCAGCAAATCCCCGTAGAACTTGCTCTGTGTTCGCTTCTGTTCCTTGATATCGATGCCAGCCACATTGCCGCGTCCAAAGAACTGCACGTGATGACGTTCCTTGTACAGATTGTTGTAATCGATGGAGGTATCCTCGCCAGCATCCCAGTCAAAAACGAATTTGCGGTCGTTGAGGCGCCGCACGCGACGCTTCTTCTTCACAATTCCTAGATAACGTTCACGTATTGCCTCCAGCTCCTTCTCCTTGTCCTTGTGTGTCAAATCCTCGTTGCGTTTGCTATCTCGGTCACGATCTCGGTCTCCACCTCTCTCACCACCTCGGTCGCGGCGCTCCGACTTGGTGGGCGGTGGCGGGGGCATGGCAGCGGGCGGAGGTGCCGAGGCTGTGGCAACGGCGCCCATTGTTTTGCTGCTGCTGGCGGCCTGCATCTGTTCGCGGGCCGCATCTTGAGCGGCACGCATGCGCTCGACTTCCTCCTGACGGCGTTTTAATGCCTCCGCGGCACGTTGTTCCTTAGTGAGAAAAACTGGTTTGCTGCGCGCCTGTTCCTCACGTTTCTTCTTGTCTAACAGTTCCTCAAGCGATAGCGGCTCCTTTTTTATCTTTAAATCGGTGTCATCGATTTGCTCTTCCTCTGGCTTAATTGCAGTTGCTATCGTCTCACTTTTTGCACTCGCATCCGTCTTGGGCTTCTTGTCAGCCTCGCCATTGCGAGCTCCACGTTCGCGGGAACGTTCACGCACTGGACGCTGACGGTCCGGGGAACGGCCAACACGTCTAGCTCGATCCTCCCTAAAAATCAACTAATTAATTCACCGAACGTCTTTTAATATAGTATGATGTACTTACCTAGAGCGCGAGCGTCGTTGGCGTCGCTCCTTCTCGCGGTCAAATTGTCTGTCGCGTTGCTCCCGCTCCCGCTCCCTTTGCCTGTCTCTGTCCCGGTTGCGTTCGCGTTCCCGCTCCCGTTCGCGCTCGCGATCTCTGTCGACGGCGTTGACATTGCGCTCATCTCGATAACGCTCGCGAGAACGCGAACGCCGTTTTTTATCATTTACCATTTCTTATTAGCCAATTTAAAATGTACTTCTGCGCTTCTTAAACGTTTAACAGCGAAAACAAAACAGCTGCAATGGAACCAGTGATGCCCAACAACGCCGCGAATAAAAACACTGTCAGTGACTGTGCGTGAGTGTCAGTGTGTAACATACGCGATCTATTTTTACTCACAAAACTTAAAAAAATGCATGCTAGGCATGCATTTTAAAACTGTTTTAGTTATCGTTTATTATGTTTTCCACAAATAATATAATAAATACGTATTTTTTTGCCATTGTGTGACCGCATCCATATGCTGCTTACAAAAAATACTAGTTCTTCCAAGTGTGACCATAATAAGTACAATATATGCTTTTTTAGCAGCTGTTGGCAGCTGTGTATGTTGTTGGAGCCTGCGGCCCTTCGGGGAACTGAGTGGGGGTTCTCACTTAGTTCGAAGCGATTTCTCTGCGACAACACACAGCTGAAGAGAACTACGACGCAGCCACCAGCGCTAGCGCTAGCGACAAGTGACGCGTTCAAGCAGATAAATAATAAGCACAAAAAGCAGAGAAAAGCATTAACGCAAACAAAAGAATCAAGAGCATACCAAATACAACAGAAAAAAGCAATTCCTGTGATTTGCAGTAATTTGTGGGCGTACAACGACGACGTCATATTATTATTGTCTGCCTTGATTACTAGCAGCAGCAGCAACAGCTAGCTTGGCAGCTGAGATGAGTATCAACACCGACCAAGAGACGGCCCCCATTGCAGCGCCTCGCAACGGCGGCCCAGCGAATGTGTTCCGCAGCTTTGGTTCGCTCTTTGGCGGTGGCGGCAGTGGAGGCGAGGTTGGTAGACCGATGACGCCGCAATCTAGCGATGGCTATGTGGAGTTTGGCATGCAGGATCCAGAGCGCAATGGACGCACATTGGGCACCTTCGCAGGCGTCTTTAGCCCCGTTGCGCTCTCCATGTTCAGCGCCTTGGTCTTCATACGTGTTGGTGAGAAGCAGTGACGTCATTTGTTGCCACTTGTTGTTTATCCAGCTTATTAAATTGCACTCAGGTTATATTGTGGGCAATGCGGGCTTGTATGTGACGCTGCTGCAGTTCCTCATCGCATACGCTATACTGCTGTTTACTGTGGCTTCCGTTTGCGCCATTTCCACCAATGGCGCCATTGAAGGCGGCGGTGTCTACTGTGAGTAGTTGAAGTAATAGGGAAATCACGTATATTAATCGTTCCCTCATCTCTCTCTACTAGTCATGATCAGTCGCACGCTGGGTCTGGAGTTTGGTGGCTCCATTGGCACGCTCTTCTTCTTTGCCAATGTAGTGGGCTGTGCCATGGCCATTTCCGGTTGCACTGAGGGCCTCATTGATAACTTTGGACCTGGTGGGCACTTCGTTACCCAAAGTGGCACCTTTCTGCCGGACGGCGATTGGTTTCGCTTCCTCTACAGCAGTCTAATCAACACGTCCATGTTACTCGTTTGTTTGGTGGGTGCCGCCCTCTTTGCCAAGACGTCAGTGCTTATTTTAGGCACTGTGACTGTTTGTCTGTTTGCAACTTATATCAGCTTTCTTGCTGTTGGCGCCACCAATGACACGGTAAGCATAGTCCAATCAATCATCCAAACTAATTCCTGTCGAGTTATCAAAAATCACAAATCGAAAGGGAGACAAATCCTAAACTTTCATGCAGTTTTGCAATTGGTCAACAATTCTTTTGTTACGAGTTACTAAGGCTCATAACTATGAGTGTTCTCTGGTGAATGCGTACAGTTTTTATCTGCTAACTTAAACTGGATATTTCGAATGTCTGTCTTAAGCCTTAGATAGATAACAATTTATGTGGGTATTTACTGCGCTGGTCATTTTTGTATTGGTTTTGCAAGAAGTCCCCTAAAATGTACAGTGGAGATTGCGTAGGAAAAACTCGATTAGAAAATCAACTGAAAGTTTGTAGATGTCATGAAAGACAAAGATTATTAAATTAATAGGAATTAGCATTTTACAAAGATAGATGTTTGTATTACGAAATAGAGAAAAGTATCCAAACGGAAATTCAGCTATAATTTTCATAGCAGCTATAATAAATATAGCCCGCAAAATGCATTCAACTCAAATTAGCTTAGTTTGATAAAATAGCATTTCATTGCAAAACATAAGCAGTTATCATTAATAATAAAAGTAAACCTTGATAAAAATTGCCTACTTATTTCTATATACTGTATAAATAATATTTATGGAATTAGGGGATTAACTCAACAATATTTCTCGTGCATAATTGTGTATAACTATTATAGATTTCTTTCCAATAGAGTATGAATCATTTGGCCAATTTGCTTGCTGATAAGAGCCCTAAACATTTCAGCATACATACATTTATATTACGCTAATTATCAACTAAGTGCAATAATCGGCAACACATTACAATTACTTTGTATATACTTGATTCAACAGATTCCCGTGCCCGTATTGAACAGTTTGCTGCCGAATGGAACTAAATTTCTGCCCTATACAGGACTTAGTGCTCAGACCTTGTCCAATAATCTGAGATCGAATTACTCCCAGGATTACACATCTAATGGCAAAAATGTGGATTTCTCAACCACTTTCGGTGTGCTCTTCTCGGGTGTTACGGGGATTATGGCCGGCGCGAATATGTCGGGCGAACTGAAGAATCCCTCGAAGAGTATTCCGTGGGGCACCTTGTCTGCCGTTTGCTTCACGTTCGTCTCGTACATCATACTGTCGTTCCTCATGAGCTGCACCACACCTGGCTACACGATGCAGAACAATTATCTATTCCTGATGCCCGTGAATCTGTGGCCACCATTCACAGCCATTGGCATAATGACAGCCACATTTTCCACGGGTCTCAGCAATCTCATTGGCTCCAGTCGCATTCTGGAGGCGCTCAGCAAAGATCAAGTCTTTGGCTCGCTTCTCAATTTTGTGCTGCACGGCACGTGGAAGGGAAATCCCATTTGTGCCGTAGTTATCAGCTGGGTGCTCGTCGAGTGTGTGCTATTGATTGGCTCGTTCAATATCATTGCCCAGATCAATTCGGTGCTGTTTATGCTCTCCTATTTGGCCACGAATCTCGCTTGCTTGGGCATCGAGTTAACGGGTGCTCCCAATTTCCGACCGCTCTTCAAGTACTTCACTTGGCACACGTGTTTAGTCGGTCTGGTGGGCACGCTAATCATGATGTTCGTCATCAACCCCATTTATGCTTCGTTGTGCATCATTCTCTGTCTGATCTTGGTTATAGCGCTGCATCTGTTCTCACCAGCCACACAGGCCGCACAATGGGGCTCCATTTCCCAAGCGCTGATGTTTCATCAAGTGAGTAAATTACAAATAATTTAATGTACTTATATTTTAATCGCAACTCTTTGCAGGTTCGCAAGTATTTGCTTATGCTGGATCCACGCAAGGATCACGTCAAGTTCTGGCGCCCACAAATTCTGCTTTTGGTGTCGTCGCCGCGATCCTGCTGTCCGCTCGTGGACTTTGTCAATGATCTCAAGAAGAGTGGCCTTTACATTATTGGCCACGTCAAGCTGGGCGACTTTAAGGGCGTCGAGGATTCCGTGGAGAACCAACAGTGGTGGCAATTTCTGGATCACATGCGTGTCAAAGCTTTCACCGAGGTTACCATCAGCCGCAGCATTCGCGAGGGAGTGCAGCATTTGATACGTCTGTCTGGCATTGGCGCCATGAAGCCAAACACTATTATACTGGGCTTCTATGACAACGAAGCGCCCAAGGACTTCTTTCAAAAGTGAGTCTTTTAATGGTTGAACTAGTCGCGTAATTTATTAATACATTGATGTTTTGTGTAGTGGCACATCACCCTATAAAACCGATGACTTCAACGCGGGCGATATACAAAACTTCCCCATACGTCGTGATGGTCAGCCAAAGCACTTTGAGGTACAGGAGTATGTGGAGATACTTTGCGATACCCTCCGCATGAAAAAGAATCTGTGCTTGTGCCGCAACTTCCAGCGTTTGGACAAGAACTTTATAACCATGTAAGTAAAGTTGAGTAAAGCATTGAAAAATCAGTTCTAATCGAACATTTTATGCTTTTCAGAAGCAAACATGTAAAGTACATTGATGTGTGGCCCATTAACGTCTTCAATCCCACAACTGGCGATCCCTTTGACATGATCTCGCTCTTCATGATGCAACTGGCAGTCATCATGCTGGCCAAATGGAAGCATTTGCGAGTGCGCGTGTTTCTCTGCGAGACAAACGAAGAGCGCAGCGTGGGGTAAGCATCAATTACTTATTTCGTTATATATATAGATATAATAATGTTATTATGGGACAGCACCTTTGAAACGCATGCGTCACACATGGATGTGCCGCCCAAGCTGAAGCTGGAGCAATCGCTGAAAGAGCTGCGCATCAATGCGGACATTATGGAGATACAGGAATGGAGTCGTGATACGGAATTCACGCGTCATGCTCGCATTCTCAAGCAGTTTACGAGTCAGGCGGATGAAGCATTGCTCGATGATGGCGACGAGATTGCCGAGGACAAGTTCAATCGCTCGCTGCTGTATATGCAACGTGTTAATCAAATAATACGCGATCGCTCCGATCAAACGGCCTTATCATTTATTTATTTGGCTGCGCCGCCGAAGCCAACGTTGCCCGATTTCCATGACCGCAGCGCCAGCTATGTGGAGCTGCTTACGGAACTGACAGCCGAGCTGCCGCCAACGATTCTGGTGCATGGTGTCAGCACAGTAACCTCGACAACGCTTTAAGCGTGGCACAGTGATAGCAAAACGAAAAAAGAAACATTAACATATACATTCAAATGGCGGTAGACAATTTACAGGCCGCTTGAAACCAAATTGAAGTAGATGTCCCCACACTCTCTATCTACCCTTTGTACTGTAGTATATATCTACTTATTTATATTATCGTTTTTAAACACCCTGAAACCTGCACGACTATGCCCCCCACTCTATCTCTAATATCGTCAAATGATTTGTACTAATTATCATATCAGCAATATCGTATACTAATGTAATAATATTTACACATCGCGAATCATTTAAGAAAAACGTATATTTTTATATTATACACTTTATTTTAATTGTATTTGATTTTGTGTCGTCAGCAATATTTCAACGATTTGTGTGATTTACGAAAAGAAAAACTAAAAGTATTAGCGAGATCACTTGATTTTAGTAGCATTCACTAAGTTCTTAATTAAACACGTGCGATTCACAGTTATTAAAACCATTTTAATAATATTTAAACTGTGAATTAGCATTACACTATAATTATTTATAACTTTTAACACAAGCTGTCGATGTGTACTCGTATACATACAGCTCTTTCCAATAATAAACACATAGAGATTGTATTAACTGTATTCTACTGCTGCAGTGTCTATCCTATGGAAATCTCAAGTCCACTTAACACTTATTGTTAAGCCGTCTTTACCGCTACCATTTAATGCTTATTAAGATAGGGATTGTGCTGCCGCGTGTGTTAAAAGGAACACCGATTATCGAACGGCAAGCGCAATAGAGTCATAAATGTCACAGCACTTTCGGTTTCTCGGCTCATGCCGCTATTTATGTGATGACAATTTATGATACCCATCGAGGCCAGCGACTACCGCGCTGCTACAATTACCTGCGCTATCCTGTCGTCTGCCTGCTGACCCAAAAGATCCTGTCGCAGGACCGTCGAGCGTCGCAGTTTTCGTTGGGGTTACCTGAGCGCCGGGTTTGTTTTTCCAAAATCACTGTGTCGAGTGTCAATAAATTCCGTTCGCAATTGCCTGACGCAGTTTTGTCACAGCCGCATCTCGTGCACCTAACAGGATATGCTGATATGTCCGCAGTCGGGGCGGAGCAAATGGCGTAGGATTTGCGTCTTGACGTGTGTCCTGAGTTACGGCAAGGGTTTTTCCAAGAACTCTTTTTTATTTCACCACTTCAAATTCAAATGAAAGTCTCGCGCTTGCGAGAGATGTACGCTCGAAGCTAATCCAGGCAGCGACACACTGTCTGGCTCTCTTACTGCTTGTCCGCGCAGCTGGCTGGATCACCGAAATATCCATTTCACGGAAGTAAGTATGGCTTTACTGTGTAATAACCCGCAATACTCGAATATTACATGGTAATTTGCCTTCAAGTGGCTTCGTTTCACAATACAACAATGCTGGGCAAATAATGTACTTTGCACTTGCCCATCGCAGGCCCTTTAGTCCTTTGTTCGGGGTTTTTCCCCGAGACAATAGCTGATGCTCGAGATTCCCCGAGAGTGACAAAAGAAGAACAATCTCACGCAATTCTGAAACGCTCGCACTTGACTCTCTCCTAATCGCATTTTCGCAATTTAGCGCCAACGTATAATCCGCACAACGAAAACGATTAATCTAAGGAGAACACGCAGGGGATTATCATCAGTTGGTCTATTGTTGCACTGTAGTAGAATAGAAGATTCAGCATTTCATCCAGCACCGCCTACCATTTCTATTGTTGCTATTTTGACAACCGCACGGAGTTTGCATTAGCGTTGGCGTTGAGGTTGAAGTTGGAGATGTTGAGCAACTTGGCCAAATGTTTGGGCCAGGTAAGCCTCATGCTAATTGAAAATTCCCTTTCTAGTACAAAGTGGTGGGGAGGGGGAAAAGGCGTTGCCGATCTTTAGCTGAGGCCTTTCGCCAGAAATTGCAGCAGAATGTCGAGTTGCGTTCTGCGGTCGCGTGGCACATCGATCAGTGGCAGGATCGCGATCATCCTCGTCATCAGAAGCCAGCGAGCGTCAAGATCAAACGTCACTCTTTTGTCGGCAAGGATCTGCCACTGGCCGATCCTCAGTCTTGTCAATTTGTGTGAAATATCAGCGTCCACATCATTTGTACGTTTTAGCCATGGCCGGCGCTCGGCTAGTCCTTGTTGTGGAATTGTTTTGCCCGTTTTCTTTAGAAATGCAGCGAACTGTTCGAATTGATTTTCTTCTCATACCACTTATTGTACTCTGTCGAGTTAATTAACCTTTCGTTGCGGCATCTTAAAAGATGGGCGGTAGTCCTACTTGATGCCCGTGAAAAGCCGAGCAAAGTCATTTGCAATGCGCATAATGGAATGGCTTGTGGTTGCATCACATCCATCAAGCATCAAGCGACCAATGCGAAATCGCACCCACTGCATGACAAGTACTTTTTGATCAAGATTGTAGAATATACATAGATATAGTCTCAATTCGCTGCATAGACAACCTTCTCATTCATTGTTTATTAAATAAACTCAAGTCACTTTTATGAATGGACACACGTACTTTGCTTTCGTTCGAGTTCCCAAATATAAATATATAAATAATGCAAATAAAACTGAAAGCTGGATGAGTGAAAATGATATACTTGTAGTATAAGCAAATAACTGCTGAAATAATGCAAATAAAAATTTAAATTGATTACAGATTGATTCGATATACTAATCAATTTAAATATTCTTCTTTTATAAACTCTGCTTTTAAGTATGGATTCTAGATTCTGACTTTTAATTTAGATATACATTTAAATACCAATAGTTTTTGTAATCTATTTTATTGATTAAATAATAATGTTGCATACCACTTGTAGTGATTATACAAATTTATGATAATCATATTATGATCATATCTTAATTTCTCATTCGTTTACTACACTTGAGAGTGGCTAATAATGAAAACAATTGACCTTTTTTTTGTTATTAATATATTATGATCATATCTTATATTCTCATTCGTTTACTACTTGAGAGTGGCTAAAAATGTAAGATCATATCTTATATTCTCATTCGTTTACTACTTGAGAGTGGCTAAAAATGTGAAATAAATTTGAAATATGTTTATTTCCATTTGTTGCAAGCATCTAATTAAGAGTAATTAGGTCGCAACTAATTAAGAGACAAACTTCTACTAATAAAAGTTCGATTAATTCGCTTACTTATCAATATCAGCTATACCCGACTCTACAATGTAGTTTCAGTTTTTCCCAATATCTTAAATATCATCTATCCAATATATTTGAAGAACCTACCCGCATCTAACTAAAGTTCATGCGTAATGCGTGAGAATACTCTCAATAGTCGGAGGCAATTATCAGCTTTCTCGAAGAAAGCACAAAAGCGATCGATAAATGTTTGTTTGTGACCCAATAAAGTGCGTGGCAAACAGTCGAACAAAGGCTAAAATCGAAAGTACAAAACCGCAGAAGGAAAGGAATGCTTTCGCAGCTAAGTTGGAGAAATTTGGTCAGAGCACTTAATATTACAAGCGGATCAGCGCTAGACCACAAGGCATCACAAGACATGCAACGACGCTACGTGAGGAAGAAGCAATTTGGTTACTGGCTACTGCGAAAAGCGTTGATTGGCCCACAATGCGGTTTACCTGCGTTGTAAACGTTAAGTTAACTCGCACAAAAGGATCCTTTTGTAAGTACAACGTTTGACCTTGGCAACAATTGTGTGTTTGGCACCTGAAATTAAATATACATACATGTAAAAAGCCAACTTCAGGCTTTGGGACAACAAAAGAAGTTTGTGCAGCAAAATGATGTGTGATTACTGCCAGGTCAAACAAAGCGAGACGCACCCAAAGTAGGCAACAACAACAACTTCGATTCCGCAGGCAATTAAACGTTTTGACCGCAAGCCAAAAACCGGGGCACGTTCTGCAGGTAGGCAGGTAACGAAGATGAAGGCAGAGTTCAGCAAACTGAAAAACAGGATCAGCAACAGCGTCAACGAATCAGGTAACAGCAAAAGGGATTTTTCAGAGTTGACCAATCAAAGTCTACCTGTATTGCTATATAAGCGCAGCTCTCCCACTCTCCGGCATCAGTTATCCTTTGAGCGTTCAACACTCAACATGTTCACGAACAACGATATACTAGAACAATTTTACTTCAACACCGAGAGCCGGGAGACATCACCCTCCATAGAGGCCGACACAGAAGCCATTATTACCACCGGCGATGCCTACAAGACGCTGGAGAAATTGATCTACGAAGATCAGGATTACGCCGGCAGTGCGGACAGTCTCTCCGATGGCACCAACTCACCCGAACTCTTCTACGACTCACCAGCCATGTTGGAGCTGGAACAGATGCTCAGCGCCCAGGCACAGCAAATGCAGCAACCTATTACGCCAGCTACTCCTCCCAAACACCAAGCTAAGGCAGCTAAATACAGCACAAAGACGTCCTCGGCACGCAGCAAACCCTACGATATACCAAAGCAGGGCCAGCAGCCACAACCGCATCTACAGCAGCCACAGCAGCAACTCCGTCAGCCGCAGCTCCAGCAGCCACAGCAGCAACTCCGTCAGCCACAGCCGCAGCTCCAGCAACCAAAGCCGCAGATCCAGCAACCACAGCAGCAACTCCGTCTGCCACATGAGCTACTCTGTCAGCCGCAGCAGCAACTCCGTCAGATGCACCAGCGACTCCTGCAGCCACAGCAGCAAATCCTTCAACCACATCAGCAAATCCTTCAGCAACAGCAGCAACTCCTGCAGCCACAGCCGCAACTCCGTCAAACACAGCTGCAAATCGTTCAGCCACAGCAGCAACTCCGTCAGCCACAGCAGCAACTCCGTCAACCACAGCAGCAACTCCGTCAACCACAGCAGCAGCTCCTTCAGCCACAGCAGCAACTCCGTCAGCTACAGCAGCAACTCCGTCAACCACAGCAGCAACTCCTCCAGCCACAGCAGCAACTCCTTCAGCCACAGCAGCAACTCCTTCCGCCACAGCAGCAACTCCGTCAGCCCCTGGTGCATCTTCAGCTGCCACAACAACATATTCAGTTGCAGCAGCCACAGCAGATTCTCCAGCGGCCCCAGCAGATTCTCCAGCAGCCCCATCAGATTCTGCAGCAGCCCCAGCAGATTCTCCAGCAACCACAGCAGATTCTCCAGCAGCCACAGCAGCTGCCCCAATTGCCACAGCGACGTCTTCACGAGCTTCAGCTATCTGCGCATCTTGGCCAGCAAATCATACAACAGCGACAACAACAACAGCAACAACAGCATCATCTCCAAGAACAAGTTCCTTCACCGCTGCACGAACAGGAGCCTTGTGGCCCAGAAGTTGTGCGCAAACGTCGTTTGGCAGCCAATGCTCGAGAGCGCCGCAGAATGAACAGCTTGAATGATGCCTTCGACAAGCTGAGGGATGTGGTTCCCTCCTTAGGACACGATCGACGTCTCTCCAAGTACGAGACTTTGCAAATGGCTCAGGCTTACATTGGTGATCTACTCACACTGCTCGCCAGGGATTCTTAGACGGACTGCCCAATGGATAAACGACTCTTCCAACACACAAACCTAGTGTCTTCTTTTAAAGGCTATTAGCTTAAGCGTAGAGTACTAACATTTAAGATTTGTAAAATTTTTTTTGGTGATATTAAAAAATATATTAACAATTAAAAAAAAAAATCCGAGTGTTTTCAGTGGAAAGGGCATATCAAATTTTAAAATGTTTTCTCAAAATTTTCAGGCATTGTGAGGCGATGTTAAAATATTCCGAATTCGATTGGCATGCAAGGCTTCTATTTAAATACGTGATATTTTCATTTAATAGATGCTGCTTGCATGTGTTTTTACTCATTTCATTTCAGCTTTAGGAATTTAAACAAGTTCTGGGCACAACCTAATTTGCTCTGTTTACCTTCTCGCCTGGCTAGGAGTAGGCCACATTCTTCTCTTTTGGTAATTTCTCCGCTCATGCATAAGAACAAAATGTGACTTACCATTCTCCACTTTATGCTCACAAAATTCACAAGTCTTACGAACTTCAAGTTAGATCCAAAGTGACTTGTCGGTCATTGGTGGGCTCCTCCTGTTGCTTTAGCCGTTTAATTTGAATTTGTGTTTAAATTGAATCTGCGACTTAACTGCCACTAACTGTTACTAACTGCCACTATCGAATCACCACTCTACAAAAGAAGTTTAAAAAAGTCGTTAGATTTAATTCAAATGCACACATTTAAACTTACTTGCATTAGATGCGGCCTGTATTGCAAATCTTAATAAGGTACACAGACACTTATGTCGTATCACGGCGAAGGTCGCGAAGCTACTAATTTGGGAGCCTTAGCCTCTGATGTGTCGTGTGCATTACTGAGTGCGCTCTTTGAATGTGGGAGACCACTGAGGCTAGTAGACTATTTCAAATGAGGGGAGGTGTGGGTAGAGAGACTGACTACGCTACGTTAGATGGTGTGTGTTGGGAGAGTAGTGTGACGAAAAGAGTGAGAGAGAGAGAGAGAGGTTTGACTGTGTATGGTGAGGGAAAGGGCCAGGGGGGGGGGTCACTTGAATGTACTGGTAATGCTGAGGCCACACTTGATAGTGAGAGTGCACTTTTGCCTAGTGGCCGACACCACGTCCCCTATAGAGGTTTTGTGACGCGTTTTCTGCAATGCGGCCTTTTTTCTATGTGAAATTCAGTGTAATATTCACATGACAAAAAGTAATTTTTGCAAACGTTCCTGTGGGATCCCATTATAGGAAATCTGTCTTTCGAATATACTATATATATATTCTTGATCAGAACTTTCAATTTTCTTTACTTTATTAGTATTTCCATGCATTTTCGTGTCTCGCATGGAGCACATTAATTCACAATTTGGCACGTCAATCAGTTCATTTTACATCCTAAAAAAGGTTATCCTTGAGTTCTAACTACATGTTATTAAATAGTAGGCAAGCAACGCCCACCGAGTGGAAAAGAAGTCAAAACAAGAGTTTGCCGACACGATTGATGAGTTCCGACTTCCGACGCGAAAGAGAATAAGGGAGCAAACTCTAAACGAAGGTGATTAACTGCCAAGCAGCAGAAAACGTCAACAGGTAAACAACACGAGCCGCTGGCTTAGATCCTTGAAATGGAAATTGATTTAAACAGAGTCATTTGTAAATGTAAAGTATTGAAACAGCGGTTTCAACTCTCAATATCACATTAATCTTTATAATTATGTACAAATACAATACTGAATGCTTAGTTTAATCATTATACACTATGAGCTTATACAAAAGAACTACATTTATGGGTTATTTATAAACTATGTACTACACCATTATGTCTATTTGATGAATGGGATGCATGTATACCAATTATGTTGCTTTATGGCAGAATTTGTACTAATAGATGATATGAGTTAAGGCTCGAGCTCGGAATGAAAATGGAACTGCTTCTCGCATTTATTCGGAAATAAAATACAGACAATTTGATTTAATTCGATTCACGGCTGATTGCAGCAGTCAGTCTTTGTACAAGAAATTTGAAAAGATATTCGAAATATGTTATTGTAATTCCCCCATCCAATTACAAGAGATTCTCCCAAGAGCAGTCAGTCAGTCTGTTTAGTTGATGTACGGTTTAAGCAATATTTAAAAAGAAATAATTCTTTATTTGAATTTGTAATTTCGTTCTGAAGATTTTTCTTAATCTTGTTGCTGGCTATCGAACAAAGGATTATAATAAGTATGTGGTTAATTAACTCGTATGATGGGTTTAGTGAAGAGCGTACAACTTTGGCATGACCGAAGTTTCGAGTGAGTTTGCTTCTAATTAAAAGAAGTTTAACATATATTTACATTTTAATATAAAGCTTAAACGTATCTAAATTATTAATTAGAAGTGTGTGATTAATCTAAGGCGGTTTTAAAATTAAATTAAGTTTTGTTGCTAAAAAGTCTTTGAATGAGAACAAAATCGAAGCTTTGGATCGTTGACTATGCCACAAATCAGGAAACTAACTAAAGAAATCCCGCATCTTTGGCACTATGAGAGACACAACCAAGGCGCACTCTCATGGGGTAACTCCTTATCAGTTTCCGGCATGCAATAGTGTACAGAATAAATTTACTCAAACGGAACTCATAGTTAAAATTTATTAAATTGATTTCATTTGCCCGCGTATTGAATTTGCAATTATTTGCAAAAAATGTATTTAAATTATGCCTAATACATCAGCTCTAGACAATTATTGTGGGTAGAAGATCGACCAGACTAAAAGGCTGTCTATATAAATATATTTTTATATAAATGTGTTATGCTTTTCAGGGAATTGCAGAACTTTACGCTTAAAATTAGATGCTTGTTTATATGTGAAACTCATCAACGATCCGCCGCTTGCCAGGATCTCAATTTAAACTATGCGTTCATGGATCGCTGCGTGTGTGTTGCGTGTTGTGTTGTGGGCTTAGGTGAGTGTGTATGTGTGAGTTAAATCCAAATGAGATAAGTCAACTAATTGCTAAAAACTTTGCACTTCTATACAACACCGTATAGCTTTGTTGTTGTTTTGGGGTTTGTTATTTATAGCATCTAAAATACGTAATTACATCCAAGGTTTACCACGCATGCGGCTACGTCCGCCGCCAGCGCGCATCGGTCCACCGCCGCGCTGAAAGAACGGACGCGCCCCAGGACCAGGGCCTTGGCCAGGACCCGGTCCACCCTCAAACGGTCCAGGCATGCGTTGGTAGTTGGGTCTATACGGTCCCGACCAGCCACGACTACCGCGTCCCCGGCCGCCACGTCCCATATTATCGGCACTATTGCCGAAGGGCTGAAACGGAAACGGGGGACCGCTGCCGCCGCCACCGCCGGCAAATGGCGGACGCGGTGGTGGCGGCACACCGGCGGGTCCATTGTTGCCCTCATTGCCATTCCAGGGCATGGGCGGTTGCATTTGGTTCCAGGCCTGCTGTTGCTGCTGCTGTTGCGGCGGTAGAGGCGGCTGCTGCTGTTGTTGTTGCGCCTCGGCCTGCATGTCCTGCATGTTGCCCGCGCTCGGCGGCGCTAAAAATGTGCTGTTTGAATCCCACTGAAATTCTGGGGGCGTTTCCAGCAGCGCTGGACGTGACGGCGTCAACGCGCCATTGGCATCCAGCTCGCCCTCGGCCTGCTCAGCATTGGCATCTGCATTAGAAGTTATTACAATACATAAGCAAACGGCCAACTAAAGCTAAGGTTCATAAGAGCAAGTTGAATGTCGGGACTACCTCGCTGTGACTCATCCAAGTCCTCGTCGGACATGTCCATGTCAACAACCATATCAGCAGGATCATAGCGCGCTGAGCCATCCACACGATCCGATTCCGAGGAGGAGCCTGCAAAATATACAGCTATAGTTGTGGCACATTTTTCAATAGACTGGTAGCTTACTGGCATTCGATTTGTGTGGCGAGCTAGTCTTCTTGACGTAGTTGCCAGGCGGCGCCATCATGGGCGGACTGTTGCCCAAACTGCGTATGGCGCTGCCGCCTTCCTCGCTCTTCGCCATCGGCGCCGTGCGATAGTCCACATCGCCGCCACCGAAGTCCTGCAAAAACAGTTGACTTAGTTGATGAGAAAACAA
Source organism: Drosophila rubida (assembly GCA_035046165.1). Classification (NCBI taxonomy): domain Eukaryota; kingdom Metazoa; phylum Arthropoda; class Insecta; order Diptera; family Drosophilidae; genus Drosophila; species Drosophila rubida. The sequence goes on along the minus strand of JAWNOF010000014.1, from coordinate 12,540,567 downwards.
ATTTGGTAATCAGTTGACGCACTTACCTTCTCTGCGCCACCCGGCGAGCCTGTCAACGATATTAAATTCCTGTGATCAATGTCCACCAGCTGACGCGTTTTCTCCTCGCTCAACGCGCTCTTCGGTCGGAAATTGAATGCTGGCGGCAGCTGCACTGTTCGATGATCCACATCCTGTGCGCCCAGCGCTGCAGCATTGTGGTGCTCACTGTATTCGATGGGTGCGCCGCTGCCCTTGCGCTCGAAGTGCGGCGGCGAATGCGGCGTCGATTGCGGCGTATTATAGCTGGAGCTGGCACCGCTGCTATTCAAGCTGTTGTCCAGCGGCGTCCACGTCATGCTCATGTCCCAGGTGTTATTGAAATCATCCACACCGCCGCCCGTTACGAGCGAAGCAGGCATTGGTGGCGGCGGCGCCATTGCATTGTTGTTCAGCGCTGCAGGCGTGTATTGACTCTCCGGCTGACCGTAGCCCAAGTGCGGCGGCGGCGGAGGCGCATACTCCTGAGAGCTGTCACCAAAGATCGGCGGCACAGGCGGCGGCGCATAACTGGACTGCGCCTGCAGCGGATTGTATTCATCGCTAGCGCCGTTGCCACCACCCAAACCGGGAATGCCGCTCGAGCTATTGCCATTGGCATTGCTGCTGCCGTAGCTGCTGTTGCTCAAGGCATCCGGTTTGTAGTAGTTGGCGCCGGGCGTGTAGCTCTCATCGTCGGAGCGCGAGCCAATTACCTCAATGGCGCTGCCGCGATCTTTGCCGCCCGTGTCACGTTTAAAATCGTTGATGTCAAACGGCAGCTGGCCGCCGTCCAAATAGCTGGCGAAGCCGTTAAGGCCGCCGCTAAACAAGTTCTGTAAAGCAAGCATAAGTTTAACAACAAATTCACTTAGACTAGGGAGGATATACATGTAACAAGTCATATCAATAAGCTATCCAAAAATATATTTGTAATTCCAGACGATAAGTTATTAAGCATATCGGATTGTTTCACAGTGTAATATTAAAATTACTTGCCCTTGCACCTTGCTGTCAATTAAGTGTCAACATAATTATTACACTACTTCTGTGAACAAATAAAACTAAAAACGCTTGGAAATTTACGTTTTACATGTATAGCCCCCCTCAGTGTATTTTTACCAGGCCCAGCGGCGAATTGTTTTCATCGGGCAGCTGCAGATCCGCATCACGTTCGGGCGACGGCGCGTTTATATCTGGCGACGGTATGGGACTGCTTAGCGTAGGTATCACCTCATCCAGCTTTCTTTTGACTATCTTTATGCGTGTGCCAAAGCTTTTATAGGCCTGCAAATTGAGCGATAAGTTAGTTGAAGTTGTAGTAAATAATTAACGCTACTTACACTTGCTACCACTTTGACTTCGCGTCCCTGATGCTCGTAGAACTTCTTGGCCGCCTCTATGGTCTCCATGACCGCCTTGCGACATTTAATCTCGTTCTGCAGATTCTTGTTGTATGCATTGATGAAGGCCACGCAACGCTCCAGTTCTTTTTCAATATCAGCCGAGTGGCTTTTATCCTTTAGCTGCTGTTTAATGGCTTCGATTTCGAATGTCGGCGGCTTTGGTAACTTCTTCATGCTCTTGTCTGTGGTCTCAGAGAGTTCAACGCATTCACGGATTTGGGCGATGAGCGTGGTATTCTGATACTCATTGCCAGGATCAGAGTGAGCTGCTGCCTTTTTGGGCGGCGCTATGTTGAGCAGGCCGCTAAGATCGCTGAGAAACTCCTCATTGTAGATTTCGCGCTGTTCCCAGATCTGAAAGATGCGCAAGATTTTGCTCTTGACGCGATCGTCGCTAAGAAAAGAGAGAATTATTATTAGACGGATTTTTGAGGATTGTCTGTGTGCTTTACTTACCGCACCATTGTGGTGGCTCTTTGTAGAGCGGTGGCCCAGCACTCCACAAACTCGTAGCGCTTGCGCTTGCTATATTGTATGACGTCGTTGGCCAGGTAGAACAACACCAAGCGATGATCCACGCGCACTGCAAGAAAGTTTTTAGTTGGTGGCACTTTGTATAAAACACTTGCTACGTACCTCGCTTAAAGACATTTAGCCAGCACTGTATGATCTTCTTGTGATTAAGGCGATGCTGCAGGCACCAGTTCGACATCTGCTGTATGTCCTGCTGCGTGTCCTTGAGCGCCTCCAGGCGCGTCTCGAACAGCTCCTCGTCGAAAGCTTCGCTTGCTTTGGACATCGTTTACCTTTCTGATTTTATCTTGTCTTTTTGCTGTTCAGCACATTGGCGGCAAGAGAGCCAGCGAGCGCTTCTCTGGCCAAATATTTAGCTCAGCTTTTGCGCCCAGCGGCGGCTACTTTTTCTCTCTTTTTCTTCACTTCCTTCACTCTTCTTGCTCACAAACACGCGCACTTTTTTCCGTTCGTTCTTAAGCAGCCAAATCGCGCACTTTGTCTGCTTGCATATTGTTAAATGACAGTAGCGTATTTGATTGTTCGCTCTGTGTATGTTTATTGCACAGATTTGCACGCGGTTTTTGCTAATTTTGTTGTTTTTCTCGCAAGAGTTGTTTTTAGCTGGGTAGCAGCAGCAGAAATAGGTGGGAAGTTATCGATAGCACAGTATCGATGTGCACGAATATCGCGCAGCAGAGTGACCGAAATTGTTGTGGCCATATATCGTACAGTTCACGTGAATATGGTAACCCTAACAGTGCAACACAACAGCATCTGTTTTTCTTAATTTAACCAAGTTAGTTTTTAGTGTTTTATTATTTAAAGTCGTTTAATAAATCTGTCTTGTGTTTTTTAGTTCAAAAACTACATATTTATTGACATGCACACTATTGCTTGGAGCTGACCGTTTGAACTGCCCGCGCTACTCGTAGTCTGGCAACGCTGCAGCAGGATATTATTGTGGTATTTTCTACTGACACCCTATGGCATTTTTTGGGGGTTTTCGTTGGGGCTCGGTGCATTGCAGCAGGTGGCGCCGCCTTGGCGTCAGTTCCCATTTCATAAACAGCTGCACCACACACGGCTCGCGTTCAGCTCTCCAACTTATCGCGCGTAAAAATTGTGTGGCGTACATTTTAATATTCTTGTGGTTACAATAAAGCCGGCCAGTGTTGTTAGTGATAACGCGCAACGCATTGATAACGAGCGCGTGGGTGTCAAGCAGCCTACACGGCTATGATTTTCTCTTTCTCTCCCTATTAACTGTTGTTGTTGTTCGCATTCGCTTGCTTGTGTGAGTGCTTCTTCTTCGATGCCGGCATATGGCGTCTGTTTGTTGTTGCTGCTGCGGCTGCCGTTTGATTGCTTTGGACCATTCTTTTGGCTTGCCGCAGGCCAAGCAAACGAAACTTTTTTAGGGAGAGATTAGTGCGAGAACTGTTCGAATTGAAAACATAATTATATGGCATATAATTATGCTTAAGTTGTTCCAAATGCGCATTACAAGTTTCGCTCATTTCTCTTTCCAACGCACTGCTCTAGCTCAATCTCTCTGTCTCTCTCTCTATCACTCAAAATGTTACAATTGTTTTGCATTTGGCGCGTCGCGTCCTTCGGCCCATTAGAAGCATGTAATTATTCTGATTACTTCGCGCAGACCAAAGAACAATGCGAACAACAAAAATAACTCCCATGCTGCGCCACTGACCCAGTGCCAGTGTCATTTAATGGGCCAGAGGGGGTGATGGGCTGGCGGAGGGGAGGCGCGGTGTGTGGACGACGCGACGTCACACGGGAAATGCGCCGCAGCCAGGAAAAATAATTACGCTTCAATTTGCTGTTTTCCCTTTAGGATCTCGCTTGATTGACCCGAACATTAGAAAATAGAACGACGGCAAAAGTGATTTGTTGAGAGGCGCGAAATCGCATTAACGTTTGATTTAAATCAACAAAAGCTCTTTAAACCGGTAAGTGCTCGCTTTAAACTGGTTCATTATAATGCTAACTCTCAGCTAATTAAGGGTGGGCATTTTGTATGCAATATTTAAGGCTTTTTTACACTAATTATTCAAACTCTAAGATAATATTACGATTGCTAATTAAGGGTTAGCAATGAATTGTAAAAAACGATATAAAAAAGTGAAACACTTAAAACTTATAAAGTTGACGAGTTTAAAAAATACTAATTAGCAGCATTAGATAAACTAACTCTACGGTCTACATTGGTAATGATTTTTAGATGTTGTAATTTAATTTCTAGTTTGATCTGTTGAAATTAGTTTTAGAGCACAACTTCTAGATATAGCAACTGAGCTGACTTGTAAAAAAGTGTCTCTCTGCTTCACAGTCGAGTCGCACTTGAATTTCATTGGCAATGACGTCAATTGAGTGCGCTGAAACTTGCTCAGATTACGGAAGTTATGGCCGCTGCTCGAACTGTGATCCCACACACAAGTCCGCCTGCATACTAGTATCCCTTTCGCCCACACCTTTGACCGAAATGGAAAAACTAAACATAATAAAGTCTAATTAAGATGTAATTCAGACATCGCCGCTGATGTGCAGCAGCCACCCCTCACGTGAGAGGTTCGTCCTTTTGTAACCTGATTTCGAGCTGCCCTTTGCCCCATCGTCTCGTCCTGTTGCTGCTCATCCACGCACATTTGTCAATTAGCTGTCCATTTGCCGTGACAGGGCGCGCTCCGTGGTGCTGTGTGTGGTGGGCGTGTCCCTGTCCTAAATAGGGCACTCAGTTGAGTGCTGCGACGCAAATTCATAGAACCCTTGGGATTTACGTTTCCTGGAAACTGTATTCAAGATTCCGGGAAACTCAAATTTCCACATCATTTGTGTGTGCCATGTAAATTTATACCCGTTAATTTGTAAAAAGTTTGCGTTGATTTTTGATTCTCCTTTCTCTCCCTCCTTCAAGTTCATCGCTTCATTTGGCAAATTACGTTTTGATTTCTTGCTCGCCCAATAAACAAAATTTGTAGCACACTTTTCAGCGCTCGCTCATGCATTATTTGCATGCCAACTTCAACGTCTGCCATTACGGAATTTACTACGACCTTGCTCTCTCCTTCTCTCTCTCTCTCTTTCATATTGCCAGTTAATGCGTGGGAATTATTGTGTCAATACGATTGCATTGTGTTGTTGCGTGTTTTGGTAAACAAATTGCGCAGCTCGAAAAGACCAACAAATATTTTTGTGACACTTTGCATTGCCAACACAATTTGCACAACAATGAAAAACTTCCTAATTGCCTCGCATTTAAGTAGAGTTTTCAATTATTTGCTTGCTTAGATTGTCCTGACCTATTGCAGAGCGATAGAAAGGACAATAAAGTTGTTGTTTATAATCTTTATGTTTGCGTAAGTTTTGTCTGGTTAGAAGATGAAATAAATTGAATAAATATAAGAATGCAATTAATTCCCTTATTAAACTACAAGGAATTGAATCGTAATAAAAACTTGGAGTTCTATTTGTAGTATTCGCTACAATATTCGAGTAATATTTGCGATATTTTTGTGTAGTAGGACTTAAACAAGCTATTTAAGATCAACTAAAATTGAATGAATATAAGAATGCAATTAGTTCCCTTATTAAACTACAAGGAATTGAATTGGAGTTCTATTAGTAGTATTCTATATAATATAAGAATATAAGAATGCAATTGGTTCCCTTATTGAACTACAAGTGTTTGAATCACAATAAAAACTAGGAGTTCTATTCGTGGTATTCGCTACAATATTTTCGTAATATTTGCATACATTTTTTTAAAGATTAACTAAAATTGAATGAATATAGGAATGCAATCAGTTCGCTTAATAAACGAGTGAACTACAAAGAATTAAATCGTAATGAAACTGAAAACATTGGGAATTGTATTTGTGTTATTTGCTACAATATTCTCGTAATATTTGCATCAATTTTGCAAATTTGAACTAAAATTTAATGAATATAGGACTGCAATTAGCTCGCTCAATAAACGAGTAAACTACAAAGAATTGAATGACAATATAAGTGAAAACATTGGGAATTGTAATTGTAGTATTTGCTGCAATATTCGCAATCCCTGCTTACACAACGCCGTCGATGGCTGCATTTGCTCGCTGTCCTCTCCAAATATGCTAATCACAAGGATACTGTGAGCGCAGCAAGCTGAACCTGCGAATGGACGTCATCGAGCCCACGTGTAGAACGAGGTAAACAAGCTGCGTTGATGTCAGCATCAGTTCAGTTCAGTTCGGTTGAGTTGAGTTCAGTTGCTGTATTCGATTAGTTTTTGCTGCCGTTGCTGTTGCATGTGAAAGGCTGCTCTCTATTCCGCCTGCAGGCAGTTTCAATCTCTCGCAGTCTGCTGCCGTCTCTGTGCTCATCCAATGACAAATTGAATGCAGCTGCTGCCCGGAGCAGGTTCATAAAGACAGAAATCGGGAATTAAGATCCTCGTCCATTTGCATGTGAGCAGCAGAGACAAAGGCACGAGCAAAGCGCGTGCCACTGGCACTTAATAAGTCAACATGGCGTCGTCCTTCTTGATGCGTTGTACTACTCTATATACTACTACTATATACGACTGTATGCTCACTGCGAGTTATTAATTCCATAAAGCTGACACTGCGCCACGGCAGAGCTCATCACTCACTGGCCGGGCCAAGCCGAGCCATTGTTGTTTATGGCCGACGACTGCTTGGCTTGCATAATTTGCTAATTGAGCGCTGTGCGCTAATGAGACTGCCACAGTCTGCGTGCGGCAGCAATTGAAATGTTGATTGACGCAAGCTGCTTAAAAAGGCATTAGCTGCGCGAGAAGAGTAAGAAAGAATATCGCTGCCACGAGTCGCGATGCATCAACTCATCATACTTGCCAGTTGGTTTTTAAGTTAATTCTCATTCGGTGTCTTGGCTGGCTAATAAATGTGTCCCACGCTGCGTATACGCAACTTGCAGCCAAATGTCTGCTACGTGATTTTCAGTTGACACCACTCGCCACACGTTCACGGGCGTCAAATATTCGCCGTTTTAATGCTCACTTTTGTGTCGTTGTTGTTGCTTTACTCGTAGTTGTGTTCGTTGTCATCAACGTTGTTGGCGCTGTCTTCGCTGTTTGCTTTAGCTTTAGCCTTTGCTGCTGTTGCTCTTGCTGTTGCTGTTGCTGTTGCTGTTACTTTTGCCACCGTTTGCCCACTGTTGCTGCCACTGTTTGTGGCACTTGTGGCTGCTGGGTTACTTCAACTTGCGGCTCGTTTGGGCAGCTGTGCAAAAATATGATTAGTTAGTTAGTTATAGTTAAGTAACTACTTCAATCATTCATTTGCAGACTCCAACTAAGAACTATTCTACATGTTATTGATGTTGCTCTTTTGTTGACTTCGTAAATATTTTGATTTAAATTGTTTGCTTTAGTTTTGCATAATGAAATGCGTTGCTTTACAGGGTATAGCGCAGTCAGAGCTTTGTCAACCTTGGCAGCGCCTTTTTGTACATTTGTTGACTTTCGAGTGCGTAGACTTGGCTTCTCTACATCTACATCTCTCCCTCTCTCCACATCTCTCCCTCTTTGCCATTCAGAGGACACACGTCAGCACTTTGAGCACGTTTTATTTTAATGGCACTTTTGTGGCGTATTTCCTTTGGCGCTCGCTGGCGTAAGGACTTAGAATGCGACTTCCCTTCCACGCGCCGCTTACAATGTCGCCAGCTTACTTTGTTTGCGAACACAACGCAGCAGCATTGGGGGCTGTCATCTCCGCTCTACTCTGCTCTGTATATTACATTAGGTATTTGCCCGAGTTAGTTTTGAATTCACTTCACTGCCGGCGACATCGAAACAGTTTTGCGCTATGCAAATTGCCGTCGTTAACTGGAGCGTAATACTCGCATGCAGAAATTCACAAATTGTCCACTCAAAATAAACAGTGTGTGTTTTTTTTTTTTAGGGAATGTTGATTTGCATGCAAATGTAGATCAACAAGCGACTGCTGTGTTACAGCACATCCTGTGCTGGAATGCAATTTGCAGCAAAAAATGCTTAGCATACCTCACTGCTGTTGCCACGACAGTTGCCACTTGCCGGCATGTGTGTGCAGAAGTGTGTCATGCTATCTGCTGCTGCATTAATCATGCAGCTTCCCCACGCTCATATTTCATGTGCGAACGTAACTCACATCAAAATTCCGACGACACTCGCAGAATGCCAAGTCTCGGGGTCAATGCTGCTCAATACTGCTGCATCAAGGTGCTGCAGTTGACCACAGCAGGACAGTCGAGGACAATGGCCAAGGCTGCTGCTGGACACCGAACCTGATCCTTTTGCTCGCCTCAATTGCCATTTGCCGCAGCTGCCGCATTGTTGACTTCGTCTTGAGCGGCAATTGGCAGCGCACTTAGCCGACGCCTTCATCGTAACGCAACCTTGTGCTACTTTTATTTGGCAGTTGCTGAATCACTTCAGCCAATTAGAGGTGCTAATCTCTGTTCGATTCGCGCGCTCTTTATCGCCTCTACAACGATAAACGCTTCATAAAACACGCGAAATCGTTTCAGGCGACGCAAAAGTGCTCTATCGAAATGTGCTGCGTATACGCTGCGTATACTTGATGGCATTACTAGATGCACACTAGCTTCAATATCTGCTGCTTTTACAGACCGAATTGAATTGAAGTTTTCAGCATGTGTGTAGTATAAACTAAGTTGCGTACACGTTAAAGTTTTCGCTCAGAAATTGTCGTGCATCTGCTGAATATAAGATTGTCAAGTAACCACTTTTTTGCTCTTTATTCAATGCTTTATAAAAAGTGTTGCAGTGATAGGATTTGCCAAAACGTTTACTCAAACGTGAACGACAAGTGATAAGTCCTTATGATATATATGTATGAGGTGTGGTCAGTATGAGTTATTCCCAAAATGTGTTCTTATATTACTATAGTGCTTGGACTAGTTGAACTTTTGTTTGATAATCTATTTCCATCTACGCTGTCTATTAAACATATATGTAAAGTATATCATCACTGGTTGATGGCAGCAATTGGCAGTGCTAGCGTTGTGGTGGCATGTGGCAACACCAGAGAAAAGAACGGAGATCGACGGAACAGTTGTCCTCTTATTGCACTGTTTTTCTATTCATTACACAAGTGAAAGGTCCTTATGGCACACACGCTGAGGTTTGGTTGTAATGATATATTCCCTAAATGTGTTATGGTGCTTTATGTTGGTACTGGTTCAACTACTTATGTAAATAAATGTATATAAAAATATTACACACAGTATATTAATAAATTACTTAACTATCTTACATATATGCTTACTTCAAGCACTTCTGCTTTCGCCTGTCGCAAACTTTGTCTCTTGGCGGCTTTGTCCGTTGTGCGCCGCTTTTTAATGGGCGTAGGGTATAATTAGTGAGTGGGTGCGTTGAGTTCTGCATACTTGTGTGCTGTGTGCTGTGTGCTGTTGTCGGGGTGTTATCTCAGCCACTTCCTGTGCGAAGGTGTCGACTGTGCTTGCTGTAATTAATCATTGCAAGGCACATGGCAACAACAGCGCTGATGAGCTCAAGAATTTTGTGTTCATTTTGACGCATAATTTAACGTTGCTGCCAAATGTGCTGCATACATTTAGGAGGCACTGTCTGCCGCTCGTGTGAAGCATTTATCTTGGCCCGTCTAGCGTTTCATGGCCAGCGGAGCGTGGCACTTTATGAGCTGCAACTTGATGGAGAAATGTGCTTAATTGGGTATACCCTGTAAAAAGCGAATTGAAAAGCAGTCAAAGTGCAATTAGAAGTGCTGCAAGTGTGTGTGGCAAATGGGGGGAGGGGCCAGCAAGAGCCTGCGGCATGTTAGCGTTGCTTTTATGTCTGTGTCATTAGACAACTTTTGTGGCATTATCCTTGCGGCTTTGCATGGCCAGGCAAAGTTGTGTGGTGCGAAATGCGAAATGTAATTAGCCGCAGCGTCGGCTTTCAAAATGCTTAATGCTAATTGGCTTTTAATGCCACACGAGTGAAAGTTTTGTGGCAACAACATTCCAGCCAAGTGCCTAACCAAGATCATTACACGCACGAGCACGCACAGCTCAGAGCAAAGTCAAACGAAAAGAAAAAACAGAAACGAGAAAACGAAAACCCACAAAAAGTGGCAAAACTCCCTGGAGATTGCTGCTAAATTTTGCCAGCAATCCTTTTAAGCTGTCACTTTTATTGTGAATAATTTTGTGTTAAAATCAAAATTGCGCACACGCGCTGCGGGCCGGGCAACAGCAGGGGGGGGGGGGGAGATGGGAGGGCATCTGAAATCGACAAGAAAAATGCTTGAGACAATTGCTTTTGCATTTGTCCTCAAACACGGCGCGCAAACCCTTTAATCCGCAAACGCCATTCACGAGATTTGCATGCGATATTCACAACACAACACGCAAACACACCCACAACACACACACACACAATACAGGCTACACTTCCGACCCGACCTGACTGTCGTGTGTTCGAAAGACGGGCAAACACACAAATCCGACTTTAGAACACTTTGCAGTGCCGCGAGGGCAACTTCAATTTGAAGTTCACTATGTAACACACAATTTCAATTGCAATTGACTTCCAAATACGAAAAAAGTACATGGCAACTGACTTGATAAGTAGTAGCCAGAAAGTAGTCAATTAACAAGTGAAGCACGAGAACTTGCAACTAATTTGATAAGTAAGAATAGTGAACAAAGTAGGCAGTTAAATTGCTGTTACTTCAAATGAATATTGATAAATTTAAGTGCAAAAATGAAAGTATATTTTGCAGACTTCTTTGTATAGAACAATTTGTAATTGATACAGAAGAAGTTCTAGAAGTGATGAATATTTAGTAAAGAAATTAGAAGGAAAAGTGATAGAAAAAAGAAGATTATTGATAAACTTGTATCAAAAAGCGGACTTCTTTGTGTAGAACAATTTGTCATTGCTATGCGATGAGAGAATACATTTTGAAGCTATATAAGTAATTTATTGAAAGTGCTATAAGTTTGGTAAATAAGTAGAGAAATTAGAAGGAAAAGTGATTGAAAATAGTTACTTTAAATGGGGAAGTTACTTCAAATGAATATCGAAAAATTTGTCAGCAAAAGTGCAAATATATTTTGCATAATTATTAAAAAAAAGCATTCCTTAACAATTTGACATTGCTACGCAAGCAAATAATACATTTTGAGGTTGTAGAAGTTATGAATATTTATGTATTGAATGTGCTACAAGTTTGGTAAATTGTCGAATGCATAGAGAAAGACAATCACTTTATTGCTGAAATTGTGGTTTACTCAGTATGCGAGACTCTGTGGCAGCAACTGCTACTTGGACAATGGCGTTTGATAAATGCGTTCGTTGATGGAAGGAGGCAAGGGTATCCAAGCGTCCAAGTGCTCGCAATCGATCAGCTATCAGCTTGTTGTGCCTTTCGAATATTCACCGCCAGCAGCAGTTTTCAATTTCATTGATGCGTGTGTCCTTGTTGTGCAGCAGCGTGTGTATGTGTGTGTGTGTGACGGCGTTTCCCCCTCTATGTGTGTTTGTGGGGACATCCTGCCACAATGTTGTCGCCAAGTTTGCCGGCACGGGCCTCTGCCTGTGGCATATAATGAAATTGTTTTGCCTTTTGCCAAATGTACACACAAACACCAGCACATGGCTCTGTCACTGTGTGCGTGTGTGTGCGTGTGTTTATTTGAATTTCATTTTGTGGCTGACATTTGCTTGTAGCACTTTCTCCCACTTCCACTCCCATTCTGCTTCACTTCTTCCCCTTCCCGGGCCTGCTGACAGTTCTATTTATTTGGTGCCGCCCCTCAGTCAATTGTCGTGTTTGAACGCGTTGCGCGCTAACTTTGCATTTCAAATTTTTGCCCAGCTTAAAATGACGTGCGAAATTCGCCGCCGCCTTTTGCTTTGAAGTGCTAAAAATTAACGTCCACTGCTCGCTGGGTAATTTCTCTATACCCTGCAAAGCCCGCCAACAGCATGTGGCGTATCAGCACACTAGTCTTCAGCCCAAAAGCAGCAACTGAACGATTCACACTTTGTTTAAGACATGGGCTGACATGTTCCGTGCCTGACACATAGATGGCGCTAGTTTTATTGCAGTCAACCTTCAAAAGACAGCTGTTAAAATGTCATGATATTTCGTCACCTTTTTTTCAATTAATAAACAGCTGTTAAAATTTCATGATATTTATTCTATTCATTAGTTTGTTAAGATGGCAACTGTTTTTAGTATTGCACCAAAATGAGGTTGATTCATATTATAGGCCAATTTGAACTGTTTGAGTTTTTAATTTTTAATTTATTGTGTATCTTCTATATACTACTGCAATTTTAATTGGTATGTGCTGCGTGAATTACTTCGCTTCGTTTGCTCTTCGGGGGCGTTTTGCTGGCACTTTTAAATTGCCGGCTCGTTTGGCCATTTGCAAGGCGCAAAAAAACACGACAAAAAAGCGAAACGAAACCATTAAAATGGTAGAAAATGAATTTGCGTTCGTGTATTTGGCAAAACGTTTTTATGGCGAGCAGCATTTCCGGGTGCCAAAAACAAGTTAAAAAGTAGCGACTTTTCTAGAGGGTTTTGCTGAGCAAAAGGGGCAGCTTCAAGTGTCGTTTGAGTGGCTGCAGTTTTGGCAAATTCTGGCTAATTCTGTGAGCTGTATTGTCACGTTCGCATTCAACATATGCTCGCTGCTAGCTGGCTGGGAGGAGGGGGTTCCTCTTGGAGGTTCTGTGGCAACACGGTGCTTTATTTGGGCGGCTGTTCGTCTGTGATTTATGCGCAGAGTCATGACTTTATCAGCGCTGCATTTACATAACAATGTTTGTGCTATGTCGAGGCCTGTGACTGGTAATTTATTGATAAGAGAGCCACGTGTCTCTTTGCCGCTTGCCGCTTGCCGCTCTCTGTTGCTCGCTCATTTGGGAGTCAATATGTTTGCGATTAAGGCGCTTGGACACGGAAAAAATAGGCATTTTCATGGCCCAATGATGCCAAAATAATGCGCCCATAATGTGCGCCCAGAGAACACAGCAAACCCATGATGCTGTTTGATGATGATGATTTGTTGCGTCGTCGACTCGTCGGCTCGTCGGCTCGAGAAGCTGCCTCTAATTTATGGGGCAGCGTGACAGGCTCGTTAACATTTCGGGCTCGTATTTACGACCCTCTCAAGCGTTGTCAATAAATTTCCGCAGGTGAAACAGCGGCCCTAAGTGATTTTCCATGTCGCCAGCACCAAACAAAAAAAAAAAGCATAGCTCACACAAGCTGTAATTAGGCAGTGCCCCGATAATTGGGCGGCTGTCTTAGCCACTTGGCAACCTTTCACATGCAGCCGCAAAATCCGTCAAGTGGCCAAAAGTGAATGGGACAATGCAAGCAGTCTTGGGGCAGGCCGAAAGTCCCTGAGGCCAAATTTATGACAGCCTTCAGCTTTGGGTCGACATTTTGTTTATTGGACTTTCCCCGCCTCGTCCGCCTCGCCGATCAATTAATTTGAGCGCTTTTGTGGGCACGAAAAAAAGGGTAACCAGCTGCCAGTGGGGCAGTGGAGCAAGGGGCAGTGGGTCAAAGGGCAGCTGTTGTCTCGTGTCCCCCTTGCCAACTCGTGTCATTTGCATGCATCGTAAAGGTTTCGTGCTTTCAATTTATGAAAGTGGCAAGTGGGCAATTATTGTAATTGGAATTGTCCTAAGATGACATCATTGTGCATTCCATCCAACACAACTCGGCATAATTGATAGGCATTGTTAAGCAATTGCCCTTTGTAATAAAACGTTGTAATTAAATTGGCAGCCGAAACTCACTCGACGGGACGCAGCTCAACAGCAGAGGGACGCTGCTTTAATTCATTTATGCAAATTATCCAGCTGCATGCTTTGATTATCACTTTGAGGCTCAAAGCTGCTGCTTCTTTTTGTTGCAGTTGCAATTTTATAGTCTCATTATAGTCTGTTTTGTCTTAACTTGTTGTAGTTGTTTGTTGTAAGGCAACAGAATGTAGTATTGTTATTTCACAATTTGTCGTAAGATAACGATATTATATTTATTCCATTTCATTTTGTTTGTAGTTACAATTTGTTATAAGACAACGTTAACATTTTGGACAGCAGAATATTTTAATTTTATTTTTTTTAAATTTATTTTTAGTCACAATTTGTCGAAAGAAAACGATATTATTTATATTTTACTTTAATTTGTTTGTAGTCACAAATTGTTCTAGGATTGGCAACATAATGTAGTATTTTTATTTTATTTTAATTTGTTTGTAGTCACAATTTGTCGTTGAATAACATTAACATTTTGGGCAGCAGAATGTATTAGTTTAATTTATTTTGATTTGTTTGTAGTCACAATTTGTCATAAGATAACGATATTATTTTTATTTTATTTTATTTTTTTTGTAGTTACAATTTGTTGTAAGGCAACAAGGGCATTTTGGGAATATTCTAATTTTATTTTTTAAATATATTTGTAGTCAGAATTTGTCGAAAGTTAACGATATTATTTTTGTTTCAAGTCACAATTTTTCATAAGATAATATTAACATTTTGGGCAACAGAATGCATTAGTTTTATATTATTTTAATTTGTTTGTAGTCACAATTTGTTGTAGGATAACATTAACATGTTGAGCGGCAGAATGTATTAGTTTTATTTTAATTTAATTTGTTTATAGCTGCAATTTGTCTTAAGGTAACAAGCCCTTTGTTTTTTTTTTTTAACTTGTTTGTAGGATAACATTTGTTGTTGTCTAAGGATAACATCAATATTTTGTGCAGCAGAATGTCGAGTAAGATTACTTATAAATAAGTTCTTCGCTAGTCCTTTTGTGTCCTTTCAACGTTTATAAGGAGCAGTGTATAATTTATAGATAGGTAGGTATTCCTTTCTTCAAACTGTTCGTTTCAAATTATAGCTCATCAGCTGTAATCAAAACTTTAGCTGTTTGTTTGATAGTCGTTGAAGTGATTGGATTATGCGATTGGCCATAAAGTGAACGCCTTTAATTAGGCATTACTTTTGTGAGCAGAGAGTCAACATCTTGTACTTGATGAAGACAATTGGGTCACGCACTAAAAACTTTATAAACCACTTAAAAATTCGCCGAGTCAGCTACGATCGAGAGAGGGGCACGCAAAGTTGGCAAACAAGTTGGCAAAACAGTTTTGATGAGTCATTGATTTGATTTTCCATTAAACGGTCAGTGAACTTGATGAGTTTATCATAGACGTCGCCCCCCCTTGTTCCCTTGTTGCCGCCAACTTGTTGTTTGTTTATGGCGAATTCTTGGCAACAATTGGGGCTCATTAGATGTCCATCGATACTCTGACAAATCGCACATTTATTTAAATGGCCAGCACAACAAGAGGACAGTGGACAGTGTGACAGTGTGAGCCCCAGCTACGCTGCCATCTGTTGCCCCAGCAATGTTGCATGCCACACACACACACCCGCGTCGCACTCGGACCTTGTGATTTATGAGTGTGGCTGGCTGCTTGGAAGGGCTATCAAATGGCCGGCTGTCATTTGTCGCTGTCTCTCGTGTCGCCCGCCCAAGAGTCCAGATCCGGATCCGGATCCGAATCGGAGCTTTAGCCAGCGCCCAGTTTGCAGCTTTGGCTGCAAAAGTTTTGCTGTTGTCCTTGCTGTTGTCAGGCTGCCAACTGCCAAACAACGGCAATAACTTTTAATGAGAATTTATGCTTTTTATTTTATCAACTTGTTTTTATGAATTATCGATGTGCTTTGCTCTCCCTCTCTCCTCCCCTTTCACCCACATAATAAGCTTGTCTAATTTGATGATGCTTTTGATTCGTCGCTTTCATCTCGATTTGTTGACGAATAATTATGTGTGCTTGTGACTTGGCAATCCAATTTGATTTTATAATTGTTTTTCATTCAATTCGCAATTCGAGAGATAATCAAAGATATAATGAAATGTCAGCAGTGAAAAACATATGAAATTAATTAGCTTTTAAATCAATAGCAGAGTTTTCCTTTATGAAAGCATAAATCTGTTGGCTGCTGCCCTTTATTTATTTTAATCAAATTCGTGTGCTCGCATAAAAACTCCATTAGTGGCTTTTAGCGTTGGCCATATTTCTGCAGTGGCCATAACACATTTGTTGCGTATTTAAAATTGAATTCAACGCCAAGCGTTGCGGTCAAATTGTTGTTGTGGGGGGGGTGAAGTCAGCAAGGCATTGAATTGAATTAGCTGCACACTAATTGGCCTGGCTAATTTGCAGCATAACAAATAACCACAATGGGGCAGACCCGACAGCACCACAACAACAACTAAAGTTGGCTAATAGCACATTAAGCGCGCGCGGAGCAAAGGGATTTGGCCAATATGCTTTTATGGCCGACAGCGAAGCAGTGAAGGTCATCTACGAGCATAGAGAGAGTTGCTGGCTGTTTAAATAGTGGCAACATTTGCGTGTTTATCTCACGCAGTTAAGTCAACGCTTAAGAGTTTGTAAACTGTTTGCTGCCAAGTCGATTTGTGTAGCATACTTATGCGGGCTAAGCATAATTTAATTGTCTGCCAATCGAAACACGAGCAACAACAGCAACGTCGACAACAACAGCGACAACAACTTGCTGGGCCAATTATCACTTGCTCTCGTGCCGAGGCGTAATCAAGTTTCGGGGGTAAAGATTTCAGGCGCTTAATTAGCCACACGTCGATGCGAGACTTGCTCGTGCTTCAACTTGCCCTAATTGAAATTATGTGTGTGCTTTCGTGCGTGTGCCAGTGTGTGTGAGTGTGCAAAAGGGAGCTCGTTGTGTGTGTTGGCAACTTGCTGATAGCATTAATATTGCGCCACATGCACAGACACGCTCGTTTAGAGTTCTTCTTTGCGCGCTCTTCCTCATTCACTTCAGCTCCTCTGCCTTGCACGCCCTTCAGCTGCTCTCGCTCTCTCTCTCTCGATTTGTCTCTCCCTCTGCTACTGCTAACCATTCACTTGGAATATTCATGTGCGGCGGTCAACGGCTTTATTGAATTTGCTGCCAGCGACTGAGCGAGCGAGAGCGAGAGCGGGATAGAGACAGAGATTGAGAGCAAGGCAGAGCGAGAGCGAGAGCGGCTGCTGCAGCTGTTGCCCTGACTGCGTGCTATGCCTAGCCAGCGCTTATTGTATTATACGCTATCAGTGTGACCATGTGTGTGTGCCTGTGTGTGTGAGTGTGCGTGTGAATTGTGATAAGGCGCAAAAAAGTTTTGCCACCTAAAACAAAAAGCAGCTTAAAGCATTTTAGTTAGTTGCCAGTGTTGCTCTTTCTGCTGTAACAACAGCAACTACTGCTGCTAAAAGGATTGCCCAAGTGCTTAGATCGCACCCAAGCACAACTAACACATACCCTGTAGAGCACACAAAGAGTTCTGAAAACGTGTTGCGAAGGAAAAGTGGAGAAAACTAGTAGAGAAACTAGTTAGTGCATTGAAACAATTGGAATATGCAGAAAGACGAAGTCTGTTTTATGATTCACTTGTCAGTAATTATGATTCATCTGGCATTTGGCTTTAACTTAATTAAAAGCTCAATATAAATATGTTCTACATCATGACAA
Organism: Drosophila rubida; assembly: GCA_035046165.1. NCBI lineage: Eukaryota > Metazoa > Arthropoda > Insecta > Diptera > Drosophilidae > Drosophila > Drosophila rubida. Next base: position 12,523,017 of record JAWNOF010000014.1, on the reverse strand, counting down.
AGCTTAAGTTTAGGTTATATTACCATTTGCCCTATCAAAAGTGTTTTTTATATGCATTTAATTACATTAAGTAACCAGTTAATTAACCAAAACAATATAGTACTATAACAACACATTTCGGGAATATCTCATACCTACCAAACAACAAACAAATATGTCATAAGAACTTAATTAAAAGTGTTGCTTTTGTGTGTCAAAATTCAAATAACAATATTCTGTTTAAAATGCCAATAATTGCAAGCAACTATTAACTATTGAAATTTGTGCACTTAAGCAATTAAATGCTTCTGCAATTAGCAATATTAAACTGCGCTTGCTTTGCTTCCACAAAAAGTATTCAGCAACTTTTGGAAAACTATGAGTTAGAAGTAAAGTTAATCCTCGGCTTGCTAGTCGATCATTTCCCGTTGCTGCCAGGTATTTAGAGAGTGTGCGGAAAAGTTTCGCATTCAGTTTAATTTATGTGCATTTGGGCAACTGAACATTGGAGCCAGCTGCTCGACCAAAGCCGCCGCCCCAACTTTTAATGACAACTAAAACGGGAAGAAATGGAAGGAGCGAAAAGTGAAAACTTTCGCCAGCACGCAGAGCAAAATGGAGTTGGTAGTTGGAAGTTGGTAGCTCGTAAAAACGGTGCCAAACACAAAAATTTGCCGTTCGAGTGCATTAAGCAAAGTGGCAGCATCCACAGCCACCGAATTAATTATGTTAATGCAAATTGCGAAAGTGTTTTCTCCACTTTTCAGATGCATATTAACTAATTGAGCGCCATAGAGAAAAAGAGCTTGCAACAAGTAGCAAGTGAGTTCATTGCCGCCCCAAAAGGGATAGATACCTTTTTTTGTTGCTGTTTGCTGTTTGCCCTTTTATTGTTGTCTCGGTTGTTGTCCTCCTGCAGGCTGTTTTGTGGCATATGCTGCAAATCAAAAGGCTCGAGTGTCTCGTTTAAGGTGCAGAATAATTGCCAATTGCGCTTTTTACAGCAACAATAACAAACGCTGCCTGCTCCCAAATTGAATTTTAAACAGCCCGAGTCCGCTGCTGTCTAAAAGGCGTTTCAGTTTTATGTACATTCCGCTCTTTTGCTGCCACTTTTATGGCCATCATCTGCGTGCGCCCACAGGTGGTTTGTGTGGCACGTTTCGCCTCCGTCGCCGCAGTCGCCCGAGGAGGTCAATTTATGGTCACGTACGCGGTCCACGACTGAGAGTTGAATGACACGGTGAGTGGGCAAAGCTCCCTCTCTCTCTCCCTCTCTATTTCTCGCTGTGGACACAACGACTTTGCGATGAGTTTTGCATGCGAGTAGCGGCATTAAAATATCTCGTAAATTCCATGTGTGCCACGCTGCGGATTTATTAAAGATAGTCGAATTTTGTCAATAAATTTCAAATATTTATTGTACTCGTATATCTGCAGCTTTCGGCACTTACGATACTAACGAAGCTTTTACGTGACTCGCTGCATACGCGCGGTTCGTGTCCGCGCTAAGCGAAAAAGCTTCGTCGCCTCAACGTAAGCTGCGTTGAGTGAATCCGCTGCGTACGCTGCGTATGAGTAATTTTGCGGGAATGTAAGCCAAGTAAATTACAATTTACGATTATAGATAAGCATGTTGACTAAGCGATAAAAATCCCTACGACTTCTACGAGCTTGTCAACCGTAAATATTGCAAAGATATGCGACTTTGATCGCGATACTGTAGAGAAAAACGCAGACTAAACGTTGACTCAGTGTAATTGAAGAACTATTCGAGGAAAATTGTACGACAACAATTCAATTTAGAGGGTTCATGGAGGCAGCTAATAAATTCATGGTGTCATAGTAAAATTTCATTACTGTTTCATAAATGATGCTGTTAAAAAACAAGCAGTTCTCTGACGTATTTCCAAGCCTCATATTATAACTATGATGCACTCGCTTCCCTGGTTTCTACTTTGAGCACATGACGAGCCTCCATTGCAAGAGCGTTAACAAATGTGACTTTTATTTAGCTTGCTATTACTTTTTATGAAAAAAATGTTCAGTCGCGACTTGAATAATGAGTGAACAACCAGTTTCTGCTACTGTAAGTGTTTGCAAATACTATTCAGATAGATAAACAACATTCTAGTGCTGCATATATTAGAGAGACTTGCATAATTTATGCGACTAACAAACGTTCGCATTCTTGCTCAATTTCTTTCGCTATTGGCAGTTGACAAGCCTCCTTTTGCATACGCGCGTGAAGTCAAACAATTTGTCGCCGAGCTATTTTAATGAACACTTTTGTAAAGTTGTCAACATTTCTGTTAACCTTTCACGGCGACTGCGAATCGAGTCGAATTTCCGTCATTTATTGCTCAATTAAATTGCAGCTTCGATTTTTGCAGTTTGCATTTGCAATTTGCGCGTCAGTCAAGCGGCCTGGCCCGGGTTCAATCTGTTTAGTCGCTTTAGTCAGAGGCAATCGGCCGGTCATTCGCTGCCAATACAGCACTCACATATCGTATTCTCGTGTGGCGCAGAGTCACTTGGACTCTTATGTTTTATGCGGTTCTCAAGTGCGACTTGCGACCCTGACGTCGAGTTCGCGCTGCACCGTTGTTGTTCCCGTTGTCGCTGCTTATTTCGCTATACTGCCACTTGTGCTCCATGAGTGGGGTATATAGTATACTAGTATACTATACTAAAACGTTGAGTGGCTGAAAAGTTGATACAACTTTTAAAATGCCAGCTAGAAGCTAATGTGCTGCTTTAAAGTTACTCAAGTCACCAGGAAACCAAATGAAAATTTAAATATTAGTAATTCCAAAATAAAAGTCTTATTATTATTATAATTATAACACTATTTAAAATAAACTAATTACATGCTTTCTAAGTGCAAATCTCATGCGACATTTGCGTTGTACTACACTGCAGAGTTGACAGTCTCTCTTGCAATATTTTTGACTCGTGCTTGCATTAGGGAGTGTATCATGCGACATTTGCGTTGTCCTACACTGCAGGGTTGACAGTCTCTCTTGCAATATTTTTTACTCGTGCTTGCATTAATGAGTGTAGCATGCGACATTTGTGCTGTCCTACACTGCAAAGTTGACAATCTCTCGTGCGATATTTTTGAGTCGTGCTTGCATTAATGAGTGTACCATGCGACATTTGTGCCGTCCTGCAATGCAAAGTCGACAGTCTCTCGTGCAATATTTTCGAGTCGTGCTTGTACTAACTTCTAGTATTTATTCTGTAATCGTTTAGTGTGTTGCTCTCGCTCTCCTGCCCTCTCCTCTCCACCCCGTTCGCAGCTCGGCTGCCGCTCTCCAGCTGGCTGCCCACTTTGTTTCTCGTGTTTTCCGTCGTGTCTCGCCCGGTGTGCATTCGATTAACACCTCGTTTCAGCTGTTGTTGTTGTCGCTTCTCCCATCCAGCTGATGATGTTGATGCCGATGATTTGCGTCGCATTCTACTGAGAGTTTTGCATTACAAATGTCCCGTTGCCGTTGCTTTGTTCCAGCGAGCGCATTGTTGCTATTGCTTTGATTATCTTGGCATTAATTTGTGCGACTCTTTTTGTGTGCCTGTTTTATTTTGTCTGTTTCTGTTTCTGTTGCTGTTTCTGTTGCTGTTTCAGTTTCTGTTTCAGTTTGCAGCTCGCAGTCTGTGTTGTCATTGTGACTTGGGCAATTGTCGGCTCTGTTGATATAACACTTAGATAGCAGGCGCTATTACAATGCATTTGTTTGGACCGCTGAAAAACGTGACCGTTGTTAACTGTGATTTGTCTTCCTTTTTTCTATCTCTCTGTCTTTTTGTTCATTTTGCGGTAAACAGAAAACCCTTTTTGTTGCAAATGCTAATGCAGTGCACTCATTATGTGGACTTGGGAAACTTATTCTGAAAAGCGAGCTGCGGAAACAAGTTATATACAGTATATATTTGAATTCTAGTGTACAAACAGTTAATATTTGCATTTTATTGTATTGCATAATTATTGAAAAAAATCAGAACAAATTATTTATTTATGTGTTATGCAAATAACTAGTAGCAAATTTCACTTTATGAAAGGAATAAATATTGAGGAATGTTGGAGAATTAAATAAACAATCAAATTGAAGCTCAAATATATGGATTGATAGATGAAAATGTAAATAACTAATACAAAATTTCTATATAAAAAGACATAAATATTAAAGAATGTTGGGGAATTATATACTATATCAAATTGAAACTCAAATATATAGATAATTAGATACAAATGCAAATAACTATAAAAAAAATGCATATTAAAAAGGAATACAAATTGCAGAATGTTGGTAAATTAAATAAATAATCATATTGAAACTGAAATATATAGATAGATAGATGAAAATGCAAATAACTAGTAGTAGTAATTTCTCTTTAAAAAGGAACACAAATTGCAAAATGTTGGTAAATTAAATAAATAATAAAATTGAAACTCAAATATATAGATAGATAGATGAAAATGCAAATAACTAGAAGAAAATTGAACTTTCAAAGGGAATAAATATTGAAGAATGTTGGGAAATTAAATAAATAATAACATTGAAAGTTAAATTTATAGATAGATAGGTGAAAATGTAAATAACTGCAAATTAAATAAATAATCAAATTGAAAATCAAATATATGCATAGATAGATGAATTGTATATTGGGTTTAATATGTGTTGGATCATTTTTTAAATATATTAATATATTTTATATAGTAATAAAATTATAGTATTTAAAATATGTATATACCATATACCACAACAAATACAAGACTTGCTGGGGGATAAATTGATTATATTAGTACTTAATGAGTATTAATATATTCTTTTATAGTTTAAGAGTTCTTTGTTTTTAAATTCATTCTCGTAGTAACAGCTGGAATTGAGCATTGTCAACCCTGCTGTTCATTGAGTAAAATCAATTGAGTTTGCTTGGGGGGCTGCCCCCGGAGTCCCCGTCGCATTTCCGCGCCGCTCATTCTTATTCTCGTTGCATAAACGGAGAAACGGAGAGGGGAGCAGGCAAACAATTTGCCACCGAAAACCTAATTGAATCAAATGTGAGCGCCAATCAAGAGCAAAAGATTTTCCCACACACTGCAAATTGGCGCACGTTGCCTTTCAATGTGTGCTTTCCATTTAATGGGGCCAGTGTCGCAATGAAGTCGACTCGATGATGTGAACAGGGAAATGGGAAAACGTTAGCATGACAGCAGCATCTGCTGCAGCAGTTGCAAAACAATTTGTAATGCAATTTCGCAGAGCGAGAATAGAAGCGGTGAAGAAAGGGCGGGATAAAAATAGCACAGCGTTAAGGCAAACATTGTGCACGAATATTCTTGAAACTAGGGATATAAATAACACCGAGTACAAGCAAACACTGGTTCTTTGTTAAACAGTACCAATATTATTAACTGCTGCGAGGCACGCGCACTATTAGCTAAACTCACTTGAAGTGGGGTGATATCTAAAATTAGAGCACAATAAACTTTCCCCTCTCAACACAATGGGCTGTCGTCTGCTGTCTCAAGAATGAAAAGATCTGTTCTTTTGTCCTGTCTGGCTTCGCGTCTGCTGATGCCAAATCAGACGCGCATACATCTCAGTTTTGTGTGTACATAAACCCGTCTAACGTCGTCAGCGTCTGGCGCTATGTAGAGCAGTCTGTCGCCGCTGCTGCTGCTGCTGCTGCTGCTGCTGGGGCACATGTGTTGCCTCGGCTATGCCCCACTAGCCACAGAGCAAGCGGGCGGCAACCTGGCAACCGAAATTCACATTCACTCACCTCAGCTATATTCAAATTCTAGTGCACTTCGTCAGCTGTTAGCCAGACTGTTAAGTTTGTAGGCAGCGCTGTTAATAACAGCAGGTTGAGCTGTTATCTCTTGGCAGACTGTTGTGTTAAGCTAACTTTACATGCAAAATGCGCTTAGCAGCAGAAGTGTTAACATGACTAAAATTCGTACAAATTGAAAATGAAAAGTAGTTGTTAACGTTGATGAGTCCTTTGTGGTTTGGTCAGTTTGAGATATTCCCGAAATGTGTTGAACTACTTCATAAATATATATATAAGTGATAGTGAATCACTTTGCTTTGATTTCAGTTCAATTTGTGTGACAAAGTGCGGCAAACTTACAATAATTTCGTATATTTTACATGTTGCTGTTTGTCAATCTGGTATTATTGTAATAGCTGCGTTAAGAAACTCACTCTGATATTCTCAGCTGTTTCTATAACCATGCTTAACTATAAGTTTAAATAAACTAACAACTGTGTTAAACAAGAGCGCCGCAGGGCGTCAAAGTTTCGTTATGAACGCGGTTACTTTGTTTATTTTTGGGCAATCTAAAGAGCACAAATAAAACGAAAGTTTCGCCGCTATTATGTGTCAGCCTTATACTCGTAGTGTGGGACTCGCGGGGCCTTATTGGCAGCCAATTGGCAATTGAGTGTGACTAATGCTCGCTGCTTGGGCCGCCGCGGCGACTGTGTGAAGCTGTTAATTGCTTGAATCAATCGGATTGCCGATGCCGAGGTGACTGTGAACTGGCCATAAGCAGATACCGCAGAGATACCTCAAGATAGACAGACTACTACACGGACTGCGATTATTTGTTTTCCGATTTTCAGATTTTCCGATGCTTCGTGGCATTTTACAATCGCAGTTTTACTTTTGTCGGTCGGAACAGATCTTTCAACATTTGCCCGCTGCAATTTTCATTTGCAATCTTGCCGTTTTATGGCCCAAAAAAGTTTTGCAAGCAAAGCAAATGCAAAATTACAACCAAAAAAAAAAGCAAAACAATAAATTCGAAATGAAACCACAGCGATAACTGAATACGCTCACAATGTGTGGACGATCAAAGCAATGTTCCTGGAAATATTGAAATGATTTGATCAATACCTGTAATTTTAATTGCCATTACATTTCTCTGAAATTTTCGATTACTATGTTTTACTTTGCATTTGCGGAATTGCAGGAAATGTTATTGGCTTTATTCGCAATAATTCTTAATTGTTTGTGCGATAAAATCGCAACATTTATTGCAATTCTTTGAAGAACGAGCATTTTGGAATTTATGACGAATTCGCAAAATTATTACATATTGCCATTGGAAGCTGCTAAAGTCACTATTTCAATTGTTTCAGACTTTTGGCACTTGAACTGAATACTTTTGATGACTTTTTGCCCCATTCACACGTGTTGAAGTATTATTGACTAAGGCGCTAATAATGTCAGGAATTTCGATACGTTCCCCAACTGGAATATCGCATGCTTCTTGTGAAATTAAAAAGTGATAGCTGAAACTTGCTATTCATTGGAATTGCTCTTCCAATGCAGTTGTTCCAGCTGGAAGCGAACTCGCGCAGCTTGCGGGCCAGCTGATTAGCTGTAATATTGCACAGCTGTAAGCGGTGGCGGGGGGTGGGGGGCAGGCATGTCTGTAGGCGAGAATTAGTTTTAGTTAGCACCTAGACTGCGACTGGGCCAAGTGTGAAGGCAAACAGGCGCAACCACAACAAGCTGCAGCCAGCCAAGTGGGGAAATTGTAAAAATTGGCCAATGTTGGAATTGCGCTTCCCTCGACGTGGACTTTGAACTCGTTCGGGTGCCGAAAAGACAGCAGACGGGTCGTGGGGGGGAGGGGGATGGCCATAAGGCAAGAACGTACACAACGAAAACAGCATTACAAGATTTGAGCAAAGCTGGAAGCGCACACAACGCAAACTCTCACACACGCAAAGCAGTGCGCGCTCTCTCAAACTTGGGCTGTCTCTCTCTCCTGCACTTGCCTGGCCTGTCTGACTTGGACTCTCACTCTGGGAATAAAGCAGCAAGGCGGACGCTGACGCCGACGCCAACGCCGACGTGAACGACGCTGCGCCGCTGACGAGCGAGCCGATGATCGTTTGGAGCTATTATACATACCGTACGTTTGGCTGATCAGTTTACGCTCTGAGCTCGTCGCGTGTAGTTCGTTGGTTCGTCTCGCTGCGCTTCGCTCGTCTTTGCCGAAAGTACAACGAAAGCAAACGTCGCCCTCGCGCTGGAACACGATGATGATGATGATGATTATCAAACACTCGATAATGACGTCGACGATGATCTGATCCGGCGGCTGATCGTGTCTCGTGTTAACTGCGGCAAAGTCAGCAAAAGCACAACAATAAAAATTAATAAAAGAAATCAGCCAACAACAACAACAACACAACAGCAACGAAATTTGGAATTGTGAAACAAACTTTTTGTGCTGGGGGTAGACCGAGCAAAAGGTAATCCCAAAGAAACAAAAAGTAAAAGAGCAAAGTGCAAAGAAGAAGCAGCGCGGCAACGCGGCAGCAGAATTTACCAATTGCAAAGCTTCAGCTGTCTGTCTGTTTATTGCTCAAGTCGTCGTGCATGTGTGCGTGTGTCTCTGTGTGTGTGTGTGTGCTGTGTATTTTCGTGTTTCAACTTAAATATTTCCGCTATAAATGTGTTGTACAAGTTTAAGCGGCTAACCAAAAGAAGAAGCAGCAGCCTGTGCTTGATAAATGCTTGCAAAATTTCCACGAATATAAATTGTGCCTAAAAAAGCAGTCAACATAGAAGAGAGCAGCCAACTTGGCGTGATTAATATTAATAATTTTCTAAGAGCAACAATAACGCAAAAGAAATTCGTCGTTGCCAGCACGCTATAATTTATTATACAGCGACAGTTTTTTATACGCCGCCCCTGCCCCTGCTCCCCTCTCCCAAGCGAATAAAAACAAAATACAAAAAAAAGTAATCAGAAGAAGGCAACGCACAAAACAAAACGAAACGAAACGAAACGAAAGTCGCGACGAATAATCGAGTGAAGAAGGAGAAACACTCGCATTAATCCGAGTCACTTGGTACTCGTTATTCGCATTCTTATTCGTCCATACTTACATATATACATATATATATCGGAGTGCTTAAATGTGATTTCGATAAGCGAAGGAAATCTTAATTGGAATTAAAGCCCTAATATTATAATTAATTCGCTTTCATGTGTTACCGTTTCATTTTTTGATTGTGCAGTCAGCCAAGTTCAAACACAAACTTGGTCAGGAATTATTCAACATTTCTCGTAAGTCAATTTCTTGATTTCTATTATATTTGTGGTTATTTCCTTGGCATTATCAACTGACTCATTGCGATTAGTTTGTTTCCACGCAAACCTTTTGTTTTTTGTGGTTTTATAAAGAAGTTGGTTGGGTTCTAGGCAAATACAATAAATGTCCATAAGTTGTTGCTATTAATTAGTAATAACAGTGCCATTAATTATTATTCATTTCATCTTTTGTATGCTAATCGCATATAAAATATTTCCATGTTTCTCTCGCTTGCTTTTCTGCTGAAATTTGAAATATTTGCTTATGCTATCTTGTCATTTATTTAATTTATGTTGATTCGCCAAGTTTCTAGCAAAAGTGTTTTGTCTTTTTAATTTTTGAATTTTTCGTGCTGCGTCTGGGCTTTTAGTTCGTAAATGTTTTATTCAGGTCTTGTAGGTGAAATGCTGTCTTTCTTTCGCTTTACCAGTAGATTTGTTTACATTTGCGCGCTTTGCTCTGCTCCAATTTTATTGTGTGTTTGAGTGGCCGCTGCTCGAGACTGTCAAAAGTTTATTTCATTCTTCGTGATTATCGAAATCTTGCTTTTTGGCAAGCAAACCTCGTTAGCCGCACAACACACATAACGGGGCATGCAGGTAGCGGCAAGTGGAGAGATTGGGGCAGAGACCGAAGGTAGAGGTAGAGGAATACCGGGTCTACTCGGTCGAGCAGTCGAGCAGTTGAGGCTACATGTTATATGGTCATGAGATAAGACACTTCAGGCAGCACTTGAAGTTTATGACTTGCCCCCCCCCCCCCCGTCTCAGCCTCGCCCCCTGGTGGCAGTTGGACGCCCCCAACACGACGCTCGCTACGTGCCTCAGTTAAATTGTAAAATCAACTTTTATGGCCCGTTTTTTTCTTGCTGTAATTTTGTTGGCGCTGTTTTTCTTTACATTTTTTGAGTGACATGCGGTTGGCGCATCAGCTGAGATTACAGTTAGTTAATTAACGGCATTGGCGTGGCAACAGCAAATGCCAAATAAATACGAGTATGCACAAACGTACAGTGGCTGCCATAAATATGCACCCAAAAGTGGGCGGCCGACAGGCAATAAATCGTGCAATGACTTCCCCATAGCCATGCCCATTTCCAGCATATAATATACTCGTAGTAGTCGTAGAACCGAACGCACTTCCTGCTCGATATCAATCACGCAAAGGTTTCCAGTTGACATTTGCTTCTCAGCACTCGATCAACTTCAGGTGCAAGCTGTGAACGTGACTCGCCTGCTGATTGCTGAATTCACTGCCTCTCTTTCGTTATCATCATCATTAGCTGCGGCTGCGACGGAGGCAGCGCTATTATCATTATCATTATTATTATTGTGGTCATGAAATTCTGTTGTCTTTGGGGCTTTTTTGCTTATGGAATTCTTTATGGCTACGATTATGATTGTCGCAGTGTGAAAGAGTTTCATCTAATTAGCTCCGAGCTCCGAGTTGCGGCTGTTTTCTTTATGGCCGGAGTGCGAAAAGACAACATCTCAACAAACCCAGCTGTCTGTCTGTCCGTCCGTCCGTCTGTCCGTCGTTGTGTTTTGCCAGGTGGCATTTAGATAATCAAGCCGAGATAAGCGCGAGCCTTTGCTTTCTGGCATTTTTTGTGATTGAGCTGTTTGCGTAAACTTTTTAAAGAGAGTCAAGTTTTAAAGGGAGTGCACTAATAAGTGTTTACTAGTCAGCTTAGGCAATAAAGAACTCTATTTTGTGGCTTTGTCGTGGCAAACTATTGTTTGGCAGCAGCGCATTTGAATAATCGAGCGATGAACTTGATTTCGATTAGCAGAAACAGTTGTAAACTTGGCCTTTTAGATTGGGAGTCAAAGCAGTGCTATTTAGAGCGAACAATAAATAATCGTTCAACGAACTTGCTGCAGACTCGCAGCTTGCATTGTGAACTAGTTCGTGATTCAAATTCATGTGAAATTCATTTGCTCACAACTTCAGACATTTAACTAGTTCATGGCCCAGAATAATTAGCACACTGAATTAGTGATGATTAGAACTGTGACTCGACAGTTCCAACTGATAATTTCGAGTTTTCATTAGAGAGCCACAGACTGAGAGAGAGAGGGGAGACTTGGAGCACAATCAGTTCCGCTTACAGAATGATTCAAGGCAGGTGGCGAGTGTTGTGTTGTGTTATCAGCAAGAAGTTTGCACTTCCTGCTCCGCATTGATGACATATCGACTGGCAGTCCACCGCGGAAATTACCAGAAATGAGTTAAGTACAGACGTCAGAGAGAGAGCTAAAGAGAGAGAGAGAGGCTGGGACTGCGTCATTGGGGCATGTTAATCAGGTGTTGTCGCTAAGTGGGTCCAACGCATTTTCCCGCAACTGGCCGTGAATCATAAGCGCTCCAGCTGCGACACTCGACCAGCTGCGAGTGCTGGGCGGAGTCTTGGGGAAACCACTTGGAAGCTGGCTGCGAGTTGTGAGCATCGAAAGGTGGCCCGAGAATTGACACACTCAATCAACACGGTGCTGTTAATTCGCAGTACGCGTGGCTTTTAAAATACTTGTGATCACAACAACCACCACGACGCTGGGCTGCCATTATCACCACCCCTCCCGCTGCTCCTGCTCCTGCCCCTCCCTGGCTGCACACACAAAAGCACACACAGGTTTATCAGCGGTCGCAAATCTGCGCAAATAACAAATATGTGGCGAGCTTATGCATATACTATGCTCAAACATCTAGTGCGCTCCCCCACTCACTCCTATATCTTATCTATCGTGACATGCACGTCGCTATTTGAACAGCAGACAACTCTCGGCCTTCGACACTCAAATGACACATTTCACTTGGCATGCAGCGTGCAGCGCGCTGCTGCCACTCGAAGGAGACGGAGACGGAGACGCTGACTAAACGCTCCATAAAATTATACGTACTCGCCACCACTCGCTTCACTTTTAGTTTAATGCGCCAAAAAGTAGCCCGAAATAAGCAGTCGACCACATCGCACGTCGACGACCAAATGCTCTGCGAAGCGCAAGAAGCTAAACGAAACTTGTACTGCGATCGATGACGTGCAGGGGAAAGTAAAGTATAATAAAGTAAAGTTTACTAATTCAGTCATATTATAGACTTACTAGTTATCTATTACTTATTTAAGCTAAACGAAATTTGGCTGTATATTAAAGTTTACTAATTGGGGTCTTGTTATAAATTTAGCCAACTAAATCCAGCGCAAATTGCAAGACCTATTAGTTACTTATTTTAGACAACTGAAACTTGTGCTGCGATCTATGACGTGCCAAGGAAAGTATAGTAAAGTTTACTTATTGAGTCATAATATAGACTTATTATTTATCTATTGCTTACTTTAGCTAACTGAAACTTGTGCTCTGATCTCTGACGTGTCAAGGAAAGTACAGTAAAGTTTTCCAATTGAGTTTTGTTATAAATTTAGCCTACTAAATTCAGCGCATCTTGCAAGACTTACTAGTCATCTATTACTTATTTAAGCTAAACGAAATTTGGCTGTATTGTAAAGTTTACTAATTGGGGTCTTGTTATAAATTTAGCCAACTAAATCCAGCGCAACTTGCAAGACCTATTAGTTACTTATTTTAGACAACTGAAACTTGTGCTGCGATCTATGACGTGTCAAGGAAAGTACAGTAAATTTTTCCAATTGAGTTTTGTTATAAATGTAGCCTACTAAATTCAGCGCATCTTGCAAGACTTACTAGTCATCTATTACTTATTTTAACTAGCTGAAACTTGTGCTGCGATCTTTGACGTGTAAAGGGAAGTTTATTAAAGTTTTCTAATTAAGTCTTGTTATAAATTTAGCCAACTAAGTCAAGCGCATCTTGCAAGACTTATTAGTTATCTATTGCCTATTTTAGCTAACTGAAACTTGTGCTGCGATCTATGACGTGTCAAGGAAATTATATTAGAATTCAAATCCAGCGCAGTTTGCAAGACTTCATATTAATCTATTACTCATTCTATATGCACTCAAAAGAGGAAGCATTCATTTGATTTATTTGCTGTGACTAAATTTCAAAATACGCTTGATAATTATGTTATTTTTACTTATTGACTCTACAATGTTTTGCACATATGCATAAATTTACTATAACAATTAATCATAAATGCACTGCGGAAATGCAAAAACGTCTCGAATACTTTAAGTTATATGAAAGAGCTATTTTCAGATGCAAAATCTAAGTACAATTCTAGTTTGATTTCATTTAAATTTTCTTAAAAGTAAAGTATTCATTTGATTTACTTGATGCGACTGATTTAATTTCAAAATACGCTTGATAATTATGCTAGTTTTAGTTATTAAATATACAATGTTTTAAATTGTTATTTTAGTTTAACAATTAATCATAAAAGCATTGCGAAAATGCAATTACATCGACAATATTTTAAGTTAAACAAAAGAGCTATTTTGGAATGTAAAATTTAAGCGCGATTCTAGAGTGATTTTGAAATGTTAAATTGAACTACAATTCTTAGTTGAATTGTTGCTGAAGCAAAAGCAGTTTCATGATTATATATTATTTTTTATATTATATTTATTAAGTAGTTGCACCAAGCACTATAGCACCATAAAAACATATTTCATGATCATAATAAAATAATAAAATACATTTCAAATGTGTTTTGCTTGCACTGATTTTGTTTTATAGAATAAACTACTTAAGACTGATCTGAGTGATGCATAAATAAAACATTTATTGTAAATAAACAATCTCTAGCTCTATGATCCAGCCCTCCTCTTTTAAGTTATTCTCCCGCCAGTGCGCAGCTTGATAGTAGTTGTGAAGCTGCTCTTAGTATTTTGTAGGGTATGCGTAGCATGTATAAGTATAAGTTATTAAAATGCCGGTCATGGGATTCGCATATTTCGGCTGATTGATTTGTTGCCAGTCAGACTGTCGCTTGTCGTTGTCGTTGTCGCTTGTCGTTGTTGTGGCGTTGCCGCCAAGGCGCTTCTCACTTTGCTTTCCGCCTGCGTTTCGGACGCCCACAACAAGAAGAAGAAGAAGAAGAAGAAGAAGTGGAAGAAGTCTCACCTAGATTTGGGAGCTGTTGTTTGCCTGATTTTAGAGTGGCGTCGATTTGTGTACACCTCGCTGTTTGCCCATTGTCAGCTGCAGTCTCGTGGTCTGTTGCTGTTGTTATTGCTACGATTATGATGATTATTATTGGGGCGATGATTACGCGTTTTTATGGAGGTTTTTTCGGCATTTTAGCATGACCGAAACATGGTCAACACGACCTGATACGCATTGCCTGCGCCATAAATTATTAATTTGTTGTGCTGTTGTTGTTGTTTTTGTTATTGTTGTGAAATTGAAAAGGTCTATAATGAGATATGGGTATTTCAAATGCTATGTTGACATTTCATCATGTTACGACACTTTTAATTGGCCGCAAAATGTTGCCAAACTTTTGCAAATGAATTGAAGGGCAGCTCTGATATTGCCAAACTGAATCGATCGCAATTTAATAACCGATTAGTTAACAAATTGAATTGGAAAACTTTGCAGTGGGGAGAAAACATTCCTGCCAAAGCGTTATTATTCATTTAGCTCAATGCAATTATCTAATATACGCGATTTGCGGTTTCGTCTCTCTCTCTCACTCTGTTGCTTACCTAATGCGATTTCGTTTGTTTGCTGCTCTCATCTGCCAATTGGCAATAGGCAATTGCAGTTTGTTTGCTATTGTCTTGGCGCAAATAATGTGCGCAGTTGCAATAGCAGTGATCAGCGCACAACGGCGCGTATACTTAACCAGCCCTCGGGCTAACCGCATGCCCACGATAATCGCGTCGACAGTTTGATCGACACATCGCCAATTGGGCGCCACAATCGAAGCAAAACAAAACCAAACAAAACAAAAGAATCTAAGGGGCAATAACAATATTAATTGCTGTCCAAATGCGACGCATGTCGCCGTTATTTGCAAGCTGCCTTTTCTATCTGCTATTGGCTCCCATGTTTCTGTTTTGTTGCTGCCTTATTGTTTGCAGTGCGCCTTATCAACGAATTGCAATCAAAACGTGCAGCCTAAAGGGCAATTTACAGTTGCAGCTGTTTTTTTTATTTCTACTTTTTTCACATTTTGTTTCACTCTTTCGCTGTTTTTATTTGCTTCTAATTATTGTCTTTTAATTAACTTTAATTGAATTCGGCTTCAGCCGCAACTGTTGCGCAATACCCTGCCACAAATGCTGGCAAACTATGCGTCGTAGAGGCACTCACAAGTCTATAGCCTTAATATTCTGACAGTTTCGGAACAACTGATGGAGCTGCTTCAGAGTTGTGTACAACAGTTTCCAGCAAACTGTGCGTATACGTAATGTTTCAAGTTCTTGCTGTTGTGGAGACAATCAAAAGTGTATAATCCTAATATTCTGACAATTTCAGAGCAATCGCTGGGGTTGCTTGCGAGTTGTGTAGACTGGAGAAGCGCTATACTCTGCCACAGTTGCTGGCAAACTATGCGTATACGTAATGCCAGAAGTTCTTGCTGTTGTAAAGCCAATTACAAATGTCTAGTCTTACTATTCTGATAATTTGAGTAACGTTAGAAGCTCTTGCTGTTGTAGACACAATCACAAATGTCTAGTCTTAATATTCTCATAATTTCAGAGCAATTGCTGGGGTTGCTTGCGAGTTGTAAACTGCTACTTGCCTGGGGCAGAGCATCCGCTAGTCGTGCTGTGTCTCTGGCTAGAGTTTGACAAAGGAACAGAGCCGAATCACGGCGCAATCAAAACACGCCAATGTCGCCATAAAGTGGGCAGCCTAAAACTGAAACTCAGCGCGCGGCGTTGCCGCAGTTCATTGACATCTGACGCGCAGTTGAGCGCTTGTGTGTTTGGCTTGTGGCACGCTTGTGGCCAGTGGAGCATCGATTGAAATGCGCGCAACAATTGTCAGATAAAAAGTCAAGGTCGTTGGCAGACTGATAACGCGCCGCAGCGGAGGAAGCGGCGTTGATAGCGATAACGCCAGCTGAAAGTCGCAATTACAGCGACTGTGGCGCACTTTATGCGCCTTACTCAACAGCGCCAAGGGGCGACTCGCACTTTAATTCACTAAAAGCGACGCATTATTAAGAATTTATTGAGTTGACATCTAGCCGAAGAAGTTGGGATTAAAGAGCACTCGCATTGTGTCGTGTTTACTTCGACTAGATAAACGACAATGGGAAATAGGAATTCAGCTAATCAGCCTGGTATTTTTCCATAACTTTCTACGCACTTTGGCAGCATTTTCCCAAGATTATATTATCTGCAAAGATTACAAAAACGATTCGCAGTTTGTGTTTTACACGATGCAGGATAGTGCTTGCGGGAATTTCTACGGCTCACGATTAGATATGAAGCTGAATCAGAGTTTCAAATCGAATAGAGAGCATACGCATACTTGAAAGTTAGAGTCAAATAATTATAATTAGTCTGCAGCTGCTCCCTGGAGCAGTCGCTGCTATATAGTAGCTGAACTTCGCTTGGCCTAATGATGTTTTGCCTGTATTTATTTGGCTGTCGAGTCCATTAATCAGCGCTGTCATTCATGAATTTGTTTCTGGGTTTTGTTTTTTGCCATTTTGCGGATATGCGCGGCCCGCAAAAGATTGGCCAAGATTGGGACTTGCGCAAGATGTGTTTGCCTCACTGCAAACTCAATCAATCAGCAAATTAAATTTATTAAGAAACTTTTTTGCTGCTTCACTGAATTATGAGATCACTAAAACAAAACATGCTCTGTCTAATGCCATTTTTGTTCTCTTTTCTGCTTGTTCCCTTCAATTACAGAAATCTGGCATTAAGAAAACACATTGAAATGGCCTCCTCGCCGAATCAAGCTGCTCCGCCTGTGCTGTGGCGCGCACGTCGCAAGATTGGTAAGTCTATGAAGAGTTTTTATAGTATTAGATTGTAAGATTAGAGTACAACATTAGCTGAAGAGCATACAGTATTAGAATACTGCATTAGACGAGTGCCACATTTGACAATTGTGAAGTGAATGGCTGGTTTATTTTAAGTAATAATTTGGCTTAGATACATTTGCCATTGCTCTTCTTAACTTATGCCAACACTAACTACAACGATATCTTACTCTAGTTATAAATATTGCTACTGCTATCGATGCCAAAATAGTATTAAGCAATACTATTGTTTAAATCGCTGTTTCCACAACTAAATCATTGGGAAGTTGCTTTATGAATGCTGCCAATTTAGTGGCAACTTAGACAGTTAAGCGATTAAGCAAGTTGAACTTTATAGACTACTTGTGTTCCCACTTTAAAGACAATTTCCTTGAGGTTTACTCTTCTGTCTGCACTTTAAAGCGTCTGCTGCGAAAAAGTACTTGGCATTTTCATGAGCCATTTGACGGTCACTGCAAAGCATAATGCTCACTATTGTCCCGCTCCGCTCCACTCCGCTCAGCTCGTGATGTCAAAGTTCAGTGGCATGCCCCGCAGAGTTTTTGCTTTGATTCGCAGCATGTTTAAGCGTTCATTATCCTGGCATTGTCTGAGTTCGCTTCCCTATCCCTTTGACGCGCACAAATGAATGACACTTGTTCTTCCTTTTTGCCTTTCCCCCCACCCCCCCTTAGCGTTGGCGCCTGTTGCTGCTCGTCTTCTGCGTCCATTTTTATTGCGAATGTTAAGTTTTTGCCGTAGTTGTCATTAACGCTGCCAGATAAAATATTAATGTCACACAAAGACACCAGAGAGAGAGAGAGGACAGTTAGTCGAGGCAACAAAGGCGCCCCGAAGGAGCGCGAAGTGCAGATAAAGTTGTCAACCCTTTGTTGACTTTTTGCCATAATTAACACCTGCTAGGGATATAAATAAGTGCTTAGTCATTTGCCGGTTCCACTGAGCAAAGTTTATGGCCATTTTTTATACTCGCAGCCAATTTGAAATGCTCACAAAGTTGTCTGACTTGTAAATGGAGTTGAGCGCTGCTGTTTGAGTGCATATAAATGTAGATAGCAAATTGCTGACTCTAAGAAAATATGAATCTAATTTTAGCCAAGAGATATAAGAATAGTTAAAGAAGAGTCTCAGACTGAAGACGTTAACTTTGTGATCTTTAGAAGCTGTGCAAATTAGCAGAAAAAGGTGTAAAAGAAAGAGCAACTTTAGCAGCTGGGTGGCAACACTTAACTGTACTTAGGACGCTTGGCTGATTTCAATTTCCCCGACAAATGCAATTGGCCAACTTTGACTTGGGATTAGCGGTAAGGGAAAAGCCGCCAAGTGAAAAGTGGAAAATTGTTTATCGAATCGATGGCAGAAATAATTAGGCGGCCCACAAATTGCGTCGGTAAACAAGTTGAATGATTTATTGGCCCAAACTATGTGCGAATGCGAATATATATACGCTGGAGGGTGAAGGGGGGGGGCGCTGCTCAAAAACTTGTACAGTGCGAAAAACAATCACATAAAGTTTTAATTAATTTCAAACAAGGCTAACAAACAAAGCAAGCCGAAGGCGGCAGAGAGAGGGGGAAAAGGGGAAAGGAAGGGCAAGGCAAGGAAGTTGGCTGGATTTATGGTCGGGCAGCGGCGCGTGTCGGCGGCACAGTGAAGCGCGGCTAAGAGCGAAGCGCCGCACAGACACACACACACACACACACACACAGAGACGCAGACGCAGACGACACTTGTCGCCGGAAGTCGGCGGAAGTCAGCGACGCTGTCACGCTTCAAGTCGTCGTCGTAGCTGTGTCTGTGGCTCTGTTGTCATTTCCGTTTCCGACTCGACACACACACACACACACACATACACTCAAGCACTCACACCTTGTGCTTGCCGGTATGTTGGCATTGAGCGCAAAGCGCTTTGCACTCCACTCGCTGCCGTATATCGTAAGCTTGCAAAGCTCATTGCGTTTGCAAACGCAAACTCAAAGCCATAAAGCTTTATCTAAAAGCTCGCATCAGCTGAGCATTCTTTCGGCTGCTTGTTTGCCTATGCTTCCAACTTGCACTCAAAGCCGGTTCTCTTCTTGTTGCGCTTGCCTTCGTCTTTGTCTTTGCTTTTGCGTTTGCCAAAAACGAAAAAGAAAACGCACAGTTGAAGTTGCAGTTCGCTCGCTTTGTTTGCTTTGAGTCAGGGCAACGAAAAGAAACAATAAGCAGCAAGACAGCTGCTCAGCTGTTGTCTGTTGCTTTGTGTCTGTCCGTTCCTCTTGCTTCTGTTGCTGCTCAAGTGATAACGATTTATGGATTATTTAGCGCTTTATGGCGTAAGCCTTTGTAAGTCTCTATGCATTGAATTCAGCTGTTTTGCTATTTAAAACTATTTGATACAATGTTGGCTAAGATATAAATTCTAAATTTGCATGCGTATACTTTCAGAGTTATGTATACTGCAAATTTCTTTAGATTTATTATGCCAAAATGTCGAATTTGTTGTAGTTTTGTGTCTCTTTGCAACTTGTTGCGCATTGCTGAAGCATTTCGATGGCTTTTGCAGCATGCAAAACGCAAATGTGGCCAGACTTCTGAGCAGCTCTATCTGCACTCAGAACGAACGAGCGAGAGAGAGACAGGAGAGAGAGAGAGCGGGCAATCAATTGCGGCCATGGTCACATTAGCAGCAGCAACAACCACACTTGTCCATTTCCCAGGTCACCAACACACAGAACACTGAAGCATTTTTGCGACTGATAAGAAATCTGGCAACACCAAAGCGAAACTTACGCTATCAACTTGAGAGCTTGATAATGTTAGTGTATTGTGTCTCTCTCCCTCTCCGACTTGCTGCAAATGCATTGAAACGGAGCACAAAAAAGACTAGAAAAGGCAACAAACTACACCTATCTACTACACAAACAAATAAGGCAAGCGATTAACAATGCGAGTGACAGAGTGCGAGAGATTGCGAGAGAGCGTCGAATGCTGAGCTGCGAGCGAGCGCCAGCTGAAGTTCATTAATCGCCGCTCGTCAAATGTAAATAATACGCAAAGCCAAAAGGCAAGCATAAACAGTACTGAAAAAAAAGAGAAACAAACACAAAGTAAAACGCAACAAAAACAAAAGCTCAATGTTCTGTGGCGGCGCACATATTTGAGTGTTTTTGCTTTGTTTATTTTAGGCGAATTCGCCGCGAGTTGTCGGCGTCGTCGTCGTCGCCGCCGCTGTTGCCGTCGCCGTCGCTGTCGGTTCGTTGTGTCGTTTTGCTGGCGAGGCGTTTTTGAGCGCAACTCGTTTTTAGTATCTCTCAGATATTCGACGTGTTTGGTCGTCGCGACTGCAAAAGCGGCCCGAAAAATTTTAGTTTGACACAAAATAAAAAGCAAAATCAACACTTGAAAACGCAACTAAAATAAATATAAATTTTTTTCGGGCAGAGTTTTGTAAGTGCGTGTGCCAGTGTGTGTGTCTCGATTTAAATATCCATGTGTGTGCGTGTGCAGCAGAGGAATGCATTGAAAAGAAAGAACAACACGAGCAGCGAAAGAACAACTGCAAGATGCGCGCGTCGTTTTCATTTTTGTCTGCGAATTAAAAAAAAGGCCTCACAAAAACGATAATAAAAACGTAACGTAAACGTAACGCGATCAACGGTCGCGTGTGTGTGTGCTGCTTCTTCATCTTGCTGGTAGTGTGCGTGTGTGTGCTTGTGTGTGCGCAAAGAGGTGTTAAAATCTAGCTAACGAGAGGAATACAAATTTTAATCAAATAATAGGCGCAAAATTATGCACAACGCCTAGGAAAGAAAGAAATGAAATAATTTCGGCAAACCGCTAAAAATAAATGCAAATAGCACACAGCAACAAAATCATTTACAACGCCAAGTGAGCAAGTGGATAACAAAAATTGCAACAGTTTTCAATAAATGATGGAAATGAGTGCCAACAATAAAACTGCATTTGTGAGTTCAAGTTGGAGTGCAACAGAGAGCTTTAGCAAAAAGCTCGTTCTTTTGCTTTTACACAGCTGATCAGCAGCTGCCAAGTTGTTTAGCCATTGCTCCCTCTTCCGCCGCCCTCTACGGCATCCTCGTCGAACTGTGCAGCGTTGCCAGCTCGTTGCTATTTTCTTCTGCTGCGACTGCGTTTGCGACTTCTGACTTATCTCCCCATTTGTATTTGTTATTATTATTGCTGTGTGTGTGTGTGTGTGTTTTATGTATGCGGGGAGCTTGCAAAAAAAAAAGAAGAAAAATCGGCCACAATACAATTGTGCTGGTGCCACAATAATTGTTGTTATTTACGATTATTTATTGTGCAGAGCATATCATAATTTTTGTATGAAGTGCGCCGTTTGTTATTATGCTTTGTTGTTGTTAAGGCTTTTCCACTTTTGTGTGCATGCGAACGAGCAAGCGAGCGAGCGACGGAGAGCGGCGCTGCGTTGACAATGGGAGAGTGGGAGAGCACAAGCGCGTGAGAGAGCGCCGTCACCGCAACGGAAGCTTGAGAGGGTGGGAGAGAGTGCGCAACGTGCCAACCGATAAGCTGTCTGAGCAGCAGCAGCAGCAGCAACAGCAGCCAACGCACAGCTCCCCTCCCCGTGTGTGAGCTGCCGTCCACAAAAGCTTGCAGACAGGTGTGCGGTCGCTCGGTGTGGCTTTGTCGTTCTTGTTGTTGTTGCTGCTGCTCTTTTATCTAGAGAGTAGCAGACATACGCACACTCACACACACACACACAGAGACGCCGCTTAGTAGCTGTGTGCGTGCGAGAGCAAGTTTAGTCATTAAGTCTTTTTACATGGCGCATTGTTGTTGCTATTGTAGCGGAAATGATTTTGTCGCATTTTGTTTGCTCTTCAACTTCTTTCTACCTCGCTCGCACTTGCGTAATTTTTAGAGTTTCAGTTGTAGGGCTTCGCAGTGGGTAAAAGGTGTTCTCTAAAATCGGACAATAGCAGCGATAATTGTTATGGTAATAATCGCTGCGACAGTGCCTTGTTTTAGCAGAGAGGAGAGGAGAGAGAGTATTACGTGTTTACCTTATGTGAGCAATTATTATAAATAATTATCAGGTTAGTCGACACTTTTGGCACCCACACTTATGCAAACAGCCGCCTGCTGAACCCCAATCAACCCGGACGCACCTTCAAGTAGTCCCCATTCAATGATAAGCTCTATCTCGCGCCCTCCATCTCGCTCTGTTTTGAGCGTGCACACGACTCGGCTGTTTATGATAGTCATTATCGCGAGGAATTACCATTGTTATCCAGCTAAATCTAGTCATTACTCACGCTATGGGCGCTACTTATCAGCACATATACTGAATAATAATAATAAATATGCCGACACCATACTTCTCCTATGTAGATGCTGATAAGCCGTCGCATTTCTTTTCAATTTCGGCATATGACACGCACCGTTCTCTCCTATCAGTCACTCAGTCAGTCAGCAGGCCCATCGACCACATTTCAATGCCGTCACTTGGCCAAAATAGCCATTGAGCATGGCCGATTTCATTGAGATTATGGATTTCCCTGCACGTTGGTGAAGTACTAAAAGTTTCATAAAAGATATTTCAGAGATCCAAAAACAACAGTTTCTTAATGCGATACATTCTTAATGGGCAATAAACGTTTCCTGAGGAATCTCGAGAAATTTGCTTTCACCTGTTTATGGCTGTTTAATGGACTTTTCTATTGTGCGATAAGACACAGTTTTTCCCCAGAACTGGGCCAATTTGCTCAAGTGTCAAGGTTCCCAGCTGAAACCCCGTAAAATCCCTAGCGATGCCAAGGTTCCGCATAGATCGTGATCTGTTTACGTGTGTGTTTGTATCTCTCCCTCGCATAATCTTTAGTGCTTTCTCGCTCTCGCGCTGATCGCTGGCCTCAATTTCAACTTCATGGCCGGCAATGGGGCCAAGCGTGCTCCAACCCGACCTGACGCGTTCGGACCATTTCAGATCGCACCTTAAATGTGTGTGGCTGTGGGAAATGGAAAGATATAATACGTATATATATATTGCCGGACAACTTACATATATGGTAATTACAGTTGTATTGCTTTCAGTGGACTGGGGGGGTCTATTAGCGATGGAACTGTGGATGTCTTCTTCCTGCTCTTATGCTTATTCTTTTTGGACTTTCGAGTGCGACTATTGCGACTTAGCCAACTTGTTTAGCCCGTTTATGTGGGTTAACAGTTCTTGGGCACATTCCAACAACAAAGAAACAGAAAAAGAAAAAAGTTCAATTCTCTAATTCTCCGTCTTTCTTGCCATTTGCAAAGCTCTTGTTTAATTTATGCTCAATTTCTTTGACGTCAAACGCCGCGGAATTTCAGCACTTTTGTTTATGATTAGGATGTTGAGGGGAGCAGCGCAGTGTAGGGGGAAGGTGTTTCTTTTGTTAGCTGCGCTTTTGTGATTATTTTCCTTATTATTTATTACGCTTATTATTGTTATTAATGTGCTTCAATGCGGGGCTTTTAAATGCGTAGCTGCGATCTATGCAAACAAGTTCACACACAAATCTCTGAACTTTACTTAACTTTATAACTTTTGTTTTTATTGCTTGTTGTTGCGTTTCTCTTCTCGAATCTCTGTCTTCGTAATACTCTTAAACAGCTGTTGTTATTTCGGTTTGTTTTTTTTTTAGCCTTTTGGGGCCGGCACGTGTCATTTATTTAGTTGTATTCGTTTAACGATTGTGAACGCTATTAATTTGCATCTCGTTGAAGTTGAAGAACTGATCAAACAGCGAGTTAAGTAAACGACAGATGAGTTTCAACATTCTCAGTGACAAACTCGTTCCCAAGTCATGTGCGGGCAACAAGAATGATAATAATAACAATAATAATCAGCACATCAAACAGTTAGCTGCATTTCAATGAGCGAGCAAATTATTAAATAATTCATTGAAAGCATTGTTTTGAGTTCGTAGAAAAACAAATTTTAGATGAATCAATTGTACGCAACGCAGATTAATGATCCTACAACTCGTTTACTCAGGGTCGTTGACAATGGAACTTCTTCTTCAAATGTTTTATGTAGATCGAGGTCGCTGCGATCGGACGGTAAAACTTCTGGGAACAAGTGAACTATTGAGAGACAAGTTATTTAATTTTGAATCAAGATTTATGCCGTTCAGACAAGAGAACAAATGGGCGATGATCGGCGGATCTGCGAAAGGCTAATTAAGAAGTAAAACAGCTATTAACGAGAAACGATCTGATGATACAATCCTTCTGATTGGACTCCCCCTGTGGCTGGCAAAGATTCAACGCCGCGTTTTTTTCTTACACAATTGTGGGGAATTGGCCATAAAATGAGTAAAATATTGCCCGACTTTTCGTCTTACATATACGCATATACTATACTATACTATACAGATTCAGATTCCGATTCAGATGAATATGCATGTGTGAGCAGGCAGTTCGATGGCCCAAGGTTGGCCAGTAAAATAAACAAGTAGCATAAAAACATATGTAAACATATGTAGAATTTCAATATTATATTTATATTCCGCGTATTTGTGCCAGCATTTATCACATTTATTTCCTTGCCCCCGTCTAGTTGTGACCCCCCTCTTAGTTCGCTGCAATTTATTGCCAATTTCAAGCTACAAAGTGTTGCAGAAATCGCCGAGAGCTGCGAGTGAATCAGTTGAAAGGCATTTCTGCTTGGAGGCAGAGAGAAACTTGCGTCATAAATCGAACTACAACAAAATGTGTGCCAAATGTTATATGGAATACAACAACAACAAGTAGAGCGTATAACTCAACGGCGCAATGCCCTGTAAAGTGGCATATTGGCTGCGAAGTGGAACTTAAGTGGATTCCAACGAGACAACAAAAGTGTGTGCTTAAAATAGGTTTTGCAAAAACTATAGACATAGTCAGTGGAACAACTCTGCGCTGCTTGGCTACAGGGTATTGAGCAGAGCGGGTCGCCTCAGTGCCTCTGTGCATGCAGTGAATGAAGGAAATGGCGCTGCCCACGCGACAAAACCAAAGCGACGGCAAGCGACGCCCGCACGCTGCTTTTTTGGGGTCGCAGTCGCTGCTAGCGCTGCTGCTGCCAACGTCGCTGCTGCTGCTGTCGTCATACCTGCGTTCGCTCAATTGCTCGCTTTGGCTGCGGCTCTCTCGCCGCCACAGCGAATTCGCCGCAAGTGACGCGCGCAGTTGTTGCTGCGCGCTGCTTATCAGGCAGCGTGGGTTGCCCTCGCTCACACACACACTCGCATGCTGCGCTGCTCGCCTGTGCTGTGCCAAAAGCAAAGTTCGCATTAATAAATCTGCATTAATGAAACATATTTTGTTTAGCTGGCCGTGCGATATATCTCAAATTTTTGGCAGCCATGCAAACAAATTTCATTAATTACAACGAGCTACACTTACTCACAGTGATGAATGTGTTTGTGTGCGCACACACACACACACACACATACTGGCACACACATGCATACTTAAGCAAAGCCCCCACACATTCATTATCAGCAATGTGACAATCGTGCGCTCTCGCTCGCTCTCGCTCTGGCTGCTGCTGCTCTTCGAGCAGTCTCTGTTTATTTATGTTTTTCCCTTTGGCTTTTGTTATGCACTTTCTTTGCTGCTCTGCCATTCGCCGCGCCGCGCCTCGCCTCGCCTCGCTGCCCTCTTCCTATTACACTCTCTGCTTCTGCTGCTTTGGTTTCGGTTTCTGTTTTGCTGTTGTTGTTGCTGTTTCTATTTCGCTCTCGCTCGCGTGCACAGCTGGTGGAAAATTTTCCAGCGCTTAATACAAAAGTATATAGAATTAAAATTGATGCTTAAATCCCAACGACTCGGCTCCCGGTCCCCTCCCCTCCTCCTCCCCGCGTGTTCGAACTAAGCTAAGCTGTGGCGCCTGCTTTGTTGCCTTTTGTTTTTGTTCTAGACAAAGTGCAGTTTTTATTGTATTAGCTAATTGCCCTGTGGCCCCATGTCGAAAACGTGAGCTAGAATAGGGGGAAATACTGGGAAATGCTGTTCGCAATCACAGTGGCCCTTGGCAGAAGTGGCACGTTTCGACATTAAATATGTTGAAAACAAGTTGCTCAAGAATTATCCAAGTCACATTGCTGGCGCAGCAATCAAAACTTGTCTAATTGTGATTGGCTAATTAGTCAGACCTCATATGCAAATCTGTGTCGGATTACGGACGGGAATATCCCTTTATTGTAGCGAATTAACTTTATCGCTAGTTCCCACATTTTATTGCATGTTTTCTCAAACGCAATCGCAAATAAAAAAGAACAGAAATGAGGGTATTTCAGTTGCGGTTGTGCTCTGATAAAGTCTATATATATATATGTATTTGATGAATTCCCCGTTTTGTATGAACTTGTTAAGAATGTAAGAAAAAGCAAACATTCTCTTTATTCTTGCGACTTTGTGCCCAAAAACTGGCGATGCCTTTTGCCAATTTTGCCAATGTAAACTTTGCGCTCTTGGCCTTGTTTACATTGTGTTCTTTTGCAGCCGCGTTTCAAATTTCAATTTCGCAGAAAACGCAACGTTACTGGAAACCGCCGTTCTGTTTTCCTCTTTGTACTTTTGCTCTTTTTCTTATTAATGTGCAACGCTGTGCAATATTTTGATTATTGTAAACATTCTGGGACCCCCCTCGAGGCATCGCTTTTCAGACTCAGACTCAGAATCAGACTCAGACTCCGTTGTGTTGTGCCTTTGAAAAAATGAAATTAATATGCAAAATAAACATTTGGTCCTCGTGTTTATTCAGTCGAAGAGGCGACGCATGCCAAAAGCCATAAGCCGAGCGAGAGAAAGGGAAACATTTTGTGTGCTGTTAAATTAAATGAAACTCACATTTCACCGGAACCTTTTACGAGTATGTGACTGTGGCAAGTGGGAAGTGGAAAGACCTTACAGCAGTTTGGAGAATTCGTTTTGATTTATAATACAATACATTATTGTAATGTTGCTGTCTACAAATGCATATGCTAAATATCCAGCTAGCTGAATTCTGAAATTTTCAAGAAATGTTCTGCTACGATCTTTGAATTGGCCTCCACTCTCACACAGTTCAAGGACCCGCAACTGACCCATTTCCTTATGGCCAGCCGAGTGTTTTGGTCGCTGAGTTCACAGCGCTGCCAAATAAACAAACAAAGCAATTACAAGTGCCAAGTGAAAAGCAAATTTTTCCAATCTCAAAATTCTCCACACACACACACACACACACACACACACAGGTCGCGACGTAGTCAACATATATCGAAATACTTTAAGTGTATGCATAAATAAACAAAATTAAATGCCGAGATAGATAGATGTATATTGTCGTGATTACCGTGTTATTTGCGCACTTGCTCGCCATGGTAATGCGCTCGCATAATGGATGAATCCAATTCCGAATACCGATACTTCTTGTTATTTATTTATATAGATAATTCTGCTGATTATCTTCAATGACATCGGCGACGACTTCGCCAGCGAATTTCGCATGTAAAAAAGTTTCCATGCGGCCTTTTCCGCTTGATGTTTATGGCTCGTTGTTGATATTTATATTTTGTTCATATATTTATTTATTAAACTCATGTGCACAGACATAAATAATACGTCTAGCGCGGCTTAGTCAGTGCCCCCAAATTTCAGATCACTTCCAATTGCCGAGGCCGACGTAAACAAATCGAATTATTGTCGTAGACGCTACGTAACGTCTCCGTGAGTTCAACTCATCAGCGGCTAATTAACACTTGATTACCACGAGACGCGCGGGATTAACTAATAAAATACCAAATTCGAAATTTGAGGGAAACAAAGCTGGGCAATCGACTGGGTCGATCACTTGCTTTGTTAGCGGCTCTTTTGAGTCCGCTAATTGAGTTGCTGCGAGGGATAGGTAAGGGTTCGACAACTATTCAGCAGAGTAGGCTAGATAAAGCAACTTACATTTTTCCAAGAATTGTTTAGGTCGCGCATAAGCAAAGATATGCCCGCTAATTGATAAGTTTGATGTGATAAATAGTCTTGCGGCGATAGCTGCCGCACAACAGACAATGATTAATTACGCCAAAGTGGGCGAGCTCCCAAGTCAGAAGAGCGGGGCGAACATTTCGATTGAAAAGTGGAGCACAAAAGTATCTTTTTGGTGACCAAACCAAAGGACAACAAACTATCTCCTCAAGTGTTTTGCTTTCATAGTGCCACAATGGAATTCGCATAAACCGAAACGTGAGCAATGAGCGAAGTGCTTCAATTTGATTCCCAATAAAATCTAGGAATGCTGCTTAACTTTGGCTTGTCGTCAAAATTCCAGCCAAGCGCCTTTTAAGCCAATCTGTCAGCTGCTTTGTAAACTCCCGAGATAATCTTCAGGTCTACGCCAGCTGGCAAGTGCTCAAGTATTTCCTCGATGCGCCTAAATAAATAAATGCCAAATTTCCATTTAAAGAATTTAATTGCTTTGCAGATAAACAGGCAAAGTTTTTCAAATTACATGGCGACTCTTTTTTGCCACATTCAATGTTGTTGTTGCTGTTGTTGTTGTTGTTGCGGCTGGTGTGTGAGAATGTTGATTAGATTTTCACACATCGCAAAAAAGTGTTGCGCGCATTTTTACGTAGCGCTAATTATTAAATATCTACGAATTTTGCACTTGACGTCACTGCCACTGGCAAAATGTTGCCTTAGGTTCGCGCTGTTCTTGTTGTTGTTGTTGTTGATGGCGATAAAAACGGAGAAGAGAAAAGAAAAATGCAAAAGCGCTGCCTTGAACTAATCACAGATGGAATTTCCCCACCCGCCAAGTTCATTTCGTTTCATTCATTCCTGTGGAATTTGAAAGCATTTGAATTTCTCATTTGTCAAGTGGCGAAAATTTCCACACTCCGGTGGCGTATGAGTAATATGCCAGAGGTACTGGCAGTTTTCTTTGAACTGACCAGTGTGTGACAGATTTTTATTGGCAGTTGCTCTAGCTGCTTCATGCTGCTCTTGATGGGGTCTTTGCTTTGCTATGCTTGAGTTGACTGCACGCTTCATGGCAAAGGACACGGGAAATGTCGAGCAGTTGGTCACGGTTCAGCATTCAGCAGTTCACATTGAAGGTTGACTGAAGGTAATCCCTGCGAGTGCAGCTTAATGTGGCAAGTTCCCTTTTACCACATTGTGTGCATATTTTAAGCCGGCAATTACGTTGCGTATTAATTTCGACGGCGCATTTTGCATATGCCATTCAATGTCAACTTATTATTTGTGGCATTTGTTTGTTAATTGGTTTATTTGGATTAAAATCGCGTGTGCGCGACTCAGCGTTCGCCATTAACATGACAGATTCATTAAAATCTTGCTGGGTGTGGGAGGATGTCCCCAAGCAGGGAGTGTGTGCGCAATCAGCCGGTTAATTGAACTGCACCCAGGCAACGCTCTCGCTCTCTTGCTGGCCACAAGCAGAGTGCACTTTAGTGCTAACTAACAACAATTCAATGGTGACCAATTGTGATTCAACAGTTGCCATCTAAAGTGAAACACTTGCTTTGTGTGTTTCTTCTGGACTTTATCAATTTAATGCTGATAGTTGCGCCTATTTATGACAAATTGTGATTCAATATTTTGCCAAGCACCTTCATTATTTCCTTCTAAAAGTAAGTCATGCTTTTGAGTGTTTGTTTTCATGAAGTATACGTTTGCTATTGCAATGTTTAGCTCTCAAACTGTGCCCAGCATATGCCGTGTTGGCTCCTTGCTGTCGCACTCGAGTGGGCGTTATTGCGCAGGGCGCAGCGAGGCAAGGAGGCAAGCAGGCCAGGGGCAGTTGAGGCATTCACAGAAATTGCTGCACTCGACGACGCCAGCAAAGCGGCGTCACTTCTCTTGTAGTAGCGGTCGCTTTGCTGGTTGTTGTTGTTGCTGTATTTAGTTGGACAATTATATGTTGGGGACGACTTGCAACTGCCACAACGACAACGACAACGACAACGACAGCAAGTGAAACTCGTATCATTTTCTTGTTATTGTCTTAGGCAAGTGACTGACTGACTGACTGAGTGACTGCGAGTGCGAGTGCGACTCAATGAATGAGTGACTGAGCAAATGAATGAATGAATACGTAAAAGCAATGACACGATAATCAAACAACAACAGCTCGCACTCGCCGTCCAAGCTGTGGACTCATTTCTTTACTTTACTTTACTTTACTTTTTTTGTCTCTCGCTACGTTTAGTTTCATTTCATTCCACTTTGTTGTCGTTGTCGTTGTTGTTGTTGGGGGGTTCATTGACTGCTGTTGATTTTAATGGTTGACTTGACTGTAGATGCGAGTGGGCAGTGTGAGTAAAGTAAAGCATTGCTCGCGTTTAATTGCACGGCTCGGGCTTTAAGCTGCAGCTCAAGTGCGGCCACCTGGAGGCAGCTGCAAGTGCTGCTCTGTGTGCCACAAAGTATGCAGCATATTTGCTTGGCCCTGCACCAAAGTGCCACCCAGCCAGCCACTTGTGTGCAACGTGTGCAGCAGCTACGGCAACGACAGCGGCTAAAAGCCCAGCCACAAGTGCTTTCCGGCAGCCTTGAACGTCGACCACGAAGCACTCAAATGCCACTAAAACCACGGGCTGTTTATTCCTTTTGGGCGCGCGGTTGGGGTTAGTTTTGCAGTTAAATAAATAAGTACCTTGTCTTCATTAGTGGAGACGGAGATGGAGCTTTGACGTCAGGGCCAACTGCAAGTCACTTGCGGTCAGCGCTTCTTTGCTTCACGCTAATTTTAGCACGCACCGAAAAAGTGTTTCAACAACAGCAACAACAGCAAGTGCAGAGGGAGAGAAGGAGAGCGACAAGAAGACAAGAATAATTCTTCCTTTGTCAAATAATTGCGACTTCTTGGAATGCCGCGCACTAAAAATAAAAGCTTTCCATTTAAACGGCACATAATCCTTGGACAAATATATATACATCTTTATATAATCTCCACATTGTCTGCTCCATTAACGTGGCTTAAGCGCTGCCGCGACTTGAGCGTCTTCCAAGGGGATTCCTGGCCCCGTCGCCAATCGTAAACGCCACGGCGCTAATTAATTAATAATAATTATTATGATTGTTGTTCTGTTTGTTGTGTAGGCTGATTTATCAAATGGCGTCAGCCGCTCACGTTTCGCAGTCAATTTTTTATTGTCACATAATTTAATTAATGATTTGTGTATTGAACTTTACAGTGGGCGCATCATAAACATTTTTATGACGACAAAGCGTAGCCAAAAAAGTGCTTTTAGTGTGCAGCAGATTGTAACTGAATTGATTTCCAGGCTTTATGGCCATTCAGCAGAGAACAGAAGGCATTAACTGAAAAATTAGCCAAACGAAAGTATTGAATTCATATGTTAAGCAAACTTATGCTTAAAGCGTAGAGCAAGGAATTTAATAATGGCAGCAATTGTCGCTAGGTATTGAGCAAGAGTTGGTGGGCTAATGGCGCTGTCTGCCCACATGGCGTATGCTTAATGTGCTCTGCTTTTGTGCATTGCCACAAGCTGGCTGTCCATGTGACGCTGTGGCGTGCGCTTGTGTGTTGCCACATAAAATTATTTAATCAAAATCTTAAATGTGCCATTTAAATTCCTGGCAAGAGCCGGAAAGCTTCCTGTGCCACGCCCATGCCACCCAGTTCAATAGCGACAACGAGAACGACAGAGCGAGTCAGACGGAGTGAAGCGATAGACAAACAAACTAATTTTGCTGGCTGGCTGGCAGACATGTTTGGCTGCGCAGGGAGTCGACCAACAGCGCAAACTTGGGCAAAACGTCGAGTTGAGGGCGCAATCAGTGCGGCCTGCCACGCCCACACTTGAGTGTTGACCTCAGCTCGGCGAGCACACGCAGTTCTATCTGTGTGTGTTTCTCAGTCTGCTCGCAAGTCAAAGCACGTCTGTCATTGGTAATTTTGAGCATGTCATAATGATAACTCAAACACAGCAGCAACCACAGCAACCACAGCAGCAGCAGCCGACAGGACATGTGACTCGAGGTCTCAGCTTTGGGGCTTAGCCAAGCAAAATGATGTTGTACCAGGCGAGCGAATGCGCCATGATAAATCTGCTGCAGTTATTAAATATTAGCCAGCGCAAAACATTTGCATGCCAAGCGCGAGGCAGGGCTGCCTTAAAGCGCGCTCTGCTGCGGAAAAACGAGTCGTTTGAAGTTGAACATGTATATTACAAATATTCTCGGGCTTTACCTTTCGTTCCTCGGCTGCTTGGCTGCTACTCAACGGAGCGTGGCCGTAGCTAGGACAACTGCGAAACTGAGGCGGGAAATAAGTTTGCGACAATAAGATTTATGATAAGAAACTAGCTGGCGACGCCTCAACCCAGTCTCCAGCACAGCACAGCAGCACAGTGTGTAGTAAGTAGTCTGGGGCATACAATTTCAATATTTCTTCATCTGGCGAGAAGCGGAGCAAGAGACGACAACAACGGCGGCAAATTGAAAATCTTACTCAAGTAGCCTGACAGCGCAACCACAATTCGCCGGCGACTGCCTTAAATTGAAAAGCGCAGCAAAGTTGCTGTTTAATCGCATTGAAAATGCTGAAAAATTTCACGAAATAAATAACGAAATATTGCACATACGGCGCGTGGTCCGGACAGGCGGCGAGCGAATTTAATGCGCGTTGTGGGGGCCCCCATAAACATTTGCCATACGAGTCATTAAAATTAGCTATAATTAAAGTCGTTCGCATGAAAACAGCAATTAGATTTTGCTTTTTATGCGTGTGCGTTGCTCTTTGCATTTTTTGCTTTCTTATTGCCGTATGCGAAATTACTCATACGCAGCGTGTGCTTAGGCGGCACATGCGGGCACTGGAAAGGCAATCGAGTGTGTGCTGGCCGTGAAATGAGCAATGCGGGAAGCAGCGCCGCTCTATGGAATACCATTCGATGCGAAGTTCTACTTGAAGTGAATTTTTATGACGAGCTAAAGGTGTTGAGAGAAATGGCAATATTGCATTTGAGTGGAAATCTTTTGCTTTGCGAAATGAAAACTGTTGGTATTTAAATGAATTAAGCGACAGTTTGACATGTTGGAAATTCGTGGAATGCCTTTGCACTTTTCTTTATGGCTTTTATATGGCCAGACAAATTACAAAACGTTTATGAGTCGCCATTTGGCTTTAACAATTCGGTGACCTTCGCTGCTGCCCGGTGTTTGTATATAAAATATTTGAATTGCCAGCGGCATAACAATAAAAAAGCAACTACTACATAACTACACTTATATTCATATACTTAAATGCGAGTATATGATTGTGTGTGTGTTGTGTGCGAACTTAGTTAAGTTTTGATAGTTAAATGTCAAAGCTGCCGGCATTAGCTCCATTTACAGTCAGCGCCATCGACGACAGACACGCGCACTGTTCTCGCCGTCTCGCTCCCCCTTCCCCTCTCTCTCTCGCTCGCTCGGTATCGCGTTTTATGGCTACCATAAAGCTGTAGTTGTCCATTCCACTTCCATTTCCCGAGCGCCGTTTGAAGTGTGTGCAGCTCATTAAATTGCACATTTAAAGCCAGCCAAACGCCGCTGTTAACTGAAATCGAATTCGCTTTAGGCGAGTTATGGAAGTGCAAAAAATGACACCTACTGCCAATGCTCGAGAACGCAAAATGCGACTCGTAAAAATATCAATTGCAGCAAATGAAACTTTGATAAGCGCCGCAGTTGCTTGAAGCCCTTTAGTGATATTATATTATTTATGCACATTTATGTGCGTATTAGTGCGAGGCATGATTGCGAATCTGGTTGGCGACTAGCGTCTTGTTTGTGATAATAATTGAATGCACGAGCTGGCATATGATAATGAGATTTATTGTTTATTTACTCAATTATTAAAGCCGGCTCAACGCGGCTGGCTGGCTGCCTCCCAGCCGACTACGTGCCACATGCCGTGCTGTCTGACGCGTCGCCTCTTTGGAGTGGAGTAAAGTTGAGTTGAGTTGAGCTGCGCACAAAGCGCCAGCCACGCGTGCATCTTGCTGCCTTTTTTCATATGTATTTCATTTCGTTGCTGGCAACTCTTTTCGCTTTATTGTCTGTTCATAATGATAATTCACAGGTTGGCGCTAAAATCGGCGAATTGAATGCGTCGATATCACGCATACGCCGCGTTGCCCCACAGTTGAAACGACGGGCCGAAACTTGCTCGCTTAGTTTTCACCAACTGTACAGCAACAGGTTATTGATCCACAGCAGAGCGTACTTCAAGCAGTCGCAATGCAAATGCTGAAATGCTTTCGTGATGTCCCCGCTGCCCGCTCCCCACTCCCCACTTTCTGGCTTGCCATTTTCCTTGCCCATGCCCATTTGCCGTTGTCCGTCCTTCACTAATCGATGCTCAAGTTCGTGACGCGCTTGCCGCCATCGACGTCGTCGTCGCCGTCGTCGCCGCCGCCTAATGACACTTACGCCCACTCACACCAATTTTTATTTCCATCTCATGCCGCTGTGTGCAAGTGTGTGTAGACATTGTTGTCTGTTTGCATTGCCACAAAAAAGAAGCAAGCAAGAACAAGATACACCAGCGAATGAATAGAGAAAATGAAAAGGTCGACCCATTGAATGGCATGCACAAATTCTAGTTACTATCATGCACTGCGCGAAATGGCTTAAAAGTTTAGCAATATGTTGAGTAAGCGACCATTAACAAGTCGAATTTGAGTTTCGTTGCAAGAGCAAACTGGCTGCGGATTTCGCGCAGTGCAGCCTTTGTTATCTGTTATCGTAGCCTGGCGCTCGCAAAACTCTGGCGTGCGCCATTAATGAACATCGTTTGCTTAGCCAGACACGGACGTTCCCGCTCCACGGCTGGCCGTCTCGTGGCGGGCACCAGTTTAGCTCTACCTATGCTATTGACATAATGTAAGCGAGCGAGTAGCCATCAAGCGACCGTCTACGTATTTGCCAGTGTGCGAGAGTGTGTAACTTTATGTATTTGGATGTCTGTGCGGTGTTTGCGGTTGTCGCCATTGGCATAAAAATAGTTTTTGTGGCTCTTTCGTTTCATTTTGTTGCTGTTGCTGTTGCTGTTGTCGTCGTTGTCGCTGCTGTGGTTGCCCACCGGTTGCTAGGGGTAGATACGAGTGCGAGTACCGAGAACAGATAGCGAAAATAGCTTGCAAATCGTTTAGAATTTAATAGTTGCGGCCACGGTGCGTATGAGCAATGCACGCTCACTCAACTCGCGAGTCAGCGCCAACTCACTAATTGAAACTGAACCCCCCCGTCCCCAGTCGCGGCCACCCCATTTGCCGTTGGGGTTCTTTCGCTTTTATAGTTATTGAGACATGAAAAGTTATTCGCCAAAGTTTCTGGACTCGACTCGCAGCGTGTTTTCAGTCTGTTTAACAGCGTGTATACTTGCATATATAATCAATTTTGCAAATTTTCCAAACTGTTATGACTTTTGCTTCCACAACGAAAGTCCTTTAACGGCGCCATTCCAGCGCGAAGTGCTCTCAATTTTAAATGCCAACTTTGCTACAATTAATGGCACTTCTTATGCTTGAGCTATAGTATACTATAGTTACTTCAATGATGTATTTATTCATTGTTTGACTACGCGTTACGTTGTTGTTCTGCTGCCAGGCTGTTCGTTTGAGCCAAGCTTCATTAGCTGCATCGTCAGCAATTTGCGCAAACATTTGCAATTCGGAGAGTCAGCAGCGCTTTGGCAATCAACTCGATTACAAGTGGCAACAGCAGGCGTCAACACATTTGGGCCGTGTCTGCAATGCTGAACAATGGCCAGAATGCAGTTGCAAATCCTGTTGACTGCCACACGCCACGCGCCACGCGCCACGCTCGCACTGCTGATTTCTATTGTCGTGCCACGACTGTGGCTGCTGTGGCTGCTGCTGCGGAGCGGAAATTAAATCATTTCCGCTGTCAAGAGTCGCTGCCAAGAAGTGATGCAACAGCTGGCAACTGAAATGAAATCACTGAAGATCTGCCCGCTCTTCAAGTGCCAGCCAATGGACGACGTTAATTCAATACTCAATTGTCAATATCAGCACGAGTATTGACTTACAGCCAGACAGACAGACTGAGTGACGGACTCACTGCACAAGTGCCACTGGGGCCAAGAGCGGCTGCTGTGGCTGCTGTCAGCTTTTCCTTTTTTGTTCAGCTTTTGTTTTTGCATGTCAACTGCAAACAGAGCTCAGTCGCCAAACCAATCCAATCCAATGCGAACCCAAGCAAACCGATGCGAACTTGACTATATTCTAATGATTTTGCTGCTGGCCAAAAGAGTTAATTTGCTTAGTTAATTAATAACTACAAAGAAATGAGTACTAAGAAAGTGCAATCGTATTCCTTTGAGCTATGAATACCTACAATTGCTAGCTAGCTGTTGATATGTGTAATACAATGTGTAATGGTAGTCTATATTGCCCCGCTCGCAAACAGTACAGGGTATCGCAGGGGTCCGTGTTTGCTCTTGGCTTTCGAGCAGCCTTCGCTTGGCCCAATGGTCCGAGCTGTTTGCTGGCCATGTTGATTTTATTTAACTGGCATTTCAGTGCCACACGCTGCCTACGTGTGCTGCATTGTCTGCCTGCCTGCCTGCCGTGCGTCGTGTGCCACGCCCACACTCTTGCGTCCTTCCCCGCCGCCATTGCAAAGGTCCTTTTCGGCTTTTGTTTGTTCGCCAATTGGCGTCTGTCTGCAATTGCATTTGGGCTGCGGCTTAAGTGTTAATTGAATTGCCAGCGTCAAAGCCGGCGGGCTTAAAGCTAGCACACCAGCTAAACAAACGACAGCAAGACGGCACGACAGCATTGGAAACGTGTAAAGAGTTTTCCACCTGTCCAACCAACTCTTGAAACGTGATGCTCACGAATGAAAATTTAACTGTGTGTGTGCAAATCAACTCAACAGGTCTTGAGAGAAGTGAGAGTGCCACGCGAGTAGCTCGATAAGGAGAAACTGTGCATAGATAACGCGGGAAAGTGTTAAAGTGATACAAAAACAAACACATAAATTGCTATTATGCAACTGCAACGCAGTGCTGCAAGGCCAAAGCAACAAACAGCACGAAAACACAACCAAAGCCAGCGAAATACTAAAAAGTTTGTGAACATTTGCGGCCATTTGGCGGCGGCAAAGCCAACAAAATTGCGTCCTCAACCAGAACAACGATTGCCGCAACAACCAACAGCAACAACAACAACAACAAGTATAGTATTCGTTACGCGGCAGCGCTGCTTAAAGTTGACAAAATTAAATTCATTAAAACGGAGGGTTTAACATTCGCATTGCTGGCGGGCCCCATGGGCCAAGCGGCAAGTATGTGTCGATTTCGTGGTTGTCGCTACAAAAACAAGAACAAGAGCAGCAAACAGCAGCAACAGCAGCAGCAACAGCAGCAACAACAGCAGCAGCAACAGCAACAGACACCCACGCACAGTCTGCAGGCCGAGACAACGGCAACAACAGGTGAGAAAAGAGACTCAAGATGGCCAAAGTGGCAGCAAGTTGCAAGTGTGACAAATTGCGCAAATATTTTGTAGCACGTGCAACAACAAACAGACTAAATGTAAGCAAACTCATCTCTCATCGATCCAACGAAGAGAGCAGAGCGTAGGACGTAGAACTAATAGTAAAACATTGTGCTCTATTTTGCACATTTGCCAACTTTCAATTTGCATTTGGCTTCCACAACAAAATCAACATTCTGCAAAATGTGTGCATATTTGCATGTGTGCGTTCTGCATACCCCAATGCAGCTACACTTCTAAAGAGAGCGGATGCTTGGGGCATGCAACGCGACTTGCAACTTGCACATAAAACAAGAGTATTCAATAGCAAAACACTTTGCTTTAAACAGAATTCAAAATGAGACTCAAATGATATTTAGGGATAATATTAGTATAAATAATTATATAAAGTCAATCAAACTTTGCTATAAATAGCGTTTGAAATGCGTGAAATATAATGAGACTCGTAATGATATTTAGGGACAATATTAATATAAAGGTTGTTTTAAACAGCATTTGAAATGTGTGAGATAAAATGACATTCATAATGATATTTTAGGATCATACTAATATAAATAATTTAACAAATAAAGTCAAACAAACGTTGCTCAAAATAGCGTTCGATATACGTGAAATAAAATGAGTCTCATAAAGATACTTAAGGATAATATTAATTTAAAGTCAAACAAACGTTGCTATACACAGCGTTTGAAATGACTGAAATAAAATGAGACTTTCATAATGATATTTAAGGATAATACGAATATAAATAATTTAATAAAAAAGTCGAACAACGAATATAAATAATTTAATAAAAAAGTCCAACAACAGTTGCTAAAAACAGCGTTTGAAATGCGTGAAATAAAACGAGATTTTCATAATGATATTTAGGATAATATTAAAATAAGTAATTTAATAAATAAAGTCAAACAAACGTTGCTCAAAATGCATGACATGAAATGTGACTTATTTCAGGATAATACTAATATGGATAATTTAATAAATAAAGTCAAACAAACGTTGCTCAAAACAGCGTTTCAAATGCGTATAGTAAAATGAGTCTCATAATGATACTTAAGGATAATATATTATTAAAGTCAAACAAACAACATTAAACAGCATTTGAAATGCGTGAGATAAATTGAGACTTTCACAATAATTGATATCTTAAGTGACAAGAGTTTAATCATAGAACAAAGCACTAAAGAACTAAACAATTTTGAAACAGTTTTGGAGTCAACTAGCGTAAAGTAATTGCCCAACTTTAAAGTTAATATTACAAATCCGCATCTTCGATTAAAGTGCAAAATATTTGAATGAATTTGTTGTGAACTGACAGTAGTTGAAGTTGTGTTAAATAAGCAGCTCAACTCGTTAGCAAAGTTTATTTTTGGTCATAGAAATAAGGCCTCAAATGTGCCATTAATGTCAATCAATTAGCTTAATTTAATTAATGCGTCAGAGTTATTAGTACAATGACTGATTGATTGGCTAATTAATGCACTTTCGCAGCTTCAGCCGAGCCTAGCATATCTGCTAGTCGTTGAACTCCCATATGAATCGCCCGTCTCAGACTTTATTATTTTTGCCTCCTTTGGCTGTTGCTAAAAGTAAAATTCCATTGCAATGCTGTGTGTGCGGCTGTCGCCCTGGGGCGGGATGTCTTATATAAAGCTGACGCATCATCAAACCGCACAACAGCAGCAGCAAGGGGGCGTGGTTGCGCCCACTCTGTCATTTGACTTTCGAGTGGGCAAAAGAGGTGCGCTGTACAATGTACAATGTACAATGTACGTGTGCAGAGCGAGGAACATATGCATGAGTCACGGGGCGTGGGGGGCGTGGAGGAGTGCGGCCGAATGTTTTGCAGCAGCTTAAGCATGTTGCATGTTGCCCGTGCAAGGCAAATGCAGCATAAAAGATTAAGTGTGCCACACGCGAGAGTGGGAGAAAGGCATGTAAGTGCAGCCTCGTGTCACTCTGCTTCCCCCCCGTCACTGTCCCTGCCCCTGCCCGTCGTGGCTCCCTCGTTCATAAATTTCTGAACATTAAGTAGCCGACTTTAAGCTGCTATTGGTAGCTTAAGCGCTAAGACGACCCAAAGCCAAAAAGAAAGCAAACCCCACAAATGCCAACAAATGATCGAAATATATGTATATATATATATATAAACTGCAGTATACGTTGGCTTGCGGAATGCCAAACCGAAATATCAGAGTCTGCAGTCAACAGAAATTTATGTTTGGCATTTCAATTTCGCATTTCCATTTCTCCATTTGTGTATTTTGAATCTGTTGACGAGAAAAACGAAATTAAAGACGCATAAATTGCAGCAAATTTAATAAACAAAGAGGCAATTGACAAATAATTTATGTCGCTCGTACAAAATATTTGGCACAACTTTGTGCTGTTTGTCCTCCTGCTAAAGTCAACAGCATTGTTGGCCCAACAGAGCAAATAAACTCGAAAATATTTCGACTAAAATGTTGAATAAAGTGCAGCTGTGATTTGATGGAAATTCAAAGGAAAGTTTCTCAATAGTTGCTCGTGGTTTTGATAGTGCAATATTATTGAAGTGAAAGCAATATGGCTAATTGAAATTAACCAAGTTTGAGCACTGAACTAGGTTAAGAATTGGGCTGCATTTATTTGCTTGCACAAGCTTTTCAATCGCACGAGTCGAGCTCATAAATTTGGGCAAAAGCTGTCAAAAAGTTTGCCCAAGAAGTGCCATCAATTTGCAAACGCTTCAGCTTGCCAGCTTAGCCCGGAGAGTCAAATTGTCGGTTGACAGGAGCACGGCAACTTCTGCTTTTGTGTGTCTTTGTGTGTGTGTGTGCAAGGGGTGAGTTGGCTTATTTTGTTGCTGTGCGCGGTACATCAAAAACTTGATCATAAATCAAATTTGCACACGCTCAACAAACAGCAGTCAGACAGACAGCACACTGGTAATTTCGAGCTGAATGACAAACTCCTGCGCTGATATCCTTAGATATATCCATCACAATCACCATGGCTGGGATACACAAGTATTTATTTCTATTTTTAGCACTTAATCAGTTGCTCAATGGGCGCCATTAGAGAAGCCAGACAAGCTGCCTGCGGGTGGGGGGAGGCGAGGCAGAGAAGCAGCTTTGCAGGCGTGTCAATATTTCACGGAAATTGCCAATATTTCCGGTTAATGTTGGCTTGCAGGCGACACAGTGTTGGCCGAGTTCGAGTGCGTCGTTTTGGCGCTTATTTACGGCATTACGTATACGCGGCGTGTGGTGTTGGTGCGAAACAATGCGCTCAACGCGCTTTAAATGCTCTTAATTGTCGCACAGACGTGTGGCTGCTTGAGCCGGCCTCCCAAATTGATGAGCTGGAAAAGCAATTTAGTGGAATTTATTGTGCGTTGGCCATTTGCAATGCAAATGTTGTCGTCGCCTCGCGTCGTGCAATCGAATTGGCAGCATAAAAAGCTCAACTGCTGTCAGCAGCTGTCGCGCGCAAAGTGCGAAATTCAATAAGAAAGAAAACCGTGCGAGAACATTTAGGCGCAACCCTTACTCAATTTTCTCCAACTCTTTTTTCGGCTCGTTGCAGGACTGCACTTGCGCAGCATCGAGGAGCCAGCGTCGACGCCGCTGCAGCTAGCGGCCCGAATGCCTGCGGAGCAGGGGGGCACAGGGTACGGTATGAGCGAGCACAGCTTGCTGATTGCCTCACGCACCGGTGTCCCCCTGCCGCTCTCACAGCAACAGCCCTCACCCGCCCACTATCAGTACAACAACAGCAACAACGTTAATGGCGGCAACAACGTCAACGGCGGCAGCAATCACACAACGGCTGGCTACGTTGCCACCACGGCCGCTGCCTACCAGCAACATTCGCAACAGCAGCAGCAGCAGTCGCCGCACTTGTTGTACCACCAACAACAGCAGCAGCAGCAACAGCAGCCACAATATCAGGGCTATACCCATCAATACCATCAGGCCACTTCGCCGCAGCACAGTCGACCCTACGATCCAGAGCATGCGCGCATGGAGGCGTGGATGGATGAGAACCAGGAGTTTGTACAGGACTATTTCATAAGGTGAGTCGCGAGTCGCGAGCAACACATCGATAGAGTCTTTCCACGAAGCCAGTGTAGATAGCAGTTGCAATCATTCAACGAAGAAATCTAATGCATGAGCTTTTAATTAGTCCCAATTTCATGTAGAAATTGTTAACAGTTTACGCGGAAACATGTCTATATCAGCAGTTTGATCGAGTTTGTAATTGCCGTCATTTTTATGTAGAATTTGCGATCGCCGACTGCTTACAGCATTTTGTTCATGGCAGTCAAACTTATCTTGCAGCTGTTTACAACTTGCGCAGAAAAGTATCGACTGAGTCATTAATTGGGCACAATTTTAATTTATATAAATATTGAGATATTGAAATGGTGTCCCAATTGGCAGATCTATAAAGGAATTATGCAATTGATTTGGAGCAGTGAAAAGCACAACAATTAGTAGTGAATATTCTAAGAATTTAACATCAATTGTTAGCGGTTTATAAAGCGAGGAAATTTCATGCTTCAAATCCAGCCTAATGATTTATTTAATGCGTCCTTCTAATCGATAAATTACGAAGCTGCTGGCTAAGTGTTCATTTGCGCTATGAAAGATGTGGCATTATGGAGCCTGTTTAAATTGCAATGGCATGCGCCAAAGGCTGTTGATGCCACTGCCATAGTTGCGAGCATATTTATGGCCAGCCATGCGGCTGCTTGCCCGTTTCCGCCGTAAGCCGGAAATTGGCTTCTCCACACACACACACACACGAGCAGGAAGAGGGATAGACGTAGATGTGTGCGTGTGGCGGCTGGGGACATTCGGTTTTGCGCTGGCCTTTGGCTATGACACATAATAAAAATCACTAACAACTAAAAACATAAATTGGGCTTTATTTTCATGGCCAGCAGACGATGTCGGCCCTTTGCCCAAATAGTTTGTTGTTCTCTTCTGCGCTGTCGCTTGCCCGCTGGGCGTGTTGGGCACATTAAACGAGCCAGAAAAAAGGCTTCATTTTGTGTACTTTGCATAAGAATGTCTGTCAGGCGCATGGCCCCAGTTCGAGTTTCAGTCTCAGTCTCAGTTGCTGTCGGCCAGTGGGTCGCCCCGGCTTGCGAGTAGCTGACAGCCAGCGAGTCTCTGTGGAAAGAGTTGTGCGCTGTGATTGCGGGATTTTTATGCCTCGCGCGTGTGTGTGGCCATAAGGACACATGTGGGGCAGGCAGCCAAATGGCCAAATGCCGGGGGCTGGTGGCATGCAGCATGACGCAAAATTATTCGCTCGCTGAATATTTATGAGCTGGCTTTTTATTAGACAATTTCACTCTGCTGGCTGGCGCATGCATGCGAAGTGTGCTCTGGCCAAACACGCTTAATTTTTAATAGTATTTTAATATGTTTGAACTGAAACTCAATCTCATTTCCGTCCCTCCCCCCCTCCGCCTGCAGGAAGGCGACTCGTCAGACCGTGGACGCCTGGCTGGTGTCGCACGCC
Organism: Drosophila rubida; assembly: GCA_035046165.1. Classification (NCBI taxonomy): domain Eukaryota; kingdom Metazoa; phylum Arthropoda; class Insecta; order Diptera; family Drosophilidae; genus Drosophila; species Drosophila rubida. Next base: position 12,479,951 of record JAWNOF010000014.1, on the reverse strand, counting down.
ACGACCGCGGGCAACGATGTCATCAGCAGCAGCTCGCCCACACACCCCAACGGCCAGACGTGCAGCTCCCGCGGCGGCTCTGGTGCCACAACGCCAGTGCGGTAAGTCCACTTACTACTCCACACGAGCGTGTGCTTCAAGTACTAATCACTCGCCTTGCAGGAAGATCTCGGCGCATGAGTTCGAGCGTGGCGGGCTGCTGAAGCCCATCGTGAACACGATCGACGGCACACCGACGTTCCTGAGCATCGGGCCGCAGCTGGACAACTCGAGTGGCAGCTGCAGCAATCTGCAGAACGTCGGCGGCGTCGTCGCCGGCCAGTATCAGTATCAGCCGCAGCACCATCTCCACCACCACCACAGTCACAGCCACAGCCACAACCATCAGCATTATCAGCACAGTCACTATCAGGCCGGCGGCGCCGTGGGCAGCAGCACAGCGAGTGGCGCCGGCAGCAGCGCGAACGCGCATCCAGCGCACAACAATGCGGCACACGCGGCGTATACGTATCCCTATCACTGTCATCAGCGACCACAGCGCTTGTCCCGCAACGAGCTGAAGCAGCTCGACGAGAAGGAGCTGATCTTTGAGCTGGTACACACACGTTCTTTATTCGCACATTCGACGACTGATTCACAGTGCACTTACGCTCTGAATGTCTCAATTAAATTTGCTGGAAATTCGCTTTATGGGCCATTACGGCCGCCTACAGCTTGCACTTTCCGCAGAATTTGTGACGCTCGTCAATTGGTTTCCCAATTGATTTTGCACACACGTAACAACGGCAGGCAGGCATACGAGTATTTGCCTACTTTCGTCTGCTGACGTTGACGTTGGCGTTGACGTTGTTATCGGCAAACAGCTAAGAGGCCTGGCCAGCATATAAGTATGTATGCAGCGCAAACAACATTGCCGCAGACGTCACTCAGTCCGTCCGCTCGCCAGTCACTTTTATTTTTAGCTGATTGGCTTGTTTGCTTAACCAGAACCTCGTAAAACTGCACGTCGAATCACCACTGTAACTGTGACTCGTTTCTCATTCACGCGACTAATAATTCCGTCTGCTTTCCAGGTAAAGGACATCTGCAATGAGCTGGAGGTGCGCACGCTGTGTCACAAGATCTTGCAGAACGTCTCGATTCTGTTGAACGCGGATCGTGGCTCATTGTTTCTGGTGCAAGGACGCTGCAATGGCGCCGACGGACTCAAGAAGTGAGTAATCACACTCCTTGCAAATGGGGGAGAGAGAAGCGTATGAATGCAAATGTCTATTTAGTTTACCACGCTTATCTATCGATAAAGTCAATTTGCCCAAAGTCGACTCTAATGCTCGACTACTTTATCTACAACAAACGCGTGCTTTCAAAAACTTGCAATCGAATTAATAGAGATAATAAACAGAAGCATTCGAGCACTTTGGTTTATTATGGAGCTGTCGAGTCTCCCCTCGAGATTGGCTGCACTTCTGCGACATCATTTGCACCTTCATCTTAGCACACTTTCCTGCGATGCAGCTATAAAAAGCGCTGCTCTTGCTGCTGGGGCAACCAGAATTTAACGCTAATAACTGCGAAAATTGAATTTCGTAATCAGGCGAGTGCTCTGTGATGACTTCATTCGTGGCCCAAAGCCATTTGGTTGCCAACTTTTGCGCAGCACTCGCCTCAACTTTGTCCGTGCAACATTTTTGGATGGCATTTATATCAGCCATTTTATGAGTGCTCAAATGCACTTTTTGGCAGCGACAGCGAGCTACAAACCAGGAGCTAGAGTGGCTGGAATGTGTGTCCGCTGCGGGTCATTTTGCAGTCTAAACTAATTGTAGAGTGCAGCGAATAGTTTGCAATTGTATGCACTATATACGCAATTGAAGACAATGCTTAAACGTTCGCCAACATTTTGCAGATGCCTCGTGTCGAAGCTGTTCGATGTCTGTCCACGCAGCACCGTCGAGGAAATGGAACAGCAGGAGGAAGTGCGCGTTGCATGGGGCACAGGCATTGCCGGACATGTGGCGGAGAGCGGCGAGCCCGTCAACATACCAGACGCTTACCAGGTCAGTGGAAAGTTTCAGAGCAGCTGCAGCGAATCAATTGACAAATTTGAATGCCACACTCCCATGGCTGACCATAAATCAAGTGACCCTTTCGACAGTGGCAAATTCGAGACTAGCTAAGATTTATGATGCAAGCGGACAGCATGCTGGAAATTGGATTTTAAGTTTCAAATATTGCTCAGTGAATTCGCAGCTTGCTTGTGTGCACTTTTGGCCAATCGGGCCGTAATTAATCTTGTGGCCAACAAGAAAGAAAGCGCACACTAGATACGCCAAGGTTTAGGCCCTGCTATGAGCGCCTCTTAAAGGCTTTAAGTCCGCTGGCCACTTGGCGCGTGTCTTTTATCTTGTCGTCTAAGCTTAAGCAACTTAAGACATGGCCAGCAATTGTTGTTTACACACACACACACACACACACACACACAACAGTGTGTGTGACGCAGTTGTGGCCGCCTCGCGCACCTTGTGCTGCCCCTTCTTGGCCAACTGGGTGTTGGCTCTTTTATCACAACATTTTAGCACAATTAACTGAATCTCAGACAGATAACTCTCAACAGTTTGCGCCGTGAATGCGATTGTGATGAGGTGTGAGTCTCTCGCCATCTCTCTCTCTCTCTCACACACACTCGCTCTCTCTCTGTCGCTCTTTGGGCGACTGACTGAAGGAACGGTTAGCACGAGTTATTTATTTATTTGGACTTTGGCTGACACAAATTGTACGAGCAACTGCGGACAAAAAAGAAAAAAGCGCACAAGAATTATTGCAAGTCAGCCAACTGCGTAGAGCCAACTTGCTTTGCCAACAGGGCCAGAAACATGATGACCTACACAAATAGCGGAATTAACAACTTCAAATTGGTGTAGAAAAAACTCGAGAGAGACGAAGAAGCACAAGCACAACTATCTGCGTACATGTGCACGAACGAACATGAGTTGGAGCTTGAGCTCGAGCATGAGTATTTGACTGCTGCTAGACAATAGACCAACTGTCTAGACTCTGGGCTTAAGACCACAAAAAAGTACTATATTTAGACTGCGATATTTCTATAAACTGCGACATGTTTTCTCCACACAATGCTCGGTATATAACACTGGATGGGTGTGAAAACTCGTAGCTCCTCCTCAGGTGTGAAGTATTCCATTTTGGCCAGTTAGATAGCTCGATAGATTGCAGTAAAGTAATCGCTGCTGTGCAGGCCTCAAACAAAAAAGAAAGCTAATTGATAATACAGTAAATTCTCAATGCCAATGAACAATATTTTGTTTAAATTTACTCACCGATTAAATGCAAACATGTAATGAATTGAAAACAAGCCTTAAGCAGAACAAATGTTATTCATATATTACTAAAGAGCTCTTTGTCTTTTTGGCGCGCAGGACGAGCGGTTCAATTGCGAAATCGATTCGTTGACCGGTTATCGAACCAAAGCGCTGCTCTGCATGCCCATCAAGGACTCGGGCGGGGATGTGATTGGCGTGGCGCAGGTCATCAATAAAATGAACGGCGAGTGCTTCTCGGAAATCGATGAGAAGGTGAGTGTGCTCTCGATCTTAATCTAGCAGCCGTTGTGTTCTCTGCTCTGTGTGTGTGTGTGTCCGGTTGCAGCATCCTTTGTGCCTGCCACACACACATGCAGATTGCATGCATTATTTAACAAAGAGCAGCAGCTTAACAGACCGTCAGAACACAGGGGATTTTCAGCGCGGCTGCTGCGGCAATGGAAATGCTTTTTCCTTGTGCACTTCCGCATAATCCGCTTGACAACTGCAATAATAATGGCGCGCACTCGCCGCACTTTGCTCCGCAGGTGTTCGCCTCGTATCTGCAGTTCTGCGGCATCGGATTGCGCAACGCGCAGCTGTTCGAGAAGTCGCAGCTGGAGATAAAGCGGAACCAGGTGCTGCTCGACCTGGCGCGCATGATATTCGAGGAGCAGAGCACCATCGAGCACATGGTCTTCCGCATCCTGACGCACATGCAGAGCCTGATTCAGTGCCAGCGCGTCCAGATCCTGCTCGTCCACGAGGCCGACAAGGGCAGCTTCTCGCGCGTCTTCGACTTCGAGGCGAACGATCTCAGCGAGGACGAGGCCAACTCCCGCACCAGCCCCTACGAGTCGCGCTTCCCCATCAACATCGGCATCACCGGGCACGTGGCCACCACCGGGGAGACGGTGAACGTGCCCAATGCCTACGAGGACGATCGCTTCGACGCGAGTGTCGACGAGAACTGCGGCTTCAAGCATCGCTCCATCCTCTGCATGGCCATCAAGAACTCGCTCGGTCAGATCATCGGCGTGATTCAGCTGATCAACAAGTTCAACGAGCTGGTAAGTCAATCGAATCGAGCACACAAGCAGCACAATTTGTAAGCTATTTAGATGCACTACTTTTCTCCCTAAAGAAGAATATTTTCCTATATTTTCTCATTCATTTATTGAGCGATTTAAATTCTCTACTCAACTATATATACAAATAAGTTGCATACTACTTATCATTGTACTAAAAAACTTATAGATTTCTGATATAATTCAACTTCTTCTTTTCACAATGCATTTACTGATTAAGTGCTCAATTAAAACATATTCCATTAAAAGACTTTTCTCCTATTAATTTGCCTAATTTACTGCTCAGTATGTATTCTATGTTATATAGCTACAATTTCTTAGAAATTACAAACAATTGTTATATTCTTTTGTTGCAAACAGTTAACAAATGAAGTACTTTAATGAAATGCCAAATTTGCGAATCAATTTATTTGCAGGACTTTACCAAAAACGACGAGAACTTCGTGGAGGCGTTCGCCATCTTCTGCGGCATGGGCATCCACAACACGCACATGTACGAGAAGGCGATTGTGGCAATGGCCAAGCAGAGCGTCACCCTGGAGGTGCTCAGCTACCATGCATCCGCCACCATGGATGAGGCTCATCGGTTGCGCGTAAGTTTGCCAAATGCCAAATGCCAAAAGCCGAACGGCGAATGGCACCCATGGGTGTCGTAGCTTATAATGCGAGTGGCAGGAAGGGAGGAGCCTCGACTGCACTGCATTTAAATGCTTAATTTGTGCGCCAGTGTGTGTGTGTGTGTGGAAAGGTCGCCAAATGACAGAGTGGACGCGGACTTGGACGCGTGTCTCATTTGCTTGATGCCACTCCATAAAGTGCTGGTGCTGCTGCTGGTCGTGTTCTGTGTTAGCTACGCTCTTTTTATTATTTCTGCGTGACAGTAGCAACTCCCACTGTCCGCCTCGTTCTCGTCTCGAGCCGGACCCGACGTGTTGACAGTTGTAATTAGTTTGTTCGCACAAGTATGACAAAAGAAACTTTCGCACACTGGCTAAGAAGCGTCTCTCCCTCGCTCTCTCTGTCTCCCTTTGTCCAACCCTACTTCGCTTCAAGCTGTCTGTCTCTGTGTTTGTCTTTGTGCGTCTGCTGCCTGCTGCCTGCTGCTCTTGGCTCCTGGCGTCGGACACTTTACGTAATTATGCTGGCTAAAATTATGAGCCGCTCTCGTTGCCTGCACCTCTCTGTCTCTGCTGTCAGCTGTCCACGTTACTGGGTTATTAATTTTAATTAAAATTATGCCATTCTATGCTCAGCCGCCGTTGCCTTGCTTCTGCGAGAGCCCCAGCGATTATGCCATCAAGCGAAGCAGCAAAAAAAAAAAGAAATAAATAATAAAAACAAACACGTTGGAATATAAAACCCTTTTTGCAAACTGCTCGCAAGTTCGCACTGTGCAGCAGTAAGCCGAACTGTCAGGCTATTTGACTAAGGGCCCAGCATCAGTAGAAATAGTAGTCGCAGCAGTGGCAGTCAGCAATGGGAGTTGCCACAGAAGTGGGAATAAGAGCAGGGCCAGGCGATGGCCATAGAAGTACATCATGCTGATGAGCAGCTCCTCCTGCGGCGCATGGGCATCAATTTGCATTCCCTGACAGCTGCTGCTGCTGCTGCTCTAGCTGCTCTGCGTTATTTATATCCATTTGGGGGCATCCACTGGGATGCGGCTCGTGCGCGCGCTCTCTTAATGAAAGTCAGCATAATAAAGTTAAGCAAACGCGGCTAATAAATAATAGAGTAGCAAAGCGATTGATAGCACCCGTAAAAATGATCAAGCGAGGCAACAATTTCTCTGATACTTTCAACTTATAACTTACTTGAGCACTAAAGATATTCAATTACCTAATTCGAATCTCTCCACTTCTATTCTGTTTAGCGTCTGCGCGTTCCTTCGGCTGTCCACTTTCGACTGCACGACTTTAAATTCGACGACATCCACTTCGAAGATGATGACACGCTGAAGGTGAGTAGCTCCCTGAACTTGTAGTAAACGCTTGTTAATCGTTTGCTTTGCAGGCCTGCTTGCGCATGTTTTTGGATCTCGATTTCGTGGAGCGCTTTCATATTGATTACGAGGTGCTGTGCCGCTGGCTGCTGAGCGTCAAGAAGAACTATCGCAACGTCACCTACCACAACTGGCGACACGCCTTCAACGTGGCCCAAATGATGTTCGCCATACTGACTGTAAGTGCATCAACATATCGATTAAGCAGCTCACTGATTCACTGATTGTCTTCCCACAGACCACGCAGTGGTGGAAGATCTTTGGGGAAATCGAGTGCTTGGCGCTAATCATTGGCTGCCTGTGCCACGATCTCGATCACCGGGGGACCAACAACTCCTTCCAAATTAAGTGAGTGTCCTTAAAGCACAACTTCACTTTCGAACACTTGTTAACTTAGTTGTGTTGCTTTAGAGCATCCTCGCCGCTGGCGCAACTATATTCCACCTCCACCATGGAGCATCACCACTTCGATCAGTGCCTGATGATCCTCAATAGTCCCGGCAACCAAATACTGGCTAATCTGTCCTCGGACGACTACTGTCGCGTCATACGCGTCCTGGAGGACGCCATTCTATCCACGGATCTCGCCGTCTACTTCAAGTGAGTACTGAAACTTAATCTCTGCCCCAAACTGCCATTAATTCGCTTTGCCATCTGCCAGGAAACGTGGCCCCTTCCTGGAGAGCGTGCAGGAGCCGCTGAGCTACTGGGTGACCGAGGAGCCGCGCGCCCTGTTGCGTGCGATGAGCATGACTGTCTGTGATTTGTCGGCCATAACGAAGCCGTGGGAGATTGAGAAGCGCGTGGCCGACCTGGTCAGCTCCGAGTTCTTTGAGCAGGGCGACATGGAGAAGCAGGAGCTCAACATTACGCCAATTGTGAGTGTCTCAAATAGACTTAATGCTAAGCAACACGCAACTAATTTGCTGCTCTGCAGGATATCATGAACCGCGAGAAGGAGGACGAGCTGCCCATGATGCAGGTCAATTTCATAGATTCCATCTGCCTGCCCATCTACGAGGTGCGACTGCAACTCCGCAATATGTTGACACTTTTACTAATACTCTACTCTACAGGCATTCGCCACGCTCTCGGACAAGCTGGAGCCGCTCGTGGACGGCGTGCGGGACAATCGCGGCCATTGGATCGACATGGCCGACGATGTGAAAACCAAAACTAGTCAGGATCAGCAGCAAATTGTGATAGCGAATGGCGACGGCAAGCAGGCGGCCAGCGATGAGCAGAGTGCGGCCAATGCGGTCGATGCGGCTGGCGGAGCTGAGGCCGAGGCTGCTGCAGAAGCTGAAGCATGCGTAAATGGCTTGAGTGTTGAGAAAAGCAGCGCAACTACTAACAACATTGCCATCGCTTCTCGTCCCAGCAGCAACCAGCCAACCAGTGATGATGATGATGATGATAATGGTGTAAATGATGATGATGATGCTGACGATGATGGCGTGGGCGATGTGGACATTGGTGTGGTGGCCCAGCTGGAGAACGGACACGCCAGCAACAGTCACAGTCACAGCCACAGCCACAGCAGCGGCAACAACAGCAGCTGCATGTCCTCGAGCAGTTCGTCCACCGTCTCCAGTCGGCTCTCCACGCCGCCGCCCACTGGCGAGGACGACAGCACGCCCGTCTCGCCCTCGAAGACGCTGCAGGCCCGGCTGGTCGCCGCCAATCTCAATGCGTTGTCGCTGGGCAAAGCGCCGACGACGACTGTGGCGGCGAAGCCGCGTTGCAAGAGCTGCGATCAGGCGCGCATGCAGGTGCGCAAGACGAGTTCGCTGAAGGGGGCGCAGGAGCTCAACGGCTGTGCCGGCGATCACAGGAGAGACGTGACGCTCTGCAAGAGCACGCCGGCCATCAGCCACCAGCACAACCACAACCACAACCATCACAGCCATCACAATCACCACCATCAGCATCAGCATCACCATCATCATCATTCGCATTCGCACTCGCACTCGCACCACAATCAGAACCACATCATTGGCGGCGGCATTGGCAGCGCCAGCATTGGCGGCAGCGGCCTCATTGGCCTCGGCACGGAAAGTGATAAGATACCAAAAATTGTGGGCAAACTGGGAAACCTCGACGGTCTCACCTTCACCAATGGCCACGGTCTGCCATTCAACTATCCGCAGCAGCAGTCGCAGCCCCAGCAGCAGCAGCATCATCATCACTTGCTGGCGCGTCGCCACTCGGAGACGCACAACAGCAACGTATTGGCAGCTGAGAAGTGAAGCGATTCTTTTTGACTGTCCCTCAAGAAGTACTGGAAATCTGTTGTAATCTGTAATCGTTAATATTGTACATATATTTCTCACGCACATTTTGTATATAATTTTGTATCAGTATCGAGAGGTCGTCGCGCATCGCAGTGCAGTAAAGCTAAATAATTAAATAATTAAACATACCATAAACGAATTGTGGCACAGCAATTTGATTACAAACTAAATAGCAAGATTCCTATATAGAGTATATCGATGAGTATGTAAACCTATTTGTAATTAAATATTGACACTATATGCTGTGTGTGTAACTTCAATTTTAGTTTAGTTCCAAGCATCTACAACGTTATCTAATAATAATCTATACTACATACATTTATAGGAAACCTCCAAAACCCAAAATTAACACAAACGCAAGCAAAGTCAAATTCTTTAGCAAATTAAGCACAAAATGTACCAAAATCGAGAAACAAAAAAAAAAAGAAAGGGAAGAAAACAAGAAGAACACACGAAAAGTATTGTATTCCTGCTACACTTGATGAAACTGCTCGAACGTATACAAGATGTTGTATATAGTACGAGTACTATTCGTAATATGCACTGCGGCAGTTTAGTTGAATTATCTGTGGGTAGCACAACAGCTTAAATAACAATTAACTATACTATATACATATTATATACATACTATATACAATATACTATACTAAGCGCTTTGTATTTTTGTCTGCTGCGCTCTATTCGAATTTAAATAATTATAATTATTATAAACATACGCGATAATAACTATATATACTATATGTGTATGTATCCACGTAGTTTCTCGCTGCTCGTTGGGCTTGGCCCCGTGCAAAGGCCCAGCGCGGTTGAGAGATGCGGAAAACAGAAATGAAAAATACAACTTGTAGACTACAACAGTAAATGCAAAAAAAAAGTTGAAACAATTCAATGTATCTGCAAGATTTCGTTAGTTTCACATTAAAGCACTTGCGTTCAGCGACAAGCACGTCTAACGGTCTGTGTCTAACGCACGTGTAGTTAATCAATCCACACATATGCATACGTATGTGTAATATATGGTATATACATATATATTCATGTATTTATATGTGTGTACGGATAGTAAAGCCAACCCTCTTTAGATCTAATCGTACTTTGTGAGTTTTGTTATTTATTGTCGGCATTATAGAGATCTTATCTAAATCACACAAATTATTTGCTGTAATGGAACCACGTTCAAAGAGCAAAACTAAATAAAGCAAACAAATATTTAAACTTAAACATCAAACAAATACTTCTTTTCATTTCTCGCGCCACTTATCACCACATTTTATGGGCTACATAAATCATTTTTTTAATTTCTCAGCAAAGGGACAATTACAATTTTGTAATTATGATCGCCGCAAATGAAATGAAACGAATGCCGAATGGCAACCCACTGCGTTACATATAACTTATATAATGATAGCATAAACATAATCCAGTAGCAGGTGGATCTAAACATCCAAAACAAGTGCAGACAAAAACAATAGCAAGCATCAGCTGATCTATGTGGATGCTAGGAGCGCAAATGTTTACTTTCTTGCAAATAACAGTTACTCTCACCGACAACGCAAATCCGCTAATCTACGTGGATTCTAGGAGCGGAATATTGTGCTCTCAGGGAACAACAGTTATTCTCTGCATTGGCTGAGCTTTGAGGATCTTATGAGCGAGAAATAAAAAACATGTGTGCGCAAGTGACTCTCGGTATGGCGACGTGCTGCCTGCTTCTGTTCGCCTGGTAGAATTGCCGAAATTATGTAATTCCAATTAAAAAAATGTTGTTTTAATAATGTGCACAGTTTATATGACCCATATTATTTATACTTAATATAAACTTAACCTATTTATTTAATATACTGGGCGCATATTTCAAAATTAACGCTTTACCTAAATTTGCAAACAATAATTCGTTGCTGGCTTAAAATATGTTTGTGTCGTTGGTTGTTCGCTTTTGAGAGAGCTAATCAGGGAGCAATCACAATGTGATAGCAGGCATTCAAAGTATGTGTGTTATGTGTGGTTGTTCGTTATCACCCAAGCTCGCACTTTAGCTTAGAGGTGCGTGTGGTTGTTCGCTGTACACTGAGCGTGCTCTGAACGCAATCAAGGTTCGTGTGTGTGTTCGCTTTGAAGTGAGAGTAAATTCTAGCTTAGATGTGCGTGTGGTTGTTCGCTGTCAACAAAGGAGGCGCTCTGAGATTAATGTGCGTGTGGTTGTTCGCTGTCCACTGAGATGAATGTGCGTGTGGTTGTTCGCTGTACAGCAAGCGAGCACTGCAATCATTAGGCGTGCGTGTGGTTGTTCGCTGTTAGCCGAAAGTGTGCTCTCGCTTAGTGTGCGTGTGTTCGTTCGCTGTACACTGAGCGAGACTTGCAAGCAATCAAGGTTCGTGTGTTTGTTCGCTGTCAATGCTGCGTGCTCCCGCTCTTAGGATCCACAACTTGCTCAGAGGCGTACCGTTGCAGGTGTGGGTGCTAGTGTATTCGCGCACAAGTGACTTGCTGCTGATCTCCCTGCTGCTCATTTCTGTTCGCCTGGTAGATTTAGCAAAATTTTCGATTTTGAATAGCTCCGCATGAATGTAGCCGAAGGTGTGGGCGTGTCAAATGTCGTTAATATTTGAATTTGAAAATTATTAAATAGATAAAAACTTAATTATTTACATTTAAATAAAAAAAAAACAATTTTAGGCCTCCCGCCCAATTTCAGTGCCTTTCTAAAAGTGCCACGTGAACCAGCGATCATAATAAAGTACCAGGCGCACATAATAGAGTAGCAAGTGAATTTACTCAGCACGTCAGCTGTTATTGAAACCATAGAACAGTTATTCCTTGCATCGGGAGAACACACTCTCTGTTTACATGAGTGCGCACTTTTTGCAAGTGACTCTCTGCGTGTCGACGTGCTGCTCACTTCTGTGCGCCTGGTAAATTTGTCAAAATTTAGATTTGGAAGCAGCGAACTGTTTCTACTGAGCTTTGGCGGTTTATGCGCGCGCTAACGGTCGTTCAAATTTAAATTGACTACTTTATCTTCCTATTCAAAGCTAAATTAAATGATTTAAGTGGCCCAAAATTAAATATTATAAACACGAGAACATATTTAATACAGTTGTACAATGCATTTGGATTTTTTGTATATTTATTTGTTTATTAGGTACATATAATTGACATGTATTGGTTTAGGTAAAAAATACATTACATACAATACAAATATAGATAAAAATGCTAATTAAGTAATAAGTTGACGCTTAACTAACGTTCGAACTACTTCGTAATTTTGAGTGGAGGCCAAACAAGAACAAGGACTACGGCTTTTTGGGGGTCATGTCGCATGTTCTGTTTGTGATCGATTGGAATAGTCTTCAAGTAAGCGAACAAAATAAGTAGAAAACTAATGTAAAGAACGTTGAAGTTATTTACAACATTGTGTTTACGATACGAAAGCCTGCTTTCTCTTTCATCTCTTGCTGAATTGTGTCTTTGTGCTTTACAAGGATGCAATGAACGGAGTCAAGTCGGGGAATTTGAAAAGATTCTGATTGCGCGAACGGGTGACGCGTGCCTGGGCGTGACCCTGACGCTGCTGTGGACTGAATCCAGCAGCCTGCTGGCCGGTCAAGTAGATGCCGCACTGTGAGTTGCAGACCTCATCGCGGAGGATGGCCTCCTTGGGCCACTGGCGGATCAGCTGGCCGCAGTCGGTGATGCGCAGCGAAGCACACTGGGCCTATTTAACAGAATTCAGGTTAGTTTAGCTGATACAAACAGTTAGCGAATTTAAGCAATACTTACGCCTTCAGCGGAGCATACGCAGCTGGTGCAAGGTGAAGGGAAGGCGGACTCGCCGACGCGCACGTTGCGGCTGCCAATCTGGCAGCCCTGGACATTCTCGCGCCAGGCATTCAAATCGATCTGTGGCATGGACTGGCAGGGCACACGTGGATTCCTAACAGCAAAAGCAACAAAAGAATTAGTTAAAAAGGAAATTGAATATTTATATTGTGCGCTGACTTACAGGAAGTTGCTGGGCAGGTCGAAGGCGGCACGCTGCATGTCGCCAGGTTGCTCCAGATTCTCGCACACAATCTTGGCCAGCGTGACCTTGCGAATCTCAGCCAGCTGAGCCTCGGTAAACTTGACTTCGGGATTCTGGTTCTCATACCAGAAGCGATCGCACTTGCGCAGCTGACGGAACTGAATGCCAATGATGCAGGCGAGCGTGGGACCAACAAGACCACCTTGCAGTGGACGTTCCGTCATGGCGCCAGGGAATAGATCAATGTCATCGACGCTGGCGTAGACCTTCTGGAAGCGACTGATGACTTCGGTGGGTATTTCGCGGCTCAGATCGCTCCAGGTGGTGGCACGCTTCAGGTTGCAGAGAGCACGATAGTTGTTGTACGAAGGAATGCCATGATCACGAGCTGAAAACAAAAGACAACGATTAGAGCGGGGTTCAAGTGATCAGCTAAACGTCAACAACTTACCACGCTGAATGTTGAGAGCAATCAAATCGATGCCAGAGAAGGGAATCTTGCGATCCTCAAACAAATGGTTGGTCACCTCGCCGGTGATGAACTGATCCAACGTCTCCATGGGGGTGGCAACGAGACCACGCAGAATCTCATCCACAATGCCGGGCTGCAGCAACGCATCCATGCGGAAGAAGCCATCGCGCAGCAGCAGTGGAGGATCCACGGGCTGGTGCTGAACACTGAGGCGGGGAATGTGCGGACGGAGCAGTGAGTGACCAATGCGGAAGGCGGCGGCAGCAAACTCATTGAACACAATGGGGCTGCACGATGGGTTGTAGTCCTTGTAGTAGCCTTGAGGCAGCAGCTTCAGACCATACAGATTGACGGCATTCCAACTGAGAATGCGGGGCAGGAATTCGTTGAACACCGTGTGCTGCACCTGAGCGCTGACAATGCGACGGGCATGATGGTACAACTGCTCGCCATTCCAGTGGGGATTCACGCCACGCAGACCCTCAACGAGACGATTGTGTTCGCGCAGGAAGTTCGTGTGAATGGCGGTCAAGCCTGGCTGCTCGGAGGCGCGATCATCGCCGGCATAGAAGCAGAGTCCGTTGCGGGATTTGCACTCGGGATGTGTGGCAGTCTGGGGCAGCAGCTCCTTGCCGCGAATGGGATGCACAGTGCTGTTCAAGCGACCGGAGAAGCCGCGCAGCGTGTTGCCCAGGCAAACATCTTCGCCATAGATCATAGAGGCATCCAGGAAATGGGTGTTCTGATTGACCTGATCACGTGGACCCAGCGTCTGTTGGCCGGGCAGCGATCTCATCGAGGGGAAGCACAAACGCTCACCGCTGGTCACATTCACCTCGGGATAGAAGAAGTCGCCAGAGGGCACGGGGAAGGGATTACATTCGGGATGCACAGTCTGGCGTGAGTTGCAGCGACGACAGCTGGGAATGGACTCGTGGAAGCCCTTGTGAATGGGCGTCAGCGTCAGATCGTGATCGATAAACTGCGCATACTGCATCACCATGAGCGAGTAGCGCGTGTGCAAGTTGGAAATATCCGGGTGAATGGTTGTGGAAATGGTACGTGGATTCGGCAGTGGAGTTCCAGTGACACCTGTCACTCGAGGAGCAGAGATGCCATCTTCGTACTGTGCTGGCAGCAGGCGAGAGAAGGTGGTCAGCGATTTGCCCCAGTTGGGATTGCGCAGATTGTTGCAACGACCGGACAATGTGCGGAACGGCGTGTTGGTGTCACACTGCTGGCTGGGCTCAGGGCACTGCTCCAGTGGTTGCTGAGTGCCGCCAATCAGAGCGCTGATGTCGACGGTCTGCAGAGTGTCTGTTAGTTCGTTGCGATTGAAGGCGTTCTGGTTAGGATTAAAGATCTGACGCTTGCGACGCGTGATGCTATTCAGCGACTTGACGATCTCGTTGGAGGCCAGCTCAAAGATCAGCGACGAATTGGCCAGACTCAAGGCGGCCACATTGGCCTTGCTGAAGGAGGCGGCGGTACCATCAGGCGAACGGGCGCTAATGCCACCCTCTGCAACCAAGTAAAGCGTTAATTAGTGGATTACTTGAGAGAAATTTGAGTGGTCTACTTACGTGCACGCCACACCTCGTATTCAAAGCGTTTGCGCTCCTCGAGCTCCTGCTTGGCGCGCTCAACGGCAGCCTCAATCAGCTCGGGGCTCAGCTCCTTGATGGCCTCCTTGGTGTCGGGCTCGACTTCGACGTGCTCCAGATGCACTTCCTCCTCGCTATTGATTTGCCAAGGACGCAGATCGAACTTGGGCAGCTGAGCGCAGTCCAAAACAGAGTTGCTAAACGAAAACAGCGGAATTATGGCGAATGCTAGTAAAAGCTTATAGAAGGCGACTTACAGATAGTTGTCCTCGCGAATGAAGGCCTTGGACTGGGCAGTCTCCACTTGGTTGGAGCCGCACAGCAGTCCGGATAGTGTTGTCTGGCGTATGCTCTTCAGCTGCTCGAGACTGAAAGAGGAGGGTGGAATTTCGTTCTCGTACCAGAAGCGATCGGTTTGCTTGAGCAGCTCGAACTGCTGCGTCAACAGGCAGCTAATGGTGGGACCAAACACAGCACCCACAACAGGATCCTCCATCAAGGCGCCGACCAGCAAATCGATGTCCTCAGCGTTTCTAGAAGAGACAAAACGATCAGCTAAAGAGCTACACTTGGAAGTGGGAGGTGAACTTACTGGTAGATGTCACGCAGATTGGTCACATGCTCCTCGGGAATTTTGGTCAGTTGAGCGAGATTGTCAAAGGTCACATTGGCAGCGCCGCTTTGGCCAAAACGCCGCTCGCAAATGTCCAGGGCATGCACATAGGAGGCAATGCCATGATCACGGCCACGATGCACAGCCAGCGCCAATTCGGACCAGCCCTCGGCATTCTTCTGGCTGGGCACCAGCGACTTTTGCAGGGCGGCAATCGAGAGCAGCTCGTGGGCAGAGCTCTTTTGGGCGAGCATCTCGGGCGGATACATGCTCCAGAAAGCGGGCATGGCGCTGGTGGCGAACTCATTGTAAATGCCGGGGCGAATGGAACTGGAATAGTTGGTCGAGTGCTTCTCGGCGGTCAGTCTTAGGCCCTCCTTGGCTGTCGTCTCCTGGCCCAGCACCAATGGCAAGAATTCGTTGTAGGTGATGTGCTGTATGGTCGAGATAATAATGCGCCTAGCCTCCAAAAAGACATCCTCCTCGGACCACTCGGAATTAATGTGCGCCAGCTGTTCACCAATGTTGTTGTGCTGCTGCAGTAGTGCACGATGCAGTGCACCGGTAGCACCAGCCACCTGGCAGTAGCGACACGACTCCACCTTGACACCGCCGCTCAAATAGGTGCGCAGCTGATCGTACTCATGGCGAGTGCCGCCATACAAGCCGGAGCCATCGATGTAGGCAGAGCCCACGTTCATCTGTTCGCGCACATCTGTTGAGCAGGAGAAGTAGGGAAAGTTAAGCCAATGTATAAGCAAACTGTAGTATAATTGAATTTCTGTACTTTACATTGTATAAGCTATTTGCTAGCCTATGCGTAAATTTGAGTAATTGTTGATAAAAAACATTTTCCGTGCAAAACTGCAACTATTGCAAAATTGCAAAGAGATTTCGATCATTGATTAACACTAGTTCTATCGATAGCCAACAATTTGCAGAAGCTATCGTTTTGTAGCCCTGCGTGACAACACTGCATTTCGATAAGCTGCATGTGCTTTCGATAGGCAATCAGCTGTTTTGGCGCTGGATCGTTGTTACGTTACATTTAAAAGCTGTAGAGCAGTCAACCAAGCATATAAATGTCTTCTATTTAGTGCAAGTTATGTAAATACATTAAATCTGCTTGCTGCCATCTATTGCACAAATGCAATTACCTAATAAATGCAGTAATTATAGTGCTCTAAATGCATTTTATGTTACAATCAAAAGCTCTAGCGCAACTGTTAATTGCACTAAATGGAATTTTTCTTACGTTTCTGGCAAACTTCACTGTCGTAGCCGGGAGCAGAGCGCTTGTACTCCTTGCAATCAGCACCGGCGCGAACAAAGCATTGCTGCAGTTCGCTGGGATCCTTGACATTCGCCTCTCGCTGGCAGCACTTGCCGCTGATGGGCAGCTGTCCAACCTCATACAGATCGTTGGCCAGCAACTGTCCCCAGGCGGGCAACATGGCAGTGATGTGATCGTGACGCAATTCGCTCTCCAGATGACGCTGCAGTTGTTCGATCACCAGCTCCGCATCAGGCAGGGCGTGGGTGCCGCTCGAGCTGCGTGGCTGGCTGACGCCATCGGCATAATCGGCCTGCAGCAGACGCAGGAAGACATCGCCGCGTGCACCCCACTTGCGATGCGACACATTGTTGCACTCGGCTGTTGGTTGACGGTACTTGCTCGGCGGGCACACATCGTAGTCATCTACAGCGCTGGCCTCCCCCTCGCCGCAGGGCGTCACAGAACGAGCGCGCTCCGAGCGCAGGGCATTGATGGCGCCGTTCTCAAGATCCTCAGGTATGCGTAGCGAGAAGTTGGGAGCACAAAGGCACCTAAAAATGGAAAAATAAATATTAGTTAAATTGCTTAATAAAACGTATTTGTTAAGTAAACATTTAATTATAGTTCTTTCAAAGAGGTACGTATAAAAATTTTAGTTTGCTGAGAAATTGTTTTAATACCTGCAGCTTTAGTTTTGCTTACTTTTGATCCATTTAAATATTCCATATGTGTCGTTAAGGTACTGACTTATGACTGAATAGATTGTTCTCTTTAAAAAAACAGATTTCCCCAATCTCAGCACACGTTCTTTTAATTTGCGAATACTCCCATTTTGTGATGCATTCATGTCGCTAGGCGGGCATTTTCCAGCTTTTAATTGCTCTGCGATTTTCACATTGCTAATTAGAGGCGCGCAGCATGCATGAAGTGAATAAGTTAAGCTTTAAGTATCTTAAACCAACCGGATATGAAACTGGCGTCTCCAAACTAATCAATTTCAAATTATGAACAATGACGAGGTTCAATTTCAAACTGTATTCGACTGTTCGACTGCCCCCAAAAAAGCCAATTGCTGATTGACTGGCTGACAGACAGACTGGCTTATTATTGTTGTTGGTGTTGTTGTTGCTATTGCTATTGCTGTTGTATCATTATGTTCTTCTCAATGGAGCTCGGCTAGCTCACGTGATGAGGTTTCTTTTGTTGTCTTTGACATTAATAAGCCTTAAAGCTCTTGTTATTTATTCTTGTTGTTGTGGTATCTTTTGTTATGACAAACTTCAATTTGGCCATTTGACACGCTTGAGCAAGCATTTATGCGTTAAATTGTGCAACAATTGCAGCTTGTGGGAGTAAAACACTGTGTGAGCGAGAGAGAGAGAGAGAGAGAGAGTCATATAGAGACAGAGATAGCTGTCAACCGATACGCCTAATGAGACCCATTAATATGCTTAGCTATGGTTAAATGACGCACTTCCTCGATTGGCAATCGAATTTGAATAATGCGAGTACTCATGGGTAGCTATGAGTGCTTGGATTATGACGTTTGCCACTTCAATACGCGGCTCTATATAATTAGTTTCTTTTTGTTATAATTATTGTATGCGATTTGTGCTTGCTTTTCTGGTTTTCCTCACAACATTTCGTGCACTTTAATTAGATTTATATTTTTGCTTTTTTTCTACATTTGTTTTTTCTTCGTCTTCTGTATATTTTATTTATTTTCGTGGTATTCGTTCAAGGTTGGTTTCTTTGCGTTAAGCGCCTTGTTGATTATGAAGTGTTTATACAGTCGAGCCAGTTTGTTTCCTAAGTCTTTTGTTTTGCAGCACTCGAAATAATTACGTCAAATAATCGTATTTCATTTTTTAAATGCTTAGATTGCGAAACAAAGACAAAATACTTGATTATTTAAATAATATACGGTTTAACTACGTTCTAAGCATTTCAGAAATTGTGCACAAAAATTTGAATATTTCTGGGAATTTTCGTGATGAACTGGTTGTGCTTGTTATCGTTCAGTATGAATCAACTAGTAGCATTGCTGAGATTATTGATGCGCCTGCATGTTCGCGTAACTATTGCTAATTGCAATTGGCATTTCAACAGGTTTTTTGTTGTTGCTGCAGGCATTCACTGAACAATTCTTGCCGAAAGAAATGTGTGCATTGAACAATTCGCTACGAATATTTCGCTTTGGGGCAATTTGGACGTCAGATGGTTGCTGGAGGCAATTCCACAATGCAATTGGCCAGTCGGCAAATGCCACAAATGTTGCAGTGAGCACGAAATACATTTTATTTATTTACTTGAGTACATATATATATTTTCTTGCCGCATTGGCGCAGAACATGAACAGGCACAATGGATAACAACGCCGCGGCAGTCACGTCGTATTACCTGAAAGCGAAAGCTACAGAGAGACAATCAAACTGACAGACAAGCGGAGAGTCATGTGAGCGAGCAACAGTTGGCCAATTTGCATTTGTTTGTTTATAGTTTTATTTATTTCTTCTTTCGCTGTGTTGGTGAGAGAAGCGGGCGCAGGGAATCGGGACATTAAGTATGTCGCACGCGGCACTCGTTGTAAGGCGAATGCCAAAAACTGTGTCACACCTGACTTTGATGGCACCAATCAACTGCAACGACGACAACGACAACTTTAACTATAACTACTACTACAATGACAATGATAGCAAAAACAGCTGTGTTAATGCCACAAATAGAAATGCGCATCACACGCGGCGTATGCGTTATTTAACACAATTCACCCGTGCGAGCTTATGACATCGATCGACTTGTTGTATAAATTGTGAGCACAATTTGTTTGATAATTAAATAAATCAAAGCGCCAGCCATAAAATAAATGCTAACAAAAAACGAAAGTTTGTTTTTATGAATTTTGTTTTGCAATCAACATAAAAGTTATCAATATTTGTAATAAGTGAGCGAGCTATAATTAAGTTTTATGGGAAGGGGATTAGAATTTCATCATCGCCGTCGCGGCCGATTCAAGCGTCTGAACTTTTTTGAACTACAATCGGCTCCTAATGTGCATTTTATATTCATTTTTTATGCACCATAAAAATGTAAAATATTCGAATTGATCGCTGAATACATCATGTAACCGGATTCATGTCTTAATATTATGTGTGTATATTTGAACATTTTAATTAAAGTGTGTTTTTGCAGAGAAATGTGATCCGACTTCAGATAAGTGATGGGCGGCATCACGTGGTGGGGACAAGTGAACTGAGTTCACTGTTTATTTTCATTTTTTTGGGGGTTAACGATGTGACAAATGTTATAAAAATACTGACTTATTGTACAGTTCTTAAATTAATATAGATAATAAGCATGCTTAGTGGCTTTTATCTTGCAATAATATTTATATTTCGATTCAATTTCAAAGCCACATGGAATTTGCATATCGCTTGCTTTGCATTTTACAAAGTTCAGCTACTCATTGCCTCAGTTAGTCAGTCAGTGAGGCATTCAGTCAGTCAGTCAGTCAGTTAGTCAGTTTCTGAGTTGCTTGGCAATTATAAAACACGTGAGCGTCTTAAATACCAAATGGCACATGTAACGAGTTAAACTAGTCAACTGATTCAGCTTCTGCCACCTTCAGAGAAGATTGCACCGCCAAATACTCGAGCTCATATTTGTGTAAAAGCAGTATATAGTATACGTAGTAATAGTTTGTTCAGATTGAACGCGTGCCGCGGCTGCTGTAAGCACTCTTTGCGAATCAGCATCCAAAGTGATATTAATTGCACTCGGCTACCTGAACAATGCGAGTCAATTACATAAACAAAGACGACGACGACAGCGACAAAGACAAATACAGATGCAGATAGAGATAGTGAGTTAGTAGCATCATCATTTGTTTATATTGAGTTAATAATATAGCTCGGCTAATTGCATTATTAATCAAAATGTTGTGCAATCTCGCGATTGTCTGGCCAATTATGTTAGCAATTTGCATAAATCATTAATTAAATGATAATAATAAAAACAAGCACATCGCATGCTTTTTTATGCTTCATTTGCAAGTGTTGATAGTTCGGTAGCTGCTGCCACTTCAATCATTTCAATCACTTCCAGCCACGAAGCACTCACGATTTCTTGCCAATTGTCTACACCACAATACATGAGCAATTGCATAAGGAACAACGGAACTTCCATATCGTCGCCACTCTGCAAACCCATTCAAGCTAACAGTTCTCCAATCGTTTCCCCTGCACGGTTAAACGCGGGCCCGCTGAACCTTTTGCGCAATTCCCCACACATACAAAAGACTTAGGCAACAAACTTGGCGCCAGTTGGCAAATCATGCAATAGCGATAGCAACGATACTTTTAAACAACAATCAACTAGGCGTAAAACAACGCCAAAATCCACACACAAAATCCCTTGCAAACGATTTAGGGGAGTGGCACAGCTTTTGCAAATGTGTAAATGGGTTACAGTGGCAACATCAGCAATAACAACAGCAGTGGTCGTAAAAGCCACAGACCGACAAACATAAACATAAACAATCATGTATGCGAAGTGTTGAGCATGTAAGTCAGTGCACAAAGCTAGTCACGGGACTTTGTAAGAGTGGAATTTTATTTAAAATATTAAGTTTCGAGTTTGCAAAAAAATAATCAATTGTTTATCGGAATTATAACTGGAATTTTAGTAGCTCGAAATATTTGTGTAATTCCTGCTAAAAGCTAACAACAATCTAAAAAATTCTCAGACCTAATTTGCATACAGCTGGAAAATTGCTGCTTGAAAATGAAAACATCCTGAAGACGACTCACATTGGCTGTCATGTTTCCGTCGACTATGGGAAAACCCTTTTGGTATTTAGGGAAATTCGAAATTATGCGGCAACTTTGCGTTAGCGGAAGCAGCTCCCACATCTGTCTGGGTCTGTGTGTTTGCTTGGAATGCGCATTAGTCATGCGAACTGTTGGCGAGTCGGAGTCGGAGTCGGCGTGGAAGTTGCAATTGTAGATGTTAATGTTGATGGCAGAGGAGCATGCATAGCATGCCGCCAGGCCAAGCAACTAGCTAACTAAGCTAACAACGGGCGTCATCACTCAGTTGCTTTGTGTCTTTTTTTTCATTATCAACAACAATTGCTGTCTGGCCAAATATGCAGGCATGCGCTTGCATCAGCCACATGACTGCCCCAGCCGCAGCCGCAGCCGCAGCAACAAGTTGTGCACACCCATGGCATACACTCTCTCATTGGCACCGTTGACTCGCTGCAATTACTCAAAAGCACGTCGCGTCAACGCCATATGACTTTGCACATGATTTCCTACCACCAACACCAACACGAAGACATACTTGCATACTTGCACAGAGCGGCAAACAAACAACAACCACATGACAAACATGTTTTCTTCAAAAGCATAAAACGAAACAGCTACAACAACGGGACGAGAAACAGTTAAAGCGAGTCACAAGACTCTTTTGATGACGACTCACTGTTGTTTTTGTTGCTGCCACTTTATTGTTTTTTGTTACAAGTGAGTTTCTTGCGTAACAACAACAATAGGCGCAGATGCAACTGTTTGGCACTGTTTATGGTCTTGTGACTTGCCTTCTAAGGAAACGCCAGTTGGCCAAAAAGCCACAATTAAAGCAGAGTTTCAAGTGCAGCAACGCTGACAGTGGCCTGCATGCGGGTTAACGTCATTATTATCGATAGCAAAGCAAGCAAATGATGCAATTTGAGTGGCTTCAAAATATTTGTTACATTGCCAAGACATTGCAACGTTGCCAGTTGGCAGTTGCCAGTTCGCCAGTCGTTAATGGTGAACGTATGCAAAGCAAAGCAAACAGGCGTGAAGATCATAATTCTCTGTGCGATGTGTAGTATAATGTGTGCGGCCAGAAAGTGTAAATGTTGGCAGAGTCACGCGCAATGCTATCGACAAAACTCGTATACTCGCACACGAAACTCGTATGCGGGGCGTAACTTTCGTTTTCATTGCGAAAGTGCATACAACTTGATATTGGTAGGCGACGATCGCTCAACTTGGCCCGTCCACTTTGCTGGCCTGTTTCTGTTGCTGTTTCTGGCCCAAGCACTCAGCTGCATGCTAATGCCACGCATATTTCTATGATGCGATATGAGTGCTTAATATGCCAAACGCTTCGCCGCGTTTCGATTCGTTTCGTTTCAATGTATGTGGCATCAAGGTCGTGAGCCTCTTCAGCCGATTGATTGTGCAATGGCTGCTTGGGCTCCATCTTCGGCACTCGAGTGGCCCGACAGCAACAACTACAACATGTGGCAGGCGCAGCATTCGAAATGCTGCCCCAAAACTTTTGGCATATTTCAAGTGACAACGTTAAATACTTAATAATCGCTCAACAGCTCAACAGATAAATGGTCTCAAATTGTTGACGCACCTTTTGTGAAAACTTAAGCCTCAGCCTGCAGCTCAAGTTGTAGCAATTTGGATGAATTTCAGCAAAAGGTGAAAAGAGAGTTGACAAAATCAAGCGATGCTAGATTATAATTAAGCTCAGCTTTCTACAAAATATATGCTATATATAAAATATAATCGCTTTGACACTTTTATTATTAATGGCCGTCATAAATAAGCTTTTGTGTCGTCTAATCAAGCTATTAATATTGCTGCTAATTAAATAATAAACAATTAGAAGAATGCTGAGCTGACATTAAATACGTGTTTCTAATTTTTTTACACACACACACACAAACATTATTCCACGATTCGACAGAAAAGAAATGCGATGTTTGCAATTGATTTCAAGTAAGAATCAGTAATCAATTTCAAAGAAATTTAGACAGCAGCTTGTCTGCCTTGAGAATATCATTTTGAAAACAATAATACGCAAATCCTATGAACTTAGTAAACAACAATATTAAATTAAGGCAAGCTTCATTAGCTGTTTTTTGCTGAAGTTTAAATATAGGCATTACACTCGACTCGTCTACTTGTTGTACTTGTCTCCTTTGCCACACTTTGCCCCAGCATTTGAAAGCTCTTAATTTGCGCACCAAAAAAAGCAGACATTAAGTAAATATGACAAAATTCCACTTAAGACCGCAAGTCAAAGCGATTGCACTTCCCGCTGCCTGGCATCTTCAGCCGACAGTTTTGTAAAATGAAAAACGAAAAAGACAGTCCAAGGTGGCTGGCGTGGAAATGACGGAAGCCTCTCTGCTTCGGCTGCCAAAACCCGCAAAGCACCACTACAAAAAATCGACGCAGAGAAATACAGAAATTAAAAACAAAATGAGGCAAACAAAAAATCAACTCGCACATTGGTCTTCGCGCCGCATGAAGAGCTAGGCAAACCTTTGCCACCATTTGCCGTTGCCTGTTGTTCAACAACCGCACACCAGAAGAGGGGAGAAAAAATGCCCAGTCAAGCCTGTTGGGGGCCACTTCATCCTGAAGTTGATTACGTCTTTGTCGCTGCTGCTGCTGCGGCGGCGGTGGCGGCGGCAGCGGCTGCTGCCATATTTTGTGTTGATTCCGTTTGTTGTTTCTGTTTTGTTTTACTAAACAGCGAAAAAATTTCACTTTCGTCTTTACAGATGCCTGGTACCGTTATCTTTATTGCCATCTCGCTTACTCGCCCGCTGGCTCGCTGTGTTCCTCTTTCGCTCTCGAACGGCGGCAAAGTCGCATCAGTTGTTTCGCGGCTGACTGTTAAATTTCTTTTTAACCCAAATAAACCAGTTGCCAGTTGGGCGAAACAAGATTTTTGTGTCTCGATAAAATTTCGGTGGTTTATTTTTTTTTTTTTTTCGTTTGGTCTTTCGTATTTTGTCGGGTGGTTGATTGTGTCACAGACCCAGTCCAAGTGCCATGCAAACACTCTAAACTGCATGTCGCGAGAGATCAGCATCGAACACGGCCCAACACAACACAACACAGCACACTGCACTACACAACACAGCGCAGTACAAGACAAAGCACAAATGTTTTGGGGCGTCAACACGCTGCGGCCTGTTTCTGTGGCAGTTGTTGTTGGGCTGCATATATTGTGCTATTTGGGTTAACTCGTTGACTGAATACTGGTCAGACAAGAGGTAGATCTATATGCACATTTATCAGTGTGTTTGTGTTTATTTATTTTTTGCATTGAATCGAGCGATAATAACATATATTCTGCGTACGATTGACTGGCTGGCTTGGCAAACTGGTTGCGGGCTTTGGAAACGAAAGACTTAGGCAACGAACTTGTTGGCTTCTTGATTTATTTTCCCGCATATGCTACGGTCTGCTCTAAAGATCTCTCTCTCTGCTCAGGGTCAGCCCAGCCACAGCGCATAAGTATGTCCAAGCATCCACAGTCGCCTTTCACTTTGCACCAGGAAACGCATTCGGGATGCCAAAAAGTTTTCCACTTTACTTGCAAGTTTTCCTGTTTTTTCTCGCGCTGACTATGCAAAGTGCATTCAACCTTTCAGACAAGCAGCCAGACAGTAACAAAAGCGGGCGAATTCTCAAATGGCAACAAGAAAACGAAACGAAACGAAGATTAATTACTACAGACATTAGAGTAGAAATACGAACAGCATCTATCAGAAAGCACATAACAAAAACGAGTCACAAAAATGATAAATGGATGACGATCGAAAAACGAGCAAAGCTGCAAATTAAATTACCAAGTATAATTATCAAAAAAAAAAAAAATAAGAAAAAAACACACAGAGACATTCAGTCAGAGTCTGAGCTACAAAAGTTGCCCTGCTCCTCCAGTTTTGATTCTTTTCGAGTCACTTTCAAAAGATAACGCGAGCCCAACTTCTTTTCTACAAATAAGGTTTAGGTATTTAACCTTGAACTCGCCGCGTTTCATTCGGTTAATTACTTATTTATTCGTTTGGCAAATTGATTTTTAAGCAGTTCTTGCCATAATTTAATCTGTTATTTCGGGTTTTGTGTGAGCTAGGCGAATGCCTATCGTTCATCGTCCGCTGGCATTCGATGATGCTGCTTTGTTTTTGCTAATGAATGAATACATTTGGAATTCAATTCAGTATTATCTAAGATAGAGAAATGACAGCTGAAGACTCAGGAAGACAAGCCCCGGATAGATTATAAATTGCAACAAGCGCTTTAGCTGTTGACAAGCAAACGATATAATCTCAACATAAATCCATTGAAATTCTTCTACTACTCAAAGCAGATAACGACGATTAATCTGACTGGCTCTTGGTATGCAGTTCTGTTGTGCTTGCACAAAGCAAATAACATACTTCAACTGGATTCATAAACGTATATTTCATGCGAGAATTTCATCAGGTCTGTGTCATTTGAGCAGCTAATTCAAAGTTGTTAAAGCTGCTCATTTAATTTAGGCCTTCTTTAACAGTGTGAAATTAAAATATCATTGTGTTATAATTGGTTTTTATTGCTTGAATTCCTCCTCGCAGTAATTACTGACCTTACACGCACATTTGTCAGTCTCCGTCTCAGTCTCAGTCTCATCGCAGTCTTAGTTTCAAGTGCGTTTCAAAGCTGATGCCTCGGCATTTTCAAATGGAATATGGAGGAGAGATCATCATTAATCATATTTTTTCTTCTCATTTCTCGCTGCTTGTAGACGTGCCTACGGAAGCGTAGTTCCGTAGATCAAAGCTTATCACACGTTTCAGCCACTTCCCCTTTCGGCCATGGTCCTTGACGGAATGCATAATTATGCTAAGCATTAGAATTTGCATTATGACAAAGCCAATCAAAATGTATTCATATTAATGCGCTTGTGGTATGGCTTCTGTGGTGCAGCATACGCGAGTGTTAATGGCTATGTTAATTTGCAGCTATCATATAATCGAGCTCATTTCAAATTTGTTTGCAACTGAAAAGTCTCTTTTGGGGCATCTTCAAAGTTTCACTTTCGTTTCTCGCTTCACGCATTCACATGAAGATGGCCATTGAGTCGCGAGGCGAAAGAGAAAAAGTTGTTAACAACCAAAGACCTTTTTTATGTTGATGTGGATGTTGTTGCTGTAGTTGTAGTTGTTGTACTTGTGCTTATTGATGTTTGTGTGTCGTGCCAGGTGGTTTTTGGAACGATTACCTAATCATGACTTGATTTTTTTATTTCACTTTTGTTTTCTTTTTGTTTTTGTTGGCGTTTTTTTCCCCCACTTTTTAGTTTTTGTGTTAATGTTAACGGACAAAAACCACATTGACATAATTTCGTAGCCTTGCTTTACATAATTTCGCGCACAGATCACAGCTAATTTATAGATCTTCGGCCTACATTTAATTAACAGCTCCCTCGTTTTTATTTCGGAGCGCGTTCGATGTGAACTCCAAATTCACAGGCAGATGTCAAACTTTTGGAAAGTTTTCTTTTTCGCAACTGGCCGATAATCAGAGTTAAATCTATGCAAATCGATGATCAATTTGCATGCTTATGGATATTATGCAAGCGTTGCACCCCACTGATAAAAAGATATCCAAGTGGATAGATAAATAGGCAAAGCTGATGCCAAGTCTGTGTGGCATTGTGGGCAATGGGGAGAGGATGGTGCGGCGAGGGTAGAGGGGTGGGCAGGGTTGGTAGCCTTGGCCAGCTAGGCCAGGCCAGGCCGGGCCAGGCCAGCTGTAGTTTGTGGCTGTAACTTCTTTGGCTTAGTCATCCAATCGCTCTCAGAATGCAGCCAAGCAACTTTAATGCGCTGGCAAATTAAGCACAAGTAGCGCTGCCAGCTGCGACGTCGACTGCGCTGTCGCTGCTAAGCCACTGACATTGTCTAGTTGACACACTTAAGTCACTTACTTCGGCGTGATGCCATAGAATTCTCGCTAAAAGTTGTGTCGAGTGTTTTACAGCCGAAAAAACAACAACAGCAACAACACTAACACCAACATTTGACATTTGTTTATAGACTTTGTCAAGGCTCGGCCGGTGCACAGATGTGCGTTAAATAGTTTAGCATGCGAAACTGCTTGCAAAGTGGCCTGGCCAGCATAATTGGAGCACTTGCGTAGGAGCAAAACGAAAGACTTAGGCAACGAACTTGGCGACGCTAACGCGATGCAGCAAACAAGGTCAGAACCAGATCTGCGCCAGCATTTAGCATTTTGTGGGCTTGTACTCGCACTGCTCACTGAATTGTTAAAGCCATGGAATGCCACACAAGGTAAATCAGTCCACATTGCAGTTTCCATTGAAGATAACATGTTGCTAGCCAAAGGAATGCCAATGTTGGGCTCGAGTTTCAAGCAAAGATTGCCAAAGACATCTGCACAAAAGGCTTTGACTGCTCCACTTGATCTTCACTCGAAGCAATAGATTCAAAATAACGATCAGAATAAATTTGTGTTTCGCGTTTGAGTTTCACTTGAGCACTTGAGCAACGAAAAAAATTAGGAAACAATTTCAGAATGAAGGTTGAAGCTAAGTAGAAGTTTTTAGTGGATCATTGGATCAAAGGCTGTTTCACTTGATCTGCACACAAATATAGTACTCAATTCAGACTCACCATAATATTAAGCTAAGTAGAAGTCGTTGCTTGTTCATTTTGAAGCAAACTCTAGGCGTCTCTCCTCGGTTGCCTCACTCTCTGTCTCTCGCTGGTTTGTTGTTGATTAATATTTATAGTTAGATATATATACGCGACGACGCGCTGGCTTTTCAGTATGATGTTTGTATTTAAAATTACGACTTAATAATTTATAGTTAAAACTTATTAGCTCGTTGTTAATCAGAATAAATAGATTAGGGTTATTAAATTATATTTGGCACGTTTGCAAATTGATAAAATAAATATTTCTATTTTGTTATGTGCGTTTCGTGTGTGTATTGCGTGTATGTTTCAATTTGAATTGAGTTGGTTTAAACACTTCTTGCGCTGAGGATAATTTGGATTTTGTATTTCGATTCGAATTGGACTCGAATCAAAGGAGCTTAGATGTCGTCTTGCCAAAGAGATTGTAACCGATAATGTACGCAACGATTTGAATCCTTTCGGTAATTAGCATAACGCAGGCGATACAAAGCACAACATTGAAGTGAGAACCGAGACGATAACGAGCCTATTTTGGCCGCGAACGAATGGACCGAGTTTTAAGTTGAGTTGAGTTGCACAGCTGGCAAACTCTTGGACTCCTTAGCTCGCTGCGAACGCGCCAAGCGAACTGTTAACCGATACCGCAGAAAACCGTGTGTCTCTACCGTGTGCACAGCGGAATGGATAAGTTTTCGTTTTTCTTCTCGCTATGTCGATGGAAGTCAGAGCTGGTTATTTGGTGTCTGCCACAAAGAAACGTTGCCAGAGCCGGAGCCAACAACGGAGTCAACGGAGCCAACGAGCGAACAATTGCACGCTGGCAAAGCAAAAACGTATCTGAAAGCTGGGAGCGCTGGTGGTCGGGCTTAAAAGGCATAGCACAGCACCAAAACGGATCCGCTGTAAGCTCCAAACACAAAACACATAAACCGGTAGACGACAACGCCGACGACGACCACGACGACGACGACGACGACGACGACGACGGCTATGACGATCGACGACGCTATGACGACGATCGACGAGCAGCAGCAACAACAACAACAACGAAAGCTTTTTGCCGGCTCAGCGCCAGCTCTCACGCACACACTCAAGAGTGCACCTAGCACACCGTCGGAGTGTGCCGTATGTGTCTCTGTGTGTGTGTGCTGTGGGAGAAAGTAAAAATGATGCGCCGCCGCACACTCGACACTCCACAACACAGCATGCGGGCCAAACGAAAGCAAAATCAGGCCAATTCACAAATATTCACATGGCGGACTCGCTTTTGCGGTCAGACAATTTCGGCCAATTTTAAGTCATTTAAGCCGCATTGTTGGCACATTTTCCACCCGATATCTGTACACGTACACATGTATATATATGGTAGACTGCATATAATCTGATACACGTATGTGTACGATATATATTTTAACACCTTTTGTGTGCAGCGTGTTTTGTGTGCTGCTTTTGTGCCTTGTGAAAGGAGTCACGCGCTTTGTGTCGCTTATTATTATTTTTGTAATTTGCACAAGAAAAAAAACTGAAAAGCAGAAGAAAAAAAAACCTGAGTGAAGAGGCAAATATTTATTGCTGTCGAAGCATCGTCGAGACGCGTCGCGAGGCAACGCTGCAAACAAGTTATTCGACTGAAGCTCAAGTCTCTCCTCTCAAAAAATGAAAAAAAAAGCAAAAATCAACTGAATTGGACTGGGTCTTGGGTCTGCCGACGACTCCTGCTGTGTGATGTAAGCTCTAGCAAAGGTCTTGTCGCTGTTGGGCAATGCTGCATACTCCAATCTACTATGCTTAGTTTTTACTGTTTCTGTTTTTTCTCCAGCGCAGTTCAGTTAATAACGTCTGCGGGTCTTGCTGGTGGGCGTTGCATGAATTTGAATTCCATTTGTGAATAACGTCTAAATCTCTTTGATGGGCATCCCCAAGGTGCAGACAGTCGGACAGCACGACAGCACGACAGCGTGCCAGCGGGCAAGCTGGAGATGGAGAGCTGAGAAGAGTTGTTGAAAGTACGCCCATAGACAATGCTAATATGCAGCTCAAACAATTCGCTTAGTGTGCGCTCGCTAATTTACTGGGCCAATAAAGGGCGGCAGGTGTCTCATCAATTGCAAATGCCATCGAAATTGTCAACTTGGAAACGACAAATGATGCTGCTGCTGCTAATTAAAATCAGCCGAAATGATTGAGAGCTGTTGACGTGTTTTTGTAGTTTACAATTTACGTTACAGGCACCACTCAACTCCATCGATTACAGCATAACTCTACCCTTCACACTCTCACTCTGTTTACTTTTGCTATCGAAATGATTGTAGGGAATCTGCTTATCGAATTGAGTTAACAAACGAGTCTGTATTAGCACTTTGAAATCAACTTGGAAGCCACTTAATTAATTCGAATTGCATATTTAAATATCTTCTTAGATAAGCGCAGAGCGCCTTATAAAAATAGCGAGCACAAAATATAATAAAAATAAAAAAGCTGCAAAAATAGCATTGACATAGTTTGATTCTGAATCAGGAAATTTAAGCGAAGCTCTGAAACCAGCAGCACTAAATGAATAATCGTGTGTCTGGAGAAAAATTAAATTTAAGCGCGTTTTATCTGCGCTGTTGAGAACCTATTAAAATATTTCAAAGTTGCATTTTTTACAAACAAACCGGCAACATTGTACCTTTTAAATTAATTATTTTTCTCTAAGTATGTTTTATGTTTAAAAGTGGGGAGTGTACAAAAGTTTAAGATTTTAGTACGCAATTAACCTATCCGACAATAAAGGATAAATATTTGTTTGAGCCCCGATTGAGGTCGCAAATTTGCCTCTATTGAGTCTGTTTTTGTCGTCACATTTTAAATGTAGCCCCATATCATCTGAATGGCGATATTTTAGCAAGCCCAATAAAGTTATTATTGGTATACGGCCGCATACATTTAGATAAAAATGAAGTATTTTGTGTTAATGCAGGTCAACGTATTTACGATGCGCTGTTTGATTTGCATAATGGCGCATTATGCTCACATTATGTTTTGCATCATTTGCAATAGTGGAAATCGGTAATCCACAGATCCACACACAGACACAAATGCACACAGAGTCGAAATCAACAGTCGAACAACAAAAGCTTTAACTTTCCAATCGAAGCGCAGGCAAATAAACAAACAGTTTAAAGCGACCAAAAATGCCACAAGTTGTACAATGAAGAGTCAGGCGCCTGCCTCTTGACTTGGCTCGGCTCGGCTCGACTTGGCTTGGCTTAGCTTCATGGCTAATGGACGCCCCTCACATGACCTTGTCGGGGCTTTAATTTGTCACCTCAGCTGACCAAAAAACGAAACAAACTAACAACAACAACAACAACAGTAAAAAATAGCGAGAAAAAAAGATTTCAAATTACATTTAAATGAGCATTTCTGCCACTCGCTTAATTACAAAGACGTACAGAGTTACAACCACGCAGCAGCAACAAAGTGCATAAACATTTATTAAAAAAAACGAAATATTTAACAAAATGAGTAGAAAAAAAGAGACTGAAATAAATATCAGCCATGAGCTGCGGCATCGCATCACGTGCTCTCGGCGCTCGTCGTCTTCATTTGACTTTTGACGGTCTTTTTTCTGTTTCGGCATAAAGCCGCAACTCGCAACTCGCGCCTCGCAACTCGCGACTCGCGACATCGCCTCAGCAGGAACCCAAGCACAATTGTGCGCCTCAGCCAATGAAGTAGAAAAAAGTGACAGACTTAAGAAGATATACACAAAAGTTGTTGGTTTGCTTTGCCATGTGTTTTTGTTTTTGGCATTGCGGTATTTTGGTTTTTTTTTTTTGGTTTTCGATTTTATTCGATTCATGTGACTCGTTTGATTTCAAATTCATCGACGTAAATAATACGAATGCAATACGAAATACCATAAATTATTATTTTGGCGTACTTGCTAATTTCCAATACGGATATGTGCCGACGTCGTCGTCGTCGGCTTACAGCTGTCAACTCTCTGATCTTTCGCACTCCAAAAATCCTTCAAACATCTTTTATTGCATGCGCTTTTACGGTGAGTGCTAAAAGTTTTCGTATCCACATTGGGATCAGCCGCAGCTAAACAGCTGCGTCATCGTTTGATGTTTTATGTAAATTTTGGGTAGAATTATGAGCCGGTTTCCACTTAAAGTTGGCATGGCGCCTCCGATTATATAATTTGAACTTGATGGCGGTTCTTTTTTGTACCATAGTTGTTTGTGTTCAAATCTTCGTAACTGTGAAGTGGCCCATAAAGAATTATATTTCTATTTCGCGTGCCTGGCACTGATTCCATCATTCATCTGGCACTCGGAACTCTCGATGAGTTGTGTTCGTCTACGCGCTGGGGGAGAAGTCCATGGTACTTGGATCGTACTGATACGTGTGAGTTGGGTGTAGGTCCGGTTTCTTAATTACGTAAAGAAATTCAAATCTGATTTGAACGATATTTGAGGCAAAAATGCACGACATTTACCATATATAAAATAACAGGTGATTAAGTACCGTTAGCTTAACACAAAAAATGCAAATGACAAAAATAAAATAAATAAAAATAATCAAAAAAAAATAAAAAAAAAACAAAACCAATTTGCCTCCGAAAAGTCAGTCAAGTGTTGTTCGTTATGTTTTAGGGCCCCTTTACCTCTGTTTGCATTGGCGGCAGCTCGAGACATCATAGAGGTCAATTAATATACATATGTGCGTATCATTAAAACTTCAATTTATTATCGAACAACATAAGAGGCATCAAATTAAAACAATAACAATAACAACAACAAAAGCCAAATGCTAAAGATGCGCCAAATATGCGTACAGTCTCTTTTTTCTCTCCACTTGGCTTAACCGGTACGGCCGGGTACAGGGCACCAGACATATGACTGACTGGCCGATCGTAACAGCAGCAGCACCAGCAACAACAATAACAGCAGCAGCATTGGTTATTAACAATGGAGACGCACTTGAACCTTCACAAGGTGACCGCGCAGTGAAAGTGTGCGATGCATGTGACATAAACCAGGCGACAATGCGAATTTTGTGAATGGTCCACGAGAAATAATGGCAAATCGAGAAAAAAAGAGAGGAGGAGATGGCTGACGGAAGCGAAACCCAACTTGTAGAATCAGTTATATCACATGATTAGATCAGTACTATGTCTACACAATAAATTATAATATGTCTGAGAGCATGGCGTATAATCTGAACAAAAACAGCTATTGGGATGATTGATAGATTGTCGAATGGAGCTCGGATGAAGCAGAGAAAGTCTCGTACCAACCAACAGACTGACACACGGCGGAAGAGCGCCAGACGGTCAGCGAGTGAGCTTGCAAGATCTTTAAAGACATGGATATGGCAATTAAACCCAAAAAACTTTCCACTTCACGCGCTTTCAAGGACACTATTCGGAGCACAGTTGGAAGTAATTTTCAATTGAAGACCAAGCCAAATTGCTGGTGAATTGAGTACAATTTAAATACTATTAGCATGTTATTGCACAGACTTTCTATTCCCAATTTTCAACAGCAATTGTGATATATCTGCGTCTGCAATCAGCCCTTTAGCCGGTCGGCCACTTTTGTTCTGTCGTTCATAGACAGCAGATAGATTTCCAATATGCTAAGCGACAATTCGCTACACAGCCTCTGGCTAACAAAAGAACGTGCATTGTGTGGGCGTTATATGATCTTTGAATTGTCTGGCAGTTCGTGATTGTTGCCAGCCAACAGGCAAAATACTCAACACAAAATATGCCATGTGATTTCAATATTTATTTGTATTTTTTCACTTTTCAAGTTTTTCCATTTGCCTATTTCGATTTAATTAATTGAGACATAAATTATTCATGGAAAATAAATATATACTAGACACTGGGCAACAACAGTCAAATGCCAGCCACCTTTCAGTGTTGAGGTAGCTACAAATGTTTAAAAATAGAGAAGACACTAGTTCGTCGGAACATCACATCTTTTGATACTACTAAACAAGTTCTAAGTCCATTAGATTTTCAGTCTTTAATACAGCTTCAGCTGGAGAGCAGAAATCTGCAATATTAATTGTGAATGTCAATAAAAAAACTATAGCTCTACGAGATATTAATTGTCAAATAAAATGTGGCCGTTAAGTGAAAACAACTTAAAATTCATTTAGTAAAGCACCCGAAAGTATGCAGCACATTATCTA
This sequence comes from Drosophila rubida, assembly GCA_035046165.1. Classification (NCBI taxonomy): domain Eukaryota; kingdom Metazoa; phylum Arthropoda; class Insecta; order Diptera; family Drosophilidae; genus Drosophila; species Drosophila rubida. Next base: position 12,445,557 of record JAWNOF010000014.1, on the reverse strand, counting down.
AAAGCACATAGTTTATTTGCAAATAATTCCAGTGCAGCCCAAAAGTATGCAATAAATTTAGCCCGTAGCGCGTTCTAAATATGCGTGATCTAAACATTGAGACATAGAATAAACTCTCAGCAAAACATTTGAAAAACGATGCAACTTTTTGACATACAAAGAGAAACATACACTTCGCTCTAAAAAAAACACAATTGTATTGATTAATTAAAATTATATCACCTTATATTTGTTGAGATAACAACAGACTACAAACTAGCACAATAACATGAAATACTAATTACAATTGTTTCTTGGCCCTCTGGGCCTGGGCAGTGGCTGAATTCGCTGTCCACATCCTATAAACCTTCCTCAGCATGCGCCAGGGCAGATACACCGTCAAAAACAAGGCCAACAGCGCACAGCCCAAGACATCGAGTAGCAAGTATTGGTGGAGTGGCATAAAGGCGCCCTGCGACTTCAGATGTCTTGCGCCACGATGCCTGATGATGTACTCGATCCAGAAACCGGCCTCATCCAGTGGATGCATCGCATTGTCACGGAAACGCTGCGAAACCTCCAGGGCGCTGCGCTTGTATTGCGGTTCATAGATGAGCGTCTGGATGCTCTGCACCAAGTCGTCGACTGTGAACTTAGAGAAGACCAAGGAACGGGCGTAGCCCTCGCGTACGGACTTAATAGTGTTCCTGTGCTGATCGCCATACAAAGGAATACACAGCATGGGGACGCCCCAGTAGATGCCTTCCTGAGTGCCAAAAATGCCACCGTGCGTAATGAATAGCTTGACGTTCGGGTGTGCCAGGATGTCATTCTGGGGCATCCACTTGCGAATCATCACATTCGCAGGCAACTGGCCAATCGATGCATTCTCGTACTTCCACAGCACCTGTTGCTTGAGCTTGCCAAAGGCCTGCAGAATTTGGGCCGTCTTCTCGGGCGGCATATCCGTGCTTTTCATGTACGAGCCCAAGCTGAAGTAGACCACACCATGTGTGGCATTGTCCAGAAAGTGCTGCAAGTCCGAAGGCAACTTCTTGGCAGGCTGAATGTGCGCTCCGCCCACATTGATGAGTCCTGGCATGCTGGGACGCGGCAGGTCCACGCTGCGATGGCTGTTGATCAGCATCAGCGAAATGTTGCGCTCCAAGTCATGCACATGCGGCAGAGCACCGTCGATGGCTGTGGCGAAGTACTTCTCGGCCAGCTGCTGCATCTTGGGCAGATAATACCAGCGCCTCATGATGGCATCGTATAGCGAGAGATAGGTGTTGTAAGCACGCTGCGAGAACGTCATCTGATCCGTGTGTGATAGCACCAAGTGCGGTATGAAGGACCAAGGTGTCATTAAGCCCATGGCATGGTCCATGTTATCCGCATAGCCCATGGTGCCAATGGTGACCACAGGACACGCGAACTTCTTGCCGAACATGAGGAATGCCTCGTGGAAGAACTGCTCCAAAATAACCAAGTCAAAGTGCTCATCCTTGCTGTCAATGAGTCGCTTGATCTGCACATCCTGCAGCGCGTGTTCCGTAGTCATCAGGCCAATGTGCCACCACATTTGCAGATTCTGAAAGTCGCTGGCGAACTGCATGTTGAAGATGTTCTTCTTGGGAACTAGAAGTGCAAGCACATTCACATTAATTACAGCCACCAAGCTGGCTTGATTTACTCACAGTGCTTGGGTATATCGAATGACGGACTAATTATGATTTCAGTTAGATTCTCATGCGGCGTTTTGGTGGGATGATTGTTAACACTGGTCACGTGGTGGCCCCGCTTCAGCAGATCTCGCTGAAAGTGCTCCAGCCACATCCAGTGGCTTGGCGCTGGGAATGGACCCATAAACAGTATGCGCGCAGCATTGCAGCTCAGTCCACAGATCGCCAGCAAGCAGATCCCTAATAATGATCTCAGCTGCAGCTGCATCTACAATTAGTATGTTAATGTCAGTCAACATCAGTGTAACAGCTAATCCCATTGCTTAGTCAATTTCGCAACAGTTTATATATCGCTTTATCGTTATTTGCATAAACGAGTTAAATTGCCAAATGGAATTAACACTGTTTGATCTTTAAGCAGATGTAAAATTATCAGCATGGTAGAATATACTTCCTTATTAGTCGTCTCTATATGGACTGCATGTCTTTGGCATAACTTTACGAGTTACATTAACTTTTTACAGCGTTACAGTGGGCAGTAAAATCATATCAGGAAGCACTTAACGCTTTGATGGATATGTCTCCATGAGGACGACCAGTTCAGTATTGAATGGTCTAGCATTTAAGCAACAGGTTGTCTCTGTCAATTCGATTGATGACTGCATAGAAGTTGAACGCAAACTGGGTGATCTCGTGTTTACAATTGTTATCAACGCAACTATTTACTGTGTTTACAGCCACGATACGACAATTCAATGTATATTGACACAGAGTCTGGGTAAACATCAACACAAGCTCGACCGATTAATTGTTGCTACTAAAGATTTGAATGCAATTTAAAATAACATTTGAAAGAGTATTTCAAATGCAACATACAATTTATAGATTCAAATACTTGACTTCATATTTTGATCTGCATTTCTTGATCATGTTTGATTAAACGATTTAATTAAAATGCAACAGGCAAATAAAATTTCATCATTAGCAAATTAATACATTATTCACAGCTATTATGAGTTGCGCAAAAAAAGTAGATTGGACTGCATTCTTGAAGCAACTTATATGGTTTGCCTATAATTGGGTGTGTATTACTTAATAGTGGGCATTGCTAAACCTATTCGGATTTGCTATAAGTTACAAATTGAACTCGCAAGTCATTAACTTTTTATTTGCTTTGCCTTCAAAATTGGCAATATCTTTTGGTACAAAGTTTCGAATTTGATTTACACCCTATTGTCACACACGTATAATTATTTAATTTACAATTCTCTGTTCGTTAAAATGTCGTTTTAAATACACAAAAAAAAAAAAAAACGCAAATTAAATAAACGCTATTCGGCATTGAATGTCGCATATAGTACACAAGTATGTATTGTGTGTGCGATCATATATATTTATTTCAATAGCAGCACACTTTTCCTATTACATCTCGTGTTCATTTTCGGTGCCACACATTTCACTTCTCGTGTTACTGTTATATTGACTAGCTGCGTTTTAGTTAGAATACAATATGGAGTTGCATCAATGCACCTGTTCTGTACTCAGTTCTAGGTGCCAAGGTCTCCATCTAACGAGATACCCGACTGCTGCAATAAACATAATTGCCTGTAATATAATATTTTTCCGTCTAATTGGCAAATTAGTGGTGAATTGTCTGTGATGGACTTTAAAAAATGCTTAATGTCCAACACACACATAAGGTGAACAAAGGCACACTTAAATGTATGGGAATTTGTTTGCTTTTATGTGCGAATTTAATCTGGCCAAATATATTAAAAAATATATATATATATATATTGTGAAGTCAAGTATCAAATCTATTGTTTTTTCTAACACTCAATATTTTTAAAAATCTTTTGAATCGGTTGCAGTTTCTCATCAATTAGTTTAGGTTCTTCGAAGCTGCCGTCTACAAAATATTTGTTCTTTCACATTTAAAATTCGATTTGTGACTGCATTTCTTTTCTATGAACTTTCATCAAACAGTGCTTAATATTCCATTTCCAACACTTCCTTATTGTTTTGTATTTACTTTGCTTCCTTTCAGATTTGCGGTTTATTTAAACTCTGGTTGCGTGTTGATTATGTAGATATAATTGAGTTATTTTTTCTTCACAAATGCACAAGTTATTCGCTTTGCGAAACACGTCCGCTGTGCAACGAGTTGCAGTTATCACTGACTGATCCAAACGCAGCGCGAGCACCTTAACTTTCTTGCTTAATCACAGTTCGACTGAGACGCCGACGTCGACAGCGAGACTGCGACAGCGACTTGAGCAAACTGCAGCCAAAGACAATTTAGGCGCAAAGTCAAAACTCAAAAACAAACACAATTAGAATGATTAACTGCACAGCGACGTGTGCATATATATATTTGCTTTTGTTTGTGTTTTCACCGACCGACAAGAATTTCAATTCAGCCCTGGCATTGCGACAATGCAAATTTATCGCGTATAAGGCAATTTGTTGGCCGAGATACCCTGCAAGTCATTAATCAGATAAGCTCGGCTAAAGATAGTCGTTTTATTAGACGAACGCAGACGACGAAAATATATTTAGAACAAGTGCCATCGTAATCGCGTATCGTATTGCGTCTCTGTATTACTTTCGATTTCAGTGTTGGGTATCTTGCAGTTCGACAAGTTTTAACAAACATATTTGCATTATCTTTGCGGCTATCGAGTGCTTGTCGGATCCGTAATTATATGTGCGGTTCAGAGGTGCTTTTTTTTTGTTCACTTGATTGCCACACACTCGAGAAATCATTGGAGATGTTGCCAAAATAATTGCAGTCGAACAGATCTCAATTGATCAATACAGATTTGAATCGAATCGATTCATACGTGTCTCGCATGTGACTGATGTAGCACGTGTCAGCCGTCAACGGGATCTATATTCTAGTGTCGATCAAGAAGTTCAACAACCAATATACAATCTTAATACAAATGCAAACATTTCGACAAAGATGAACAAATCATTAATAACACTTTTTTTTTTGTTAACCAGTTTGTTTTGGTTGTTATGTCATTGAACCTTTGAACAGAACCGATTCGACTTGTTCCCGTTCTCAATTTCGTTGGGCAATTTTGCGAATTTGTCGAATAATTAATACTTTCGCTAATGCCGAATGCAACGCCATATATGCTCTTTAATTTGCAAATGATATATGGTAAAAATTCAATTTCATGCAGAAATGTATTTTTAGCAATATAAAAAAAATGTGACAAAATATTCAATAAGAAATAGCGACTAAAACGATGAATTTGGGATTGAATCCCTGGCATACGAGTACGTAACATATTTAGATATAAATAATTTATAAATATACTGTAGACGTTTCCGAATAAGGGCCGAGATTAAATTTATCGGTCTTGGGACTTTCCTATTAGAAAAGCCTCAAGCATTTCCTTTTCATGGGAAATCGATAATAAATCCGTTTGATTCAAACAATTGAATAAATCTAACGCTAGTGGAGAGAATCGTGCGCAAGCAATGATCGTTAATTCAATTATATATAATTCTTATAATAGAATCCGATAATTTTCAGACTTGTTTTTATCAGTCTAAACTCAAGCGACATTCGCAAGTGCAAGTGCCTCTGCAATTGACTGATAAGGGTGAAAGTCTGCAAGATTAAGAGGTTAACGACACCAAGATAGACGACTTAGGTATAATCAAAATATTATGAGTTTAATTGCGAGCAAACGCAGACGACGACTGCCCGAAATAAATGATAAAATATGCCTCAAATTAATAAAAATGTTAAGGAAATGCTGAACAAAACCCGAAAAAGCACAAACTGAAGAAACCGAAACATTTCAATGACAATTGGCACGCTTCACTGAAGCGATCCACAAGGAAAGAGCAGCCACTCAGGGGGAAGTCGACGGCAGGGCGTGGGCGATGATGAACTGCCCAACCCAGCCCAAGCCAGCCAGAAGTCAGAAGAGAGTTGCCCAGGCTGTTGTTGCCCTGCCTCTGCCTGTGCCTGTGGCTGTGGCTGGCCAAGAAACGGCACTTTTGATGCGTGCGGCGAGTTCATTCACAAGCAGCACAGGCACAAAATGTGGCTACGGTGCAATGAAATTGAATTGCGTGTAGCGAAATGTGTCGAACGAGTCGCGAGACGAGACGGCGCAAAGGGAGATGCCGCACGCAGAGGCAGCGCGTCAAACGGTGGCATAAAGATACTTTGTAGGCAAGATAAATTAGCCTACAGATGCGAACATGGAGTCGCGTTCGCATCAAGCTCTAAGAGATTTAATCAGCAAATAAATTAAGTTTCTTAGGAAAAAAATTGAGAGCTTATCTATAGCAGTCGTCGATCAATAAGACAAACTGCACTGAGCGCAGTCCTTTCGTGTATCAACTCAAGGAATCTATCAGTAGCTTGCTTTAACAATTTATTCCTTTTAAAGGCACCAATGAGTTGTTGAGTTAATAATTAAATGAATAATATCAATAGGCATTTAAAATTGAAAGTTTCTTTCTAATATTTATGATTTAATTGGGAATGTTTCAACAATTTGTGCCATTTAAGAGCACAAATTAGTTGTCTGCGCATTCAGCAAATATTGATAATTTCATTGGCATCATTAGAAGCCATCCAATCGATTCAATCTTTTACGAGGTGCAAACTACAAATCGCCCAAAACAGATGACATCAATTGATGCTCGACTTGTGCCCACGCACTGTGATCATCGTTCTTGATTCTTGACATCCCGTCGAGCCCAACCCGAATCGCAATCTAAATGACGGCCACCTAAACAAAAGCAAACAATTTGTTAGTTTGCGCCAATTTAATGTTTACTTTGCACTTCAAGCCCATCGACCAATTTGGGCAAATCAAATACAGATACCTAAAACGAAATCGAATGTGAATGTGAATGTGACTGTGACTGTGTATGTGAGCTGGGCGATCTATTAGCACTGGGAAAACCTTTGTCTGCTGCTGTCGACCGTCTGCCATTTGTAGCTATTTGTTCGCTTCTATCTATCAATTAAACCAGCTCGCGTTTTCCCAGGCGCGTTTTAGATAAAGCGGGAGCACACCACGCACTCACCAGCACACACACACACACACACACGCACTTACACACTTGGGCACCCACCCTAACAGAAGAGGCCGGGGCGCACAAGCCCAAGTCGCAACGATGACACCGCTGAATTCAACGGAATCTATTTGTTCCATGGCGTTTCGAGCGGCAATTAAAAATTTCACCAAAATCGAACGGTTGCGCATGATTAGTGCACGAATTTAACAGCGAATTTTTTCAAAAATACCCTGTAGCAAGTGCAGTTGGAGTAGCCGAGTAGACTCAAATATGTTATTTGAGGGAATACTCATAAAGTATATCACATATTCGTCAACTTAAGAATGAAAAGTTGTTGTTTAATTTGGAGATCAATACATGTTTTGGCTACAATAAATATATCAGTCGATATAGTATTAGTTAAAAAGCAACTTAGACTTGGCAAAGGGAAAAAGTATGTGTGAAGGGAAATAATTTAACAATGGAATCATTTATATTACTAATAGGAAGGCATTTCTATCGTAACTCCGGGGTATTGCCCCGTCGAGTAATGTGAACCACCTAAACTAGGCTTTCAGCGTCGATCTACGCCCGCATTGGTGGATCAAAGCACTGAGCACTGAGTCAGCGGGTGGTCGGCGCTGCTAGACACAACAGACAGCGACCGAGAGGCTGAGCGAGACTTGGGACATGGCTGTTGATAGCTCAGTAATGGGTTGTTAGAGTTGCAAAAGGGCAGCGGCAGGGGGTTTGTTTTGGCAGGCGTGTCAGCGAATATGACGAGCAGCCAGGCTGAGGCGGCTGTCAATGTGTCAATATTAATTTAATATGTCAAAAATAAAATGATGCTCGGCCAGCAATTTAAAATTGGATTTCTAATGGGACACTCGAGACGCAGCGCAAATAGAGTTGTAACATGGGTGGGGAAGAACTCAAGTGGTGCCGCCAGGATGTGAATGCTCTGCCACAAACTGTGGCAGATAAGACACCACAAGCATGACAATGACCTCGTCTAGGCCTAGGCCATAACAATTTGTTAATGAGCAAATTACATGGTATTTGCGCATAAATTCCCAGCTCCGATTCCTCGTAAATTACACGCAACACACGCCCTAAAATTCTGATTCACCTCGTACACGCAGGAGAGCACGCCCCCACCACTTGATGGCAGTCGCAACGACGCTGGAAAACTGTTGATGCGTAAAAGGATGCACCCCAAATCGAAAGTATAGTTTGTAGGTAAGTGCAAGCAAGTACTTAACGTTTCCTTTCGAGATACGAGAGGCCTGCTAGGGTTGTCGGCTCTCGCATAAACATACAAATTTATGGGCATATCTCTATGTCAAGCCAGTGTGATAAGCACGGCCTGGCAGCTCGGCAACTCTGGAGGCAACTTCAATTCGTATCGCACGTGTGCATTCGCCTGCTTCATCTTGCCCCGACCTTAAACTATATGCATGTGGCTTTATCGCCGATTTGTTATCGAATACTGCGTGTTGCATGCAGCAACGGCAACAGCAACAGCAGCAGCAAGGAGGCAGCGCCGTCTCCCTCGGGCAAGCAATTAGGAAAAGTGCAGTTTTATGTGTTTATTTTATATGCTGCACATTCGAGTATTGCGTTGAAGTATGTGTGCCACAGGCAACGTGGCGAGCGGTGAGAGGCACAGCTGTGTGGCCTAACCTATATACATATGGATATGGTATTTGGATATGCTATGCATATTATTCAAGTGGTCGCCCTCTGGGGGCAGCTTGGGCCTCGGGCCCTGCCACTCCTCCTTGCTCCTTGCGACGAGCTGCAGCTCAAATTGTGCGTGCCACAAAGTCGTTGTCGCTGTCGCTGTCGTTGCCGTTGTCGGTCATGCCGTTGTTGCTGCCACGGCGCTATCACACCCGAAACCCCTAAGGGTTGCACAGCTGAGCCTTCGCAACGTGGACGCGTCGAGGGGGCGTGTAACCGACACCAATGACAACAAATAGACAGACAGTCGGGGAAGAAGCTTCAACTGCCTTTTCTAGGTGTCTTTCAGATTTTCTGCATTTCATTTATTAATGAGCTGAGCGCGAATGCCTCTTTTGGCCACTGATTTATGGGGCATGTGCTGTCAGTGGCATTTGTGTGTGATGCATGTCGTGAGCAGCAACAGCGACCGCAGCGTCGGGTAAGGCTGCCTCCGCTGGTGTCAAAGGGTTCATTAGCACGCCAAAAGGATATTCACACGATGCGCGCGACTCCGTGTGACTTATGTAACTTAATAGGCTGCCACAAAAAAGCGAACGAAACAACTAGCCACTAGATTTTTATCACTCAACATGCCCACACCACCAAAAACAACACACAAACACACACGTAGCGCAAAGGAGTTGACGTCTGCGACGTTGCAAGGCAAACGCAAACAACATGTGGCAATGGCCCAGCCAAATTGTATCCACATGTGTGTGCGACGCGTCGCACTCGCCCCACAATGCTGATCATCATCATTATCAACAGCAGATGCAGCGACGACGACGACGACGACGACGACGACAGTCGCCAGTCGGCGGTGTCAGCAGCAGGGGCAACAACTGAGGCAGGCACCGCTAAACAAATTGAAAAATTTCAAGTCCTCAGCCTCTTGGCGCTCGCAATTGCTCAATCGCCGCATTTTCGCGTGCTCTCGCCCAAGGATGTGGGCCGAAGGGAAGCAAGGGATGGGCAGAGCAGCCACATCAGCAGCAGCAGCAGCGGCAGCAACAACAGTTGACGCTCATAATGAAGTTGCCGCTGACGATGCTGCACACACAGCCAGCGTGCAGAGGCTCAACGAAAAATCAGCTCTCATTGCCGCCAGAGATGCGCAAGAAGCTCAGCGAAAGGGTGAATATCTAAGAGATTCCAATACTCTAGGAATTAAATTGACTTAATTTATAATTGACAGTCTTCAAGTCTTGAATGACAAGTTTTAACTAAACATAAAAGTCTCAATAATAGTCGTATGTTGAATTAATTTAAACACTTATAGAAAATCACAAAACGCAAAAGAAAGTTCAACAAATACAGATAAATTTGTGATCGGCAAAAATGGATCAGGCGATGATTTTGGCACTAGGTGCTTGTAACATTATTTAAAAGAATGCACATTTTTAAATACGTAGCAATTGAAAGATTATTTTCGAAAAGATAACTAATCAAATAACTTAGATTTAGAGCATGAAAGTATTTGGGACAAATTAAAACATCTCATTGGAAGTAGATGACTGTGAATTGTCATTATTGAGCTGCCCTTTAAAATACTACAATTCAACATTAAGAAAAATACATGGTGAATCATCGATAAGTGCAATTACCTACATATTATATATTGTATTTCAAGGAAATGCCAGCTAAAGGAGCAGAGCTCATCACTGGCAGTGCGCAAGCATCTATCTAGATACATTCATACTTATTGGACTGCGCGCCGAGTGCGAGTGGCGCGGAGTGAACCGCGTAAAAGTGACTCGCGGGTGCGCCATGGCCCGGCGACCGAGCGAGCGACCGACCAGCCAGCCAGCCAAGCAACCAACCAGCCAGCCAGCCGGGGTCTCTGCCTCTGTGCCTCACTGCCTCAGTGTCTCACTGCGCATTGCGCACTGCGTGCGGAATTTTCTTTTTTCGAGTTCGGTTCGGTTTTTCGGTGTCGTCAGTCTGTGAGAAAACGTCGGGCTGTTTGGTTGTCTTCAATTTTTCGGCGGTTGTTCAGCGCAGTTCGGTTCGATTCGATTCGGTTCAGTTCAGTCCGCCGCGATTCCTCCTCGGTTAGTTGTCAGTTGTGCCTGGGCGGCCTGTTGGCTTATCGAACGCGTTCGGCTTGTTGCGGGTGGCGGCGACCGTCGCGGAAAACTCTGCGCACCCTCAATGTGAGTGTATCCACAAATATCAGCGAGTGTATATATACGTGTGTGTGTGTGTGTGTGTGCAGTAAGTGGAAAAGCGCGCTGAGCCATCCACCGCACAGTTAAAAAATTTAATTTATTTTTAAGTTATTTATTTTGCTTCAGTGTGGCGCGGTCGGCCTTTTTTCAGTCGCTTTTTATCGGGAATTCTGGATAAAAAGGAAATGCTGCTGCACTCAAACACACACACGCTCGTCCCTCTGCTCGGCGCAAATTGACCATGAATTTGGATGCTGTTTGTTGTTCTAAGGGGGCTTGTGGCAGATATACTTAGATATAGATCTATCTGTCGGCCCCACATGTGAAATGCGAAACAAAATATTCAAAAACGCCAGAGCACGGAAATAAATTGTGAAGAAAGTGTTACAGAAAAAAGCCCAAAGAAAATTGTGTGGAAATGTGGAATAAAAATAAACAAACAAAATGTACTGATAGTGTGTTCGAAATTAAGCAAAACTAAATATGTCACAGCTAAACAATATAATAAAATCATGTAAAATATTGGATACCTCTAAACATTGTTAAATGTGTGCTATTAGGGTAAAATTAAAGCACATTATGCTAAATAAATGATCAACATTTTCAATACGAACGTTGTAATGCAACCTTAAGAGGCCGCATTAACATAAAACTATGGTTGGTCCGCCGAAATTCAATTTCCGGATATCCACATTGTCACGGCTTCCCCCACATAAATGCAGAGACTCATAAAATCGAAATATATTCATCTTGCATTTTTCAATCATAAATCAAAAATCAGAAAACGATGCAGCACGAGCTCTCGAACTGCCGCCGACTTCCACGGAGAAGAGACATTTAGGAAAGTGTCGGAAATCGTTGTGGGCGACCATCTAACGCCTACCAACAAATAGACAAAAAGGTTTAAAATAGCCGCGGCTCCAAAACAGTTTTGACTTATCAAATTGGAATATGGAGATATTGGACTACCAAATGAGATGGCGTTTTGTCCGACTGCCACTAATTTTAATTACCATAAAATATTGAATATGTATCTGGCTAAAATATCTCAGAATTTGTAGAACTTTCTCAAAAATGCAGCTGCACATGCTTCACTTGGATAGCATAGGTGATGCGGTCGTCGTCGCCGTCGTCGTTGCCGCTGCATCTGACAGATACATTTATGTTTATGCATTTTTATGGAAATGCTCGCAGCATGTTGAGAACACGCGTCTGTCATAAAATTGCGCCAGCGATTGTCACATTTGGTTGGCCAAGCATCTCTCAAATTGTATTTTGACTGCCCCAAACGGGCAATAAAACTAATGACAAACAACTTGTGCCGTGCGCGGCACATGTACAAATTAACAAGCCCGAGACAGAGATGAGATGGAAATGGAAATGGAAAAGCTAGACTGCAATTGACCCCCTCAGGATGTCGAACCTGGCGTTGCATTCGCATGCTCTCCCTTTTGACTCTCCGCCATGTAGGGAATAGTGCTGCTCATAATAATGCCGTCGTCCCGTTTGTATTTTTAGCTGCCCGAGAGCGTAAATAATTCATTTTCCAGTCACAGTTGTTGACGTTCGTCGCCGCCGCCGCTGCCGTCGCCGAAAGAGGCAGCAAAGTGACGCCAAGTTGCGGCATAGGGAAAAACGGGAAATGGGGAAATGCTTCCTCTTCATCGTGGATCTCACATCGCATCGCATCGCATTGCATCTCATTCCCGAGGGGATTTTTTCGGATATTCACCCAAGGGATTTGCGTGCTCGCCGCTGTTGATTTGCATTTAAACTTGAAAGTGTTTTTGCGCCCTATTTGGCCTTTTGATATTTCCATCATTTGTGTAGTTTTATTTATAAATCGCCTGGCAGCGGTTGCATTGAACTTTGACTGGCGAAAAACTGTGCGCTGCATTGCAAAAAGCATGAACTAGAAATTCCACTTTGGCAGTTAAACTGCCACAAATATTCAATGTACTTCGTACAATGTTAAGCTGCGTGGCATGCCACTTAAGCTGCTTTTTATGGGCGTCTCTCTCACTTGGCCCAAAATATAATAAATTTTACTCAGCGCCATCGCAGTCGCTGCGCAGTCTCAACTGAAGTGGTTGCAGCTTAGCTCCGTCAAGAGCAGGGGCAGCGGGAACCGGCAGGCGGTGGCTGCAACTCAATTAAGTGTCCATAAAATATCCAGATACGCTAATCAATGATATATATGTATGTTCCGTCTGTCTTTCTACAAATTGCTTGTGCTTTGGTATGTGCCAAGCAAATACTCGATTTGTACTTTGGCATCAAAAATAAATCAGACTGCAGAAGAACTATAACAATAAATGTATAATAAATCAACAAACAATTGTTCCCAATAGAACTTTTGAACAAAATGCAAGTGCAGTTTAAATGGAATGCTTCAAGCATTTGAAAGTATATAAAATCTGAAATATATTTTTCTGTAAGCTCATAAAACTACACACAATTGAACTCTGCTGAATGTTGGGGTATTAAATGATTTAATTGTGCATTTAAATTTGATAATAAAAACAAATTAAGTGGCCTCCGAGCCTAAATGAGCCACATGAGTCCCATCAAATTGCGTATAAATCAAAACAATAAACATTTAAAATATTAAAGCAAAATGTTGATTTTCATCTACAGCGCGCAGACAGAGAGATAAACAACGAAAGTTTCAAAACGAAAACTGCGAAAGAAAAATCAAGTGTTCGATGTGTGAAGTGTGAACGATGCGGCAAAGCCAAATTGAAACGTAATCAAGCAAAAGATTGCGATATTGAAGGCAGTGCCTCAGCAGACACCAGGAGCTTCAAAGGGAGGCCCTCTACAAGTGCGGTTGACTGTCTGTCCGTCTGTCTATCTGTCCGCGGCTACTGGCCCCCTAGTGCAAACGCATGAGTTCTGTCAACGAAATGACACGCAGCATCTGTCTATGTAGCCGTAGACCAGGACGTGCTGCTGTGTCTCAGTTGTTGCTATTTTTATGAGCACACACAGACAGACAAACGCGCGCACTAAGAGACACACTGTGTAGACGACGACGGATGCGTGGCCCCATGAAAAATCAATTAACACGCAGAATTATTAAAAACGACGAAAACCAAAAAGAAAATAAGTGAATATAAACACAGCACACAACCAAGGAAGAAAAACGAATCAACTGCGAGTACTACACTCTCTGGGCTAGTTGGCAACTCGTTGGGGGCAGCCAAGTGATCTTCGGCAGCACAAATCGTTGGAAACTTCAAAGCAGCTGCAGCGCAATGTCGCGCCTCTGCGGATTTGGATTTGGATTTGGATATGGATTCCTAGTGCTGGCCATGCTGCAGCTGCTGCAGACGGCCGCGTCTATGAAAGGTAAGTGGAGACGGAGCGAGCGGGGACAGGACAGGACAGGACAGTTAATTAAATGTTACGCTCTTGAAATCACAGTCGGTAGCTGCGACACACAGAACTTAATACGAGTAACGAGCGCACCGAGTGCGGCATAAACATGCGATTTATCATGGCAAATGATCAACGCACGATTTATGCTCATTACAAATATGGCCAGCCACGAATTGGCCACAAAACACTCGAGCAAGCAGAAGCTGCTCGCCGCTGAGCCGCCGCGTTTGCCGGCAACGTGGGCAATGTCCAAATCGCATTTACTTAGCTGCCAACAAATAAATAAAAGTCAAAATAAAGAGTTGCAAATGGTGCAGTCACAGTGGGCAGCAATATGCCAAATAGCGAACAGCAGCTTCTGCACAGTGTGCAACAAGTGTGGCACATGCAAAACCAAACTCAACTTTCTAGCAGTCTGCATCCTTGACGTGTGAGTGGGCAGCCTTTAGAAGCTGACTAATAGTAACAAAAATCAGATAATAATTTCTCAATTGTAAGTAAGCTGGACAACAAATTCAATTGACTTCTGCTAGATAGCATCGGAGTCTGGAAATATTATGAATTTCTCTTGCTAAATAATTCATGCTTTTTGTGAATCAATGCAAATTTCTGTTTCTAATTTGTTAAATCTACCAAACTGAAAATTAATTTATGTTTTCGAACAAGCAAGCTGTTGAATAATAGCAAATGCTATTCAGCAATTGATAGCCCCAATATAAATTTAAAAATTCGTTATAGAGCTGCTTTTTCGGTCAATTTTCCGCTCAGTTTTAGGCAATTTCCTGGCCAAGCCCGTGTCCAAATTGTGCAACTGTTGTTGCGACTGTGATTGGTCTTGTGCCAGTTTTTGCCATTTTGTTAGTTAGGGCGCAACTTTCCCAAGCTCTGCGCGAGCGATTCAGAGTAACCACAGTCCCATCCATAGCCTGGCCGCAAAATCCAACTACTTAACTACAATGCGGCGTCGCAGTGCACTTAACGCATTTTTCACGCTTGACATTTGACTTGAGGCGCACTTTTGTTGTTGTCGATGTCTCCACTTCGTTTCCATCTTGCCGCTGCGGCACACCACAAAAACGTTGCAAGCCACAAATACACAAAACGCAAACGCACACACTAAGTAAGCTGCCATGCTCTTAATTCTCGACACTATATATCTATGTATATATGCATATAGAAGCTGAAGTATATGTTCGTATGTACGCATACGAGTATAAAGTATTTTTGGTTGTTTGGTCTTGGGGCGCAAATGTATTTTTAATGATATTTTTAGTTGGCACGTGACGTCACTTTGGAAGACACACAACACACAACGTCGCATGATTCATTCGCGATCCCGATTCGCGGGCACTCGCTGCGAATTTTCACGCTCTCTTTTTTATTTGCTTTTTGTGGTTCATTTGAATTTTCACAGAACTTTTATTTATACAGCATAAAATGTAAATCATTTACACGCGCAACGCATTGTGCCAATTTTAACACTGTTAACACACACAAACGTATCTCTATCTGTAGCTGTATCTGTATCTGTATCTGTGTGTTTGTGGCTGTGGCAGTAGCCGACTGGTGTGAGAATCTGGCGCGCCATATGCTGCTGTTCTCTTGATTATTCATTATTTTCATACCCTCTGCACGCAGAGTCCACGACCAGGAGTATTGCCTACTCCCATTCTTCATTATTAATTTCAATCTGACTTCGATACATTTCAATTAAGTAGCACACAATTACAACTGCGTTGCATTCACGTCTTGTGCCTTTGTAGATCTGTCTATAGGGTATACAGATTTAAGTACAAGTTGCTCTACTATAATCTACATGATGATCGAGAACTCATCAAAAGAATTGTGGCCGAGCAAAAAGAAAATAATTTTATAAATATTTAAAGTACACTGCTAAATAGCTGGCATACTTTAGCCGCACTTTTGATCGGAACGAACTAGTACACAGAACAAACAGCTCTCCCCTGTCTTCCTACAATCAAAGCTCAATCAATTCTTAGATTGCAAGTGGAATTGAGGGTATTTAACACTCCTGCTTTCACTTCCACATGTCCCACAATAAATAACACATGTCAGCTAACTGCTCGCCAAAACTCAAGCAGACTCAAAATGCATTTTGGCGACATCCGTTGTCCATTGTCAACTGTCAACGCCACCGGAATTGAGTCATATGGGAATTTGTCTTTACGAGTTGTCGATTGTCATTGATGGGCGGCAGAGAAAAACGAAACAAATGAGTGGAAAGAGTCAAAGGCATACTTATAATTGAATTTTATGTGGCCCCGAAGTCTAATTAGGGTGCGATGCGACTCTCCATGCAGCATTCCATATGCAACATGTTTATCTGGCGTGGCCTGGTATGCCATAAAATGCAATGCTAAGGCAAATGGGTTCTCAAATGTGTTTGCTGTATGGCCATGGCGGGTTTATTTGATTTAAATTGATCTCTAAAGCCGTAGAATGAAGCTATAAAATGTATGGAATAGTCGCCCCCCGGGGAACAAATGATAATGCCTGAGAAAGTGCTTCAACTCTCTCGCTGCGATGGCGCAGTCTACCATACTATAAAGATCCAGTTGGATCTGTGAACTATGATTGAAAGTAAGAGTGAGCCATAAAAATTGATGGCGGCAATAACATGTGCTAACAATGATAATTAACAAAGTTATAAAGCCGGCTTTGGCAACATCCAGCCGCATTCCAAGTTGAAATTGAAAGCGCAGCAATTGAAGAATAATCCAGCAAATAAACAATAATCTTGGCGATTAATTGAAATAAAGATACTATTTTCAGAAATATGCTTGACAATTAAAAAGTCTTGGAATATTCAAAAAGCATAAAAGTTTTGAGAAATGCATTTAGTCGAAATTAAACTAGCAATTAGTTCGAGTCCATAAAATGGGAGACACAAGTCAATAAATTCGGTGTGCCATTCGGCGAAAAGCACGAAGTTGGCTCACAAATCACACAGGCAGTGACATTATTGGGGAAATTAGCCGAAAGGGAAATGCATGGGAAATTATAAATTGTCAATGCCAGCAGAAATGTTGTAGTGAATGCCATGAAACATGAAATACAAGCGAAATACGAATACCTGCAGGCCACCGAAGCAACATTAATTAAAAGCCCCAAAAGAAAAATGGAAAATGCCGATGCTGCTGCTGCTGCTGCTATTGCTGCTGTGTGGCCATCAAAGGAGAGCTGGAAACACTAAACGCGACATATAACTCAAATAAAATAAACATTGGCCGGAACATAAATATGCGCTTGCCGCGGCTACCTTAGCCGGGCGGCACAAGTTGCCTGGCTACATGCTGCACGTTGCAAGCGACAGAGATGAACATAAATTTGACATTAGGTAGATAGCGAGGGAGCCAGCATTCAGCATCGAGCTGCGTGCAGCGAGTGGAGAGTGTGGTCCATATCAAGCTGCAACGCATCTGTTGCCATAATTCTTGGCAGCGCAAGTTATGAGCTGGCAGCGCGTTGGTGTTGCCTGATGATGTCTCATTTGTTGCTGCCGCCGACTGTCGACTGCTCACTGCTCACTGCTCACCGCTGATTGCCAACAGCCGACTGACGACTGCCGCCTGCCGACTGCTGACTGCCGAATGCAAATTGCCTTTGTTGCTGTTGCAGTTTTGTTTATTCAACGCCTGCGCATCTTTTTTCAATTCGACGTTTGATTCCATAACAAACCGTAACGATAGCCTAATCTGGGTCAACACGACGCGTTGGGAAAGTGTTTTTTAGGTTTTCCGCCACGTTTTTTCTTCACTTTTTTCCTTTTCGTTGACGCCTGATTGCTGCTAATTGGCGTCAAAATGGCTCTGCCAACGCAGACAACGTCGACAACGCCGACGCTGATGCCGATCACAGCAGCAATAAAAGAAATTATTTGTTTCTCATTTCGCTTTGTTTATCTTGTTGACGCTTGTCAGTCTGCAGTCCGCAAGTTGTGGCTGCAACATTTGTGTGCAACTGTTGCCACTGTTTGTTCAAGCAGGCAACAAAACACATCTAAATACATCTATGTGGGTTAGGTCAATACAACACAAGCCCCAGATTGGCCACCGTTGTTTGTCCAACAAATTGCTGTCAAAGTTGAGGCTGTCTGCCACTCATGTAAATATTGTTAAATATTGGTACGAAAATAGCACAGATTTGAGCTGCAGCTCTCGCAGAAGCGCCCTCGCAATGTGACAAATTCATTTTCTATATAATTTATTTCACAAGCGACGCACAAAGCAGACAATACAGAACATAAATCATGCCATTGCCTTGAAAAGTGGACGTGAAATGAGAGTGCCAATAGCCAAAGTTAGACGAAGACTGTGTACACTCTCTATAGGACTTGAAGATAAATAAATATGCCAGGGCACAAAGGTACAAAAGACTTGTTCCATATGGAGTTTGTATACAGCGCTTAACAAAATATTAAATACAATTTTAAAATTGAATTCTGGGCGCATTTCTTTGTCGAATTGACGACACTGCCAATAAAAAAGCTGTACACTCTAACAAGCGCAGATCGCACGGAATGAGGGCACGAAATGATATATCTGCAAAGAGAGCAAAGCAAACAAAGCGCACAAGAAACTCGTAATTAAGCAAATCAAGTACAAGATGGATCTGCAGATAGATAAATAAGAGATACGCGTAGATTGACTGCCCTGACTGGACAGACGGACAGACTGAGCAGCTGACAGAGTGCACAGACATTGACTGACAAGCTGACAGGCAGCTGGCCAAAGAGCTGGACAAATTTGTAGTTGCACGTAGTGCGGAGTGCGTCTAATAGGCAGCTCGATTGCCAATCAAATTGGCTGCCCGGTTGCAACATGCCACTGCCTCATGCCCCACGCCACATGCCAGATGGGCGTAGCGCGATTACTCAAACGATACTTGTTTACATTCGCATTGTATCCGATGCGACGTCCATTTCAATTTCATTATCGTATCGTATGTTGTGTTACTGTTACAGTTTCGCTGTTCGGCGATGGCTACGTGTCGATGCCGCTGCAGGAGGCCAAAATGTCAACGAACATACGCGTCAAGTTTCGCACCAAGCAGGAGGATGCATTCCTCTTTCTGGCCGCCGGCCGCACCGATTATTGCCTGCTGCGTCTCGAGAATGGCCTCATCAGTTTCAGCTATAAAATTGAACGGGACGTGGTCCAGGTAAGCGCATTCAACCTGTTGTTGCACACATTCATTTCTCAACTCGCACCATTCCGATTCCGGTTGTTGTCGATTGCAGCTGCGCTCGCCGAAGAAGCAAAAGCTTAACGACTTGGAGTGGCACGATGTGGCCGTGCAGCGTTTCGAGAATAATGTTACCCTGCAGGTGGACGGTCACATCATGCGCAAGCAGCTGCCCGACGATCTGGCGGCCCTCAACGTCCACTTCGGCACCTTTCTCGGCGGCGTTGGCGACTTTACGGCCGCATTCCTCGACGACGTCATCGGCTTTCGCGGCTGCATCTCCGATGTGAGTCGCCTGCTCCAGGCGTCGGCTCAACGAGCCCGCAATTGATGAGTGGCAAGCGACTTATTGTAATTTACTTCGCAGGTCTTTTATAACAACATCAACATCATTAAGCGTGCCAAGGATCGCACTGGCCACACGACCAGCACAGGTGTCGCCTGGACTTGCAGCAATGAGTTCGACGGCGGGGTGCAGGACAGCATCAGCTTCCTCAGCAACGATTCCTTCGCGCTCATGCTCAAGGAGTCGCATGCCGAGGGCGAAACGTAAGTAGCCGCACATTACACAATCCAAAGTCAACACTTTTTTGTGAAGACTTTAAGACGTAGGCAGAAACCTAATAATAGTGTTGAATTTGCGCTTCGAATCAAAAAAGATGGCAATATATTTGCCACTTGGATCACAATATCCGAAAAAGATTTCAACACTATCTGTTTGCAGTTTTGCATCTTAAGGTGTCTTAAGTGATCTTATTTTCGTCACTAATTATTAGTCTCAACTTCCACAACAAATCGCAAAGAATTTCTCTACCACAACAAACAAATGAAACTACAGCATGCATCAAATAAGAGGGCAATATTCATGCCACTTGGATCACCCGATTCGAACAAGATTAGAACACTGTCTAATTACAGTTTGGTATCACTTAAGGTGTCGTATTTCAGTGACTAACTGTTAGCCTCAACCTGCACAACAAATCGCAAAGAATCTCTCTTCCATAACAAACGAATAAGAGAGCAATATCCTTGCCACTCCGGTCACAATATACGATAGTTTAGCATTACATTAGGGTGTCTAATTTCAGTTCCTTACTATTAGTCTAGACAACAAAACTCTCAGATCCCATCTCAACCCTTTTGCTTTGCAGTTTGTCGTTTCAGTTTCGCACGATGATCGAATCAGGCACGTTGTTCTTCAACGGCGGCTACGACTTCATGCTGCTGGAGATCGAGGATCAGCGCCTGAAGCTCACCTTCAACAAGGCGGGCAGCCTGGTGCAGTTCGCAAGCAACGAGTCCATCTCCGACGGCAAGTGGCATCGAGTGCTGCTGCGCTACAACGCGCTGATGGCCGAGCTGGTGCTGGACGATGCACAGGTGCCGTATCTGGGCCAGCATGCGAACGACTCGAAGACGAGCATCAATCTCGAGAAGAGCGTCTTCTTTGGCGGCGTGCAGGAGGAGATGCGTCGCCGACTGATCAACAAAGGGCTGCGCATCAACGAGCTGAGCTTCAAGGGCTGCATTCGCAACATTCTGGTGAACAACCTGCCGCTGGGCTTCGGCGAGATGAGCATCTCCAGGCACCTGGCGCTGGGCTGTGTGTGGAAGTATCCCTGTGTGGAGCACAGTCCCTGCTTGAAGAGCGGCATCTGCAGTCAGCACGGCGTGGACGAGTTCATCTGCTACTGCGACCAGAGCTACTGCATCAAGGCCGACTTTCAGGGGCCTTTCAAGGTGAGTTGCCAGCAGAATCCCTTAGATATATTCTCACTCCCTCGCCTCACAGATCTTTACGGAAACGAGTCCCGAGCTGGAGCTGCTCTATGTCTCGCCCCTGCAGCTACTGGAGGGCGGCACCGCTTTTCTCTCGCCTCACATCATCGAGGTGCTGCTCGACTCGCGGCGCTATCCCAGCCTCAACGAGCACTCCATC
This sequence comes from Drosophila rubida, assembly GCA_035046165.1. NCBI lineage: Eukaryota > Metazoa > Arthropoda > Insecta > Diptera > Drosophilidae > Drosophila > Drosophila rubida. Next base: position 12,424,444 of record JAWNOF010000014.1, on the reverse strand, counting down.
GCCTTCAATGTGGTGCAGCAGCCCAAATATGGCCAGCTGCTGCAGTACTCCGCCGAGAAGTCCAACTTCGTGCCCTGTCGCTCCTTCAATCTCGTAGATCTGGCGACGGACAAGCTCAAGTATGTGCACAACGGCCTGGAGAACTTCAACGATCATGCCACGCTGGACATGCAAATCTTTGGCGACGCCCACAAGATACCCGACAACATCCTGGGCAAGCATCGCTTCCTGCTGCACGCCAACATCACGGCAGTCAATGATCCGCCGCAGTTGCAGCTGCATTCCCACAAAATACTGCGTGTCATCGAGGGTATCGAGCGCATACTCGACGTGGATCTCTTCAACATTGCGGACCCCGACAGCGATCCCAGCGATCTGATCTACACCATAAAGCCCTCCACGGTGTCGCAGGAGGCCTTCGGTCGCTTCATCGTGGGCGGCATTCAAACGATGACCTTCTCGCAGGCCGATGTAAATGACGGCAAAGTCTCGTACCTGTACAACTCGACGACGGCGGAGTCCTTCAGCTATCAGCTGTTGCTGCACGTCTCCGATGGCATTGAGACCAGCGACACCGTCTACTTGCCCGTCTCGGTGCATCCGCTGGAGCTGCGCGTCGTGAACAACACGGGCCTCATCATGATCCACAAGAACTCGCTGCTCCTCACACCAGCCAATCTCTCGATCGGCACCAATGCCGTGGACGAGCACATCGACATACGCTACGACGTGGTGAAGCCCCCGCAGCACGGCGTGCTCCAGCGCCTGCGCCAGATCGACGGCACCTGGGTGAACGTGGAGTGGTTCACCGACAGCCAGCTGCTGTTGGGCCACATTCGCTATCTGCACAACAGCGATTTCCCCTGGCAAGACGAATTCAAGGTGCGTATTTCCAGCGACAAACAGTCGGGCATTCAGCCAAGACACTTGGGAATTCCCTAAGCTGTTGTTCGCTCTTTATGTCCAAAAGCGACACTGACTGAATTTATTGCGCAAGTCGGGAAGACAGCGCCGTAAATTAATTGCATGTCAAAATGCTGATATAATGAGTTTAGGTGTTAAATATTTGCAACCCTTGGGCGACAACAATACTATTGAACAAAGACAACCAATTCAAATTCATGAAATATTTTCATTAGTGAAAACTAGCCAATGGAAATTCCGGAAAATATTATTTCTACCCGTTAGACAAGCAGCAAGTAGTTGCCTAGAAGAGCAACTAATAAGTAAAGAAATGGGCTTCCCATCTAAAGACGTAAATCAATGTTCGATTCGCTTAATAAAAGTAGGCAACATCTAACAAGATTACAGAAGATTAATTGCAACAGTTGCAGTTTAAAACAATATTAGAATATTGGCTCTACAAAAGCTTGATTTTGAATGCTAGGAAGAGATATAGAATAGAATTTAGATATGAATAGACGCATTCTTTAGCCCTTGCTCTAATCATATTCGCACTTCAGACAAGACTAATTTGCAAATCTCTCACAGTTTATTGCCTCGTTTGGCTTCGTGACGACCCAGACTTTCGACTTTCTGAAGATTACTGAAGATTAATTGCAACAGTTGCAGTTTAAAACATTGTTCTTGGCGTTCAATCATATTAGAATATTATTGGCTCTACAAAAGCTTGATCTTGAATGCTAGGTAGAGTTATAGTATAGAATTTAGATATGAATAGACGCATTTGTTAGCCCTTGCTCTAATCATATTCGCACTTCAGACAAGACTAAATTGCAAATCCTTCACAGTTTATTGCCTCGTTTGGCTTCGTGACGACCCAGACTTTCGACTTTCGTATCACATTCACCCGGCTGCGCATTGCGAGCAGCTCGCCCAGTGTGATAGCCATCAATGGGTCACGCGAGTTCCTGCTGACCAGCCAAGTGCTCAACTACGGCACGGTGCCCATCGGCAGCTTTCCGCGCAACGTGATCTACAAGATCAGCAAGCCCACCAAGTACGGCGGCATCTATGTGGAGGGATCGCGCAAGGCGGCCAAGCAGATGGACTCCTTCACACAGCTGGACATTGACAAGCGGCGCATTCACTACAAGACGCACCACAACTGCTACTCGAGTTTCACGGATCACCTGGAGTTTGTGGTGTCGGTGGCCGAGTGCGACGACGTGCTGGGCAAACTGCAGATCATCTTCAATCCACTCGAGGAGCTCATTCACAAGCTGCACTTCCAGAAGTACGAGGAGCTCAAGGTGCAGGAAGGCGAGCGCGCCTTGATCACCAAGAATCACTTCGAAATACGCTTCAACATCTACGAGAGCCTCCAGTTCCACGTTGCGAAGCCGCCGGCTCACGGCCTGGTCTGCAAATACGATGAGCAGACGGGCCTAACAACGCCCGTGGAGCTCTTCACACTGGAGCAGCTGTTCCGCAACGACATCTACTACTGTCACGACGACACGGAGTCCACGCTGGACGGCTTCGAGCTCTTGATACTCTCGGGCGACAAGACGGACCTGCAGTTCGTGGCCAACATGGTGGTGCACATCAAGCTAGTCAACGACAACGAACCCTATCGCAGCGCCGTCGAGCGAGTCTTCCACGTCGTGCGCAATGGCATACGCACCCTCAACCCCACCGTGCTGCAGTATCTCGATGCGGACGTGAACACCAACCACACGGACATCCACTACACGCACGTGTCCAGCACCATTGGTGCCTTCTACAAGTCGGGCCACTACATCGACACCTTCAGCCAGGACGATATTGCCAATCGTCGCATCATGTTCCAGCACAGCGGACCCGACGTCGGCACCGCCTCCTTCATTGTCACAGACCGCGAACACGAGGTGAACGGACAGCTGGAGATTCGCGCCTCGGACCCGTTCGTCTCCATGCTGCCGGCGAACGCCTCGATAGCGCAGGAGGGCAAGTTCGTCATATTGAAGAACAGGGATTTCGTGCTGGAAACCAATTTGGACATGAAGCTCGACGAGATATACTACGAGGTCATCCAGCCGCCCTCCTACGGCATTCTCATGTACCTCAGCGGTCAGCCGGGAGCTCAGGAGCGGGACAACAGCAGCATCATGCACAAGGCCACCAATTTCACTTCGCTGGGCAACTTCACGCACATGGACATTGAGCGCGAACGCTTGGTCTACTGGAACACGGAGATTGCCTCCATGGACAAAGTGAGGTAAGTGTGGGGAAGACTGCAGTATGAGTGGAAACTTGTATGACATTCCTTCTCTACCAGATATCGTGTGCACATCAAGAACATTACGGCGGAGGGTGAAGTCATCTTCCGCATTTATCCCTCAGCCTACTGGGAGCCCTTGCAGGTCAAGCAGAACCACACACTCTACGTGGAGGAGTCCACGAGTGTGCTCATCTCCAGAGACATATTAGAGGTAAGCTTCAGCTTAAAAGTGAATTAGAAGGGAGCACGGGAATGACAAACTAAACACTCAGAGGAAGGCATATCAGGGACCAACATGCAATGCGAAACATTTAAAAAATACTTTCCTATCGACACATAGCTAGCCGTTGAGCTCCCACTAACGTCCAACTTTTAGAAACTATTAATCTTCATAGTAAATGCTATTCTCTGATTCATTTCCTTGACAGCGATCGCATATTAAGAAAATCCCTAAAATTGTGACTATGATTTTGAAATTTTCTTTGATTTCTCACTCAGGTCGTGCATCCCAACATCTCGCCGGGCGACATCACCTTCCTGGTGACCTCCTCGCCCATGCACGGCTACCTGGAGATGCAGTCCATGTCCTTCGACGATGAATACAACTGCAAGGTCTTCGACCAATCCTCCGTCAACACTGAGAAAATGTTCTACATCCAGGCGGGCGTCAATCAGTCCACGGACTACTTTGTCGTCGACGTGACCAACGGCATCACGTGGCTCCGCCATCTGATGCTCAAGATCGTCATTATTCCCGACAAGCTCTACATGCACACAAACACCATCTCGGTGGTGGAGGGCAAGTCAGTGCAACTAGCTGCCACGGATATACAACCCTACTCGGAGTACTATCGCGGCAAGATCTTGGAGTACATTGTCAGCGTCACGCCCAGTTCGGGTCACATACTCGCAGGCAGCTCGAAGGTGAAGCGATTCACGCAAAAGCAACTGGAGCAGGGCAGCATTCAGTATGTGCACAACGACAGTGAGAACGCCACCGACACGCTGACCATGGTGGCCATGGCCAGGAACAAGGAGAGCGTGCCCTTCGAGCTGGAGTTTGCCGTAGTTCCCGTCAACGATGAGGAGCCCATGATGGTGACCAACACGGGACTGCAGGTGTGGAACGGCGGACGCTATGTGATCAAGAATACAGATCTACGTAAGCTGAATGCATTCCCAATCTTTTCTATTTAATCAATGACTATTTGCTTCCTCTTTAGTTGCTCAGGATTATGATACGCCGCCAGAGAACCTCACCTACATAGTGCACTACATTTACGGTGGTTACTTGGCCGAAAAGTCGTCCGCTCTGCAGAAGATCGATCACTTCACACAGGCCCAGATCAATGCCGAGAAAATACTCTTCATACACAATACGAACTCGAAGAGAAACGAGCTCTCGTTTCTGGTCACCGACGGACTCTTCAACACCAGCAGCCAGCTGCTCAACATCGAAATCAAACCCATCGAGATTCTGGCCGAGCACAATGAAAACTTGCACGTCTTCCCGCTGACCAAGAAGCAAATACTTCGCGATCACCTGCACTTCAAGTGCTCTGACGAGGAGCGCGAAATACGCTACAATATTACAGTGCCTCCCAATTTGGGGCGCATCGTCAACGAGTTCTTGGGCAACGGCTATGCCAAGGAGATCAGCGAGTTCACCCAGACCGACGTGGACAATGGACACATCTTCTATGAGCACACTGCCGTCATCATGGAGTTTCGCATCAATGACTCCTTCTTCTTCGACGTGGTCGCCGAGCGCAGTGATCGCTTATTGGACCAAAAGTTCAATATTGAAATCTCTGTATCATCGGGCGGACTACTGAGATTTCTGCCCGTTTCCAAACTAAATGTGGACGAGGGCGCCTCAGTGCCCATTAAGCTGGACTTCTCCAAGATCTTGGAGTATTTGAAAACGCGCGCTGGCATCAACAACCCCGAGCTGTTCATCGAGGCCGCACAGAAGCCCACGCACGGCACCATTGGATTGGGGCACGAATTCAAGGCAATGCAGCGCTACCATCCCAGCGACTTCTTTACCAAGAAAGTCTACTACATACACGATCACACGGACACGCTGGAGGATACCATACTCATGGGAGTCTACCTAACACAAGGGTGAGTGCATTTCAGGTTAAGGTTTAAGGCATGAAAAGGAGAAAAAGGTATTGTAAAAGTATTTGCCAATGTCTAGAAAATATTCCAATAACTTTTTGCAGTGCAATGCATCTAAGACATTAAGTTGCCTTGAGAACATTCATTGCCCAAGGGACATTATGAATTCAGCGGGAAAATAGCCAAGTTGGCAGCTTAAATTAAAATCGTCTTTTCTCTCCACTTGCAGCAACATTTTCCTCTGCAATCTGACCATACCCGTCTCCATCAACCCCATCAACGATCAACCCTTTCAATTGATTACACACTTACCCCAGATGACGGTAGTCGAGGGCGAGAACCGCACCATCACTCGCGACGCGCTGCTCACCGAGGACAAGGACACGCCGCCCGAGGAGATCATCTACGATGTGATGAGTGGTCCCACGCTCGGAGTGCTCAAGAAACTCAACAGCAATGGCCAACCGGAGGATCTGCTGGTCTTTTCCAATCAGTTCACGCAGGCGGACATCAACAACGATCGCATCATCTATGTGCACTTTGGCCAGCCGCAGTCGACCACGTTCTGCTTCACAGTCACCGACGGTCAGTTCAATCCGGCCTATGAGATCTTCACCATCAAAGTGGCGCCCATAAGCCTGCAGCCAGCCAGCACACAGACGCCAGTGACGCTGCAACAGGGCACAGACAAGGCCTTCATGCGGCTGGAGCACATTGGAGTCAACACAAATGTGCAGCTGGAGCGGCTGGCCTACAACATTTCCAACTCGCCGCTCTATGGCATACTCTTGTACAAGAACCAGCCCACGTTGCGCTTCAATCAGCAGCTGCTGGAGACGGCACAGATCACGTATATGCTGACAGAATCGCTGCGCTCCAACGACACGTTCCAGATCAGCGCCTATGTGCCGGGCACCAACTATGTGGCTCAAGTGGACGTGCTGGTCGTGGTCGAGCCGGTGATAAAGATCAAGGACATTGCCATGCGCGAGGCAGAGTCCACAGCGACTGCAGCGGGCAGCAAGATGCGACTCTCGAGCGCGCTGGTCAATGACAATCCGCTCTCGCTGAAGCTGAACAAATTCAATCCCAAGTTCGTCATCACTCGCATGCCAGCGACGGGGCAGCTGCGCAAGATTATACGCAGCACCAGCGCCTTAGGTGAGCAAAACGAGCGCTCCACGAATATCTTTTCGTTCAAGGAGCTGCGCAGTGGCGTCGTCTACTTTGTGCCGCATGCGGCGGTGGATGAAACGGTGGCGGAAAGCGACAGCTTTGACTATCAGCTCATTATCAAGACGGTGCAGCCGGCACAGGGCACTGTGCACATCGAGTATCGCGCGCAGCCGCAGGAAACGGAGACAGTGAAGCTGGGCAATGCGAATATATCCATCAATTATCTGGCCGTTGGCTGTGCGCTCATTATTGTTTTGATTTTCCTGCTGATTGTGCTGCTGCTGCTGAGGATGCGTGGCATGCGCAAGCGCAAGGCTGACATCTCCAAGGATCAGCCGCCTGCTTTGCCCTGCCCACCCGACTTGACGTCGGTGAGTCCGCAGCATCTGCATCACCATCATCATCATAACTACGCCAGTTCCGAGGCAGACTCTGTGCCCGCCACGGGCAACTCGACGCCGCTGCCCGGCTTCAGCAATATACCGCACTGCAAGATCATACCGGTGGAATCGTATAAGCACGAGTATCCCGACTACGATCCCGACGAGGACGAGACGGACGATCAGTGCGACCCGCAGCAAATGATGTTGCCGCAACGCTACAATCCCTATCATGTGGATCACGATGCCTGGAGCTCGTCCTGCGACATGGCCAACGATTTTGCAGGCTACGCTTCGGTGCCGCAAAGCATCTCCATATCCGGTTCCGTTAGTTCGCCGCCTTCGGCGCCGCCCACGAATCCGTTGTTGCGTCGAAATCAGTATTGGGTCTGAAAGCGAAATTCGAGATTAGTTAACATATTTATTTAGGTTTAGTTGTACGTACGTTTAAGGCTGATTTATGAGATTCGCACTCACTCTTCTAGTTGGTAAGCAAAATGGACTTTGTTAGTTTTTATTCAGCATTTTTTCTACTGCGAAAAGCAATTGCGCCATTTAATTCAGCAGCCATATCGAAATAACATATTTATGTGTAGGAGTTTCACTCGTCCTAGCCTGTAACATTTGCCAACTTTCAATATTAGCCAAGTTAAGTCTTCTATTGCAAATTATTTGAATAAATGACAATATTTTTTAAGCTTACCCACGCTATTGTTTAGTGGCAGTATTCTTTAACGCTGTAATCCAACTGGCAGATTCTGGCAGCCAGCGCTACTTTGCGTCACATTTTAAAGTTTAATACATTTTAACAACTTTTGCCAATTGTTAATTATTTTAAATAACAACTTTAGCAAAGAATTTATCCCGCTTTGCGCTTTTGCTGACGAGCAGTGTGACCGCAACGATAACAATAAAAATACCAACTAGTCTAAAAATAAATATCAAGCTCTACATCGGCCGACCGCCACAATGCATCGATCATTGCCATTTATCGAAATCATGTTGTTCAAAAGTTTATTTTTAAATTATGTATTTTTCAACTGCATTCAATTGCTTAATGGGTTTACAAATATTTAATATCACTAGTTTCAATGTGATGCACACTGTTTCGTTTGCTTAAGCAGTTGCTGTGTGAATTGATGATGCATAAATTTAAAATGTAGGTGGTGCGCTTGTTGTGCCAGGCTTGTCGGCAACGGGCGTCACAACCATGGCCTGATTATCATATCCACAGTTGTAGCCGATTTCAGTAACAACTGTTGTAGGAGTAGTGCTATTCTCAGCAGGATAGCGCGTACTCACTGGCGTCGCCATGGTCACCACAGATCCTTCAGCAGCGTCTGTTGTCGGTTGTAAAATGGAAAATTGCACTGTAAATGATTTGTTTGCACAGGTAGAGAGCATCACTTACCTGCCACACTGTAGATCTGAGACGGCGCCCGTTCAATGTCACGGTTTATGGCATTGAAATTCTGTATAGTTGTGGCATTGAGATCCTTGCCGTTGTTCGGATACGGCTTCGAGATGAGACGGGACAGCAACTTTTGAATGCAGCGCTTGTGGCGCAACCAGCTGAGGCACTTGAGCAGATAGTGTATGGCAATCATGATGAGCAGTATGCTCAGCAGCAGCAAAATCAAATTCACTCTGCTCTTGATGCTGTGTATCTCCGAATTCAGCTGCTCGTATTTGTTGAACGCTGTGATGGAGACCGAAAAGCAGTCGATTAATATAACGTGAATACAGATTTTAAAGAGAAACTTTATTTATTGAGTGAAGCTGCTAAATATTAAATTTATTTTAGTCTTTTAATTCGTTTAACCGCTCGACTTCACACTCGAATTCACATTAAAAATAATTGTTGAGGCAACCTACGTTGTAGCTCGATAACGTAATTATAAATGCCTACTTTGATGCATTTGATTTCAACTACTTGACAGTCCTATCTCTGATTATGTGAATTTGGCTTGGACTTTTTGCAAGCCCTACTAGATCTACAAACTTTGCGCTGCTTGACATTTTATTTGGTTTTATCTGAACCCTATAAGCCGCAAAATGCCGAGTTATCACCTTTGGGCTCCCACGGCAGACTTTACGATTATTTGCATATTCAGCACCAAACAATGAGCTAATCAAGTGTTAAAAATAAAACAATTAACCGCTTGGAAAACCAATTATGATGCAATCGATGGGGAATGCATGTAATTGCAGCCCCACTCACCTGAGCATTCCTGGACACACGTATCCGCCTGATAGTTGTGCGAGCTGACGTTACAAATGCCAGCACATGGCATGCAGTTCTCCGCAAAGTTGGAGCAGTATTCGTCCACCACATGGCAGAGCTTGCCAAAGCAGTCCCGGCTCGCAGCGGCGCGATTCCCCTCGCCCGCCGCTGCAGTGACCAGCGAGAAGCTGGGCAGCAGCGAGGCGCCGATGGAGAGATTCAATGGACGCATCTCCTTGGCAGGCATTCGAAAGATGATTCCGTGATTTATTGGCAAATTAATTCTGCTGGCGTGATTTAGCTTTGTGGGTGTCGCCTCGTTGGTGTTGCCGTTGTTTACATAACGTTAACAAGCGCCAATATATGTTTCTGCAGTTTTTTGTTGATTCGCAGCCACTTGGCTATGATTCATAACTCCGCCTCGCCCCTCTCTCTCTCTCTCAATATCTCTGTCTCTTGTCCCTGTGTGCCCGCGACGAACTTCTTTCTTTAATTGTTGGCTTCGTTTCGGCTGCGCTGCGTTCCACCTTTGCTCGGCGTGTGTGTGTGAGCCTATTTTAAAACTTGTTTTGAAGCGGCCAAGTGCTGCAGTGTTGACGCTTTTGGCGATCGCACAGCGGCTCTTAGTAGCAACTGCACTTTGATTTCTATTATTTTATTAACGCCCAGCAATAATCTGAGCAAACTTATTTTATTGCTTATTTGTTTTAGTAATTTACACGCAATTCATCCAACGGCAGCCGCTTGCGACTCGCTTTCAGCCACACTCAAGTCAGAACTGGCAACAGCGACGATCTCGCCGCGAACTGTTACCAACAACAGCTCAGCACACACACAGAGACAGACACAGATACACACACAGATACAGAGTCACGCACACATTGGAGAAGCCAGTCACCAATACACGGAGACACATTAGCGAAATGTGCTCAACGAGTTGACTTGACTTTTGTTTATTTTTGTTTACTCGAATGTATCTGGTATCTGTGAGTACGTGTATCTTTCTATGAGGCTGCCTGACATCGACAGGTAGACGAGCATCGATATAGGTGTAGATATTGGTCACTGAGATTCGTTTGAAATTTGTTTCGATACTTTTTGAGTGCATACTTTGTACCCGCTCTTCGCATACAACAATTAAAAATTGACACCTGATTTGTCGGTTGACTCACGCACGGATGCCGAGAGATCGGCGCATTTTTATGAATGAAACTGAAACTTATTTATAAACAATATTTGTAGATATCAAGAAATTGACTCTGACGTCGGCCGACCGCGATTTTTAAGGCAGTTGCAAGGTATTATTAGTATATACATCGGAATTTATTAGCTCGATTAAAAACTATGGCATCAACTTACTAGAAGCTCCCTGCTTCTCAATTGTTTTTCATAGAAGTCATGAGCACAAAATGTGCAAACACTTACGTTACACCTAATACTCAACATTATAAACAACAGTCGTCACGGATGCGTTTTATTTGCTTTATATAATAAATCTTGAGACGAGTGCTGCAATAAAGGTTTGACAACAGCTGGACACAGTTTGAGGCATGGTGTGAAACTTGGCTAAGACTTAGCTACCATGTCTATATGCTCAACAGATTTCAGGGAAATAAGAAATAATCAAAAATAAAACAAAACAAAAGGCTTAACGCATTCATTATTATTAAATCATTTAACAATATTAATAAGTTTAACTTGGCTCATTTAACAATATTCATTAGTTTAATTTGGCAATCGTTGATCTAATGAGTGACTCTTTTGTGCTCGCAATTGGCAGCACTTTTTAATCAAAATCTCACGGCGCGCACAACTCCAGCGAATGTATACTATATTTAGCGCAAGTCAACAAACTTATTATATTATTTAATGATACAAAGTTGCTGAAAACAACAGAATTAGCAACAATTGAAAACATTTAATTGTCTGCATAAAGAAATATGCAAGTTCTCGATAGTTACAGTTGGTAATTGAGCAAGTGGTATATTTGGTATTTTTTGTGACTTTAAATAGCACATTTTGGAAGCTCGCTTGCGGTCACCTCGCAGGCAAGCCAAACGCTTGCCCGCATTCGTTTGAGCGGCTTTCGCTTGTTGCAGGTCTGTGAGCGCGTCAATGCGACTGCGACGACGACGACGGCATAAGAGCGACGGTGCTGCCAATTAAAAAAAGGCAGCAATTGCTAGCTACGGACGAAGCAAGTTCTTTGGTTGGTGGGGCAGATATAAAATTGCAGCTGCCATCGACGCGCGCCTTGTTTGTGTATTATGTTGTGTTATGTTTTGAGTTCGTGTTGTCGGTGTGAAATTTATAAATAAATCGCGTGGCGTGAAAGTGAAATGCGTTGCAAGCAGCATAACTAAGTGCGTGTGGATGCCGCATATCCCAGTCTCAGTCTCAAGAGCATCGTGCACCATAATAAACGAGCGCAACTAAAGCGACGCAATTAAGTGAAAAAATTTCTAAAAAATCAAGTCAGGTTTTTGCGCCATCTCTTTCTCCCACTCTCGCACTCACACACGCATACACTCTTGCTACGGCTTCTATTGTTTATCTATTGAAAGCGACGCCGTGTCGCTGCGCTCTTTCCACAAAAACAACAACCACAAGTTCTGCGACAGTGCTGCTTCGCTCAACTGGAAGCTAGGCGCGGCAGCATCAAACTCAAAAACTGAAACTGAAGCGCTTAGCATAAACGAGCAGCAACTGCAACAACAACACTGCGTCCTTGAGCTCATAATTTAAACACCTGTTCAAGCGAAGCAACAACAACAACAGCAGCAGCAGCAGTAAGAGAGCGGGGAAAAAGCATTTCGTGTTCTGCTCTCTCACTCTCACTCGCAGCAAAATGAATAATTTCACAACAACAACGGCCGCCGTGCCCAAAAAGGAATCACTGCCACGATCAGGACATGTTAATGAGGGTAAGCAACAACAGCAACAAGAACAACATGAGCTCTTTGGGTTCTTTTGCCTGAGCGAACAAATTATTTTCGTATCACTTCAAATTGGTTGCTCATGAGCATAAAAAGTGATGGAAGTGGAGAGGGAGACTTGTAAATTAGTTGGGGTGAATTTAAAAATGTTACGCTCTCTGTAGTTGTTCTTGTCTTTTTTTAGAATCGTTAATTACAGCGAGCAGGAAGTGGCACATACGAACTCTAATTGCCGACACTTCTTTAGTAGGCAGATCGGTGTCTAAAATAGATAGTTGAATAATTACAGCAATTTGCCTATATATCAAGAATGTCTTTAATCATTATTGAAGCTTTGCAACACCTGGCAAAGAGACGACACTTAGTCTTTACAATCAAAATGAAGTTATTTATTCACTCGATTCATATTTTAAATCATTGTTCTAACTAATCCAATGCTTAAAATGCTCTGTCGTTTTAAAACACGCCCCATTAATCACATTTCTGATTCAATATTTGAATAATCTGCAAATAGCAGCGAAACCATACCTAGACTATTTCCAAGAAAATAGGTTCTAGTTAAACCGCAAAATGCCTCGACATGACAAGCCGCACGTTTCACACACGAAACGAATGAAAAGCTTATATAACAAATAATAAATATTTACATGAATATCATATTTGTTGCGGCATGGCATAGAAGTCATAACAAACAATGGCATTAAATTTGTTACTTCATTCCACTCAAGGCGCACACAAGAGTATCCATAATTGGGGGCTCTATAATGAAATGTGGCCGTGGGGGAAATTGAAACTGTGACTGCATCGAAGTCTCGAGTCTTGGGGATCAATTAAAAAAGTTCACGTTGCGAAAGACGGCGACAAAAAACTTGTTGTCTCTTGCCGGTTGCGAGGGCCCCAACAAAAAAAAAAGGCATTTTAGTCATCATTTTTGTTATGCTAATCAAACGAAAGATGCGGAGAAACTTTCTCGACCTGTCGCAAAAGGGGTTGCTGGCAATTCGTAGTTGGGTCTCTGTTGCTGGTTTGAAAGTTTTTCATGAAACGATAAACAACAACAATGACCTGCCAGTCAGCAGCAGGGCAGGCCAGCGACAGACAAATTAAACATACAACATTAGACTAAAAATGAAATGAGAGAAATAACAGCATAATGCCGAACTGAAACCGAAAATAAACAAAATAAATGCAAACAGTTGTAGTGCGAGCGCTTTGAAAGGGAAAATGAGGTGCAAAAATGTGCTGCGAGCACTTTCCATTTGATGAGTAGACACAGACACAGAGACAGAGACAGAGACGGGCACAGGCACGCGAGCGAAGAATAAAGTAAGAAACTCAAAGAGCTTGCCACTCATTGTGCGAGTATCTTGTATCTTCAAGATACATATGTATGCGCGTGCATGGCCAACAGCTGACTCCTTCGGGCAGCCGCTTCATTTGCGCCCAAGCACGCAGAACTAAAGACAAAAGAGATCTCCACATCGAGAGCCGCAGTCCCCAGTGGAAGCTAGCACTCAACCGCTGGCCTCTTTTTGTCGCTCCTTTCTTGACTGACAAACTGCCTGAGTGGGGAGGGGAGCCAGGCGGGGCGAGGAAATGGAATGAAACAGTCGACAGTTGCATGACGAGATGCCTGAACTGAACTGAACTGAACAGAACTGCCTCAGTGAATGCAGTTTCTGCGGCATGCGTCCGCCTCCCTTGGGCTGCCGTTGCATGCCTCGCATGATTCACTTGGCAGCGGCGGCGGCGGCGGCGACAGGATGTGCAAGTGCCACAAAGAGGTCTCCACTTGGTTGCAGCTTAGAGATGCCACCTAAAAGCCAAGCCAGCTCGCAACTACCTACATAATTGTTTTCGCATACAAAAGATTTTAAAAGTTTCTTTTCAAAAACGAACTTAAAGTCGCAATTGTCTTGAATTCAGCGCACTAGTTATGAGAAATGCCATCTGCAAACTCTTTGAAGTCGCAACAATTCTACAAAAAATGCTTACATGAGTAATTGCAAAAAACTAAATGATATTTCCCCAACAATTTCATCAAACTTAGCAACTATTTAACATACAATTCAATATTTAAGATAGTACAGAAACGTCTTTAAGTGTTTATCTCAGCCAAGTAATGCGGAACTGCAGTCTATCTAATGCAGAATACAGACAACCCAACTAAGATGATTATATAGTAAAATCTAAACTGGTTTTAGTTGCAGATAATAAGACAGCTTGATTTAACACAACTTAATTCAAGATAAATTGCCATTTATTTCGTGGTAATGAAACTTTTAAGGCAGCTTATAAGAAGGTTGCTGACATATATATTTTAGTTATGAATGCTATTCAATTGACTGACTTACTGCAAAGAGTCGGTGCTATTATCAACTAAACCCGATCTTACCGTACTCTTTGCAACCCGTTTTGAAGTGTTTGATTTGCATCTTGACTGGCGAATTATGGCTGCAATTAAAGCTGAAACATATGGCTGACTAATCTGTAGTTTATGCTGGAAATTAACAAACTGGTTGGCCACATTCTGAACGGTTTCAGAATCGCTTCACTCATGCAATTTTCTAGTTTTTATGGGCCCATAAAAAAGAAACTACTTAAGCTGCGCTCGAGTCTAGATTCGTATTAGAAATGATGAAAATAAATAATGAGCGTGGAAATAAAGCAGGTCTTTGTCAAGCTGCTCCAGCTTTTTGCTTGCCTGGTTGCACAACAAATGAGAACGCAATGTGTTTTACGACGAGGTATTTTCTCGAAATTAAACTGTGTTAGTTTGTGGCGTCGTTGCACTTGTTAGTAGCGTTGATTAACCTGCAACACAATTGCTCTTTTGCAAATGAGAAGCGACTACTCGCACTCACACTCACACACACACTCACACTCATATTCATATTCATATTCGCATTCGCATTTGCCTCCATTTGAGAGGGAGAAAGCTGGCCTCGTAATGAGTTTGGTAAACGCTGCAGAGCTGAACAAAACTGAAATTACGCTAATTTGGTATGGGCAAAAGTCAAATAAAACCGAAAACGGGCGAATGCATGATTATGGCCCATTCTGCTCGCTCTAGGCCACCGCAATGTCGGACTGTTAGCGGGGCAAATCAATCAGTCAGTCAATCGATCGATCGATCGATCAGTTGCCTAATCAGCATTTTGTTCCCACAGCAGCCTCTTCGGCTAGATTGATTTTGCTATCATCATGACCATGGCTAAGGTCAATGCTTGCTTGTGTGTGTGTGTGTATCCATCAGCTGCCACATTCAAATAGTCAACACAACTCGTCTTGCCTCACCACGCGTTGCATTGCGTCGCGTCGCGTCGGCGTCGCTGTTGCAGCCACATATTTGTTTGGGCCTCGTTGTCGTCGCTCGTCGGCTCTCTTCGGTGGCATGTTCAACAACCTTGAGTCAGGTTTTTCCACTTTCAGCCAGCTAATCAATGCACTGCTGCATTGCAATGAAATGCAGTCGTTGACGTCGTCGGACATTTTCCTGCTTTTTTCCACTTTTTCGGTAGGCTCTCATAAATTTTCACGTCGAGCGCAGTCGTCAACAAACAAACGACTTTCCAATTTGGTTTTCCGCTCTGCTTTATAATTGCCTGCTTTGCTTTTCCTCTTTATCATATGCATCAAATGTTGCTCAGCCTTTTTACATATTCCAATTTCTTTCGCGGGTTGTGTAACTCTTCACGCGATCGCCTTGTTCCCTCCTTCTACTTCCCCTACGAACCATTCATGCTTAAACCACAAGTTGCCGTGGGCGTCGAGAAAGAAACAGAGACAGAGAGGGAGAGTGTGTGTGTGGCAGGTGGGAGAAAGGAGGAGGGAAAATCATTGATGGAAGCCCCACAAGGGTTTTGCAAGTGCCACCAAAGTGTTGGCGGTTGCAAAATGCTGTGAACTGTAATTGTAATTGAATGCACTGCGAAGGTTAATTGAGGTCTCTTCCCCTCGCCCAGCCGACAAAAGGGAGAAAATTGCCGTGGAAAATCACTTCAGCTTGTGGCCTTCAAATCGCACTCAGCAGCGCTTGAATGTGGGTTAAATAAAAGCGCTTTCTACGCAGATTTGCGTTCAAAGAATTTCATGACTTTAAAACCGATTTGAATGCTGGTCTATCAACAGTAATCGCTTGGGAAAATGCGTTGTGTTAGTTTCAATGAACTACAAATTAAACAAAATGAACTTAACTTCATTAAATATGCTCTGCAAGTTGAGAGTGTATTAATTTTGATATGTTTATGTTAATATCGTAGGCACACACTTTTTCTCACACTTTTCGCAGGCTAGTGAATGAAATGATCATTGTTCTTTTCAATAAACTGGTTTAGCAAAGCACAGAACAAGAGCTGAACCTGCTGGCCACAGTTTTAGTTAAATCATTATGCAAACAATGAATCGACGACGTTGAACCGGTTATTATTCAGTAAACTGCATTTTGTAAGCGCCAAAGTTACACTCTTGAATGGCACGTACTTGCAAATAAATATCCCGGAATACCTTGCATATCATATAGAAACTAATAAATCGAGAACCCGTTCGCAAAGTCTTCAACGAACTGCGTCAGCTGCGGAATTCGAACAATTAACACCGTCGAAATGTGAACCAACCACTTTGGGCGATCAGCTGAGAGAAGAACAAGATTTTGGCATTCCTTTGAACTCGCTGCATGACGCATGCGGAGTCCAGTGCGTGGCTGACTTACTAACCCGTTGCACACTTGGGACTCTGTCATTTTTTTGGTCAAGTCAATAAACTGCGACAGGCGACCCACATTGCACCATCACACACTGTGTGTCAATTGTTTTGTTGTCTCTCTCCACAGAGGAGGTCAACTGTTATTTGGCGCAAACCCGTTTCAGGGCAACACAAATACGCATATTTAACAAAAAACAAAAAAAATGAAATTCCCCTGGCCAAAAGAAACACAGCAGAACTTTGCTGCAACTTCGACTCATAAATCAGCCGTCATTCTTTCTACGTGCGCTACTTAAGTTGCTTATCAATGAGACTCGTATCTGCAGTACGTGTGTGTGAGTGAGTGTGCGAGTGTGTGGCACAACAGGAAATTTAGAGAACTTCAAAGTTCGTGCGACAAGTGCAATTTGGGCGCTGCAGCAACATCAGCGTAGACGTATTTGCAACACTTTTACGGCCTTGCCCATTTCCTGTGGCTCTAAAATCACGCTGGAAGCGCACAACGAAAAGTAGCAATAAATAATGAGAAATTATTTAACGGCCTGGTGTAAAATGTACAGTAAGCTAACGTCAACATTTGCTGACCAGTCGCGAGACAAAGTTTAACTCATTTTTACCATTTTTATTCGCCTTGCGCGCTGCATAACAACGAGCTGAAGTTTTGTAGCTCCAAATGACAGAATATAAAAGTTCTCTTTGGTTTTCACCGTTTGAAGAATAAGCATGTAACTAGATCATTGATTTCCAATTGAAAATTATATTAAGATTATGAAAAAAGGAAACTTATGAAAATATATCAAATATATATTAAATATATCACTGATTTCCAATTGAAAATTATATTAAGGTTATGCAAAATGATTCTTAAGAAAATTAGAATTTGTGGACAGACTTTGAATCATTTGAATTAGTATTCGATACATTTTTAGAACGCTGACTAGCATTGTAATTATTCTAATGACATACTACACTATACGTGCATGATCAACAGAAATAAAAACAGTTGCATTTGCATTTGAATCAAGAACTAGTCTTCGTTGTGAACTGAGCATGCCCACGGCAGACAGCGGCTTACAGGGTATGCGTGGCATTATTAAGCAAAAGGCAAAAGCAATGCGCGCAGACGAAAGAACAACAGAAGACACAAAGAAGAGACTTAGTAAGTAATATGTATGCTGAAAGCACAATAAACATATGCCACAACGCTGGAAGCGCGCAGCGGACTCGTGTGCCGGGAGGGGGGGGCGAGGGGCAAGCTGGTAATATGTACGTACGAGTTGTCGAAGTCAGCGCGAAAAAAATGCAGTGATGTGTAAGACGAGAGGGCCAAGCGGAGCAATCACGTCCAACGGGCACAAATGAAGTACAACAGCAAAAAAACAAAACTGAAACGGGAGAATAAAAAAACGATACATTGGCCGTTGTTGTTTATGCAGAGCAGCAGCTACGAAATTTCTGCTGGACACAAGATACACAGACAGTGTCACACAGATACAGATACAGATACAGATACAGACACTGGGATACTTTGTGTACTTAGTCTACTTAGGTTGTTGCTGTGGTCAGTCAGAAATCAAACGGAAAAGCAAACAGCTAAATTGATTATGTTTGCAAGTCTTGCTTTCTCCCTCTACGCCTCGTGCCCCCCTCGGGCAGCAACGTCGAATTGCACTTTCAGTTCCGCAAATTGCAGCTAATTAAGCAACAGAGAGTGGCAGAGGCGAAGGGTCATGCAACATAATTCAACTAGGCGAGTTGCTCTAATTGCATGCGGCATTCAGCATGCAGCATGCGGCAAATAGGGAAACCAGTTTTCCACGATCTGCGCTCGCAGTTCAGCTAATTGCCGCGCTGGCAGTCGCAAGTCAAAGAACCTTTAAATTAAACCGATTGCCTTCAAGTGTCACAGAGATAACGCACTTACGCTCGACTCCCGCTCTACTTCCCTATCCCCCTCCCCCTTCGATGGAGCTCATGAGTACAATAAATACTGACGCTGTCAATTAAATGATCGACTCTCGACTGTCGTGTGGTTTAACAATGACGAAAGATCTTCAAATGGATAGCAACAAAGAAATGAGCATGTAATTTAAAGTGACACATCGACGTCTAGCTGAAAATACATTTAGGTTAGCCAAAATAAAACGTAAATAATGAAAACTATTATTATTTTGTATATTAAATGTATGTAGATTTGTATGTACAATTGTTAGTTGTAGTTAATAAAATCTTTAAGAACAAACTTTTGCTGAAGCGATCTTGAAGTTGATAAGCATGAATGAACGTATATGGAAATAAAACGGTCAGTGACTTCCGTCTTGGAAATAATCGCACATTTGAAGTGCACCCAAATGAATACCTCGGGCGTGGAAATAAATAAAACCGTTGATTGCGCCGTAAACGATAAAAAGATCTATAAAAATCAGAAAGCTGTTGAAACTTTTAAATTGTTAAAAACATAATGCTTCTTAAGTGTTTGTATTTCTAGCTAAAAATGCACATTAAAAGTGGTCGATCTTCGAGACACATTTATGGCCAGTAAAATGTTAAGATTATTGAAGGAATACGCTGAGATAAAAGATACTCTGAAGTGGAGAAAAGTGTGAATAGTTAGTCAGTTGAATATCGAATAGCCAAAAAGTATGAAAAGCATTTCTCAAGCTGCCGATCGAATTCGCAAATACTTGGAAATTGAACTCTAATAGGGGAATTCTACGCTATTTCCTATGTTACACTTGTATCACATTTCGAAGGGGGAAATCAGAAACTATTGCAAGTTCGCTGCTGAGAGGCTAGCGAGTTCGTGGCTCAATAAACAGCTCAATAAATGAGAAGCACTTTGATTGCCGTTGCGTTCCGTTCGTTTATTATCGTTTGCTACCCGCGACTTCAACAACAGCTGTGGAAGTCGCACTCGAGACTTTCGTCCCTCGTCTGGCACTTTCAATTTTTTGTATTTTTAGTAGGCAACCAATTACGAGCTGCTCTGCGACTAATGATAAATGACAGCGAGACGTAAACAGTTTCAAGTTGCCAAGCAGCAGCAACGTTCTAGACACACTCACACAATTAAAAGCGCATTTTTATACCGCGCTTTCGCCGTATCAGCAAACAAAGATCTCGCTGCCCGGCAAATCGATCAAAAAACTGACATCCGCCCCCCACTCTCCAAGCGTGTTCTCCCCTCTCTCTGTATCTGGGAGGCACATCAAATGCGTTTCCGTGAAACGCAGCGCAACGAAACATGTGCATCTTCTTCGGAATTTCTTTGTTCAAAGTGCCCCCAATATTGTAGATTGAATGAAGACTGAGGCTGGAACGTGACTCATCGGGTTTCCAGTCCTTAAGCGTGTGGGGCTTCATTAGATTCGGCTTGTAATTCGATAGGTTGCTGGCGTTGTTAAGTATCTTTATGGAATGTAATCAAGTTCGGACAGAGCTGACAGTTTATTGGCCATCAAAAGGCGATTAGAGGCAACCTTAATAACTCGAGCACACCTTTCTCTTTCTCTGCCCCTCTTACTCACTGCTTCCCCCTCGTTTCCCATTGCAGTCTGCAAGGAATGGCTCGTGCGTGAGGACGGCGCTCTGGCCTACAAGCTGCAGTCCCAGGAGAGTAAGTTTCCGCCGGCGATTGTAGTTTTTGTTCTACGCTTCATACATATTCCCCTCTGATTGCTCTCGCTGCAGTTAACGACTTTTACAAGGGCAATCGCTACAGGAATGCAGTGGTGCGCGAAGATTTCCCCACGGCGCTGCACGAGCAAATCAAGGAAACCGAGCAGGCCCAGCGCCAGGTGGAAGCCTACCGAAGACGCCTCACAGAACAGTAAGCTATAGTTACTTACTCACTTAGTTTCTGCGCCCCGCAACTAATCGTCTGTTTCATCTATGCCACCAGGGAGGAGCATGACAAACGCGTCGCCAAAGAAATCGCCGATAAGCTGGAACGTGATCTGCAGGAACAGCAGCAGAAGGAGCTGCAGCAGAGCGAGCTCATCGCACAGAAAATGCAGGTGCGTCCGCCTAGAATAAATGCAATAACTATTATGCAGTAATACTATTACAATGGCTTAATAGTTAACTGCTTACTTAGTGCTCATCGGGAGCAGGCAGGTCCTTAGTTTCCAAGGCCATCCAGACAACTGAATGGATTTCGACGGGCACACTCTTTATATAGTAGCAGAACACAGACATAACAGCACTGTGATGTCCACTGTACATTAGCATAATGTTAACATAACAGTAACACGTAGTTAACATTTGGCTAAGAGTATTAACAGTGCAATAGCAGCATACTAACAAGGCATTCACACAATGTTAGCATAACATTAATAGAATGTTAACATAACATTTACAGATTGTTAGTGTAATGTTAATGGAATCATACGATACTGTTAAGAAGACTGCAAAATAGATTTTAAGTAGATGTAGTAAAGGAAATTTGTAGCAACATTCAGTATTTTGTAGGGAAAACAGATTAGTTCTATTAACAACAGCAGTAAATATGGTAATTGAAGTTAAGTCAACAGTAGCCAAAGCATATATAATTATGTTCATTACTGCCTCGCGAAGAAAGTGTTGCGATAATTTGCGTTTCCCTGCAAGTTTTATTCGATTCATTATCAAACTACTCGACTATAACATTATGTTAATAACAATTTCGACAAGCGAGCATTAATAGTAATAGTGGCAACTTAAAAGCAGTATGTAAATAAATTAGATCTATGCACAAATCAACTTGCTATTTATGCGAATGAAAGCTGCTCACAATTAGTTTAATTGGTGGCGTTGTGGTATTCATTTGCTTAATTAATCGCAATCAACAACTGCTCGATATCTGCAGGAGATCTATGTGAATCTGCCGCCCGTGCCGCCGCCAGCAACACGCGATAAGAGTCGTCCACCGCCCCGGCCAGCCAAAGCAAGTATACACCAGCAGCAGCAGCAGCTGTTGACCAATGGCAGCCTCGAGCCCAGCACGTCACAGCAAGCTAGATATCTCAGTCAACAACAACAGCAGCAGCAACCACTGCAGCTGCAGCAGCAACACTTTTCACAAACAGACAACTATGTAGGACTATCGCTCATACCAAATATACTAGAAATGCCAGCGGCAGCGGCGGCAAGCAGCACACCAAGTAGACAAGCACAACAAGCACACGCACAGTTACAGACACCAACAACAACACAACACAACCATCAGCTGTTGGTGAGTGATGCTGCCGTCGAGCACGCGCCATCCACGTCGCCACAGCAGCAACAACAACAACAACAGTCACGCTTCCATCACGCTCATGCACAACAGTCACATCAATCCGCACGTCGCATCAGCAGCAGCACTAGCACATCCCAGCACAATAATACACCACCTAATGCCATCAATCAGTCGCCCGAGATCGAGGAGCTGGTGGATTATGCCGACGTTGCTGACAGCATACGCCACATGTCAGCAACGGCGGCAGATGCAACAGCAACTGGGGCCATCGAGCGCTCCGCTTCCAACGAGAACTTACTGCGAACCGAACACAAATTTCAGAAACTCTCGCCCGAGAAATACGATCAGATGGTGGGCAACTTTGCGCTGCCCAACGCCAAGGCTGTCGAGCGGCACATGCAGCAGCACGCCGACGACATCGAGCTCTACGTGGACCTCTGCGAGTACGGCAGTCTGCGCGACATCGGGGTGCCCGCCGAGGAGGCGCTGGAGATGAGCAAGAAGCTCAAGCAGGAGCAGAAGGACGAGGTGCGTTTCCATAGCTATTCAAAGAAATTGTAAAATGTTGCTTAGTTCCTTCTTAAATCAGAGTCTCTACTTACTTCTTTGCTTTTCTTCGCAGTTGCTGGCGCGTCGCCTGCAGGCTATAGAGAGCAAGGACAACATACGACAGGAGCATCGCGATCGCATGCTGGCCATCGAGGCGCAGGACAAGGAGCTGGCCAAGATGCTGCAGGAGCGCGTAAGTCCCCAGACAACAGCCTACAATGCCACTGCTAATAAAGAGTTTCTTTTGTTGCGCAGGAGAAAGCCAAAGTGAAGCGCGCCAAGGAAAAGGCGCGTCTGCGCAAGTCGCAGCAGAAGGAGGCAGCCAACGGGCAGGGCAACACTAGCAGCAGCAGCAGCTTGCTGTGTGGCAGCAACGGGCTTGGCTCGCATTGCGGCCCGCTGTTGTCGCTGCCGCAGGACTGCATGTCCGCGTCGGCGGCACAAGCGCAGCCGGACATCGATGTGGAGGCCTACTCGAACCCCATTGACGTGCTGAACAGCAGTCGCCAGGCGCTGGAGCAGCGCCAGCCGAACGGCCTGCTCACCAACGGCAGCCTGACGCGCGACAGCAGCTCCAGCCAGGGCTCCATGCAGCGGCAGCAGCGTCAGGCGGCTGCTGCGGCGCACAGCCTCGCTCGTGGCGAGGACGACATCTACACGCTGCCCGTGGACAGCTGTCGACCTGGGCTGCAGGGCCAGCGCCCCATCTCGCTGCACATGGCCGCCGAGGCGGTGCAGCAACAGCAGCAGCACAACTCGATGACGCGGTAACTAAGCGTAAATTCGTGTATAGTCTGTGCTTCAATTGATCGATCTCCTTTCGGCATTCACAGCTCGGAGCACTACGGCTCGGAGGCGGGCTCCCACGACAGCACTTTGTCCAGCGGTCACGATGTGTCGCCCCACATGAAGTACTCCAAGTCCGGCAACTTTGGTATATATGTATTTAAACGATAGTCTGAACTGCCGACAACTCTAGATACTAAATCCATTCGCTTGCAGATCAGAGCGCCAGCCCCACGCCGCCTTACATGCCAATTCAGGGTACACGCCGATCGAATTCAAGTGAAGATCGTAAGAAGAAATCCAAGGACAACAAGTGCACGCATCAGTGAGGCAGCACATCGTTCTCCAACGTAGCTTTTAGACAACTATTCTACTATACTACTTACTACTTATGTATATGCTTCATACGCATTTCGCAATCATACAATATACATCTGACTAAATGACTTTTTTGTACGCGTCCTCAACTGTTGGAACTATTGCATCAAACTGACAATGAAATTGTTGCTCATCTTCAGCATTCTCCATCTACGATTCAAGTACTTAGTTATGGTAGTTAAGCAATTAGCTGTATCTGTAATAATAATTACGTTCTGTATTCTCGATCCGCAGACAGCTCAACTTTGGGTAATAAATGTTTGTCAACAACTAAACTGCAACGACTTTGCATTATCTAAATTTGAACATAAATAGTGAACACCTATAATACTTATTTGTTATTCTGCAGGTCGTGTTAAGTCAATTTCTTTAGTGAATTGTTTAACACAACCCACAGAATTACAATTTTGATATTCTTTGCACCAACTGCATTTGAGTACATTAATAGAATGCATAATGTACCAATAAAAATAGTGCATTGAGCTAAATTTACATAGTCCTCATTTATTTATTTATTAAATGA
The DNA here is from genome assembly GCA_035046165.1 of Drosophila rubida. NCBI lineage: Eukaryota > Metazoa > Arthropoda > Insecta > Diptera > Drosophilidae > Drosophila > Drosophila rubida. Next base: position 12,400,283 of record JAWNOF010000014.1, on the reverse strand, counting down.
ATTGATAGTCAATTCATTCAATAGGAAATACAAAATAAATAAAATTGCAGAAACGCATAGTTTTGCAAGTTTACAACTATTTTCTTAATTCTCTATTCAGATTGTGATGATTTCAGCTTCTTATTAACGTTTCGGCAAATTGTTTATTGTTTAGTTTAAGAGCTTATTCATTAAACGTAAAATAAAAGTAACTATTGATTCATTCCCGTGTTGACTCAATAATAAGGATGATCCTGAGTTAGACCGTTGTTGTGTTAATAAATCCTGCAATTCCGCAACTAATCCACAAATGTTAATCTGCAATTGAACAAAAGCAGTTTAATATATTTTTCGTTAACTTTGTTAGGTACTAACAATAAACATACAATTTACAGTATTTAGAAGACGTCCGTGCTCCAAGTCCTCTTGTTCTAAAGGGAAGAAACGCCTTCAACATTTACCAATCAGGGATTATTCCTCTTTCATTCTCGATATTGCGCTTTGATCCATCGGAAGTTGATATTCCTCGTGTTCTTTTTTATACTAACATCAGCAAGTTTGCGTCCAATACCGGAGATCAAAACTTGTGAAACTGGTATTAAAAGTCACAAGTTAGGGTCTCAGGGAATCAGCCATACAAACATTTGCACATGTCACTAATACCAATGTGTGGAGCCAATATCCCAAGATATGCCTCTAATATCATTTTATTCCGAAATCAACTGTTTTTTTTTTTAGAGCACTTTCACACAAACACACACATTGTATGGCTGGAAAACTTGTGTGTGTGTGCGTGTGTGTGTGTGTTGGAGAGCAGAGTGTGTGTGAGTTTTGTTGGAGGGGGAAGTTGGTTGTCTTTGTGGCTTATAGTCAAGCAAAGAAAGCTAGCACGCTGTATAGTATGCTCTATAGTTACTACTATACAACCTACTACCTCAATTTGCCAGAGAGAAAAAGGTCCTTGGTGTAGTCCTTTTTGCTTAGCTGGTTGTCTTAGGTTTGGTTTCAGTTTTGGTTTAGGCGTGTGTTGGGTTCTCTTTCGGGATGGACTTTTACATAAGCGATAAAGCAACGGAAGCAACAACGAAACAATTACATCTGGATCATATTCTGGATTCTTCATAAACAACGTTAATCTTTCTTATAGCGCAGAAATTAAAGATTAAACTCACGAACAGAAGTATAAATTTTATGTGATTTCTTATAGTTTTAAAATTGGATTTGATTTTATTATAGTTCAGTTATTATTTAGTTTTTCTAATATTTATAACTTGTGTGTATTTTATTTGCATAAATTGCTCTTATTTATAAGTATTTTGCTGGTTATGCGTTTGTTTGTTTTATTGCTTTAATTACTCACTTTTTGTCAAGTTTAATGCTTTCATTTGTTTATCTTCATTCCGCATTTTAGTTTTGCAGTTATTCTAACAATTTTTTAATAATAATTTGGTATTAATTGATAAATTTATTCATTTTACGTAGTAATAACTTTGTTTTTGAGTTAGTTTTTCAATGCAGTTGTTTATGTTTGTTATATTGTGTTCTTCTGAATTTGACATTCATTATTAAAGTGTGCAATATTATTGCTCATCACAAATTTAATGTTTATGCATTTATTATCAAGTTTATTGCAGCCTAACTTTATGAATTTGTTATTAGTCATTTAGTTAGTGCTTGTTGTTTATATTGGGGTTTATTTATTATTAGAGTATGTTGCTGTAGTTGAACTTTAAAATTGAAGTTGGGCCTTAAGTGGATTTTCGTTTAGAACTCTTTGTGTTGTTGCCAAAAACCAGTTGTTTGCATTGACAGACTCCCATAATGCCGGTCTTGTAACAGATATAAAACAGCACAAGTTCGGATTTACGGGTTTCTGTTAATGGTCCATATGTGAGTATGCACCATTTTGATTCATTTGACTGCGATTGATGATTTCATATTGCTCTCCTCTCCTTTGTTTCCCCTTCGCATTTAGCATTGTTGTGAAATTCCTTGAGTATCCTTTCGGTCAACTGCGAACAGAGGAAAAAAACATGTTATTGCTGATGTTCATCGAGTGCGGTTAATTGAAATAATAACTAAGCCTGGTGCTGCATTCCGTTGCACGTTGCTGCTCCAGCTGAAGGCGTGTTGCAACTGCAAAGAGGAGATAAGCATTTTGAAATGAATTTAGTCATTTTGCAACAGATTTGTTCTCGCTACTTAGAAATGCTGGAAGCTGTGCTGTGATCCGTTGGAGTTGAGTTTACCTTGGTCTTAATCCTCAATAGATTTGACTGCTTGCAACGTAAGCGCCTGCTGCTGCAAGTTCCAATTCAATTTGCAACAAAGACGCAGCGAAAAAACACTGCATTACATATTCATAGCCGACATAAATAACAACAACAAGAACACAAAACTAAAAGGAAAACATGGAAAATCGCTTCAGACAGACAAAACTGGCAAAACTAACAGACATAGTTATAGGCACTATATAAGAGTCTCCCTACATATATATACATATATGTGTGTGTGAGTGTGTGTGTTGGTAGCTTTAGCCTTTAGCTTTAGTTTTGCTTCTTTGGGCAACTTGGCGTTGCGCTTCCTGAACGGCAAATGCTCGAAACAACAAAACTGAAACTCAAATGCCACTGAGCGGCCCCTCGGCAGCGCAGTCGCTGCCCGCAGACGTGCTGCCGACGTCGCAGTAGCTGCAGCTGCAGCTGAGCTGAGTGCATGTGCCTGTGTTTGTGTGTGTGTGTATCTATCGAGTGTTTTGGCTATATGTTGCTCATGTTTGTTGTGGCAGAGAGACGCTGCCAAAATGCTGCTGCGTCTTCACCCATTGGCCTGCCACTGCCACATGTTTCTTTGGTGGTAGCACCACACACACACACACACACACACACACACACACACACACACACACGCGCGCGCTCGTGCGACGTCTGTCTGAGCGCAGTTCGTTGGCTGTACCTATTTTGGCCAGGACCTGCCTCAACATTTCACACACACACACAAGGAACGAGCAGCGACGTCACACACACACACACACACACACTAACACATGTGTGCTGTGCTTTCTGGTTTCCTTCCTACTTATGCTGACGTCGCGCAAAATAAAAAACCGGTAACAGCTCGGTCGACGTCGGCAGCGACTGCGACAAGAGCAGTGAGAGCTTTGAATCGCCAGTTCCCCTGCTTGCCAAAGCTCTCTTAAAGTTTGCGCTCTTGAGTTCAGCTCGCGCTCTCTCTCTCTCTCTTGTGCAGAGACGACGCTCTTCGCCTGCATTTGTTTACTTTTTGTTTGTGTTTTGCTCTTGCTGGTGGCCCGCATTGAACGCATATTTCGTTTTATTTTCAGTTTTAGTCACTGCCAGCTTAAAAACTTTTGCATTTGTAAGCTGCAATTATTTTGGGATTTTGGTCGGGTGCTTTCCTCATCGCAGCGTATTCATCTGTGGCCAGCATTTGATAAGAGTTTTGGCCACCAAACAAAACACGAGCTACTACCAATAGAAACAAGCAGCTGCACGTTGGGCATACGCCGTGTAAGCCGGCTTTTCCAGCCAGGTGCAATCCTTGTCTTTTCCAGAGCAGCGCATCATTTGCATATTCAGTCTGTGTAATTATAATTTTGTGTGCGGGGGATTTGCAATATTACTTATACGCCGCATGGTGCACAAATAATATCGAAATTCATTTAACTGCACATTAATCAACCATTTGCTTTCGACGGCGCTGCGCAATGATGTGGAAATATTTGCATGCATAATAAACTCTCGGCTATTCATTTTCATATTTACCACGTGTGTGTGTGTGTATCGGTGTGTGGGTGTGTGTCGGTGTGGTTGCCCGTTGGTCATTTAAATATGTAAGTTGTTTGCTGAATTGGTGTGTTTACAGCTGCTTTTCGTGTGTTGCATGATTCGGGCCACTCAATTTTAAAGCAGACAATGGACTATTAAATGCGAAATGCAAATAGCTGTGTACTCGAAGCATTCCAACTTGATTGTCTTCACATTACTCAAATGAAATCCATTATATAAATAGATTTGTTTTGATTTCATTTTCTATTCTTTAACAGAATTTGTCAATTTTTAAAAATTAAATTCGATTTGAACTTTGAAGTATTAGGCTCGAACTATTTGGTTTAAAAATAATCACTTAACTGCGATAATATTAAATTCAACATGGAATTTAACTTTAATAAATGAATATGATTTTTTCAAGCCTTCGGCTTTCAGGTGCCAACAAAAAAAGGACCAAGGCCAAAAGCACCTCCGCATAAAAAGCCAATGCCACAAACACAAGCTCACACACACACACACACACACGCGCAGACTGTGGCACCTACACGAGGCTCTGCTGCACAAAATTATGCAATACGCCATTTGCAATTGCGCTCTCTTAAGCCAACTGCAGTGGGTGCTCTCGCTCTGTCGCTCGCTTGCTCGCTCTCATTCCGCACTCTCTTGGCTAAGTTTGCGCTTTGCTTGCGCGCCGCTCTTTCAATGCCATTGTCATGGGAGCTGCACACTGACACACACACATAGATAGATGCAGTGAGATAAGCGTCACATGCAAGCAATTCAATTAGATGGCATTGGCCGTTGTTGTTGTGCTTGCTGTTGCTCTTGATTGTCGTTTCTGCGAGTGTGTGTGTTTGTGTGCTGCCAACTCCTTTCTTGCATGTGGAGCCACAGACAACAACATGGTATGCTGGTGCTGCTGCTGCCCGACACGACGTCAACGACGTCGACGACGACAACGGAGGCGACTCTTCTGCCATTTGAAAAATCGAGTGGCGAAGTTGGGAAGTTTGTTGGCAAAGCCAAATGCAGAGTTGATTAACCTTTGCGCGTTCCGCTTTGCAACTTCATTCGTGGAGCACTGGAGCTGCTGCTGCTGTTGCTGTTGCTGCTGCTCGCTCCCTCGGCTTCTGCTGCTGCTCCGATTTAAATGCTCTGTGTGTGTGTGTGTGTTGCGTCTCTGTCTGTTGCACTGCCTTCATGTTCGCAGCCATGTTAGCAGCCATTTTTAATAGCCATATGTATGTCTACACACGTATGTACGCTCGCAAATGTTTATAATTCTCTCTTAGTGTGTGTAGCTTTTTTTCGGCTTCTTCTGCCAGTATGTAGAGTGGAGTTGCCGAGTAGTTTGTGCTTCATTCACGCTAAGCTGCATTGCCACGCCTCCACAAGTTCCCTCCCACCTTGTAATGTGTCCATTCGCCTTTTTCGACACTCTTGTCGTCGTCGCAGCAGTGCTGGTAATTGTAATTGAAATTTGGCGTTGAAGCGAGTAAACGCTACACTCTACCTCACTCTCTCACACACACCTCTCTCTTTTGCTGCCAGCTTGCTCTCTCTCCACCTCAGCGACAGCGACTGCGATGTATTTTTATTACAGTTGCTGCTGCTGCTGCTGCTGCCGCTGCCGCTGCTGTTTTTTTGGCAAAGTTGTTTTGGCGTTTATTTTGTCGTTTGCCGTTTCGCTTCCTGCTTGTTGGTGTGGGTCATGGTTGTTGCCGCGTCATGGCTACGCTTGCTTGCTCGCTCCCTCTCCGCGCTCTCCGCCGCTCTCGTTCGTTCTTTTGTTCAACATACGAACGCATTCGACTGCTCCTTTTCATGCAGCGCTCCCTTTCCCCGCCGGCCACCTCTTCCGGCCTGCCTGTTGTCTGAGCACGAGTGTGACCAGTCCACTTGCCTTGTTATGACTGCTCTTTTGTTGCTCGCAAATTGCACAATATTGTCGCCCCGGCCTTTTGTGCAATTAAATCATAATGCGAAGCCAACTCGCATATCTCTGTGTCGTGCATTGTGTGTGTAATATTTTTGATGTCTTATCGTGTTTTTAAAATACTAATGAGCTGCGCGCACTTTGCACGCACTTTTGATCGATATACAATATCGATAAACTACTTCAAAGCTGCTCTAGTTCAATTGAACTGCAAACCGATCGCAATCAGTTCATTTTACACGCATTTTGATTCATTTCGAACACCTGTTTTAAATGACTCTGTTTTATGACACATCAACAACTCTGCTAATCAGTCGCAATATCAGTTGGCATGTGTGCGTGTGTGTGTGTGTGTGTGGGGACACCACTACTACTAGAGTTGCGTCTTATTTTATGTGCTGCCTTTTGTTTCTGTCTGTTGCTGTTGTCTGTGTTTCTTGCGTTGCGTTTCTGTCTTTGCATCTTCTGCCCGATTGCGATTTGTATCTGCTCATTCGTTTTCTTATTGGCTGCTGTTTATTTGCGCTGTGCGTTCGTTTATTGAGTTTGCTTTATGTCTGTCTGCGGGCCGTTCAATGAACTTCTTTCAGCAGCGTCGGCTGCTGCTCTTGCTGTTGTTGCCATTGCCATTGCCTCTGCCTTTGCCGTTGCGCTGCAGACAATGCGACTTTGTGAATCTGAGGCCCAGAGTTGTCGTCCGTCTGTCCGTGAAATGCAATTGCCTGGCTGTATGGCGGCGCCCTCTATCGGCCGATTACTGGCGACGTCGATTTGTTTAATCGAAAGGGCCAGCCAAGCCAACAACAACAGCAACAAGAGCAGCGAAAAAAAATCGCAAGATATTAAAAGCGCAGCGGCGAAGATATTAAAATAACTTGCAAGACACAATGGAGAAGCAGCCACAGCAGCCGCCATAAGCTGCAATCGGATGGAGAGGGACGGGGAGCGGCAGATAAGCAGCGCTGGTTTTTGTACTTTAGCTGCCTTAATATAATTTCATGTTATGGCAAGCAAGCGCACACACACACATACAAGCAAGCAAACACACGTGTGCGTGTGAGTGGAGAAGAGCTTGATGACGAAGTCACAGCAAAAAGGAAGGCAGACACAGACGCAGACAGCCCGTGGGGCGGCGGGGAGGCAATGCGAAATAACGTAGAATGACGTAGCAAAAGCAAAGCAGAACAAATGGCAGAGCCAGCGACAGCGACAGAAGCAGCAACAGCAGCAGTAGCAGCAGCAGCAGCAGCAGCGACAGCGACAGCAACACATAAGCGAAGCCACATGCAATGCAATTTCAAAGGTCAATGACACGCAACGTGCAGCGACGACGCGTCGTTAGCAGACAGCGCGCAAAGAGAGTCAGCCACTCACATCAGCACATCAGAAGAGAGCACGCCAAAAAGCTTTCCCCTGCGCGTCTGCTAAGCTTGCGCTCTTCGCAAAGCTGCACAGCGAGCGGCGAACTCTCTTCGTGCATTGTGTTTTGCATTTGTAATTTGCAGAATATTTGCAAATTGAATTTTGCACTGGTTTTTGTTGTTGCTGCTGCTTTTCATTCACACACAGGAAATACGCAAGCTCTCTTTTATGCTGGTGCTGCCGCTGCCGCTGCTGCTGCTGTTTGTAATTTTTCATTGTTGTTGATTGCATTTTACGCTGCTTTGGCCGAAGGAAAGACTCAGACACAGACTGAGACTGAGACTGACACCCACATGTGCCACAAATTACTTGACATGCCAAACTCTTCTTGCCAGCCGCTTCTTGCACTGTGAGTTATGACTATGTGTGGGTGTTCCACATGCCTGCATGTGTGTGTGGACACATAGTCATAAATTATGCTGAAATATGCAATTATTTCCATTAAGAGAGAATACCTCACTCGGAAGACGAAGAACTGTTGTCAACTGAGCGAAAAGTTGGCTAATAAAAAGCACGAGTTTGTTGCCGACAAACTTTAAGTCATAGTCAAAAATTTGCTAATACTTTCCACGCTTATTATCTAGCTAATTTACGACTGAGCGCTCTAGGGGTGCAGCTATCTCGCTCGCACACCGTATCTAGTTAAAGTATAGTCATCTCCGTCTAACTAGTTTAAGCTAGTGCTTGAATTCTGCTTGAGAAATACATATTAAAGAAAAGTTCTTCTTTGAATTTGCTTAAATGCGAAAAGTTAGTTTTCTTTTCGATTTTTGGATGCAGCAATTGAAAAGCCGCAAATCAATTTATGGCTCTATGACAAGCGGGATTAATTGCTGAATTGCTCATTGCAAATAGCAGTCAATTAAACAATTAGCACTCACTTAATTCTGATTGCAGTGAATCTCACAAATAACAACAATTTGTGCTATATATTTTGCGAGCACACAAAAAAGGTCAGGAATAAAACAAACAAACGGGGCGAAACGTTCAAACGGGTTAGAGTATTAAACGTTTAATATGCAGCACAAAAGAACACAAATCCCAGAAAATAAACAGGGAGTAAAAACACAGCAGCAGCAACAACAACAGCAGCACAATAACAAGAAAGGGGGAAGCAGCAACAGCAAAAACAACAAAAAGCGGCTAACAAAGCGCTTGCCGCACGCTATTTTCATCTCCGGCTTTGAGGCAACAAAAAAAGTTAGGTTAGGTTATGGACGCGCCACATGGAAGTGCAACCGTTAACGAGCCAGTGAGCGAACGAGCGAACGAGAGGCAACTCAAGAGCGGGGGCAGGGGCTGACATGACGACAAAACGGGTTCAAAATCCTATGCAACATGGCAACGTTGAAACGTTGAATCGTTGAATAAAGGCAAGCAAGAGGCGAAACACAAACACACAAGGTAGACGAACCAAAGTCGAACCCAAACTCAAACTCAAACTTGATGCATGCCCCCCTCCCCACCCCCCGTCGCATTCGCGACTCCAATAGAGCGTGGCTTGGGCCGTTCGCATGGCTTGAGGCTTGAGGCGCAAGCACAGGCCGCAAAACTCGTTTATTGACGTTGCAAAAACACAGCAAGAGCAAGAGCAACGAAACTGCAACGTCATCGTGCAGCAGAACAGCAAGAACACGCTGCGGCACCCCTGCAGGGCAGCGCAACACGAGCAACACGACACAGAGTGCGGCAGACAGAGCGGACGGCAGGACGGCAGGACGGCAGGACGGCAGGACGGCGGGACGGCGGGGCAGACAATGTCATTCGAGGATCACTGAACGCTGCTGTTGTTAAACCAGAATTCCATCATTATCGACTCGCAGCGCGATGCGACTCGCAATTCCTGTCCATAGACAAATGTTTCTGTGTTGCCTCAACGTGCAGCTCTCTGCTTTATGGCTGCGACGAAAGCCATCGCTTCACATCAACAGCGATGCAGCCGCTTAACGATCGGTAATTAAGCGAGTTTTTCGGCACACAAACATGGTCGACTTTCTAGCGACGCTACTCCATTTAATTGTCGCTCGTTAGCCAGCCAAACAGTCAGCAGAGCTGCGGCCATCGATAGTAATATCGATATTATTACAGTAGTTAAAAGACTTCGACTTTCTTAGTTTGCAGGTTAGTTTGTTAACTCATTTCATAGTTGTTCGTTATTCACAGACTACTCCATTTAATTGTCGCTCGTTAGCCAGCCAAACAGTCAGCAGAGCTGCGGCTATCGATAGTAATATCGATATTATTGCAGTAGTTAAAAGTCTTTGACTTTCGTAGATTCCTACTTCATTTCAAAGTTGCTCGTTATTCACAGACTACTCCATTTAATTGTCGCTAGTTAGCTAGGCAAACATTTCGCAGAGCAGCAGCTATCGATAGTAATATGGATATTATTACAGTAGTCAAATGACTTCGACTTTCATAGAATGCTAGCTCAATTTACTGTTAAAAGACTTCGACTCCCATAGATTGCTAGTAATATTGATATTATTACAATACATAAAAGTCTTCGACTCTCATTGACTGCTCGTTCACTTCATAGTTGCTCGTTATTGACAGTGAACAGCAACGATAAAGCCGTATTTACTTGGTGTTTACTAATCAAGCATGTACTCGCCAAATAGCATATCACATTGTCAATTTCTATGTCGGCAAATAGAATAGCATATCAAAGTAGACACCTACTATTTAGCCTTGGAACTAGCAAGCAACTAAGTTGAACAATCAGAAGCATTGCTTTGACTGCTTGCAGCACTTGCAGAGTATCTCTAAGTTGATCAGCTTCTACGCGAACTTCGACTCACACTCTAGTAGTTGAGCTGCGCCCTGGGGCGAGTGCAATGTGCTGCAGCTTTAGTCCAATTAGTGAGCACGGAAAGCAAACGCAAATCTAATTACGCATACGCCGCGTTACCGCGTTACCCCCAAATAACGGTGAAAGAACGAAAAGGCAGCGCGAAGCAAGCAATAACTGAAACCGGTTATCCCATTGATAGCAGCGCACTTCGCTGCAAGCTTCGAGCTGCCAACTGCAGCTGTCCATTGGCCAACTGCTTTCTGCCATGTTGCGTTTTAAACGCTCAACTGCTGACCAACAAGTGCAGTCCGAAAATTGAACAAAGCGAACGGTTGTTCCTCCTCCGGTTAACCCCGCCACTTGCCACTTGCCCCTTTCGGCGGCAACCTGTAAACTGCAACTTGCAACTTGCAACCTGCCACTTGTTTAACGCTCTCCCGCTTCAGCTGCTGCTCGTTGCATTCAATTGGCTTCTTTGGACAGCAGCAACTTCCGCCTTGCGCTCCACAGCAGCGCTGTCTGCAGTCGTTGTGGCATAAATTAGCTTTACCGTTATGCAGCTAACAGCAGCAGCAGCAGCAGCAGCGGGGGCAAGCAGACGCGCTCGAAGGGAAGCAGAGAGAGCTGCAACCTCAGGGCATGTAATTTGTGTGCAATTTGAAGACAAAAATCTGTTGATTTTTATGCGATTCGCCGATGTGGCAAGAGTGCAGCTTATGCTGCACGATTACTATAAGACAACTTAGCGCAGTGCGTGCCGCGAATTCGCAATGCATTCTGTGGCAATTGCAATTGATGCGCTGATAGCAGATAATTATATGGATTGCAGGCATATAATCGCATCGGATTGCAATCAAACGCAAACTTACAAGCTAAACACTAGCATTAAGTGTCCACAGATCAATGGCAACTAATGCTTCAATAGCTGTATGCCTTTAGTTCAAACTTCGAGCTGCTGAACTGCATTAATAAGTTGCAGGAGCAGAAAGCATAGTTAAGTAGTGAATTTCGATCTCTAGAACAACTTTTAAAAGCTTCCACAGTTTTGCAGAATTCAGAGTTTACTGCGCTTCCGGCGGAGGGAATAATAAACTAGTTGGTGTCTCAAATTGTGAAATGAACTCTTGATATCGCGCACTCAATTGCTCTTATTGTTTTGGGCTGTATTTTAATAGTGCGCTTGCAATTAGGCACGCTGGATTATCAAATGGCGAGCACGGAGATAGCATTTCAATAGTTGCAACACTTCTGAATGTAATGAGAGAATGGCAAAGTGATACATGGCGGGGGGAGTGGCAAAGGGCGAGCGTAGACAGCGGGTCGACAATAAAATGGCGCACAATATGCGACTAACTATTTAAATAGCGAACTCAAATGAATGAGAAAAGCAATAAACAACAACAACGACAACAACAACAATAAGAAGAGCTGCTGCGTTGCCATGGCAACTGACAAACTGTAGAAACAAATATTTAACTATGTGTCACAAAGCGACGCGAATATTCGACGGCCATTTTGCATAAGTAGAATGAATAGAAAACGAGCGAGCGAGCGAGAGAGGGAGTAAGCGAGAGCTGCGAAGAGAGAGAGAGAGAGAGAGCAAGAGATCTAAGCGAGCAACTTGCTCGTGTGGCGAGACTTTAACATTTCTAAAATTCCAAGAACCAATTCAATTAATTCATAAACATTTACACATGCGCCACAGTGGAAGCTCGCTAAAGAGCACAGAATGGCCACAGAATTTCACTGAATGCTATTTTAAAGAAAGTTAATCAAAGTAGTCGAATCAAAATTGCAATTCTATTGACACAAATGTAAAGCGAAGCACAACTGAAGAAGTAACTTTGAATACTTTTAATCACTCGGGTGCTTGGTCCTAGAACAGCTTGAATTATTCTCGCTCTCTGTTTTTATTGGTCAGCCAAGAGTTGGGCTGTGTGCGACGAGGCAGGGGGCAGGGGGAGTGGCTAGGCAGGGTGTCGCGTTTGCATGGAATGGAAATGGAAACGGAAACAAAGCGAGCGCTGCTGGGAGCGGGGAGTGAATGCAAAGGGGTCAGCAGTTTGCCATTACTAATGAGGCGCAGTTGTTGCCTGCCTCTTCTAAATGTCTGGCAGTCCGGCAGTGTGTGTGTGCAACTGTGTGTGTGTGTGTGTGCGAATGTGTGTCAGCATATAGTCGGCATGTCGCTATGACATAATTTAAATGAACGGATGACATTCATTACAATGCATTTGCAGTCGGCAAATTTATGGGCAAAACTGCACACTCTCCTCCCTACCTCCCTCCCTCGCTTGCCCTCCCTGCCACTCGCTGTGTTAATATGTAGATGTGCTCGCACATGGAAGCTTAGTCATGACCCGACAAAGTCAAACATCAAGACTGCCTCGCGCTTCGGTTACGCTCTGAAAACGCTGCGCCCTCGCACAGTTATCTGTGCCTCAGGTGCCACAGCCAGTCCATGTGGCATGCACCAAGGCATACGTGTCCAGAAGTCACTCAAGCGAGCACTAAGTTACAAGCTATAAGTTGCCCAAAATTGCAAATATTATGCACACTGATGGAAAGCAGGAGATGTGATACGCCGCAGTCCACGCGGCGTATACACAATTTGCAGGCACAACGTGGCGTATGCGTAATTAGCGTGTGGTGCAGAGAGAGAGCCAACTTCTAATTGAAATCTGTTGCTGGCCGTCGGCTGTCGACGACGCTTCAATTGTGCGGCAAGACGCTTAAGCGAAGCCAGATTTAAGCACAGCGCAGCGCGAACAAGAGAAGAGGAGCGCAAAAAGTATCTGTGGGATACACAAAGCGCCCAAGTCAGCGGACTTGACTCACTATCTACGTGCAACAGCGCGACTGCGGCTGCGGCTGCATTGTTGTGTCGCGGCTGGCAGTTTTCTTTGGCTCTTTCTTTATAGTTTTTCGCCTCACGACATTCTCGGGCGCAGGCGATGACGTCGTTGCCATGTCGACGCCGTTGCCAGCAACTGATGATGTTGCGCGCCCCGAGTACAGTCATAGAGACAGCCAGCAACGACTGCGCCAGCGACTGTGGCAGGGGCACTTTTTATCGCCTCTCGCTGCATCCATAAACTACAAAATTCCTTTTAAAGCGTAAAATGCATTCGATAGATACACACAGCGAGACGGACGGACGGACGGACGGGCGGACGAACAGATGGATGGCATAGACTGAAACAGAACTGCGCGAATGCGGACGGACAGACAGAGGACGGACGAGGTACAGATAGAGCGCTCTATAGATTGCCCAGCACTGTGTTGTGTGCATTGTGCATTGTGTATCTGTATCTGTATCTGCATCTGCAACTGCAACTGCAAGTGCGGCGCATCTGTAGTGGCGAGTCTGTTTAAGCTGTTGCAGCTGTGTTGGTTGCACTCGCCTCTGTCTCTGTCTGTGCTTTGCCATTTCCCACACACATCTCCCGCTTGCAATTCAATTTGCCGCTGTCTTTTGTTTGCTTAAATATCAATTGCTGCTGCTATTATTATTACAGCTATTGTTATTGTTATTGTTACTGTTGATGTAGTTGTTGGCGCAATTGTTACCTTCTCTTGCAATTTTCAATTAATTCGCTATTATTACGCATCAGTGGCGACAACAGCTGAACCTAAATTTCCCAGTCGCATTTCGCATTTCCCCGCAATCCGCACTTACTACAACACCTCACCACAACAGATCTCAAACTATTGTTCCCACATCTATTTTAGATCACATCCCAAACTATTCAATTAGTAGTATGGTTTTTTAATAACTTCTTCTATCATTTTTATTGCTTAAAATGCAATTATATTGCACGCTTTTTGCTAGGTATTTAAGTCGAAGTAGTTTAACGATCGAGTTGTAACTTTTGCCGCCGGCAATTGAGTTGCAGTTGCTTTAGCCCAAAGTAGGGGCTGTCAACTGAAAGTGAAGTGACTAATAATTGTAATAATCACATGTTGGGGGGGCCTTTGAGTTGCGATACTTGAGACAGAGCGAGCAGTTTTAGTTGAACTAGTCGTATTGCAGTGCGGTTTATTTATTCGATATTATTGTAAACAATTAAGTTGGCGGCTTCCCTTGTTGGCTTTTAACTAGCAAATAAACAGAGCGAGAGCGAGAGGGGGGGGGGGGAGAGGTGACATAAGAGCGAGTGCAGCTGACAGCTGAGGCGACGCTGCAATTGGAGACCACAAAACAAACGACACCCACGCTCAGCGATAAAATCAATGTCAATGTAGCTGCAGGGTTCACGCAGCAAGGACACTCGGACACGGACACCGAGAGGCAAGAGAGCGCGAGAGACATCGTTGGCATGGATGCTTGACTGCTTTGACATATGCAGCTAGCCAAGCGCACAGAGCCAACAACTGCCAACAACTGGTTTCCAGCTGTGACTCTGCGCTGTCTCCACGTCGTGTCCACGTCGCTCTCGGTGTCGCAAGCTGTCTGGCAATCGCTGAGCGCACTCTGGATGTTTGCTGCTGCCTCGGTTGCCACTCTGCGGCAGTGTGGGTTGTTGCACCACAGCCAAATGCGTTCGTTGGTTCAAGGGCGAAGTGTAGACTAAAAATAGTTGCTGCCCGATTCCGATTCCGATTCAGATTCAAGCGACGCTTAAAGTCGTCGTGGTGTGCGTGCTACTCACCACACGGCGTATACGCAACACACGCAGTCTGCACTCGTTAGTGGCGAGTGCAGCCCTTCTTGCCTCACGACAGACTTTGATGGTGAACAAGAAAGTAGTCGTAGTCATTTTGTAGTTGCGATCCTCTCAGTGATTAATCGACTTCGAAGTGTAAATAAATTAGAGTGGCTTGCAGCTGAGTGCTCACTGTAGCCCGCATACTCACCACACGGAGTTGTTGCACTCTGGCGAGCGGTGTCCTGCATCCTCCTTGCACTTGAACCATTGTCCTTAGCCGATGCCGGCAGCCCAAACAGCTGCTATCCCTTTCTGCCTTTCATTTTTTCCTGCTTCCACTATTCGCTGTTGTCGTTGTTGTTGTTGTTGTTGTGCTTTTACTATGCAATTGTTGTTATTGCACTTGCTTGTGATTCTTGTTTTTGTTGTTGTTATCGTTGCTGTGAGTTTTTGGTCTTGAAAATTGCAACGCGTGCGCAGTTTCAGATTTCCGAGCTAGTTTTTTGTCGTTGCTTATTTTTTCGCAGTTTTATTATTTATGTAATTGTTGTTTACATATACCAGTGTGTGTGTATGTGTGTGTGTTTGTGGGTGCTGTTAATGTGTGCGGCTGTTGTTGGGCTTTGATAAATTTATAAAAAAAAATACGCTGATGAGTAATTGGAGGCTATAAAATAGATGTGTATCCCGTGTTCAATTTCCCAGCGTGCCTCAGTGTGTGTGTGTGTTAGTTGTCGCAATTTAGTGCAATTCAAGGTCATTTGCAAGCCAGAATTTGTTAAGCGCTTTAAACGTGACTCATAGCGCCAGGAGCCGAGCGTTATCACGGCAATAACGCATAAATTACTAAAGCAGTGAAAATGCGGAAAACAGTATGCGCAAAAATCAAGTACATTAATCTCTCTTCCACACACACACGCACACACTCGGTTTTTAAATTAACTTTCTTTCATTATCAGCAGCAGCTACGAGAGTGCATTCAACTGTCGTTGAGCATGACGCGCCTTTTGATGTATATATATATATACGAGTATGAGAGCAATATGCAATGGCAAGAATACGCTGATTTTTCATATATTAATGTACATATGCATGTGCATTGAAAATAAATAAATTATTAAACGCAAAAATGAAACACAATGCAAAAGCACTCGCTGTCTGTCCTTCTCTCGCACACACACACACACATGCTTGCCAGTACTAATAAAATATAATTTGAATATTCTTATTTATTTGCATATCTAAACTGATCGCTTTTATTTAACATGAGTATTTTTAGAATTATTTCTTAAGTTGTTCCCCTATTCTTTTTTTTTATATTTGCTATTTTTTCTTTTGCGCCGAACGACGAAGCGAACAAAGCGCACTAACACCAACGCAATAGGCAAACTGCACTAGCTGTGTGTGTGAGAGCCTATTGCAACCGTATGCGTGTGCATGTGCATGCGCACTGCACGAAAGCACACGATGTCGATGTTGCTGCCGACAATGACTTCGACGTCGACGTCGACGCCAGCTGCAGTTGTTGTTGTCGTTGCTTTTTCATTGCTGACGCTGTGTCTTGTTGGTAGGGCCAAAAGCAGCGAACTTTTTTTCGCTTTGCCTAGCTGCACTTCAATGTGTGTGTGTGTGTGTGTGTGTGTTTGTGTGACTGTGTGAGTTGCGCTGCGCTGCGCTGTTTGCCGTCTATCTGTGTATTGGTATGACTTCATTTCCTTTGTCGTAGGTCATCGTCAATGCGGAAAAATGCGTTTTACTGCTATGAAAGTTTTGTCTGTTATTCTTGAATTATTTTATAACAATTTGTTAATGCATTTTAATCACGAATTGTTTGTCACGATTTGTATTATTAAATTTTCCTTAATAAACAATCAGTTTTTTTTATATTTATTTGTTTTTGAATTTCTTTTTGCAATGCACTTTTAGTTTTTGCCTTTTGAATTACGTATGTATTTATTTAAATTTTTAAAAATTTAATATCACTTGAAAAATGGCTTTGCCGTTGCCGCTGACGTTGCCGTACAATCCAAAGTCGCGCTCCACACTGACAAAAGGGTAGAGAACTTTTTCTCCAAACGTTGCCTTTTTCGCCGATGCCGCCGCCGCGCCGCTGATCAAAGTCAACGCAGCGCTCCTCCGTTGTTCGTTCGGCCGTCGTTTTACCGATGCCGATCAAAGTCAATGCTTCGTTCCGCTTTTTCATTTGGCAGTTCGTGTCTTTGCAAAAGCACAACTACTACGAACGACACCAAAACGAGGAGGAGACGCCAACGCAGGCAGCACAGCCACCAAAAATGGTAATAAAAGCAAATGGGATCCACATACACAACTGCACTTGCATAGGGAACAATCAGACAATTACATTCTCTCTTACACACGCATACATAGGCGCAACGACGAGTGCAGCGGCGAAATAAGTTGACGTAGGGGAAGTGCCGGCCGCCTTTGCGCGCGTGTGTGTGTGTGTATTGCAATTTTCATCTGTTCACTCACACTCACGCTCTGCACGCCTGCTCGTGCTGCTCTCCCCGGCTCTCTCGTCGTCTCACTCTCACCCGTCCACTCACCAATTGCAATTGTTGTAAATACATCCGCGCACTTGCCGACAACTTTTGCTGCGTGCCTTTGCATGTGTCAATGTGTGTGCGTGTGAGTGTGTGTGTGTTGTAATCGAAGGCAATGAATTTAATCATCTTCTGGGTTGGTGAGGAGAGGGGGAGACATTTGGGATGCTTACCAGTGTTGGAAAATGCGCCGCCCACTTAGCGACTGATCGTAAAAGTACAACGCACCTGCAATGCAAATTGTTGAACTGTTGAAGAAGAGCGTAAAACAAAGGCAACGGCAACGGCAACGGCAACCGCAACAATGGGCATTGGCCCAGCGGTAATGTAATGGACGGCGGCGCGGAGCGTAATGACGTCGCGAAAACCGCAAAAACCGTGAAACAAGAAATTATGCGCGCACACTTCAACAGACGAAACAAATACATACAAGCACACAGATATGTAATATGTATGTGTGTGAATGCAAATCGCAAGTACAGGGGAAGTGCCGTACAAGTAAATGCGACGACAATAATGCGAACCGATTGAAGAAGAACAAGCAGAGCAGGCAACAGCGCAAGCGACCGCGATGTGCAACGATTCTTTCGCAAATGAATGCAACCAGCGCTGCTGGCGACAAAAGAAAGCTTAACACAGTGGGAAGAAAGCTGCCAAAATTGTCATCAATTGCGAATATTCAATTTTATGGGTTTTCACAAGCCCACATTCAATGTGCACTGCTTGCAACTTATCGTATTACAAATATTGTATGATATATGCAAAATGAATGCATATTTTATGTAATTTGGACTTTAGTTGTTTTAGTATGCAAAGCGTTTGCCCCACGGTGCGCTGCAGTGATGGAATAACGCATCATGCAAAAAATAGCCAACAACCTGCTCTTTGTTTAAGTCTCTGCAAATGGCAAGAGAACGTAGCCAACGAAACACAATCAGTTTCTCTTCGAAGAGTGTCATTTTATGCATGTGGATGTGCGTGTGCAGTTGCATTGGCATTGCCCCTCTGCAAAGCCACAAACTGAGCTTCATTTGCAAACCACAATCATTTCACAAGCAAACTAACGGTGCGTTCCAACCAACAGTATCATTTATTATATATTATTAAATTCTCCTGAGTTTGATGCTATGTATGATTCGAATGACTTTTTCGCATACAAACAATGTCTAAGAAAAGTCTAGTGATTCATTTGTAAAATATTTTCAAATTTGAAATACATTTCAATCTACTATATTTTATTAATTTGTATACGCCAACTAAAATGGTTCATTAGTGATATCAATATTAATAATTTATAATTTTTGTATCTTTATTAAATATTTTTAATGAAAATAAATGCAAAAAAATATTATTGAAAAAATGTCAAAATCTAATTAACTGCATAATTGTTTGCCGTTATTTTTTGTTTTTGATATTTTAGTGAACATCAATTTATGTATAGAGTAATAGTAATAAGTAAAATTTGAAACTATACATGACTAAATAATACAAGTTGTAATTTTTTTTATTTTAGCTTTTTCGTAGTCTTATTTTAAAATCAACATTCTTTAAAAACTATTGTAATTAGCAAACCCTCAGAGTGTGACCATCAGTACAGTTTCTAAAATTTACTTTTCACGCGTAGGAAATATACTAAATGAAACAATACCTTTAAAGAACAAATGATTACTTATATAACATTGTGGTATATTTATAAACGTGTGTGAAGATGGCGCCACTTTAAATAGATTTTTGATGCGGCTTTTTTTTTAACAATTTAGATTCTATGCTATTCGCACAAGTCATAATAAACTTATAAAAAAACCATTTATTCAAGACCAATAAAATCCTATAAAGTAAAATACTTATTTTTTAATTGGAATAAATGTATACCATGTTAGTTCTATTGCCAACATATTTTGGTATTCGCTGTTGCAGCCCCAATAAATGCCTGTAAACTGCACAGTTGATGTAATGATGTGACCAATCTATCAAAGTTTTGGTATAATCTAATAATTATCGGCGTATTTTTGGCT
This sequence comes from Drosophila rubida, assembly GCA_035046165.1. Taxonomy (NCBI): domain Eukaryota; kingdom Metazoa; phylum Arthropoda; class Insecta; order Diptera; family Drosophilidae; genus Drosophila; species Drosophila rubida. Next base: position 12,381,133 of record JAWNOF010000014.1, on the reverse strand, counting down.
TTATTTAAAATTGAACTTGCGGTCACCCTGCGGTGTGCGCTGGCCCTGCTAATAGCTGGTGGTAAATCTGTAATATTTGTTTTTTGAGAAGAACGTAAATAGTGCATAATGGCATCCATACTGCGTACGGGAAAACTGTTGCGGTACTTTGCCGGTTTCACACGCAATGTCGTGGTCAACTCGGTGCGCGACTGCGAGAGCAATAATCTCCTTCAATCCGCTCCCTGCATGTGCGGACAATTCCAGAAGTAAGTTTATTTGAAGTTTCTACCTCGCCCGGCATTACGCAATGCATGTGCTTGTCTTTGCATATGATGTGTGCTAAGTGACATTAATTTCTGCTTAACGGGAGACCATTAGTTGCACCTGTCAGCAGCATGCAATTGCCTGATGGTTTCATTAAGAAAATTGTGAAAAAGTTCAACTGCTTTTACATAACCTCAACCTCAAAACAAGTAAGCGACTGTTGAGTGTGCTCTCGTGTTTGAGTGTCCATAACTCGCAACAGTTAGAAATTCCCAGCTTATTGCATTTAATTTCAAATGTATTTCTTGATGCTAAACGTACATTTTTTAATTAACATGTTTTTATTTCTTGCAGTGGCTTTGCTAGCAATGCGGCAGCCACCAAGGCTGAGCTGAGTCTGGACAGGCAGATTAAGCGACTCGATCAGGATGCTCGTCGCATAGGACGCATCTCACGACGGGATCTGGAGGAAGTGCTCGACGAGATTCGCACACAGCGCACGGCAACTAGTTCGCAGTCGCTCCTGGTGATACGCTGCTGTGGCAATCTAGTGCCTGAGGAGCTGCCCGAGGTGCGCACAGCTTTGGTGCAGGAAATCTGGAAGACGTTGAACGCACTCAACGTGCCCATGGACATTTCACACTACAATGCACTGTTGCGTGTCTATCTGGAGAACGAACATCAATTTACACCCACCGATTTCTTGGCCGAAATCGAGGCTAAAGGCATCGAACCCAATCGGGTGACATATCAGCGACTTATCGCGAGATATTGTCAGCAGGGCGACATCGATGGCGCCACCAGGATCCTGGAGTTTATGCGCGGCAAGAGTTTGCCTGTGAATGAGAATGTTTTCAACTCGCTTATTCTCGGACATTCGCAGGTAGGGAACTGGTTTGTGTCTTCGATTAGCACTGGGTGAAACACAAGCTGTAGTTGGTGTCTTAACTTAGCAAAGAAATCCAAATGTGAAATAGAATAGAAGTTCTGTATGTGTGGATTAGTTGCTAATTAATCTATTGTTGCAGGCCAACGATCTGGAGTCGGCTAAGGGCATTCTGGGCGTCATGAAGCAGGCGGGCTTGGAGCCCAGTGCTGACACCTATACGACGCTGTTGTGCGCCTTTGGACGCCACGGCGATATCGACGCTTTGAACAGCACTCTGGCTGAATGCGAGGCCAAGGAGATCATATTGCTGGACAAGGATCTGCTGGACATTGCTTACACGTTGACAATCAATGGCCACGGCCAGCATGTGGACACTTTGCTGACCAAGCTACGCATTTCACCGGGCTTCAACCAGGACGCAGTCAATATTATACTGCGACTAGTCAACAAGGGACACGAGGATGTGGCGCTGAAGCTGTTGCGTCTGATGCCACGCGGCACACGAGTTAATGGCGAACCCGTCGACGTGGGCGCTTTCTACATACGCCAGCTCGTAAAAGCCAATCGACCAGTGGAGAGTATTTTGAACATCTGCCGCACGCTGCAGGCGGAGGGCTTGAATCCCAAGGCGCTGACAATTGCCACCGAGGCGGGTTTGACGCACGGCGTCATGAACAATGCGCTGCCGCTGCTGCAGGAGATGAAGAATCTGGGTTTGCCCATACGCCAGCATTACTTCTGGCCACTCTTCTGCTCGGTGAACTCCAACCAGGTGCTGGATATCGTGCGTCGCATGCAGCAGGAGTTCGCTGTCAATCCCAACTCGGAGACCATACGCGACTACGTCATTCCCAATCTGAAAGAGAAGAATTGGGAGCGTGTGGTGACTGTGCTGCGTGATGCTGGCGTGCCCAACTCCACGGCTGTCACCTCTGCTGTCTATGCTGCGTTGACCACGCACCAGATTGCCGATGCCGCCAAGATCATGGAGAAACATCGTGCCTACTACGTGCCCATTGTGTTCCGCCAACCCTTGATTCTGGCACTGAGCAACACCAATGACTACGCCGCCTTTATTCGCTGCATTCGTCAGATCCACGAGGGCATGCAGCTGCGTGCTGGTCGCGAAGCTGCCGAGGAGACTGAGGCGCCCAACGCCGATGCGGAGGCTGCCGCAGAACGTACGGTACCTGACGTTGTCGGTGCTATTGTCTATGAGGCGGCCATTTATTTCCGACGTGAGCGTGTCTCGATGCTGGAGAAGACGCTGAAGGGCCTGGTCAACCAGGGTCTGTCCATTAGCAGCCTGAAGGCGACGGCACTGTCCGAGCTGCTGGGCGCTGAGATGACTACCGTAATCTCGGAGTTGCTGGGCAAACTTACCTCTGGCGAGCTGGAACCCGTTCCGCTGCCCAACAGCGGCAAACGTCCACTGGACTCGCTCAGCATTGACGGTGGGTTAAAGTGCATAAAGCAAGTTGTAGAATCGAAGAGTTTCTTATTTAAAATGATCTTGTTTCTTGCAGAACTGGAGCGCTTCATCAAGAATGTGGAGGCCAAGGGCGAGAATGCGAACAACATCAAGCGGCAGCTGCTTTCAGCTTGCTTCCGCTCGCAAAATCTCGAAAAGACGCTCGAAGTGATTGAGCGTCTGAATGAGGAGAAATTCCAGATATCGATTGGCCTCTATGCGCAGCTGATCGATCTGTACACACATCACAAGCGCAGTTCCGACGCCTTAGCTCAATGCAGCAAGTTGCGTGAGGCGGATGCCAACTTCAAGCTGGACAACCTGAAGACTGTACGACTGGCCGAGCTGCTTTTGCAAGAGGAACGCGTCGAGGAGACTCTGGAGCTGCTCAAGAGCAATGCCAAGGAGATGGTGCACAACGAGAGCGAAGGTAGCAGCTTCAACTATGTAGGCACCGTGTGGCGCATTCTGAATACGATTGCGGAATCGGGCAATGCTGACAAACTGAAGCGCATCTTCGATGCGCTGGTTGAGAGCAACTATGTGGTGCCCACAAATGTGCTGCTCGGACCGCTGATCAAGGTGCATATGATCAAGGATGATCTAACGAGCGCCATCAATGCCTTCGAGCAGATCTGTCAGCAGTACAAGTCCACGCCCTGGAAGAATGAACTCGCCTGTCGCCTGATACAAAAGGAGGACGCCGCCAACTTGCAGCGTCTGACGGATCTGAGCACGAGCATTCACGGCGAAGTCAACAGTCTGTATGACCTGGTCTTCTCCTTTGTGGAGTGTGGACGCGTGCGTCAGGCGCGCAAGATTCTGGAGACGCCCGGACTGCGCACACGACCACAGCGCATCAATTCCGCCTGCGATCGCTATAAGAACGAGGGCATGTTGCAACCGCTGGAGGGCTTAATTGAGGCCACCAAGGATCTGGGGCACATTGATCGCAACAAGATCTATTACACGCTGCTCCTCAGCTATGACAAAGCCGACGAGGCGGAAAAGGCGCTGGGATTGTGGACCAAAATGCAAGAGGAAGCCGTGGCACCCACCGACGCCTTTCTGCTGCGCTTGGCCGAGTTGTTGCAGCGCAAGAACATCGAGGTGCCGTTTGTTGTGCCCGAGTCAGTGTTGCCAAAGAGTAGACGCGGCAAAGCTGCTTCCGCACCAGCAGCTTCAACCAAGGCGGAGAAGCCCAAGGAGGAACAGCTGAAAGCGGAGCCAAAGGCTGCGCAGCCGCCCAAGGCGCCGTCGAATATGTCGAGCTTCCGTCGTGCCATTCATGCCAACGATGTGGATGCCGCCATTGCGTGTCGCGAACGCATCATTAGCGGCGACAAGCTTGGCGTGCTGGACACCTCACGCCTCATCGAGCTGCTCGTGCGTGCCGATCGTCTGCAAGAAGCCACCAAATACGTGGACGAACTGCTCGCCGCTAAGCAGCATCCGCAGCCCAAAATCTTCAAGTATTACTTGAACAAACTGGCCGCCTCTGGTGACCTGGCCACCTTGGAGCGCATTGGCCAGCAGCTGAACGATGAGCAGAAGCGCTTGGTGTCGTTCGACAATCGTTATTGTCATGCCTACATTGTGGCCGGCAAGGCGGAGCAGTTCCTCAAGCAGCTGACCACGAATATTGAGGAGGCCAAGACGCCTGAGGATGCAGCCAAGTTGGCCGAGAAGTTCCCACGTGGCGGCGCTGTGGGACTCCTGGAGAAACATCCCGAGCTGGTGGCTCAATGTAAGTACAACTACTTCAATACTCCTTCATGTCTCAGATTATGAAATTGTTTTTTTTAGACGAGGCTCTTGCTGAGAAGTATGCGGCGCTCAATCAGCTGGGACCCATGAATGTGCTGTGGATGCATTTGATTTCCAATGGCCAGGAGGTGGCCTCCAAACAGATCTGGGATAAGCATCTGTCCAACGCACCACGTCTGATGTTCCAGCGTGTGCTGCAAACGGCACGCGAGCAGCAGGACGAGAAACTCGCCTCCACGGTGATCTCCCAGCTGAGGAGCAGCAAGATCTCGGAGGGCGCCATTGGCAATGCCTACTCCTGTCTGCTGGACATACAGACGAACAAGGGCAACACGGACAAGGCATTGGATCTGCTGGCAAATGCCATTAAGGATGTCTCCCTGGAGCACATCAACCGCACTGCGCTGTTGCGTTTGAAGCAAGCCGTCGAGGAGAAGTCGCAAAAGTTCCCTTACACCGTGCCCGAGAAACGCACGAAGGCTGGCGATTCAAGCTCCTCATCGAGTAGCAGCAGCGACGACGATGTCAGTCCAAAGAAACCAGAGACGGTGAAAGATAAACCTGAACAAGCTTAAACGATGCTCCAAAATGAGTTGGAGGAAAGTCGTCATGTCGTTAAGTTTAATTTAAAGTAATTATGCTACTCTTATTTCTAGTATTTACTTTGCTGTTGTCAAGTAATCAAAATACAATTAGTTGTTTTTATTTTAGTATTCTACTTCCTGCTATTTTATTTAGAATTTAAAACCTCGAGCTGATATTCTCAGCTCATTTAAATTTTGTCAATTTACATACATTGCAAGTGCTTGCTAATTTTGTGAATTTGCACCGCCGCGATACGCTGCACATATTCTACGATTCGGATCCAAGAAATTTGGAGACTCCTTAGCTGCACATTTGTCACTGTCCATGGTCAAAGATGTGCGGCTACGACGCCAACGAGGCGCTGCACCCATTATGAACTGCTGGCCATAACGCCGCTTCTCCACGTCATATCCCTCCGGTAGTTTTTGAAAGTTGGCATTGTAGAATAGACGGAACCAGATTATAAAGTCATAGTTGTCTTGGAATTTGCCTTTGATGAGTTGATTGACTGGTATTACTTTATCGACCCCATATTTTGTGAATGCTTGCTGCAATATTGCAAAATTGTTTCGGAAATCGTTCTCTAGTTCAGTCACAAACTTGACTCGTCGCATATTGATAGAATCGGGAAATAATATATCCATAAGACAGCAATAGGCAGCGCCAGTTCCAAGATGATCGACTTTGAAGAAGCTGCCCTTTAGGCATTGATTGACCCACACTAACATTGACTGACGTGACCAGAGTCTTCGACTGTTATATGTTGATGTTACGTTGACAGCTTTCTTGATACCCGCCATCGCCATATCTGACCAAAATATGCTATTATTTTGTATTTATTTATGTACCAATTTTAACTTACCGACTGCGCCTATCGCCCTACAAGCCACCGGTCGCCTTAAATTTTGGAAAGTTTAAAAATTTTATATATATTTTTTTTATACAAATTTATAAAATCTTTGAACGAGATTTATAAAAGTGTAAATTTTTTTTGTCTGGCGTACAAGATTTTATTTAAAAATGCCTTAATCTAATGTGCACTGTATGAGCTTAACATATGATATGAACAAGTAACTAAGACGAGAGTCTGCTCAACAGGAAATCAAAGCCAACTTTGATTTGAAATAAAACTAAAAAAGTGATAGTATTTATTAGAGTTGAAGTTGGCGCTAAATGCAACAATCCTTCATCGACTGACCACCACAACCTATCGGAGATTTCGATTATCTTTCATCAAATACAACAATGCGTGCGATTAGAGTTGTCACCTTTTTCAAAGTCACAGCCGCTGAACAAGCGGCCAACGTTTGCAACGTTTAGCTCTCATAAATTTTCACCAGTGCATTTGAGAATTTTGTGAGTTTGATTTTCAATAATTTAGTGGAAATTCGTGCATTCAGTATGCCGGACAGTGAAGCCGATAGCGATTCAAGCAACAGCTCCGCCAGTAGCAGCAGCACCGGCGCATCAACAAGCAGCTCCAATAGCGCCAGCGATGCTGGCAGCCAAGAGAAAGAAGAAGAAGCTGTGGAGCGTGGTGAGTCAAGAGAAGGCAAGAAGAGCAGCAGTAGCAGCGGCAAAATAGCTGATAAAACGCTAGCTGGGAAAGAACCAGCGACGCAGCCAAGTGATGTGGAACAAAAAAACGAGGAACAACAACAAGAACAACAGCTGCAAACAGTTGACGACAACAGTGCGGAAACTAGCGTTGCTGACGAAGCAGCAAAAGTTGAGGAAAAACCGGCAGAAGTAGACCAGAAGCAGCAGGAAGCAGTGACAACGCCGGTGGAAGAGGAGCAGGAGCAAGTAACCACAAACGGCAAGAAAGCTGTTGCCGATTCCCCCAGCAATGTGGAGGAGGGCGAAATAACTGATGTGAGTATAAATATCAACTATAAGAATGCCGTTTTTATCGCTGCTGTATTGCAGAAAGAGGAGGATGCGGAAGAAGGAAAAGCAGAAGAAGCAGTTGCAGACAGCTCCAAGGATGAGGATCAGACCGCCGTCAGCAAACCACCGCAAATTGCCAGCGAGGTGCGCCGGCGCACTAAAAGCGCCAGTCGCGATCGCGATGCTGAGGAGCGACGACAGCGTCGTCGTAGTCGTAGTCGCAGTCGAAGTCGCTCGCCACGCAGTCGCCGCCGACGACGGACACGAAGTCCGCGTAGTCGCAGCGTGAGTCCAGTGCGTCGACGTTCGAGTTCTCTAGAGCGTAGGCGCGTCGAGCGTGAGAAACGTCACGAGGAGCGTGCGAAGCGTGATGAGGAGCGAGCACGCGAGCGTGAGAAGCGCCATCATCAGCATAGCCGACGCAAGGAGCCGTCGCCGGCAGAGAATGCCGATAATGCGACGGTCAGTGAACCGACTGCAAAAATCAGCGAACGCCAGCGACGCACTGTGGATCTGTTGACTTCGCGCACTGGCGGCGCCTATATTCCACCTGCCAAGCTGCGACTGATGCAGGCGGAGATCACCGATAAGGCTTCAGCAGCGTATCAACGCATTGCTTGGGAGGCGCTCAAGAAATCGATACATGGCTACATCAACAAGGTGAACGTGACGAACATTGCCATCATCACTCGCGAGTTGCTGCGCGAGAATATTGTGCGTGGTCGTGGTTTGCTCTGTCGCAGCATCATCCAGGCTCAAGCTGCATCGCCCACCTTCACACACGTCTACGCCGCCTTGGTGGCCATTATCAACTCCAAGTTCCCGAATATTGGGGAACTGCTGCTCAAACGTTTGGTCATTCAGTTCAGGCGCGCGTTTCGACGCAATGACAAGTTGGTTTGCATGTCGGCGACACGTTTCATTGGCCACCTGGTCAATCAGCGTGTTGCGCATGAGATCTTGGCACTGGAGATGCTCACGCTGCTCGTTGAGACGCCCACTGACGATTCTGTCGAGGTGGCCATTTCGTTCTTGAAGGAATGCGGCATGAAGTTGACGGAGGTCTCGTCGAAGGGCATTGGCGCCATCTTCGAGATGCTGCGCAACATTCTGCACGAGGGCAAGCTGGATAAGCGCGTGCAGTACATGATCGAGGTGCTGTTCCAGGTGCGCAAGGATGGCTTCAAGGACCATCCGGCTATTGTCGACGACTTGGAGCTGGTCGAGGAGGACGATCAATTCACGCATCTCATGATGCTGGACGAGGCCACTGAAACCGAAGACGTACTAAGTGAGTACCACAAATATATAATTAATTTAAAGTGGGCAAATGGTCAAGGATTAGCTGCAGGTTTCAATCTTTTCTGCATACAGTTTTCATTTGAAATCTATTCTTTCTCCGCAGACGTATTCAAGTTCGACGAGGAGTTCGCGGAGAACGAGGAAAAGTACAAGGCACTGAGTAGCGAGATACTGGGCAGCGATGCCAGCGGTTCCGGCAGCGGCTCCTCCAACTCTGGCTCGGACTCCGGCAGTGACTCCGATGGTCAATCTGGCTCAGATGGCGAGGCGGATGGCGAGAAGGCGACAGCTGGCGATATTATTGACAACACAGAGACGAATCTGATTGCATTGCGACGCACGATTTATCTGACGATCAATTCAAGTTTGGACTACGAGGAGTGCGCGCACAAGCTGATGAAGATGCAGCTGAAGCCCGGCCAGGAGGTGGAGCTGTGTCACATGTTCCTCGACTGTTGTGCCGAGCAGCGCACCTACGAGAAGTTCTATGGATTGTTGGCGCAGCGTTTCTGTAGCATCAACAAGATCTATATACCGCCTTTTGAGGAGATCTTCAAGGACACGTATCAGACGACGCATCGCCTGGACACGAATCGCTTGCGGAACGTCAGCAAGTTCTTTGCCCACCTGCTGTTCACGGATGCGATCAGTTGGGATGTGCTCGAGTGCATTCAGCTGAACGAGGATGATACGACGTCGTCCAGTCGTATATTCATCAAGATCTTGTTCCAGGAACTGGCCGAATATATGGGATTGGGCAAGCTGAACAACAAGCTCAAGGAGGAGGTGCTGATGGAGAGTTTGGCCGGACTTTTTCCCAAGGATAATCCACGGAATACGCGCTTCTCCATCAACTTCTTTACCTCAATCGGTTTGGGTGGCTTAACGGATGATTTGCGACGTTTCCTCAAGAATGCGCCCAAATCTGTGCCGGCAATTAATGCTGAGATCCTCGCCAGCGCCAATCCCTTTAAGGATCCGGCGGCTGCAGCTGCTAAAGTGACTTCGTCGTCCTCAACGAGCAGCAGCGAGAGCAGCAGCTCCAGCAGCGAGGAGGACAACAGCAACAGCAGCGATGAGGATAGCGACAGTGAATCCAGTTCCAGCTCCGAGTCGGAGTCTGAGGCCGAGTCAAAGACGTCGCGCAAACGCAAGCACAAGGAGAAGCACAGCAAGCGAAAGAAGGAGAAGTCTAAGAAAAAGAGCAAGGCCAAAAAGTCCAAGAAGGAGAAGAAGCGCTCCGAAAAAGAGAAGGAGAAGAAGAAAAAGGAGAAGCGGTCAGTGAAGGAGAAGGAAAAGGAGAAGCGCGTCAGAGGAGAAGAGAAGGAGAGGGGAAGAGAAAAGGAGAGGGAACGGGAGAAAGAAAAGGAGAAGGAGAGAGAAAGAGAAAGGGAAAGGGAAAAGGAGGTAGAGAGGGAAAAGGAGAGGCAACGAAGGAAAGAGCAGGAGAAGGAAAGGGAAAGAGAAAAGGAACGGGAGCGGGAACGGGAACGGGAGAAGAGGAAGGAGCAAGAAAAGGAGCGACAGAAGGAACGGGAGAAGGAAATGGAAAAAGAAAGAAAAAGGCAGCAGGAAAAGGAGGAGAGAGAAAAGGAAAAGGAGAAGGAGAGGCAAAGAGCAGCTGAGAATAAATCAAAAACAAATCGCAAGCGGGAGCGAGAGCGGGAACAAAGCAGCAGTTCCAGCTCCAGCAGCAGCGGCAGCAGCGCCGAAGACAGCGATAGCAGCTCCTCCGACTCCGGCTCCGGCACATCGTCCAGCAGCGACAGTGACGAACCGCAAGCGAAGGTGCAACGCAAGGAGAATGACGGCAACAGCAACAATCGCAACAAAGTGAACAAGATCCACGAGAGCGACGAGTTCAATCTGGATGGACCCATCGGATCGCCGTCGGCAGTGCGACAACAACACAATGGACATGGCAGACAAGAGGCGTCGCCAGATGACAGACAAGTGGAGCGGGAGCGCGAGAGAAATAGGGGACGGGACGGAGAAAAAGAGCGAGATAGGGAACGAGACCTGGACAAAGAGAGGGATCGAGAGCGCGAGCAAGAGCGGCGAATGCGCCGTGGCGACAATGAGGAAGGACGTGGAAAGCGTGGGCGGGAAACGGAGCGAGATAGTGATCGTGACAAAGGACGGGACAAAGATCGCGACAGAGAAAGGGAGCGGGAGAGGGAACGGGACCGCGACCGGGAACGCAACAGAGATCGGGAGCGCGACAGAGATCGGGAGCGCAATCGGGATCGCAACTCGCGACGAGAACGCGAACGACGCGATTCACCACGACGTCACCAGCATCGACGCAGCGTGTCCAAGGAGCGTGGTTGAGTCTCTGCATCCGCTCCTGATGTTTCCACTAGCATTTTTCTCGCCCTGCAGCAACAATTGCAACAATGTACAAACACAAAAACAAAAAAAAAACGAAATGAAATATATAAAAACTACAACAAATTGTGTCCTTTAAAGTATTTTGGGGATAGCAAAATAATTGCCGTGTATAAAATTGTAACAGTTTCAATAGACAACTTCTATTTATATAACATTTATAAGGAAATCAATTTAGGGATATTTGTTGTAAAAATTTAATAATTTTGCAATTATTTTGTATAAATCAAGAATAAGATACTTAATACACACAACAGCTAATGAATTTGACTTTTTACAATCTTTCCAGTTGCATTAAATGCGCTACAATTTGCTGGACTGGAACTTGTAGTAACTGTCGATCTGGCTTTGGCTCAACGAAGACTTCAGTCTGCCCAGCACCGTCTCAAAGTCTTGCAGCTCAATGCGGCAGGCATTAGAGTCGCGTCGGAATGCCTCAATGGCTGCCTCATTGCAGAGATTGCACAGATCCGCGCCAGAGAAGCGTTCCGTGCGTGCCGCAATCTTGTCGAGTTCCAGCTGCTCATCAAAGGGCATTCGTTTGCTGTGCAGCTGGAGCAGCGCTAGGCGTGACTCCAAGTCCGGCGCCGGCACATGGATGAGCTTGTCGAAGCGACCCGGACGCAGCAAAGCATCATCCAGCATATCCGGGCGATTGGTGGCGGCCACCACAAGAATATGCTGCTGTCCAGCCACGCTAACAATGCCATCCATCTCGGTGAGCAGCGTGGACAAAATGCGCAACTGCACACTGCCGCCTCCAGTGCCATTGGCCACAGTGCGGCGTCCCACAAGCGCATCAATCTCATCCAGAAATATGAGACAAGGCGCATGCTTGCGTGCCGTGTTGAAGAGCTGCGCCACGTAACGCTCGGCGCAGCCCACGTAGGGCGAGTAGACCTCGGCCGCCGAGGTGGCTATGAAGCTCATGTGCGCCTCCTTGGCCAGGCATTTGGCTATAGTCGTCTTGGCGCAGCCAGGCGGTCCATAGAGCAGCACTCCACGCGGCAGGCTCAAGCCGAAGCGCGCGTGGGCAGCGCTTTGCTGCAGCGCAGCCAAAATGGACACCTGCAGCGTGCGCTTCAAGGCAGCCATGCCGCCAATTGACTCGAATCCCGTGGACATCTGCTGAACGCGCACATCGCTGGCGCGAGAAGCGCTGGGCGCGCATTGGAGCAGTGTCTGTTTGAGCAGCACCTCAAACTCTGCCGGGGTTGGACTGCGATTCAAGAGCTGTTGTTGCAGCTGTCGCTGGAACAGCGTGAGATCAGCCACAGCAAAGCCTTGCGTGTGCTGCGCCACATAATCCTGCAGAGCGACAGTGAGCAGCTCCGACTGCGGTTGCTGCTGCTGCCAGAGGGCAGTGAACAGCTCCCGACGCTGCTGCTGCGTGGGCAGCTCGATGCTAATCTCGTGGCCAAAGCGACCAGCGCGTCGCGCCTGATTATTGATGGCATCTGGAGCGCTGCTGCTGGCAAGACACAGGATGCCGGTGCTGCGTTGCGGCAGCTCATCAACGAGCCTGTAAAGCTGCGCTGCAATGCGCGAAGTGTTGCCAGTGGTGTCTTTTGACTCTGTTGGACAGAACAGCTCCAAATCTTCGAGCAGCAGTACGATGGGCAACTGTGGCTGCAGACGTTGCTTGAAGGTGTGTGCCGCCTGGAAGATGTTGCGCAGTTGTTGCTCCGTCTCGCCGGGATAGCTGCGCAATACCTGTGAGGCTGTTACGTAGAAACAATTGCAGTTGTGCCGCTGCAGGAACTCCGCTAGCAACGAACTCTTGCCACATCCCACGGGTCCAACGAGCAGCGCATTTAACGGCAGTCCTTGCAGCTGTTGCTTGCCAGCGCTGTTCAGCACTTGCTCCAATGCTTGCAGCGGGCCTTCGAAGCCCTGTGAATGATAGTGTTGCAGGCGTGGCAAGGCCGCAGGTGCTGCTAATCTCACATCCACAATGTTCAACGGTGTGTCGCGTTGCAGCTCAAAGCATTGGGTGTGCTTAACTCCTTGCACATCACAGACTTCAATGCTGGCTATGCCCAGTTGCTGGAGGCGTGCATGTTTCACGTGGCAGCCTTGGATCAGTTTTAGGTGCCGCAGGAAGATGCGCAAATCCTCGCGCAGATCCTCCAAAGAGATTTGTGGACGCTGTAGCAGATGCTCGTTGATTGTAACAATGCAGCTGACTTGTGCTACTTCCCCGTACAGCGTTAAGGGCTCAATGTGGCTAATGCGTTGATTAGTCGCCGTGAATTTGCCTGAAGTGACCACATCGTCCAGGAAGCAACAGGTCTCCTTGGCTTCTCTTGGGCTCACGCGGCAAATGGCATAGCTGCCATTCTGCAGCACACACTTGCACCAGTTGCCCTGGACATCCAATTTATGTTGAGCAGGTATAAAACAACGTTGCGGTTCACATTCGCCATTATCCAGCAAGTTGAGTGGCAATATCAACAAATCGGAGCACATGCCGCACATAAATAATAAACATATGATTGTCCAACATTCCCACTGTAAAATGCATTTCTAAAAAATGTATGAAACTGTCTATAAAAATTATGCTGCTGTGAACAGAAAATATTTCTTTAATTTTCTTTATACAAATTCAAGCGCCACAACTTAAATTATAATTATAAAATGAATTTTAATTAAATTGTGTGTAACCGCTACACAACTGTTACGCGTGCTGAACGGAGAGCAAAAAGCAACTCTGAAACTCTTATCGTTGCGCTGGCAATGCCTTTTGACACAGAGTTGCAGCTGTAAACAATTTACGTCTGGTAACACCCTTTTCGCATAAGTGTCGCCTGGCGTGAACACGCGGATTTCGCTTCGTGGATTTTTCAATTATTAAATAAGGTAAATATAAATGCCATCGAAATGCCAGCAAGTGCCACAATGGCTAACAATTGCTCACTGCATATTATTTAGCTGCCAAAATGACGAAGAAGCGCCGTAATGGAGGACGTAACAAGCACAATCGCGGCCATGTGAAGCCCGTGCGTTGCACCAACTGCGCCCGCTGTGTGCCCAAGGATAAGGCAATCAAGAAGTTTGTCATCCGCAACATCGTTGAGGCCGCCGCCGTCCGTGACATCAGCGAGGCCAGCATCTGGGACACGTATGTTCTGCCCAAACTGTACGCGAAGCTCCACTACTGTGTCTCGTGCGCAATTCACTCCAAGGTGGTGCGCAATCGTTCGCGTGAGGCTCGTCGCATCCGTACGCCGCCAGTGCGTTCCTTCCCCAAGGACATGGCACGCAACAACCAGAATAGGAAGTAAATGCGGTTAACAAAAAATAAAAAGGCGGCTTGCTTATATCCCCACACACACAAACAACAACTGCAGCAGCATCAACAACAACAACTCTATTGTTACCCATAATAAGTAGGACTTTTTTGCATCGCTGACATAGCAAAATATAAGCATTCGGTTTTTTAAAACAACACAGATTCGGCATGCCGCCCACCTTATCATTTATGTGCTGTGGGCAAGCAGCAAATCATTTTCTTGTTGGGATTGATTTCATTCAAGCGGAAACCGACACTCCACATTCCCTTTGGAATTGAAGGTGTGGGACTGGAAGCCGGATACGTTATGCATTTATTCAAGTGTGATATCTTATTTCCGGCTTAAGCGGTGCACTGCCTGGCATCCTGATTTTTACACACCTCACACACAAAGTGCATTCGGAATTCCATTTTACACGCTTTGCCCGGCATTCATATTTTTTGAGGTTAGGTAAGTTTTTGAACTAAAAGTACGTTTGCTAGTATGACCCAAATGGCTGAATATCAATAGAAATGGGAAAAGCCCCATAAATGTCAAGTGAACACAAATACTTATGTGTGTATGGCAATCCAAGCACACTTCAGGCAGCAGGCAGGGCGAGAGCTGTTTGTGATTTGTAATCTTTGTTTAAAAAGCGCCACCCAGCGGCGGGTAGCTTGAGCAGCAATTGTAGCAGCCAACAACGACTGTAGCATACTTTCAGGCGGCGTCAGCCAAACAAACAAAAAATGTATTGCATGCTGGTTTTTGGCATAAATTTGCAGAAAACGTGAGCGCAAAGGCAAATGAGGTTTGGCTTCTTCTAGACTTGTTTGTAGATCTGTTTGTGTGTGTGTGTGTGTCTGCGTGTGCCTGTGTGAGTGCGAGGGGCCATGTCTGGGCGTGTGTGTGTGTGCGTACTTCCGTTTCCTGTTTACCCTTTTTTCTGTGTTCTGCACCCACTCGATGTTATTTTTGTGCTTGTGCAGCAGTTTGTTCCGCAGCCACCCCCCACACAGCTAAATTATTGTTTTCGTTTTGCTTGGCAAATAAAACGTAGACATAAGCAGCTGCCGCTGATCATTTAGCATAAATTAAAGGGCGCTACAGCAAGCGAATCCTAATGGAGGTTATGACAAGTGACCTCCTCCAACCCCACAAGGAGTATCATTATTTTCCTCCACTTTAGCTCTACGTTGTCTTGCATTGCTTAAAAAACTTGCAGGTTTCCATTACTTTCGCGACTTTCGCACTTAAAGCGATGATTAAATGACAGAGAATGTTGTTGTTGCATTGTCTTTTAATAGAAAATAATGCATAGAAATGATCTATTATATATAATAATTTTGTACGGCAACATTGATTGCCTATTGTTTTGCACATTTGACCACCAGTTATTCAAATTGGCGCAGAAAATTTTCTTTACTTGCTCAATTGCGTTGAGTCTGGTGTATTGAGTTTGGACTTAGACCTCATTATTCACACATTAAAATAATCACATAATTTGGACAATCCACTTGTGAGAAGAGGCTTCAGCAGTTGCCCATTATCTAGCCGGCATAGTACGCAGATGACGCAGCTGCTGGCCAAGCACACCTCTTATGCTGCCCTGCAGCGAATCGTCTGCGTAAACGTCGCTCCAGAGATGGGCCAAGGGCAACTCCGCATCGCTTTTGGCACACGCGGCGGCCACTTCCATTTCACGATGCACCTCGGACGCAATCTCCTCGAGTTGCGGGACACTGAGCAGCTGCTGGTCGAGACAGAGTTGCTTGAAGCATTCAATGGCGTCGTGGCGACGCCACACCTCCTGCACCTCCTTGCTGCTGCGATAGACCGAGTCGCAGTCGGACATCGAGTGGTCCGCATAGCGGTACGTGCACAGCTCCACAACGAGTGGGCCCCGCTGCAGGGCATAGCCGATGGCGAACTCGACGGCACTGCGCACAGCGAGCACATCCTGGCCGTCGACCCAGATGCCGGGCAGGTAGTCGCCGCGCGTGTATTGCTTGGTGTTGCTGGACACCCGCCAGCTGCTGGTGCCCATGCCGTACCTGTTGTTCTCGCACACAAACACCACGGGCAGCTTCCACAGGTGCGCCATGTTGAAGGTCTCGAACAGCTGCCCCTGGTTGGCACCGCCGTCGCCGTACACCGCCACACAGACCGCGTTGCGCTGCTGATACTTGCTGGCCAGCGCGATGCCAGCGCCGAGCGGCACCTGGGCAGCCACGATGCCATGGCCGCCATAGAAATGCCGGCCATACATGTGCATGGAGCCGCCCTTGCCACACGAACATCCGTTGGCGCGTCCCAGCAGCTCGGCGAGCACGGCGAGTGCCGTGAGGCCGCACAAATAGGCCCAGCCGTGGATGCGATGGCCGGCAATCAGATTGTCCTGTAGCCGCAGTGCGGCATGCACGCCCACCGCACACGCCTCCTGGCCCGTGTACAGATGACAGAAGCCGCGCACCAGCTGCTCCTCGTACAGCTGGGCGGCTGTCGCCTCCAGGCGACGCAGCGCCATCAGCTGGCGATAGTAGAGCGCCGCCTCGCTGCGCCTCAGCGAGACGAGCGTGTCGGGTCCGTACTCCAAGCGGTGCAACTTGAACTCCGTGGGCAGGTGCACCAAGCACGACTCCTCGCTTGCCGCCTTCTTATCCCGCCCGGGCAGCTTGGGGGACTTCTGCGGCTGCTGCTGGGGACATGTTAGTTGGGCGTTTGTAGAGTGCAGCGAAACGCGCTGCATTAGATCACAGATCGCTGAGAATGCTGCGCGCTTCACGTTGAGCATGTTGTTCTCCCTCTCCTTTTCGTTGACTTGGGTCTGTATTAAATTTTTTACGAGTGATTTCCAAAGACGCCGACAAATCATATTGACGCCACATTCAACATATTTCTCTCATTGACTACTGCGATTGAGGTGGGCTCAAGTATTGTCAAGTCAGAAGGCATTTCGAACTTAATTACTTAAGGTTTAAGCGGGACTAAAGATGACTCAACAACTGGGTGGGCGATTCAATTAATATGCCATGTCAAACAATGGTTTTATTAACTTGCATCAATTATATGCAGAGCTTCCACGCTTTCTTAAAAGTATAATTCTGCTTCTATTTCTTATTTCGAGTTACAATTCGCTCGACTAATTTTGCTTCGCTCTCCTTTAAAACAACTTCGGGCAGTTTCTTTTAGTGCTGTAAGAAAGTATGTATAATTTTAGCATTATAGCATTCGAAACTTCTTGGAGTTTCAGTGCTTGAATGTTTTGCTTTCATTATTCTAGTTTTTGCTTTAGTGTTTTCATTCTGCTTCATGCTTTTTGTTTTTCCTCTATTCCACTCACGTTCGTTTTTGCCACAGACTTCGAATTCGTGTGTCATATTTTACTTTAATTTCCGTTCATTTCTACGCATCTCATTCGTATCCGTATATCTTTTTTATATGCTCCTTTTTTTTGCTATTCGTATTGTATCTATGCCTCGGTCGGGACAAAGCACTTTCATTGCCCGTCGTCCTGCGACTCTGCCCTGTTTGGAGCCATGGAGGCATGGAGGCGTTTTTGCCCATTTTAAGCGCAAATAAAAACGTTAAATGTTTTTTTAACGTGCGCCACTTAACACTCGGGACAATTTAAAGGCAATTGAGCACAACAACAACAACGTGAGCACCATCAACAATGGTCTCGCAAACAAACCAAAAGCGATACAGCAGCATCTATATATTTATCGATACAAATATGTATAAAAATAAGGACGTACTACTTATGTGTTCGCTTGTGTGTCGCACGGAGTGCGTCACTTCCTTTTATTTTATACCCTGCAACCATTTAAAGCGACGACAGTTGTCGTGATTTGTCACAATTACTGAATAATTGCTCGAAATTGTAGATTGTGTCGTGCCTAATAAGTATCGTGTATCAATTATTTGCATTTATAGCGATATTCCGACTACCGCTGAAAAGTATGCAACGTTTTTTTTGTATTTCAAACAGTTTTGCTCTACAATAATTTGGGTAATTAGGAAAGCTCCGATTTATAGAGAGAGAGCATCTGCCAGTCGGTCACGCCCAAGTTGGCAATTGTTGCGTGTATTTTATGATTATTATTTGACCATTTTGTTAGCATGCTCGTAATTTAATATAGATTTTTGGCCGGTGCCAGCCAGTCATTCGCTCATTCGTTCATTCGTTGCCAGGCCCAAGTGCGCTGCTTGTGCTCATTTTTTATGCTTCAAACAATAAATTGTCAATTGATTTTTGTGCTCATTTATTGTGCTTATGTTGCCAGCAATATATTTACTTACATTTTTATTCTCTTTTGTGCGCTTTTTGTCAACGCCATTTTGCGTCATGAAAAATGGCAAAAGATGGGAAAATTTGTTTGGACTCCGGTTACGGCGGCGTAGGACTCTCATGCGCGGGGGGAATGGAAGTGGAGGGTGGGTGTCTTGTTCTTATGGCGTTCTCAAACAAATCATAAAAATAGAATCTTTGTTGTATTTATTTATGTTTATAGACAGCAAATCGTGAAATGGCGTTGCTTTCATTTCAATTATGTTGAATGCGGCGCAGATTAAAATGCGAATACATTTCGTACTCACTCGTCTACCCTCAAACATTTCCAGTTTGTACATTTTCCTTTGACAAACATACAGGGGAGGGGGGAGGGGGCTAGGTGCGGGGGGAGAGACACATGTAATGCCTACGGCAATAATATTGTAATAAAAAAATTGTTTGCATTGAAAGCAGAAGTGTAAAATATGCCAGCATTGTGGCACGCCCAGTGGCAGCCACATGCCGCATGCCGCATGCCACATGCCCCGCATCCGTGCACCTGCCACATAAAGTCGAGTTGAATGTTTATTTTGTGATTGATAAAAAATAAATGTTTGATTGTCGCTGTCGCTCTCGCTGCGTTGCGTTCCCGTCTTGTTAAAGGTGCTCGCCTCTTATTATTATTATTTTTATTTATTCCACTTTTTTTCTGCATGTATTTTTTTGTATTGCCAACGACAGCTGCGGGTTCCCGCTATATCTGCATAAGTGTGGGTGCACTTCCCTGTGTGTGTGTGTGCGTGTTATTTGCGGTAGTGGAATTGCTCTGGCCTTGGGTTATGTGCTCGCCCATTGACTGTGGAAATTTTATATGTGCGAAAAAATGAAGTTGAGCACCTGAGAGAAATAGTGGGAAAATGCATTAATACATGCACGCCGCAATTTTCCAATCCATTTGCGATCGAATTCAACTTTTGCCAGAAACCTCGCTTAGAGTGAAAATGACTTAAAGAAAAAGTGATATTACTACTACTTGTTCAATTCCATTTAAATGCCACTTGCTGATGTGCTCTGTGTGATTATCGACATACTTAGAAAGGACAAAGAATAGTCTTGCAGGGCTTGAACATTAATCAAAGTGTTCCATTAACCTGTTCGCTCAGCTGTTAACTGGGTTAGTAGTTCTCCAGCAACTTACCTGGCTGGCAGTGTGTGTGTGTGACCCTCTCAAGATGAAATTGCTTCCATCGATCCCTGTGTCTTCTCTGTCTCTGTGTGTGTCCGTGTTGTTGCATTGCAATTATTCCACGTTTGCATATTGCAATCGATTTAAGGCATTTTGTTTGCATTCAGTGCCTGTCACCTGCTGGAAAACTCATTTATCGCCCCAATGCAATTGTAAACCATTCGTTATCAACTACTTGCTGAGGGGGCGGCACAGGGATAGCGACAGGGACAGGGACAGGGAGAGGGAGAGGGAGAGGAGGCGGGGACGAAGGTGCGCCGCCCCATCAATACAATTAAATTTCCATGCTGCTTGATTTTGAACGTTCGACGCATTTTAATTATTTTCACTGCGAATACTTTATGAAATTCGAGTGCGCCCCAATTGCGACTGGGCGACCAGCAATGTCCTCGTTGCTCACTGTTGTTTCCAGCCCCTCCTCGCAGGACTACTGCTCTTATCGGGCACCTTCTTCCGCTGTGGCAAACGGAAGTGCAACAAAAGGCAAAGGCGGCGCAGCGCAGCGCACGAAATGAATGTCATTCATTCATTCATTCATTCGTTCGTTCATTTGCTGGATGGCCCATGTCCTGTGCCTGCGCCCATTTTGTGCATGCAATTAAGCCAGCTGAGGCAGCTACTACTTGCGACTCCGACTCCGACTCCGTCGCCAACTTCAACTCAGACCACCTGCGTAAAATGGTCAAGTTAATTACAATCTACATTGTTTATCGGCCCATCCTGCGGGCCCGTGTTCGGCAGCGTTATCCCTTGGCCGGCGAATTAATTTCATGCTCTTTAATAGCACTTTTTAAATATTTCACTGGTCCCCCGTTAACAGTTCCAGTTACCAGCCATTTCTCTGCTCGTATTGCGCATGTAATTATGCGAAATTTTTTAAGCATTTCGCTTTTAATTGTTTGAGGTTAATTAATAATTCAGTCGACTCATTGCAGAAGTTGCTGCAGTTACTCGCAAGTCCCTCAATGCCTTTACCTTGACCACAATCAACTTTAACCAGCTCCGCTCCCCTCCTTCCCCTTCTACATACAAGTGAGTTTTGCCTGCACTTTTAATGGCCTGCAAAAGGAGTCGCGGCTCGTTTGAAGTCCGCTTCGGTTATGCTAATGGCCCAGCAACAGCAGCACTTTTATAGGCGCCCCTTTTATTATTGAAGAGTCTAGAGTCTGTCTTGGCTGGAAACCATCTGCATAACTCTTCATTAGCACCTCGGTAATGCGTTTATGGTCTACGCAGACGGTCCGGTGATAATGATGTTTCATAATTCAATTATCACTGGCGTTGCGCCACAAATGCTCTACTACAAAGTGACTCCGTTTTAAAGTGGGGCCAGCAGCGAAGTAACTTAATTGGTGACGCCTACTTTATGTGAACAGTGGTCAATATGTTTACGTCTCGAATGGTAATCGAATTGTTTATGAGAAGAATCCAAATTTGCAAAGCTGTCAAGGTTGATGTTCCTTTTTTATAGCAATTTCAATCTCATTTCCCAGCTGAATTGAATTTCTGGGTAAACAGTTTTCTCCTCTCACTCTTCAGCAATTATTTACGTAATCCGCACATTCAAATATATTGTTAAGGAGATTAAATTCACTTTAAATTATAATGCGCCATTTAGTGCCTAATTAGGGATCATAATTGCCTGCAGAACGGCAGCTGCCTTTGTTACCTGCCAAATCTGAAATTCTCTTTTTACTCTTGTGGGTATCTCAATTGACTTTTCGCAAGGGAAATTCGCGCAGCGAGTTAGCAATCTATGTTGTTTTTCCCTGTCAGGGAAATAGAGGCCACACACACCCCGTTAAAAACAGCTCGACGCCCTGCAACCCTTTTTTCGTTTCGTTCGTTCGCATTAAAGTCTCAGTGGCTGGCAGCGAACGACGGCGAAGGCGTATAAAACATTTTGTTTTTAATAAAAATAAAATAAAAATCAGAAACGCAAAGGCGAACAAACAATCTGCACGCTCGGCAAATGGATCAAAGTGAAAATTCCTACGAAAAATCATAATAAACATGTGTGTCTGTCTGTCTCTCTCTTTGTGTGTGTGTGTTTATGTGTGTGGACCCCAGAATTATCAACAGCTTGAGGCGCTGCAGTGACTTTCAGTTGCTCAACAATATTGCGTATACGCAATGTGGCGCGCTTTAAAAACAAACACAAACAGAAACACGCACACACACAAACACACACACACACACCGATAGACATTTAGTGCGCCGAGGGGAGGGACGGCCGTCGGCCCAAATCATTTGTTGTTGTCCAGTGGCTTTTTGGGTTCGTTTTTATTATCTCATGAATGCTAAATGCCCCGGCCATAATAAGGCCCCATTTGGAGCCTTTCGAATAAACTCGCACTCGCACTCACGCTCACATTCGCATTCGCAATCGCAATCGCACTCACAATCGCACTCGCAGTCGTATGTAAAAATCTACAGCAATATCTTATACAATTTATCATACAACACAACTGTCGCGCGAGCATTCGCATGTGAGTGTGCGCTGCGTGAGGGCTTCCGTTTCCGCAGGGAGGCCGTGTGGGCGGCGAGGAGGAGGGTAGGGGAGGTAGGCGGGGGACATCACAGCTACTTGGATGCTTGTGGCTTAGCCTGACCCATTATCCCACTTATTCACGATGAAGGCATTCGCTCAGACAGTGAGACAGTCAGTAAGTCGAGCCAGTAGTCGTCATGCTGGGATTGCGACTGCGTCCCATCAGCCTCAGCCTCAGCATCAGCAATGTAACATGTCCTAACTGGCGAGGGTATGCCCAATTTTGAAGAGCTTATGAGTGCCTTTATGTGGCTTGAACTGAAGTGGTCGAGGACAAGAAACTAAAATTACAATTTAAACTACATTGATGTTTGTGGGTGATCAATTGAGCTTAGCTTTGTTGGGCAGTAATAAAAAACTTGTAAAATACTTGCAAATTGTAAATCGAAATCAATTATTTAACATGTTTTGCCACGAAAATGGAACAAGTTAATAGGCAGCCTGTAGTTTAATGGCAGCTAATTTATATTAGTAATTTAGCTGTTAAAATACTTGCAATTAAAGGAGATGCTGCTAGGTTATACTAGAGTAATTGCAGTTCGTTGCAATTGGCCGAGCAGCAGGCGTCCCCAACTCCCCACCTATATTCATTTTAAATTTGCGCACGGTTGGCGTTGAGTCTTGAAACTGAGTTGAAATAGAGGCAAGTGGCAAGTGTAGCCTTTCCGTGTCAGTGTAATGGTGGCACATCCGTTGCAAGTAAATGCCATTTGTCGAAATAAATTTCCGTTTTATTTAAATCCACACACACACACACACGCGCTGGCGCACACATACGGAGGACACACGCAGACGGATACAGCTCACATGTGAGTGTGCGAGCGGACGAGAGCGCACACAAAACGAGGCTTAAGTGTATATTTTATTATTATTTGGACTGCTTGATGACATTTGTCGTCGCTAGTGGCAAGACCGGATGTCCTTCTGTTCTATGCGTGCCTTGTCCTTCCCCTTTCGCCGCCCCTGCCCCTGGCCTGCCCTCTGTGCAGCTTTCCTGTGTATCCTGTGTTGACTTTTGTTTGCCGCATTGCGTATGCTCATTTGTATTACAGACCGCCGCTCCTCCCGCCCTCTCTCACAGGCTGTTTAGCGTTTCATCAGCTGCATATCATTTAGCTGCTATAATGTTTGCCTAAAACTCAATGCCCATCAATCTATAACCGCCCACGAATATTCGATTATTTTGCACATCCGGCGGCGTCCACTCAATTTTCTGCTGCGCTCGAAAGTATGCTACAGATATTTGAATTCATTTAAAATTTCCCCTGCTGCAACTAATGCCACATGCGAGATTTAGATCTGTTTTGGCTAGATTGCATTTATGTCAAAGTTTTCATAATTTTCACCTAATCACTCTAAGTTGTGAGCCGAGCGTATCTTTTGTTTATAACATGCTGCGCAATCGAGGCGTATTCTGCTCTCCAGCATTTGTTTACCCGAATTGTGGCCGTCTCTCCGTCGGGCTGTCTGTCTGATTTTACGGTTTTCAGCATATTCATTTGCATATATGGAAATGCCAAAAACATGGCCCAAAAATTGAATTGAACTTGTGCCATGTTCATGTCAGTTAGTCAGTCCGACTGTCCATCTGTCCGCTCGGCAGCCAGCTAAGTCCGTCTCTGTCGCACTTATTTGGTCGATGTGCGACTTTTGTTTTATGTGTTTTGTAGGCACCTCAACTGTCCCTTTTTCTGCCTTCCTGTTGTTCGACAGTTGGACTGTTGGACTGTTGGCCTGTCACTGACTGAGTGACCAAACACTTTGGCTTTATCAGCAGCCGCTGGCCAAAGAGATCGACCCGATGGGTCGCCAAACCGTTGATGAAAACCCTTTTTGACATTTAACGTAAATGCTTCATTATTATTGTTATATGACGCAAAAGCGGGCGGCAACTTGGGATGTTCGCTCGAATGTTGCGTGGGCAGTAGTACCCTCGGTGTGGCATGCAACATTTGCTGTGTAGCATGTTTTTGTGGCCTGTGTGTTTTGCACATGTTTTAATTTTTAATGAGCAGCACATTTAATTTTAATGTTTTGTGAACATGTGTTCATTAATGTCCCTTGCCCATGGAAACTTAAGTTTCCCTGGTCATTTGGCTTTAACTTTTTTCACTTCCGACTTGTGAACTGACGTTGACACATCTATTAGATACAATTGCTTTAACTCCCCTTCCCCCACTGCTTTGTGTGTGTGTGGCGCACACACTTAAAATAATGAGCGCTTAATTTAACACATTTTTCAGGCACAAGTTGCAACACGAAAACGTAAAAAGTACAAGGAATAAAAGAAAATGTAATACCAAAACTTGGACCACAGATAAGCGCAATCATTACGCTCGATTAAGCGCTCGATTTCTTTGTTGTCGAGCGAGCGAAATAGCAAGAGAGCGACCCGTACAAAGAGGAAGCGAGAGAGAGAGAGAGTGAGAGCATTTGTATTGGGGCCGGTTTTGTGATTGATTCGAAATTGGTTAGCGCTGATTTCACACAATCTATTTGGGAATGTTCCGGGTGCTTTCAATTTTCCATTTCACTTTCTGCCTGCGAAAATAATTAGAAAATAAAAAGAGGCGAAGAATGCGAAAAAACGACGGAGAATAGAGAAAACCCGCCGTCGACAGCCTTTAAAATGGGCGCTGCTTAATTGGGCGTATTTGATTTGCGGTGCTGTCTGCCATCAAATGGCAACAGTCATGCATGATGTGGCGATAACAGTTGATTAGATAATGCCACGATTACTAATGGAAGCGCCGCACACATGTGCCACACGTGTGTGTATGTGTGCGTTGATGTGTTTATACGGAAGTCTTTAAATTTGCCCAAATACCATAAATTAAATGTTTCACGCGACTGATTTCAGGTCTACATTTTGAAATATGAATACGAATTTACACAATCAGTGTTATTTTTGAATAGCATTGCAAGATGTTGACCACAGTAATACACTGTTCGTATATTGCATTTGTATGACAGCTGGGAATACTTAGCAAGCCGTTTAACTGCTGAGTATAGCCACAATTTGCGCTGAATAACAAATTAGAGTGTTGCCAGTTTAGCAGGTGCTTGACTGGCTTTCATATTTCGGCTAGTTGAGACAGCTCATTGCAGTGCGAGCGAGGACTTCTTTGTAGTTGTGTTCTCGTACTTTTGGTCTCTCATTGCCCAAGTGATGCAATATTTAAAGGGGAGAAGCAGGCTGGGTTTAAGCAGAACATACGCTCACTAAACGATGAGCTCTTTGGGGGATTGTGTATGAAATTTGTTTGGCATGCTTTTGGGAGTCACCTGGGCTTGTTAGTTGAAACTGCAAAGACGTGTTTTCGAATACTTTGGAGCTGCTTTTTGGATGAGGCTGAGGCGGGAGCTTAAACTAAAGACATTAGCAGTAAGTTGGCTGTTCCGTTTCTAATTCTTGTCATCTTTCAAATTGCTAAGCGCTGAAAGTCAGAGAGACGGGCGAGAGGTTGAGAGATTGAGCTAAACTAAAAGCTGACAATGACAACTTGGCCTGGCCGAGAAAACAAAAGCGAAAGTCATTGGCATGAAAGATGTGCATGCATATGTATAGGCTTGGCTTTGCAAGCTCTCGGGCTCACCTCCACCTCACATTTAGTGTCTCCCCGGTCGATGTCACTCAAATATGCAAATTAGCTTCTAAAACTTAATCGTGGACGCTGAGCCTAGCCCCGTCTGCGCTGGCATGTGCTGGTATTTAGGTTAATGAATAGACAAACTTTCGACAGCCTCAATGTGCAAAGTTTTGGAAGCATAACCAGCCGAAAGAGCAAGAACGATGACATTTTTAAGCAGCCGCAGCGCAAAGGTAAATGCAATTGAAGTCCACCCCCCCCACCAAAAGGATGTGTTTGCTACTGTGAACTGTATGAGGACTCGGAGCTGAGTACGACTGCGACTGGGGGCATTATCAAGTGAAATATGTAAAAATGTGAAACTTGTGTTTGACTTGCAGCTTTCTTAGCCAGCCATGCTGCGACTCGAGAGCCAGGACTTGAGAATCTGGCAGAAAACTTGGCCAAACGCCCAACTTTTGAATATTTCAGAACATTTTTGTCAACCAAGAAGGTGCAAGAAGGAGCCAGATAGTGCAAGCCAGCCAGACAGAGAGAGAGAGAGAGAGAGAGAGAGAGAGGGGGATGGCGAGCGAGCGTGAGAGCGTCTCTAAGCCTATTAAGGACATCAAACAAACATTTTGCAAAATTAAATGGCATGCAAGGCAAGCACATGTGGCTGCTCCTGCGGCCCCTCCGGCTCCTCCGGCTGCTGCGACTCCTCGGGCTCGGCCACTGTGCAGTCTTTGCTTTTCCGTCTTTTGTGTATAACTTTGCACAAAATATTTCACATATTATGTCACACTTAAGGGATGTCCTCGCCATTTATGACCGCACACACCACCACAGCGCGGCGCAGGAGGAAAGCCTTTTGCCTTTGCCTGGGATTTGAAGACAGCTCCTCTGCAAAATGCTAAACATTTTCAAATATTTATGAGCTATTAACACTTGGGCAATCCCCTCCAGCACTCAAGCGGCATCCCGCTTTCCCTCCATCTTTCACTCTGCCGTCCTGGCGCCTCAACGGACTGTCCTGGAAATCGGCGACTCAGAAAGGATCGCCAGCCAAAAATCTATGAAAATGGTCTGCTCTAATATATGAACTGTTGCGGTCATTTCAAAGTTATTTATTACTTGCTCCGGTTGCAAGATAAACGATGCCGACTCGACTTGTGGCATTGCCTTTTGTGGCAGCTTCACAGTTTCCCCGTCTTGCAGTTCATTAATGCGCCGTAAAACCTCAACAGGAATGACCATTAGATTGACTGAATCTATTACATTCATTCACAATTTGCAGAATGTGCGCAAAATATTACGATATAATTAAAAGACGCCATTAAAATATCAAGTGGTTTGCTTCCGATCATCTACACTATTAATTATAATAGTGAATGTTGTCGTAAAATATAACTAAGCATTTAAGTATTTCAATAAATATGCAAAACAGTGAACTTTAGATTACTTCTATGATAAGATTAATGAGCGTAATATCAAATCATCATTATGGTTCAATGTACAAACGAATATTAACAAGACAAGGAGAAGCATGTTTCAATTATAATGCCAAAATGCGATTAAAGCATTTGTATCTTTTTGGCTGGCAACTATCCGGTTGTGCCACAAACTCATTGAACTAAACCGAAGCTATAATCAATGTAATGCTAACCATACTTTCAATGCATTTTTATGCTTCGCCAAATAGCGAAAGATAAAAACGAACCAAAAAAAAGG
Organism: Drosophila rubida; assembly: GCA_035046165.1. Lineage (NCBI taxonomy): Eukaryota > Metazoa > Arthropoda > Insecta > Diptera > Drosophilidae > Drosophila > Drosophila rubida. The sequence goes on along the minus strand of JAWNOF010000014.1, from coordinate 12,353,953 downwards.
AGGCAAGTTGCGAATGAAAACGAATGAAAATTTTGCTTGCACGGAACTAAAACTGCGGTCAATGAACATATACTCGTTATGCGGAAGAGGCCGCTGCGATATGCGAAATGGGAATGACTGAACGAACAAGAAGAAGAAGTGCAGAGTACTCGCGATAAAGGCAAGAGCAGCAGCAGCAGCAACAGCAACAGCGAATGGGTATGTGTGGAATTTTTGGATAGTCGAAGAGTCGTCTACAAACACACGGAGGCAGAGACGGAGAGTGAGACAGAGAGTGAGACAGAGAGAGAGAGAGAGAGAACTCAGCGAGACCTTTGCCTAAAATGCTGTTTATCTTGTCTCTAATGCAGCGGGACGGGCCAAAAGAGTGCGAGAGATATGCTCTGGACAGTGCCAAGAAGTGGGCAGCTTTGTGGGCTACGTGGGCTACGTTCTGCAGCGGCTGCCAGGCCTGAAAACTACAAAATATAAAGCAGAAAATGAAGTAGCCACGGACTGGCTTGCATTTTTAGCCAGCTACTATTTTTGTTGGCCAACTGGCAAGTGGGGACAACATGCAAAAGTCCTGACAGCAGCAGCAGCAGCGCCCAGGGACAGGACGCGAGTGCGAAGTAGAAGAGGACGACAAAAAGAAGGAAAGTTCTAGCGATGGCGAAATTTTTGTGGTCGAGCAAATTTCTGGGCTTCGATGAAATTGCTGCCAAATAGGTTACAAGCAATTTTTACTTGGGTCGCCTCTTTATGGAGTTGTGTGTGGATGTCTTTGTGTTTGTGTTTTTCTGGCCGTCATCAGCTTGTTGTTGTTCTTGTGTTGCGTTTTTCACTTATTTCACTTCACCTTCTACTCTCCTTTTTTTTCTTTTTTTGGCCAGTAAATGAAACGGAAATATGTTTTGTGGCCTCAGTGCACAGGCAACAACGACAACAAATGGGTTTGGGGGCAACTTAAGCAGGTTGCCAAGGGGCAGCTTCGTTAGTTCACTTGTGTGGCGTGCGGATGCCAAGTGACTGCTGCGGATCTTAAAGCAACTATCTGCTTAAATAGTGGCAAGGGCCAAAGACAGCGTGGCAGCCAACTGCGCCGGAGCGATAGACAGTTCCGAGTACTCCATGCAGCACAACAATTCAAAATGAGCTGTCAAATAAACGTAATGAGTTGCATCTGCTGCAAGAGATAATATTTGATTAGTTGCTCTTCGACCATATGAGTTTTTTTTGCTATTTTGAATAACTATTCTATGCTACACATTTACAAGTTGCATTATTCATTCACTACTCTGCATTTCTTTTTATAAATTCATATTTTCTATTAGCCCAAATGTAGTTGACGTTCACAGCACTTAGGCTAATTTAACCACTAAACCAATTCATAAACTCACACACAAACAGGCACAGAAAAATGTCAGTCATTTGGCAGCTTGAAAACATTGTTTAAGTAGTTTTTTTTTTGTTGTTGGTTTGTTGCTCGTTGTTGTTGGCATTGAAAGTCAGGCTGCCAAAGAGCCCGAAACCACAAAATGTTGAACATTTAAATAAAATGTTAGTGGACAAAATGAAAAAGTGATCGAATGCTGCCAGTCGAAGTCGAAGTTTGAATGTGCTACAACTGGAAAACGTGGCAAACTGCAGGATTGAATCGGCATACCCTGTGCGATATTGGTGTGCATTGGAAATGCTGAAATCCTTTTGCGATTATGTTGCAGGAAATTAAAAACCACAAATCTAAAATGTTTGAAATATCCGGTGGAACAATTAATTCATTAATGCGCCGTGCTAACGCCGCGATACACGGCGATTCCCAGAGCGGAAGTGTAATCAGCGTCACTGCAAAAATAAACCCGCCTCTGCACTGCCGCGCCAAGTAGCAGTTTAATTGTGCAGGTTTTAACCGATTTTCTGCAGCTGTTGTTGTTGTTGTTGTTGTTGTCAGTGGTGCCTGTCGCTGATAATGTGCACATTATTAATTTAAATATCTGAATATTGATGGAGTTTTAAACGCAATCCCAGCATGCATTACTTCGCAGCCCCCGCCCCCTTGGTTGGTTGACATTTGATTAACGCATGTAATGCAATTTAGCGGTGGCAGCAGTGCGGCATGTGGCATGCGACGGGTGGCGGGTGGCGGGTGGCATGTGGCAGGCGACGTCGCAGTGCCAGGGGCCACATAACGTTTTTGTTGCGTAATTATTTAATGCGTTTTGTGCAGGGAGCGCGTGTATTGTTTATTAACAATTTGCAGCCAGACATTCGAACGAAAGCATCGAAAGCCATTGAAATGTTTACGCTTCAATTAGTGCACCGATCTCGCACAATCCATAAAACAAAAGGCATTCACATCGAGTGTGACAAATTGAAATGAAAACAGCAGCGAACAGCGAGCAGAAAAAACGGCAATTAATTGCTTATTAATGGACCGTGTCATTTTGAAAACTACATACAAATTATTCAAATGCTTAACAGCTCTATATATGCGTTGTATGCGCATTTAAGTAAACACGAAAACGGGATCCCCCGGAATCGCAGCGAGAATCAAGCGCAACAAATACTCCCAGTGTGCTAATAATGAAAATTGTGTGTTAATTGCTGCTGCTCGTTGTTCAATATGCTATTCATTATAGATTAATTTGCCTTATATTGTTGTCCAGCCTTCACATATTTATCCTGTTGAAAATCAATTAAACACTATTAAACTTGACCAGCACTAAGAATATTTAAGGCAATGATGCGAGATACAGAAAAAATAACTTCATAAAACATATGCGCATTTAGCACATAAATAATGTAAAGTATTCGAGACGATTGTTCGCACATAGAAATCAAATGCAATTCAAAGCGAGTCGAGTTTTGGCAGTTCGGGAAAGATGCACGAATAAGGAATGAGTGGGAGCGGGAGTGAGATAAAATCAGACAAAAGAAGGAAAATGTTTTCAACAAACAAACGAGAATTCTTTTTATATTACGTATACGCCCCCGTACCGCTCTGACCCGATTTCGCTTATCAATGCAGTGCAGCTGTTGTTGTTGTTGTTGTTGCTGCTGTTGCTGTTGAGTCAGCCACAGCAGGAGGTCTGCTGTGGCATGGTTTTGCTCAGTGCTTATCTGTTGCCAGCTGCCGTCGTTGCTGCTGCTGCTGCTGGTGCTGCTGTTGCATCCAATCTGCAATCTGCAACACAATCTCTGCTCAACAACGGAAAAATGAAGTTATTGGAAAATGACTGTCAAACGGCGAAGAGGCGGCCACAGCTTGGTCTACACTGGCTGCCACTCTCCACAGCCACAGCCACAGCCACAGCCTTTGCCCCCGCCTCAATCTCAGTCTCAATCCCAATCTCAGCCTTCGACTCTGTCTGCGACGGCGTCTCAGCGGCAGCAGCAGCTTTAGTGGCTTGCACACATATTTTAGCTGCACAAAATGTTTGGCATCTTCAGGCTGTTTTTATGTGGCAGAAATTCGCCTTGCTCTGCTTTTGTTCGGCCTGCATTGTGGTTGTGTGTTGCTTTGCTGCTGCCACATCGCAGCACTTTTTACTGGGCAGAGATCAAGAAGCGCAGAAAAGCGTGTCGATAATCAAGCGTCAGCGTATAAAACTCAAAGCTTACTTTCTTGTGCCACACAACTGAGCTGGACGCAATTCCATGTTTGCTCTCAGCAATGTCACTGATTTTACTTGTGTTCGCAATTCGGAATTCCATTTCGTGGACAATTGCATGGCAGTCAACGATCTTGTTGACTAAAAAACTGCAAGCACAACTTATTGCCAATCAGATGTAATTCACAATTAAACCTTCCTTCTAGATTTAACATTTAACAGTGTAGAATGCTTATTAGTTATTTATTCTATTGTTTGGTTCGTTCAAATTCAATTGCCCATTTTGAAGGTCTAACAATTTTACTAGTTTTTTGTATTCCCATTTGCTCTCTACTGACTAATATTCTACTGCATTATTGATCTCCCTGCTCAGCTTAGTTATTTCAACTGACAACATGGACAAATAGCAAACGTATCGCATTGCGGGGCAAGTGCCACAGCACGCACCTTTCAAACGCATTGTAATAATATTTGGCAGATAAACAAAGGCCACACTACGATATTCTCTCTTTCGCTCCTGTCTATTTCTGTGTGCTTTTCGCACGTTCTCTTTCCTTGCGAGTTGTTGCGGCTGTTTCCCTATACAAAATTCATTTTTGCAGCGTGTTTGCATATCTCACTCTAGATATTTTCATTGACATGCATTTCGGCTTGCACACAAAAGCTGCGTAGGCCTCCCCTTCTCCGTTTCCCTCGCTCTCCACCCACGACGAGCCCCATCGATGGTTGTGCTGCAGTCAACCGTGGCCAGAACAGTAGCTGCAGCTTGCTGCTGTTTCGGCATGGCTTCAGGCACCAAATAATATTCTGACATTCAATTCGACATTTGTTTTCTAGCCTTTGGCGTTGTGGCAATTCTAAGCGCAGCCGCCACCGGATGTTGCATGCCAATTTTTGTTGCTGTGTTTGTTGAAGTTGTTGCCAGCTGCAGCATGCCAATAGTTGCGGGGGACGGCAGGGGTGCGGCGCAACGGTGCGTATGGCGGTTCAACAACGTTTCAGATAATTTATTTTGGCGTCGGCTTCTGCCGCTTCTATTTATGCGATTTGTGTGCGAAGTTTTTGTGCTTTCCGTTGGCCAACTGTGAATTTAAATGGTAATGGAAAACACTCTGCGACCAGTTTCGAGTCCAGTTTAAACCCGACTCGCGTTTCTCCACCTTTCAAGGTTAAATGTTCCCTCTTTTTTTTGGCAATTTCAGCGCAAACTTTGTTTCTCCAATTGCACGTAATCCTCGACAACTTCTTGTTGTTGTTCTTGTTTGGCACTGCGTCGAGTAATGTATTTGGCATATGTTTGGGTTTTAAGGTAGCGACATTCGGGACATCTACTGCTTCTTGGGCGGACTCAGAAGTTTTCCTAGTTAAGCAACTAATAAGTTTTTAATGCGTCTTCACCTTCAGCTGAATGGGTTAAGTTTCGAATTTCTGCCATTAAATGTCATTTGTTCAGTTTAAATTGCGATTTTAAGGCAGCAGTCGAATTTAATTGTATATCATTCGATGAAGTAAAAGATATGTTTAAAGTATTCTCAATTCTCTTAGTTATTATATTAGTAGTAGCTTCATTCCTACTTCTTATTCTATTTGTTTTAATCTCTGTGTTTGAGCTGTCTTTCAAAAGCTCCACGATGGCTCCATCATATAGTTTTAGGCGTAATTGACTGGCACTTCATTTGACAACTATTTAGTCTGCAAGTATTCACATAGTTGTTTGTAGTTGCAATTGTGTTGTCATTCCATTGGCCAGGTTCCCTTGCCTTAGCTTCAAACTTGGACGTTCTTCGTGCTTACTTTAATTTGCATTCTTTCGAAAATCTTTTGGACTATTTGCTTGCTGTCATTTGTTTCCTAAGCTCTTCTACAATCTCTTTGCGTTGCTTTGCTTTTTCTTCTCTTTCGGTTTGTTGTTGTTTAGAGAACAAAATGTCTCATTATTCTCTTTATGTGCTATTTGTGTCCCTTGGCTGACCTAATGGCTAAGCTCTTATCAGTCATCATGGAAACTTTTCAGTTAACCCATGGAGCGGCCTCCACTCTCCCCGCCACTTCTCTGCTGGCCAAGTTCTTTTCGTTCATGTCATGACTTGTCCTCAGCTAAGCACTGTTGCTGTTGCTGTTGTTGTTGCCGTGGCTGTGGCTGTTACTGCTGCTGCACTCTCTTATTCAATTGCAAATCACGCAACATTGTAAACATTTGTAAAACGGCTTTAAAAAAAGAATTCTGTGCTTTCAGCTGAATGATGAGACATCAATCACCAGCCGGCACGTTTGTCATGCGTCCAACGCACTGTCAAATTCGTTGAATACAGGGTGCGCACTCCCAAACACACACACACATAGGACACGCCTCCCTATACGCTGTTCGAGTCGACTGCTATGCTTTTACACTCGTACAGCAATCCAAACACGCCCCCAAATGCTAAAGAAATCGCAGCGTTAAAGTTTAAACGTTTCGATTTTTCTTTCGTTCTTTTCTTTATTTTTGCTGTTTGTGTTTTTCTTGTTGCTGTCGTTCTTGTTGTTGTTGTTCTTGTTGTTGTTGTTGTTTTTCACGTCTTCTCCCCAAAGAGCAACTGACAAAAGTTTTTCTCTTCAACTGAAAATGGATCGTTCGCATTCCATTCACCTGCAACATTTTCTAATGACATCAAAAACAGCAAGAGCAACGGCAACAGTAACAACAACTTGGCATAACAACAGCAAAAATTTGTTGCTCGTTGTGACATTAAGATTGATTAGTTTCTCTTTCTCCCTTCGCTGCTACCCCTCTCTTTCTCTCTCTCTCTGACTCGCTCTCTCATGTTCTTCCTCTTCTCTGTCACTCTTGTTTGCTATGCCCAAAACGAACTTTTGGCAAATTTATGCGCTTCCGCTTGATGGTTGAGCGAAGCTTTTACAATGTCGGGTAATTTGGTTCCAGTTTCAATACCCTTAACTAGAGGTGCTTTAGCTGCTCTGCGGAATGTGTGAATCTCTCATTAATGCTGATTAATTAGGCACATACTAGCTGCATAACAATTTAAGATTCCTCCTTGCTTCTATTCCAATTCAAATATTATTGTTACCAAGAAAAGTTTAGCTGCTCTTAGCATTGCTAATGAATTAAATAGCTAAACTCAGATAATGTTTAAAAATTATACTTGAATTACCTAAAATTGATTGAAGCTATTCTAGTAGTTTACTGTAGATCGACTCAAAGAGTATTCCACGTTTGCCTCATGTCTGTCATGTTTTTTCGTGTAAGCAGCAAATAATTTGTTGCTTATCGTTTACATAAATTTGCGTCAGTGTGCAGTCCAGACAGGGAAGAAGAAGCGAGCAGGAGAGCAGAGGAAAGAGTAAGGAAGATGAAGAATACAAATATATGCACAATATTAAGTTGTATAATTTCATTTTAATAAGCGCAAATAGTTGTTAACAGAAACGCTTCATCATTCGTTTCATAATTACTGAGGGAGATTTCCCTCCTGGGACAGCGGCACGTCGTTAACTCAAGGGGCATTTGTTTGGTTGCCGAGTGCCGCATGCAGCACACAGCACACAATTGTTGCTTCTGACTTGTCCGTTAAATGTGTTGCAAGAGTTGCCAGCTTGCCAGTTTGCCAGTTGCCTCATTATAGATGTTGGGGAATATTTAATAAACATCAGGCAACAATTCAGACACTTGTGCCACATTTGTGCCAAAGTTATTAACTTGTTGCAAGTTACTTCGAGCAGCCATAAACACATACGAGTAACACACAAAATTACAAAAACTACAATGCATGCGTTAGCAAAGTAAATGTACTTCCATGTGCTTCATGTTGAATAGTTTCAGACACACTTCTCAACAATTAGAATCCCAGTCTATTAGAATTGTAACTGCAACAGTTTGCAGTTGAGTTCATTGACTTGCCTTTGTTCAGTGTACATTTGCAGCAAAATAATTGACAACTTTTGAGTAAATAACAATTTCGACAGAGTTCTGTGAAGCTTTAAATATTTCATTCAATTTATCTGCTAAAATTTGCTTTGATTCGTTGGCAATTCTCCAAGTTATGCTCAATCTATGGGATAGTTATGCAACTCGAATAATTAGCAACTCCCCTTTAATTAAATGACAGTTAAGTTGCAATTAGTGAGTACCATAATTAAATGTAATATTTTGTGGTTTTTTAATTGCAATTTGTTTAGTGCCGTCATGTGTTTTTTGTGTCAGCTGCAAACTGGTGTTGCACACGAAATTAATTAATAAATCTAGTGTGATGAGGAAACAAATTGAAACACATCGATTGCATTTTGAAGCAACCAGATTGCAAATTGACCAGGGGCGATTTGTAGCCAATAGCGCGATGGGCAGGTGAGGAGGTTGGGGGAAAACAATAGGTAAAATGGTTAGCACTTGTTGGGGAAACTGGCAAATGAAGTTTCACGCTGAAATGAATTACAAGCAAATACAAAAGCAAACACTGAACGATGTGCTCTGGGGTGAATTACAACGCAAAAGGGGAGTTAATGGAGGGACTCGGAATGACTCCAGGGGTGGCGGGGGAACGCAGCAAAATTAAAATTCGCGCAAGAACATTTTATAGTCAGATATAAAAAAAAAAAACAAAAATGAAGCAAATGAAATGGGAAGAGAAGGGAAAACTATGGAGCAGCTAATTTGAGCGTTGCGCTGGCAAATCAAAGAAACATTTTCCCGCAGCGAGCTTTGTGTTTTATTGGGTCATTTGGGCCATGCGAAGGAGGCAGGCGCCAGGGCGGAGGACGCACGAAAGGACGCAAGGAGACTGCGCTTTGCAGACGGCATACGAAATCAATTTCCTGCTGGCTGCTCCTAAATCGATTTGAGTTTGGTTAACCTGCCAAAGTTGCAGCCATAAAAGCCGAAAACAACCAAACACAACTTTCTTTCGGGGCGCTGGAAACAAACAAAATTTTAACAGGATTATTGTAGGTGTTTCGTCGTGCTGCCATAGCACTGGAGGGGCGGTTACGAGTGGGGCATGGCATGGCCTGGCCATGGCAAACTTTGTGGCGCTTCTGTTTTTCCTTCTTGGATTTCCTGTGTGTCCTTTATACGCTCAAATAAATCAAAAATTTATATATATTTCTATTGTTTGCAATACGTACAAGTTATTTGTTGTTGTGCCGTTGCTGCTGCTGTTTGGTGAGCCACTTGTGTGGCTTATTTGTTACATAATCAAATCGAGAGCCACTGAGACCGCAGAACACAAATAATATTACGCATACGCCGCATTTGCCCATTTGACTGAGCTCATTTGTTGTTTCGGCTTTATGTGCACACACACACACACGCACACACCAAAAAAAAGGGTTTGCCTCTACTTTTGTTTGCCATTGTTTGGCTTTCTGTGGCACTGTGTCAGGGCTGGCCAACAATTAGGCGCTGCCCAACAACGGCAACTACAACGAGAGCAGCCACAGTGAGACATTATGAATACGACGAGCCCAGCAAATTAGTGGCATTTTCTTGTATTCTTCTCTGCTTATTTTTTTTTTTTTTGCTTCTCGCTTGTCATCGTTCTCATCATCGCATTGTTGCCGCTTTCATTTGCCTTTTGGCCAGCCAGGTCTCTTTGCCAACTTCATTATGAGGGAATGGCAAATAAAAAGGGAAACAACAAAAAAACCGGGTCATGCTAATAATGTTGTACTTGTGCCTTTGTTGTGCCTGTGTCCGATTGTCAATCATAATTTGCTACATTGAGCTTTAATTGCCCCATTTGTCAGAGTTGCAATTAAGCGCCACACTCACAATGTGAGTTCTCTCGCATTCCCAATTGCTGAAGGGCAAAACGAGTCTTTTTGAGTTGCTGAAAACCAACTAGATTGCATTTCAATATTATATAATAGCAATTTTATTGGCCGCAAATGATTGTACATGCACTACAATTAATTTGGGCTCAACGTGAATATTTCAGTAGCAGTTGGCAATGCAAACAATCCGGTTTTTGGTGTAATAGAAACTAATCCAATTCAAGTGCCATAATTGTGGCTTAAACATGCTTTATGGCTTATCAAATTGCCTGCATTTAATCAAATTAAATCGTATTTATTGGTTTTTAGTCAATTCTGAAGCCATTTCGTTAAACTCGGCCGGAGCTCTTGCCGCTGCCTTTTTGGCCGGAACCCTCATGAATATTAAAATATGTTTGACCTTTTGTCCTTAAAGATGGCGCAGACAACGAAGACAGACGGCAGACAAGGCCTTTTGTTTGAATCGAGAGCGAAGTTGGCATAGAAAACTACAACTTAGTTTCCCAGAATGCAATTAAAATTTTGCCTACCAAAAACCTCGAGCCAATGAACTTGCGCCGCCGCTTGCCACACGAACCCACACAGAAGCGAGTGGTTATGTTAAGCAGGCGGCCAGGCAAACTGAAAGGGGGCACGCAAGATGGTGGGGGGATGGGTAATGCCTGTGTTTGATTTATGAGAGCATTTTTCGCCAGAACATTTTACAACAAGAGCGGCGCACAAAATTAAGCAAAAGCGTAATACAATATACACAAAATATGCTGCGAAAAATTTCATAAAACACATAAAACTGACAGTCGCTGAAGCTGAACGGCGTCTCCAGGCCGTGGGCCGGGGGCGGGGTCGAGGGTGTCGGCGGAGGCCAGAGCGATAAAATAGTGCAGCTTGCACGTCTTATAGTCGAGCGTAAAATTATGAAAAACCAGACGAATGGACAGTGGCGGAGGGGGGGGGGGGAGGGGACTGGTGGAGGGGGCCAGCGAAGGCTGTTTGTGAAAAATGACGGCGCAGCACAGACACTCACAGTTACACGGACAGTGAGTGCAAAATGTATATGTAAAGCACAACATTTTCTTCATGAATATTAGATGAATGGATGCCAAGCCGAGCCGAGCCAAGCGCCATTCGCCATTCGCCATTCGCGTGCGTCCACAGCCAGAGGACAATCGTCCTGCGGCAGCGTCTGTGGAAGGCTTAAGTTGTGCTGCTCAATGCCTGAAATGAGTCCGCTGACGAGATCGCTGCAGAGAGAGAGAGAGTGAGAGGGGCGACTCGAGGCCATGCGGTCGGCATAATAAATAATGACCGGCATTCCTTTGTTGTAATTGAAAATGTTGGTCATTCCGACGGGGCGAGCAGTCGCGAGCGACGCCTTGGCTTAAAGCAAAAATGATTGCCATACTTTGGTGCAGTTATGCCCCGGACACAGGCTGCCGTGTTGCACTGCCGCAGGCGATTGAGGTGCGCATCGGGGGGAGGCGAGCGGGGTGGCGCTTAGCTTTGCTCCACGTACTTTTTCAAAATTCAAAACAGGCGCCATCGTGTTGGCATTAGCCAACTGCCCCACCGTCTGGCTTACGTTGGGTCTGACGCTGGCGCTGGCGCTGACGCTGATTGGTGGCTTAAATGCTGCCGCTGGCCAACTTTCGATTGGAAGTTGCGCTAAAGAGGGCTAAGGAAGGGTGTCGGGGACGGGGACGGGGACGAGGATCATGCATAATTATGCAGGCGCGCGCGATGTCGTCGCGCATTAAAAATGAGCCAACCGACGCCTGAAATTGATATCCTGCGGAAGGCGGAAGACGGAAGGCAAAGGAAAGCAACGGAAGCTGCTGCCAACGCCTATTTGCCTATTTGCAGTGATAAATTGCACATGCCCCAAGTCGTCGAAGCCAGTTGCTGTGCTTCTTTCTTTTCGGCACTTCTCCGCTTCTGTGAGGGTCGCTTTATTGATTGGCAATTGCATAGCGAGCCATTTGATTGATTTACGCGAGTGCGACCCAAAGGGAATCGCAAAAGAAAAGCAGCGCCGAGTATGTTTAGCTGGGTTAGTAACGATTGTCAAGGCCGCAATAAAATCAAGCTCATTTAAGTGCAGCTTTAAAATGGTTAGCGCAATTTTCTATGTGCATTTTATGAGTGAATGTAGTCACTTTATTTCTTGCATGCTAGATGACTCGTCTTATCAGCCAATGACTCCTATTTATTTTTGTTGGACAGCCAAGTAAATAGATTTTAAATAATTGTTTTATCGAGTGCTCAATTGCATTCTTTCAACTCTCTTTGGGTAAACTATATTAATTGTTTCTACTTTATTACTAATTCAACTGACTGATTTTGTGCTCTTTGATGCTACTTGACTTATAATATATTTTATATTGTGTTACTGAGTGCTATTATTATATATTTTTTAGTTTGATATTTAATAGCTAGTTTCAATTGTCTTCATCGTATTTGTTATAAATTGAGAGACTCTTAAATCTCAGCCGTAATACTTTACTTTACTTTACTTTACCTATTATTATGTTTCTTCAAATTGCCTTAAAGTCTTCTCATAAATGCAGTTCAATTGTCTTATAGTTTCTTGTGACAAACTTAACATTATACTCTTTAATTGATTCTACCAATATCCGGAATCTTTAGCATTAGGTGCAAAGCGAATTATAAATTCGCGGCGTTTCAAAGCAGACTCGACGTATTCAATCTAATCAAACCCATCGTCTGGCTCGGCGATTTGAAAATCAAATAAACCGTAGCTAATTGTGTTTGCAATCAACTAAATGGCCGGCATTCGGCTTGGCTTTTACGACAGTGAGAGAGAGCGACCGGGGGGAGAGCGACAAGCTCTCGAGATGCTCAAAATCGCCGGCATCTAACCAAATACAAATACGAATACAAATACGAGATAGCTCTTGGCTGTTAGCTGGCTGTGTGTACATAACCTCACTTAACCTGCCCCGTGTCTGTGCGCCTCGGCCTTTCTGGCTCGTAAGTCGTCCTGCCGCCGTTTTCCTGCTCCGCGCACGTCCTGATCGTTTTCCGCTCTCACACTCCGAGCGTGTAATTAATGACGGTGGCAAAAAACACAGAAAAAGAAAGCGGAGCACAGAATTTACATCCCCTCCCCCCCCCTCGCAGCCTGCGCGTCAAAGCGGGGCAAACAAACAAAAGTTTTGGTGCTCGACTAGACGCGAGACTAGCGAGGTCGTCCTGCGTCCTTGATGCTGCCACTGCCAGTGCTGGCTATCAGCGCGCTTTGGTCGCTTTGTCATCATTTCATTACCTTGCAGAAAGTTCGCTTTCAGACCGCCCCGCAACGCCCCGCCCCGCCGGCGCCGTGTCCTCGCTTCGATAATTTGTCTTCCAGGTGCGCCTTGAAATTTGTCAACAATTTTGGGGCAGCGCAACTTGTGATTCTTTCTGTGGCCTTTGGGCCAGGCAACAAAGTGGCATCTATTAGTGATAAAAATAGTCCCCAGCATTGGCTGCTGGAGCAGCTCCTTGCCCTGTGGCTGGAGCACGACAAATGAGCCAGCAGCTGTCTGATGAGTCAGCAGCTGTGCTGTTGTTTTGACCCGCCTAATGGGCCCAGTCTGCAGATCGTTGGCCCATCGTCTTGCCATTGAAAAATTATTGGCATTTTAAATCAGAGTTTGGGAAGATATTTAATTTGATTGGCCATTAGTTGGCACCCTGGCAGCCTGCCACCCCTCACCACACCGTAGCATCTCTAGTCTCCAGCAAATGCTGGTCAACCACTTGATGTCGACAACAAAATGTCCTGTCTTTAATAACGGCAATTTATGGCAACGTATACTCGAACATTAAGCCAAAGTCATCGGCGTCAACTGGCCAGGTTATCATGGCCATTGGCCAAGGACAATGCTCCGACTCTACGGGCTCTACGCCGCCCGCAAAAACATTAAATTATGATGAAGGAGCGCGAGCAATGGTCCCGGCTGCCGTGGGCGGGGGGGAGAAAACACATTAAATTATGACTTCAGTCGTTTGGCGGCCATAAATGGCAATGGTTTGTTATGAGGAAATGATAGCTGAAGTGAAGGATTTAGCATAGTTAATTCAGCAGATCTTTAGGAGTAAAGGCGAAACTGTTGTTCGACTGTTAAAATTACTGCAAGCATGCTCGTAAACTTTAAATTTGATAAGCTCTCCTCGCTGTCACCTATAAAAAGATTATTTTAAGCGTCACAACTTTGCAAGGAACAATCTTGCAAGTGCATTTACTATCCACTACACAGTTCATTAGGTTTAAAGACGACTTAATGATTTAAATATTATTGCATGTCAAATCTCCCTTTCCAATTTGCAGTTTATGTATTATCTTGTTTACAATCAATTCATGTTTATTTAGTTTAATTTAATCTCATTATTTTTCTAGCTTTGTCAGCCGCAATTTACATATTTCAATAGCTGACTGACTTTGCTATAATTATTCTAGTGTTCTTTTGTTCACTGCAAGTCGCTAATGCTGTTCAGCTGATGCGTTTGCATTTAATTAAATTCGCATTTACATTTCACTTTTTCCTTAACATATGTCGAATTAAATATTAGTTTTTGCGCTTTTCAACTATTATGCTGGATTGCATAATTAAATTGATATTTATTTCTATGTCCAATGCATTGTTAGTTTTTACTGATGCATAAGCATTCGCTTTTTCAATTGGCAAATTCAATAGTAATAAATTTATCTGCTCTTCCATTTCTCATCCGCTTAGTCGTTTTTGTTTAATAGGCCCAAAGGTTTGATACTTGTTGGACCTGCTTTTTATTGGCACCCAAAGCTCCATTTTGTGAGTCTGTCGTCCAATAGAGATTTTGCCAATTTCCTTTATGCTTCCGAAGCGTAAATGCCAAAGAGCTTGCAACACTGACTTCCAAATACCCTAACGTTCTGGAGTAACTAATGCCGTTGCATTGCCTTTGCTGCACTCTGAAGTTCTATTAGTATTGTAATTAAATTCCTTATTCTATTCTAGAGAATGTGATGATAATAATAAGGATTTAGTTGCTGCCGTGCATGCCCTGTAAAAGAAGGGATGTGCAGAGTTTTTAGATGTTTTTGCTGGTGTTCACAATTCGCCTAATTGAAGTATTTTCACGCAACTTCGGCAACACAGAGACGACACTCAGCACACACGTTCTAAGTCACAAAAAGCAGCTGAGAGACAGCTTTCATCATTATCAGCTTTAGCACACATACCTGAGCAGTGTCGGGCGATAGCGGGGAAGTGTGGGGGGGGGGGGGGCAGGACGTTGCAGAGGGTAAAAGCAATATTTGCAGCTGATGTAGATAAATGAGTAGACTTCGTGTTTCAATTAAAGTGATTGAAGTGCGAACGTCGCCGTGTGCGTGGAGAGTGCTGTAACTTGGGCTTGCTGCTAACTATATGGCTGGCTAAGGTGCTAAACGCTTTAGCTTTAGCTATAGCTTTGGGTACCCAAAAACTTGTTCATGGCCGCTGTTAAACTTTGGCGAGGCAGCTGCTCGTCTGCTGCTGTCGATGTCGCTCTCGCTGTCACTGTCGCGAGGGGACGCAAATTAATAAGGCAGCTTCGGTGGCGCTGTGTTCTGCGGAGATCAATCTAAATTTACCTTGGCAACTTCGGCGTGGCTTAAAAGTTGAATGTGCCACATAGTTTTTGGCGGGTCGCATTCATTTGCTACCTAAATGGATTTGCATCCATCAATGGTATGCCAAATCCCCGTCAACTCTGTTAGCCAGCTTTTGTATCAATTTCGCCACGCACGCAGCAGTTGTCATATGAAGTTAGTTGCAGGTCTGCTCCCATCATCATGTGGCACTGTTCTGCTGCTGTGGCTACCTGCAGCTTATTGCATTCTTGCACCATTTTATCGCACGTTGCAAGCATTTGCATGCGAATTGCGGCAAATGAGAGAACAGCAGCTCAACTTGCTGCTGGCTCTGTGGCACGACTCGACTGCACTTATTGAGCTCCTGTCGGTCTCTCTGCCGTCTGCCTGTCTGTCTGTGCGTCTGTGTGTCTGTGCGTCTCATTGCTGTCGTTCTGGTCGTTGTCATTATTACCCTGCTGCCATCATGCATCAAGTGTCGTTGTCATTCCACTTCTGCTTATAAATGTGCAGCTACTGGCTTTCACCTCAGCTCGCCATCTTTCTCTTTCGCCATTCTCTCTCTCTCCCCCTCGCACTTGCTCTCTCTTCTCGTTGCGAGCATTTTTCACTTTTCGCTGAATTTGTTTTTATTATTTTCCCCGTATTTTTGCTCGCTGTATGTGTAAAAAAAACTTTGCACATAATAATAAAATGGCTGCGGGAATTTTTGAGTCGCGCGCCTTAGCTTATGCAATAGAACATTTTCTAGCAGTGTGCGTATTATACTTGTGTGTGTGTGTGTTGGTGTTGCAGCTGTTGTTGCTCTGATAAGCGAGCCGCGTGTTCAGCTCGCCACATTCCTGTTGCTGCCGTTGTCGTCTGTCTGCTCGTCAGCCGCACTCTCTCTCTCTCTCTCTCTCTCGCTCTCGCGCTGTGTCTGCCTGTCAGCGCAGTGCTTAAAATTTCACTGTTCTTCTCTCCCCCTGTTTTGGCCTTAAATTTCTGTGAAAGCCTTGCGCGTCAGGTGAACGTGAAACAAAAGCCAGGCATGTTTATAATGTATGCAATGTGACTAATAGGCGAAAGTATCTTTAAGACGATTACATTAAAAATGTAGCTGACACTGACAGCGACTCTCCAGATAGCTGAGTTCGCTGTCTGCGATTTATAGACTTTGGACTTTGCTTAATTGCCGGTGAGTGTATGCGATGAAATGCACATTTTTATGAACGTTATTGTAATTAGAATCAAGCGCAACTCAACTTGAGTGGTTGGCGTCACAAGCAGAGATTAAATTGTGTTTTATAGCTTCTTATAGCTTATTGTACTCCTATTTACTTGTAGCAGTCCTTCATTCGCATTCACGCAGAATGCAGCTTTGTGTGCTGCAAGCACGAAGGCATTTCGTTAGCTGCAAACACTGCACTTTCGGCATCTTCAATGCAAATTCTCACTTTCACGACTTGGCATTTAAATTGTGCAGGAATTTTAATTTTTCGTGTTGCACAGCTACAATTTGCTCAGCATAAAGACAGGTGAGCTGGCACGGCCCACTTTACACACCCGAGGCTGCCAGTTTGCTCTGAGCCTTAACTTTTGCACAGCAAACATTTGCTTTGTGTCATTTCAGGCTGTTCTAAAATCGACAACAGAAAAAATAAGAAAATACGTTTTGCTGTTGCTGTGTTGCTGTTTGTTGTTTGTGCGTTGTCAAATAGTTTGCTGCGGGGCAATTGCTTGTCTGCCACGCCCCCGCCGCCCTCGCACACTTTCTATTCATCGCATTGCGTCGCTCCCTTGTGCGCCGACGCATTTACCTTTTTAAATTGAAAATAAATTAGAATCTGGTTACGTATTTCGCACCGATTTGTGCTGTTAAGTGATAACACACACACGCACACACTGATGTGTGTGTGTGCATTTGTGTGTAGACATGGCTGACAGCACACGCAGGATGCGAGCTGAGCTGAGCTGAGGGGGTGGCCACTGGGGGGAATTGCGGAATTTGACTGCAGGGCAGCAGCATGTGTTGTGTGTTACATTTCTATTTATGATGGAAGCTCTTCATCTGCTGCTGCTGCTGCTGCCGCTTCTAGTCTCATTGAGACCTGGACTCTTTGCTGCATGTGAAAAGAAAATGGGCTCTGAAAGGCATCACGACAACGACGAGCTCTGGCGACAACAACAATTCTGTGAAGAAAATATGAAATGTTCATTACAGTTGACAAATATTTGCGCTTGCTTTCCTTTTTTATTTTGCTGCTCTCTCGTTTTAATTTTTGCATTCTGTGCCCAGCTCTTAGCACAACTAGGTTGCCACGCCCCCGCCGTTAGCCTTTGATGGCATCCCTCCGTGTCCTCTCTCTGTGTGTGTGTGTGTGTGTCCTGCCTTTGCCTCGTACTCGTCATCGTATGTTGCATGTTTGATTAAACGCATTTGTTGCTTTTTGACGCGCTGCTTTGTTGGACTGCTTGCTTGTTTGTTTGTTTGTTTGTGTTTGTTGGGCTCCTGCTGTTTGCTTGTTTGTCTCTCTGTTGATGGCACAAGCGACTATTTTGCAGCTTAGTCGAAGCAGCGCATTTAATTGAAAGTGCCGCCACGCATACGCTCTATTTCCTGCTGGATTAGTTTTATTTCGTCGCATTCCTTTTTTATGATAGTTTTTTAGTGGACTGTAAAGTTGCTCAAACTGTTTTTTATTGTGTGTTTACGGCGACAGACCCGAAAAACGAACACGAAGCAACACGTATCTGCAATGCAATTTGCTGGCAAATTTAATAGATTGCTTTTGCAGCTATAGAGCAGCTATCTAAAATCAAAGCTCGTGGCTGTTTTGACAGTTTACGTATAAACTAAAACGACAGCTTGCCTTTGCATGATGGTTTTACGCTTTAGAAACTGCATAAAACATATAATTTTGAATATTATTGTCTGCTTCCGAACGAAATAAAGTGCACGCAATATATTTGCATTTGAAACGGACTTGGCCCCAAATAGAGTCTCCCACCTTGCCATGTTTGACCTCCAAACAAACCTGCCCTGCATATAGACGTGTTTTCAGTGAAAAATGCCAATTCAACTAGAGAATGGCCTGCATATATATGCACTCAGTTGCACTCACTTATACACGGCACAGCACATATGAAGTTTTTGCTTTCAATTGCCAAGAAAACTTCTGCCTCAAGTTTCTCTTTTGTTGACTTACGTTTTTCTTTCGTTTTTTGGCATAGATATGTTTTTGTTGTTCGCTTTTTTTTTTTGGGCAGCTGGCGAGAATTAACAAACATCAGAAGTCTTGTAGAAGATAGTTGAAATGCGAGCAGTTTATGTAGCGGGAAGGCAAATGCAAACGGCAGTGGCCAAAAAAGAATTTGAATATTTATAAACATTTTTGCATTTTGGCAGCAACTTCAGCTGCATTTTCCGACTGCTGCAAAAATCTTTTTCAATGAAAATTTGTTTATTTGGCCCAAGTTAAGGCCGAGCGCCAAAAGTCTTCAGGGCCTTCTGCGGCTGCTTGGAATATGGAATATGGGACATGCGATACATATACGCACAGCGCTCTGCACCGTGCAGCGAAGGCAATAACAAAACTTTTGCCTAAGTCTGGCAAAATACAACTTTCGAGTTGCATAATATTTTGCTGGCCCGAAAAGTTGACTTGTATTATGCGTCCCAAGTGTTGCAAGTCTATTAAAAATTACTTTTAAATGTGTGTGCAAAATGCACTCGGTGGCCCGCAGCGAAATACAATTCAAGTGGAAGTCGAAAAAAGCAAGAACTTATTACCTTGCCTGCAGTTTGGCAGTCATCCTGCCAACAGGGGTTCAACAGTCGCTTCACACTACAGATTTGAGTATTTGCTGTTAGAAGCAAATTTTTAAATTTGCTTTTGATGTCAACGATTCGCCATCTTTAGCATGTTTTAGCGATTGCTTTTTAATTGTGTTAAAGCATTAAAGAGGCAGACACATCTTCTGACGCTTCAATAAGGCAAATCTACGCCGCACCACAGCCTATTAATGAGATTACTTCACACGTAGACACAACCACCTTTGCACAACACACACACGCACACTGCCGCACGTGTGGCAACCACCTGTCGCGATTTGGTTGCGACGCGTCGCCAGTAAATAACTGAGAGTCAAGCTGAAGGCTGGCGCATTTTAATAACTTTTGTGAGGCATGCCACACCCACTTGACGCTAAGGCGTGCGTCGCGTTATTGAAGTCATAAATAAAAAGGGCCTGCTGACTGCCGCATACGCGTCGTATGCGCGACGTAACGACTCTCGTCAGGGAAGCTGAAGCTCAAATGTACGCTACATTAAGTTGCGGTTAGGCGTGCAAATAAGATTTTGAGGTTAGTTTTTGCGAGCAGCTGCAAGATTTTAATTAAAAATGTCTTTAATATTTCCAGCAAGTCGAACTTTGCCTGCATAATCAAATGATTGCTTCAAGTTCACATTTTCTATTTGCACTTTTTTGCTGACTAATTTAATAAGGACCCAACAAATGCAGCAAAAGACAAGTTTTCAAATCAACTTCCATTTATGAACTGCACAAAACTTTTTCATTTTTTCAAAACAATTTAATTAAGTGGGAAAATATTTGATGCGAAAGTGCAAGATTAAGTTAAGTAAGTATAGTAGTTGACTTTTAATACCCAGGCAAGTGGTTGCAACTCTAATAGGATCCAGCACTTTGTTGTGTGTAGATGATACGACCTTTCTTAAATTTGCCATTTAAGTAAATATCTAGAGATTGGTTCATGTTTATTTTAATGTTGTTCTTCGTTTTAAGAAGTGCTTCTGCCCTGCAACTTGACTTCTGCAGTATCTGCTAGTCCACTACACTCGTTCCCAAGTGCTTGTTGTTGCTCCGCAGTGTAAACTGTTATTTAAAATTAATTTATAAAGCTCTGGGCGCAAGGACGGTCTCGAGCGAGGCTCGCAATTGGCTTAAATTGTTCATGAAATGCAATGAAATGAACTAAGAAAAAGCCGTTTTAATTTTGCGGCGCGGCGCGGCTCGGCTCGGCAACAAAACGGGTCAAGGATATGCGCCACAACGAGGACATGAAGCAACTGCAGGCTGCCCTGACTGAGGCTCCTGTTTCAGCAGCTTCTCTCCACTCTGTCCTCCTTTTTATCTCTGTCTCTCTCACTCTCTGCCTCTCTTGGTTGGCGCTGCGGATTTGCAATTAATGTTGCCTTCAACTTTTGTCCCTTAGCCGGCGAACTGTAACAGTTCCTGGCCTGGTTGCCGCTACCACGCCCACTGTCATGCGACGCCTCTGCTGTAAATTTGCTTAAGCGAAAGTGTGAGCATGAATTTAATTAGAATCGCCGGCTATCTGTTGGCCAGGATCTATTTCTCGCACTCTCGCATTTCCCCTTTCGTCCCCTTTTCCTGCCTGCTCTGACTTTTTCCAATTATCCGATGACATTTTGTAGTGCAACACGTGAACGCTGGGTCGCGGTTGTTGTTGCTGCTGCTCTGGTTGTTGTTGGGCTTCTTAAAATGTCAGTCGCGCAAGCAAATTAGTTAAATCAACTCTTGCTTTTAAGTATCTGCTAAAAGGTTCGTCTACAGTCTCTTGATTTATTTTCTCGAGTTATTAATCGTTTTTAAAATTCAAGTACTCAAATATTAATAAGAGTAAGTAACTTAAACGATTAGAGAATTTTTAAATCGAATTCAACCCTAAATATGTTTTTCTTAGAAATTTAAAATGTAATTGTATGCGCTAACCTTAAAGAGAAATATAATAAGTGCACAATTTCAAGATAGGATTTGATTACTTAATTATTGACAATAAATTATATTGGAGCAGATGTGTAGTTAGATGTGCATCATTGCACGAGTCACCAAATTTGAATAAGATGTTATATTTTCATTTTATTTACAGCCGTTAATTTACATCTTTAAATTAAAACGCAATAACGATCGCAATTCAAAACAGATGTTTTTTATAATCGAATTACATGCAATTTATCGAAATGCAGGGTTGTGTCACAGGGCTACACAACGATTTCGATAACTAGTTTTTTTTTCCGATAGTCAGTGTTGATCAATTGTATTTTTTTCCTATTGGAGTTTTTTGCGCATCATCATTGTTTGCAAAAATGTAATTGCTGCTCTCTACATGAGATTAATCAATCGTCTGCTGCTTTTTCTCCTAAGATGGACGCACGCTCCATCGACTTCGATCTCATCGACTTAACCACGACTTCAGCTGCGCTTCTATTTGGATGGCGGTCTCAAGGTGGAGTTTGGTCTCCAATATGAAATGGCTGGTGTGTCCAATTTACATGTCTTCCAGTAAGTTACGCCAATTCTCTCTTGCTCATTAGCTAATGTCTCTTTGTCTTTTAAGAGAATCATGGCCGCCTCGTTAAAGGCTCCTGTTGTGCGTGCAGCATTTAGTCCGTCAAGCCGCTGCTTGCAAGTGATACAAGAATGATATGTCAATCGTCTCCCTCAGTATACAGCAGCTGGAAAAAACGAGTCTGGCTATTCTATTGAATCTGCTATGCGGTTCTAAGTGGACTCTGTTCAGTCCCGAGTATTTATAAACTATGACATAAGTCTGTAAGCAGTATTCAAGAATCTTTCTCGTATGGTTCTTCTAATTGTTCCACACTATCTTAGCAACAATTTGGATTGTGCCGAGTTGCGGAATCTATGTCGAGATGGAGAGAAAACGTCGTAACCTTGATCTGATTTGACTGTTCTTCAAGTCCCAGCACGGTAAGTATAATGTTAATTAAATGCACCAGAAGCTTTTCGATAATACATTTCTTTTACTTTCAGTTTATGATTAAGAAAGATCAACAGCCAGGCAGCGTGGCACTACTAGGGGTTATCTTATCGGAGAATCACCCACCAACGTTGGTGACTGGTAGCTGCGCGTTCTGAGCAATGCAAGCACGGAGCTGATCAATGCTGGGTAGCGGAAAGGTCGGGCAAAGCACTTGTGTGAATCGCTTAAATCCTTCGCCCCTTATGATCTCCAGTGGCTGTTTATCGCGACACAGAGCATGCTCTTGGTCCCAGTATATCCTGTGTGTATAATTGCCATTAAGACGGCTAAATCAATTTCACCGAGGCTGATTAGTCGTAGACACACAAGGTGGATACTTTGGAAGAATGTATCGCGCCGTCTATGATTTGAAAATCAATTGTAAGTTAGTTTTTTCTTTTAAGATTTCTTGATTTATCTAATGATATCGTTTTACTTTGTGACAGACGTCCACGAGTACCCTGCCAGCACTTGCAACAGCTCGAGTTGGATACTCTGGAGCAGCTTGGCTGACACTATTATGCTGCCTCTATTAAACTGAAACCCAATCCTTTTTTATAACCTCATTTAAATTTTAACGTTAATAGTAAGGAGTAGCAGGAATCAGTTTTGCAAGGAGCATACAACCATTACATTCATAGCCAGTCAGCATTAATTATTAATCAATCACTACTCATTAACTACTTATTATAATTATGATTACTGTATAATGATACCTTTGAATTAAGAATTCTTAAATCAATTAATGCTGTTATTGTTTATTGTGAATTAAGAATATTTTAAATCCTAAATAATCATTTTTTAAATTTATTAAATCTGTTTCATTTGCTTATTCTAAATAAATAATTTGAATAAACAATACACAAAATTAATAAGAAACTAGTTTTTTATTTGAATAGATAGCCAATGCCGTTCAAGAAGGGAAGGGGCGTAACGTATTTAATTCAAATTCAAACGACCGTTGGCCCACCTACACATACCTACGTCCATCTGAAGTGCTGGAAGTAAAAATCTGAAATTTGGCATTTTCTACCAGGCGAACAGAAGTGGACAGTAGGTCGCCACGCTTCTGTTTGTAAACAGAGAGTGTGGATCCACAAGGAGAGGAGAATAACTGTTTTACTCAGAGAACGCTCTCTCGCTCTTAGGTCCCACATGAAAATAACTGTTTTACTCAGAGAGTGCTGTCTCTCGCTCTTAGGTTCCACATGGGTGTGCTGCATCCACCTGCTACTCGTTTCTGTTCGCCTGGTACTTCAAATGGCCCAAGCGGCATTTTCAAGCCATCCCGTCGAAATTTTTTGTTTCGATGCACACACGCACAGTAGTAGTAGTAGTAGTAGTTGATGTCGTTGTTGTTGTTAGCAATTCGAACCCATCGAGATCGGCTAAAAAGTGCCAATTCAGCTCATATAATACCAGGCGAACAGAAATCCGCAGCAAGCAGCTGTGCAAATATTTTACTCAGAGAGCGTTCTCTCGCTCTTAGGTTCCAGCTGGATCAGCTGATGTGCGCTCCAAGTAAAAATAACTGTTTTACTCAGAGAGCATAGTCTCGCTCTTAGGTTCCACATGGTTGGATTATATCCACCTGCTACTCGTTTATGTTCGCCTGGTATTTTACAAGGTCCAAGTAAAATTTTTCCAGCAGCAGGTAGCTGTGCACAGCCACTTGCGCATTCTGACGTCACGATATAATTATATGATAAAGGCCGTAAAAAACGTAGCCTATCATAAAGGCGCAGCAGTTAAATTTAAATAAATGTCAATACTTGCCATACTTACTTAGTTACTTTTTAATATTATTTCTTCATATAATAAATATTATTTTTGACTTTGTTGTTGTTTCGTTATCTTCCTTTTTTATGTTTTTATTGCCAATCTGCAGATGCTCCCTTAATTAAAAAGTCAAATTGTTTTCTTTCAAATATTTTTTTTTTTTTGCCGTTTATTAATGTTACCATAAGACTAGTTATATACATAATTATTTTTATTATTCCTTATTTGTTTGTTCTTTTTATTTTTTTTTCGCTTGGAGGTTAAACACAAACTGGTATATTTGAAAATTAGTTATCTATATGTTATTAAATGTATATTTATGCATTCGAACGACTAGAAGTAGTTGTTTTCTTCGACAGATTATAGAATATGAAATACAGAAAATAGTTCAAGCTTTTTTAAAGGCTTAAATAGTTTTAAAATGCTGAAAATGTTAAGCTGTGCAGAGATTATGTATGATACTCGATGTTCAGTGTTTGCATAGATGTTTTTTACACTTCGTGCCGAAATCCAATTTAAATACTCCAAATATTTGACGGTCATACAAACCAGACGAGCGGATAAACGAGGCGCTGGAACTAAAGGTAGAGTGCATGTGAAAACAAAATGCAATTGAATAATATATTGTATAGTAATAAAACCTAACATCAGAATTGAAACAGGAAAAAACGAAGCCAACGAGTAAGAAAAATGGCTGTGTGCGTGTGCGAGAGAGTGTGTGTGTGAGAGTGGCTGGAAAAGAAGAGAAGAAACAACATGGACATAAAAAATATTTACAATGTTTATTGTTGTGCTTCGCAGAGCGCAAATACATTTCGTATGCAAATATGAAATGTGA
This sequence comes from Drosophila rubida, assembly GCA_035046165.1. Lineage (NCBI taxonomy): Eukaryota > Metazoa > Arthropoda > Insecta > Diptera > Drosophilidae > Drosophila > Drosophila rubida. Next base: position 12,329,579 of record JAWNOF010000014.1, on the reverse strand, counting down.
TTTTCTATGCAGTTGTATGCCAGCTCTCTCTCTCTCTCCCTCTCTCTCTCTCTCTCTGTCGCTGCTCTCTCCCTTTCCCTCGTGCGGCAGGTCGACCACACATAAAGCATGCATGGCTAGGCGTGAGCTTGGTTAGCTGACTGCTGTGTTATTGCAACCTGCGCTAGGTGGGTCAAACTGTTTCAAGTTTTGCCTGCCTGCCTTGTGAACTTGCAACACAATTTATCAGCAGCAACTACAACCTGTGGCAGGGTTAGCAGCGACAGCGGCGGCAGCAGCAGCAGCCTGGCTTGACAACTTTGCTGTTGCTGTCGCTCTTGTTACTGCCGCCTTTTGCTAATTGCTGCCATTCAACAGTATCGTCATCATCCTCTCGTTGCACTGTTAATTCTCTGCACGTGTTGAAACTTTCCTCGAATTTCCCTGCCCCTGCCCCTGCCTCACACCTTAGGCCTTGGCCCCCATTGCGAGTGTTCGAGTCACAAGTTGTTAAAAACTAATCAATCTTTCAACTTGACTAACGGTTTTGCCTTTGCTTTGACTGCCATTGACAAGCCCGCATGTTGGTTTCATTTTTTTTCACGCTTGTCGCGTTTTCCAATGTCTCGCTAGCTGCAGGCAAACTAAGCCAAGGCATACAGCTCTGCAGCTTGGCCTTAAATCAAATTTCGATGCACCGCAAACTACGCTACACTTGCCAGTTACCAGTTCCCAGCGAACCAAGCCATCGAATGTGATATTTGAAGCGATACTTTTGTTGCCAAATTTTAAAGTAGTGGAACGTTTACTTGCTATCAAAATAATTATAAGCTAATGCCGAAACTAATTCTCAATTTAAAGCAATATATATTTAAAATTTGAATTGCACAAATTAACTACTCACTGACAAAAAGTATCTAGTCGATCCTTGTTATCTAAATAATTGTAAGCAAATACTGAAACTAATTCTCTTTAAAGCATTCAAATTTGAATTGCACAAATTGACTACTCGCTGACAAAAAGTATCTAGTCGATCCTTGTTATCTAAATAATGCTAAGCTAATACTGAAATCAATTCTCTTGTTATCTAAATAATTGTAAGCAAATACTAAAACTAATTCTCTTTAAAGCAATATATATTTCAAATTTGAATTGCCCAAATTAACTACTCACTGACAAAAAGTATCTAGTCGATCCTTGTTATCTAAATAGTAGTAATCTAATACTGAATCTATGTTATATACTCGTATATTTCAAATTTGAATTGCACAAATTGACTACTCACTGACAAAAAGTATCTGGTCGCAACCAATACTATCGCTTGCGGTTCACTGTTGCACTGGGTAGTGTTTTGTGCAACGCCTTTTGCAACATCAACAAACAACTGACAGTGGCACATACACTGTATGCCAACACAGACAAAAATGAACTCGCCTATTAGCCATCGATTTCCAGCGGCAATTTGTGGCTGCCACATTTTTGAAGGTTATGCCACCAGGCAGTGTGAAAGCAAGTGGTTTAGTGCGGGGCTGCGGATGGGTTCCGGCTTATATGAGGATGATTGTGGCTTTTGATTGATGTCTCGCCTCGACTGGGTTATTAAGCGATGCCACCTGTCATAGGGGAGCAGAGCTGCCAGCAAAACGAGTCCACGCCCTGCAATCGATACAAGGAATTAGTGTGTTTTTTATGGCTGCAACTGAAATAAACAAAAAATGTATATACGTAAAATAAGTGAAATGCAAGATGGTATTCGAGGGAAAGCTGTGGTCCAACGACAACTCTATGGGATGTCACATTTATTTTACGACTTAACTGATTTACTTCAGGCTCTTGTGTTTTCTGCTGCCGCCACGCCACCTAAGCAAACTGCTCTCGTAATGGAGAGGCATTTATTGCACTTGGAATGCGTCTCAAGCAGCTTTATTCGCATTGTGCGCCAAAGTGTTTGCCATATTCATGAAATTTTATGGCCCGATGGCAGCCGACTGTTAAGTGTTGAGTCCACGTTCCGTAAGTGCATAATTAATTAAAAGATATTAACTTAACGGATGCATTTAATTAAGACTGCGCTCGCTACACACACCAACAGACAGACAGACAGACAGACAGGCATTCAGTCCGCTGAGAATTTGTTCAGTGAGCTGCTAAACATGCCGAGTCCTTGCGAACTTCGCAAATTGAATAGATCTATCGCCACATCTCGTTTATGCAGCGTTGTGCGAGTGCGAGGATGTGGCTCTTCTGTTCGATTTGCGTTTTTTGCCTGCTTTGTTTTCTCTGCTTATAAGAGATAAAGAAATCTGGCAACAACAAGTGAAATTGTTGCCAAAGCCGCGACTGTTTTCGCCCAGCTTCCTCCCTCCTCCGCCCTCCGCCCAGCCCGTCACTCGGTCGATTCGAACTTTGGCAAGAGTGCGAATTGTGCCGCGGATATACTCGAAATAACAAGTTTAAAGGCATGTGAAAATCGCGTTGGTTCCAGTTGCCGTTGGTGTTGATTGAGGGATTGAGCACAGAAATCGAACACAACAACAAACGAGCACGTAGACAACGACTACAACACACACTCACACACTCACACACAGCTGCAATTTTCACGTATTTTCACGCATGTCACTTTTGCTTTTCGTTTTACCATTTGCAGGATTTACCCGCACACATTGTTCATGCATGGGTATTTCATGCTCCTGCTGCTGATTAATACACACCCAAATACATGTAAGCATTTTAGAGCATTAGCAAAAACAAGTTATTCAATTCAATTCAAAACATTGCAAATCATTTTAAAAATACCAAAAAAAAAACAAAAAACTGATTGTTGTGGGAATTTTTAATAGCGAGCTAAATGAAAGCTTACGAAAGCTTATTCATAGTTTGAAATCAATTGTTGAACAGATTATGACCCAAACAAAATGACGAAACAGACAGTTGGCAGTGAGGGGTAAAATGGAATTCGAAAATTATGCATGAAACAGAATAAATTTTCAGAATTCAATTCGTGTATTGCATAAATGGAATACGGGTATCATTTAGTCGAGCCACCGACAGCGTTATGATTTTCACTTATTATTTTTTCGCTTTGCGATACAAAAATTACATTTCGGTGCCGTTTTTATCGTTACATCTCTTTGTTTTTGGGCAGGGCGACGATCGGAAGCGGCGCGCGGCAGGAGGCAAGAGGGGGAGTGAGAGGGAGAGGGCGCCTGTGTTGCAAGACAATATTTTTGTGGAACTCAAAAAAACACAAGCGTAGCTCGCGAATGGCACATGGAATCAATTTGATGCACGCTGCTTGGTTAAGCGTTCGCAATGCAATTTTTATTGGCAACTGTTTCGCTGACTGCCAGTATTTCAGCCTTACCGCCTCCGCCTCCGCCTGCGCTTCCGCCTCTGGCCCCCTCCCAGCGAAGCGCATGTCCTTGGTTGGGGCAGCATTCGTCGTCGCCTGCAAATGAAATAAAATCAAAGTATCGCTGCAATTGCGTCAATTGTATACGCTCCGCTGGCAATTCCTCCTGCTGGCCGACTTGCAGCGACTTAATTTCAAAAGTTGTTATGGCAATCGCAGCAGCTGCGCTCACGACGAGAGTATTGGCGCTAGAGCCTGTTGCGCGCACTGTCGTCCAACTGATGGGCTTCATCATTAAGCAGCTGGAATTAAACTAGGAAAAGCAGCTTGGATTATCCTGCTCTTATAGTCGTACTGCACTCTCCGTACTCACTCTTTCCTGCTGACTTAATGCAATCCACGGCAAGAGTTGCGCATCAATCACATGACTGCAATGTTATACGATACCTTGGCGGCTCGCTTCGCAACCATTGTCATCCCTCGCATCAGTCACTCAAAATGAAAAGCCATCACAGCCAATTTCCAAATCAAGCAATTGCGATTTTCAGTAAAATATATAACGTGGCTCCAGCTCCAGCTTCACGCTTCAGTCAACTCACTCCAACTCCAGCTCTGTTCACACTCAAAGAGGCGATGCCGCTGGCTAAGGTCAAATGACAGTTGTAGTTTGCTGTCGCTCAGCACGGTGTAAATTATAACGCGCATTGTTGTTGCCAGCCATCCTGCCAGCCACCCACATAATCTTGCAGCTATCCAGGCATCGAGCGAGCCAGTTGTTTATGTTGCTGTTGGGCGGCAAAGGTAAAAAGCCATCCCGACGTCACAAAAAATGACACTTAGCGCACCGTGATGCTGATTTATGGCTTAGGCAATGAGAATTTATTGACTTGGCAGCGGGTCAACCTCAACTTCCGGCTCTCACATAACCAAAACCACAATGCCACAGTCAAAGCCAGCTGCAAACAAAGCCTGGCCAGAGAACCGCAACAATATTCCATATTCTACGAGTCTATAATCAGCTTTAACTTCTGGCCTTGCCTGCAAATTGATTTAAGCCATAAAACTAAAACACGCATTTCGGCCAGCAAAACTTTCATTCATTCGCCAAAACACTTTTATGCCTCAAATGTCAAATTTTGCTATTTATTTCCTTTTATTGTATTCTTACTCTTATTTATGTGACTGCTTCAGCCCTCATATCGATATGGCTGCTTTGCTCTCAATTGCAGACTTTCTGCCAAAGCTTTTTGTGCCAAGAATTAATGCCATAAAGGCAGGTAACGAGGCTAGAGTGGGGAAACCACTATTAAAGTTGCCTATAAACCTTTCCTCAGCGCTAAATCAATATGTTGCATGGAAAATATAGCAAGCTGTTTCTGCAATAACTCAAGCATACTTTTTGCCAGAACTTGTTTTCAGTTTCATATACATGTTTTTAATTATGCTTACTTTCTGCATCAATTGTTTTTCATGTAAATATCGTGCGGTTATTACACTGTTGTTTCTTTGGGTTTGCTCAAGAATATCAGCAGTGCCAAAGAGGGAAATAGTTCTGTGCGCGTCTGCGTTACCTTTCGCTTTCCTGTGGGTGTGGAGGCTGCCAGCAGCCTTCGCCTTGGCACACATTTCATGTCGTCCATTGTTTGCTGGGGCGACAGTGTGTATGCTCTGGAAATTAAATACTTTGCCTGAAATGTTACACTGACGCCCTGACGAGGACAGCTGACAGCAGCCAGCGAGGCAGCTACGCAGCTAGGCGGGCAGAGACAGCGAATGTGGCAGCCACTAGGCAGGCAGCCAGGCACGCGGCAAGTCAGTCATTCAGTCGGAGAGCGGCAACAACTTGTTAGCGCAATGCTGTCGCTATTGTTCTTCGCCTTGTTCTTGCTGGGTGTTAAACTGAGCAACATTTCAGCTTTTGTGCAGCGCGGTGCCGACAAACACTTTGCGTAATTAGAGGACAAATACAACTTGCAGCGATTTGATTCTAATTATAATCACATTAAATGCATTCAAATCACGATTGCATTTGAAAAGTTCACTTCACAAAATGCCTGGCCGCATTTCAGTTGTTTGCTGTTGCGACATTTTCAATTTCCGCATCACAGCCACAACACATTTCAGTTGAAAATTGAATGTCAGCGTTTGAAAAGTGAAATTGCCCCCACTCCCCACCCCCCAACCCCCACTCTGTCCACATATAGCATTTGGGACCACAACTGAGAGAAGGCTTTTGCTTTTGCTTTTGCTACTTGGCCTCTGGACATTAAAAGCACTGTGCTAGATTTGTGGTTTTGTGGGTCGCATATTATTTTTAGCAAAACATTTAGTTCTGCATGGGGACAGTTCATAAAGTTGCAACATGCAGCAGCAGCAGCAGCTGCAGCTGTTGTTGCAGCACCTGCTGTACTTCATTATAAATATCTGGGCTCTCATAATGGCGCCTGGCGCTGAAAGCAATAGTGTGCACTTGAATTCTGTGCTCTCCACTTATTTTATATATATTTGCATAATATATGCACACATACACATGCACTGATGCTTACTGACATGTAATTTAGATAGTCGCCCTTATAGAAAAGTCCGAAAATAACTAGGATACCGCTAAAAACGGTTGCAGCATTTTAGGCTGAATATTTAATGTTGCGTAAATGCATATTTTCGGGCCGCGCTCGAAAGTAGGCAACGTTTTTTGCGTGTTGAAAATGCACAGCCAAAAATGTCATAGGGTGCAGGTCATTAGTAAAGGTTTGCCGTATCTCACTTATTGCAATACTTTTCATATTAAGATAACGAATTAAAGTAAAGACTGTGTAGCAACAAGTAGGAATTGTAATAAATGAATTCACGAATTCAAGTTTATTTGAAGAAACGTCTGAACCCTTGAAGACTCCTTCCACGTGCCGTCGAAAACTTCCTCGAGTTGTATTCGTTTTTTATTTACATATCAATTTTGGCGTGGCAAACCGTTACACAAAGTCGAACTTGTTGCACAGAGTTTGCTGTTCCTTTGGTTTTCCCGCAATATTTATTTTTTTTATTCGAGAGTAATTAATTGTGTCGTGTCCCTTTTATACTGTTGGCTTTGGCATATTCTGCCATGCTCTCCGCTTATTAAAACCACAAATTTTATAAAAGAAATTTGCGTGGGAGATGGCTGCGAAAGTGGCGGCGCCAACACCAAACTGTAGCGGCAATAGCAAGACCGACAGTAACAGCAACTACAACGGCGATGAGAAATATAAACAACGGAAATATAATTAAGTGTGCGCACTGTTGCCTTTTACTCCGCTGCTGCTGCTGCTGTTGCTGCTTCTGATGCTCAGCGTGGCAACTCCCTCAACGCGCAAAGTTTTCGGTTACTTTCGCTTTTTTTATTTATTTTGAATTTTTTTTTTTTGTTTTTAGAGCCTTTCCTGTGCTGTTTTCTTTATTTTTGAAATTTCATTTCAAGTTTTAATTTACGCATTTTCGTGGCAATCAAGCGTAATTGAAACCTGGTCCAGTCGAACATTCTTTTTGCAGCTGACGAGGCCGCCGAAAAACAAGTTCAAGTTGAGCTCAGAATCGTGGCGAAGCACGCAAGCAAATGTAGCACTGCTATGGTACATAATATAGCGACATCTGTACATAGACCTCACCGAACATAACTGATTTGGAATCCAGACCTGTTGCTACTTCAAATGCTAGCGCATAAGTGGCACTCACACACACACACACACACACACACACACATAGACGCAGGCACAGAGAGCACAAATTATGAAGGACACAAGCAAAAGCTTGTTGACTGCTCAAGTGGCACAGTTCCTTTATGAATTACCATTGTATCTCGGTCTAAGTCTATCTCAATCTCTGTGCTGCGCTGAGAATGCATTAAAGCCTTGTGCTCTTAAAAAAGGCGCCTACACTTCTTTAAGAGCTTATCAATTAGCCAGTCTGGCGCTGTCTCGCCATCTAGAAATAGTTCAAAAAATAATGCTGGCATTTGCCCGCCAGCTAAGATGCAATGTCTAAACAAAAGCCATTTGTCGCCTTCAGTTTAAAGCGTGCTCTTAAAAGCTCCACCGCTTAAGAGAGCATTGCTAAGAGAGTGTATGTTTTGAGCTTGCGTACCACAACTGACTTCTCTCTTACGCTCAATGCGTGCTTTTCTATTCAGCGGAGAGCGAGTCACAGTGTGGATGTTCACTGGAACAGCTGTTCGTCAAGAGCTTTTCAATTGTTACTTTTTAAACAATTTCAAGGCGCCAATTTCTCATATACGTCAAAGTTTTGACTGGCAAGTAATGACGACGCTGGTTTTGCTAAGAGGGCGATAAAACATAAAAGCTAAAGTCAAAAATATGCAACAGCCAATGAAGTGAGTTGAGGGACGTGAGCATTTCCATGTTGTCGTAGGTTCTGAGGGGCGAAATATGCACACACTTTTCATTCAACAAACGAAAACTCTAAGCTCTTCTCAATTTCATTCATAAATTCGCAAAAGAATTTGCGCAGAGAACTTTTGAATAGACTGCAAGTGCAGTCTATTTCTGGAGAAATTCTACTTGAGTAAAAGGAAGGTTATTATATATTTTTGTAAAATAATGCAAGCACAATATTAAATTTGGGGACATTTCCTAATATTTAGAGTGTTTTAAGTACTCAAAGAACTTGAGATTATGCAAGATCCGACTGCTTCAAAAATATTCAGGTTTGTTTATGTAATTTCTGCGTAGGCGCAAATGCCGATTAAATTTTGCGCATTAAATCGCAAGACCCTGAGTCGCGTAACTGATATTACGTGGGTTATCAAAGTGGTATTTGTTGTTCGGGTAATCAGCTCAGAATGCACGCGGCATTAATTACATCCAATTAGTTTGCAAGACGTGTATGCATTTCATTTCGAATGATATTCAGCCGAAACTCCAATTAATAAACAATGTGCAAGGGACCATTGATTTAATTAGGTGACCAGAGCCAAGGTAACTTTAACGTGCACTAACTAACTAACTGTGGGATTGGGTGATTGAATAATTGTGTGTGTGGCTGAGTGGATGAAAGAAAGTTTGCTTCGTTTACTTTGCCAAATTGCACTTACTTCAAATCTACATACATTTGTCACCAGCACAACAACGAGAACAAGAACAACAGCAGCATCAACGAGTAGAACAACTACGGCATAAGAAGTACAAGATTCATTAAGCAAACAGCTGAAAGGCAGGCGGGGCTGCAGCTGGGGACCAGCTGAACGGCAAAACTCAAATACAATCAAACAAAAATCAAAAATCAAGAGTCATGTAAACTGAAACAACTGAAGGTAAACTACAGAAACAGACGCAGAGTCAAAAGAGTGAGAAATAAACAAAGTGCTAAAACAAGAAACAAACTTTTTCTGCTTTGCTGCGACTATAGTTTCACTCCATCATTTGTTGCTGCTGCCGTTGTTCCTCTGTTGTTGGCCAGGTGTTTGTCCCAGCATTTCCCATGGGTAACTGCCAGCAAAGCAATTGCAAAAACTTGTCGCACATTTCTTATGAAGGCTTAGGCAGGTAGTTATGGCAAACTATTCGAGCTCCTCGCAGTTGCCAGACTCTTCAATCGAACTGCTCTCTATACACAATTTAAAAATTGGTTTAAAAGGGCTTAGCATATTTGCCAGTATCTGGACTCGAATCGTCGAATGCAATTTCAATTTGCCAATAATTTGAATAATTCAATAGTTTTAAATACGAGATTAACCCAGCTGAGCATGAAGTGAAAACAACTTTACTATAATTGAAAAATATATAAAATAAATTCGTTTTCTTTTATGTACATTTGTGTACATTTTATATAGAAAAGTAACACTTTGAGAGGATAACAACTCTCCTAGTGCCCTCTTGTTACTTTCAGCAAGTACCTTGGGCAACTATTCCTCGATTTATTACCATTAAACAGCATTTATTGTTGCGCATTGATTGCAAGAGGCAATTGAATGGGATTCGGCTTACGCATTGCTTTGGAGTAAATGCAAAACAGATTCTCTTATTTCAGCTGCAGTTGGCTGCAGTGTCAGCCATTCGCTTTAAGCGCAGGTTCAAAGGCTAACAGAAAAACTCGCGTACATTGCAGAAATACCTATGTGAGAAATAGTCAAATTCAATGTACAGCCGTCGGCATAAAAGTGCAAAAAGTGTATTTTACTTTTACGCTGTCGTTGCAGATATACCGACAACAACAACAACAACAACAAAAATGAAATGGCAGAAGAATGTTTTTTGGGTTCTCTTGTTTTTTCGTCTAATGTAAAGAGCGCGCGATGCTTGGGGTAATGCGCAGATTTTGAGCTTTATAAATTGAAATGTCAGAAAAAGTTGAGTGCGCCCAGCGCATGACTGACACGACGGCAGCCAGAGTCAGAGCCAGAGCCAGCAGCCAGTTCCAGATACAGCTACAGATGCAGATCCACAGGCGAGCTTCTCCTTTTTGCAGCGCAGTCAACGGCAAAAGTTGATGTTTCCTTTGAGCAGCAGCCGACGGCATTAAAAGAATCACGAGATTGTGGCCATGAATAATGGCGAGCCAACTTATGCGCCGCACACAGTGAGCGAGCATGCGAGTGCGACGCACATAAGTATGCTACAGTTTTGTGTAATTGCCATTGTCATGGGGATTTGCATTTCGTCTGCTTTCGCCTGCTTCAGCTCGCAATGCATGACTATCATCTGCTCGCCCAGAAACCCGACAAGGCGCTGCCATTGAAACTCGCATTCAAATTCAAATTCAAATTTCAAAAGTGGTTTTATTCAATTACGTGACTAGAGCAGACAGTCGGGCTGTTCTGTCTGTCTGTCATGTTTGTGCGGTAAACTCGATTTCCATTTTAATTTACTTTTGCCCAGATTTGGCATTTGGCATTGCCTAATTCAAATAATATTGTAGTTCTTGTAGCTCTTGTAGTTGCCTGCCGCCTGTCGTTATAGTACCTGCAGCTATTGTAGTCCTATCAAATTTGTAGTTTTAATTAAACAAATAAAATGCTCTTCGACTGCGTCTCCTGCCTCCTGCCAACTACTCGCACGCATGCGAATGGGTTTAACTGTCAGTGTGTGTAGGTTGGCATGTTTCTAGTCTTCATAATTGAAATTAAGTATACGCCCGCGAGCAATGCCGACTGTTGCCTGCCGTCTGTTGTTTGTTGTGGGTGTTTGAGCTTCTTTTCTGCACGCATCAAGAGATTGCTTTGTCTGGAGTTCAAGAGCGTCAAGTAGGCGGCTTCTTAAATATTGTCATGAAAATTACATCTCGTAGGACATTAAAACATTGTGGTGTACGAGTATGTGAAGATTCCTCGTACACGCTCCGTTAAAAAAACGACTGTTGTTTACGGTAAAGAATTTTATTCAAAAAAGTTGTTCGTCTTAACTTTATACAAATGATAACTTACAGAATACAGAATCAATAAGCAAAGTATATATATATATAATTAGTTGGGCGCTTAAATTAGCCATAATTATCATTGTAATCATTATGTTAATATTAATAATTTACGTAAGAAACTTAATATGCCTGTTACGAGTTTGTAGAGCACACGCAAAAAAATACATTTAAAAAATACTATGAGACAAATGGATGGATATAGTTCAATAATACAAAACAAAAAAAAATTAGCATAAAATACTTTCGTCTACAATTTGATTTGCCGCTGCTTTTTGAGATTCTTCGTACCAAAAACGCCTTCGAATTCCAAACAATTGTTTAGACATTCGAGTGAGTTTCGTCTGTTAATTTGATTAAGATTCATTGTGGGTTCTAAATGCTTTGCTCTGGCTTTTCAAATTGCTTGTATCAAAAGGACTTAAAAGAACATTTCATTTGTGTTGTATACAAAATTGTTGTTAGCAATAATTTAGGATTGATCTAAACGTTTTCTTGTTTTCGGTTTCTTGCATATTTTCTGGGCTTAAATTACATTTAGCTTAATTGCGAGACATTTATGTAAATAATTGAGAAATTTTCAAATATTTTTTTTGCATTTTTTGTAGTTTTTTTGTAGTTTTTTTTGTATTTTTGCCTATGTAAATTTAATTTATAATATTTTTCATTTGCATACTCATATTTATTTAATATAAGTTGATTTTTTTAGTTGTGTAAATTTTATTTAGATGTGTGGGCTGTGTTTTGTGTGACGACTTCTGTGCGCTATTTCTGTTTACTGTTGCTTTAATATTTTATGAATTATTTTTGTGGAAAAATGTAGAACACATTTATTGGGTTTTGTTGGGTTCTGTTACTTCTGCTGTTCTTCGTGTTCGTTTTGCGGACATTTATAGCTTTACATTTAATTAGATTTAAGATTTTTAGTACACACACTCATGGAGTTTTTGAAAAACCACGTAAGACTTTTTCATGTTCGCCTTTTACTTTTATATATATATATATATTTAAATATCTTTATTATTTAATGTTTTATATTTATGCATTGGGTTTTCTGTTTTGTGTTTTGTTTTGTTTTTTGTCGTAGCTCGCAACGTACTTAAATATTGTTGTTGTGGTTGTTGTTGTAGTTGTTGTTGTTGTTGTTGTTGTTGTACAGCCTCGTTGGGCGTTTCAAAGTGCATTTCATTTTTTGCCTTCGCCTTTTTGCACATAAACTATTTCGGCATATTCCGTTGCGTGTTTTCCAGCTGCGTCCACGGGTGTTGTTGTAGTTGTTGTTGTGGTTGCTGCCCCATTTGTTGTTGCTGCGGCTGGTGTTGCTGTCGTCGCCGCTGCTGCTGCTGCTGCTGCAGTGGCAGCTGCTGTCTTGTCTTGGGCGGGCTTTAGTACAAGTTCAGCATAGACGAGTTGTTTGTCTTGCTGCAGAGCGAAAGCAATTTGTTAAAAGTATTCTCGAAACCATTTCATTCAACGTAAATGAAAAATCAAACGGAATGCACTAAAATTATTTGAGGTGTTTAACAGGGCAATTGTGGTACCTTTTCCATATTCTGTTTGTATCATTGCTTGCTTGAACTACGAACAAATGCATATCGTATATTGTATATCGTATATCGTATATGGTATATCGCTTATCGCTTATCGATTTACTTAAAAGTCCACACGGGTGAGGTGCTCTGCCAAACTAAAGCCTTTATATCGATACAGTTTTAAAGTAGATATATACAAATTACACGAAAATTTTGCATGCGTAACCAACACGACAAAAATCAAAAGAATACATTATTGTTTGTTGTTGTTGTTGTGGTTGTTGTGTAAGCGTTTAATGTGTAGACATAAGAAGAAGAGAGAGCATAAAGAGAACGACGAAATATTTGTGTGATTATACTTGGCGAAAAAAAAAGATAAGGAATTATTAAAGCTTTTACAGCGCCTACTAAAGAGTATGCTAAGCTAAATGGTGTAGAAAACGATTCGCCCACGCACTCACACACACTCACACACACACACACACGCGCGCACTCCCACGCACACACACACATAGAGTAAGAAAGAGAGTGGGTGTGTGTTAGGGACTGAGACAGTTGTTGTATACCTTTGGTTCATTGTCATTGCCATCGATTGTTGTTGCCGCTGTCGCTGTAGCCGCTGTGCTTGTTGTATTGTTGTCCTGCGTCTGCTCGTTTGTGCCTGCCGCCGTGGTCTCCGCATTGTCCTTGCCGCTGTGCTTGCTGGCATCCCTCTCATTGAATCGCTTCAGAATGGCAACGGCAAAGGCTGGCAGCCGCTTGGTCTTCTTGCCGCTCGCTCGCTCCGTCTCCGACGGCCCGTTGGCCCCGCGCTGGCCCCGCTCCAGCTGCTCCTCGTCGTCGTGCTCGTCGGCATCGTGGGCGGCTCCTCCAGCTGTTGTTGCCGTCGTCGTTGCCGTGGCCGTCGAGGTGGAGGTTGCTTTTATGTCGGCGCTCTCGGTGTCGCTGCTGTTTTTGGTTTCAATTGTGGTTAGGGGATGGCGTTGTTCTTGTTCTTAGTTCATGTTATTGTTGTTGTGGTTGTTGTTATTGCGGACGTTGTTGCTTTTGGACTACTTATTAAATGTGTCAAAATAATTGTTGTCGTGCAGCCGGGGACAATGGATGGGAGCAGACAAATAGTAAGCGCGCTTCTGGGCCAACAACCCCAAGACGGCCATTAAAGCGGGTTAGTCGCTGTTACATGAAAGGTGTGTGTAAGTCTCTGTGTCAGTGTCAGTGTGTGTGTGTGTGTTGCACTTGGCGGGGATTAGAAAGTTTTCGGCTGGTAATCGGGGTTAGTAGCGGCTTCAACTTGTGCAGGTAATTGCGTAATTGTAATTGTTATGTGGCACCATTAAACCAAAAGTGTTAGCTCAAACAAAAATCGAACTTCGCTCCACTAAACGGGGCGAACTACGAAACCGAAAGGAGTCGAAACTGCAGAGACTTTCATTCTATTGACATTTTTGCAAGCAAGCTTAGATTGCTCCACATTGGAGTTATCTTTTAATGATTTATTCATCACAGACTGAGAAAGTTTGTGCTCTTAATTTTCAATTCAAACGACTTTTTCTGTCAAACTTCAAGACACGAGTCCTTGACATTTTATCGAAATATCTCAGCTGGAGCCATGGGCAGCAACCCTTCTCTCCGCCCCAACTTCGTAGCTGACCTTGGCCTTTGTTAAGCCTGACATTGCTGACATTGGCCTTGCCTCGACTGTCAGTTATCTGGTGCTTGTAGCTGGCCGCATAATTTGTTTGTTAGACACAACACGACTCGACACATTGTATGCCCCACTATTAGGCCTTATCTAAGCACTGTAAATACATATTTTTTGGTCAATTTGAATGTCTGGCAGCATCTGATAGAGCCTTGGGTTAATGTTATGTGTCTGCTTCAACAAAATCGTGTGTTTGGCAAAAAAAAAAAGGAGAAATGATAAAACTAAAAATGCTTGTTTGGTTAAAATTAAAATTGTATTAGAAATTGAGCCCTCGAACCCTTAAGCACACACACTTGCACACGCTGAGGCATTGTTGATCGTTGTTGGTTTTTATTGTTTGTTAAATTATTAAAAATAGATATGTACGTTTAGAACTAAAGTATAAAATAAAGAACAACCTTAAGGCAAAGTCACTAACTACTTAAAAGCTAAGTGCGCATTTCGTATCTTTTCAACTCAATAGTATTGTAATCGTAAGTTAGGTGTTACAGCTAAATAGAAAAATGTTTCGGTAAGGAAAAGTGTGAAAAGTACAGTGGACACTTGTTGCGCATCTCATTTTGACTTTGTTCGCATTTGTGAGTGACATATCATTTAGCTTTGGATGGCGTGTACGCTGCCATGCATAAAAACATATTCGAAACAAAATTCTTAACTTCATGCCAACGGTTTCATGCTAAATGCAAATTTGCGATGAGGTTTTCCTTTTGTTCATGTGATGCGTATGCGTGTTGTGTGTGGCTGTGTGTGTGTGACTGTCTGTCTGTCTGTGTGTTTGAATGAAGCTTGTCATGAGTTTCGCTGGCGCTTAAGGCTGAGTTATTATTGCAGTTTCATAGCTGCCTGCTATGAACCTAATCGCATTGCATCGGATGCCACTTAAACGGCACACACACATACATTTCTATACACACACACACACGCACTCATTTAGATTTCCGTTTCCTGTGGCAGTTTTAGCGCTGTCGTCGTCGCTGCTGCTGACTGTTGATTTTTAATGGGTTTCGGCGGTGCAGCTGGCGGCGCTTGCTTCGCTGCTGACGTCGCTGTCGCTGCTGTCGTCGTTGGTGTCTGCTGGCTGCGTCCGGAGAGCAGCTTGGCCTGCTTCTCGAGCAGCTCGCGCTGGTCCTTGGGCAGCCAGCGCGAGAAACGCGACTCGGGTATGCCCAGCTGATTGCCACGCTGCAGCAAGTCAGAGTGCTCCGTCTCCGTCGATTCCGTCTGCCCGCTTTCCCTGGGCTGCGTCGAATTGCGTCCGGCTGCCTGGCCCATTAGCACGCTGCGCATCGGCATGGTGGTGGGATTATAGACACTGCTCTCCCGATCCGTGGCGTACTCAAATGAATCATCCTCATCATTGGCATGCGGACGCCGCTCCACGACCGACAGACGCTCGTGATTATGCCCATTGCCATTGCCATTTGCATTTCCATTGCCATTCGCCTCGCGCAATTTGCTGGAGCCGAGAAGCGTGATGCCATTGGGCGTCTCCAGCAGCGCCACATTTTGGCCGTGATGCGCTGCTGCCTCGCCAGATTCGAGTTGTTTGTCGCTGCGGCTGTGGCTGCTGCAAAAAGCGAAGGGGTCGCAAGCGGTTGGAAACGGGGCGAGTCAACATTTTTGACAGTTTGGCGTTCATTTTGACAGTTTATTTGTTATACAGAGAGAGAGTGGTAGAGAGGAAGAGTGGGTGGAGAATGTTATACGGGTATTTTTGTCCATATGAAAGTACACAAAAGAAGTTATTTGTGTGAGTGAAAGCGAGAAAATTGGTTCTTGTTTTTGTGATGCATTTGCGAAATGACCAACTTTACTTAGTTTGTGTTTGTTTTTTTGGTTGGACAGCGACTCGACATTTTAGTATATGCAGATTTAGTTGTTCTTTGCATTACGGCACATTTGATAGTGAGAGCGAGAGGCTGACAGAGAGACAGAGACAGTAGGTGGAAGGTAGAACGACGAGCGAGCGAGTTTGTTGGACGAGAGGCGAGGCGAGGCGAGGCAAGGCAGACGAGCATTTATTGGTGTGTTGGTGTGTGTGTGAGGTGTTGGTGTGTGCGTGTGTATGGGGGGTGAGTGAGTGTGGCAGCGTGAAATTTGTTTGCGACTTGCAAAGTGAATTTGATTTGATTTTGATCGTTTTGCTTAGGAGCGAGCGGCGAGACGAGACGAGGCGAGGCGAGACAACGAACGAAACGACACGAAACCAAAATGAGACGAGACACAAATTTGCAGCGACAAGTTTTAGTTTTACTCTGTTATTCTTCCGCGCTTCTTCCACTGACAACTTGCACTTGAATCCCACGAAAAATGCATGCCATCAAATGGGAAACGATTCCTTCAATGCGTTCTTTTTGCCAGTGGAAACCAACTGTGTGTACAATACAGGTGTGTGTGTGTGTGTGTGTCTCAATGTGTGTGTGTGTGAGTGTGTGTGTGTGCTTAAGCTGACTAAATATTTATGTATGTATGACTATGACTATGACTACGCCTAGCGATGATGATAGCTGATGAATGGCTAATGATACTCGTAATGGGCTGCAGCTCTGGCTGATGAAATGTTAATAAATAAAAACCATAGAGAGAAAATAATAATTTGGAAAGAAAACCAAAAGCCACAAACATGCAATCAAGGCAATATACTCAACTACGCAATTATTGGAAAGAAAATGTGAAGCATAATGAGAATATTTAAATAGATATTGAGATACATGATGTAGCTAGCATAAAATGCAATATAGTTAGGCAGACACTGATACCGTTGTGTTGGGTTAGAGTTTCTCTTTTGCCAAAGCATGACTCGGTTTATGGACCTGGCCCCGTTTGCACTTTGAACTTATTTTGACATTGAACAAAAACTGACTTGAAAATTGGCTAAATCTTCTTGCTACTTACGTTTCATTTGTGGGCGTCTTCAAGGATTTGCCTGTGAAAATAGTGAAACATACTTTAGTTAAGTTATAATAATATAATGTAGTATTAAGAATATTTATGAGATGTGAAGTAAAACCCCCGCGACGCCATCATCAGCAGCTATGCGAACTGTTGTGCGAAAGCCAATTTGGTGTATTATTAAATAAAAACAAAATTTATTGGTAACTTTAAAGTATAATGTTTTTGTTTATACAAATTCTAAAATTACGTAGAACTGAATAGAGAGTGTGCAATATTATCATAGAATGTTTTCTTCATTTAGCCAATTTGTTTCGTTTCGTGTTTACAACTATTTAATTTATGTAGTGGGACACTTGTATATTTAGTTTATCTAATTATTCGAGCCAAGGTTCATAAATATATAATATTTGTTTTCCATTTTGTTGTTTTTCTCTATTTTAGCTACAAACTAACAATTAATTATGTTGTTGTTGAGCAAGCAAGAATTATTCGAGGCGTACAAAATGCAAGAAATGCTGGCAGGTTGGAGCTTAACTTAACACGTTGATTAATTGCAAAAATAAAATGTGTGAGAAATTATCATACAACATATTGGAATTTGTGAATATAACATGTAAAATATATATATATAAAAATATGTATTGCTGGACGTGTGTTTTCAAATGCTGCGAGATTCCAGGAGATTCGAGTTTTCGACTTTCCGAGTTTCCGAGTTCACGATTATTAACTTAGAGAGCTTACAAAGTTACTTGGCCTACACGATAGATATTTTAGATAGATGGATTTCTCTGCCCTACTTCAAGTTCAGATTCAATTGATTTCCGTTTCTGTTTGTGCGCCTTTTGAGCTGCTCACTGTTCCATAGCGAGCGATCTGCTGGATCCACTGCTCATAGCAGGGATCAATCGAGATTGACTCGAGTTCTACACGGATGTGTTGGGCGGCTTGGGGGCGTCGGCGCCGTGCTGCTGGCCGTTGCCGGCCGCGATGACCGCTGCCGCTGTGGCCGCCGCCGATTTCTTGAGGTCGGCCTTCTTCTGAGCCTCCAGCTTGTCGGTGACGGGGGGCGTGACCTCTTCGGACTGGGGCGTGGTGTCGATGTGCTCGTCGGCATTGTCTTGGCCATCGAGTTCGTCGTGCTGTTCGGGATGGATTTGTGCCTCAGAATCGGGACCGATGTCTGTATTGAGGGTGGCGCCTGCAAAGAGCAACAACAACAAGAACTAACATTTAGCGACGAGAGTGAGTTCCGGCTGCCGTTCCGGCACAACCAACCATATCGGACCAGTTTTAATCATAATGTGTACGTGTTTGGTTAGTTAGTCCATTTACCAGAAGAAAACATAGCGGAAGGTCGAAGTAAAAAAAACAGTAAAGAAATTTTCTCGAGCGCAAAAACACAGGCAAAGCAACAACCAAAAAAAGGTTACAGTTTCGGTTAGGTAACAGTTGAAGAAAAGAAAAACATAGAAAACTAAAAGATGATTATTGCTAGTTGCAGGGCGTCTCTTATGTTAGCTCTTCTTGTTGTTGTCATTTGTAGACACGTTTAAGGCAGAGTTTGCGCTGAATTGTTCGTAGAATTATGTTTACAATTGCGTTGGTTTGTTCTTTATACATATTACATACAATAAATACAATTAAGACTAATAAATAGCTTGTTTACAGAGTGTGTGCGATCGATAATTGTGTTTATTTTCACTTGACTACCAAATTGGCTTACACATTTTACATTTTCGCGTTTTACATTGCTCCAGTATAGATTTCCCATTAGCTCGAGATCGGATGGGAATTGTTTTGCTTGGCAACAAATTGAAATGAATAATTAAGCTGGCAACAAGAAGACACCTCGACCTCGACCAAGTCTGGCTTGAGGCTTGAGGCAATAAAAGGGCAGCGGAACGTGGAGGCAAAAATGTTTAATTAGAAGAGTTTTTAAGGCTGCGCGAGTCGCTGCCACTTCCAACTTGCAACTTGCCGCTAATTAAAATTTAAAAGCCGCACAATGAGTCGAAAGTTAACAACGAGCTGCGGTTGCTGCCGCCGCTGTGACCACCCCTCCACCACCACCTCCACCTGCACCACCGCAGGCAGACAGTCGATGCTGCGTTGCCGCGATGCCGCCCAGCGGCAGGCAGCATGTGTTTGATTTTCAGACATTGCAGCATGTGGCAAATGTTGGCGAATGTGATGGGGGCTAATGTGGTTGGTGTGCAGTGAGTGGCGGGCTTGAAATTATTGTTAGCATAGCTGATGATGGCATGACGGTGACTGTGACTGTGACTGTGATAATGAGGACATGATGATGACATTATGATGGGCAACCCCGCGACAAAAAAGCGTAGCAAAGCAAAGCATCTCTGCGACTTACCGCCGAAACACCACCTGCCGGTGGCACGCGCGAACAACACGAGCAGCACAATCAGCAGCAGCACGGCAATGGCCACAACGATGCCCACAATGGCAGCCACATCTAAACTGCTGCTGGGCGGCTTGCTCGACGAACTGATGCGCACCGTGTAGTCGGCGATGCCGATTTCGTTGCTCGCGCGCACATTGTACACCTTGGTCGTGTCCTCGAGAGTCAGCCCGGCAATCGCCAGCGTCACGTTGTACATGTCGTTGCCCAGATACTGTGGGTCGTACGCCGAGTAGCGTCCCTCGGTGCGGCCCTGCGGGATGACGGCGCCGCCAACGTTCCACTCGATGGTCGGTGGCGGACTCGCGCGGATCGTGATGTTCACGATGGCGGTGTGCTCCAAGTACAGCCCGTACACGGCCGCCTCCGGCTGGCTGACTGGGGCATCTGCAAAGACAAGGAGTCGGCATTAGACAAGCACTCAGCAGGGATTTGCGAATTTCGTTCAACGATTAAAGCTTGCACTCGCAAATTATACAAATGAAATAGAAGACAATTAAGTAGACAGTCCTAAATTGTAAAGATTTTATGTGAGTTTTAATGCATTTCATTGAAGTGCAGCAGCAAGCTGTTATTTGAAACCAGACGCAGATATTTCCATTATTATATATAGGTATATATATTTGTAAAGCTATCTGACTGAAAGTATCATGAAAGTAGACGCAAATATTTCCATTTTTATATATAGGTATATATATTTGTAAAGCTATCTGACTGAAAGTATCATGAAATAATTGCAGCTTGCTTGACGCAAATAAATAAAGATTTCGTTATATCTTTTAGAGCTCTATTTTCGACTTAATTCATGCTAAAAACTGCAGCGAAATTGTGGAATTATTTAGTATAAATATAGTTAGAAAAGTATTACACTATGAAAGTCAATAATTGCAGTTTGCTTTACACATATTAATGCATATTTTATTACATTTTTTAGAGCTCTACTTTGCATAAATGAATTCTCTGAAAATGCAATTCATATTAAGAATTTTAATATGATTAAGCATTGAGTACAAGTATTATACAAAGAACGTGAAAGTATTATGAAGTAATTGCACAATTAAATCAAGATTCTGTTACTACTTTGTTTATGTTGCATAAATGTATTCTCTAAAAGTGCAATTCATATTAAAATATGCTGCAAAATTTAAATGTGGAATTGTTTAGTGCAATAAGAGATAGACAAGTAATATATTACACTAAGAGCGTGAAAGTATTATCAAATAATTGCGCAAATTAATAAAGTTTCTGTTAGTTAGTTTGCATAAATGAAATTACTATAAATGCAATTCTTAACTACAAACTCAGAAGCTACGTATTCAATTTATATTAAGAATTTGAATATGATTATGTTTTGAGCACAAGTATTATACAAAGAAGGTGTTGTGAAGTAATTGCACAAATTAATAATGAATCTGTTACTAATGAATTCTCTAGAAATGCTGTACTACAAATTCAAAAATGAAGTTGTGGCAACTAGGTAGACAAGTATTATTCGATTAGGTGACAGGATACTTACAGCGCACCATGATGATGTAGGCGCTGTCCTGGGCGGGCACGCTCTCGCGATCGGTCTGGTGGTGGGAGCGGCAGACGAGCTTGCGGTTGCTGTCCTCGGGCGCCAGGTGCCAGTTGATCTCCTGCACGGAGGTGGACAGCTCGACGTTGTCGTGGGTGGGCGTGGAGAGGATCTGCAGCTGGTTGGTGTTCTTGTTGGCGGGCATGTTGTCGATGTACCACGAGATGTTGGCTGGCGGACGGCCGTCGCGCACCACGCAACGGGCGCGGAACTCGGTGTTCTCCGAGAAGTAGCCATCGCGATTCGGCTTGCTGATCAGCTCGATCATCGGCTGCTTGGGACGCACTGCAAACGAAGCGAGAACGCATTAAGTTTTCGGTGCAATCAAGTGAAATGCTTTTAAATGCTACTTACGTGCGACGACCAGGTCAATGGTGCCCGACAACTCCTCGCCCTCGACGCCCAGACTGCACTTGACTTGGCCATTATTGCTGGCCTTGACGTGCTCGATGCTGACGCCGCACTGGCCCGCATTCAGGCCGGCGCCATAGTACGTGAAACCGGGTGTCTTGCTCCAGCTGGGCGACAGGTTCAACACCTTCTGTTCGCCGGGTATCTCGATGCGGCAGTAGGTGATGGCGCGACCGTAGCGGCAGAGCAGCTCGGTGCGATCGCCCTCGTTGAGCAGCGCTGTATTCGGCTCGACATTCACCTGGACGCCGAGCGCATCTGCAAGAAAAGACCATCGAATAGAAGGGATTATTATTGTGCAACTCGTCAAGTATCTTGTATCATGTCGTAGTAAACTAAGTACGGTAAGTGGCAGCTCGTCGGCAATCGCCGAAATGACTGGCGTATCTCATGTCTACGCATCTGCATCTGCATCTGTATCTCATTGTCTGTCATTTCTCATTAAGTTTCAATTACGCTCCTTTTTGCCTTTTTAAAAAAACTTCACTTAACTGGCAATGGCAGCTGCCAAAGTTTTGCTTTCGCTCTTCTTTTCTCTTGGCTTGCCAATTAAGACACGAATCTCCAATTTATTTGTCAGCACTGAAACTTTTCCTTAAATATTCTCCCAATGCTGCAGCTATTTTCAATTTCTACTTTATGAAACATTTTCGTTGCAATTTTCAACCTCAATTTCTGTAACTTATCTGCATCAATACATTTTTAATAAAAAGCGAGCAAATAAAGCTTCAGTTACAGTCAATTTCAGTGCCTTTGCTCAGATCGATTTATTGCCAAGTTTCGTCAGCTTCATGACAAATTTTGTCACTTCCCAAAAGCATCATATCGTATCGTTCACTCACTTCCCTTTGAATCGAAAGTTTCACTTTTCTTCAGCTGCCTTTCGATTTTGGCCAACTGTTGCCATTATATTTGGCTTGTGGTTTTTGTTTTCCAGCCCTCACGTAGCCATAATAATTTTCGTTGTGTTGATCGATTGATTTGGCATTGTTGTTGCTGTTGTTGCGCTTTTCCGCATAGGCTTCAGTTTTCACAGCCGGCAAAACACTTTGGCAATTGCCTGCTCCCCAAAATCGCTCCAACGCACAACCCTTTGCCCCTCTCTCACTCTGCACAACAGCAATCTAACTAATTTTGTAAATGAAAGCCGCAAAATTGCAAAATGTGCCATAAACATGAGACGGAGCCATAGACGTAGCCATAGCAGGCTGCTGTTGCAGCTGTTGCAGCGACGACTGATTGGCGCAGCATGAGCGGGGTCGTAACATGGGCGGGACGGGGCGGGGCGGTACGGTGGATAGGCTGGCCAAGTGCAGCTGGTCATGCATTGATTTCATTTCATTTTCGTTGCGCTTTTTGCCTTTTTGACTGACTGCATGACGTGCCGGGCTGCCAAGATTTTTGTTTGGTCAGCCGCAATCGCTGCCTGAGAGAGAGAGAGGGGGGCGAGAGGAAGCAGCCACATCAGCGGCAGTAATAACAACAGTGCAACGTTGCCTGCCAATTCATTGGTTCGTCTTTGATATTTGCATTTGTTTGGCTTTAAAGCGGGTCAAACAGCAGCTGTCCACTTGGCCAGCTGCAGTTTGGCTGCAATTTGAAACCACTCCGCAAAGCCGCCTAGCCATCGACAATTGAGTTGTGAGCGAGTTTTTGGTTTTGTTTTAGTTGCCAACCACACATCACACTTTGCGCTTGAGTTTGTCGCGCCGCAGCGAGCACAGTGAGATCGTTGAACAAACCAAAATTGCTGAATTTATATTCCGCTTTTGTTTTGCTGGCTGCTGCTTGGCAAAAGCGAAAAAAAACGAAGTTTCCGCTTCAGTTTCAAGCGCTCGCATTTCCACCAAAAAAACACAGCAACTCCCACGCCGCACACACACACACACACATGCACACGCACACAATGTCGCAGTCACTATGAAAACAAAGATGATGACGCTGCTGATGATGATGATGATGATGATGGCAACAACGTATAGAAGTTTGCTTTCTATGAAGCTTGAGTCGCGGCGTATGCTACGCTCCCCCTCTCTCTCTCTCTCCTCCCACTCTGCCAACACAATTCACAAGTGCAGCTATTTTTTATTTTGCTGCAGTCGAGAACGCCAGGTCAGAAGCTGGCCGTCTGCTGTTGCGTCACCGTCTCGCATTCCCTCGACGCGCCTCGCATCGTGATATTTATTTATTTAGTTTTCTGCAAGCGGAATTTCGCAGCGCAACGTCGTCATAGTCGCTGTCGCTGCTCAACTCTCTGCTTTATTTGATGCCGTGTCTGCAGTTTTCAACTCCGTCGAGTCGAGCAGACCCAACGGGGGGAGGCTGTGACGACGACGACGACTGCGATTGTGGAACGGACAGTGTCCAGTTCAGTGGTCATGCCTCAGCTTCAGTGTCGAGTGCATCGTTTTCCTTCCTTCGCTACGCTTGTTTTTTTTTCGGTGTCTTCTTCTTTTTTAAGGCGTGCGGAAGACGCGCGTGTGAGGCGTGTGTGTGGCAACTGCCACAAAATCATTTCACTTCACTTTCCCCCCATAAATTGTACAATATATTGTATTTAATTTAAAGCGCAATAAAATCAACTGCTTGCCCATTGCCGGGCAATTCTGCAGCAAGTGGCACGCCTCCAGTGCGCTGCCCCGGGCGCCCCGGGCTTCTCGGGCGTCTGCCACATGCCACAGCTCCATGTGGCTATTGTTTCCATTTGACTTTGGCCACGTTAGCGTCTTTTATGTGAAACGTGATTTTTCCTTAAATATTACGTTCAAGTATTTGATTTCCCACCCTGTGGGCAGCCACATCAACAATTTTTCGCTCGGATTTCGCCTAGATTTTATCGCACAGTAAAACACGCTCGATTGAGATGTGGCGAAAGAGTGTTGCAACTTATGGCACGTGAGAGTCTCGAAGCTTCAAGCGAATGCGAAGACGAGAGACGTTTGAAAGTAAGAGTATCATCAAATGATCACTTTTCTTTGTATTAATCGACTCTTTAATACAGCAATTGTTCTGTAACTAAATCGACTATTAAGCAAAGATTGTGATTTATAGTTTTGCACAAACTTTAGCTGATCGCTGCCACTGTGAGTGCTGTCTGTTGCTTTGCTGGGTCGCAGGAATAAGCCAAATCTAACGCAAAGCCAGCCAGTGGTCTGTCTGCTGCAAGAAGTCGGCATGCAATTTCAGCATAAAAGGAATCTATTCGTATATGTATTCGCATTCTGCTCTGCTTGGTCATGGCCATGGCGGACACACACATACAACAATCGGGGATACAATGAGCGACGAGTTGTGCTGGCAAATATTGCACCATTGTATTCCTTAGTAATTTTCAATTTATCAACGGCGATTTATCAAGCATTGTTATTGCTTCACCTGCACTGCAGCACACAACAAAAAATAAACAATAATTATTGTTGATTTATGGCAACGGAAAGCGCTGGCTAGTCATTGCTGCGCGTTGTGAGAGGCGATATCTATCTCTAGCCAGCAATGTGTCTCACACTCGCGTATCTTGGACTTTGACTTGAGCTTGACTTTGGCTCCTGCGCACATGAATTAAACAACAAAACAAATACACACACACACACACACGGGAAAAAACCCGTTACTGTTATTATTAATCGGGCCAACATGGCGTGTGCGCAATTTCTTGTTGGCTTTTTGCGCTTGTGCTTATTTTTTGGTTGCGCCTTTTTGGCTATTAATAATGATTGGTTGTTACATCGCATTGCCGTGTCGCGCTGTTTGCTTTTCTCCAGCCGATTCTCTATTTATTACGCACATTATTTATGGCCTGCATGAATCACGCTTTATGTACAAGGTGTCCATATTTATTAAACATCGCTTTTGATTTATACTACAAAGCGACAAATTATCAAATTCGCTGGGCGAAAGGTCAACGCTTGCTTGCCACATGTGGAAGTAAAAGTGAACCGCTCACTTCAAGGTGCAGCCACAATTTGTACTTTCGAAAGTCAGCTGCAAGGGCAGGCAACACCATCTGTATGATTGGCCATTTCGATTCGCCAATCGACGCCATAAATCGCTCGCTGGTCTAGGCCTCGCAAAAGAAAGAAAAGTGAAAGAAAGACTGCCGAATTTGTTGGCGATGCCTGCAATTTTCCATTTTGGGGCCGCAGTGAAAGTGCAATCAACTGCAGACCTGTTCAAGTCGAAGTTGCAGCTAAGCCCAGGCAATCCCTAGAAAAGTGAATTGCAACTGTTGCAATTAGTAATTGAATGTTGCTGCTGCTGCTGCTGCGTTAGTCGATTAATGAAAAACTTGCCAGCTAGGTCTCAAAACGCAGCAAACCACAGACGGCCAGTGGAGTCTCTCAGTTAATTACTGCAAACACAGCAGAGAGACAACAGCTGGCGTTCTTTAAGCAGCGATGCTGCTGTTATTGTTGCACTTGGCAATCTTCGATGAGCTCATAAGCGTCTTATTGTAATTACCTGACAATGTAGTCAAGTGGCTCTACAACCACAACGACAACGACAACAATAATAGTCGGGGCAACTCGTCGGGAATGACTGCAAGTGCTGAGCTGTTTGCATATTTGAATAGCTGGCAGAAGGCAGAATGGCAAGCAAAGTGCACACAGAATGCCAAATGCTTATTAAAGCCTCAAGAATTATTATCATAATTAATGCATTGCAACAGCCACGGGCCAAGACAATGGAGGGATATAGGGCGCGGAGCTAGACGGGTCTGACGGTTGAGAATAGAGTTGCCGCTGCCTGCCACTTGACTTATTGAGAAATTTATGCAAATATTGCTCATTATACAAAATGCACACACAACTACAACTCCACAGCACTATATATCTATATATATACGTGTATGTTTTAAGCGATTTGCCAGCTGGAGACGGGCAGAGAAACCAGTCAGAGTCAACTGGTCACCGGACGGACGTGTGATAAATTTTGCGGTGCATTTTCCACATAAATTTTACAGCAGTTCCAACTGTAAAAGCGATTTATTTACTATATATATACATGTACAATATATGCGCTTGTAAGTAGCAGTGAGCTTGTTCTACAACATGTTCGCTATGCATTTTACCCACAAATATGCCAAATTAATTGCGCTAGTTTTGTGACCGGCACATTAATATACGTCAAGTCGGCCAATGCCAAAGCTGTTGGCCAACTGGCCAGTTGTTGCCTCAGACGGGCTTTCAATTAAAGCGCACACAATCAGCACTTGAAAAATAACATCTTGTGCGTTTATTAGGCTGAAGCCAAACACCAACACTTGTTAGTCGAGTGTCAATGCGGCAATGCGACTGCTTTCCTCGACTCTTCATTAATGGACAGAATGATATCATGAATAATTACGGCATGTTTGCATGCTGATTGTTATATGATAATAATCTATTAAATAAACACAGCAGGGCACTTGCATAAACTGCTCTAATTGCAGATTTGTGCAAATATTTAGCTCAACTGATTCGGCAAGCTGATCAGTAGAACTCTATATAGTTGATAAAGAAAATCAACATAAGAAGACTTGGGCTTAACCCCTTGCGAAGTTCATACATGCGTGTTCTTGAAAGCAATTTACTTCAGTCTGCCATGTGACAGCGGCGACAGCATTTTTTCCTTTTTTTTTTTTGCTTTTAAAGCATATGCTAAATGGCAGCAGACTTTGTTGTTGCTCCTGCTCTCGAGCTGCCCTCACCTTCTTTTTTCTAATTTAATGCATGAGGCCCACGCACAAGCCACAGCTTACAGCGTCGGGCATATGTGACAAGGCTGATACTCTACACCAGCTACATCTTATTTCAGGGAATTAACAGCTTCACTGCTTCGGCTAAGTAACATGCACATACCAAAAGAAAAAAGTTCTAGTGAAAAGAAGTAAACTAGTGCATAGAGCTGGCGAAGTCGGTTGGACTGCTGCGCAGGAGGCAGTCAGGCGTTCATTAACATAATTTTCATATACACGCGCCAGTTGGCCACGCCTTGTGCGAGGTAAGGCTGCATACGCTCCTTGAGATATGCAAAAGAGGTCGAGACAGACAGCGTATGAATTTACGAGTATTTTCTTTATTTCATATTTTTCATTTCGCTGTCATCCTATTTTCTTCTCTTCGTCGGCGTTGGCTGTTGTCAAATGTAATAAAGAATATCAAAGAAATCGGCCAGCAGCGGTTCCACGCCGAGCACACACAAAATGACAGTTATTAATGCATGTCGCGGCACCAAAAATAAATAAATAGAAATAAGTGAGCGAGCGAAAAAAACTGTTGCCTACTTTCAGGTCGCGCTGGCTGGCCGCCAAGTGTCGCCAGCTATTTGCAAAGCATTTATCAAATGTGCAGACAGAGAGCGCAAAATACGAAATACGAAAAAAAATAACAGTTGGGCAAATCAGCGCCAAAGGTAAATAAAGTTAATGGCAGCTCCAGTCGGGCGCGGGCGCGGGCGAGCGGGGAAGACGGCGAACAGTTCACCAGACGACGCCGTCGTAAAATGTCTCGGGCTGGATTTTAATTGTTTTTGCGGCGCAGCGCTGACAGAACACGACGAATCGCATTAGTCGAAACAGTTGTGGGGGTGTGGGGGGTGTGGGGGGCGACAGTCAAATTGCGCGCTGGCGAAAAATGTCTGGGACACTTTGGTCGCAAAATAAATTGATCTGCGGTTTGGCTCTCATAATTTATACACCATAATATGCACGTGGCAGCAGTAGGACATACCTCGTAGTCGCAGCTTGACAAATGGTCTGGCGTTGTGAATTGGCATTAATTTCGTATTTGTTGCAACTTCAAATCAATTAATTATCGCTGCAATATTAACAATTGCAAAAAAAGCCAAACAATTGCATGTTTTTTGCCCGCATTTTGTTTGCACCACTCGCCGGCGACTTGGTGTGAAGGTTATTGATCTCTTTTAGTGTTGACATGCCCTCTGGGCGGCCTGGCTTGCTGTTGACAGGCTTTTCACTCGTTGACTTTAAAGAGGCATTTTGAGCGAAGGGTCATTGCCTTTGAAAAAACAATTTGCGTGCAAATTGCAAATACCAGTATTTAATATTGCCCTCGATTAATCCTGCCAGCCGCTTCAAGTGCTGAAACTATAGCAACGGCCATTGAAGTAAATTGAAACTAACCACAAGTCGCTTTTACGTTATTTTCAATTCATTAAAGTTGCGCCTCATTCGCGGCTTATTTGTTGCTCTTTCTATTGATGCGATTTAAGGCCATCGACAGCGGCCCAGACATTATGGGTATTACGCGTCGGCATTCGTGTAATTCCCAGACACATTCAAATTAAAATAACAAATTGTTTGGCTACTTTTTTAAACAGTTTTTTACCGCAGCACTTTGCGCGTTGTGCGAGAGACAGTTTAATTGCATAATTTATATGCGCAGCTAATTTATATGCTAAATATGTTATTATAAATAAGCTATCAACACATATATATCAATTCATATAAATAAATGTAATTGTTGTTGCAGATAGTTTGTTGCTGTGTCGTGTGTCATCGCCATGAGCATCAAACGGCGCGCAGTTTTTGCAAAATATTTTTATAACGTTGCTGACTTGGACATAACTAACTGTTTTCATGCCATAAGTGTCTTTGAACTCAGGCCATTTATACCCTGTAAGCTCGGCGAATGCCTAACAAAGTGGATGAAAATTAAAAGAACATTTCGCTCAACGTTTAAGCAGCTGTTCTTAAAGAGGTTTGTCGCTTGCAAAGAAGTTTTGCGTTGATCTGCTGAACCGATAAAACTGTCGGCTTGACTTCAGCTCTGAGTCATACTAGAAGCCAACAAGATTCAGCAAACACTTAAAAACTGGAAGTTGCTGACCCAAAACTTTAATTAGTTGTACTTGGCTTGCTCATATATTTTATATAACTTGTGTGTTATTGTTTTGCTGTCGTTTCTTTAAACAAAATGCGGCAGACGGAATGAGAGTTGTGAATGAAATTCATGCAAATAAAATGCATAAACAATTTTGACAGCTGCAAAGTAAATGCAAAACAGAAAGCGGCCAAAGTTTATCCCTACATATGTGTGTGTGTGTGCAGAAGAAACTTTACTCGAACTTTGACTTTCTTGCAGTTTACACTGACAGCGGCAATGACAAATCTGTCACTGAATGTTTGCGACATTAAATAATAATAACATGTAGCGTTCAACGTTTAGAATTTAAGCTTTCCTGACCACTTGCAGTAAGAGTATTTAATTGCCATTGTGCAGTTGCTGCCGGCTCTGAATATTTTAAGAATGTTTCAGCTGTTTGCCTCGTCGTTTATTTATTTAACTGAGCATTGTTTGGCAATTAGCTTGCTGTCAACGCACTTTAAATAATTACTAAAATAAATACATATTTGAATAACTAAATATTTGAAGAAACAGCATCGCATGCCAGGGCTTTCCAATTACGATTATATAAGCCACGTTAGCGCAACTCTGTCTGTCCATGGCTCAGTTTTTCTTCATTTGCTATCGTTTTTTCTCGCCGTCTTTTCACATGCAAATTGAGCAAAGTCAAGTGGGAAACGAGTTTGTTTGGCAGCAGTGTGGTTTTTGTATTTTGTTCATATTTTTATTTACCATTCACACAGTTGATTTGTGGGAAAATGAGCTGACGTGCGGCCCAAGGTTATGCAGCAGTCGCGTTGCAGTTGCAGTTAGACGCTCGAGCGACCCCAAGGTGAACAGCTTTGGGTCGCAGCTCGTTTTGTAGTAGTTGGTGATAACTGGAAGTGGTTAGTGGTTAGCTCAGCACAATCGTGGGTGTCTATCTACGAGTAAGATGCAATCGCTCATTGCTGGCCTTGGAATTGGCCAATTACAAGTGCTGCCTAAGCGCAGTGCAGCTCAAGTACGAAGCTTGCAGCCAAAGCCAAATTCAAATTTAGTTCACAGCAGTTAATAATGCCATAGAATCATCGTGGTTGTATTTACATTTGTGCTGTCAAAACTAATTTGCATAATACCACCGACTTTTTTGCGCACACTCTCAACTAGCTGATAATAATATAAATTAATTTATGAATTGTAAATGACATTGAAATGCAATTGACTCTTTCTATTGTACCCTTGGCGCTAAACTGTGCATGATGTCAAGCTATTATTGTGCTTTGTTTACAGGGTATTGGCTGGACACATAATCAGTGGTAACATGTGATTTTTTTTTAATTGACACATAATTAAAGTTTATAAAATGGCATTTTTATTAACTGTTCGGTCAAATGTTATGGGCATTAAACATTTTTTACAGCCTTATTAAATATTTGGACATTAATGCGCGATGAAAAGGGATGACAGACAGTTGAAAGGGATGTAAGAAAAAATGCAATTCATTATGAATAAGTTTGTGAGCAACATGGATCGCCTGGCGTTGGTTGGCATAATCAAGTCCAATGAGTTCAATAATTAATAACGTAATTCAGCGAATCTGTTGATTGGAATAAACGGACACAAATAATTACAGTTCAAGTTGTATTTTAATTAGTCCAGCAACTGTTCAACTGCACTAGCTTGGCAATGGAAGACTTTAATGCGAATTATGCTCAATTTAAAGCAACATTCTGTTCGTAATTGAAGTGCATTTACAATTTGGCCGAACACATGCGATTATATCATTAGAGACGGAGCCAGCCAACGTCAGAGTCAAAGTTTTTTCGGGTTGAAAACTTTTGCGCCAGTTTTTCCATGTAATTTATCATAAATGTTAGAGTGAAGAGCGCTCCCAAGAGTGGAGCTCGCTTGCTTATCTCCCGGATGGGACATTGTTGTTGGACCTTTGTTGAAAGTCTAATTAAAAGCGAAAGGTGACCGCACCTTAACTTTCCCACTGTTTGCGCATACCTCCCGCCCCAGCGCTCTCCCCAGTCGTCGCTGCTCAATTTGAGAGGTGACGACAAATGTGTAGGCAGGCGCAGGAGTCGTCGCCTGCGGCCTCCCGGAGGTTAACAGCGCCTCGCTGCGCCCGTTTAACCTCCACTCTGTGTGTGTGTGTGTGTGTAAATGTATTTGTATGCTGGCTACGGGCAAACATAATTGAAGTCATAAATAACGAATTATGTTGCGAAAGTTGAGCTCAGAAAACTGTTTGTTTAGTCAACATTTCTCTCCCTGCCCCCCTCGCACTCACTCTGTGTTTTTTTCTCGTCTTCTTGTTGCGCGCTTCACACTTTTGCATAATTATGATGTGCCGCGCTGAAATGAAAGAGTCGTGGGGCCATTGGGTCACTTCCTAGTTGGCCCTATGGATAGGGCTAATTATGAGCTAGCTCCCGCTGCTAGCTGCTACTCTACTCTACTACCTGCATACGCCCAAGATTTATTATGATGGAATAAGTTTTATGCGGCGTCGCGCGGGGCAGACTGCTCTCTAATTAAAAGCTTCACTGCTCGCAGGGCAGTTATAATAAATGTTGTGATTTGTTTGGCAGCCTCCGTTTAGTTCTTGCTGCAATCTGGCGTAAAGGCAGCTTTACCAAATTGAAAATCCAGCCCGCAAACATTTGCTCAGCCAACGTGATAGCAATGGCGATGAAGCGTGAAATAGAGAGAGAGAGAGAGAGAGAGAGAGCGTGGCATGTCTGCCGTGGCAAAGTGTTTTTAATTAATGAACGGCGAGTCGCCTCCTTTTCACAGGCCGTTGAATGTCAATAAAAGTGCATTAAATTGCAATTATGTTGTGTTGTGTCAATGCTCTTGTTATTGTTGCTGTTGCTGTTGCTGTGTCTGTTACAGCCGCTGACAACTGAAAACACTTTGCTGACTGCAAGAAGCATTCGTACGTTATTGCAATGTTGCAACAGCGCACCTTATTAATGCCACACACATGTATGCCATGTCTGTGTTCAATATGCAACACATTTTCAATACGCATTTTTAATTAAAGCCAAGTCGTCGCTGTTATTACGTCAAAAGCGATGGATGCAATTCACACAACATTTTTCAATAATAATATTAATAATAATTACAATAACATTGCCGCAGCTTGACTTGAGTCACAATTAAAGTGACCACTGCGACGAGTACGAGTAGGTGATGATTATGCAACGACTGCGGCAAGCGGGGCACTGACAACAATAGCCAGCAGCGGCAGCGGCAGCGAGTTCAACACTTGCAGCAACGCGCACAATGAAAGTGTTTTATTGTTTTCCGCTCGGCTTTTCTGCACACTACTTAACATTGAGTTTACAATGGCTTCGTTTATTTACTCTGTGTGTGAGGGCCATATCTGATGATGAGGCTTAAAGCAGCGGCTCTTATTGCAATTAAATTAATGCGCTGCAGAGGAAATTTTAAATACGTGCTACGCAAATTTGGCGCAGTTGAGCGACATTGCATAGCAATGTCATTGCTAATTGCCTTGCTGAAGCCAGCCAGCCAATTTGTTGTTGCACGTCTCGCCACATCACATCAATATGCAATTTGTGCTCCACAAAACCCCCCAAAAGAACGAAGATATATTTGCTTAGCGTGGCGACAATTAATTGCAGGACATTTGCTAGATTTTTGCATTGGACATTCGCTGCCAAAAGTTGTCGTCATGGTTTCGTTCTTTCCGCTTCCGCTCAGCACGAAAATAGCAAATAACCGAGCTGAGCTGTGAGGCAACTTCTGCTGGCTGGAGAATTATTCACAATTTCCAGCGAAATGCCATTAACTGAGAAGGCAACTGTTGAGGCGGGCAGGAAGTGAGGGGTAGAGTTGCGGGCTACCTGCTGCTCTAGACCCGCAGACGAGATTCTCTGCTGTGTCTCCTCCAGTGCAGAAAGATGATGACGGTGATGATGATGATTACGGCGGCTGCGCATTTACGTTAATTTCAAGCGGAAAACGTTTGTCGCAAAATTTCATTTCGATTCGATTGACATTAATTAATGATTGTTTCAACTCACACATTTACACATTTAGTAATAGTGGTATGTGTGTTGCATTGATTTACATCGTCATCGATTCCCTGGCCACATTATTATGCTGGCACAGCAACTTCAACAGCAGCCCACATAGCACCGCAGCTCAATCCCAATCCCTTTGCCCCCCTCTCTCACTCTCTCTCTCTCTCAGCGTTCCCACAGCGCCCGATCCCATTGAAACGATTCAAACGGGAGGAAACAGTCAAGTTGCCATGGACACAACGTTCGATTGTCGTCGGGTGTTAATGATGATGAGCTGTCGTCCGTTTGCGTTCGCCTTGTCGTCGAGACATTCTCTCGAATTCCACTAATTGTCTCCGACAGTTTTGGCCAACTGAAATATTTAATTATGCTTTTCAGCCAGCCACATTAGCAGCTGCACACCACACATTGCTGCTCTTCGAAATGCGAGTTGTGTTCCATACATGCAGAGGGGGCACATGCCCCAAGATAATCAGCTAAGAGTCGCATTAAAAATTGAAGCCGTTGCGGGCGAGTGTTTTGTGGGTTGTTGTCGCTACACTTCGATTAGCTAATAAAATCACAGCGGCGAATTCATTGCATATTTCATGTGGCGCAAACAAAACAGTCTATTGAAATTTCAGCAGCGCGCCACCACTCAAGTCCTGTGAGTGCCACAAAAAATGCCCGCCCCCCGTCCACGACGACGACGACGACGACGCTGGAGAAATCAACGCAAAAATTTCACAACTCGAAAGCTTTTAGCTAAAGCATTGGGAGAATATCGCTGGTAAATCCGCAAGGATTTCTCCAGTTGCTGACTTGCATTTTTTATATACTAAACCGTGGAAGAAGCAGCAGCAGCAGCTCACTTGAGACTTTTCGCGAATCGCGTAATAAATGTTTGTTGCACCGCCCGCTTTCTTACACCCTGCAACTTCACAGCGCCAATGGGGTGTAGCAGTGTTTCAATGGCTGCTGAAGTTTTCATGGAAATTCTAGATCGATTACAGCGTGTGTGGCAAGTTGAGCAATCTCTGTTTTCTTGGGCTGCAGCTGTTGTGGTGATGTTTGTAGAGTTTTACGTGAAAATGCAGCGTGAGCGAATTTGCATAATTTTATATTAAAAAGCAAAAGTTTTCATTTAACAATTGTAATGCTTAACATTTGATTGGGTTCGCCAGCTGCCAGCTGTGCACACAAGCGAGGGGAGTGTCAGACGCGAATGCGAGGGTTACTCGAGAGGGTTCAGTCTAATTACATCATTGTAAGGGCGAGTGTAAAAAGTCAGGCAGACGGGCGAAATCCGAGCGTCGAGCCGAATTATGTCACACAGCTGTAGAAAGTGGTTGGTTGGTTGTTGTTGCACCACAGACAAAAGGGAGGCGAGCAAAACTGTCAGTCCAATGTAATTAGCTTGCCCATTTCGAAATTGAGACGTCAAGAGCGCCTCGGGACTTAGGCGGATTTGTGTGAACCGCCAAGCATTTTACCTGGGGCCAGCCAACAAGTGTGTTGCATGCAACAGCACTACTCCTATTACGATACGCGCCAGGCCAATGCATTTGCCAAGTGCTGCTCCGTAATCAGCTTGAATTACCGCAGTCCAGCAGTGCACAAGCGATCGCAATAATAGCTCGCAGTGCCTAACAGACAGCGTGTGTCTCGAGCGCTGACAACGAACGCCTGGCCCTAGTAAGCAGCTTATAATCATGCCAAACATATGCATGTAAATACATATGTGTGGGCGAGTGCGTCAATTATTTGCCCAGCCCAATGAGGAGCAGCGTGAAAGACGAGCTGCTCTCCTAATGCTCCGCATTGCCAAATTAAATGGAAAATCGAAAATTTCATTAATTAGAAGTGCTCTCTTTGATATATTGTATGTGAGTTAATGCTTGGGTGTCGAGTTGTGTGGTGTTGAGCAGCTTAAAGCGGTTGCCAAAAAGCGGCTTATTAGATAATGGTCTGAACCGTGCTTAATCACCTAAAAC
This sequence comes from Drosophila rubida, assembly GCA_035046165.1. Lineage (NCBI taxonomy): Eukaryota > Metazoa > Arthropoda > Insecta > Diptera > Drosophilidae > Drosophila > Drosophila rubida. The sequence continues at coordinate 12,294,449 of JAWNOF010000014.1, read as the reverse complement.
CTAAAACTGTGTGCACCCCTGAGATTGCACAAGCAGTGCCAGTGATAATACAACCATATAAATCGAAGACGAAATCTTTGCTGAAAGCATTTGGCAACTACTTGGTAATTTGTGTTCAATTCACTTCGAATTGTGCTCAATTATAGCGCCTCAAAGAAGATAAATTGTTGAGTATAATTTTATAGAAATATAACTATTTGAATGACAACAATGTGCAATTTGCTATGAAACGCATGATGAAGAATACTGCTAAATATGAATGGCATATCAAAAAGAAAAGTAGTAGTAATAGGATGCTATTAAATGAATGATCGAGAATGCTGCTAAAAATTTTGAATGAAATAAGCAGACTTTTAATGGTAAATCAAAAAGAAAAGTAGTAGTAATAGTATGCTATTAAATGAATGATCGAGAATGCTGCTAAATATTTTGAATGAAATAAGCAAGCTATTAATGGTAAACAAGAAAAGTAGTAGTAATAGTCTGCTGTGCATTGAATGATTAAGAATGCTGCTGAGTATTTTATATGAAAGAAAATAAGCAAACAATTTAAAGCTTACCAAAAAGAAAAGATGTAGATTGCTAACTATTTTAAATGTAGCAAAAGTCAAACTTTGAAAACCATATTAATAAGAAAAGTTGTAGTAATAAATTATCAAGAAAGCTGTTAAAGATTTCAAATAAAAGAAAATAAGCAGACTATTAATGGTATATCAAAAAGAAAAGCAGCATAATATGCTATGAAATGAATGATAAATAATGCTGCTAATGTATAATATATCGAATAGAAAAGTAGCTAAATCATTGGGAAACTTTCGACTTTATGACACGATTAGCATATGCTCGTAACGATCAGTCTTTTTCCAATTTAAGAATTTGAATGCAGAGATTCTCGCATTAACGGAAAAGCAACTGAAAGAGCTATTAACGATCGATTGGACATGGGAGAGAGCAAAGACAATTGGCGAGCGGTTGTGTAGCCAAGTCAGACTTTCACTCGATTCGCCTCGCTTCAGCATACGTATGCACAATCTCCGCTCGGATCGACTCGGCTTCGCTCGTTTCGGTTCGCTTGACTAGGCTGCTGCTTCCAGCTGACCTCATCCGGTGCTAAGCTGTCAATTAGCGAGCGACGCCGACGACGACGACGACCATTCAAGCGTCAGTTCGCTGTAACTGTAACGACGCAGCATTCGTTAATCTGCCGCTCTCTCTCACTGCACACAATGCAGGAAGTGCTTAGCCAGAGAGGGAGACAGAGAGTGGCCTGGGCTAAGCCGCATTAGACAATTGATATGGAAAGGTCTGAGCTGCCTTATCGAGAACATGCCAATTGCGATTAGTGCGCTGCCAATTGAGAGCAGGCGGCTACCTGGCAACCGTTAGCTGTTGGCTGACCTTATTAGCTGATTGGCGACTGTCAGATCGCAATGGAAAACTCGCAAAAATTTTGTGAATGGCATTGTCTCCCACAGTGCAACATATGTAGCTGCCTTGCTGTCGGTTTTGAATGCAACATTGTAGCATGCTCTAACGGCCATTTCGGCATTGTTCAGCCAGCGTTCATTTGTCTGTTTGAAATAGGGATTTAGAGCGGGAGACAGAGCAAGAATGTGGCCCCTGTTCTCAGCGCTGCTGCTGCGTACTTGATTTATTATGAAATCCGTACATGGTTATTAGTTTTTCAAATGCTTTTGGCACAGGCAATAATTTGCCCTCTCCCTCCAAAATGCACCCCATGCAGCGAACTTCGCGTCGACACGCAAACCGAGGGCTCACAACGGTTCAGCATACCCAAAAAAAAGAAAGAAAGAAAAGAAAACAAAAAAGAGAAGAGGAAACTTCCTCTTCCCGCTCGTCGCTCGTCGCTTGTCGATTGCCTCTTTCCTGTAGAGCTGTAGCTTCCCTCCTCGCGGAACACACTCCTTTTGCCATTTCGGCGCTAAATTTGATTTATATACATTTTATTATATTTGCTTTTGCTACCCTCCCCTGCGCCGCGCTTCAGCCAATAGCCTCTGGTTGTTGCTGTTTTTGTTATTTCGTGTGGCGCTAATGAATTCAAATGTGTGCGTAATTGAGTTATTAAAATTTCAGTGAGCAGCAGCCAACAGCCGCCGTCTGTTCCCGGCGCGTCCTGCGGCCCCTGCTCGACGCAAGCAAAGTCTGTGCACATTCCGCATTCTTAAGAGGCGTTCATGCGATGATTTCTGTTAGATTCCCAACAACAACAACAACAGCAGCAAGGACAACAACAAAGGCGAGCAAGCATTGCTGCTGTTTTTTTGTATATTTAATTTATGGCCAAGTGCAGTGCAATTTATCTTTTCATGCGAGATTCGCAGCAAGTGCAAATGGGGTGAAAATGAAGCATAAGCTCTACAGTGAGTGCCAGCCGTATTCGCACTGCATTGCAGGCAGGATTACAGACGTTAGTCTGTAACTCAACGAAAATACTCTTGACGAAACATGAACTTGCCTTCGCAATTCGAGTGTACTTCTGCAGCTTTGCCAGTCACACAAATACAGTCGAGTATATAGTTGTGAAATGTGTTATGAAATAAAGTGTTTAGTAGTTGTTTTAATACATATACATTGCAATCGCAGCTGCTGCGATTCATGGCTGAATGGCGCTTCTCATCAATAGCTGAACAATTTGCGGCAAACAGCCAGCAGCCAAAATCAGCCTAAAGTACACTTCTGGCCCAAAACATTTGCACACATTGAGCGCCCTTGCGTCGCCCCGTTCCAGCTCTTAATACAGTTTACAACCATGGGCATTTTACAGTCAATAATTCCGCTTAAATACACCGCTTAAATTATGCAGCAATCGAAAAACCCCACCGCACAGCAGCACAACAACAAGCTACGGCAATAAAACTAACTAACCAACAAAAAGAAAAGCCGAGTGCGATGAAAATTTACCGTGCGGCCGCCGCTTCCCCAATACTCGGAAATGACTTTTCATTTTTTATTCGGCAAATTTGCAATTGTTTTTTTCCCAGCTCGTGTCGTTGTTGTTGCTGCTGCTGTCTGTTTGTGCAATTTTGAGCCGACAATTGGCATACATTTTTTGCTGTATGACTCTCATAGGACTAACCAGAATCGTTTAAAGAGCACCATGGGAATGCCACAGGACTCCAGGCCAATTGGGGGCACAGCCAAAAAACTCTCGCAAACTACTATATTTACGAGGAGAGCGGCGGCTGGATTATTTGATCTGTGTGTGGGAGTTCGCTTCTAAGGGGCAGCCACTTAGGACTGCAAAGAGAACGAGGGGGGGTGGGGCGTGGTGGCGCAGCAAAGGTCGTACAAATATTACCCTTGCATTTTTCATATAATTCGTTTCGTTCCTTTCTTTTTTTTTTTGGCACAAGCAAATATTTTGCAATCAAACATACGTCGGAAAGAAGGGGAGGCGGCGAAGGGCAAGGGCTGTGTTTAGCTGGGGTTCAAATCTATATAATAATTTCGCGTGTGCTTGATTTTCACGCCACTTCAAATGCTCAAGTGCAGAAACCGAACGGGGGGCAGCTGGGATGGGCAAAGTCAGCGAGCAGCCGGCATTTTATGCGCCTCGTATATTAAAACCCATAATTTGGCTTAATAGTTTTTGCAATTACCCAAAAGGGCTCTGCGTGTGTATAGCAAACAACAGCAACAATCGGGCGAGGGGCGAAAGAGAGCAGCAACCCTTTTGCAGCACGGCCACAGGAAGCGCTGCAATTCGCCAGGAAGTTGGCCAGGAGACTGCCGAGGGAAGTGGAAGTAGAAGTGGAAGTGCGGCCTGTTTATGCGTGAAATGTGCCGCCCCGCAGCATTTTGTCATATGTCGCCAGCTCGGAGAGGAAGGGGGCGTGCCGGGGGCAGGGGGGCAGTAGGCGGAAGGTTGTCAATTATGAATTTATTAGAGAGCACAATTGTGCGACTGCGACTGCGACTTCTGCGAATGGGTAATTATGGCTTCAAGCCCGACAACAGCTGCTTCCTAACATGCCATAGATATTTAATGGCTCCTCTGACAGCGGCCGAAGATCCCCAGAAGCGTAATATAATGTACTCGGATCGACACGGAAGGGGTTGCAGGAGGTTTAACATATGCAGTGAAACTTGCAGAGAGACAGATTTAATTAGATTCTTTCTAAAAAATAGCATTTAAATTAAATTATCATTTATCCCGGAATCATTAAATTTAAGCATCCAGGAACAAATCGAAACTGAAGTTATAAAATATTAAGATGTGAATGCTATATTAAACAAAAGTATCTCTCTAAAAAAATAGATTTTAAATAAAATAATCATTCATCCCGGAATCATTAAATTTAAGCATCTGGAATCAACTCGAAACTGAAGTTTAAAGCCTAATAAAATATTACTAAGATAAGAATGCAATTTTAAACAAAAGCATCTCTATTAATATATAGCTTTTAAATAAAATTATCCCAAGACATCAAATTCAAGCATCTTGAATTAACTCAAGAGTAAAGTTTAAAGCTTAATAAAATATTACTTAGAAGTGATTGACATTTTTAACAAATGCATCTCACTAAAAAATATGTTTTAAATAATACTATCATTTATCCCGAATCATCAATTTTAAGCGTCTAGAATCAACTCGTAACTAAAGTTTAAAGCGTAATAAAATATTATTTAGATGTGATTGAATTAAATAAAATTGTCATTCATCGCGAATTCATCCCAATTTAAGCGTCGTGGATCAATGTGAAACTAAAGATGTGATTGACATTTAAAACAAAAGCATTAAACTAAAGAATATCTCTAAAAAATAACTTTTAAATAATACTATCATTTATCCTGAATCATCAACTCGCAACTGAAGTTTAAAGCGTAATAAAATATTATTTAGATGTGATTGCCATATTAAACAAAAGATGATATGGTATTCAGCAAGGACTTGTGCTGGTTGACGCGACTTGAATCAATCATGCTTTTGTGCGCATTCAACCAGGCGAAGAGTGCAGCGTGAGTCCAGCTGAGAAACCTAATCAATTTTCAATTAATTTTCCGTGAAATATCTATTTTCATTACTTGGCAATTTGGAGAAGGAGCCAACGACAGAGAGACAGACAGACGGACAGACAGTTGCACATTATCATTTATAAATGGCATTTGTAATAATAGATTGTCATGGTTATGTACTTCAATTTTTGCTCTCGAGCATTTCAACTGATTTTCCTTTTAATAACTGTTTCGCAGAATTTTTGCTCTCCCCCCTTTGACTTTTCCCATTGATTGCGCTGTATTTTATTTTTTGCTCTGCTAAGTTCCCTCAACTTTTGTCGTGTCTTTCGCTTTTTGCCGCAGCGTGTGTTTTCATCGTTTTTGTTGTAAATTGTTTGAAGTGGCTCTCGAATGCGAAACGATTGCCTCTCTCCCGCTCTCCCGCTCACCCTCCCTTGAACCACTTACCCCTGCTCGGCGCATGCATCAATTTATGTTGATTTTAAGTGGCAAATTGTATTTGCATTTTAACTTTTATGAAAGAGTCGACCACAAGTAGCCCCTTCTCAGCGGAGTGGCGAGGGGGCCGGAAAGCAACGACGTCACTGCACGCGCACCGCACAGCTGCGGTCGAGGTCGCATTTCATGACTGCCGCTCCCACTCCGCCAACGACTTCGACTTCGACTCGAAAGAGAACTGGGCGCCCTTTGATGGCCTATTAATTCAAGAATCCCACATAAACCTGACTAGACAATTTTCCATCAATAATTTCGTCGAAGCTCGAGTGCCACTCGCTGCTCGCTGCTCGATGTCGTTGCCGTTGCGTGTCTAATTTGTGGGCGTGTCGGGGGGGCGGGCTCTGTGACAATCACTTACGCGTACTCGCAACACCGCCACTTCTGCGGTCTGTTTGTGTCTTTGCACTGGCAACGGGATGAGGGGGTGTAATTACCTGCAAGTAAAAGCAAATCAAATCGAATTAGCAAAAGTATTTCCACGAATCGCATTTGCTTTGTTTATTGTCATCAATTACAACTGTTGCAAGTTGAAGTTGAAGTTGAAGTTGAAGTTTAAAGCTATTTAACATGCTAATCACATCCTGCGCTGGCCAACGCAAAAACCTGATTTATGACTGCAAAACTTATCTCGAACTCAGCCCAAATATTTCAGTTGGTTGAAGTTCAATTCCATTTCGGTTCTTGGCGCTTTTTTGCGCTTTAGTCTGCCGCAGACGCTGCCGGCGTGTGTGTGCACATTGAGGCTTATTACACTAATTACTGTGGGGCGCATTCCAGCCAACCAGCCAGCCAGCTAGTCAGCCAGTCAGTCGTTCTGGCCATGGCCGAAACAAAAAGTTTTTTGCGGCTGCTGGGCAGGAGTTGCTGCGAAGCGCAGCAGGAGGTTCGTTGAATCGCTTTTTTGGCATGGCTTATTATGAGCGACGCAGAGACAGAGCCTTGCTTTACGGCTCTGCTGGTCCTTGGCCCAAAATGGCATATGAGCAGAGCATGGAAGTATGGGAGTATAAATGGTACACTGCTGTGCCCAGTTGAGTTAGTGAGTTACAGTATCTCTCTCTCTGTTATTGTACTTGTTGTTGTTAGTGTTAGTGTTACTGTCTCTGTTAATGGCTTTCTAGGGAATCGCGTGCAGTAATACAATTTAGTACCGAGCGACGAGCACAGTGCGAGCTGCTGCAGTTTGTTTTACGAGTATAAAAATGAATGGGAGCGTATATGTAAATTATGGCATATAAATATATATAAATATAAATACTATGTGTGTGTCTGCGTGAAATTCTGTGCATTTAATTTTATTTTATTGCATTTTACTTTTAGCCACTCGCCTCCCTCGCCTCGCCTCGCCGCGCCTCGTGTGTGACATTGTTTTTACCGCAAATATGCGCCACAAATCCACACAAATATCAGCTGACTCTCCACCACGAGACCGTGCATCCGTCCCCATGTTGCCACATATATACTACGTATATATAGAGATACTATACATAAATGCGGGCAAAGCTAACGCCATTGTGGAATTTTTATTGCCCTTCGTCGTCGCTGTCAGTGCGGCAACTGCGAATCCACCTTACTACCCAAAGCTTTAAAGTGCCAGCGTGAAATATTTCATAAAAGAGATACTGTTCAAAAAGTCAACCAACTGTTGTGCGAGTTGCACACTCGACTAGTGCATACCCTGTATGTACAGAATTTCCTTGGGAAACTCGCTTTAACTCACCTTAAAGCTTGCACTGTCGCTCACTCCCTCTCTATCTCTCCCTCTCTCCCACTCTCACTCCAAATTTGCGGCTTTATGAGCAGCAGACCCCTTCGACGCTTGTGCATTCGGTATTTGCGAGCCAAAGGAATTTTTACAATGCCGCAAACGTAGCACAAATGCATTAGTATGTGTGTGTGTGTGGCAAAGTGTGAGCTTCAATGTATTGCCTCATATGTGTGAGTGAAGGGTGCATTTCAGAGCTGCCCAGCAAACGTGCGATAGATCGAAATGGATTCCTTGGCGCGTAGTTTGGCATAGCTTTGATAAAACTATTGCTGGCAAACTTTCAAAATGTTTGCAGTGTTATGTCATAAGCCACGCGATGCTAACTGGGAAGCTTCACTCGTTGCTGGTTCGCTGGGTTGCCTTTCATTACAAATTACGTTATTTACATTTTAAGCCAAAAGAATTTCAGCAGCAAGTCGGAAAAAAGGTGCACGGGCACGGGCAAATAAAACAAATTTCCACACGAAAATATTTCATATTCGCGCTTTCGCGCTCCTGGTTTTGTTGTTGCTCTTGTTGTTTGCGCTGTCAATAAACTATGAGCGAGTTCAGCTACTGCTGTGTTTTTGTGGTTAACAGTGCCTTCTATTTACAGGCTGACACCAGCCCCGCTCCGCCCACTGACAAATAGCCGACACAATCAAACTAATGAAGTCGCCGCCTCATGCATTTTTGAGGTGTTGACTGCACAACTATATGTGGCGGGTTGGGGCAGGGGGCTGTGGATGCCACGAGGTATTAAAATATTTTATTGCAATTTCGGCAGCTTTTCTCACCTGCTGCTGACAGCTCGCCGATTATGTCAATTGAAAATCGATGCGATTTGTGCACTAAATCGCACGGCATTTTAAACACTTCCTGAATGCGGCTCAGCGCTCAACGAATATAGTTTTGTGCGGAATTTCCATGTGGCAGCGATTGCTATGCATTTTATTTTCATTTTTGTTCAATTTGAAGATAGTTCTGTGGCTGCTGCTGCAACTACGAGTATTTTACAACTTTAAGCGCTGCATTTAAAGCTGTTGCTGCTGCAATCTGTAAAAATGTGGGGCACGCAGGACACGAACAATAAATATCCATTTTCTACGCGCTCTGGCATAAATCAAAAATGGCGATGCAAATGCTACACAAATATGCCAAACATTTCGCTGCAAGTCTGCGTGTGTGTTGTTTTAAAGCCACCCCGCAAATAATAAAAACTAAAGCAACCCCTGTCAGCGGAACAAGCGTGCGTAAAAAAGGGAAATCAAATAAAGGCTAAGCAAGAAAATGGAAACCCAAGTTCAGCTGTGAAATTGTACATTTGTTTTGCGGACAGCGCGGCGAGGTGTGCACTTCTCTAATCGCCACGCAACTCTGGAGGGGGGCTGGGTGGTGTGTGTTTCGTTTGCCAGTCGTTCCCCTTACGCATATTTACAATATTGCCAGCCTGCCTGACTGCCGCTTCCTTGGCAGTCGCCGGTTGATGGTTTATTAAATTTGCCGGCTGTAATGAAATTTTCGCGTGCCAAATTGGTTTAGGTCTTGCCCCGGCCAGGGTTGCGGCTGCAGGGTTGTTCTACGCGTATTACCCACATCATCATCTCCACGGCGATCTTCATTATCGCCATCGACATTTTCGTAAGTTCACCTTGCCCTTTTTTATTCGTGTTTTTGTTGAGGATTTTATCTTGTAGCTTGCCAGCCATTGGCTGCTTGCCAGCCGCCGCGCTGCACCCTTAAAGCCCATTGCTGCCCCTGCTCCGTGCAACTATTGTGGCTGCAGCATGTTGCTGGCAACATTTGAATGTTGCCAAGCGCGCGTGTGTCGCAGTTTTGGGAATTTAATTCACTTAAAATGCATTTCCTCACATAAATTCGCACGTCTTTTAAACTCGTCACCACACACACACAGCCACACACACACTTGGGAACGCGTGTAGTTGGCAAAGTGTTCCATTTGGTAAGCTGCTAAAAATTGCAGCTCAGGAGACACATAAATCGCCTGTAAACATAATATCAGCCAGCGCTCGCTCCGTTTGCCGTCTCGCTCAGTTTGCAGTCAACTTTCGTAATTATTCAAATGTTGCCCTGTTGCCGCTGTCGCCCCAAGAGAGAGCGAGAGCGAGAGAGAGGTGACGAAAGGCGTTTTGTGGGGCGTGGCCGGCCCCCTGGCAGCTGGCAGTTTGTTGCTGGGACTCTTGCAAATTTAATAATAGACAAAACTTTGGCTTTTTTAACACTAAATTGACTGCACGTGTTAGCAGCGCTTTCTATCTTCACTTCCCTGTGTAGTTTCCACTTTCCTTGCTTTCATTGCTTCTTCGGATTTTCCTTCGTTTCTTTTCCTTTTTGCTGTTGTTGTGCATGCCACCTTAGTGTTTCATTTTGGCCATGTTGTCAGCTTTGTTGACATTTTCATGCTCAGGTTTTATAGCAATTTGTTAGTTGCTTGCTTGCTCGCTGGCTGGCAGCTTTCTTAGCCGTTTTCTTGAAATATTTTTGTACTTTGACAAGTTTTAGTTGGCCGGGCTAAGTGAATTAGAGCAGCTGCCTGCAACTAGAACTTTATTTAAATTGTTTGGGAATGCCTCACAGCAATTGCTAATTGCACTTATCGCCCTTTGCCCCACACCCCTCCCTCTCGTACTCTCTTGTTCTTTGGATGTTTGCTTAAAGTTCGGCGCATCAATTAGCCGAAAGATGCAACATGAAGCTCGCCTCCCGGGCCGTCTTAATTCTGCGGCTGAGTCTCATTATTATTGTTGTTAATTAAACAAAGCGCAAGTTCGTGTAATTAAAATGTTGTTTGGCTTGCAGTTTACAGCTTGCTATCAACTCTTAGGCCTAAATAATGCACATGCTCGTGACACCTTGTGGTCTTTGTCTGCATTTTAAAGCACACTCGTCTCTGGCCTAAGCCACTAGTTTGTGGTTTAAGCTGTTGTTGAAATCTCTAAATTGGCATGTAACATTGTCAAGCTCAAGTGCAGTAATCCGAGGAAGATATTAGCAAAAACTAATACAAATGGCAATTAAGTGACTGACGACGAAGTATTTATTGCTTTCTAAGAACTTTCGGTAAATTTCGAAAATGTAATTGCATTTTCTACTACTGTTTATGAGGTATTTCTTTCAGTTGAATTTAAACACAGGTGCTGATTAGCAATCAGTTGGCTAATTGAAATAACAATGGCCATAACCATAATAATGATGCCATAAAGTGATTTTCTAGGCGCGCAACTAATGGGGCTATATCATTTAAATTTCCAGCACGTACTTTGGGCTGGGCGCATTGGCGGGCTGAGTCAGGCGCAAAGTATCTGGCAGATACAAATGAAGAGAAAGTTATTCAAAATGCTATTAGTCTGTCCCTCCCTTCTGTGCCTTCAGTTTATGCGTATGTGTGTGCGATTTAATTAAATTTAATTTCACAATGCATTGCGGAAAGTCGTAATGCTGATTACTTTGCTGCTTTACCGATAAGTCAACTAACTAAATGATTATAACGTGAAGTCATGTATATGTTAATTGGCCTGCTTCTTGTGTGGCAGCAACGACAGTTTTCCTGCCTCACTTCCCCCCCTAGAACGTACTTTATTTACTTCGCCCGGAAAGTTCAACAGCAAACAGCAACAACTGTTGTGGTCGCTTTGCTCTGTTTCAATTCCGGCAAAAATATGATAATTTAATTGAACCAAAATCCGAGCTGGCCATTATTAATAAATGCTCATATTTTTTTGATAATTTACCAGCCACAAAGACGCACTGCACATGCTGTATCGATAGACAAAAACAGTTGATTGAAATGTTGCCGCATTTCTCTCTCGGGTGCCACAAAAATACAGTTGTCAATTGGGAATTGTTAGGAAAAATGGCGGCTCGAATTCAGTGACTATTAGCCCGCATCGCTCTTAAATGGATTAATCATTTAATGCCGCTCTTTTTACTTGTATTTGTAATTATTTTGAGCACCTTTCACAATATATTTATTTTGTACGCGCAACTCGGCTTTTCTTCTGCCATTTTCCAGGCGACACTTTTTTCTGGTCGACTCATTTATGTTCACTTTTTTGTTATGCACGAGCATAGTATATTTCGCAGCACTGGCGTTGTTCTCGTTGTCGTCTGTTTTCCCCAGTTAAAAGCCATTGCCTTTTATTGCGTGAAAATTTATATATACACACACGATGTGTGTAATTCGTTTCGGTAGCTGGCAGCTCGTAGTCGGTAGTTGGTAGTTGCTAGTAAATTGTTAAGTGTTGTGAATGCAATTGAAATGAGGAGTCAACACCAGCAGTGCGGCGCCATTGTGAAAGCCTTTGATACCCTACACGCCCTTTAAGCTGTCACTGCGTATTCATAATTGTTAATTGTTAAGCTGCCATTTGCTACAACGCGCCAAAATATGTGTTATTTGAAAGCGGAGCTGTTGTTCAATCTATACGGCAGTAGTTTCGAAAATATTGTGTTACAAACATTTACAGGGCAGCGCGCAAGTCGCCTCTGGTCGTCATAACTGCATGGCTGCTGCATTGTATGGTCATTTCATTGGATTAACGCGGGGTATGCATATGTAAAGAGCGAGCTTACATTATTTTCGTGCTGTAATTCTTGAAAACATGCTCGCCAAATTGTATTTAAGTTGGTTGACGTCGTCTCCCCAGCGCCGCTTTAAGCCGCTTTAAAGTGGCGAAAATACGAAAAGAACGACGAAGGCACGAAACCAAAGAAAATTGTTGCTTTTGTTGTGCGTGCTGAGCAACAGCAACAGCGGCAGCGGCAAAAACAACAAACTGCAGCAACAATAACAAGACTCAATTTGCATATTGGAGCATTGAACTCTCACTGTGTGTGTGTGTGTGTGGAAGTCGTAACTGGTAACTGGGTGGCTTGCTTGGTAATCGCTGTGGTTGAGGAGGCCAGCAAACAGTTGGGCGGCGTGGCCACGTTTCAAATGACGTTCGCTTCAATTGAAATGAGCGACTGCCTGAGTGACTAGCTGAATGACTGAATGACTGGCAGGCAGGGCCCGACTTGGCCCGTTTTGTTTGCCCCGCTGATGGACAAGTGTCATGGACGAACCAAAAGGGCTTGGCTTTGACTATCAGCATATCAGACTGTGCGACTATCCGACTGTCTGGCTGTCTGTGGGCGCGTCGCACACAAATTTGATTAATTCAGAGAGCATGCATACAGAAATGTAATAAGAGACACGCACAAACCCCTCACACACAAGCATCTAGTTACTTCGAGAACTTTAGTGTCACTCCAGCGAAACTAAAGTCTGCAGTCGGCGAAATGGGGCACAAAAGAGCGGCGACCCACTTTGGAGTCGCGTCCAGCTAATGAAAAACTCAAGCTGCGACCAACAAGACGAAATCAGAAGTTGTCGCAGCGGGAGATGAATTGATTTTAAATCAATATTGACAGATGACATTGGCAACGTCGTCGTCGTCGTCGACGGCGCCAAATGGCCCACAGAGAGAACTCGAGCATGGAGCGTGGAGAGCGCAGCAAACCGAAGTGCAACAGCGCGGCAAAAATTTGCAACATGTCGCGTATTCGAAGCAAACTAAAGCCAACATAATGAAACTTCTGTGTTGCCAGCTGGCTCCACAACTTGCTCTCCCCCTCTCCTTCTCTCTTTCTATGTGTTGTTCTCGCTCATTCTGTTTTTCTTCTTCTCAGTCTCAGCCAAGCGGCGTTTGCGGCTAAAAACTGTCAAGAGAGAAATTAGAGTGGGCGACAAGCTAAAGCTAAATTGTCAACAGAAGCATTTAGAAGATAGATGCAGATGGATGACATATAGAAATTGAAAAACAGATACAGACACGAACTACGAATTGAAAAGACTGAGACAGCGAGAGAGACAGAGAGAGAGACGCACACTATATAGTATTTGTGGGAAATACGCTTAGTGGAGATGACAACATATCGTATTATGCTGGGAATTGTTGAATCCGCCGGCAGCATCAACTTGTGACCCACATATGCGAATGTCTGTAGGCTATATGTGTGTGTCTGTCTAGAATGAAATATGTGCATATTGAAATCTCTCGAGCGTAAACGTTTTAATACTGATTCATTGTGCGCCTCGTTCGCCTCGCGTCTACAGCCAAACAATGAGCTGAAAAAGGCATTCAAAGGCATTCACTTTCTATGCAAGAAAGTAATTTAAGCAAATTATGCTTCTACCTAATGCCATAACTGGAATTCGAGTTAAGATTGATCATTGCAATAGAGACAAAGATGATAGATGCACTCCATTTCATTCGAATGTTATGAAGTTAAGAGTGACTAGGTTTGCTTTCTGACTGTCACAATGGCGCAACATTTCTTTAGAATTCAAATGGTTGAAAACTATCTCGACTGCATCTGAAGCCCCTTGGCGGCTTCAGCGTCGTTTACCCCAGTAATAAATAGCTATCAGCACTTTACTGGCACTTTGCTTTTGCTCGATGTAGTTGTGCTTATCACATCCCTGGGGAGCGTCGTCGGGCTAATATATATGACTGTACACGTATTTGATTTTGTGCACATTCGCATGCTGAACGCAACCCGCATAAATTGAACAATTGCCACGACCTAAGCACAACGACTCAGCCACTCGAATGGAACAGAAGAAGGAGCAGCGAAAAGGACGAAATAAACACAATCAACAATTGCGAGTTAATAAATGTCAAAAGTGACACTGTGCTGTGGCCCAGTCTTAATTGAATGGCATTCTGGCCTTATCTCGATGCGACTCTCTTAATCTGTCTTTCTTTCTGACTGGCTCACTCTCTCTCTCTCTCTGTCTGTCTGTCTTCTGGTTGCTTTCTTCGTTGCCTTTTAATGAGCCATTCAACTGTCAACAGTTGATTAAAACTAAGAATGACACTGGGGTTAAGCAACTACTATCTGTCCGACTGCCAGACTGTCTGACTGCTTGTTTGCCTTGCTTGATCCTGCTGCCATGGTTGATGAGAGAGCGAGAGAGAGCGCTTTCTTTGCTTATCGATGTGCAAACGTGGTTGAGCGACTTTTAAATCGTTGGCGATGCGATTTGCAGCACTGTTAATTGGCCTTAAAGTGTGCCAAGGTTCGCTGTGCTTTGCTTATGCTCTGATTGCATAAGTAGCATAACATGGCATAATCATCATCATCAGCTGGCTGGCTGGCGAGAGAAATTGCTTGCATAATTTCAATTGCTTGGCAGCTTTTGGCATTTTCCCAGCAAACAACTCGATCTCACAGCCAGTCGGAGTTTTCTTTCAACAATTTGCCGCACTGTTTCGGTTTTGTGTGTTAAGCAAACGTACAAAATGCCGTGAGAGTATCTCAGCAATTTGAAAATTGTATCTGTCAGATAAGCACCAGCTCAAGGAGACTTTTCCTGCAGCAGCTTTAGCACTGGCTACTGGTCTTGGTGTTTGCCTTTACTTTTCATCGCATTTTCATTTTCTTTTCGACTGTTGCACTCTTTTTGTGTTTCTTTATTTGGTTGCTTTGCGTAGCTGGCTTTTGGTTAGCGCCTGCTTCCTGGCCCGACTTTTTCCAGCCACTGTAATGAACTGCTTTTGTTGCCTCGACGCTCGCTGCTGCTGCTGCTGCTGCTGTCACTGTTGTCGTCGCTTCCGTGTGAACCGCCTCCTGGGCATCTTGTCGGCCAGCATCGCATAATCACAATAGACAACGCCTGCCAGGCAATCTCTGTGAAAATCAGTCCTGGCACGAACACTTGACTCAACTGATTGCGTTGCAGGACCTCTCAACGTGCCTTCGCTTTGTGGTCTGTGCCCACATGCTGCTGGTTAGTTATGACCACAATAGTTCTCGCCGAAATCCTTACAAAACGCCCGCAATCAGTGGCCCAGGAGTCAAGTCAGTCAGTCAGTCAGTTGGTCCGTCGCAATCATTCGGCAATTGCGGCGGGAGCGCAAAAATAAATTGCATTAAATTAACAAGATGCATTGCAGCGCATTTAAAAGTGCCTTTCACATTTACAGTTGCAGTCGAATGCATTTTTCACACAGCATCCCCCGACGCTACATTTCCACGCTTTTCCGCTTTTTGTTTGCCGGGTGTGCTCCTCTCTCTCTCTCTCTTTCTCACACATTATGCTATTGATCTTTCACTGAAAATAAAAACTGCTTGCTATTTACAGATTTTACCGACTTTTCCAATTAATAATGGATTCGGGAAACTATTATTTAAATAGCGATGAATCTTGTTGCTTCATTTGCAAATCGAGTTGAATTTATACAGCTGCTGGGTATCTTTGCGTCCCACACTCGCAGCTAGAACGCGACTTTCTCTTTTTGCTCAGCTTGTTGGCTGGTTGGATAGATACGACGAGTCTGATATTAAAGCCCGCGGCTAATTTGTAACATGAACCGAGCATGTCTTTTGGCCAAATTCAATAGGTTAAAACGTTGTACTTGTATTTGTAGTATAGAGTTACAATATGGCGATAATTCATTCTATTTCGTTTTGTTTTTTTTTTCGTTGGCGCTGTCCGCAATTTACAACATTTCAGCTTTTATTTATTTTTGATCGTTTTCATTGCAAGTTTAATCAATACACGGAAGTTACATGTTGTAAATTCTTGTTTTATTTATTGCTGCTGCGGCAGCCAATGAATGCTTTCAATTTAATTAACTTTTTTGCTACAATATTTGCTTGCACTCTTCATTCCTTTTGTTGCTGTTGTTGTTGCTGCTGTTGTTGTTTACTGTTGTCTTTTGAAGTTGTACGCGTATATAGTAAATTCATTTTATGCTGCCGTTGCTAAACTTATTACAGTTTTTAACACGTCCCCTCGACGGTAATCAATCATTGACTGCAGTCAGCAGTTTTAAAAGTAGTCACGAGCAATAAATTGAAAGCAAGGTATTGTTTTTCGAAGAAAGTATGCAGAAGATTAATCAAAATGAAAGCTCTTCAGCTAGTGGAACAAGTTGGCGGCTGACAGCTAACAGGTGAGCCTAAGATCGTCTATCTACGATGGCCTATAAAACGAGGTCATTTCGGAAAAGTGGCAGTAGCAATTAGCTGATTCTTTGATACTCCCAGCACCACTCGCTGTTCGATTTGTGAAGCCGCTAATTAATCAATTATTTTTGATGGCATGCACTTAATGGTTTCTCGTTACTCGAATCTCCTAACTGGCTAATTAAACGACGAGCTAGTCCATCATTCAAGCTGTTAAGTTCTGGTAGTGGTAACAAGACTGACAGCTGCCCAAAGCCCAAGAATATTAGGTAGTAACCGAGTGAGAGATGCATATCAAATGACATTCGTCATTCGTCATTTGCATTCGCCATGGTTTTATCGCTGGAGCGTTGATAATGATGCGAGCAACTCGGTATATCTAATTAAAGCTGAACGCAAGGCAAATAAAAGATGAAGTCAAGCGAGAGACTGGGGTCGACTGCAAGGTCCTGGGCGCTGGGTCCTGTGCGCTGCTTAAGGGCATTAACATATGTTCAGTTGAGCTGGCACGCGAACTGGTTCCGTTTTAAAACTGGTCTTTGCTGATTCAGTTGCTGTTTGCGCAAAGTATTTAGTGCAACAATTGAGCCGGAAATACACAGAGCAAGCAAGGCAACAACAGCAGCGGCACACTGCCTCAGGCTGGCTGAACGGCCAACCCTGTTGCGGCCGACCTCGCTGTCCCGGGGCATTAATTTTACGGAAGAACGGAGCACGAAGCGTTAGCTTAAAACAACAGCAAAGAAATGTAAACCGAATGCGAAAACAACACAGACAACAGACAACAGACAACAGAGGCACAAAGTACGAGATACAAAAAAGCAGAAACAAACGACTTCAAAAAACGCGCCGATTGCAATAAATTTTGGCCAACTTCGAGTTGGGTTCAAGCCGAGACGAGCTGCGAGTCTGAGGCCAATTAAAATCGGATTCAAATGCGTGTTTGATTTGCACAACGACGGGAGGGGGAGTGGGCGAGGGGCGTGGGGCGTGGGCTGTCTCCAAGGGATTGTGAGTCAATTAAAAATGCTTGACAGTTGGGTACTAAGATGTCCTAGCGCCGAATAATTGCCAGGACACCGAAACACCGAGACTTTAAAAGGGTTCGCACAGCAAATATGCGAGTAAATAAATTGTTACACAACTTTGCCCAATCGAGGGGGCAGTGGGCTGGGGAGGGGGACACACTGACCGTACTAAAGTTTTTACCCGTTAAGCTGGCCATAATTAAAATTTCGTGCCGCGTTGTAAGATTCGGGCAGATTATAGCCCCCGAAAAATTTGCTCAAGTTTTGTTTCCGAAACTCTCGTCTTTTCATTTTGGCTTTATTTGGCCACTTCCCCACCTTATTATTGATGGCAAACATGGGGCCGAAAGTTTTGAGTAATGGCCAGCAGATATTTTTGGTAAATTGAATTCGCGTCGCTTTAAAGGTTCAATCGCGTATACATTCATTCGTTGGAGATTTGACCATGCTAATCGAATTGTTATAACACCATTTCATGCTGCTCGTTTTCCCGCTACGCCTTTTAGCCAGTGTTTTTTATGGCAAATTTCATTTCAATAAAACTCGCATTAATTTCATTTAATTGCTGTAGTTGCTTTTGCCTCGTTTTTCTTTTCTGTTAGTGGGTTTTTTATTTTGTTTTCGATGCGCTTCGCCCACCTGTCAGGCTTTAGCCAGCCATCAGTCCGTCTCCCATTATTTGCGCGTCTCGTCCATTTCAATTAACTCTCAAGGATTATTTTATTATGTCAATCAATTTCCGGCAACTAAAAAAGGCAGCTATAAAGCAGCAGCAGCAGCAGCAGCAGCAGTAGGAGTGGAGCGAGCGCTGTGTGCTTCAAGTTCGTTTTTGTTCTTTTCTATTTTCTACATAGTTTTCCACGTTACGCTTTTGTGTGGCTTTCGAGCAAGTTTTAATTAAATATGGAATGCGCTGGCAGCACTTGAAAATTAGTTTGCAGTTGAAGGAATGAGGAATGCGCATGTGAGTAGTAATAATGAAAGAATATATTTGCCCAGCCAAATGAAATGCAATTAATTGCTTTCATAGCTCTGCCAATAAATGATATATGCTCTGCATTTTTCAATTATCTAATAGCAAATGAACGCAGCAGCAGCAGCAGCAGCATTGATTGTTTTGCAGGTGACCTAAATAAAAACCGATATATAACACTGAGATTCCAAATTAAATCCTGAGCTGCTCTCGGCTAACAGCATTAGAATGGCCTATATTGAGGTATTCAAAGGCTTTCTTTCTAGTCTGTCTGTGTGTGTGTACCTTTAAAAATGTATGCAGAAATAGTAATGCTGGCAATTTGCATAACAGGCTCCTGTATGAATTTTCAATTCGAATTTCCACTCAATTGGGCATTTGCAGGTTGAAGCAACATTTGCTAGTTGCGCCCCATAATTGCCAGTTTACTGCTCACAAAATTCCTCTGACAATTTCTAGAGAGAGGGGGGGAATGTGTGTTACAGACAAAACAAATGCGAAACAAAACTCTGTGGCAATAAAATCAAAACTGCCATGAATCATTGAGCACATTGAAAACACTCGACCAATTATAATAGTTGGTTTTGAGGGGCAAATTCGCCCCTTTAGGCGTGTGGCGAGTGTGGGCGTGCAACATGCTACAAACTGGCCGTGTGTCTGTGTGGCGTGCAACTTGATCTATGGCCCGACCATATGCTGGCATACGCAGAACAACAGGCAATTGTTGCGACTGCGAGAACGTCAAATAAGCGAGTGGAAAGCCAATTAAAGATAACAAGCGGCCCACAGAGAACTTTAAGAACTCGCCAAGAAGCAATCGAGCATTAGCATAGCCAAACAAAGAGCGACGCCCACGGGAATGGGAACGGGAACGGGAACGGGAGCGGCAGCAAAAAGTGCGGCCTATGACTAAGCGCCTAACTGGAAATAAATGTTGTATAAAGAACAAACAATTGTTGACTGCAATCAATCAGCAGAGTTAAACGTTTCCGAGTCTGGGCGGCAGACTGACGAGCTGACTAGCTGACTAACTGACTCCAGTTGCACAATTCCCTGGCAGGAAGGAAGTGCCCTGGGTCTTGGGCTTAACTCTGACAGTCAGGCAGGCAGGCAGGCAGGCCATAACTTCGAAGACATGAAATGGGCAGAGCGTGGCCAGAGTCGAGCTTGGTTTGAAGAAAAAGGCATTTGCAATGAAGTGCATGTTGTGCGTCCCACAACAGCCGGGGAAGAGTCGGGGAGGTGTGTCGACTAAGCCGACAAGACTGACTGCGGGCATTGAAGTCTGGCGGGGCAAATGCTTTTGGGGGAATCCGCAGGAAACTAGAGTCGTAGCTTGGCATTGAAAAATCATGCCCGCTGGGGCAGCGACGGGGGAGACAAACAAAGCGGCAATAAATGCAAAAATGCCAACTGCATAAATATGATGAGGGGAACACGACTTGCGCACACAACGAACAGGGCTACGAGTATAGTGCCATAGCTTTACAGGCCTTACAGCTTTAATCGAGCGTACGAGAAATGCGCCCCAAAGGCAGCCGGCAGCCGGAGCTGCAGCCAATAAGCCACAGGCACTGCACCTGATCACACTGTGCAGCCAAATTGCGGCGTTGCTTCTGTGAGCTACGATTTTACACTAGATTGAGCAGCGTCTACTCAAACTGCAGCGAACAGGTTTATAATCTTTAAATGCTTGTTGCAAGTTTGCAAACAGAATATTCAAGGAAATTGCAGAGCACTTTGTGAGTTTAACTCGACATTCAACAACTTGTTGTATAATAATATCACTTGCGACCTCTTCAGCCTGCTTCGACGACTTTATTGAAATTTTGTGTTGCCTGCTGTCGAGTGTAGACTAATTGAGAAAAAGCTAAAACACCGAAGAGCTTAGCACAGCAGACTGTTGGCCAAGCAAAGGGCAGGGCTTAACTACAGGCAGGAGATTCATGACTGGGCTGAGGCAGATAGAGAGATCAGCTGATAATAGATAAGCGAATAATGTTTACGCTGCTGCCTGGCCATGACAATGACACAAGCAAAAGGTAAGCGAAGAACAAGAGACGAGCAAAGACGCATGGAGAAAAAGCAGAACTGTGCGAGCAACAAACTATTGTAGACAAGAGCGGACGAGTGACGCTGCAACAGCGAGACTGGAAGTCTTGAAGCTACTCGGTTCATATTGTTTGGGATTTGCTGTTGTTTTCTTTTATTTACATTTCACTCTATGCTTCGGCCGTTGTTGTCGAGTGCTTCATTTGAATTTATGAATAGCATTAGAGCGCACACTATGAATGCGTAGTTTTTGCTGCGTCCAACCGGTGCTATTCATGGGCTGTCACTCGAAAATGCCAAACTCGAACCCTCTCGGTGCGCCAGAAGGAGTTTTAGATGTTTAGCTCTAGATTTCAAGTAGCTGATTGTGCAGCAGGAGCAAGGGACGAAGTGAAGGGAGCAAGTCGCGGCTGGGGCCCATAAACAGCTCGTTAAACGTTCGAGCAAATTGCTGGCGCACGCAAGCACGCCCAAAAACCGGTTGAAAGACAACTGGTTGCCGCCATTCCGCAGATACATCAAGATGCAAGACAACCAAGACAATGCTGCTGCTGATGACGACGACGACGACGACGACGACGATGATGATGATGCTAATGCTTTGTGCAGCAGGCAAGACAAAAGATGCAGCGGCAGCATTGGCTGCATGTAGCTGTTGCTGTTGCTGTTGCGTGGCACGCCCTCTAATGACCCGGCCATAAAAAGCTCATCAGCTTCGCTGCACAGCTGCCACAGCAACAGCTACAGCAACAGCAACAGCTACAACAATAAAAAAATTTGATAAAAATTGCAGCCAAGGTAAAATTGCTGGACCCATTCAATTTTGCCCTCGCCCCTCTCGAAGCGCACACAAAACAATTTGAAGAGGCAACGATTATTTAAAGTGCACTCAGCCAACAAATGATAATGCAACAACAACGCACAGTGGCAACAAATAGCTGAAAGACACACAGCACAAGTCATAAAGTCGAATTTCACAAAAAACAAAAAAAATTGCATAGATGCGCATCAAAAATGTAGCAAGCAAATGCAATGCTGCATATTTTTCGAGTCTCCTCGTTATTTTTACAAACATTTCCGGCTCAACTTTAGCTGGCAGCTAAATGTTGTGCACCTCACTTCAGCAAAATAAAAGCTGACTCTTTTGGTTAAACTCAGAGTCTGATTGCAGCCAGATTTGTCTAGTTTTCTTGATATTAGCCATCTAGTCATTTATCAAAAGATAGAAAGCTTGTTGAATTATTGCAAGCAGCTGCGTGCGATTCATAACAAGCTATCTTTTGTTAAGATCTCTACGAAATTTCACACATTTGCAGCGCTAATTATATTGTGTATTTAAGCTGCGATTACATGAAGCATGATAATCAAATCTCAGTCGTTATGCTTCCCCTCTTCAATTATACATTTTCGTAATTTTAGGGAGAATCCTTGCCATGAATGTCGTTGCATGTTTGCAGCGCATCAACAACTAATTAGAGTCATAAATCGCCGATAAGTAGCCCAAAGTAGCGAGTGGCTCATAAAATTACAATATGAGCAGCTCAATAAACACAAAGGCTTTCGTTGCTTGCAGAAATCAAAGCGCGAGAATGCCAAACATAGATAGTGGATACTGGAGTGTCAATCGACTCGTAAAAGGCGTGTTGTGTCCAGATGCCGAAACACAGTTGACCCACATACTCGACTTTTTTTTGGGGCTGGCCGTCAACTCAGCTGATGGACTGACAGGCGAGAGACTTTTATGACTTTCAGTTTGGTTTGGTCTGCCTTCGTTTGGCTTTAACTGCGGCTCTGCCTCCAACTGCGACTCCGACTCTGGTCCGGTCTGGTCTGGTCTGGTCTGACTTGGTCTGGTCGGGTCTGTGGTGTGCTGTGCTGTGGTGTGAGTTCTTTTTTGTTTTTTGGGTCGCGGCGTTATGGCTGAGCGACACGACATGACTGCATGAGGCCATGGCAACATGGTAACTGGCAACATGGCAAAGAGGAGGGCAGCATTTGCATGTTTACTTGACTCCCCGCGCCCCCCGCTCACAAAGTGCATTGAAAGTCACGGCCTGAGTGCATTTTGGTTGCATTTTCCTTTTCGTTATTTACCATTTTTATTTGGTTTCGTGTTTTTCTTTATAGCATCGCTCGCATCGCATCGCATCGCATCGCAGTGCACTGCATACATATTCGAATTTGAAAGTCTTTTGAAAGGCCACTTAGCAATGCAACGCAAATTGTGAATTGTGAATGCGCTTGGTCAGTTGGTCGACACAGTTTGGTGCCTTTTCCTTACTGCCTAATGCTTATTAATTTCTAAGTTTATTGCCAAAGACATTATTAAAGTGAAAGTCGATTTGTTACGTCCTCTCTTTGTCTCTTTGTCTTTCCCCAAGTTTCTGTTTCTGTTGCCTTTCAAGACCTTCACAGCTGAATTTATAGTCAATCATTTGTCTTCTTGTTGCCCATTTTTTTTTCGCTTTTCGTTATTATTTTTATTTAGTTGGCTTTTTATTTGAGGCCCTTTCATTGCCGCCTTTTATTAATGGCCAAGACGTCTGCTCGTAATGAGTTTGGGGTTAAATTAATATTTGTGGTCTGTACACGACGGAAATTTGTCATCAGTCCCAAAATATGGGGATAAAAACATCTATATTGTTATTGCCTGGCTGAAAACTAATTTTTCCTAGCGGATATACTCAATTAAAGCGCACTGCTTTAGCGAAAACAGTCATTAAGTCCCTTCAAACACTTCGTATAATTCCCTACACATTCTTGCCTTTGCTGAAGTTCTCGAAAAAAAACCAAAGTTTAATTACGCTAAGAGACTGTTTGGCATTTTTGATGGCACAAAGCCCTTCTCGCATCCAGCATGCCAAAGGATGCGACGACACCCAAAAGAGGCGCACAACTGACCGCCGCGGCACGCCCACTTTTAAGCAGGGGCGGCTGACTGAAGCCGTTAGCTGTTGGCCGTTACTGCAATGCGTTTCCACTAAACTTGGCCGGAACAAAAGCGCTCGGGATTTGAGTGTTTTTCATTAAGAGCGAGCATGTTGAGGGGGTCGCCGATATGTTAAAATGTTTTGCAAATACAGGCGTCAGTCGAGGGTGGAGTGGGGAGAGTGCGGAACGGCGGCCGCTGAATGGAATCCAATAAACAGCAAGCAGTTGGTTGTGTGTGTGTGTGTGGAGGCGACTGGGAAAGT
Source organism: Drosophila rubida (assembly GCA_035046165.1). Classification (NCBI taxonomy): domain Eukaryota; kingdom Metazoa; phylum Arthropoda; class Insecta; order Diptera; family Drosophilidae; genus Drosophila; species Drosophila rubida. Next base: position 12,270,998 of record JAWNOF010000014.1, on the reverse strand, counting down.
GGCCTCGAGCAGGTTCGCTAAGTGGTCAGGCGGGAATAGAACCAAAGCAGAAGCCGAGACTGAAACCGAGACAGCGACAGCGACAGCCACAGCAACAGCAACAGTGAGTGTGGCAACAACAACGCCAGCATTGGCTGGCGACTGGCAACCAGTTAACTTGGTCAAGTGTAGCGCCCGGAATGTGAAAGCCATCGTTATTGCTGCAGCCATCCCCATGCTCAGCGTCATCGCCATCGCCATCGCCATCGCCATAGTCACAGTCATAGCCATAGTCATAGTCATGGCCATAGTTTAGAATGCGTGTCAGACATTCAGGCAGACCGACTGTCGAATGGTTGCACGTTCCAGCTGCCGCGGTCGCAGCGAGTGGGCAAGTGGCAAGTTGCCGTTGGCAAGTGGCAGCCGGAGCTGGAGCTGGAGCTGGAGCTGGAGCTGGCGCTGCTTTTTACGGTCAAGTCGAGTCAGACGCAGTTTTCTAATTTCATTTGCAGACACCTGAACTCCACAGTGCGCACACACTTCTGCCGGCCACTGTTAACTGCTGGGCTTTCGGCCAGGCTCTCGCTGCTCTCGCTGCTGTTGTTATTGTGCTCCGTTCTTGGCCCCATTTTAATTGCAAACTGTTTGGCCTGCACTTTGTATGCAACAGCGGCAGCGCAACGTCGCACTTGGCCGCAAGTTGCACGCTGCACATGGCGCTGTTTTGTATTCTATTTTTATGCCACTTTGGCTTTGCACTGTAATTCGTTTAGCGCCGCTGGCTGGCGCCCTGTTATGCTGCTGTTGACCCAATTGCAGCCTCATAAAGTGGCCCCGCTTCTGATCCACGTCTCTGTTTCCCTTTTTTATTATTTCTCCCCGCCGTTTTTTCCCCGTCTCGTTTTTAATTGCAAGTGTGAACATTTTGTCTAGTGGTTTCTATATCTGTTGTTGCGATTCTTTCGCTGCCCGCGGCTCAGTTTTGCCAGCATTCTCCGCTCTCTGGTTTTTTTATTTCCGTTTTCCGTTTTCCGCCGCGCAAATGTTTGGCTTGTGCGTGGATTATCACACACACCCGCAGCACTCACCACACCACACACAAACACAAACACACTCCCACTCCCACTCCCAGTCGTGTGTGCTTTGTTTATTTTGGCGAATAGCTGGCGCATTTAGCCAATCCCACCTGTACAGCATGTAACGTACCTGCAACGAAAAAAGCAAGGATAAATGGTTTAGATTTTGTTGCAAAAGCCAAACGTAATCGCAACACTTTTGATGCATTCAAGTTATTTCAGATAATCGAGATGTGAAGTGCAATAAAAACAATACAACTTTAAATTCACTGCCACTGAATTCATTTATTACGAGTACTCGCACTATTTTCCAGCCATTTGCTGCTCGTTAACTTCAGCTCTGCCTTTGTTTGCTTTATACATTATCCATGTTTATTTGCTATTCAGCTTTTCCTTGGCTCATTCCCTATGCAGCCCCAGTTCTTTTGCTTGAAAACGCACAACAACTTCGCATGTCAAATCAACTTATTTTTCTATGCAAATTCTCGCTCTTCGGCGCACATTTGTTTACTTAATATTATATGTTATGTATCGCACACATCTGCCCCATTAGACAACTAGCAACACACAGACAGACACACATAATAAACACAATTCGCTGTTGTCTTTGCCCCCATCCAGAGCTTGACAAGGGGTTGTCTTCGGTGTTACAACAGGTGGTTAATATGGCAACTTTTACACCTAATGTCACCTGCATTTGTTGCGCCACCCTCAGCACTTCTTCTTTATCTGTACCTGGCTTTTGTGTTATGTCATAATTTACATATATTTTGCATGTTCTCAGGTACATTGAACCTGCAATCGTTGCGAGCGAGTGCAAAAAAAACAAGGCGCAAAAAAAACGTGGAAAATGCCGAGAGCAAAAAAACAACGCGCCCTGTTGATAAGGTTGCTTAATGCCGCGTTGGGGCGAGGGGAGTGCAGGCGCACAAATAGAGTTCTGGCAACGAGCAGCACAAACTGTTGTAACTGTTGCTAGTTTCCGGCTTCCTGCAGTGATGACAAATTTTTGCTAGCCAGCGCATTTTGTTCAACCTTTTATCGGGCTCTGCTGACGGAATCGTTGTTGTTGCTGTCTCTGTCGCCATATTTTGTCATGCATTCGATTACATTTTTTTGCTTTTTATTCAAACTATTTTCAGGTTTAATAATGCACCGCAACAATTGTGTGTTTGTTTGTTTGTTTGCTTGGCTGCGACGCGGAAATGATGATGTGCAATTGTGAGATGACGTTGTGGCAAACCTGGCTGGATCAGCAGTCCAGGGAATGCACAATATTTAGTTATTAAAGCGCTGCGTTCGGCGTTGTGTTTGCTTTTTAAATAATTCAAGTCACTCACCCTCGAAATACCTGCACACAAAACACATGTTCACACATGAGCGACACACACGGCAATATTGTGGTTAAAGGAAGCGTGAGAGAAAAAGCAGCAACGGCTAAAGATTGCTTTCTATGCTCTGCCTCGGCAGCTTCACTCAGTCGAATCATTCAATTGAATGCATGTTCGTAATGTCTCCGAGGTATACAAATTATTTAGGCAATTTCCATTTGAGTTTTCTGCTTGCTGTTCTGTTTATTCTGTTTCTTTTTTTGTAGCCAAGACGGCTTTGGTCTTGCCCCAATGCACAGCTCAATTCTGGTTGCACACACACACACACATCCTGGCACATCCTGGCACAGCCTGGCACAGCCTGACACATCCTGGCACATCCTGCCGAGCTGCGGCGTCTAAGTACTTTAAATAATGAAGCTATTTTCGCGCTCAATTCCCAAACGCAGCCAATCACTTCAGTCTTCAGGCTTCAGTTTAGACTTCAGCACTGGGCTCAAACAAAGGGCCAACTTGGCTCACAATGCCAAAGCGCTGATGCCGGGCCAAGTGAGTGCGCCACATGCCAGAGGAGATTGGCTGCCGCCTCCTCGGGGCTCCGCTGGAGGAGCAGGAGCAGTCACGAACTTTTTCTGCTGAAATCAATAAAAATCCTCTGGCAGTCACATGCGCGGGCGTTTTATCTGCATCTCCAGCTTCAGCTATCTGCAGCGCCATCTTCATAATCGCCATCATCATCGCCGCTCTGGCATGACCATAACGCGTCCTGAACACGTACCGAGCATAAAAAAGAAACAGCGGGCGACGGCGTGCGGATTTCTAGCAGCGACTGCGTTATCAACATGCTTCGCATTCATAAGATCTGCAGCCAGCCCGGCGCGAAGCTACTTAAGACGCGAACGAGCAGCCAGAGCACATGACGGGAACGGGGCAGCGGGGAGCGACGGTGTGGTTGGGTGGCTGTCAAAGGGTTGCGCGCTGCCAGACAATAGCCGTGGCAACCGTGGACCGCGCTCGCTGCATTGTGTCAGCATTGAAGCGGCAACAACGACACCGTCGACGTCGACAACCTGCTCAGACGCCCAACCAAATATGCTTGGCGCACATAATACCTGTCTTTTGTGTACTCCCATCCCCTGCCCCCGCAGCCCAGCCACTTGTAACCTGCCCCTGTGCCAGCTACTCGCTTTTGGCACGACAAAGTTTTCAATAAACTCCCTGAAGCGTGTGCATTAAGTGCAGTGAAGGAAGCAGCCAAGTCAATGTGGTATGTGTAATTGTATATGTGTATACGTGTGTGTGTGTGTGTGTGTGGGAATGTGCCACAGTGGACTGAAGTGTGCTGCGAGTGGCCAAATAAATCGTTAGGAATCGATTAACCGAATGCACAAACCAAACTCACAAATGTCATCACATTTAGCTAACAAAACCTTGAATGGCTGCAACTGTTGTGCACTCAAAAAGCTTATGAAAACAATTTTTAATGTGGCTACTAAGCTGCTTAAATATAATTTAAATAATAATCAAATATTAATATAATAATAGTCTAATTATTTTAATGAAAAACTGTAATTAAAGCAAACAATTATTTACTGCGCGAATCCATATTGAATTCTATATTCAGAATATGTTTTAATTTTCAAATTATTTATATCAATTCATTTCGCTCTAAATCTCTTTCAGAACATGTTTCAATTTTCTATTTGTTTCCATCCATTCATTTCACTCTAAATCGCTTCTATTTGGCAAACTCATTTAATGAGGTAAATAGCAAATAAAACACTGTCTCTCTTGCTGTTTCTCTTGTCAATAACTATTGAATGTAAAAAGTATTTACACTACTTTTAGCTAAGCTAACATTGGTTATTGAACTGGTTACATTTTCAAATTGTTTGTATTAATTTGTATATTTCTAACCCATTCTATCTTTAATAGATAGATAAAAGATTCTCAGTTCTACTCTAATTTCTGTTTAAAATATTGAAATTCCTTGGCTTTACTTTATGTAAGACTCGGTCGCTCTTGTCAATAACTATTGAATATAAAAACGTTCGTTATTGATTACATTTTTAAATTGTTTAAATTAATTTAACTATCTCCAACCTATGCTATATTCAATAGATAGATAAAAGATTCTGTGCTACTCTAATTTCAGTTTGAAATATTGAAATTCACTGGCTTGACTTTGTCTAAGACTCTATCGATCTAGTCAATAACTATTGAATATAAAAACGTTCCTTATTTTCAAATTGTTTATATTAATTTAACTATTTCCAACCTCTGTTCTGCTCTAATTTCAGTTTGCAATATTGAAATTCTTGGGCTTTACTTTGAGCTGCTCTGTGGCGACCATTGTACGCGATTTGCGCTCATCATTGGCCTCATTGCGGCAGCCTCGACGTTTCATTTGTTCTCCGGAATCTCGTATTCTGGTGCAGAGCTTTTCTCACTTTCCGCTGCCCGAACTGAGCACAGTGTTGTCGAGCAATTTGCATGGCTTGAGATGCGTATTTGAAACAGGGTAAGTCGTGTAATGCCCGACTGCAAGCAACTGCCTAAGGCAGAGCCGAGGGAGGGCGACGTTCTGGGGAGTTGGTTAACTTATGGCTGGCTGCTTCCAATGCGGCATCTAAATTGTGAAATTGGAATTGCACTGGCAGCAGTAGCAGTGGAAATGGCCATGGAAATGGAAATGGGCACCGCAAAAGTGCGCCACGGGATAATCTAACCGAAAGCGATGACTATGGGGCATTCGAGACCGAGTCGGCTTGTGTAACGAGTTGTACGTGAGCGTGGCCATTTATGGCGATGATGACGAAGCCAAGTGCCACCTGTTGTTGTTGTTGTTGCTGTTGCTGTTGTTGTTGCTATTGTCGTTGTGGCTGTTATCGTTGCATGTGCATAGCAGCAGGTGGCGTTGTTCCATGCTCGAACGCAGTCGGTGACTCGATTGCACCGAGGGGAAGTTCGTGCTGCGTGTTGATGCAAACGCCAGATAAATAAAGTTCAAGTGTTTGCTCAAAAGAAAATGTTTAAAGCCACAGCGTGGGAGCTTTACAACGGCTGCCAACGGCTTCTAGTTTGCTGCTGCTGCTGCTGCCTGATTAAATGCACATTTTTAACAAGCAGTCGACGGCCGTTGTTGCACTTCAGCTTTCTGTCACCGGCTACAACAAGCTGCACAATGTGAGCGGAATGCCGAGCAAAAAACGAGCACGACCAGCCACAATCAAAGTCCTGGCCATGGCCATAAAAACTGTCTGCCCTGTCCTGGGCTGCCATCAAATTCCCGGCACCTGCAGTCGCCGCAGCGTAAGCCATAATTTAAGCTTAAAGCTAGCGACAAAATGTAATCAAGCGGCCTCCTCGATTGGGCCGCATACAATGGCAAGCTGTCCGACATATCAGCTGCCCATTTCAAACTTCAAACATGGCGAAAATGTGAAAATGCACTCGAAGACGAGTTCTGCCAATTTCTCCCTCTCTCTCTTTGGGTTGCGTTGCGTATACGTGACGTGGGCCCAGCTTTGGCTTTGCTCGCTGTGTTGTGTTCTGTGCATTTGCCTTCGCTTTACTTCTTTTTTTTTTGGGCGGTATTGTTTCGTACTCAGCGACAGCTTCAAGCAAAAATTATACGCATGAGCGCGCCGGAAATGGCAAACTTTACAGCAGCAGCAGTGGCAGCAACAATGCTTGGAAGCGGAAGCAACTGCAAAGGCAGCCAAATTGAAAGCAACACCAAAAAGTGTAGCCAGCCCATTTCGGAGGCAAAAAATGGTGCATTTGGCTTACTTGCTTGCCGACAGAAAACAAAAGCTACCCACTTGCCACCTGCCACCTGCGCCACGCCCAGCTCGCCACCTGCACTACTCGGCATGCAGCATGCCACTTGCTAGCAGCTACTTGCTTGCTACATGCTGCCATGCTGCCAGGGCGGATGACTGCCAATGTACGCTTTTGTAATTTGAATGCACACTCCACAAAGCTACACGACTTTCTCACTGCGTTTGTCGCGCTCATGTGCAAAGTAAATGAATTTTAAACATTATTTCATTTCTTTCTATTTCAGCAAGTACTTTAAATGTCTCCATATTTGCAATTTCGTTGAGCAATTTGATTGTTTCATGCCTGCAATTATGTTACTAGCTGCTTTTTACGACGTCTCTTGAAAAGCTCTTTCTAATTTCCATAATTATTGCGATTAGTTGTTGTTATTGAGTTGGGAGTGCAGCTGACGGTCGACGCGATGGCTGCAGGGCGAAGGATTGCAGTTTATGTTTTTGCAGTTTCGCCCGAAATGGCAACGGATTAGCCAGCGATGGCAAAACATTCAGACAGCCAGAGACAGAGAGACCGCAGAGCAGTTGAGCAGCGAGGGCTGCTGGGTGTGGCTACAACGTGTAATAGGCAAACGCAAATAAACAAACAAACCGAAAATGCAAAGTGACCCCAAATATGTGTGCATGTGTGTGCGTGTGTCGAGTTGAGAGAGTCTTTGTTGCAGTGCCCGTTGCCGGGGCCAAGTGGTGATCTGGGCGAAATAAAACCCTTTCACTTTGATATGCCAGCTGAGCCTGGTCACTGCTGCCAAATTGCTGCACAGGATTAGGCTGGCTTACAACTGTGCACAGTGCACAATGACGGCTGCCAACTCCAGTTGCAGTTGCAGTTGCAGTGGCAGTTGCAGAACGTCATCGAGAGTCGCAACTAATGCACGGAAAAGTGATGCGCTGCGGACTCGTCGACTTTGGCAGCCTTAAACTGTCGACTAAGCTGCGACTTGGCTGCCAATCCGAGCGTCGACTTATCTATGGCCAGATGTGAAAGCTGCCCCACAACAAGCACCACACACACACACACACACGCTCCGAGCTCATAAATTAATTGCAAGTGCAGGATCAGGCTGCTTTTTATGGAGGCGACGTCGCGACGTCGTGGCCGCTTAATTGATGTTAGCTTTCCATTTTAGATGGCAGCCAGCAGCCGGCAGCCGGCGAGTGCGTTGCACTTACAGCATCACGCTGCCGCTGACGACCCAATAACCTGCCGCCCATAACGCAACGCAGGCGGCTAGTGTGGGCGTGGCAGCCTAATTGAAGTGCGCTTGTTTTTTATGCTCCGCTCCTCGCTCTTCACTCTTCACTCTCTTGTGTGCATTCTTTTTTGCGTTGCGCGTCTGACGCGTCGTTTGCACAAATTGACAGTAATTAGATTGATTGGCGCTGTTGTTGCTGTCGCTGCAGCGCCATCTAGCGACGGGCAGACATGCAAATTGCGCTGCGCTTTAGCCGGATGGGGGGGCGTGGCAGCTGCCGCCGCCGCTGCGTTGAGCGGCCACTTAATGCTACCTGGCGAAAGTAATTTTCGCTTTTTTGTTGACACTCGCTTTTCACGGCTTTTCTTTGCGCTTTTCTGCTGCTCGCAGCGTTTGCCAGCGCACAATAATTTCATAATTAATTATAATTATTATTGTCTCGGCCTCTTAAATCCTTATCAACGTACGACACGTGAAAGTTTTTATTAATTTAACAACATTTCTGCCGCTCCTCTATTTCGCAGCCAGCTGACGACGCACAGGTTTTCCCAGCAGCCATTATTTAATTTGCTTTTCATTATAAACTATTTATTTGGATTGTTTTGTGTCTTTTTACGTATTTATAGTTATTCGCTTCGAGGTCACGGCGCCGGCAATGAAACTGTTGTCGCATGCGAGGCGTATTTATTTTTAGCGATGCCAGCAATTAACTAAATATGTCAACTGACTGAAAATATGTGGGAAAATTAATTATTCGATTTATCGAGCAGCCGATAAGTGGCAACTTGTGCTAACAATCAATTGAGTGGTTTGACTTGTTGTTTTTGATCAAATAAAGAGCAAAAAGCGAGCTCGCCAGCAAATCGAGTGTGTGGCATAAACTTGAAATTGTTGTGGCAATCAATTGATGGCTGAAGAGTCCCAAATAAATTGCACTAAATGTGTGGCAAACAGTTTTGAACAGCACTTGAAGAATGTAGTATAATTTAGTTTAAATTCAGGCTTGTGAACTCAAAAGGTTTAGTTAATAAGCTTGCCATATTATACTTGTTTGTATCGCAACCTCTGCTCTTCTTTCTCTAGCTCTCTCTCTCTCGCTTTCGGCTGCATTTGCTGATCGTTTATGTATCTACTCTCCCTCTCTCTCTCACTCTCTCTCTCTCTCTCTCTCTCTCTCTCTCTCTCTCTAAATGTTGATGTAACGATTAAACTTGCTATACGTGCGTATGCTAATTGATATTCCAAGTCATTGCATTGCAATACTCTCATCAATGTTCTTACAGCTCTCTCGCGCTTTTAGTAGTCGATCGTTTGTTGGTCTTCTCTCTCTCTCTCTCTCTCTCTCTCTTTAGCTCAAGCATACTATAACCTGACGTTAAGGCAGATGTAACGAATAAGCTTGCCATACTTGTGTATGTTAATTGATATTCCAATTCATTGCATTGCAATACTCTCTTGTAATTTCTTCCAGCTCTCTCTCAATCTCAGTCGCTAACCGTTTATGTGCCTGCTCTCTCTCTCTCTCTATCTCTCTCTCTATCTCTATCTCGCTGTAGCATATTACAACCTAATGTAAATGTAGGTGCAACAAATAAGCTTGCCATAAATGCGATTCTTAATTGACATTCCAATTCATTTCATCGCAATCTCTGTTCTTGATTTTCTAGCTCCTCTCGCTCTTAGTAGCTGATCGTTTGTGTGTCTGTTCTCTCTCTCTCTCTCTATCTCTATCTCACTATCTCGCTGTAGATGTAACGAATAAACCTGCAATATATGCATAAGTTAATTGATATTCTAATTCGCTCTATCGCAATATTCTCTTTTCTTTTCTTACACCTCTCTATCAGTCTCAGTTGCTGATCATCTATGTGTCTTCTCTCTCTCTTTCTCTCTATCTCGCTCTTGTATATTATATAACATACGTATTATATATAGTTTATAGCCCAATGCAAATGTAGATGCAACAAATAAGGTTGCCATGCATGCGAATCTGAATTGATATTCTAATTCACTGCTTTACAATCTCTGCTCTTTTGTTGCCCTCTCTATTACTCTCAGTAGCTGAGCGTCTATGTGTCTTCTCTCTCTGTCTTTCTCTCTACCTTACTCTACCTTATTATAACCCAATGTAAATGCAGTTGTGACGCATAAACCTGTCATACATTCAATTGTTCATTGATATTCTAATTCGTTATAACGCAATACGCTATTCTCTTTTCCTCCCCTCTCTCTCTCTCTCTCTCTGGCTGATCGTTTAAGCGCCTGCTCTCTCCATCTCGCTCTAGCCTCCAGCTCGCCTATTCGCTGCTGCTGCTTCGCTTTGTCAGCGGCGCGCACTTCACATGGCGTATGCGTAATTGTCTCAATTATTCACCAAAATGAGCCGCCATGTAATGTGCATGTTTGCTTGCCGCTGATTTCATATGCGCCTGTCTTGTCTGCCTCCCCCACTCCCCCACCCACTCCCCCTCCCCACTCCGGTGCTGTTTGCATTTAGAGCGCATTGCACAAATTACATTTGTATGCGTTCTGTGCAGAGCACGCATTGCAATTGCAATCGCTGCATATAAATTGCACCGCAAATGCAAAGCCGCAACAATCGCAAGGCCCCCCTTTGCCCCCTTAGCCGCTCCTCAGTTGGTGTGGCTGGCTGTGCTCGCTGAGTCATTAATGCGCTCGCCTCGATGATGACTATCTTTGCTTATGCATGTCGGCCGACTGGCTGACTGGGTGACTGCCTCAAGACGCCGACAGGAGTCGAGCTGGGCTGTAAGCGATTTCGTATGCTGGCGACGTCATTAGGCGACTTTGACGATTTGCTCGATTTATTAGGAGCTGTGACCTGGGCCAGACCAGACCAGAGCTCGGCCAGCTCGGCAAATACGTGTGTAACGAGCTGCCACTTTTGTTGGTAATTTGTTGCAGGCAACAGTTGCAGGCAGTAATTAAAGCCGCCCAATTGGCATTTGGCATTTAGCTTTGGCTCCAAATCATAACCAAGCCCGCTGCTTGATTTGTGTGGTGTGCTGTTGATTGTTGCGGTTGCAGTTGCAGTTGCAGTTGCACTGAGCTTAGGTCGCTGTGCCGGGAATTTATGCAATGCATTTTAAGCAATTTCCGGTCGGAATTTCAGTGTAAACGCTAATTGGGATTTCGGACAATGTGGGCAGAGTCTTGGAAATGTGGATTAGTCTTGGAAATTACAGTAAGCAAAAATCGTGCCACTCGACAGCTGTGTGTGTGGGTCTCGAATAATACGAAATTACTGGCAAACACTTTGGATAAAGACGCCGATAAGGAACTAAAACAATTTGAACATAAATTGGAAATGCTTGTTTCCAGTTTGACGTCGTCGTGGGAATAGCTGCGATTTATGGCTGCCTCATAATCGCTTTCGTCATCAGCATAAATAATGCACACATACGCGTCACGCCGCATTCAAAAATTAACAAAGAACACACATTTTTTGTAGCTTTATTAATCCCAACTCGAGAGCAAAGTCAACAAGCTGCCAGTCGCTGCTTGTTTTGTGTGGAATTTCGTCATGCGGCATGCGGCATACGGCATATTTAATTCTCGCTGATCTGCCCGACTGTGTGCGGCACTCGCGTCTGTCTTGACCCGCCCTAAGTAGCGTGCCACATATTCCAATTGGCAGCGACGAGTGTACGAGTACGAGTATGCATATTAATTTGTTGTTGCTTGCCACACAGTCGAGGTTCAAGTGGCATGTTCCCTTTGAGTGGCTGGGCCTGAACTTTAGCAATTGAAGGCTCAGCATTCGAATTGTTTTTGCGGCCACCAATAATTGACTCTGTTTTATGTTATTAATTATTTTAATTTGATGTGCAATCAGAGCGACTGCGGCCCTCGTCGAACAATCGAGTTTCATGCGAGTTTAAAACAATCGTAAAAAGTTAATTATTCGACGAGTGCGTCTAGCAATATTTGAAGTAACTTAACGAGGCCATAAGTTATATCATTTTGTTGTGGCATGCGGCTAACCCGCCTGCCCTGCCCCGCCCCCTCTCACCGCCCCGGGACACTTCCCCAAAGAGTTGTTGTAACAAAAAGAGAAATAAAAGTGTAGGAAAATGTTGTTAATTACGTTTTCATACACACGAGAACTAGAACAGTGGCTGCCGGCTGTAACTGGCAACATCACAGTCGCTGCAAAAAGTGTGCGCACGCTCGTCGAGTTTTAAATGTTGAAAATGCTTAAAATGCACAAAAATAGTTTAGCAGAAATGTAAAGCACGCCGCACATATGTTGTTGTTGTTGTTCTTGCTGTTGCTGCCACAGCTCGCGTTGTCGTTGTTGCTGTGGACAACAACATGTTGCCATTCATTGTGCATACAATGAGCGGCAAACACGAGCGGAACACGCATTGCCATTTAACTGCTTGCCTCTTTTTGTGGCCGTTCTTGTTGTTCGTGTTGTTGCTGTTGCTTTGTCTTCAGCATTTGTATTCGCATTTGTATCTGCATCCATAGCTGCAAATGCATCTGTAGCTGTAGCTGTAACTGTATCTGTATCTGTATCTGCATCTGCATCTGTATCCGCTCTCTGCTGTTCTGCTGCCGGCCAAACACACAAAAAATCATGTGTATGCGAGTTACAGATACTGCTGCTGCACAAAACATGCCCCCGGGACAAACGGCACACATCTTCTGGGGGTGGGGGGCGAAGCTCGTGTCCACAAAATTTGCAACTAATTGCAGCTTATCTCTTGCAAAAGAGTAAAAGATTGCGACAGCCGGACTCGGAGCAGTGTGAACACATTCCTGCGAAATTCTATCGATGCATCTGCATGTCTCGCCTTCAGCCTTTTGCTTTGTCCGAAAATTGCCATATCACTTGCAGTGCACAGCACTGAGCACCGCAATTAGTATCTGCCATTTCTATTTATTCATATTTAACGACGCGCTGCAAGTTGCGAACTGAGCCCTTAAGCTATTCGACAGTTGTAATATTAATTACATTTGGATCTGGCAACTCTCAAAGACTCTGCCACCAGTCAAACCCAATCTACAAATGGTCCGTGGGTTTATAAAGAAAACACACACACACACACGCACACGCACACATGCACACACTCAGTGTCTGCTGGTTAGACAAACCGAAACTTTAGCTACAGTTTGCATTGTTTCTAAAGTTTGCCATTTTCGAGCAATTCATTTCTAATTGCTTGTAATTGTCTTCGTCTTTGTCTGCCTGCCTCTGACTCCGTCTTCCCTCTCTCCCTCTCTCTCTCTCTCTCACTTTTGCAATTCGCCACAGCTGGGAGAGACCCAGAGACCTACAAAGCTCAAGAAGGAGAAGCAGCGTGTAATGGCAAATTATGTTGCAATTACAAAAGCACCACAAAAGCAAATGCAAACAAAAAAACAACAACAAATTGAAGCTGGCACATGAGAATTGTGCACATGTCGCTCCCTCTCTCTCGCTCTCTCTCTCGCTCTGCAGTTTTTCTCTAATTGTTTTGTCGTATTTACAAATTTTTACAGATACATTAAAGTAAAGCAAATACCCGCAACGACTACGAAACGAAATAATTGCGAAACGAAAAAAACAAAGAATTACTCTGCAAGAAGTTGAAGTTGAAAGCAAGCTTCACGCTTCAATTTGATTTGCCAGCAAATTGCAGGAAATTGTTAAGAGATCCAAGTCGATTCGAGACTTCACTCGGTTCCACCTTGAGCAGCAATTTAATGGGAGAGAGTGACGCCCACGCGACAGCGCAGCTTCAATTGACAAACGGCAAACATTTTAATGTGCGCCAATTAAAACAAACTCGACACACTCTAAGCTGAATTATTTAGTTACAGTCGCATTTAATATGCACATAACGAAACTTAATTATGCGCTAATAATTGAAGAGTATTTTTTGTATTTGTAATTTGTATTTTAATTATGGAATTGGTTTATTAGTCGATGAACTCGCAGTTGATTTAGTTGCACGACTTGCACGACAAAGTTGGGGGCAATTAATCAAGTTATTGATTCGGCCACAAACAAATTGGAAACTTGCCGCACATGCGACTGACTTAATGTGTTTTAAGGCCCCGTTGAGCTGTCATGTTTGTCTTTGGCCCGCAGCGACAATTTAAGCCAGCTCGCTCGCTCACTCGCTGTGTGGGCGACTCGATTTTTTGGCAGCTGCTAATTGCCGCCCCCCCTCACGTTGCGCGTCAGTAGCAGACAGACAGATACCCTATGACACACTCGAGTCGTGCTGCCTTTGCCTTCCTCCCACCTAGATGACCCCCAACATCTGTTGGTTTTCACCGGCCACGCCCAGAACAGTTCAGGCCCCACCTGCCACCTGCCGCCCCCTCGCTCAGACTTGCACAGTTTCTTGGTCACGTTTTGTGTGTTTTCCGTGGATGTGCTTCCACTTTTTTTTGCTTATAATTAATTCAGCTTTTTAGTTACTTTTATGTTTTCTCATAATTATTATGCAGCGCATTTTCTTTCCTTTTCTTTGCTTTATTGTTATTTCTCTGTATTGCCTGTGTTTTTCTTTTGCCATTTCCCAAACAATTAACTCGCTTTTTCCGCAGAACTTTGCATGTGTTTTCGCCCCGCCAAACAAAATACAAAAATGTTTAAACGATTGAATGACCACATTTAAATCAGCACACAAGCAAACTAAACCAAAAACCAACTCTTTTCTTTGCAGTTGGCCTGGGAAAGCTTTAATTGGGAATTGACCCGAATTCGAGGCTTAACTGTAGTTCTCTGCGTTGCGGCTTTAGCGTGGCCCTGGCTCTGGAATATGTTGAGTCATTGCTGATTCTTGAGTTTCTTCTAATTTCCAGCAAACTGAAATTATTAAAAATGACGCTTGTGTTCGTGCTTCAATCAACAGAGCGCTTTAATGAAAGGTCATCAGTCTGTTGTATTGCATTTATCCGACACTTTTTCATCAGTTGCCTCGCAATCTTTCTCGGTGTCTCGCACTGTGTCTGCTCCTTCTGCTCCATAATGAAGCAAATTGAAAAGTTTTGTTGATTGAAAGCATGGAAATCAATCGATCGCTGCTGTTTGCTGCTGTGCTATGCAAATCGACTAATGAATGGCTTCAACCCATTTCAATCAGCGCCTTGTCAAATCAAAACGGAAATATTTTATAAACATATTCGTAAAAAAGAAGTAAACAGAGGGAAATGAAGGGAATAAGTATTAAAGCAAATTAAATTGAACCACAACTTATTGTCAGTCGTGCTGTTGTTGCTACTGTTGCTGTTGTTGTTATTGTTTCTGTGGGCGTCGTCGCATGCTTCTTGTCAGTCGTCATTGATGGGTAAACAAAGCAGCAGGCAGCTAGAATGCAGCGACAGTCGACAGTTGAGAGTCGAGAGACGACAAACGGCACAAGATGCATAAACAAATGCGGCAACAAAAAGTACAAATAACAAAAGCAGCAGCAGACAGCAACGACAACAACAACGACAACGACAACGATGTGAGCTGAATGTGCAACAGCCGCACACTTGAAGCCACTTGTGAAACAAATGAAACATACCAGCAACCCATCGAGTCTCTGTCGCTCTCTGTCGACAATTCCGGCAGCTCCAGAGCGGAACTGTAAACTGAGGATGCTGCTGAAGCTGGAGAGTGACGTTCGAACGACTGTGATAAGAGTTGGGGCGTGTGCAATGCATACGAGTATTACAGTTACAGTTGCAGTTGCAGTTACACACGTCACTCAGAGTCATCTGCGCGATTGTCACTGCTGCAACACGCCCCCAAACTAAGCGTACGCTGCTTGCCACATGACTAATTAGGGCGTCATACATTTTTGGTTGTTTCGCAAGCGTGTGCCACTTGTCGTTCGAGTGGCATGCCTCAAGAATTCACTTAGTGCGCTTTAATCAATGCATACTTTGTTGCATTGCATTACGCACACGATGATGCACAAAGGGCTGATCGTGCAACGGCAGCTGGAAGCTGCCACACTATCTCCACTCGCTGTTTATGCTTCGCTACAGAAAACATTTGCCCCTGATAGGTGCTCGATTTATGGGGCGGGTACAATCTGTTCAATTTAATCCCAGCATCGACACATGGCAACATGCGGCAGGGGGAGGCATAAGTGGAATAAGCAAAGAGCAATGCTGCAGGCAGTCGTTGAAGACCGAAAGCTGTTTCGAAGTGTTGTCGCTGAAATTATAGTTTAAGAAGAGCACTTCATCAAGCTGCATAATGAAAACTGGTCAATTGTGGGCAACGACAACCACAATTGCAAACAGAACAACTATTGTTTGCATTTGAAATTGTATTAATTGGGAATTACATCCAGCAATTATTGCAGCATGCAACACACACACAGACACACAGACAACTGTCAGACCAAACCACAAGCCACAGCAAGAAGTGGGTGGTGAGGTAAACAAAGGGGGAGGGTCGAAAAATATCCGTATCAAGAATCAATTTCGATTGGCCCGACATGTTTCCGTAGTATTTGTGTTAGATTTTTATGTGATTTTAATGGGAAATAAAAATGAAATCATGTGTGCAACAGATTGTGGTTGCAGATTCAACCGGACAACAACAACAACAACGGGGACGACGGGGATAGTGGTCAATAGGTTGTTGTGTCACATGTGGATATGCATGTTATAATGCATGAGAGCCAAATAAACAACACACGCAAACACACGACACAAAGAAAAAACATGGCAACATTTTGCGGATTTGAAGCGCACCACAAAACATTTGATTTCATTTTGGGCTCCCCTTCTCCCCCGCCCCCGCAACGCGTGGCAAGTCAATTGATTTCAGCTGCCCGCTCTCCTCTGACAACGCATGATAACTGTTCGAAATTCAATTAGTTGACTTTCGGTAGATTTATTTTAGTCGGCACACTGGATTGTTATAGTTTTTGAAGTGGCTCTGCTTGGGCAACTTAATTGAATTGAACTCGAGCCGAGTTCGCACTGTGTGTTAAAGTTATGCGGGGCGGCGGCGACGCAGACACGCCCACTGGCAACGGAACGTAACGTTATTGCCATGGCAATATGCATATAGAGTATATGAAGCGGGCCCATACTTAAAGCCGCAATCATTTTGGCCATATCAAAGCAAAACCCAAAAACCGCAGAGGAAAAAAGCCAATAAGGAGAAAAAAAAGCGGAGCAACAAAACGAAAACAAAAGCCGGAAAACAATTTGACGGCTCGACGCAGCGCACGGCATCAGAGCGGCGACGGGGGGAGGGGGGACACACACACACGCAATCACAGGCAAGTTCAAGCGAGGCCAATGACATCTGCGCCATTGATTGCAGTTGATTGTAATCGGCTTGCGATTGCCCTGCACTTGTTAGACACGTGCTGCATCGCAGCCGTGCCACGTTCTATTTTGGGGCAGCAACAGCGCTGCTGCAGTTTGTCAGCCGTGTTTCCTGCAAATGAACGAGTTCAAGGTGTTTACTGGAAGACATTTGATGCTTTATGACCTTTGCCCCGCCCGGCTGCAGCGTTGCCGCGTCTGTTTTGCTTTAATTATGAACGTGCCTCTGTTGATCTTCACTGCCCCTCCCTCCGCCCACGCTCTTACACAGTCTGTTTACATTGCGCACTGCGGGGCGTTGAGCAGTTGGCCAGTGTTGCCGTGCCGCACAACGTAAACAAATGCGGGCGACGCGCACTTAACGCCGTTCCAATGCCGAAACGTTCCCCGTTCCAGCTGTCAGCAGGCCGCACATTTGTGCACAGCCAAAGCTGTGAACGCCAACAACTTAAGCAGCAATCAGACAATGAAATGAGGGAAAAATGATGCCGAAAATGCAGCAAAGCGTAAACTTTTCTTTGCGTTTCGCTTTTGTTTACGAAATTTGCTTCCGTTTTGACGTTTCGAGTGTTTCGAAAATTGTTTACAATTTGACGTCGCGTCGTCGACGACGACGACAAACAATTTTCCCGCCAACTTTCCTTTTGTTTTTCCCCCGTGTGCGTGGCATCTCTTAATTGCCTCGACTTCGTCGGCATTTTGTGGCGTTTCTCTTGAATTGACAACGGCACAAGGCCCACGTCTCCTCGCTGCCCCTGCCACTATTCCCGCTTGCAGGTGATAATTCTTTTTTAATAGTTTTCCGGTAGCGCACCAACAAGTGACATTTATTGGGCGAGCGAGCGAGGCGTGCCTCGCATAGAAATTCCTTCTCGAGCAGCGCACAAGATTTGTGAACAACTTTCGCTTGGACGGGTTCCCTGCAGATAAATTAATTCTACGACAGCTCTTACGCTCTTCCCAACGCATCGTGTGCGCCTCTTAAAAGTTCATTTGGGTTGACGAGTTGCGCTTTTTGTTTACCTGCAAGAAAATAGAGCACAAAGTTGAGGCATTAGTTCAGTTGTTCGAATCATCGGGAGAGCCAAATACATTAGCTTAATCGAAAGAAATTTCAAATATATTTCTAAAGAAAAAATACCAAATTCGAGCAGAACATTTTCTAGATATTTGCAGATTTCATACGGCATTTAATTATTATACAGTCACTTTAATCTGCCTACTTGTTGTAGTTGCAAATTTTCTAGTGCTAAATTGAGCCATTAGTTCAGTTGTTCGAATGATCGGGAGAGCGAAACATAGAGAAGTATTTCTAAAGGCAAAAAAATACGATATCCAAGCAGTTCTATTGCTAAACTATTGAGGATTTAATACAACATTTAAGTATTGCGCACTTTAATCTGGCTACTTGTTGTAGTTGCAAATTTTCTAGCTCTAAATTGAGGCATTAGTTCAGTGGTTGGACTGTTTTGGATAGCGAAATATAGAAATGAAAAGTATTTCTGAAGAAAAAATACCAAATTCGCGCAATTTACTTGCTAAACTTTTACAGATTTCATACGCAATTAAATTTATTGCGCTGCTATAATTTAATTTGGCTTTTATTAGTGGTACTTGCAAATTTTCTAGTTATTAATTCAGTTGCTGGAGTGCTTTGAAGAGCGAAATACCTCAGCTTAAACAAAAGAAATTTAAAACCTATTTCTAAAGAAATTATACGAAATTCAAGCAGTTGAATTGCTCAACTTGTAAAGATTTCATAAGGCATCACTTTTTTATGCGTTAAATATTAAAGCATTGATTCATTTGAAGTGTACTCGTTGTACTTTTGAATATTCTATGTGTGTTGTTAAAGCTGTGCGCCTAAAATATTCCAATTTCCATGTGGACATTGGGCAAATCCCTGGCAGTGGTGTTTGGTTTAATCTTGCACCTCGTGTTTGCCGAAATTACAGTCAACGCCAATGGTTTTTTGGCAAACACTAATAAGTAACACTCGAATTGCAACACCCATGCAGTCGCAACTGCTGCAGCAACAGCAGCCTAGCCATTTAGTTGGCCAACCAGCTACATTATATCATTAAATGCCAGCACACAACACTCGAATGTCCCCAGCTCATTTATGGCCCGAAATTGGTAAAACCAGCAGCTGACAGACAGACGGATGGACGGACGGACGGATGGAGGGAGAGACGGGCAGAGGCAGAGACAGACAGCCTTCTGTTAAGCCACCCACTGTGGGAAGCCTGGAAGCTGGCAGGCACTTTCACACTTGTCGCATATACTCGTATATATAGACGGAAGCCGGATAGCTCTAACGGGTTATTTATGGCGCATTTGCTGCCAAAATTCTGGGCTTAAATGTGCCACAAATTTTATGCAGCACGGCACGAATCGAGAGCGTCAACAGCGATGACGGCGACGACGACGCAGCCCGAAAAATTGCTCATTTGAATATTCAGTTTAATTAGAGACAAACTAAGCGGGGTCAAAGCGGCGGCAGGGGCATGAATCATGTTCAATTAGAGCAATTGAACCGTGGCCGGCACTCGAACGTATTCATAACTGTCGCTCGACTATCGCGTTGGGCGATGAGTCAGGCGATAAATACTCGTTCGTTTTATTCATTGCATTCATTCATAAAAATGCCAGCACATACACAACAAATTTCAATGTCAGTGGACTACGAAAGCGTTTGCAAATCAAATTACTATTTTCTCCAGCACGAAGGGAACGGGGGCAGTTGCAATTGCGCAATTTGCATGCGGTCGCAATTAAAGCGGCGATTACTCGAATTACTTGGAAAGCCAGCTAATTTCGGTGCAAAAGCCTCACTCAGAGGCGACCCAATTTGAATGGCCCAAACTAACGACCACAATATTTATTATTTTTATGGCGGCAACTATGCGCGAGAAAGAGAACCGCGCAAAGCCAAGAAAACCGCCGAATCAAAAAGCAACAGCAATAAATACTATGCGGAGAGCGAAATGCCAAAAAGAAGAAAAACGTCAGGCGGCCACTTGCAGAACTCGTTTCGGGGCAAGACGCGAACGTCAAGTCAGTCGCTTTATGGGCAATGGCAACCGTTAAATTGGACTTGTTGTTGCTGTTGTTGTCGTCGCATTTTTATCGCTGACAAAAAGGTTTTACTTGACCCACTCAAGTGGGCCGGGCAAAGCGGCCAAAGTGGGTCGCCAATCGTCGCTGTTGTTGTTGTTGCTGCTGCTAAACTTTAAGCGGCGCACTGCAGCACGCTTAAGTGCAACCAAATCGAATTTAGATACTTAGCAGCATTCGCCGAGGGCCGCTTTGCACTCACACTCGCCTGCTAGCTTCCCATCTATGCTCAATCGTGGCCCAGAGCGACCTCTCACTTTATGCGATTTTAAGTTAGTTAAGCGGCAAAGTTGTAAACCATTTGCTCGCTGTTGAATGTTTGCCGTTGTTGCTGTTGTTGTTGTTGCTCAAGTCGCTGACTCGACTCGAGTTTCAACTGTGTTTGTGTGTGCAACTTGTGGAGTGCATAAATTGCAACACTGTTCGCTGTTGCCGCAGACCCCAACCCGAACCCCAAACGGGCATGCAAAAGGGAAAGGTGGCAAACAGAGTGAAATGTCTAAAAATGTTTATTTAATGGCTGCTTTTATGCCTTGCAGCCATTAAAAAATATGTAAACGGCATTTAAGCAAGCAAAATAGAATTTAAATAAGTGAGCAAAGTCGGGTTTCACAAATCTCTTTTAAGAAAGGCTAAGCGCATCATTTATATCGAATAATAATATACTTGTAGAATAGAGCATTTCTATTTCTGCGCTTATCTGGCGCACGTTTTCAAAGAAATTGAAATTGAATTCTTTTACTTCAGCACTACTTCCCTTCTTTGCTTCCGATATCAGTCCACTCACATTCTCGGCTATATCGCAGCGAACGTGCGAGAATTACAGCCGTAAGTCGAGTATAGCTCAACACTCGCACATGGTTTCCTATAGTTACTTTATCACTGACAATATTGCAGCCTACGAAGAGCTGAATCATTTACTATTATTGTCTCCAATATGTGTATACATATATATACATGATTTTAAACTTTCAATAAAATAATATGGCATACGAAGAACTCTTTTACTACTGAAAACTGTTGGCATTCTCTTCTTTTATAAAAAACTATTTACGATCAGAGCAATAATGCAGCATTTAAAGTTCTCTATCATTTACTACTGTCTCCACCAAAAACTAGCTGATGACATTCTTTGTCCTTTACAAGAAACTATGTACTATCAATGAAATAATGCGGCAAATAAAGTGCTCTATCATCTACTATTGCCTTCAATATATATACATATATATATTCTTTCAAACTTTCAATGATATAATGCAACATATGGAGAGCTATATCATTGACGATTGTCTCCAATATTGTATGCTTTCTAACTAGAGAAAACCAACTGATGGATCTATCGATCAACTAAAAGTCAATGATATAATGCGGCATTTGAAGAGCTCTATCATTTACTATTTACTATATGCTCCCATATTGCACTCTTTCAAACTACTAAAAACTAGTCAATGTCATTCTCAGTCTTTTACAGAAAACCATGTTAGATTAATGAAGAGTAATGCGGCTTCTGAAGAGCTCTATTATTTGCTATTGCCTCTATTATAAATATTCTTTCAAATGTGTTTTTATAAGAAACTATGTACGATCAGTGGAATAAAGCAGCATATGAAGTGCTCTACTATTTGCTTCCAATATTGTATTCTTTCTAATTAGGATTTACCGATCAACTGATGGTCAATGAAATAATGCAACATATGGAGAAACCATGTTAGATTAATGAAGAGTAATGCGGCTTCTGAAGAGCTCTACCATTTACCATTGCCTCCACTGTAAATATTCTTTCAAACTACCTAAAACTGATGGCATTTTCGATTAATGAAATAATGTGGCATGTGAAAAGCTATCATTGACTATTACCTGCAATATTGCACTCTTTCAGACTAATGAAATAATGCAGATCTCTTTTAGTTTCTATTGCCTCTAATATTGCATTCTTTCAAACTACCAAAAACTAACTGCTGGCATTCTCGCCCTTTTTGGCATGACTTAATTAGCATTGAATTGAGTTGGCCGCATTCCGTTTGAAATTCGCGAATAATGCACAATCGCAGTGTGCAATAATGTTAATTTATGGAGAATTTACAACAATTATTGATTGGCGAAATATGCAAAACCGCCTCCGCCCACGCCCACGCCCCCGCCACCACACGTTGAGGTAATGACAGCATTTGGGGCTGAAAACAATGCGTATCGCGCATGTTGCTGTAGATAGTCTCAATAATTTGATTATGAAATCATTTCTCAATTATTACGGACACATTGGACTAGCTAAATTCATTTCGTTATCAATTATGTAATAAAAATAAGTGTAATTATTGTTATTGGATGTGCAGCGTTTGCATTAAATATCAGCCAAATTTTGTGCAGTAGCCGAACAAACAATTAGCAACAAAATGCTATCGAAAACAAAAGATTTTAATTAGCTGCTGTGGCGGACATGACTGACCCACAGATGCTCTGCACTTTTCCCAATTCTAAAATATGTTCCAGCATACCCGATGACGCATTTGGCTAATCAATCGCCATAAAAATCACGTTCTAATTAAATGTCGTCATTTGGACGCAATTAAATTTCATATTTTGGCCATCGAATGGTTTGCAAAGCGCCGCCGGGCAAATCGCTTTAGTTGCGCGTAATTTTGGTGTATTTAATGTATTTAATTAGTAAACATTTTAATTACTTTTATTTACGGCAAGCGCCCACTCTTTCGCCGACTCGCTCGGAGTGCTGTTGTAAAAACGCTGTAAACGATTTGCTTGCTTTATTTGTTTGCTCAATTATGCGTTTTGTCAATTCATTAAAATTTCCATTTAGTATGTTTATGTAATTTTATGGCATTTAATAACAGAGTCATGCTCGAAACTTCTCACTGCTGACTGCTGTTATTTCTTTCGCCCCTCATACTCGTAGCTCTATCTGTAGTCGTAGTTGTAGCTGTATCTGTATCTGTAACTGTGGCTGTATCTGTATCTGTGACTGCGTCTGTGTCGTTGAGGTGAAAGTTTTTCTCTGTTTTGTGTTTTGATTGTTGTTGGCAGTTGTCGGTGCGCATTATGTGTTTGCTACTTTTAGCTGTGTGCCTTTTTGTGTTAATTTTTGTGCTTTTAATTACTTAATTTAATGCGGAAATTAAAACGATGAAAAAACAGCTGTGAAATTGAGAGAATGACCAACCACGCACAGCTGCGATTCTCTGCAGTGAAAGTGTTTGCAACACCAAGCAGGCTGCTCAATTTGCAGGCACTGTAAGAACCTGCGACTAGTCGATGTATCATATCATGAGGCCCCGCCTTGCTAGTTTCGCCTGTCAGCTTTCAATTTGGAATTTTGTACTATTTTAGCTGCAAAATTTTGTAGTTGGCAACACGATGTGGTCGTCGACTGATAAACTTCTAGCGCATAGTTAAACGCTATCAGCAGAAATGACTTGGCTGGCCTCTAAGCACAAAGCATTGTTCATTGCGCGATAAGGTAAGCGAGTATGGGCCAGACAACTTTCAGTTGTAGCCGGTTCATCGTGAAGGGGGAAAGAGTACAAAATAAATAAAAGTAAACAACAAACAAGCCCTGCAACAGCGTCGTAAAGTGAAAAACTTTCTTGCCTGACTCAGCCACGCACTGGCTCGCTTAGAAAGTAATTACATAAAAAATACAGCAACTAACTGGGCATAAAAAATATGTCTATGGCCCTGGCCCGGACCGAAAGCGACTCAAAACTATCTCACACTCGATGTGCGTGCATCGTGAAATTTATTTAAATTTAATTTTAATTCTATGTACACTTCGCTTCTTGTTTTTGTTGGCCTACACAGCAGTTCGCTTACTGGGGCCCGTTTAAGGTTGTAATACGCGGCATTTAGGCGGAACTTTTGTTTTACGACCGCCAGCTTTTCACTCGGACTCGCGTCCAATGCTGCCGGAGTGGACAGAGTTGGATGTGGAACCTTGAAGCTTCTGGCATTTGCATTTGAATTACTCTGGACTTGTCACGCACATCAAAACAAGAAACAGCAACAGAAACAGAAACTGAAACAGCAGAAATGAAAAGAAATTTCGCCATAGGCTTCTGTTTATTGCGCTGGCTAACATCAAGCGATGAATGGCTGGCCTAATTTGCATAACATAAAGATATCGTCGCATTACAATACTACATGCTTCTGCTTTCCATTTTTAAGCACAATTATGGCGCTTTATTTGCGGAAATTTTGCCATATTCGCAACGAAATTGTAAGCATATCGAGAGAAGTAGTAGTAGTAGTAGTAGTAGTAATAGTAGTAGTAATAATAGTAGTAGTAATAGTATTAGTAGTAGTAATAGTAGTAGTAGTAGTAGTAATAGTATTAGTAGTAGTAGTAGTCCTAGTAGTAGTAATAGTAGTAGTAGTAGTCCTAGTAGTAGTAATAGTAGTAGTAGTATAAATAATAGTAGTAATTGTAGTAGCAGTAGTAGTAGTAGATATAATAGTAGTTCTTGTAGTAGTAGTACTCGTAGGAGTAGTAGTAGTGGTAATAGTAGTAGTAGTAGATATAGATATAATAGTAGTAGTTGTATTAGTAGTAGTAGTAGTTATCGTAGAAATAATAGTAGTAGTTGTAGTAATTCTAGTACTAGCAGGTGTAGTAATACTAGCAGTAGTTGTAGTCGTAATAGTACTTTTAGTAGTAGTAGTAGTACTAGCAGTAGTAGTAATACAAGTAGTAATAGTAGTAGTAGTTTCCGTAGTCTAATCGAATCATGCTCTAGCTGCTGCCAGATTGACGCAATTAGTTGAAGTCTCCTTCCGTCATTTCATTATGACTCTAGCTCAACTCATTATTTCGCACAGTTTTCGCATAGCTGATTGTGCATGCAAAGTGGGGGGCGATAATATGCAGACATCAATTCTAATTCGAGGCAAACTCGTAGACAGACATTTGGCTAATGAACAACTGGCCAGTTAAACTGTAACGACTCCTGTCTGCTGCTGCTGCCACTGCTGCTGCTGCGGCAGGCTGACAACTGTTCTGTGGCACGAACCTGGCACATTTGTCAAATTAAACATCGGCCCTCGGTCTCGAGACTGAGATTGCAGCCATGATTGGCGTGCCAGGAGGCGGTCTGCCACAGCCAGGGCTGCACTGCCTCTGCCACTGTCGAGTGTTAAATTGTCAATTTTTCGTGTGGCCCGCACAATTGGCCCATAACGAGCTGCTGTCATGGCAGTCGCTTTAATTGCCGGACAAACAACGATCCACTGCAATTTGGACATTGAAAAGGACCACTTAATTATTATGTGCAAGCGTTATTCGGGTTTGTTCCACAAACTGCCAAGTGTCAACATTAGACGAAGACGAGAAACCAACTGAAGAACTCAAAATGGGTTACATGCCTGTTAATGAACAGAAATAACAATAACAAGTGTGCGCGTGTGTGTGAGGCGGCTGTCCAAACTGAAATCGACTCCCTGATGGTCTCTGCTTTCTTTGTGTGGCGACTCCCTGGGTTGCTGTTTCGAAAAAGTCACACAACTGAGTTGCAACGCAAACAGAAGCGAAAAAAGTTGTACAAATACACAACGTGCTAGCAATACAAATACAAATAATTAACTTTTAACAATTCCCTCGCATTCGCTCACTCGCTCTCTCGCTTGCTCTCGCTCTCGCTCTCTCGTGGGCTACACCCATTGAATAAACAAAACAAGAAGTGAGTAACAAACAACACACGAAATTATATACGAAATGGGGGGCAATAATATAGAACAACGACAACAACAGCTATTGTGAGAGCCATAACAGTTAAAAATATTAACACCGACACACACACACACGCAGAGAGAGAGAGACACACGCTTGGCCGCACTTAGTGTGGCAATCATTGCGCATGTGTGCGTGGCTCGCTTTTTACGCTTGGCAGAGAGCAACAAACTGAGCTGCTTCGAGCGCAAGAACAACACGAAAAGTACTATTAACCACATTTTGTGGCAAATTAAAAAAATTATACAAAAAACGCATAGCAATGTTGAGAAATAAAACAACAAGAACAACAACGACGACGACGACGATGACGACGACACGTAGAAGAAGAAGCAGAGGCGAGGAACAAGCGGCAAGTTTTAATGAACAAAAATGGAAACTAGTCGAGAAGAATTGTAGAACCGGTTCGTGAGCAACAACTTTGCAGCTACCAATACACAAAGTATCTCTGTGTGTCTGTGTGTGTGTATCTATAAGCTACAGAAAAGTTTAGCATTTAGATATGAAAGATAGCAGCTGCGTTTTGTGGGGCTTTGCTCATGTACAAGTTGTAAACATGTGCTTGGGTGAGGCTACAAAAAATATTGCTCACACACAGCCACACACACACACACACACATACAATATATAGTATAAACAACAAACGAGAAGAAACGAAATGTAAGAGAAAAAAAAGAGGAAAGTAAAGAAAAGAAAAGAATATGCCATATATTCACACACAGCTCACAGCTCACATGCCATAAGTCTTTGAACTTTGAGCTGGCGAGATCTGAGCCAAGCCAAGCTACGCCTAACTTGGCCGGTTGGCAACAACTCCACCAAGCTGAGCTACAAGCTCTCCAAGCACTCGCAATGCGGGCTTGAGAACAAGTACGGGCCGAACTCTGGCGTATAATTAAATAATTAGAAGGAAAAAAGCGACGCGGCTATAAATAGCTGCAACTCTTAGAGTTGAGCTTAAATAATTCACTAAATAGCATATATGATTGAACATTGATATTAGGCGTTTTTACAAACTGTGCAATTTGCTATCTTGTTCAGTCTGCAACACGCGTTTTTTTTTTGCGAACTTCGTTAAAAATGTGAAAGTCCCTTTAGTTGTTTTTGCAGACTCATTATCCCTGTCATTCAGGATGCGTTGTGATTTGGTGGCCTTATTATTATAATTATAATGGCGAGCGCGCCATGCGCATTATTTTCAATTATTTCGCGGCTCTAATGCAGCTGCTGAAGATTGCAGGGAATCGGGGAATCTGGCAAATGCGAATTTAATTAAAACTGCACATTTAATTATGTTGTGCGGCATATGCCAAAAATGCACAAATACGCCAAATTCGAGCAAATAATAATATGCATAATAATAATAATGTTACACAACCGTTTCCCCCATTTCGGGCAGCCCGTCAATTGAGTGAGCAAGTCAGTCATTATTCCATTTTTCCCTGGCATATGTGTGTTTGATTAAATTTTAATCAGACTGACATGGCACAATAGCACTTTGGCAAGTATTTATCAAGTGGCAGTCGCATGCGAGTGTGTCCAACAATTTTGTGGTTTATTAAAGTTTAATTGCATTTTTGGGCCCATAGCTTTGGTTTCGCTTTTCGGTTGCCCAAATGCTGCCAATTCAGTCAGTCCAGTGGCCAACCACAGGCAAATTATTTGCATTTCTAATTAGCAGCAGCAGCAGCAGCACTCTCAAGTCCTAGTGCCATAACGCATCGATTCCCCCCACTGGCCACCTGTGAATTGTGGCCCGTAAATATGACAGCAGCATTTTATCAGCAACCTGCCACAGCGACTGCGCATGTATTGGTTACAGCGAGTTGTTGATACTGATAAGACTCTACGAGACTGGCAGAATTCTTATCTAATCGCAGTGCCCCGCTGCGACGACACAACAAAATCAATACACACACATTATGTTTGTGTGTTTGGCCCAAAAACGAGAATGGAAATTACAAAGTGGCGCACAGGTGCACTGCGTTATCAGGCAAACGTGGCCCAAATCAGAGCCAAAACAAAATAGCACAAACAAACACAACTCGACGAATCGCTTTTGTGAACAATTCAAGCAATGACTGCGACTGCATCCAGCTGATGGGGCTTTAGTCTGTTAGCCTGGCCAAATTGGAAAATGCTTTGCTGCTGCGTGACTAATTACTGTGTGCGACTTGCACAGAATCGAATATGAGTGCTTATGAATCATGCAACGCGTAGTGCGACTACTCAAATAATAATTGCAATTATTGTGCTTATCGGGCGAGTGTATATAATAGATGTAGAAATAGCCCAGAATCGATTTTGAGATGAGTAACAATCAGGTCAAGCGTGGAGAGCGAAAATATTTATTAAGCAAGGAAGCAACTCAATCGCTCACTGATTAGCCATCTAAGAAATGTGTGGCGATACTGCTTTGAGTTGAGCTTGAACTGTGAATGGCATGAATCACACGAGAGCAATATAGATATTGAAAATTAAATATAATAGAGTGTAAAGAGTCTCTCAGCAACACAATTGTTCTGTGAGTCATGCTGAGCATGTATCTGCTTTACGTAGTTTTGTCACATTGCTGCAAATTACTCACAGAATTGGCCATAAAACTAGACGAAGCCATAGAAAAAACTGTGAATCAGGCGGCTACTAAAGACGCTTCCTGCCCCACTCGAAACTGGGCAAAAAATCAGCTAAGTAAACTTGGCAAAAACAGAAGAGCATCGAAGTTAAGCGCAGCTGGAAGTTGTCCAACTGCAGCTCTGACTGCCATCACCTGTTCCCTGGCAAACTTAGACAAGGAGACTAGTTGTGCTAGTTGAGGCTCATCATATTCCAAGTACTGCTACTTGGGACGTGCCCCTGAAGCACAGACAATGCGCACAAATCGATCAAAACTTTGCCGCTGTCAATTGTAAACTGTAAACTGTTGGAGCAGGAGGGGGAGGGGCAGAAAAGTTGCATATAAGCTGCAAGTTTTCTTCAGACTTACGTATTTTTCGGGGGGCTCTTGGGGAGTCGTGTCTGCTATTATATTTAATTTGCCTGGCATACGCTTTGTCAATATCGCACCACGTTCTCGTTCTGCTTTAACTCGCCCCTGCCCCCCCCCCCCCCCTCTCTCAGTGTCTCTTTGGGCTGTTGCCCAACGATCTGCGTGCGCTTTTTGCCCGAAATTCCAACATGGCCCAGAGCGCTGCCAACTTCCTGCGCAAACACACGCACACTGTAACAGTGACACACAAAATGCAGCATTTTATGCATGCAAAAACTTGTCTCCACTGCTGTCGCTATTGTTATTGTTGCTGTTGTTGTTGCTGCTGGAGCTTGTTGTTGACGTTGTTCAGTCATTTTTCAGCAAATTAGTCATGAAGTTGTCTATTTTATTTGTCAACAACTCGAACAATGCAACAATCATTGTGCGCTACGAAAATGTGCCGCTAATGCGCTCAGAGTGTCAGCAAAATGCCCAAAGCAAACAGCCAATATAATCTGCAATTTGTTTTCAAGAACTCAACACACAAATACAGCGAGAGAGAGAATCGATAGCGAAATCGAGAGCAGAGTAGCAAAAAATGGCAAGCAATTAAAAAGCGGAAATTGAATAAAAGCCAACAGGCAAAAGAAACTGCGATAAACAGCGAGAACAAAGAGCACGACGTGCAGTAGATGAACACCATTTAACAAGCCCATTCACCTTAGACTCGCTTCGGGCCACGTTTCGTTTTCAGCTTCGTTCTCAGCTACAGTTTCAGTTTCAGTTACAAAAATCCTGCCCTGCTTTTTTTTTGGGACTCCAATCCAAATGCGCTGGGCACAAAGCAAACGAAACGAAACGAAACGAAATGACGACGTTATGAATATGAATGAGCAGGATTCCCGCTCATCTCCCTCCGCTCCTCCGTCCCGCGTCTGCTGTGCTCAGTTTTTGTCTTTATGCTCGGCATGCACATGCAATTACCATAGGTAGAAATACTAAAGGAATACAGAACGAACAACATAAGTATCTGCAAACTATGCGATACTCTAAACATCGCAATCAAGCCGAGCAACTCGCACACGGCCACCAAATGACGACGCTCAACAAATATTAGCTACAAGTTGTATACTTCGATTTCAATTTCATTTCCGTTAAGTTATTGATAATTACAAGAATTGCTAAAATTGTACAAAATCATTGAAAGTAGTTGCAAGTTACTTAAAATATTCTTCATGAAAATATTAAATATTTATAGATAGCTGAGAACATTAATTCCATATTAAAAGCAATTATTTAATGTTTCTATAACCTCTATATTATTTCAACAAAATTGTGATAAGATTTACAGAATTGTATTAATATAAAAAACATTTATTTACTATTTTTACAACTTCAATATTATGTTGTTTTTCTTTTATTGTATTTTGAATATTATTTTGATATTTGCTTTATGCTTTTTGGAATTTTATTGTTTATTAAGTATTGTTTTCTTGTGAATTGTCGCATTTTGCCCGCTTACTATGCCAACTGTCCCACTGTATTGCTTGAAAAACAAATATTTACTACATCAAAACAGTTTGTTTCTTGAATTAAAAAAACGTGTAGATAACTTCGAATTTTAGTTAAATATTTGCAATATGAAATAACTATTTTAATATTCTCACTTTCTGCCTGCTCACTGTGCTAACAACCCGACTAAATATTCTTAAGAACAATTTGAACTTCCACAATATTGTTTGGCTTTTTTTATTGATTGACTGTCTGTATATTGTTTATCATAGTATTTTCCTATGCTTACTACCCCACTGTACTGCTTGAGCTAGTATATTATCAACAATTATTCACTATCTTAATAGTATTTTGTTTCTTTAATTGTTAAGCTGCATAGACAATTTTGAGTACTATTTAAACATTTGCGATATTGATTGGCTACTTTAATGTTGTTTTCCTCAGTATTCTCACTTTCTAACTACTTATAGTGCTAACTGTGCTTGAATCTGTAGAACACGATTTATTAAAAACAAGTATTGAGGTAGCAATATAATATTTTGTTTCTTCAATTCTAAATATGCGCAATCTAGATTTTAATTGAAATATTTGCGTTCAATCAATTGTTTTAAGATTGTTTATTGTGTTCAATATTTCTACCTGCTTATTGTGCAAGCTGTCCCACTGTATTGTTTGAGATATTTGCAACAATTAATTACAATATTATTTAGTTTCTTTTATAGATTGTTTTAATATTCTCACTTTCTAGCTTTGCTTCTTGTGCTAACCGCTCCACTGTAACATATTTCTTGATATGGCATAGCGTATCAGAAACAATCAGTTCAATTGCCATAAATGCAGCTACCAGGGAAGCAAAGAGTTTAGTTTTATCTCTGCTGGCTGCCAAAATCAGTTGGACAGCAAATGTAGTCGAAGGCACTGCGCCAACTTGGATATCAAATTTGTATTCCTTGGGATGCGCCTTTTTGTTGTCCAATTTTATTTATTATAGACAGAGGCGAGTCTCAGCGAGCGAGCGAGAGAGAGAGACAGAGTGAGAGGGAGAGGGAGAGATAGACTGTGCAGTTATGGCCATGTGTAGAGCCTCAATTTGTGGCCATTAAAATGCATAAGCTGTGCGCAGTTTTTGCATTTGACATTTCGGATTTGGACCGCGTGTGTGTGTGTGTGTGTGTGTGTGACATTACTAATACGCCGCGTGTGCTTGGCCATGTCTCTGCAAAATGGCCAGAACTGTGGCGAGTTCAGAGGCGCATTAAACATTTATAATTACACACAAAACAACATCGTCGCCAGGCTGCGCTCTCGCTGATGTGTGTGCGCCGGAGCATGGAGCTGTGCAGAGACAAAAGCAACAACACGGATAGAGACACAAAAAACGAGATGCTTAAGTATTCAGTGTGAAGTGGCGAAGCTGCAGCAGCATCAAGTTGCATTTGCATCCAGCTGCCAGCTGCCAGCTTCGAGCTTCCAGCAGCCGTTGAATCCGAATCTGTTTGCTGCATTTTTGGGCTGGTTTTCAAGGGATTTTTTTTACTTTGCATACATTGGGCGAGGCGAGCGCTTTTGTGGGGCGCCATTTGAAAGGTTCCGCGGCTTAGCATGACGACGAACAAAAAGCGGCTGTCTTAAAGTCACGTCATGCTTCGCATATGTCGGGCGGGGGCGGAGGCTGTAACGAGACAGCCGCCTCATATGCCGCATGCTGTTGCTGTTAATGTTGTTAGGCAGCAGGATAAATAGCACCAGCAGCAGCAGCAGCGCAGCAGCAGCAGCTTCTTTTCAGCTAATGAGAATGGTAGTCGCTCTCTCGCCCTCTCGCCCCCTCTCTCGCTGTCTGTGCTCACAGCACGGCAGCAGAATACTGTGTGGCGTAATAAGAGGCAGATGAAAAAGCAGCATTGAAGGATTTTAATTAAATAGGCTGCTAGGCGCGCCCAAGTTGTAAATTCTCAGTGCGCGCTTTTTTCGCTTAATTGCTAGGACGTATCATGAACACCTTTTCATTGTCGCATAATTCGCTCGAGCATTTCATTAAAGTCGCAATCAGTTTGAAATCTGCAGCAAAGAATGCTCGTCGCAACAAGCGTCTAACTGTGCCCAATTGTGACCCGCGTAAAGGTCACCAGTTTGCTTCGTGTGGCAACAACAGCGTTCGGCTGTGGAGCCTACGAGCATGCGCAGTGCTTGGGAATATCGTGTGCGGAAATTTGCATAAAGAGGTCAAGACAATGCGCAAAAAGAGCGCCAAACTCAGCTGTCAGTCGCAGGCAGCGCACACTTGTATTCAAAGCCACTCAATTGAATGCCCAACTATCGATTAGGCTCCATCAATCAAGTGTAGCGACTAGCCCAGAACAAGTTTTTCCCTCCACAGTGAGGAGACAGAGAAACTCGCTTTGGCAGTGAGCGTCTCAATCAGCGCCTAAAATAAACGCGCCTCGTGATATCATCGCTTACCTGATAAAATGGCTGCCAGAAAGACTAAAATGATCCGTGACATTTTGCTGGTGTTGTTGTGGTCGCTTCTGCCTCTACTTCTTGCGGTGGCTCCTTTAATCCCAAATGTGTGCACTTTGATATTTGACGGTTACTTTTTTTGCCTTTGGCCAAAGGCGCTCGCTCGCTTTGCTTTTGCTTTTTTATTATTACGATGCTGGGGACTTTTTATATATGCTTCTTTTTCTTTTATTATTACATATATATATATATATATATATAAATTTTGCACTCTCGCGTATTTGGCAGAGAGCTTAGTGATTTTGTTGTTTGTTGTCGCTGTTGTTGTTGAGCATAAAATGTGTCGCTTTAGTTGAAGTGGGGGGCACTTTACGGCCGTTGCAGCCTTTGTGTGTGTAGAGATGTGTGTGCTTGGGTATTAGTTGTGTGTGTGTATGTATGTGTGCATATATTTCGAGATGTGTTTACTTTTAGCGCGCACTGTCAAACACAATCTTGCGGCTTTTCACACTTGACTCCACTTTTCGCTGTTGTTTGTAAATAAACGCCCACTGTAAAAGGATTGTTGTCGTTGTCGTTGCTGTTGTTGTTGGTGTTTTTGATTTCTTTACGCGCGCCGAAATCGAGCAGAGACGAAAGACGCAAGTCCGGCTGACTAGCTGCGGGCGAGCAGATACAGTTGACGGCGACTGTGACGGTGACGGTGACTGTGACAGATACACGCACAGTGAGTGCTGTGAGCGAGCGGCCAACACGAAATGACGTTATGAAATTGATGACGATGACGTTGAACGACGTTCAGTTACCGGCTACGGCTCCTCCAACTAACTAACTCACTCACCAACGCACACACAGCACAGGCAAGCAAGCACTCGCACTCACACACGCACGCACACGCAGCGTGGGCGACAGAACGAAATATGCACGAAAAGACCGAAGCGCCAAACGAAACGAGCGTACGTACGTACGAACGAGCAAGCGAACGAACGAACGAACGAACGACGAGCGAGCAGCGCACGAAGCTGGCGATAGGAACGAAGTGCACGAAGTGTGTCGAAGTGAACGACGTACAAAATGCTTTAATTCGGTTGGAGAGCGAACGAAGCGTTGAATGCAACAGTTACCAACAGACTGAGTGTATCTGTGTCTATGAAGTTGCCAAACGGCGGCGACGGCGGCAGCCACGCAGCGGCAGCAGCAGCGACGGCGACGGCGACGGCAACGGCGACAGCGACAGATACACACACACACACACACACAGACAGGCAGGCAGATACACGCGTAGCGTCAGGGGAGACGACTGCACACACATATGCAGCGCACACACATATGCTGTGTGCATGCAGGCAGCGCAGCTCACACAGACAGACGGCAGTATCGGCGTGTTGGCAACATTCGCGCTGGCAACATGCGCAGTAAGCTAGCAACATTTCGTGTTGCGCTGCCCGCATCGCATGTTGGCAGCCGTGTTCTACTTTGTGCTGGGTGGGATGGCGAGAGGGGGATGTGGGGGGCATGCAGCTGGCAGCAGGCAGCAGGCAGTTTGATTTGAATTTGTTTGTCTCTTGTGCATTGGCTGCTGTTTGTTGTTGCCTCGCATTTGTGTGCTGCAGCCGCATTTCTGTCTATTTGTTGCCTGATAATCTCTGGCTTTTGTTTGCCACAGCTCCAGCCCCGTGCCCCGTCTGAACCGTGTGCGTTGCACAGTGGCTTTGCTTTGCCTCGCTCGCCGCAAATACGCTCCCGTCGAAGGTCTCCCGCCTCGGCTCTGTCGTTCAAATAGGCAAATAGCTAACACAAATCGCGACCAGTGCCAAGCCTCAGTGGCCGCTGTTGCACAGTGCCCCGACCCCGATGATTAGCTGCATCACACGCAAGCCCACAAACACACACACAGACACTCAGAGATCTGCGTAAATCAATTATGAGCTGGCATCGAAATATGCATATTGTGTGAGCGAAAAGGTCTCCTGGGTATCTGTGGCGCCACCGATATTTATTATGCCACATAACATATTCATTTTACCGGCAGCCAGAGCAGCAATCGCTGCTGCTTCACTCGCGCTAAACGTGCAACTCACGTGGCCAATAATATTACCCACCTTTTAAATTTAATCAAAGCTTCTATTTTTTCAACAAATGCTCGCTTTGAATGCCCTTTGGCCATATTTTGCATACGCTCAAGCATGCCACCCTGCCACAGCGCATTCCAGGGCCAAAGCATACCCTGCCGCACACGCGCGGCATGCCCCACTGCATAAGCCACTTGTCCCACAAAGCTGCACTTGAAAGCAAAGCATTGATTCGCATTAAATGAAAAACAAACAACGAAAATAAAACTATTTGTCGAGCATGTTGTGCTTGCTTTGTTGCAGTTGCAAAGCCAATCAAAATTTGTATTTTTCCTTCAAGTACTTAATGACATGGTGATGTTTGCAATTCAATTTCAAACTCTAATTCGATTTTTCACAATCAGCTGCCCCATTGAACTGATTCCGAAGCATATAAAGCAGTTTGCTGTGGCCACAAATAAACAATTTTTGACAATGTAGAACATCAAAACATCAACAAGAACTCAAGGTT
The DNA here is from genome assembly GCA_035046165.1 of Drosophila rubida. NCBI lineage: Eukaryota > Metazoa > Arthropoda > Insecta > Diptera > Drosophilidae > Drosophila > Drosophila rubida. Next base: position 12,235,903 of record JAWNOF010000014.1, on the reverse strand, counting down.
AAGCATCTAGTTAAATAATGCAAGTAAATCAAACTCGTTATCAACTAGAATTGAAGAGGCATGAACAGTATTCAATTTGTATAAATTAGAATTTGAAGAGCTCAACTTAAATTGTAAGAAAAGAAGCGAAAAAATAGATTATTAGAAGAGCGAAAGGACACTCGACAATGTAAGGTATAAGAATGTAATATTATATTGATATATTAATGCCAATAATTATTATAATAATGCCCAGAAGAAACCTCAAAAAGGAGTAACTATCAGACAGATTTACAAACAACAAAAACACGCACAACAATTTAAAAGTTATGTCCGCATAAGTGTAAAGATAAAATATTATATTGCCTAATGGAAACCGTCAGCAAAGTGTTTAAAATTTACACATTTACAGAGTTCAAAATAAATCGTAACTATGACGAAGAAAAGCATTGAATATTTATAATATTTATAAGCCACGCAAAAACATTCATTTATATTAATTTCACTTTATAAAGCAATTCGTTTATATTGTCCACATAAGTGTAAGAATAAAATATATTATCTTATTGAAACCCTCAACAATGCAGGGTAATTGTCAGCCCATCAATTAAAGTGTAACAAATTTATACATTTAGAGCTCAAAATAAATCGAACTATAACGAAGAAAGTAATTGAATCAATGGAATAATTATAAGCAACGAAAAACATTCGATTAAATTCATTTCATTCCATAAAACATTTCGTTTATATTATCCACATAAGGATAAAATATCAGATTGTCCAATAGAAACGCTTAGCTGTAAAGGGTAACTGTCAGGAGGTCAATTAAATTGTTCAAAATTAAGTTTACATCGTTCAAAATATATCGTAACTATGATGAAGAAAGTAATTGAATCAGTGGAATATTGATAAACAACAAAAAAATAATATTAATTTATACTCATTTCGTTTTATATAAGTAAAAAATATCATATTATCCAATAGAAATACTCAGCAGTACAGAGTAACTGTGAGGCGTTCAATGAAAGTGCATAAAATAGAGTTTACAGCGTTCAAAACGAATCGTAACTATGACGAAGAAAGTAATTGAATCAGTGGAATATTGATAAACAACAAAAACTTTAATTTATACTCATTTCGTTTTATATAAGTAAAAAATATCATATTATCCAATAGAAATACTCAGCAGTACAGAGTAACTGTGAGGCGTTCAATTAAAGTGCATAAAATAGAGTTCACAGAGTTCAAAACGAATCGTAAGTATGACGAAGAAAGTAATTGAATCAATGGAATATTGATAAACAAGCAGAACAACGAGAGATATTCATTTATATTCATTGCATTGTATAAAACATTTCGTTCTAGAGTAGAGGGTATCTGCGAGGCGGTCAGCTTGGCGCATGCCGAGTCTGGTTACATGTGTGTGTAGTTTCTTTTTTTGGCTGTCGATGCTGCTGCATTTTGCATGCAATAAAAATATCGCATGCTATAAAGAATGTGAACAGTGTGCAGTGCACTGGAAATTGTAAATTCATGTTATAGCCAGGCGGTGGCTCGCTGTGTGTGTGTGTGGGTGGCAGGGGCGGGGCAAGGGGCTGATGACTTGGGCGAGAAACGTCGCAAAATGTAGTCCAGATACGCTCCCGGAGGGGGGGGGGGGCAAGCTGGGGCTAGTTGAGTTGGGAACAGGCAGCATGTGTTTATTGCCAGCAGAAAATGATGATTACACGTAATGTGCAAATGGACGGCGAGTGGGCGGGGGCGGGGGCGCAGTGGGGCGTGTTAAGCCCCGGAAAAGCAGCCGGAAAAACGGCAAGCAGCCGACGAAGCTAACAGCAAGCAGTGGCATCCAATGGACAGCTGCAGGCTGTGGCAGGCGCTGCCAGTGGCATCCTCAGCGCTGCCTGCAACTCGTGCTGCAATTCAATTTTGCGTGTGTGGCTGAGCAACATCAGCAGCAGCAGCAGCAGCAGACTATGATGAGGCATGTGGCAGGCAAACACACATGTACAAAAACAATGTCTGCTGCATGCCCCGCAAAGGATACGCCACCCTCCGAAGACTCAGCAGTGAGCAGCACTTGAGAGTGCAACAAATATCATTTTACTTAATTACTCTGCAATATTTGAGCTGCAATTGAGTTTTAGTTTTCTTTGACTGCCAATGATTTGCTCAACTTTATTCAACTTGTGCATTATTTAAGGAAACCCCGAAAAACATTATTAACTTGTGTGTTGAGCTGTTTAGCATAAATAATACACTGTCTGGCAATCCTTTTAAAGCACGGCTCATCTCATATGCGAGCCTTGAATGGGCACCCATGGAACGCATAAAATATGCGACCCCGACTCAATGTTTTTAGGGTTAAAAGTTGAGCAACTTTGCGCCCTTCGCTGTGTATTAATTTGACTTTCAAACTTTTCCAAATTTAGCGAGAATTTCGCTCCCGAAAAAAGCAGGAAAAATGTATACACATCGAGGCTGGGCAGAAGGAGTCGCCCCCGATCTCCACGCGCCACTCGCCAGTTGCCACTCTCCTCGTGCAACGTGGCAAGTTGTCAACACTGCGTCGTAACCTCAGAGAGTTGAACTGACAATCTGACAAGTCAGTGTGGAATCAAAGTGCATTTGCAGCAGCTCGGTTTCAATTTCAGCTTGCAGCTTGCAACTTGCAGCTTGCAGCTTGCAGCTCGTGCTGTTGTGCTAGCTGATTGCAACTGTCAACGGCACACAGTGCTGTCATATGCATTTTATGCTAAAACGCATGTGGCATCCAATCGTGCCACGCCCCCGTGCGGCCCACACCGAAAAAGCCAAGTCGAAACTCATTATAATTTCATTGCAAGTCATTTCCATAGTGCAGCGTGCTCTATCTCCAACTGGGAGAGGGGCGAGCAGGGGGGTAAACAATAACCTGCAATATAATGAAATGAAAATCGCCTAGAAGCTGCTGGCAAGTACCAGAAACGAGTCGAACAAGTATATAAAGTTACCAAAACATGCAAATTTAGCACGCCAGGCATCCTTGCAACACGCTGCAGACGCGTGGCGAGGGGAGTGCGCGGCGTGTGTGCTGTGGAGGCGGGCAGTGGGCGGGGCCCTGGCCGAGCTGGTCGGCTTGCAGCAGATGAGCGAGTAAAGACCTTGCATTACAATTGAGTTACAGTTGAGTTTGAGTTTTGTGTGTTGCCATTATTACTGCAACGCCAGACACCAACTGTGGCACGCGAGGGCGGTGGTGTGTGCGGGGGCGACTGCGCTCATATTGTGCGAAACAATGAATTTATATTCGTTTTTATTTTGCTTTTCTTTTTTTGTTTTGCAGCACAACAACAAATCGCAGCACTCGAAGGGGAAGGCGGACAGGGAGGGGGGGGGGGTTGCTGCAGCTTTACACACACACACACACACACACATTTGACTTGTTGTCCCCCCCCCACTGCAGCCCCCTTTGACTTTGGCCCGTGGGCCTCTGTCGACTGCGTTGGCTGCAGATTAAACTTCGCTTGTAATGAGAATTTTCTCTTGTTGCTGTTGTTGCTGCTGTTGTTGTTGTTGTTGTGGACGGGCGCAGCGCAGCCGCTGGCAATTTGCATTAAAGCTTTTTTTCACTTTGCTGCCGTTGTTGTTGTTGTTAGAAACGTAACCAACAACGTCAGCACTGGAATCGCACCAAGCTCGTTTCGACATAAGCTCTGGCTTCAAATGCTTTCATCCTCTCCCCCCCTCTACTCCTTTGTTTTTTCGGTTAGTGGCCGCAGGCGTTGGGGGCGTGGCAGGCGCTTATCTCGGGCAAAGTCATTTTAAAGCATAAGCACACATGAAGCAACTCAGAGTCCATTTGATGCCACATCAACTTGAGAGAAATTGTGAATGCAAGCAATAAATAAATAGCGAATAAATAAATAAACTAATGGCAATAGCAGTTCTCTTGATAGTACTAATAGTTGTGCAAATAATTGCCTGTGCTTGACATTGATTATGTGCATATATAGTAACTATACTTTATTGCTATAAACAAACTATCTATGCAGACTTCAAACTATCTATGTACCTCAAACATTCTTGTAATTTCTTTAAGTATCACTTACTAAGTTCTCATCCCTATTGCTCTTCATATTGTTGTCAATTTGAATAGAAATTGTCGTAAATATAGAGCTTACTTAATATAAGCTTATTTCAATGCATTTTTGTGACCACAAGAAACTTCTCTAATCACTTTTTGGCTTATTACTTTAATGTTCTTCAGATTCAATTGCAGTAATTACACAAATTACTTAATTTAAGTTTATTGAAATGCAATTTTGTTGCTACAACAAATTTCTCTCATTAGTTATTGGTTGATTACTTTATATTGTTGTCAGTTGGAATAAGAATTGCAGAAATTATACAGAAACTTTGATATGGCAATATTAATAAGTTTGCAATTCTCTCATCAGCTCTTGGTTGATCACTTTACCCCTAATTCTCTTCATATTTTTGTCACTTGGAATTAGAATTGCAGATATTACAGAGATTCTTTGATGTGGCAATATGAATAAGTTTATTGCAACGCAGTTTTGTTACTAAAATGCAATTCATTCATCAGCTTTTGCTTGATCACTTCCCGCCAAATGCTCTTCATATTTTTGTCATTTGCGGAAATGATATAAATTCTTTGATATGGCAATGCATTTTTATAATCACAGTAAACTTCTCTGATCAGTTACTGGTTGATTCCTTGACCACAAATGCTCTTCACATTGTTGTCAGTTGGAATTTGAATTGTGTCAAGAAAATTAACTTACATGACACCATAAATAAGTTCATGGAAATGCGAGTTTTTGTGGTTACAATTCCCTCACTATTTTGCTGCTGATTGCCTTAAAGTTAGTTAACTATCTATCAATGATCTATTTGAATACGACTCTAAAGTCAAGCAGCACTCAACTAAACTTGCAACATGCAACAATTAGAATTATTTGCCTTTCTATTGAGCTTTTTTCGTTGCCAGTGCAGAGTATTCACTAGTCGCTGTGGATCAGCCGGCACTATTTGGCTGCAGTTCACTTAACAGTTTCTGCTGACAGCGTTCTAAATACCCTCGATTAAGCAGCGCGCCAAACAGGGTATAGAGCGCAGAGTTGGACGCCTGACTTTGGGGCATTGTTAGTGAGACGTGCCGCAGCGTGGAGCGTGCAACATGTTGCGGTTGGCTGACTGCGATTGGGACTGCAGCGCGCATAAATCCAAATGTGCTGCACTTATGACGCATCTGCCTCTCTGTGTGTGTGTGTGTGTGTGTAGCACAACTATTCGCACTCGGAGCGTGGCAGCAAATTGAGATTTATGTGCGAGCGAGCGGCTAGTGCAAAAAGTTGCGCAACCTCAGCCAATTGTATGTGCCACACACTCGCTGTGTCTCTCGCTGTGACCGCTGTGGTGCGGGAATATGGTAAATGGCAACAGCAACTGGCAAAGTTCGCAAAGTTGTCGCCGCTGCAACATTAGCTACGCTCCCCAAGTCCTGCTGTCCAACACGCCCCCCGCCCCCCACTCGCTTCGCCTGCAGCGCTGCAATCTCGGCTTGCGTTTTTGGCATATGTTGCAAAACTTTTCACAGCCAAAAGGTTAAGGGCGCTGGGGATTAAACTGTGTGTGTGTGTGAGTGTGTGTGCTTACTGCACTTTTTGGCAGTTAACAACTAACTTGAGAGCCGGCGAAAGATGCAAAACAAATGTTTGCGTTAGCACATTGAATTGAAAGTTGCGCAACATGTCAATCGAGTTCGTGTTGCTAAGATCGATGTGCTGCTCTGCTCAGCAACATGTTGCCAAGATCACTCACAGTATGTTCAGCAACATGCTGCTAGCGCAGATCAGCGAATTAACAGCGTGCTGTTAAGCTTAACAGCTCTCTCGCGCTCTCGCGTCGTTCCGTTTCCCATGGCGTTCCGCTAGCTTTGGCAATCGTTAACAGCGCGCTGCCTGCTCGCCGCCTGCTCCATTTGTGGACTGTACCTTTTGTACCTGTTGTTCGTCGTTTCGTTGGCTTTTTGAATGCGCTCTGCGCGCGCTTTTGACACACACACAGACACACACACACGTGCACGCAAACTGTATTTATTTGTATCTGTTACGTGGGGCTGTAGTTGTAATTGTATAGGTCGCTTTTGTTTGGTTTGTTTGCGCGCTGGCTGCTGCGCCGCCTCACGTTTTTCTTTCAGCTACAGAGCCACAGCACAGCTTCTTCTTTTGAAGGCAGACGGGCAAAGCGAGCAACGGTCAATGCTTAACCGAAAAACGAGGCAAAAAGACGAAGCGCAGCACAAAAGTAAATAAATAAAAGCGAACGGACAAAAAGGCAACAGAAACAGAAACAGAAACCGAGGCGAGCTGAAACGAATTTCAACTGTGTGCGGCAGCGAAGCCAAGCCAAGCCAAGCCAAGCCGAGAGCAGCATCGCTTTTTATTTATTTACTGTGTTTACTGCGTTTACTCTCCTTTTCTGCTGCTACGTGCACGCAGAGCTCCCCCTAGCGGCCCCTCGTGTCCCCCTCTGTCCACATACGCGACGTTTGTTGGCTGGCTCCACGCTAGATTAGATACAGATACACAAATTCGAATTCAATTGCTTTGCTTTGCTGTCGTTCTGCTTCTTGCCTTCCACTCCCCCCCCCCCCCCCTCACCATTCTCTAGTCCCCACTCGAGATTCGGTTTTCGTGCGCCGGAACTGGACGCTTTATTTTGGGCGCTAAGAAAAAGGTCAAATCATTTTTACGGCCAGCTTTAACTGTCATTGTATGTGGCTTGCGTGCGCCTCTTGACCCGGCCAATTGCAGCTGGCCAGCGGCTAATACGCGCTTAAGTGCTGTACTAAAATGGAATACATGTTGCATTATAATTACATCTAGCGAGCTCCGCCAACAAACGCCAACTCAAAAGCCGCTCGAGGCCCCAAAAAAAAACAACGCGAAACTCTCGCATGTTGATTCAAGGCTAAGGACAGAGAAAGAGACTGAGAGAGAGAGAGAGAGGGAGACTGGAGCGACTCTACTTAACCTTTTGGCAGGAGGCCGGAGCTTAGAGATAGCCGCAGACAAGAGCACTCACTCCCCACCTACCTGCAGCTGCGTCAACGCCCACGGCCCACGAGCAGCGCTTGCAACGTTGCGTTGCCACATGTGAAATGCTTGAAAATTTAAAATGTATCATATTCCGCACCCACACACACACTCGCGCTGCGATCCACCCGCGTTGCATTGAAGTTGTGTGCAACCCACACATGCAACTCGCAACCAGTTGCAGGCAGCAAGGCAGGCAACGTTTTGCGCCTCAAGGCAGCGTTCTCTCATCCTGCGCTCGTTTTTATCATCATGCATTTTAATGCGCCTTTGAAATGTGAAGTGCAAGTGGAGAAGAAGTGGAAAATAACTAAAGTGTCGCCTGCTCCCCTCCCCCCCTGCCCCTGCCCCTTGTGCTTGTGTCTGTGTGGCGTTGTCTTTTGGCTTTTGTCTCTAAAATATTATAAAACATAACAATAAGTAGACGGCAAATGTGAAGTTTACTTTGCAGCAGACACAGCCAGGCAGCCTCTCTACTCCCCCTCTCCTCCCCCCCGCTGTGGCTGCCACAACTGTTGGCAAGCTGCAAAGCCGGTTTGTGTCGTCACTAAAAAAGTCAAGCTACGACTCGACTGCGCCATGGTCATCATGAGCCATTCGTGGAACAGGTTTCCAATGCCTAAGACAGCGTCTACTGTTGCAAGACGCACCCAGTTGCAGCCGCCCCCCTCTCCGCTCCCTCTGGCCCACGTTTCTAGTCTTCGCTTTCAATGCTTTTGGCCTGCTTCGTTTGCTTCACTTATGCTCTTGGCCACATATTGTTTGGTCTTAGCTCAACACTCTGTTCTATCTTCCCCTCCTTCCCTCGCAACATGTTGCTGGCAACATGCAGCAATGTCTCAGTGTCTGTGTGTCTGTGTGTGTCTCAAGCTCTCCTTATTATTTACTTAATTGTGTTTGGCTACGGAAAGACTTGAAATTGGAACAGCTTGCTGCTGCTGCTGCTGTTGCAGTACGTGCCTCAGTTTGGCTCTTGTGACTCTTGGCGTGTCTGTCAGTTGGCATAACGTTTCGTTGACAACGTCATTACTGTTCTCAATTTCACATATCGCATGGCCAACTATCACACACATACAGCCGAGGTGTGCTTTGCCTTCAATTTTTGCAGCACAGCGTTGCAAGCAAAACAGACAAAACGTGCCCAGCGTGGTTTCCTCGTTTCCTCCTTTGCTACCTGCCGCCCCTCCCCGCCCCCTCTTGTTAATGTGTCGAAAATGTTACAAGCAGCAAGTTGCGGCATGTAAGAAAATGTGTACCGCAAAACCAAAGCAGCAACAAGAACAACGACGACGACGACGACGACGAGTTGCAGCTGGCAACCGCAGCAGAGTTTGGCTGGCAACTTCTGATGTTCTCAAGACATAATTCCCAGAAATTTTTGACACTTTTGACATTTAGTAGTTTTGTCTATGCTGCGCCAACTTTGCCCATCGCTCCTGCTCCAGCTCCAGCTCCTGCTGCTGCTCAGTGTTTGCCCATTGTCTTGGGCAGCGCGTTGCATGTTTGCCTGCAAAATCCGTGGCAGCAATTAAAAGTTGCCTGCCCTGCGCAGGGTTCGTGTCATGTGCAGCACTCAATGGAAAACGGATAATTGAAAACTCAACGGTCAAGTGAGTGAGCGAGCGAGACGACGACTGCTCAATTCCCAGTTTTTGGCTTAAAGCAAACCAAATGCTCGCAACCTGAGCAACATCAACTTTCTGCCCCACCCCCCCCCTCCAAACACCCCAAGGCGCAAGTGTGCGAGTGTGTGTGTGAAGGGTTTTAAGCAAAACCAACAAATATTTGAAGCTTGACTAAAGCGATTACGGCCCAAAATGGCAGCTTACCAACGTGGCTTTGGCATTGCACAAAAACTGCCGTAAAAACTTTACAATATTAAATCACATTGAAAACTAAGAATATTGCATAAATCTTGGAAGTTTTGCAAATAGCAGCACAACAATTTCCACTCGAAATTCCTTCGTGTTTCGTTAACAATTTTAAATGCAAAATCTGTAAATTATTCGCTCAGGAACATTAAGTTTTGAATCTAGCTTAATTCCAATTGCAGCTATTTTAAGCAACAGCAACTATTTAGGTAATTTTTATTATTATTTGATTTATTATTTATCATCAAAATTACTTTTGAATGTAGCTTAATTCCAATTGCAACTATTTAGATAATTTAATTTATGATTTATCATCAAATTTACTTTGGAATGTAGCTTAATTCCAATTGCAACTATTGAGGCAATCTTTATTGACTTTTTGCTAAAATTACTGTGCTATAGATTAACTATTATTGCGCTCTATGAAGTGCTTTGTCTTTAGCTAGAATTGTGCTGGCAAATAAAAGACTTACCTGTTGAAGTAGTAGCTGAAACGAAAGCAAATCAAACGTGTTTATTAGGCAGTGTTTTGTTGAAGTAATCTACATGAAATGAAGTAAAACAAGTCAACAACAATCAGTTATAAACGACAAAAGTATCGTGCTGCAAATTGATATATCTGAATATGAATGAACTATAAGGCAGCCTAATAGTTTTAGCGTTAAAAGTCAAGCAGTTTACTTTACTCCCATCCTAATATGCAAGATAATTTGCACCAAGTTAAAGGTGTTCTAGAGTTCGACTAGCGAGGACCGGCAAGGACCAGCAAGGACTGCCAAGTGCTGCAGTCTTAGACGGCATTATCACACAAGTCTGGGCAAGTTGAGCACGACTTCCGTGGCTACTTGAACGCGAATTTGAATTGATTTTTGTCGGCAGCTGAGCTGCTTATCGCAGCGTCTCAAGAGCAATTAGCTGGCAGCCAAAGCCATTGGCGTGGCAGCCACAAAAGCCATAAGCGATTGCGGCTTGACGAGTGACCGACTGATAGCCAGAAAGTGAGTGGCGAGGGGCGCGTTATTGGCCATTAGTTGGGCCATTTTTGGTCTGCTTACGCGCGATTTAACTAAATGATGTTTGACGATTTACATCTGCTGCGATACGATATCGCAGCTCGAGTGCGCTCCTGAATGCGCAGTGCAGCTTAGCAAGGCTGTTGCGAGGGGGGGGGGGGGGAGGGGTGTTATGTAGTAACTAATGCGAGGGTGGCTCGCGGCGACACATTGAAAGCTGCTGACAATAATCTATTGCAATTTATTAGCTGAGCGCAGCAACGAGCAAAAATGTCTTAAATGCCAAAAAGCAAAGGGGATTACATCGTGACAAAGTACCAGCCACGCCCCCGCCCCCCTCCAGTTGGGGAAAAAGTGTTGACGTATTTGGCAACTGTTGCTGATTATTTATTTGCGCTTTTAGTTGAGCCACGAAACAAAAAAGTGGGAGAAAGTGAAGCAATTGCTTGGGACAGAATGTTTCAATGCTGCGATGCTGAGATACGAAAGAGCAAACAGAGCACAACTCTGGCATCCTTGGGCGACTTTGACAAGGGTGGACAATGGCGATTAGCGCACGGCACTAATGGGACGCCCCACACACACACACACACATGCTGAGAGCCATGTGTTTGCTCAAAGGCTCTGGGCAGGACAAGTGCATGTGGCAGAGATTGGACATGGCTGCGGATTGTGTTCGAGACACAGAGAGAGGGAGCTGGGGCAATTGCTACTGACTTGCCACTTGTCTTTATTAGTTTTCGCACTCTCTCTTGGCTGGCTGTCAGTGCCATAGCCACCTCGAAGGAGCGGGGGTGGGGATGTGAGTTGTTTGCCTGCCCGCTTATGTTATTAGCCAATGCCATGTTTGCTTCGCTCGTCGAGTGTGAAAATTGTATTTTCTCTCCACTGTTACAACTTGTTGATGCTGCTTGCAACTTGCTGTGCGTCACCTTGGGTTCAGTGAACCACGCCAGCGATTATCGGCAGACGACAAGAAGCGAACGCACATTTACATAAATCCCTATCAATGCCACAGACTGCCTGCAGCTCGGGCTAATGTGCCGCTCTTCAAGTAGCCATAAATTGGACAAAAGATATCAACGCATCATATCTAGAGAATCTCGAACTGCATTTAGGGAAAACGATGTCGTTGAACTCGCATTGAAGATCAGCCTCCGACCCAGGTAATCAAAACAAGACCCTCGTCTCGAGAGGTTCCAATTGTGCTGTGTGTTGTGTTGTTTTGTGTCCCTGGAAAATGTCGTTTGTTGTCACGCTTCAAGAACTAAAACTGCTTTTTTTCGTTCTCTACAGCAGCCGCCTTTTAGCCAGGTTATTGACTTTGGTTGCAACAAACGGCTCCACTCTCAACTCTCGACCTGCGTCGTTTGCTTTTGTTTGGGAAAATGTCAGAGGCATAAATTAAAATTCAATAAAAATGTCACAGCAACGTTCTCGTTCTCGGGGCAGCAAATGAGCACTTTGTTTGGCCAGCGGCAATTACTGCATTTTGATTTAAAGTGTGCAGCTAGTCAACTGCATTCAATTTATCGCTATCGAGAACAAGTCCCCAACTAATTCAGCATGATTTAAGTTCAAAGACCAATAAATATTTGTAATTGCAAGACAAACTATAGGAAGTTATTGATGATCAAGCTGCAGTCAATTGCCAGTATTTTTAGCAGCGTTATTTGCTTTAACTGCAACACAATAAAGTTAACTTTTTAGTTAGTTTTGTAGCTGATTTACAAATCCAATTGGCAACGAATAAATGCTGATTTAATCTCTGTTAAATGCGCGAGCGAAGCTTTAACAAATCGATGCAGGAATTTACATAACAATCACAAATCCAAGTGCGTTTATTCTGTGGCTATTACGACTGCTGGTGTCGGGCAAGGGATAATGCTTTCAATTAGAAAACTTTCAGTTTGTTTCTGTTCTTTTTGCTCCGTTTGCTGGCCCAATCTGAAGCCGAAGGCAAACCGTATTCGATGGGTTCAACTTGCGCGTCGCCCGGGGCGCCACAAGACCAAAAAGATGCTGACTCATGGCCGGCCATTACCCAGACTCAGACTGAGATATAGAGTTTACGACACCCTCCCAATTGAGCGGCAGGCCACACAGACAGGGCAGACAATTAGCCAACTTTTGCAGCCATGCATTAACTCGACAACAACAGGACTGCTAACAACGGCAATATGCGAAATGAAAATGAAAAGTGTCCCCGACAACAGCAGCAAACATAACAATTTAAATGAGCAGCCAACTAGGTTTACTTCGTCCTTCCGTCACGAGGGGGGGGGGGATAGTGGGGGCTGCTCGCCGCACTCACTGGAGGGTTTTTCGAGGATGAATACGAATACAACAAGCTGGCAGCTGAAGTAACAATAAATTAATTAAAACTTTTTAGCCAATTCAATTTGTGTCGTTGTCTCTCCGACATTTGTTTTGCTCTCATTGTTCGTCTTCCCACTCACCGACCCTCTCCCCCTCCCCCTCCCCCTCCCGCTGCTTCGCCGCTGTCCTGTTTGGTCCCTTTCAATTATAAATGCACATAAATTGTTGCGCGCTCGAGACGGTGGCCCACATGACCGCGCCACGCCCACCAATGCCCACTGCAGTCGGTGGCCTCGAACGCTCGACTTGATGACACTTGAATTTCAAATAATCCGAGCAGTTAACGTTAGCCAAGCTCAAACTCGAGCTCGAAAAAAAGAGCCAAAAACAACGACACGAAAAACCACACAGATTTCAAAAGCAATAAAAGTTTGTCTTGCCAGCTTCGAATACCCCTCAAATAGTAACGCTGTGAGAGGGGTTGTCTGAACGATAGAAACTATTAAGTTAGAGAGAAGAAAAACTAATTCTATAATTATAGTCGTACAGCTTAAACAGCTAATCTTTAGCTCTTAACTTGGCTTACACTATAAAATATCTTAATACTCGTACTTGTCCAGGGCATTTGCTAGTCGACTCTGCTTCAATTGCACTTTTTTGGCTTGCTTAAAACTTTGATTTGTAGCCAGCAGATTGTCACACAGTCGCCGGAGCAAAGATTGAACAACAATTCGCATAAATAATTAAACGATTTAGCATGTACTTCTCTATCAGACGCATTGCATAATCAAATTTAATGCAAACCACAGTTCAAATTCAATTTCTGTGCAACCAGAGTTCGGCTCCCTGTACGTCTGTCTGACTGTGCGTAACCAGATTAAGTTCCCAGCAGACTAAAGTTTTGATTTGATTTCATTCAGAACCTACTGCAAAACTGCTGCATCAGCGCTCAACATTTTAAAGTCCCTAAAAACACACACACACAGAAACAGGGAAAAAGAAAAGCAAACAATCAATTATGAAGTCCGAATTGTAAGAAAAACCCGAAAAATATAAACGGGAAATACGTATGTGGAAGTTCACACCTATGTAGAGCCGCAAAAAAGGCACAACTCATGAAATTTAATGAAATTAAGCATTTCCCCAACTGCAGACAGAAGTCAAAGTTGCTTTTTTTTGAATCAAGTGAATCGGCTAAATTACGAACTCACTACTGGGCCGTGCATTCAATTAGAAGAAATATTTGTGGCTGTTGAGAAGAAGACGTTGGCGAAACGAAACGAAGCGATATGTGGGAAAATAGACGTCTGCGGGTGTCCAGCACACAAATCAAAGAAAACTGTGCCACACACAATTCCTACAAGTTATTCCTATTGCTATTGCTATACCTATTCCACTTGCTTTTCAACTATTTTAATATGGAAATTGATATGGTTTATACGGCCAGGCCGAGGGACGGACGCACGGACGGACGGACGGACGGACGGGCAGATGGAGAAGGTGCCTCAGCCAACGGGGCGCGCGCTTATTTATGCATGAAGATGACTTTACATTCCATTGCAAAGGCAACACTTTTACGGTTGTCAGTCCCAGCCCGTCCCCAGACCCGTTCCTGACCACGCCATCCCGCTCGTCCATCTATCTAGTTTGTTACGGGCTGCTGGACAGCCCTTAACAGCGAGACCTGTCTCTGGGAAAAGAGAAAAGTTGGCGGGGCGTCGAGTATGGGGAATGAGAGAACTCGAAATACCCTGGCATATTTAGTAACTACGATTATAGTTTAGATATGCACAAGTATAGCTTAAGTTAATCGCACATTTGTGCGTAAACTTTCAGCATGAATGGCTAATTGAATGGTCTATAAAAAATGATGTGAAAACTCTATACCCAATTGGCGTATTTGTATATGTGGGGTATATAAATATTTGACTAGCTTGTTTGTCTTTGCAGCATGCACATATATTTGTGTTTGTCTGTTTGTCTGCTTGTATCTTTGGGAGCGTCTTGACCTTTTTGTGGTCAAAGTGCACACAAGCATGAATCCCAACTCTATCGTTTGCCTCTTCGACTTCACCACTACGACTACTACGACTAGCACTACTATTACTTTTACCTGTCTATGCTGGACTGCTATTTGCTCTGCACTTGGCTCGTATAACAGGTTTCGTTCATCTTCAATTCGGGCTGCTCAATTTGTTGTGTTCTCCGCTGCATTTTCGACTCTTGTGATAGATGACTTTACCTTTCTTTTGCTCGTGTCTCCCTCTCTCTCTGTCTATTCTTTTGGTTTTTCTTTATGGCTGCCATAAATATTGATTAATATATAGTTTTATATTGAAGTGAATGCACTGCCAGCTGTCGCTGGCTTCATCAAAACAACTTCATTGGCTCTAATATCCTTCTTCTCATGGGGGATGTTGCAGCACTGTCTATTTACAGGTGTTTCTGCATTTCACACGCTTATGCCAACACAATATTGAGGGTCTTCATTTCGGCCTACTTATTGCCCTTCTTACGACTTCCTTTTGTCTGCCGATCTGCGCTCAATGCAACTGAGGGCAGCGTGCAACATTTTTGAGGTTTTCATTAATAGTTGCGTTGGGTTTCCTAATCTTCGGGGAAACCTTTTCGGGTCTAAGCTCGCGCATAACTCACGCTCGACACTCGAGTGCATTTCAGTGTCCGCTTTCCCTGTCCGCTCATTAAATTGCAGAGCTGCACTCTATTATCAGCATAGATAATGCGTGTGCACTCAAGCACTTCGAGTGTAATTTAAAAGAGTGTGCGTTAATTAAGACGCATATCAAACTATGACAATTGCTTAAAGTTTATAGCTGGCTTTAAAGTAAGTACTGCAACTATTGCATTCTCTGCTGCACTGTTAATTTATTGCCGTCTGCTGGCAGCTGTGCGCTCATCGATTAGTGGCGTGTTCTCGACTTGATCCTTGACTCAGCGCCGCCGGAGGACATTTCAGTTAAGCATCATTTGAATTTCAACTGGTATTTGAACTGCTAATTTCAAGCAGCAAGCATATAATTAGCCCATAGCTCTCCGTCTCTGTCTCCGTCTCTTTGTCTGCCCCGCCCCGCACCGCCCCTGGTGCCGTGACAAATGAATGGGAGCTGCGCGCCTGCTGGCAGCTGCAATCCGCGGCAGAGAGCAACGAAATTCCGGCGTGCAGCCGCTGCAACTCAATTAAATTCGACGGCATTGGCAGCGGTGTCGTAAATATTCGCTGTTGCATAATTTCCCAAAGCCCAGGCCCCTCCCCCTCCCCACTGCACAACTCCGCCCACACACACGCAGGCAGAAGTCAGTGTTTTGTAAAATATATTACGCTGGGCATAATAATTCAGGCAGCGGGTGCAGGAATTCGGCTTGGACCGTTGCGAAAACTAATTAAAATGGAATGGCCACTGCCAATTAATGTGACTATAAGGTGGCAACAATATGTGGCAAAGGACTGCTGCCACACCCGCTCGCCGTGACGTCACAGGACCAGCTGCCACCTGAGTCCTGCCACCGCTTTTGGGGGGCTAATTTACATGTCGGCCTAATTAAAGTCGGGCCGAAAAGAAGCTTTATGACTTTTGCGTTGCTGGGCCGCAAAAGAGGCGTTTTGGATTTGAATGCGAGCATTCGGCATATTCACATCCGCTGGGCATTGCGTCCGCTGTTTGTGGCACGCTGCAGTTGCCCGACTCTAATTAATTGTCTCTCCACCAGCGAGTGCGATGTGTAGTTGAGGATAGCCAGACAAAAACACAGACACACTGACCCTAATTACGTGTAACGAGTTCATAAATGCGAGCCACACGCACCTGTAGCCCGGGCGCAGGCCTGGCCTGGACATTATGCCACTTGCGGCAAGGATGCGTCCGTCAAAGTGACAAAAATTATATTTTGTCGCCTTTGTCACGTGTGCGTGTGTGTGTGTGGGTTGCTGGCTAATTAAAATTAGAAAAGCCAAAAGCACAAACACGCAGCGTGATCGACTCTGTGACATCACGCAACAACTTAACACGGAGCTAAGCAAAGTGAGCTGAAAGCATACACCCTTTGCTGCCTGTTGCCGCAACTAGAGGGTATCGGCATTGTAATCTGTGTGTGTGTTTGACTGTGACGTGTCGCCAGCTATTGTGATTTCAGAGTCGCTCCTGCCGCCTCGGCTTGTTGTCCTTTTTGGGTTTGTCCAGTTCAGTTAATTAATCTTGCTGTTTGTCCTGTTTGTCACTTGCAGCTCTGGATTACTTTTAATGTTGTCACTGCCACCGTTCTTGTCGATGTCTCCTCGCTGCCTCGCTGCCCTGTTGCTGTTGTCGTCTCCTAACAGCTGACGTCATTCTCTGCTGCGCGCACCCAACACTAACCTCGTTTCGCAGCGACCGAATTAAGCGGCCAACAACAGTGGCTCTTTATGGCCTGACACTTAATGAGGTGGGGTTATCATCTACATCAAAATCACGATAAATATCTAATAAATCATTGCTGCTTCAAGCATGCACACAAATTTCGTTAGCCATACATTTCATTTAGTTCAACTAATGACAATTTGTTTGAGTTGCAATTAATTAATAGGCAGAACTGAAAGCAGTAAAGAGAATTCAATTGCTATAAATATATTCTGTATTTTCGATTGGTTAAGTTCAGCTTTAATTTAGATTTAAGGTTTAACGCATAAGCGAATAATAACACACATTTCCTCCTAAGCTAATAATTGTATTATGATTGATTGTTTTAATTTCAGCTAGAATTCCGGCATATACTCGTATAACTATAGAAGTTAATTGTGGTCAATTTGCTGCGTGGAAATTGTAGCTTGCAAGCTTTTTTATAGCTCAAAGAATTAAAATTGTAAGTTGGTAGCTTAAAGCAATCGTCTGTTTAGCGATATGTCTGCATGTGTTTGTGTGGAGTGCCAAAAATTTGAGTGTATGTGTGCCAAATGCTTGTCTGTGTGGGTGTCTACAGGTGGGATCGAGGAAAATGAAGTGAAGAATCTGCTCAGCGGGCGTGCTCGATCAGTAGAGCTTCAAGCCTATTGTCCAGCTTGTGTAGGTGAGCATGTGTGTGTGCGTGTGTGTGTATGTGTGCACTTGCCATCGACTGCTGCTGTAGTAAATCGATGGAATACTCAACAGAGTAAGCAGCTGTTAATCGTCTGCATGCAGACTTAACAGAGTAAGCAGCTGTTAATCGTCTGCATGCAGACTTAACAGAATAAGCAGCTGTTAATCGTCTGCATGTACACTTAGAAGAAGTGTCGTTTGCCTGTAGACTTAGCAGAGTAAGCGGCTGTTAATCGTCTGCATGTAGACTTAACAGAGTAAACGGCTGTTAATCGTCTGCAAGTCAGTTTTTGCGTGCAAGTCTGAGAGTGTTGGCAAAAATGTAAGTGTATGTGTGTGAATTGCGTGTCAGTGTGTGTGTATACACGTGGGACCGAGATATTAAGGAGGACGAATGCGCTAAGTAGGCGTGATCAAGTATCAACGGTTGAGCAGTCAGTAAGTGTTTGTATTTGTGATCAAGCGAAGCTGTAGTTTAACCACATTAGAAATAGAAATCCGCCAGGCAAATAATGTGAAACAATGAACTTCTTATACAGCTGTATTCCTTGAAACAGCAGTGCTTATGACCCGTACGTTTGATATTGAAAAATTGCTATTTCCACACTTTTTTGGGACTACATGTATTTGCAACAACTTAATATATTAATTTTTAGTTAACTTAACAACTGTTTTACTTTTAAACCTGCATTATTTTCGCAAATTTGATTGATAACAGAAAAAGTGGATAAAGTGGGTGCTAATTGCAATAGCGCTTTTCAGTTACTTTAACACAAAGTAACAAAATTATTTGGAATATTATGAAAAGTGAGTCTAATCGAGTTTATCTAGGTGATAGATAACATTGCTAGTTTAATAATTGATATGCAATTAGCAAGTCAATGTATAACCCAATTTCACAATGCTTGAATCATTCCTGGAATTATCAACAAATAATATTAATATTATTAACAAAACTGTTTTTAAATAGCATAATATTTCAATAGCATTTACATATAATCTTTTCTTTTCATTACAGAAATCATTAAAGTTAAAGCTGCTGGGAGGGAAGAAGGTACTGCGTTGTTGTGGCACCAACAGTTTCTTGTCGTTCGAGCCAAGAGTTTGTTGCTGTTGTTGTCGTTTATGGGGCTGATGGCTTAACCGTGCTCCGGCAAGTGTTGCTGCAGTTTCTTCAGCACATCAAAGTCAGGCGGAAAAAAAATGTGGGAAAAATGAAAATCGCCAACGTTTCCATTTCATTGCAGCTGTTGGCAGTGTTCTCGTTCTCGTCGCTCAGTTGTTGTTGCTGCTGCTCTGGCTGCTGTTGCTTTCAACAACAATCAGCAGCCAAATCTGCCAGCCGCGCTTCAGCCCCGCCGCGCAGTCCCAGCTGTTTGGCAGCGAGTGTGTTGCAGGTGGCAAAGCATAAAACTTCATCATTGTCGCCTTGGCTCACGTGCTCATGTGATGATGTTGCTGCTGCTGCTGACTGTGATGATGATGAGGATGATGGCAATGGCTGTGGAGGCGCCTCGCAGCGGCAATGATACCACAAAAACAGCAGCAGCAGCAGCAGCGGCAGCGGCGGCAACAAAAGCAATATATCATGAGTCCAGCTTTTAGCAAGCTTTTCATAATCAGTGATGCATTGCCAACAGCTCGCAGCTGACAATGTCGACACAGCAACGACGATGCAGGAAAAGCGCGAAAAATGACTGCAATGTTGCCAGCATGACGTTGCCACTGTTGTTGCTGCTGCTGCTGCTGTTGTTGACATAAATCCATATTTTGTACAGCAAATTTCACAATTGGCCACAACAAGAGAAGACAAGAGGCAGGCAGCAGGCGGCAGGCAGGCAGGCAGGCAGATCACGTGGAAAGCGAGGAAATTGCTAAAAATTTCCAATTAACGTTCAAGTTCAAGAAGTGCATTGCAATGACAGGCAGTCCAGCAATCCGGGGCAGCTTCTAGTGTCAATGCACAAAAGTCGCATAAATCCCATTTGATGCAACAGCGCGTCACGTGAAAGATGACAAAATATTTTGCAGCCGTTTGTGCAGCCAACTGTGTGTGTGTGTTTGTGTGTGTGTGGGTGGGTGTGTGACTAGCTGAGTGTGGAGTGCATGTGCTTGGCTGGTCCATCATTCTTCATTTACTGACCCGACACCAATAACGTTGTCAGCAGCTGGCGCTGGCATCAGCATCATCGTCGTGGCTATTATCATCATTGTGCCCACATCATCATTATCCTGCTCATCGATGGTGGGATATGAATGCCTGTGCTGCTGCTGCTGAACTGTTGCTGCTCCTTTTGTTGCTCGTGGCTGTGGCCAGAGTGCTGATGATGAGCGTGCAAAGATAACCATGACGCATTAACTTGCCTTAGCATGGGGCCCAACGCATGCGAATGGCAAACAAAACGCGACAGGCGGGCAAAACAAACAGACAAACAAAACGCACACACACACACACATGCGCGCGAATGACAGCGAAAGACACAACGCGACATTCAGATAGATGAACAGTTAGACAGCGCAACAGACAGACAAAGAGACTGAGAGAGAGAGAGAGAGAGAGGGAAGCATGAGCAATGGATAAGTCAACAGTTCAGCGATGTTTTGGGGTCAGGACATTGCACCGCATGAGCTGTTTAAAGGCTTTTCAATCACCACTGAAGTGTTGCACAACTCGCAAGTAGTGTTGGACAGTTTGCTTATGACACTTTAAGCGAATCGATGACAACGCTGCAGCAATCAGCAGTGAAGTGGAACAGCAATGCTTGACTTACTACAAAGTGCACTACTTACAAGAACTTTAAGATGAAAAGTATGAAATAATTAACTATGAAAATATTTGCTCATAAATGTGAGAAGTTTTCTATATACTTTATGGACTTCAGTGTATAACTTTAAGAGATGTATTCCGATATTTGCTTAATACTTGGCAATTTTATACTTAAATACTTTATAGACTTTATAGTATAATTTAAGAGGGTGTATTCTTCTATTTGCTTAATACTTAATAATTTTCTACTTAAATACTTTATAGACGTTATAGTATAATTTAAGAGGGTGTATTATTCTATTAGCTTAATACTTAATAATTTTATACTTAAATACTTTATAGACTTTATAGTATAATTTAAGAGGGTGTATTCTTCTACTTGCTTAATACTTAATAATTTTATACTGAAATACTTTATAGACTTTAGTGTATAAATTTAAGAGATGTATTCTGATGTTTGCTTAATACTTAATAATTTTATACTTAAATACTTTATAGACTTTAGTGTATAATTTTAAAGGATGTATTCTGATATTGGCTTAATACTTAATAATTTTATACTGAAATACTTTATACACTGCAGTGATTAATATGGAGGATTATATTCTGATATTTGCTTAATACTTAATAATTTTATGCTGAGATACTTTATAGACTTTAGTATATAATTTAAGGGGTGTATTTTTATATTTAAGTATACAAATATTAAGTATTAAAATATTTTTATACTTAAATACTTTATGGACTTTAGTATATAATTAAAGGGGATGTATTTTTATATTTGCTTATAAATTCATTTGCTATGCTGAATGCATTAATTTGAATGCATATAGAAAATCGATTGCCCATAGCTATCACAGAAATTGTTTACTTCTTCGCTTCAACTGTTTAAAGATGGATTCTAAACATTTGTCACAGTTCACATTGTGGCATTGTGCAACTAGTGAAGCAGTGTTGCATAATAGGAGCAGCTCAACTGTTTGGTTTCTCATTTAACTATTGATGACGCGCTAATTACGTGGCGTGCCTTTGAAAGTGTTGCAAAAAGCGTTGTCTACATTGCAGCGCTGCTCATTACATAATTACTGAGCGTGCAGCAGAAACTCAGCGAAAAAAAGGGGAGACTTAAATTAAGATGCAGCCATGGACTGAGGCTGCCATAAGCCGCACACACCTGTGGCCAGACTAATCTATCATGTGCCATAAAGCGGCATCCAGCGGCGTCGTTCTCCATTTTGGACAGTGGCCGTGTGGCATGAAGGATACACGTATAACACGAGAGCTTTTTCCTTTTTGTTGCTTTGCCTCCGCTGCCTGATAAGCCGCATTGTGTCCGGTGAGCTGCGCACGCGGCTTTTGTGGCTGTGACGATGCCACAGCAGCGCCAGCAATGCCAATGCGAGCAGTTTGTGTGTGAGCAATGTTTATGACTCCACGGGGAGCTGCAGCGCGCGTCCAGTGCGCACAGATGCTCGGCAAGAATATGAAACTGCTGCTCGTGGCAGGGGCAACAGAGACTAAGCCTCAAACGAACTGCTGAAAGCCTTCTGGGTGTGAGGGCGAGTGTTAAAATCCCTGCAAATGGAATTCAGGTGGCGTCTACTTTATTTACGTCGCGTGGAGAAGATAACATGCTGCAGCATGTTAAGCGTATGTTACACGTCGTCACGAATGTTAAGAGCCCAAGCAGAGTGTCTCTCTGACAATATTTGACGCGCCTAATAGCACGCAACGCTGCATCGCACTTAATATTTTAATGCACGCACAAAAGTATGCAACGATTTAATGCATCAATCGACAGGCAATTAACATAACGCTGCAACGATTGCGAATGCAAATGAAATTGCGAAAAGCAATCGGTAAAATGCAAATTGCAAAACTGTCACCACATTCCAGAGTGTAATAAATGGAAGCAAGACCTTTGCCAAGGCAAGCAAAATGGATGTGGAAACGAAGAGAAATGTGTGCAGGGGGCTAGAGAAAGCAATTGGCAGATTGAAATATTGGAGATTAGAAAACAAAAATGCGTCATTTCTTGTCTGATTGTTGGCGTTTTTCTTTTTCATTTTGGCGTCAGACAAAAAACAGAACAAAGACAACGAAACAGAAGATGATCGGTGGTAAAAGAACAAAACACAAAAACTCTATTTATATGTAGCTCGATGCGAAATATTGCAGATTATTGCACATTACAAATTTCGCGAAGTCGCAACGAATCGCAAAGAATTTTTTTTTGTTTTTGTTTCGATTTTGTTTGCTGCACAATAGACGATAAACCAATTAGTTGTACTTGAGACTCTAAACATTTCCAGTTGCTGCTGCTGCTGCTGCTGCCGTTGTGGCTGCTGCCGCCGCCGCCGTCGTCGCCGTGGTCGTCGTTGCTGCCGCCAGCTGTGTGGTAAGCGAGGCCGAAACGCCTGTGCGGCTGGCCAGCTCCGAGACATTCGATGACTTCATGCCCTGCCCCTGATAGCTGACGTAGGGCGTCAGAGTGCGCGAGCCGGCCGACTGCAGCGACTCGCGGGCACGCAACTGCTGCTGATGGTGGTGATGGTGGTGGGGCAGCTGTTGCAGCGGCACGCCGGCCACAACGCGATGGTGTTCGCTGAAGAACGGATGCTTGAGGGCCTCGTCGGCCGTGATGCGCTTCTGGGGATTGACCTCGAGCAGGCGGGCGAGCAGATCGTAGGCGTGATGGGGAAACATGTCGAGGTCCGCATAGCTCTCGACCGTGTGGCAGCTGTGCTTGCAGATGCAGTTGAAGGTGCACTGCTCGCAGAGGCGGCACAGCTCGGTGCTGCCGTCGGAGCGGCGGTGGCGCCGTTGCATCTCCGGCGAGAGGAAGTGATTGGCGTAGCGGAAGCGCATGCAGACGCGTCGCAGATCGAGTGCTGTGACCTTCTGGGTGATGAGGACGAGGCGGTCGAGCATGAAGGCCGTTTTGCGCACCTGCAGGTCCCCGAAGAGGTTCATGATCTCCGAGAGGGCGGCACAGTCGTTGGGCGCCTTGAAAAATGGATGCAGCGAGGACAGCATCGAGAGCATTATCACACCGGCGGCCCACACATCGACGGCCGTCGTTTGGTATGGATAACGCAGCAGCACCTCAGGCGGTCGATAGCCTGGCGTGCCTGCCCTGGATGCATGCATCTCCTTCCGGCTGCTGTTCGTCGACACCACATAGTTGTTGGGATCGACGTTGGCGTTCACGTAGCGCAGCCGGTTGATCAGGCGCTGTGTATCCGCCTTCTGGGCGGCCAGCTCCTTCTTGGTGGGCTCCGTCAGCAGCAGCGTGTGGGCGGTGGGCTCGCCGAACGCCGAAGTGCCGCCGCCGGCGGCGCGTATGCGTCGCTCCGCGTCCGCCTCGTCCTGCAGGCTGTTGCCCTCGCGCTGCATCAGCTGCTGCTGGGCCGCGTCCATGTCGCGCATGAGCGCAGCGGCGCCGCTCAGGTCCGAGGCCTGGATCAGGCTGCCGTCGTCGGCCAGGCGCTGGGCCAGGCCGAAGTCGCAGAGCAGGAACTTGCCGGTGCGACGATTGAACAAAATATTGCTGGGCTTCACATCCCGATGGATGACCTTGAACTTGTGCACGTGCCGCAGCGCAATGAGCAGATTGCGCAGATAGTCCTTGATCTCCAGCAGACTCAGATTGCGATAGACGTCGTGGAAGCGGTCGTGACTCATGAAGGGCATCACAAAGGCGACGTTGTCGTTGTAGCGTATGCAGCAGTTGATACCGATCACGTTGTGGTCGCCGCCCATGCGAAACATGCACTCCAGCTCGCGCAGTATGCGCTCCGGGTGATTGGTGGGATTGTGGTGCTTGATGGCGAAGCGACGCCGCTGCGCCTCCGGCAGCTGGCGCTCGCGCTGCAGCGTCCCGAGCAGCACAGTGCTGAAGGTGCCGCTGCCAATGCGACAGTGGACATCGAAGATCTTGCTGATCTCCGGTATCGATGTCTGCAGCTCCTGCAGCGCCTCTGTGTTCTTATCGTGCACCTGCAGCGAGGCCAGCTCCTTGAACTTCAGTGTGTTGCGTCGCGCCAGCCGATTGAGTTTGTCCGTCAAATCGTTGTTCACCCGCTGCACCTGACTCATCAGCGGCACAATCGGCTGTGCTGACTGCAGCTGCTGCTGCTGCTGCTGCTGCTGTTGATGATGATGGGTGGCCAGCTGCTGCTGCTGCTGTTGCACCGTTGGCGGCACAGTATACCGATTGTAGGGCACTGCATTTGTGTTGCCCCTGCCGCCGCCGCCGCCGTCGTGGCGATGTCCCGCTGCGGAGTCCTTGATCGTCGCCTGACGCAAGCCGTACGCCTGGCCGGACTTGGCCAGACTGCGGTTGTTGGTGTGACTGGTGGTGGCCACGGCACCCAATCCATTTGTCGCCGATGTGGTTGCTCCAGTTGCCATGTTCGGTATCGAGCCGTGCTTCAACTTCGTTTCCAGGGACACCAGCTTGGCCTGCAGTGGATGCGACAGCGACTTGGTTTGCTGGCTGCCGTGGAAAGCATACGTTGCATGCGTATGACTGTGGTGCTGTTGTTGTTGTTGTTGTTGTTGTTGTTGTTGCTGTTGTTGCTGTTGTTGGTGTTGGTGTTGCTGTTGTTGCTGCTGCTGCTGCTGCTGTTGTTGCTGTTGCTGTTGCTGTTGTTGGTGATGTGAATGCTGCAACTTTTTGTCCATTTTATCAAAGAAGAATTTTGTTAACATTTGCCCGTTCCATTGACAGCGTCCTCGTCGTCGTGCCTGGCGACGTTGCGGTCCCAGCCCCGGGATGGGGAAGGAGTTGAGCAAGTGCTTCCTTCCGTGTGCCTTCGACCTGGACAAATGGTGCGCGGAACGGCAATGGAGCGAATTTTTTTTTTTTGTTTTTGTGGATGGGTTTGCGTAAGGCGCTAAGCAACTTGGCGCTTACCACCAAAAAACACAATAATTTCGTACTGAATTTGTGTTTCAATTTTGTGCTAGAAAATGTCGAGTTTTTTAAAATGATCAAAGATTCGATTCAGGAAACAAATACTACACTTTCTTGATTTTGACGACAAATACCCAGGCAGCATTCGCTCTCTGAAAATCACAAACTTGACAGCCACCTGCTCCAGCTCGAAACATAGCAAGTTTATCGATAAACATCAGCGCGCTGAAATCGAAAATTTCAATGACTCAATCAAGTGCAATTAATCAACCAAATTTGCACAATAAAACTATGCCCCTCTACTCTACTCTAAATTTATTTTGGAGTCGCTGTTGGTTCTCTAAATTGTCAATTCCACAGTGCGCTCTGTTTGCTCGACATCTCTATAAGCGAGCTCTGTGTCATCCTTCATCATTTGAGTCCCTCGCCAGTCGCCGCTCTGCCATATTTAAGCACTTTTGGGCCAACTGTGCGCATTCTGTTATTGGAGAGGACGCGACGAGGACGAGCGCCATCAAAATGGGCAACGACTGCGGCAGCTGATGCTAGTTTTGTGCTGCCAATGACGCCATCTAGCGACAACTTTTGCATGCAGCAATCTACCGTTACAGCGAGGCGACACTTAAACTGTCGCCAGTCCCCTAAAAAGTCCAGCCTCCTCCTCTTCCTCCTCTGCTTCGCCTGGTGTCCATGTCAACATCAGCTGCCTGTCCACTTGTTATTCACTTGATGCTCAAACTTTGCGACCGGCAACAGCTGCCGTTGTTTGCCACGCCCCCCCGCATGCAACGCCGCCCACGCTTTTGTGTAGTTTGGCGTTGCCCACACTTTTGCCGTGTGTCGTTTATTAGTTTTCTTGATTATTTTGTTTTTATTCCAGTCAAGTTTGCGCAATGAATATATTAAAATATCGTTTCAATAAAAGTTGCGCGCCCCCCAAAAAAAAAGAAATTGCCCGATAAAAGGTGACAGCCATTGGCAATAAGCTGGCAACCTTATTAAACGTCTATTAATCAATTCGCCATTAATGCGCATTCAATGAAAGTTTGAAGTGCGAATTGCAGAAACGGCGAAATTACGACTTCATTTTGTTGCCATGTTTATGCCTCAACGCCGACTTCCAGCAACTGCTGGAGGAGCAGCGACTTCGACTCCGACTCCGACTCCTGCTTCAGCTCAAGTTTCGAGCTCGAGAACAATTGTCGACTGCGCTTGGCTGGTCGCCGAAGAGGCGAAGAGAGCGCAATCCTGGCGAAGAACACTTGACTCCGACTCTGACTTTTGACTGCCACTTCCGAGGCGACTGCTCGACTTGGCCACAACCCGAAAAGGCAAACTTCATCAAAGTCTTTTGACCAAATTTCCTTGGCGTCCACTTGCAACAACAACGGCAACAACAACGAGGAGCAAGTGGCACGCGAACTAGTAAACAGAAAGTTTTTGGGCCAATTGTGAACTGGATTTGTACGACAGACAGTGGGCGCTATAATAGATACGCCCCCGCACAAATTGAGAAACAGCAACTAGAAATACAATTAAGCTGAAAACGAATTAGCCAAGCGTTGACCTACCAAACAAATTGCGAGTGTGGCTGCTCGCAAAGTTAAAGTTTAGCTCAAGTTTCCTGATTGCGTTGTGGCTTTATGCGGCGATTTACAATTAAAAGCCGTCATTAGCAGTCTGAGATCTAAGACAGTCAATAGCTCTATAGATGCTATTGTTAAGCTATCAATAGCAAGTTATTTTTAATTATTATAAGGGCATATTTGCTGTCCTAGTTGATTCACTTCGTGTCAGTCTTTCTCCCTTTAAATTCTTCTTAAAGATCTGTTGATTTGCTTGCTCGTTGTCAGTGTGCAGGCAGCAGTAATCTAGCGGAAAATCCTCTTTAAAGCACATCTGATCAAGTCTCGTACGCTGCTCTTTCTCTATGGAAATTTGGCTAACCAGGTTTCAGCTTTTGTCCAGCCAACATTGCACTTGTCAATCACAATCTACTGCTTTCCTCCCGTTCTTTGCCTTAAGCCAACACATCCTGCGCTCAGCCATGTGTGGCTGCCACATTCGACTCGTTGCATGTTGATTGTTTTGCCATTTTGCGGTTGCCTGCGAGTAACCGAGCCACGCTGCAAAAGTCCAAGGGGGAGCCGAGTGTGTGTGTGTGTTATTGTTGGTTGCGGTGTCCATTGCTTCGACCGCAGGCAAAACCAAAAGGACAGCAGATTTAACCACGCGACGTTCAAGTTGTTGGCTTCACGTGTGCGCGCTGCATTAAAGACTCAAAGCAGCCGACACTGGGATATTTGTCAAGCGAGCTTCGTTCGTGCCTTTGGCTAAGCTGACTTTGTAGTCAGTCGCTGGGCCTTTCATTTCCTGTGCGCACCTCCAACTTTCCCTCGCTCGGCATAATCCCCGCAAGTAGCGCTCAAATTTGCCTGGACACACATTAAACAAGCCGCACAAGAGGCGGCGAACTGAAACTTTTTTTATCGCTGCGCCACGAGCAGCCAAAGCAAGCAAGTAACTTTTAAGCGGGCCGTGGGCAGGACAATGGCAGGACAATGGCCAATCGGCAGCTATAAAGCACAGAGATAAACAGATTTATAGCGCTTAAGTACGCACAAGGACACCGCTTTACACTGTCGACACTGGCGGCTCTCATGTTTATAGATATTCGACGCTGCTCAGCGGCGTCAATTAGCGACAGGATGCGGTTGTGCAACGGAAATTAGGCGAATAAAAGGCGAGACAAGCGCAATGACGACGACTGCGACAAGCGAGACCCTAAAAGCTGCAATAAGCCAACAAAACTTTGCGCCGGCTGCACTTCAAGCTGCCCTCCCCCTCCACTACCCTGCGATGGCGCCACTAAGACGAAATTAACCGCAAATGAAGACAGCGTTGAGTTGGAGCTCTGTCCTCCTCGAAAATGGCACTCATCGAAGTTCCTTGACTCGCGGACAGGTGAAAAGTTCATTTTGCTCCTTGCTCCCGAATCGAAATTGCCACTTGGCGGGGGCGGGTGCGGGGGAGGAAAGTCGCGACGACACTGTGTAAGTGGCGGCCATGGGCAACCGCAATGCGCTTAGCTTGCCACAGTCCTTGTCGCCACTTGATGCTGGCTTGCCTCCCCCTCCTCCCAGCTGCCGTGTAGTTGCTGCACCCTTGGCTAAGCTCGTCGCTCTGCTTGGGGCTTAAGCAGCGCAAGTCTTTATGGCTTTATTTGTTGTAAGCACTGTTTTGTGGCTTATTAAATTGGGCTGCCATCCGGTTTGATTGGATTTGCAGCCAGCATTCACACTGCCCCCTCCCTTTGTGTTTTCAAAGCTGCTTCACAAACAAGTTTGCATTTCTGTGTCAAATTTCGTAGCAAAATAACTCAAATAAATCAAGTTGTTGATGCTGTTCTTCAACATTTAATTTAGCTAATTGCTGGTCGAAATATGCTCTCATGTAGAGCACAACAAATCATTTGCCTAGTCCACTAATGTATTGCAGCTATTTGCAGGGCATCGCGCAGTCTGCTTAATTATTAAAATGTGTCAATTTGTAGTAGTCGAGGCAGTGCTTCAACTTCGGCTTGTAAACGTAATATCCATCTTAACCCGCAAGTTGCCAGCGCGCATAAACTTAATCCGCTTGAATTCTCGGCACAACCTTTGAGCAACCTTTGCAAACCATTTAATAGCCGCAACGACGACAACTTTGCCACACTTCACTGGCCAGCAGTGGCAATAACAACGCCAACAGCAGCAACGGCAATAACAACAATCTCACTGGAAACTTCTCCACTGTAGTCGTCGTCGTCGTCTAGGAGGCCAACACAAATTGCCACAGCGATTCGAAGCTGCAATGGTTGTTGTTTCTGTTGCTGTTGCTGTCAGTGTTTGCCATTGCTTTTAAGCTTAGTTAAGAAGTACTTTGAAGCGCTTTCGCTGAAGCTGCGCCAAATGTCCTTCCGAATGGAGCCAGAGAGAACCGCAGCTCCACAGCACAAAGACCAGTTTGAACCCCAAAAATTGTTGCTTCATTACGTTTTATATATACTTGTATATGTTATGTAGTCGTGTGTGTTCGTTGCGAATTGCTTATTTATTTGCATTGTTTGGAATGCAAAACTGTGAATCCGATTCTAATAGCATAACACTGCATAGTCCAAGTTGTTTTCAGCCAGTTCGCAACTCTGAGCTCCGAGCATTTGATTGGAATTTATATTAAGCAGTTCATGCATGCAACATGGTGTAATAAATTTGTTGCTGCTCAACAGCTCGGATTTGCCTTTTAACTACACTTTTCACTTAAAGTACTCTACTTTGCACAGCATGTTGGCAGTTTGAATACAGTTGTTGAATTAATTAAGTGGTAGTAAATGTAAATTAGTCAACATATTGTAGCCCAAGGCATTAAAATTACTATTCACATTGCTCTTTCCTAGTAAATCTGCATTTTGTTAACATTATTAATGTTTTCTTCGCCCTGAGATTTCACTGAAATGCAAATCTTCTCAACTGACAAGAGTATCAACTTCTCGTCGTGGCACAATGCAAGAGAATGCCACAGTTTTGGGCGCCTGACTGACATCTTGTCGTTTGTCACTTGGAAATTCAATGAATATTTTCTGTAGCATGCGCCAACTACAACAAAAAGCATTAAGCAAAACGGGCAAAAAACAAGGAAATCAACAGAGAGATTTACAATTGGCTGCAGTGAGCGCACATAAGATTCGTATCGAAGTGAAAGTGGGGAGAAAACTGCAGCTGGAAAACACCATCAGCAGCAGTCTGTGGCAACTGCAATGTAAAATTCATTTCTGACTCCAGTCGCAGTACATTTTTGTTTGCCATTGCGCTGACAACCTGGCTGGGAAATGTCGAAGTCGTTGTCGATGTCGAAGTCGAAGTAGGGCTGGGCTGCAGCATTCTGTGGCCACGTCTTGCTCTTAAATTCTTAATTGCAAGTTCTTGCGTGTTCTCGTTCGCTCCCCATTTGTGGGGCAGACTCTATTTGAGTGGAAAATCTTTACACAAATATCAATAACAATAAATTGTGCATTTGTTTTAAGGGCAGCAGCAAAATGGGCGACGGCAAACAAAATAATAAATTCCTCGGCTCTAGCGAAAAACAATTTGCCTTTATAGAATATTTTTCGGCAAAGGAAACAACAATTTGTCTTGCTTAATCTCAGTTCATTAATTTAAAGTGCTACTCGGAGCGCAGTGCACAACTTTTCGGTCAAGAATGCTTCCACTTCGAACAACGCTTTTGGCGTAGGCTCCCCATCTGGTCACTTGCTAGAGCGGAGACACAATTCACGTGACTGCAAATCAAAAGTCTAACAAACCCACATTACAATCTACAAGAATAGTTGAGAATTGATTTGAGTTGAGTGTTTGCATAATGCGTAATGAATGCGTAGTATTTTCAATTAATTATCACGCGCTCATCTCTAGTTGGCAGTGGATAGTGTGTCCCGCCCTCGGAGCATTGTGGGCTTGTCAAAACATTTTTGGGTCTTGCGGCTTTGGCTGGAAGTGAGCAGAAAGAGAGAGAGAGAGAGACGGACATTGTCTTGCTACAAATTTCATTCCATTTGGCTTAGCATTTCGCAATCATTGGCGAAGGAGTCGGGCATCTTTTGCTGCCAGGATTAGGGTCAAGTGTAGTGGCAACTTTGACCACACACTTTTGGGCTCGGACGCTCTCGGACTCGTTTTTAATAATTCATGAGACATTCTGTGGCTGACCTTCACAATTTTCGGCTTAATTTTCATTGTTTACTCCCACCGCCAGCTGCTATCAGCTGTCAGAGTGTTGAGACAACGACTCCCCCCGTAGGTGCTGCGATTGTCAAGGACTTGACACTGATTTCATGTTGTGTGTGTGCTCCATCGCAAATTAACTCTGACTGAAGAGTAAATCACACATGACCACTGCGTATTCTTAATGAGCAACAGAAGAACGACAGTTTTGAGAATTGCCGAGATACAAATTTGGCTGTATAATTAAAATGAATTTTTTTTGTCGAAAAACAATTTACATTTTACAATCAGAGTCCCTCTTAAATCTTCTTCCAAAACTTGTAGAATCTGCCGTCAGTGTTGAAAATGCTGCGCAGCATGAAGACCTGCAGCATGCCAACAACAATCATGGCGATAAACTGAGCACACGACCAGTTGTTGACGAGTGTGAAATTCGATTCGGCCACCTTGCGATCCTTGGCCTCCAGAGTGCGTATGTAGTCCTGGCTCTGGCGCGAGCGCATGAGGTTTACGGTGATCTTGGTCATGTAGTCGTTGATGTGCGAGTAGGTGCGATCAAACTGATAGTCGGTGTTCATTTCCTTGATGGTCTTCTGGCGCTCCAGCTCCTCGTGATTGTCCGGCAGTATTTGCAGCGTAAACACAACAATCTTCTGGTTGAACGAGCTGATCGTGTTGTCGAAGCACAACTTGTAGACGCCCGTCTCGTTGGCCACCAGCTGGTACTTGCCCTGGCCCTGTTTGTGGTCCGTGAAGAGGAGGCGCCGCGCCGGATCCATTAGATTGCAATTGATGTGCGATTCACCCTGTCCGCCATAGATCACCTGGTACTCGACAATAATGTGCTCGGTGGCAGCCACCGCCTGATGATAGCATTCCATGCGACCGGCCTCTGCAAATATGGTTAAACGATGGCGCGATATTTCCGCCCGGCCACCCGCGGCCAGCATCAGCAGCAGCAGCAGAGACAGCAGCGACAGCGTAGTCGGCATTCCAGCGATTTGCAGCATTTTGTTTGTACAAAATTGTAAAGGGAAATCGTTTCAGCGATTGTCAATTCACACTGATACCCCAAGCACTGCCTACTATCTACACACTCGTCGCTCGTAGCTCGCAGCTCGTGGCTTTCCAGCGGCGTACTTGATAGCCGCACAGTGGCTGCTGCAAGTCGTTGGCCACACATTAAATGCCATAAAGTTGCAACCACCGACGCTGTCTGCTTGCAACGCCAACTAAAAGCAACTGCATCAAAAGGAATATGAATTGAGGTCGATGTGTAAATATTTGTCAACGGTAATGGAAATTTATGCTGCCGCGACTGCCGCGTCTGCCGCCTCTCGTGTGAGTGCGAGTGGGCGTGGCGTGGCAGCCAAAGCCAACCCTGCATGCCGAGCTACCGAGTGTAAGCTTTCATTTTTTAAAACTGTCGGCGTCGCTGCCTGCAGTTTAGTTCCAAAAAAATATGAGCAAAACGGGCACAGTGGTTCAAAACACGAGCAGTCGCAGTATTTGAGAAATAACTGAAGACAATTTATAGCTAATGCACATCAAATAGAAGCGTTTTTTTTTGAGATTTTCTTTGAAAATTTAATTTATTCCATTGCCATCAATGGGACAACTCGATTTCCTTGGCTTAAGCTCGACTGTGGCTGCGTTCGCTCAAAGAAACTTTACAAATAGACGCGTACATGAATACACACATCTCTCTTTCGCTCCACGCCTCCTGCTCACGCCCACACTCACTTGTATGAGCACGTGTGCAGTGTTTTTTCCTGCTCACTTTTCATAGTTTTGAGTCCTATACCCTGTTCCCAGCAATGCGCAAATGGGGTATAAGAAATCTGTTAAAGCTTGAACTATAAAAGTAATTTTATTACTCATTGAGTAATCAATAGATTTAAGGGAATTAACGCGTTGACTATACTTTACATCTCTAGCGTATTTTATATATAAGAATTATACCTCTTGTCCTTGTTTGATGAGAACTTTTTCGCTTGATTACATATGAAAGTTAAACAATTAAAAGTCCATTACGAATCAGCAATCCAACTGCATTCCGTTTGGATTTCGATTTCAGTTGTCATTCGATGTTATTGCCAAGAAGTTCAATTCTTATAAAAGTTCTAGATAAAACAAAAAACTAATTCGATGGCTATAAATCAAGATACGACAATAATGTCGAAACCGTTTGTGACCTTTGAGGATTTCATGAGCTTGCCGCTCTTTTTCTGTCACACCATTGGCTTGGATCCCTATAAGACAGTCACCGACAGAAGATCAGTCTTTAAACTCCGTGCCAATCTGGTATTGCAGATAATAAATCTAAACTTTGTTTTCGCATT
The DNA here is from genome assembly GCA_035046165.1 of Drosophila rubida. Classification (NCBI taxonomy): domain Eukaryota; kingdom Metazoa; phylum Arthropoda; class Insecta; order Diptera; family Drosophilidae; genus Drosophila; species Drosophila rubida. The sequence goes on along the minus strand of JAWNOF010000014.1, from coordinate 12,202,760 downwards.
GGAACTGTTATTCCTCTACGTCTGCTATAAGAACAACGAGAACTTTATCGAAGCCTGCATGGTGATGGCCTTCATTGGATTCGTGAGTGTGGGAGAACTAAAGATGATCACTGTTTGGAGACAACGACATCAACTAGACAGTTTGGTGCAAGAAATGAAGTCCATATTTCCGGCTTCCGATGACGAGCATCAGCAAGAGTTTCAGGTCGATCGCTATGTGAAGCGAACCCGTTGGATCATGAAGTTTCTCATCTATCTCTTTGCGACACTCATCGTAACATACAATCTCTTCGCCATTGTGCAGTTCTTTATGCAATGGTACGTGCTTCAAATACCAGGTGTCAGGATGGCCATGCCATATACAGAATTTTCTCCCTGGAGTCTCGATACCAAAGTGGGCTTCTGTCTGATGTATGTTCTTCAGGCTGTGGCTGGTTACACCTGTGTCACGGGTCAGTTGTCGAGTGATTTGCTCATTTATGGCATCGTTATGCAGGCTATCATGCACTTTGATTACTTATCGCGCACATTCGAAGGCATTCAAGTCTCAAGGGAATCTGCCACAACTGATTTCCAACTCCTACTCAAATTGATCGCCTACCACAGCAAACTTTTGGGGCAAGTATTTCTTTCGCTGCATTCGTTTGAATAAATATGAAAGTCTTTTGCAGAACTACCGACGTGATCAATAAAGTGTTTGGCTTCTCCCTGCTCATTAATTTTATTTCATCCTCACTGCTCGTCTGCATCTTGGGATTTCAGATCAGCATTGGTCTGAGTCCCGAACTAATATGCAAAATGGCTATATACTTGGCCGCGGCCATCATGGAAATCTATCTTCTCTGTTACTTCAGCGATGCTCTAATTATGGCTGTATGTTCTGTTATTACAAATCTAATACATGTCAGCATTTGTTCTTCTTTTTTGATATTTGTAGAGCGAGAGAGTTGCCTCGGCGGTTTACCAAATGAATTGGGTTGACGCTGATCCCCGATTTAAGAAAATGCTTATTACAATTGCGATTCGAGCTCAGAAGCCGGTGTTTCTAACTGCAACTGTATTTCTCGACATCTCAATGGAAACGATGACAACGGTAAGATAAACTAAAAGTCTCGACAAATATGTACATATACTAAATCGATTCTTTATTCAACAGTTCCTGCAGATGAGCTACAGATTCTTCTGCCTGATTCGCACAATGTATCAATAAATCTGGACCAACACAACAACACAACACAAAGTTCAAATGCACAAATATGTTTGTAGTAATTTTACACAGTCTCACAATTTCTAAAGCAAGTAAATATCAAATATGTTTCGAGATGAGAAAAACAAATTGAAGTGACATTCTGTTACACATCAGCAGGTGTTATTTTTCATAAGGCCATCAAAATCTATTTTGGAACTATAATTGTCAGTTGTTATGCAACCAATGCAATTAAAAGTTCGTTACAAGTTGGGGAATGTGAAAATGCCAAAACTAGTTGAAAAAATTTTGAGTTGTAGCGTCCTGAACTAAATTGTTTTTGCTTGAGATGGATGAGAACTTTTTCGCTTGATTACATACGAAAGTTAAGCGATTAAAAGTCCATTACGAAACCGAAATCAAACTGAATTTTGCTTGAATTTCGATTTCAGTTGTCTTTTGATGGCATTACAAGGAAGTTCAATCAAAGAAATTCTGCAAAAACAATCTAATGTCGAAGCCGTTTGTGACCTTTGAGGATTTCATGAGCTTGCCGCTCTTTTTCTGCCACACCATTGGCTTGGATCCCTATCAAACAGTCACCGATCGCAGTTCAGTCATTAAACTCGCTGCTAATCTCGTCCTGCAGATTGTGAATCTAAATTTCTGCTTCTCAATGGAGCTGCTATTCCTGTACGAGTGCTACAAGAACAATGAGAACTTTATCGAAGCCTGCATGGTGATGGCGTTCATTGGATTTGTCATTGTAGGAGAGCTCAAAATGATCACAGTCTGGAGACAACGACATCAATTGGATGGCTTGGTGCAAGAAATGAAATCGATTTTTCCGCCTGTTGACGACGAGCATCAGCAAGAGTTTCAGGTCGATCGCTATGTGAAGCGAACCCGTTGGATTATGAAGTTTCTCATCTCACTTTTCCTCACGCTAATCATAACCTACAATCTCTTTGCCATTGTGCAGTTCCTCATACAGCGGTACGTGCTTCAAATACCAGGTGTCAGAATGGCCATGCCATATACGGAAATGTGTCTCTGGAGCACCGATACCATGCTCGGCTTTGGTTCCATGTACGTTATGCAGGCCGTGGCTGGTTACACCTGTGTCACGTGTCAGTTGTCGAGTGATTTGCTCATTTATGGCATCGTTATGCAGGCTATCATGCACTTTGATTACTTATCGCGAACAGTCGAAGGCATTCAAGTGTCAAAGGAATCTGCTACAACTAATTGTGCGCTGCTACTGAAATTGATAGCTTATCACGACAAGCTCTTGGGGTAAGTATTTCCCAGACTTTATATAGTTGTATGCCAATTTGCTGTCTTCTGTAGCACTACAGACGTGATCAATGAGGTGTTTGGTTTCTCCCTGCTAATTAACTTCATATCATCGTCGGTGCTCGTCTGCTTCTTGGGCTTTCAGATCAGCATTGGTCTGAGTCCCGAGTTGATATGCAAACTGACCATATACTTGGCTGCAGCCATAATGGAAATCTATCTTCTCTGTTACTTCAGCGATGCATTAATTGTTGCAGTACGTTGCCTGACTAAAAATCTAATAAATCTGTGTGTATCAGCGATTCTCTTTATAGAGCGAGAGAGTTGCCTCGGCGGTTTACCAAATGAATTGGTTTGACGCTGATCAGCGGTTTAAGAAAATGCTTATTACGATAACAATTCGAGCTCAGAAGCCCGTGTTCCTAACTGCAACTGTATTTCTCGACATCTCAATGGAAACGATGACAACGGTAAGATAAAGGAAAATACTTGAAAATATTTGCAATGCGAAAAAGACTTTTCATTCAACAGTTCCTGCAAATGAGCTACAGATTCTTTTGCCTGATTCGCACCATGTATCTCTAATGTGGCACATGAAGTAAATGGACCAAGTATCAAAATTTCTGTATTGTAGCAAAACAATAACAATTCGTTTCAGAAACATTATTGTCAATTAGTATGCAGCCAATGCAATTAAAAGTGCATTACAAGTTGAAGAATGTAAAAGTGTTGAAGTAGCTTTGACTTTGATTTCAGTTGTCATTTAACAAAGTTCAAACGACTGTTTAAATTTATCTACCACACAATAAAGTATACTTATTCCCGCTTTCCATATAACATATTCCGCATTATTTTAAGTGCTACAATTGAACATGCAACAGGGTATCTTGTAGCGTCCTCGACTACAGCTTTCTGCTTTTGCTGTTGGTTTGTTGCCTGCGCATAAAAATTGCAACCGCCGCGCTGCACTTCAGTTGGGTTATTTACTTCAAAAAAATAGAGGAAAACGAGCGTCGCCCCTCCGCCCGCTGTAACCCCCAGCGATAGAAAAGGGCACAAACTTGCCTTCGGCTGAAATTCGCAGTCGATGCATGAAAGCTGCAAATAACAACAACAGGAACAAGGAAGAGGAAAAAAAATGTTTGTCGGAGTCTAGGTGGCAGCACGGTTGCCAGTTCTGCAGGTGGCAAGTTGATGTGGGCCAACAAGGGGCAAGCACTTGCTCAGCGCCTGCTCTTGCAACAGGAGGGCGTCAAGTCTGCCACATGCCACGCAATTTTCTAGGTAGACACCACATATGCACGCGTGTGTGTGTTACTCTAGTTGATTGTTTGCCTGCGGCGCGACAGGTGCAAGCGTGGCAGCCGTGCGGCGTGGGGCGTCTCTGGTCTCCGGGGAGGCGTCGTGGGGACTGGCGGTGGACTGAGGCCTGTCAGCAAGCCAGCCAATTTATTCTTATGAAATTATGAAAATTGATTGCTGAGCTGCAAATGATTTTATTGAAAGATTATCGCCCTGAAATGCACATAATATTTAATGCCGTGGGGCAGAACATTAAAAGTAATCGAATTTGTGGAATAGTGGAGCACAGACAGGGAAAGTGAAAGCCGAAGAGAAAGCACTTCAGGTGGCATTAAAGTAGAAGTAAGTACTTGGGAATACCTGAATTTAATGCTCGTGTTACTGCAATTAAATAAAGTATCTAAGGATACAAAGGAAACGTAAATTTCAATTAAAAGTAAAACAAATGAATTGTGAAAAAGTGAACGTATTTGTTTTATAAAAAATGCAAACGTATTGTCGATAATTGCACCTTTATTCAATTGCACATGCAGCATAATTGCATAAATGAATGTAAAGGCAGCAAAAATCAATTTTGCATTTAATTATACACGTCTCAACCATCGGCACTATTTGAAAAATTGTGATAGCACTCAACGTGAATTACTCTCAATATCAACACCAAACTGTAGCCTGTATTTAAATGTCTTCGCAAAGCTAGCAAAGAGAAGAGGAGAAAAGAAAGTCATATCATGTTGACCGTTTGTGAAATTTGCTTTTCATAACTGAACGTCTCCTTGGAGGCGCCACTAAACTGCTGACCACGCCCACCGAGTAATGCAGCTGGCGGTGGTAATTAACAACTGCATCAGGTTCACATTGTTTACTCAGCGGCAGCAACGACGCAGTGTTAATTACTCCCCGGAGGAAGCGAAAGCAGCAGAGACTGCAAGTTGTGGCGTCGTTGCCGTGGCCGTTATGAGCTTTGTTCGCGTGTCTGGGTCAGGTGGCCATCTGAGCAGCAGCAGCGAATGCTGCAGGTTCTTGTGCATGTTCGTGGCATGCTGACATAGTGGCTCACTTAGCTGCGAGCGAGCACAGAGAGAGAGAGAGAGAGGGGGAAAGCGCGCCGATGACAAGCGAGCCAGGCGCGTGAATGGTGCAAATTAAAGCGCCACCTGTGGACGGTGTGTTTGCGACTGTTTGCCGAAGTGATAATAACAAAATGGCGCTTGACGCTGCTGGCAATTATGGCTGCCATCGAGCGCCGCCGGGCAGCCGTCGAAACGCCAAAAACAAGGGCAAAGGGCGGGGCGAAAAAAATGATATTTTCTTGGGCATTTAATGCCCAACAAGCATTTCACGGCAGTTACTCGTAAGTGGCATTTTAAAGCTGGCAATGGCGATCGTTTATCACGGCACAACAACGCAGACAGACAGCAGCCCGTAGTCCTTGTAGTCGCAGCGGCGTTGTTAATTTCATTACCAGGCGGACACACTGCAAATGCTGCACAATCGTAAAAATACATTTAATTGCAGCCAGGCAGCAAATGAAATGCGTGCAAACTGGCCAAAGTCATGGACACAATCTCGACGCAAGTGGGCGAGGGAGAGCGGGAGGAGTGGAGGCAGGTGCACACACGAGCCATTAAAAGGCAGTGTCCATTTTAACGATCAAATTATTGCTGCAATATTATAGGGAAGCAACAGAGAGAGAGCGAGCGGGAAGTCAGTCAGTGTCTGATGCCGAGCTCGAGACCCAGAGACCGATAATGCGACATCCGCGGCGGGTGGTCAGCTTGTCTGTGCGCTGCCTGCTGCTGCTGCCCGGCTTGATGCATTAATATGGCGCCAGCTGTCGTCGCTCCGCGTAATGAGCAAGGAACGCGGCTTCGCAAGCTGCTCTTAAAGTTGCAAGCAAAGCTGACTTAAACAGCATTTGCGGTGCGCGCCAAAGACAACTTTATGGCGCACGCATTTATTATGATTACAATAAACGCACTGTTTTTTAATGGCCACTGCTAGAGCAAACAATTCGAGCTGAAACTCTGGCAGGCATTTAAGGCAACGCACTTTAAATATAGTTTTCAAGTTGCCCAAGCTTGCTTAATTTGATTTCGAGACTGCAATAAACGCTGCAGTTCGAGAAGGATAATCAGCGTGCATAAAGAAACTCGCAAAGCTTTTCATTCACAACGCACAACTGCATATCGAATGCAACGATAGCAACAAAATAAGCTGGCAAACAGATGCAAAGGCTGTGGCTTTTCACAGGCAACTTGCGGCTTTTAATTTCCACAGCACTCAGTTATTGCGTGCTGCAGAGTGCTGCAGCTTATGACATGAATGTTGCAAAAGAAAGCCAACTTCCAGATTCACTTATACAACTGTTTACAATTTGGTTGTCTTTGCCTTTAAAACTCTTGAGCTTCATACTATTTAACGTTTACGTAGTCTTGAGTGGTCTAAACATTTGCTCGTACTTTGCGTGCTGATGCAATCGAAGTGGGGGCTTTGTGGCAGACTGTGCTCATAATTAAGCTGTTACTAACTTGAAATGTTGCCACATGCCACCTGAAATGTGTAATCAGCTTAGCGATGTGTCAAACATTGCATGCGGCAAGGGATTAGTTCTGGTTGTGTCACAGTTCATCTGGCCAAAGCCAGTTAGCAGGCAGTTCGTGTGTGCTGAAAACTGATAGGGCAAACAGTTCTTCAAGTATCAGCTACTTTGAGTGAGGTCGGCAAAGGCTCTCTCCTGAAAGGCCACAGGACAGCAATCAAAATAATTTTGATATTCGGTTAACCGAAAACTTTCAGGCAACGTCCTAAGCTCGCTGCCATAGAATTTAATATGTGGTCTTCGCTTTGCACCTGGCACGACAAATATTGCTGAATTTGCTGTTGACTTAAGAGAAAAGACATTATCATCATTACGAATGCAGGTTGTGTGTGTCGTGTTTGTGTTTGTGTTTTGGTAGCCAAACCGAAACCCTGTTTAATTATGTATGACAACTGGCATATAGAGACATATGACTACTGTTGGTAATTCGCACAAACTTTAACACTCAGCCGCCCCGTCTGCCACGCCCAGCAACATTTTCTTTTATTTTCGGTAGCATCTTAATTGCAAAATGGCACACAATGGCAAGGGCTGGACAGTGTGAACTGTGCGCACAGGTTTCGCAAGACAGCCACCCAGCCGCCTTCGCCTGCTTCCTTGCCTTGGACGCCATTGCGAAGCCATTAGGGCTGGTCAGGCACTCCCCACTCCCCACTCCCCGGCTGCCGCTGTAGAGTGGGCAACAATCAAGCGAACAAATTGGGTTACTGCTCAACTGTCTGGTTAATGGCTACAATGACACAATTAATTGCATGTCGGCTGGCCAGCTGCCTCTCAAGTCAATCCCGTCCTTCCGCCTCCGCCCCCGCCTTCGCCTCCCCGCCCACTCTCGGTCATTTGTGGCTGCTCTGGCTGCCAGCTGAAATTAATTTTTGTGCAAAAATTTAATATGCTTACTGTAAATTAGTAATCAGTTGGGCCAGCGGTCGATAAATTTCAACTTTAATACCACACGAACTCTCTTAAGTAGCTAGCTCAACATAATTTGATATACTTGCATGATATTTTGTGAAATTGTTGCATCTAAATGAATTGCCACAGTTTTGCCCTCAAATTAGTCAATTGACTTGCGAAAGACTTTCTCTTGCTCGTTAAATTATTAACTTTAAGCTAAACCACTTCGATCTGTGCACTGCCTCGACTGGCCCACAAAACGACGCCAGAATGTCCTGTCAGCTAGTTCCGGGTCAGCAGCATATTTCGTTGCACTGCATGACCATTACAATAGTTAAAGCCAGATGATGCCGAGCGTAACGCTTTAAACTACAAAAAGCTTTTTGCTATCGTCATTTCCACTGTGTTCGCAGCCCCCTCCCCCTCAGATTGTCGTTTGGAACTTTGACTTTGGCGCAAAAGGGAACTCATAACAATGAAACTTTTGCACACTTTACAATTATGCCAGTGTGTGCGTATGTGTGCGTGTGTGTGTGTGCATGTGTGTGTGTGATTGTGTGTGCACAGCTATTGGTTGTTCACACACACAGACCTGCAGGTTTTTTGCAAATTAACCCACATTTGCCGGTACTTTCTTCAGTTTGCCGGTTCGTTGCAATGTAAAAGTGAAAATTTTTCATTTGCCCTAATGGAAAATGCGTTGCACATTTTCTTTGCCCAACTTCGACGCATGCAAAGGTCTCGTTTATCGTTTTGCCAGCACTTTTTTGCTCCACAAATTGGCAAAGTTTTGTTTAGTTTGCATTGTGCTTTAATGAGATTTGCCATCTAAACCATTTCAAACTATCAATGAGCTTTTTTCCAGGCTCCACAAAACAAATAAAGCACTTACCGTTTTATTCCTTTTCCGCGCACTTCCTGAAAGTAGACAAGATGTAGATAAAATTCATATAAAGCTTTACAATCAGAGTCAAGTGAAGTATTTATTAGGTTAAGGCAAAGTGCATTTCACTGTTGGCCATTTTGATATTTGCTCAAATTGTCGAATGCAAATTTGCGTGTGTTTTCGGTCACGCTTTTTATGCGCTGCATGCGAAATGCATCAAAGTCACATTACCTGCTCGTGGCCATATTTTAACATTAATATGCAAACTGCTGCACTGCTTCACTGCTTCGCTGCTGCGCGCAATTTGCATGTGGCCAACAAATTGGCCCACTTCGCCATCGTGGTTGGTGGTGGGTTGGCTCATTAAAATGCCACCGTGCAAAAGAGTGGCAAACAAAGGCCGAGGCAGCGACGCCTTCACTTCCGCTTCCGCCTCATGCGTCCGCGCTGCGTTAATGGCCAAAACTGGTCGTGGTGGGGGCGTGGCCCAGTGGAGTGGCTGCTAATGCCGGCGTCAAAGGCAAACGCTTCTTACAAATTGCGCAACTACGAAAAAATTGCCACAACAACAGCGAGTTGCTGACCACAGGCAAAGTCAGTGCAGCGGAGCGGACGACTGAACGCTAAGCAAATTACAATAGCATTAAAAAATCGCGGCTATTGTGAGCTCTGGCCAGCTGCAGGCAGTGGAGAGTGACAATGACAGAAGTGCTTTGTCGCACTTATTAAAAGTTGCAACTTCCCGCCAGTGTGTTCAATTTTAAATAATTTGCTTTAATTAAAACTTGGTAAAGTGTGTGCAATGGCAATGCTATATCCATTTTATAGAATTTCAACTGTTCAGCATAGTTTCACAAGCTTAAAGGCAGCCATGCCGACAAGCTCCACGCTCGGCTGCAAATCCGAGCATGCTGTTAACAAAGTACGTATACGCAGCGTTGCGTCTTTGGCGCGCCTAATGAAACGTGTTGCCGAAGCCAAATTGTGCAGCATACTTAGCAGGCAGCAAGGGGTTTTTATGTCACTTCGCCAGCTGGGGAGCTATTTAGCGCACATTTAAGCCAACACACAGCCGCCCGCGACGACAGCACAGCGTCGATGTCGAAGTAAGACAGAAAGGAAGGCAGACAGACAACGGAGCGAGGATGTCGCCCAGTGACAATAATTTAATTTAATGTGTTTGCATGCAACGGCAGCGACAAAAGGCAACAGAACGAGGCAACGTTGCAGACAGAGCAAGCTGCTTTCGCGTGGCAGCGCAACGCGTGCAACGCCGTCCATGAGTCGCGCGCGGAAAGATAACTCACAATTTGTGGCCGTTGCGTGCGCGCTGCACGCTGCTCGCATCTTGCATCTTGCAATGCAAGCGACGCCAGCAAATTTATGGCGCTTCCGTTCGCCGTCGCCACTCGCCAGCGATACTCGGGGGGAGTTTATGTTGAAATTATTAGTGTAAACATTTTGTATTTAATTAATATGCTGCAGCGCAACCGCGACAAACGTGTTGACAATGCAGCCCACAAAAATATGCAATGCAATTTTCCGTTACGATAGTCAATTTTTTATAGTTTACTTTGCTTTCGGGCTGCCCGCGTAATGCGATAATAATGATGTGTGTTATTTATGGCCCCAGCACACGCTGCAATGACTGAGAAAAGCTGTGCTAAGTTATGAATGGCGACACAACTGCAGAACAATGCCAGAACACGTATTTCGCAATAAATTGTGCGAATTAAAGAATTCGCAAACCTAGTAAATACCAATTCAACACAAATCTATTAGAAGATATTCTATCGAACCAATTCAAGGCAAATTCCCATAATTTTCATTCGATTTTTACTGGGACATTATCAATGACAGGCGAAGCACTTACAGGTAAATATTGTCTTAATGGGACGCCCATTTGTAGTACTGCTGCTGGCCCTTCCCCGCGGGATTTGCGGGTGCTTATGTGCCTCATAAATTGTCTGCAGAATTCGTAGACATCATAATACAAAGTGTAATAAATATGCGACAAGGCGACTGCAAACACAGACGACAGAGACAGCAGCACAAGAACCGAAATAGAAATCAAAATAAGCTTGAGCAACAATAAAACGCAGTGCTAAGCAAGCTGCTTGCTCTTTGCTGCTCGCTATTGTAAATTGAAAGTAAGGAGAGGCTGAAGCAGAGTCTAAAGCGACACCAAATGCCAAGTAATGAGCATAAAACTGACAGAGAAATAAAACCACAAAGGGCGGAGAGAGGGAGATGGAAAAGGGGAGAGGGGATGAGAGGTGCCGGGCTGACCGTAAATCTTTTTTGTAGCGCTTTCAAGGTGAAATAACAATTTAAGTTTACGAGTACAACGGCCACCAAATTGAAGAAAATAAGTAAAACAAAACAAAAAGCGACTGCGGCTAGCCCAAGCACACACATACAGATGGAGCGTGACACTACACACACACACAACCACACAGACGGGAAAAAAGAAAGAAAGAAATCTATGATATATGACAGAGCTGTGCGTCAGTTGCCAGGACAACTCGAGATGTGCAGGATTCGTCTGCCTTCTGCTTCTCGTTTCCCTTTATCCGTGTGCTGCTCGCATTTTATTCCTCAGTGCACGCAGCGTGTACAGGTGAAGGCAGGTGGCCATTATGAGTTCTTCAGCTTCATATATCATGCTTTAATAATCTGCAGAGTGTTCCACAGAAATCTCTTATGTCTCCATTTGCGTCCAGTTACCAGTCGAGTGCCCCATTCTTTTTTCACGGCAAGTGAAAAATGAAAACTTGCGAAAACAGCAAGTACAAAAAACAGAGAGACAGGACTACAGATTGATTGGAAATGTTGTGCGGCGTTGACGAAAGCGATTTCGGGAACACAACTGGCTGCAATGATTTCCCAGCGATTAGATCAACAATTATTTATGCCAGCTTTGCATATTTTCATACTCAGCCCATTGCTCATTCGGCGAAGCATTGTCACAGCTAATGAGCATTGAAATTATCCACGAAATTCATCAAAACGATACGCTACATTTCTTGACGACCGCCAGCAGAGCGCTCGGAGAGAGCGTGGCAGGCTGGCTGTGAGTTGCGAGTGGCATGGCAACATGTGCTGCCACTTAATGGCCAAACAACACACAGTCAGTCGAGAAAGAAGCTGCCTGCCACTTTGACTGAGTGCCTGGCTCTGGTAGCAGCCCAAACTCTCTTTCCCTTGTGCCGATAGTCAGAGCTTTACTCTAGCTTTACATTCACTTTGAGTTGCCAGTTTCGTACAAATCACAATTCGATTGCCTCTACGTGTCAATCACAGGACATGGGGCTGCATTTAAGCAGCGTTTCCCTGGCATTATACAATCATTTGTGATCGCCTCCCCTTTCCTCCAACCACTCGACTGCAGAGCAAACAAAGTAGTTAATGGTGCTGGCCAGACGGCAGCTCAGCACGTTGATTTTCCCAGGACTTATATCACTTTCGGTCGTCGCTGCGCTGCCACTGCTGTTGCTGTCACAGTAGTTTAATTAGCGTGGCCTGCCACTCAGCCAAGTGGACAAATTTGGTCGCCTCACGGCGCCGACCATTTAGCCGATAAATGTAATCTCTGCCCGCTGCCCGCTGCCCACTGTGGGGGCATGCTTGCATTGATTGCCATTTCCAGCTGATTGTCTACTGCCAGGTATTTGTGATTAGGCTGTGCTCCATCTGCTGGCCTCAGCCATTGACAGGCCCCGCAAATAGCTTGCCCAGCTGCACTGTCGAAAGTGCCCTCAAAAATGTGAGCTGCAAATATTTTCACGAGACCACCTGTTCATTTGTGTGCAAGCAAACTGCACACACACACACACACACAGACATGGAAAGCCATTCAAATGAAGCTTAAAACTGCACAGCTGAGGATATTTTTTGTTGTTAAAAAAGCCTAAACAAGCGCACACAAATAAATCGCCAAGTAACACGCAAATGAACTTGCGGAAGCTTTGAAAGCTCGCGCTCTCGGCGCTTGCTGAATGTGGACTGCAAGCTTTCGCTGGAAGAGCGTATGCTCTTAAGCTCACTGCACGCTCTTCGACGAAAGCTTTCTGGCGGAAAGCTGTCTCAGGGATGCTGTAATGCTGAAGAGCCACAACAACGTCGTCGTCGTCGTCGTCGTCGTCGCCAGCATCCTTCGGGTGCGTTGAATCAGCTTTTGGTTCGTGCTCGTCGTTTGGGGCGGCCGATGGCATAGCGTAGTATTGTAGTAGGTTCTGGCCGATGATGCCGTTGAATGCTGGCAAGGTAAATGGCGATTCAGTCAAGCTCCAGCATCCGTTCAAGCAGGGAGCACATTGCACGCGTTTCGTTCCCATCGAGACACACACACATACTTGGCGCGTCCTCTTCGGTCTGTCGTGCAGTCTTCTGCAACTGTGTGTGTTCCTCTTTTAATCTATGTGCGTGTGTGTGTGTGTGTGTGCGTGTACGTGCGTGCGAAGCGTGGCGTGAGTGTGCATTGGTGTGTGTTCAAATTTTTGGGCAGCAGCGAAAGAAAGCAAACAGAAACAGAGCCCCAGTGACAGGTTCAGGTTACGCGAACGCCTCGCGAACCGGTTGAACTTAAAGTTGTCCCTGCAACTCCTTTGCGCTGACACCGCAGCCAGAAACTTCACGCTAATCTCGAGTAAACAAACTCGACGTGCCGAGAATTTCGGTCAAAGCTGAAAGAAAAGATTAAACTCGCCACCTGCTGCAAGCAGAAAACAAATGTAAGCTTTTTGCCGTAAAAATAATGCCAGCAAATAAATCTTTAAATAAATAACGGCAACTATATTAAATGAAAATGAAATGGGAGCAACTTCAGATTCGAGATGAACTTGCAACTTTCGTACAATACAAATTTTTTGGCAATTGCCAGCAATAAATTGCGAGAAACCATAATATTGTTTTGGGCAAATATTTTGCGCAATATATTGGCAGCATTTCAAATGGCAAGGTTCTTTTACCTTTGGCCTACTGCTCGACTCCGCACAAACAAACGCAACTAAATCCAATTCGAGCAATAAATCACTTGAGCCAACTGTGAACTCTAAACTGCAAACTCAAGAGCCCAAATTGACGTACACTTGCCACCCGGCGTATGAGTAATGTTTACAAGCAGTTGCATGTGTTGCAGCCAAAAAGCAATGCAAACGAATGGCCAGAAATCGGATTGCGTTCGTACTCGTAAACGATATCACACAGAATTTCTCGTCTCATCAAAATACTTGGTAATCATCGTAAATAACTGATGAAATAACAAAGTGAATAAAACGAGTTTTCCATGCAGTTCCATGTGTGAAAAATGCAAAGCAAATACAAAGCAAATGAAATACTCGTGTAAATTAAATTGAATATGCTGTTGAAAGCAGGCGTTTGTGTGCGGTTGTGTGCTTTGTAGCTATTAGTCTGAAATGTCGCCAGATTTTCATAAATAAATCAAATGAAATGGAAAAGCATGCTCCACTCTGGCTGCTGCTTTCAATGCTTTCTAATCACAACACATTCACAAAACAATCTGGCAAGTGATATACAGCTGTAGTCCGGCCCACATAAAATATCCATTGCAATAAAAAAAGTTAAATCAAAGCGTGGCCGGAATTAACTGACAGCCCCTGAATAGTCCTGACTGACTGACTGACTGACTGACGACTTCGACTTGGTGGCCGCTTGGCCATTGTTCGGTTTGAAATTTCTGTGCTCATCAACTTAAATTGTGAAAATTAATCAAGTTGAAAAGGTTGCCCCGTGGCCATTTTTGTTAGCAGTTCCGCACATGGGCCGGCGAGCACAACTCAAATGTATGGAGTGTCTTTTGTTTTGCTTGGCTTGCTTGGCTTCGCACTGGCACGAGCCAGGTCGAGACAAGTCAACATCCCCGGCCAAGTGATGGAGTGGGCACCTTTCTCGGGGTCCTGCTTCTGCTTCTGCTCTGGTCCTGGTCCTGCCTCAAAAAAAGGCAGGCAGCGGCAACCTTTTGCTTTGCATTCAAGCGGAAATTAAAGCGTCGTGCCACAATGAAAGAGACCAAGAGATAAAGCGAAAATGTGAGAAGACGATGTCGCTCACACACGAGTCTCCCAAAAAAAAAAACAAAAAATAGAAAGCGAAAAAATTGAAATTGTGTCCTTAGGCCTGAGGTTGACAACAACTGCAAGGCAAACAGAAAAAAAAGACCATCATCAACACGTGCGTGGCGCGTCCTTAAAGCGTTTGCGTTCTTTTATTTTGAAACATCTCTCTTAGTTTTCGTGCAATTTCTTTGCTACTCCTTTTTCATCTTCTCTGAGGTCAAAGGTTGAGTGACAGTTTCATGCTGCCGCGTCTGGAAACCCTTTTTAATTAATGCACTGTGCTCTCCCCCGATCCCCTCTCCCCTCTTCCCGCCACGCACAATCTCGCACCTCATTAAAATCTCTCGGTGTGTGTGTGGTGGCGCCCCGCTCTCGAAAATGAAAACATAAAAGAGTTTATGATTTTCATAATTTCGTATTTTGACTACGACTCGACAGGTTTATAATTAATTTAATTAGCACCCGTTTCGAGTGCCGTGCACCGAGCAAACCGAGAGCAACGAGACCAGAGCTAATAAAATGTGTCCACATTAAACTAATTAGTCAGCTCATAAAGCGGAATGCGTAGTCGCGTTTCTGATTTTTCTTTGTGGTTGCCAATGATTTCATTGAAACACACTCTTCACGTTCAAGCACTCAGCAGCGAGTTGCACATAAATTAAAAACCATAATTAGCCCACAGGGAGACGCTTTTCTTTGCGGAAAACACTTGCACATAACGTGATTATATAAATAAGATATAACGTGAAATTGATAAATAAGTGAAAAGATTATTTAATTCTTTGATTGATTCACAATGTATTAATTGCTGATAATGCCGAAGAATTGCAAACTAGATAAAATTATCAGTCAAAATTATTTTAATGCAAATGAGTATTAAAATTAACTTCAGTTGTTGTCGAATACTTAGAGTACATATAAAGTTTTGCTCAGGTAAAATTAACTTGAAATAAATAATAAAATTGAGTACTGAAGAAAATTTCAGTTTTTGTCGAATAATTATTTAGAAAATATATAAATGTGTTGCTCAGATAAAATCAACTTCAAATGAATAAAACAATTGAGTATTAAAGATAATTTCAGTTGTTGTGCAAAAATTAGAATAGATATAAAGTGATGCTTAGATAAAATCAACTTTAAATAAATAATACAACTGAGAATTAAAGATAACTTCAGTTGTCGAATAATTAGAACTTTAACTAAATAATACTATTTAGTACTAAAGATAACTTCAGTTGTTGTCCAATAATTAGAAAAGATATAAATGTGTTACTCACATAAAACCAACTTCAAATAAATAATACAACTGAGTATTAAAGATAATTTCAGTTGTTGTTCAATAATTGGAATAGATATAGAGTTTTGATTAGATAATAGCAAATTCACATAAATAATACAACTGAGTATTAAAGATCAATTCAGTTTTTGTGGAATAATTAGTATAGATATAAATGTGTTGCTCTGATAAAATTAACTTTAAAGAAATAAAATAATTGAGTTCTAAAGCTATGTTCAGTTTTTGTTGAATAATTATGTAGAAAAGATATAAATATAATATGATAATATAAAATATAAACTTTAAATAAATAATATAACTGAATATCAAAGCTAATTTCAGTTGTTGTCGAATAATTAGCATAGGTATAAAGTGTGTGCTGTGATATCTACTAGAAATTTTAATGTGATTTTAGATTATAATGCTGTTTGTCGAAAATATTTGTAGCCTGGCTGTATGCGGTGCCATTTGTGACAAAAATTCGAGTGCAAAGTGGATAAAAACCATCAAAAGTAAATGAAGCATAAATGCCAGAAACACACCAGAAGAAGCCAAGTGATTTCAATTTATTTTTTCCCCCAAAATGCCAAAACAGAATTTTGTACATCTACAGCTAGAGCGGGGGCAAGAAATTGATGGAAGTTGTAGCCGGGGATACGCAGATATGAACCATGGTGTATATTGGCCATGCGGAAGTTGTGGCTAAATAGGTTTTTTTTTCACGAATTAGAAACACGAGGCGAGGCAGCATTGGGGAGGCAGCGAGAAATAACCGGAAGGAATTACATCAACCTCAGACGCGAAAAGGAAATTAAATATTTTATAGTCTGCGGCAAGCGACGAATATACAATTATAATTTCATACAGCGACAGCCTGCCGCATATTCTTCGACTGAAATCAACGAAAAATGCCCAAATTCGTACTCTCTTATGTGTGTGTGTGTGTGTGTGTGTGCATTGGTGTGTGTGCGTGCTCATGGGTGTGCTGTGTGTGCCAGTTAATGCCGTGGTGTTGCATTTCGGGGTATTACGAAAACACGCCAAGAGCAACAACGCAGGAAGGGCGCCGCTAAGAGGATCTCGCGGCTGGGATAGGGAAAATAAAGGCGACTGAGAAAAAAATGGAAAATAAATTAAAAGCAGTTACTGAAATACATAAATACGGCAGGCAGGCATAAAACTTAAGTGAGAGCAGGCGCAAAATGCGACATGCTAAAAGCGACGAATTAAATTTAAAAAGAAATGAGATTGCCATAAGCTGATTTCCATTTGCCAGAGCTGCTTCGTGTATATTCGTGTTGCGGTTGCCAGCCTGGTCATGTTGACAGTCGAATGTGTAAAATTAAATGCAATGCACACTCAAAGGGCGAATGCTGCAAAGTCGCATTCTGAATTACGTTTAAGCTGGCCAATTATTGAAATCCTGAAATTTTAACTTGCTCAATTTAAAGAGCTTAGATTTAAGGATTCTGCGAAAAAACACGTGATTTTACAAAAAAGAAAAACTCAATTGAAGTTGCCATAACAATTGTGGAAATATCCACACGAAATGTTGACATTTATATTGTACAATAGAAATTCACAAAAAATTCATACTAATAAAAACTTTTTCTGCTTTTCTTTTGCTCACTTTGACACAAATACACTCGCACACACCCACACACAAATCTACAGTAGCAGCAACAGGAAATCAACGAAATTGTCGTCACTCTAATCAAGTGGAAATTTGATTAAAGAAGAGAAAAGCGAATTTAATAAATTTGAAAAACTCAATAGCCGAGAAAAGAGCGAGAAGGCAAAGAAGTGAAGTGAGAGAGTCGGGCCAAAAAAAAAAAAAAGTGCGAGTATATCAAAAGGTAACAGCAAAGGAAATCAACACGCACGCACATGAGCGAACCTGTTGTGAGTTGTAGTTGCTGCTGCTGCTGTTGCTGCAACGAAAACGTAGCAAACATTAAAAGTCAGCGAAGCGTGAAGCTCGAAAAAGAGCTCAACCATTGTGGGAGTAGCGAAAAGGTTTGCCAAAACGAATACAAAACAAGACAGAACACAAACCAATAATAATACCCGACGCACATTCTATAAAAGGAGTAACGAAGTGAATAAAATCGCCCGCAAAATAGAAACCGCAACTAAAATTAAAAGCTACGATTATTATTTAGTACAACTAAAGTATCAACTGATTGCAGGCAGTGTAGGCGGCAAGTGGCACAACTAACGACACAGCTGACGGCCTGCCACACGGGGCAAGGACATTCCATACATACTGCTATGCTCGCTGCTTCGGCCAAAGCACGAAATTAAGTGCAGATTATCAGCAGATTATATTTTAATAGCATTTCAAGCTGTTGCCTTTCACGAAGAACCCACAGGACAACGACGACGACAGGACACCACCACCAAAAAAAAAGAGAGACAGACTACAATAGCGCAACAAATACATTATAACCATGTGCTAGTGTCCCTGTGTGTGTGTGTATTTCCACAAGTGCGGCTTATTACAGAGGCCTGGCCATTCCAGGAATTTTTTTGTGGGCCAGCAACTAAAGCAAACATAAACGCGCTTAGAAATTGAAATAAAGCAAGCAAACGGAACTCTTAGTGGCCAGTGTGTGGTGTGCAGTGCGTCTTAACCCAGTGTTTGTGTGTGTGTGAGCTCCAAAAGCATAATATATAATTGAAACATTAAGCATACGCCGTGTGGCCGCCAGAGAGAAACGGCAACAGGTAAGTCGAGCAAATTTTTAAAGATTTTCGTAAATAATTGAAGGCGCACTTGAAATGTATTCCAAGAAATTGCCTTTTCTCGGAAAAACTCTAATTTTGAACTTAATAAAAATATTTGTTTAGTAGGCGACTTAAATTCGAGTAAATTTCTCGACTTTAAGCACATTTAATATGTTAGTTTCGTGTTGAACTCGTTGGAAAATCGCAAGCCCTTCACATTTCCCCACAGCATCTGCAACACATTTAGCCGCCGCTTGCGAGAGTCATCACAATAAGCGCTCGGGCTGGCAGAGTGCTGACTGTTAATTAATGCCAACCGAGCATCCGCTGCAGCATATTTAAAAACGCATTAGCTTTCGGATTTAGAGCCGCAAGCAGAACACCCAAAGCAGAAGCCCCAAAACCGAATCAGAGTGTCATAATTTCATCTTTTTGCACTGCCAGCGCGCTCGTCCTGTTTGTGGGGCGCGCACAACATTTGTGCAGGAGCTTAAAAACATTAGCGTAAAACGAAAAGGCACATAAGAATTATATGCATATATGCAAAAGAAATGCTGTAATTACTTCAAATGCTGCACCACTTTTTTGCTCCATCATTTTTGAAAGGACTCGCATGTGTTGCTAATTTCATTTCTCTCTTTTTCTGAGATCACAAAAACATGGGCGACACTTGCCGAGACATTAAAACGAAACTTTTGCTCGGAGACTAGCCGTGCTGCAGAGGAGTACATTCATCCACCTGCATCATCAGCAGCCCCAGCATCCTCAGCATTCCCAGCATCCTGGGCGTCCTTAGTGGCTGTTGCTGCTCTTGCTTTGCTGCCTGCCGTTTGTTGTTTTAATGGTATTTGCCTGCCTTGGCTCGACTGTTGGAATCTGTCACCAGGCTACGTGACAATACATCGGTGTGTGTGTGTGTGTGCGTGGGCGTCCCGGTGTGTGACTGCGGTAGACCGCTACTTTGCTGGCTGACCTAAGCCAGGTTGTTCGCATCGCTCGTTGGGCCCGCTCGGGCGCAACTTACCTGACAAAACTTTAACGCAAAAATTTCATTTAAAAGTTTCGCTGTCGTTTCGACTCGCAACTGGACCGACTTCCACTCCCCACCACCCCTCCCACGCCTAGCATAACCTGGGTCACCTTTAGACGCACGCCAGCTGCTTAAAACTTTTGCCTCCCGCCCCTCAGTTTCTTGGGACAACTTTCACAAATGGACATTGACGTTGTATGGCTTTGGCTTTTGTTATTTTTCATTTTTTTCTTGTTTTTTTTTTTTGTTTCTTTTGTGCATCATAAACATTCACGCAATTTGAGCGATCCGTGGCATTGGGGCATGGCCTGAATACGCGCCACTCTGCAGTCAGGAGTCTGGACTCGGAATCTGGGCACTCCATTAGCATTAGCAAGTTGTCAAGGCATCATGCTGGATTTATGCAACAATTTAATATCTCTCTTGGATGCCGTTTGTCAACGATTTCCTCCAATAGCGGGTATTATAACTTTGTGCGTTAGCAAGTGCTAAGAATAAGTTGTCTACAGGATATCTTTGCATTCAGTTTCGTGGCTAAGCTGCTGAATTTTTATCTCGTAATGCACACATTACGCAAAAAATGCAAAATAGTTTTGCTGCTCATACAAGTTTTTTAATATTCAACGAAACTAAGTTGTCCATTTCCTTCAGCTTCGCACTTTAATAGTTTTATAACTATTTCAAAACACTTTCAATAAAATTGTAGCCCACATAAATCGCACCAATTTTATGTGATAGTCAGATCAGCAACTTTCTATTTTATTTGCATTTCACACCACTCATTCAAAGTACAACACATCGTTAAATTATATAACTTTTATAACTTTTTTAACAGCCACAACAATATATATTTGTTAATTAAAGCTCATATAAAACGCTATCTTTATTGCTTATTAATTCAGTTTAACTTTTTCACACTATAACTTTTTAAAGGCTCCTTAAAAATGTGAAACTTTTTAATTATATTATTTTTTTATTTGATGGCTGAAATGTGCTCTAGTTTTTCTTCCCACCTCTTTTTCTATTAAAATTTGCTATTTTTTTCTCAATATCTTTGTTATTCTTACAATTATTGTCGCTTTGCTTATTAATTGCAGTCGCATTTGTATATTTATTCAACTCGCAATCTGAACAAGCATTGAGCAATATTATTTATAAGACCTTAACCCTCAACTTAATTATGAGTAGGTTTTGCTAGTAGTTATCAACTCGCATTAGTAATGCAAACAATTTCATTAATTTGTGTAATGCATTTGCAACTAATGTGATTTGCCAGCCAGTAAATTTGTTTTAAGTTTAAGCAATTTCGTTAGACAAATGCGAACGGAAAATAAAATGAGAGTGAGCGCAGAAAGTGTAAAAAAGTGAATCGCGCACAATTTGTTCGTTCTTTATCGACTGGGAAACTGGGAATATGCGAGGCGGCTCCAAGTGGGGAGCCGCTGTCATCCAGCAGGGCAGCAAATTGTGACACGCACACGCACACGCACTCCCCATGATGTTTTAAAGCACTGGAAAAGCATCCTCATTGGGTAGTAAACACTTATTAGATGTCGCAAGCCCAGGCTCCCAAAGCAGGGCAGTTTGAAGCTCTCTCTCTCTCACTCTGTATGTGTGGCAGCAATGGAGCGTGCTGCTAAGGAGTATTCAACTAATAAAAATGTCAAAACGCATGAAGTTGATGACAAGTAACGCAGAATGACAGCAGACAGGACGACAGGGACGACGATCGGGAACACTGCCACTGCGTAGGTTGTAGGTTGCCCCTTAATGCGAGACACAATTTGCCACACCTGCTGTGTGTCTGTGTGGCAGTTTGCTTTGCGCTCCGTGAGTTACGGACTGACGTACGAATGTGAGTGCGTGTCCTGGAGTGCAGTTGCTATTCGCTCCGTTTCGCATCTCCCATTCCCCTTCCCCTTGCTCGATTTCAGCTAAACTTTCACAATTAAAACTTGGCAATTTTGCTGCGTGTGCTCGCATCGCACGCACGCATCGTTTCAATTCTGTTTGCTGGATTGGATTAAGTGGATTTATCATATCAGACGGCCGAAAACTTGGCTAAAAATATATATTAAACATATTTGCTTGGCTTTTAATTACGCCATTTTTCAGTGCGATCACGTACAGCTAACATCGTCGTGGTAAAAAAGTTTTATTCCTTTTCCTTTTCCTTTTGCTACGTGTCCTGCACAAAGCATTTTCAATAAACGTCCTGCCGCCGCCGTTTGCCTCAGGGAATTGATAAACTTTTGCACTTGGCCTTGCTCGGTCAAAGGTTAAGCCAAAGACTTCTGCAACCGAAACACACACACACAGAGAGAGTGAGAGAGAGACAATATCTATTTAAAATATTATCACATTTCACATTTTGCAGCACACATTATTTCACTTTAACACCTTGGGCTCAAGTTTACAGTTCAATGCGCAGCACCAAAACAACAGCAAAATGTATAAAATCAATTGAATAAACGCGACTGTTCACTACACTCGAAATTCACCAGCGACTGTGCGGCAAATTACTTTAAATCAAAACACGAAAAGCATTAAGAGTTTCATATAAATGTTTACTACTTTCATTAATTATACTTGTATTGTTGCTGGCCAATTTTGTGCATTGCATATAAATGTTTGGCACAATCATTCACTGGGCCTACTCAGCTGCTTGACATAGTTTATGTACCCTAAATTGCAACTGTTACGTGACACGCTTCCAGTGTATATTCCATGAAATTAAGGAAGCCTACATTCGTGCACAAGCAAGGCAGTAGTCTGCTGGCACACGTGGCGTATGAGCCATATTAAGTATACGCCTACAAGACACACGCTGCTTGTTTCACTCGCTGGCACTGCTTTTCTGCCTGCCAGCTCTGTCTGTTATTTGAACAAAACAATTAAAATGATTTTCCAAGCGCGTTCTCAGCAGCAGCAACAGCAGCGGCAGACAAGAGAGGCGAATAAAAAAAGGAAACGAGCAGTGAAAGGCAACAACAGTCAGCAGAGCAGCAGAGCACACAGCATGAGCACTTCATGTGTTGTTTTGCCCTTGTTGCTGTATTGTTGTGTTTGTTGTTTATTTAGACGCAGGCATGTATACATAACATTTACAACAGCAACAGCAACAGCAACAGCTACGGCAAACTGGCTCGACAACAACAACAAACAAATTGAATGAACACGCGCCCCGAAAACGTTTAATAAACACAAAAGCAGCAGAAATGACGCCAGGCTCAACGCTGACTCCGACTGCCTTTGAAACTTAATGAAATGTAATGATGAGAGACGGGGGCAGCACCGAGTAAAAGGGGGCGCATAAAAGGAATGAGGCTGCCGCCTAGCCAGCAGTCAGACGTAGACAGCGGTTTTGATGTAAACTGGAAAGGAAACTAACAATGCTGGAGCAACAACAACTGAAATAGTTAGAGGATATTTACGAATTTTAGAGAAGAAAACGAAATGGAAGCGAACAAAACAAATACAGAGCGAGCTCCACAACAATGCCAAAGAACTTAAGCAAATTAAGGCAAGGGCGAGAGTTCCGTCGACATTGGAATACACTAGATGAGAGTTTAGAAATATTTAATCGCCACATAGGCAAGCGCAATAATATTTGTAATACAAACGTAAGCATTTACGAGTATATTCTGAAATTGATGTTGGATATTTGTTAAAGTGGCACCAGCTCCATGACACACTCACTAAACTCCACCACAACCGAGGCCCGCAATGTTTAACCTTTAACAAGCACACTAAGGACATGCCAGACTCGTTTGCCGTGGCTGTCTATTCATTTCTGGTTAAGCAATTAATCCTTTGCCGCCTCAGCGCTCAAAATCCAAACACACGAAATTTCACACACACTTATGCCACGCGCCAAAAGCAAAAGTTTAAATTTGGCCACAAATTTTTGAAAGGACTGCTGGAAGGGAAATGCTGGTTTGTTGCCCTGAATGAAGTGGCATTTAGTTAAGCAATTTAATGCGTGCACAATTAAGTCAACAACAGCAACTCGACTCGACTCGACTCTCTGCTCTGCTCTGGCAACTCCAAACTTTTCTGCTAGTTAACTTTTTTTGCACTAATTTGCATATACAGCAATTTTGCAGTGCAGCGCAGTTTTTTCGTGTGCAAATATGTCTAAAATGAGTTAGAGCAGGGCAGATTTGAGGTTAAAACAAAAGTTGCCACAGTTAATGTCAATTGCAGCCACTCAACTGCACTTGTCCCAGTTGTTGTTGCTGACGTCGATTGCCGACAAAAGTTGTAAATGCTCCCCCTCCTCCCATGTGTGCATTACATTAATCTGTGCACTTCCACCTTCCCCCAACAACTGCGAACGAGATCATGTTAAAGTCCGCATCAGCAGGAAAAAATGCATCGTAATTAACGTTAAGTGCTGATTTGAGAGATCTGTGTGCGTTTCCCTTTTTTTTCCTGTTTTAGTAGTTTTTTTCGATACGGCGACTGCATTTGAATAGAGTTAATATTGATAGCGCATTGAGGCTTTTAGATACATTTGCTGTAATGCCTGTTAATGTGTGTATCTCTTGCAAATCGAAGTGGTTTTGTATGCAGCGCACTGCAACATGGTCCGAGCGCTTCTCCACATAATGCCGCAAATGGAAAGTTGCAAATTATATGAAAAACTCAAAATTATTTCAATGCATGTGCACTGAGGCCAACACAACTGTTTACGCAATTCGATACACATTTCATATTATGTTTAAAAAATGCGCAACTTTTTCTGCCAGTTGATTATTAATTCTGTGACACGCCGCGTTTTGATATAGAAATATTGCATTTCGAAGCACATTTATGTGATTTATTTGTATCAACAATTTCCATTTTGTTCATAATTGCAACACGAAACTGTTGCACGTTGTTCGTTGTGTTGCAAGTTTAACTTTGCAGTCGTTTGGCAAACTGTTAACTATCTTTAAATGTCAACTGACATACATTTGAGGTGGAGTCGCGCAGTTGAACCGCACAGTGGTTGCCAAAATGCTCCACATACATTTCACTTAAATGCCAGCTATATACAATCGTTGTCTTTCTGTCTGACAGCTCCTCCCCCGCTCTCTTCGTCTCTCACGATTGCTGGCAGCGGAGTCGCACAGTGAAATTACGTGACACATTTAAAAGAAAGCAGAACTAATGTCGCACAGCCTGGCGAAAGCTCGTTGCCAGCGCTGGGAGGGGGGGGGGGAGGGAGAGGGGAGTGTAGTCGAGGGAAAAATGCCAGCCCAAACACTTTAGATGTCATTGTACCGCATTTAGATTGAGTTGCTCTCAGCAGCCAAAACATAACACGCAAGAGGAAGCCTCGCCTCGTCTCCTTTCGTTTCGCTTCGTTCTCGTGCTCGTCGTGGCCGTCGTCCTCGTCCTAGACCTGCTGAATCATCTGCACTCAACCACTGTGCCTCCTCTGTTCGCCCATTCTTCGCTTCTCCTGCTCCGGCTCGCCTGAGTTGTTAGTGTCACTTAAGCTCGAGTCTTTGGCACTCACACATGCAGATGGAAAGATTTCTGGCTGGGAATCTGTGGCTATGGCTGTGCACTTCTAAATAATTGTCTATGTAAAGTTATACAACATATGAGTATATTCTCTTACCAGATTTTTACCGCCCTCCGCCCCGCCCCCTTTCGGCTGCTCGTGGCGCCTCTCATGCGTTATGCATAATTTGAGTGCCAGTCAGCGGAGAGTTCTTCAAATAAACATACATTTATGTATAAGTGCAGGAGCCAGGCATATACAAATTTAACAGAGGCCTCATAAAATATTTATAAGCCATGGCCAAATATTTAATTGTCAAACACTCACTCAACCACCCACTCAACTCACTCAGTCAGCCAGTCAGCCAGTCATATAGGCAGTCAGTCACAGACAGGTTTTATTGAAGCCATGTTTGCTGGCAAATTCATTTGCAAATATTTGATATCCTGACCTGTCTGTTGCAGGGCCGCTTCGCAGGCAGCGTCTCTGACTTCCTGTAACCATGGCCGTTCTGCGTGTCAACAATATTATCAATTAAATTTATGACCTGCACTAGCCAAAGCCGGCGATTTGTTTGCCCAATGGGGTGCGCTTCAAATGCAGTCGTTGGCTGATACTGCCGATTACTCGGTCTTCCACAACGTTGCGAAATTTTGCAAATTTAATAGTTTAATCGCTCGGAAATCAACAAGCAAATAAGCTCTTAATGCATGCACATACAGCCGCCTCACATGCGTGTTGATCTAACAAATGCAACACAAATTGTGCATTTCCGACCTGACGCTCTCCCTCTCGCCCTCGTCCTCGTCTTTCGCCTGCCAACGCCGTCATAACTGATTAGCGTTTGAAATTGTTATCAATTTGCAATTAGGCAGCGGTGGCCGGCTGCTTGTCTGTTGCACAAAAAGCATCTGTGGTTTTGTGTTCCCGCTGCGGTTTCCACCCATTTTACAGCTCTCACTGCAGACATGCGATTGACAGCGAGTGAAACGCGCACACCCCGACTTTAGTTGCTCTACAAAAACGTTAGAAAGTTTAAATCAATTCAATTAGAAGTATTGTGCAATCTTTTAAGAAGAAGCAACGTAATATGCATTTCATATATGAACTCAGTTGTGCAGCGCTTGCTTTCTAACTTGTATTGCAACTATAATAACGAGAGTAAGATAAAAAAGCTGACAATAAAGTCAGACAAATAAGCAAATCAAAACGATGCCAGTGTGGCAGCAAAAGTGGAATAAGAATCCGAGTGAAATCAAATTGAAATTGAAACTAGACAAAGCGCACTGCACGCCAGCCAAAGGACGATGAGGCACAGCAGTGCTGTTGTCATTGTAGCTGTGAGAGTCAGTGTTATACAATATTATCGTGCTCATATAATTTGCGCTCGCAGACACTCGCAAACACTAACAAACAAACAGGCGAGCAAGCAAGCGAGCAAGCAGACAGAGATATATTAATACTTGTATAAGCATGCGATAAAGCTCGAGTAACAAAGCTGACTGGCTGTCTCCGTATCTATATATCGAGCAAGGCTGAGATGAGCAGGATAAGGCTAACGAGTGCGAATACGCTGCCGCATCAAAAGTTATTGTGGCAGCAGCACATATTCGACATGTGCAGCAGCAGCTCCACTTGGAGTTGGAGCCAGAGCCGAGCCAAGGACTCAAGGATTATCAAAGTATTAGACTCGAAAGTGAACTGGAAGGAGAGTGGGAGATGGAATGAAGATGTAACCGTACGAGTACTCGTAGTTGTAGCTTTTGACTGTAACTTTGCGCCACTTTATGACGCCCGTTGTCTTTGCCAAATGCCTCGGGGGCTCATACGACTGGGCCGAGGCCCAGGCTCGGCAACTTGGCGCGTCATAAAAGCTCCAGGACGTTGCCAGCGAAAAGGAAACGCACATGCATAACTGAAAGACAAAAGACGCGTAAGACAAAAGATGGGCAGCGAGCGCAAGAATGGGAAAAAAGGGAAAAACTACATACAAGCCACGACACTTGAGCAGCGACAACGTTTGTTGATAACAAGACTAGCAAGCAAAGACCTACTTCGCTCTCTCTCTCGCTCTCTCGCTCACTCTGTGTGCTGTCTGGCCACAGGAAGTGGCTGGGCGTGTTGCATGATAAGGAAACTGGCGAAAAGGGCCAGCGAGTGGCCAAGAACTCGTGGCAACTCTGCGACATGTAAGAATTATTATCTGCTCTTGCTCTTTCGAGTGCTCCCAAAGCGCTGGCTGGCTGGCACTCGTTGCCAGGCACAATGAATAATGTCCTTGGTGCGCAATGCGGAAATGCAGCAAGTAGCACAAGTAGCTGCAACTGCCGCCTGCTGCAAGCAAAGTCGCTGCCGTCGCTGCCGTCGTAGCAGTAGTAGGTAAATAAAATAAAGCCATAAAGGAAATATGCTTTCAGTGAACGTTTCAATTGACATCAAATTTTATAACCTGTCGTTTCGTTACAGTTTTTTTTTACTTTTCTTTTTCACTCAGCCAGCGAAATAAACAACGAACGAATCCTTTAAGTAACATATAAAACAAAATTTGTTGCGCAAAAAACTGTTGGAGCAAAATAAAGTTTTCATCTTTGGCTTTGGCCAATTGCCAGTCAGGCAGCCAGGGGAGCTCTGGAGTTTGGAGAGTTCTAAAAAGTTGCCATAAACGTCAGTCACGCATTGATTTCTATACGTGCAGCCATTAGAACTGGTATTTGTAACGATATTTCGGTTCCATTTGGGTTCGTTCGCTTCAAATATGTTTTGCGTTTCGCTATGCGATATTTGGCATTTGTTTGGCCTGTGGCCAACAATTTTCCACTTGTGCGCCACATCTAAACGTTTGTGTGTGTGTGTGGGTGTATCTAACATGTCAGGCTATGCCACGTGTGCTCTTTGTTTGCCCAAATGGAACTTGAAACGTGCTAATTTCAGTGTTACACATAATTATAATTTGATGAGTTCGCTTAATTGAATCTGAAGTTGATAGAGGTCCGACGCAAACGATCGACTACTCTATAGATTCTGAATGTTTATACAATTCTAATGGTTTGCCCAAAGCTGCAAATTAATAATAAATCATATAATTTCAAATTATTTTCATTATCGGTTTACAGGGTACACTCGAGTGCATGTTGATGGATATTGCAAATGTCAAATTAATGTGCGTGGGCTGACAAATCGATATAAATTCTGCGTAATATAAATATTTTATTTGGCGCGTATTATTTATATTTTATCTGCATTACCCTTCGGGCTATTTGCTGTCGATTCATTAGAACTACAGCAGAGCTGATGATCTGAATGATTTCCGTAAACATTCGCAAACAAATAACGAAGCAAACGGAAAATTGGAGTTTCAAAAAAATTACGTTGGCGACAAAAACTCGCTGATTATCTTTTTTTGTTGCTTCCATTTTGTTTCGCACTTTAAGCGGCAGCGGAAATAGTACAAAGAAACAAAAAAAAATAAAATACCAGAGTACAAGAAAAGCCAAAGGAGCAGAGCGCGATTTTTTAACGTGTTAATGTCGAGGCAACTGCTAACAAGTAGACAAACAAAGTGAAAGGCAGAGAGGGAAGGCAAGAACAAATGATGGCTGGGATTGAGAAATGAAATGAAATCAACGCCATTATTATTTTTGTGCCACACCGCCCCGCCCCGCCGCGCCCCGCCCAGTTGTGTTGTTGCCGCCTCGCTTTTGCTTTCATTTGGAGCAACTTCTTCGACGCCTTTGGATTTTTGCGTTGCTGGCAAATGAAATTTAATTGCCAAAAAGTAAGAAAAATACAAAAAGGGAGCGAGAACGCAGAGAAAACAAAGACAGCCGGCAAGAGGCAGCAACATTTAATTCATTTGCATTGCTCTCCCATGGCTGTCATCATCAAATGAATAAATAAAATGCGAGTGTATATCATCTGGCATTGGTTTATGGGGCGGGAGTTGGTAATTGGACTGAGATTTCACAATGTTAAGATGTAAATTATACGGCAAGTGCGTGGGCAGTTGAAATTAAGTTGAAGCACACGTGGCCTCCACATGTAATGCGAATCGGGAAAACAGCGTTCAGCAGAACAGAATAATTACATTTCTCCACAACTATTTATATTAAAGCATATAAATGATTAAAGCGCTGATCTTAAACATTATCAAATTAAACTTTAAGCGATAGAAATGAATTTTGTTGGAGACTAAAAGCGCTTCAGATTGTAAAAGCTGGAGCTTGGGGGCATAATGCCAGACATATGTTTCCGCTTTTCGCAGAAATAGAAAATTGGAAACAAAGCGTTCAGGTTTCCGTGGAAAAAAAACGCTAGGGATTTTCTTGATTTGTACTAGTTTGTTGCTGGTGATTATGTGCGCTGATTATGTGCTCTGTTTCACTTTAGCTCACCTCAAAGCTTGCCACAAATGAGGCCATGCCACATTCCCGCTCGCACGCACAGCGCTGCACTCAACTTTTCACTTTCAATTTGCGTGGCTCTGTGGGTCATAAAGCCAGGCGTTTATGGCCAACACGCGTGGCTGGCGCAACCAAAACTTTCATAATTCATAAGGCTCCGACTCGCTCTGTGACATGAGGTCCAGAGCAGGGAGCAATACAAAGCAACACTTGGATATGCAGCTGGCAAACAGAAAATTATGCTTTAATAGCTTAATAAGTGGGCCACCGCTCGTCCAGCAGTCGGCATTTGAATATTGACCACAACTTGGAGGCGGGGCCCGTGGTGTGTGTGGGCAAACGGTTTGTGAAATGCGCCACATGTGTCTCTGCAACTCTGCATGTGTCCATTTGCCGCAGCTTGCACTGATGGCCGGCCAATGAAGCGCGCCGTTTGCGTCATCATCAACAAAATCCGGCCAGGACGCGCTTTTTATTTGACTTCATTTTTTTTACGGCATTTCAGGGGCATGGCTGGTGGCTGCCACAGGTCAGGGTGGGGCCAGCAGATTTATATAATAATCATAAAAGCTGAAGAACATGAGCATTGCGGAAATGCTGCGATTTATTTGTATTTGTAGAGTGTTGCCTGCGTCTGTCTCTCTACTCGTATTTGCTTTCATTTCTTCCTCTTTGCTCTGCTTTTTATTCTCCGTCAATTGATTTGACTGTCGCTCGTCCGCTAGTGCATGCCGGGGGGGATTGTTTGGAGCGAGGATGGCGCATAAAACTGAAACACTCGCGTTGCACGACTGCGCCACATTTTATGATCCTCTTTTTATGGCCCAAACACATCACACACACAGGCATACACACTCCTCATACACACGCACGAGATAAATGATAATGGAGGTGCGCGGAAAGAGGAGAAAGCGCTATCAAATCAGGAAATTGTTGCAATTAAAGAGCAAATAATGAGCGAACATTCAATGAATTAGCCCTGGGACTTCAACAGCAGCTGCTGGCCCTGGACTTCGAGGTATAACAATCACGTAGACCGGCCACAGATTTATGTGCAGCGCGGCGGGGAGGGCGAGGCGTGCAGTGACTACAAAGTGCGAACAGAAGAGTTAGCAAACTTAAGCTGATTAAGCTGTGTAATAGAAGAACACGGGCAGTTTTCACATATCGCAGCAGGCTGTGCAACTGCTTGGAGTCGTAACGTGTTGAGTTATTGTTCAGTCGGCATTGGAAACTCAAACATAATATCAATTCTCGGAATTTTCGGTTTAACTTTATTTACGCAAAATGACCAAAAAGTGAGTACAGCGCTCGATTTCCCATTTCTCATAATAACCACTTCCACTTTGTCCAGTAATTACTTTGTTAAAGTGAAGGATTGGTTCAATGATCAACTTGAGGTAACTCGCTTATCGGGTCATGATGGCAAGGATCACATCGAGAAGACGCTCAGTAAATTGCGAAACGCCAAATCGTTGATTACGCTTCGTTATGGCAGATTGCTCCGGGGTCGCGAGCACTCGGACAAGTTCGTTGAGTTCATGTGCCGATGTCTTTGAAGCAAAGTGTGACTACTGCAAGAATTATACAACCGAAATGGGGGGGAATTTGACCGTGTGTAAAATGTGTGACCTATCTCGTGTAAAATTTGCACAGCAAGCAAGTTTTTAATTTTGCTTTTGTTTGTCTCTTTGGCCTCAAATCGAATGTTTCAAAATATATATATACATTTCGACTCGAATATGTGTGTATACCTACAATACCTTTTCTCTTTGGGGGCTCAATTATGACTTTGGCCAGGACACTCGCTCGCTTAGCAGGCTAACTGCTGGCCTGGCAACGAATCGAATGAATCGAATCAACGAATGAAATTTTCCGCCAGGCAACCAAGTGAAACATTTGCCAGTCGAATAGCAAAAAAGTGAAACACGTGCTGGAAAATTGTTCCCCAAAAAAAGAAACAAAAATTAATGTCGCTGGAAAACGAGCATTTTTTGCAAAGCATGTTTTTTAATTTTTGTGTTCTCAATAAAAATGATTTTGCGCTGCTGTTGCTCGCTCGCTTCGGCCCACGCATTTGTGTATCTGCTGGCAAAACCCTTTGGGCTATGCTAAGTAGATCCACGAGCAGCTTCTCACGCCGCCGCTGCTCATGCTGGAACTGTCAATTACATTTGCGGATGCCGAACGCGTCTCCACATCCCCCCCATCCACGTTCACAGCCACAGCGACCACCCATATCAAATTCATTTTCATGTGCATGCATGCGAAATGCTCGGCTTCTCTTCAATTTCATCTTGTTATACCCTCGAAAAGTTAACCACAATTGTGGAGGCGACACTTCTATATAAATTATCTCTGTTATCTGTTGTTGAATTCATTTAATTTCGAAGCGTTCATTGATTCAAACAATTTAGCATCAGAGCGCACAAAAAATATATTTCTAGCTGTTTGCTATGTGTTCTACAGGGTATTTTACAGCTGTAAACACGGCACATGCTTTCAGTTTTTTGTTGAATTAATTTAAAAATTAATTTCGATTTCCAATAATTTAGCATCAGATCAAATATATTTGTAGCTCAATTTCACTTTGTTGTATTTGTATTTGTTGTATTTTACAGGGTATTTTACAGCTGCAAACATGACGCATGCTTTCAGTTTTTTCTTTTTCTTTCGGCAGTTGATTAACATTTAAATTTGCTTTCGGACAATTCGAGATGGGGTCGAGTGTAGCTCAGCCACTCGCTGCATTTGACAGTTGTATGTGTGTGTGTGTGTGTGTGTGCAGGAGAGTGTGGTGTGTGTGTGTGTGGTTTCTTTTCTCTGCTCGATGGTTTCGTCCTGGGTTCAGTGTTTATGACACACAATAATCAATTGTTTCTAGCCCTGTGCCTTGGCTTACTTAAATCGAGTGGCAGTTGATGGGCAAGTGTTTGTGTGTGTGTGTGTGTGCGGGAAAGTGAAGCACTTTTTGCTATTGATGGCCTGTTATTGCTGCAGCCAATTGTTTATTGTTTATGCGAATCAAATAATATTTGGGGCTGGCCCCAAATGCCGCCAGTGCAATTTGCATGTGTGTTGATTGCTCAAATCAAGTGCTGCTCCTTCAGATCAAAAGCAGTCAGCCTGACACAAATTACACGTATGCAAACTTCGCTTTATGGCACTAAATTGACTCCCATATTTTATGCAATTAGGAAAGTCAATCTTTCAGCTGCAGTTGAATATCTTTTGCAATGAAATCTTAAAAATTACATTTGAGTTTATTTGTCTAACTGCGAATTCTGGTATATAGTTTTCAAGCTTCTTGCCACCTAATCCCAATACCTTGCGCACTCCTAATCTGCGCTCAAGTTGCACGTTGCAAGTTGCTCTCGTTGCCAGCTGCATTCGGCTATCAAGTGCAGCTCAGGGCGCAAATCGAATGCAAATTCCGGATGATATTTAAACAAAATCGGATTTGTCTGCTGCTCGTCGATGCTCTAACGACATGTCAATTCAATTTCAAAATAATAAAGTAAGAAAAATATCTATTCAACGATTTGATGCTGTGCGCCTGTTGATTATGATTCTTATGATTCTGCCACACACTTGACTCCTGCGCCTGACTCTGACTCCTGACTCTGACTTTGATTATGATTACGATTATGATTATGACTTTAGCAGCGGGCACATATAGTAGTAGTAGTAGTAGTAGCGTCGTTGCCCTGTGTCGTGTTTTGATGTCCTTACCAGACATTGAACCGCATTAAACTATGCATAAATACACATTGCGACGATGGCTGCGAGGAAAGGCGACGACGTCCCCTGCCCCCCCTGGAGGCGTGGCTGGCAGAGGGAAAGGGGAGGGGGGGGTTTGGCAAATGCAATTTGATGCAGACATTACGACTACATGACGATTTTATCGTCGAGTGTTGTGCACACGCACACGCACTCACATAAACACATCTATCTACATATGGCTTACAGCTGCCGGGCTCTTCAGACAGCAGTAGATAACACACACACACACACAGACATAGAGACTCCGATGTAGACGCAGCATTATTGCAACTGCACTGCTTGCTGCACTCTTCGCCCTCTGCTTCGATGATGCTCTTAAATATTTGCATAAAAAACTACGTTTGCTTATATTGTGGAATATGGTAAATGGTCTAGAAGTTCGCCTCATGTCGGCGCTCGCTTCACTCTGTGTGTAGTTTCTGTCGCCATTAATAGCAACAACAACAGCGAAATCCACGCCATAATCAACACGAACTTAAGTCTGCCCCTTGGGCGGAGACAGAGAACAAGACAGTGACGGAGCAGGAGCACGAGAAGAGACGAGAAGAGGGGGAAGTAGAGACACAGTTTGTGCTCGACAACTCTGACAGGGATTTAAGTGAGAAGCAGCCCAGAAGCTGCTTTGCGTGCAGAGACGCATTTAAAAGCCAAGTTATAGATTATACTAAGCAACAGATTAAAATTCAGCTTAGTTGCAGTTTCCTCCTACTATTCGCAATACTTTCGCCACAAATTGATTTTAGTTTATGCTCAGCACACAGGATTAGCACTTGGCACTAGATTGGGTTGCGGCTTAAACACTTTGCTTCAAAATATCCAATTGACTAGAGACGTCTATAATAAGGGCAGCTAACTATCCGTGCTTCTACTCAGTTGACACCTTGTGGAACCACGATTTATTGGCAAACAAATAGACCACTCAATGAGGTTAGCAAAGTTAAACCATATACTTAAGGTTCCGCCGGCGGCAAGGCATAAACAGAAATAAGATACTTTTGTGAAAAACTAAGCATAAATAAATATGTGCTCCTCTATACTACGCGCTGCTCGCAGGCCTGACAGATTCAGTGTCTGGCAACGACCTTGGCCAGTATATTTCATTTTGTGTGTCTCGGGGCATTTTATCATTTTGCCGTTTGCTGTTTGTTTCAAGCACCAGATGAGTTCGTTTCTCTTCATTTTTTTTGTCCGCCTGGACTTTGGTCATTCGAATCTCTAGTTTTGCGTGTATTTTTTTCTTGGCTTGGCTGCTGTCGACTATTTCAAGATGCAAATGTCCATTTAACTGAGATTTATGGCACATGGCCAGATTATTTATTACAATTTATTTTATTTACACGCTATCTGGCCGTGACCACAAGCGCCAGCGAAACCGTTCGACTGGATCGGTGGCGTATGCGTGATGTTGATTTTCTATAGAGTTACAAATGTGCCGTGTGTGTCCCTGTGTCCCTGTGTCGCGCCATCGCTTACTAAGCGCTCGCAAATAAATTTACACAAATTATTATGGGCCATTGGATTAAAAGCGCGCCTACAGCTGATAAAATGACCAAAAAAAAAAAAAAAAACACACACACACGTGGAGCAAGAACAATTTGTAATGGGTTTCGTTTTGGCTGCTGCTGGGATTTGTTGTTGGCAACCTGCGGGCCAGTTTATCGTATTTATTGGCGTCTCTCTCTCAATATTAAACACATAAATTGTGCTCGCGCGGACTGCAGGTGCAGCTGCAAACACACGCTGCCATTAAAGCGAGCTGAAAGAACAAAAATAACAAAAATCTCCTCCCTCTAGTGGGTAAATAGCTTAATAAAAATGTTGAACTAACCAAATTGAAACACAAAATGTACAACAAACGGCCGACGAGCAGCAGCAGCAAGACTAGCAGATGCTCTCCCTGAAAACACAGAGTTTTCATATGAAATCGCATTAAAAATTATACATATTTTGAGCTGGCGATTAAATTTACTTTGCACGTCCTTTTCTCAACACAAACTCTATTCAAATTGTGTGCATAATTTTGCAGAGTATTAAGCTAGTTCTATTGTACAGGATACAATTATATAAGCCGCCGTGCATAATGAATGCTGTATACTCGCTGGCTACGTGCGCCGTGCCGGACTTTTGCTAGCTATGATTTTGTAATAAAAATGCATTTTTATTACGAAAATAAATTGCATTGAATGCTGCTGTTTTTTTGTGTTTACCATTGTCGAGTTGTTTGCATAACGAGCTGCGATGGACGGGAGTCAAAGGGGATCGACCGGAGCAGACCCAACTCTGTAGTCGACGGTGGGGATAAAGTAGTGTAAAAGAAAATGCCGGTGAATTTAAAGTGCATAATTCTGTTGAAAATCGCATTTTGATTGCGCACTTAAACACTGCTCTTCTGGCAAATAATTAATTATTTGACTAATCTGAGAGAGTTGGCGGAAAGTAAAACGTAAACATAAATATAAATTAGTTAATTAAGACTCAATGACTACGAAATGTAGAGCATATTTTGTTGGCTTTAGCTAATTAGCTAATGGCTAATGCTGCGTATGCGTAATGCGAATTAATTGCACTGATATCTATGAGCTACAGGCTGCAAATCACTCGCACATAATTATAATTACAAGTTTAACGACTTGAAGTAAATAAAGATAACACAAATTAAATTAGGTGATAGTTCGTTCTGCTTGCTTTTATGTCTGTGCTCTCCTCACTTCGATTTTAATGCCATTTAGCGATGCAATGTTGAGCACTGCTCGAATACACTTAGTTGTTGCATAAGTTCCCAATTTAATGTAGCTTTGAGACAATTGAATATTGGCTTCGTGCGCTGGCAGCAGTTGTCAGTTTCCACAGAAATAAACAAGCACAATATTGTGTATACGCAGTGTCACCGCAGCTTTCGCAAAAACTGTTGCATGCTTTTCGGCGTCGTAAAATGAAATCCCCAACAATCGCAGCAAATGCAAAATACAAAATGGTGGACAACGACAGCAACGACAACAGCAGTGGCAGAAGCAGCACGATAGCAACAAAAAGCACGTCAATCCTTTAAAACTTTTATTGTTCATTCGAGCGTAAACAAAAATGTACCGAAATAAATAAAAACACGCACACACACACACACACGCGCTGGCTGCGAGTGGAGACACAACAACGAGGCAAAAACTAATATGCTTTAATGGCTTAGACTTTCAGCACTTTGAATGGCTGCCTCAATGGCTGGCATGTAGCCACAGGACAATGTTATCCTTTTTGCCTTGTCTGCGCAAACAAGTCAAATGGATAAAAGCCCGCCTCACACACACACACACACAGGGCACGCTGCTGGCTGCATATGTTTGGCTTGACTTGCGTCTGCTTAATGCCCAAAATATTGCGATGATCAATAACAATCGCTGGCCCCATTCCACTGCCCGCTCTCTGTATTTCCATTCTCTGGACGAATCACAGTCGCATTATGCCCGCTACCCCTCCACACACCCCCCCTGTCTATCTATCAGGCATGTTGTTATCATGTTTGGCGTCATTATTGTTGTAATTTATTAACGCACACAACATTTTTCGCTTACGCCCTCGCCTGTCTGCCCCTCTCCCCCCCGCCCCAGCGTGTGCGTATGTATTTTTATCATCAGCCAACCGAAAGCTGCGACAAATGCGCAGCACACACACATGAACATGGCTCAAATACATGTTCCAGTTTTGTGCGTTTGATCTTTCAATTATGGTTTATGCTTGATTTATAATTGAATGCCAAATGTGGGCAACGCACACACAGGAAAAGAGAGAAAACCCGAAATCCAGGCAAATCGGTTTAGGCAGAGAATTGTATTGGAATGCCCACAGATAGCGCTGCATAGCTTAGAATGGCTTACACCAAAGAAAGAGCTTGCCAAGTGTTTGGTTTCTCGAGCGCCTCGCACACAAAAACCCGCTTAACGACAGCATTTCAGGGTTCACTTTCTCAGTTGCTGTGTGAACCAAGTTCGTTAAATTATTAATGGGAATTAGGAAAATTCGTCTGTGCAACGTGCGCTTTGTTGCTTGCTTCAATTAGCTATGCACAAAGCAGCCAGCAAAAATCTGAATTCTCCTGGCCGCTTGTTACCTGTCAATTGCAATGTTGCCGCCGTCGGATGCAGATGCCGCAGTGAGCAAGTCGAGGCTGCAGCACTCGCCAAATTGCAACACTTGATTGACTTTCACAGCACATTTATTTTGGGCAACGTTGCAGTTGCCGAACTGAAGCAGCAGCAGCCAAGTTTTCAACGACTTTGGCCAAGTTTAGAATTGAAAGTAATTCGAAGCCAAACTTTGCAGCCTCAACGCAAAGTTTGAAAGCTCGCAGGGGGGAGGGCAGGCGGTGCATGCAACTCAGCAGCCTCACACGTGTGCGCCACGTAATTTAGTGCGGCTTTTCCTTGCCACTTACTTCTATCCGCGTCGCGTCTTTGTCTTTTTGTGTTATTTGTTTGCCAGGCCATCAATAAAACGTAATTTCATGTGATTGCTGCAGCTGCAAATTGATAAATAGATATGCAGCCCGGTTGCGAGTTCGATGTGTGCTCAGCTTGCCGCACTAACACAATTTGTAGGCAACCACGCGCCGCCTGCCACGCTCCAGCGATTTGTTGTGCCACAAGAGTCGCGTGGGTCGCCAAATACCCCGCAACTCATCGCAGTGTGGGGCGTATTGCTGCTGCAAGTATTGATACTTAGGATATCCGCGTATTCATCAGCTGCGTCCCGAGCTCAGCTCGTTTCTTTGCGCTGCAGTTGTCTTTGATTTCAGAGCTCAGCTCGCTGCGGCTGTCTGACCCAATTTACGGCACTTTCAATTGCTTTACAGCACATGTGACTGTCTATATACTTGTATGTGTACACACAGAGGCATCGCTTTATCCTTGTCTCCTGGCCTGCGACAATTTTTTATTGCCCGCAATGTAGCTGCGGCTTTCTCACTGCTCCTCGTCGACCTGCGCGACCCCCAAAGCCCCCAACGACAACGACGACGACGACGACGACTGTAACTGCGCCTCGACAGTTGTTTTTGAAGTTTTGCATAGCCGTCTTTGGGGTTTCGGGGTTTTTGCAGAGCTCTATAACTTTGAGCACATAAATCACTGGCGCATAGTTTTCATTTGTGTGTTGCTTTCACTGCAGACTGTCTTTAAATTTATTGTTGTGCTTCAAGTGTCAAGAGCAGGCGTTGAAACTGCAAACTGCAAACAGCAAACAGTTTCGCTGCCAACTCCTTGCCGCTGTCAGTAATTATGCAGGATCATTATTAACCGACGTGTCAGGTGAGTGACCAAACACGAGTGCAGAAAAACCAAACATTTGCAAATGAACTCAACTCACTCTCGCACACTTTGACTGACAGCCTTTCCATTTGCAACATGCTTTTGTCATTTGCGATTTGCGCACACCTGAATGCCCCACGGAGCCTTAAACCCGACCCAAATTTCAGGCAACTTTAAGCCGCTGCTGCTTCGACTTTCATTCAAGACTTATGCTCACTTCACTAATCTACAGTTCAACTGCTCGCTATGCTAACTTAAGTCTGTTTGTTGACTTTATTTCGCCACTTTATTTGGGCAATGTCTGATAAGGTTTACAATTTGTTTACCATTTGCCAAGCAACCACACAAACACACGAATATCCCCACCAATTTCTTTTATTTGTACGCTTTCTAGCGATTTCTTTCTCTCTCTCTGCTTTCGTTTTCCGCTTTTGTGCGCTTCGACTGTTGTGGCCTTGTTTTGCTTTTGCTGCTTTATTTACTTTCACTGTGTTTTTATAGTTTGTTCATAGTCTTTTGCCTGCAATCGTGTGCGAGCCCGAGTGTGTGCTATTTTCATGATGCTGACATAAATCTGTGATATATTGCCTTCCAGCTGGCGGGCCGATAAATTCGCAGCAGCCGCGCTTAGTTTTATTTAGCGAAAGGCTTTCGCCGTGTCGCTTTAAACTGCTTGCTGCACACTCGCGTCCCCGTGGGCCGCCCACAGTTGGCGGAATCAAATCAAAAACTTGTCCAACAACGCGACGCTGATGACAGAGTGCCACGCCCCCACGCCCCCACGCCCCCGCCGTCGTCGCAGCCCAACAAAAGTCATTACATAACAAGTGTTGGCCACATTCCCAGCGGACACTTGAGCATAATTAATGCGATGCCCGCGAAATGGGGCACGGGGCAGCAGCTGGGCCGGAAACGTGATGCTGGCTGCGGCTGCTGTCCGAGCAACTTCACAATTGTCGCTCCCAAATTAATTTGTATAATTTCACAAAAAGCAGCAAGTTCGGGCAACAAAATGCGCTCCCACGGGGAAATCCTTGCATTCAAATGAAGTTTTCCGCGCCCTCGCCAAAGTAGGCAATTATTTTGTGGCACAGAACACAGGTAGCTCTAATGAAAGCCAGTGGATAAATAAGTGGGGCTCAACTGAAACGGCATAGCAGAAATAGAAGATAGCCAAATTGATGGGCACATAACGACGCAGATATAGAGAGAGAGAAAGATGTGAAGTAGTTACGCATGCTCGTAAACCTAAAATGTGTAGAGAAGAAATTGCCAAATGGCGTGAAAGTATTGCCAAATAGATTTATTAGAGAGGCAAGTGAATTCTAGACCTTAAATTCAACTAGAAGTAGGCTGAATACATTTGCCAACATTCCCCGAAGTTTAATAAGCTGCATAAATCTATGTGTACAATATCCTTAAATCTGCATGGCTTTCGCCATTGTCCTCGCTTGACCCACATTTCTCAGTTTTTCGCATTATCAGCTTCAGCCAACTCTCAACCTAATTTCTGAGCATCTGCCGCCCTCCCTCACCCCACAGCTGCAGCAGCTTGTTTGTATTTGTTCGCAATTATTTGCCACCTTAACACCGAAAAACAAAGAAGAAGGACGACGTCGGGGGGCTGAGAGATCGCCCCGGGAGGAGCACAACAACATTTTAAAGCTTAACAAATTTTTCACGCTCCGCTTGTAACCAAAATAATAAATAAAACTTTTTTACGCTGCGTTTTTTTCAATTTCTGTGCCCATTTCTGTTTCTCATTTGTTATTGTTACACATTTTTAGATTTTTTCCCTAGATATTTGTTGCTGCCGCCACCAGGGTTCCGCCGCCTGCCGCCTGTGTTTGTTGTGGCCAGCAAAAAGTTGAAGTTTATTTATTCTGTTGGCCACGCGAATCCAGCAAAAGCCACCTGCACTTTTTCTTTCACGTGCCAACGACCACGCGCCACACTCCACAGCGAGCGGGACGGCGATAGATGAATAGAGAGTGAGCTACTCCTGCGGCATGCCAGTGCAAGAGGGAGAGGGGAGAGGGGAGAGGGGAGAGGGGAGAGGGGAGAGGGGAAAATTGCCTGTAAAACGCAGAAAAGTTTTCAGTTTTTGGCCAGCGGCAGCTTTCTGGTGGTTTTTCTGCTCGAGCTGCAGGTATTTATATTTAAATGCTGCTTGTGGCACGCCATTGCGCCTATTGTTATGCAATGAAAGTTTTGTTTTCGCATTGTTCTGCCCCAGCAGATAGACAACGACTACGACAACGACAACGACAGGCAGACGGAGTGAACTCGAGCCTTCGGGCTAGCATTCCGCAATCAGCCTTCAAGTTCGGCATAGACAACCTCGTTTTTTTCGTTTTTGTTGTTGTGTCGTTATTCTTGAGCTCACATCAGCTTTCAGCAGCTGTTTCGCTGATGCGTGCGACCTTCAAAGGCGACGTCAACGTTTTTATTATGTTATTGACTCCTAACCACATTTTCACACCGCATAAATAAGCGGCTCGTCTTTGGCGACAGACACACATAGTGGACTGAAGCCCACAAAAAATAAGAGCTTCTTCACTCCAACATACCCAAAAACTAACCTCCAACTTGTTCTGACTGCTTGACATTCTGGTATGCTGCAGCTGCTGTGCTTCTACAGGGTATAGAAATCGCTTATAAACTCGGCGAGCCATAATTTGTTGGCGCTTCGTTGTTTGCCTTTCCTTTCCTTCATTTCGTGTTTTTTTTTCCCTGCTTTTTTCCCCATAGTTTTGTACTAACGCAATTTCCAATAAACCATTGCCTTTTTACATACATATATATATATATACAGATTTGCAGAGATGTATATGTATTGGCTGCTGTGTGCTGCCCTGATATAAATATAAATTTTTATATTTTCTTGTCTGGGCAAAAAGCTTTTGCCTTTTTGCCTCAGCAGACCTCATTGCCAATCTTCCTTTTTGTTGCATATTTATTTATTCTTTCTTTTTTTTCTGTGCCTTTTTGCGTGGCTTTTTGGTTACTCGCAAAGTGAAATTTATTAGAAACGCAAAATCTGTTTGCAGATTGTGTATAAGATTTGATTATTTATGGTCAGCTGGCCGCCGTTGTGGTCGCCACGTTAAACTCGAGAAATGTCAGCTGACAAAACACGCCACAAATGTTTGCTACACTGCTGCGAAAATTGCGAATGCAAATGTGATTTTCTTATCATTTGCGACGTCTATCATTCATTAGCCGAATTTTGAATTGATGCATGCCTTTGGATTCGACATTGTTTCGAAGTTGTGCGCTCGATTTTGCTCTTGTATTTACCCCAAGTTGAAACTAAAGTTCAACTATGAAATTCCTCAACGTTCTGCAAACTCAGAAGCTTAACTCGGGCTAATTAACTTAAGGCTCTTTGCACGCAACAGCTAGGCAACAAGAGCAACAAACAGCAAAGCAAATAATTTGCAAACAAATTTAACTAACGCCAAAAAAAAAAAGCCAGCAACAACAACACGAAATTAAGACGAAACTTTTGCTTTCTGCTTGCAGTCTTTGCCCCAACTGAACCCCAGTCGAACTGAAGAACTGGAGCGTGAGCGTAGCTGCCAAACTGAATACTTAACAGGTAAGTTGTGCAAATAGCCGGACTCGTAATTAGCGCTGAGAGTAGAACACTTCAAACGGCCTCTCAATTTAATAGTATTTATATACGACACGAAAAAAACGAAAAACTGGCGAAATAATAAGAAATTATGTGAAATAAACGCAATTATTTATTTTGCTCGCGTTTCCTGGAAATTTAATTAAATGCCCAGCAGCATCACACTTGAAAAATGAATTATATTACGTCACTCCAATTGTTTGTTTGCTGTGGCGCTCGGCATTTGTTTGAAAACAAATGAAATTATGTGTTACGGCAAAGCCGAGTTCGAGTTTCATCAAATATTAAACGCTTTTTTGAAAGCAATTTAATAGTTTTTTACACACAGCACTCAGGCAATTAGCAGACGAGTAGTTGCGCATTTCTATATGTTGCACAACTAATCGTTTTGCCGCAATTTAAAGAAATCGTGGCCATTTGACAGCTGTCACAACTGTTGCGCGTGTGTGCACTGACTATATACACACGTATCTTTATATAAACATATATACTATATATATATATGTATGTGGATGGCAAACAGAGCTCTAAAGTTTGCTGCTTCCTGCTCTCTGGCGCGCAAAAGCAAAACAAACTACAGACCGCAGCAGAGCGACGGAGGAGAAGGAAAAAAGCAGTGAGTAAGTTTGGGCCAACAACCATTAAGGGGTTAAATAGATTTTTTCATTATTTTGCCTTAGCTGGCTGTCGCTGCGACAGCGCTGCGAAAAGTTTTGCGCTGAGTTTTCATTTTTATTTCGTGCGTCCGCAAATATTGACCGAATTAACAAAGCTGGGCCAAAAGTTTTACCACAAACAATGTGCAAGGAAGGCAAATGGCAGCAGTTGCGCTCTGCGTTGCTGCAGCACGTTGTTGCCTAGTCAGAAGCGGGCTTTAAATGGTTTACTTGGCGCTGGCTCAACAGTGTCAACAGTGCAACAATTAAGGCAGCACATAATAACTGATTTGGCCACAGAATGGGCGAGAGAACAAGTCGTAAGAGCCGAAATATATCGAATTTAAGATTCGATCGCTGGAGTGGTCAACAAATAAAAACCGACAACACAATTTATTGGCCAACAGCAGCGATGGGGTTAACCGGCCAGCAGGGGCACGCAGGGGGGACGAGGGGTAGAGTTAAGTAAGTGGGTGGCAACTACAAAATGCGGCCATGTATTGGTATTTGGGAATGCCGCGCACGTTTGGCCATGCAGCTACGTGTCTGGTGCAGAAACAGGATCAGCACAGCTTCAGGCCAGTCAGCAGCGGGGGGCGGGGAGAAGGTGGACAGGGCAGGCGACTGACCAGCTAGAAATGTTAGCAAGCAAAAGCGAAATGCTAAAAGCAAAAAGTCATGCAACTAAATCCTGTCGAAAACGTTTTAAACTACAAAAAAGGATTTGTGCTAAAAAGCAGCTAAAGATGTTACGGGCCAAGCGGGGACAGCTTCTAGTTGGCCATAAAGAAACGTCTAAAAAACTATTGTGCTGCAACGAACACTCAACACGCTACACTACAAATACAACAAATTGCAGATAGTTCTTTAATTCAGTTAGTTTAGTGAACTGCAGCTGATCTAGAAGTATGATGCAAGAGTGAAAATCAAAGCAAACGCTGGCAGGAGTCGGCTATGCCCGCTGTAGGGTGCAAATTAAGTTGCACGAGTTGCGAGTTGCGCTGCGAAGCGAAAGTATCGAAACATGGCAGAGTCAAGGGCTGCCAAGTCGCCTGGCAAATAGGAACTTATATAGCGTTGAGTCAGCATTAAGTGCAGCTCGGCATGCAACATTGCCTGCCTGCAATGTGGCTGCCGCACCGAAAACCCCAAAACTCCCCTTGCACCCCCTCGGCAGCGACCTCTTGAAATCGTCCTCGTTCCCGTTCTCGTCGCTGTCAATGACTG
The DNA here is from genome assembly GCA_035046165.1 of Drosophila rubida. Taxonomy (NCBI): domain Eukaryota; kingdom Metazoa; phylum Arthropoda; class Insecta; order Diptera; family Drosophilidae; genus Drosophila; species Drosophila rubida. The sequence goes on along the minus strand of JAWNOF010000014.1, from coordinate 12,158,990 downwards.
TCAGCGGCAGACAAGCAGCAAAAGCGAACCACGACATGGCATGCATGGGATTGAGAGAGAGCAGAGCCCGCAGCGCGTGTGAGCTGCAGCCGCTTGTACGGGTGACATTTCAATTTTCGCACACGCCTTGCCTTGTGGTCGCCCAAGCACTGGAGCACTGGAAGTGTGCAAGTGCGGCACCTTCAAGTTGCCGGCAACAACGGAAATTAAATCCCAATAAAATGCAGCCCAGCAACCAGCCAAAAAAAGGAAAACCTTGTCCACAACGCTACGCTTTAATTAGATCACTTTGAAATTAATTTAAATGCGCCCCATTCCCAAATGGCATTGGCCATTTGAGCTTTCATTTTGGCTCTGGCATTGGCCCATTGCCCATTGCTAATTAGCCACAGAAATTGTCACCGAAAATTGCAGTGACAGCGAAGGGGCGTTGAATTAGTCAACCGAGCCGGGCTCGGTTCAAGGTCTCCTTGCAACAAGGTCGTTGCGTTGCCACAAAGAAGTCGAATCTGGTGCGCCTAATGAATACATGAACACACGACACGCCTCCAGCTGCCATCTTCTGGTGTCTGTTGTCTGTTGTCTGTTGTCTGCTGTCTTCTGCTTGCTTGCCAGAATTACATGTAAATTTCATAGGCTGCAACATGTAGTGGCCATTAGCAGGCGGCAGCCTGCAACATGGGCATTTCTGATACCCTGCTCATGGGCATCAAGGGCGTAATAAAGTTATGCAACTGCATACATTAAGCGGTAAGAAGACGAGCGAGTATCTCTAACAAATTGAGATGCAACGAGAGAGATTTTGGCTGTCTGCGTTGCACTTGCAACGAGCACAGTTGCCAAGCACAGCTCGAGGTCTGCAACATGGCGCAAATGTTTTATATACCTGGTCCCCAGGACGAAAGCAGGCATCATTTATTCCATTATGTGGAATACAACTCTTCATAGAAACAGCGAAGTTTGCAGTGAAGATAATGTAATAAATTGTAATGAATTAATGCTTAAAATTTAAATGAAGAAACATAATTAAATGTAATGGAAACTTCAAATTTGACTACAAATTTTGATTGTTCAAATTAAATTAAAGTCAAGGAAATAGAGAACAAATGAAAATACGAAGAAAAACTAATTAAAGCATTTCTAATAGTTTTAAAATATATGTAATAAAGGTACAAAAACCCATTCCCAAATAGAGCTAATGCAAACTTTGGCTTTGTTTTTGGATCTTCGTAATAATGATGTTCCATTTGCCTGTTTGTTTCCGGGTGTTGTTCAGTTGAACGCACTAGATGCTTGTTTTTTCCTCGCACTCTCGTTGACATTGCAAATAAATGGGTGTGGTAGAGAATTGTGTCAAGCTGCAAGTGCAGAACGCAACGCAACGAAATGCAGCAACAACAACAACAACAGCAACTGCAACAACAGCGGCAGCAATCACAATGGGCAGCAGGAAATGTGCAAAAATTTGTTTAAATTTTCAGGCAGCGCCCCCTTGTGGTGCATTGTGTCCATTGTGTTCGCTTGTTGTCCTGTTTTAAATGGGTCCTTTCCCCATATGCCGCGTATATATTTTAATATATTTTATTGTTTATGACATGTGGGTCAAGCAATTGCAATGCAATCGTTACTAGCGCGTAAATTGCCGGAAGGGTCAAGAGAAGGGAAAACACACACACACACACACACACACATACACGAACGCTAGGAAGGGAAAATCGTGTGAATTGGTCATGTATTGTTGAGATGGCGACTACAAGTGGATGACTGCTGGTCGCTGCTGCTGAATATTGTAGAAATGGCGAAATACGAAATATTTGCTGAAATTGTACAATTGGTTTTGGCTCAACAACTTCTGAATTAACTGCGAACCCCATAAAAAAACTGCATTTATTGCAAAGTTCCAAAATAAACGTTATTGCAGGTGACCGAATTGCAATGCGAATTTCGATCGAATTAAAATCTCAGAACGCATTTCGTGACTTAAAATCAGTTCAAGAAATTATAGGAAGAGATGGTCAAATATTTGTAGAATATAGAATATTGTAGAAATAGTATATATTCCCCCCAAAAAAAGTAGTGTGGTAACTAAACAAACTGATACTAAAATCTATCAGAATTTCAATGTGCTAATCAATGCGAAAGTATTCAAGATATAAAGAAAGTTAGTTAAGTTGGCAAAGTTGATAGACTTTGAAATTGATGGCAAATTAGAGGCAGAGTCAAGCAACAGCTGGCGAATTGAATTCGTTTGAAGTCGACATAAGTTTCATAGTTTATTTCATTGGCTGATGAATCTTTGGCCATTAAAAATAAACGTTGCACAACTTTCGCAAGATTAAGCCAAGTTGATAAGCCATTTTTTAAGTGCTTTTTGCCAGCGCACGAGCGAGAGAGAGAGAGGCAAGCAAATGGAGCTGCCAATAAGCCAAGTTTCTAGGCCAAGCAGCAGTTGTGTGTGTGTGTGTGCGTGTGTGTGGCATCACCTGGTTGCGACAATATGCACGCCACTTATTGCCACTCCAGTTGACATGCGGCACAGGCGGCTAATGGCGGAGAGTTCATGCCCCGCCCTTAGCCCCGCAGCTGCAAAACTGCTGTGGCAGCTGCAGCTGCAACGCCACCATTTTTATTTGCTCAAGCGAAAGTTTTGCAGCACACTTTTTGGCTGGCTTTTTTATGCACTGAAATCTTGGCAGAGAAATCGCAAAACTTGCATAAAAACGGGGCACAAAATGTGGCCATAAGTTGGCGCTGCTGCGGAATGCGACGCGTGTCCAAAAATCTCAGCAGGTGCAACACACACATGTTGCATCTGGGAGCTTCACTCTCTCCGCACTGCACTTGCACATTAAAGTCGCTCTCTCTCTGTCTCTCTCTCTCTTTTTGTCAGCCAGTGTGTGGCGATGTGCAGGGAGTCATAACCCTAGGTAAATGTTCAAAATTTATGCACTTGTGGGATTTTACATTGCATTTGGCTTTTCCGCTCTTCCTTTTGTTTGCCTCCTTGCTCACACCCTGATTTATGCATTCGCTTTTAGTGCAATGTTTTTATTAGATTTCTGTTAAGAATAAATATGCAAATGTCACAAACCGGCAGAGAGGGGGGAGAGCTGGAGCGCTGCAACAAATGAATGTTAACACAATGCCTGACAATATTTTGATTGCCAGACCATCTCCCCAACCTCAACCCCATCCCCCTCTGGGGAGAGGACAAATGATTGTGATTGTTTTGTCGTATGATGTGATGTGCTGCATTTCATATCCGCACAATGAATTGAATCAGCATGTTGAACCAGTTTAGATACCCAACTGCAAAATTGATGCTTGCAAATTTCCATCACTGAGATATGCACAAGAATCAATCACGTAAATCAAGTTGCTGAGCATGCAAAGCGATATGAAAATTTCTGTAATTCTAATTGCGCAGCAAGCAAAAGTGATGAAGGGAAGATGAGGCCAGCCATGCGTAAGCTGCGGATACCCAGCAGCCTAAAATACTAAATGATGCGCTGGTATTATTTTTTTTAGTATTTGCTGCAGGCCGTCGTCTGGCCACATGGCTGCCCACTGCGACTTAGCGAATTTGCGAAAATTAGTGAAAATGCAGCTTACCCGATCAAAAAGCGTCATTGCTAGATTCGCTCTGATTTTTGTTATGCACTTTACACTTTACACTTTACACTTTTAACACAGCAACAAAAACAACAAAAAACACATATGCACTTCACTTCGCGACACATTTCTTCTCTTTCTAACGCACAGCTTTTATTGCACTTTGCCGCGGCCGCTTGTCGCCCTTTTAAGCCACCGAATGAGTTGCTAATAAACTCACAGAAACTACGACGTAGTTGCAATTGCACTATTAACACATTAAACACCTAAGAACACTAAAAAAAAAACATTAGCACACCACGCATAATTGGCAATAATTTCTCCGTAGTGATCCAGCTGAACACGCGACGAAAACTGACGCCTGCCGAATTGACGCGCAATTAGCACCTGCTGTTTAGAGCTCTCTTAAAGTTGCGCTGCATTGATCGCAGTCGCAGGCGCTCAAGAGAAAAAGCTGTTGGCACGAGTGCATTATGTTATGTTACTATTAAGAGCGCGCCGGACACATTGTCTTATTTGGTACAGTTGTTGCCAAAGCGCCTTTAATTACTGATTTCATGTAAGGTACATATTATTTATATTTGGATGTTCAATAAATTCAGCTTGAAGTACATTTAGTGCTGTTAGTAATAATGTTAGCTGAATAATAATGTAATGCAATAATGTAGCCAAAAAAGGTGAATTCGTATTCAGGCTGCTGTGGCTGTCAATCTCTTAAGACCGCATTAAAGAGATTGAAAAGCACAGGGGCGAGCAAATGGAACGTGTAGAAATGCTTAAAGAGCGCCTGCTTATCAATTTGCGAAGTGAACAAATGTTAGCAGAAGTTAACAAATGGCCTTTGACCTCGGCGCGCTTAACAACTTTTCAAACTGTTCAATGCCGTGCCGAATGGATTTTTTGGACACTTTGAATTGTTGAGGTTGCGTCTGCCGTTGTACTTGACTCGTCGTAAGTGGTTATCCATGTCAATGTTGACAGCCCAGTGGGGCTTGGGGTCGGGAAGTCAGCGGCGGGAGCGGGGGCTGGCAGTCGGCGCGTTAGCGATTCGCGTCAACGCATGCAAAGCGGAGTCGCGTTCAAAGGTCAACACAGCGCAAATAAAAAAAAAGGTCAAGCAATTAGTGTCGATCCGTTTGGCCGTCGAGTGGAAAACCCGCCGCCTGTCAAGTGGAGACAGATAGCCAGACAGCCCAGATAGCAGGGAGAGACAGACTGGCAGTTGTTGATATTTACCCACAGCACAGGGCAACGACAACAACAACAACAGGAACAACAGGGGGACAGCGGATAAGATAACAGTCTGGGGTACAGTGCAGCTTTGAGATTGATTTGGAGTCCTGGCAGGACACGGCATGCAAACGAATTCCCTGCGTGCTTGCTTGAACTTTCAACCTGTCACTCAGCCACAAGCAAAGGGCTTTTTTGCGTGCTGTGGAAAAGGGAAGGCACGGGGAAGGCGAGCTTTCCGAGCTGTTAACTTTTCACTATTTAAACGACTGCTCAGCAAACTAATAGAGGACGAGCTCTGTGGCCCGCATCAAAGCAACTGCAACGGCGACCTGGTTTCATTCGTGCGGCGCATGAAATTTAATTACGCACACGCCGTGTTGACGACTGCATTAAAATAAACACAACTTCAGCGCCAGACTAATGACTGAGAGCGCGCAGATAGTCCAGCCCAACGCCCAACAAGACACGCCCACATAACAACGGTGTAACGTGTGTCGCAGCGCTGCTTGCCACACGTTGCCTCACACTCGACTGGGTTAACAGCGAGTGCTTGCAGAGCATATTAGCTGAGAGATTTGATTTGTGAGGTGCTAACAACTGCCAATCAACGCTAGATGGCGCTGAACGCACTAATTTCACGTTTTACACGCATGTCACCATAAACACGATTAATTTGTAGTGTTTATTAACCAAATTAGTGCTATCAATTCTTAAAAGTTGCATTAGGCAAAGATAGTTAAAGTTTCTAGTTAATTCCTTACATTCCGCGCTTGCGAACGCTAGATGGCGCTGAACGCAATCATTTTACGTTTTACATGCATATCCAGCAATAGTTCAGTGTTGTTGTGTTTGTAATCGATTTGAATACTTTAAATGCCTAAAAGTTTCATTAAAAATAATTATTTATAGTATTTATATTACTTCTGCCAGTCACGCCCTTGCCAACGCTAGATGGCGCTTTCAGCAATTTGCAAATTACGCTTCCGCTTAATTCTAATGTAATTTGGCCTTTCGCAACTGGCGCTCGCTATACACACAATTCCACTCAAAATTATTATTTTAAATGTGCAGTTTTCATTTTATTTCACATGCTTAAATTTATCGCGCACTCGTCGCTAGATGGCGCTGTGCCCAGAGCTTATTAGAATATCATGGAGTTTACAACGTTGTTTTTGCAGCCAAATTGCTCCGCACATTAAACGAACGCAGCGCATCTCGCAGTCGAGCACCCTTGACTTCCTCTTCAGCTGCCCCGTTCCCTTTTTTTTGGCAGCCCAGCAGCCTACACAGCCCTTGCCACTCCCCCTCGTTACATATTCATTGTGCTCCGCTCGTTGCCATCTCATGCGCCAGCCTGCCGTCGCCCTCTTAAGTCTACACACCGTTGAGTGTTTTTGTTGTTGTTGTGAGGCAACATTTTATTTTCATTTTACTTTTGGCACACGGAACTATTTTGTTGTTGGCTGCAGTTAATGTAATATAACCATCATCAGAGGCTCCATCTATGGCTGGCTGGCAGAACGAGAGGTCTCCATGCCTTTAATGGCATGGCGCCGTAGGATATGCTACACTTTTTTTTCGGTGCCGTCGTGACTTGCACGAAAATGAAATGATTTGTATTCGCGAGAAAATAAATTATGTGCAAGTATTTTAAATACGAATTGTGACTCGGTGTCTTGTCTTCTGCGAAATGAGAGCGCAATTTTTCACATTGTCTCCCGCTCTCGACATAATGAAAATGTCGAAGTGAAAGTAGTAAAATTTGCATAATCTATGCGCACGAAAATAAATGAGAAAAATCACAAGAAAAAGCGCAGGGAAATTGCGAGATGCTAGCGCGAAAGAGTGTGTGTGCGTGTGTGTGCAGGGGAGAATGAAAGATAAACATTTGATTAAGCGCATTAAAGTGATAGCAAGAGAAGCAACGGTTGCCTGACGATTGCAAGTAAAATACTCTTTACCTGGCGACGGAATAACTTTTGATGGCGCAAGAGCGAAACTTTATTAGATGCTAGAAATATTAACATAGCTGGAGCAAAGAGAGGGGAAGTAATGATGCGATATTCAAATACATTTAAATGGAGCAACGAAGAGAGGTCAGACGCAGCAAATTAATTAAGCTGCAAGTCAAAGGGATAATTGGCTAGTTACGCTGCCATAAAGAGCTTGCGCGCACACAAATCTCACGTCGAAAGCTCTGCGCTGCTCTGATCAGCTCAGGCAGCACAGGCAGCGCAGCGATGCTAAGCACGTGCCTATTTATGCATGAAAGCTCCACTTACAATATGCAGCTTTGTTATGAACTACTCTCAATAGCGTTGCTCACTTTAGCGGCACGTACGCCAATTGTCAGTCTCTTTCATGCTGCCTCTTCTCATCTCCTCGTATGGCCACAATAGAGCGAGCTCTGTTAAGCTCAATAAAACTGTCGCCGTGGCACTTGGCAGAAATTCATTTGCATACTCCCCTCTCTTACATTCTATTGAACAAAGCAGGAAAAAAGTGCAGCTTCAGCGCAAATAAAGTGTTGGGCTTAGACTTGCCTGCAATCGTTCTGTCACTGTCGCACACACACTCACACCCTAATCTAAATATTCATATGTGAAAAGTATTCATTTATATATGTATGCATGAAAAGAATGCGCACACACTAGCAACAACAACAGCAACAGCAACAAGAACGATGATAACTGGAAGCTCCCCAACTTTGATGTAGCGCTTAAATTGCTTTAACCTTTCAATAGCTTGGCAGAGCGACATCTTTCGGCAGCAGCAGCTGGCGATTTGTTTGTTTTAAACGGAGTTCTTGTTCTTGTTGTTGTTATTATAGTGTGCCTTGTCACACACAGCGTCTTGAGGAACATTAGCCAAAAGCTGCATTTAGTCACAGGCAGCCGGGCAGGCAAGTGTGAGAGTGGGACAGAGAACGGCATCAAGAAACAGCATTTAATATTCTCTTTCTGTAGCATTTATTTAAAATTTATGCTGATGTCTGTTCTCTCTGGACTGCGGCTGTGTGTATCAGTGTGTGTGTGTGTTCACTCCAGCAAAATAATACACACACACACTCGCACACGCTTAAATGTATTTACTTGGCTGCCATTTTGACGCAGTCTCTCACAATATGCTACATTTCCATAAATATTTTAGAAAATTTACATAAAATGTTGTGGAGCGTGTTGTGTCTTTGTGCTCTACTTGTGTGGAGAAAAGAATTTAATTCATGACGACAAAAGTCGATTTTCTAAATCCACAAAACATATGGTACAGCAACAATTGCACCACACAACACATGAAATGAAAATGTAATGCAAACGATGTGCGACGCAGTATGTGTATGTACGTATGTATGTGCACCTCTGACTCGCTCTCTTTAGCTCGCCCCGCTCCCTCTTTTAATGTCTTCTCGTTCTGCGGACATTTACGCGTGGCAAAAATTGAGGCGCGTTGAGCCGCATGAAATTGCATTAAAAGCTAATGAGCTTGAAATAAAAGACAATTTGCTTTTGCATTTGCTTCTGTTTTTGAATTGGAACATTTTTGTCTTCATTTTTGTGGCCAAACGCAGAAGAGCGAACATCAACCAAAGCAACCGCGAAAGTTTTTAATTTGCTGAATAAAACGCAAGAGAGAAAAAGGCAGCAATATCAAGGCGCAGGGAAAGCAATTGAAAAAATAATCGTCCAGATGGAGAAAATGTTGAATAGCATTAAAGCTGAGTTTGCAACCAAATAAATAAGAAGTATTATTAATTTGTGCTTTAATGCTCACAGCAATTTTACGCGCAATTAAAATGATGGTCATCGTGCCGACGATGCTCTTACAATTTGCCAACTACTAAGAGAGCGCAAAAACTGTGCACTCATCTCTAAGCAATGGCAATGATCAAAAAAAGTTAATGCAGCGGACTTAAACTTTCGGCAGTTCTCTTCACACTGTGTGGGGAGAGGGAGAGCGCGTGCACACGAATTCTTTGCCTTTGCATTCTGCTCTGCTGTCCGCAGTCTATTTTCAGCTGTGCGTGCGTATTGAAGTTCGTGTGCGATCTCGGCGCAGTTAAATAAACAAATAAACAAGGCGTGCACAGTTTTGCATTGTTCTAAGCTCATCAATCGTCTACTTTATAGCCTGCTCTTTGTATTGCAACAACTAGACCCGCTCACATGCTGTTTATTTGCATTTGCAAGACGGAAAAAAAGTAAATGCAAAATCTCATCAAGCCTCTCCTCGTGCTTCTCGGTGCTATGCTGCCTGACGCTGCACACTGTTGCCGTCTCACTCTCGCGCTTGCTGTGCAGACGTAGGCGACTCAAATCTGGCCATAGAAAGTAATCTTAATGGCGTTTTTTTTTCTCATTTTTGTATTTGTGTGTGTGTGTGTGTGAGTGTTGCTGCCAGCCCCGGCAAGAGAGGCAAAAAATGGCTGGCAGCCCATGAAAATTGTAAAATGCATTCAGCGTCGGGGCCAACGCATAAATTGTGAACCCATTCCAAGGACCTTAACTCGTGTGCAGCTGCAGAGCGGCAGGAGTGGAAAGCGGAGCAGCGGGGGTAAGTTGTCTGCGGATTTGAATAGCCAATTTGTTTGGCATTGTTTGCTCAGATACTTTGCCCAGGGAAGGGGGAGCGGAGGGCGCAGAGTGGGCGGCTCTGTGGGCGGATGAGCGAGGCATTTGCATTTCTAAGATAAAATGCAAATATTTCAATTTGTAACTTAAGCAAATTGCCTCAATGAGTGCAGCTGTCAGTCAGCAGCAGCACCAGCAGCGGCAGCTTCGTCTTGGCCAACTTACACTCAGCACTTTTATGGGCACGTTACGTTACGTTAGGTTACGTTACGATAAGCTACGTTACGTGAGGCGCAGTCTAGCATGGCCAGCAAGCACAATATGCACATTGCAATTTGCAATTTACAATTTACAATTTAGAATCTAGAAGCCGAAACAATATTTAAGGCTGATTGCTTCTTGTAATTGGCCGTAACCTGAGCTCAAATTTCGTTTTCTGCCATCAATTGCCATTTAAATTCATCCAAGCGGCAATTAGCAAACACAACAACGACAACACCAACAAATATTGTTGTATTTTCTCCTTGACTTTTTCACAGCATCCACAAAGTATTAAAAGGCATTTAGAAATTCAAAACGAGAGCTGTCGAAGCTGTCGAATCAATTCCCAGTAGTTAACACATGTGTTCGTGGCTGAAAGAACTGAAGTTTTCCTCCTCTGGCAAAATAATCTTTCTTTCAATTCATTATCGAAATACATTAAATACATATTGAGAGCTGTCGACTCAATTCCCAGGCTGTGTTAGCCAACAAGGTCTGAAATAAGTTCCTCAAATAAAAAGCTTACAGAATTCGTTCCACAATTATCTCTACAATTTAGTTATCAAAACATATTTACTTAGCCAACTTGCAATCGTAATCAAGTTGCATGGTGCAATAAACACATTTGGGGAGCTGGAATTCAACTCATTTACAAGTGGCATAATTATCTCAATATGTTGTTGCATAAACCAAGTTTGGCATGCTCGCAGCGTATATCGCAAAAGTTTAAATTGTATTTGTTGCATACATGTGGCTGGCGAAAACTTACTTCGACTTTGCCAACTTGTCAATTGAAGTTTTCTTTGCCCAAGAACCGCGCTGGAGGCAAACTTTCCATCTCAATTCGCCAATAAGTGAGAGTCAATAGCCTTGTTTATTCTTATCTTCAATTGTGAACTCAATGAAATTGCGTGCAACCGAGGGGAACTTGCTTTATTAGCTGCTAGCTCAACCCAAATCCTTTCGCACATCCTTCGGCCTGTCCTTCCATTCCATCGCTTTTGCTCTCCACTCTCGCTATCTGCTCGGCTTCCTTGTCGACGTCCCTCAGTTCTAATTGCAATAACAACAATTTGCAACAAGTATGTGTAAATAGCGAGCGCCATGTTAAGTATTTGTGAACAGACTTCAATGTCGACAACTGCAACAGCAGCAACAACAGCAAGAGCAGCAACAACAGCAACAAACAGCGACACATACAACAAACAACCTGAGCACAACAAGAGCCTAACCAAACAAGCGCCCAACAAGTTTTTGAACATCGTCGTCGACGCGCCTGGTAAGCGCCATTGCAATACCCTGCACTCAAGGCGCAAGCGGGTATATGCGTCCAGGGCTAGCTCTAGTAAAAATTATTAAAAAGTAGTATTATAATTCTAGTGATAAGAATGTCAATTAAATTAACTTTGTTGACTACTAATTTGGAATATAAAGTTGAGATAAGATTTCTTTTGAAATTTACAAATATTTTACAATTCTAACTTTGCGAATAGTTAGATTAATAATTCAAATTATTAGAATTGCTTAACTAAGTCTGTAGATGTGTTTGTACCTGACTAAAGTCTTATTTAGTTTTTATTATATATTTTTTGTTTATTAGAATAATACAAAATATTGGCAATATAAAATTGTATTATTTTGTGCGCACATTCAATACTTAATAAACAGTTTATATTTGTATTTTTATTAATTTTCATTAAATTTAATATTGATTTCTTTTGCTTGTTTTCTTTATAAAGATTTAGCAAGATTTATTATATATATTTATTAAGTAGTTTAACCAGTACAAGCACTATAGTACCTTCCAAACCAACATATTTCGGGAATATCTCAAACTATTTAACTTCATTGTGTTTAAATTATTAATACATACTTTTTACATTGAGAAATTTATTCAGAATAGTTGCCAACTTATCTGCTATATAATAATGTTGTACTTTTACAGAGTATGCTGCAGTTGGGCGTGTTAACTTTGTGAGTTTGCAGTTTGTTTTTTGTTGCTCGCACTTTCGCTGTGCGTCGCCTTCGTTCTCTTAATCCATTGTCCGACTGTCTTTGGGCCTCTGTTACTGTTGCGTCTGTCAGTCAAAATGTCATTATTGTTGTTGCAAGCTGTTGCAAGTTGCCGCCGTCGTCGTTGCCGTCGCCGTCGCCGCTGCTGCTGTTGATGTTGATGCCACTGTTGGTTTTCTTGTACAAGCTCTTGTTATTTGAACAAAAACTGTGTACACACGCAGCGAGGAGATTTCAATGGGCTCAAGCAGCCCCTGCATGTGTATGTGGTGAAGGGGCTGCAAGGGCGGGGGGAGGGTCCTTGCTGTACAGCGGGTGGCGAGGCGGGGTCCTGACACTCTTGTTTGCTAAACAATGCAATGTATGTCAAGGCAAAATATGTTCATTCAACTCAAAACAACGAGAGCATCAATAATGCAACACGATTCTACAGTTTTTCTTTGCGCACCAAAGTTTACCAGTGCTTGCGTGTGTGTGTGTGAGTGTGTGTGTGAGGGGGTCGCACACTGTTTGGTTGGATTGTGCTCTGTTTGTTGATTACATAAATGCAATTGCAATGCACTTGCGTCGAATTGAAATCGAAGTTGGAATTGCTTGTGCCAAACAAAGCACAGCGATGGGGCTGCCAACTCGCTGCAGTTTCCAAAATTGATAACCTTGAAGCCTCGCACAAAATTTATGTGCATTCTGCAACAGTCTTCAAGCTTGATTTAAATGTGTATTGCTTAATGTTATCTAAAGAGAATTTTAAGAATTTTATTTACTGATAGAAAATGTATTCTTTTAATTATTCAACCCATAATGCAAGCTACTTTTAGCTGTCTTTTTGATTAATCCTTCAACTTATAATGCAAACTAATTTTAACTGCATATTTGATTAGTTTTTGTAGCTATGCCCAGTTGCTGTCTTCAGTCTTTGGGCTGTGAACTACTTTTGCTTTGCTAGACGTTAGTTTGAGATTAATTGTGTGCCATCCTCTTAAAGTCTGCATTCTTTAATGCACTTTCTCAATTTTCGGGCAGCAATAAACGAGCTTCCTTTGGCTGTTGGCCATAAGCTTCTTGCATTTTTTTGTTGTCTCGCATAACCAAATTTAAATATTATATACATGTAGGAAAGGAAAGAGAAACGATTTCCATATTTTTAATTACTTTGTGCTTATATTCGGGACGCTTAAGCGAAAAACAAAAGGAGGAAAAATGCAATTGAAGTTTGCTGCTTTCCAATGCAGGCACCGTAAAAAACGAACTGCATAAGAAGCGCCATTAAAAGGCAGACAAGCAAATTAAAACTCCAAGCAGGGGTGGCGGGGGGTAGGGAGGGGAATACCCCTAAGAATAACAAGATGCGGAACAACAAAGCAGTCGGCGAATATAAAGAATCGTTACGGACTGTATAAAAGTTATAAACTTTGTTTAAAAAACAATTACAAGCTGCAAAGTAACAGCAACAACAAGAACAAGGGTAAAGGAGCAGCATAAAGAAAATATTAAAAATATAAAGTTTACAGTCAATAAAAAAGGCAGCAAAGGCAATGCAGCAAAACTCTTTATGACAAAAGGAAAAATAATAATAAACAGGGGGCGCCAATGAGAGGGCAGCTGGGGGAGGGTTGTGTGTGTGGGTGGCAACATAGGCACTAAACGGCCACTTAAACGTTAACTTGATTTAGCACCTCGTAACGAACATGGCTAAGAAAGAGCAAACAGCAAGGACAACAAGTAGGAGCCAGGGAAGCGCAATGCACTGTAGGCGCAGCGCAGCGCCATAAAAACAGATCAACAGGGAGAGAGAGAGAGAGAATGCAATAAAAGGCGAATATTTATACGAAAACGGAAATGAAAGAAATGAATCTGATAGCTCCTAAAAGCCAACAATGCCATAAAGTAATCCACATGGAGTGTGGGTAGAACGAGAGCGAGATGCAATGGATTTGATAATTGCCGAAACATAAACCGTGTCCAAACAGTGCGTTCTGTGTATGTGTGTGTTATGGCAGTTACATCATCTTTGATTGTCTGCTAACGCTTTACACTTGCTCCAGCTATTTTTATACCATGTACCTAGAGGCACAAAGCTATATTAAGTTCATTCGAATGTGTGTAACAGGTTGAAGAAGACGTCGCAGACCAAATTATGTTCAGAAACGAAAGTAAAATCGATTTAGCGATGTCCGTCTGTCCGTCCATCCGTATGAACACCTAGAGCTCAGAGATGGTAAGAGTTAGAGTAATCAAACTTTGGATTTAGGTGTAATATGAGACTACGCAGATCAAGTTTGTTTTTTTTCCTCCCCCGCTCTTCCCCTTGCCCCCAAACCGCAAGCAACTGTGGCATCCTTAGACGTAGAAAGTACATTTAAAGTGCAATATGTAGATATCTATCACATTACCCGAAATCCAAAAGATGGTTGAAATCGGATAAAAAGTAGCTTTCTTATAAACAAAAGAAGTTGGACATACGCAAAGCAACAACAACAAGAACAAACATTAGTCTTCTAGTATATTCGTACACATGCATACGTAGTAGAACAACAAAGCTAGTCTACTGAACTTCCAATGAAATGATATGAATATCGTTCGATGTGATTTCCTTTAAATTGGCTGTATTTTGGTATTCGCTGGTTTTCATATAAAATATTTTAATTAGAAGTAAATTAAGGCAATGACAATTTTACATATGTTTGCTTTAAATTTTAGTTTGTCAAATGGTACACGGTATATCACAGTCGGGCTAGCTCGACTAGCTTGTTAAATGGATTGATGAGCTGCCATGTCTATTTTTGCAGCTTATTTTTAGGCCATTATTTATAGGCATGTTATATATGTGGGTTTATTTTTTGCGGTCATTGAAACTCAATCAATCAACTTCAGGCAAGTGCAGCACACTTGCCAGTAATTTGTTAATTTAAAATACTCTGCAGCTTCCTTTGATTAATATTTCGAATTGACTAATTACACTAATCCCAACTTCGCTGAGTTATGGCCTCATAACTTTTTGGCGCACAAGTTTAACGCTTAACTCGCGCCAAATGCAGCAGCAAGCGATTAACCAGAGGCACATAAAAAGCAGCTCCCAAAAAAAAGTAAAGAGAAGAGCATCAAAAGGAAGGTGCACGCAGTGTGGGGCACTCACGACAATGGCCTGACATGCCGCAAGGGCATCTAAATCGTGGCAGGAAGGGGTGAGCGGCGAACGGAAGCGGCTACAAAAGAAATAATGTCCTGCGGCCGCGTTGCGAAATGAAAACTTCTTTGTAACGCAGCCAGCCAAAAGTCTCTGCCTCCCATTGCTCCCTGCTTTTATACACTTTGTATACGATCAAGCTCTCATATAATGTGTGGCACTTTGAGGGCCAGCAGATCGCAAGAGTTTTGCGAATGAAAAGAGGTTTTCAAAGTACTATTGAAGGCAAGAGATTACAAAATTAATATGTCGCATGCTATTTGCATTTGGAATGTCTTATCGTACTTTCCTTTTATCATATCATATAATGTGTGAGAAGAAGTTAAACAAGTTTTCAATTAGATTAGAAAATTTATATATATAGCATTCTATTTGCATTTGCAATGTCTTATCATACTTTCTTTTTTATCATATCATATAATGTGTGGCACTTTGAGGGCCAGCAGATCATAAGTTACTTGCAAATGAGAAGAAGTTTTCAGAGGCAAGAGATTACAAATTTAATATATCGCATGCTATTTGCATTTGCAATGTCTCATCATACTTTTTGTTATCAACTGCAGTTAAGAGCAAAGAATTGTTATCGTATTGTCAAGATAACGACACTAGCGATTATCTTCTTAATCTGTGACCCAGCTTATCTTACTCCCACTTTTATCTAAGTAGGTTCTAGATTACGTTCATTTTCTCAATTTGAATGCTCCAAATACCTTACTAAGTTGGAGCTATCGCAAGATATATACCCTAAATTGCAGAGTATCGCATTGTAAGTGTCCAAAAGTTGCTGTTTCATTCACTTTTTTTTTTGTGGGTCTGCAACTGATGAAGGGTTCGAGGTGGGGTCGATGAGAGTTACGCGCCACGCTCGCAGCTGATGAGCAGCGTGTCAGTCGAGGGAGGAGGACTTCTGCCTGGTGGCAGCTTAAGGGGCAAGCGGCGTGGCAGCGTGGCAGCGAGACGAGTGCTCAAAGCAAAGTCGGCGGCGCCTGGGAACTGAAACTATATGTGTGAGGCGAGTACGTAGATGAAAGTAAACGCAAAAAGTGTGTCTCAGTTGCGACGCTTCTCGTCTTCCTTATTTTTTTGCCCCCCTCTCTGACTCTCCGGTAAATTTATCGCCGGCCATGGAGGGAAACCGCAAAGGCAAAAGGCAAGGAATTCATCATCATTGCTCATCATCACGTAGGAGGCAGTAGAAGTGGCAAGCTGTCAGTGGGCGTGCCACACAGCACAGCACATCAGGCACATCGGTTCCCAGCGGTGTGATCCGCTGTTTGTTTGATGTGCCCCGCAGCCACGAGGGGGTGCAGAGGAGGCAAACAAACTTGCGAACGACCGCAGTCAAAATATGTCCTTTATTATATTTCCTTTACTTTTTTTTCCTGCTCTCGTGTTCTCTGCTTTTTTGTCTGTAGCAAAGTTAATCCTTGGGCATCAATTTCCCGAAATAATTTGAGCAACATCAAAACTTTTAATACGACCAATGATAATGGGACGCGTCCCGAGCCTGTCCACCAAAAAAAAAAAAAAGAAAACAGGCAGAAAAAACTTTTTTTATTGCCCTCGCACCGTAATTTCTTTGTCATGAGTTATGGGGTTCAAACAGCGTTTGTGGCAACCTTGCAGCCCCCTCTTGGCCCCCCCCCCCGCTGACTCGTTGTCCCTGCGGTCAGTTCTGGTCATTATGTTGTTTATTGAGTGCCACACCTGGCCTGACGCCGCGGGTGTCCAAAAAAAAAAAGCAGAAAGGAGGAAGCGGAGGCGCTAAGCTAGCGTTCTTCTTCTCGCTGCATTGTGAAGCAAATTGGCGGCAGACAAAGGCTCCGCATGTGCTCGGAATATGGCCGCTTTATATGGCAATTGCTGCCACTTTCTGAGCTGTGCCGCACAATGGGAAATTGTGAATTGAGGCATGCCTTCCTCAGCGGCAAACTGAAGAGCAGCTTCCACAAAGGAGCCCGAAAATATGCGAATATTTAAATCAATTGTCTCGGTTGTCAGTCAACACTTTAAGTGTAAGTGAATAATTGATTTTCATAGTTAATTATTCAAATTCCGGGGTATAAAACTATTGAGAAACGTTCTAGAGGCTGCCAAAATAGCAGATTCACATATTTAGCAGTATTTGTAGACAAATTACATAAAAAATTAAATGTTTCTCTTACAAATATCTGCAAAATTTCAAGCTGCTTAGAAACATCTTTGAAATTTAACTTCCAGTCTAGTAACCCAAAGAAATTTAGCTAAATATCTTAAAATATTTTTTTTATCTTTGAAAATATCTTCAAGATTTCTAGCTGCTTGGAAATACTTTGAAATTTAACTTACAGTCTAGAAAACCAAAGAAATTTAGCTAAATAAATACTAAAGTACATACAAAATTGAGTGTTTTATCTTTAAAAATATATTCAAAATGAAACAACTTTAACTGAATAAATATTCTTACATAAAAATTGAATGTTTTATCTTTAAAAATATCTACAAAATTTCAAGCTGTTTGGAAACACTTTGAAATTAAGCAGACTAGAAAACCAAAGAAATTTAGCTAAATCAATATTAAAGTACATAAAAAGTAGAATGTTTTATCTTTAAAAATGTCTATAAGATTTCAAGCTGCTTGAAAACACTTTCAAATTAAACTGACAGCCTAGAAAATGAAAAAAATTTAACTGAATAAACATTAACTTACATAGAAAATTGAGTGTTTTATCTTTAAAAATATCTATACGATTTTAAGCTCTTTGGACACACTTTGAAATTTAACTTACAGCCTAGAAAATGAATAAATGTAACTGAATAAACAAATACTTTGCTGCAATGGTTGTGCGATTAACTGTTAAAGTCGATATGAGTGGCACAATGAACGTTTTATGGGCCAAGTGGCTGCCACAAAAAGCTGCGGAGCTGCCAACCTGTGGCAACAATGTAGTCAAATGGCGCGTTGCACGAAAATAGCAAATGGCGATTTTACACGCCGTAAAACGCAATTGATGTGCGCGTAATCGGGCCAACTTAAGGGGGCTGCCAACTCGTGTGCAGTTCGATAAATGGCGAAACAGTAATAATCGCATTCGATGCGCTGTTCAATGTCCTTGCCGTGGCATGCAGCAAAGCAGAAGTCAGTGGAGCAAACTCGACACACAAACAACAAGCGGAGGCGCTGCAATTAGGCGAGCAGGCAAGGACAATGGCAGTGTGGCAGCAGCAGCAGTTGATGACACCAGCCTGCGCACGAAATTATGCAACAAAAGTTCAGCAGCAGCGGCAGGGAGGAGGCGGAGGCGGGGGGTGGCAGCTGTGGCATGCTTTTTTGCCAATTAAACGCATTTGCTAAAAAACAAATTTGCCCTGGCAGAACGACAGCACGACGCCACGCCAATGATGAGGCAGACAACAATAAGCGCCCCGGGCAGGATAACAACACACGGCCAGGAGGCAGACAGCCAGCAGGCAGCAGGCGTTGCCAGGTGGCAGCACGTTCGCCTGCTGCGACTGTGCAACGTTGAGGCAAGTTTATCAACGTGTGAAAATTGCAAAGCGCAATATGCACAACAGCAATCAAGCAGCCCGGCTCTGCGTCGGGTCGTCAGCGTTATGAGGGCTGCATATTCAAATGCAAATCACGTCATCAATATGCAGTGCACACACACACACACACACACACACACGCACTGTGCCACAAAACTTTCGAAAAGCGACCCCACAGAACTCAAGTACATATTGGTCTCCGTTTCGTATCGAACGTTGTAGCATTTTGACAAAATTATCCATGGACAAAGTTAAATTCTGTGGCCTGGCAACTTGCCCCAAGGCTGCCTAGCTGCCTCAAATACGAGTAAGTGGGGCAGGGGCACGAGTATTTCGGCTGCCGAAACTTACACGTGTCAGTTGCCCCTTGTCACTGGCAACTTCTAATGATGGACAGTAAAAACTTGCAGCTTTTTAATTATATTGGAGCGTCAATTTTTAAGTGCACCGCGAGGGTTGTTCAAGCCTTTTTTAGATCGAACTATTGTTTCAAGGAGCACTCAATTCATTTCCGCTTAATTGTAGTAAATCCGATTGCAACTCGAAGCATTGAGCGACCCTCGTTGGCCTCTTGGCCACCTCGATTGAGTTGAGCGCTTGTGTTTGTATTTTGTCAAAGGCAGCAGCAGATGATGACGACACTTTCGGCTGCCCAGCATCGATATAAACTTGCTTTTTGCCCCCTCGTATTTTTTCTGTTTTTTTTTGTTAAAGGGTCGAGCTATCTGCATTCGCAAACTCATCACGACCACGCCCTGCGCTGCCAGCCCGTCAAGCTGTCTGGCAACTGGCAGAAGGACAGGAAAAAAATGTAAGTCACTCACTTAAAAGTTCGGCGGCTGCAACGTTGCAAAGTTTGCTCACTGTGCATGTCCTTGTGCAGCTGCATGTACTGGCTGTGCGCCCCCTCCCGAGATGGTCAGTTAGTTTCAATTTTAGTTTGTGCCGCCCGCCGCCACCCTTGCCCTTCCCCCCTGGCAGCCACATTCTTTGTTCGCCTCCCTTCAATTTTATTTGGACAAACTGTACGCTGATTACATGTGACAACTTAATGAGTTTGCGGCCAAACATGGCTTGTTAAGCAAATAAATTAATTAGCGCTCTAATTGAGTTTTTTCTCTCCCTCTCCCTCCCTGTCTCCCACTCGTCCCGCCTCTGGCAGGAGGGCGGTAATTGCAGAGCTCTCGAGCTGGCTTTAAATAAATTCCGAAAACAATTTAAAAAATTAACTATAATTGATCTGAATTCACAATTCATAAGGCGAGAGTCGAGCCCACAACACCCTGCAACCTGCGACTTCGAACTATGGCTATTTGTGTTGTGCGTGCGATGGTTGGCTGCCATTGCAGAACTGCCTCTGGACCAGCTCACTGTCGCTCGATGTTGGCCAAGTCGGCAATGATGCGCTGATAGATTGGGATGCCCTTCAGGTAGATGCCGGCGTTGACGTACTCGTCGTGATCGTGCAGCAAAATCAGATGATGGTGCAGCGGGAAGAAGCCGTACGCCGGGATGCCTAGACGCCGCAAGTAGCGACTGTCGGTGCCGCCGTTAAAAATCTGCGGCTCAATGGTTAGACCTCTGCAAGCGTAAAGCGAAAAGTGTGCTTCAATATTTTGTGTGTGTTAGGTGTGTGTGTGGCAACTTACAAGTCGCACGTGGCCCGAATGAAGGTGCGCCAGTAGGGATTCTTGTTGCAGTCAATGCTGGAGGGATCCACGTACGGATGTTTCTGATCGAAGTCGATCTCAACGCCGCCCCCCGCCTCCTCACACCATTTGTACAACTAGATGAGAACAAAGGTTTGCATTTAGTTCAGTTTTGGAGTGAATGCAGTGTGACGTACTTGCTTCTCATGCTTGACCAAGTCGACGTCGAGCGCGATGCGCGTATCGAAGCCAGCTGTCAGCAACGGTGGCACAACATTGCTCTGCACGCCGCCGCCGAGGCGAGTTAGATTCACGGTGGTCACGTCGCCCATCCTGAGCGCCTTGTCGGACAACAGGCGATCCACTTGCGTCTGACGGAATTCCATCATTTTGTTGATGATGTAGTTGATCTTCTCGCCCGCCGTGTTGCTCAACAGCATCGAACCGTGACCCGCTTGCCCCGACGCCCTGAAGGTCATGCCTACGTCGAATACATAAGCGCGAATGGGAATTGAAATGCATTACGTTCTTGTGAGATTGCCATTGCACTTACGCCAGACGGTGCGCTCGCCGTAAAAGACTGGAATTGACTCCCCGGTGGAGGCGAGTCCTTCGTCGAGTCCACAGCCTACGTTCAGCTTGCGAAAGTCTTCGGTCTCGAAGAACGCTCGCATGCCGCGGCGACCGCCCATTTCCTCGTCTAAATATGGGAAAACACGCATTCGATTATTGACGCAAAACTGATGAAACTGCATCGCTATCTTTGGTGGTTATAAATGGGGTTTGCTTTGCATTTAATTGGCGCACATTCGAGCAATTATTTCTGCTGCTCTAGCCACAAATATTGCACGGAATTTAATACTTTTTAGTTGGTAGACAATTAGTAGACTCCACACAAGTTCTCGTTAAAGTTGAGTGGAAGAAAAACACGACTTTGAAATGCAATCAACTGCAATAGTACATAAATCGCTAGTCGATTAAATATAGTTTCAAGCACATCTTACTCAACTTGCTTCAAGTTCACATATGGCTAATTGGTTAAATATGTTTTTGAGGCAACACTTACCTGGCACAAAGCAGATGTGTATTGTGCGCTTGAACCGACATCCCTGCCTTTTCAGTCCCCTTATAGCTGCCATATACCAGGCACCACAGCACTTCATATCCTGTGCGCCGCGAGCATAGATGTTGCCACTCGCATCCATGTCGGCACTGAACGGGGCACGCGTCCAGTTCTCGGGGAACACGGGCACCACATCCATGTGCGAATTGAGAAAAATGGTTGGCAGCTCCGGCTCCTCGCCCTCCCAGGTCATAATCACTATGGGATTTGCCTCATCGAAGGGCGTGTAGATGGAGACTGGAAAATTCAACTCAGCGGCCTGGCGTTTTAGGAACTCCACAGCGGGCTCTAGAGCATACACATCGAATCACAATGGGGAAGTAGGTGAAGTGAAGAATTCTACTCACCATAGTTGGGATCTGGATGTACGGTGGGAATGCGCAGATAGTCGCGCAGATACTTGATCTCCTCATTGTTCTCCCATTCTTCGTAACTCATTTCTGGCGGTCCTCAAGTGTCTCTGCAACGTTCGAGCGCTCAAACAATACTGAACGCCTAACACGGTCTGGCTTGTCTCTTGTTATCTGAATTGGAAGGCAAGTGTGAGCTACTTACTGACTGGCTGATTGCAGCGATTGCGATTAATGCAATCTGTGGCGGATACAAACAATTTACTTTAATTTAGACGCTGCTTTACCTCTCTGCTGAGCTTAAAGACTCGTTGCTTAATACTCGACCTCCTTGTTTGAATTATTTGTCAAATCTCGAGCCAGTCTTTCAACTCTTACATTGTAAAACTAGTTTATCCAGTTATAAGAAATTTATTCCTAAAGAAAATCCAAAAAAAAAAAAAGAAAAAAAAAAACTTTGTACAAAATTTGGAAATTTTAAAAGTACATTACGAGATATTTTGTTCAACTGGCAGCAAAGCCAGTAATGATTTACAATCACGTTTTGTGTTTTTCCACTCAATCTAAGTAGCTCGGCTGTGAGACTGCTTGCATGTTGTGAGATAGCTTATCTCTGGACTGCTGCGTCGTTGAAGCTAGACTGCAACTCGATAACTGTCCGCTTTACGATCAGGGTAATGACACCAAACTAAGACGCACTATCTCATTGCAGTCGTGTGGCTGGCCGACTAGCTAATGCTCTGCTTTAAATGTTTGCTGACCATTGAGAATGAATAGTAGATACTTTTTCTTGTACATCTCTTTTCAACTCCATAGATTGCAAATACTATTGGACATTGACAATTTGATCTATATGAATGCTAAATTTTTTTGCTGAGAGCAAGAAATTCACATATTTTTTGCTACAATTACAAAAACTAACTAATTAATAGTGACAGTAATAATTAATTCCGTCTCATTTTCATATTTGTTTATTTTAAGAATATTTTTCATTAACTAAAATTAGTTATTTAACAAAGGCATTCATACTTTGAATACATAAGATTGTTTTTGGTTTGCTTAGTGGAAATAAAAGCTTTATTGCTACTCAAACAATTGATAGAAAAACAGAACTGCAAGACCTTAACAGCGCAAGTTGCTGTTAATCAGCTGTTAAGCAATTTGTGTGCGCTTGTAAGTGGTGCCAATGGAGTGTATGCGTATGTGTGTGTCTAAACTTGGAACAGAGAAAAAGCAAGCGACAATTCTGCTTAGTTAGCGTCGGCGATCAGTAGAGCTTTCCAATGAATGCGCAGCTTACGTAGGTGTGCGTGTGTGTATGTGTGCACTTGGCAGCGACTGCTGCTGTAGTAAGCTTGCGACTATAAGTAGTCTTCAAGCTCTAACAGATCTGCAAGGCATTAACAGAGTAAGCGGCTGTTACTCGTCTGCATGTAGACTTAACAGAGTCAGCGGCTGTTAATCGTCTGCATGAAGACTTAACAGAGTCAGGGGCTGTTAATTGTCTGCAAGTAGGTCTTACAGAGTAAGCAGCTGTTAATCATCTGCATGTCGATTTAACAGAGTAAGCAGCTGTTGATCGTCTGCATGCTGATTTAACAGAGTAAGCGGCTGTTATTCGTCTGCAAGTTAACTTGTGTAAGTTACGTGAGTGGCCTGCTGCTGTAGTAACTCGATGGAATACTAGAAGCCTTTAAAGAGTCAGCTAGCTTTAACAATACTGCAAAACATTGAGAGAGTAAAGCAGCTTCAACTTAAATCCAATTGTGGGGCGTTTTCAAGTTAATACTTGCATCAAATATTATAATTAATGTATGTAGCCCCCGAAAAACGGAAGTGTATGAAAAGTAATTTGCGGCCAAATCGTTTTAGCGGCAGTTCGTTGAACCGATTTGCAGATGCAAGAGCGAAGGCAGCGGCAAAAGTTTTGCCGCCAGTGCCAAGAGCAGAAAATTTATGTAGAGTTACTGCAGTTGATGTTGCCGCTGCTGCTGTTGTTGCTGCTGTGGTGGTTGTTGTGCCTGTGCACATCATTAAGCGATAATTATTTGGAGGGCAGCGAAATGAATGCAGCAAAGTATTGCCATTTGAAGGGGGACGACGAGGGGGACGCAAGTAAATTTGAGTTTGAACAAAAAGTCGGAATTAAAGTGTGTTGATAAGGCGAAAAGTTGGTGACTGCATATAATTAACATGCGCAATCCGCTTGACGAGGGATGGATACCTTATACAAACAACGTGCAGGGATTCTTTTCAATCAGCTCGAAAACGTTATTAGCATTTTGGAGTGGGCATGGAAAGCGGATAGGAGCTGCTTAAGTCTCACATGTCGGCCAAGTGGCCGGCCGCAACAAAAGGTCAAAGGCCCGGTCCGGCTTTTGCCCAATTCTATTGAACTTTCTTTTTAATACTTTGCAAATTAATTCTCTCTTGCCGTTCGGTCCGCATCCGAAATGCACTGCACACGAAAGCCAGACAAATGTGAATCGAAGCTGAAGTCGAAGCCGGAGGACTGACCTAAGGTATCCACCACAGAAGACACTAAAGAAGTAGTATGTTAGTGTGTTATCTGTGTGTGTGTGCAATTGACTTGAGGGCAACAAAGCGAGCGACCGAGCGTCTATTTATTTGACAATTTGCAAAGGCAAGCCAAGAAGCGACTTAGAAGCAAATAAATATCGTATTTCACAAAAATTCGAAATAAAATGAAATCATGTTCTAAAGAAAAAAGGCCAGGCAGGCAAACGTTCGCCTCGCTCGAGCCGAAAAGTAACAAAATCCCATAAACACGACATGTCACAACACACAGTTCACTTTTCCGCTCTCTCTCTCTGTCTTGCGCCTAATTTAAGGAAAATCCGGGGGAAAAGAAGAGCATAAGGCTGCAGAAGATGAAGGCGAGTTGGCTTTGAATTACGTCAGAAATAAAAGCAAGCGGGCGGCGGGCAAGCGGAGAAAGAAAAACATATCCTGAAGTCGAGGAATATTTTCACATATTGAACAAATGTTGGCACTGGCTCTCCGCATCCCGAGTGGATTTCCCCAATGACTCTGTCCTTTTGCATTTGCATTTCAAATTCGATTCGATAGCTTTTTGGCCTTTTCGTCTCGCTGGCCAGGAGACGACAACGGCAACGGGGGGGGACTGTGCACAGTCCACAGTTAATTGGAAAATCACAAAAGCCCCGCTAGCTAATCAGACGGCAATGCCAATGCTCTTTTAACCCAAACAATTTGCCAACTCGGCTCTCGTTCTCTTGGCCACTTTTTCGGTTCCGAGTTGTTTTAGCTACTTGACCAACATTTGCTAATTAATTGTTCTGCCATATGCCGCAGACGGGGACTAAACATATGTAATTGAATTGCCGTTAATTGAAAGGCCTCATCATCATCTCCGCTGATGATCATCGCCAGCAGCAGCAGCCTCATCACGTTGCCGTTGATGATGCGGAGGTTGGGACAACTTTTGTGTCGCCTGGCATAATAATTACATTTGTTATTTTGGCAACGAAGCAAAACAGAAACCACACTCACCACACACACGCACACACACACATACAGGCAACAACCGAGACCCAGAACAGCGACAACGACGACGACAACATCGACAACAAATTGGCAGGAAAACAAATGCAAAGAAAAGCTTGAGCTCTGGAAATGCTTGTAAACAGCAATTTAGAAGTCAATTCAGTGGAAATTTGATTTAATTATTACAAAATATAGAATACTTGATTTATTCATAGTTGTTGACAAGCACAAGATTTGTCCAGTTACTTTTATTGCCGAAGTGTGTAATGAATTTTGCAGTTCCAATTGCTCCACACGCAACTTAATTGATTGCCATTGCCATATGCTGTGCCTCAGTTTGATATATACGAGTTTGAAGCGCAGTGCAAAACTCACGCTGCCTTCATCTATGTTCAGCGATTGCCGAAATCCGTTTAGTGTTTTGCCATGCCTTGGCCTCTTGACTCCAAAATGCGGCCCACAAAATATGCAAAGCGAAAATGTGTTGGTGGTGTTTGTGGCACACGCAGCGCATTTTTCGTGTGGCAAGTGGCAAGTTGAGGGGGCACATTTGCATAATTATAAGATAAATAACAAAAATTTACAACAATAACAAAGCTGGCGACGAGGAATGATGATGATGATGACGATGCTGCTGCTGCAGCGGCCTCCTGTGACAACTGCTTTGAGTTGAGCTGCTTCTTCCAGCTCCAGCTGGTCGAGAGTTTTTGTTTTATTTGATTTGTGAATGCCAAGGAGAGCAGCAAGAACAACAACATGGCTTTATGCAAATGAGTGCCCTGGCGTGGGCGGTAGCTGGGCGTGCCAGCGGTCGCCTTATCTCTTACTTCAAATAATAAACAATTGTGGAGCGCGGGGCAAGAGTTGAGCGTGTGACAGCCGGATGTCGTCTATGTGTGTGTGCGAGTGTGTGTGTGGCACACATATTTCACGAAAGTGCCAAACAGGAAACGAAACACGACGACAGTTTGTTAAATTTATTGCAAAATGGCCGCCGCCGTCGAACGAACAACGTTGGCAATTTGCGCAGTGCTTTCTCTTTCGCTGGCTGACAAGCTGGCTTAAGTGCTACATCGAAATGCAGATGCAAACTTCGACCTCGAGCTGCATTAACTTGTCGGCCAACTAGCGGTTGCAGTTTTATTTCAGCGCTAATTGAAAGCATGTGCAAGGCTGTTGCGATTTCCCCGCGCTGCCCGACAATAGTTTCAAGTTATTTAATTGCATTTATTACGCTTTTGATTGGCATTCTGGCAGCTCACATTAAATGTGTTTCTCGTGTTTCATTTGCGCTTTATGCAATTTTAATGCCATCTAGGAATTCGGCTAAAAGCATAAGAACTGCTGCGCGGGGGCGAAGCGTGGAGCGACATTGTTACGCCGTGTGCGAATCGAGGTCAGCTGTGAGCTGGTTTATTAATTTTTCAATGTGTTAATTAGAAGTGACAAGGTATCGAGAAAGGGTTTTACTTTGAATACGCGAGTGAGTGGGGGGAACGAATAGAATACGTAAGTAAAAAATGGCTTTAAGTTGAGTGCGAATTGCAACTTCAAGACTTCAATTTGAATCTACTGTCACTTGTGCGCTGTCAATGTGAGTGTAATCTTATTAGCCAGCCAGCAATTGACTGCATAATCATATCACACGCCCAACTGCTCGCAGTGCCAGTCATAAACTAACTACTCGGCATTCGCACTCGATTCGTTCGATTTCGTCTAGCCACGCCCATCAATTAAAGGCAAACACGCAGTTTTGGGCCAACAAAACGCTCAATTACGTAGACGCCGTGTTGTCGTCGACAATTAAAGGCCACGCCCTCGACTTTGACGCCAAATAAAATGAAAAACAATAATACAAAAATCAGCGCACTTAATTGAAACTTGCAGTGGCCGCAATCACGGACTCCAGCAATGCGTGGGAGGCTCGAGTTGTTGCTCTTCTTCAACGTTAGCATCAGCTTTCAGCTTCATGCGAGATGCTGGCTCATAAATAAAATATGCCAGGCGAGAGTGAGAGACGAAGTTGACAGCGAATGAAACTGTGCCTTAATTTCCTCGTTGTCCTTGCCGTCGTTGGCATCCTCGCGCCTGTCGCTGTCAATCACGCCTTCGCGCTGCTGATTACACGAACGCGACTGCGGCCATTTAGGGTCCAGTCTGGCTGACATATTCATGAGTTGGCCGGGGCAGTTGGTTAAACGAGAGCAGGCAGCACTTTAAATCAATTCGTGCAACAATTAAAACTTGACTTTGGCTTTCGGCTTCTTTATTGTTGCAAGCGCGTCAAAGTTTATTTGGTCTGCCGTTTGCCACATTTGCCAAATGAGAAAAGTGACGCCAAAGTTGTGCCGCAAAAAACAACACACACACAGCTCTCAAATGCACTCACTCGGCACTCGACACTCGACACTCTGGGCTCAGGGCTCAGCAGTCAGA
Organism: Drosophila rubida; assembly: GCA_035046165.1. Lineage (NCBI taxonomy): Eukaryota > Metazoa > Arthropoda > Insecta > Diptera > Drosophilidae > Drosophila > Drosophila rubida. The sequence goes on along the minus strand of JAWNOF010000014.1, from coordinate 12,131,502 downwards.
GCACTCAACGCATAGCGCACTCAGCGCTTTGGCTTTGCCAAAGTTGCTCCCAGTTATGCGACTTCTGTCTGTCTGTCTGTTTGCGAGTCTGCCTGTCTCTATCGTGCTCTGTCTGCGCTTTGCATAATTAATTTTTTAATGTCAATCATACGCACAGTGCGCCGTGAAATATATGCGCACTGTTTATCCCATTTTCAATTTGAGCACATAAAGCGCTTTCTGCTTTCGCTTTTGTTCAACTTGCTGAAAACTTTCGCATGTAATTGAATTTGTAATACACAGATTTTAATTTTTTCGCCGTATAATTTGCTCAAATTGCTGGATAATTGAGACAGCCGCTTGACATTGACAGTGTAAACCAGTTACTCCGCTCAAGGTTATAACTTTGCTCCAATTATGATTGAAGATTAAGCTGCGGCTTGGGGTTCTTTGTGCAGCGCAGTGACTGCGCAGAAACTATAGTTTCTCAACTCTTAAGCTGGCTTTGCACTTCAGATTTCAGAGTGACGCGCCATCCAATGAATGTGAAATTCAAAATTCATGGGAACCTTAAATACTGCAAGTTGGTGGACAATAGTTTAATAAAGCACACGTCTGTTTGTCTTTAATAGCAACTGCAACTAATCGTCTAAGCAATTAAGCGTTCTGTGCTGTGCTGTTGTGACTTCTTTGAAGTTTTTGACATTCTGTTGTTGGCTTTGATGTTTTCAGTCGCACTGCGGATCACAAGTCAAAAGAGTAGAAACATTGTACATAATCTCAACGCTTTTTACACCTGGGGCTGCGAATAAACCTTGACAAACTATACGAACTGTCGGCAGCGGCGGCAGCTGCACACAAATGGCTGGAAAATTGATTACACATGACACGCCCACCAGCCCATAGACATGGAAACACCTAGCGAGCGCACAGTGCTAATGGGCAAAAAAGAGAAACATCCACAAACATCACGCAGAGCTGGAGCCGGAGCAGAAAAGTGGAAAGAAAACTTCGCACACACACACAGACGAGGAGCGAACATGAGATGAAAAATTACAACAAATATTAACAACAAGAACAAGCAGCACAGCAATGACAATAGCAAATAGTAATGGCATTGACAATAACAACGCTTACAATGGCTGCCACTATTTGTAAGCACAAGCAGCAGCAGCAGCAACAACAAGAACGAGGCAAGCAGAGGGCAAAGATTTTGAGCTCACGAAAAATCCTTGCGAACAATGTGACAAACGATGTGTGAAGCAGTTCACTGGAATAGCTCTGGATAGCTGAAAGCGTGAAGTGCTCGTCGCTCTGAAGTGCCGCACAAAGGCAAAGGCGGCCAGGGGCGTGGCAGGGGAGGCCGCGTGGGAGGAGTAGCCAAATCTAACCATACAGTTATCACAGGACTTACAAGACGCGCTGATACACACACAGAGACTAAGGCGAATTACGTATACGCAACGTGGAGCAACTTGGTCATTTTTCATGGCAAACGACAACGGCGACGACGATGACTACAAATCGTGACAAATTCTTGATGCGGGTTAAGTTACACATTTCTTTTGCCCAATTTCCGTATTTTTCTTATTCACGTTCTGCTCTTTTTTTTGCTTTTTTTGTCAACACTGCCGCTCTGCTTTGCCGCTGCCTTGTCTCTGCTTTTGGCAACTTTTTGGCATTTGGCTTAAAATACATTTTCAAATTTCTGCCGCTTGCATACAGACAGAGCTCGTCCCACACACACACAGAGAGAGACAGTGAGCTTTCTAGCCTTTTTGCATTAGGTTGTCAGTTTGGCATTTGCTTATTCAATTCATCTGCCTGGAAAGCCATTAGCATTGCTCAGCCATAAAAATCGAAAAAAAAGGGATTCTCACGCTGCCAGCCGCATTATGCTTTTGCACACGCGTTGACGACAAATAATAAAACAAGCAAATGCCACGCACAACAAATTCCCAAATAAAGTCAAAAAAAGGAGTGCAGATACTCACATATAACATATATATATTTTTTAAATATTTCCCCCATTCATTTTTTACTCCATTTCATGCTGTCATCATCATCATCGGCGTCGTCGTCGTCGTCGTCGTCGTCTATTTTGCACTGTGTTTTTACATCAATTTCAAATACAATATAAAAACGTTCGCACCCGCACGAAGCAAAACGGTGTTTGCTTTTAGTAATATAAATTAAATATATGGCAAGAGGTCCGAGCACACAGTGGCCACTCGCTATGACGTCTCTTAGCTTTTGCAATGCAAACCAAGAAGTTGCAGCTTGTTCAATAGTTTTGTGGTAATTATAATTAGCAATTTGTTATGCAATCATGCGAGCATATTGAAGTAGTAAACGGCTGGAGGTTTTACTGTAGCGGTCCTTGGGCAACGTACACCTGTACCTCCATTATCATCTGAGGCCATATTCAATGACAGCATTTTTAATGCAATTTATGGTCGTTAAGGCGACAAAATATAATAAAAATGAATAATATTCCAACTGCTGTGTGGCAATGCGACCAGCAAAAACCGCGTGCCAACGCCACTGTGCGTGTGTATGTGTGTGTGTGTGTGTGTCGTGTGCAACACGTGACGTGAGTGGTGCCACAGCGGCCACAGGAACCCAGAGATGCGTAGCGCACCGAGAGACGAGTCGCGAGACAAATTTATGAGCGCCGCAAAATAAATCGGCGCGCCAAATGTGCGAAACAATGCATAACTCAAAGGCTGACAACAACAACAACGGCGTGAACGGCAACAAGAGCAATAACAATATTATTATTATGATTTTTTATGATGGCATGCAATCTCCATTAATAGAATTTACCACAATTATGCGCTTAACCGAGACAGCCCGTTGAGCTATGCGAAATGCAGAAAGCGCTTAAACAAAGAATTCGCTGTCATGCGACAAATATTTAAATGCCGATGTTAACTAAATTCATTTTAATTAAAATCACAGTTCGTATGGCATATTTAACACTTATTACAGAGACTTGTTTTTAACGTTTTCTTCTTGAACAATTAATATATAGTAGAAAGCAGAAATCGAGTAATGCGAGACGACCGCAGATTGCTTTAATGTTGCAGGCACTTTAAGGACACATCATTTAAGCCATAAGCCAAACATTATTAATGGTACGAAAGTGAATATTATAAGCACGTCAGGTAAACATTGCCCAACTTGTGTGCCAGCAAAATATCAGCACCTGCAGCAGCAGCAGCAGCAACTGTAAACAATTCAATTAATCAAAGTTCAACAGAAAAAAGGTATGCAGCAAGTTTAGTTACTCTGCACACCAAGCAGAGACTAACTGCAATAAAGTGCGTGGCATAATATCAATTTTAATCTCGTGCAACAAGCAGAAATATCGAGATGTTGCAATCAAGCGAGCATAGTCTATATACACTGCGAATCTCCATAGTGCACACACTTTTGCTACAAAACACACACTGAGAAGCGCTCGCATTTATTTCAATATACGTTTCGAACATTATGAGCAGAGGGAAAAAGGCTCATAAAAAATTCAAAACGCCCTAAGTACCTTCAAAGTAGCAACAACAACGGAAGTGCACACATCAAGGATAGTAAAGAGAGACGCGTGTGTGTGCTGGGTTGAATCAACTGTGGCAGCAACTTCAGCAGCAGGTCTCCGATGCCAACTCCGCCTTCTGCTCGTTGTTCAAACTGACCCGACACGCATGTTTATGCGCTTTTTACAGCTGCTCCATGCTTATCGCTGCCCCCAAACTTTGGTGAGTGTGGTGAGTGCGGGGGTGGGGGGAGGGGTTGCGTTTGTTTGAAAATGTTTTTTAAAATAACTTTTGTGGTCATTTCACTAAATACTTGGGGTACTTGGCAGGTGAGGGCAGGCAGCTCGTTAAAGGCTGTCCGAAAATTTATGTTTCAGCTTAGCGTCGCCTATCGGGGCATCGTCGACGCAAATTAGAGGAGGGGTGGGGGTGGAACCATCACGAACCTGTGAAGCGGCCACAACTTGTTTTTAGCTGTTGCGCAATACCCAGTGCATTAGACGCAACAAGAGCATGCCAAACAGCAAGAGACGCTTTGGCTTCCAAAATATTCAACAACTATGTTTTTCTACCAAGTTGTCGTTCACAATTGTGACGCTAACTTGTGCAAAAAGCGCTGACGAATAATTTTATTTACACTTCGCTGCTGTTCAATAACAAAAGAGATGGAGAGAGTGCGGGGTATTTGTGCTGGCCGCGCTGCTTGTTTGCTTTGCGTTATTGTTGCTGCTATTTTTAAGCCTGAACTGCTTTCGGCTTCATGAACGCGTGAAATTTTTGCTGTATCGAGGCAAAATTTTTTTGGGTCGCAGCCTTTTCAAAAGTTATTTATGTCCTGCTGCCGACGTTGCCAAATCGAGGCGTGACTTTAAAATGGCCAGCGCTAATAACGTGCAACTAGAAATTTAAGCTGGCAACAAAACAAACAAGAGAACAGCCAAAAAAATCAGCACGAAAAGGTAAACTACAAATGCTGTGGGTTCAAGCTGGAATCAAAGCAATCATCAATCATATTTTTCGGGTCACAAATCTTGCTCGAGGGCTTTGCGAAGCCAAAAAGTAAATGTTAGAAGCATCAACTATTTACAGGGTGCGCAGCTGTTTCAAAACTATTCAAACTTAATACAAATATGTATTTAAATAGAGAACTTTGCACGTTTCTACAGCGATTACGCGTAAGTAAATTGTTGCTAAAGTGCTAAGCAAGCAGTTGTGCTATTGTGTTGAAATAAAAACTTGAGGAATCTACCATATTGAATGGCGTTCCAGTAAATGAAATGGCGGCCACAGGAAGCGGAAATTTCATTGCCGAGCTGAGTTGTTCATAAAACTCGCAACGCGCTAAGAAATTGGCCATTGGCAAAAAGTTGGCGAGAAATGCTCGACCATTCGTCGCTGTTCCACCCCCTCCCCTCCCGCCGCGCACCACGCACCACCTGCCAAAAGATAAAACGCACTTTACAGTGCGAGAGGCAGAGGCACTCAGCATGTGAAGCGAACGAAAACTCGCATGCGATGTTTTTCTTTTATTATATTTGAACTTTAACACAGCTACAATATAAATTAAAATGGCGGGCACTCTGCCAAGCGGCAACAAGAGAGAGAATGAATGCGAGCGTGAGTCGCTCTCGCTCTCACTCTGTGTCTCTGTCTGTCTCTCAGTGTGTCTTGCACTTAGCCCGCTGGCAGCTGTCATATGAAATTTTTGGTAGTGAATACACACTCACACATACATATACACAGTTGGCTGGGCCTACGACGGCGTTGCGAGCTGTCGGGGCGAGCAGGATGTTGAAACAGATTCGACTCTTAATAATTTCCGCACTCGAGTTGATCGAAATCATAAAATTTTATGAGCATGCCAAGAGCGCGTAAGTGCCAACTGTATTGGTGTGTCTGTGTGTGTGTGTTGTGCCAAAATGGCTGCCAGACAGACACAATGAGCCCAGCGCCAGCAAAAGGCAACAATGCGACAGACCGACAGACGGACAGACATCAGTCCAGGATTCGTTTGCGCCACGCAAAAAGTAAAAACCTTTTTTTAAAGCCACAGGGCAAGTGAGCATAAAGTTTGCCTTTTTTACTTTTTCTCTCGCTCTCGCTGCCACTGTGTCTCATGCTCTGAGTAGCTGGGAATGAATAATAGATGCAGAGTGAGCGAGAGAGCAACTGTGTGAGTGCAAGATAGACAGAGAGAGCGGGACAGTGTGTGTGTGTATGAATAATGGAACTTGTTTCATATCAGCCGAAACTAAAGTTGACTTTTTTCTGGCGTTGATTGAACGCTTTGCCCACGAACCGTGAGACAAAGCAGCAAAGTGCGGGGGGGGGGGGGGCGGTCACAGTGGCATGTCCAAGGTAGAGATTGTAGACTGTAATTTAACTAGACGTTTATATTTCGCCGAGTATTTAATGCGACTACCTCTGGCTGCGATTGCGACTTTCTATAATTCGCCAGTCGTTTGTTGGCTTTTCATTTTGATTTGCCGTCTGCGTCTCTGCTTCGTTTTTGTTTGCCAAACCATAAAGTCATTCAATCTCGTTTCATGCAATTTCAGCGCTTCCATTTTTCATCATTTTATTCCTCAAAGTTTTCTTTTGTTTGCCTTTTTTCTACAATTTGCCATTGCCTCAATTTATGCGCTGCCAGCTCTGACATGACCCAATGATATAATTTTCGCACCATCGCGCTCCTCGAACAATGCACTTGGGAAATTAATTTCCATTCCCGCGCGCTCCAAAAGTAGCTCGCATTCTTTTCTTTCCTTTGTTTGTTTATTTTTTTTTTTTGGCTTTTACGCTAGCCATCAAAATGCGTGTTGGCGGCTCATTAGAATCCTGCGCAGATTCCAGCTAATTACTTACTTAAAATCCAATCGATTTTACTCCATTTAATTCATTTAGATATTATTTTAAATCTATCGCTAACATATCAATTGCTTTTCAATTGTGCCCATCATTGTATCATAATTTTACTTGGCTGAGATTTTGTTGCAGTGTGCCAAGAGAGCACAACAAAGAAGGACGAGCAGCAGAAGGCAACTGAGAGGGAGAGCAAGACAAATGGGCGCGCTTTAAGTGGTTAGGCAAATAAAACAATTTAATTGGTATTCTTATGAGGGGCATTGCTCATACGCCGCGTGGCCCATCTATGGCCTCTCAATTAGCCGCGTCGGCTGAAAGCCTTTGAGCCCGACAAACGCTGCCACACTAATTGCGCTGTTGTCTGTCGGCCATGCAACAGTCGACGAGGCTGCAACCCGAACTCGAGGCGTCTCCGACTTTGCGGCGTTGTCTGCGTTTGTGCTCGAGTTCGGGCTGAGTCGAAGGGCTACAAGTTTTTGCCATTTTCTTACATGTATTGCGCCCCAAGGCGACATGCTAGCTTGTCTGCATGTTAACAGCCCGCGCCCGAGCTGGAGCAAATAAATCTAAAGGCAACGCAGCCACAGACAACGCCAGAGACGAAGACGACGCAGGAGAGGCAACATAAAAAAGAGTAGAAAACAAAAGCCTGCATCGTTATGTTTATTATGCCAAGCATGCGAGTTAATTCCTGCCATTGTTGTTGCTCCCATCCCTGCCTTTGACAGGCCACAAACAGTAAAGGGTACCTTCTGCGCTCCCTCCCGCGCTTATCTTCCATCTCCTCAACTCATTATTTTTATTTTAGTCGCGTGCATGCAGCGCAAGCACAGCGCGAATAAAGACATCGGACGAGCGGAGAGTAGCGAACCGATTGAACAAATTTGAGCAGATAAAGTTCATAGCCAAACGATTATATGGCGCAGCAGATAAGTAGCTAACCAGGTTAAATGGCAGCTTTACGTGTCGAGCGAGTCTGCTCAGCTTGCAGCGTGAAACTACGATACTACATTTACTCTGCAACAATTGTTTAAAAAGGAATTGCTGAGATGCTACAGCAAAATTGAAATAAATATTTAAGACAATATAATTCAATTTATTGTTTTGCAATCAATGCTTTTCATTTCCTAAATTATTTTACTTTAAATATTTAAGACAAACAATTTGCTAAATGTAATCTTGGTTTATGAAACCCACAACAATCCAGTTGAATGGATGTTGAACATGTTAAATATTTGAAATCGAAATCCAATAGCCTAATCATCTCTGCTGCATATTTGATTCATAAATTGACTGCCCCAAAATGTTCAGCACAATAACGATGCGAACTGTAATGGGATTTTAATCATCGCATGGTTAAGGGAACTTCTTCAAAGTTTTCGGTAAACATTTGCACAGTAATAACCACAAATCACTTGTCTGGGCGTGAAACTTAACATGAATTGCCGGCTAGGAGCTGCCTGGATAGCTAAACGCATTGCTCTAAACTGCCAGAGAGCGAGGACGAGGGCGTGGGCGAGGGCGAGAGTAAGAGCATTAAATGCTAACGGGCACATCATTAACCCCAACATGGAGAGCTAAAAACCCTCAAGAGGTAAACCCGGAGCGCAGGAATCTCATTAGTTGCACGGCCAAAGTCGACTTATCGACACGGCCTACAACCAAATTCAGGCTAACTGATACATTTAATTTTATTTATAACGCACGCATGTCTCGCCACCACGAGCACGACCACAACGACAAGGAGGGGGGGCGAAGTCTATGCCACAATCAAGCGTAATACGAGCATAAATATTAATGCACTGCCGCCTTTTGAGGCAGCAAGGAGCACGAGGACGACGCACCTGAGCGCAAACTTATTGGCTTATTAAAGTCTAATGCCGTTTTTTGTCTCCCTCCGTGTGTTGCTGTAATAATGGACTCCCATTGAGCCGCCCACCGTCCACTGCCCACAGCCCGGGGCTGCCCCTAATTGTCTCACTGTCTCACCTTATCGAGTGGCAAGGTGATAGACAGAGTCACCAAGTTCAATGTTGCATATTAATGCTCCACGTTGTACACAATGTGAAGCCACTACCTTCTCTGCATTTGTGATGCCAAATATCTGTTTTTGTGGCCATTTAATATCAATGTGGATTATTACATGACGCTCCCAAATATCCAAGTTTGTGCGCGGCGAATGGTCAAACTGCTTAAGTCCTGGCCAATATGGGGCATTAAGTGAGCTTTGATGAATGCTCATGAATAAGCAAGCGTGGCAACTTGCTCAACTTGCAACTGCTCGCACACCCTGTACACCGGTATCCTAGCTAGAGGGTCGCCTGCTCCCCAAATCACACTTTAATCCACGCAAAGTGAAAATATATATGCAGTAAACTTAAATAACTCAAATCTAAAACTATTTGAAAGTTAGAATGTCACTTGTACTGCATTTAGCTTTAGAGTAACTGGCAGTCGAGCACGCTCGCTTGCAAGTTGGCGCAACTGCTATTGCTATTCTCTTTTATGAAGCTGAAAAATCAAGTCAATAACATTGTAGACCCCATAAGCGAAACGCCAAGCACGCACCAAGCAACAACAAAAAGTATATATATACATATATATAAAAAATGTTGGTAGCAAGAACGAAGGCGAAGCAAAAGTTTTCAACTCAATTTTCTCGGGCATTTTGCTTAGCAATTTTTCTTTTGGTTTGCATCTTTTAAATATTTATGCTATTATGATGTGCCTCAATTTATGAATTTGCCAAAGTATTTAGTCAATAGCTTAAAAAACAAAAAGTTGGCAATTTTTCGGCCATCGCCACCGCCACCGCCACCGCCTCTCCATGTGTCTGTAGATGGAGGTGCTGCATATTTTATGCTCTCATCTTGCCCGGCACAGGAGCAGCAGAGTTTTCTCGGGCCTCTTATCGATGTAGGCATGGCCATATTTATGGGTATGAGTAGGCGAAGGTCTTGAATTTATGTTAAAAGTTTTTGCTTAATGTGCACAACTGCAGGGTAGTGAGATCTTAATGGAAACAATTTTAGCCAAAGCACTTGAATTTTGTGGCGAAAACTTTTAGTCGCCGCTCTGTTTGCCAACTTATATTATTAATTTCGAAAAATGATATTCGACTTGTGCAAGTAATTTCATTTCATGGCCATGCGAATAACTAACACTGGCTTTACTTCAATTAATTGAATTAAATTCGTAATATATTGCATTGATTTCAAACTATTTGCATTTCATTCATTGCACTTCCGCTTTCGTTGCTCGCATAAAAACTCCATTAAAGTTAAATAAACAAAATTTATGACTTTTCAGCAAAGGACGCAAAAAAACAACACACACGACAAGTGACAACAATTGCAATTTGCGTATACTAAAGAATCATTAAATTTAATTATGTGTGTGTGTGTGTAGAATGATTTTATGCCAAAATGTATGTAGGAAATCAAACAAAAATTTCGCAGGCGCTGTGTAAAAATAAAATTCGAAGCCAGCTCAAAGGGAACTTCAATTAAATTAATGATGGCTTTGATGTTGACATAAGCAAACGCAAACAAATGCGCTGGCTACGACAAAAAACAAAAATACGAAAACGAAAAGAAAACCGAGAAAAAATAATGCGAAAAGCAAATGTGGAAAATGTGCGGCTAAAGTGGAAATTTGGAGCAAATGCGGAGCTCCCATTTGGGCTGCACAAATTCCATTACCCAAAACGCCGCGAGGCTGCGACCATTCTCAACAGAAATTATTTAGACGGCACACCAAAAAGTCCACGCAAACACAGACACTCGCCCACGCACACATTACGTATACGTACTGTGTGTTGTGTGCTGTCCTGCAGCGAGTGCACTGAGGCCAGTCCATTGTTCTAAGGCCCAGCTCGCGTTGCTCCCCCGCCTGCTGATACCCTATGATTAAGTCGAAAAAAGTGCCACTACTTGATTTGCAAATTTAGCTATTGTTTAATATATTCGAATATGCATTGAATTGTTTGTGAATTTGCTGTAGTTTTGGTACAGGGTAAATGCGCTTCTGGCACTCGCTAATTGAGCGAATTGTACTTGTTTTATTATTGCCGCCTCGGCTCGAGTCGAAGAGGCGACTCGAGAAGCAGCAATTTCCGCTCCAGATACTCGCAGCACTCTCGGTGCTGGGCACGCTGCCGAGGGAAATTATTAAAAGCGAAAACGGGCGCGCTATTATTTTTGACACTGATAAATTTACAGCACTGCGAGACCTTGGAGTTGTAACCTCCGCTGCTAGCTCGACAAGCGCATGCATCTGTTTTTCTCTAACTGTGCCAATGGGCCTCGACCCTCCACCACGCCTCCCGCTATACAGTGGGCGGTGCGAGGTGCAGCGCCACATGGCTAACGGGAAAGTAATATAAATCGCACCCCGGGGATAAATAAGTTTGTGTTAGTTATGACAACGTGGATGAACTTACACACAAGCCACACTCCACAACTGCATTCGACGTACACGTAAATACGAGTATGTTTTTTAGTTGCTGCTCTTAATTATGCAAAATATGGCAAATGCTGAAGTAGCTTGCCGAATTTTTGAAAACTAATATTATGCAATTATGGTTTACTTTGGCTGTAATTATTCAGGCAAAGTCGGGAAGTTAACTAATACTGATTACAAAGTCAGCTGCTAACAACTGTTTTCTTCCAACTAAAATATTTATGTAGCTATTCAGTGCCAAAGTTTATACTCAGCATTTGTGTCTTTTTGTCTCTTTCAATTGCAGCTCGTGGAGTTGTGGAGTTGTGGACCACAGAGCCGTAGCATAGACGCAGGCAGGTGGCACGGAAGCGACAAGGTACGTAAATAAGTCAAAATGCAGTTGAAATGCGTGGGCCATAAATAAGGGAACAACAATGTCTGAAAGCCAAGCTAAGCTGCTTGGGCCAAGTCGAAGCCGAAGCCGAAGCCGAAGCTAAAAGGCAATAGACAAAGAGCAAGGGACGTGGACAACAACAAGCGGAAAATATAGCGCAAAAAATAGAAGAAATATATTAAGTGCTAAAGTTTTGGTGCTGCCTGTCAAAAAGGACAACGACAACGGCATAAAAACGACAGCCAGAGAAACGCAGTGCAGCGCAAGCGATGGCGAAAAAAATGAAGAACTTATACGCAGAGCGGCTGGCATTGTTAGTGAAGCGCCTGCCACGCCCCCGGAGGGAGAGATAGAGGGGAGAGGGGGCAACGCCCACGCCTCATAGAGTAATATATAAAAGCGTATTCATGTTAAATTCTTAGCGCAACGTCGCGCATTGTTTGACTTGAACTATGCGCAAGTTATTTCTTTATTTAAAGTCACGAGCGCCATTGTTAACTTGTTTTTTGACCCACTCGCCCACACACACACACACACGCACACTCACACTCGCATACGCACAATTTTCATGCTGGCGGTTTTTGTGCAAATTGTTGGCCAAAGTCAAAGCAGGAAACCCTTTTTTGGACGACATGCTTAAGCTCAAGCTTTATGGGGCTACTAAAGCCAAGTGAGGCGGGGAGCCACGGCCATGGCTGCACCAGCGACAGCAATATATTAGAGTGTGTGTGTTCTAGCTGGTGTTAAGTCAGCTAAAAGCCTTCTCGACCACCCCCCAACCCAACCCAACAACAGCACCACCATCAAACCACTTGAGCGCGCTGGCTGGGCGCAACTTTTTAGAAGCGGATGCAAGCTGAATTACCAGCTACTAAAACAGAGCGGCAAGATAGAGGGGCACACCGGGCGGGGGCCGGGGCCGGTTGACTATTTTTGTGGTGCCCTGAGACACTTCCTGCCCCTTGTCGCGCAGCGTGCGTGGCAAACGCAAAAGTTTTATGCGCGACACCAAAAGTGCAGTCAACGCACTCGAAGCCCACAAAAATATGACTTGTGAATGTGGCTCTGGGATTGAAATTGCAATTGGTCTGCACTGCATGCCACAGTCTTCAGCTTAAGCAGTTGCACAGCGAAAGAGTCGTTAACACAGTTCTCTTTCAATTGGCAGTTTGTGGAAATTGGCATATGCCAGCAATAAATCGAAAAGAATGTGCACGAATTTGAGCAATTAGCGAATTAACATTGTTGCAACTTAGAGCAAGAAATGCAATTAATTTTTCGCAAATATTTTAATTAGAAATATGCAATAGTATGCAGCCAATTTTGCTCTTGCTTGGTGGCAAATTGCATTAAAGCGAACCACATGATTTTAACGATTTAATTGCCATTCTTGAGTTTTGATTTGCACACAACATATGATCACATTAAATGGCAATCATATAATTTACTGCTCACACGCAACAGTATTTTTTGCGTTGCATATTATTATTATTAATTTATGCTTGCTGCCGCCGCACCTTTTGTTTATTTGTTGCTGCTTACATTTATTTCGCATATTTTTATTTGTTTAACATATTTGCATCGCGCTTTTATTCGCTTTGCCAATGATTTATTGCGCAAATTTCATTAATTTGCTGTGCTGTCATAAAACGACATTGGCAACAAAACAACAAGCAGCAGCGTTGCAGCCGTGTCTTGGAAAAAAAATGAAATAAAATAAATTTGATTGGCGCGTGTGTGCGTGCGCCGCATTGGTGTTAAACAAATTTTATAGCCCACCTATGGGGCGGCGCACTTACGCATAGTATAACCGAATATGCGAGATGCGAGTCGACGAATGTATTTATGGGCCGTCGCTAGAAAACTCATTATACCGCCGCTGCCTGTTGGAATTTTAAAACATCTATCTGAGTGTGTTTTCTGGCCTCGTGTGTTCACGCTCATTTCGGCTTGTTTCGCCCGTCGTTTTACAATGCCGGCGAACATGTTCTTCTGCTACGTGTCAAAAATTAAAAGTGCCCATGCCCCGGACAGGAATGTGGCGAGTGGAGCCGGTGAGCGGTGAGCGGTGAGCGGTGAGCGGTGAGCCAATCCCATAGATCGTCTCTCTAATTTATTAGCAAGTGAAAATCGCGTACAACTTATTGCACATACGCAGCGTTGGCCCACATAAGTCTGCTATAGGAAATTTACTTTTTTCTAATTTACGCCTTGCTTCCCTGTCGCCCCCTCTCTCTATCTCTCTCTCGTTCTTGCTCTGTCGAAAGCAGAGTATTTTCCATTAAGTCTGCAGCTGCTTTCGTCATAATTCATGGCGCTCGCTGGGACACACACAGACAGAGAGAGACAGAGCCACGCACGCAGAGTTAGAGAGCCACAGATTGGGGCCATGTTAATTTGTAGGCCGCTGCAGGCGGAAGTCCTTTTGGGTCTTTAAACGCAAATGAAAGGCGAACCGAAGCTTTTACTGCCGCCATGAGCTCATGTATCATTCGACTATGTGCGTATGTATATATAACACAGCAAGTGTCATCTCTTTCTCGCTGCGTGTGTGCTGCTGCTCTCTCGCTCTGTGCGTGTTGTTCTAAATTAGATTTTCATTTGCGTGGGCGCTGCTGCTGCTGCTGCTGCTGCTTCCAGTGTGGCGCCATCCCTTTTGTTATTGGGGCAGCTTTAAGCACTGCCACTACTTAGACTTTACGACCTGACACATAAAACCCTTTGCTGAACCTGACCCGCACATACTCGCACTCTGAACCAAATCAATGCCAGCATTAATTAATCCAAATTGGAGCACAACTATGTGCTTGTGCGTCTCTTGGCATCTCGTCGAAATTTAAACGTTAATTTCGCTGGAAATATTAATATTATTATTGGTGAGCGACGCGCGTGTGTCAGGCTAAGTGAGACAGCTCCAAGTCTCGGCCTTGGCCTGTCAATGGCTGTCAATTGACATTTTTTTTTTTTATTGATTGCAGACGCTTGTGTTGGTTTTGTTAACCTCTAGGCGGGTATAATCAAGTTGCTCGCCAAGTGGGGGCAATTTCAAGGCAATAAAATGAAGAAAATACTCGGCCAGGGCTTCAATTTATTACATCATTCGTTGTGATAGTACGAGTCAAGTGTATGTATATATGATGGGACAATTGAAAAGTCAATTGGGTGCGAACCGAGGGTAACTTCTAGTCGACTTCCCACACTCTCTTCATTGTATTTTTGTATGGTTTTTTTTTTAATTTTCCAATAGCGCAGTGGAAAATGGCAGCTGCCTTGGCAGTTACCTTTTATTGATTGACAGACAGACGAATTCATTTGAATTCGTTTGAAATTTGCTGGAGTTTATGCGAATTTGTGCGAATTTGTTAAGGCCTTTTTTCAAAGCGAAGCAAAATAAATAATAAAATAAAATAAAATTGATCGAATCTGAGGCGCAGAAATTCCGCATAAGCGCTGGCAACTTTTTAATAAGCAAAGCAAATAGCAAATAGCAAAATGGCAAAATGGCAACACAAATGCCATATAATTGAACAGCTGCCTGGGCCAAAAAAGTTTGGCAAATGGGAATTTTAAGGTATTTGCTTAAAGCTGCCAAAGCCGACAACGCAAAATTGGTAGCAGCAGCAACAACAACGGCAACTTGCGACGGCTGTCAACTTTGGCGAGCTCCACAAAGTATGCAACATAATAATAACGTTAAAAGATAATGAGTACGGCAACAACAATAGCAAATTTGTCGCATTGCGAGTCTTTTGCGAGGGGGTAGACGGGAAGACACGGGCGGAAAGACAGGGGGCGTGGCAGACGCTATCAATGGCACACGCCCCGTGGCCAACAAGAAGAACGGGCGAGCAACACGCCGAGTAACAAATAGGCAACTTGAGCAAACTTTCAAGAGTCAAAACATTTGCCACTCCCCACACACACATTAAGTATATCATATGTGCTGCGTGTGTGTGTGTGTGTGTGTGTACTTTGTGATATTTATCGTTTCTTAAGTATTTTTAAGAAGTTTGGCACGGCAACTTTTGCTTTCGCCCGGCGACAACAAACATTTTGTCCTGGGCATATTTCGAGTGGCACTTCAAGTTGTCAGACTCTTGTCTCTGCTCCACGCTGGCGTGGCGGGGAAGTTGCCTGCATGCCTGGCCGGGGCCGAGTGTTGGGCTTGTCCCTGTCAGGGACATTCTTTTCTCGAAGTTTTCAAGGCCTTAATCAACTTTGGATATGGCTTAATGAGCGCATGTAATGAGTTAATTCATTTGCCCTGCTGCCTGCCGCTAAACGCTTTAAATAGTTGACTAACTTCAGCTGCAAAATGCGCACTCAACTCTCCGAACTTTTGCAGCAGCTAAAAGCGTGGGCAAAGCATAAAATATGCAATTGAAATCAATAAACGATTGAGTTCTGAATGAATTCGCAATTGGCGAAAATGCTGAAATAAAAGTTCGCATAGCTTTTAAATTTATAGCAATGAATATGTATTGAATGTAGTTGGAATTTATACGAATACTTATAGAAGCAGTTCTCTTAAGAGTAAGCTGCATAATTGTAAAAAGGGAAATGCATTTCGTCTTAGAAGACGTCTTGGAAAAGCGAGCAAGTTGACGATTGAATTTGCTGCACATTAAGGGATTAGAAGAAATCCAAAACCAATTAGGCGGCGCACACAATCCCACAGACACACACATAGTCATGCACAGTATGCACACACACACACACACACACACAGTGGGATACTTATCGTGTTTGTACGGCCATAAAGCACACAATGCAAATCCAAAAGGAACACACACGTTTTTGGCACTCTCATTCTCATTGGCAATCTCTGTCTCGTCTCTTTGCAGTGAAGGAGAAAAGCCGACTCTATTAACGGAGCAAACAGACAAAAGCAACAACAAAAAAAAGAAATGAGCAGGCAACCGAAAGTGGCATAGGGAAATGCTGAAACGAGTAAGTCAAGTGGCAGGCAAATCGAATTGCTAAGCGGCTGCCAATGAGACAGGCGGCAGCAAGCAGCTGTAACCGGCACCCGACTGGGCCGCAGCACACAACAAGCGACGAAAGCGGATTGCGAGTTTTGCGCTATTGACACAAGGCAATCGTTAGCCGGCTTAGCTTCAGCTGGCAGCCGGAGCGGAGCGCGCATTTAAAATTAAAAATAAACTAGATCGATCTGGCGGACAAAGTGTTATGCTAATGCCGGCAACAGCACCATGAATTTTACATGAGCCGCCCCACTGATGACAATAAGCTGCAAGATGACGCCACTCCTTGACTAGAACTCACACGCAACCAGCAACCAGCACACAAAAGCAAAAGCGAAAGCTGCAACACTTTCAAGCTACAGTCGAGAGTCGAGTGAAACGATGACGGAGCTGCGTCGCCCCAACGGCCACAACGACGCCTCGACGCCCAGGCTGCACAAGCAGCACTCGCTGCGCGATCGCCAGCCGACGCACCCCTTGCTGCTGCACTCGCTGGCCGACCACGGCTGCAACCTGAGCAGCGGCGGCAACAGCGCCGCCAGCACCAGCAGCAGCACAGCCACAGCCACCACAGCACTTGGAGGAGGAGGAGGAGCTGCTGCAGCGGGACGCTTGAACGGCGTGGAGTTCGACGAGCACGACGTCTACTATGTGTCGCCGTCGAAGCGAAAAGCTGGCGTGGCACCTGTTGCCGCCACGCTGCGCCCGGCCGCCGCCTACGACGGCAACAGCAGCAGCCACAATGTGGTCACCTTCTCGGACTATGTGAGCGAGCGCGGCGTCTCCAACAGCTGCTCGACGGCCTCGTTTGCCACCTCGCATCGCGGCTCCCTGAAGCGCGCCAAGGGGCGCAGCAATCAGTCGCTCTGCAGCTGCGACGCCGGCGACGAGGCGCAACTGCAGCCGGACGCGGCGCGGCCGCTGTACGAGTACAGCCTGGAGCGACGTCGCAAGACGCACACCTACAGCTGTGAGCAGAATGCACAGAT
This sequence comes from Drosophila rubida, assembly GCA_035046165.1. Taxonomy (NCBI): domain Eukaryota; kingdom Metazoa; phylum Arthropoda; class Insecta; order Diptera; family Drosophilidae; genus Drosophila; species Drosophila rubida. Next base: position 12,114,314 of record JAWNOF010000014.1, on the reverse strand, counting down.
ACTCATGAGACTGGAGCGCGAACGGAACCGCAAACTCTCGCTCACTTCGCTGGGAGGCAGCATTGGCATCGGCGTCGGCGGCGCTGCTCTTGAGCTGCAGGTGAGTTGGCAGCGTATGTTTATGTAATTGGAATCATGAGCGGCATTCAAGAGTGCCTTTGTGTGGGGGTCGGGGGCGGGCACGTGCCGCGCATTTCGAGCGCGGAGTGGCGGCAAGTGGAAGTTGGTTTTGGCCTGTTGCAGGCCCAAAATTTGATAGGCAAACAATTCGCGGCACGTAGCGCGTGGCTGACGGCGATGGCGATGGCGACGGCGACGGCAACAACAAAGCTTTGACTGACGCCGCGGCATGTGGCACATGGCACCTGAAATTTGCTGCCTGCTCTAGTTCCAGCCTTTGTTGCTCTCTCTCTGTCTCGCATTCCTGCCGCGTTCTCGCAAATATTCATTGACAGTTGCCACAATGCCTTTTTCCTTTGCTTGCTTTCCATCAATTTAATATGCAAAAGAAAAAGCACAAAAATTAAATGCAAAATACGCGCCTCGAGTTTGTGGCCTGTGAAAGCGTCAAGCTGAGCTGGAGTTCAACCGAAAACCTAATTATAGTCGTCGCCTGACGTTGCTCGTGTCGTTAGATGTGTTTATTACTTTAATTAGTTTAGCTCCGGCAATCTTTTGACCGTAAACAGCCGGGAAAAGCAGTTGGAAATGGATTAAAGCAAATACGTGAGCTCGACAAACTCGTGCATAAATTTCGACCCGTTGTGAATTGCAAAAGTCGTATATAGTGTGCACAGTTTGGTGACAATTAAGAGGCGTTGAACCTGTTGAACCTTAGCAACCCAGTTAGGGGGTTGTCATTTGTTGACTTGCTTGAGTTTGGTTCGGTTCAACAACACAGCTTCATTCTCCCTCAGTCAGGAGTGTAAACAACTACACATTTTAAACGCAAATACTATTGTTATTTACATATCGAAAAAAATAATAATAAAAAAAAAAACGCAGAGCGCAAAAAAAGAAGAAACCCAAGCAAGACCCAAAAAACAAGAGGCATAACAAGTAACAACACTTCAAGAGTTTTTTTTTGTTGATTTTTTTGCATTTGATACGACAACGAGAAAAAGGTTAAAAAGTAAGAACACAACATGGATTCGGGCGATATAAGCAAGGCCGTCTCCACGGCCACAATGTCATCGGGTTCGATGATACGCCAGCGCAAGCTGAAGAACAAGCGCACATTGCCCACCTTCGATCTGTCGCTGGCGCAGAAGGTGGACATCAAGAAGGCGTTCGATCTGTTCGACACGGAGTGCACTGGCTTCATCGAGGTCAAGGAGCTGCGGGTGGCGATCCGGGCGCTCGGCTTCGAGCCGAACAAGGAGGAGATCAAAAACATGATGGATGAGATCGATAAGGATAAGACAGGACGCATTGCGTTCAACGATTTCCTCACCTTGATGCGCTTGAAGATGGCCGCCAAGGACACCAAGCAGGACCTGATGAAGGCGTTCTCGTTCTTCGACGACGACCACTCCGGCGGCATCACGTTCGAGAACCTGAAGCGGGTCTCCCTCGAGCTGGGCGAGAACCTGACCGATGAGGAGTTGCAGGAGATGATCGACGAGGCCGATCTGGATGGCGATGGTGAAGTAAGCCGCGATGAGTTCCTAACGGTCTTGAGGAAAACGAACTTGATCTAACATCAGTGTCAGGGAAACGACGACGTCGGGCTAGGCAGGCATCATTTAGTGTTCTCCTCCCCCCCCTCAACTTTTATTTCATTTCAGGTAGCTAGCGGCTTACACCTTGCACTTACCCGAACACCATCAAATAATTTTTGAAGAAGTTTGGATATGCTTCGGTTAAATAAAGCATTTCAAGATGCACCAAAACCTCGCCGCGTTTCCCTCCACAACCTTGCAACTTGATCTCAATAAGTCTTTAAATAAATACGGTTTGCCCGCCTGGGGGAAGGGAGGTGGGGTCGACCGTCGACCGTCGACTGTCATTTGTCACAATTAGCACGCAGCTCGAAGCGCAACTTCAATTACGAGCAAATGGCCCCGCGCCACGTCGCGCCCGTTTGCATTATCTGTGGCCTTCTTTTTTGCTCTTGCGCTCTGCTGTCATGCATAACAAATCTCTTTGACACATTTGATGTATGCGTTTGCGCTCCAAGGGCTCCAGCAACGGCAGCTGCTGCTGCTCCAGTTTAGAGTTGCTGCAACTGTGCGGCTGCAATTTGGTTGCATGCGTGGGCGCTTGCACAAACGGATGCTGCCTACTCGGCTAGTCTCTGTTTGCGAATATACTCGTTATTTAGTAGCATCGTTTAGCTTTTTATTTACGCCATGCATTACGTTTAGCGCCATTTAGTTGTTTCGAGCTGACTGCCAGTCTGCCAACAGGGCTTTAAATTCATCAACTGTTTCGTTTGCTGCCACGTGACGTATGCGCAATTTATGTGACAGCTCAGTCGACTAACGCTGACTGAAGAGAGCCACACAATGCCCAGGCCTGCAGGCGAAATTATTGCTGCTGCTGGGCACTAAGAGTTGGCCAGAGAATTATCAACATTTTAAATTTTATTTGCCGTCAGTTGAATAAAGCAGTTTGAACTTTCGCATTTGATTGGCACAGCACAACTCAAACTCTTCGGCCACACATGTCGTATGCGCAACTTTTGCAGTTTTTAACACTCAATTAAATTTTTTATTGCCTACTTATGAGCAGGCCCCAAACAAAGTTTCTGCGCAATAATTACAACTTCAGTCCAGCCATTGATAAAGTCGTAAAGCTAAAAAGGCTCCGGGATAATTACGACGCTGTCCGAGATAGTGATAAACAACAACAACGACAGTGGTGGCAAGAAACGAAATTAAGGGGAAATTAAATAAAATAAAATAAGAGTGCAGCAAACTTGGGGCATTTGTAAAAGTTTCGGCTTATTGCTTTTGGTGAATCGATTAACGGCAATACTGATGAGCCAGGGGGAGCAACTTCAAGCACAACATATAACCAACACTCAATTTTACGAACATTTAACTAAATACCCGAGCAGCCTCCACAGTGGAACACAAAGCGTCAGAGAGAGAGAGAGGGAGAGAGAGAGAGTGGAAAGACGAGCGTAAAAAAGTTTTACGCAAACTACAAAACTGCCATAACTCAACATTACACGCACAAACACACAAACACACACACAAACACTCGCACACACACACACACACACATGGACGGCACTGTAAGCATATTCGAAACGCTGAGCTGCAAAAATATCGTTAACTGTAGCAAGAAAGTTGAAAAAAGAAGCGAGCACGAGATGAATGCAGACACACACACACACAAACACACACAGATATAGCAACTCAGACACTTATATAAATTATGGTAAAAGATTGCACAAAATTGCAGCAAAGTAGACGAAAAATTATTATAAAATGTGCATTATGAAATTTAAGGCGGGAGACAAAGACGCGCATAACTCAAAAAGGGCGAAGCGTGCATGCAAAGCGCGAGAGCTAAAAGTCGCGAGAGATTTGCAGTGCACACCAACAAAAAGCAAAAAAAAAATACCCCAGGAATAAAGGAAATAAATATGCTGGGTATATGATACTTGCATATAAGGGTTTTTGCCAAACAATATATCAAGCAATTTAATGCTCAAAAACGCAGCAAGCTGTGGTTAGCCATGTCCTGCGGCTGCCGTACCCCCTCCCCCCCTCCTACTCCACGCGCCCGCCATTAGTCGCCCCACAGCTCATAAACATGGCGTCCAATTTGTGGCATAAACGCCAAATAAGCATACTATACACACAGACATGTTGCACTGTACGTTGTTGCATGGTTTGGGGCGCAGTTAACTAACAGCTCTGGGGAGTTATGCATATGCATATGCATATGCAAGAATGCTTGCTACTTAAAGCATGCAAAGCAACGTGAGAAGAGTAAGAGAGATGAAGAGAGTGGAGATGGCAGAAGAGTTCAAAGTGCATATGCAAGCGTATTTATGATGTCTGGGACCTTTTGCTGTCTGCCTTTAATTAGTGAATACTTGCAAAACTTCCTGTCACCGTTATCAGGGGAGATGCAGAGTCAGGGCGAGAGAGAGCGAGACTGATTAACACAAAGAGTCGAGCAGACAGATGAAGAAGGCAGCAAAGAAAAAGTGGAACAAAATAAATTACGCTTGCCATGATAGCGCAACAGTGGGCTGCTTTTGTTTTACTACGACAAATCTGCAAGAAGTAAAAGTTGCTTAACTGCTAACTGCCAAAAACTTATAATATACTTCGCTTTAAATTTAAATATACTCGTATTGTATTACTCTACATATTTGATATGCAACCCTTTGAAGAGAGTGAAATTTCAGCGTATTTCTCGTTAACTTCACTCGCTGCTAGGCAAAGTAAGTGTTCAGTTAAATGCGCATTGAAAAAAGGCGCACATAAACACGGTGCGATTTAATTGCCCAGCTGGACTTGGAGAGGGGGACAAGGAAGCGCTGTCCGGCCTTATTAAATCAGCGCGCAAACCGAATTGGCCAGGCTGTTGGCTGTTGGGGGCGCTGAAAAAGTTGCGGCTGGACGAGCAGACGGCACCGCAAAATATTTGCATAAATTATTTAAGTTTAGCCCGTGACAGGCGAAGAAAATTACCATCAGCGTGTAATGAAAATATGAAAATATTTCAATTTGCACTTAAGCAGCGCGGACGCGAACGCGAACGCGAACACGGACATGGACATGCTGAAGGCGGCCTGTCTCGGCCAGTTTGCTGGGCCGGGCACAAGGCTAAGTAAATAATAAAAATAATCAGCAAGGACACGAACAAGGCAGGCGACAACAATAACGAGCTGTGCATAAGGGAATCGAAGGTGTGTGGCGCAACAAAGTGAGCGCCGGAGACGACATAAAGCAATCAAAATTCAAAGGAAATTTTTATTAATGTCAATGCGTTTCGTTTTCGGCCAGACGCATAAAAATAAAAAGCAAATCAATGCAAATGTATTTCCCGTAACTGAATTCAATTTCAAATCCCCCAGGCGGCCCCCCGTCTCTCTCTCTCTCACTCCCTCTTCGTTGGTCAGTTGTCGGTGTGTGTTTTTGCCGTTTGCCGATGAGCTTGATGAAGTTTATGATGATGCCTGACGGTAATGATGATGGCCAGGACGACGGCGATGATTATTACGTTGCCTCTGACCGTAGCAAATTCAATTAGGATGCCGACAACGCACTGCGCACTTAGATGGCTAACTGGGAGCCGGGCAGGCAACCGGACAAGTCCGGCAGCCGACAGCAGACAACCGGCAACCGGGAGTAACTTTCAACTGCTTCTCTGGCCAGGGGATAAACCTTTTTCTTTGCCCTTTTCGCACGTCTTTTATGCTCTCGTTCTCTCCACATCGCTGCTCCTCTGCACTCTGTGTGTGTGTGTGTGCTTTGTGTCTATGGCATAATTAAATTTCATGTGGCCGAAGGCCAGCGAAAAACGCATGTGTTGCTCCAAATCTTTTTCTATACAATTTCGCCAATTTGCAAATGTATAGCATACTTTTCGGGGGCGTCTGCGTAGTGCGGTTGCCATAGATGAAATCTAATGCAAAGGCCAATCGTGAAATGTACACAAATCTAATAGAGCGATATTTCATAAACGCGCAAAAGGAATGCAGGGTCCCGGAAACCGTGTAAAATGCCGAAAACTGGAAGCATTTGTAGTTATTTTCAAGGGTTATAAACTAAATAAATGATTGGAATATAAAATTGAAACTAGTCAATTATAAAAAGTGCAAATTTGTGTTTATTGAAGGTTCTTCTTTTATATATATTTAAATTTGTCGTCTTAGCTCACAAAAGGAATGTAGAGTCCGAGAATTGATCACCTGAAACCGTGTAACATGCAATAAACTTGAAGCATTTGTTGGTATTTTTAGGGCTAATAGACTAAGTAAATGATTGAAATTAGTCTATTATAAAAAGTGAAAATTTGCATATATTTGAACTTCTTCTTTTATATACTTAAATTTGTCATCTTAGCGAAAATCATCAGCTCGCAAAACGAATGCAGCGTCTTAGAATTGATCACCAAAAAATGTCTAAAATGCCATAAACTGGAAGCATTGGATATTTTTTACAAGGCTAATAGGCTAAATAAATTATGGAAATTAGTCAATTATAAAAAGTGCAAATTTTTATCTATGGAGACGTCTTCTTTTATGTATTTGAATTTATCAACTGAGCAGAAATCATTCAGTGCACTGAGTTTATGTGGAATATTTGAAATTTTCAATTATTTGAATTAGTGGGAAGTGCTTAAACTATATAGATATTTTTAAAGTTGTCGGCTAAAGTGTTGAAATGGTATTTAAGCTGTGCCTTGGGGGCAGCAGCAGCTTGTGTCTTGTTTGTACGCCGGAAGTGGCCCATGTCGATTGATTTAATATGATTGCCACCCACAGTCGCCGCCCTGTTTGCAACAGCTGCTGGCTTATCAATTTGTTTTCCGCCTTGTTCTTATGCCGCTTTCACTACTTGCAGAGCGACACGCCCAGCTTGTCGGATGTGGACGTTATACCGCCAGTGCCGCCGCCGCCAGCCCTCAAGCGCAACGGCAGCATGCGCAGCCTGCGACTGCTGCAGCAGCTGCAACAGCAGCAAGTGGCCGCCGGCAATCATAAGAGCAGCAACAACAATGTGGCCATGGGCATGGCGCAGTTGTGCAGCAGCGATTTGCTTGAGGATTGCACCAAATCGGCGCTCGACGAATGCGCCGCCACGTTGCTGAAGTGCGCCAACAGCAGCGGCTTGGCCGCCAACGCCAAGCCCGACGTCTGCCAGCCCACGGGCCACGCCCACGCGCACGCCCACAGCAAGCCGCAGCAGCATAAGCATAAAGCATCCCCGCCCTTCGCCGCCCACGAGGAGGACAACATCTTTACGCCGCACTCGCAGAAATCGGACCCCAGCCTGTGCTTCGTGCCGGCCACAGCAGCCGCCAACATTGTGGGCCCAGCTGCCACTGGAGCGGCCGGCAGTGCGGCGCCCAGCAAGTACAACACCATCGGGCCGAGCAGCGATTATGCGCGTCATCTGGCCCACTACAGTCGCTACCTGCAGAAGCAGCATCAGCAGCAGCAATTGGCTCACTTTCAGCAGCAGCGTTGCCGCTGCTTCTCCCAGTCGCTGCTCAATTTCCCACAGCCGCAGCAGCAGCAGCAACTGGTGGGGCAGCAGCAGCACGACTCGAAGCAGAGCCTTGGTGTGCTGCAGCAGCTGGGGCAGCCGACGCACATCTTTCACACGAACAGCATGGACTGGACGCTGCCGCTGAACAGTCGCAGCTTTGGCAATTTGGTTGATATTGATGGCGGCAGCGTCGCCGGCTGCCGCGTGCCATATCAGAAAATGCAGCAATCATCGGCGCTGGCCTCCTCCAGTTTCACCATGAATTCCTTTGACAGCGCCCACAGCAGCGGGCTGCTGGGCAAGGAGCGCGACTCGCAGCCGCTGCCCGCCCCACAATCGCACTCCCACTCGCATCCGCATCCGCATTCGCATCCGCATGCACATCATTATCATGCGCACGATGTGGCGCACTCGCTGCTGCACCACGGCAGCAGTGTCGGGCCGGGCGGCGCCATTCCGGCCACACCGCAGAAACATCACCAGCTGCACTCGAGCGTCACGAGCATCATGCCCTGGAAGCACCGACAGTGCCCCAGTCGCGGCTCCTCCAGTTCGGGCACAAATTCATTTCGTAAGTTCGCTAGGGCTGCACCACACAGCCATCTGCACACACATCCATCAACTACTGTTTGCCCATATCCCACGGTTCTGTGGGGCATGCAACTCAGAGCGAGATAGATAACTTTGTCAATCATATTCCTTCCCTCCTTTACTTTAACCTTTTTTGCATAAGATTCTTATTTTAGATTGATCTACCTTGTCACTTCTATATCATTCTTCTATTTGCTCATTTTCTAAGATTTTTTTCTAATAATAATTTTGCATAGATTGTTATTTGAGTTTGACAATAATGCAAATATTATTTAGTTTCTTTTCGTGTTCTCGCATTTCGTTATATTATATTTCTTGGATCAATTAAATTCAATTTATATATAAAATCACTATTTTCAGTGGTAATAAGTTTATTAATTTTGTGCGAAAATACGTAATGCTAATATTATATATTTGTTTATCTTGTTCTTGCACTATATTTAATTATATTTCTTGATTATCTATTTGGCAAGATATAACTAGCAGATTATACTTAATTTAATTCAATTCCATTTAATGCATTTTATCAATGCTTATATTCAAATTAAAAACTGTTTTCAGTGGTCGTAAGGTTTTTAATATAGTGCGATAATAATACTAAAATTATTTAGTTGCTTTTGATGTTCTTGCAGCTCATTTTATTATAATTCTTGATTTGCTCTTTCGGCAAGATATAACAAGCAGATTAGACATAAATTAATTCAATTCAATTCAATTCAATTTAATGTATTTCACCAATGCTTATATTTAAATTGGCAGCTATTTCAGTGGTCATAAGGCTTTTGATTTTATGAAAAAAATTAGTAATATTATTATTTTGTTGCTTTTCATTTATTGCACTTCATTTTATTTGATTTTCTTATATTTTTTTGGCAAGACATAAGCAGCAAATTACACAAAAATATGCATTTATTTCATTAATTATTATATTAGTAGTAAAAGCTACTTTCAGTTGCTAATGATCTAGGATAAAAAGTAGATGTTATGACTATTTACAAGAAATGAGACTGAGATAGTTTTATTGGCACTCATTGTTCAATTTCAAATTAATTTGCTTTAAGTTACAAGCACTTTTTGCCTTAGGCCAAAGCAATATGAATGCCAAATATCAAATTAAACTGTTTTGCGCTGGCATTCTCAAGATTCGAATACTGTAAGTGAAGTGCTAGATAGATAGATAGCTCAATAAGAGCCAGAAGTATGCTTGCTCTCTTCTGTGAGCAACTATGAGCTTGCAGTGCAGTCTCGTCAAATTGAAGCAAACTGCAGTTGCAGCAATTTTAGTAAATCTGATTGGCTATCTATGTCCCTTCGGACGTCTATTAATCACAAGGGCAAGCGGGCAGTGCAATCAGAAAGAGTTGCCCCAACACTCGGCTGGCTAGTAACCCTGGTTCCACCTGGACACAGGTAGGGGGGAAGAACATTCCCCTGGGCGCAACTCTATTTAGTCGTTAGCTGTTTGATTGCAGCTCGTGTAGTGCGCGTAACTTTGGCCGCTTAATGTTAAACGCTGCCAATGCCCGCCTGACTTCAACGTGCTCATCACGTACATCAGCGAGGGGCAGTGTGGCAGTGCGGACTGCAGACAGCAGATGGGGCAATGTGGCAACTGCGAGCGCAGTTCGTTAGCAGACCCTCCGAAAACTGCGTGGCGTTGGCATGGCGGACGTTGTCCTGTCATGTTAAATTTATGCAAATCGCTGGCGTTCAGCCCGCAACCCGATCGCGTTCGCAATTGGGCGGGTTTAGCGTAGTAGTTACAGCGAACGTTTGGTTGCCAGAAGCGTTGCACATGCTTTCCATTTGCCAACTTGCTTAACGGTAATTCACTTTCAAGCCAACGCAGAGGGACAGTCGAGTGGTGAGTGGCGAGCTCTGTAATCAGGATGGATTGCGTTACTCCTTGAGCTGCAAAATACGCAGCTAGTTTTTCGACTCACTTGACTTGTTTGCTCACGAATTGAAACCGTTAAGTTGCACACTCAAAATTGGCTATGATGCAATTAGAATTGCCATCGAGCTGCCAGCAAACAAAACGTCGGATAATGAGATTTGCAAATTGCTCTTAAAACACACACACTAACTACTTATGCTTTTGTTAAGTACTTAAAACGAATCAGGCAAAATTCAATTTGATGCGTTTAACTAACCATATTCTCCTTATAATTCGCATTTCGTTTCATGCTGCTGCTGCTGCTGTAATCAATGCCACTGTCACGGCAATTTGCACACACACAAAACAACCGACAACCCAACGATGTTTTGCCTCCTGCTGCCTGCACAACAAACGACTTGGCATTGAACTGCCAATAAAAACGAACACAACAACAACTGCAATCGTTGCCCCTGGACATCATGAATGCTGATGACGATGCTGAACCTGGGCAGGCTTCGATGCAGCCAAGCATTGGCTGGCAGTCAGCTCAATACTCTTGATAATTGGCGCTGCCAGTGTGGCCGTGCCCCTGGCGCTACGTGTTGCAGCAAGTGAGTATCGCCGGCGTAGTCGTTGCCGACCATGTCGCATTTGCTTTGGCTTCCAAGCAGTTAGCCATGCCCTCCGCATGGACAATAAATCAATTACCATAACGCATACGACACGTAGCCCGAGCTCAAATTGTCTCTCGACACGTTGACGCCGTCTGCCCGTCTGTGTGTCTGTGTGTGTGTGTCTTTGTGTCGTGTTAATGCATCTAAGTTACTTAGTAGCTGCTGCCAACTCACTTTTACGACCCACTCTCTATGTCTTTTGTCTGACAGGTGCACCATTTGAGGAGCGTCTACGCGTGGCCGTTGCACTGCTGGACCAAGTGCCTTTAATCGATGGGCATAACGACTTACCCTGGAATATACGCAAGTTCCTGCACAACAAACTAAATGACTTCAAGTGAGTATTTCGCTGTTCGCTGCACTCGAATGCAATTAATATCTCCTAATACGAACTCTTCGCACTCCACGCAGCTTCGACGAGGACCTACGCAACGTGGATCCCTGGGCACGCAGCCAGTGGAGTCACACGGATCTCACGCGACTGAAGAAGGGACGCATATCGGCGCAGGTAAGAGCTGCTGGACGTTTGTCTTCCCACAAATACCTTGAGCACCCTATTGTTGGCTGCTCCATTATAGTATTAACAATGCTGGGGCTAGTAAGTGTATACAGCTTTCGAGTTGACTGGCAACTGCTGCTGCTTAGCTCGTTGTCTGGGCAACCTTTATGCTGCTCGCTTTTTGCTCTTCTCCCAGCCAGTTGCTGGCCAGCTTCAGGTTCTCTAAAGCACTGAAAAAAGCACAACACAAAAAAAAAATGAAAAGAAAAATTAATTATGGCCCTCTTATGAAGACCTACGTTGACCTGGCAAACTGCTACTGCTGCTGGTGCTGCTGTTGCGCTGCTGCTTTTTGCTGGAGATGCGTTAATTATCTTTGCCATGCAACACGCTCATGGAAGCTCTTTGGATCGTCGCTGCTAATTGGTCATCATTGATTCTTTTAGCTCGATTTTAGCAGCATTTCTTGCCCGTCTTGATGCTTTTTAATGGCTTATTAGGTACTTGATATTAATGCCATAAGCGCAGCTCTCTTAAGTGCCTTAATGTAAGCCTAATTTGGGCTCAAACGTTGCCCTCGCACCAGAACTTTAAGCAACGTCTTTGCGTTCGTTATTCACCATACTTAATTTCCTCTACCATTCACTACTTCACATTTTATTTCCTCGAGCTCCCGCCATACTTACGGCCTTAGTTGAAGTTCTCGATTGCCTTCATGGCTCTCGCTGCTCACACTTGACATCAATTAACACCTCTTTCGCTCGAGTGTGTGTTGTGTGTGCATTTGGAGCATGCAAAGCGTAACCTGAAGCTGCTGGAGACGCCTTTGGCAACATTTGCCAGCATTGCCAATAAGTTCAATTAGCTGACGTGCCACTCGCCTGCCTCGCCTGCCACTGCAACTAGTCGCAAGTTCTTGCGCCACTCTCATCGAACATGAAAATCTAGAAGTTTTCACTCCGACAACTTGTAGGAAGTGTAAGGAATGCGCGCTGCGGGACTGCGAGCAGTTAACTAAAACAAGTCGCGGTTGCCGGAGGCATGCCACGAGTCGGCAAGTGTTAAGTTTTAATAAGCATCGACTTTGGGCGCCATAAAAGCCGCTGAACGAGCCAGCGCGCGAGAGCGAGAAAGGACTGCTCAATGTCACGCCATTTGCCAGCGTAATTAAATTGAGTGCAGCATAATTATACCCTGCTTAGCTCAACGACGAGGGTATGCTATTGCAAGACTGTTGGTGCAAGCAAAAGGAAAAGGTTGAGGCAAGATTTCCAAGACAGGAACGTTGTTAAGACAAACATTGCTAATATAGTTGAGAAATGAATATGTGATAGAAAAATATTAGAGTTTATGGGATGAAGGACATTCACATGGCTGTCAATCATATAGCAGAGTTGTCGAAATAAGTTCTAGAAACATTCTTAGCTTTTGGCAATCACTTAGGGTATCTGTAAGCTCTCAATTGCGCGCTTGCCACGTTCTCTGACTTATGCCAAGTTTGTGACCTTTCACGTTTATTGCCGCTTCCCAAGTTTTGCAATATTGCACCGCAAACTGCAATTACCTGTTAACTGTTAACTATGCGACAAGCAAAACAACAACTGCAGCTGCACAAGTAATAAAAAAAAAGGGAATTTTCAACATCAAATTTATGGCGAACGACGCCGTGGCGCGAGGTGCTGTGGCAACGCCATGAAATCGCGTGAACGAATGCTAAAACGGCAACAGTCGCGGGTCATGCTTCATGTGGCATGTGCCCAGCGCAGACGCGTGTGAAAATGCATTGGAAAAGTTAATTTTCATTATGGTTAAAGCCGCTCTTCAAACCGCCTGCACGGCGAAGAAGTCGCGCCCGTCTTTCTTTACTTTGTTTGCCAACGAAATGCACACCGTTTCGTTTTTACTTTTTCCGCTTTTCTTTTTTATGCTTTTGACTTTTCCCTGTTTTTGGCTGCGGCTGCAACGTGAAAAATCGTCGTTGTGGTTCCCAAAATGGATGGAACGTGGCGAATGTGGGCGAAATTGCCGGCATTGCTGAATTGGCTGCACACATTTTGATATATTGAAGTGGTTCTTGGCTAAAAGTGTTTATTCCGCCTTGATTCATGAACTTTTCGCGCGTTTCGCGAACGCTTTTCATTTGCCAAAAACCAGGTGCGTCTACTAAGTTATCACACTGATGGAAAGAGTTTGAAATGCTTCCAATATGATTTGCAATCTTATTATTATCAAAACTATTATAATTAGATCTTTGGAATTAAAATAAGTAAAGCAAAGTCTATTATATTTAGTGGAAATAATTTTATTTTCTAGATTAGAAATATTTTATCTTTATTTCGGCTTGATTCATTTGTCAAAAAGTAAGTGTGGCTTATAAGTTATCACATAAATGACGGAAAGTGTTTGAGAGGCTTTTACTACGATCTACAAGCTAAGCTTATCAAAACTATTATAATTAGGAAAGAATTGGAATTGAAAAGTGTAAAACAAAGTTTATTATATTTTGTAGAAATTCATTTATTTTCTAAATTAGAAATATTTGGTCTTGATTTCAACTTTATTTGTGAGTTTTTCATTTGCCAAAAAGCAGATGTGGCTCCTAAGTTGTAATAATTTAGCAGGTGGCTCATTTAGTCGTAAATTCAGTATATCAAAACTATAATATAATTTGGATAGAAAATCAAGGTATTGGAATTTGTTGAATCAATTTATTTTATAGCTGTTAAAATGATAAATACTAGGCATCTTTATTTGTTAACTTTTTAAGTAAAGTATATTCAATTTTATTAAAACATTGAACTTAAAAGTGTCTAATATGAGTTCTAAAGTGCATTTAATGTGAGCAGAATATGCAGCAATTAGCTGGTAAACATCAGCAAGGATTTACGAGCGTAATTTTTGATGTAATTCCATAAATTGCAATGGCTCGCAGTGTGCGCCTGCTTTGCATAGTTTAGCATGCTTGGCTTTCATTGTTTGCAATTTACATTTGCCACTCGGAATTGCCGAGCACGCAACGTTTGTGCAAAAGTTTGAAACGCTTCTGCTAACTGCAACATTTCACACTTAATTCGTGACGAAAAACTAAACTCAATAACAGTTGAGAGCAGCCAACAGCAAGCGGCAAGCGGCAAGCAGCAAAAAATAATGGCAACGGCAAGTCTGGCAAACTAACTAACTGGATGACAACATGTTTCAACAATTGTTGCCCAAAATGCCAAACGTGCAGCAACTGCGTGTTGACAAGCACGCGCAGCAGCGCCAGAGCGGGGTGCAAGCAGGCGAAGAACGCTGGCAAAATGTTTAATAGACAAACTGAAAATCACGTCTAGGCCATAAAGTACTCAAGAGCGCAAAAGCAAAAGCACGCCAGCAGTTGCAGCAGCAGGAAATCCAGGGATCAGCTGGAGCTGTAACTGCGGCTAGCTGCCGCGCCTAAGGAGTTGCCGCATGCTTACAAAAAATGAGGAATTTTCGGCAACATTGTTGTCGCAGGTAGCAGCAGCGCAGCGGCAACAATGTGCACCAACTAAAAGTTACCGTTGGCTGTACCCATTGCCAGGACACGGCAACAGACACGGACTCGGACACGGACACGGAAACGTCATGTTACGGTTGTCCGCCAGCATGGCTGGCTGCATTCTGCTCTGGCCTAATAGAAAGCACACAGACAGACAGGCAGGCAGGCGGACGGGCGGAGGAGGAGGCGAAGACGGATGTGCCCGCAACGAACTGCGCTGCCAGGCTGGCCGCCATTTCGTGTTGTTATCTGCAGCAGGACACGGACACAAACACGGACACGAAGCGCACAGCATGTAGCGAGAGGGATTCTAAAGTGGTTGCTGCTGTTGTGATTGCCGGCTGGGCAATTGCACAGCGCTTATCTAGCTGCTGGCTTCAAATTTATATTTACTTTTAAAAAGTATTCAGTATTCAGTGTTGTTGGTCAGACCACACACCAAACGGAAGCGCACAGCCAGGCGAGAGACAGACAAGAACAGTCTGTGGCTGCAGCTCTTTCGTCGCTGCTAATGCCACACATTTGTCTCACGCTGCCGGAAACAGTGTTGCAGTGAGCCGGCGTCTTCACTTTATTAGATTACTTACTGCCCAGGCAAATGAGTCAATGATTCCCATATGACTGATGTGGAAATAAGCTCGTCCTTTGCATATTTTATTTGCCTTCACTAGCTGCACATTAATGCAATTAGGCAAATAAAGCCAATAAAATAGGGCATACATAATTTGATTTATCGCAGAGCAGCCGAATTTAAAGTCAACTCGAAGGCATTTGATTTGGGACTTTGCTGCTGCTGTTTGCCATTCCGACCGCAAACAACAGCTGCATCGACGTGCGTGTTCTGTGTGTGTGTGTGTTGCAGCATTTAATAAATGCCAACGCCAAACAAGCTCGCCACAACCACAAGATGACACAAAGTAGAAGCACACACTCACGTGCAACCCATTCACAACAAATCACGCGCACACAGCACAACAGCACAACAACACGACATTTTGCCAGCGCATTCGCAATTAACTTGAAGCCAAAATGTTGTCCTTGGGGCGCAGCGTTGTCCTCGTCGTCCTCGTCGTCCTCGTCGTCCTCGTTGTCCTCGTCGTCGCCATGCGCGTCGCTGGAGCCAAGCAACTTTAAATATTAATATGCTTGGAGCCAACAAAGCTGATGATGATGATGACAATAATGGTGCGCTCCATGCGGATGCTGCTGATAGGACAAAAGCGAGCAGGCAAGGACACCAATAATGGGGCAGCAGCGTTGCCATTGAGACGTTCACGACACTTTCGTTGCCGCTGCCGCTGCTGCTGCTGTTGTTGCAGGTGGGCGGCTAATGGCAAAGTGCCATGCTTAAGCACACTTGAAACGCTCGCTAAAGCAAATATACAAAACAGAGTCGCGCACACACACACACACACAAAGGTGTGTGGCCTTCGCTGCTCGGCGGGCAACAGGTGAAACTTTGCCTGGCATAAGCGAAATATTTCGCAAATGGCGGCGAACGCCAGCAAATTGCCGCTGCCAGCTGTCGCCGTAGAACAATGCCAGACACAACACACCACGCACGCACACTTACTAAGCTAGAGATTGCGCATACGCCGCGTTACCTGTTGCCGCCTGCGGTTTCAATCAAGCAGCGAAATCCTCGCGCCTCCACCACGACCACAGCGCTCGCTCACCTCTTTTTAATGCCTACAGAAATGTTTTAAGCGGATTTGCGGGCAGAGCAAAAAATTAAACAGCAAACCTGAAGGCAGCAGAGACTAAGAAAAAAAGGGAAGAAAGTGCGCGTCATAATGACGAGCACAAAAGCGACCAAATTGTAAAGAGCAAACTCTGGCGCTATCTCTAAACTTCATCTTTGCTCCGCACTCGTCTGTGTGCCAGTCAGTTTTCCTTTTCAATTGTTCTGCCGTCTGTCTTAAAGTGCAAGTGTCGGCATTTTGCTTATCTGCCACAAAGAGAAACATTTGCTTCCAGTTGTCAATCGATATTACAATTTTAATGTGCAAAAACAATTAGCAACTGCTAATTAGGCTGCTGCTGTGGAACAATAAATACAATTGTTTGCACTTGCTGATAGCTAAAATATTCTATTTACCTGCTGCAAATAAATGCCGAGCGCAGTAAGAATTTTGACTTAAATATCTGCAGTTTTAATTGACTATTAATTGCATAAATATTTCGACGAGGAAGCTATTTGAGCACTCAGTTAAACTGCAATTAAATTATTGTCTTCTGTGATATGCAATTGCAACGTT
Source organism: Drosophila rubida (assembly GCA_035046165.1). Taxonomy (NCBI): domain Eukaryota; kingdom Metazoa; phylum Arthropoda; class Insecta; order Diptera; family Drosophilidae; genus Drosophila; species Drosophila rubida. The sequence goes on along the minus strand of JAWNOF010000014.1, from coordinate 12,097,712 downwards.
GCTAAATCCAGTTGCCTGGCTTAAAGTCCTTTTGTTAATTGCACATTTAGCCAGCTAATGTTTATGTTCCGCCCCGCTTTTCCTTTCGTACTGTGTGCACATAAACAGACACTTCCTCAGCCGTAAAATGAATCCAAGCCATTAGATCACGTTATGTCATTAGGGAAAAATAAAAGCACGTACGTGTCTCCATCGAACAGGAAGCATTCAAAGTGCAAAAAACGAAAGAAAACAATTCTAAACACAGGCAACAACAACTCAGCCAGCGAAACGACAAGAACACAAAAAAGAGCAATTAAAAAGTTTTGGCTTTTCGCTTGGCACACAAACAACAAGAACAACAGCAACAAGAGCGAGCTGGAGGAAGTACCAGAACTAGGACCAAAACGGCAAATGCAATAAATAATTTTTAATATAAATTCGTGAGCAGGCTGGACGACTAACGGCAAGGGAAGGAGAGTGGAGAGAGAACTGTTGAGACAGCAGCAACAACGAGCGGAGAGTTTGTCGAGCACGTAGAGCCCCGAAAAGTATTCCAAGGCAGTAAATTAAAAGCAAAATACTGAAAATGTTCATTTGCCAGTTGCCATAAGCATCATTATCGTGCTCATCATCATCGTCTTCGGGGCAATGATGATGATAAAGTGCATACAGTGACGGCGGCGTAACTCATACAGCACATTTACTTTCGTCCAGGTTAGCAGCACAACTTTTCAATAAGCGACTCGACTGCTGTGGTCAAAAAACAATTTAGCACAAGTTGCACAGGGATACGTGTGTGTGTGTGTGTGTGAGGTGGGCGGACAGCAGGAGGACTGGGGCAAGTGCCTGGTTAGCTATACAATTGAATTTGTATGCCTAGGTCAAGCCAGCGCTTCAAATTTGCGTAATTTTAATTGTTCAACTAGTAAATTTGCACTGTTTCACCCAGCAGGACACTGCAGTACCTTCCCAAGCTCACCCCCCATACGTTCCCCTTGCTCCCCCTGTGGCAACAAAAATAATGGCAACTGCAAATTCCATTTGTGCAGGGCGCAAAAGTTTATCCACCTGGACGATTGGGCGACTCCCACATGTTTTAGCTGCAGGTGGCCATTGTTGATTTTTAGCTTGCTTTTTATATTCCCCTTGCCGATTGGGTGTTTTGTGTCTGTGAAATGCTGCTGCCAAATCATAACGAGCTCTCCGAGCTGCCTGCCCTGATGGCAAGAAAAATACTGTGCCATTGCAGCAAAATTAATCTCGCCGAGGACTTTTGCCAAGTGCTTGTTTAAGATTCAAGCGATCCAATTATCGTAGTCGGTCTTTGTGCTCCCGCTTCTAGAAACTTTTTAAGAAAAGTCAATCAAATCATTTTAATAAGTACGGGTCACATTTTTACTTGTTCTTTTTAAAATAACGATTTAATGATTGCTTTAGTTAAAATCATGAACAATTATTATTGAAATTGTTGCCATTCAAAGCATTCAATATATCTTAAAAGTTAATCTTTAATTAAATGGAGACTGATTCCAAGCACTTTTACAGGGTATGTACTGACGCTGCAGTTGCAAATTTTGCATGCGTTCCATATTCAGTGTAGCAGAGTTTTCCTGTGGCAACTCTGGGTATTTTTGAGCTCAGTTCCGGGTGCCATGCAGCAGCAAGAGGAGTAGTGTCGAGTTTATCGGAGACAAAAGTGCATGAACATTTTGCTCAATTCGGGTTAATTGTATGGCCATTGGCGAGCCATGTTCTCCACCATGGCGCATGGCGGGCGAGCTTAGGAGCTGCCTGGTGCGACGTCCGTTCATTACCGTTGCACAAACGGCCATTTACATAAGGAATTTTGGAAATTGTGTTGCCTGGCATTGTTGGCATGGCTGTGTGGCTGTGTGGCACATGTCATTAGTCGGTTCGCCCGGCACTCTCTGCTTGCTGGGGCAAAAATAATGAAAAGCTGCAATAAACGATAACTGCGGCAATTGTATGGCCCCATTTCGATTGCAAAGTGCAAAATATGATGATGGTGTGAGCGCATCACCATTTAATGGCGTGTAAACGAACTAATTGCACGACTATTGCACCTTTACGAGCGTTTTAACTGCTCTCTGCTCTCGCCACAATAATCGCATTAATATTCTTGTTTCCCCCCCTCGCTCTCTCTTTGCAGTTCTGGGCGGCTTACGTGCCCTGCGAGGCGCAACATCGGGATGCGGTGCAGCTGACGCTGGAGCAGATTGACGTGATCAAGAGACTAACTGATCGCTACTCGCCGCAGCTAACCACGTGCACATCGGCGCAGGGTAAGTACCACACACCACACATCACACATACGCCGCGTAGGCCAAGACAAAGCTGAGCAGCCGCCAAATCAGCCCGAAAACCGAGGCATTCAATTTGCCGCTGTGCCGGAAACTTTTCGCGAGTTCTTCACAAGTATCTCGGCACAGAATGTGGAGAGCCCAAAAAAAGCGAAGCAATAATAACAAGTAGCGGGAGAGTCTAAAGAACAGCAGCAGTGGCAGTTGCAGTTGCAGTTGCATTTGCAGTGCTCAGACCAGCACTTGAAGCGACTGCTTACCGCGTGCCATATTTTTGCGCCATTTCCTTTGATATTCCGCACTCACCTAGTTACCAGCAGGTGGCAGCCACGGGTCGCAACCGATGTTGCAAGCCCTGTAAGCCGCACGCTGCAGCTGCAAGCTTTGACTTATGTTTCGCGTCCCTTGCCGCCGACACCGCATTCGAGTTTCCTTCGCTCTTATTGTTGCTCTTCGCTTTCCGCTTTGCATTTTGATTTGCTGCCGACTGGAGACTTTGGCAATCTTGTTGTGCAACCGTTTGCCGCTGCGCTCCGCCAAGAGCAACGAGCACCCAGCGGGTGGGCGGGTGTCCGTGTGTAAGCAGCAAAGGCAGCAGCAGCAAGATGAGAAATCGACAAACAAGAAATCACTTCCGGCATTTTGCGCTGAAACATTTATGCAGCCGTAAATGGAAATGTCAATAAATCATATGGCCATAAAAATCATGCACAGGATACACAACTTTTTGCACCCGAAAACAACAAAAAGGAGCAAAGGAAATGCAGGCCACACAAAATACTTGCAGCAACAGCAATTTGCGATAGGAACCGCATATGTTTATCTGCAATGAGAACGGCAGAAATGTTCTGACTATTTTGACTGTTGACAGCAGCCAGTTGACAAGAGCAACAAACACTTCGATGATGGCAGCGACAAAAAAATTGGCAAACTCAGCAGTTTTTCAAGCTGCCCAAGAAGCAAACGTAAAAAAAAGGGAAGCATTTCAAGCAAATAGACAGCTTTTAATTGCTTAACTCGTGTAGTGCAAGCATTGGGAGATTGGTAGAGAGTGAAAGCTGGAAAATTGCACAACTGAAGAGGTGGCTTGAGGTGTTCAGCAAAGTGTACTTTGTTGCCTGCTGGACAGATGGAATAAACTCATATTGCTAAGCAACTAAATTGTTGCAATTGACTGCAGCAAGTTCGGTTTATTGCTGCATAGAGAGCGGATGAAATTCAGGCTTAAAACAACTGACAAAACTAATATTTGTCGGATGAAGAGTTATAGCGTCTTGCTGTCTTAAATCTCGCTTTTCCCATACCGGCAATTAATAAACTGCTGCAAGCTCGATTAATAATTGAATGTTTGCTCGTTTTTAATAGAGTCTGAGTCTGAGCCAGCTGCAGCTGGTAGCGGAAGCGTCCTTTGAGACACCGTAAACATGGGCAAATCAAAGATGCAAGCACGAATCGCAACTCCCCAACCGACTCACTTGGCCGGCAACGTAAATCAGCCCTTTTGGGCTGCCCTTTGGTCTGCAGCGAGAGTGCCACTAACTCGTGTGGCACGTGAAATGCTGCAGCTGCTGTTGCATAAAATAAAAACCAACATTTTATTTGGAGTACTGCAAATAAATTCGGTTGGCTCAAATTGTAGTTGAGCTCACATGTCGTGTAAATAAAATGCGAATGCAACCAGTGACCATTGAGCGAGTGCAGCTGGGCGTGGCATCGCCCCCCGTTCCCCGACCCCTCCCCGACCACTCGACGCCGACCAGATGTTGAGCGCTGCCAAAGTGATTGTAAAAAATGCAAAGCTAACGAACCGAAACTCAACGTCCCACGTCCAGGCTGTCGACCTGTCAGTCAGCGGGTCGCCGTCCTCTCGCCTCGAGCTCCTGCGCTGCTTTGGTCCTGCAGGCTGCTTAGTTACAGCCCGACAGGCTGCACAAATGAGCATTTCATAGCGTTCGCATTGCATAAACACAATAAATGGCAAGAGACAGACTGGAGCTGGGGAAAAATGTAAAACCTGGATTTAACCAGAAGTATATTTTCTTTTGTGCCAATTCTGTCAGTTGCCAGCATTCTGCTACTTTGCATTCCTTGTCGATGTGCGATGTGCCAATGCGGATGCTTTCCATTCCCAATTTTCAATTTCCACCTGCTTCGAAATGTGTAAACTTCAATTTACACTGCGATGCCAAGCGAGAGTAAAGAGATCTCGATGCAGCAAAATTGCATTCTGTTTAGCTAGATTTGTCTCTAGCACTTGCACTGGGCATAATGCTGCCTGTCACTGGGTTTACACTGCAGCCACAAAATAGAAAAATATTTGCACTACTAAGTGCATTTCTATGGTTGCACAAACCTATTCGACTAATGCTAGTAAAGTTGCTCACATTAAATAGACTGCGTTTTTAGTCGTAGCTGCTTTAATAATAATATCTTTACTGATCTGTGAAAGACTCTTAAATCGTATATGAAGTCCCGCTTTATTCACTTTGTCTGTGAAGTGTATTCCAGCTGCGAGCCATAAAAGCTGACTGCCCTCTGTTGCCCGACTACTGCGATTACAACTACATTTGGTTTATTGCGTCAAGTGGGCTTTTGGTTTGGGGATTTCCATTTTGAAATGTGTTGGAGCATTCGTTCCTCTATTGCCTCAAATCGCAACCGATACATGCCCCATATATTATACATGGCGTTTGTGCCCTGCTCGCCATCGCCATCGACGACGTTTGTGCCCAGTCACAGACAATTACTTGCTGGACCCGGAGTCTTCGAGAGCGGGGCTCAAGAATTGAGCTTCAGCTCACGTGGCGCATTTTAGTGCCGTTACCTGCTCTCGTTCGACTGTCACAGCAACGGCAACGGCAACGGCAGCAACAATGGCAACTGCAGCAAAGGTCCTGCCGAGAATATTTGTTTATTTGCTCCATATTTTAGGGTTTTACGGCAACGACGACATCGAGCAGGTTTTGTGGCAGGTATTTGCTTGCCACTGCCACTGCCACTGCCACTGCCACTGCCACAGCCATTGCCTTGCCGCTGCCACTGTGGCCTTGTCGTTGCTGCCACAACAATGGCAGCATTCACACAACAGGGCAGCAGCTCCTACAAGTGCGCCCTTTTGATTTTACGCAGCTTATTTACTTATTGCCTGAAAACTTGCAAGCGTTGTCCCTGCATAATACCCCCCCCCCTGCCTTTCTCTTTTCTCCCCCACTTTTGCTCTGCTTTGTGGCAATTTATTGACTCGTTTTCCCTTGTGTGCGACATTTGAAATGTTATTACAATGCTTGATTTGAATGCAGCGACAAATTATTGAATCGTTTCTGTGCCTTCTTTGTGCCGCACTCAGTCCCCTCGGTTTCCTCACCCGTTCCTCTCCACATTCCTGTGCTTCCGCAGGCAAAAGGGTAGTTTAGCAACGCAATTCAAGAGCCACATTAATCAGAATTGAGCATTGTTGTGTGCGCCAGGTAAAAGCTGACTGCAGTTCGCTTAGCATAACTTTGGCCAGAGTATTTCCATTTTGCCAGCTGCCATAAATTTGGCAAATCTGCAATTGAGGTTCACATGATTGCACTCTCAAATAGATCTGCATGAGTTACGCTCTAATTACGCTATTAACTACACTACACACTGGGCTGGGCAATGAATCCTGCCAGGACGACACAGTCCAGCTATACTAATTATATTCAGCATATGTCTATTCATTTATGCTTACTTAATAGAGCAAGCGACTCATGAAATGCACATAATTCTCGTAGAGATCATGCACTTAGAAATTATAATACTGGGGCACCACTTTTAGTGCTTTGCGTTGCTTAACCGGATATCAATATAGCTAAGCAATAGTGATAAACAAGCAATTAATATCAGGTCGTAGATTGCTCATAGCAACTCTCGTCATAAATAATAATAAAATCTACTAGTTTCATGTTGAGCTAGACACTAAATTCAAGTATAAACCATCGAAAAGCATTCATAATTGTTGACAATTCAAGATATAGATTAGAAGTCATAAAACTGAGGCACTATTTGTAGTGCTGTGCTTTGCTCAACTGGATGCCAATATAGCTAAGAAATTGATCGTATTTTGCTCATAGTTACTCTTGTTATAAATTATAATAAAAACTGCTAATTCCATGTTGAACTAGATGCTGCATCCAATTATCCATTGATAACCATTTACAATTGTTGACAATTCAACAGGCTTATATCAATAACAATGCTGTGTGCTTGCAAATTTACTTTGTTTAAAATGAAAAATGAAATTGAAAGCTCACAGACTTACAATCAGAAATATCTTTACAAAACAGTAAAGAAAAGAGTGCTATAAAGTGAAAAATAATGAGTGGAAATTGTTTATTGCTTGATGCGTTTGTTGATCATTTTGGTTTTTGCTTTGTGTGCGACTTAATTGGTTGTTTTTTCGACTCATTAAGTTACCCAATATGCCCGGCAAAGCTCTGGGACAACAAAATGTGTAAACAGTGCGAACAACTTGCAATATTTATTTTGTCAATCGCAGAAGTTGACTTGCAATTAAAGAACTTTGGACGCTGGCAATAACTTGATAAGGGCTGCAGCTGCAGAAACAAGTGAAGGACCGAGAGGTGACTTTGTAAATGGAACGTGGAGAACAATTAATTTGTGCATTTGCTGAGGAAATCATTTAAATTGCCAACTGCTGCGTGCGAAGAAATATTTAATGAGTGACTCGATTTTCCGTTCCCGCTCTCTTGCTGCTTGCGGAAAGTTTGCTCAACCAGGCGAAGTGCAGAAACAAAAACTCAACTTGTATAACAACTTTATGCAAACATTGCTCAACTTGCTGGCTGAGAAGAAGAGAAAAAAACAAGAGCAAGGGAAAAGAATAGGGAGAAAAAACAATGAACAATAAGCAAGTATTTTGACAAGTGCTTGGCAAGAGCACAAAATAGAATATCACGAAAGAGATCAAAGCTGCTGGCCAAGACAAGCGTAAATATTGCATAGCACAGCACAAATGCCATGTTGGGGATAAACTGACAGATGGACAGGCGGTCGGACGGACGGACTGCGATGGAGACGGAGACCACAACGAACAGAGAGCTCAACGGGGCAGCAGAGCAAATGACAGAGCAGAACAACAATTGTTACTTACGCTGTAGTTGCCAAAAACAATGTCTAGCTGGCGAGCCAAGTTTAAAATCCAGCCAGCACTCATCTCTCCCCTCTCTTTCTGTGTCTCTCTGTCTTTCAGAAATCATCGAAGCACACAAGAACCAACAACTGTGCTCGCTAACGGGCGTCGAAGGCGGCCACTCGCTGGGCGGGTCGCTGGCCGTGCTGCGCACGCTGTATGCAATCGGTGTGCGGTACATGACACTCACCTCCACATGCCACACGCCGTGGGCGGACTCAAGTTCGGCGGATGCGCCGACCTTCAATATGAAGCACGGCGGCCTCACCATATTTGGCAAGGTAAGTGCTCCTTTGTTGTCCTCCTCCTTATGCACAGCCGATTTAATGCTAATTAGTCGACCTTAGCAAGTTCGACTGTTTCGCGTAGAGCTTAAATGCGCCAGTCGAGGGGGGTTGGGGGGCAGCGACGTTGTTGCTCTCCCCACGCGCTCAGCAACCTGCGGTCAACCGCAGTCAACGCTTTGTTGGCTTAGCCATAAATGCGTTTGCGTGGCTCTCTCTGGGTGTGGGCGAGAGTTGTGTGACGGGTAGTCACACAGCTCTGGAGTCGAGTCCCTGCCAAATTTAAGTGCTTGAGCTGCGTGCTGGCGCCATCGCCATGGAGGCACTTTGTGTGTCCCTAATGGGTCAACAGCTCTCAAATTAGGTGGGTACAGCAATTTACAAGAGCCGCGCGGCTTTGCGCCAGATTATCGTCTGGCTGGAAGGTACGCAAATATCTTAAATTAACTGCCACACCCAGCTCGGCTGGCGACGCATCCCCAACGTGCCCGTGCCCGTGCCCCAACGCCATTTTGGTTGCTAGGTGGCCAATATGATGGCGGATTTTGTTACTACTGCCGCTACTAAGTGCTTAATATTGATTAAATGGCCTACTTAGCGCGCATATCAAGGCCTCTTTAAGCAATACCTAGCCAGGCATTATTAAAAACTTGACATATTTACAGCGCTTGACATTTTGTTTATTCTGCTTGCCAAATTGATTAAACTTGACTGCCAACGATGTTGATCGTCGAACAATCTAATAATATTTACTTTTCGAAGTCAAAACAATGCAGCTTTTTAGATTAAACAAGCAACTGAGTTGAATCAGTTATGCATTGAACTGAAATTGCGAAGAGTTTGTACTATAGAGAACTTATATGTTTTAGTGAGCAAAAAGCGTCTGCGACCCACTGTGCCTAGCCACAGGCAGCAACGATTTGTTTACATTCAAGCATTCTTTGACATACGCGCATGTAATTATTTCGAAATTCGAAATTACCTCGAGAGCGCCAGGCGAACGAGCAGCCCGCCAACCACTTCAGCCTCATAATGATTATCAAATAAATGATCAAACATCATTACGATCGCCAACACACACGGCGCGCCGTGTGCTATTGTTGTTTGTGTTGTTTGTGTGGTTGCTGTTGTTGCTCATGGTTGTTGTTCATGGCGTGCCTCGAGGGGTCGCGTTGCGCTTCCTCTTTGGCGATGGGCTCTTGCCAAATGCTATTTTAGAGGCGCTGCACACGGAAATAAAAACTGTGTAAATGTGTAAATGTAAATGTGGGAAAATGTGAAAATCGACAAGAACAACAAAACATTCATACAGCCAGCCATAGCCTAGCCATAACAGGAAATGTGAATCGACTGCAATCATTGGGTGTATCAAACTCTGCTCACACAATTCGTCATTTCGAGTTCGAGTTCTTGTTTATGCACGGCCTGCCAATTAAATATGGAAATTAAAATGCCAAACACCACACGAATTAAGCAAAAATCGCGAGGCAAAAAATACGGCAAATCAAGAAAATCAACGAACGTCACTTCCTCATTTAAATAACGGAATTTTCAATTACACATCGCCAAACAATAGGCGAAAACAAAATACGTAATGAAAAGTGAAAAGCGCCCACTGCGCAGCCGCCAAGAGAAGCAAACGAGCGCGAGAGCAGAGCTCCATTGGAGGAGCTCTTTTTTTCGGGGCGAAATCATGTGGTAAATTTTGTGGAAATTTTCGCTGTAACGAAAAGAGCGTGCAATGGGAAAATCGAAATTTTCATTCATACTATAAGGTGAATTGCACAGTGTGCAAAAAATGCACGGCACGATGGCAATAAATCTGACGCTGAACGCTCGCTTGTGGAATACTTAGTATTGACAAACAATGTTGGCGACTGCATATAGAACGCTGCGTGCTCAAACGGTGAATGGAAATTGGAATATATATACCGATGATGTATATAAACATTATTTTTGAAATCTGCGCAAATGTATAAATATGAAAACAAAAGTAAAAACAATACAAAGTGCTAATTGCCGAGTTACACTGGCGCAAATAACGCGGGCGACGTGTGAAAAGCGACAGTTGATTTGAATAGATATATCACAGTTAAAGAAAATGCTATTTAAACTTACAAAAATACTGTTTAAACGAAGTTTCATTGTGTTCAAATTGTAGACTGCATACAAATGCCTCAATTTACTCTGCTTAGTTTCGTAGAAAGAATTCTTGCACACATATTTCCATCTGCATTTGCTGCAGCATCTGATCAGAGTGCATTGATATGTGTCTACGTCCCATAATTAAAGATATGTGTAAACGATACTATATTTTGTATTAAAGTTGCCAGTGCAAAGATTTCTCTATCGCAGAGTAAACGACTGAAAAAGTTCGCTTGAATTGAAATATTCCTTCTAAGATACCAATTATATAATACGCCGCCATAGTCTGCATAGATTGGGTCCCACTCAAATCGCTTGCGTGCCAGTGTGCAGTGTTAACCTTCCGTTCCACCCGCATCGCTAAAAATACCCGTCACGCACCCACGAAGCGCCAGTCACATGGGCCATGGTGAAAATGTTGCCAGGCGCCGAGCTGCCGCTCTCGCGCCCGCTCTCGCCGACTCTCGCGCGCTCTCTCGCTTGTGTTAGGCCAGTGTGCAGAGGTGAAAGCGCCAAGCATCGCCCAGTGTTCGGACAGTCGCAATCAAAATTCGCCCCAACGAGGCAGCCAGCTGCTCCAAAGCAAATGGTAGAGACAAAAGGAGCGCACACGCCAGTCAGCCAGCAGTCGTGTAGTGAAGTGAAGAACAGCGATACACGAAAGCCACACAGCAGATAGAGAAGCAGCGAGCAGCAGAAAAACACAACAAGCAAGCAACACGAACGAACCCGTATAGCGAAGTGGAGGCAGAAGCGACAAAAGCAAAGCGAAAAGAGGAATATACACACACGACACATGAAAATTAGCCAAGACAAAAAAGAAAAAATAATAGCAAAAAAAAGAAACGTTCGTGTGCACTTTATATTTATAACGAATTCCGTTTAGCGCGTCGCATACAAAAGGTGAACAAAATACACAGCATTAAATTACTGCTAACTAACAAGCGAAAGCAACAACAAAAGCGCTAAACAGAGCACAGAGCACAGAGCAGCATATGCAATGCAAATTCTACTAATCCGCAAGTGAAAATGCTGAGCCAAGTGAACAAATACTAATCGGTTACTTCCTCCTCCCAACTACGCACGCACACACACGCACGCACACACACACGCACACGCACACACACACGCCCTCACACCTCCCTGTGATTGATGATGACAACACAGCAGCAGCAACTTGCGGCGGCAGCAGCGTCGACCGAGTCGGCGGCAGCGACGACAGCGACAGCGACTGAGACAGCGACAGAGCAGGACAGCAATAGCAACAACATGACGGCAGCCAGCACAACAACAGCTGGCAATGGGGGCGGCAGCAACAACAGCAGCGCCAAGCAGAGCAAGCACAGGTCGAGGTCGTCCGCACGCTACGATGACGTGGAGCGGCAGCAGCGCAAGAGCCGCGCCATCGTCTCCATACCGAACACCATCAAGCTGAGCATGCTCAACAGCGGCCTGCTCTCGTTCGAGCGCATCAAGCTGGAGGCGCGCGACGAGAACAACTCGCTCTCGAAGACGATCCCCAACGGGCCCATCGACGTGCGGCACTTCCTCAAGCTGTGCGACCTGCGCCGCAAGTTCCCCGTGCTCTACAAGCTCGAGTTCCAGACGGCCGCCAAGGTGGAGACGAACACCTGCCGCCATGCGCTCAAGAAGAACAACCAGGAGAAGAACCAGAACCCCAAGTGCATTCCATACGACTACAATCGCGTCGTGCTGCAGAAGCTCGCGGGCGTCGCCGACTCGGACTACGTGAACGCCTCGTACGTGGACAGCCTGCTCAAGCCGAACGCCTACATCGTGACCCAGGGCCCCGTCGAGGAGACCGTCAACGCCTACTGGCGCATGGTCTGGCAGGAGAACATCAGCGCCATCGTGATGCTCACCAAGACCTTCGACTTCGCCAAGGTGATGTGTGTGCAGTACTGGCCGCCCAACATGGAGGTGCACGAGACCTACGGCGACATCCACATCAACATTGTGCGCGAGGAGCACCTGGCCAACTTTCACATACGCACCTTCCGCCTCTACAAGAAGGGCGAACAGGGCGAGGTCACCGACGAGCGCCTGATCCTGCAGTTCCACTACACCGAGTGGTACTCGCACTCCTGCCCCTTCTCCAACGCGCTGCTCGAGTTCCGGCGACGCGTGCGCCTCGTCGTCGGCAACATCATCAAGGACGAGGACGACGTCGAGATGCGCGGACCCATACTCGTGCACTGCAGCGACGGCGGCGGTCGGTCGGGCGTTTACATGTCCATCGACGCCAACCTCGAGCTGGCCGAGGAGGAGGAGTCGTTCAACGTGTTCGGCTACCTCAAGAAGCTGCGGCAGTCGCGCAAGGGCCTCGTCGAGAACGTCGACCAGTACAAGTTCATCTACGACACGCTCGAGGAGCACATCATCTGCGGGAAGACCTGGTTCCCCGTCTCCGAGCTCTCCGACCGCCTCAAGGCCAAGGCGCGCCGCAACTCGGCGACCAAGATGAACGAGTACCAGGCCGAGTACGATCAGATCTGCAAGCAGACGCCGCGCTTTACCATCGGCGACTGTGCGGGCGGGCATCGGGCCGACAATCGCGAGAAGAACCGGGACGTGCTCTGCGTGCCGCCGGACAACTTCCGGCCGTACCTGACCAGCTTCCAGGGCAACGCGTTCACCGACTACATCAACTCGGTGTTCGTCGACGGCTACACGAAGCCGCGCGAATACATCGTCACCGAGTGGCCCATGAAGCACACGCTGGGCGAGTTCTGGTCGCTGGTGTACGACCACGAGTGCTCCGCCGTCGTGGTGCTCTGCCAGCCGCCGTCGCAGTCGCAGCAGTACCCCTCGTTCTGGCCGAACAAGTCCAAGATGGAGAAGTACGGGCCGGTGTTCAGCGTGCACTACGTCATGTCGAAGAGCTACACGAACATCAAGCAGTGGGAGTTCAAGATCAACAAGAAGATCGTCTCGCTCACCGAGATGATGGCCGGCGTGAAGGCGCCCACGCGCACCGTCCAGCTGTTCCAGCTGACGTGCTGGCCGATGGGGCACAAGGTGCCGAGCTCCACCAATTCGCTGGTCTATCTAATGAATATGGTCGAGATCTGGCGCAACAAGGTCGACTACGGACCCGTCTGTGTTGTCTCGCCCGATGGTCGCAGTCGAGCCGGCGTCTATTGCGCGGCCAACGCGTGCATCGAGCAGGTCATACAGCACGGCGAAGTCGACGTCTTTCAGGCCGTCAAGACCGTGCGGCGCCACCGTCCGCAGCTGGTCGAGAACATGACCGAGTACAAGTACTGCTACGACCTCGTCCTGCACTACGTCCTCCACTTCCTCAACAAGAAGGACTGAGCTGCTGTTTCTTGTCTGTCGTTGATTCGAAATTGTTTTTATTTTTGCAGTCGCGACCGCTCGCCCCTCGCCCGAAGGTGGGCGGCACTTTGGTCTCGGCGACTGCGCTTTACTATCATATGTCCAAGTGGTCCACATTTGATGCCTATGCACACACTAGGGAGACTAGGGAGGGGGGCAGAGGGCTGAGGGCTGAGGGCTTGGCACGCCGCCTTGAAGCAATAATACTGAGTATTTTTGTTGTGCACACCACACACCGGCACAAACACACACACACACACACACACAATTTGTGGAAATGCAATTTCCAAACCGTTTTTTTGTAGATCCAACCGACGGGGTTGGATCATAGCGATTTTTAGGTATACACGATTCTGATCTGTAACCGAATCTGAACTGTACTATGTGCCATGTCGAATGCCCTAATTGTTGTTGTTATTATATTTCTATATACTATATATACTATATATATTATGATATGCGTATGGAACTCTTAACTATTAAACTTACGAAACTGTATGATTATGTTTACGATATAAAATACAATATATGATCTAATTATATATGTACGTTAACTCTTAAAAACTTGCTACCTTATACAAATTGTTGATATATATCTAACTACTACTATACGATAATATTAATCTACATATACATACAGGTTATTGTGAATGTTATGTTTTTGTGTATAGTGAGGAGTCGTCGACCACTTCGAAGAGCGCTGTTGATAATTCTATTTTTTATTCATGTTACTTAGAGCCAAGCGAACCCAACTCGATACGAACTATTTGTTTATTTATACACAATCTACACACACACACACACACACACACTTCTCAGTCTGTTATACGAAAGTATGAACTCGTTATTTTTCGCATTTATGCATTCGAAACATGAATTATTTGTCGAGCAATTCAAGTGCATATATCCCACACATTCACACACACACACACAGTCGTACACTCAGACAAGAACACCTATATTTATATACATGTTATACATATATTCTTGTAAATGTATTGAATTTATTTTTTTAAATGTGAATAAATCAGCATATGTATTTTGGATCGATTCCGTACAATACTTTCGAGTAGGTTACAAAACGCAAATCAACAAAAAACCGAACAAACTAATTCAATTGTGTTTTTTTCTTCAAGGGGTTAAATTTAGACAATCGCAAGGCAGATCGCGAGCAATTTGGGATTATAATATACTCGTAAACTGAACAAGAATGCGTACAATCTTGCCAGTCTCAACTAATATTTAGATTAGAAAAGTACCTAAAGTTTGCATGTGTCAACTTTTCACTTGTGTATTCAATGCCCAAATATTTTGAATAGACTGACTTCTGAAATCTAGTGGGCAGTGTTTACAGTGTCTGTCGAATTGCACGCTCTTTATTTCCGGCAACTCAATTGCATTTTGACTGCAGGCCGACAGCGATTTCCCCGAAGTCGTGCACCACAATCATTTGTGTATTTCAACGAAATTCCCCATATCCCCCGCGAATTACTTACAATGCCACAGCACAGATCCATTTGGCAGGCCGCCTTACAGCTTTTGATCTTGCATTCCGCAGCTGAGTCATACGCACAACAACAACAGCAGATAAAAGAAAACACAAAAAATCAATCAAAATACTTTTTGCGCATTTTAATGGAAAATACATATTTCGCGATGGCAAATTGGAAGCCAGCAGACGAGATGATAAACAAAACAAGATGCTACCCACAATAATCGCAATCCGATAAAAACCTTGACCAGATTACAGTTTAATGCGTACAAATCAAACAGAGGCCTCCTCCATCTATATACACACAGATATCGCGCTGCGATAAAGTGATGGATGCGTCCAGCCAGCGCGAGTGCGAAGTGAAAGGGGGCAGAGTACGTATTTGTGAGGGGCGGGGGGAGGCACTAAAGGTGTGGCCGCTATAAAATCGATAAATGACAGCACAGCTCTTTGGCTTTGGCTTTGGCCAGCAATAAAAGCCAACAGCAACAACAACAACACAGGCAGCGCAATAATAGTAAAACTTGAGCGTTCGCCATGACATCAGCAAAAATATGGCAAAAACAAGACGCAAACTGTGCAGGCGCACAACTGCGAGATACCCTAAGAATTCCTTTCAAATCTAGTCTAATGTTTTCCATAGTCTGGGGTAGCTTCCACTCGTTCAACTAAAGGGAAATGTGTAGAAATTAAGTAAAAACTGGTTAAACTGATTTGAGGCAGCCGCAAAAGTTGCGCATATTTCGATCATTTCCTTATTTTCAGTGTTTTCTCGTGTTTTGTTTAACTCATGTGGCGCGTTGAAATTTGCATTGTTATTGTTGCCATGCGGCATGCTTAAATTTTTAGCCAAATGCAAAGCGCACAAATAAAGCAATACGTTTTCCTTTGCCCCCCTCCACCTCTATCTCTGGCATTTTTTGGAAAATTTATTTATGAGCTATTAATACAAAACATGCGCGTGGCAAATTAATTCCCATTGCCATAAGAGGCGGTAAAATGCGACTGGGCAGCATTGAGCTGCAAATTAGTCACAGTTTGGTTTGCAGGCGCTGTTTTAGTTGAAGTTAATTAAAAAGTCAGTGGCAATTAATTTTCGGGGCATACGAGAATTTATGGCATATTAAGTTCAACATGGTCATAAAACTAAATCACATATTTTCACTATGTGTGTGTGTGTGTGTGTTCTTGCCACATGTGTGCTTTGGTTTATGTTGTGTTAATGTTTAGCTAAACAACACGTTGCAAATTTGATAAACCTTTTAATTGTTTAAGCATGCACTTGAAATTCAACAACTATAACTAAATTTGTATTTACATGTTTTAGACTTTTATTAGCTCAAATTTAAAGTGGGTCTCGCAGCTTTAATGCATTGACTTTTTTGCTTAGCCAACTTAGCTAGCCATAAACGGTGTGTAATCTTACACCAATTACACACTGTTTACACGTTTTCCCCCAGCAATTCTCCGCTGAAGTCTGGCATTGTGCGCATTGCGAGCAGGGAGCAGGGAGCAGGGAAATAGAGAAGGAGCTGCACTATACTCGTACGTACTTATTGTTCATTTCCCCTATGTGGCGGGGGGCATTTCCCATGACGATTGCACGCCGCACTCTTGCGCTGCAGCCCGCTCCCCTTGGCCTTGCCAAGCACAATGCATTATTAGCCTTTGTTTGAGGCATTTTGTTGCATGGCCGTCGGCTTCGTTGTTTGGCTAATTCAATTATGCAACGTCTACGTGAGTTTAGCGAGGCTCTGTGCGGCATGAGAGTGTGTTGCTGCTGGTGTACGAGTAAGTGTGTAATTGTGTATATGCAATTGAAGCCTGGCGTGCACACGTCTATTACACACCTTTGTGCACACACTTCTGCGCATTCAGTCACGCATTCAGCACCCTCACTCCGACCCCTCTGTCCACTCTGTCACGATGTCATTAACATTAACAGGCAGCCGACGACTTATGTACAATAATCATAATAATAATAATAATAATAATGTGAATGTGCAGCTTGCATAATGTATAAACATTATGACATTTATTTACGCCGCCGTCAAGTCAACTTGGCTGCACATCCTGGGGCGGGGTGGGGGGTCACGTAATGTGAAAAGGAGTTAAAAACTGTTGGCTCTCAGCTTCGCACACACGTGGAGCGCACGTGCTGCGGGGGCAAGCGAGTGGCACTAATTTGATATGACACGAAATTAAATTTAAATAATTAAACAAATGCCTTTGTGTGGCCGCTGCAGCCTCCTTAACGCTCTCAGATTCAGTCTCTGTTGCTGCCACTTGCTGGTGTTGCTGCCTCCGAGGCGTAGCATACTTTTGAGCGCGCTCCCATTTTAATTAAGTATTTATTTGCCAGCCGGGCGGGGCGAGTGCATGAGATTGGCCCCAAAACATGAGACTTAGATCAAAGGTGCGATTTCGCAGTATGATACTCATTTGTGCGTGGGCAGAAATTGGATCAAAGCATTAAAATAAAAACGAATGCGAGACATGCGAAGCAACCGCCGAAGTCTCTAAAATAAAAAAGGTCAACTCACGCCTTTGAGCCAACAGAATATAGAATCATAGCAAATGGCAAACGGCAAATGGTTGCGGCAACAATTTATTTTTACCATACAAATTAAATTCAAGAACAATCGAGGCTCAAAGCTGTAGTCAGCAAATGGCTTAAGATTAAATAAATTGTCGAAGTTTAGTAGACACATCTGTATTTTATTATTTCTTTAGCATTTCTCCCGCGGCAGTTGAAGATATTGATATTGAGCGCTTGTTAAATTTTAATCAAAACAAATATTTGTGCAGCGAGCATATGTTCGTGTTTAATTAGTTTGACAAATGTCTGTCAAACTGTTCTGAATTGCAGCAAGACTTAAATGCATTGAAAAATTCGAATCACAACCAATAATTGTGGAGGGAAGAGAGGGAGAGAGGGAGGAGCCAGTCAAGGCAGAGTAGAGACGAGGACAATGGCAAATGCCAAGCGAGACTATAGATTTAATTAATGTTAACACGATGACTTTGACATGCACACAATACAAATAGCACACACACACACTCGCACACACACACTGGCACACGTAGTGGGAGACAGTGCACTTGGCAGTGCTGATGACTGACAAATTGAAACGAGCGGCCGTTTGACTAAGTGACTAAGTGACTGACTTTGCTCCTGCGGTTCCAAGCTGCACAATGTCTGTGTAGCTCTCATATGTGTTGTACTTGACGCGCATTGTCTTTGCCCCGTCTGCGTGTGTGTGTGTGTGTGTGTGTGTGTACGTCATGTCGACGCTGCGCAGCTGCCATTTAGTTTGCTGGCTCTTAAGTTGACTGCCTTGGTTTATTGTAAACATGTGTGCTAACAACTTCAGATTGTCCGTTTGCCCAACTGAGCTCCACTGCCACAGCCAAGACAATAAAACACGCTCCCTCAACCCACTCACAAACAGTCTTTGACTACAACTTATACATCGAGCTATGCGAGTTGTAATTTGCAGAATTATGCACATCAAACTGCAGCTTGTGCCAAGCTGTTTGCCACACGCCTGGGCAAGCAAGCTTTAAAAATTAATTAGGCTGTGAATGCACATTTGATTAACTCTATATTTGCTAAGTCTGCAAAATATTTATACATATTTTTGTAGCAAGTTGTGGTAGTTAGTATCTTTGAGTTGCTTGGACTGGCTGCGAAATGAAATCACAGGCAAGCTAATTAGCATTGCTAATGCCAGAGCAGGAGTGAGCAAAGCAATTTCGGTAATCGGCGGCAAAGCGTTTAAATCAAGCTCGTATGACAGCTATTATCATAATTATGCGCACTCGAAACTCGAAACTCAAAACTCGCACTCGAATTCCTTTTGTGTTCAGTTTCATTGCAACAAAAAAAAAGGAATCAAATGATGTCCGTGCAATTTCAGGCAACTAATTTAAGCCGAACTGCACAAAAAACCAACAGCAGCGCAGTTGTTGTGCTTATGGTTGCTGTGAGTTATAATGAGCTACACACAAATAAACACACGCGCAGCTTGACAAATTTTGTAAAGCTTTTTACACTGCGCTACAAGAATGCGATACGTGTGTGTGTTCATATTGTTGCCTTGTTCATTATGTATTTAATTATGCTTTTGTGCATTTTACAGCACACACACGCAGTGTACATAGACAGGCTAAGCCACGTAAAGTTTTATGCAGCTAGTGAAAAAGTTTTGACACTGCCACACGATCCGCAGTCTACCCCTCGCACCCGTCGCCCCTTGGCCCTCGTGCCCTTTCGGTGCGTCACTTGCATGGTTAAATGTCATTAACAATTTTTGCGAGCTTCGCTGCTTCAACAGCTCCGGCAACTTGAAACTTTATGTGTTTTATAACAAAATTATAGTTTAATATTTAATTAAATATTTTTCAGCTTAGCAACGCTTATGTGGCTGCCCCAACCAACCTCTCCCCTTCTCTCCCCTCTGCTCCAGCGCTCGCTAAGCTGACAAGAGCAGCGCAAAAAACAAAAGGTTTATAATTTAATTATGCGCTGCTGGCTACAGCTGCAAATTTTGAAGCCGCCATGTTTTGTGGTGCACGTGCATCTGTGTGTGCTGCATGGCGGTGCAATAGCATTACATAATTAGTTGAAACTGATTGTTGTTGTTGTTGTTGTTGTTGCAGTTGCCGCAACGGGCGCACTGTCAGTAGCATATGCCATTAGCCGAATCAATAAATATTTGATTATAATTGTTGATTTACAATTATTTGTCCAAATATCCTGCATAAATTATACATATGACAGCGGCAAACCAAATGCAGCCAGGTAATAAAATCGAGTTTCCATAATTTATAGACACACTAAATGGCCAGAATATTAAATTCAAAACTTCTGCAATCGTGCGCACACTGTTGGCTTCGACCAAATGATTGATAATAACCTTGTGCGAGATCGTAGCGAATTAAATTTGACCGAAATTCTTTTTAATTATTTGCTCTCAAATAGGAATAATGCAATAGATTGTCTGCTCTCTCTTGCCTTGTGATACGAGCACAATTCGATTTGAATTCAGTCACTGCACACTGACCGCAAAAATCGATGTTTGATAGCAGCCTTATTAAATTTCCGCTCGCAAATTATGATGTTAATGGTCTCTCGTCCTTGACCAAACAAATGGAAACATAACCGAACTGTGCAATTAGAAACATTCAGAGCACTCGAGAGCATAAACTGACCACACAGAGCAGCAGCGTCCACCGTCCAATGCAAACAATGAGAGACTCTTGTAATGTTGCAAATACACTTCATTAAATATCGAATTCACCAATATCCATTTACCAGAAATAATTTAATGGCATTTCTGCCTATGATACCACAATAGTCGCCCCTTCGCGCCTTCGACTGCTACCTCTTCACCATAATTGATAAGCCTTCTGACAATGCTCCTATAATTATGCACTGCAAGTGATGGCATGAGCAGTCCGCTTCGCCAGCTTTTCTGGCCTGCACAATACAATAATGTTCAATTAAAATCCAGAGTGTTTTGATATGTGATACAAACGGTAATAACACTAAGAACATCATCAACAACAACAACGTCAGTTTGTTGCTATTAATGCTGTGGCAATTTAAGACTTATGCCTGGACAGCTTTGAGAGTTCAGCAAATTTAATTAAGTGGGTGAGTCAGGTGTGTCGCTGCACAATGCACTGCACTAGTATTCGACTCTGATTACCATGATGGATAGAGCTGGCTGACAGCAGGCTCTGACTAATGTACACCCACACAGAACTTACAACTTCTGTACATATGTGTGCTGCAGAAAGTTGTGAATCGAGTGACAAGCTCCGTGATTGATACGAGCAGCCTTTGCCTTCAATCACAGTGTGTTACAGTCAGAAATGTGCAAAGAACTACTATTAATTGCATACGTTCTATAGGCAGTTAAAAATGATATTATGCAAATTGTTTTCAATGTCTTAATGGCAACGAAGAATTAGAAAACATTTCAGCTGGCTGGCAAAAATGCGAATAACTTTTGCCAGCCTGGGCGAAGAAATCGAAATTCCATTCAGGCAAAATACTCGACAAACAGGCAAATATTTATTTGCAATTTAAATGCATAGCTGAGTGTGAGCATTACAGTCAGCCATGGGAATTACAACATGATTCTGCTTTTGTATGCAAACCCGAAAAATGTCAGCATTTTAACTTGATCGCTGCAAATTGAAGCCCACCTGATATACGCCCCATTTTATGTGTGTGTGTGTGGTGCAAATAAACGCCTCTGCATATTCTGCATACCCAATTAAATCGAGACAAAAGTGCAGCAAAAATCGAAAATGCAGCCGACAACACGGCAGTGAAGGAGCGGAGTTCGGGGGAGGGTGAACTAGGGTGAGCGGTAAACGCATTTAATTGAAAATATTTGCAAGTTTGACACTGCAATTGACCGCAATGCAACTGCAACTGCAACTAGCTGCAAGCATTCAAGATAACCATTGCAGGATGCAAAAAAGTCAAATAAAGCACGCCAACTGCTGCGACTAAGCGATACCCTGCAAAATTTGCATAAAGTAGGAAATTATCTTTGACAAATCGAAATTAAATTACAATAATTTTCGACATTTATAAACACATTCGCATAGAATTGAAAACACATTTTAGGGGAACTTTATGGCAGGTCAAGAACCTGCATTGAAAAGTTTTGCACAGCAGGAAACCAGCAACTGACATGGAATAAATGTTCGGTAGTGCAAATTGCTGTATAACAAATTTGTGTGCCATTTATTGATTGTGCATTTGAATATTTTATTGCATTTGCCGTCCGACACATTTGCCGTGACGGCCAGTGCCAAAACATGCAGGGAAACATGCGGCTGGCAAGGCCTGGCATCTTGTGCACCTGGGCGGCAGCTTGGGGAATTTTTAAGCAATAATTTGTCGGGCAGTTGCATAGTTTAATTAAAATTCCTATTCAGCCGGAGAGCGGTTGAAGCGTTGAATACACATCACCCGAAATTGTCTTGTGACCAGCACATTTTTCGCATTTAATTTCAGTTTATTTTGACTTATTTAGCACATTGTGGTGCCCAGTGCTCCCCCATCGCCCCAGACTGTAATCAAATGCGGTGCCATGGAAATGTCGCTTGTGCTTGATTGTGGCTGCATTGTGCGTTCGCTGTGAAAAGTTTTGATCGCAATTAAAGCAGGTGAAACGAGCGAAAGCAACGACGACGAATGCTTCGCAGTATTACGCATACGTCACGTAGTTTGGTCGAAAATTGTAGCATACTTTTCGTATACTTAATATTTACAGTGCATGACATTGCTGGGCACACACAATTCACTCGCACACTGTGCTCAATGCTTGCTCAAGTGTAGTGTACTTTTTCTACCTGTAGTAATTGAATAAACTCGGTGAGCTTAAAGCGGCGGGGCTTTAAGAGACTCAGCGGGACTAGGAGACGTCGTAGGCCGACTGCGTAGTGGCCTGGCAATTAATTAATGCTCATCAGAGCCTGGAGTCGATGGTGCAGAGCGAAGCGGAGCGGAGACGAAGAAAGCGCATTAAATTTGATAAGCATTTAAGCATGTTACTCGGCACTTCCGCTGGGAGATAAAGAGAGTCCAAGGCACAGTCAGCCGAGCAGAGCGAGGCACTCGCACACATGCGTATATGAGCGACAGTCAACTAATGCAGAGGCTGCAATGATTTATTATTAGGTAGCTAAATTATTCACGCGTTCGTCGCTGGCGCAAATAAAGATTAATGACGGCATTTCAGAATTTTGCACGCCCAGCGACGCCTGTCAGCCTGTCTGTTTAACTGTCGCTCTGCCGCTCCTCAACACCCACACACACACACCTTCACTCTTGTTCCAGTTTTTGCGGTTTGGTTCGCAGTGCGTTCCAGTGCCGCTTTTGTGCAGATTTCCGCACCCAAATCGTTGCAAGCCACCACCCTGTCCAGCTAAAACGCTAAAACCACACAACGCCAGCCGCATTCGCACTCTCACACCACCCCACACACACACACACACATGGCATTGCCATCACAATTCAGTTGTGCGTAAAATTTATGCATATGTATGTAGACGCGTGTTGTTTTCTTTATTTTGCGCGCTCGCAACTAGGCTCGCCTTGTATTTGCGCCATGATATGTAAATTCTGGCCTAACCTTTTGATGACAAGAACAAAACTACACAGCACTCATTAGAGGTTGTATTGAAGGCAACAGGTCCTGCGGCCTGGGCACGAGTTGATTGTATTTCAGTTTGAAGTTTAAAGCGCTCAGTTGATTTTTCGCTGGCTCTGCGGTTTCGCTGACAACTTGAAGCTGCGCCTCAGCCTCTAGAATTGGCAGACAAGCCTATTCCATTTGGCTTTCTATTTATAAAGCCTTGTGTCTAAACCCCACAGCCTACTCGAATATCTAACAAGCTAAATGTGTGGTGGCTGGCTGGCTGTTTGGCTGACTGAAGCATCTCTGGCAAAGCGAACCCAAAGAATACCTGGGATTTAAATGCTATTTACACAGCTTTCGGCTGTCCAACAAACACGCGCCACACTCTAAGCCATACAACAGCAGCTGGCTGGCTGGCGGGTGGGCAAATCCCCCGCAGCCTCCCACTCTGCCTCCGCTCTATCTTCGCTTACATGCAGTAAACACACACACACACACACACACGCACGCATAACGACCCTAAAGTGGCGACTCCTTTCAAGCCAGCAGCTAATGCCCAACTAGTGTTGACCTTTTTGCCATTGTCTGGGCACGTATGAAAGGGCTAAAAATGTGACACTGCGCTCTGTATTTGTGCCCAAAAGCTGGCCGAGATTCCTGCCTGAATATGTTGCGCACCTGTCGTCAGGGATGGGGGCAACAACAGCAGCAGCAGCAGCAGCAGCAGCGGCAGCGGCAGCAACAGCGGCACTGAGATTGAAGCTCAGCCTGAGCCACACAGCCTGGGGACTGGGATTGGAGCTGGCACAGAGTGGCGGAGAGCCATCGACTGCGGCTCAGGGAAGGTTATTATCTTGACACATGTGTAACGGCTTTTGTATTCGCCATTCGCCATTTGCAACACACACAAACACACACACTGACAGTCAGACAACAATGAGGGCAAAGCGGTTGTTGTTTTTTCGCTGCGTGTTGCTAATGCATGTTGAGTCAAGCTTAAGACACAATTTGAGTCGCTTGTGCCATGAATTTTCGTTTGATGTTTGCCCAAGCAGCACTTCAATATATCCATTTAGCAACTCGTTCGCATTCACTCAACTGGCAAACCGAATGTCTGTCTGTCTGTCCGTCTATGCTGCTGCTTCTCCTCCCAGCTTACTATGATTAACTTTGGGCACACGAGTTGGAGGTCAAACACAGGCGAATGGATCGACTCAGCGATCAGCTACTCACTGTGCAAGTTGAAACACATTAAACTGCAAACAATATGTGCTGGAACAATATTCAATGTCAATGCCCTGCTGAAAATAGAATGTTAAAACTATCAATTTCAATTTCTAGTTTTCAAAATCTCTACTTAAAGTCCAGCTCCGTCTGTGGTCAACGTCGAGATGAAGCCGTTGAGATTTGTATCTAATCTTTTGATGCTCAATACTCAACGACTTGAAACTCCCTCTGTGAGCGAGCTGTGGTCCGCTCATCTTTAATCTAATGCTGCAAACTTACCATTTCGTCCGCTGGAAGCAGCGAAAATTGATGAAATTGATTTCCACATTGGTAATTTTGTAACGTGTGCTACCAAGTTTTGTAGCCGGCAACTGGCGAGCGACCTGCCACACGCCACCAGCGTCTGACAATTGCAGCTGTCTGACCTCCCACTTAATATTTGGCCATCCATCTTGGCCAAGCCGTCGTCGCAGTCGCAGTCGCAGAGGCAGAGGCAGAGCGGAGAGGGGCACACGTACTGTAGCTGTCTTTCTGCCACTCCCGCTCTGCTCTGGCTCATTGTTGTTGTCCCTGCGGGCGCAGACGTCGCCATCAACACGAGGCAGCCATTTTGCAGTCTCAGTGCGAGAGAGATTTTCATTTTTTCACAGCACGTTAGTTTGCTTTCTTCCGCTTCTGCAACAAATTGTATGACCTGGCAAGCGCCGTGTGCTGGGCCAAGGAGTCGAGAGGCATGGCGTCATGCACACTAACGACAGTTTATAAAATATTCAGCTTGGCTGCTTAGGAGGGTTTCAGCTTCAGCTTCGGCTCAGCTACAGCTCTGGCCTCCTCAGGTTGCCGTGACTTGTCTGCCTTTCTGCCTGTCGCTCGCTAAAAGTTTTTAATGAATTTTTTAGCAAGCTAATCGAAGTCACTTCCAGTTGAAAAATGCATTAACTAACGGCACGCCACACGCGGCGTATGCGCAATGTTTGCCACCAGCTAGCGACTGCTTATCATTTGCGGCGAGAGTTGGTTGTACTTCCATTTTGCTGCTATTTACGATTGAAATTCCAGTTTCAATTGCACGGCCTATCGGACAAATCATGACGGAAATTTAATTTCCTTCGAAAATATTGCATATCCTGTGATTCGTTCACTTCATAGAGCTGGGCGCGTGACACGTGCGACGTGACAGCACGCACGCCACGAACGCAATGTGCTGCGATTTATATTTTATTGATATTGCGATTGATATTGATGGCATGCTGCTCAACGTGCTTGTCTCCCAGCTGCAAATAAGTTATGATGCTCTTTTAACCGACTTCAAATTTGTAAAACACTTTCACGCTTAAAGCTATTTCTCCAAGCTGGCAATTAAAGACTGCTGCAATTTCTTTCTGGGCTTTGCTTCAGCCTCATTGTGTGTGTGTGTGTGCTGTGGCAGCTTGTTAACAAAGTGAATTAATTTTTGGCCAGCTTGTCCAGCCAGCGTGTTGTAGGAAGTGTCAACTGTCGTTTACTTATGCCAACAGCAACAGCAACAGCAACAGCAAACAGGAAGTTGGGCCAGTCTTAGGTGTGGCCAATGGCTGTCAGCTGACAGCTTGTGCCGGGGAGCCAAGAAACATGTCACGGTTCGCTGGGCGCGTGTCACACATGGCGTATGCATAATTTAGTACGAATTG
Source organism: Drosophila rubida (assembly GCA_035046165.1). NCBI lineage: Eukaryota > Metazoa > Arthropoda > Insecta > Diptera > Drosophilidae > Drosophila > Drosophila rubida. Next base: position 12,071,890 of record JAWNOF010000014.1, on the reverse strand, counting down.
TTTCAAGAAACTTGAATAATGAAGCAAGCGATTATTGAGTGAGCCCAGCATTGGAGCGTTTAATTTCGACCAAAGCAATCTGCCAAGTCTTTGCATACAAGTAATTAAGTTTCTTCATCGCGCCAAGCGCGCCAAATGCTGGGGTGAAGCGTGAAAGCAGCTAAAATAGCTGAAATATTTTTCCAATTAATTTCACCTGGGCTAGAAGCAATTTATAGCAACATTTGTACAGTGCCGTACTCGCCGTGCAGTTTGCTTGCACATATTTTGCTTGGGTTACTTTGCTGCTTTGGCGTTTTTGCCGCGCGCTTCACTCTGCTTGCTTGGCTCTCGAGTATATCTCGGCTCTTATATCTTATTTCAGGCAATTGCAGCTGGCAACTGAAGCGCTGCAGTTGCAGCTGCAGCAACTCCTTGGCGAATGCCCTGGGTTGTAATTTCAGTTGTAGTTTTCCCTGCTATTTGATTGTTGCTTCGGCTCCCCTGCTCCCGCTCTGCCCCAACCGTTCTCTCATCCGCTCCGACAACTAAGAGCTTCAATTATAGACTCTGACAGACATCGGCGCGGAACGGGAAGTGGCTGGGGAACGGGAAGTGAAAGGAAGTAAAAGGGAATGGGCAACATTTTTGTGCTATTTCAAGCGCGCAATGCGTTTTTAGCTTGGCAAGCTTGCAAGTTGCAACAACGTCTTACAACTGCGTATGTTGCTGCCAGTATGAGTGCCAGCAACTTGGGACTGAAGCGAACGTGTGAGTGTGTGTGTGTGTGTGTGTGTTTGTGTGTGTGCCCTGCAATTGAGCTTAGGTAAATAGTCAGTTGCAGTCGTCGTCGCCTCTCTGATTGCTAATCAATGCCAGCGGGCATCACTTGTTAGCTGCCACTGAAGCCAGCTTGATAGACGGATAGATGGATGGATAGTTGGCTCTGAAATCTTACACTTATTTGTTTAGCCCCCAGAGAAAATAGTGCTGAACCTTTAATGCAACTGATTCGCTATTTGTGCGAATGCAACTGAAATCTCTATCAATAATCAAATGGATTACACACTATTCAGTTGTGTGCGGCAGCTTCAACCGATAATCGATTAATGGAATGCCAGTTAAGCAAATATTAACTCTCATGTAAATTATTCTATTTGCTAGGCAAACTCTCAGCGCACTCAAGTTAGCATTAGCTCTAAAGATAATTAAATAAATTAGACATCGATTTTTACTGTTTAGGCTGTGATCCATTTACGCAGTGGCGCACTTAATCCTTTTGATGAGTGAAAGGGCATTGATTGGACATTGCAACTCTCGCAAATTGGATCTATTTGTGCTTATGAAATGCGTGAATGTGCCTAATGCACTTGGACTGCAGCTGAAAGGCAGACTGAAGCTGGGACTTTGACAAGCTGATGGCAGCGCATTCAGTTAGCTGGGGAAACAAGCACGAATGCGAGGATGAGAATGAGAACCAGGACGAGGACGAGGACGGGGCTCACTACGAGGCGGGCAACCGCAAGGTTGTCGATTGTCGGCTGTCGGTCTGTTTAAATATTTGAAAATCCATTAAGCATATTGACAATGCCGACGTGTGTGTGTGTGTGTGTGTTTGTGTGCGTGTCTGGAGCTCGCGCTGCCCTCGGCACTGGCTATGGCTCGGGATCTGGCTGAGCCCGAGACTCAGCCTTAGTCTCAGTGGCAACAGCAGCCGCCTCGGGGCGAATTTGAATATGGGGTCGCTTTGGGTTTCTTTTGCTGCTCCAGTTGCGTCTGAATGGATCATTAGTGCAGCTAATGGCGCAGTCAATAAATGACGGCTCGCGACCACAACGTCGACCACGCCCACAATCTGAATTTGAATATGAATCGCGTGGGCCACGCAGCTGGCTGGCTGGCTGGCTGGCTGGCTGGCGTGGCAGCGACGAAGTCAGCGACGGAGCCACGCAAACTGAGGAGCCGCCAACGTTTCCTGGGCAGTCGGAAAGGGCGGCGCCAAGGCAAGACATAAAACGGATTTATTAGGTCATTGCTGGAGGCGACTCCGCGTAGTGGGGCTTGTGTATCCTTAGCATGCTTGGCTGCTGCGTAAGCACTTGATAGATAACAAAGCTCCCGCCGCCCCTCGCCGCCATTGTTCGTAATATTTTTTGTGTGCGCCAAATGTGAAACCAACTTGCTGACAATGAAATTGTTATTTGTGAAATTGAAAAGCGAACTCTTTAAGTATTCCCCAAATTAAATTGCCAACCTAATAACTTGTCGAAACCAAGGAAACGCATAATCCTTTCGATTTATTGGTTTGCCAAAAGCGCACTGCGTTGAGAGCAGCAGCTCAAAGAAAGAAAAATACATGGTGTCTGTTTATTATGCTGCAAATTTATAATAAACATGTGGCCAAATTGGTTTTGCTATTTGCATTCCAATTAACTAAAATATATGTGCTCCACTTTGCCTTTTATGAGCAGGCAATGCTATTGAATATTTGAATGGAATTTGAAAAGCTTTTTGCCGACATTAGTGCTGCTTCGCTTGTGCCTGTCAGAGCTTGCAACTTTTTCACTTTTTCACTCTGCCAATTTGCCACAATTTCCCCGAACTATGCCCTCTCCCCCCTCCCATCCCCGCGCTGCGCACACATTTATCGCATATTGTCGCGGAATTGTAAAATGCAGTCGGGCATTTATAAGTAAATAAAATATAAATAAATGTATATGCATTTTATTTCAATTTAAAGTTTATAATGAGTTTTTGTTAATGCCATCACGTGTATAAGTTTCGCATGCACTCACCCCTCCCCCTTGCCCCTTTGCTGCCAGCCCCCTGGTGGGTGGAAACTCGTTTGATGGTCTGGAACTTGGCATTTGTATCGCTTCTGGCAGTTTATTTATTCTGCGCCATTTTTGCGCAGATTTAAGCTGAAATGGAAATTAATTTTCGCAAAACTAAATTCAATTCGCAAATATATGAGCGCGGCTGGGATTTATTGTTATCGCCGCGATTATGTTAGCATCCAAAAATGCGCCCCAAAAATAAATGTGCATTTCGATGTGCCCGAGTTGCGAGTTCCGCTAATTGGATATTACAAAACATCAAAGCAAATGCTTTTTTGTTTTTTTGTTTGCGGAATGGGGCGAGTAGAGCAGTCACCAAAAATTTGAATTTAATTACGGTCATAAAATAAAATTGCAATCGTGGCTAATCTACACGGAATCATTGAAACAATAAATCCACTGCGATGCGAGCCAGAGCCAGCCTTCAAAAATTAATAACAATTTTGCAGTCTGCGCAGAGCGGGAGAAGAGGCGAGCGCTATTGAAACGGCCAACAAAGGACGTCAATGGTGGCAGACAGCAGAAAGTAGCAATAAATGGACAACGAACGAACGGCAGCAACAGCAACAGCAGGAGCGGCTGATGGAAGGTTGCTAGAATGGCCAGCGTCCACTCTTTGTGTGGCCATGACAGCCGTATTGTCCGCTCCGCTCGCTTGTCCGGCGGTTTGCCAGCCAGCTGAACAACTGCTGAACTGCTGAATTTGACGGCGTCGCCACCCGCTGACAGTCATATCGATACAAAACGTTTCACATTACCGCTCGAGACCAGACCAGAGACCAGCGACCAGCGCCTGACATTAATGAGCATTGTGGAAAGTTGCTCCTCAATTTGCTCGTCACTGTGATTCGCATTGTGCTGCCACTCACGCCGCATTATTTGCGCCTTTTGGCAATTTAAATGCTCGACTCTGTGGCTTAATAACGATGCTAGTCGAACAATGCAGCCGGAGCCGGACTGCTTTGCAGCTACTCAAGAGTGAATCGATAGTATTATGTGTGTAGAGCTGACAAGCGATCGGCAATTAAGTTAACTTGCGAACTGATTGCAATACACTTTTATTGCTGCTGCTGCTGTGCCAGGCCATATGCAGCATACGCCGTGTTGGCCGGCAATAGCGCCAATTAAAAGTGCAATTATTTGTATAAGAAATAAATGCAAACCCAAAAGCGAAAACAATGTATGAATAAACATAAAGCTGAATGCAATACACGTTTATGTGCGGCAGGCAATTGCATTGTATTGATTGCAGTCATTGTTGTTAAATTAAATGTGTATAATGCTGCGAGGCGTGAAATTAATTGCACATTCGCCATATTAAATATCATAAATATAAATAACGTTTGGCAAATTATTCAGCCCTCGCAATTAATCACCAAATAATTTGGTAATTTTAATTTACTGTTTCGAGTAATGTAAACAGTTCATTGAGCACACACACACACACACACACACTCTGACAGTTGCATAAGCCGTTTTGTGTGTGCACCGTTAATTAAGATTTAATGCCCGCCGAAGCTCCACTCGACCACGCCCCCTCGTTCAGCTGCTGCAGGCCCTTGAGCCGACCCCGCCCCCAAGCAAGTATGAGTGTGTGCGTGTGTTTGCGACTGTGAGTACGTAATTAGGCGACAATAAGCATTTAATACACATTTTGTGGAACACACAAAACTCCAGGCCAACGTTGGGGATGGGGGCGAAGCGAGGCACATTCGCATGATTCCAATTAGTTTTGGTTCTGTTTACGCTCCGCTTTAATGCCGCGCCCGTTAAGTGCACAGGCATCGCATCAGCAGCAGCATCAGCATTGGCAACGGCATCATGGCAATTGAGCATTTCGGCCAATTGCAATTTGTTAGCTAATTTAAGGCCAACAACCGCCGCACTGTGCTCCCATCCCAAATAAACACACTGTACTACTGCCATATAAACACAGATGTATGTATGGATGGGTCGTCGTCTATATGGCGCAAGCTGCAATTAAAAATTATCTGCGAAATGCCATCGCCCATAAAATACACTGACAAATCCAATTCGCAGCTGCCACAGTTCGATTCATGCATCTATACTCGTACACAGCAGGACACAGCAGGAAGGCCAAATGTGTTATCCCTGCGCAAACCACAAAAAATGCTGGTCAACCGTTTTTAAATGAATTCACAAAACTGTGGATTGCTTAAAGTCGGTCACGTAAATAAGTGCAGTGGCTTTTACTAGTTAATCATGCCAACTACTTTAAGCTCTTCATTTTTCATTTCACAAAATAACTTAAAATATAAATCAAAGCCGCTATCTATTGAAATTCTATATATTTGAACTGCTGTTTTTTGAACTTCCGCCTTTATTGCTGACTGAATCGAAATGTCGCAGTCTATATTAGGCACGCAGTCATTTCATTGCGATACCTTAAGTAGAGAAGCTGCTCTCGGGATTAGTGGAAAGCTGCTTGAATGCCACCAAATAGATTTGTACACTCAAGTGTAGTCGAAGCTGAGTATTGAGCAGCTCATCGCTTTGCTTGAAGTAATCTCTCGCAGTGTAATTAATTTGCTCATAATTTGTGCCACGAAATGTAGCTCCACAAACTTGCATCAGATTAGTAATTGCGTAGGCGGCTCACACACCCACTACACACACTACGCACACACACACTCGAGCGGCCATAAATCCGCGCATAAATACAAATTACAGCGAGACAAAGCGAGTTAAATACACACAAAGCGCAAACACACAACACACATCACACACTATAGAATCACATATAGTGTATGCTTTGAGGGCAATATCAATTTACTTAGCGACAGCGTCACAGTCAAAGGTTAAATAAAAGTACATGCATAATGAAACTGTGTTTGAATGACCTTTCGGGCCTCGCCCCGACCCCCGACCCCCACTCGAGGTCCACTCATTACTTATGTTTTATGACATGGGCGGCTTAGTTTATGGCATTGGCATTTCGATGCGAAAGCCATTTAAGACCAGAGCCACAGTTCTAATCACTGCGCCTAACGAACTTTCCGCTCATCCGCTTTCGCTTCGTCCTTCATCCGTTTCTGTCATTCTTTTGGCTTGTTGCAGACAATCATACGCGAGATGAATCGACTGGGCATGATGGTGGACTTGTCGCACGTCTCCAAAGGCACCATGCGCGATGCTCTTGAGGTGAGCGAGGCGCCCGTCATCTTCTCCCACTCCTCCGCCTACGAGCTGTGCAATACGAGTCGCAATGTGCAGGACGACATCCTGCAGTCGCTGGCCAAAAATGGTGGCCTCGTCATGGTCAACTTCTACTCGAAGTTCTTGTCGTGCAGCGACAACTCAACTGTGCAGGATGCAGTCGGTAAGTACCAGCAGCATATTAATTATTGTTTACACTTCCATAAATTAGCAGTGAATCAATAAATTGCATAGTTTTTGCTGCAGTTTCTAGCACAAAAGCCAAACGAGTGGAAGTCTTTTGCATTCGCTCGTCACATCGAAATCAATCAACGCCACTGATTTGCTGCGGTCTTTGTGGCACCACTGAAACACCACATTTTCACCACCAGCTGCCTGGCTGCCTGGCTGACTGACTGACTGACAGACTGGCCATTGTTTCAGCTAGTTCATTATTGCCTCTCAGCTTTTCTTTTCCTCCCATTGCTTTTGACGGCCCATCAAAATGACGGACGTAATCACTTCCTGTTTCGCTGGTTTTCACACAATTCACTTTCTTATACCCTGGCTGAAGGCAGCTCCAATGCGTCAGTAATTCTGAGCGACGTTTTATATTGAAATTAACTATTTATCTAACATATTTGCAAAAGGTTCATTTTAGGCATTACCTTTAAATTATCTGCTTTATTCAACTTATAGAAAAGGAAGACACATATTACTAACTTATAAGTGATGAAACATTGATCATTTTAGAATCTGTGAAACACAACTTCTGCTTGTTCTTCGATGTTTTTACTGTAAATTAAAATATTAATAGAATGTTATTAAAATTGTCTATGGAATATTTACAATAGGGTATTTAAGCATCGACCCAGTTTTGCTTCTATTAGGTTGAATATTTTTTTGGAGCATTTTATTGTGCATTTGTCTAATGCCACGTGATTTGACGTCTACTCTCTTTTTGTGCTCTCTTTTCATGCTACTGTCGCTGCCTGGACACATTTCAAATTTGCGAAATTTTAATAACGTCGGCTTATGGCGATGACGACAACAACAACAACCGAAACCACATTGCGCTCACTTAACAATGGCCCTTAATGAACTTGACAACAACAACGACGACGACGACGACGGCGATGGCGATTGCGATGGTGATGTTGAACCCTGCCATTCGATATCCTGCTGACCAACAACAAATGCAAACGACATTCACACACACACACACATACACACACACGCTCACGGAATACACACGTACATGCATACACAGCGCATATTAATCACATTAAGCGAGTCGCTGGCATCGATCACGTTGGCCTCGGCGCCGGCTACGACGGCATTAATTAGTAAGTAAAAGTCATTTATTTCACTTAAATGCGCATTTTCCTCGGCCACAAGGGCTCAACGGTTTACAGCCTCCGCCCACTGTCACTGCCACGCCCCCTGGAAGAGAATAACTCGAGTTAACTGCCCGCCCATTCCCGCCTCCCCCTTGTCTCTCTCTCTCTCTCTCGCTCACTCGCTCTCTGCTGCTGCCTCTGTCCAGGTGGTTTTTAAGTTATTAATTGATTCTATTTAAGTACTGCAGCTTAACATTGGCATATTGCGGGAGGCGATTCATATTGCGGCTCGTTATGGCCATTGATTCGGAAAGGCACAAGCGGGGCTGGCAAGTGGCAAGTTGGGGAGCCATCATCATTATACTGCCATGTGCCCAAGGCTGATGAGTGCTCTAGCCACCGAGTTTTGCTACTGAAACTTCTAGTTGTCGTCGCAATCTTAAGACAGTTTTTGAGCATAATTAATTAATTATTAAAGCAGCCAGCAACATTCTTAATTAAATACTTTAATTGCTCAGCAAGTGAAGCTACAATGAAGGTTTATAAATTTGAATTTGCCCTTAAATTATAGTTCGACATCTGCTGATTCTCATCACCCAGTTTGAGCCTGCGACATTATTCAAGTGTTTTGCTTAGCCTTTCGTTTCAATGCTCGTCGTTTAGAAGGCCCAAGATAAACAAACAAACCTGCAGACTCAAAGCTACAGTTAGAGCAAACTTCAGTTCGGTCTGGATGTTCGGCTGCAAAACTCCAAAGGCAGGGGACAGCTGTCCTGTTGTGCTGTTGTGCTGCTGCCCTTTAACCCCGTTTGTTGTGTGTTTTTCAATTAAATATTTTTACTACATGCCACATTTATGCATGTAGCAGCAACAAGCCGCACTTTGTGCTGTTATTCTCACTACAACTCGTCGTACACATGCATATGAGCATTTTCAACAGCAATTTTCATGTAAATCAATTTTCCAACGAAACCAACTTCATTTTGTTCGCTAGCCTCGCGCTGTACGGCAATAAAAAATACACACACACACACACAAACATCTAACCAAAATTGAGCTTATGAATATTTATGGGCCACTTTTCAGCACACCCAGTGAGAGAGAGGGAGAGGGAGAGGGGCAGAGACCTGGTGACACGACACAACACAATAAATAATCTAAAATTCTATGAAATTACAAAATTCCAAATGGTGTTTTTCCGCTTCTTCTGCTCAATTTTCGACATTGACTGACATTCAGTGCGTTAAACAAGCGACAATTGCAATTCCAGCTGCGGCTGCCACTGTTGTTGTTATTGCTGCAGTTGTTATTGGTGCTGCACTCGCATCCAGTGCATTCCCTGCTCGGCCAGTGCGTCGCACATTAAACATATTTTTTAATCATGGCGCACCACACGAGTGTTTGTGCTCACTTTGCTGGTTTGCTGGTGATTACCTTAACTCAAACAACAGACTGAAATTGATGCTATTTAACTACTTCAGTCGGACAATTTGCCCACGGTGAATTCCATCGAAATGCCACTAAAACACTCTTCATATCCCTCCGGCAGCTGCAGAGCCAACATTTAAACAATTTATTAGGTTCGGCAGTCGATGGAGCGCATTCAATGTTCAACACTCAAAGCCAACTATTTCAATCGTGTTGTTAATTTGCCTTTAATGTGTGATTATTTGTTTTACAATTTCTGAATGCTGAAATGGTGAATGCAAAGTGAATTTAAAGTGCCGGCCACAGCCACAAATGATTAATATTAATTTGCGCATAACAATGCAGAAATGCCATTTGCTAAATACTGAAATATGTATGAGTATGTACTTGTACGTATATAGGCCAGACCGCAAAAGGAATCCCAACTAATATAACAACGTCAACGACTACAACAGTAGCAACAACAAGCACAACGAGCACAAAGCAGCAGCACAAGAATGACCAGAAATTACAAAGGAAAGGCAAATGACATGAATTGTTTTTGTTATGGCTTTTTCAAGCATACTTCAAATATATTTGATACCAATAAAATGCCCCTAAACAGGGTGTCGCAGAGGGCAGTGAAGGGAAATGAAGTAACAACTGTTTGCTCAATTAATGAAATACGCTTTGGCCGCAAACAAAGTTCTTACTTCAGCCAAGCTAGTTGCATGGGGCACTGAGACACCCTGTAATTTTCAATTCACATACTACGCGTATTACGTAATATTTCCATGTCATTTAAAACCTAAATGCTGCAGCATACATAAAAGTAAATTATTATTTATTTGTACTTCCTTTCAAACGGGGCCAGCAATATTAATTTATTATTTATTTGCCATTGTTTTGCCTGTTGTTTATTTATTTGCGTATTTTGTGGTTGTGACTTACATAAATTCCTTGCCTGCTGCTTTATTATCCACACAGAGCACATTTCAGATTTGGACTTGGGCTTCGCTCTGCGATTTCCTTTTTAAATTGCCATGAACACATTTTCTTGAGCCCACAGCCCGATTGGTCAATGAATATTACGCATACGTAACTCAATTAGATAGACATCAAAATCAATAACAATGATTTTTCACTTCCCACTTTCAGCACACCCAAAGGCCTGGAGGACGTGTCATCGTATCCAACACTGTTCGCCGAGCTCCTTGGGGGCGGCTGGACCATCGATGAGCTGACCAAACTGGCAGGAGGAAACTTTCTGCGTGTCATGCAGCAGGTGGAGAAGATACGGGATGACAAGAAGGCTGCCGGGATCAAACCCTATGAAGATCATCCCAACTTCCGCACTGACGATCCGTATAATTGTACTTCCAGCTAATTAAATCTAAGCGCTATCTTTAGAGAGGTTGTTCAATAGGTCAAGCGGTTTAGACGCTTCTTGCGTTGCTGGCCTAAAATGCAACGAAAACAATTTGGTGCATATTGAAAAGAAAAACAAAAGAGAAGGAAATGAAATTTAAATGAAAAGAATTAATGAATATTTGATATTTAAATTAATTACATAGTTAAATAAGTGGCCTAGCTATGGTTTGTATAAGCTTTAAGTATATAGTACTAATATAACTACTCCTAAGTCTTCGGCTAAATTCCTTTTCGGTTCCACGGACAATTTTCGAATTTGGTTTTGGTTTTTGTGACAATCTACAGACTGCCAAGAAATGCACCCACTTACCGCAAATGTATAACAATTATTTCAAAATCAAACGGTTTTTCTCTCCTACCTACAACTAAACTCCCATATGAAATTCTGACTTCAAACTGGACCAACGCAGAAATACAGAAAAGAAGCTAAGAATAAGATGAAGCAAGCAGACTCGTATTTGCATTTCCGTTTCCCAATTGTGAATTTAATTTCATTGTTTTTATATGAGAACTACATATCAATCAAGCATGTAATAAAAATATGAGGATAATTCATTTTCTTAGATTAATGTTAAATGCAAATAATATTTGAAAAGTGGGAAAGCATACACTTACATTAAATACTACTATAAATTATAAAATAAATATACATATATGAAATATTTAGACAATTATTGCAAAATATTGGGCATTGATTAAATGTTAATTAAACATAATTAGTTAAATTTTTCTAAACAGTTGCGAGCAGTTTCGTGTAAAGATGCATAAATGCATAAATACTGAGGGGAAGTAAATAGCGTAAAAGACACTAAATTAGTTTGTAAGCAAAGTGGGCGTGGCACAGGCTTCAAGTGCATGCCACCTACTATATACATACATATATACCTAGTATAGAGCTGTACATAGGTTGGGTTGGACATTTTCTCTAGCATAAGTATGTCAAATGTGCGTATTCTCTAGATATTTACTGTTACGACAAGCAGCACAAACAAATTCTCCCTGCATTTCCGTAGCCTACGCCCCCTCTCTACAAAACTATGCAAAACAATAATTAACAACCACTCTGTCAGTATCTCTGTACCTTCTAAACCTATGAAAATACATACAAATAAACATCTAGTCAAATGTGCGTAGTCTTAAGTAAATAAATTCAATAATTGTACATTTTCTACGCAAGTGAAAAGAAACTATTGTTACAATTTTTTTATGGCGTATTTTATACGAATTTTTGTATGTGTACATAGCGTTTTTACCTACACCGTTTTGCTATAATTTATAAACCTATAGTTTTCTAGCAACAATTAAATGAAATATGTATGAATATTACAATTATAACTACATTGTACTTAAACTAGTAAGTTGTTAGTCAAGCGTTAGTTCTTAGGCTAAACGTTTGCCTCTAAGGCGATCCATAAAATATCTGTAAAGTTTATACATGCATATACATCCAAACATATATAGGAACTTGATTCAAATTACGAACCCCTACACACACACATACACACACGCCCACACATATACACCAAGCCCACAAGCATATGTAAAATGAAACTTAAATTTAAATTTTCAACCATACTGTGTCATACGTTGTGCACGATGGCTTTCCGTGTGCGAGACTGCGCATACATGAGGAACACGCATGAAAAGCATATGTATGTAAATCCAAATTGTAGTTAAATCTTGAAAATGGTAAAATGTTTAGCGAATAAATTTCAATAAAACGACAAACAGATTGCAGTATAATAAACAAATTGACAAAACGATTTTCATTTCAATTTAAGCTGGTTCGCGTCATGGCACAATACCAAGTCGTAGAATATAAGAGGAATATAAGACGGGTTTCTAACTTGACTAAATGTGAAGACAATTATTTGCTAATAGACACTGGCAAAGAACTGCAGTTGTTAAACAACGGAATACATTTTTGTAGGCGCAGAAAGGGGCGTGGTCAAACTCCAAAACAAATTCGAACTGCAAAGGAGCAATACGACTATTTAAAATTTTTTGAGATATGGTTACAAAAATAGGCCAGAAGTAAATTCACATTTAATGTGTTATTTGCATGGGAAAAAATGACCGCATTGCAGAAACTGTGTCACAAAACCTCTATAGGGGACGTGGTGTCGGCCACAAAAATGCACACTCACTATCAAGTTTTGCTTTACCATGATCATGTCATCCGTAGATTTCTGGGCATAAACACACTCCCTCATCCCCCTCCCCCATCTCCCTCACCACGCTGCCTGGAGGTTCCCCCCCCCCCCCTCACCTAATAAGCTGTCTGCGGGGAGAAATTGCAAATAAGCAGGCTGCGCAGCTCAGAGTGAAAAGCGGAGAGCTGTTGTGGAACCTGTCTCCCAGTCACGGAGCACGCTCTGGAACGATACAGTTAAATGTGTATGGGCGCTCAGAGACGAGAGCACTGCAAAGAGCAGCAGTAGAAGCCAATTCATGTTGGCAATGCAGTACACTACAATCATCGAGGCAATTTAGTTGCTTCCGCGCTTTGCTGTAGAACAGCTGCACTGTACGGGAGTGTGTTTGACTATTCGTTGTGGCCATTGCATGGATTTGAATTGGACTCAAACGATTTTTTTGAATTGTTGTTCGACTAATTAAGTGACAACTGACAAAGTGCCTGGTAGCCTAAGCGAGAAAAATTGTCCTGCGGCTAGTTGAACTCAAATTCAAATAAAACCGACAATGTAAGCGGCTGAAGTACCAGGCATACAGCAGTTGACGACAAGTTACTTGGGATCCACACTGAATACTTTGTGCTTGTGCATGTCTGCTAAAGTGCTGGAGAGCCCATGTGGATCCTGTGAGCGACTACAGTTAATCTAATTACACAGCTATTTCAAATAACGGAAAGCTGAGAAGCTGAGAGAAGCGAGCAAATCAATGTGAAGAGCAGAGCACTAGCTGTTCTCAAGACAGTTGGTAATAAGTAACAACACGTGCTCGACGACACTCTTGCCTTCAGATCTCATTCAGATCTACAACAACGACGTAATAAAAGAGGTTTGTAATGTAAGTTAACATAAAATAAGTACAAGACAACAGAGGTGTGTTTACTCGCTAACAGGCATGCTCCACACATAACAGAAATGCTCCTCAACGATACATAGAAACACAGCAATGCTTTGACTGAGAATGTGACGTCACAGCTTCCTGTAATAAATACACATAAATACATGAAAGTGAGCAATTTTTTAACAAATCAATAGGACAATATTGAATTCGAATTTTTAAGAGCATGCCAACTATTATTTAATTTTCGGATACATCAAAATATTTGCAAACGAGAGAATTTAACAGAACAATAGCAGCAGCAAGTGCGAGAGCGAAAAATGCCGATAAGCATGTGACGCAACCTTCTTTTATTATCAGTTCCAAGTCACACTTTTGTTTACATTTTTTTTTTGTTTTTCTGGCATGGCGTCAGAGAAAGCGGCGCCACAATTATTGGCGCTGCAACCACAGACTAATCCTCAATTGGATGAACATAGCGATAACGTTATCCAACGATGCGCCGCCAAAGAACTGAGCTACAACGAATTCTACTGGCGTTTCATGCACGCCAACTGGCCGGTCGTCATAACAGATGTGTCCAACAATTGGGAGTGTCGCAACTGGGCAACGCAACTGGACAACGAAAACGCCAACAACAACATTAATAGTGCTAACAAAACTGGCCAAGCTCAGATTAACTTCGACTACCTCAGGAGCCGCATCGGCAACTTTGCTGTGCCTGTTGCCGACTGCAATGCAACATATTTCGACAGTCATGCCAAACTGGAGCTGAAGTTCCATGACTATCTGGAGCGTTGGCAACGCAGCGTGACAGATGAGGAGGCCAACTGCAATGTGGTCGCCAAGGACAACCTCTACCTCAAGGACTGGCACCTGGCTGCCCAGCTACCCACGTATGAGTTCTATCAAGTGCCCCAGTACTTTGCCTCCGACTGGCTGAACGAGCAGCTGATAGCCGAGAAGCGGGACGACTATCGCTTTGTCTACATGGGACCGAAGGGATCCTGGTAAGTAACTGATAACTACTACTGAACTGTTTTCTAATTCTGCTATGTGCTTTGCAGGACATCCTTTCACGCGGATGTGTTTGGCTCCTTCAGCTGGTCCACGAACATTGTGGGCCACAAGAAGTGGCTGATGCTGCCACCCGGCGAAGAGCTGAAGCTGGCAGACAAACTGGGAAATTTGCCGTTTAGCATAGATGAGGCGCAGCTGACGGAGCACCAAGTGCGTTACTTTACCATCCATCAGACGGCCAATGAGGCGGTGTTTGTACCCAGCGGCTGGTTTCATCAGGTGTGGAATGTTACGGACACCATCTCAGTGAATCACAACTGGTTCAACGCCTGCAACGTGTCCACGGTGTGGCGCAACCTGCTGAGCAACTGGCAGGCTGTACGCAAAGAGATTGCCGATTGCCAGCAGATGGACAACTTCGATGCACACTGCCAGACCATGTTGCGCGCCAGTTTTGGCATCAACTACCTCGACTTTGTACAGCTTTTGGAATTCATAGCCGCCCGCCGATTAGCTGCACTCAAGGACCAAACAACGAGCACCACCAGCTTTTTACTTTTCGATAGATATCAAATGAACGATCATCATCTGCAAACCGATCTCGATTGCATACGTCGGCTGCTCGGCGACATGCTGCAGGAGCCGAGTGTCCTTCAGTGTCCTGCCCAACTGCACGGGCGTTGCGAACACCTCAAGCAGCAATTGCAGCTGCAGTCCTAGTCATACAATAGCATATATGCAAGAAGTGGCATATTTTTATACCAAAGTTGTATTCATATACAATAGTTGTAGAATTTTACTATGTACAGACACGAGTATGTATTTATTGATGAACAACGTATTTATAATGTATACATAGCTAAAATCGAACACATTGACTAATATTGGTCTACTCCCCGTCAGGCCAGGTAAATTTGCCGACAAAAGGTTGCGTGTGCTGCCAATAGCACTGATCGATTACCTTGAAGCCGAGCTTCTCAAACATGGAACACGATGGTGTATTTTGTGGATTGACGAGCGCCATGACATCCTGACCCATGCAGCCTATGCGACGCGTTATCTCCTGGGTGATCAAGCTGCCAAAGCCTCGTCGCTTATGCGAACTACTCACCTGCAGTGCACCTAGATAGCCACCTTGCAGTCTGCATAAAGTGAAAGTTGAATATAAAGCTGCTTAACTGTCGTTACTTGATCAGCTCACCTGATGCACCAGGCAACCAGCTGCTTGGTGTCCGATGCATAGAGGCCAACACTTGGACACAGCCTGATCTGACGTTGCACAAAGTAGAGGGAGCCCACATGATGGTTTGGCCATTCATCATTCACCAATTCCGCATCACTTTCGCTCAACGTGTCGAGATAAAAACCCTCTGGTGCTCTAGATGATATCAGTTTAGATACGTGATCCAGTTTTTAGAGGCGTGGAACTTACTCTACTCGCAGCTGGCTCGCTTGCTCGGCTGGCATATGATACAGATTTGTCACATCCCTGTATTGCAACTCCAGTCGATTCTTTTCGATCACGCTGTCGAGTGCCGCAATGTGTCGGGCGGGGATCGAGCTGCACTTGAGGCCTGTTGACCAATCGAGCAAGCTTAGAGCTGCCTCAACAAGTCCAATCGAGTTATTTAAACAGCCAACAAACAGCTGATAACGATCCTAGTATTACAATTAGATGTTTAATTTATTATTTATTACATTAGATTATAATTGTATTATACTAACCACAATCAGAAAGAGCGCCTCGTCTTTGGCGCTTTGATCGCTGAGCGTGTAGGCTTTTAAGTTTTTGATCTGCGGATCTTTCTTTAAAAAGCCAATAAAATTAGCTAGGCAGTAGTACTCTGCGCAGTATTTGGGCCAATATTGCGTGTAATGCTTTTGGAAACTCTCCATTATCTCGCAATTAATCGGTTCCAATTGCTGCGGCATGTTGTTAGTGAACTTGTACACATTCGATGACTGGTTGAACTGAGTCAACGTGGGGTAAATTTTTATGCTACCATCAGGCAATCCATTAACACTCAGTAATCTGAGATACAGAGAGCGAGAGAGAGACAAACCCGAATCATAGTAGCGAAATACCCTATGAACAGAATTATGTATATGCATATTTCCTAAACAATGATATTGTGCTCAATAATTTGTATTCATAATAGTCTCGTAACTTGTTTTTAAAACAAAAACATATTTTATGTTTATTGATTAATACAAATTTACATACATTATCGATCTCAATTTCAGAAATTCGGTAGTCACACGTTGTTTGCAGTAATGGGTATGACTAGCTGAGAGACCGAGAGAGAGAGAGAGATTAAAACAACCACTTGATTGCTCTCCCAGTTGCCACAAATTGTTATCTGAGTAATCAATGTGCTCTTTAACGTATTTCAAATATACATACATATTAGTTTGCTCTTCTAATTAATATATATATATAATTTATATCATATCAGAACTGCTTGAAGACTTAGAAATAATATATTTGTAAAAGTTATTTATACTTGTTAAAATATTCAGTGATTCGCGGTTTAAATATGCGTTTAATTTGTTTATGTCTTCTAATTCATTATTAATTGGCACTTATGTCAATATAAATACCCGCTCCTGCAATATTATATTTTATCAAAATTGTAGACAATTTAAATCAAATTCACATAAAAGATCAGTTTAAATTAATTAACTTAAATATATAAGTTAAATTAATATGAGATTATTATTTAAACAACAAATATGTTTTTTAAATTTGTCAGTTGAATTTAATTTTTTTAATAAACCATTTAAAAAAGTAAAAAGAAAAGAAAGATTTTTTATTCGGTCACTTATCATCAATGCCGTTCGAATGATGAAAAGTAAGTATAAGAGTAAGTATTCAATTTAAATTGTAACGAACATTTACTCGCCCACACAAACCACCAAACGCAACGGCCGACCATGGCTGCCAGCAAAAATCTGAAAATTTGGATTTTCTACCAGGCGAACAGAAGCTAGCAGCAAGTCGCCATACAAGAATTACTTGCTAAATTGCGCAATCATGTAAACAGAGAGGATCTCCCGCTCCCATACACACAGATCAGCTGATGCGTGCTCTGAGCGAGTATAACTGTTTTTTTCCAGTGAGTATTATTTCCGCTCTTAGGATCCACACTGACCTGCGCTCCCTGTTTTTCTCTCTGCAGTTCTGCAGATCCACCTGCTACTCGCTTCTGTTCGCCTGGTACTTCAGAGCTCCCAGCCAGCCGATTTTGTGGATATTTGGCGACATGCCGCGGGAGCCAGCCATGCAAGTTTACGTTGCATATCAAATAGGCGCCGATTAATTATATTATTATTGTGAACCTTGCTTCAAAAATAGTATACTTTTTGGCAGTTTTTGTTTTCATATGTATTTATTTAATTGTTGCTATCAAATTATAAGTAATATATATTATACAATACAAGTTTTACAATTTGTTTAACAATTTACAATTTTATCAAATGCCGTTTTTTTCTTAAGTCATATAAAATAATACTAGTTGGTAAGTAAAGTAAATATTTAAATGTTGAAATAAATGTTAATTTGATCTTGCCATGATCTTCCAGCAGGTTAATAGAAGTGGGCACGTTACAAATTGCCAATATTTGGTACTAGTCTATTATGTTTACTACTTTTCCCTTCACAACCGATTTGTTTAAAATTTCCTGGCGGGTACCCGTTAAGGCACAAATATAATTTGAATTTGCCCAATTTAAGAACCAACAATATTATAGGCCGTCTGGCCATGTAAATTCTCCATGTGTAGGAGAAACGTATCGCCAGTAGCATTGATCAATCACACGGAAACCCAACTTTATGAATATGCTGCTTGAGGGTAGATTTTCCGGATCCACCTCGGTTGTAACATCATAGCCCAACGCAGCGATCTGTTGAGAAAGAGCCTTCACGACGATGGTTCCAAATCCCCGCCGTTTATATGCGCTATCCACTTGTAAGACCGCTAGCAACCCGTCTAGTGTCCTAAGAAAAACAAAAATACATATATATTAATTAATTAGTTAGGATTTTGCCTAATCTCAATGCTTACCTGATGCACCAGGCGACCAGCTTATTAGATTGCAAATCGTATAATCCCATGCTGGGACACAAACGAATCTGCCGCTGGATGAGGTACAATGAACCCGGGTGATTGTAGGGCCACTCTTCGTCTATGAGCTGAGCATCTGCCTCAACTAAAGGCCTCAACTCGAAGCCTTCTGGGCAGCTGTACAGACACACATTAAAAATAATAAATATCAAGGATTGGGCTACTTACTTGACACTCAGTTCCTTTGCTTGTTTCGCTGGCAGGATGTATAGATTAGATTTAAATTCAAAGCTGATCGGCAGCTCCTTTGCTTGGAAAACCTTCGAGATGGTAGCCAAGTAACGTGCAAGAACTGTGCTGCATTGAAAGCCACGTGACCAGTCCAACTGATGCAAGGCCTGTTCCAACAATTCAAACGAATCGCCCAGACAGCCGACAAACAGCGATCCTATTAAAAGCTTATTTAGTATGCGACAAGTAAACAAACATTTGAGACATACCACAATTAAAAAAACTCCGCACTCTTTGGCGCATACATCCGACAGGGTGTATACATTGAGATGCTTTATGTCTGGATCTGTCTTCATAAATTCGATGACAGTGCTTAGCACATGATATTCCTGACAATATTTAGGCCACTCTTGTCTATAGAGTACCTGCAATTTGTGCAGACCCTGCATGCTAATGGATTGAAGCTGCGCCATACTTGCTGTACACCGTTGCTAGAACAATTTAAACCAACTTGTGCAATTCGTGTTGGCTTTATATAGTGACGATATATAATAAGAGTAGTCGCGAAAACTTATCTCTATAGCGTGGATTTTGGAAGATTTTCTATTTGCATTGCTGAGCTCTTAGAGATTAGATGGCCAATTAATGGGGCTTTCCTTTTCTGGCAAACACATGCTCCAGTAGTAGTGCTCTCCCTCTACGAGCCTAAAGCCCAATCTATCAAAAACTTTACAAGCGGCTGTGTTATTCATATTGACTAAAGCAGTCACATCGTGATTCAGCTCAGTGGCAATACGTCTGGTAATAGCAGCGGCAACGACAACGCCAAGTCCTCGACGTTGGTGCGTTTGCAGGACCTCGAGGGCGCCCAGGAAACCACTCTGCAGCCTGCAAGTAAATGTTCAAATTAGCTACAAATCTGCATATCACAGTAATTTACTTTACCTCAAGCACCAGGCACATAGAGATCCTGTTGAACGCTCAAAGAGCCCCACGTTCGTATTGTTCTCGATCAGCATTTGGATGAGCTTTAGCGAACCCGTGTGACGTGCCGACCACAGATCATTGATCAGCTCGGCGTGCTCCAGCTGCACATCGGCCAGGTAATATTCCGACGGACAGGTGACCTGCAAGTCCTTAGCCTGACTGCTAGACATATGATACATGATCGTATTCATCTCGCGATCCAGGTACAGTTGACGTTCAGCTGTCAGTTGCTTGTAAATGGCATGATGGGTTTCATGAATCGCACTTACTTTATAGGCGCTTGACCAGTCTAACAGCTGCAGTGCGGTCTGCAGTTCAGGCGTCTTTTGTCTACTCAAGTTACAAAAGAATAGTTGATAGCGGTGCTGTGAATAAAATTGATATTACAATTGGGAATTCGATTTTAAATGTTAGGCAGGCTAACCACCAAGATGAAGAGGCCATCGGTGCACCAGTCCCCATTTAGTGTGTAGAACTTGAGGTACTTCAACGTCGGGTCCTTGGCTAGCCAACGCAGATAGTTATCCAGCCAAAAGAAGCCCACGCAATGTTTTGGCCAATCTTTTAGATACAAGGTTTGCAATTTCCTCAAGTCTGCGACGTCAGCTAACGTTGTCAGTTGTTTCTCCATGGTAACAGTAATTATGAATGAAAGTTAACGCGTTATCAGCAATGCTGGATGACATCACAAAATTCGAGCTTCTTTAAGAATCGGCTGGTAGCCGCTTATCTTTTATAAGCACAGCAACAGATGATCAGCTGTCTTTAGCAGCGGGCAGTTTCAAAATATAGCGCATTACAGCTGTTCAATATACGACACTTGGCACAGAAGGCGTGATGCTTGAATTAATTTAGTCCGAACTTAAATTCTTTTAGTAGATTCGTAGATAGATATTTTACTGCAGGTAAATAATGCAAATTCATTAAAATTTGCTTGTTATAGAATAAATTACACTTTTTAGTTGAATTCCACTTTGGAAAAAAAAGCTTTGGCTGAGTTGTGGTGTGACCGCAAGCGAAATACCTAAAAAAGGACTATCAATATACCGAAACTGTGAAATATCGATATATACCACTTGGCATTTTTGCGCAACATGAAGTTGGCTGCGCCAAGCAAGCTGCGTGCACTTTCCAAATATACACGCCAGATGGCGCCAGCGAGCATTCGAAATAAATAACATTGATTTTCTTGTTATTTTTTAGTAAATTTTAAAAAACTTGTAACTTTTTATTGAACAGTGGACGCTTGTTGTCGTTTGGTCGCTTTGTATATATACAAAAAATACCAATGCTTAACTTAATACGCACATAGAATGATATACAGTGGCCAATCTTCTGTTTGTTTTTGTACAATTCGATTTACACATTAACATTTAACATACAAATTAAAATTAAAAAATACGAAATATATATTTACAGCTAGACAAAAATATAATATATAAGGTCTGCAAATAGTTTGTGTGTTGTTGCCGTTGCTCTCCCTCTCTCTCTCTCTCTCTTTCTCTCTCTATCGGTTGTACCATACGAGTATAGGAAATTTTCATTCAGGGTCAGGGTTGGGGTGTTCTGCACTTGCGCTGGCCGCCTTTAGGATGTAGGCGAGTCTCTGCCTGTGGCTGGTAGTGTGGCATTGGAATCCTTGTCCACCTGCTCGGGCTGCTCTGGCTCCTCGTCGTCCCCCAGGTCGTCCTCGGGCGCCTCCTGCTTCAGCTGGATGGGCGGCAGCTCATCGCCGCTGTCGTCGCCCGTCTTGACGCGCTCCGCCTGCAGGCGGCGCAGCTCTTGGGCCAGCGTCTCCGAGGACTCGGACTGCGTGGGCGTGTGCGAGGAAGTGGGCGTGTGCGAGGCGGAGCAACTGGAGGACGCAGAGCTGCGCGACGTCGCCAATGGCAGTGACTGTTGCTGCTGCTGCTGCTGCAGTTGTTGCTGCTGCTGTTGTTGCTGCTGCTGCTGCTGTTGCTGCTGCTGCGTCACCTTGCCCATGAAGGTGCGTATCTCCTCGAAGTAGGACTCCTCGCTGGGATTCTCGCAGAAGCGTCGAATGCAGTGCATGCGCTCGCTGACGCCGCTCAGGGCGCTCAGCGACACCGCGTCCGACTCGTGCTTCTTCAGGTGGCGGTCGAGGTTCGTCTGCTGGCCGAAGCAGCGCTCGCAGATCTCGCACTTGAACGGCCGCTCCTTGTTGTGTATGTTGCGCACGTGCCGCTGCAGGTTCGACGAGATGCTGAAGGAACGTTCGCAGTACTTGCACTTGTACGGCTGCTCGCCCGTGTGCGTGCGCAGGTGGCGCGTGAGGTTGGCGGAGCGCGGGAACACCTTGCCGCAGAACTTGCACGTGTACCTGTCCTTGTTGCGCTGCTGCTGCTGCTGCTGCGCGGGCAGCGACTGTGCTTGCGCCTGCGACTGCGACTGCGCTTGCTGACGCTGCTTTGCCTTGCGCGTGTGCTGGCGCGAGTGGAACTCCTGCAGCTGCGGGTGCGGATGCGGGTGCGGGAGCGGGAGCGGGTGCGGCGTGGGCGCGGGCACAATGGGCGTGGCGGGCGTGGGCAGCTCCAGCTTGAGGTGCTGCTGCGGCTCCAGCTTCAGCGGCTGCTCGCTGGGCGGCCAGCTGAGCTCGCTCTTCTTGAGCGGGTGGCGGAACGCAAAGTCGGGCGTGGCGGCGCCGGCACCGGCCCCGCCCTGCGGCGTACTGGCAGCTGGCGGCGCGAACACGTTGCGGTACTGCAGTGGCAGCGTCTTGGTCATCGCCTCGAGCAGCGTCGAGTGCACACCGGGCACCACGGCGGCCGTGGGCGGCGCCGGCGGCGTGGCCACGCCCTCGCGCAGTGCGCGCAGCATCTTGCGGCTGACGTCGAAGCCGAGGTCCGCCAGCGAGGCGGCGATGTGGTTGTTGTTCAGCTCCTTCTCCTTGCGCTGCGCCGCCAGCTCGTTGGCGAACATGATGAGATTGCTGTTCTCGTCCTCCAGCGGCTGCAGCGGCTGCGGCGTCTGCCGCTCCCTCTCCCGCTCGCGCTCGCGCTCCCGTTCCAGCTCCAGCTCCAGCTCGAGCTTGCCCGCTGGGCCGCGTCGCTTGTGCGCCAGTCGCAGGTCCAGCGGCTGGTCGTAGCTGCTGCGTCGCTTCGCCTTGTTGCCATGATGCAGCTGCTGCTGCTGCTGCTGTTGCTGTTGCTGCTGCTGTTGCTGGTGTTGTTGTTGCTGGTGGTGGCGCGCCGTTGTCGTCGTCATGCTGCTGGTGGCTGTGGCCGCCGTCGTCGAGGCGGACAGATCATAAGGTACGTGTGATATATACGATGTGGGTATTAATCCTAAGGCAGGGTAAACACAGCCCTGTTTTGGGCTAGGAAGCATCTTTCTTGGTGAGTGGTCTTTCTCTCTCATAACTGTTAGCTGCGCTGCTTTCTCCTCTCAGTTGCTGCTGTGGCCTGTGTTGTGCTCTGGCTGCTGCTCAATTGTGTGCTCTGCTTATTGCTGCTCCTCCTTCTCGTTGCTCGTTGCTGTTACTGCAGCTGCCTTTGCGATTCCAAGTTGTGGCAGGCAGGAGTGAAATACCTGCAAAGAGTAGGGGAAATGCATGAGTCAGATCATTACTACTTTAAGCAGTTTACATTTATTTACATTAGTAGTTGAACCAGTACCAACATAAAGCACCATAACACATTTAGGAATATATAACAACCAAACCTCAGCGTGTGTGCCATAAGGATTTACGTTCGAGTTAACGTCTTTGAAAAGCCTAGACGCTTAATAGTAACTTCTGAACAACAAATAGTTGCAGTTCTGCTTTCATTGCAGTGTCATTATTCGCTAAGCTCAAATCGATTATGACACTGCAATACTCAGAAACCAATAAAGATAAAGAAGTCTGCATGCTGAAAGCTGTTTGAATCAATCAAGAACGACATTAAACGGGCGTAACAATAAGTACTTTGTCAGCAAATAACCCAGCTGCCATCAAGTATACATCCTGTTGGCCAACGACACAGCCAGAGCTATGACAGGTGCCAGCGATTCGGCGGTCGGAGCAACCCCTGACCAGAACTGCTCCACATTGGGGGGAGGGGGGCTCATTGTGCTGCAGTGGATCTATAGTTTCAGGTGCGTCACAAGTTCGTTCTCACAGCTGTGCTAGTTTTCCATCTTTTTTCACTTGGCGTCTCCGCTTCAGTTGCTATTTGTCTTTGGCTTGTTGTTATTGGCGTTGATAATAGCGAAATAGCTGGGGGGGTAATTCCCATCGACGTCATGTATTGCTTTTTGCCAAACCGAGAGGAGCAAGAACAGCAATTGAAATTGTTTATAATGGCAACTGGCAAGAAACCAAAAACAAAAAAAACAAAAACTAATTGCCATGCTTAAATAGAACTCCAATTTTTCTAACGACGACAGCTTATTTTGGTTTTGGTTTCAGTTGCTTTTCGTGCCGTGTTTTTCTTGTTATTGCTTGGCGCAATGCCAAAAGCCTCGAAGTTTAAACAATTGTTCTATTGTTGTTTTAGGACGGAAAAGCCAAGCCGAAGCCGAGACCGAAGACGACAACGAGAATAACATTAACGGTATCTAGAGTGACGATTATGTAAGACAAACAGACGAAAAAGACACTGACAAACATCTAAGTCAACACCTGAGCGGGAGCGGGGGTGGCAGCGGCGGCGGCGGCGGGGGCGTGTCTGCCCTCACGGAGGTCGTCACTTACGAGGTGCGTGCAAGGCAATTGCGTAGGCTGCCAACTGCCAGACAGTCGACAGTCGACAGCCAGTTGTCAGTTGGCTGCTGCTTGGCCTCTTGGCAGATGGCACGCAAGTCATGTGAACCAAGCCAACTGCAGCAGCAGCAACGACTAACAAAGCCACTAACAGTCGGCAGACAGAGCGAACAACGAACAGCCAACAGCTATCAGCTGGCAGCGTGCAACTGCAACAAGTGGGCGAGCTGTGATGCGGCTGCAACTGCGTTGCAGATATCTAGAACAGAATGCGCCGTGGGTTTGCTGCAGCATTTAGCGACTGTTGCATACAACAAATTGCCTTTTGTTGCACTGGCCTAAAAGTTAATTAGCCGCATTCGCTGCTTTGATTTACTGCTTTCAGCCGAGTGAATGACTTGAATTATTTCCACCAAAAAACAGCAGAAAAAAGCTGGCAACGAAAACGAAAATAATAGAAGTATTTGGAGCTTGAGAACTTTGCGTTGGCCGCCGCTGCTGCTGCTGCCTGTGATGATGACATAAGCGTTTCAAGATCGTATCAGTTGCGATATTAATGAGATACTAGCAGCAGCTGCCAGCTAGCAGCAAAGCAGTTGCAATTGAACAGCGATCGTTTGCCCTGACTAATCGATGCGATTATTGGATGATCTTGAGTGCAAGTAGTCGCAGCTATTGAGTGTGCATCTTGCATGCAACACACTCGATTCGCAATCGATTTGCTTCAATTGTTCGACTGTGACTCGGACTAACAGTGCACATTTTAATTAAGTGATTTGCACAGCACAAATACAGACTGTTTCTACACTAATTGCATTCGCTCAATCACAACTGATCGCTGGGGAAAAGTCGTTTTGTTATCTAGAAAGGGGAATTCATATTTATAAGTATTTTGCCCAGTAGTTAAGCTGGCGAAGTATCAATGCAGATCTGCTGCTAATTTCCCCCCCACACAAAATTCCACGAGCTGGCGAAATGCAGTTGCGAATCCATGTGTTGATAATTTGTGGCTAACGGTGCAAAAGTGGTTGACAATTATGGCCAACACCGGCCACTGCATCATCATTAAAAAGAAAATGAAAAAAACGGATGCCTAAAGAAGATGATGGAGGCAGCGCGCGAGCGCAAAAAAAACCAATTAAAGAGTAACAAAGTTTAAGCGGAGCGACAGCGACGACAACGAGAGCAATGAAGCAAACAGTTCAAAAAACGGACAGTGAAGGTACAACAACAACAGCAACTGGAGAAACAACAGCTACGTCGCATGTTGCAAAGAAAAGTGAAATCAAAGTTGTAAAACCGCGAAAAACGCAGTCAGGCAGACAAACAGACAACGAGCCACATAACAGCAACAGCAACTCAAGCGCTCCAGATTGGAAAGAAAATGTCCAGTGGAAGATGTCGACAGCGAATGCCGCAAATGCTGCTTGCTATCCGCAGTTGGGGCTCGGGGGCTCAGCCTGCATAATCAGCCCCCACAAGAGCAGGAGTTGACAATACTGCTGGAGATTAACTTGGTCATGCTCAAAGTGGATCACACCGAGCCCATCATCACAGTTGCCCCCGGCCCAACAGCATCGTTAGTTTGCTCTCTACTGCAGCTGTGGCAGCGGGCATGCCCGACTACCACACTATGTAGTTACTTGCGTCTGCAGAGCATCCACTAGTCATGCTTGGCCGGGGTTGGGGACGAGCACTCTTACTTGCTATTAGCCACTGCAGCTGCATAATTATAACGCCAACAGCATAATCATCGTCATCGTCATCATCATCGTCGTTGTCGTCGTCGTCGTCGTCGTTGTCATCCGCATAATCAGCGAGTGGCTGCGACTTCAGTTACGGTTGTGGTCCGAGTGTCGCACGAGGAGCATAATCAACCGCAACCAGCTCCAGCTCTAACAGTTAGCCTAAGCAGCGCTCATCGAGTGACGTCCCCGACTGCACTAAACTGAAGCAGGCCGAGATGAAGCGAGAAGCGACGCGCTCGCACAATGAAAAACGAGAGTGCGATTGCAAAGCGCAGCGCGCACTGAAATGGAAAATTAAACCTTGTTACATCAGTGGCAAGCAAGATGCAACAACAAGGGGCAACGGCAACTGCAACTGCAACAGCTGACAAGCTAAATGCGGCGACAAAGTTTGTTTGGCAGGATCAATGCAAGCAGACGACGCTCTTGCACTCTCTCAGCGCGCCAACGAGGCAACCTGATACCGAGAAGTCGCCACAACAAACACACAAACACGCAACACGCAAACACACACTCACACACACACACACACACTCACACACTCGTAGTCAAGTTGAGGTAGGCATTGAAAAGCGTCGAGCGCGTTTTGGGCCGCGGTTCACACACGAAATCACTCATACGTAATTTGCGACAATTAGAGGGAAACGACTCGGCAAAGAACCGGAAAATAATGCCTGATCCATAAAGCAGTTAATGCTCGCAGTAAATGATATGTTTGGCGCTGGCAAATATAAATAAGCAACGGCGCTTTAACTGCATTCTGAATAAACACGAATCAAATTAATAGCCAATATGCAGTAACTAGTAACGGCCTAGTGCTCGTAATCTTTACAATATAATGTTTGGCAATGGCAAATATATAAACAACAATGACTTAAGCGTGCTCTGCAATAGGAGTAAAGTGCGCAGAGCTCGTAACTTTTCAATAACATTCGCGATTTAAGCACACATTGAATTTGCCAGAGTTATCTGATTTCATAGATCCGCTCCGCATTCCGCAGCTATATTTAAAGAGCTTGTAATAGTTGTAATACTCATTTTATTCGTTTTATTGAGACCGGAATCTCGCTTCCGATTATTACTTGAGGTCGGGTCGAGGTCTGTCCGCAAAAGATTATATTGATAGCAAGACAAACGTATTTCGAATGTTTGACGCTTGGATAAATTGTTTGTTGTGAATGAAATTTCAGATGTAACAATAGCGCGATTAGCTTTGATTGCTCATTCTATTTTTAAAGGGTGACAGTTGAACTGACAGGTGATGTAAGCTCTAGAAATTCGAGACCAATGCCTCACTTATTGACTCACTGAGAACCATTTGAGACCAAATCGAAAATATTAATCACATTTTCGAGAGCGCTTCCTGCTGCTTTTAATGACGTAAATAGCCATTGTTAAAGCACGTTGTTTATTTGTCTGGCTCAACGTAAATGAATTGGCCTGACAAATTTGTTTTGGCAAACGATAAAAGCGCATTTTCCTGCAGTCATAATTAATTTTCAGCTGGTTTCACCTTTAGGTAGGTGTGCCTGCCCGCTCAACTGTGAACGATCGCAGAAATATGGTTTCAGATTAAAAGATGTTGAAAAAGCAGTAAGTGCAACACATCAATAAGCTACAATGTTGCAAGTTGGATGCGTTGCTGCTACTGCTGCTGTTGATGATGATGATGATGATGATGCTGCTGCGGCGCAATCTGTACCACTTTTTCCTCCACTGGACACAACAAGTGTAGCAGCAGCGCGGGCAATTGCAACGACAACGACAACTGCAACGACAACTGCAACTGCAACGACAACGGCAGCAACAACTGCTGGCTGCAGTTGCAGTTACAGTTGCAACACACACTGGCTGCCAGCAAACACATCTCCAAATCACGTCTCTGCTGCAGCAGCGTTGTCGTCTGCGTTACATATCTCGTTGTCTAGATTGGCTGCCCGCTGTCCCGCCGTCTGACAACCTATCTACGTACAGCAATAGCAATAGCTGTGGCTGTAGCTGTGGCCTGGACGGTCGTCAGTGAAATAAAAAGTGAGAGTGACATCGGAAATTGTTTCAATTTTCCCAAAACGAAACCAACACAAGTTGCCGCATTTGTGGCAGCCTCCTGCGGCCGCCGCTTCAGCCTCAGTCGCAGTCTCAGACTCGATCTCAGTTTCGGTTTCAGTCGAAGTCTTCGGTTGCAGTCTTCAGCCTGAGCCTCGGTCGTTGGTCGCTAAATGAATGAATGTCGAAAACTGTATCGGCAACAATTTTTCTGCAGCCTCCTCAGCTGCGGCAAGTGCTTTCCCAAGTGTTGCACTATTGCTGTTGCTGTTGCTGTTGCCGTTGCCGCGGTTGTTGCTGCATCCTGTTGTTTGTTATAGTTTTAGACGTTTTATTTCTTACTTTGGGCTTTATATAACTAGCACACATGCAGCAGGCGACCAGTCCAGGCTCCAGCCACAGGCTGTTGTTGCAACTTGCCAGTTGCCAGTTGCCAGTTGCATGCTGCCCGCTGCCCGTTGCAAATGCTTGAATAATTGAAATTTTTGAGCGCATTTCGGAGGTGCAGAATTGGTTTAGCTGGCTGAGCTGCCCACAGGCTCTGCTCGCTATTTGTTGAGCAACGCTCGTGGCGCATTTTAAAGCGCTCATTTGTTAATGACAATCGGGCCAAAGTCGCTCGTTGTTCGGCCACAAGTTGCACTCGTACTTGCAACTGCGCGTCCAGCAGCAGCTGCGCGTTGCTGACTGCCACAGCTATAACGTATGCGATCCGTCTGGTCCGCCAGCCAGCCTCCTCAAAGCGAACTTGTGGGCGGCTCAGCTGCCAGTCATCTGAGCAGAGTCCGAGCCGTCGTATGCGCGATTTATAGTCGAGTTTATGCGCTCTTACATCTCCATTATATTTATTGTGCGCCATCACGATAGTTGTAAATGCTGTGGCTGCAAGTCTAACAAGTCGCCGAATAAAATAAATAAGCCGCTCTCTATGCAGCCGCAGAGATAGTCCAGCCATGTATATTTCGATATTTGCATTTCGCCCCAAGGTTGCGCTTAATTGAGCCGCAGTCCAATAAATATTTCGCAATGTTTACAAGTTCGTCTAGACATTTATTGGATTCCCATTAGGCAATATGTTTGTGCTTGTCGAAGAACTACGTATTTTAATCAGCGCGTGAACATTTAAACGACATTTCACATTTGTATGGCATTCAGTCAACTGCTCATTGGTGGGCCAAGCAATATTACATATACGCACTTGCGCTTTCCTCTGCGGCACACGCAAAGAATCAGCTTGTAGTGGACACTCTTAACAAGTGGCAAGAGGATTCGCGAGGCGCCCCACTTCAGGCCGGGCCGGTGAATGTGGCCGAGCGAAATTTGAAAGTATTCGAGAGGAGAGCGACAAGAGCCGAGACGAGGCGAGTCGAACTGAGTCGAACTGTATTCATTTGGTTAATTGAGCAAAAACACTTCGAGCAGCCAAAAATAATTGTGAATTTCACGACGAAACAAGCCCAAAAAAAGCTGCTCCATTTGATTGCCTAAACGCTTCAACAGCTCAGCATTTTTGCAGCAATTAATTAAATTTTTATTTCTTCATTGCGCCGCCTCGTCTGCTACCCAACTGACTGACTGACTGTCCGACTGTCTGTCCGTCCGACTGTTCGTCGGCTGTGGAAGCTGCTCATTTGATTTCGATTTATTACCACATAATGCAGGCGAGCTCGGAGTTGGAGTGCGAGGCGCGAGTGATACAATTATTTCATTTCAATAGCCAACTCACTTGTCGGGGAGCCAGTTAAGCTTGTTCTAGCTGAAAGCGATAGCTCGAGCTCTGCTCTGCTCTCGCCCCCTGCCTCTGCTGCGACTCCTGCTGCTGGCCAGTTTTGTCGCCAGCGAAATAGAAGCGAGCAAGAGAGACAAGGGGGGGGGGGGGACGAAATAAATAAAATTGAAAAGAAACCGTATCAACATTCACATCATAAGTAAACCAGTTTGCACCTGAGAGAGGAAGAAGAAAGTTGTCTTGGCCATTTTGGCGGTGCACTCGGCAAAGACTTTATAACTGCATCGGGTGCATACCTCAGCCTACATGCTGGCTATATATGAATCTGAAGGAGCGCCCCCCCTCTCTGACTCCCTCTCCGACTCCGCCTCCAACCTGCAACCTGCAGCTAGTTAGCTGGCTGCGGGCGTCGAACAATGGCCAAAAAGCTAACTGTAACATGCCAGGCTGTTCCAAGGCTTTTCTTTTTGTGCACTTGTGTGTGTGTGTGAGTGTGTGTGTGTTGTTTTTTTGCTCTCTGTGGTCATAAGCATAAAATATTGCGCACATCCCGAGCGACAACGAAGCACAAATGCAGCAAAAACAACCGTAAACTGCAGCAACGACAACTGCAACAACGACAACGACAACAAACGTCGCATGTCCGAGTGCCTGCCTCTCGCTGCAGGCCTAATTATATTGCAGCACGGGGGCAGGCAATTGTGACCCCCTCAGCCTGCACTCCCCACTCCCCACTGTCCCCTTCCACTGCCACGGCTTCTACATACTCCCCCAACAGCAACCTATCATTGCCTGACACATGCTGCAGCAACAAGCGCAACGAGGCAACAAGCAGCAGGCAGCAGGCAACAGGCAGTAGACACTCTGCTACCGTTCGGGCCACGTGCGCTGCCAACGTCCGCCAATGGACAATGGAAGCGCGACGACGACAAGACGTGAAAGACGTGGCAGACGCAAGGATACCCTCTGCAAGTGCAGAGTGAATTGCAGTGTAATAAATGTGCTATCTGTTTTAGATTGAGATTGAATTGAACGCAACTAAATGGGTCAAGTTAAAACAATTATTGCAGAATGAATCTATAAGAGTTACAATAATTATTCCTCAAAGAATCTTTAAGAGTGAGTTTATATTACAGCTATCATTTCAATTGCAAAATAAATTTGACAGCGTAAAGTTGAAGCAGCTATAGAGAGAGGAATATAAAAGTCTTCTTCAAACTCAAAAAGGAAACCAAACTAGCACGATATACATGGTTATTTTAGAATATGTTTGCAACTGAAATTATAATTACTTTAGTATCTACAATCAAGTACAACTCTTATTCCAATTCAAAAATAAATTTGACAGCGTTGAGCTGAGGCAGCTAAATACCTATATATATATAGAGAGAGAGAGAGATGTCTCCAAACTCAGAAGGGAAATAATAATTAGCAAATTTACATGTATATTTTAGAATATGTGTGCAACTTGTATTATAATAATAATTCAATCTACAACAACTCTAATTGCAATTAGTAAAAAAATGAAGCTGAGTCGAGTTCAGGCAGTTGTAAGTCGGCAACTCACAATAGAGACATTGAATTGAGCTTATTTAGCATTGGTAAAGCCAAAGGCTTCCACTGCAAAGAAACTGTGGCTGAACAACGACGTAGAAAAACATTCACGCTGAGTGCAAGTTAAGTGCAGCTTGCAGTGGCTCATCTGGTGGTGCATACGAGTACGAGTACGAGTATACCCCGACTGGGGCTGAGTACTATACTAAAGATGGCAGACAATCAATGAGCGAATTCCATTTGTAGCTGCCGCCTGCCTGCCTGGCATAAAGTGAAAGTGCTCCAGTTGGCAGTTGCTGCATCCGCGGATGCTGGCAGCGAGCGGCCAAGTGCCTTGACTCCTCCTCAAAGTGGTGCGATCGGCCATAGCCCGTTGCGATATGTTATGTGCGCGACTCGCACAGTGGCAGCCCATCCCCATCTCGGTTGCGATCGGCGGGAGGGAGGGAGGCTGCGGCGCACTTGCTGACAAGTCGTTTGTGTCGCACCCTCTTGAGAGCGGGGCTGGCACGCCCCGCACTCGCGCCTCTCTCACGCTGGGGCTGGGGGGCCATGTTTGCGTTGTGCACATTGCAGAATAATTGGCCCCGACTGGGAGCTCAATTAGCGCTGCCTGGGCAATTACAGTTGACGGCTTTGCACACATGTTTTCAGTTTTCAGTTTTCTGCTGTCCGTCTTTAGTGTTGGTGAATCGGCCCAAGGCATTAGCGGCATTCGTCGCACTCGGCTTAAATGGGTTTTCCTTCCGGTCAGTCATACGCAAATTGTCAGTCACTCAGCTGAGTCCTCAGTCGATGCCCAGTTTAATTGCATACATTCGGGGGGCATAAAGCACGCGGCTATAGCCTCGTCTACGACTCAGTCTCAATCCCATTCCCATTCGCGTTTACAGCAACCTTAACTCTGGTTTACAGCTTTCTTTTATTAGCCTGGCCTTGGGGCGCAGAGAAATGCGAAGAGCCAGCTCGTCGACTCTCCGAAGGCAAACTGCAGGCAATTAAAGCTGGCAAGCGTACTTGAGTTTATTCTCTTCTGTCGAGTTGCAGAATAAACTAAGCTGCCGCAAAATTCCAAGTTTGTGCAAATACTGTACACTACATATTGATGAGTGTTTGCTTAACTGCCTCGGCAATCGATGATCGTGCCACTCGCAGACGCTTCCGTTCTTGCTGCCACAATCGTTCGTAACCCAGTTAACCACTTCCCAGCTGGGCTTGCGTAACTGCTCCGTGCCCAGTGCCATATTTTACAGCTACTCTGGCGGCGGGGGCTAACGAGTGCCCCCAAATGAGACAGTGTCATGTGAAGCTACCATTTTGGCCACACGGCCCACATAATGCCCCCCTATCCATGATGTGGGCAAATTCTTCAAAATTGCCCACAAACTAGCCCACTTAGGCAGCCCGACAAAGCGCCGAGACAAAGGCGATCGACTACACCTGCTCTCTGTGGTTTCGCGCAGTCTCTCTCTCTCGCTGTACGCTGTATGCTGTGTGTATGTCGGGGCATACATCATGTGGCAAGCAGACAATATGCCATGCTAAATGCGATACAATTAGGGGAGAGACCCGAGACATTATGGCCACTCGTTCGCGGTTCGCATTCAAAATGCGAAAAACTCTCATGTGGCAGGCGGGGGCGTTGGCGGTGGCGGAAGGGGAAGCGCGTTGGGAGTTCAGACTCAATGCGAGATGATTACATACCACTCGCGCAGAGGTTTATGGTCCAAGGTTAAATGCTGGGGCTCGCGCATGGGGGGCGAGAGAGCGCGGAGACAAAACGACGCGACTTTGGCGACTTTTGTTGTCGCTTCAATTGAGCTCCATTGTGGGGCGAAGCGAGCGGCACAACTTCATTTGATTTGCAGTGAATATTAAAGCAATTTGTGGGATTATTTCCTATTGTAATCAACGTGCTGCGTCTCTCCGCCGCTCATCAGCCGCTGTCGTTGTCGTTGTCGTTGCCGTTGTTTCGGCCAACTCATTTTCAAGTACAAGTCGCCAGCGACAACGATGACGTCTCCGCGTCTCTTTGTCTCCGTCACCCTTTGGCAAAATGACGTTTATTTATCTACGCGTAGTTAGCGTGAAAATTGCTCCAGTTTCGCGTCTCCAACTACCGTCCCCCCCCCCCTCTGCGATCACTCCGACTCTTTTCAAAGCTGATCGATGATGAGGCGTATTTATTATTCAATCTGGGGGACATAGAACCATTTTTTTCTTCGCTTTTTGCTTTGGCTACCGGCTTCGCTTGTTTCTCTTGCTTTTTACACCTTTTTAATTGCACACACACACACACACACACACACACACGCGCGCGTCTCTAATTAAAGCTCTCTCATTGCATTCAAGGTTATCAGAGGCCCGAGGCGCTCTTGGAGATGTTGTTGTCGCTGTTTAGTTGGTTAATTTACAGCTTAAAATTAGTGTAGTTTACTTTCAAAACACTTTACTTTTGCTTTCAAAATACGCGTACACGCTGGCCTGGCTGGCTTCATTGTTATTCTTTTATTGTTGCTGCTGCTGCTGTTGCTGGTGCTGGGTGGGGCAATCATTAAGTCCAGTTTTGTGAGTTGGGCGCTGCGCTCTTTTGGTTTTAATTGTTAATTGATGATGGTTCAGTTAGAAAAGCGACTGCAGAATCCCAGCAATTCGCTAATGATTGTGTTAAACGCTCCAATGCGAGCAACAAGAGGAAATAATTATAGCAATAACGACGACGAGGTGTGTCAGCGTCGTCTTGAATTCGACTCTCGGATGAGTATGCAAATTGGCCACATTGTGAGCCACAGAAGTGCAGGAGAGCGGGCTGGACTTGGTTGGGCCGATGTGAGCGAATTATGAGTATATAATATCACTTGGCATTTAAAAAGCCATAAATCACACGCGGCAGACAACTCGGCTCGCGGCCACTTAATCTCTAATTAACAAAATAATTGAGTGGAAAAGTTATTAAATGGAATTTGCTGCGCATCAGCTCGAACTTTGATGAAGCCTTCAACTCGCTCTGCATTAGTTTAGCTCATTATCTTCCATCATCAAGTAAGTAGTCCGACCCAAGCGAGCAGTTGACAATTAATCTCTGTCGCACGAGCTGAGAGTGCAAATATAGGTGTATCTATAGCTCGTAGCTGAACTGCATTTGCAATCGGGATTGATTTGCATTGCGCCGTATGAATAAATAATAACAGCGACAAATCAGAGAGGAAGTGACTCTGTTCTGTTCGATGGAGGATGCTCTTCATTATCGAGCGCTCGCTCAGCTTTCTATTTAGAACGGCGTCACAAAGTGTCTCGAGAGCTGGCTGTGTGTCGCTCCAATTCAAATACAACTCATCTCCTGCGCCGCATTGCAAATGAGAGCTTACATAAGGCCAGTATATATATCGGGATAGTTGAAGCGATTTCCGTATTTCGGGCAGCGCAATTGCAGCCAGGTCGGGCAACTTTCATTGCGAGGCCGTTGCGTCTGCAGCGCCGCGGCCACTCCCCAGTGCAAGCAGCTTCGATCCCGCCTGAATGTGGATTAAGTGTATGCCGAGGCATTGTTGATGTTGCTGCAGTTGCTGCGTAGCCCAAAGTGATTTGTTTTTCAGATTTTCAGAGTGATTGCGGTTATCGTCGTTGCGTCGCGTCGCGTCGCGTCGCGCGAGTATCGACATCGGAGTCATCGCCGCCGCTCTGCTTACAACATCAAACAACAACGCCAGCGACAACTACAACTACAACTGCGACTACAACGAAGAAACGGCCATAAAGCGGAGCTGGAGAAGCGAGGAGATGGAAAATCAGCGCACATTCCAGCACACAAAATGTGTAACGCAATCAAATCCATCGCTTCCGGTTTAAAGGCGCAATTAACTGCCTTGGATTACGTACAGTGGGCAGGCAGGCACATCTCGCAGCCTCTCACCTTGCAGTCGCCCCGCCACTCTCCCGCGGAGCACTTGGCACTCAAAAGCCTTTCAGACTGCCGCCACAACCGTCTCGCTCTCGCTCTCGCTTGCGAGTTGTGTCTGCTGTATATGACAGTCATCAATTCGCAGATTATCTACAGCATTTCACTTACTTTTCCGAGCGCCGGCCGCGTAATTGGCATTTTGGATGTTGTAAACAAATTTCGGCCTATGGTTAACATGATGAAATGTCATAATTTCTCGATGCGTGTGATTTTTCCCAAAGCGCTCGCGAAAACGGTTAGAAAGTTGATCACCATTGGACTAGTCACTTAAAAGGATTACAGTCGATTGAGAAGCACAATGATTTGCTGTCCACATTCCCGCCTCAATCATTAGCTCAAGGGAAGCGACTACGGCTTGAAAGTATCTGCCAGTTGAGGAGGCGCACATTCTAAATTATCTGCAGCTAATTAATTTCGTAGCAGCTAATGATGTTCGCATCCAGCTTTCGGCTTCCAGCATCCACGCCGCGGAACCTGTCTGGGTGAGCCACTCAGTCAGTCACTCATTCACTAGTTCATTCACTCCGTAACCTCCAAGATCGTTAAATTAATGATCTGCTTTTATTTGGGCGCTTCTTCGACGCCCATCTGCCACTCGGGACTGCCACCGCGTGAGCGAGCGAGGCAAATCAAGACGACTCGAGACAACCATCAACTTCTATTTAAAATTAAATTAACCTGCTTAATTTGCCCCCTCCCAGTCGCAGTCGCAGTCGCAGTCCCCCGCCCCTTGCCGCCACTCGCAGAGACGCGCCCCGAAACATTCACTCGCGACAGATGGAAATCGAAAGGCGCTACTAATCGCCCCAATGCTCCAATGCCTAAAAGCGAGTAAATCCACAATCCACAGCAGAGCACAGCAGTTGTATCTGCATCTGCTGGATACGTGTGCTTGGTTATTGTGTCTAAACTGCGGCACGTTCGAAAAGCTTCGTGCATTTAACGCACAAATGAACTCTTTGGCCACGGCTCGTTTTTTTTTTTTTGTTGTGGCTGCCGAGTGGTCGAGTGGCTGCCACCGTCCATTGTCGACCCTTTCACCCTTCACTGCGAAGGCTGCTGTGATGGCCAGCTGGCTGCCAAATTTAGCGAATTCGATTTGATTTTGATCGCTCAATTAGCGTAAAAGTAACATGTCAAACCTATTAATCACTTTCGAAACTAAAACCAAAAGCCGTCAAGCTCCGTGTGGAAAACGAAAGACACTTGAGAAGCAGCTCGAGAAGAGGCCAATAAACAGTGGAGATACAGATACAGATACAGCTACAGATTGGTAGATGCAAATGAAGACAATGGGATCGCAGCTAGCTGCACTTGCCCCAAGTTGCGGCCTGCGCGAAATGTTTGCTTGTGCCGCTGGCCGCTGGCGAAAAGTGCGTGAATCTAGGCGTAGCCCCAAAATTATATAATTTATTATTTCTTTTGATTGGCAAAAATTAAAAAGTGACTCCAGCAAGCGATGTATTTGTGCTCGTAATTGTATCTCGTTCGCTCTTTCGCCCGCTCGCTCGCTCGCTCGCTTCTCGTTCAACAACTCAATTCGAGCGCTGTGTTTTTCTTGGCTTTTTTTGCAACGAAAACGCTGCGTCATTACTCGAACTTCAATTTCATTCATTCATCAATTACAATACACAAAAGTCGATCGAACGAGCGAGCGAACGACGAACGAAGCCTTGAATCTTGCAGATACATTTTGTCTATCTGCATATGTAACTGTATCTGCAGGCGACTGTATCTAAGTGTGTATGTGTCTGTGGGGCGCAAAGTACTTGTGGATGACATCAAGTTTAATATTTGTCGGGATCCTGAGATGGCGCTCATTAAACGAGCGCGCTTCTTCGAGCTACTTACATGCTTCAAGTGGTTTGTTGCTCTCCTGCTTGCTGCGGCATCAAATTGTTAGCCTCTTCTAGTTTAATTGTAAAACGTTGTCTCGCTGCCGCTGCCGTCGTTGCTGCTGCTGCTGCTGCTATAAAATCCGCACGGATATCCGTTGGCCGGCAGGAAGAAATCAACATTTGAACGCCGTTGGCTATTGCGGCGTTTTACGGATGTTGATAACTTGCATTGGCATTGGCTAAAGCTGAGCGCGTTTGATCTCGTTATAGTCGTTGTCGTTGTCGCTGCTGCTGTTGTTGTAGCTGTGGTCATTCTGCAACGACAACAACAACGAGTTGCAAAGCCGACGGCGACGACGCGTGTGAAATTTGCGCTTTGACCGGGATTACTTCGATTTGAGCGATTTGAACTTTATCGACGTATAATAGCACAGAGTTTAAGTTTCGTTTGCAGTAAGATTATAATACAAGTGAGTTTCAACTTAATTCCTTTTTAGCGTATACTAGTTAAGAGTGTTGCGTATTTGTAATAGTTAGGAGCTGTTGTTGTTGAGTCGTCGCTGCTTGTAGAATCAGAGCAGCAAGCGTATAGTAGTAGTTACTTCGAGTTCGGCTTAGGATCAGCAGCTTTAGATTTACTCGTATGCATTCGTATATTTACTTTTTACACTTTGTACAATCCGTGGACTTTCTTTGTGGCTGATTAATGGGATTTAGTTATGCACACCAATTAGCTCTGATTGCCGTATTATTCTAGTTAGACGCGTTGACACCAATCCCCAGCTGAGAACTTCCCAGTCGCGTTTAATCGCTTTACACTATGCAATTACCATGTGTGCGTGTGTGTGTGTGTCTGAGAGTGTGTGTGTGTGTGTGCGGTTGTGTGGAAGTGGTGCATTTCTTGGCCATTACATTTTATAATTTCATTATGGATTGTCTGCTTAATGCCTGCCCATAATCATCGTCAGCCTCTGCACATGTGGCGCGATTTCTTGTTGTTGTTATTATTTTGATTTGTCGTCGACGTCGACGTCGTTGTTATTGTTGTTGTTGTTGCACAGCTCAACTCGGTTTGCAGTCGCGGCTGTCACAATTTGCATTAATTGCACTTAAGTATGCAGTTATCATTGATTTAGCACCGATATTCGCATTTATATAGTTCAGATATAGTATCTCTTACGGCTACTGGGCGCGCCTCGAACTTGGCCAAGTTGAGCAATCGAGATTTACGAGGACACGAGAATAGGAAATTGAAATTAACTGAACTATTTTATTGCTCCCACAGAGTTTCATTTATTATTACTTCTGGTGTTTATCTTTAGTAATTTGTTGGTTATCTTCGCTAGGAAATGTTTAAAATTGCACATCTTTGATGAAGTTTCCTGTCGAGATTTCAGTTTGAAGCGAACAAAGTGTTTTTCGAATAATCCTCGGGATGAGCTTTATGCCGAATTATTACGTATTAGGCGCGCGCACATCGATCGCGTGAGAGAATTTCAGTTGCGTTACGTTGCGTTGCGTTACGTTACGTTGCGACGTAATGCGGATCGTTTTGGAGTTGGCTTTGTGGGCTGCTGCTGCTGCTGCGTCAGAGTCAGAGTAAATGTGGTGGCTCTTTCTTGTGGCGGAGCTGGTGGTGGCGACCGACAAGCGACAACACGACCAATAGCTTTGAGACCGTCTCACGGACTGATGATAGGCGGCCAGCGAGCAGCTTCACAGTCAGCGTCAGAGGCGACGCCAGCCTCAGCCTCAGCCTCAGCTTCACAGTCAGAGCTAGAGTCAGAGCTAGAGTCAGAGCCAGAGCTAGAGCTAGAGTCGAAGCCGCAGTGCAAAGCGTTTTCGATTTCCTAATAATAAACGCAAAATAGTTATACGGGGCCGCAGCGACGTCTTCTGTCTATGTATGGGTGCTCTGAATGAATACACAACGAGGCGCGCGCAAGACGAGCGCAGACGATGAGATCCACATCGGACATCGGATCGCACGAAGCAGCGCGAAGCGAAGCGAAGCAGCGGAGCGCAGAAGAGCAGCAAAGCAGCACAGAGCGGCGCAGAGCTGAAGCTGAGCGCAGCCGAACAGAGCCGACGAGCCAAGTCGCGCATTTTGAGGAAGTCTAGAGACGATGCAATAAATCGAAGCTAATACACTTCTTTCTTAATGTGGAGCACACACCACACGAACACATGCACACACTTCGTGCGATCCACAACACAAACACACACACACACACACGAAACAATTGCTGCCTAGACAAGTTTAGCGGCAGCGACGTCGCGTCGCTGGCAGACAAACAGCAACGGTAAATGAGGCAGTCGCCGCTGCTGCAGTCGCTGCTCGCGTGCATCCTGCACACATAGCACACACAACTCAGCACAGCTGCGACTCTGTTTTTACTCAATGAAAATTGCAGTCGGCAGCGCAGTCGACGCTGAACAGCATTCCAATTGCATCCGAAACTGGGTGGAGATCTTCCGCCCCAGCAGCACGACGACGGCGCACGAGTGCGCACGAGCGAAGTGCCGAAGCGGCCAGCCAGCCAGTCTCAGCCAGCCGAAGCTTGAACGTTCCACATGCGTTCCACACACAAACGAACAAAACAAAAATGAAGCAAAATAAAAGTGAGCGTGGTTCAGTCTTGACTCTGGCCGAGCGCGAGCAACAGTCGCAGTCGCTGTCGCTGCCGCCGCCGCCGTCGCCACAGTTTAGAGCAATAGCAATAGCTATTGACCATGTCCGATAGCTAGAGCG
Source organism: Drosophila rubida (assembly GCA_035046165.1). Taxonomy (NCBI): domain Eukaryota; kingdom Metazoa; phylum Arthropoda; class Insecta; order Diptera; family Drosophilidae; genus Drosophila; species Drosophila rubida. The sequence goes on along the minus strand of JAWNOF010000014.1, from coordinate 12,032,078 downwards.
AGAGCAAGTCCAGGGCAGCTGGAGCTCGTAATTAAGCGGCAGCTTAAGATAAGTCTTAACTGACTGACATGGAGAATGGAAAGTTCAGCACACAGTCTTTCACTCAGTCGCTGCTGATGGCGATTAACATACGAGTACGACACACATGCGGCCAGCTGGGAGAAGGGTTCGGTAGGCTGTCCTACTTCTGCAATAGCCATAGCCATCGCCATCGCCATCGTCATGTCCCTGGCCATGTTCAAGTCCGTGTCATGTGGCTTCTTGCCGCAGCACTCGACGCCAAGCGGGGCTTCATCTTCAGCCTCGTCTGCTTGTGGCTGCTGCACGAAATCGATCAAATCAAAAATGACTTTGTGAAGTGACTAACTGCCTAACTGCCAGCTGCCTGCTGCCTGCCGCCAGCTGCCTTGCAGCCTGCCTCTTGTTGCATGCAACATGCCTCTGCCGTGTGCTTGTGTGTGTGCCGCTGTCTAACAGTAGCGCTCGCCTCTCAGATTTTGGTCGCTTTGCGCGCTCGGCTTGTTTAGATTTTTGAATGAGTTGAAGCCCCAAGTCCAAGACCAAGACCAAGTCCAAGTCCGCGGCTGAAACTGAGGCCGTTGCAAGCACAACACTTCAAAATGAAAGCACATTCCCTTGTAGAAATTGTACCGTTAAGCGAGCAACTATGGCCAACAACAGGTACCCCCAGCTACCTGCAACCTGGCGGCCTAGCTGCCTAGCTGCCTGCCTGATCGTTTGTCCGTTTTTATGGCCGAGCAAAGCAAAGCTGACAGACGGACGGACGGCGAGACCTACTCGCGTCGTCCTCCTCGTCAGCGGTGGCATGATGATCGCGCTGCAACATCACCACCGCCGTCGACGTCGACGTCGTCATCATCAGCGTGCAACATCATCCGACACTTGGCAGCTTATGGCATAGATTTGCAAATCGCGGTTCCTCTATTATTGTAGCTGTTTGTTGTGGTTGTTAGTGTTGCCACAACAGCAACAACGACGACGACAACGGCAACTGTTGCTGCTGCTGTTATTGTTGCTGATGATCTCTTGCAGCTTGGCCGCGTGCCAAGCCGTCCTCTTATTTATTTGAGTCAATGAGTTCACAACTATTTTTATTTTCCTCTTTCTCCCAGCATCTCGCTGTCCCGCTCTCGCTCTCTGCCCATCTCGCTCTCCCTCTCTCTGCTCTTCGGTTAATAGCTTTTTCGTTGCTGCCTCCTTGAAATGAGATTTTGTGTGCATGCGGCAACAAGGAGAGCCTCTCGCTGCACTCTCGTACTCTCGCACTGATTGATGGCCTGATATTGTCTAAGTGGCAAGATGCTGATATGTGCTGCGACTTGCCCGCTTGCCCCAGTCCCTGCCCCAGCCACAGTCCGTGGCAGGCGAGCAAACATTTACTGCAGCTCTCGACAACTCGAACTTTTAATGAGTTTGCCTGCCGCTCGCGCAACGAGCCATAATTAATTTTGTGGCAAATGCCACCAATGCATGCCGCGCACATAACTGCAACAAACGATTTCGCCTAATTCGATCAATAGACGCATCGTTGTTCAACTTTTTGCCGAGCTGTCCATAAATAAGCCATTCCAAAAGGATGCTTTAGGGACGCTTTGCGATTTATATTGAGTGGGTATTAAACAAATTGCCAATAAATATTTACAGAACAATAAAAATGCTTAACAGCTGCTGAGAGAGGCTTTTTTCTTCAAATATGAATGAGTGCACGAAGTGGGCAATAAATAAATATCGTGAATGAAAGCAGTAAAACAAAGTTATAACGATACCTATTTGATTTGAGCGCAGTGAGTGAATGTAGACAGTTTTAGTGGGTAAAAGTCTGCCTTGATCACACATTTCATTTCAGTTCTTGATGACTCTATTCAATAGGGAAGTATTGTAAATAGTTTTGAAAATATTTAAATATTTAAGATGTGTAATTTCAACACTGTTTTGTAGAGTATCTCGACTAATCGACAGCCAAACCACTGAGCTGACATTCGTGATCTATTTGACGACAGCTCGTTGGGTGAAGCGAGCTGTCAATTTGCACGGCATCCTTTCGAATCACGCCATATATATGGATATAGATGTGTGTTCAAGATCGAGGTCGCGTCGCTATAAATCATGTGTAGCTTGTGCGGCTGATAAAGTTTCCTGCATCTGAATGCAATGAAAAGTCGCTTAAATATTTCAGAGAATATGGGATTGTTTGGCGAGTCGCGAGTAGCGAGTAGCAGCAACAAATGGCGAGCGAAGTGCTGTGGAACGTGGAAATTAGCATAAACGCGACTTCGAATATGTACAACAATGTACAATGTACAATGTGGAGTGTGCATAATTGATATGTTCATTGTAATTAGCTATACACACTAACTAGCAACAAATAGCAAGTTGAGCGGCTTCGGCATCGTTTAGTTTATGGTTCAAGCCTTTTACTAAACGAGCCGAGTGGCAACAACAACAACAACAGCAACAGCATGCAAATAAACAATTTGATAAATTTATGCGCAAAACAAAACAAAACAAAACTAGCAATGGCCGGCAACAACAACAACTGTGACAGCGTTTAGGAGCCTCAACACCTCTGCTGCTGCTTGTCCCCCTCAACGGCAGCTGCTGCACATAATTGGCTCAAAAAATAAAAAGAGAAGCAGAAAAAGACAGCAAGAGCAAGAGCAGCAACAACAACAACGAAATAATAAAAAGCTCGTAAAGTTTTGTTGGGTTTTGTGTGTGCGCGCAGAAGACCCGCCCGCCAGCAGTTGTTGTTGTTGTTGTTGCTGCTTGTTACTTAAACGTTTTCAAATCGCACAGCGAATGAAAACGAAAGAAAAAATGAAATACATCGAAAGTGAGCATATGTACAAGTATGCGATACACACACAGGCACACACATGCACAGCTAACTAAAGCGATGCCCGACCGTGTTGTCGACGTATCAGCGACGCGCGCTTCGATTACTTTGCATGGGGCCGGCAAAGCTCGCAGCTCGCAGAGAACACCACTCGGCTCTGTCTCCCCGTCTGCTTCGTCTGTTTGTCTGTCACAGCCGAGGGAGAGCTAGCGAGCGAGCGAGAGAGAGAGCGTGCGAGGCAGATAGTGGAGTGAGTGCTTTAGTTGGCACTCGGGGGTCGCTGTTTCGAATATTTGAGTCAACCGAGAGGGCGAGTGCGACTGCGACAGCGAGTGCGAGTGCGATATGCCCACTGCACACCATCCACACTGTCCACTGTACCTGGCAGCGCAGACATCATCATGTGCCAAGCACTGCGACGTTGTCGTCTCAGTTACCGTCGTTTACAGTCAGCCCCCAGCTATATACTAAATATGTATGTAACATAACTCGTAGAGCACTTTTTGATTTTTTAATAAACGAAGCGTGGCGTAATATGCAATTTATGTTGTTCTCTTAATACACTTACTCAGCGGGGAATATTTGAATCCGAATTGAACTCTGTTCACTTAATTCACTCACTGCGCAACACAATCTATAAAAGTATAAAGAAAAAAGGCGAAATTAGCATTTATTATCTTCACCGTTCTCTTTTAATAATATTTGACATAATTATGATGCTCAATATTTCATTACACGTAACAAAAATAAAAAAAAAATTGCCAGAAAACTAAATTCATTTACCAATTTTATATTTTTCTCTTCAACAAACACAATAAGTCACAAACACCTTAAAATAAACCTTCACCAAAACAAAAGTCACGAAAATGATAAAGCCTTAATGAAGTTTGTTTTACAATGAGCAGGCTAGAACAATTTGGGAATTGCAAGGTAGCCCTTAGAAAAAATGAGAGAGATGACATGTAAGCAAGCTTTTCTTTTCAATCGTTTCTCTTAGGGTATTCGAAGTTCGTTGCAGCGCCGACTCTTTAAGTTGGAAGCTTAGGTCGCGAGCACTGTTATTGTTTTACTGTTGCTTTATTGTTTATTACAGCATGTACTCGTAGAAGTGTGCTTGGCTCTATTCGTGGGCACACCCGGCGCCCCCCAAGCGATGTTTGCAGCTGTGTCGCTCGCTCTCCCATGTACAGTGCTAAGCACTCTACAATTGGCTCATTTAGCGGCCGTCGCGACTGCGCTGCGTAGCGCCCCGCTCTGCCGAACACACACACACACACATACACAGACATAGAGACAGGCATACAGATAGCTCACTAACTGTTGTTGTCGTCGCTCGCTTCTAATTACACGATAGGTGCGCTGCGAGCCATGAAACGTGCGGGGTCTGACCTTCTCGCGCAGCGTTTAGACGAGCTGCCCAACTCTGATTCGGCATCTACTTGCCACACACATGCACTGTCGCTGAGTGCAACAGTGTTGCCAGCCCAATGGCTGCGGGGCAAGGCAACTCGGGGAGCATATTAAATATTAGTGGCTCCCAAAAGGCTTCTGTGACGGCGGCTGTTATTAAGCTGGCAGCGCAGAGGCGATTTAATTATTGTACTTAGCTGCAGTTCCAAGTGTTGGTCGCGCAAGTTCCTTGAGCGAGCCCCACACTATACAGTACAATATATATATGGGATCCGGGGCGTGGCTCAACACTTGGCTGTGATGGATTTGTCATAGAGGTCACTCACCACTCACTCGCTCGCTGCGACGTCTCTGACATAAGCATGTGCAATTCTGTTCTAATTGATTGTGATTAAGTGCAGAAAACAATCTATTAACTGCGGCTTAATTATGTGGTGCGATCCAATGGTCAGTCATTACCCCAGCTCCAAGTGGGCTGGGCAACAGTCGGCGACATTGTTGGTGATTGATGCAACGATCCAAGCAACGCTTCCCACTTATTTTTATTTACCAATTTGTTGCTCTTTATGCATGACATAGTAAACAGCGAAAATGTTAAATCTCTCTGTTTCACACTTTACTATATATGAAGATGCTTTGATCCTAGCAACGATTCTCATTGAGTTCTCGTATATACAATAGGGACATTTTCTGCATGTTTCCATAATAGCAAAAGATAGGTTCTCAATGGATCTACTTTTTAATTTAAGTGAATTTGCTAAACATTTATTATTTGTGTATAGAACTTGAACTTTTTACAATAGAAAAGATTGGTTCTCAAAGCATGTGATTCCTAAATAAAATCTTAATATGCTACATCTATTATTATTTTGCTTGTCACTTATTGTTGCATGCAATAGTAAAGGGAATGCATGAGATTGCTGCTTAATAGACATCGTTTCTAAAATTAAGTTGTTTCACACTTTATTATATTAGTATTTATTGTTCAATTTCAAACATTTCTGCATGCAATGCTGAAGGATATACGCGAATCCCTTCTCATTTATTTTAGCTTTTTTCCGCTGGTAATAGAAAAGGGAACGACTGATTCTGCAAGTGAAATAAGTGACACATTTTATTGATGTATTGTGTACAAGAGTTGTATTCGATGTTCGCCTCTTGGGCTGCGTCTGCGTCAATCCCCAGAAAGAGCTTATCGCAAGCTCGCCAAGTCCATCAGGTTGATTCATCTGCCTACTCGCCGGCGAGCTAGGTTGGGTTGTTTTCTTTTTCTGATTTCTGATTTGTGCGCGTAATCTGATATATTTATTTTTTGTCGAACATCGCTGGCACTAAGCCCTGGCAACGTTTCCGCATTCGAAATGGTTTTTAATTATTATTTTTCGAGTGCGACGCCTACACATCGATGGATGCTCCCTCGTCGCTGCGGGCTCAAATGTCAGGCTTACGACGCTTCGAGTTAAGTTGAGTTTCCGAGCGCACACGAAAAGCCCACGGACCAGAAATAGCAAACAGCCTTATCAAGTGGATTTGCTCGATTCGTGTGTAGTTCAAGTACTCTCCGTGTCTCTGTCTGCCTGTGTGTGTGTGTGCATCTTTATGTGGGAGCCTAAGCTCCGCTGATGACACGTCATTTCTGGCATAGACATCTTCGTCAAAGCGTGTTAAGTCGAGTGAGAAACCGAAACCGAACTGGAATGAAGAGAAACAGGTCTGGAGAAGTGTCAATGAAATGTCATGGAAAGCCACTTAGTTGCACAGACAGACAGACAGACAGACAGACAGAGTGTGCTCGAGCCTCACCCAGGGCACTTTAAACTTTGTGCCACATCCGCTGCGCCAGGTGGGGCTTGGGCCTGGGTGGTGCAACCCGCCGAGCATTTGTCAATTTTTGCCGTCTGCGCTGCGCGTTTCTTGGTATTTTTGGTTGGCCGCTGCGGTTCTCTGGCGCTTTTCTGCTTTGCTTTTTTCTGCACAATTATTATTGCTTTGATTTAAATCAGTCTACTGACCCAAAAGTTCAGCTACGGAAATTGCAAATTTAATAATTGACTAGACGCCAAAAAGCCCGAGTCGCAGTCGAAGTCGGAGGCAGCTGTGGCGAAGTAAACCAAACCAGGGGGCTTATTAATGCGATAACCTTGGCTGATTTAATTTCTTGTTCGCGAGCTGTGATTACCAGCCCCAACAGCAACAACAACGACCGCTGCCGTAACAATAACAATAAACCATAAAGCAGCAGCAGCGGCAGCGCAAAATCGAAACTTGCACAATTTCGAGACTAAACGACGATCTTTGGTAGCGCGCCGCTGCTGCTGCCCCGTGTTGTTGCGCAGTGTTTAGTTGGTCGCATATTTAATTAAGAGATTGCGCCTCTGCGCGTACACTGCGCGAAAAGAGTCACTGCAACTCGCTGCTGTCGCTGTCGTGCGGCTCGCTGTCGGAGCTATCCTCGTACTCGGTGTGGAGGGGCACTTTGTCGAGCTCGCCGAAGCGACGTCGCGTGGGCAGGCTGGCGACCATTAGCCAGGAGAAGTGCACGTTCCTGGACAGCGGCTGGTCGATGTGATTCTCGCCCTTCTCCCAGATCCACTCCATGACCGCGCTCAGGCTCTGCGAGCTGCCCTCCATGACGCCGTGCGCCACGTCGCCCTTGTCGCTGAAGATGATGTAGCCGTCGATGGCGTGCAGCTGGCAGTAGTACTCGAGCACCTCCGAGAAGTACTCGCTGTCGATGTTCTTGAAGCTGAACTCCACCTTGAACACCGTCTGCGGACCGATGGTGATCCTTCTGCGACGCGCGCACTCCTCGCACCTGCAGAGCAGCACCTTGTGGCCCGTCGCGCGCCGTCGCTCGGCACTCATGTCCCTGGCCAGATTGAGGCTGGTCTGCTTGCGCTGCAGCTCGCGTCGCTCCAGCCTCGACAGCCGTCGCAGGGGCCCGAGGAGCGGCTCCTCCAGCAGGAACTGCAGTTTGCTGGTCTCGTGCATCGTCGTGTGTCTCTTCGGGTTCGTGTGTGTTTCTGTTTCTGTTTCAGTTTTTGTTGTGAAATGTGACAAGCGATCTGACAGTATATAAACTGACAGTTCAATCAAGAAATACGCTCATTTTTGGGGTGCCCCCCACGGCAATCAGTTCCGTTTGCTTTTACAGTCAAGCACAAATTCCGGTCTAGTAGTCGGACCAGCTGCCTGCCTGGCTATTTGCTACGCACTTCACAAGCAAACGTCTCGGGGGATAGTTCTACTACAGTAGCTGCTCTCTCTGTGTGTCTCTCTATTGCTGCGTCAAGAAGATGTCGAAGAACTACGAGTTGAACGAGCCGGTCGCCATCTACCGCATGTCCTACGTGCTGCACGTCGCGGAGGACAAGAACCTGCTGCCGCGCACCGCGCAGAAGGCCAAGGAGCTGAGCGTCTGCGGCTACATGATGTATACGCACAGTGGGCACGCCGTCAGCGGCGAGCTCGAGGGCACGCGCGACAATCTCAAGCAGATGCTGCTCTGGCTGCAGCAGGAGATTCCCAACGGCAGCGAGAAGCCGCGCCTCGGTCGCTACCAGCAGCAGCTGAAGGCCAAGTATGACGATTTCTTTTGCTGTTAACAACAATACGAAGCGTTAGCGTTCGTAGTTCTCAGTTCAGAGTTCCTAGTTCTCAATTGCGAATCGCAATTCACAATTCTCGGTTGCTGCTGCTGTTGCTGTTGTTGCTGCCACTGCTGCCGCTGCCGCTGCTGCTGTTACTTGATTAAAATTTAGCTATAACCGCAGAATTTGTTTCGAGTGCATTTGCAATAACTGACTGACTGACTGAACTGGCATCAACAATAACAATATCCAACAATGGATCACCGTCGTCGCTGCCTGACTTTTCAAAGTCAAAATCGCGATTGTATCATCCAGCAGTTGCTGTTGTTGTTGCTGTTGTTGTTGTTGGGGGGGTTGAATGACTGTGATTTTTGTTGGCCACAGCCACAGTTGGCAGCCAAAATGGTCGCAAACAATGAGCTGGCCTACTGAGCCGCGCCAGCCGCGCCGAGACAATCGAATCAATTCATTTTTCTAGGGCGTACTATGCCACTTGAACGTTGAACTGCAGACGCCCCAATGCTGACTACTGTGAAGGCCCCCGACGGCAGCTCCCCGAACGATCCATTGTTATGGCTAACGGCAGCGGCAGCGGCAACTGCAACTGCAACTGTTGCAAGTTGGTCTTGATCGTGCCACGGCACTAGTCATTTTCATTTTCCTGCCTTAGTTGCAGCAGCATTTGTCTCCCTCTCTCTTCGCCACCGTCTCCGTTTGGCTGGCGCTAGTTGCGGCATTTCGCAACACTGCCGAGTGCTGCTGCATGCAGCTGGAGATTTATGGGGCTCGCTCGACGCCAATTGGGAGCAGCGCTGGTCCCCCGAAAATGTTCTTTTCGAGCGGATGTCAACAGGATTACGTCGTAACATTCAGCGGGCCATGGCAATTCAATTAGACCTAAATGCTGTCAACAAGCAGCCACTAATAACCCACAATGCAACACGACAAACACAGAGACGGAGCGAGCGAGAGGGCAAGTGTCGTCTGTGTCGCCGTCGTTGTCTGCGTGTTGCATAATACATATTTTATGCATGCAGAGCGCTCTGGCAGTGTTGCAACATGCTCGCCATGCGCCGTTGTTGCTGATGATGATGCATAGCCTCCAGAATTGCGACGTCGCAACGTCGCCCCTCCCTGAAACCGAAACGACAGCCAGACCGACTCGACTCGACTCGAGTCAGACCAGGCCAAGCCAGAGTCAGACCCAGACTCGTACCCATGCCCCGAGTTGCAGTTGGAGCCGAGCGCAGTCCTGCGCCAAGGCATCCAGCTGTGCGCCGGCGTCTCTATCCCTGTCTCCCTCCCCCGCTCGCTCGCCGTAAGTGTGTCGAATATTCAAGTGAAAATTTCCCGCATAGATCTCGAGTCAGTCACTCAGTCAAGGCGCAAACAAAATGGAAAAAGAAAACACAACACAACACAACACAAGGCGAGTGCGGCGCTTGTCTCAAGCCAGCTCAGCTTCTAGCTGCAGCTCTTGTTGTTGCTGTTGCTGTTGCTGTTGTTGCAGCGTATGCACATGGCTTTTATAGGTGGGTAGCTCGCCTGCCTGCCTGCCTAACTGCCTGACTGGCTGACTGACTGCCTTTCGACTGGTATTCCACTCGCATTTGATTAGAGACTTGGGCGCTGAGCCAAACTTGTCGTTACAGTTGTTCTTATTGTCGTTGTTGTTGCTCTTGTTGCTGTTGCTGTTGCTGCTATGCGCGTTGTTGCTGTTTTGGCTCTTTAAGTCGAACAATTACATTTTAAGCGTAGCACAACCTTGGATACCGTTAGACGCTTGCAGTCGCTGGGCGTGTGTTGCGTCTAGCGCACAACACAGCGAACACATTGCGCATGCGATCGATGTAGACTTAGTCGACTTTATATGGCAATAACTAACGGAAACATTCAGATAAACTCGCTTAATAGATGTGCAAATTAACTATATTTTCAGGGCATTTCTTTAAGAGAGCCAGCAGAAAGCTGCGACAAGAAACAAATTAAGTAGTTTATTTTGTCTTGGCAATGAGTAAAGTTGCTTTGCTTTAAGGCTAGTAAAAATCATAAACATTGCTAATAATTTCAATCTTAAACAAGTAAATAGGCTTTATAATATTTACTATTGCAATTCCGCACTTCGATTAGACTAAAATTACTGCAAAATCAACAGTGATTGTCTAGAGCTAGCATATAGAATTTGACTGTTATAACTTTGGCAGTTGCGAGTCGAGGAAATGTTCGCTGGGTTGGTGGCAAGCACAACGCTGGGCCAAACACGATTCAGCAATCTGGCAAACGTCTCGTTGGCTTCGACGTCTCTCTGGCGAGCGACAGCAACAGCAACAGCAACAGCAACAACGACAACGACAGCAACAGAAACAGATCGCCAGCTTGCAGCTTGGGCCAGAAAACAGACCTGGCCAGACCACAGACCGCTTCCCTCTGTCTTCTCTCCACTTCGCCAGCTGGAGCCGGTAGACGGGGCCAGCTAAAAGCGAATCGACCACACCCGCACACTTCATTATTTTTATGTCGCCTGTGGTGGTACGATTTAAACGACAACGACGACGGCTCTGGAGACTGTAGTCGAAACTGTGGCACGACATTCAGCTCTGCGGCTGTGTGGAGGAGCCCCAAAACCAAACTGAACTCAAGAAATTAGACGCATTCGACGTTTTGCAGCGAGCGACAAGTCAAAGAGTAGCGCCCAAGTGCCCAAAGTGCCCCATCCAGACACAGACACAGACACAGACGCAGACCGGGCACGGGCCTCGACTCTGGCTTCGTTTTCCAAGCTGGGCATGGGCCCATCTCATGTTGATGTTACAATTGCAGCCTGCCTGGGTTGAGCATCGGACTGAGGCTCGGGATCGGGATCGGGATTGTGCGCCAGCCTCGAATGTGCCTGGTGGGGCTTGTGGAAATTTGTTGTGGCAACGGCAAGCAAAACAACAGCAACAGCAACAACAACAACAACAATTATCTGCAATTACAACAACGGCAGTCAGCCGAAAAGTCGTTACTGCGGCTGTCCAAAGATTGCTTGTTGCTGTTGCTGTTGCTGTTGCTGTTGGTGCTCATTGTACGCCTTCTAATGCGCTCGCTGGCTCTCGGTCTAAAGGCAGACTTCAATGCAATTTATCTTGATGTTTAAATCAATAATACGCGACTAACGTCATCAAAGCCAACTGCGCTGTTTCACTGCACACACACACACACACACACACAGATGCCCCCCACCTATCTATATATTTAATAGTTGCTGCTGCTCTGGCTCTGCTCGATTATTATTGAAATTCGCAATATGCAGCAGCCGCTTGCGGAGTTTACGAAGGCACGAACGCAGCGCAGAGCACAGAGATCAGGGCAGCGACGAGCATTTGACGACAACAGCGCCACACGGCAGCGACGACGACGACGACGACGACGACGACGACGACGACGACAGCGTCGTAATTATTGCCATAGGCTTTGATCTGGTTTCGTTCTCGCAGCTCGCGAGATACATTTGTATCTGCATCTGCAGCTCCGTCTCTGTCTCTGTCTGTGTCTGTGTGAGTTTGGCATGCGCTGCGCTGGCGTCGCAGTCGAGGGTTCGGCTCTGGTTCTATTGTGCTGCAGCGTGTGGCCCGAAGAGCTGCTGCTGCCGGGTTTCTCTATTTAGCAGTGGGCGGAATTGTTTCGTAATTGTAAAATATGTTGTCATGCTGTAAGTTATGATCGTCGCTCATTTAAAGGCAGCGCTTTAGTTGTCGATTCGCTGCACTTATTAGCGGCTATAAATGTGGCTAATTGTCATTGCCAAACCACTAAAGAAGCTTAAGCACTCTGTGCACTTTTTTATGCCAAACTGTACGAAATTGTCGAGTTACTGCAAGCACTAAACGCGGTTCATTAACTAACAATGCTCATTTAGCGGTTTGGAGAGTTATTGCCAATTCTACAGAATTGGAGAGTTGCCCAAGGCACCTAAAAACTATTGCTCACATGCCCACAGCTATTGCAGGGCTGGCTAGCCAATTATTCTGCACTTTTTTTGCAACTCTACAAATTTGGAGACTTGCAGAAATGCGTATTAAGGCACAAAATTAACCAACAACAAGTTAGCTTTGCAAAACTAAGCTACCCGAGAAGTTTGTAGAGTCTCCGCAAAAGTCTACAAAATTGGAGAGTTCCACAAGACGCACGCTAATGAGTGTGCTCGTGCTGCAGGGCTGGCTAGCCAATGCACTCTTGGGCAACTATACAAATTTGGAGACTTGCAGAAATGAGTACTTAATCAGACCAAAAACAAGTGAGCTTGGAGATGGTCGAGTAACGATGTGTTAGGTGCTCATTAAGAGTCGCCTATTTGGACAGATTGATAATTTAGGCGGGCATTAAGAGTGGCGAGTGCTGCATTACCATTTAATTAGCATTCGCAGCCAGTTGGAGGTGCTGCCTGCACTCGCGCTAATCACCAGCGGCAGCTGGCGGAGATTTTTGAAAGTCTCCAATTTTGTAGAGTTCATAAAAATTGCTATATTTGCGCGCATTGGCACTAATAGTGTTATTGCCTTGCCATCATTAGTACAACCAGGCAGAGGCTGTGCAGACTGCGGTGGCACGGTGCGTATGCGCGTTGCGCGTTGCGCGCTGCCCGTTGCTCGTTGCTCGTTGCGCATACGCCACGTTGCGCACGCCACACGCCAGCCATCAGCGCTGGCTGCTCGTATTTCGGGCCATAAAAACACAGCAGCCGAATGGCAACTGGCAACTGGCAACTGGGGACCAACACACGCGCACAATCGCATCGAGGCGACGCGACGCGACGCGACGCGACTCTAGTCGACTCGACACTGGCACGTTTTAGTGCCCATTAACGAGCAATTGCAATTTAAACTGGATCGCTCAGTTAGCAATTTGGAGCGTTGCTTTTATGCAACAGCATCGTCGTCGTCGTCGTCGTCGTTGCAGTTGTGGTATTTTGGACAAATGTAGATTTTTTGTTGGTTGCTGTTGCTTCGAAGAGACAACAACGATGGCGAGTCGCGCTGAGGCGAGTTGAGTGGCCTGTGGGCCACCACCAAGCAGATTCGACGTCCGCCCCGACAACGCCACGTACGCGCCAAGGCGTGCATGGATCGAAGTGACTCTCGTTGCCGTTGCCGTTGCCGTTGTTGTTGTTGTTGTTGCTCGTTGCCGGCTGCGGCTTACAATGCATTTCATCAGGCAGGCAGCAGGCAGCTGCTGGCTGGCACTCTTGATTTTGTGCCTCTTAGATTATACGTTACGTTTGCTGCGTTCGCGCTGGACCAACAGCCAAGATACATAGATGCCAGATACTTTGGCAGTCTCTCTCCCTCCCTCCCTCTCTCTCTCTCTCTCTCTCTCACTCTGTGTGTTGTATATTTCTTTGGCTAATAGCAAAATGTTGGCTATATGGCCCTGCTTCGTTAGATATAGATAGCGTTCGATTTGCAGTCGCTGTTGCTGTTGCTGCAGCAGTTGTTGCCGTTGTGGCATGCCTTCCTTGGCAGATAATCAGGCAGCAGGCAGCAGGCAGCAGGCAGCGGCACAGTTGGTGCTAGCTTGGCCGGATGGCAGCAGTTTGGCTGCCGCTGCGGCTGCTGCGCCTAATGCAAAAATTCGATCAGCTGCATTTTCAGATCTCGACCCATATTTTGCTATATATTTTTGCCGCCGTTGCTGGGGCAGCTTAAACTGGTTTCGATTTGCATACACGACGGACGCAGGAGTGCGATGCGATGAGTGTGCTTAGTCATATTGGGCGGCCATTAGAATGCCGCGTCGCCTCGGTTCGCGTCGCGTCGCGGCTGCAGTTGCAGTTGCAGCTTATAACAAAATAGCAGTAAAAGAATATCCATTGGTCCCACCTAAACTAGTTTTGTTGGCTCTGCACTCGCGTTGTTGCCGTTTTGTAGAGCAGCCCAGTCTGCGGCTCGGCACATTCGTTTCGTGTGTTGCCACTGTGCTTGTTGTTGCATGTTGCAATCGATTGCGAAACGAAATGTGCGACCCACTGCGACTAATCTTCACAACAGCCACAGCCACAGCAACTGCAACAGCAACTGCGGAGCGCGCGCTGGGCAGGCACCATCCAAAGCCACAGCCTTTAAAAAAACGCTCTCGTGCTGTCGATGCTGTTGTAGTTGTTGCTGGCATTGTTTCCTTGCTTGTTTGTAATTAAGCATACGTCGTGTGGCACATGGGATGCCAACCGATACTTTCACAATTTGCTGCCTGCAGTTGGTCAGCCACAGCCACAACTGCAGCGGAGGCAACAACAAGAACAACACTCGCTGCCATTGTCGACAACTTCAAATTGTAACACACTCAAATTCTAAGGTGTGCCGAGACGGCCATTTAGATTGTGGAACAAGCATTATCTGTCCCCTCGCCTGCCACTGCCACTGCCCCTCCCCTTGCCCCTCTCCCTACCCAGGCAGCTGCGAGGTGTCCGACAGGGAAGGCCAAGAATTTGTCGGCTAATAGAGAATGGCGAGCGCACTTAATGATGCCAACTTGTGTCGCCGCGCCGTGTAAATAACAAACGAAAACGGCCAGCGAGCGCGCTGCTCGACGCACAGATACCCTGCAACACTTCCAAAGTGCTCAACAACAACAGTTTGTGGCCAGCAATCAACTAATTCAATCTCTAATTGCAGTTGCAGCGCTTTGTGGGCCTACAACTCTTTTAGCCGGCCACTCAATTGGCCCGAAAGTGCGAGTAATCGTAGCTGATTTATTGCCAATAACTTGCTCTTATTATTATGTTATTATGACGCGGCGCTCTGATTAGCTAATAAGTTGTAAATGCCAGAACTCACCATCGCAGCCACGGACGTATTTAGCACTGGTCATAATAAGACAAGTTTTATTGCACTCTGCTCGCATGCACGCCAAGAAGCTCGGGAATTCATTATCTAATCTCGGCGAGACACCAGCACTGCACTGCGCTCTTTACAGCTGCTCGACGGCCAGATACCTCGCAATTGCCAGCTGTAAAAGCAAATATAAATTGAGTGAATCTTTTGTATTCTACTTTGAATATTCAAATTGTCTGTTTAAGCTTCTCACTTAATTAAGCAGTAATATATCATTAGAGATCTTTTGAATGTCAAAACTAATTCCACATTTATTGGGTAACGATTCTTGGCACAGCAAAGAGTTTTGTTTATACGAATTAATAGCAAAGTGCACAACTAATTCAACTTGCAAATAATCGTCTGCTCCTCACATCCTCACAAATTCCAAGAAGAATGTTATTCAAAGGGAACTTCAGCTATTTTAAGGTCTCTTCACCTCTCTCCCTCTCTCTGAATTTGAATAGGGATTCAGCTGCGTGCTCATCTGCTCCACTTCTGATCTATTTTATCTACTTGATCAGAGTGGCATACTCCTACATGACGATATTGTATTCACAGCCAGCAGCTGTTCGAGTTGAGGCTGCGAAATTGGGAGCGCAAAAAGCGGAAACACGCGCATAATAAACTAAATGTTGTTAACTTATAATTTACACGCAATGCATAAATCGATCGCAGCGCTGCAATGATGTTGTTCCCCTAACGTCAGCAGCAGCAGCGGCGACAAAATCGAATCGCGACTCAACTGAATCGACGCCAAACTGCGGCAAATCGAGGCGTATAAACAAGCCATAAGCATTTTTATGATCGCTTCTCAATTAAACAAGCCTAGCACTTGTCGTTGTTGTCGTTGTTGTTGTCGTCGTCGCAGACAGCATCCATGAAAATATTAGTGTATGCAGCGTATATAGCGACCTGCAACTGTCTGGTCGGGTCTGTACGTCTCCGCAGACAGCATCTCGCTCCCTCTGCCGCACGCCGCGTGTGCAGCTGTCTCGCTCTGACGCCGTCGCTGTCGCCGTCGCCGTCGCGTTATCGCTGCCAATCGAATGCTGCGTTTGACGCAATTAAATTGTCACTTTTCGTTTTGTTGAGGCGATATTTAAGTGCACTGGTTTTACTTGAACCGCCTCACAGCGCTGATGCCGTTGTTGTCGCCTATCGTTGAGCCGCTCTAGACAATCGAGCGTATGATCTGTCCCCACACACACACACTCGACACTCGACACTCGAACAGTTGCACAGTGCAGCCGCGTGAGACCAAATTTAGCACTTCTGGCTGAAGAATAGAAGAATAGACGGAGATATATGCAAGTGCTGGCATTCGAGTTGAACTAGCTATAACTTCACTTGATAAGAACCAATTTGCATTACTCTTGCTAAAGCTGATTCTACTGCCAAGCCATTTGGCCTCGACGAATCGTGTCCAGTTGAATATAATCATCTTGGAACTGCTATATATAATACTGCAAATATCGAGTTCTCGCTCGTAGCGCGTTCTCACTGTAGCAACACCCAATTTGTCGCCTTCCTCAACTGTTATCGTCGCTTTGAATGCACGTATAATAATTTCACATTGGCAAATTCAAACTAATTAGCTAATTGCCTCACACATATACTAAATATGTGTTTGATTTTTATGTTGGCAACGCGTGTTCTGCGCTCGCCGGCAATAAAAATAAAAATTTGTGCAATCTTATGGCCAATATCTCAGATCGCGAGCGCGCTCTTGGTGGCCAATCAACAGCGATTTGCTAAATTAAACTGTTTTATGAGCATCCTTTTGAATCAGCGCTACTTAATTAAATGGCAAGGTTCAAGCTAATTACAATTTAATTTAATTAGCTGTAGTCTAGAAGGTTGCAGTGCGAAGAAAAACAAACAACTTTTACTTTGAATATGACAAATCTTCAAGGAGCAAAGTAGAGTCGAGTTTTTACGTATGTGATTTGCAGTTGTGAACACAAATATTAACTGGAAAGCTTAGCTCGTCATTAAACATCCAAACAATTAAGACGACCAGCAGCCGCAGCTTGTTCTGAGCAGTTTCAGTTAGCCAGTTACAGCCAACAGCCGTAAAACCCTCAGAGACCGAGAGACCGAGAGAGAGAGCGAGAGGGGAAGACACTTGTTGGCACATATTAAAAGGCAATAACAACAATGGGCAATGCCAAAAAAAAAAGAAGAAAGAAAAAGAGACCGAGGCGAGCAGTAAAAAGATCGTTCGAGAGGAGCGCTCTAGAGTTGTTGGGCTTTTTTGTGGGCGCTTTTTATGGGCGTACAAGATCTGCGGTTTTTACGATGCGGCGGCGCTGCGCAGATCGCCGAAGATCGCCGACGGTGGCTCGAGATGCGATTTTAACGACTACCGAATTCTGTCCGGCGTCCACGCGGCGTCAAGTGGGACGGCAGTGGGTCGCAAGTCGTAGAAGTCGCGTCGTGCCACGCCATGAATCATCGGGCTGAGAGCAACCAGCTGGTCTCGAGACTCGAGACTGGAGACTGGAGTCTGGATTGTGATTGCGGCTCGGCGCAGCATGAAGCTGTTAAAGATTTGCGCGAAAATTAAGTTGGCCTAATGACAGTCCCGTCTGGCAATTACACAACACGGCGACAATTGGCCAACAGACGCTCACACGTGCTGCCTGCCGTCCCGCCCGATAAGAATCGAGTCAAAGTCAATTTGCGTTACGTATGCGACACGTGTGCGCCCCATTGTAAGTCGCTGCCAGGCAATGTGTAACGGACATATATCAAGCCAAAGCCCACGGATTACTCATTCACATCCGCAATTGTGTAACACACAGAGTCCACTCCTCCCCTCTCTACTCCCCGTTCGGGAGCTGGACACCGAAAGCGGCACGCAGCCGCATTGAAAAGTGAATCCAGTGCCAGCTGTCCCAGAGACGCCAAAGTAAACCAATTTCTGCAAAATATTAGAGCAGCAAACTAATGACAGTGCAAGCAGCGCAAGAAAACAGCGCGCTCAAGGATGCCAGCCCGCATCCTGGATACACTTACAGCCCAAGTGGGGGAGACACTTTGACAAGCCTTAGAAAATATAAATATTAACATATTCTCAGGCATTAAATAGATTGTCATAATGTAGAATGATCGGATTTTAAACTGTAATAATTACGAAGAAATATTGACCTACTAGAAAACGATTTCAGTTAAAGTTTGGTAGATACTTTGACAAGGTTAAGAAAATATAAATATTGTCATACTTCTAACTGCGAAGAATTCATTAAATGGATTTTCATAAGTTAATATAGAACGATCTGATTTTCAATTGTAATAATTATGAAGAAATATTGACCTACTAGAAAACGATTCAATTCAAAGGCTTTTAACTTTGGATGGGAACTATCTAATATCGTTAGAGCAAGAAATATCTCTTAATAGATTAGTTTACATAATTGTAATCAAAATGTATTCGAGATTCTGTTTGTCTTTTAAGTGGAAAACTATGGATAATAGGTTTGTAATAAATATATATTAAAGTAATGAAATACATACAAAATACTTCGCAGCTCTCGAGTTGGTCGCAAACAAGATGCGCTAGCTAGAACGGCCAGCTGGGGAGAGTATGCGCAACTGCGCCAGGCGACTTTCAATTAAAAAAGAAGCAAAAAACAAGAATGACAATCTGATGTCGTCGTCGACGTCGTCGTCGTTGTTGGCGTTGTTGGCGTTGTTGTAGTTGTTGTCGTGGTCCAATGAAAAGCAAAAGCGGCTGGCCTGCAATGCAGTCCACGTAGCCGTCGATGTTGTTGTTGTTGTTGTCGTTGTTGTTGCTGTCGCTAAAGCAAGAGCCAAGCCCGAGTCTGAGGCTGAGGCTGAGCTGGAGTCGAGGCTGGGGTCCGAGTCGGAGTTGGAGTTGGAGCTTGAGGTCCAGCGCAATACAATTTACTAGCTTAGATGCTTGGCATGAATAAATAAAATAGCAAAGCACATTAACGCCCCACTGCAGCTGCCACCAACTGGCAACTGGCCGCCTTCGCTGCGGCAGCGACTGAGGCTGCGACTGAGGCAGAGAGCATCCGAAAGCCGAAACACGGCCGCCGCCTCGCCAAACTTGAATCACCCCAAAGAGTCGCGACGCAAAAAAGAAAAAAGCAAGCGAAATAAACCGGACCGATAGATAGCACCGCGGCCGATCAAAATAGCAAAGGCAGCGCCAACCGCGACGTCGCAGCGCAATTACAAAAGGAGCAAATGTTGAGCCGAGCGCCGTCCAGCTGCCCAGTTGTCCACGCGAGCAGCGGGCGCGAAATGGCTTCAAGCAAATTGACGCCGCAGAGCCAACAACTACAACAACAACAGCAACAAGAGCCACTGCAAGAGCAACAAAATGCCAAAGCAGCTGAGGAAAACACAAAACCAACGCGAATGGACCGCGGCCAACTCTTTATTTTGCTCTCTCTTTGTCCCTCGCGCGCTCTGTCGCTCATTGTGATTATTTTGTTGTCTTTTTTTGCAATCCAGTCAAGGGTGTGGTGGCGTCGCTGCCAGCGTCGCAGCCTGCAGTCGCCAGTGGTCGGCACTCGGTGGTCGGCAGTCGGTGGTCGGCTTGTCGGCAGTCGGCTGGTCTCGTGCACGTCGTCGTCGCAGCAAACAACAACAAAACGAGTCACGCTCAATGCTAAAAACAAAAGACTTGGGCAACAAACCCACCGCTCTTTCTCTGCCCGCGCTCTCTTTCTCTTCTCAGCGGCCTTTGATACAATTTTTGTTTTGCTTTTGCTTTGTTTTTGCTGGCTTTGCGACTGACTAAGCGACTGTCTGTCAGCTGCATGCATAAACCAGTGCATGTGACTGTGTGTGTGTGTGTGTGTGTGTGACGTGGGCACCCGCCCAGGCAAGCTCACTGTGGCGTCGGCTGCATTGGCTGCTACTGCCCATAACGGCGTTGTTAGTAAAGCAACTGCGGCCGCGACTGCGACTGCGACTGCGCTGCCGATTACCGTTAGCGCCAGTCAGTGTTGTCGCTCTCTCGCTGTGTATTGTATTCGCTGTGGACTCCATTTGTCTTGGACCTCCAGCTCCTGCTGCTCTCCCTCTCTTCACCTCCCACTCGTTCTGGGTTCTGTGTTCTCTGTGTGTTGTTGTTGTTGCTGCTGTGTCGTTATTAAAAGCAAAAGTTTGCAATTAACAAGCGAGCGAAAATTGTTTTGCGGCTTGCATATCACATGTTGCACTCGGCTTTCGGGGCTGGCCTTTTTGTATTTATGCAACACGACACATAACATGAAATATTAGCAATAAATTTGTAAATGATTTCCATTTGTTGCTCTTGCTGTGGTTGCTGTTACTGCTGCTTTTCGCGCTCTGCACACAAACGGAAAAGAAAAACGATATGTGGGCTGGCACTTGTTACAATTTAATCAAAATGGAAAACGAATTAAAAAGAGTGCAGCAAAAACTGAAATCCGACTCAAAAAGTGTCGGCCTGTGCTGCAGAGGCCGATTGCGATTTGTTGAGATTGGCTTTTCAGATTAGATGATATATTTATGTACACGCCACAGATCCATATACACACTATACTATACGCGGGGTTTGCAATCTCGAGGGTATTACGGCTGATTCAGTTCACTTTTGTAGGCAAATTAAGACATTGACAATGTCTCAGAAAGTGAAAGACAAAAATCATTAATGACTTTTACTTTTTGACAAACCAGACAAATACATAGATTGTGCAATATTGTATAATTTCATATTTTTACATAGGTAATTGTGGCACTCGAAAGTTCATGACTCACAAGCGGGCAATTATTTTGAAAGTCATCAGGTGTCAATTTATTACAACAATTGTGACAATTTAAATGCTGCTTTACTTCATTCAAATCTATTTTTGCAGTACTTTAAACACTTTTCTTTGCTATGAATTTAGCTTTTCTTTTGGGAAGCGTTTGCAAAGCCTTCTTCACAAATTCTTTCTAACTCAATTTATTTGCAAATTGAAAGTATCTTTTTGTTTTGCATGTGTGGAGTAAACAAGTTCCACAGACACATAGATAATTTAGTGTTTTTATCAGCCAGATTGGCGCACATCTTAGAGCTGTCTTTCCTTCTAAATTGCCTTGTAAATTCTTGCACTAATTGCATTTGTTTTATGGCAGCTTAAAGCCTTGCTAAATGTTTGTTTATGCCATTTGTCGAAGAGGCATTTTATGCTTTTTGCTTTTGTGCTGAAGTCTAATTAAAAGTTGTTCTGGTTTTTTTTATAAGCTGCAGTCGGCAGGCAAATTGAATTAGATTCTGATTCTGAAGGCGTCTCGCCGCAACTGCGCTCCAACGCTGCACAGCTGTGCGACTTGTTTGGGCGTGTTCCCTGGTGGTCTCGACTCCGACTTCGACTCCGACTGCAGCCACAAGGGGGGCAAGAGCAACTGCAGGCATTGTTGAAATTGGGTGTTGTCTGCGGACAGGCTTTGTCTCTCGGTCTGCTTGTTAGCTTAATCAGCAATGTGGAAGCCACCACGACTGTTATCGCCCAGTCACACAACTGGGCCCAAACGCATCACGCTCCAAGTTCTGGGCTAGGAATAAAATGGCAACACAGCGAGGCAACGACGACGACGGCGACGCGTCGCATAAATAAATTAGAAAGTCAAAGTCGACCTCTAAACTTTATCTAAGTATATTGCGCGCCTCTGTGGTGGATTACTGCATATTTTATGAACAACAACAACAACAACTCGCAGTGCACAATGAGAGCTGCGAGTGCGGCGGGCAAGCGACCACGCCTGTAATTTAAATTAAATTTGTTTTGCTATATTAGGTGCCGCCGCAATATGTTGCCAATATCTGTAGCTCTGTAGCACACACACAATCACAGAGACAGAGAGACAGATGTATTTATAGAAGTATCCGTAACTAGGCGTTGTGCTCGCCATTTGTTGCCGACTGACCGCTTCAATGATGAGTTGTTGTTTTTGCCGTTGTTGCTGTAACGCTGGCAATGCAACAAATGATATTAATACAAAACAAAAAATTACTATATCGCCGAGTTTTTTCCGGCTTTCGGTTTCTGCTGCTCTTTTTTGTTGGTTTCTATTTAATATGTATCTATAGATGTGTGTGTACAATATGTTATATTTTGCAATTTATTTGCGACCCCCTCGATCGATGTAGAAATGCCATTTAATGGGCATTTCGACATGAAATCCGACAACCAACAAATGATTTATATCGCTTTGCGTGCAGAGCGAAATGTGTCAGACTCGGTTGGGGGAGTCGCAGATCCGTTGACACAGCCGGAAAGCGGCTGCTCGCAATTAACCAGCTCTCGCTAACTGGGCTTTTAGCCACGGCCGTCCGCATGTGTGGGCGACCCCAGTCGCTTAACGGATGCAGGAACTTGGCCAGCTCCCAGCTCCCAGTCACGGGACATTTGCATATTCGAATGTGTTTGCCGTCCACTCATTGTTCACTGTTCACTGTTCGGTGTTCACTGTTCGGTGTTCGTTGTTTGCTCGGCCCTATGGCCAGTTCCGAGCTCAAATCAGTTCACTTTCCAACTGCTTTTCGCTAGAACTATAAACGCCATCCGCATTTTAAGACACACTAGTTTTCTCTGGAATTCTGTGCAGTCATTTTTGATTTATTTCCAGTTCTATTTTTGTTGCTCTAGCGGATGCTCAGCAAAGTGTTGCAACGAGGGAATTTTCAAAACTAGAATGAGTAATATGACAGCACTCTTAAATGTTAAATTACACCAGTTTAATTTAGAAGACGAGGGGGTAATCAATATTAAATTAGCTCAAGATTTGAATATTGAATATTAAATAATATAATAAAATAAGCAGTTCATCCAAACATATGTTAAAATTAAATCAAATACATATAATTGAAAGGAAATGTTTAAACCTAACTAAAGTCACATTTGATAGAAAAGAAAAGAATGTAATAAAAAACTCTGTATGCTCCAGTTTGCAGTCAAGACAACTGCATGAGGAAAACTGTAAGCAAATTCCAGGGCATTAATAATTCTTTGGT
The DNA here is from genome assembly GCA_035046165.1 of Drosophila rubida. Classification (NCBI taxonomy): domain Eukaryota; kingdom Metazoa; phylum Arthropoda; class Insecta; order Diptera; family Drosophilidae; genus Drosophila; species Drosophila rubida. Next base: position 12,009,368 of record JAWNOF010000014.1, on the reverse strand, counting down.
AAATAATGAAACAAGATTTCGGGATCAAGCATAATTGCCCTTTATCGACTGCCAGCTAAATCCACAATCGCTGCGATTGCTGCGATTGCTGAAGAGAGCTTGAGATGAAGAAAGCAATTTCGAGTATCGTTTACAGCTTTGTTCATTAGGTTAGTTAGTCGGAGTCCATAAAAGCAGCGGACAGACGGACAGATAGATGGAGTATCATAAGTGCAGCAGAGCAACTCCGAAGAAGCCTCGCCAGCAGTTGGAGAGGCTTCGAGAGCGGGGCAATCATCGCAGACAAGCTGGATAAGTACTCGAGTCGAACTAACTAAATAAAGAAGGAACGAGGCCTTCGAGAGCACACATTTCGGGCACTGCACAAGCAGGTAGAGCTGCAGCTACATTGGATACAGATACAAATGCAGATGCAGATACAAATGCAGATACAGATACAGATACAGATACGGATGCAGTTGGGCTGTGGTGGGTTGGAAAGGAAAAAGCACAAATTGCGAATGCGATGCGATTTCAGGAATTTAGCATAGTTTGTGGCTTTCATTTGCATTCAATTTGGATTTGGCATTCGCCGATTTTTATTTTGCTTTTCTTTCTAAGCCGTCGCCGTCGTCGTCGTCGTCGTCGTCGTCGTCGTCGTCGTCGCTGTTGTTGCTGTTGTTTTCTTGCCTGCATTTTATTGTCATTTTACGTTGTTGTTATATGTCTGCCAACAACAACAGCAACAGACGACGACGACAATAATCGACAACAATAATAGTAACAACAACACACGAATGCCACGCGCCTACTTATGTTGCCATGTGGCATGTGAAGTGGAGCTCGCTGCGATCCCGTTCCCTGTCCCTCCGTCCGTCCGTCCCTCCAACTTTCCCCCCTGCTTCGTGGCTGAAACCACACAGCGAAATAAACGAGCCGAAGCTGCAGTCGCAGTCGAAGCTGTGCCTCAGATAGATGCACAACTTCAACCACAGCCACAGCCACAGCCAGAGCCACAAGCTCAACCACAGCCTCAACCACATCCCGAGCTGATGCATTTTGGGTGCTGCGGCGTTGCCAGTTAAATTGCAAAACACCTTTGCAGCGACAGCCCAAGAGCCCAAGAGCCAGGCGGATGGCGTCGCAGATGGAGGCAGCCGACGTTGCAGCCACAGCTCTGCCGCGACTCACACACGTGTGTGAGTGTGTGTGTGTGTGTTTGATCCGTTTTCGTTTTGTTGCCGGCCAGATCTTGCACTACATAAGGCCACATGCATGACGATGCTGACGAATGGGGCGATTGAAACGTTCGCAGCTTACATTACACTTTTAGGGGTCAAGAATATATGATCGAAATTAGGCATTACTTAAAAGCAAGTTATGAGTATATATATATATCGAAGTTAGACATTACTTAAAGACAAGTTAAGCTACAGAAACAGACAGCAAGCAAAGTAAATAAACATGAATTAAACAAAAAGAATGAAGTGCCAACAAAATATAACAAGCACTAAAATTATGCTTATTTAAAAGGCAGAGAGAAACTGTAAACATAAAGAAAATGAAAAGGAAATATTTGTGCTGAATAAAATTAGCAAAATATGTGATTAGAATTAGCTTTGAACTGCATGAAGATTGAAAGTAAAATAATGAATGTAAGTTAACTAAATGAGTGAACAATTAAAGAGATAATAACAAAAGGTGTTGCAGACATACTTTGAATTAAGTGGAGCAAAAGATGAAAAAGGAATTTGTGAAATTTAGTAGTAGTAGTAACTTAATCAGTCGACGTATTCAATTGGAAGCAACTCGAAATTGAATCAAATCATAGTGGCAGCTGTGGCAAGCCTCAAGCGACCCTCCCGAGGCAGCCACATGCATATTCCTAGCTAGGCAGCCACCTCACACGTCCCGCTGCCCGCCTTAGTCGTCGTCGGTCTTCACTCGAGTCCGCCTCCTCCTTTGCGAGCAGTTTCGGCTTTGGCGCGCAATCGCAGAGATCGCAACTGATAGAGCAGTGATGTGTGTGTGTGTGAGTGTGTGTGTGGAGATGTGTGTGCTGCACCGACTGGCAGCGGCGCAACCTTAACTTGGCCAACGTGCATACTCTAGTTTGGCAAGAGCACCAACGACGGCGACGACGGACGAGAGCTATTGCCGTTTTTGGAGGCTTGGATGCGAGTGTGGCGCTGCAGTCGCGTCGCTCATGTGGCAACATGATGTTGGTGGAAATTTATGTCATCCCTTGTTGTCGTGTTGAATCTTACGATGACATTTCCAACATAATTTAAGCCCACGCATCCAGCGACGACAACAACAGCAACAGCAACAACGGCGACAACACCAAAGCAAACAATTCAGGCTCTTGGTAATGGGTGTTGAATGGCGTGTGTTGGCCCCAAAAGACACATTCTGTGGCACACACGTGTGTGTCTGTCTCTCTGTGTCTGTTGTGGTGTCTCTTGTGGCTTGGCATTTTGGCAAAAGCTGCCACATTGACGATGACACCAGCCGAGAGACGACAACAACAACGAAGACGACGACGACGACGACGACGACGACGAGCACGACGGCTGGTGATAAATTTGCTGCGTTGCGTGGACGGAGCTGGAGCAACAATAACAACTGCAACAAGTTCTACAACAACAACAACAATTACAACAACAAGCACGCGGGATGCCAGTGGAGCGCAACACGAGGCGTGGATCGTGAACAAATCGTCTGCATTGTAATTTAATGTATCAATTGCTTTGATTTGCCAATTTCAGCGATCACTCGACGCGTCTCGGGGGCGACGACAAGCGGCACGAGCAGCGCCTCAGCTGTAGCTCCAACTCCAGCTCCAACCACAGCTTCAGCTTCAGCTGATAGCCGACAGCTCCTCCGCTGCCAAAGCTGCAGCTTCGACCCGAACACAAGCGCAGGCTGATGCTGGAGCTGATGATGCTGATGCTGATGCTGGAGCAGCACTTGGGGCTTGATTAGTGTGATTTAGTTACAGGCCGTGTGCCAGGCGCATGACACAGAGACACAGACACAGCCAAGCCACAGTCAAACACAGCAGAGCCAACAGCTCGACGACCAATCAATGCTTTGGGTCCGACTAAAAAATACGCTTGGAACTCACACAGCTTGCCCCAAACTAACAGTCTACTAAATGCCACAGCAAACATTTAAATATTGTAGTACACAAAATAAATACATAAATATTGTAGTACATTTAAATATTGTACTAGCATTTAAATAATTATACATAGTAGTTTAGTAAGCACTTAAACATTTGCTTGACTATGAAAAAAGCCAGCAAAATAAATGTGATTTTTCGCTAACTAAATAAAGACGACTAAAGGACTAAAGTCGGCTAAAACTTGTTTTAATTAAAAATATATTCTACTCCAAAAATATAGATTTCTTCATTTGAAAGCAAGTGTTAAAGTATTGGTTACAGTAAATTATTATTGTTATTTAAATTTGCATAAATTGTATGCATTTTGAAGTGTAATTGGAGTATCTGTAGTCATACATCTATCAAAGAGAAGTGTTGCTACAATTTAGTTGAACTACATTTAATTTTTAAGGGAAATATTTGAATACTTCCATACTGAAAATACAGTAAATTATTATTGTTATTGTTATATTCTCAATTCTCGATGTAAAACTTGTATAAATTGTATGAGTTTTGCAGCTAAACTAACAAATATTTATTTATCTAGCAAATAGATGTATTTCTATAACTTTGTTGAACTAATTTATGCTTTCAAAAACTTAAAAATATTTAAACAACTCCTCAAGGAAATACATGCACCTTTTAGTCGTGAACGAAGGTGTATTTTAATGCCTCTTAATTTCACTAAAAATATATAGAGACTGTTTAACTACTTAGAGATTTAAGAAGCAATTAGAAGGATACTCAAATTTACAGGCCAAATCTTTAAGACAATTTGCTGATAAGCTCACATTGACTTGGCTTCCTCTGTGACTCAACTGGCAGTGCAGCATACCCTGCTGCGTGCGATGCGAGGGTATGCGCTTGACTCGCTGACGCTGCGAAGAAGCGAAATGGGTAGGAAATGTTTTCCCCCTGCAGTTGGGAGTCGAACGACGACGCTCTTGTTGTAGTTTGCACAATATTTGATTCCATCTGCGAAGCTGGCAAAGGAAGCGAGCCAACTAGGTGGGCCGAGGGGAGCGAGGGGCAGCTGGGCGATCGAGTACTCAATACCGGGGGACCCGGGGCCGGCCCACTGTGCGCAATTTGCTACACGAAACTGTGCCACAAACGCTGCAGCCGCGACTGCGGCCGAGGCTGAGGCCGAGGCGGCGTGCAACAACATCTGCAGAGCGTTTTGGTACCTTTGGATGCTCTGGGTGCTCACTTAGTTCGTTTGTAGGAAATGAAAACATCTGCTGACTGATTGCCCCCTGGTTGCAGTTGCAGTTGCAGTTGCAAGCACAGCAAACGGCTGCCACTGCCGCCGCTGCTGCTGCCCAATCACTCAGCCAAGTTATGAACAACAGTTAGACGGCTGCTCGCTGCTCGCTGCTCCGATTGTGGCCGCCACGAGGGCCGTCTATATATCTGGGCATCATCTGTGTCTATGTGTGTGTGTGTGTGTGTGTAGTAGGTCTTCATGGATCAATGGGATACGCGTGATATCCTTCGGCTAGATGCCATGGCGGCTCGCAATTCACGTCTTCCGTTGCCAGCTTTGATTTGGCTGCCATAATTGTGCCATTAGCTTGCAGCCAGTCGAGACTCGCTCCGCTCCTCGTTGCCCGCTGCCCGCTGCCCGCCCCCTCCACGCTGGGCGCCTTCGGCCTGTGTCTACATTTGCATCCGCTCGCCGGCCACAAAGGCCTTTCGAAAGTCGCCACAAGTTGCTTAACGGTGCTCGCCTAATGCGCCGTTCGCATTGATGCGCCCGCCGTGCGGCTGCCACATGGGGCGTGGAACTGGGCCATTTGTGCAACTGGCACATAATCAACAGTTGCTTAGCCAACTGGGCAAGGGCCGAAGACACCAGCAGCGAGTGCATTTCTCGCTTCCACATGCCCCACATCGCGGCCACAGCCACAGCCACGGCCTGTGGCAGGCACTCTATAATCAGTCAGCGAGAGGTGTGAGTGACCTGAATAGGTCCCATTACAGATCCGGCCAAACTGCCGAATATTAGTGCTAGTTATGCGCCATTTCGGCAATCCGCCGCTTTGCCCAAAAACAGAACATCAAATCGACATTAAGGTTGCGCTCGACGACTCAGCTTCGACTCCCTGCAAAAGCTGGGAATCGGAGCGCACAGATCGCACACAAATTCGCGAGAAACCATAAACATTAGGAAACCCAAAGCAGGTTAAACTGAAGTCAATAATAAATCTAGTTGAGGCAGCTTTAAGGCTACCCAAAGAAGTCCTGAAACACAAGCTCTCAAGAGACATCGATATAAATGACTTTCAAAATGAAGTCAACAATTAGTTAAAGCATTTCTGATTTGTTCTTGACTATCAAGAATTATATAAGGTCTGTAGAATTGCGCGTGAGAGAAATGTAGTTTGGGACAGTCTTCATTTAAGATACTTTGATATAAATGGCTAAATTCGAACTAAATTCAACAATTAGTTGTAGTATTTCTTCTGATTTACCACACTTCACTACTTGGATACAATTTGTTCTTAACTATCAACAATTTTAGTAGCTTTCACTTTGTAGAGAGAGAGAAATGAAGATTGAGAGTCTTTATTTAAGAAGCATTGATATAAATAACTTGCAAAATCAAAGTCAACAATTAGTTGAAGTATTTCAATACAATTTGTTCTTGACTATCAACAATTTTAGCAGATTTAATTTAGTACAGAGAGAGAAATGTAGATTGAGAGAGTCTTCACTTAAGAGACACTCATATAAGTGGCTTTCAAAATGAAGTCAACAATTAGTTAAATCATTTGTGCTGACTTACCACACACTTGAATACAATTTGTTCTTGACTATCAGTAATTTCAGTAGCTTTCACTTTGAGAGAAATGTAGATTGAGAGAGTCTTCCTTGAGTTTGCTTCGGCTCTGGTAGACCTCCCAGAAATGAGCTCTGTGGGCAATAAAATGTGATTCGCATTTAAGTAGCTGAACGCATCAATTATTTGAGCCGCTTTTGGCCAGAAACAGACGAATTCCGCAACAGTTTGGGGCCCAAATGCCATTGAGCAACTCGGGTAATTGGCCAACATGTTTCACGCAAACTCACAAAATGTGTGCGGAGGCCCAAATCACGGCTTCTTCGACAGCGGCCCAAAGGCCACAGCTAGGTTCTTGGGCTGGTGCGGCTAATGAGAAGCGCGGAGAGGGGCCGGGACAGGGGCCGGGGGTCGCATTGGAATGAAGGCAATTACCAATTATCTACTGTTTTCTACACAAATTTAACATAATTTGGCCAGTTTTGCGTTCGAATTGTGCCGCAATTGTGGAAGTTGGCTGTGGTCAGGGCCAACCACGCGCCAACGGCAGTCCGCGGGGCGGGGGGCAGGGGGCAGGACTGCCAGGGCGCTGCGCTGGCCGAAGATTATTATTTTGGCTACCGACTGCCGAACGTATTTCGCATAATCGAAAGTGACCGCACCGCAGCTATTTCGGCTGATCTATTGTCTGAGGTGGTGCGGTGGTGCGCGGTGGTGCGGTGGTGCGGTGTCTTGCGCACAGGTTGAACGGCAATAATGATTGATGCCAGTGCGGCGTTTGGCTAATACAACTTAAAGTTCGGTTTAGAAAAAAACAAAGACAGAGCCAGCAACAAAAGCCGAATCAAAGAAACAAAAAAATAGCTAAAAGTATTGGTAACTGAGCTAAATGTTATTGCGATACACACACAATATATATAGACGGGTGTATATTGGCAGTGCGCAGTCTTAGCCGCATTTCGCCGGAGGCGTAACACACTCTAAACCGGAAGGGTAATTAACTCGCTTTGCCGATCACGCCTTTGCATTCAGAGCAGATGGATGGCTTGGCTTGGCTTCGTTCGGACTGTTGGCTGGATAGAGATACGCAGATGCAGAGATACAGAGATACAGATACGCAGGCCACAAGATAGATAGATGAATGAGTGGCGCGAGCTGAGCGCTGGGTTCGTCGGTGTATTAAAAACCTATAAGTCTCCACTGATTTCTCTGCCGCTGCCGCTGCCGCTGCCGCGCTGCCCGCGAATGATTAATAACGCTGCCCGTCGCGGCTGAAGTAGGCAAATGCGTTTGTTTGGGCGCTGCCAGGATTGATGGCTGTATAAAGTCTTCTTTTATGCGCTCATTTGCGCTCGATGCGCACTTTAATGGCTTTATTAAGTCTCTGGTCAAATTATGAAACAGCCGCTCAATTAACTTGTTTGTTACAGTTCACAGAGAGAGAGAGAGAGAGAGAGAGAGAGAGAGAGTTACAGTGAGAGAGTTCAAGTGTTTTTCTGAAATTTTATTGTGATTTGATTTTTGAATGCTCCATAACGATTCGTCCTTGCCGTCGCACACATGTACAGACATATACAGATAGTATTTAATAATGAATTATGCATATAGTTAAACGTTAAGTGAATGCTAGAAAATTGTTGTGTGTGTTTGTGTTTGTGTTGAGAATTGCAGTGATTAGCACTAAAAAGTATCGCAACTTATTCGCATAGACAACACCCAAAAAACACGTTCGATCCGATCTGATCCGCCTTATGCTAATTTTTACAATCGTCAACTTAAGAGCTAGCGTTACAACTATGTATAGAAGATCATGCCGAGAGTGTACAGTATATATATATGTATGGTATATAGTCTACGTTTGAATTGTGTTGCTGTGTGTTGTATAAAGTTTCCCGAAACGTGGATTGGATTAAGTAGTTCTTTAATTATATAAGGTATATGTACTTGTATATATATATAGATTTGTTTCTGGTTGTCTGCTAACTTCACCGTCTTTTCCATTGATTGCATAGCTACGAGTAGTGTATATCCTGTCGGTGTCTAGCACGGGAATGCCAACTACCTAACGATTAGTTTCCCTCTTGGAGGCACGCGCTTAAGTAAAGTTCATAGATTAAAGTAAGTGTTGTAGTGGAACAGTTCCCTAGGTGCTCACGGCGATGCTCTCGCCCAGCGCAGTCGCTCCCGGATTGTTGTTGTTGTTGTTGTTGCTGCTGCTGCTGTTGCTGCTGCTGTTGCTGTTGTTGTTGTTGTTCTCCGCAGTGTGACTGTTGTTGTTGTTATTGTTTTTGCTGTGGCTCTTGTCGAAGCTGTTCGACTGGCGCGTCGACACCGAGAGCTGGTCGTCGCTGGCCGCGTACTCCTCGGTGTCGCCGTCGCCGGTGACGCCGCCGAGGCTGGTGGGCGTGTAGACGCCCTTCATGAACGAGCGGATGTCCTCGAAGCAGGCCTCGTCGCGATCCTTTGCCTCGTTCGAGCTGGGCGAGTCCTGGTACTCGAAGCCCGCCGCGTCCGCCTCGTGCTTCTTCACATGCCGATCCAGGTTCGTCTGCTGGCCGAAGCAGCGCTCGCACATGGGACAGCGGAAGGGGCGCTCCTTGTTGTGTATGTTGCGCACGTGCCGCTGCAGGTTCGACGAGATGCTGAACGAGCGGTCGCAGTACTCGCACTTGTACGGCTGCTCGCCCGTGTGCGTGCGCAGATGGCGTGTGAGGTTGGCGGAGCGCGGGAACACCTTGCCACAGTACTTGCACGTGTAGCGGTCCTTCAGGCGGCCTCCACTGCCGCCTCCTGCGCCCACGCCGCCGCCTTGGCCACTGTAGCTGTGGCTGTGGCTGGCGGCGAGCTTGGGCCGTGTGGCAGAGAGGCCGGCGGCACGCAGCGCCTCGCGGAAGGTCTGCTCGGGCGGAAACGGCAGGGGGCAGGCGACGTCGCTGCGCGGCGCTTGCGCGCACAGCGCCGACAGCCCCTCAAAATCTGGCCGTCCGCCCATTTGGCCTAAAAAAGGAAAGGGCGCCGCTGAGAATCGATTGCGGTACAGCTCCTCCAGCAGCAGCTGCGGGTGCAGCGGCGGCGGGCAGCTCAGCGCCGACACCGCCGCCGCCGCCGCGGCACTCGACGCAGCTGCGCCACTGTGGCCGACTGTCGCCGCCGCCGTCGTCGTCGTCGCCGTCGCACTCTCGGACATGCTGCTCAGCTCGCCGCCCGTGCTCAACGGCGGCGAGGGCGAGCTGTGGGGCGCCGGCGAGGCGCTGGCGCTGTGCGCCGGACTACTGCCCTTGTAGGAGAGCCGCGAGGTGCTCGACGACTCGCCGGAGCTGTGGCTGTGGCTGTGGCTGTGCTGCTGCTTGGCCAGCTTGGCAGCCGGCGGCCGCGTGCCCGCCTCCATGTCCTCCTCCTCGTCCTCCTCCTCGACGTCCGCCTCCAGCTCGGGCGTGCGCGTCGCCGTCGACGTCGGCGTGCGGCTGCAGCGCGTCACGCAGCCAGACGCTGGCCTCTGGCTGTGGCAGACGGAGCTGCGGCGCTTGCGGCTGATGGACAGATCCAGCGGCAGCTCGGCGCCGCACTTCTGCTCCTGCTCCTGCTGCCGCTGCTCCAGCTCCGCCTCCTGCTCAGAGTCGCCCTCGGCGGGCGGCGGCGTGCTCACAATGTCGATGGATTTCTGTGGGAAACAAGCACAAAGTTAGCCACGATTTCAAACTTACTAAACTAATATTCAAAGTGTGTGCAGAGTTGCTTGATAAATTAATAAAATAATAATTCAATTAAGTAACAAATTGTGTGACTAACTTCAGCAGCTACTCCTATTGTTCATTTACTAAAGCTAAAGCACAAAAGTTGTGTTTATATTTAAGCTACTCCTATTTTGTAATTCAAGTCAATAGACATAATTTCATTTACATTCATCTAAAGCACAAAAGTTGTGCGCTGATTTGAGTAGCTGCTCTAATTATCTATGTATTTTGTGATTCAAGTTAATAGACATAATTTCATTTCTTAAAGCTAAAGCATAAAAGTTGTGGGAATATTCAAGAAGCTACTTCTATTTTGTGATTCAAGTCAATGGCTATAATTTCATTTACAGTCATCTAAAGCACTAAAGTTGTGGGCTGATTTGAGAAGCTACTCTAATTATCTATGTATTTTGTGATTCATAATTTCATTAAAAATAAACTGAAGAACAAAAATTTGTGAGCTGAGTTGAGAAGCTTCTCTTATTTATTGAGTCAAGTCGTCAATACTTATATTTTCAAATTGCACAAATAACTCGGAAGTGAACTCTTGTAAAATATGTTTCGAAATTGTGTATACTATTAAACCAAACAAACAAGTTGAAACAATTATTATGATTTGCATTTAAGATGCAGTATGCAAAGACAAACATATATGCAAAAACTATTATTAAGATCCACACAAATTAATTGTATGTTCTTACTATGCTTCAACAATGCAGTTCTCTTTTAACTTTTATAAATTATTTTGCATAAATATGTGAATATAAATTAGTTTCTTTTGGCTGACATTATTGGAAATGTTTTTAATGAGTATTGTATACTTTAAAGTTAATTAATTATGTTTCTTCTTGCTTTCAGTTGTGTTCTCTATGAATCACATTGAGTTTATTTCACACTATTTACTTTTAGTTAATTGAAAATTATTCAATAAACCCTATAAAGTTAACTATGTTTCTGCAAGCTTGTAGTTATGTTTTCCCTTGAATCACATTGAGTTTGTTTCACACTTTTTACTTCATTGAAAATTATTAAGTAAAACCAATATACTTCAAAGTTGAATGTTTCTACTAACTTCAAGTTTTGTTCTCTATAAATCACATTACTTGATTTAAAAGATATACTTTCTTTGGCTCAATCAAGTTGTTCATCAAAGTTTAAGCTTTAAGCTGTACTTACTCTGTCGTTGTCCGGGTCGTGCTCGTCGTGCTCCTCCTTCTTGACCCTCAGCTGTGCGGCAGACTTCTGGCGCTTGGGCTGCTGCTCGCCGTCGCCGTCGACGTCGCCGTCGTCGTCCGCGTCCGCTTCCTCGTGGTTGTCGTCCATCGCTGCGTCGTCGTCGTCGGCGTCGTCGTCGTCGCTGGGCCGCGACTCGCGCTTGATCGGCTGCTTCTGCTCCGGTGAGCTGCTCTCGCGCTTGATGCGCTGCGAGGCGGCCAGAAACAACGACGGCGAGGAGGGCGACGGCGAGGGCGGCGCCTTGATGCTCATGGCCGCCTGCAGCTGCTGCTGGAAGGCGGCGTTGGGGAAGACGAGCGGCCCCAGGCCGCGCCCCATCTCGGCCAGCTGCGGGTGGTTGGGGAACATGTGCGGCAGCGGGAAACTGCCCGCCTGGCTGTGCAGTCCGGGCGTGAAGAAGTTCGGCAGGCCGTAGTGCGGGAAGCCGGCGAAGAACGAGGCGCTCGGCTGCATCATGAACAGGTGGTTGGGGGGCGTGGCCATAGCCGTGCCGTTGCTCGCTGCGCCGCCGCTGCCGCTACTAGTGCTGTTGGCGCCGCTGCCGCTGCCTCCGCTGCTGCTGCCCGGAGTCGGGTTGTCGTTCGAGGTCGGCTGGCTGCTGCTTGCGGCGGCCGCGAGTCGCTGATGTGCGCCTGGTGGCAGGATCAGCGGTGGTGGCTGCTGTGGCGTCGACTGCGGCTGCTGGTGGTGGTGGTGGTGGTGGTGCGGATGGGAGTGCGGGTGGGCGTGGTGGTGCAGGCGACTCGGCGCGTGGGCGTGCGCGTGGGCGTGGTGGCCGCGGAAGGAGTCGGTGGTGTCGCAGAACTTCTTGTGCTTGGAGAGCGAGGTGACCGAGTTGAAGCTGGTGTTGCACTTCTTGCAGTTGATCTGGACGCGACAGTCGGCGTGCATGCGCCGGTGGCGACAGAGGTTCGAGAACTGCGTGTACGCCTTGAAGCACACCTCGCAGGCGAAGGGCTTCACCGAGGAGTGGATGTGCTGGTGCTGCTTCAGCCCCGACGACGTCGCGAACGTCTTGCCGCACTCCGGGCACGGGTGACTGCGGGCGCCGACGTGGTAGGCGCGTATATGCCGCTGTAGGTTCGACGGGTCGCAGAATACCTGCAACAAACGGAGCGAGTGAGCCAAGTAACAACACAATATACGATCCGCTTCTCCAACTATCTATCTGTCTGTCTGACTTTGCTCGCGTTACGCTGCCAAATGGAATTGGAATTGGAATTGGAATTGGAATCGCTATTGGAATCGGAATGAAACTGAAATTAATCAATCATCCGCCGCCGCCGTCGCTGCTAAACGGATCTGCTGCTAGCGCTCAGCTCCACTCAGCTAGACAATGATCTTCCTCACCTCGCCCCCCTCGATGCGATTACGCAAAGGCAGCAACGACGACAACTACAACTACAACTCCACCCACTGGCAGCGGCAGAGCAGCAACACCTTCGTCAATTATTAACATCGACTGCTACAATTGTCGTAGCCGGACGAACCATCATCCACGGGCGTGAACAGCGCTGCTCCCCGAAACTGTGATTTCTTCGCCAACGAGAAGATTTACTTCTAATCCACAACACCCTCTAAAAGTTGTCTCAAGAATAACTCAACTAGTTTGCTATACAAATTTAATTTGAATCTTTCATCAGATATGAAAATTGTTTGGAATCCTTCTAAATCTAAACGATTTATTTTGAAAACTATTCAAAATCAATCTAAATTCAACAGATTTAATTTAAAACATTTTAAGAATCAACAACACATTAAGAGTCTTCATCAATTTAATCGATTTTATTTTAAAACTTGAATGTTTAAGTTGGAAAAATACTCTGGAATTAAACATTTTATTTAATCCCAATATTAAGCTAAATATGATAATGTTTTAAGTATGATCACATAGCTACAATCTTTCTATAATTTTACTAACATGAAACGTTTAATTCTCAAGCCAAGTTATACTCTAGCTATTAATCGTTGGTCAGCACTATAAATCATGCGATATCATGCAATAGAACACCATAAGAGTAATGACTGCTCCAGGTTAAACTAAAAGCGTAATTCATTTCTTTGCAAAGTCAAGAATAGAACTCAATCAGTTAACTATTTAAATGCAGCCCTGGAGAATTGCAGCTGCAGTCAGCGGATAGTAAACTGTGTTAATAAAACAGAACTGCTTGAGGAAACTGAAAGAAATAAAGTTCAAGAAAATTGCAGATGTAAGAGCACAATCTACAAATGCACAGATTACCAGGCTGGAAATCTCGAAAATCACACTTTCTGTCACAATCACAGTCACTGTTCACGCCTAGGCAAATTCACAGCTTTGGTATATTTTTCGGGGGGTTAACGCAATGACAGATCGAGCCGTTCATTTGGCCCAGACACAGAGCCATAGACACAGGCCCAAGACAGGCCAAGACAAGTTAAGCCCAGCCAAGGCATGGACAGTGAGCAGAGGGACAGAGTGGGTAAGAGAGGGGGGCGCTGTGCTGGGTACAGCCAGTTTTTCAGTATCCACTTCAAACTTGATTTCGGTCAGCCTCCACCCGCGCTGCGCAGCGCTGCCGAGCCGAACCGAGCCGAGCTGCGCTGCCTTTTACGAAACTGTTATGCCTAATCATGCTGTCATAATGCGCTACGAATTCATATCAAACGATGATCGAGTCAGCCTCTGTCTCTCTTTTGTTGTACGGGCGAGAGCGAGGACGGCGAGCAGGGGAGCGGGCGCGAGGCGGCGAATGGGGACTGAAGACAAACGGCGACACACACAAGAATAGCTCGTGCTATAACTACATCAAATGGATTAGATTCAACTACTCTCCAAAAAGGCGAAAAACGCCACAAAAGACAACGGCAACAACAACAACTCCGACGACGACGACGACGACGACGATGGTGTTACAGCAACAACAACAACAACAACAGTAACAAGAAACAGTAACAGCAATAGTTGAAGACTCATGGATAAAGTGTAGGTGTTTTGGCATGCAGGCAGCGAAGGCGACAGAGAGAGCGGCAGAGGGAGACAGGCACTGCCAGAGTCAGGCAGCGCGGCGGCGGAGGGAAGGAGAGAGAGAGAGAGAGACAGAGACGAGCTCTGGGTGCTTGAAGCTCGCAAAGGTTGGCCTTTGGAATGCGATTGTCTGCGAAGTGCTGATGCTGTAGTTGTTGTAGTTGTTGTAGTTGTAGTTGGTGTAGCTGTTGCTATTGCTATTTTAGTTGATGCTGTTGTGTTGTGTGTGGCGTTAGAGGATCGTACGTGGGGTCAGGCCAAGGCGTCAGCAGTAGGGCATTGAAAGGAGATCTGGAGCTGGCAGAAGACCAAACTGGTTGCAAGCCACCAACCAGTTAGCCAGCTGTCCAGCGAAACCATGCCACGACTCTATATATGCTATATAAAACAGCAAACTAATTAAAATTGTGCAGAAACGGCAGCTTCATTATTTAAGCACTTACTTAATGTGCCCTTTTCATTTCGATGAAGTCAAATAAATCAGTGCCAGCAAACAAAAAAAACACTGCCTTGCGTATACAGCCAACAACAACGCAATTGCATTTGTTTTTGTAAAATCTAGATGGCGAGATAAGAGCTCGGATGCTCAAATTTGTTTTTGTATTTTACATTTGCCATCAAATTTGTTTTTGCATTTTGCACTGCTTTTGTGTTCTCCAACTGCCGTCTAAATTGTTTTTGTGAACGAATGGCAAACAATACCTTGCACAAGTGTACTAAAGCATGTGGCAAAATAGCCAACAACAAAATCACATTCGCATTAGCCGACAACAACAAAATACGTGAAATTGTTTTTGTTAAAATTAACGGCATTGGTAGATAAGAACTGAGTTGCTCAAATTTGTTTTTGGGTTTTGCATTTGCCGTCGAATTTGTTTTTGCGTTTTGCTCTGAGAGTCCAGAGTTGTTGTTGGGCGACTGCAGTTATTTTTGGTCTTCTTTTTGCCCTATTCGATAAGCATGCATCGTTGTTTGTGTATTCTGCATTGACCTATTTTCTAGAGCATGTGCAATTGTTTGTGTATTATGCATTTGCCCATGCTGCACTTACAAAAACAATGCTTAATGCTTTACCCCTCTCGAAAAAGGCAAAGTAGAATGCGAGCAATGGATCATGACGAATTTACTCGAGTAGCGAGCATTGAGTATCGGCTACTCTACAGCTCGTAAATCTGGGACTCATTTAGCCCCGCCAAGCGACAAACGAGGTGCGATGAAGTGAAGTGAAGTGCAGCTAAGCTGAAGTCCGAAAGCCGAAATCCGAAATGGAAAACACGCTAGATCCGTGGCAAATCCCTTTTGAAACGCTTTAACTTGGCTGCTCGAAAACAAACAAAGCTGACAGCTGAGCAGCCAAGCAGCCGGGCAGTCGAGAAGAGACCCCGTTTTCGATTTTTCCCCCCCATGCCGTGCCTTACTTTTTTTGGACCTCAGCGAAAGTATTGCCCTTTTATGTAGACAGGCAGGCAAATGCCCAACACAAGATCGATCATCATTTGTTTGTAGCCTCGGCTAGCTCCCGTTTATGTCGCTGCACGAGGCGGGGACGGGGAGGGGGCTTGCCCCACCACAATGCGTGCTACTTACATGCCACCGAAACAATTACAGAGCGCTAAGTAAACTAACTGTAATGCAACGAGACGTGGAATCGATTGAAATACCGTTCGAAATGCAGCCGAGTGAGAGAAAAGGGAAAAGCTGAAAAAGAAAAGCCTCTGGAGGCAAAAGCGACAGGGACGGCAAGACCACAAGATTGTAATCAACATGCCATTAAAACATCTTTGCGAGATGTCGAAGTCGTCGATGACAATGACGAAGTGCCAGTCGAGAGCAGACGAAGAGCCCTGTAACGAATCGATCCATCGATTTCTGTCTATCGCCCGCCTCCCGCCTCCCGCTCTGCCCCCTTAATCTAACATTGGCATTCAAATGCAGCGCGAAGATGAACAACAACAGCAGCAGCAGCAGCAGCTGCCGCTCGAGCGAGTTGGTAACAAAGTTTCTTCATTACGGCCGAAATGGCCTCTTAAGTGTTTTGGATGAGTACACGCCCTAATTTCGTATTGCTCCAGCGCGTGCGGCACCATCCAAAACTCTGCGAGGGGGGCCGCGAGGGGGGCAACTGGCGAAAGACAAGTAACCAAAGAGGTTTTTTCGATCGCTTTTTTGCCCCCTCTGTTGTATTTACTTAATGCCAATGTTGAAGCGCCTGCGGCTATTGATCTGCTTGAAATCAAAAGTCTTTGGCTCTGCCTTTACCTTTGCCTCTGTACCACGGCGACCTGATACAATAATTAATGATACGATCGTCTCATTTAAGGCGCTGCCTTCGCTCTTGCCCCTCACACGATCGCAAGCTTCTGATATTGCCCACGCAGCGTGTTCTAGGGCGGTTCAAAAGGGCTTCAAATCTATCTCCAAGCTAAAGCAGAATAATCTGAGATCAGCCACAGTTGCTCCAGCTAACACTTAATTCTGACGCACAAAATATAAATAGAAATACAACCAACAATCTATTAATAAGAATTCCGTTAACATCGTTCAAATACTCTTCGCTTTGATTTGATTCTATTCAGCCTTTAGTTACTTTGTCAATCTGAACTATTCTAATATCTCAACATGATATTTTTGTTTTCGCCCCATCATTAGAATAGTCTGAAGTTATGTTTTTATTCTCTTACCTTGGAGCAGTTCTCGCAGGAATATTTGCGTATGTTGTTGTGGGCGATAGCTCCGTGCTTGATCAGCAGTGGCCGGTGGCAGAAGCGCTGACCGCAGACCTCGCAGGCGAATTCTCCGCGCTTGAAGTGATGGGCACCAACTAGATGATCGTCCAGGCTGCGAGGCGGAGGAGAAAGAAAAAGGAAATTAGAGGCAATTCGAACGATAGTCAAGGGTAATGGTTTTTACGGTTTATGCTTTATTGCTTTTTGTTTTGCTTATCGCTCTGGCTGTCATCGTCGAAGTGAAATTAGCAGTTGCGACAGTCGAGGACAGAGGACAGAGGACAGAGGACAGACAGCGGGGCAATCGTCAGCCTCAATCAGAGTCATGTGCGTCAGTTCACACGCCTTCCCAGGCGCTTTGTTTGTTGTCCAACTGCGGGCGACGCCCCAGCAACGACAACAGCAGAAGCAAAAGCAAATCAAAGACAAACGCAAAGCAAATGCAAAAGCAAAAGCAAAGAGCTCGCTGGCGTCAATTAGTCAAATGATGTTCAATATTTAATATGCGCCCGACTGATAAGCGATCTCTCAACGCTCACTCTCTCCCTCTCTCTCCGTCTCTCTTAGCAGCTGCGGCCAATGAGTGTCCTCCACTCACACACACACACACACGGCCAATCGCCCACTCTCTTTTGCTCTCCTCGTCCGTGGCTGTTGTCCTTGATTGTGCGATGATTATCGCGTGGAACGTGTGGGAGGAGCAACGCCGACAAAAGGCGGCCACATTTTTAGCATTCTCCCTTTCCATTCCCCCTCCCCCCGCTTGCCTGTGATTTTTGTCAGCGATATGGAAGAGTTGACGGCACCCAGAGACAGCATTTGAAGTGTGGGCGTTTGTTTGCTCACAGCAACAACAACAACGAGCTATGCATGTTCAACATCAGATAAAATTGCAAAAGCCTGACGGACAGCAGAGCTAAAGAGAGACGGAAGAGACACGCAGGCAGGCGCAGGCAGGTCCGTCATCGCTTCTCCTTTCACTCGAGTGCGCTGCTCATCAAAAATTCAATAAATCACACACCAACACACACACACACTCACACACTCACACGCAGTGACCGATAACTGTTGTTGTATTGACCACCCACGGGCTTACTCCTCCTCTTCCACTCGCCCTCCCCCTCCCACTCCACACACTCCAAACGAAATTCGAAGCAAAAGCGCACTTAGCACTTGAAACGCAAATACAAACAGAACTCGCGTGTTGTTGTTGTTGTTGTTGTTGTAGTTGTTGTAAAACATTTGTAAATATTGTACAAAAGTTTTGCATTAACTGCAGTAATTGTGACTCGATTAAAGATCTCGCGAAACCCCTTCGAAAGCGCACTAATAGATTTCGTGTAGCGATGATTTCCCTAGAAAGGCGGCAATTAAATCGAGCTGATTTCGAGCACTCGATAAACTCAATTTCTATATTTAGAACATGAGGGAATTTCCCAATACAAAGCAAAATATTGAAATTAACAAATATTTAGTTTCCAATTGCTGCGCTATAAATTTCTACGATTGCTTTGCAATCAAAATCACATTTAAAACAATGATTGATTTGTTGATAAATTGCAGTTTATAGAAGTGAGATATTCAAGCTGTTGCATTGTCAGACTTGGGAAATACGAGTTTCGTCTAGAACCAGACTTCGCTATATAGTCGAATATCTCGTTATAGAAATTGACGCTACTGGCGCTGGAGCTCAAAGCTGAGTAGAATAATAAAATAAAATCAATAAGACATCTCTGGCAGTCGTTGACCACTGACTCTCACTTTCTGGCTGGCGTTTTGGCCAATTTAATGGGTCGCTTTATTGGCCACACTAAACATTATCGCCATCAGCTTTTAATTAAGATCGCCGACGAGCAGCATTTAGCCACCACAACTGGGAATACGAGTAGTTAGCGCCCACAGCTTGGGGGAGCACACCCATAATTCTATGGGTAAGTTGGAAGCTAATTGGCAGCTTGTTTTCGACCACTTACTGTTGCCGCGCTGCGAACTACGAAATTCGATTGAGATTGCTCTAATGCCAAAGCCAAAGACATTCTCCCAGTTTATCGAATGGGTTGAGTGGTGTAATATAATCGATTATCGCCGTCACTTACCGTTCTAGATCCGTGTAGACGTTGTCGCAGACCTCGCAGCGTATATCGAAGCCGTTCTCGTCGTCTGTGAAATCGTTATCGACCTTCTTGTCCTTGCTGTACTCGTCGCCACTGTAGTGGGAGCCTGCAAGCACAGAAAGAGAGAGAGAGATAGAGTGATATTAGTAGAGATTACAATCTTTAGATCGAGAGCGTTCAAGTAAAGCTCGAAGAACTGTTCTACAATATTTCAGTTCATTATTTTACTGGCAATGCTTGAGATTGATATTAAAAGCAGTCTGATCTTTAGGAAAAGAATTACGATATGCAAATTATAACTGCATTGAGATGAGTAACTATTTTAGACCGCGTTGAGATGGCATTCAATGTGAAACACTTTAGACTAAACACTTTGTGGTCACTTTCACTGAAGACTGCAGCTTGAGGCGCATCCTCAGCACACAACTCACACTTTGAAAGGTCGCTTCACTTGCTGCTCGAGATGTTGAGTGTTGATGAGTTGAAGTTGAAGGAGTTGCGGGAGAGAAGACACAACTGGACACAACCGTGCGGCTTCGCGTCTGAGGAACAAGTGTGTCGCTTTGCTCGCACAATGCCGCCGAGCTAATGTTTTGTTTGCTCGCTAACAATCTGCAGCAGGACTCGGGACGCACTCGCACATGACCAGTCAACACACACACACAGAGGGACAGAGGGACACACAGGACACACAGTTGGGTAGATGGTGGTAAACACGCAAACACTTAACACAAAATTGGTGGCAGCAACCAAATCGTGTGCACTCATATCTCGCAGTATCGCAGTCGCCGCTTGACGTTGAATAGATAATTGTTTCGAAATGAAAGTAAAGCACACACACATACAACGAAGAGGTGCGCGCGGGGTTGCGGGGTTGCGGGGTCGCCGAGTACACACAAGTCCAATGACAATTCCGAGGGGAAATGACTATCGAGAACGTCGTCGTCGTCGTCGTCTCCTGGCACTTGGACAACCACCAGACGACACAAGCACACGTTACTCACTCGCTCACACAGGTGTGCAGTCGCCTCGCCACTCGCCTCGCCACTCGCCCTTAACCCGCTGGCCAAGAATGCAAGCTAAGGGATGACAGTGGCCAAAGATTATGCATGCAAACACATCCAGGCTGCGCTCGGGGGTCGCGCTTAGCTGCGGTTCCGTCGGACTGATTTCACAACGAAAAAGTCATATAGCACCTTGCCACACCGCACACTCGTAGCACACACAGGTGTTGCCTCTCAAGGCAGCCCACTGCTTAGGGGTGACTCTCCTCTCCCCCTACTCGCCTCTGTCTGCATAATTGCGGGTCAAAAGTTAATTTTCAGCGTGTGCAATATGCTCGAAAATGAGCAGCCAAAAGACTCCCGTTGTAACTGCCAGACTGCCAAGGATTCCCACGTAACTTCCTTCTACTCTCTCAACTCCCTACTTTATGCTTATGGCCTCACAGACGTAGCGTGGGACAGCGCAGAGGGCGGCGGCAGGAGGCTCTAGGCTCGAGGCGGCGGCAGGAGACGCGAGGCGTCAGCTGGCCCACTGATAGCCTGAGCCTGAGAACCTCAAGAGCAGCTCCTACTTCAAAGGCAGGTGCAGACACTTCAACCAAACGAACTCCAGCTAAAACTGTTTTAATTAAAACCAAAACCTATTTGACTGCGACTTCTATAAAATGGAGAGTACTAAAGTCACTAATGAAAACAACCGAGAACACCTAAAATGCTATTTTAGCTAGGACAGAGTAAACAATTATTCAAATCTAAAGCTCTAACACCTGCTAGTACTAAAAGATAGAAATTTTATAAAAACAGGCTAACATTAAAAAGGAAATATGAAATACAAATTAAGCATTGAAGAAGAACTGTAGTGTAAATGAGTGAAAGTAAAGAAAGAAAGTAAAGATTGAAGCTTAAATATTAAAAAAATAAATGTAAAACATTTGCTAAATTAATAAACTAAAATATATTGAAATTGTAAAGCAATTAGTAAATTAATAAACTAAAATATGTCTTCAAAATCGCTGCAACTCAAATGAATGCCGCAAAGATTTAAGCCAACAAAATATTCCAATTGTAAAGCTGTTGCTAAATTAATAAACTGAAATATATTCAAATTGTAAAACCTTTTCTAAATCAATAAACCAAAATATGTCTTGAAAATAGCTGCAGCTCAAATGAATGGCCAAAAATGAATGGCTTAAAGCCAAAAATAGAATTGTAAAACATTTGCTAAACTAATAGACTAAAAAACTTGTAATTCAAAAGAATGTCACAAAGATCTGTGATCTGTGATCGATTAAGTAGAAATATCTACTATCTATATCTATATACACAAAATAGCTGCACTTGAACTGAATGCAATGAGCACAAACTATAGGATATTTTGAAGTTTTAGTTTAGCCAACTTTTTGCTAGTCGCGTCATATTGTAATGTAGGTAAAATAATAATAATTGTGCTATTAATGTAAGTATGATAGTAATAAAATGTGTTACTTAATAAAGTAAATGTTAAAGGCGATTAACATTTCTGTGCTTGCAGTCATCTCAAATGTATCTATCTATCTATTTCTCGCTTCCCTGCAAGTAACTGAGATCAATAATGAAATCAATGTAATGTTGTGTCAGATGCTTCTAAAATTCGCTGATGCAATCTAACTCTGCATATCTGCTTGTCGTTGACTGCTGTTGTCATTCCTCAATCCCCACTTAAAGCAGCTTAAATTACTCTGCCAATTTAAAAACGAATCAAACTGCAGTTGCGAGTGTTGAATTTCACACAAAAACTGTTCAAATTGAGTGTTGAGCTGAACTCGCTCTGAGTTTTCTGCTAGTAGGAAATAAAGTGCAGCTAAAACTCTCTCCCATTGTCGTGATGCAATAAAGAAACATTCCTGCAATTCCTCGCGTTGTTTGGGCAATACATCACGCTATCAATGCTGTGCCACGCTGCCACTGCCACTGCAACTGCAACTCAATTGTCGGGCGCAATCCTTTCACGCCTTTCACCAGTCGCAGTCGCAGTCGCAGCTGCTGGATTGATTTACGCTCCTCGACAGCAGACACTCGATGGACGCTCAGGATTGCAGACGGAGTTGCAGACGTAGTTGCGCGGCTGACCCTGAATCTGAAGCGGAGTCTGAAGCTGAAGCTGAGTCTGAGTGGCGCGGCAGCCGAACGGAAGCCGAAACTGCTGACAAATGATTGATGGAATTATTTACACCTTACAGGCAGCCGCTGCCGTGGCCGAAATCAAAGTTAGATCCGCCTGCTAATCGATTTGGCAGCCAGCAGGCAGCAGCAGGCAGCTTGTAAAAAAGGGTTCGGCTCGTGAAACTAGCAACACACTCTAATGATGCCCAAATTGACACGACGACGATCGTTTAGCCAGAAGACGCGACACGGCGAAGTTTCAATTTCAATTTCAGTTTCGTTGTTCGATTTACGATTTACGATTCGCTGCTGCTAGTTTGTTTGGTAACTCGGCGCAACACGCCAGCTCATTAATCATCCATCAGCTTTGTTGGCGACAAAGTGTCACTGTGCGCGACTGCGCGAGTGTTGGCCAAGTTCGTCGATTTGGGCTTGGTCGTTAGCCCCGCTTGCCCCGCTTGCCCCGCTTGCCACTTGGCGTGTGCCCCTCGAGTGGCGTCGTCAATCGTTGCCGCACTCAATTGTCTGGCTTTGATTGGTCCATTGAAGCCGCAGCGCGCTAAGCCGAAAGCCATCTCGAAAGCGCTTTGCCCACTCACTTGATCTATTATTCGATCATCTCGATCTGCCGCCCGCTCTAGCCCCACAAACTCAGCTTGAACTTGAATTCAACTACAATCAATAGCTCACAATTTCAACCCTGTTCAATTCAACCAACTAAATGTTTGCTTACTACGAATATCTAACACTAAAACTAACTGCAAGTCTGGGCTCATTAGCTAACACTTTGCAGCAACTACATTTGAATTAATATTCAAATGATAATTGATAAAGTATATAGCTAAATATCTGGCACTTGCTTTCATTGCCGTTAGACAAGATGCTCATGCTATTTAGTTGACAACTTGTTAATTGAATGGCAACTAGAATAGTTCTAATAAATGGTATAAGCGATTTATCTTGCGACTTGCTGTCAATGCTTTACAAAAGCAGCTCCTTCTTATAGAATAGGCGATATAATAATGTATGTAAATATCTTTGACTTGCTTTCTTTGTTTTAAAGAAGCAGCTCCTCCTTATAGAATAGGTGATACTCGTATAATAATATATGTAAATATCTTTGACTTGCTTTCATTGTTTTACAAAAGCAGCTCCTTCTTATTCACTTCTTATAGAATTGATGATGATATAATTATTATATATTATACTAAATATAATTATATATTATAATATTTACATATTATCTATGACTTGCTCTCATTGTTTCACAATAGAAGTCTAATTCGGTATATAGAAATATCTTTCGACTCTTGCTTTCATTGTTTTACAAGAGTAGCTCCTTATTCAGCTCTTATATATAGAATAGCTGATTATATATCAAAATCTTTCACTTGCTTGCATTGTTTTCAACAGCTGCTCTTATTCAGTTGTGATAAATAGAACAGGTGATATAAAGAAATATCTTTAGCTGGCTTGCATTGTGTTACAAAGGCAGCTCCTGCTTATTCAGTTCTTATAAATAGAATAGCTGATATATATTTAAATATCTTTGAATTGCTTGCATTGTTTACAAAAGTGAATAATAAGTGTAATTCAGTTGCTAACTATTCTATTAGACTGCAATTACAAAAGTGTTCCTCTTGCTGCTCAGCAAAGTAAACAAATAGAGTCACATTTAGTTAATTAATTAATAATTTAAGTAATTTCGCTGAAATCCACAGAACAGCTTGAAAATATCTTCACTGTTCACTGCAACTAAGTAAAGATTGTAGCTGCACTAAGTGTAAATGGAGTTGCTTGAAGTAGGCAAGTTTGAAACGTTCGGCATAGAAGAGTTATCAAATTGAAATATTGTAATGAATGCCAGGATTGCTTTGGAAGCAAGTCAGTTAGCTTTGAAAGGTGAGTTGGTATTCTTGGCCGTTACATTTGCAATTGATGTGGATGTTGCGCGGCTTCCGCCTCAGCTGCACGTGGAAATTGTAACGGTCAGCGCGAAGTCATGCTTCACGATTTCCCAAGTCGCCCGCTGCCACTGCCACAACGTATACACTTGGCCTTTGCTACCCTCGCGACACGGCCAGGACCCTGCGTCGAAGGTCCTGCGCGGCGTGTCTTACCGAACTGCGAGTTGGCGTGGCCAGCGGGCCGTGACTTGGGCGCAGCGCGAACTTGGCCAGCTCAAGTCGAAGTCAAGTTGTCGCTGTGTGGGAAACTGCGCCAGATGGGCGCCAGAGTCTATATAGGTATATATATATATAGGTGGCATGGGTTTATAATTGGAAACAAGAGGGCATCAATTACGCATTCAAATTTTAAGCCGGCATCAAAATTAAAACGACTCTTTTTTGAAAATGATTTGACGCGTGATAAAAAGCTGAAAAGCCAAACACAAAAACAACGCGCAGAGGGGCGGGGTGAGGGATGAGGCTGGCTAAGCCCGGGCGGCAAATGGCTAAATGAGACGTGCATAAATCCCACATGTTTATAATCAAACACGATCGGCGACAGGCGACATTGCAACATGCGGCAACCCTCTCGCCGTGGATTAGGCTTAAATGAAGCACGGACCAGGGGCGGGGAGGGGAGGAAAGGGAGGGGGGAAAGGAACAGTGCCCGCTTGATGGATCTCTAATGAAATTATCAAACATTTTAATAACAAATGAAAACATGTGCGGTGTTGCCACAGATTGCAGCAGGCGCGACGCGACGCATGCGCACGCCACTCGCCGCCTGCCGCAAGGGTGCGCAGCAACCACCCCGCGACAAAGGGCTGCCCCTGCCACAGTTGATGCTGCTGCTGCTGCTGCTGATGAGGCTATCGCGTTGCAAGAGGCGCGTGGCAGCGTCGCCGTCACGCGCATCACGGCGTTGCACGCCAGCTGCCTGCCACCAGCAGCTATTGATACAAATGGCAACAGTTCGCTCCACTCACCGTTATCTCGATCGCTGCGCTCATCGCCGGCTAATAAGCTATTGTTGTTGCTGCTGCCACTGTTGTTGTTGTTGTTGTGGTTGCTGCTGCTGCTGCTGGCGACTGTGGCCGCCGCCGCGGCCGCCGCCGTCGCGGGGAACATGTCGCTGATGTCGTAGGGCGTTTTGGGCCGAGCATCGACCACGATCTCGTCGCCTGCATTCACGTCCCGCTTCGTCTCGTACCAGAGCTGCCAAACGAAGAGCGGCAAATTGAATTAGACAAGAGAGTCAGTGGTAATTAAAAAATGCATGCAACTCACATAGCCGGCAATGATGAAGTTCCTCAGATTAGCCTCTTCGAGCTCGTCGCTCTGCACGGCGCGTATTTTCTTCAGCCACGTGGCCACGTCCGATGAGGGCTCCAGCCAGCCGTGGAACAGCGGTCCCGCAATCACCTACACAACGACATTCAAAAACACAGCATTAGTTAATTGCATTTGATTGTTGTTCATTTCGGTACTGCTGGCGCCATCTGTGGCCTGTTGGCGCGCCGCACTGTGCTAACTGTGCTAAACTGTGTCAGCTAGCCGAGACACGAACCTCGCCGCAGCAGCAGCTGCGCATGACGACGCCGCGCTTGCTGCTGCCGGCAAAGGTAGTAGATTTGTAAAAAGGTAGCAAAACTGACAGGATTTAAGCCAAAACGTAGTAGACTCGAAAAAGGTAGTAAATAGTAAATATTGTGCCAAAGCAATTATTACTACGTCATTTCACCGATATTGCTATTGAGCAGAACTACTGCACTCTGCTACTTAAGGGCTATTATGCGGCCGTCTGCCCTAGTCAAGGTCAAACGCAAAGCAACCAGTAGCCACCTACAGTTTTTGTATGCAAAATAGAAGCAGCGGTGCTACAGCAACAACAACATACGCATAATTTACACAAATTGCGGTTTGGCTGCCCAACAACAACAACAACAACAACAACAACAACTACAACGACAACAGCGAAGTGAGCAAAACGCCTTAGACGCCGTGACGCCAACGAAAGCAGCGGCCGCCATCTCAACAACAGCAATAACAACAAGAGAACTACAATTCGAAAACTGGGCAAAGCAACAGCGAAAAAACAACAACAACAGCTAAATGACTTGCGTACGCTGTTGGCGGCGCCGCGCAGTCGACGCAGCCGTCGTCAGCCTCTTGTCTGTCAAGTCATATGGAAAAACGGCATTTTGCAGCTCTCTTTTTTTGCCTCTTCTATTTTTTCAGTTTTATTAAGTGGCGTGCGTCTGCATTTGTGTGTGTGTGTGTGCGAGAGTGGGAGAGTCTGCAGAGTCTGGGCGGCGAGAGCGGGCCAGTGGGATGAGAGCATATGTTTGTGCACGCTCCAAAAATTAAGTTAACAACGCTTCGAGTGCTCGGCGCCGTGGCGTATGCAAAGAATTATATGCACACACACGCACACATATATATACACGGCACATGCAAAAATGCAAGTATATTTTATAAAATTAAACTCAAGTTGCGTTTTACACATGAGCAAACAGCACCTATGTGTGTACGTGCGTGTGTGAGTGTGTGTGTGTGTGTGTGAGAGTGGTCAAGTGAGTGTATGTGGAGCGACTGATGATTCAAGTGGAAGAGCAACGAAAGCTGCCTGCAATTACGTATGCGAGTATTCCACTTGTATAAGAGTCGAACAGCTGCTACTTCAAGTAGAAGACGGCGATCGTTGAGCTACTTCTAATTGCTACTGCTAATTTGATGAACTAATAATTGAATATTTTCTAATTCTGAAATGTCTTCACAATCTAAATATAATAATATTATAATTTGTAGTGATCGGCCTAAACTCTAAATTGCCTCAAAACTAGAGCAATTGCCATAATAATCCTGCGAAAGAAACACAACTCGATTGAATAAAAGGCCGTCGTGTTTTATGACGCAACTGCAAACATGACGCACAAATCTGCAGAGGAACCGGAGAAGCGGGGAGATTAGCATTAGTCGAAACGGAAACAGGCAACATGAGGCAGCCACTAAAGATGAGATCATGAGGATATCCAATAGATACATAACAAGCTGTCGCATGCGAGTGAGCGTGAAGCTGACGACAAGCTAATCTCGGCATATGACAAGACAAACACCTCCAGGTTGTGCTCGCCATTCATACGTTTTTATTATTGTTATTATAAAAAAGAGGCCACAGCAGCAGCAACGACTGCGAAAACACGACTCAGTCAATGGCCAAGAAAAATATTTACGCGCCAGAGATAATCTCAAAGTGTTGGGTTCGCACCCAGAGAACGGGCTTCGAATTGCTGCGGACACAGATACGAGATACGCACGGCTAGAGGGCCAATGTATCTGTCAAAACGTAGCTGTGAATGGGAAAAGTGCGCTTGATTTGAGGATCATCCAGAGCAGCAGCAGCACACTAAGGAAGGGATCAGCCAAGGACTCACAACTGACGACTGTCAACCACGGTGCCACGTTGACAATTTGCAGTTGCCAGTTGAGCTCGAGTGGCAGCAACAACAGCAACAGGATTGCTGCAATACCTGAATGCCACAACAGATAGCAGAAGGGACACTAGGGCCTAGGTAGCTGTGTCCTCCGACAATTGTCAGCGAGGACTAGGCGCGATAATTTGATTGGATTGTCTGTCAGCCCGTCCCCCGTCCCTCGTCCCGCTGTCCGTGCGAAAAGTGTCGGTTGACTGGCTGACTGACTCGACTGACTGACTGACTGACAGTCGATCGAAGGGTTCCCAAACTAATTGGAATCATCGGCAGCGAAGAGCAGCCTCGGCCTCAACTTAAGCCTCATTTAGGGTGCACTTTGTGGATTTGGACGACGCGACGCGGCGAGCGGACCTGGAAATTAGCTCTGGCCAAGGATTAGGCGCACATTTGACTGACAATTGTGCGCCGCAAATGTCCCCGTGCTAATCAAATCTGTTTCCAATCGTTTGATTTTCATCATTTTCCTACCGAAAAACCGCCCGAAAAATCGCATTGCAAAAACGCAATTTTCGTGCAATTTTCGCGCGCAGCTTTGATAGGATTAAATTTCCCAAAAACGTTGCGAAATCGGAGCCGGCCTACAGCAGGCAACGAATGCGCACATATGGGCAAGGATAATGTCGCGCCCGGCATAATTGAGTTGGCAATTATCGAGGTATCACTGAGAACTCTCTCTCTCTCCCTGATGGAGCAATCAACTGTGACACAATTCTGTTACTATTCCATGATATCTGTTCATTTTAGCAATTGGATGAAGTTGCAAAATCACTCAAAGTTATAGTAAAATCAAAGACTTTTAGTTACTTAATTCACAATCGAATCAAAGTGAACAAATTCCTCGTATACACAATTGTCGATCAACGCTCTCCATTAATTTCGCCATAATTATTTGGCTGACAAATACAATTATTATCTAGTCATTGCATAGACGAAAGCGCGATCTACTAAAGATAATATTATCAATTGTTTTGCTCACATTCCGCTGACGATAAGCTGCAGGATTCTAAGAATTCGATTTAGCTGATTAATACTTGGAAACAGAGTCACTCGCAACTGTTTATTGCCAGTAGCTGCCACTCACAAAAATAATTCAGCAACACATTGGGAAACATTTGAAACAAGCATTGATAAAGCTCCCGATTTGGAGACAAGTTGCAGCGATTGTTGCAATTAGTTGAAGTTTACTCTAAGCTTAGCGAATGAAATATAAATGATTAAACCAATATATATATAAACTTCACAGCTGATGTAAAGAGAGTTCTCTGCAAAATGTGCACACACAATTTCTAAAATATTTGGCTATCATTTGAAGATACTTTGCACAACTATAGACAACAAAGTAAAAGGTAAATGTGAATACAAATGTTTCACACTACAGTAGCTAAACTTCACAAATAAAATGTTGAAAAATAATATAAAAAAAGTATTAGGCAAAGCATTAAAATATGCTAAAATATTTGACATTACTTCGCCTATACTTTCGGCAACACTAAGTAAATGAAGATACTGTATCTAATGTGTAGGCGACTAAGTATAAGGCATAAATGTTTCACTCTCAAACTGATACAATAACTTAGCTCCGCTAATAAAATATGTGTAATATAATATGGCTAAATAATTAAATGAGTATTAGGCAAAGCATAAAAATGTGCACCAGAAATTGGCTGAAATATTTGACTATACTTTGAAGAAGTATCACTTAGTGATTGAAACCGTATTTAATGTGAAGACGACAAAGTAACAGGCTAAAATGTTTCAGTCGGAAAAGATGCTTAACTTTGCAAATAAAAGATTGATAAATAAATAATTAAATGAGTATTAGGCAAGGCATAAAAATATGCATTAGAAATTCGCTGAAATATTTGACTATACTTGGAAGCAGTGATTGAAGAGACTGTATCTAAAATGCGGCCTATTAAGTATAAGGCATAAATGTTTCGGTCTGAAAATGAGTAACTGAACCTTGCAAATTGCTAAATAAATAATTATATGGATTCTAGCAAAGCATAAATGTGAACTCTGATAAAAAGTAGCCGAAATTGGCAGTGAAAGATGGCGACACCTCTCAACATAGACTAAAGATACTTTCAACAACGTTCAGCAACTTGGGAATAGCAATTGGATGACTCACCTCCCAGGCCAGGTGGCGCTCGCTGGGCTGCTGGCAGAGCCGCATGGGGAAGGGGCCGTAGCGGGTGCCGCGGGGCAGATAGGTCTTGGCGAAGACGCCGCCGTCGCGTATGTCCAGGTTGGAGACGGGCTCCCGCAGCCGCGCCATGTCGAGCAGCAGTCGCTCCGCGTGCTCGTCGCCCAGCAGATGCTCCAGTCCGGCTCTGCCCGCGCCGTTCGAGAGACTCGCAGCGGCGGCGGCGGCAGCGGCAACAGCGGCAGAGGGTCGCAAGTGGCGCTGCGGCGAGTGTGGAGCCTGTGGGGGCTGCTGGCGCTGCATGCCGCTGCTGCTGCTGCTGGCGGCGGAGGTGGGCGAGGGCGGCGAGGATATCGTGGGCGGCAGGTGGCGGGCGAAGGCGTCCGACTCGGGGCTGGCCGCTGTGGCGGAGGCCGCCAGATGCGGCGCCGGCAACGCAGCGAAGGCGCCCGGCTGCCCGTGCGCCGTGCTGAGGTCCAGGTGGTGGTGAAGGTGGTGCTGGTGCTGGTGCTGCTGCTGCTGGTGGTGGTGGTGGTGGTGTGGGTGGTGCCGCACCACGCTCGGGTCGTAGTCGCCGTCACCGCTGGAGCCTGCAACACAAAAAGGCAAGAGAAGAGGGAGCGCGATTAGTGGGTGCTTCGACTTTGGCCCGATCCCCAATCAGTGGCCGCAAATAGAAAGTGCTGCGGCGATAAGCGTATGTAGTGTGCTGTTTATCTGTGTTGTCATCGCGCGCCGTTTAATTTGCCGTTTCGCGGTCTATCTCTGCGATTCGATGCCATTGTGGAGCACTTCAAATTGTCATTCAAGCACTCGCCGGCTATCTGTTGTTTAACTGGGTGTTCACTGTACTGAGGCATGCGAAGCTCACCTGTAGATCGCATTACCTGCGCAGCCTGTGCAAACAATGTCGCTGGCTCAATCAAAGCGATTGAGTCGTATCGTATCGAATCGTATCGAATCGAATCGAAACGAATTGAATTGAATTGAATTCCTTGTCTAGTTGGAGCTATTCCAAATATTTTATTGTTTATTCATCCCTCCCTCTCGCTCTCCACGATATATACGATATATGCGATATATACGAGATATATATACACATGTATGTGCGGGCGTTCTATTTCTGCATTTGTTTTCTATTTATTTTGAAAGATGTGACTAGCTCAGCTGTTGCTTATCAAATAAATAGACACGCTCGCCAAATGGATTCCCTCGAACCAGACTAGACATTCCAACCTGACATTTAACACCTCGCTAGATATATCCCCTCCCGGCTCAGTTCCCCACCTCCACATTTAATTGAGTAACAACATTCGAGGCAATCACTTCTGCAACTTGTCTCCCGAATAACTCTCAATAACTGCTGAGCAATGGGCCTGAAATTCAGTTGACAGCCCGCCGCGATAGACAAGAAAACACTTGTCGCGGCAAGACGAGTTAGATACCCCGCAGTTGCATGACAATTACGCGTCGATTGTTTATTTGTTGTTGTTGTTATTGTTGCTGCTGCTGCTGCGGCGATCGCGATTGTTGTCTGAGGCTTGTACCTACCGCCCTCTGCAAACACTTGAGACCAAATCGTAATTTGAGCTGTTAGACAAAGTATGACAACGGCTGTCCAACTCGCAGGCCGCGTTCGCGTATTCGCCGATAAGCGGGCCAACGAAAACGACAACGAAACGAAGACAACCCGAAAAAGATATCGAGCAGTCAAGCACGCTACACGGCAACAGTTGCGGAGGTGGAAGCAGTAACAGAGCTGCTAGACGATAAGTGCGACGACGCACTCGCAAACAATGGCAGGAAGGTGGTCGAGCGAGCAAACAGCCCGATCCTCAACAGGCTGGCAGGTTTCGCACTTCCCTGTGTGATCCTCCGACGGCGTCTTTCGCACCCGCTCGAGAACTGCTTTTGAAGTGGCCTGAAGGGCCGCCAACGCGGCGGAATTCGATGAGCCACTGCTGCGATTGTTTGCTAGTTGGTCGGCCATTCATTTGGCTTTGGTTATTCACGCAATCGCGCCGTCGATCGCATGTGTTTCTTTGTGCCTCTATTCTATTCTGGGTGTCCCACTAATTGGCCACGTTAATTGTGTGTCCCAGGCGCATTTCTGTGACTCACTGGGCGCAAAAGGTGTTTGCATTCAACTGGCAGACAACTTACGTGATAGCAACTTTGGGGCAGTTGCTGCAAATGCAAATTGCCAGCAACTAACTGCACTCTCTAAATCACACTCACGTCTGCACTCGGAGACACAAATCAGTTTACTGAATCGCTCGAAGCCGCAAGGTGTCTGCTGCAAACTATTTCGTTTTGTGGCAACATCTCGCTCGGTAACACTAAACTGCAACTGATAACAGCCACACACACACACGGACAGCACACAGATTATCCACAGATTATCCAGAGTACAGTGGTACTTGCGATTGTTGGAACCAACCTGATATAACATAGCGATCGAATATCATGTTGAACGTGCTCGCTGCGCGTTCCTCCTCAAAGTTATCACAGTGCAACGGGTGCAACAAAAGCGCGTGCAAATAAAAACAAAACGGAGCGCAGGCCACACAAAACACTAAATCATATGCAACACGACGAGGCGACAACGCGACGCGACATGGCCGGAGACTAGAGCGAGATTTGCGTTGATCAGATCACTGCAGTTGACGGTGCGGCGCACGCTGCGTATGCGTGATGCTCCTGACGAAGGCTGTGTCGTAGTCGAGGCTGTGAATTCAGACTGTGATTCGATTTGGTGTCGTCTCTATCTGCCGGTTGTCTTCGCAAGACTGAGTGCCGAACGGATACGTGACGCTGACAGCGCTGTTCGACGATAGCGCTGGCGACGCCGACAGCGACAGCGACGCAGGCGTCGGCGTCGGCGCAGGCAGCGCGACAGCAGCGTGAGCGCAGGCAGCGACTGCGGGCGACAAAACGAACAACTGTGATTCCGATTGCGAGCTGAGCGCACACAGCGCAACGACCAGACCAACTGACTGACTAAGTGATGATGTTCTGACTGCTGCAGCGACTGTGGAGCAGGGGGAGGGCAGGCGTCTCGTTGGTTGGCTGCTGCGCTTTCGCTTCGTGGTGGTGGTGGTCGCAGGATAATGTTGATAGTGATGATCGAGCTGCTGACAGTGCTGCGACGCAGCAGGGGATGAAATGAGACTGTGTCTGTGGCTGTGTCCGTGGCTGTGTCTGACTACCCTGCACTCGCGCTCTCTCGCTGCCACTCTCTGGCGCTGGGTTTTTCGCTCTCTCTCTCTGCCTGTGAATCTGTGTCAGCTCTGCCAGCAGCACAATCATCGACATCATCATCGACATCCTCATCATCATCATCATCATCGTCATGTGCGTCGTCAGCTGCCGAGCTGCTCGCTGCTTGTGCTGATTCGAACTGCGCTCGAGGCGCAACTTGAAGTCCTGCTGTTTGTTGTTACCCTCCTTGTCGCCGTTGTTGTTGCTGTTGTTGTCTGCCCGGCCACAAAAGGATAGCAAACACACAACACAGACGCAGAGACACAGCGCGGACGGAGCAGACAGAAGTGCACACAGCCAGAGCAGCGCAGCGCAGTGTATATACTGTGTAGTCCGCTATTTACCAACAGCCCAGCTTTCCTATCAGATTGCAGCAGCAGCAACAGCAGCAACAGCAGCAGCTGCTCTATGTATCTCATCGCACAGACACGAGGGAGGAGCCAGCGCAGGATAATAGGGCGTGCACATCTTCGCATTCATTATGCACACACACACACACACACACACACACTCACACACCCACACGCAGATACACAGATACACGAGCTGCAGATACACAAACCGAGAGATACGCAGATACTCTGCTGTTGGCTGCTGCTTGTCAGCTCTCTCTCTCTCCCTCTCTCTCTCTCTCGCTGTGGCGCTCTCTCGCTCGCTCGCTCGCTTGCCTCTCGCTCTTGCGCTTGTTTGCGGTTTCGCTGCGACTATTATGGAGCCACAACCCCACTCCCCACTCCCCACTCCCCCCACTTGCGTCACCTTTGGCAGTCAGACAGTGGCAAGTTTCTGGCTTGCGGTTGCCCTTCCTACGAGCGGGGTTGGTGCGCCGCTTGCCACCTGCCACCTGCCGCCTGCTCTTCCAAAGCGTGCGCAATAAGCGCACATTAGCCTAATGGCTGTGTGTGTGTGTGCGTGTGTGTGTGTTGGCCACAAAAACTCAGGGCAATAATTGAAAGCGACTGCGTTGCTTTCTGCTTTTTGCTTTCTGCTTTCTGCTTTTTGCTTGCTGCTTTTTGCTTGCTGCCTTTTCGGCCTGCGGCGCCTTTTCACTTTGCTCACATTTTCTGTTGCGCTTTTTTCTGCGGCGCCCCCAGCAAACAAATGCTCCCCGTGTGTGTGCGAGTGAGGGAGACAGCGAGCGAGAGAAAGAGAGAGAGCGCACGTGTGTGCGACTGTGGTTAGGCTATGTACAAGCCTCATTTTTGGCTGTTGGCCTTTGTTTGCAACTTAATTTTGTATCTGTCGACAAAGTTTCTGACACACACACACACCACATACACACACACATACACAGAGTGTGCGGCTTTTAACGTGGAGCGCACATTAAAGAGCGCAGGAAGTGTTGGCGAACTGATTTGCAGGGCTGCTTTAAACAATTAACAAGTCGTTAAGCGTTTGTTTCCACACCAATTTCGGGCGCAATAAATTGCATTAAATCAGGTGTTGAATTATGCCAAATTGGGTATGCAATTTTGCACATTGCCAGATTAGCTCTTAAATCAAGCAGAGTTTAAGTCTTTTTCTCAGCAACAATTTAAAGTACTTTTTAAATAATAATATTTTTAATATCTAAAAGTATTTTCAACTTGTCTAGAGCTTTAAAACTGCTTGCATAATTTAAAATTTCTTTAATTCGTTGAAGCAATAAATAATTTTTGTGGCTTTTCCTCGCGTTATCTAAGTTTATCATTCTTCTTATTTGATATATTATAATTCTATTTTAAATAATAATATTTTTAATATCTAAAAGTATTTTCAACATGTCTAGAACTTTAAAATTGCTTGCATAATTTAAAATTTCTTGAATTCTCTGAGCCAATAAGTTATTTTCGAGACTTTCCCCGCGTTATCTAAGTTTATCATTCCTTATATTTGATGTACTTGCTTAACTGATATAACATGCAATTGCAGAATACAGATGTGTGCTAAGTAATAACCCGCTCGACCTTTGCTTGACCCTTTGGCAGCAAGCTTTAGTCACTTCATTAGTTTCCTGAACATTTCGCTGGCCTGCACTTCACTATCGCCGACTTTAATAGCTTCCTGAGCTTTATGGGGGCGCCTAATGGCAGCACAAGAAATTAATGTGCTGATTCTGATACCGATTCCGATTCAGATTCTGAGTCCCCCAAGTGCTCCAGTGACGTGATCCCTTTCGCGACTCGCAACTCGCGCTCCACAAGACGCATTAACACGCGCTGATAATTGTTTGTTGGAATTTTGTTCAGTTCTTGTTTTGTTTTCAATATTTTCGCCAGAGCCCGCATAAAGTAATAATTGCGAAAAGCCCGCGAGCTGATAAAATTATCTCAAGAATTAATGAATTTCTATGGATTTCTATTAAAATGCGACGCAGTTCGAGAGGCGCTTGAATCCTTTTCACAAATTCGATTAGGTTTATCGACGGTTGGGCAGACGACAGGGGGAGGGGGCAATAAATTTGTGAACTTGTTATTTATTTGCATGAGGAATACGCCACTTAAGGGCAAGCCCCCTCATAACTTACGCCGACAATTCGAAAGTGATAAAAGACGAGACATGAAATATGAATGCGACAAAAGGTGTCCGACATGCCCAACCGTGTATGTATGTGTGTGTGTGTGTATCTCTAGCCAACAGTATCTGTATCTGTATCTGTATCTATCTGTTTGCGCTTGTCAAACAGCAGCAGTCAATTAGGCGCGCGTCGCAACTTGGTTATATGATTATCATGAGGGTTGCAAGGTCGCAAGGGTCGGCGGAGAAGGGTCTGGCGCTTCTGAGGTTCTAATAGCGTTAAATTAAAACAACATAATCAACAGCGTTGCGCCCTTGTCACATAATTTAACACGCAGTGTCTCTTTTTCCCCCCTCTTTCATTATTTCTGTTGTTTGCAGCGTGGCGCGTAGATATAGAGAGACAGAAAGGATTGCCCTGGATTGTTAGCCCTTTTATTTGCATTTCGCTTTGGTCTGGGTCGCAGATAGACTCGCATAATTCATCAGCAAACACGCCTCAAAAGTCAAATTTGTTCGCGCATTCAAATGAAATTATTGAATATGCTGCTTGTTTGTCGGGCAATTGACTCGCTCTGATTTCACCCAGGGCTATAAATCTGTTGTTCAGTAACATCGGTGATAACTAAGCGAAGATAGCTGAGAATTTGTGGAACACACAACTAAACTTCGACGGGGTTCGTCTTGTCTTTGTTCGACAAATATTTATGATATCTACAATTCTTTTCACGCTATTTGCTATGTATAAAATATGCATCAGGGAATTTGTTAGTTTTACGAAAGTAATGTAAAAGAAAACTATTCAAATTCAAGTTCGAAGCAGCAACAAAGATAGATTCCAGATTTAGACTAATATTTTAATCGTGATCTTTAAAGAGATAGTTTTGGATTACATAAAAATTATATTGGCAGCTTGAGCTAGATTATAATCCTCATTGAAACCAATCTGTTTCTTTGACAAACTCAAGTGCTGTGATATCCTAGATATTCTACTTAACTTTGAATAGAATATAAGTGCCTGGAAGACGAGAGAAGTGGGTCGCCAAAGTGGAAAAGTACTCTCTTGTCTGGCTGTATGTAAACAGCAATGGTGATAAACAATTTATTATTTATCTACATGACGTAACTAGAACTTGACTTGCTTTCTTGGCAATTAGCGCTACGCTGCTCTGCGCTGCGGAGTGATGAGTCGCCTGCTGGAGTGGATTGAGTTAAGTTTCAATGAAGACCATTCAATATTGTAAGCAATTGTCTAACTTACTGTTTCTTTAGAATATGCACTGCTTTTGTGCCTTGATTTTTACGCGCCAAATGTCCAACTGTGCGCCCTGAAATGTCCTCAGGCGTTGAGCCACTTGCCCCTTACTTCGCAGCCCGCTAACTGCGCTGGCCTGAACTTGAACACTTCGGCGACCTCGTTGAGAACAGGAGCAGCAGAGAACTCTCGGCTCTGTCTCAGACTGCGACTTTGGCTGTCGTCTATAATTAACTCAGCTGGATGGCTGATCTTTGACTTTGACTGTCTGCACAAGGACAAAGGTTCTTCAGCGCACAAAAGCTGTGATTTTAGCATACTCATACAAGTACTCATACTCATACTCGCACTCGTACTCATGTGCTGCCTGCCCCCTTTTTGCAAACGAAACGAAAAAGTTCTTGAAGAAATCAAAAGTCGTCGTCCGTTTGCGCTGCGCTCATTGTTCGCCGAGAAGTTCTCCAACTATGTATGGCTCGATGTGTAGAGTGGTGATATCTGCCTTGATCTTGTAAACCTTACTTATGTTATATGTATTTCAATTGTTGTGTGTCTTATTGACATGCCAGGACTTCAACTTCGACGGCTGCTGCTTCTCTTTTGTTACGCGAAGCGGAAGTCGTCCCTTTTGCCACACAAAAATCCCAAAAAAAAAAAACGCGAAGCGAAGAGAAGTTGAAATGCTAAACTCAAAACTGAATGCGAAGTTCTCAAGTCAACAAACTGAAGTAGTCTGCTCACTATAATTATAACGAGGTCAAACGAAGAGCGCGCTAACGAAGAGAGGGAGCGATGTGCAGATGATGCGTTGCATTTGCGAGTAGGCGTAGACCACGTAACTTAATACGCTGCTTAAAGCTGCAATCGCTCTCTCTTACTTTCCGTCGCGCTCACTCACTCGCTATGCATGCAGCCGGCACGCGTTCCTCACACAGGAAGATGCATTTCTGCAGTCCCGTTGTCTTTTCGGCACATCTGCCTCGCACCCTGTCCGGCTTGAGGTTGCGTAAATAGTAATTGAAAATGTCACTCACTTGCAAGTAACCCTTCTCTTCGGTTTTACAGCATTTCTGTCGCACTTTTTTGGTGATTTTGTCTTAATTTTTTGCGTCGTTTTTAATTGGCGTGAGAAAACCGCTAAAATTATGTGTTGCGTTTACGTTGCGAATTTATCTATTTTATCACGCGCCTTTACACACACACATACCGCGAGTGTGTCGCAGTACTGATCACATATTTATGGCGAGTCTACGTTTCGCTCGCTCCACGAAAATTAAACGTTGCTCTTGCAGAGGTCGCTTAAATGAGCCGACGGCGCTACGACAAAAACACACACACACACATGCACAGGCGATAGAGTCGCACGCGCACACACTCGAAATTAGAGGAGCAGAGATCTGAAGGCAAAGGAGTGCGAGTGAGTGGGAGAGCGACTGAGTGGGTGAGTGCGATGTGACAAACTTTTTCTATATTTCGTTGTTGTAATCATAGTGAAGTGAAATATATTTACTGAAAACCCCAAATTATGACCAAAAACAAATACAACTTGAGCATAGCGCAGTGAAGTGCCTATGATATCAAAAAATACTCCAAGCTGCGCTGCTTTCGTGCTCAGCAACATCGACAGCAAGTGCTTTCAAATTGGGAGCAGCGGCAACAACAACGACTAGTATGTAGTAAAGGCAAAAGCAAAAAAAGATTTGGAAGCACGTCGTCCACAGGCTGTGCGAGCGATGGAGCGAGACAGCGAATGAGCATAGGCTAGGCGGTGGGCGTTTAACGGGGACAACACACAAAATATGAGCACTTGACGCTCTCTCCCTCACTATTTCTTGCACTCACACTCTCATTGGCTCTCAGCGCCGCGTTTGTTCCTTTGGCTCTCTGCTATTCACACTGATCGCTTTGCTGTACTATGCACTCGGCAATTACAGTTACTCTTGTTGTTGTTCGAGTTGTTATCGTTGTTGTTGTTTTATAGGCAGCTTGTGGTGGACGCGTCGTCGTACATGCAGGCAATCCACTTACTATCTATTTTCTAATATGAAAATAAACACATTAACGATTAAGCAGCGCAGGCAGCAAAGGGTCGACTTTGAATTACCCTGTAGGCAATACTAAGGCATTGTTCTAGAAGAGCATGCGATTAGTATAGAAATTAATTAGACTGAATTTCAAACGATTAGCAAAGCGCATTCTATATGTGGTTTAGGGTATCCGTAGACGGGGCAAAGAAATCCCAAACTAAAGACTTTGATTACTTGGCTGTAACTTTAGAACGCTTTAGATTAATACCATGTAGAGTGTCGCAGACAAATGACAATGTATCTGATTATTGGACACCATTGTAAACAATTTGTAAGTCGATAGCCATCAACTGTATGGAAGGGAATAATTAATACTCGCATAGAAGACACTGGAATACCCTGCAATGGTTGGAAATGCCAAGTATTGGCAAATTTGTTGCCAATTACAGGGCAATAAACGGCACTTATCAATATCTAACTATTTTATGAATGGAACTGCTATCACTGGCTTTACGACTTCCTAGTACGAAAGATAGTGATAATTTCCCAAAAATAGCCAGGCATTCTCCACAAAAAAAAGGGATGTCTCGCGAGCACCGCAAAAGCCTTGCAGCTAGAGACTACTCTAGTGGGCAGACCTTACTCAAGATTGGATCACGTCGAACAGGCGTACGTACTATATATCAATATGCGGGTCGTATCACAGTCGAGTATCTGTCGTGTAATGTGTAACTGTAAATAAAGACAAAAGTCCCACACTCATAAACAATGGTCCAATGACAAGAGAGTGACAGTAGCGTCGATAAGCAAAGCCCCATATAGGATAGTTATATTTATGCGCACACACAACAACAACAACAACAAACACTGCCCACTTCCCAGAAACTGACAAACACACAACGAGGCGAGGCGAGGCGAGGCGAAGCGAGGCGATCTCGCTGAAGGGCCGCGCAATTATCTCTCATATGAACTACTCACTCACGCTGACGAGTCAATCCAATCCAGAGGCGATTTATGTGCTTGCGCTACACTGCGATATTGTGTGTGGCGCGTACTAGGTCGCCAGATAAGCGCAACCCCCCACGAGGGCGCGTTGCAAGTGGCAAGTGGCAAGCGGCAAGCGGCAAGTGGCGGGCGAAATGCTCGGCGACTTCAGCGAACTCTGACTTGACACCACTGACTGACTGACCGAGTTGGGGACTTTGAAGTGACAGAATGGGCGATGACAGAAAACCGATTGATTATGGCCAGTTTAGAAGGTGCTTAACTTTATGGCCATCCATATAATTGCCGTTGTCGTTGCCGTGGAGTATATAACGCATACGCAGGGTCTGCCTCGTGGCTATCTTTTGGTCTATCAAGACAACGTTCTTAGTTTTTATCTGCCACTCACACAGTCGGGCAGGAAAACACTTTTGCTTTTACTGTTGCTGTTGGGGGACAGTAAAAGGTCTGTGTTGCCTCTTTTTCGGAGTGCGCGTTGAATCAGGCAAATAAATGTTCAATGTATATCGGTAATAAATTGTCGAAATTGGAAGAATAATTCGGCTATTGTAAATTCATAAATATATCAGGTGCTGCGATGGGGCAACAATACAATAAAAGTGGAAAAAAAAACAGACCGAGACGATATCATCTAGCAGAGGAAACACGAGTGCTCCAAACAACCTCCAATTGTTGATTGTTTAACCCAGTTTCAGTTCCCATCCAGCACAGACATTGTCAGCCCTTCACCAGGCCGAACAAAGGTAGCAAGCTTCAAGAAGGGGGAAGAACTTACACACATACAGTCAGTTGGAGGATCTAATCGAGTTTATGGAGCATCCATGCTGCGATAGCAGCGGCTATAAAAAGGCGTCTATATAAAAGCATAGAGCTGACTGATAAGTCGCGACCACGCAGCGCTATCTTGATCCGCGGCTTATCTGGCGTTTATCTCCCTGCCAGGGTGCCAAAAAAAAACCATCGTATAGGTGTAGTATCGGAGAGTCGAGTGAACTATGAGACTTGCGACGACATTGTCTACTGCGAATATACATATGGCGGGTCTATCAGGTCTATCAGGTCTATCTGGCTCTTGGCGTCTTCCAATCATTATCTGCACTCGCGCCGTAAATATTGTGAAGGCGACACTTTTATTTTGATGTATTTATGGTGCCCTCCAATGTGCGTTCGCCAACAACAACGACAACTACTTCGGCTAGGTGTTCGACTGGGAATACGAATGGGAATATTGGTAGTGCTCAGAGTGGGACGGACTCATGTGGTCACGCTCACACTCACTCACTATCAGCGACGAAATGTTTTATGTTTTATGATG
Organism: Drosophila rubida; assembly: GCA_035046165.1. Classification (NCBI taxonomy): domain Eukaryota; kingdom Metazoa; phylum Arthropoda; class Insecta; order Diptera; family Drosophilidae; genus Drosophila; species Drosophila rubida. Next base: position 11,968,530 of record JAWNOF010000014.1, on the reverse strand, counting down.
CTATATATATATGGAGCTATTTCTTGCCTAATTGAATGATATGATAGCGGGTTTTAGAAAATATTTTAATAGCTCTTAATACAATCGATTCACAGGCAATAAACACGCTGATACCAACTGCCCCAAGTATCGCTCTAATTGATATGACGATAGCCTGCGATGACAAGTGCCTTTTGGGTACTTTTTCGATTGCTCAAAACGGGGTATGATACGCATTTCAATAAACACTTCAATTCTTGCCAGCTCACTTCAAAGCTAACAACTAGCTATGCAAATTCTGAAAGTTTCGCCAAAATACTACTAACATATTAGTGAGTAGAGTAGATAAAGCCCGCAGTTGAGTCCGCTTGGAATCATATTTATATGTGTTGTATATATAAATATTTATCTGGTGCATAAATTAAGTTGTTTGCCCGCATTTCGGCCATCAAGTGGTCGCGAGTGGTCCCGAAATCAGCGAATAATTGAGGCACATGTCCCAAGGGTTGCGTCAGTGGGGAGCACATTGAATCACTGCCGTGGCAGCAGCCAAGGAAGCGGGCTTTGGCAAATCTAAAGCTTGTGCCGGAAACCTCGCGTAGTATAGGACAGAGTCGAGCGCTGTTCTAGTCAGCGAATCTATTCTGACGCTGACATGAGCAGAAGATATGCACAGAAGTCGCGATATATACTCGCAGTGTAATGTGCTCAAATTAAAGCGGGACTGTTTCGCAACAGTCAGGCGCAGTTATCGGGCCAGCAGCGTTTTCAATGTCAGTCGGTTGATTGCAGACAGTTGGCATCAGAATCCGATCCGAAAGCAGAGCACCCAGCTATCAGTACCCAGCTCGTGCATCCCTCCCTCTCTCACTCTCCTCTGCTGAGTGTTGCTAAATGGCTTTCGGAAGTTTGGCGTGATAAGGCGAGGCTCGGCGATTAGTCGAGCAAAGAGACTTGGCAATGGATCTGTGTGGGGCCCTGCTTAAAATAGAAGCGAGTGACTTTGTCACAGCTTTGAGAATTAACATGTGCAATGCAGCATGTCGCAGCACTTCGCTCGTTCGTTATCTCGAAACGAACCCAATTTTAACTCAGGCCAGCTAACAAACAAAAGTGCCGAATCAAGTGAAATTAACTTTGCTAGTACATGAAACAGATGTCGCAGTCGCAGTCGCAGACTTATCCCCAGATTAGCTCCAAATTGAAGTCTCGAACGCGAACCTGCACAAAACAGGCCACGGGCCTCAAGTCAGCCCGACTGCAACTATCACATATCGCATATCGATTTGTGTTACACAAACTAATCTGGCTCGCTCGCGGCCCGCATCGCATGCAACCAACTATTGCTCAAGTGTTATCTCAAGGGAATTGCGCGCATAACGCTCTAATGAATCTCGCCTAAGTGCCGCAATCCAGCAAGGCTGACGCATTTCTCTCAAGCGAACTGTTTTTGTTTCCAATTCCAAGCGATTCCGCTGAATTCTCCTTGCTGACATCACAGCATTCAATTTGCCATTGTGTTGCCAATCCAAAAGTGATATTTATAGATAGCAATTGTTTCACTTCATAGCAATTTCATTTCGAATACCAAACAATTTGCTAGATATAGTCGAGAGAAAGAAGTTCTTTACTAGGAAGCTAAAAATATCAATATTATAATGAGAACAAGTGACAGTCAATACGACTGTTAAATTGATCTTACTGGAAGGAAATCGGTCTTACCTTGACTGAGCTTTTTGGCAATCGCCTTGGATCGCATGATAATCTCGAGCAGTGACGTCATTAAGGCTGACAGCGCTTAAGTCGGGCACATGGCAATAGGGTTCAAGACTTCAGGCCGTTGACATTGAAAGCACCGAAAGGATAAATATCGTAAGTCTGCCAGCAAGTGTGGCGATTGTTTGTTGCTCTGTGTGCCACACACACACACACACTCACACAATTAGAAGTCAGCGCTTCAATCGACTGAGGCGACACAGCTTAAATTTGCATACCGCGGGGGCAGCGGGGGCAGCGGGCGGCGAGGGGCCACTTTAAAGTGTGGCCACTAAACACACACACACACACACACGCGTGTTCCTGGCAATGTTTTGTGCTCGAGGTGCGGGTGGGGGGCGGGCGGAGGGGACGACGTGCGATTGGAAAGAAGACGTATCGACGAGGAGCGGCTGCAACAACAACAACGCGCGAAGACCGACGGCAAAAAGCTGCGCTGAGCCGCAAGTCGAACTTAAGGCACAACGAGGAAAAAAACGCAGCGAGCGCGGCAACGACGACGACGACGAGGACGGCGACGATAACAACAACAATAGTATGAACGACGACAACAACGCTGGCGCGACTCCGACTGTGTGCCACACACACCTGTCCATTGAAGCTCCTCAGACGCGACTGACGACGACAACGACGACGACGACGACGACGACGACGGTGGCGACGATGGCGGCGATGGCAACGGGAACGACGTCGACGAAGCCGCCGACTACAAGAACTAAGACTACGAGTATTTCGTCTATGCGCTGCTGCTGCTTCAGCTCTGTTGCTGCTGCCTCTGCTACTGCTGCCGCTTGCCGCTTGCTGCCTGCTGTTGCTAGCAAATAGTTTTGCTTTTTATGCGCCTTTGTTTTTTTGCGCTGCGCGTATTCAAAACGTTGCTTTTTTAGTGAGCAGGCGGCGCTTGCGGCCGCTGATTGCGACTGACTACGCGACGACGACGACGACGACAACAGCAGCAGCAGCAGCAACAACGACGACGACAGCGACGACGGCGACAGCGACGACGACGACAGTGACGACGACGACGGCGACTGCGATGGCAATTATGCCTGCGAGGGGACTGCGTCCAGCTACCAGCCGAGCACCAACCACTCAAGACACGCGTAGGTGTGCAGGTGAGGGGTTGGGGAGTGGGAGGGGGAGGGGGTGGGGCAGGACACTAACGATGAGAACGCCAAGCACGACAGCGCAATTCATGCAAATCAAGTCACGCAACCACGCAAGGAGACAGCCAGCTCGAAGGACCCCGCCAACAGATGCCCATTGGTCACCGCACTTCAGGCGGAGAGGGGAGGGAGCCCTTCAGCAGTCAGTGGGGCAGCTGTGGCAGCGAACTGTTGCTGGGCGCGACAAAGTGACTAGCCTAGAGCAAAGGCAATTCCACTACTCCAAGAATCTAAGCAAAGTGTCCTGCTCAAATGATTCACTTACTTGCAGAAGTCATTGAAAAGTAAATTCAACTTTTAAAGTGCATATGGAAGATTGATTCAAGCTACAACCGATTTATTAACGAACACTATCTACTCTTAAACAAATAAGCAACAAAATAGAGTAGTGAAGAAATTGAAAGGAAATTGAATTGCATAGAAAGACATCTACTCTTAAGCAAATAGAGAAATTGGCAACAAATTAAATGCAAAGCTAACACTATCTACTCTTGACTAAATAAGCAACTAAATAGAGTAATAAATTGAAATAAAATAAATAAGATATTGGCGACAACTTAAATGACAAACTAACACTATCTACTCCTGAAGAAATAATCAACTAAATAGAGTAATAAAGAAATTAGAAAGAAACTAACTCTTAAAGAAATAAGCAACAAAATAGAGTAATAAAGAAATTGGCGACAAATTGAATAGAAAACTAACATTATCAACTCTCAAATTACTAAATAACTATGTAGAGTAATAAAGAAATTGCCAACAATTTAAATGAAAAATTATGATTATCTACTCTTAAAGAAATAAACAACTAAATTGAGAAATTGCCAACAAATTAAATGAAAAACTAAAACTATCCACTCTTAAACAAATAAGCAACAAAATATAGTAATAAAGAAATAGGCGACAAATGAAACGGAAAACTTACATTATCAACTCTCAAATAACTAAATAACTAAATAGAGTAATAAAGAAATTGCCAAGAAATTAAATGAAAAATTAAGATTATCTACTCTTAAAGAAATAAAAAAAACTAAAACTATCTACTCGTAAACAAATAAGCAACAAAATAGAGTAATAAAGAAATAGGTGACAAATGAAATGGAAAACTAACATTATCAACTCTCAAATAACTAAATAACTACATGGAGTACTAAAGAAATTGGTGACAAATTGAGCGAAAGTAATCTGACACAAAAACCCCCATAAGCCAATATACTTATATGTTAGCTATCTAATTAAATGATTGGCAGTAGTTAGCTCCTCAAGGGGTGATCAGCTCGGTGGGCAAACCTACTCTAATGATTTCACTTAAATAAACTGCTTATTGCACATTGAAAGGCTATTGAAAGTGAAGTTCGAGTTGTGATATGTTTAGTCAGTTTATTGATTTAATTTATGCACTACGTGCAAATCAACAGACTTTGCCCTGCTGAGTAGCGCTTTAAGCCTGGCGAATTTCCTCGAGAACATGGGCATGTTAGCCATTAAATTTACATGCAGCGACTCTTCGACTTTGTCAGCCACTTGGCCCCACGACCCCCCCGCCCACGACCCGCTCGCTTAACCTTGCTATCTCCGCCATCTATCCGCACTGAGTGCAGCCCGACAGGCCGCGCACATGCCCACGAGGGGGCCGGGGGCGGCTAATGAACAGCCCTCGCTGTCGCTGCCCAGACGGGCCAATGGGCAGCCAAGTGGTCAAGCGGCAGGAGGGGCAGTGGCAGTGGCAGGGGGGCAGTCAAGTGGCTGACTTTTGCCTGCTGCATTTGTCGCTTGCGCAGGCCGCGTGTCAGTCGTTTGTCATAAGAACGAGCGGGCCACCGCCACCACCCCCGCCCCCGGCCCCGACTGCGTGCTGCTTGGCGAGTGCCACGCAATCAATAGAACATCCCCCACGGGGCGCGGGGGGAGGGTCGGAGGGGTGGCTTCTATCACCTGCCTGCTGCAGTCTGCGCTCCAATTTCAGCGCATTGCTCGCATTTTTTTCGTATTACGAGAAAAGTCATAATAAAAGCAACTGAGCCGAGGCAAAAACATTTGTTTTGCCATGTCGTAAAATATGCAAAGATTTCGCGCTCGACTCTTGCCAATTGCACACCACCTCCCCCCCCCCCCCCTGCTGTTGTTGTCGTTGTTGTTGCTGCTCGCCTTTTTGGGCAACTTTATAGTACGCCGCGTTGTTGGAAATGACTCGCTATCCAAATGTGTTGCGCCCTATTAAAATTCACGATTTTCTCCCCGTGTTTACGGCTGTTTATCTAAGACTTCGTGCGCAGCTCTCGGGGCGCCACAGCGCAAGCCAACGTATCGTATACGTAACGCGCGGCGAAGAATACTCGTCGCTGCACTCTGCTGTGGTGTGGTGTGGTGTGAAGTCCATTGTTCTAATTATAAGTGCACTTGATCTTGCCTCGCCGTCCACGTACTATATTCGCCGATTCCAAGGTGACCTATAATAGAAGCACTCTCCCGCTCACGACACTACACGATTTGCGGGCTATATCATTCAGTTGGCATCATTCAGGGCATGTCGACTGCGAATGAAATCATTTTCCAGCTAATTATGGCGCGAATCGGACGCCGAACATGCGCCTAATAATTGCGCATATCTCTTGACCAGCGGAAATCGAAAAAATTGCTAGCACTACAAAATTAGATGATTACAAGTCAGTCTAGTTTGGGGAATTCGGTGTCAATTGGAAATTGGATTTGTAGAGGAATACAAATGTATTACTTTATATATCTATTCTTTCATTCACTTATAACCATTACCTTAACTTATTTGGTATTTATCGTTTTGCTTTCATTGGAAAAGAGGGGAAAATGTGGCTGCAGTTCTATTTGAATTTATTTTGGAGTGTTTGCCCATTTCCTTAATTAGTTTACGCACTGCACTCTGAGGATAATTGTCCTGAAAGCAACGCCAGCATTTACTAACCGAGATCTTCAGCACAGTCGCAACGTATTGACCTCAAACATGTTGCCTTAATTAAGAGCCAAGCACAAGCATGACCACACACACACACACATCCATACACACACACAGGTTGAAGGCCTCTTTCATTAAGATTACGAGCCATAAGAAAATTCTCATTAATTTTTGTGCTGGGGCAGCAGACAGCGCTGAACTGGCATCGACTGAAGTGCGAGTTGCCAGTGGAGTAGTGAGAGCGAGAGAGCGAATGTGAGTGGGTGAGGGAGGAGGGAGGAGGGGGCCTGCAGTGCATCGGGAATATGAAATAATTTAGCGAACATTTAATTATCAGGAAGAACGACGTACAAACAGTCTGACATTACATAAAGCACATGCACACACACACACACTGACACACACACATTGACGCGTACTCGTCTCTATGTTTGTCTGTACGAACGTCTGTATATAAAGAGAGAGATGCAATTTCCAGAATGAGGTAATCGTAAATTGCAGCACCGCAAAAGTTTCAGCAAGCGCTGCCCCTGCCCCTCGCTGCTCAGCAGCAGCAGCAGCAGCTAGCGCAGCTAACATCTGCCCAGCGCATATACATACATACACAGGCAGAGACACACGCACACGCACACAGAGCGAGTCTTTGCTACTCACACACGCGCACCAAAACGAAAAACGAACGCTTCTGACTGGCGGGCATACAGTTGGTTGTTGTTGTTGCTTTGTTTCGTTGTAGCCATCGCCATCGCTGCCTGTATGTGTGTGTGTGTGTGTGCGCTGCCTGACGTCTCTTATCTCTTGTTCATTATCTCTCTCAAAAAGCATGAGCAGCAACAGGAACAGCAACAACAAGAACAAGAACAGTTGTGCGAAGCGACGCGACGAGAGTGTCTGTCATTCGTTTGTCATCGTCACCGACTGGCGACCAGAGCGCAGTCGGCTGCCGCAGCTCCGGACCCGAAGCTGCTCTCTCGCTCTCGCTCTCACATGCTGGCAGAGTGCGCGTGTGCTTGGCGCGTCTGCGCTTGAATAGAGTAGGTGGAGCTTTGTGACGAGCGAACGACCGAGAGCGCGCCTGAGTGTGCGAGAGCTGAATTCGCCGTTACGCGGCGAATCCACAAGTGCTGTCTTGCTTGGCTTGCAGGCACTTTTTGCTCGCCCCCTTTGGTGCTTTCTGATTAATGAAGTGTGTTAAGAGGCCAAACGACGACACAAACTGTTGCAATGCCAGCACAGACGTCGATGACGGCGATGGTGGCGGTTGCTTTGGCCTCACCAAGGACAATGCCTGCGGCGAGTCCTTGATTGGGGGTTAGGTTAGCCGCAAGTTAATCAAATCGCCCAGCCCCCGTTTCCACCGACGGCAAAACTGGGCGGGCAACAGTCGCAGTGGCAGCGCAGATAGGCGTGGCGTAGACTGCTGTGCTGTCTGTGCCGTTATCATATCTCTCTATCTCTGTGTCGCCGCAAACGCTGACGCTCTGCTGCTGGCACTGCTGGTGCTGCTCATTTCGCAAGTGCGCTCTCTTCTATCTCTTCACTACGGCCATCCTGCTCGCACGCTTTGACCAGCGCGTAATGTGCTCCAAAATGTCGCCACTGTCGTTGGTCCATTGATGTGCGCTGATAGCGACAGCCGAGCTCGGCAGCGACGTCGACGGCAACGGCAGCGGCGACGACGACAGCGACAGCGAGAGCAGCCGAAACGGCAGCGACGCAGGCAGCGGTGCTTCAAAATGGCGTGCCTCAGTATAGGTGAAACGGCATGTGCACATAAACTGGAAATACATAAGTGTCAGTTCAGTGTGTGTGTGTGTGTGCGAGCGAGTGTCTTCTCTCTCTCTGCCTCTGCCTCTATCACTCGGCAGATACATACAGATACCAACAAGTATATACATGTACCAAGCACTGACATAACGCCAGACAGCGAGTGTCTTGCTCTGCAACTTTCTTGTGCCTGCCCAAAAGCAAACAAACAAACACACAGCAACAATCCGCTCCGCTGTAGCTTTATTGCCTCAGCTGCCGCAGCAGCAGCAGCAGCAGCTCCCAATGCTGAGTTTTATGTCTTCATTAACTGAAAAGTTATGAGCCATAAGAGCCAGTGCCACAGTCCTGTAGCTTGGGGGGAGCAGGGGGCGCTCGGGGCACAGCGACCACAGCATCTGTGTGCGGTAATTGGGGACTGTCGGGTGACAATGGCAACCAGAAATCACAGCAACGCCAACAGCGAGCGACGCGCTCCATTCTCGTGGTCAGAGCGTGCAAAAAATGTTTAAAAAGGGAAACAATAACAAGAGTAAGAGCAATAACAGTAAACGTAACGACAACAGTCAGTGAATATTTCTGATCTGCGTCATGGTAATCAGTTGCCATACCCTTTGCCAAAGAAGTGACTGCAGCTGCTCGCTTGCCTGCCGCACCTCCACAACTTCTTGCAACAAGATGATGCTACAACTCTATATACTAATATTCTATTGAATATGCATAGTTTCCTAGTTTCAATAAATTTGTTAAAGGAATACTAGAATTTAAGTACTTAAACTATTTAACAGCAAAGAAAAGTTGCCAAACTTTGGAATTGCATTTAACTTGAATCTAGGGATCTGAGAGTCGACTACTCCCTCGACTGGACAGAGTCGGGTGAGCAGCAGCAGCGTTCTCGACGACGCACAGTGGTCGCTGGCAGCATAAGGAACTATTTTTGATTTGGGGTCAACAGACGATGTGCTTATGTGTGCACGAACATCAGCAAATAAATATACTCGTATCCAGCATAAAGAGTAATCTTAATCCTGCGGTTGCACTGCGGTCGTTCTAAGCTCCAGATTTGTCACTCCACGGTTAAGCTGAGCAGTCATCGCTGGCATTTATAGAGCCCACATTGTGTCATCGAAACTGGCATTAAGCATTCCTAAACAAAGCAGGTCTGAGAGTCGACAATTGCTTTTGCGCCACTGTGGCAGCGACTGCGTTGCACGTCGCGCGTTGACAACTCATTTCACGTGTCTAGATAGTGTTGTTGCCGTCGCTGACCATGGCACATTGACGTTGCAACAGCAGACAGCGAATGCTGCGACACCGGAGACTGACCCGCGAGTCGCAGTGCTAATGCTCCACTGCTTATACCCTACAAAACTAACAACTTGAAGCAACACTCTACAACTCTTTGAGTAGTTAAAAGCTTATTCTTATTGTAAATCTTCTTTCCTCAAGCAAAGACAATTAGCTTTGTGAGGCGAGGGTATCTGCTAGCTGTGCATACCCGCTGCTGGCTGCCTTTTTTAGTGGCTCTCGTAAAAGTGAGCAGCTTTGCAGTAGCATTGTTATTGTTGCCTCGCTTTTAGTGGCTGTCGTAGGAAGTCGTCAAAGAAGCAGCCAGAGAAAACGAAGCTGTCGTCGTCGTCGTCATCGTTGTTGTCGTTGTTGTCGTTGCTGCAAGTCGTCCAATATTCTATGCTTGATTCCACACAGGTCTCACTAGTTAACTTCGCTTCACTGATGCGCTTTTTTCAATTTGTCACGTACGGTAGATTTCGAGTTCGATATTCGTTCGTCCGCTCGTTACAGCCGCAGAGTGGAGCAGGAGGTGGGAGCAGGGGGGGGGGGGCAGTGGCGAAGGGGGTAGGCGCACTTAATAACAAATTAGTATTTATGAAATTCATAGAATTATTCGTTTGTCCCGCTAATCTATAAAAATCACCCCGGCTCGCATGCGACGGCCCTATCTAATTATGCAAGATTTGCAGGGTCGAGTCCGAGTTGCTTTCGCTCGGTTTCTAGGCCAATTCCACTGGCGTACAAGTATATGGCATATAGTATATACAGTATGGGGCTGCGACACGTCCATGATGTAATGTCGACTAAATTATGACGTTGGCCCAAAACGTGCGCTGGCCACATTTATCATTTCGGGGCAGGAATCCGAAAAGAACGCGACTGCGACTGCGACTTCGACTGCGACTTCTACGAGAGGCAATAATAACTTTATGTCTTTTGCGGCGAGGCGAATGGCGAGCACACGAGTCTAGCGAGTCTAGCGAGTCCTGCGAGTCCCGCGAGTCCTGCGAGTCTTGGCTGCGCTATGATAGAAAATTGTGTCACGACAGGAAGCGAGATAAGAGCGTAATTTTCTTTCAGCGACAGGCAAAAGCTCTCCCTCTCCCCCTCTTCCTCGGCTCGCCGCCCGCCCGCGGCCCGGATGTCGACTATCGTGGTTACCGTTAGTCATTTTCAGTGATTGTTCGAGCGACGAAGGCACCGAGCGACCGTTGACTTGACTTTTAATGATTGTCACGCTCCCTCACCCGACCACCCGCCCGCCCGCCTCCGACTGCAGCGACCGCCAACAGACAGGCGAACGAGGTGCCCCACACACCCCCCACCCCCCGTTGCCGCCTAATTTGCATTTATATTCATAATCTTGGGCATTGCGTCATGAAATATTGCATGTCCCGAACTTGTGACACTTTAATTGCTCACCGGATTACACTCGACCACAGTGCGCACTCGCTGCCATGGACAGCGGCAATCCGAGTGCGACTACGAGTGCGCTGCATAAATCTCACGTTGGGGCCATTAGCGTTGTCTATATGGCCCCCATATGGTTATGGGGCCCTTGTCTGTTCTGCTGCGCTCACTACGTGACTTTTGCGCGTTTCGGACGCGGATCGCAGATCGCAGATCGACTTTCAGACACCCAGAACAGATACAACTGCAGCTGGGGAGGGGAGGGGAGGGGCGGGGGCGGGATGCAAGTGTCTGCAGCTGACCAGCAGACAAAACAAAGCCGAGAGAGATCCTAAGTTTGTTGTTCTGCAGCCAGATAAATGTCTAAAAATACAAGCAAAAGATACGCGACTCCTACAATGTGGCACCCCCCCTCCCCCACCACTCCCTCGTCCACCCGACTATCGTCGATTGTCAGACCTTCTTCAGAACAGCTCGCTATCGCCGCAGACGTAATTGAATTCGAACTTTAATCTCTCGACTTGCGAGCACTTGGCTCTGCTCCGTCTAACAGCACACATGTGTTCTGCGATACATCTCGCCTATCGGCGCTGCTCTTGAGGCACTACCTGATAGCTGATCGCTCAAGAATCAGCCATGTGTCGCAGCCTAAGCGCTCTCTGTGTTTTCCCAGGACTCCATTTAAATGTTGCGCATTTCACGCGCTCGCCGTCTAACTTAAGTGCGTCATGTCAATCGTACATTTCAGCTATTTCTTCACTTTGTTTCGTTTTAATTTTAACTTGTTAATCATTGCCTGATATCTTGTGCGATATCTTGAAGGCCACACATCGCTTGGATTTCATTACTCTGCATTGATTTAATTATAATTGTGATTTACATAATTGTATTAGTACTCATTTGCATCAAGCTAGACAGTTTAGTCCCACTCGCATACCCCGCCCCTTCCCCAACATGCCACTCGCTGTGTAGTGAGAGGGAGGGGGGAGGCAGCCATTTTGTATCCAGATTCAGATTCACCCACCGCGAGTGGGGCACTTTGAGCGATAGCCAAGCGTAAAGAGATGTAAAGACATGCTCCAGAGTGCCACTCGATGGCAGGTGGGGGAGGAGGGGGCAGCGCGAAAAGCAGGGCAAGCAGCCGATGGCAGCAGCAGCAGCAGCAGCGTTGCCACAAAACGCCAAACAAGCGTAAACTGCCATTTTGCCGTTTCAAGTCGCACAGCACAACAGCAGCAACGTGGCGAGTAGTCGACTCGCGATACCCTGTACAAATATAGTTGAAAACACAGCAATACTTGAGCGAATGCTGCTAGAAAACAACATAATTGATTGCTCAACTAGTTATCCTACTACTAATATAATTAGCAGCTTGATATGCAAATCATATAATAACAAGAAATAACACATGACTTGTTTGCATTGAATGTCCTGTAGTAAGCTTCTTGGCCTCTTGTTAATCTTCCAGCAGAGTTGGGCCAGCCATCGAAGAGCCTTCTTGCCAGCTTGGCCTTGTTTGCAGGGTATTTAATTAAAAACTGCAATTGTATGTGAAATAAAGTATTGCATTGTTGCGTCACTTTATTGTACACATCACCAGCGCCAGCGCATTTGCACGCATTTTAGCCGCATTCTCCGGCGGCCTCGAGTGGCCTCCGCCTCCGCCTCCCACCCGCTGCCCACTCGAGCAACGGCTTTGACTGCATCTCCACCCATTGACTGATAGAACTGTGGCTGCCCTGCCGTTGGCCAGTTGCGTTTGGATGGCCTGGCAAATTGGCTTAGTTAAAATGTTATTAGTTCTGCCTCAGAAGGCTGGCACAGAATATGCAAAAGGACATTTTCCGCAATGCTCTTCAAGCTTTCGATTGGCTGGCTCATTATTGAGCCATCGTTGCGCGAAATCGCATTGTGGCGAATTGCTAATTAGCCTGCTGGACTCCACCAATTAATACTTAAAGCCACAAAGTGAGAGCTCCAAGTGGGAGCTGAGAAGGTTACAGTTTTTCAGCAGAGCAATAGCGATTTTAAAAAAGCAAATCGTTTTGTAAAGCAGTCCAGCGATAGAGGCTAAAACTATCACTACATGTAAGAGCACGAAATCGAAGTGATCTACTAAGAGAACGAGCTCAGACAGGAGAGCTTCAAAAAGAGTCTAGGTGTACATAAATCTCTCTCTTAAAAATCTGCAAGACACTGAGACAGACAGTGTACGCTGCTGTTAATTGTCTGCTGCATTTAGGCTTGTCATTTGCATGTGCGTGTGCGGGGGACCAAAAGCTCAAGAGAGCGGTTTTGCTGCGTGGTCATGCAGGAGAGCTTCACAAAGAGTACCCAGCTTGCATAGGTGTGCATGTGTGTGAACAAAACTTTAAGTTGCATGAAGAGCAACACATTGACAGAGTAAGCTGCTGTTAATCGTTTGATAATCGGGTTGTGTGTGTGTGTGCCAACTATTTTGGTTCTCGTGAGCGAAATGCAAGTGCGTGTGTGTAGACGACGCATCAAGCAATCAAATAGAGCGGATCTGCAAAAGAAGCAAGAGAGCTTCACAAAGAGTGCGCAGCGTGCATGTGTGTGTAAGTGTAGATCAAACAAATCGGCTGCCAACTCTTACACAGTTGAAAGGCATTGTCAGAGTAAGCTGCTGTTAACCGTTTGATAGTCGTGTTATTTGGTTCTATTTTGTTTCTTGTGAGCGAAATGCAAGTGCGTGTGTGTGTAGACGGCGGACCAAGCAGTCAAAAAGAGTGGATCTGCAAAGTAAGCAAGTGCGCAAGAGAGCTTCACAAACAGTGCGCAGCCTGCATGGGTGTGCATGTGCGGAAGGCATTGCCAGAGTAAGCTGCTGTTAACCGTTTGATAATCATGTTATTTGGTTCTATTTTGTTTCTTGTGAGCGAAATGCAAGTGCGTGTGTGTGTAGAAGGCAGACCAAGCACTCAAAAAGAGTGGATCTTCAAAGTAAGCATGTGCGCAAGAGTAAGCTGCTGTTAATTGTCTGTCATTCGAAAAGTGTGCGTGAGTGTGCGAGTGGTGCCAAAAAGTAGTATGCGTGTGTGACAAAGTAAATCTATTAAGAGAGCGTGGTCGGCTGAAGAGCTAGTGTGTGTGAAGGCAGAAAAGAATAAGTAGCGAGATAGCGCTTACAGATCTGCAAGACAGTGAGACAGATAGAGTAAGCTGGTAGTCAATACGTGCCAATGCGTGTGCAAGCGGGAGCGAGAAATGAGAGAGCGCGTTCGTGAAAGCAACGAAATTTAGTCAGCAAGGCATTCACTGTTACACAACCGAAGGGTGTAACGCTACACTTTTAGTTAGTTGTCAATCGGTCGAGTTTTATTTTAAGTAAATCAATTATTGTATTGAGCTTATTTATGAAAAAAATCCGCAAATTTCTTGTGTAATCTAAATATGAATGAACTAAATTTACTATATGTTTTAGCCGCGATCATCGCCATCAGCGTAAGTCTGCCACAATCACCTGCACATTGCGAAACTCACACAACTCCAAACACAGCTAACACAGCTGGAGTGGCTGTCGGAAGCCGTGCCGCTGCAGCCACAGCTACATCCTGGGGCCCAGCACATCCAGGACCTACGCAAGCAGCCCGACCTGCATGCGGCGTCCAGCCACCAGAGTGCAAATCTGTGGCATAGGAACATTGGGCTCGCGCACACCCCGAAGCCGAAGGTGAAGGTGAACGTGCATCCGGCACTGACCACCAAGTTCATGGCGTTCGTGGCGCAGGCGATCAAGCGAGAGGGCGAGGATGACGGCGACACACCCGCCAGCGAAACGGCCGCTACGGCCGAGGGTGAGGACGCAGCCGCTGGAGTGGACGACGTTACCGGGGGTGGCGGCGGTGGCAATGACACAACAAGTGCGGGCGAGGGAGGAGGTTCGGGCGAGGGCGGCAGTGGGAATGGAACGTCTGCCGACGGAGGCGGCGGCGGCAATGGCACCACGAGCGGCAGCACCACCAATGGTGGCGAGATCACCATCGCGCTGCCCAAGTTCCACACCGATGCAATGGGCAACAGGGTGTACCACAAGTGGGGCGCCACCTACGGCAACATCTGGGTCGACACGCGCTTCAAGGGCGCCGGCTTCACCATACCCCGCATTCGTGTCGACTCGAACGCCTCCATCAACTACTATCCCGAGTAAGTACAGCGTCTCTATAGACAGCTTTAACTTGGAGCTTAGATTAACCAGAGCTTGCGAACTTGTTGCCACTACTTCGACATTCTTAAAAACAAAACCAAGTTGGCAAGTCATCTCTAGCTCCTATAGGCTCCGAGATCTAGGTGTTCATTCACTCGACTCGTGACCCTGAGCAAGAATCTCTATACTTTATGGCGTCAGAGATGCTTCCTTCTGCCACTTACTTACATTTCCAGACAGCACTGAGTTCTGCAATAGTATCTAAAGCGATATAGTTCATTGCTTTTGAGTACAGTAGAGTTCTTACGGTCTATACACATATAAACGATTTATTTTCTGTTTCACTAAACAAGAACAGGATTTATATTTTAAGTATAGTATACAGAAAGATGAGTAAATCATACAGAAAGATTGCTGTTTAATTGAGCTATTTTTATAATTCAAACATATATTTATATAGTTGTACATACTTAACACATAAATGCATAATTGAAGCTACCAATTCGCTATACAAATATTTAGCATTACTTTTCTATAGAGCGCTTTCTACAATCCTAACATTTATTCGCTTAGTTTTACTTCACTTAATAAGAGCTGGGCATATAATTCACATATATTAGGTATCAATTGACTCTACAAATATGAAGTATTAGTTTCAGTAGAGTTATTTTATAATGCCAACATATATCTATCCATTCGTACTCCATTTAGTAAGAGCTCGTTTTATAGTTAATATATTACAGCAATCAATTCAGAGCTGCGCTTATAACTCATATATTATGGCGAGTATTACTTTCAGTATAAATGTTTATAATTTAAACATTCGTACTCCGTTTAGTAATAGTATAGTTATTGTATTACAACAATCAATTCACTATACAAATATAAAAGATTGCTTAATAGAGTAATTTGTACAGACCAAACAAATATTTATCTATTTCTACTTCATTTAGTAAGAGCTGGATACATAATTAATATGTTGAAGTATAAAGTTTTCTTATTTTGACATCAATTAGCAAGAGTTGCATATAAAATATATATATCATAGCGATCACTTGACTACACAAAACATTCTTTTATACTCCAAACTTGGTTTTTACACCATTCAGTGTGAGTCGGATAAGTGTAATAATGCATTCGCGATCTCCGCAGCGGCCCCCGCTCCACGGTGTGCATGGGATCGACCGTGTACAACGTGCCACGCGTGCTCACCTGGCTGAAGCGCAACGTGTACACGGAGGTGCACAAGCACCGACCCTTCTGGGATCCTCTGCGACAGCAGATCTACAAGCGAGGCAACTCCGAGGAGTGCCACGATGTGAAGTACAGCAAGTTCAGGGACTACCAGGAGTGCGCGATGCGGCGCAACCAGCGCATGGAGTACTTCGTGCCCAAGTACCCTTTGCATCAAATCGGCTACAGGAAGAAGCAGACGAAGGCGCCTTAGAAGGTCGCCTCCTGAAGTGTTTGCGCGTCTGAGAGTTGTCTTCTAACTGGATGGTTCCAAGTCCTGAAATGAAATGGTTGAAATAGATGTTAATGACAACTACGCGAGCGAGTCAAGTAATTTCCTCTAGACCCCCTCAAACAGCATGTCGAATTGAGCAGGAACTGAACTGTGATTTGTGCGAGCAAATGTGTGGGATCATTTAAATAACATGCAGTTGCCGGACTTCTTCCGCCAAGACATTGCCAGCGACAGCGAGAGCGAGAGCGAGACAGAGACAGAGAGAGGGCGAGGGCTGTGTAAGAAAATTACAACTCAATTTATACGCTTGTTTGCGCAGTCGAGTTGAGGACGACGGACGGACGGACGACGGACGGAGGACGGCAGAGGAGCAGCCAAAGGATACCAGCTCTGCTGGCTGGGCAAACACAAAGCACAAGGACTCGCCCCCGCTCCTCGGAATCGTGTTCCGGCTGCGATTGTGCGCATTAGATGGCAATGCTGCGTCTGTAGAGGGGCGGGGGGAGGCGCAGGGGGTGCAAATTTATGATTTATGTGGTTTAAATCGGGCGCCCGTTACGTCCAGACAATCCTGGGAAGAAGCCAGCCACAAACCGAATTTCCCAAGACATATGTGTATCTCCAAGCATCTGTGTGTGTGTGTGTGTGTGGTTTCCGTAGATTACACACACAATTGTGTTAGAGTGCGGCAACGCCCACCGCTTGCCACGCATATCAGCCCCTAACGAGCGGCGAGTCCATGTGTCCTGCGATGCTTGAGCTGCCTGCTCAGCAGTTCGACTCGAATGCGAAGCGATTTAATTTGTTTCGGAGGTAATGTGGCACACTCGTTTGCCAGTTGCTGCCACGCAGATTGAGTGCTAAGCACGGGGCCAAGTGGCACGCCAAGCCGCAACTGCCAAAAATGCTGAATTTATGGCGCTCTCTTCGGCCTGCCTGCGAGATTTGCATATTTATGAATAATGAAGGATAACCAGGATCGCCCGAGCTGGCCACAACATGCTTCGCTCGACTCGACCTCGCCGTCCCGTTGTCGGGTGGCGTGTCTCCTCGGCCAACCACCAGTGACAGGTGCCACACAGTGCTGAGCTTCTTGGCTGCTTTCTCTGTTTCCGTAACCTTTGCATGACCACGCTCACGACTCGAATGCGAGGCGTGTGTGCGAAACTGATACTCCACACACACAGTTGCAGTGGGGGCACGTGCGGCACACACACACACACTCGCACGCAGGCCGAGACATTGGTCACGAAAAGCGGAAGTGCTGATAAGGAATTTCCAATGTTTTGTTTTTTTATTTCGTTGTCGTGTTTAATGTCTTTTTGTCGTGCTTAGTGTCTTTAGTGCTGTGCGTCTGTATTAGTATGTGTGTGTGTAAGTGTGTGTGTGGCTAACCATATAATCTTAATAAGTATAAAATACTAAGTTACTGGACCCAAAGCCACTCGACACGATTTTCGCCAGGCGTCCTCCAAGCAGACCATGAGAAATGCGCCCAACTACGTTAATAATTATTTATGCCAGCGCGCAAGTGGAGCAGCTTGTGGCAGGGTGGGTGGGTGGCTGGGTGGCACTAGCTGGAGATTGGACAACGACAAGTTGTTATTATTATTACAGTCGCAGGGTTATCAATCTTGCCAAGAACTTAGAAGGCAATTTATATCTTATCGTCCCAGCCCATTATAAACCACTACAATTATTTTAATGGCCTAACTCCAAGTGAAACTCACTTCAAACTATCTTGACCTCTTGTTTGCGGGTGCAGCTAAAACAAAACACATTTATTTTACTTAAAACTAATACATGGCAACATTGAAATTGAATATTACACATTTCAATAAATCAATAATTAGCCACAAGGCAAGTAAATTGACTGCAAGGGGTTAAATAATAATATTAGAGAGAATTCAACAGAATTGCGCAGATTTCCCAAAATACCTTTTCCATGGTATTGAAATAACTAGAAAACAGAAAAATTGTAGATTGTTCAATTACTTTATCTATCTATCTTGACTATCTTGACTCCTTGTTATAGAAAATGATTGTTGGTAGATTTAAAATGTAATATTATATATTCAAATAGGTCACAAATAAGCCAAAACAAAAAGTAAATTTCAAAGGGATTATATTTATACGCCTAAATGTTCTCAAGAGAATTGCGCAGATTTCCCAAAATACCTGGTATTGAAATATTATTTCGCTAGTAAATCACAATATACAAAAATTGTAGATTGTTGAATGGATTGGTTTACTTTTCCACATAAGTTCAGTAAGACTGCTGTAGATTATGCAGAAATTTAAGTTATATACAAAGTATTGGAAGAACACTTAATATATGATAGAAATATACAATTGGCTTGCTCCTATCTTGGGCGCTGAGTCACGATGGAACACTAGACAGCCGAAGATGAAGAGAACATCATGCTTGGAGCCGAAAGTATCCATTTATCACTGGGAATGCCACTTGGAGTGGTTCGCGAAGAAGCGAAGCGTGGTTAGGCTGTTTTTAATGGCACCTCGCTCGAAATCAATCGAAATGGGCAATCATAAAGCGAACATACTCGTAAACTTGTCGCGTTATTCATAAACACAAACAGAAACAGAAACACAACGACTCGCACAAGTGCTGGCCGCAATTGAGATTTATAAACAAACCGAATTAGCGCTCGTCCGCTGCTCCTTGAGCGTCTCGAGTCGAGTCTCTGGGAGCGAGGGCAGCTGTGTGCGGTAATCTTCAGACAAGCTATCGAATTTCACGCTCGATTTGTAGTGGAACGCGTCGAAAACTATTCAAATTTGTTGTGCATCTGATTTTCAGTTTGATTTGATGAACCGCAACCGTCGGCGGTTTGGCTGTGCGACGAATCGTGTGACACTCTCATGCGGCTAGTTGGAAATATCAATTTATGGCCCCATAACAATTAGCGCGAAGGAGCAGCGCAGAGCACTTTCTACAGAAAGAGAGCGGCTGTCAAGTGCGGAGGGAAACTGGAATGGAAAACGAGCTGTCTAGATCGAGTCGTGGAGACCGCAAAGCAACTGCTCAACCCTCGAGCGCACCCCTGCCCCTCCGCCGATGATTATCTCACGAGGTGGGTTCACATGCCTCTCGAGAGCGAGTTGCGAGCACGTGACTTATGTACACACACACACAGACGAAGTAAAGAGCTGTAATTCAATTTACTGCCGGGTACCGCGGGCATGTTTAATTTCATTCGCAACGTATTTAAGCTAAAACCAAAGCAAACCAAAGCAGCCGACACAATGAACAGCTCCGAGTCGCACATCGAGCTCAGCAGAGCGGCAGGGTCGGGAATTGGGGGCGGGGAGCGGGGAGCGGGCAGCGGGGGGTTGCACGGCCGACAAAATGTTCAGTTTAAAAATTTATGCAATTATGAGCCGCAAATATTATTATATCAACACTGGCGCAAATACGTATACGCACAGGCAGAGGCGGAGGGCGTTCGCCCGGCCGTCGAGCAGACAGCAAATGAGCAGCGAGCAAACAGGCGGCGAGCGAAGCGCGGGGGACGGGGGGAAGGTCAGTTCAATAGGGCAGCATCATTTGTGATTTTCAAAGTAGTAGAAGAGCAGCAGAGTGGACGAGCAACGAGTGGAGTGAAACTAGTTGCAAACTAGCGCGGAGAACGAAAACTTTTGTAGAAAACTGACTAAAACGTAAATTAGACAGTAGCGAGAAGTTTTTAGTAATAGCAAAAGTTATTTAGACTAGACATTGGGGAGTAGCGAATGATGAGAGGCGACTAGCTAGAAACGAATTTTGATTGACGAGTGTCGACAAAACAAGAAATGAATTTTTGAGAGAATAAAGCTTGTAAATGATAAACGAATAGCAGGAAAAAGTTTTTAAGTTAAACGTAATTATATAAATTTTGACAATATTTATAAGTTACTTACTTAGACTAGATAATGAGGAGTAGCGAGTGAGAAGTGCGACTGTAAGCTAATTTTGCAAGACTAATTTCACTTGCAGCGAGAAGCGAATAGCGGAAAGAAGTTAATAAGTTTAATATATTTGTGCAATATCTGCAAAACTCATTTAGACTATACATTGGAGAGTCGCAAATGACGAGAATATACGAGAAATGAATTTTGCTAGACTAAACCTTGTAAATGAGAAAAGAATAGCAAAAAGAATTTTATAAGTTTCAAGAATTTCTATAAATTTTAACAATATTATTTATGTCATTTGGACTAGACATGGGAGAGTAGCGAATGATGAGTGGCGAGAAACGAGAAGCGAATTTTGCTAAACTAAACCTTGTAAACGAGAAAAAATTAGCAAGAATTTCTATAAATTTTAACAATATTATTTATGTCAGCGAACGATGAGTGGCGAGAAACGAGAAGCGAATTACTTACCGAGTATTGCTATAATTCATCGAGAACGCACAAATTGCCGCTTATTGCCGCAACCGGTCCCATCAACAGCAGAGGCGATTAGCAGCAAGTAGCGAGAGCATTTGGAGTGGCAACATATTGATAGACAATAATTTGTCTTAATGAAATTTTCACATAATTTATGAGATTGCCAGGACGTGGCTCGACTCAGCTCAAATCGCTTGCTTTTGGGGGATGTGCTCGGGTTTCCTATGGCTTCGGGGCGAGCAAAGCGATGCCAACGTCGCTGGGAAAACAAAAACAATCTGCTGCTGCTGCTGCTGCTGCAGGATTCTTTGTTGAAGGAGCCAACAAGTTGTGTCTGCCCGTCGGGCAATTAGTGTTAGTTGCCCAGCCCCAGCTCCGCGCTTCCCGTTCCGAGTTGCGGCCTGTTGTTAGGGTTTGCTGTCGGGTTGCCAACAACGCCAGCATCGAGAACGACAGCGACAGCGACAGCGACACCGGCAGGCAGGTTGTGTCTTTTATGTGCTGTGTGCATAATTTATTGTTTTTCTTGTGGCACACGCGCGCTCGCCTCTGTCTGGAGGCTGAAGCCCCTGTTTCAATTATCACATTTCGCTTATGACTCCGGCATTGGCAACACGCCTTGTAATTGCCTTTGCTGCTGGCCTTTCATCGCCTTCTTCCCGTTGCCAACCGCTGGAGCAGAAGTCCGAGCACAAAGTCTCACAGCTCACCTAATGCGGCTTCCCCGCTGCGTGTGTGTGGCAAGTGTTTTGCTGTGAATCGAACATCAATTGGATTTAAATTGAATTTTCAATTGGCCAAACTGTCACTTCAATGGCAGCAGTTGGGCGATGGGCGATGGGCGTGGTCCTTGTGGCCAGCTTGTGTTTGACAGTTGAAAAGTGTAACAAAATGCGGTTGCTTTGCACGACTGCTTGTCTTTGCATCTTAGATACTTGCTTGCTTGCCACAATTCAAAAGCCAATTTTATTTTGCATGGCATTTTCGTAAGTGCGAATCGATGATTTTTCATAAAACAAACTATTTGTTCGACACGCTCAAATTCGTTTTATCTGCAGCCCTTTTCCACATGTGCGCAACCCTCGCTCCAGCCGCGATCAACCCTCTTTGTAGGAGTAACTGGCTAATGGATTGTTGCGGCCTGGCAGCAGACTTGACAGGCGTGCAACTCCTACCGAAATGCGACGAAGCGAGAAGCCCACAACTCAACGTGGCTGTTATCGCATGAGATAAAAACAGATGTGAACTGCGACGGGATGCTGAGAGATTGGCTGTGATTGCAAGTAAACCTAAAATACACAAACAAAAGAGTTATTTACTATTTGAAATGCCAAGAAGAAAATATGTGAGTAGCTAAAAAGAGTTGGAAGTGCTATTTGAAATGTAAAAAATAAATATATAATTAGCTGAAAAGAGTTGGATTTGTATAATAATTAATTAGTTAAATGTAGAGAAAGAGTAATTAATTAGTGGAATATAAAGAAAAGTGTTTTCGAATTAAAATATCTGCCAACTTCTATCGCTTTGTTAGCAATCGGAATAAGGGCTAAGCTACAGCTGGCGATCTGATCACTCTCACTTTAAACTCGTACTCAGATTGAAGCACTCTGAATGCAGCAACCACAACGCGAGAGGAGGCAATGCATTGTTATTGGGCTGCCGGAGATGGAAGCTGAAGCCGATGCCGATGCCGAAGCCGAGGCCGAAGTGGAATCTCTGCCAGAGGTTGCGGCTGGGAGTAACCTCGCAATGCGTCAAGTTGAGTCGTCATCGTCATCGTCGTCGTCGTCGCGGGCATTGTCGACATAAATGCACAATTTGCACATAAAAGCATACACAGGCACACACACACGTACACACACACGCACACTCGTACTCGTATTCAATGTACTTCCGGTGGCAGGACCTATGCGCAACGCACTGCGGCAAGGGGCTGCGTCTGTTTTGATGTGTTTTCAAGGCCCTTTGACAGTGGCGGTGTTACGGGGATAATACACACACTTAATTGCTCAAAATGATGCGATTGTGAAACGTATATCCTCCATATGCCCAGCACACACACACACACGCACACACACGCGCACACACGCACACTTAATGTAAGGACATCTACATAAGGTACTGCCCTCTATGTAAAGGCTGAACCACCCGAGAGCGGCGTATGTGCAACAAATGGAAGGAAGCTTCGTGCAGCTTTTTGGCGCGCTGTCCTCAGCGCGAGTAAACGAGAGGGAGAGTGCGAGAGAGGAAGACAGGGAACGCGTGTGTGTATTTAAGGCTCAACAAAAGACAGTCTGAGCATATCATTGGCGTGTTGTATGTGCCATAATTGCATTTAAAGGTTGCACTCTCTGCAAACACAAGTACAGAAACACATTCACAATAACTCTGAGCTCTACTTGCTGCTCGAATGCCCTTCTTTCAAAGTGGAACAAAAGTAAAATCTACTAGTGATTAACTATTGCAATATATTTCATAAAAATATAGTATTAAGTATTAAAAACATTTATGCTTACTAAAAAGTTGCGAACTCTAGAAGATTTGTCAATTATTAGTTCAAGAGTGTCCGAACTATTCCCAAAATTTGAATTAAATTAAGTGATACATTGCAATCTACTAAGTAGTGTTCATCTAATGATTACCTTGTACATACTTCTCTGAAATTCTCTTCGCTACGCAGATAATGCTGGCATACTGATTGCATTTGCCTAAATATTATATATTCGATTTAAATGTGGTTATGTTTTATAATTTCGTCATAATTCAAATTAAACAAAATAGAAAAGTTTCCAAGTTATACAGTAAAAGTATACGTAAATCAAAGCTTGACAAACTAAAAGTCTTTTCTATTCGTTTTACAGCTCCACTTATTCTTATACTGTTGTATTGCAGACTAAACTTTAGAGAAAATATTTAAATATGTGAAAACTTAGCTAAATATATATATGATTCTCATTCTCATATTCTATTCTCACTACAAATACGTGTAGGAAGCAAAGTTCTCGCTTAACAACTTTATAGCCATCCGATACGCCCCATCGCAATGAGCGTAGCTCACTTGCTCAGCCCTGCTCAGCCATGGATATGGCGATGGCGATGCCCACTCTTCGAGGAGGGCAGCCCACAAAAACGCAACCACGTTTCTGCGTTTTGCTCGAGACTCCTCCACGCTCGCATTGAAGCACTCCGGGCCAAAGTAGAGCCATTGCCATTGTTTCAATTTCCATATCAGCTTCGTCGATGTTGTTGTTTTGGTTGTTTGGTTGTTTGGTTGTGGTTCTGATTTTCATTTTGATTTTGATTTTGATGACCTCGCCTCAGTTTACAACATCTATAAATACACGAATCTTGTACGAACGCTGCGGTCTCATATTTTTATTGCATATTCCGGGCATTCAGTAGCTAGTAGCCCTCGGATCAGGGGCTTTGACCCAGGCAGCGACAGCGACAGCGGCAATCCAATTGTCATTCATGACAGCTGTCGATCAGCATCAGCTTCGAAATGGCGGCTCGCAAATTGTTTTCATATTTGACGGTGGTTGCTTTCCCATTTTCATTGGCAGCCACGTCATAATTGTCGATTCGCCGTGCTCAGTGTTCGATTCCCAATAGAATTGGGATTGTGATGTAATTGCCGCCCTTTGTTTGCCCGAATGTTTGGCATATTTTGTAAATTGTATTGCATTTGCATAAGTTGAGTCCACATCATCGTGGAATGTCATGAGGCCACATCGGATTAATGCGATATGATATGATATGATATGTCACTTGATATGCGTTCGCCCGTGTGGATTAGAGATCTGCATAATTGTATATTCATGAATCCAAAAGTTCTCGGCTCGAGGCAGTACTCAATTAAAATTGATTGTTGTGTAAGGAATCAACATAGATAGCTGTGTATCCAGCCAATGCAATTACAATAATCGCCAGATTGACCTTTGCTTGCCAATAAAACTTGCTGCTACCAAAGCCTGTTCTCATGCAATTGTTATTGAGTCGCTGCGTAGAAGTGTGAGCAGCAATCGCTCTTCGACTCAGTTCGTATAAGAGCAGCAGCATCTAAGCTTGCGCTAGTCTTATACAGCTTGCACATTCTCGTATACAGCAAGCACTGTTGAGCAGCCGTCTGAGTGCATTCGCTGTTCGCCGATTACGTCGCAAACTCACAAATGCAGGCTCAAGTTCTTGTGCTCTTTCTACTTAATGCTAATACAGTACCTCTCACTCTTCTACTCTTCACGCTTGCTCTTGCATTGCCCTGCCAGACGCTCACTCTTATAAAGCGCTCTCAATTCACTGCGCCAAGCAAAGTGCACGCAGTCTAATATTAAATTAAATTATTTTGTTCTTATTTTTTAAGTTCTTCTCAAAAACAAATATAGAAATGTGCCATCAATATGTAAGTTTTACAGTTGACACACTTAAAACTACCTAGATTTGCCTTCAATAATTGTTATAATACATATACACGTCTCTCTTAAGCTCATGTTAAGCTCCATTAACCGTTTGTATTTCTTCAACTTAATTTTCGGTTTTCTATTCTTATTCTAAAGTAGCAAATGCTCATGTTAGCTAAAATGTTAGCATAGTAAAAGTTTCGCCTCTTCTATTCGCTTCTCAGGTCATTGAGCTAAGCTTTGCTCTACTTACCCATAGACAGTTCTTATACACAGTGAATACAAAGTGTTAAGTGTGTTATAATAGTATTTGATTATATTGTGCTGTGAACTGTTAACGCGCAACTCTTCCGCCGATGGAAGCCTGCGAATTTGCACCTTTAGCGCATTGATCACTTTGCGACTGTCATTGAATGGCATTGAAGTGACATATTGTATCTGCGAACTTCGCACATTGCAGACAACAATTTAAGGCAAATGAAATTTGGATTATGCCTGTTTGATGCGTGGCAACTGGCGTCACACCTTGCCGTCAAATTGCCATGCGACACGCACAGCTAACGACAACGACAGCGACAGCGACAACGAGGAGAGGAGAGGAACAACCCGCCGAACACCTTTCTGGCAACTGTCAACGCCCGTACACGAGTTCGAGTTCGAGTACATTCAGATTGAGATACACATTCAAACATTGAGGCATTCAAACGCAATCGCAATTTACAAGCTGCTGGCGGAGACATCCGCGACGAGGCATTTGCCATCAATTGTTTTGCAAGCGGGCGTAGCTGACAAGCCGAAAGGTAGACAGCGCAAGGGACTGCGACGCAGGCAGGGGAAGTCTTTTGCTTTTGCATTCCCGCAGTAGCAGGGCAGCGCGCGAAACATCTGTCGGATGTCGGAAGTTGTATCTGACGGCACGCCCCACACTTCGGGCACGCGGCAGGCAAGGTTGCGACTCGACTCGCCAGATAGAGCCGGGCTAGAGTCTGGGGCGGAGGTGGGCATGGCCGTGTCACTTTCTCATTGCAAGCTGCGATTTCTGCGCGGCAGCAGTTACGGAAATTATTCATAATTTTCCACCACGTGGCATGCGGCATACGGCATGTGGCATGTGACATGTCTGCAACACAAGATGCTATCGCACGGTGGCGCCTCGCCGACACAAGGGTTGTCTGTCAAACGGAAGCGAATAAGCCAACAAAAAAAAAAAAGGAAAAAAGATAATGAAGTGCCTGCAGCAGTTCCAGAGAGAACTTGCTTGACCGGCCCAGCTCACAAATCTCGCTCGACTTTTGTGTATTTGGGAATGTTGCGGGTTTCCTTGATAATGACGTGATAATTGCTTTTCCTGCAGCCGCGCCAGAGCCAGGAGTCAGTGGCCCGTTTGAGGAATCCTTGCAAGTGACACATTCACATTTTATAGCATCAAAAGTTCAAAGGTCCTGCGCGCCACCTGCTGCGTGCTTTTAATTGCAATGTGACGAAGATGCCGTCAAAGCGACAGCCGACAGCCGACAACCGACATCAGGATAGAGCCGAGCCAGAAATGCCTGGGCAGGATTAGGAAGCGACCGCCCGGCGCGTCGAAACAAAGCAATTACAGTGCACACTTTAAATAGAGGAATCGGGCGAAAATAAAGCGCTTCAATTAGACGGAGAACACGTCAAGTGCGTCGCGCTCCGGAAGACCCAGAAACACATAAATAAAGCTCGGGAAAAAGTGTAGAAAAATTGTATTAGCGCCGTCAAGGAAATCGTCTCTAATAGCCCAGCGTGCCACGTGCCCCTTGCGTCGCTTGTGTCCCTTGTGCAGTCGTGTGTTAAAGGACGACCGCAGCTCACTCCCTTCGCCCCCGCTCCGGCTATCTGCCCATTCGCAAACAATACAATTGAAAAATTATAAAAATTCGCACTCTCGACTGCTGTCAAACAACGCTGCCGGAACGAAGCCGGACGGCGGATAACGGACGTCGCTCTGCGGTAACGCCTGGGATGCAGAGATACACTTGTTCCCATCCGCCACCGTCGCCACCGTCGCCACCGTCGCCAGCGCCGCAGTCGACACACGTGCCACAGCCAGCCGGAGGGCGATGATGAGTCCGGGTAAGTGTCGCATTCAATCTGATCGAGTTCGGGGTGATGGCAAAGCCGGGCAGACATCATCAATATTGCAGTCCTCTGTCAAATAAGCGTAGCTAATGTGTATTAAGTGCACTTTGCCCAAAGTTCCGTCCAAACGTTGGACGGGGGCAGAGGCGGCAGTGGCAGTGGAGGTGGCGAGGGTTGAATGTGCGGGGCACGAGCTAATCGTGGTAATAGCCACAGTTCATGCAAATGTGCCACAGTAATCAATAGAAGTCAAGCGGCAAGGTCACTGCATTGCCCTCGTGATGGATGGAAGGCGACAGGCCGACAGAATATGAATAAGTAATCGCAAGGTTTGCTGGCTGAACTTCTGGCAATTAGTTTATCTGCAGCACAACTTGTAGCTAGCTGGCGAGTACATTAACTTCATGTTTATGGTGCAGCCGGCCTCGCTTTCTCGACCACATCAACTTTATCCCCTGCAACTACTAGCCTACAATTTACTGGCTAAACTAATCTCGCTTTTACTTTAAGAAAGTCCGGCTTACCTCGAAAATTAGCTACCTAGATTCGTCTCATTAGTTAGATTAGTTTTGAACTTAGCTACTGCTGAGTCACTTACCTTTTAAGCCGAAGCGATTCGCTGAATCAGTCGCCGCCCTAACCTCAAACTGAAGTTGAAGAGTCTACGAAGAAAACGTGTTTGTTGCGCATCTTTTGTGAATTTTATGTGTAAATTTTTGAATTTAGCGTTTCTAGCAGCTGTGAAAGTATGAATAGAGGTTACGTCTAATTTGTAGTTAACCCATAGAACCCCGAAATAACAACTGAACTTAAGTCTGCATCACGTTGCGGACACGTGTGTGCCCAAGGATCCCATTCCCGCTTCCCCCGACTCCCCCCGTGAGTTAGGAGAAGTGCATGGAGTTGAACTTGTCGCGATTATCCTTGACCATGTTGTTGTATTTCCACTTGTCGCCACTCGAAGCCTGGCTGCTCCACGACGTCTTCGACGACGACGAGGAGGCCGAGGACGAGGACGAGGTCGCAGACGTCGATGGGGACTTGCTGGTGGCAGCGTTATCCTTGCTGGTCGACAGACACTTGTCGGTGCGCTCCGTGTAGACCATTGTGACTGGGTTGTTTCCTTCTGCTGAGTTAGACTGAGTCAAAGCAATTCGCTTTGCGTTTGCCGATTGAGTTTTGAAATTCCGTTTTCCAATTGAGATTGAACTGCGCAGTTTGCTGGAATGCTGTGTGGCCAGGGGGCAAAGTTCACGGCACGGTCTGTAGCAGCGTCAGCACCTTGAGTTCCTTATTGTTCGCCGAGTTGCCGGTACGCGATCCTTTGCTGGATGACAGACTGCTCAATCTGCAAGCAAACAGTTGGCCATCAGATAGATCGCATGGATGATTGCGAGCGCGCTCGCTACTCACCTGAGTTGCTTAAGTAGTTTGAGTTTGCTAATTTTGGGCATTGACACAAGACTTTTGCAAGTTGCACATTGGACAAAGAAGTAAATTTAGTTGGCTCGAAGGAATCCCGCAGACGTGCAGCTGGCGCTCGTCTCAGTACTCGACTTTCTACTGAACCTCTAACGATGTTTGCAACAGCTTTAAATACGCCTCGCAATGCACACACAGCCAACTGCAAATCTCTCGTCACAATTCTAAAAGCGAACTGCGATCGCCGCGAACAGCTGCTGGCAACGTGTCTCATGAGCCAGCGAAGAAAGCCCCGGCCCCGGCCCCGCATTGAAGCCCTCTCCCCGCCGCCCGCTGCCCGCCGCCTACCGCACCGCGACCCCAAAGCCTGCACCCTGAGCCCCAAGACCCCAGACAGCGTAGCAGACGCAGACGCAGACGCAGACGAAAACCCGTTCGCGCGACAGCAATGCAAATTAGAGTTGCCAACCAACTGGTTTGCCACATTTACAACAACACGCCGATCAAGATAATATGCATATCAATACTGTATAAACCCCCAGCCGATCTGCCGCCTGCCGCCTGCTGCCTGCCGTCTCTCACGTAGCTCGAGCTTTTGCGCCACCGGCCGGCCGGCGCTCCAGAGAGTAGTTCCATAGAGCTTCTTAGTTTAGGGGTGCTGCGAACTACCCCAAGACGTAACATCTTCAACTTGTGTTTGTTACATTGTTGCACTGCACGTTCGAGCGCCATGAATATGTATGAATACACTCGTAGTTCGTCGGCTAGCGGAGCCTGCCTGAGTGCCTCCAGTTGGCGATGATGAAGATGATGAAAAATCAACGCCGCATTGCATCAGCCAATGTTTATACAAGAGCCATTGGCTCAAAAGCCTGTTGACTGTTTATAGTATTTTAATCTGTTGTTGTCAGCCATATATATATATATTAATATATGTACTTGGATCTTATCTATGCTTCCCGTAAGCAGAGCGACGAGTTCAGCTCAAAGCTAGAGTTGAGAATGAGTTCATCACTATGTAAGCTAGCCTCGAAATCTGAACTCTTATCGTATGCCATATATCAATGATACATTCTATGATATTTATTATTTACTTTTAAAATCTACCCCTAAACGCTTTCACTTTGTGGCTTCAAGCATTGTTTTATGCAACCCGAAACGAAGTTTTAGTTGACGTATTTGACTCACTTTTCTGGGTATAGAAAGCAATTAATCGGGCAGATCCATAATGTTTAAAATAACCTCATAATGCAGTATTGCCTTGCAGATCAAGTCGCATTTCATTTCTCAGCTAATGACAAACAAACAACATTGAAATAATTTACAAAACACTGCAAACAGTTAGCGCACATAAAATTTAACGATCTGAGCATTGACGTAGCTTTACAGCTTGCTTCAATTGGGGGCATTGAACGTCTGGGTCCTCTCGCCTTAAATGTCAATGCTTGCACTTGATTTGCGGTTTCGTTGTCTGGCCTTAACAACAATTTGGCTATCGCTATCGATGTCGCTGTTGTCTGACAAACAGGTAAATGCCGAAAACAGCATGATGTGCAATATGCAAATTGATTTGGTATTTATTGGGAAGCGTGCGATCCCCCAAAAAAAAATATTCCAGACCGGACAGGTTCCTTATGAGTGTCCCGACCAAAAAGTCTTCTTATATAAAGTGAGGTGTGCCTTGGGCCAATTATTGCGCGGCCAAGCCTTCAGCTGCAACGTTGTCAGGCTGCAAATGTTGCCGAAAGGATATACATATGAATAAGATGAGTTTGAAGAGTGTCAAACTGATTTTATTTGTTCTCAAATGATTGCTAAACAAGACCATAAATCTCCAGTGTTTCTTTTGATTGTGGTAAACATGCTATGCGACCAGGGAACTCCCGTTCGAATTGCTGTGTTTTCAGTGAATCGCTCGCAAATTCTGGGCCGTGATGACGTCGCTCTGGCGACTGTGGAGAGATGTTTCTCGTGGCTCTTGTTGTTTTCGGCCAGCATTGACGCATTCGGCAATAAACAGTCTGATCAGCGGACTGTTTTCATAACAATGTGATCAGAGATTTGCATACACACATGTCGCAGACTGTGGCCAACTGGTTTCCTCCTCAGCTTATCACGCTCCGGCCGCATGATGCTGCTGCTCTGGCGCTCGCTCGAGTATAAAAGCGATTGGCAGCAGCCGCCTTGAATACACAACCAAATCGGCAAGAAACGTGGCTAGCAGCATCTTCTAACAGGCGTTCCAAACATTTCCAAATAACGTGACAAAACAAATGTGTCAATGAAGACACCAGACACCAAAGCGAAGCTCCTCAATAATATAAGGTGAGTGCTCGGCTTGCACACTTTCCCACCTCGGCACAATGCTAACTGAATTCTCCTCGCGCAGTCTCTCCAAGCATCTGTCCTCTAAAAAGGGTTCACGCACCAGCAACTGCGGCAATCGTCTGGAATTCTCAGTGCTCACTCTGTTGACCAACGTGCCCTGACTCCACCCACTCCCACATCCAACCGTCGTGCTCAGCAACTCGCAATCTACCTCGTCACAATGGTCCACCAGATCCGCACTCCCAGCAAGGCCATCCCAGCCAAGCACCTGAGTCCCATGCGCAGCATGGACGGCAAATACGCCGTCTCGAGCAGTCCGGCCGACAGCTTCCTGCGCAACTCGCGTCTCACCGTGAGCAGCGCCTCAACTGGCAGCAGTCAATCGAATGCCTTCAAATACAACAACATGGTCAGCAACAATCGCGAGCAGTTCAATGCTCTGCACTTCTGCTGAACAGCAGCAGGAGCAGGAGGAGGAGGACAGTCCAAGTTTGGAGATGATCATTATGTTTGTGCTCGCATTTAATTCGCAATAAATACATACGTGTATAATTTATAACGTATACATATATATATCACAATTAATCGCTGACGCCTGTTTTAACGCATAAATCGCAGTCACGTGTCGCATTGGCAGCCGCATTTCCCCGCCGCGCGGAAACTGCCTTTTCGCTTTCCTTTCTGCATTTTGGCAAATTAAATTATTAGCATCCGTTCCGCAAAGCCGCCGGCTGAAAACATTTTTCATTGTTTGCGGCTGTCTGCGAGCACTTTGTCATCACATGCAAATCAACCCAGTGTGTGTGTGTGTGTGGGTGTGCTTGCGTGGTGTGTCGCCACACAATTCGCACATTTGGAATTCAGTTTTTTTCCATATGCGCCATATTTTCACATTAGACGCAAAATCAAAAGCGGGCCACAAAAGGCAAGCAAAACGTTCGCTTGGATTTGCATAAATTGTGATTAGCTTTGAGCCCAGTTTCACTAAGCCACACTGAAAAGACGTCTGCAATCTTATTGACTCTTGAATTCTTGGAAAGAATTCATTTAAAGTACAGCATCTTTTAACTGTTAAAAGATGAAACATTGAAATTTAAGCCAACAAAGCATTGAAAAATAATTAGAATTGCAAATTTGCAATTCCATGGAAAGTGTGAGTCAGCGAGTTCCTTCGCCTACTCTTGACCTATGCAACTTTGCAATAAATTAATTGGGATTTAGAAACTGTGTCAATCCAGGCTGGCTGCCTTATAAGCATATGCAAATTGGCTTCAAATCACACATACGACCCGTCTAACGACAACTCAAATTCAATTGAGGATTTCGTATCAGTTTTGGAACCGGGAAGCTTCTGTCCATAGCAACCGTGTAGATACTGAAATAATTTCGAAATGTGATATAGTCAGCTGACTCAAACTAGTTAGTGTAAAGTTCTGCATGAAAACACAATCAAGTTCCGAACTTACTCATCGCATCAGAGAAAATTGCTGAAATCACAAGCAGAAAATGTGACTATGTAAATCGAAGGCGCTGCGCAAGTATGCAAATCAATTTCGAATAGTGTTTAAGCATTTCGAACTGGTTCTGGAATAACAGCTTAACAGCTGGACCAGCACGACTGCAATTGCTCAGCCCGTTGAGTGATCAGATAGTTAATTGAGATCATGCTGCGGAATTCAGAATTTCGAATTTAGAGTAGATGCTTAGTCGTAGCTCTAAACTCGTATTACTCGTCTGGTTATCTAATGTTTGTAGCTCAACCATTTGCATTGACGTTGCCGTTTACAGCTCGAGATTTCGAGCTCGAGATTTCCCACACGGGCTAATCGCGGTGTCACTTGCCGATTGAAGTGCTGGCCAAAACAACCCCCGGGGCGGGAAGTGGGAATTGGGAAGTGGGAAGTGGGAAGTGGGAAATCATTAAAAGACAATCTGTTACATGGCGCAAAAGT
This sequence comes from Drosophila rubida, assembly GCA_035046165.1. Classification (NCBI taxonomy): domain Eukaryota; kingdom Metazoa; phylum Arthropoda; class Insecta; order Diptera; family Drosophilidae; genus Drosophila; species Drosophila rubida. The sequence goes on along the minus strand of JAWNOF010000014.1, from coordinate 11,935,977 downwards.
GCACAAATCATCTCCAGCCGCAGAGAATTTTATGCCCGAAAAACGTTTTTATTATTCCACTAAATTAAACGCTCAGCTCAAGTGAAGATTGCGCAGCAAGACGACTCAATTGGAGGGCACAGATTGTGGCCAAGGCGGACGGACGGACGAAAGGGAGCGGACGAAGTCCTGTGATGCGTCAGGCGTCGACAGTCATTAAATTATCACACATTCAACATCAAAAACAATTCACGAGTCGCACAAGTAGCGACCCCGTCGCACCCTGCGCCGCAACCTCCCCTCGCTTGTGTGGCCCGGACTTGACTTTAACCCCCGCAACGTTGTAATAGCTGAGGACTGTTGCCCTGCCGCATTACAAGCTGAAAACATGGTTATTACATCAGGCTGCCAGCAGTGGTCGGGGAGGGCAAGAGAGCGAGAGCGAGAGCGTGAGCGAGACGGGGCGAGCTCATGTGGGCGTTGCAAAGCGGGCGATGGATGAATGTTCTGTGTCTTCTGATGATTATGACAGCATGACGACGACGACAAGGACGACGACGACGACAGCGGGGCGAGTGTAGTTCTCGGTTTTTGCATGGCTGCTGTGCAATATGCTGGCCATTAAGTGGAGCGATGACTGGGCCCGGCTGCAAGCCGAGGCGACGATAAATCATAAACGAAACATCAATTCCAGCCGCACTTGACCCCGGCCCAGCGCGAAAGGACAACACATTTGGCTGGGAGGGAAATTTTAAAGATATTTTCGCTTCATTCGGATGGTCACGTGCCGTCGACTTGGGCCCGAAATTAATTAATTGCCAGCGAGAAGATTGATTAAGCAGACAGCGCAGAGTGTTGTATGTAACCCCTTCTCGTTTGCCGGGCTTATCTATCACGCCAACATCGTGAAAGGATCTGTCCCCAAGGTTCGTCCACGCCTCCGCCAGCGAACGGGAATTGCCATTACAATTTCCATTCTTCGATTCTTGTCGCTGTCTGCGAGTTCAACTATTTGCTGCTTTGGCCCGTAGCATGATTTATCGACATGTTGGCGGAAATCGCAACGCCAAAGCCGAAATGCGGAGCACCAGAACTCTCTATGGCGGGGGGCCCGGGGGGAGGCGAAAAGTTGATCCAATGCTCCGAGGAGCGGAAACGCAATCGGCGCACTGCCAAAAATAAATTGATTACTGTCACGGAAATAGCTAGAACAGCTACAACAGCACATAGACACTCACACACATGTGATGGCTCTGCTCGAAGTTTGTTTGTTAATCGATAACCAGGACGATACGAGCTGCGCTGGAAGTCGACGCCAAGTGTCCCAAAGTCAGAAGCAGCTTACGTCTAAATCAAGGCAGCATATGGCCGGAAGGGAGGCGGAGTGCTTGGGGAGCATTTGCAGATCACGTGACGGGGCCATAAATAGTTTTGTGCTGTCAATTAAAGACACCTGCAGCAGGTGAGCTGCGGTGTTTGCTACATCTTCGGCAACGCAGACACGCCTCGAATATTCAATGAATGCTCGAACAAAAATTAAAGCTAATAAGTGCAAATTGCTCTCTCATTGTATTGCTTTGCCACTTGCCAGCAAGTAGTTGAATTTTAAAACGCCCTAAAAGTATGCAACACTCTTTGCCTCGGCTCAGTGTAGTCAGTCAGTTGAATAACCCCCTCGATAGATCTGCCGGAAATAGGATACTGGCCTGAGATAGCTATATGTCTATCTGACGCCAAAGTTTCGTTGGCTGCCACTTGCAGAGGGGGCCACCCTTTGGGCGCCATCGAGAACAGCGAGGAGCGGCTGCAAGGCGATTGATTGGCGGTAACAAATGTATTAGAAACTTTCTCTGTATAATTTCCGCATTTTCAGGACATGGAACCAAAGCATTCACTTCAAATTGCACTTCCGTGCGAAAAATTGTTTATCGAAAACTTTCTGCACCCTGCCACCTCCCGCTTCCTCCCTGTGGCCCTGTGAATATTCCTGCACAATGGAACGTCGTCCGCAGCTACCGTGACCATCCCCGGGGCCGTCGATAAAGTTTGCACCTATTGTCATTTTATTGATTTGTTATAAATTCCACACACACGCACTCACACTCTGGCACGCTTATCATTTCATGCACTTCGATTAAATGTAAATGGCTGGAAAATGTTCAGCTCGCTGTTCCGCCCACTTTTCACAGGGAAACGGACACGCGCTGGCCGTAACCCTTTTTTCAGCTTACTCGCTTATCTTGTGACTTTTCAATGCGATGGCTATCATTTAAAATTCCATTTTATTGCCGTTTATCAGCAAATAGAAAATGGAGCGAATAATAGCAATGCGAGTGCCGAAGACGTTAAAATAAATTGATACGTTTTCAATTTTCGGATGCTTATCGATTTTCACGAAAACTCGCTTAAAGTCACCTTCAATTTGCCGAGCCAGCTGTGGATGCTGTTCGTATGTGTGTTGGTGTGATTTTATAAAACTTTTTCCACACTTGATTTGATAATGTGTCGTAAATTTTGCTGCTTTTGGCATTTTCACTTTTCGCTTCCGAAAATTTTCACAATTAAGGCACATTTAATGACGTGTCGCAAATATTAACACAACACTTCCTGCCAGGCGTCGTCCTCCCCCCGCACCGCACAGCACGGTACGGCACGGCACACACACCACCCCCCTTTTGTCAGGCAGCTGTTGACATCGTTGTCGTCATCGTCAGCGGCGTCATCGTGCAGCGTCCAGGGTCCAGTTTTCCCTGTCGAACTTCTCGAAAATCTCAGTCAAGTTTCTGCTAATTGAGCGGAACGTGAAAATTTTTCGTAATTAAATAATTTCCTTAATTTTAACGACTTGCTACGGGCGGCACTCGCTAGCAATGATATTTTATATGCGAGTGCAGAGTGTGCAACATTTTGAAATTACTGCAAGTATCTCGAAAGTTATGGTTATTAGTCGACCCATTATCAGCCAAGTGAATTTTAATAAGCCAACTTCTCTCTCGCTTTAACTTTTGTCATTCCTCAAGAAATACGAGCTGCGTCTCGTTTCGCCGCGTTGCCAACGAGACTTCCGATTTCGACTGCCAGCACAAAAGTATGCTACGAAAAAGGTGCGTTTGACAGCGAATGAAAATTAAAAAAATTATTTATGGCGCTCTTCTGAGCTCTTCTGGGCACTGCAATTGTTTTTCCTATTTTACATCGACAGTGTGAAAATTCAATTAAAACTCGTCTTGTGTGTCAGTCTTTTATTTGGCATTAAATGGCGCCATAAAAGTGCGATATTTTGTGATATTTAGGAAGGAGGACCAATTTGTTAAATATGCACCTGAAACGTGTTCTAGTCAAATTCATTTATTTGAAGTTTGTTTGACGTAATTGCAAATAGGAGAATTTCGCTCTGTTGCACGTAATTGCTTTTGCAAATATAGTTTGCGGTCTTGCAATAAATTAATATTTTACTAACTATTATAATTTATGTGATGAGAGCCCCACAAAAAGAGCCAGAGAGAGAGTAGGAGAGAGAGAAAGATGTGCATTGTAATTGCAATAAATCTCATTACATATGCAATTTGCATATTAATTACATTGATTGAATCACCGTAGAGCCGAATATAATCGATGTTGACGTTGCACACTTGATTGGGCTTGTGGCAAGTGCAGCCGCCCCCCACCTCGCCCTGCCAATGCCCCAGGGCCCAACAACTGCAACCTGAGTCTGACTTCGACTTCCATTACTACTCCTAGTCTGAGCTCTTTGTTATTGTTTTAACTTTGAGTCGCGCTCCAGCCGCGCTCGTTGTCAACTGCCAGCAACAAGTAGAGTTCAGTCTCGCTGGTAGCGTCAAATAGACAAGTTGTAAATAACGGAACCTTACGATTCTCGACTATCGCATTTGAATTCTTGTGCCGCCAAAGGGATTGTGCCGCAGCTCAAGGTTGCTTTGCGTACGCGATTGCAGGTAAAGTGTCTAAATGCCAAGCGGCCAAAATGCCACACGGCGGCAGCTGCAATTAAACGGCAACTGCAGCACTGACCAAGACAATAGCAATGAGAATTTGTGTGTTAAATTCTGTTCGTGATCTTTGGCCAAATATAGCAATTGGCAGCGACATAAATATACGTAATTTCGGAAACTGCACTTAGCACATTGATCTGCAGCGTGAGATAAGTTGAAATTGGGGCGCGATCAATTTAGAATTATTTCATTTGAAAATTTGAACTCAAGCGAGGTAAATAGTTATAGAATACACATGAACCTCGCAAGAATCAACTTTCAAACTTGCAGAGTGTTTCGGGTTCAGTCGAATAACACTCCCGTTCAGAGCAGACTATTTTTCACTATGCACTGTCTCTTTTCAGTATTTGCAGTGAGTGAAGAGCAATTGTGGCAAGTTGGGATAACGAGATAACAAGCAAACTGGAATATTACTTTCAACAGATACATCTGCAAAAGAGAAGGTTGATTGCTGTTCTGTCTTCGCACCTGTTGAGTAAAAGAAACTGCAGTCCACAGACGTGGGGTGTGGCAGCAACATGTTGGGACGAGCAGTGACATTGCTGTTGGGCTTGCTCACCGTCACTTCGCGCGGCCAAGCGGCACAGATACTGGGGCTATTCGGGCACCCTGGCAAGAGTCACTTTGACTTCTTTAGGCCCATGTTCGTGGAGCTAGCGCAGCGTGGCCACAACGTCAGCATGTACAGCTACTTCCCGCTGAAGCAGCCAATGGCCAACTACACAGATTACGTATTCGAGGGCATGCCTCTGCTCACAGACATTGTGGACCTGCAGGTGAGTACGAATGCAGCAGCTGACCCCATGTGCTCACTCAACTCTCCTTGCTGCAGATCATTGAGCAGGAGACGCCGCTGCTGGGGGTCGTGCCCTTCAAGCTGCCCACCTTCTTCATGTTGCATGATTGGGGACTGCGCTCCTGCAAGGTGGCCCTGAACTCGCCGCTAATTGCCCAGCTGCTGAGCTCGCCGCTGCGCTATGACGTCATCATCATGGAACACTTCTCCAACGACTGTTTGGCTGCTGTGGCGCATCTGCTGGACGCCCCAGTCATCGCGCTGAGCAGCTGCGCCATCATGCCGTGGCACTACAAGCGCATGGGCACACCGTTCATTCACCCCACAATGCCCATGAGTTTTCTGCCCTACACGGATCGCATGGACTTCGTGGGTCGGCTCAACAACTTCCTGCACTTTCACGCTGTCAACGTGCTCTACAAGTGAGTCGAAGGTCAAATATTCAATTCAATTGCTTTACTCTTATCGCGCGCGTTTCGCTTTCAGCCTGATCACCCAACCCGCCACAGATGCGCTGATAAGCCAGCGCTTTGGCTTCGGTCTTCCGCCGATCAATGAGATTGTGAAGAACACGAGTCTCATGCTCATCAACCAGCATCATTCCCTGACTGGCGCTCAGCCCTACGCTCCCAACGTGGTCGAGGTGGGCGGCCTGCAAGTGGGCAAGGCAAAGCCTCTGCCCAAGGTAGGTTTATATCAAATACACCACAAGCGAATTTAGAGCAGACAGGCGGACTAACAAACAGACATTACTAGTTTTACAAATGAGACATTAGCACATGACAGTGTATATAAACAAACAAAAGTATAATTTGCATATTCATCGCAATCTTGTTTTTCCGGAGACGTTGAGCATCTTTATTGTTTTATTTACACACGCAAAACTGATAAATATATTTGCTATTAAATTGATTGGTATACGAAATACATTATTGTTATTTCGTAATCTCTCATCTTTAAAGTAGAACTTTAACAGCTTGTGCTGCAAGTTTCTATATCGATTTTTATGTTTGTTGTTTAGTTATATTAACATACATATGAATCTTTTCTTTCACAAATTTTCATTATAAAGATAGAAGGTCTCAAATGTTCGCTGTAGCTCTACACGCTTCAATATATTTACAATTATTATAGTTGGCTTAAGAATTGAAATTCGATTACTTTTCCAAACTGATTCTAACGATTCATAACTTTCTCCCCTCAGCACCTGGAGCGTATTTTCAATGCGTCGACTCAAGGAGTGGTCTACATTAGTTGGGGCTCCATGGTCAACCCCGGCACGCTGTCTCCCTTCAAGCGCCAGGCATTATACGATGCCATTTCGAAGCTGCCCGGATACACGTTCGTGATGCGCATGAACAATCAGACTGGAAACGAGGGCAAGCCCAAGAATCTGTTCAACTTCGAGTGGCTGCCACAACGAGATCTGCTGTGCCACCCCAAAGTCAAGGCCTTCCTCTCGCATGGCGGCCTCCTGGGCACCACGGAGGCTGTCTACTGTGGAGTGCCGATGCTGGTGACACCCTTCTATGGAGATCAATTCCTCAACGCTGGGGCGGTGGAGCAGCGGCGCTTCGGCGTCATTGTCAGCTTTAAGGAGTTCGATGAGCCGCACCTGAGCCAGGCTCTCAACACCATACTGAACGAGAAGTACTCAAAGCTAAGATCTTAATAGAAGAGTGTGGTAAATATTCGTTATCTTTTCAGTTTCGCATCGCAGATGAGGCGCGCGACCGACGCCTTCCGGGAACGACCCCAAGAGCCGCTCGAACTGGCAATCTGGTGGATCGAACATGTGATCGCGACAGGTGGAGCTCCCCTATCACGAAGCGTCGCTCGGCATATCAATTGGTTTGTATATAACTCATTCGACATCTACGTGTTCTGCCTCGGCTTCGTTCTGTTGACGCTCATCGCACTTTGGCAGCTGGCGAAGCTCCTCAAATGGGCTTGGAGCAAGTTGAGCAGTTCGACGAAACCCAAATCAAAACAACAATAAAATATTATGTTTCTAGTCCGCATGTTTATTTATTGACAGTCATGGTGTTTACTTAGAGATGTCTACCGAATCCGAAAGCAAATACAATTAGGCTATTGTCGCTTGCTGCTTATCAATTTCCCTTTAAATCCCTATTTGTTCTAACTAGACCTCTAATATTTCCAAGAATTTGCAATTCTCCAGATATCAACATAATCGGCACTTGACAACATCGAATTTCTACTCTTGGAATAAATTGCAATGATAGTGACTAATTCCATTGTTAGTTATAATTAGCTGTAATAGTTCATTGACTTATAATCAGATTAGATTATTGAATAATCTAAATTATTTTTACTTTATTGTTAATATATTATTGCAGTGATCTAACAAGTATTTTGATCGAATTCATGCTCACTTGTTTTTCAGTTGCTAATAGTTTTATAATGACTGTCTACTCCAAGCTAGTATAGTAGACACTTGTTTTGAAGCCACCTTGTAGCAATTTCAGTACCTTAATTATTTAAATACCGTGCATATTGCAATGATTAAGCTCGATTGTTAGATACTCTCTATTACATAAGACCACCCGCCTATCGTTCTATGGGTTCAATAATAATATTAGTGGCAGTAACCTCAGAGCTCACCAGAAAAATGATAACATTGACATATTGATTCAGGTGCTCGCCTGCACAGCGAAAGCGATAAGACAACACGCTTGGTGATTGCTTCTTATTGTTAACGAGTCTCGTGCAGCGGCAACCGGTTGTTTTTGATGATCGGAGCAATCAAACAACAACACTTCCGACGCGCATGTATTTTGTGCCACGCACACAGGCACATAAATATACACACACACAAATTGTGTATAAATTGCCAAATCGATGACTTTGCAAAATTTGGGGAGAGTGCAATTCACTACACACGTCTGTTGAGAGGAAGAGAGGGAGAGTAGAATGCAATATATTTGCCGGCCAAAATTTCAAGCAGTGCGACACTCACTTTGTGAGAGCAAAAGAGAGCAAAACCCAATATGAGTGCGAGCACCAAAATCATTGCCTGAGCGGAGAAAGCAAAGTACAGTGACCGTCGATCGCACACATGCACGCATATAGTCGAATTTCGTGATGCAGTCGCGTAGCGTAGCTTCGTGAGCGCAGAAGATTTTCACTCTCGCCAAGTCATTAACTTGCGTTTGCTGCTTTTGTCAGTCGCTCACCGTAAGTCAAGCAAATCACATGTGCGGTTCCGCTGTCGCTGTCAGGAGTACGCACATAATTGAGCTTCGTCTTTGGAGGGTCGCCCCTTCATAAAATAAGTGTGTTGCTAAATACAAATGTGAGTGTGCAAATCGCGCTTTAATTAACGAAATATCGCCTCAACTATGTTATTGTGTGGACTGTGTGTGGAAACCATATAGAAATTTACATAATTTTGTGTTTTTGTGTCATGCGCAGAGCTGCAAACTGCAGCCAAGGTCAAATTATTGCAAATAACGAAGAGAAGCAACAAGTGTTATTTTCGATTTTTCTAATTTTAATTTATTCTGCATACCAAACCACAACAAAACAGAATTCTACATTTTTACTACAAAGATGTCGCGAATGCTGCTGTTACTGCAGCTCTTGCTTTCGACGCTGTGCATCTTGGGCCACCACCAAGTGGGCGCAGGTCGTCCACTGAAGGTGCTTGGCTTGTTTCCTCATCCCGGCGTCAGTCATTTCCACTTCTTCCAACCCATCATGCATGCGCTGGCTGAGGTGGGACACGATGTCAATGTGATCAGTCACTTTCCCAGCAAAAATCCGCCAATACGCTACAAGGATTTTCCGCTTACCGGCATGGACAAGCTGACGAATACCGTGGACCTCAAGGTGAGCAACAACAACAACTATAATAGCGTGTGTAACGGAATTCCATCAGTGCGTTTGCAGCGTCGCACTGCTTGCACTGCTTATTTACTTTGTTCTGAACTGCCACCCAAGCAGTGTACCGCTTACTAGTCTATTGTGAATGGCAAGCAGCGCTTTGGCATTTAACGTTTAATTTGTTTGCAGCAAAAAAGCAAGTTTTGTTACCTCACTCAAGGATTGCCTCAAGGCATAACGCTGAAATATGCTTTCACTTTTGGTTTTTGCCGCACTTCATTGTCTAGTTTTCTATACAATACTTCACTGCCAACTAGTTTTTTGAACTTCACTGAAAACGAAAGTGAAATTAACAAAACGTTTTTTTTTTTATCACTTTTTGCAGTTCTTCGAAAAACGCGCTTTCTACAATCACTTCTTGGAATTCTTTCTGCTCAACGAATGGGGCAAACAGTCGTGCAACCTGACGCTGCGCTCGGATGCGCTGCAAACCATTCTTAAGAAGAAGGCAGGCTACTATGACGTCATCGTGATGGAACAGTTCAACACGGACTGCATGATGGGCGTGGTACATCAACTGCAAGCACCCGTCGTCGCCCTGAGCAGCTGTGCTCTGATGCCCTGGCATTACGAGCGCATGGGAGCACCCATAATTCCCTCCCACATCCCGGCACTCTTCATGGCCCAGTCACAGGATATGGACTTTGCTGGCCGTCTGGCCAATTGGTTCTCCTTCCACGCTCTCAACTGGATGTACAAGTAAGTACACCCACAAATCATATTATATTCAATATATAGTTGAGAATATATTCTGTATTTCAGACTGATTTCAATACCCAGTGCAGATGCTCTGGTGCAGTACAAGTTCGGCCACGATTTGCCTTCGGTGGGTGAGCTGGTGAAGAACACGTCTGTATTCCTGGTGAATCAACACTACTCGCTAAGCGGCCCCAAGCCACTGCCCCCCAACGTGATCGAGGTGGGCGGCCTGCACATCCAGAAAGCCAAACCATTGAGTGCCGAACTGCAGCGACTGCTGGACAATGCCGAGGATGGCGTCATCCTCATCAGCTGGGGCTCCATGATACGCGCCAACTCGTTGTCCACAGCCAAGCGCGATGGCATTGTGCGTGCCGTGGCGCGCCTCAAGCAGCAGGTGATCTGGAAGTGGGAGAACGAGACGCTGCCCAATAAACCCGCCAATATGCACATTATGAAGTGGCTGCCACAACGCGACATCCTCTGCCATCCTAATGTGAAGGTGTTCATGACACACGGCGGCTTAATGGGAAGCTCGGAGGCCGCCTACTGTGGAGTGCCGACAGTGGTGACGCCCATGTATGGTGATCAGTTCCTCAACGCGGCTGCTTTGGTGAATCGCGGCATGGGAGTGCTGCTACAGTATGAGGACATTGGCGAGAACAGCGTTATGCGCTCCTTGAAGCGTGCGCTGGATCCCAAGTGAGTTACTTAGGCAATCCCTATCTGAAATTTTACTGAGTGTATATCGTTGCCTTGCAGGTATGCCGAGGCTGCCAAGACTGTGTCGCATTCCTTCCATCATCGTCCACAGCAGGCGTTGCAATCTGCCATCTGGTGGGTGGAGCATGTTGCCCACACAGGCGGAGCTCATCTAATGAAGCCAAGCGCCGTGGAGATGTCTCGCTTTGTCTACTACTCGCTGGACGTTTACCTGGTTGTGGGCAGCATTCTGGCCATTGTCATTGCTAGTTGGGTATCGCTCATCCAGCGCTGTCGCGGCAAGCGGCCAGAGCAGAAAAACAAGCGAGATTGAGCGCGATTCTTGGTGTAGTATATGTGATATTTTGCAATTGTACGTCCTCCGAGTGTACTATATATAGTCTGTCCAGTTCCGAGAATGTAACAAGCGAAGCTGCCTCGCGATTTTGAAAATCATTTGAAATCATGAAATGTAATAGTTCTGTATGTCATCAAGTCATTCTGAGCCGTTTGTTAAATTTCATTTACCTCCATGACAATAATTTTAACATATTAATTTTGTATGAATACCAGAAATATGAAAATATGGTTTAGAAAGATTGTAAATTTATTATAAATATTTCGATTGCAATGCCAATGTCTTGGAATATGCAATCTTCAGACACAAGTTTCCGACAAACTTGCTTCGATAAAGAAATGATAAAAAACGATAATATAATATAAGATTAACGTTTTACTATTACGCAATTTTACCCTAAACGAAAGAAATGTACTTTGTAATTATTTGCTTTTTGTATACTATTTTTCGGAAAGTTGCTGTTAGAGAACTTCTTTAAGTAAACTCAGACATTTAATATCTCCAAACAGATGCGTCGGCCATTTAATCTATAAAAACAACAAATACTCGCCTGATATTTAATCTCTGTATAATCAAAAAGTGCTAACAATGTACGCTCGGATGGCAGTCATTATCGCGTAGCAATAATGTAGGTCGTCTCAATTTGTTATACCCTCCCTTAGAAAGACTTGAGCATACTATATGAAAGAGTAAATCAAATATTTGTATCCATCTCTTAAAATCAATTAAGTTCTTACCGAATTCTTGATTCCATTATAATTCAAGATTCTCTTCAACTCAAATTGTGACCTTGAAAGTGATTGATTATGCTTTTTTCACTTGTAACAAAATAATGCCCCAGGGTATTTCGTGTTCGTCATCGAACTCAAAATGTAGCATTTCTATCTTGTTTGTTTGTTCATCAGCATTTATTTTATTATAGACAATACTTTTACAATGCTCATGAACCATGATTTGGGGTGTCTCTCTCCTCGCTGAATCGTTTAACCTGTGAAACGCGTAAATTTCTTTTAAGTCTCGCGGCGCTGTCGAATCAGATCTCTCAGTTGTTGCACGATGTTCGTGGCAAACACAAGTGTTTCTCGCGCACACCCGTAATACAACAGTTTTGCTCAAGTTTAACACTTATCTTGGGTTAATTATAGCAGTGCTGCTATACACATATATAAATAATAATTCGTCTATTACATATTCGAAAGAATACTCACGAGCTATTCCAACATTAATTATGAATCTTTGTAAAATGAGTTCAACGTCCAGTTGGAATTGGCTGCTACTGCTGCTGCTCTCGCTGTCTTCCTGTGCGGACTCTAGTCTTGGCCTGAAGATCTTGGGCCTCTTTCCGCACCCCGCCATCAGTCACTTTCAGTTTTTCCACCCGATCCTGCGACGCCTGGCGGAAACTGGCCACAACGTGGATGTCATCAGCCCGTATCCGGACGCAGAGCCTCCACTTGGCTACACGGATTACCCGCTGCCCAGCAATTTCAGCATTACACTGGACTTCAATGTGAGTATTTCCCGGGCAGCTCGGCCAATTATAATTCATATTATATGCCCGCAGATTTTCGAGGGACGTCGTCTGTCGTTTCTGCTGCCCTACGTCGACTTCTCGTACCTCTACGCCTACGGCAAAGATGCTTGCCGCGAAACGCTCTACAGCGACGGGCTGAAGCGAGTGCTGGAGCAGCCGCGGGGCTACTACGACGTCGTGCTCATGGAGCACTTCAACACGGACTGCCTGATGGGCGTGGCCTACAAGCTGCAAGCTCCCGTTGTGGCCCTCTGCAGCTCTGCGATGATGCCGTGGCACTACGAGCGCATGGGCGCTCCCCTGATACCCTCGTACATATCCGCGCTGTTCCTCGGCCAATCGCAGCAGATGGACTTTGGCGCTCGCCTGGGCAACTGGATGGCCACGCACTCGCTCAACTGGCTCTACAAGTGAGTGGCGCAGCAGCTGGCGAGGATCGCAACTAATCCCAGCATTGCATCTTTTCAGACTCTGGTCCGTGCCCGCTGCGGACGAGCTGCTGCTGCAGAGGTTCGGTCCGGGCATACCATCGACTGCGGAGCTGGTGAAGAACACCTCGCTGATACTGCTCAACCAGCACTTCTCGCTGAGTGGCCCCAAGCCACTGCCGCCCAACGTGATCGAGGTGGGCGGCGTGCACGTCCGGCCGGCGAAACCGTTGAGCGCCCAGCTGAAACAGGTGCTGGACAATGCCGAGCACGGCGTCATCCTCATCAGCTGGGGCTCCCAGCTCAAGGCGCACTCACTGGACGCCGCGAAGCGCGACGGCTTATTGCGCGCCCTGGCCCGCCTCAAGCAGCAGGTGATCTGGAAGTGGGAGAACGAGACTCTGCCCAATCAGCCGGCTAACGTGCACATCATGAAGTGGCTGCCACAGCGCGACATACTGGGCCATCCCAATGTGCGCGTCTTCTTCACACACGGCGGTCTGCTCGGCCTCACCGAGGGCGTCGCCAGCGGCGTGCCCATCGTCGGCATGCCCATTTGTGGCGACCAGTTCCTCAACACTGCCTCGCTGGTCGAGCGTGGATCGGCTGTCAAGTTGGACTTTGCCAGCCTCAGTGAGGAAACGGTGTACGCGGCGCTGACGCAGGCTCTGCATGCGGAGTACAAGCTGCAGGCCCAACGCATTGCCGCCGCCTACAATCAGCGGCCACAGCCGCCGCTGGACACCGCCGTCTGGTGGGTGGAGCATGTGGCAGAGACGCGTGGTGCACCGCTGCTGCAACCTAGCGCTGTGCATCTCAGTCGCTTCGTCTACTACTCGCTGGACATCTACCTGACCATTGTCGGCGTGCTGCTGCTGCTTCTCGCCAGCTTCAAAGCGCTCTGGCGTCTCTGCTGTCGCTCCCAGCGCAAGCCGAAGCAGAAGACCAAGCGCAATTAACGTACAAATTGTGAGCATTAATAAGACAACAATAATATATATGTATATATTTACAAATTCAACAAAACTGGCACATCTACAACTTGGCCTTGCTGGCGCCAGGGAAGCCCAGGCGATAGAGACCCACGACGACAGCGCCACCCAGGCCCAGGTTGTGCTGCAGTGCCAGCTCCACATTGGCCACCTGGCGCTTCTCGGCCAGACCACGCAGCTGCCAGCAGAGCTCAGCGCACTGCGCGAGACCTGTGGCACCCAACGGATGACCCTTGGAAATAAGGCCGCCACTGGGATTGACCACGAACTTGCCGCCATAGGTGTTGTCGCCAGCGTCGATGAACTCGCCAGCCTTGCCCTCGCCGCAGAGACCCAATGCCTCGTAGGTGACCAGCTCGTTGGCCGAGAAGCAGTCGTGCAACTCGACGACCTGCACATCCTGTGGCTTGTAGCCGCTCTTCGCAAAGAGGCGCTGCGTAGCCAGGCGAGTCATGTCGTAGCCGGCGATCTTCATCAGGCTCTTGTCTGCGAATGTCGACTCTGGGTCGCTGGCCATCTCCATGCCCACGATCTCTACAGCCTGCTTCTCCAGGCCATGGCGACGCACGAACTGCTCGGAGGCCAAGATGGCTGCACCAGAGCCATCCGAGGTGGGGCAGCACTGCAGCTTGGTCAGCACACCTTCCACCACCTGCGGCGACTTCATAATCTGATCCAGCGTGTACTCATCGCGGAACTGCGAGTAGCTGCAGGGGGAAAACGCAAAGACAGAGAGATATACACAACAGGCGATACAGTGCAGCAGATTATGTGAATGGCCAACGTTCAGCCAGAGGATGATGGCCCCCAACAACAAGAGATTAGATAAGCGCGTCTACAGCCAGACTGAACTTTCGACTTCATTTGCAGCTAGAACTTACGGATTGTTGACGGAATGCTTGTGGTTCTTCCAGGCAATCTTGCCGAAGTGCTCGGGCTTGGTGCCGTACTTCTTCATGTGCTCCTTGCCAGCATTGCCAAAGATCTGGGCAGCCATGGGACCAGCTCCGATCTCAGTCAGCTCGCCCATTTCAGTAATGTGACGTTCCATGGGATTGGCTCGGTCAAAGTACTGGTAATTATGTCATATTGATTTGATGATTCGTGATCGTGGATGGCAAGCAAACTTACCTTCGATGAGAGCGATCCACGCTCCATCTTCTCGAAGCCCAGAGCGAGCACACAGTCCGCATTGCCCGACTCGATGATCTGCTTGCCCAGGTACAAGGCACTGGAGCCCGTGGAGCAGTTATTGTTCACGTTGTACACTGGAATGCCCGTCATGCCCACCTCGTAGACGGCACGCTGGCCACAGGTGGAGTCGCCGTAGACGTAGCCGACGACAGCCTGTTGCACCTCCTCGAACTTGATGTTGGCATCCTGCAGCGCCTTGGTAACGGCCTCCTTGGCAAAGTCGGGATAGCAAACATCGGCGCGGCGACCAGGTTTCTCGAACTGCAATCGATAAAGATCTCTTTTTCAGAGGGGCCATTTCAAAGGTCGACTTCATACTTTGTACCTTGGTCATGCCCACGCCGATAACGTACACCCTTGTCTTGGTCATTTCGTTGTTCCGTCTGTTGTTCCCGGCGCTCAAACAGCAAGTGTTTGCTTAAATTTTCATAATAACTTTAGCAGAGCGGTTGCGTCGCTGATAACGCTTAGAACGCCGCATTTCTGATATCTTTTATCTGATGTTTATTGCAGCCCTCGTAGTAAGTGTAAAACTGTACGCGCTACAATCAGCTGATAGCGTTTCAGCGTATGCCCAAAACTGTACAGTTTTGAATTCTTTATCATTATACGCTTTTTGATGGGCAACCATAATTTGTTTATTTTTTATTAATATTACCATATGTAACTTATCTGATTTCACAAAATACAAGTAGCACAAAAAACTATAGTATTTTTGAAGAGGTAAAAGTATTGATAAGGATAAAATATAAAAGTATGTTTGAACATAACAAGAAGCGTTTAATTTTGAACTAAACCAATCCTGCGCCTTTTTGATAGGCAACGTTAATTTTTCTGTCTGGCACCCGCAAGAAACGACGACTAAAATGCTTGAAAAGTGCAACGTCGACCTTCTGAAATACCAGGCGAACATAATCGAACAGCAAGTAGATGTAATCCACAACAGCGAGTTATTCTCTCAGAGAACACAAACAAATTGGCCAATGTGGATCCTAAGAGCGGGTGACAATACTCTCTGAGAAAAACAGTTATTCTGGATCCTAAGAGTGAAAGACCACTCTCTGAGAAAAACAGTTACTTCTCCCAGAGAACGAAAATCTGCTCTTCTCTGTGTTTACATGTGCTCAATTGGCGCGCTTGATTTTGTGTATAGCGTCGTGCTGCCCATTTCTGTTCGCCTGGTAGAAATTCCAAATTTGAGCCATTTTACTGTCAGCAACTGCCGCTGAAATTAACCCATGAAAAACAAATTTATTTTTCATAACTTGTATTGTTTATTTAACCAATATTTTAATAATATAAATACTAATACTATATTCTTAAAAGGTAACTATGGGCATAACACGAAGCGCCTTTATTTAAATTAAATTATTTTGCTGTCTGGCACCCACAAGAAACGACGACCAAAATGCTTGAAAAGTGCAACGTCGACCTTCTGAAATACCAGGCGAACATAATCGAGCAGCAGGTAGATGTAATCCACAACAGCGAGTTATTCTCTCAGAGAACACAAACAAATTGGCCAATGTGGATCCTAAGAGCGGGTGACAATACTCTCTGAGAAAAACAGTTATTCTGGATCCTAAGAGGGAGACCACTCTCTGAGAAAAACAGTTACTTCTCCCAGAGAACGAAAATCTGCTCTTCTCTGTATTTACATGCGCTCAAGTGACTTTGTGTATAGCGTCGTGCTGCCCATTTCTGTTCGCCTGGTAGAAATTCCAAATTTGAACAATTTTACTGTCAGCAACTGCCGCTGAAATTAACCCATCAAAAACAAATTTATTTTTCATAACTTGTATTGTTTATTCAACCATTATTTTAATAATATTAATACTAATACTAACTAATACATAACAAGAAGCGCATTTATTTAAATTAAATCAATTCTGCGCCTTTTTGATAGGCAAAGTTTATTTTTCTGCCTGGCACCCGCAAGAAACGACAGCTAAAATGCTTGAAAAGTGCAACGTCAACCTTCTGAAATACCAGGCGAACATAATCGAGCAGCAAGTAGATGTAATCCACAACAGCGAGTTATTCTCTCAGAGAACACAAACAAATTGGCCAATGTGGATCCTAAGAGCGGGTGACAATACTCTCTGAGAAAAACAGTTATTCTGGATCCTAAGAGGGAGACCACTCTCTGAGAAAAACAGTTACTTCTCCCAGAGAACGAAAATCTGCTCTTCTCTGTGTTTACATGTGCTCGAGTGACTTTGTGTATAGCGTCGTGCTGCCCATTTCTGTTCGCCTGGTAGAAATTCCAAATTTGAGCATTTTACTGCAGCAACGGCCACTGAAATAAACCGATCAAAAAGCAAATTTATTTTTCATAACTTGTATTGCTTATTCAACCATTATTTTAATAATAGTTTTGTATTGATATTAACATTTTTTTTTAAAGTTTAAACATTATATTCAAAGATTTTTTATTAATATGTAAATTTCAACTAAATGTAACTTAATTGTCGAAGAAACATAAAATGTCGTAGTTTAATTTATAATAAAGGATACGAAGCAGTAACTAAATTTACAAAAGTTTAAAAATGATTATTGCAGAAGTATGGAGTCATAACATAAATTAATATGTGTGTGTCCAACGTTCTCACAGAATGTCTCCGTACTTAACTTTGAATAAGAGTTCATACACGAGTGCGTGTATGTGTTCGCTGTCAACCGAGAGTACGCTGAGATAATCTAAAGTATGTTAACTGTGAATTGAGAGAACGCTTCAGGGAGCAAGCCCTGCAAGCATAGAAGCATGTGGATCCCAAAGGAGAGCGCGCTTATTCTCCCAATAAAAGCACGAGTGGTTGTTCGCTCTACAGTGAACGAGCATTGAAAATGGGGCGTGCGTGCGTTTGTTCGCTGCACACTAAATGAGATATATACGAACCTTGAATGTATGAGTAATTATGCTCCCTCTGAATGATCTGCCGAAAGTGGTCTTCCCAAGCGAGCTCTTCAGATAGGATCCACAATTCAAGTACGTGTGGTTGTTCGCTGTCCAGTGCGTGTGGTTGTTCGCTGTACAACTGAGAACAAGAGTTCGTTGCAACCGAGAATGCTTCTATAAAAAGCCATATGACTGACTAACTGCGTTAGTTCTCGTTAGATGCTCGCTGCTTCTGTATTCAATAGGCTATAAATTATTTCCTTCACAAAACTGAAATCATTTTGTTTGTAAGTGGCGTGAGTTTGAAGCTCTAAAAATGCCTGATGCATTACAGTCACACTAGTTTAATAAATTTCCCTTTGGTATGTTTTACTTTGTTGTCTAGTGAAATGGGGCAAATTTCGATAGTAGGTTGTGGTCACACTGCTGGCTTTTAGTTGACTTGTCCAACAACGATTAACTTTTAGTAAATCGTTAAAGCCGAGTCGTAGCGGTTGCATTTGCGATTAGATTCTCTTAAAAAAAAACATCAAAAGTAGTCAACAAGATGACCAAAACTAGAGTGTATGTTGTGGGTGTCGGCATGACAAAGGTACATAAACGGATAAAATTTTGCGGCACAATAACAACAAACAAAGAAATGAAACCGTCTCTAAGCTGCCGCTAGACAAGTTTGTCTTCTTGCTCAATGCCCACCAAAAACGGCAATTATCACAACCGGACTTTGAACTACAGTGCACTTGGGGCAAAGTAGAAAGCCAATCGAGGAGTTGTTTTGTTGCCGAGCAATCTGAATAATCTCTAAAGCGTACCGATTAAGTATTATAAATAATTAACTCGAATGCAATTGTTTTTTTTTAAGTTCGAGAAACCAGGTCGCCGCAACGATGTTTGCTACCCCGACTTTGCCAAGGAGGCGGTTACCAAGGCGTTGCAAGATGCCAAGCTGCAATACAAGGATGTTCAACAGGCCGTCGTCGGCTACGTCTACGGCGACTCCACCTGCGGCCAGCGTGCTGTGTACGAGATGGGCATGACGGGCATCCCAGTGTACAACGTGAACAACAACTGCTCCACCGGCTCCAGTGCCTTGTACCTGGGCAAGCAGATCATCGAGTCGGGCAATGCGGACTGTGTGCTCGCTCTGGGCTTCGAGAAGATGGAGCGTGGATCGCTCTCATCGAAGGTAAGTTTGCTTGCCATCCAATCACGAATCATCAAATCAATATGACATAATTACCAGTACTTTGACCGAGCCAATCCCATGGAACGTCACATTACTGAAATGGGCGAGCTGACTGAGATCGGAGCTGGTCCCATGGCTGCCCAGATCTTTGGCAATGCTGGCAAGGAGCACATGAAGAAGTATGGCACCAAGCCCGAACACTTCGGCAAGATTGCCTGGAAGAACCACAAGCATTCCGTCAATAATCCGTAAGTGCATTGAAAATTGGTATCATAAACCTTAATCTTATCTCCTTCCATTTACTCTGCTTAGCTACTCGCAGTTCCGCGATGAGTACACGCTGGATCAGATTATGAAGTCGCCGCAGGTGGTGGAAGGTGTGCTGACCAAGCTGCAGTGCTGCCCCACCTCGGATGGCTCTGGTGCAGCCATCTTGGCCTCCGAGCAGTTCGTGCGTCGCCATGGCCTGGAGAAGCAGGCTGTAGAGATCGTGGGCATGGAGATGGCCAGCGACCCAGAGTCGACATTCGCAGACAAGAGCCTGATGAAGATCGCCGGCTACGACATGACTCGCCTGGCTACGCAGCGCCTCTTTGCGAAGAGCGGCTACAAGCCACAGGATGTGCAGGTCGTCGAGTTGCACGACTGCTTCTCGGCCAACGAGCTGGTCACCTACGAGGCATTGGGTCTCTGCGGCGAGGGCAAGGCTGGCGAGTTCATCGACGCTGGCGACAACACCTATGGCGGCAAGTTCGTGGTCAATCCCAGTGGCGGCCTTATCTCCAAGGGTCATCCGCTGGGTGCCACAGGTCTCGCGCAGTGCGCTGAGCTCTGCTGGCAGCTGCGTGGTCTGGCCGAGAAGCGCCAGGTGGCCAATGTGACGTTGGCCCTGCAGCACAACCTGGGTCTAGGCGGCGCTGTTGTGGTGGGTCTGTATCGTCTGGGCTTCCCGGCTGCCAGCAACGTCAGACACAATTTGACTGCGGCTGCCAAGGCTGCGACAAGCGAGGATGGCTTCAAGGTGTCACCGCTGTTGAAGCTGCTCGAGCAGGCCATGCTGGAGGACACGGATAATCTGATTGAGAAGGTGCGTGCCGTCTACGGATTCCAGGTGAACAATGGACCCCAGGGACAGACTGGCTTCTGGGTTATCGATGCCAAGCAGGGCAAGGGCAAAGTGATCTTCAATGGAACACGTGAGTGAAGCTGGTGCTGTTGAATAAACAATAATGTTGTATTAAAATCTTACATTTGTGCTTTCAGAGAAATGTGATGTTACCTTTATCATCAGCGATGACGATGTGTTTGAGCTGCTGACGGGCAAGTTGCCACCACAGAAGGCCTTCTTCCAGGGCAAGATCAAGATCAAGGGCAACATGGCTTTCGCAATGAAGCTAATGGACTTGCAGCGCTCCGCTCAAGGTCGCATTGATGCGCTGCGTTCCAAGCTCTAAATTGCAGTGGTCATCTTGTCCATCTTTGGGTTGGGTTCTAAGGCGCTGAATGTCTAACTTAACTGAAATTATTATGTAATTGATTAATTGCATTTTGTATTATATTATTTGTAGCTTCTAAACGCGAACATGATTATATATTTGATTTTTGTACGATCCGAATCTTTATTGTTTCTTCAACGTGCATTGGCTTTAAAATCTACATTTATATGTGTTGTTGTATATGTATATAATTATCGATATATATATAGATATATATATATATATATGTGTGTGTTGTGTGTGTCAGTGTGAGTGAGCGCTCTTTAGTCCGCACTCGAAAACATTTCAAAATATATATCATTAGGAAAAAAAACACAAACCAAATTGATTTCCGAATCATTAATAATTGAACGCGTTTTGCAATTAGTTGGCCTGTAGAAAATGATACTCGACCACCCTATAAACAACAATATACAAGATACACTAGGTATATGTATAGTATACATATGTATGATGCAGTTATTCAAGTATCTCAGAGTTTGTCTATCTGGTTTGCCAATGTCTGCGTTTGTGTGTAGCTTAAAGTGCCTGCGGTAATAAATTAAAATTCTACATGTCTAAAAAGTGTTTAGCATTTTGTTTTGAGCTTAATTCTCTATAGTTATCAAATATAATATATTGGGAGTGTGGTGTGTATATGTGTGTGTTTTAGTTGCATTCATATACGTACTTAATTCCCATTTTTTTTTTGCTTTTGCTATATATACAATTAAACGATTCTTGGGACAAGCTCAAAGCAAAGTTCTCTGATTGCGTTAGACGCTTCAAAATGCTGTGCTCAAGTTGCCCCAAACAAACAAATTTACAGAAACAATTTGCAACAATTTGTGTGTGTGGGTGTGTGTCTGTGTGTAGCTGCAATAATTAATTATGTGTGTTTGCATTCAGGAGTTGGAGGAGGAGCCTCTTGGCTGCTGCTGCTGCGTCGCCGACCACAATCACTCAGTAACTATTATTGGAGCTGGCATAGGAGGACAGCGAGGAAGTGTTTGTGGTCGAGCTGTTGTTGCTTCCAGCTGAAGATGTGGCCGATGATGCGGCCACGGTCGCTGAGGTGCTGCTGCTGGAGCTGGTGATACTGGGCTTATTGTCCATGCTGGCCATGATCGAGCCAAGCAGATCAACTGGGGTAACGGAGGCGGATTTGGCTGCAGCTCTGCTGCCGGTCAGAATGATCTTGTGCGAGGGCAAATTTAACGTTTTATAGGTGGTTGTGGTGCTGCTACTGTTGCTGTTGCTGTTGCTACTGCTTGTTGTCTTCTGCAAGCTGGCGCTCCTGTTGAGCGTGGCTGTCACAATTGTTGCTGCCGCAACTGCTGTTGGAGGCGGTGGCGGCGGCGGGGGCGGTGGCAATGGCGTTGGCGGCAATGGTGGCGCCAACACCACGGCTGACAGGCGACCCACCAGCGGCGTCAGCGATGCAGCCGGCAGCACAACCTTAACCACTTGTGGTGCAGTTGCTGCTGGCTGTGTGGCCGTGATGCGCACCACAGGCATTGTGGTCGTCTTGGGTGGCGTTGGCGGCGGCGCTGGAGGTGCTATCTCCAGTGGTATGACAACCTCTTCGCACACTTCCTCCTCGTGATCGACTACCAGTTGCGGCGTGCTCTCCACAATCAGCTCGTTGCCCACATCCTCGACTGGATCGTGCGCCATTAACGGTGGGGGCGAGGGTGGAGTTGGAGTTGCAATTGTAGTTGTAGTTGCAGTTGGTGGTGTCGGGACCACTTCGTTCTTGGCTGTGGGCTCATCGGACACGATTTTCACCTGTATTTTGATTTCGGGCTCCTTTTGATTCAAGCTATTGACGTACGCTTCGCGATGCATGAATGGTGTCTGAGGCACGAGAGGCAGCGGCGGCAGCACTGGCAGCACGGTAGGCAGTGGCGTTGCAGCTGTGGCAACTGCAGTTGCAGCTGGAGCTTCGTTGGCCAGGCGTGGTATCTTGGCGGGCGAAGCTGTGGGCGTTGTTTGGTCTGATTTTTGCTCCTTCTTGCTGCGCTCCTTCTCTTTCTCCTTGTCTTTATCCTTCTCTTTGTCCTTCTCCCTATCAATATCTTTGCCTTTATCCTTGTCCTTGTCCTTGTCCTTGTCACGACTCGACTTCTCCTTGCTGGACAACTTTCTGTCCTTCTCAATCACTGTTACAGCCGATGCCGCCGCCTTCAACTTGTAGGTGTGATCCAACACCATTTTGCGCATGTCAATCTTGGAGTCATCTTTGTTCGGTTTCTTCCTAGGTGTATTGCTGTTGTTGGTGCTGCCGCTGTTACTACTGCTGTTGCTGTTGCTGCTTTTGGTTTGCTGCGTGGGCGAAGCGCTGGCTGGCGAATGATCCTCCAGACTGCTTTCGCTGGAACGTCGCTCCTTGCCGTCCAGATCTATCGCCTTCCGTTTCGCCTTGCCATCGTGTGTACGCTTCGAAGGTGTCTTCTTGCCCGGCTCATCGTGACCTATGGGATTGGGCAATATGGTCTGCTTCTCCTTGTAATGCGGCGTCTCGGCCAGCACGGGATTGTTTTTCTCGTTGATGACCTCCTGGCCGGGATAATACTGACGCAGACGCAAGTGCCAAGCTGCAATACACAAACGGGAATGAGCATTGCATTCGTAATGCTGGAGGAGAAGAGTACGCTACCTATGCTCGTGACAGCCGTCACCGTGCGGAACTGGTGAATAATGTTGCGCGGCAGAAAATAGATGTCGTTGTCGCACAGCTGGATGCGAGCATAGCGAATGCCATCGCGTCGCAGCTGATTCAGCTTGGCATCCTCGATCCACTGCACACACTGGGATATGGGCGGCTCGTGGAGGTCCAGTTGCAGCATCTCCACCAGCGTGTTGAAGTCCTGAGCGGCAAAGGCGACCACATCTTTGGTGATGCGATTTTGGTTATAGGATTGTCCGCAATGCACAGCCTTAAGAATGCCTGTGATTACAGAAATGTTGAATAAGTTTCCAGTAGTTCGAGAGCAAGTGAAAAGTTATTTATATAGCTCACCAACTGCTGCGGTTGTGATGCGTTCGTGGCCATGGCCCACATGATCCGCATGCGCCTTGGTGCGATCCTCAATCATTGTTTCGCGTGCCTCCGAGAGACGCGGCAGATACTGCAAGTTGCGCAGCTCGTTGATGCGAGTGCTGCAAGGTAGAAAGGACATTATTAGCTTACGAACATTTCATTCAGGTGCCCACTTAACTGCAATAAATGATTGTAAACTAAATACTGGTTGTTCAATAATTAATGCTAATCAGAAATGAATTTTGTTGTGATTAGGGTGTACTTTATTGGTTAAACATAAATTCGAATTAATAATGGATTACAATTAAATAGCTGGGATGAGTTTGGTGGAGATTAGTGGTTAAATGCAGGAAATTAAAAGATTGGTTAAATGAATGAAGGAAGAATTGAAAGTAAATTAAGGTACAAAAGTCGCCTACTCACCGCTGTCGCTTGAGAGGCGTCTTGCTGTTCAGCTCTGCCGTGGGCACCAGTTGCTCCCCAGCACGTATCCACAGAATGGGGCCATCGTTTGATTGGCGAGGATCCGTTTGCAGTATGGAATTAACGCCCCAAGGCATTGTCTATTAAAACAGACCGTTAAACAATTGCTTGGCCAAATGCATTTCACGTATTACTTGCCTTGCATAGAAAAGGATTCTGCTCAATGCGACCGAGCAGATCCGGGAAGTAGCCGCCCACTTCCTCGTGCACTTTGCCCACCAGACTGATCTGATGCAGCGGCCCATAGCGAAACGTGCCCTGGCAATAATTGCGCACCACCTGGAAGAGCATAGCCAGAGGTTATTTGAATGCCAATAGGCATCTATATAAATCGTTTGCTCACCTGCTCGTTGTACTGCGCCATGGTGCATGTCTCAATATCGGAGTTGCGACCGAGAACGCCAGCCTTCACAGTCAGCGTTGAATAGTTCTCGGCCATGTGCTCCAGGAGATCGGGTATATAGCGCGCCGCATCGTGAACGATGCCCATCACATGATGCGCGTAACCCTGCTCGTCCTCGGCGAAGCATACGCTGAAGAATTCGTCTACCAGCTGCTCCATTTCATCGGGCGACAGCGCATCGATCTCATGCTGATACATATGCACGACGGAGGCGCCTCCATTTGGATACTGTTCCACTTGAAAGTATTGACCGTATTTGAGATTTTCCAGACCAACAGGTGCCTTGCGACTCGCCACTGGTGGCGGCGGCAGGCTCTGCACAGTCTGCCAGGCTCCTGCAACGGGTGCGTGCTGCAAGCACTGAACGCCAACGCTGCTGCGTCGTATCTTGGAGCGTTTGTAGCACTTGGAGCAGTCGCGCGAGGAGAACGACGACGAGTGCCGTGAAGAGGACGATGATGATGAAGAGGAGGACGAGGACGACGTCTTGTGGTGGCTGTTCGAAGAGGTGGACGACGACGATGAGGATGAAGATTTGCGAACACTGCAACTGGAGGATGATGAGGAATGATGATTGCCGCTGCTGCTGTTGCTTTTTGGCGCTGGCGACGGCATCAATACGGAGGATGACGAGTTGTTATTGTTGCTCGTGCTTGTGTTCGTGATGTTCTCCTTCTTTACAGCTTCTGGCGACTGTGAATTAAAGCTCAGTTGTCGCGTGATTTCCTCACGTGTTTTTATTACCGGTTTAATAGCATCTCCATTGAGCAAAGGTTTCGTTTCCATAGGTTCCTTCTTGATCTCACTCTCCGACTTGATACATTTGCTGCTGCTGTTGCTGTTGTTGCTAAGTACGTTGTTTGCTGTGGGAGACTCCTTCAACTGCTGCTCCTTCAATTTGATTTGCTGCTCCACGATCGGCTCCTTTTCTTTGTCCTTATCCTTTTCGTCCTTAATGACAGTCAGTTTGCTGGAACTGTTGTTGCTACTGCTGCGACTGCTGTCCGAGCTGCGGCGTCGATCTGAGTGCGAATTCGACGAGCAACTCGAGGATGACGACGGTATCTGTTTAAAGTTATGATTAATTGCTGACTAACAACGAATTATAGCAAATATGCAGCTTACCTTCTCCCTATCCCGCTCGCGCTCTCGTTCCCGATCTTTGTCACGTTCCCTTTCCCTTTCTCGATCTCTTTCCCTTTCGCGATCTCTATCGCGATCGCTTCGATGTGGCTTTTTGTCTTTACTGCGCGAACTGCTGGAGGATGAGGAACTGGAGCTCTGTTTGAAATCACTGTTGTATCGATTCGTGTAGGATTTGCTGCTGCTGCTGCTCGTCTTGCTGCTATTGCTGTCGCGATCCTTGCGTGGATCACTGCTGCTGCTGCTGCTGCTACTGCTCTTGATGTTGTGGTGCTTATCTTCATCCCGTTCGCGTTCCTTATCTTTTTTCTTCTTCTTGTGATTGCGTTCCGCTAAAGAGCGAACAAAATAGGTTGATGCATCAAAACAAATATGTGCAAAACACAACACTGCACAAACAAATCATTTGGCAACTTTGCTTACCCGTTTTGTTGCTGTCTGATTCGGCAGCAGTCGCTGCTGTTGTTGTTGCTGCCTTCGTAGGCGTCGCAGTCGACGCTGTTTCCGTCACTTTGACATTATTCGTTGTAGCTGTTGTTGTTGGTTTAGTTGTTGTTGTGGTATTTGCATTCGCATCGTCAACCCCTTCTGACAACTGCTCTTTCTGTTGTATAGTTTTTTTAGTGCTGCTCTCGTTATTATTATTGTTGTGGTTGTTGTTGTGGTGCTGTTCTGTCGCCAACGTGCTCGTCTCTTCTTCCTTCTCCAATTGCGAATTTTTGCTGCTGCTACTGCTGCTGCCGCCGATGTTGTTGTTGCTTGTTGCCATTACCACCGATGACGCCGCAGCAAGTTCTGCGTCGCTGCTGCTAATCATTGTCTGTGTGCATGTGTTTAGTATGGATAAGAAAAGAATTAGGCGCAAAAATTGGGCGGCAGATTACGAGATTCTCTTACCGCTGCTGCTTCGCAAACTGGTGAGGCGGGGGAGGTGCTGTATGCGTTGGCGTTGTCCTGACACATGGCGGGCAGCGGTAAAATGTTATTTTCGCCATAAACACCGTCGTCGCCGCCGCTGCCACCGCCTTCTAATGTGTTTTCCATACTGTTTGTACTTGTGTGTTTTGTGTTTGTATGTATGTGTGCGTGCGTGCCCGCGTGTGTGTGTGAGTGTGAATATCGATTTGCAAATCGCTTTGCCGTCTACGTGACGCTACTCAGGAAGCTATCTAATTCTCACGCGCAATTTGTTGGTATTACTTGGCATACACTGGCACTTGCTTTTGTAGTGGTGACCGGGTTCTTACACGTATTTGTACGCCTGCTCACTTTTTAATAACAATTTCGCGTTTTCGTTCTAGAACGAAACGTCGTCGTACGTCGTGCATTCATTGTTTGCCTTGCCGATAACTTATGACCAATGTGACCAAAGTGGCATGGCAAAATGCACTATTTTATGTCAAATCTCATACCAATTCCCAAATTTGTAAGGGCGGTTACGATTTTTCTAGTAAGGTGCAATTTTCTTAAAACAAGTATAAAAATATCCAGTTCATAAATAGCATTTTAAATAAAAAAAATTAGAAACTTATTTGCGCATTATTTATAATATTAATGGTCACACTTTTAATAGTGTCATCGTTTCATTTACGAAAAATATATCGATAACGTTATTGCGGCCGATTACACGACTTACACATTAGTTTGCGCTCTTTTTAACTTGGAAAGCATCGGTTTCAAAAACAAATCAGTAATTTCAAACGTAATGGTGCAATTGCACTATATTTAATTGGAAGCCGTTTTTTGTTCCATCTCCAACACTTTAAAGTGAATAAAGTTTGCGTTTGCCGCTCCATTACTTATTACAAAGATGTCACCAGGGGGCAGCACCCGCGTCTAATCTGCGTTCTTAACTTAATTCCGAAATATAGAGATGATAAATACATTGTATAGTGAAGTATTAACCAAAAATGTTTGAACTTTATTTCGTTGGGTATTGAACGGAGCTTTTTTTTGTTTTACAAGACTGCAGTGTTGCTTCTCTGTCGTCATGTTGTGGTTTCTGCACGAACACGGAACAAACGGTGAAGTGTTAGCGCTACTGTCGCCAATTCTATTTACATTCAGTCTTAGGGTTTTTTTTTTTTATTTATCTACTGCTGCTTCTGGACTTCTAGATTTTTGACCAGCACTTGTCGCTTCACCATCGTCGACAGGTTTCAACGGCAGATTCGTGGGATTCTCCAGCACTTCGTCCTTCTTAACATGCAACATGTCAATCTCTGTGAGAGCCACATTCGGTTCCTGTTGCGAGAGACAAGTGAATGCCCTGAAAATGGAACAGCTATGCAAACTACTGTATTTTTTGTTAGCTCACCTTTTCCATGGCTGCTTCGGACACCTGTAGATGATATTTTTCTTTGCAGAGGCGCGACAAGAGCGCAATGCCCAGTTCTCGATTTTTGGCATACTTGGTCTCCCAAGCATCCAACAGGCGGTTGTAATAACGGGCATTCTCAAAGTACGGGAGAAACGTATGAGTTCCAGGCGTCGGGAAGATACGTTCCAGTGGCTTGCAACGCGCCAATTCGTCCTCAGCCACAATCAGGCACCGCACATCGTCGGGCAGCAGATTGTCCAGTATGGTGTCTACATATTCCTCACGGAACTCGATGGCACGACTGGTGAAATGATTGTGCTTGCGCACCTCTTCCGCAGTTAGGCAAGTGGTAAAGATGCGCTTGTCGTGGACAAGGGGTCCTTGCATCTGCAGTTCCTCGAGTATTTCCTGCTGCTGCCGTTCGTTAAGCTTCGGCGGCACCTGATATAAGGCCGTATTGAGTACGGCCTGTATTAGTGGACCCTTCACATGCAAGTCGAGGGGCAGCTCGGAATGCAACGACGGAGAAATGTTAATTTCCAGGAGCCATGGAACTAAATTCTCATCCAGCAGAACATCGAAGCCGAACAGCTCGTAGCAATTGTAGCGGAAGTTGACATTCTGTCGATACATG
The DNA here is from genome assembly GCA_035046165.1 of Drosophila rubida. Classification (NCBI taxonomy): domain Eukaryota; kingdom Metazoa; phylum Arthropoda; class Insecta; order Diptera; family Drosophilidae; genus Drosophila; species Drosophila rubida. The sequence goes on along the minus strand of JAWNOF010000014.1, from coordinate 11,907,790 downwards.
CGATTGAGGCCCGATTCGCCGCTAACAATGCCACGTATGATCAAATTCCTCAGCGTCGCCCACAGGCGTTTGGTGTTGACGCCACGATTCTCCAGGCACGACCACAACGACTGCAGCGTCCACTTGTGGCCCTGACACGCATTGAAATCCTCGTTCTTGGCATAGTTCTGTGAGAATTTGTTGATGCTGTAATTCGTCAGATGCATACAACGTTCGTCCAAATTGCCCAGCTCTGAGCTGTACTTGACGGAGGCGAAGCGCGCTAAGCCATCTTTGAACATGTAGATGCGCAGTGGATTGATGGAAGTCAACACCACGTAGAGCCGCATGTCGAATTTATTGTCGTTAATTAGCAGTGGACGTTCGATATATCTGCAATAAAAGTGAGTATTTAAGGAGTGTTCTAATTCGACACTAATCCGATACCTACTTCTGGACAACCAAAGGGCGATCCTTGGGAAACTGGCTCCACTTATTCACGATGCGTATTCCCGTGCCGCGGGCACTTGCTGGCGGCTTCACAATCCATTTGGTCAACTTCGAGGCATTCTTGGGCCACACCTGTCGCAGATTCTCCAAATCATCCGGCATTATGTACGATCTGCAAGCGAGATTTCAAACTGCGTTAAGATGTAATTATTTACGGTGCGTTGGCTACTGACTTCTGCATAATGCCGAATTCCTTTTTGCCGAATTTCTTCATATTACTGGCTATGCTGCGCCACATTGTATCCTTGCGTCCAATGCGAAACGACCCTGGCATATGATTGTACTTTTGGTGCGAACGTATAGTACGGAAACCAGGACTCTTCATGTGCTTCTCCCACACAGCCATCCAGTCAGTGGTGTCTGTTAAAGGTTTTGCATGAATGCACATTTTCTTCATGAAGTCAACGACCAGCACTTACTTTTAATAATGCGAAAACCCGAGTTGAGCACCACACGCTTCACGATCTTGGGCATCACAGGACTGAGTTTCCATTTGAGCACGCGATGCAAAACCGCCGGCATTGGTGGCCCTTTGTCAGCATGTGAGGTGAAGTTCAAATATGGCGGTACATTCGGGAATAAACTGGGCGATAAGATGGCATCTGGCTTAAAATAGACAGATGCTTCCGAGTCTGTGGTATTTGTGGTGCCCACTGAAACTTTCGATGGGTGCTTGTCCAATTTGAGGCGAATGTGACGACTCTGGCTGGTCTCGTCGTTGTCGTCGTCCAGGTAGAACGGCGTGCCCACATAGTCCTCCTCTGAGTCGGAGTCATCATAGCTGGTTATCTGGTCAATGGCTATGAAGAAACGCGAGATTAACTGCATATCTGTGACAATTAGCGATTCACAAATTTACCAGCACAGGGATCGTCATCGTTCTGACGTCCCTCATGGTTGATGCTGACGCACTTGTTGAGCGTGACACCCATGTAGTTGTGTTCACCAGACGCGATGCGCGAGCCAACATACTGTAAAGGCAGCTGCGATGGCTGCGCGTACAGGGAAGCATAGAGCGATGTCTCCAGGGCTGAGGCAGCTGATTTGGTTAGACCATTTTGCGTTAATATCTTGGATTTCTCATCGTGCTGCTGTCCATTCAACATGCTGCTGCCATGGAACGTATTAACAACTATCTTGCTGGCCGCCTTAAGTGTTGTCGCACTGGAGCTTCTGGCCACTAAGCCGCTTCTCGGGGGACTGGTGCAGCTCGTGTTATTGTTGCTGTTGTTGTTATTAGAACGCTTACAGCTGCTGCTGTTGCTGTTGCCATTGCCATTGCTGTTCGTTGTGTTTTTGGCAAGGGCATCTTCACGTGCACGCTTTAAGAGCATCTGTGGTGTTAGCAAAAGCCAAGCAAAGCCAAAAGGGTTGCGGGAATGCGATTGGGAGAGCACAGCCACGAGAACAAAGAACGATGTCAACAATTAACAAATAACGTTGAAAAAATTGTGAAATGCTTCGATACGGTTTTGGAGGTTTTAGTTATAGTCGCTTTCCTCTGTGAAAATAAAATTCTATCTCTAATGCTAACAGTTCGACCAATATGCTATATAATAATAAACGTTTTCCACTCAAAGACTCTTTTGCTAGCCTACTAGGTTAAAACATTTAAACACACATTTAATGTATAGAATGTCAAGTATTTGAATTTTCGATTTCGCCTCCTTTAGTCTTATGTTTTTCCGTGTTATTTGCTCTAACCACAATAGATGAATTTAACAAACTCTTTAACTAGCTCATAAATATATTAAGTGCAGTTGATTTTAGGTTCATATATAACAGGCAAATGGCTTGACGATGCATGCTGCATGCATCAACTTTCAACAAAAATCATGCTTAATACAAAGAGTTAAGAGTGTAGAGGGGGAGCAGGCTGTTAGTCGGCATCAAATACGCACCTGAACTTTCTTGTATGGCTCAGACTGTAGCACGCCCACAACTGGCGCTGGCACAGAGTTCAACTTGGGTGTGAGACGCGGTGGCGGCGACTTGGCGGCGGGTGCTGCAGTCGCAACGGCAGCAGCCGAAGCATCCGTTGTGATCTTTGAGCGCCGTTGCGATGGCGGTGATTTCTGCTGTTGGTGCTGCAATTGATGTGGCGATTTTGACGATTTTGATGCTGCAGTTGCAGCTGACAATGGAGGTGAGCTACGCAATTGATTCGATTGCCGACGAGGAGTACGATTGCTGTAGTTATAATTGTGCTTTGATTGGTGCGATGACTGATGATGGCCCGTTGCCTGCTGATGGTTGTGATGCGATAGCAGCTTATCTTTATACAATTCAACTTCTTCCAGCCAGGATTCGTGAAAGTCTAAGATCTCGATGCCTTTTCCATTTGTTGGCGCCGATGTACGCTGTCTTGTCGCCGAATTTTCCTTTGTGGCAGCGACTGCGGTGGCTGGTGTTGCTTGTGAACGCATCACTGGCGTGGTCCTCAGTTTCTCAGTTGTAATCTGTGCCATAACCTTTCCACAGTGAATTTTGAATGCTGCAAATATGTGCAATCAGTCATATATATATATTTATATATATTATTTGTTTGGATTATGTGACGATAATGCTGATGAGGCGAGACTGCCAGCTGTGTAACGCCATTACTTCTGATAGCAGGATAGACAGATAGATAGTCTGTTTGTCTCGAGATACCTTCTCCTCTTCGCTGTGCGAGTTGTCAATGGCTGCTATTTTCGATCATGGCACAGCACCAAGATCAAACACCTCCCCCTCCCCCGGCCCGTTGCAGCCCCCCGTGACACACAAAAGACAACAAAGTTTGCTCTAATCGCCGAGCAGCATTTTCCGATTGGTTTATCGAACAATTAGCAGAAGCGAGCATATCAATGGATACAAGATCGCTGGACGCTGGCCAAAATACTTGACTAGATGCCCGCTTTTTAAATATAACGAAGCCCGCGTAAAAATTGTTGTTGTTGCAGCAATTTCTGCTTCTGCTTCGGCTGTTTTTTTTTTTGTGTTCTGCCCTTGTGCAGCCGGCATGGCGTTGTTTCCGTTTAAAAGTGATTAATAACTTACCTTTTACATTTACACGCACACTATTAATTTTGGAAGTGTAGCTGGCAAACTAACCGAAAATGTGTTTACTAGAATTAATTAGATTGCTAGATCAAAAGCAAAATTTGCCTTTAGTTAATTTCAAACAAAAAGCCGGACAGTAGAGATGGGGAAAAATTTATGCATTTATCGAAAGTATAAAACATCGGTATTTTGTGTCCATTATCGATGTTTTTGCAGTCAACTAGTAAAAATGCATCTGCACTTTGATTTGAAATTTTTATTAAAAAAAATAGATTTCGTTGCAGGAAGACGCTCTATTTTGAAAACCTCGATAGTTTTGTTTTTTTAGAAGCAAGTTCGAGGAGCCACTCAATTTAAAAAATACCAAGTCTCAAAAAGGAAAAAAGTGCGCCCAGTCAAAAAGTGCTGCCCAGCAACTGCGCGCACACTTGGCGGCAAGTTCAAATCGAATATGCAGAAGCTATTATAAAAAACACTAGTTAAAAATAAAACAACTTTAAAAATACTAATAATTCATCAATACACTGCAATTAAGCCATCTTGTAGCTGTCAAATTAACGAGCAATACATTTGTTTTTATTTCGAGGCACATAAATCAAGCACAAGAGTAAACCCAAAGCCTACAAAACTCAGAACAAAGTTCTACCTGCAATCCCACACACACACGCGTACTCTCACGCACATGAAATGGCCGACCTACATGAGTGTAACGAATGCTCAGATCAAACGCCGCTCTTCTTGTTGATGAAGACATCAACATTTCAATTTATACACCTTCCGCTGCTGTTGTTTCATTTTCTTTTATTGATTCTGATGTACAAAGTGATTTATCGCAGATCCTGCGGCAAAACTCAAAACTCGAAGCCGAAAAGCGGCAACACAAGCACATTGCGGCAAAGGTGGACCATAAGAACCTGACTCACACACAGAGCCAGAGACACACAGAGTCCAAGAGGCGATATGAATCTGTCGATAAGTTGTGGCTGCGACGGCGGCATTATGAGCGTTTAAACGGCACTCAAGACACCGCCTACTAAACGTCAAGACCCGGAGGCCTGGGCGAGACGATGCAGCAGTGATGACGTTGATGATGGAACTTATCTTCATCTTCGGAACTGTTCGTTGCCGTGTGTGTGTCACTGGCCCTCGAGACATTTTGCGGTGCAGTGGCTGGACGATGGCAGATGTAGATATGGCCATGTGCCTAATCCCGGTAGCCGCTGCTTGCGTGTGGCCTCCTCGCTCCACAGTGCTGCTAGTTAGGCACTCTCGCTTCGAAGTGGCTCGCTTGTTTATCAAATATTATTAATTAACACATTATGTACGTAATTAATTAACAATACATATCGAAGGGGCCAAACTGCTCGAGGACTGCTCAAGTTTAGAATTTCAGCAGCACTTCGTAGGCGGCGTAGGCGGCGGCAATTTTTGGGAAAATATCAAATTTCTGGCCAGCAAAATGCAATTAATTTGCAGCCTGCACAATGCACTCGAGTTCTATGGTAAATGTATATTACTAATTTGGCTCTATTCTTTGGCAACTACAAAGCAGAGTCCCGAGTCCCCCAAGTCTTAGTTTGCACATGTGTGTGCTTTGGGTCCTCTATCTCGACGAAGGGTTTCTCTCAAGCCTTTTGCCTATTTCGGCACCTTTTGGTAAACATGAGATGGCTGCCGAGCAAGACAAGAACAGAGAGAAAAGGATTCGATCGCTGCTTTTGATCGTCGCTCATTGATTACAGCTCAATTTACACCCCGTTCAAGGTGTGTGTCGAAGACGAAACTGAGCTGCCTCGTTTCGCCATTATTCAATTACAAAGGGGTTTGCCCGAGTCTTTCTTCTCGACTAGCTCTATTGATTGGACTTTTACTTATGTGGATGGCACTCACATATGGTTTCGATCTAATCGCATCTGTTACGTAATGGAGCTGGCATCAGCTCACCTTCAGCACAATGGAGATCATATCGACTCACTACTTTTCTCTCACAGATTTTCACAGATGCTAAACAATGTCGACTCAACAGTAGTAAAAGGTGCAAGATTGGTGGTGAAAATAAAAAAAAAACAAGTTGAATTGAATTTTTTTTGTGACTCTAAAATATACTTTACTTTTTGAGCAAAACATTTTCCATTCGACGTGGAAAAATGGTCTATTTATTACTTTTACATCTAATGCCCACAAAACTTGATCAATTAGCTAGTTTATAAAGCAGATAAGCGATGGCTACAAATTGGTACAAATCACTAAAAGAGTGGAGAAAATCATTTGGAAATATTTCACTTGACCATATAGAGAGCAACTGTCTGCGTGTAGGCATCAAGTTGTGGCCTTAAGTTTCCAATTCGAGCATCGCGAACACCAAAACAACACGACACAAAATGGATGCTCTCTTGAATTCGAGGCGCGTATAAAACTTAATCGGCAGCTAAGTCGACGATTAATTTTACTGCTTATTTTGTTTTCATGCGTTCACAATAAAAGCCCATCAGAAGCGTAAGCTGTACCCTCTATCTCTCGGACTCTCGGATCCTCTGTTTCGTTGGGCTATGTTATGCCATTCGCAGTCGGTGACGGCGGTAAAATAAAATTGGATATTTATAGTCGTTATGGGTTGGCCGCAAAGCTCGCTCTCTCACTCTCACACTCTCTCTCTCTCTCTCTCTGCCCATCTAGCGCAGACTCGCGCTGAACTTGGGTCCAGAAGGGGCTGTCAATTCGAAATACCTCGAGCTTCTGCGAAATTTTATATTTAAAAAAAGGTAATGATGACGATGATGACAACAACGTCGCGAATTTCTTGCTCTTTATACCCTGCAAGCGCCTTAACGAGGCATATTGTTCCAACATTTTAAATTAGTCGCCGACGGAATATAGTAAAGACGAATAAATGGCTATATTATCTGCTTTATCCATGCTATTGTGCAACTGCAACTGCAGGGTATATTGAAGGCGATCATGCTAAAGCCGTGCGTTTTTTTTTCGATATTCTTGGCGAGCTTCTCTTCTGGTAGCATGTTTGACGTTGATAATTTAGCAAATATAAAAAATGCAATATTTTGACAGCATTGTGTGCTGAGTTATAGAACTTGGAATTAATTTGCCACCAGATGAGCCACAACGGCAAAGCGACAGCGAGAGGGGCGAGACGCAATCGGTGTCAAGGCAACAAATGCCACGTGACGGTGTGACGGTGTGGGCTGTGATTTCAGTTCAATTCAACTTGGGCTGGGATGGAGTTCACGAAGGGTTCGCCAACGAATTACACAACGAACGCACTGGACGCACTGGCAACGGCGGGAGGGGGCATGCACCTGGGGAAAGCAGCAGCTGGTGACGCGTCTGGTGACGCTCTATTACACACACACCTTCGCACACGCACTGTGGCCAAGAGATACTTAACAATTTAGAGAACTTGGTTTAAATTACACGTCGTCCAACACCCCGCACTACTCCCCCAAATCACTGAGCGGGAGGGGCGGGCAGGGTGGCTGGCCGCTTGTGCGGTTCCCGAGCAATTTAACATAATTTCAGGCTTCGAAACCATGAATTATGCACTACTCGATACGGCCCCCCTCCCTGTCTGTCTGCCTGCCACCCACTGCTGGCTTTCGGTTGCGTCTTTAACGCATGACGCTCATCCTTTGGGAGGGCAGCGCAGGGCAGGGGACGGGGGCGGCTGACTGCAGTAATTATACGGCTTCGACGTTTGCGGTTCGAACAGCACGATTTGTTGTCCAGAAAGTTAGTTTTCATTGTCGCATGTTTGTACACAAATTGCGAGTAACGCTACTTGGGTTATGTCCTTGCTCCCCACTCCCCGCTACTGCTCCTGCTGTGTCCTCGACACGAGCGGAATGATTTTATTTGTATTGCCGTGATGCAGCAGTTCATATTGAGTTCTGACTGTTGTATATAATTATCATAAATATTTGCCATCGAGCAGTCTGAAAAGTGCTCTTCATTTGCAGCTGACGCTCGGAATGTGAACGCTATCAACTCTTATTGGCAATTGGAAGAATTGTGTTCAATGAATGAAAAACTGGAATGCATCGGAAGCTTAAGCATACGAATTCGACTTATTAATCTGTTTGTTATGTGCTGATATTTTTAATTTTAAGATGAGTTCACATTATTTTCACTCCTGTTTTTTTTAATACTCGATCACATTTGAACGCGTTAATTGCTCATATTTTAAAAACATTGAGAAATATTTACATGTAATCTGTAGATTTATAAGTAAACAAATATATTCTTTATCGCATGCAGAACATTCAGGTATTTCAAGAGTGACTCAAACAACTATTTAGCGGAATTTCTACGGATTACAAAACGAAGACTTCGCATTGTGGACGATCGATCTCGAAGCGCGTCGCTCATTAAACCCGAACAGGCCAATGAAATCGAATGAAATCGAATGAAATCGAATGAAATCGAATGAAATCCATTGTATTTAAGTTGAATGTGAAAAACGAGATGGCAACCGAAAACGATTAGCCAACAAGTCCAGAAAGCGGCTTTGGAATCAGCTTCAGCTTCAGTTTCAACTTCGCCCCTCCCCCTTCCAAAAAGTCGCCCCCTCGCCGCTGACTGTTCATTCGGTAGCCGCTTAGTTCAACAGCCGTTGCTTTGACTAATTTATGTGGTTTATATGGCAAACGAATTCATAATTGAACTGTAAATGGTAAAAATATTTATTGTCTTATCACATCGTATAACTTGCGGTGTCACCACAGCCGACTTGGAAACCAGATGGAATAGAAATAGAGCGGGCTACAACAACAAGCCGTAAAGCCGCCGCACGCTAAATGGCCTGCTCGACTTGAAGATACGCCGTAACTGGTGTCAAGATGGTTTGACGTAGTAGTAGAAGAATGCTAAGCTGTTGCCCGAACGTATATTGTATACCACAATAGATGCTCTCGAATAACTAGTACTTTTCTATTCAAAATCTAGTTTGATTAAATCGAATATATTTTATTTATTGCATACAATACTTATACTCAATTTACTTTAATTTTTCTAATTCGCTGAATAGCACAGAATAGACTCGAAATCATTCCGCTCGACTGTGGCTAGCTAGTTGCTGCTACCTCTTGCCGGAGTTGGACACGTGGTAGAAACATGAAAGACAACAATTTACATTTGCTGTGAATAACAAATAAAAACAGATTCAGATCCAGCCGAAGACTAAGACTGAGCCACATGCAACAAGTAGTTGGCCTAAGCTCCCGCAGCAGCTATTTATTTAAATACCGCTAGGCGGGAGACGAGACGACGCGTGGCGAAGGGCAGTCGACAGTGGAGGGGGGCGGAGCGTGCAAGATGATTGCAGTGAGGCCATGGAAGCTATAGAAGCATTGCCAGGTACCGCAATTTGCGCATAAAAATAATATTCATCGTTATCGTTATTAACTTATGTTGTTTGCGCTAATGCCGAGACTTGGCCAACTTGCGAGAAGCGAATCGAGAGTGGCGAATGGATGGAATCTAAGAGAGGGGCACTCGGAATCGTCGTGGTCGTGGTCGTGGTCGTTGGCGTTGTCGTCGCAGCAGTTGGCAACTAAATGCGCTAATCCGCGTGTTGTCAACTTCATTAGCCGATAAACACGCCGACACATTAAATTGGGCCCAGGAGGAGCTCGACTCATTTTGAGCGGCTCGCCATTTGAAGTCGCCAGCGAAAAATTGCTGCCACTTGAATTTTTAATGCCCATAAAGTATGCTGATGCTGCCAGGTCCAGACAGACACAGAGACAGAGGCAGAGGATGCAGTGCATCTGGCTTGCTCTGCGCCTGGTTATTAGCCGTTCCGGCCAAGGCAAGCCGAGCAGCCAGCTGACTTTGACACTTGGCAAATGTTGGAGTGGCGAACCAGACCACAGTCTCCTCGGCTGCTCGGCTCCTCGGCTCCTTGGCTCCGCGACTCCTCAAATCCGCAAATGAAAGTCCACAATAAAATACGACGGCTTAGCTTTTGTCTGCAGCTCTGTGTGCAGTTGCCCCGCCACGCTGCCCCGCGACTCTAGGGGCGACTCCATTGGCTGATTTTGGTTTGGACTCGGGCCTGCTTTGGGGACGCGTCGTCAGGTGTGTAATTCGATATCTTTGCTCTTTAATCCCGCATCCCAATCGCCAGCCATTCGTTTGTGTGCGCGATTTATGTACAACATTTGTATTTCACCAACAGATAGCGAGGGAAATGGAGGGACTGCCATCCGGCCAGGACACAAGTTGGCTGGCAACGACAGCAGCAGCAGGATGCGCCACTAAACAATAATTATGACAACAATAAAAGCAAAAAGCTGCAAGCATAAAACAAAAGCTGCTCCGAGCATCGAGATCGAGGATCAACGGGGACAACTCCACATGGCTCTGCTCGCTGGAGAGATTAGGGGGCAATTATTGCTTCACACGGACTTGAGGTTTGTTGTGTTTTGGTTGCACGTTTCTGACTGAGCCAACAACAGCAGCGACACGACAACAAGAACAACACTCAATTGGACCACGAGTTGCCCCCGTTAAGCGCCGGTATAGAATGTCCTTTCACGGAACTCACTTCACGCATCTATTTGCAGGGGCTGCGAAGCGACTCCGCTGAGTAGCAATAGACAAAGCAATCGGAATGCGAGTACAATTGAAGGAAGCATCGATCATTGAAAATATTAAAGAGTTTTAAATTAATTCGAATTAATTGTTGTGCATTTAAATACACTTCTTAATACAGTCTGTGTTTCTTATTATTATATTACACATTTAAATAGATTTAATACTTTTGAGTTTGTTGCAATTCCGCCTCATTTCAAGTCTCACAAAATAGCGATTAGTAAATAAAATGTGCATTGTGTGCTTCAGAAATGTAAAATGCTCCTTCCCCGTATTATGCATTCCCTAACTTCGAATAGTGGTCGACTCTTCCCCTCCGTCCGTCTCCCTCTAGGTGTTTGATGCACAACAATTGAGCTAAAGGCCCAATTGAAGTAGTAATTACTACTTAAGAGCGGCATTAACGCTATCACTTACACATGTCACATGCTCTTCGAGCATTATCGTAACAATGGGCGTCAGGCGATGCCCCACAATGCCCCATTGGGGTCCATCGACAATCATGCTCCTCAACGTCATTATCGTCATAGTCATCGTCATCATATCGTGAATATCTGGCGTGTCTGAAGTAACCAAAATACTCGTACAACAAATAACAGCCTCATCATGATCTTGAGCCAAGCGAAAAGAAAAGAAAAACACGATAATAAAAGGAGAAAAACAAGTAGAGAGAAATAAGTAAATATTCCTATAGAGCTGCGCTTTTGTATCTGTATCTGTATCTGTATCTGTATCTGAAGACTGGGTACTGAGATTGGGCATTTGGGATTGGGACTCATCATCAAACAAACTTACAACAAATGGTAGGGGCAACTGCCGCTGCCGCTGCCGCTGCCACTGCTGCAGAGATCAGAGGGGGAAGCTGGCAACCTGGCAAAACCTTCGCACACGGCGGCTACGACTGCGGCATATTGATTAATGGATCAAAGTCTTTTGACACGAGCTATTTTGGTAAGAAATCCTTTGTTGATCTTAACAAACACACACCAGCACACGCACACACACACACACACACGCATACACGCACAGAGTCGAGGTATTTAAAGTTCGTTATTCAATAAATTTTCAATTTTGACTGATTGTGAGTGGAATAAGGTCGTTCGTCAGTCGTCGGCGTCGGTGCGTTATGATGTATGTTTATCTGCCCCCAGTCTGCAAGTGTGTGTGCGTGCGTGTGTGTGTGTGTGTGTGTGTGGGGGTGTTTATACACACATACAATTGGTATGTGGTTGCGCTTTTTAACTTGAGAGTTCTTGTTTTGTTGTAATACACTCATTGTGGCCGCTCGCTGTTGCTGGTGTTTTGTGTTATTATTATGATTGTTGTTATTGTATTATTGAATTGTTTGGGCCAAAGCACTTGGAAACCATGCTTGTGCCCCACAGTGGGACCACTGCCTAGATTCCACCAAACCTCTAATAAAATTTACTTCAACTGCATTTTTCTTTCAATTAATCATTTCAACTTGAAGTAATTTAGTGGAAATGACGATAATTTACATTTACCGCGTTCTCCAATGAAAACTGCACACATTTGTCCAATATTCCATTAAAATAATAATAACTTTTTTAAATGGATTCACTATATTTTCAATAATGCAAGTTGGTCCCACTGTGCGCTTCAAGAATATTCATGGTGTGGACCATCATCCATTATCATTACGCTGCCTGGAACGCCGCATACTTTGTTGCACTGTATGAATCCGACTACAACAACAACGTCTCAGCTTTTATTGTTGTTATTGTTGTAATCGGAATGCCGCTTAGTTTAACTGGGGAAGCTGGACAAACGAGCGGGGAACAACTCTGCTGTTTGGCCGTATTTGTTTACAAATCCATGATTCAAGTAGTACGAAATGTTTTTCTACACGGCGCGAGCTACTCCCACCCAAAAGAAAACAAGTAATAGATCACTCTGAGAGCTGCGATTGCGCAGCAATACTCTGTAAATGACTGCAGTGTTGCACATCATGCTAATAAATCGAATCGTTATATAAAACCCAAGTATATTTGTTGTAGTTCTTGTTCACAATTATTAGAAGAAGATGCTCGTGAATTAGAAGTATACAATCTTTTAAAATTGCGTTGAATAGCTAATACCTTTAATTTGTTAAAAGGATCAAATAAAAAGTAAATGCATTGATGCCATGTAAACGGGTAAATAAAAAGCTCTGGTGTATACTGCGACACATAATAAGTGCTAATCATTGTAATTGCTTGAATGCTCAAAAGTTATAATAGGGCGCTCTGTGCAGTATGCCCGCTCTTGGCCACTTGTAGGGTATCGCGGGCAACTGCTGGCCACGGCGGCCATTGTGTGACTAAATGGAGCTGTAGCCGCGCACTCACACATGCACACACACGTAGAGTTGAGCTTGTGTTGGTGATCAGTGTGAAGATGGATTTCTTTTCTTATTTTCGACTCACACACTCGCACACTCACACACACACACACTGCTTCGTCTTTCGGCCGCAGAAGACAAAGCCAGCGAAGTTGTTTTGTTGTGGCAAGCATTGTTGTTGTGATCAAAGCGGCTTGGCGCGCCAAATGATACACGTATGAGTGCAACTCGCCCCCCTCCCCTGCGCCCCTCGCCGGTCTATGAGTGCGGGTTTGAATGTGCGGTATGAGTTGTTCTTTTTTCCGTTTCTTTCCCCTGCTCGCGCGTGTGTTTTTTTATTTTTCAGTAAAATTGTTGTCGAATTGTTTTTTGTATTAAATTGTAATTACTCATGGCGCTGTGGAGACCTCGAGTGCTGCTTTGGGGCAATGCGCTTGACCAGGCCGCAGCAACAACAACAGACGGGCAGCTGTTGAACCGTTAGCATCATCTATTGTTGCCACACGTGCCCCTCTCTGCGGAGTTGTTGGTAGCCGCACAAGACACAATTGATTACGCCGAATGCGGTTACTCTCTGGACTTTTGAATGACTGCGACCAAATTGCAAACTGCACGCCTCCCTCCTCGCCCGTCTCCTTGCCAGCCAATTCCCCATGGGGCCCGTACCAAGTCATTGCAGTTATATGGAAACCAGGTTCGCAGTGGCAGCAGCAGCGGCAGCTTGATTGATTGCTGCCCCGAGGAGAGGCGGCTGCTGTTTCGGACTGCTTCTTAGTCTGGTCGTGGCCATAGTCTTGGCTGGCTGTCAACACGATTTGGAAAACAAACAGAACACAAGAAATGCGCATACGTCAAACTGGCCCACAATTGCAGCCATGCTCGTTCCCATTTCCATTTCCATAGCCATTGCCATTGCCATTGCCAATTCCCCGGCCTCTCGTCCCTAGTCCCTTTTGCCCTTTTGCGCAGAACCGTTGGCAGCGACATCAGGCCAAAAGGAGCTGAAGCACAAAACGGGCGGAGCTGCTGATGTGAAAGAGCAAACACACACTGCTAAAATGTCAGCTGGACGTGCACACGAACCAGGTCCAGTTTTGCAGTAGTTGATGTTGTTGCTGCTGCTGCTACGGAAGCAACAATAAGAGGCAATGTCCACTAAACACAGCACGAGAAATGTCCACACTTTGAACTCGATTTGCTTTGTATGAATGCCTGTCGCTGTGTGTGTGTGTGTGTGTGTGTGTGCGTGTGAATAGGTGTGAATGTGTGTGTGAATTGGCAACTGGCAATCGGGCCAAGAGAGGCTAGGCACATGCAAAACGCGAGTGCACTGAGAGAAATGGCTACCCTAGTTAGCAAATAAACATTTAAAGTGGCTGTTAAAGTAAAGCATAGTCCGATCAATTCCGAAAGTAATAGAATTTATCAGTGATAACATCAGCAATACTATTTGCAAGTATTACGAGTGAGCGTAACGCACTCGAATTTCTTGCAGTGCACTGCGGGCAATGCTAATTTCTAGAAGAAAACAGTGGGATTAGTGCCAAAATGGATGCACAGCACTGACAAAACGACTCAATGCAATTGATAAGCCAAATAAACTGTCAACAAATAAAACAGAAATCAAGCAGAATAAGCGGCGATTGTCCCAACGGAACGCACTCAACAGAACAGGATATATACAGGCATACGTCTGTGTGCAACACGGCGACGCAGGGAAGGCAGAAAGGTTTGTCAGGCAGTCAAATCATATCGCCTGGAATGTGTAGAGCATGGCATAAATGTCACTTCGAATGAGAATTTGCCAGCGAGATGACGAACGCAGCGTGGCGTGAAGCCAAATGGGCAATGAGTAAATGAGTATGAATGCGACTGTGTGAGTGTGACTGTGTGAGTGTGAGTGTGACTGCGAGTGCGAGTTTGGGCGAGGTTGCGACTCCAAAGCGATACATCATCGAAAGCAACAGGACTCGATGTTGGCAACGCCAGCAAGCACAGTTGCTGACTGTAAAGTCGGGCCCTGTTGTTGTGCCTGCTGCCTCTTTGTGGAAAGTCAACATGATCTCATCTGTCATAGATCGATCGACCTGTTCAACAATGCCATCCAGCCTGTTAGTTTGTTAGCCAGCCACAGCCGCGACAGCGGGTCAGCATTTAGGCAGGAGGCAGCACACTCGAACTCCAGGACGACAACCGCGTACCTGACGAGCAGCGGGTGATCAAGTCAACGAAACGTTTCCAGCCACGGCCGGGCATACGATCCCAATTCAAATTTGTTGTCGGAGATTAAAACACATTTGTTAATTTTAATACGTTTCAACATCGCTGCACACGCTCAACTCTGGAGAGGAGGCCACTGAAGCGATCCCCAGCGATCTACGGGGGTGTCCCAATACAATACATGTACAGTAATACGCAGATAAGAGGTGTTTGCTGCTTATTAGAACGCAGCTTCGACGAGATCCCCGCGCCAGTCCCCATCTCAAATCGGCAATCTATTCGTGACAGCCATGTCAACGCAGCCTGTCAATGCCAGCGAGATTATTAGACGGAGAACGAGTTTTGCACAAACAGCTGGATGGCGACTCATGGGAAGATTTCAACTCGGCAGCATGAGGCAACCATGAGAAGCGAAAATGATCCTACAAAGCGGCCAAGTGGCTGGGATAGTGATGCTTTCTAAACGAAAGTTGTTCTACGAATAGCAAACAGCTCCTGGTTTCTTCAGAGAATTGTTTTTACAGCTTCCAGCCAATCATGTGTGCACTTAGCTTGCTTTTGTTTTACAACCATGCTATGCTAAATCGCCCACATTTACCGTAGCCAGAAATGTATCTCGCTCGCTTGATAACAGCATAAACGAAAACACCAGTTTTATTAGATTTTAAAAGGCCAGGAACTAACTGCTCTTAACTCCCAGCAGCTTCCAAAGAGTCCAAAGAGTCACGCAGTAGCCAAAAGTGGGCATATTTGATATAAATTTAATAGAGCTCATTTGCATCGGTCCCAGCACTCAGCAGCTCAGCAGCTGGAGAGGCACGATGCGAAGACGATGGACTGCAAATGGAATGCCATATGGCAATAGAATTAAGCGATAACTTGGCTGAAGAACGAGAGGGCGAGCGAGAGAAGCAGAGACGAAGAGACGCAGAGATGCAGGCAGAGGGAACGTTCCAAAAGTCATGACAATAATGCCAATCTACGACTTATGGAAAAAAGCCAACTGAAAAACGAAGCTGAACGAATTGCATTTGTGAGAGCACAGAGCCAGAGATTGGAGGCTGCAGATGGAGTCTGGAGTCCGAAGTTGGTGCTGGAGTTGGGCCTGTGACTGCGACTGCGACTGCTACTACAAATCCATAATTATATGCGGCTGATGTCTTTATTAAAGCTGCAACAACATGTGGCCGGAGTAGGGGCTGCAGTTGGACCTCAAAAAGGCCGACTGAGCGAACGATCGTCACATAATTCTGACTCACATAAGCCAGCTATGTTGACAACGCAAAGAAAAGGGCACAAATGATTACACACGCACTCACACACACACACGCACACAGAGACACCTGAAGATTAAGCCAGGTTATTTCTCTCGACATTTGTCCCATTATCACCGCAGACAGCGGCGGCTTCCAACTGGCAACTGGCAACTTCCCCCCTATAGTTCCATTCGATTCGATTCGATTCGAAATAACAACAACATTATAATAATGCTCCCAGTCAGATATATATGACTGTGTCTAGTCAAACAAATAACAACAACTAATAAGTTGCATCGCAATCAAAGCGTTTGCACGCCGACAAAAGGAACCGCGACATAGCTACAATGCAACAAACCCTCAGATACAAAATACAGATGCAGATACAAACCCATATGCTGGCTGAGTGAGTGAAGACCACAGTTCCAAGCCAAGTGAGAAAAGCCAAAAGACCAAAAGAGCT
The DNA here is from genome assembly GCA_035046165.1 of Drosophila rubida. Taxonomy (NCBI): domain Eukaryota; kingdom Metazoa; phylum Arthropoda; class Insecta; order Diptera; family Drosophilidae; genus Drosophila; species Drosophila rubida. Next base: position 11,891,373 of record JAWNOF010000014.1, on the reverse strand, counting down.
GGCTGCAGTAGTAAAATACAAGAAATTATTATTTAAATTAGCGCTGACAACAACAATGGCAACAACAAACAGTCGAAATGGATGAAAATCGAATAGAAAACAACGAACTCAATATGCTCTTGGCTTATACTATATATAATATTATACATTGCATATTTTATATATAATATGTTACATTATATTTGTATATTACCATCTATATCTTTAGTTATATTTGTAGATCTGTGGTCCACTAAATATTTCATTCGTCACCAAGCTGCTTCAAATGTTAATACTTCTTTACCCACGCGAGGGTATCGCTTGGTCTATTCAGTTTGAAATAATGGGCGCTACTACTATTCTGCGTTGAACCCAAACTCAAACTCAATTCCAATTCCAATTCCAATTCCGATCTTAATCCCAATCCCCCGACACCAGCGCAGTCAGCACATCCTACAGCAACGGACTCATTAATGTGTATCTCAATTATTGAACACTATAAATATTTGGGCTACCTGTCGATATGGCCTAAAGCAGACAAGCTGAGCGCTCGCTCAGGTTTGGGGGCTACTTAAGAGAGCTGGGACACATATTTAAATAAACTCAGATGGCTGTTCGTTCACCTGAATGCGTCGATGTCGATGTCGTTGTCGGAGTCGTTGTCGTTGTTGTCATCGGCGGCTTTGCCTGATTTTTCTTTTGATTTCAGAAAAATTGTTGTATATTTTATAATAAGCCTGCCGTGTATTTCTCTCATAATCATAAATATTTTAGTTCCTCTATCCACGGGACGAGTTTTAATGCCACAAATGCAGCCAAAGGTTTGAATTTTTTTATTACTATTACTGCTATCATTATGCTGAAGCTGGCGGCCTGGAGAGTCGCATATTGACTGGCAGTTGGCTAAATTATATGCTATATGGGACTAAACAGACAGACAATGCTGTTGATAAAGCTGATGTGTTGATGAGGTGCCGCTTAGTTCAGTTCCGATGCCCAATGTGGATCGATTTGATTTCGATTTGCCTGCTGACAGCTCCTCTTTAGGCCTAAATCGTGTCCAATAAAACGATACGACTTAGAGACGAGCATAATAGGAGCATAAGCTGCGGGTTGGCATCAATGAATGGAAAATATTCAAAACAGAAAACTCGGGCTGCTTGTGAAACAAATCGAGTTGGCTATTGTCAAAGAATCAGTGGACACAGCGCAGTAGACTTTCTTGTGCAGCAACTTGAATATTTTGTCAATATTTTGTTCGGGCGGCTTAGACTGATTCTTTACATTAATGTCATATTTTAAATTCATCACTTTGTCACCTCATCCTGATTTAATTGCATCGTTGATGCCAAAAACTTCTGCATCTTGATTGTTATTCCGATGCCACATCGAAGCCAGCTGAATTTACCTCGCAGCCGCAACGTGATGAAATAGTTATGACTTCTAATTGGTTAGATTGCATGAGTTGGTGAAGTATTCTTGGGCCCACAACTGAGAGCAAAAGCCAGTTGTTTGAAATGTAATCGTAACTACAGTTCTGCGTTGAGTCGAACTGGGAGCTGGAGACGGAGCTTGCGACTGTGCCATAATGACGAATGTTGAGCCATTCGCATGTCTGGGGCTGAAATCGTAGCCGTAGGCAAGAGGCCAAAGCAACCGAAAGCAAACGGCGCACATCATTAGCCAAGCCAAGTAACCATGGAGCACACTTGAGGTTGCCTCATGCGGCACGACAGCAACGACCAAGTTGCGGCTGGCTCGAAAGGAGGACGCGGCACGGCGACGTTCTGCTGTGCTCATGTGTCAAATTGAGTGTCAACTGGCAATTTGGACAGCGCACACAAAAGTCAAGTGTCATGTTTATCATAAGCCCATTAAGGGAGCTTTTCGCCCAAAGGACCTGGAGCATCAGCGGCGACGGAGTGGGCGCGATATTGTATGAATGTGAAGCTATAGAAATAACCCATTTTTATGGCATTTACAATCAGCATGTGCCAATGAAATGTTCTTCCTTCTGTTCACCTCGAGGCCTCCCCTGCCTCTTTGTGCTCTGCTGCCTCTTGCCACACAGCTGCTCGCTGCTAGCTGCTCGCTTGGCTAAAGTCAAGCAGTCCTTGCAGGACCCTCGCTGGCCCAGCTCAACGCTCCTGTGGTTGGGCGTATCACATTTCAAAGCCTACTAATTTAACAATATTCTCATTAATGTGTACACAGGACGAAGGACACGAGAACTCAATACTACTCGCATTCGCATTCGCATTCGTATTCGTATTCGGATGCGGACTCGGATTCGTGTGCTCGCAATCATCTCGGCGTAATCCGCATTTTGTTACATTTCTCTCTCGTTTCATTGTTGCCGTGTTTGCTGCAGTGATTTCAACAGATACGCACAACAACAACAACAACGACAAGAACATCGTGAGCAACTATTATCGAGGGTTGTTTGTTGCATATTAGAAAATCGTTACAAATTCACATTGGCAGTTTGTTTTATTGTTTTGCAGCATGCCGTATGCCGCATGCCGCATGAGACACGCAGCACATTTGTTTGCCAGTCGTCGCTTGTTGTTTGAGCAAGTTTGCGTATAAATATTATATGTGTATTTGCACAGCAGCTTATCTGCGATCGTAACTCGATACATTTTACATACTGTACCTTGTGCGTACCCGTTGCGCAACTAACCGGGCCAAGAAGCCAAGCGACCCAAACCCAATCTCCAACCTTCCCTCCGCCATCACAACCAAGAGGGTCGTCGCGACTCGCGAGTGAACAAACTCTCAGGAGTTGGAAGAGTGCGCGTATTATGTTTTATAATCGCCTATTCGACTGCTTTGCGAATGCAGGCGGGAGGGAAGCTACTTCAATGGCTGCACGATGTCGTGCTGGCAAAATGTGGTCAACTATTTAATTGTTGTAGGCAAAACTATGCAAATTTGTTAAATGCGCACAGCGAATTAACAGCAGAGCGAATGGAAAAAAAAATCATTGGCTCAGACAGTCGGATTAGACTCATTTAATTCCTGGTCATTGTCAGTAATACTAACTAAACCACGCTATCAATTCAATAAGCCAACTCAGAAGGCATAGACAGATCAATGCAACAACGTTTTGAATGTGGCCTCTCAACGAACTGATGGAGGAGAACGCAAGAAATTTGCTCAACATGTTAAATTTCGATAAATCTGGACTCGGAAGTGGAAGCTGCAAGCGAAAATATATTCAAGTCAAGTCGTACGCCATTGGACATCATGAAAGTGAAAAGTGGCTGAAATCGAATTCTCAGCGCAGTGAGCATCAATCACTGAACACAGCAACAAACTTGGAAATAGGCGCTGGCAGGTAATCCTCCCATTTTATGTCAGACGCAGTTATATGACAAATTATCAACAAATTGACACACAAGTTCCCAGAAATTCAAAGTAAGAGTACGCAAAATGTTTTTTGTCAATTTCCTTGCAATGGCTTGCATCATAAACGTAAGTTCACGCTTTAATTCACCTGCCACTACTGTACTAAAAGAGTTGTTTCATTCCAGGTTAGTCTGTCGCTAGCCAGAACGAATGGAATGCCAGTTGCTACAGATAGTTTTTCGCAGACTAAATCACCATTTTTCACGACCCAAACCCCCAAAAACAACGCGAGTCGCGTAAGCGAACCAGACACACAGCCAACGAAGTTTTTAAAATATTTGGCCAGAAAGGCTAACGATGATGATGGAAAAGAACTAACTTTGAATTATCCGAGATACACAAGAAATCGGAAAGGCAATTGGCTCCCTTTTGATTGGTTAACCAAAAATTATGTTTGGCATGATACGCGCTTAAATCATCGTCTAGATCAGAGGCTGCATACAAAGGATACTGTCGTTGTTCACTATACCGTGGGGTAACTATATTCTACTTGCTTTTCATCTTGTTATTATCGTCCTAAAGCGTTGCATTATCATTACCTTTATAGTGATGACTTACCAACTGTCTGCCGTACAAGGTTGACAGTATACAATTGGCCATCCGCGAAGTCATACTTGCTTAAAAGTATCCAAGCGCATGTTTTCAATTCTCGTGCGTTTTACGATGTACTCAGAAAACAACTGTTTAATTGGGGCCGATCTGAGGAGTGCCATGAAGACCACCAAACCAGATGGTTGGATTTTTTTGAGTGTCAAATAAAACGCAATCAGAGACTTGACTATCTTATACCTAAATATCCGCTTTATCAAATGGGATATTTCATAAGATGGAAAATTTATGTTGAAATTTAAGTATTGAAACGCGAACAAATTAAACCAGTTAATAAATATTTTACATTGAGTCAGTAACAGAGATAAACGCTCCAAACGCAAACCTTTAATTCATTTGCTATGTCGCAATTTTGCTTTAAATTCACTTCGAATTAAAGGTGATTGAAAATAATGAAAGTGCAAAGTGGCCGAAAACAATTTCTCAGCGCAGTGAGCGATGCTGAGCTCCAGATAACTTCGAACTAGCCGCTGGCTGGTAATCCTTTCATTTGATGTCAAACTTAGATAGGTGTCATAAGTGAACAAATTACAAGTTCCCAGAAATTCAAAGTAAGAATATTGAAAATGTTTTTTATCCACTCTTTCGTATTGGCTTTTATATTAATTGTAAGTTCAGAATATAATTCAACTGTCGCTTATGTCCGAAAATAACGTGAGAGTCACTTTGCAGTTTTGTATATTGCTGGACAGATGCAACACAGCGCCCATAACTGATCAAGAGATGGGCAGCTCAGAGCCCATGAGTTTGTTTCCAACTACCAAATCACGATTATTTGTGCCCCGACAAAATGACGATAACAATGTAGTCGATGCAAAAATGAATAAGGGACGAAAGGACGAAGTCAAGGAACTAACTTTATACATACCACGCTTCACGCGAGACATGCAAGGCAGATGGGCACCAGTCAATAGAAGTCCCACCCGAAACATTCTGTGGGAGGATACGCGCATGAATATATTCATTAGTATTAGAAAAGAGACGAGGGATTACTATCCCATAAACTATTCGCCGGGGTAACTAACTTATTAAATATAATAACAATTATAATAATAATAATAATGTTATGCTTTCAGTGAAGGGCCGACCGTCTGTTTCACAAAGGAGACTGTGTACAATTGGCCCTCAATTCGTGGATGGTTGCTAAGAGGCATCCAAGGTCGCCTCTTTAGATCTCGTTCATTCTTCGATGACCTCAGAATACAACTGTTTGATTGGGGACGCTCTGAGGAGTGTCATACCCCCGACAACACCAGATGGTTGGATTTCTTTGAGTGCGAATTAAAGCGCAATCAGAGAATGGAGTATCTTATACCCAAATATCCACTGTATCAAAAAGGATACATGGAACATTATAAGCTTTATTTTTAAGACCGAACTTTATAATATATTGTTTTCACATGCCAAGTTGCATTTAACATACAGCGTTCGATTTTCTCATTTGCGGCTCCTCGGTCTTAAGTAGGCAACTGCCTTAATGGCCACAACAAAGTTGCAAGTTTCTGTGACGCGAAGCCTTTCAAAGTGTTTTCAATTAAAATTGAACGTGATTGAAAATCATGAAAGTGCGAAGTGGCAAAAATCAATTTCTCAGATAATTGCTGAGCTGCAGTAAACTTGCAACTCGCAACTTGCAACTTGTTGCAGTGTTTGGCTGTTGTGGGATGCGCTGCCAAATGCGAGTGCGCAATTCGCACAGTTATATTTATGGCAAACGGCGGCTGGAATAACGCGCAGCTTGCAGCGAAATAGTGGCAGCCACCGATTTGCGAGTTGCGGGTTGCGGGTTGAGGGTTGCAGACCTTGCAACTACACAATTTCGCTGGCCAACAAATGAGAGTGTAAATTTGCGTGTAAACACTCGGCTCACCCGCTGACAATGCGCTTAGTAGAGACGTTCCATTTTCGCGTTGCAGCGCGCGACGTGGCAACCACATAGCTGGCTGTTGTTGCGGCTTCAGCCGACGGTAGTCGCATGCGCGCGCACCGTGCATAAATTTATCGCATTGCATATAAATTATATATAAGGCAATATCACCAGATCAGCAGAGCAGCAGCAGCAGCAGCAGCAGCAGCAACACATACAGACAGACACACTCTCTCGGTGGGTTGTTTGCCTCAGTGATAAAAAGGAACTCAGCGTGTCGCCGCGGATGCGTTGATCATTCATTATTTAAGGATTGAAAAGTTAATTAACATTTTTTTGCCCAGCCACAAAAAAGCGTTCGCCACTTCGGGCTCCAACTCAAACTCGACTCCGACTCCAACTCCGACTACGACTTCGACTCAGATCTCTTGTTTCCCCGCCGCGGCGATTTACGAGAAGCAGTTGCAGTCGCGGTCGCCTGCGACTGTTGTTGTTGTTGTTGTTGCTGGCCACTTGGCACAGTTGGCCAAGTTAGCTGCTTAGCCATATTGAAATCAAGTCTACACACTCCAGGCCATTGACCACTGCCCGTCTCCGCTTCTCGTTCGTGTGTGTGTGTGTGTGCGAATTTCGCAGTTTGAAAATGTGAAAATTATTATTGATAATATTTTTGTTGCCGGGCACTTAAGTCAGATCCCGAATACCCAATACTGAATGCCGAGTGGCCGCCAATATCATCAATATAGTCCAACAGACAGTTGGCCATTTAACCGCGCGCCAACTAAATATCTCAATTTGCCGCACTATAGCCAGGAAACACTCAGCGGAGAGCAGTTTCCTACAATATCATACAATCTCGGAATATATTTTGAATTTTCTAAGCAGCATTATATATCGTGAAAGTAAATTGCTTTTTTTCGGTAGAATTACTTTAGTACTTTTGCAATTCCAGTGCATCGAACTTGTCAACCTAATATTAATCCTCGTCGTTTATATGATGGGGAAATCTTAATGGAAAACTGGGTGATGATTTCCTGAACTTTAGGTATAACATCGCACACATTTCCCAGTCATTCTAAATCAAGCAAGTTAAAGCTGCTGTAGATGCCTAGGTCAACAGTTGCCAGGGAAACAATCAACAGAAATCAACGTTTACCCACAGTCCATAAATCAAGAGAACTTACCCATCCTCCCCGGCAACAAAGACAGCGAGAATGACAGTAGTCTCTAATCAAATGCGCAAATAACAAGCCAGAAATGTTGATGCCTGGTTTGCGCTCGGCTCATAATTCGCACCTCGTCCATGTCAGGCAATTAAATTAATGTCTTAATCTGCATTTATGGCAAACACCCCAAAAGCGAAGTGCACACAAGCAACATACCCTCCACACAAGGAAAGGCGATGCCATCAGTCCGATCCGCAACCGAATCCCAATCCCAATCCTGATACCCAACTAAGCCCACTCGTTACCAAAGGCCACTTGGCAGCAACGGCAATAGGAATAGCAAAAGTCAATGGAGCGTAATACAAATCCGTGTAATATGCCAAAGAGCGATATATAGAGATAGACAGAGACAGATAGAGCGAGAGAGAGAGAGAGGTGTGTGTGTGAGCGAGTGCACAATGTAATGCAGCATATGCGGCGTTCGGGGACTTGCGACTTGCATATGCTGCGAAAGTAGAAACCCCCTCGGGGTTGCTTCGCCGGTTTACACTTTTGGTCAGATTAAGACCTCAGCACAGCGGGCCCAAATGCCGAATAGAACTGTGTGTCGTAGCGAATCACAGCAGCAACAACAATCATAAAAAATTAATATCAAGAAATGTGTAGCAACAACAGAGCCTCAACGTCAGCGTCTCTTTAACAGTTATAGAGCCCAACTAATGGCAGCCCAGGGAGGGAGGGGGTGAACTGAAGTAGCAGGAGAGGGCAACGAACGCTCTGCCGACTGCTGTTTGCCTCAGTGTTTAGGGTGCGAAATTCCAAATATTATTTTATTTATTTCAATCTCAATACGGAATGAAACAAATATTCAACTTCATAAGCAGCCGTTGCGACGCGCCGCAAACAAATCAAATGGAATTCAAGTGGAAAACGCTGACACAAAAAGGTAGAGCACGGAAATGACGGAAATGCTATAGGCACAGTGGTGCGAAAGCGATGCGAGCGAATGCGATCCACGATCCACAAAAGCACCACAACCGTGGCGTATTTCTTGAAATCCACATTCATTGGAATGCAAAAAACGCACTTCGAAATGCGATTATCTAAAAATTAGTTGAAATCAAATATGGAAATCGTATTTATGAGCTATTCATGCAATTCTGCATTTGCAATACCTAAAAATAATCGAATTTGTAACTTCAATACAAAAGACATGCTAAATTTATCTTCTTTTAGTTTTGCAAAAATATTGATTTCGGATAAATTATACACGAAATGAATGATTATGAATGATCATAGATAAACATTATTTAAGGAGTAAACGAAACATGCTAAGAAAGTCATTATAAGTTTCGCCCACTGTGCGGCTAAGTAACGCGAAAATGCTGATGTTGATGGGCATGATTGTGCGGAACTTATGCGCAGCGGCAGCAAGGAGTAAGCAACCAGGACACGACGTACGGAAACAATGATCCATAAATGTAAACATCACGTCGACATCGCAGTCATAACCAGCAACAAGGCGAACAAGCGAGACGAAAGGAAGCTGCATGGCGGGCCGAGGCGGGCAGGGGAGCAAGGGGTGGCTGGCTGGCGGACAACCAGTTTTCGAGTCGAGCTCAACACAGCGGCCATGACAAAGTCCGAGCAGCAGGAGCAGGAGGACCGGGTGCAAGCGTAACTGATTTTGTTGTATTATAAACACAAATAAATAAAAGCGGCTGGCCGACAAAAAAAAGTCCTGGGGCAGGCGCAGGAGCAGGGGCGACGGCTGCGGCAGGATGCGCGAATGAAAGCAAGCGAGGCAGCAACCGAAACACCAAATGCGTAAAGCGAAATCTCTCATCCTGCGGCTGGCAGCTACAATGGCTGCGACGACAGCTCACACACACACACACACACACACAGAGTGGAAAAATGGAATAAAAAGGGTGCCAGGATAACGCGGGCAAGAGAGCGAGAGCGCGCTATAGGGCGCAAGAGGGACGGCAGGCGAGACAGGAACACATAATTAGGAATGGCATTCTCCATTTCATTTAACCCGGGCAACGACTGTGATTTCAGGGTGCCACAGGACGACCCACCACCATTGCTATAATCAGCAGCACAGCAGCAGCAGCAGTTCCGCATCCTGCAGGCCACAGTTGCCATTGTGCGCGTGTGTTAAAACGTGCTAAATATGGGAGTGTCCTTGTCATTTATATGTCGCAATGTCTGCTCCCGTTTGTTCCGTCAATGCCGTTAAATTGCGCGCATCGCACAACCCTCCCCTCCTCTCCCCGCACCTAGCCTGAGAATAAATAGTGCAATAAATGAAATTAATACACGACGCTGCTCCCTCTCCTCTCTTGCCATTTGCCTTGCCTGTTGTTCACACGTTCCTCATGAATATTTAAACGTTATAGTTTTTGATTTATGGAACTTCCAACTGTCCTGCCACTACGACGCCCGAGCCATCTTGTCGACCGGCGCCGTTCTTCTAAGTAGAAAACAACAAAAGCAAAAAACAATAAAACATTTGAGGCGTTGCCCAAACGATCCATTGCCGTTCTCCTCTCCAGGCAAAGCTCGGACGCATGAGGCGAGCGCGCGCGAACTGCAAACACGACAAATTGAAGTTCTGTTTGGCGATTGGACCAGTGGACAGCGCTCAGGTATCCGATTCCCCAGTGCCCCACGACATGAGCAGCAACGACAGCGACAACATCAGCGACCAAGACAGCAGAAACTCTGCACAGTGGCGCATTGTGCTTGCAGTCTTAAGAGAGATTGCAAAGCGAACTTGAGAATCATTACAATTATCATTATGCACTTGTGTAACACATTCAGCAACAATTAGAAGCGCATGCAAGTCTACTTTTTGTTGATTAGTGAAGATCAATTTCAGATTAAAGATCTGCTGGTCAAAGCTTGCTTTAATCTCCGTGAATGGAGCGATTTTCGAACAGTTTGGCGCCACTGTGCGCCTTCGTTTCGGTAGAACACAAAAGCCCACAACCAGGCAGCCAGTTGAGCGGAACATTAATTTAGTATCAAATTACGAAAATATTTTGCTAACAACAATTAGTTAACTCTCGTTAATTAACACGTCTTTAGTGGGCAGCGAACGCGAAATCTGTGTTGACAGCCGATGACGTCGACCGCAAAAGATCGCAGCAACGCGACGTCTCGATGTGTGGAGATCGCGAGATCGCGAGATCGCCAGACAACTGGAGAGCTGGCGACAACTGTATGCTAAAATGCTGTACGCTGTATGCTGTGTGCTGTGTGCTGTATGTCGCTTGGCGGGTCTGCTTTTGTGCGTACAACAAATGGTTGAATGTCTTGCAACTATTTAATTAAATCAATAGGGTCAAGTGGTAAATATTTTGACCCACGTCCGATTAGTAAGAGTGGACGACGACAACTTGAAGATCAGTGGAGAAGCTGCTGCCTGCGCTTTCCCCCTTCCCCGCTTCTCCGCTTCTTGGCATTTTGGGGCTGCCGTTGACGTGCCACAAATTCATTGGCTTAATTGAATGAATGGCGTTTTAAGCGGGAAATTAAGTACACAACTTGGACGTAGTTGTGTCTGAGTCTGCGACTTGACTCGCCTGGGCAGGAGTTCAATTGTCAATTGAACGGAAGCGACGTCAGCAACTTTGAACTTTGCCAGTCCGACGGCGGACTGGGATCTACGACTGCGCTTGGATTTCTTGGGAACTTTTGGGCGGCGATTGCGTCGATTGCTCTTGTCGTTGCCCCCGCTGATGTGACCCACTTGTGTGGCACATTTGCCGGCAGCTAACAAGCCACTCGAGAGCTGCCAACTCAGCCAGGGCAGGAGCTGGCCACCAGTCACCCCCAAGCCCGGAGCGAGCGACGTTCAGCTGCTGGCAGCGCGTCAAAAAAAAAAAATGAAATGAATGTAGGAAAGGCGAAGTCAACAAGGCAACGACGCTCGCTGCAAGAGGACGGACGGGGACAAGGACGCGCGCTCAGACACTTAACTGCAGCGGGAATCAGTCAATTGGAATCAATGAGTTCATTTCTGTTTCGACTGTTTCCCAACAATACAAAACGACCAATGCAACGTATTGAAACAATCAGTTTGTTTGCCGCACACACAAAAACCGTTCACACAGCTCACGGCGAACGACAGAGAGGGAGAGACGGAGAGCGCGGCAGCAGGAAGCAGCAAGTCCTTTGGCTCCTGTTCATGCGCCTTTTTAAGTGCTCAAGTGCTCGATTGTTTCCCAAAGCTTTCCCAGGAAATTACAAACGCTCCGTGGCCGCAAAAACAGCTGCAAGTGGCTGCTGTGGCTGCCACAAAGTCAACATTGCGCAATGCCTCAACGCAAAGCCAATTGATCTATGAAAATATTATTGCTCGTATTACCCAATAGCCGAGCCTTGCTAATCTCACAGCTGCCCACAAATCCTAATCTGGGCGAAGGTGTAGGCTTACCTCGAAGGTCTGCTGACCTTTTTCCCGGGCAGCTGTTTAGATAACTTCAAATGCTTACAAGATATTGGGCAAATGGAGATTTGAGATTGCAATCTTTGTGGCCATTTTGCAATTGTCCAAATCCAGTTGCACTGAGTGAGTTATCCTTGGCATTGCAATTTGTGGCCCACGCAACAAAGGCAAATGGCAACAAAAAGGATTATGTGCTAATATGAGCTGGTTGAAGGACTTAATCAGGCCACAGAATCAGTAGGAAGTATCAGCTGTCATTCGACGCGAGCAGAACAAAAGAAATTACCAGAAGAGGGCGCAAATGATATCCTAATTATTGCAGCAGCGTGTGTAAGCAATGATTACTAGATTTCGTGCTTGCTACAATAATCCTGGTGTGCTAAAGGCAAAGATCATGATTAAGTCCTTATCGCAGTACACTCGAAACATTTGCTTGAATTCCGTTCGATTTTCAAAAATGTGCATTAATAGTGATTTCCCAATTATTATTCTTACTGGTGCAAATTTCATCATTGGTTTTGGCAAGTGCCCAAGTATTAATCTGGTTTTCTTAAGTATAGAGGATGCCATGAAAAACAGCTCGATTTTCTATTGTATACGACAAACAACTTGAGGGAAACTGGCATTCTGAACAGCTGACTAAACTGTAATTCAAAAGTGTGCAGCATAATTAAAAGATGGTCAAATGGAGAGCAGAAGAGGAGGGCAAAGTGCGGGGTATCTTTTATTTGACTTGTGGCATGGCTAAACTGTAATAATTGGATGAGGCGAGGCGAGGCGGGGCGGAGCGGAGCGAGTTGCGTTCAGCTTGAGCATTGATGACGAGATGTGGATGATGACGTTGGTAATGATGATCACGCATTATGAAGAGTGTGACGGACGGGACACACTGGGACTGTTTTTGTGACTGGCATGAAGAAATCATTTTTTAAAATTATAGCATGCACATCGATACACAACAAGCCGCAACTAAAGCGGCACACCGAACAATGAGACGCGGCAAAAAGGGCGCAGCGGACCTGGGACTCGAACTCGGACTTGGACACTAATGACGATAATTGCGCGCCTCACATAAGCCGGCCATGCTTGGCTCCCCCCTCTGAGCCTGGCCGATTCACTTAGGCCATAAACACGGACATTAACACCTGATCTCCGCCCGCTGAGAGACGTAGCTGCCAAAGGTGTTTTCCCTGCCGCGCCTCATTGTTATGGTAAACAGTCGAGCGTCGAGCGTTAAGCGTTCAGCGTTCAGCGTTCAGCGTTGCCCCGTTGCTTAATTATAAAGCCCCGCGACTTAATCTGGAGCGGTAACCGGCGAGCCAGCTGACAATGGACAAGTCAGCCGCCAGCAGTGGACAATGCACCAGACGTGGACAATGGCGAATGGGGCAATGGCGAGGGAGGAGGAGAAGAAGGTGGGGGGAGTAAGGTATTTTTGCTTTGTAATGCGCCGACGGACATGTTGCCACTTGCCACCTGCCACAGTTGTTGGCCAAAATGCGCACTAGAGTTGCCAAACAAATTCTTTTGTTGTTTAATTTGTACCCAAATTATTTCCACACGCTCTTTTCATTCTTCTCTCTGCCTCTGCCGCATTATTCGCGGTTGCAGCCATTGTCCGCCAGGGGGCGCCATTGGTGTGCGATCTTTATCGCGCTCAGTTTACAAATTTAGCTCCTAATGAGCGATTTTAAACATTGTAATTCATGACAGCCAAAAGCACAAAGCCAAAACCCGCTTGCGCTGCCTTTTCATGTGGTTTCATGTCGACTGGGCCAACAGCAAGTTGCCGCCTTTCGGCCAAGGCGCGACTTGGCCAACGTTTCGCTTCCCCAACTTTTGCCGTGCCGTGGGTGTGGCCCACGACGAAGGCGTGACTTGGTGCTTAGGCGTGCAGCCTAACATTCCACGCACACACACACATTTCTGTTAATTGCAGTTGGGCCAAGAAGCTATTCTGTTGGCAGCAATTTGCCAACTCATAAGCGGGCTCCACTGTTTATAGGTCACCCAGGAGTGATACTACTTTAAAGTCGTTTCAATCGATCGTTTAATATGAAAACGAATTTAATATTTGCTTTGATAATTTGAAAATAATCCGTCTGCATGTTGATGTTTGTAAATTTAATCGAGACTCACCCATTTCATAATATAAATCGAACTAGTTGGTGCTTCATTCAGTTAATTAAGTAAAACAATTTCGCGAACACAATTTTACTATAAACTCAACGATAAAAGTGCAAATATTGCCAGCAATTGTGACACCTTTCAAGACTATAAACAATTATACTTTAGGTAATTGCACAAGAGTCAAAACTGGTTTGTTTTCGATGTGATATTGGTTTTTGTCAAATTGTTGTGAGCAGCAAATGCCAATTGAATTTTTGAACAGCATTCCGGACTACTTAACTACTTTTCCAAAGAGTGAGAAAGTATCGATTAATCTGATTTATGTCGCTGCCGTTCTCAATAACAAAATAACAGTCGCTGAATAGCCCACATAAGTCCGAGCAAGTTAATCATACCATGAATCTTCATCACAAGTGGCCACAGTTGATAAATCACAACAAACTTAAAGAAGAGAGAGAAATGGAAAAACAGGCGCCAGTTACAATCTATGTAAATCTGAGTAAATCTCTGGATCTCTCGGGCAACTCGTGTCTCGTAACTCGAAGAGTTTCTTGAACTTGCGCAGCTTGCACAGCTTGCGACTGGCAATTGAGGCAACTAGAAGTGACATCATATATGGGATAATTCACTCGAACTGTTTACACAGACAATAATCCGGCGCGCAAGGCGAATATATTGAAAGAAATTCTACGCTCGCCTCGGCTGGCGAGACGCGACTTCGAGCAGTTCGTCAGTTTTACGTGGAAATGAGACAAACAAATAAATTTACTTTGATTGAATAATGGTCGCATAATTGGCAACTTGAATGGAATTGAGTAGCAGGCAAAACAGATGCTCCAAACTCAATTGAAACTGTAACAACACACAGAAGCCAGAGTCAGCAGCAACTCATCCTCGTATCTATGCATTCGCGCATTAACTAACTGAATTGGATAATCTCATTCTCATTCTCGATCTCGTTCTCGTTCTGATTCTCATTCTCATCGCGTCAATGTGGCAATACTTTGTGGCGTCGCAGTGTCGCCAATTGTTGTCTAAGATTCTCTTCAATTGAAATGTGCAACTGTTAAATGTCAGCCGGCAATTGTCAGCTAGATGGATGCGATATTCCATTCCATTCCATTCCATGCCACATACCACATACGCCCCGTTGCCATTCCATGCACCACACTCTCGCACACTCAGCACACAAGTGATGCTCGAGTCTGATTCTCTCGCTGAGCTGCAGTTTATTAACCTGACACGCTGCACATGATTCATGCATCGGGGCAAGTGAATCAGCCTGAGGCCGAGATGGAAAACCTGTAGATAAAACAGCTAATGGCAGCTGGCGAGCCCGTTACGCTTCGTGCCTTCGCTCCCGAATTTCTGCCAACAGCCGTCTAGCAATATGAATTGCTATTTGAATTTGTGCAATACTAATTTCTTTAAAGGTTTAATTAAAGTGATGGAGAGTGAAGCATCCAACTGTGCAGAATTGTTTAGTATACATGCACACTTAATAAACTATTTGAATATATTTTAATTGGCATCAAATTGCAGCTGCTTGATCATTTATGTTCCTTTCCTGTTGCATTTAAGTATATATTATATGCATACTTTATAACTTCCTTGGTGTCCAAGCATTGTAGCTATTTTGTTTTTGAAGATATTTCCAGAATTAAAATTAGTAAAATACAATTCTAAAGACTCATTGCTGGGATAAATCGTCACACGCTGAACTGTAGTGAGTTGAAAGTCATTCAAATGGCCCTCCATTCCATGTGGTTGCATCTTCACAGATCAACGCCAACGCCAACGCTGCATGTCTGGCCCGCATTTTCCTGTGTACGAAATCCAATTCCCGTTCCCGGTCCCGTGCCCATTTCCAATCCAGACGACATATTGACTGTGTCGTGCAACCACAACAACAGCAACATAATGACTGGCAAAGTCAGTAAAACAATTTCATCAGTCGCCGTCGCCGTCGCCGTCGCCTGCTCCACGCGCCCCTCATTTTGTTGGCGTGTGTGGGACATGCGCTAAAATTTTATTTGATTTGACACTTAGCAGTGGCTTTTAGCGCACTCGCATGTGTGTGTGTGTGTGTGTGTGTGTGTTTGTCGTGCGTGTATGTGTGTGTGTGGGTTTTATTAAGGACTTCCTGCTGGCCGTCAGCATCTTTTGTCGCGACAACAGATTAATTTAACGCACTGCAGTTCAATTTAGTTGAGCGCGTCTGGGGCGGTGGATTGAAAGCGAATTTCAAATTGAAATTGAATGCTAATTTAGTTAGTTTTTACTATTTTTATTTCAATAGAATTTCAATTGATTTATGTCTGCCTTCTAAAGTACACATTAATAATTACAATCATCATAATAGTAATAGTAATAATAATAATAATATAAATTAAATAGTGCTTAATTTCAATTGCCTGCTGCGCTTAAGTATCGTCATAGTCATCGTCATCGTCATCGTCATCGTCATCGTCATCGTCATCGTCATCGTCATCGTCATCGTCATCGTCATCGTCATCGTCATCGTCATCGTCATCGTCATCGTCATCGTCAACGTCAACGTCGAGTCGCTATCATTATCGCCGTCGTCATCTTGATCGCAAGACTTGCCCACTCGAAACCCCGCAATCGTTCAGCTAAAGATATACTCTTGCAAATGCCTACATTTCATTACAAGAAATTAGTAGCGCGAAGTGGCTTGAATTAAAGCAGCATTTACTACTTTAATTGACAGGTTTGCATGCTGTAAATTAATATGCGAAAAATATATGCAGAAGTGAAAATGAAATCAAGTTATAATTGACTCAACATATGCAGCAGAGATCGTCAACAAAGTATTGAGCGAATTAAAAGTATACAAAGTTGCAATTTGGAACTTGAATTTTCGACTTGAAGTTGAAGTTTTAAGAAACTTATGGAAAGTAGGAAACAACTGGAATAACTCTAGAATTTCTCAAAGCCTACACTGTTCAGCTGACTAAGAAGAATCTGGAAAATAAAAAGCTTTGTTGCTTTTGGATTGGCTTAGAATGAAAGCAACTAATACAAGAAGAAGTCCAAGAACTCGCAAACAAGTCCAATATTTTACAGTGATTTAGGGAAGCAAAAAGATTAAACTAATCTTTTCGGTTTAAACCAACTCTTGGCGCCATAAATTGTGAGCATTTGCAAGGGTATTTGAACTTCGACTAACCGAAGTACTCGTCCTCTAGCTGCCCTCTCTCTCGCTGTCTCTACATCTGTCTCGTTATGATATATATATACAAGCGTCTAGCGCCTCAGTCGCGGCTGTTCTATGTACAGTGAATACTTATTGACTAACTGCTGCTCCAGCTCCCCGTTCCCCCGTTCAGCTGTTGCGCGCGACAAGTGTGATCGGCTTCAGCAGCGGACCCGGCGACCGCGATCTGGCCTCTGCTTTAATTCCGATTCCGCTTCCGACTCCACTATTCTGAAGCTGCTGCTGCTGTGGCTGCTGCTGTTGGTGTTGGTGCTGGTGTTGTTGGCTGCCTGGCGACGACGGCGGCTGCCCCAGGTGCGTCATGTGCGGCTGTGGCGCCGGCGCCGCGGCAGCGCTGAGCTGCCTTTGATGGGCCGCGAGGGCGGCGGCGGCCGCGTGCTGGTGCAACAACTGCTGGTACTGCAGGCGCTGATACAGCTCCTGGCTGCTGGCGGGACTAACGAACGAGGCAGGATGCGCCACTGGCGGCGCTGCGGCCGCAGCCGCCGGGTGCCCCACCAGGCCCGGCATGCCGGGGCTCTTGGGGGCGGCGAAGGGATTGTAGCGCTGGTACATGCTCGCCAGCAGGCTGGGCGCCGCCTGCGGGTACGTGAGGAACTGTCCGAACTGCGGGTATGCTGCCAGACCCGGGAACATGGGGCCGATCAGCGAGCGCTTGAAGGCGGCCAGGCGGGAGCGGCTGGCGGCCGTGGTGCGACGCCGCAGCTTGCCGGTGGAGCCGCCGATGAAGACGTCCTCGGCGGAGGGGTCGAGCATCCAGTAGTTGCCCTTGCCGGGGTCGTCGTAGTGCCGCGGCACCTTCACGAAGCACTTGTTCAGGCTGAGGTTGTGCCGTATGGAGTTCTGCCAGCCCTGCTTATTGTCGCGGTAGTACGGGTGGTTGGTCATTATGTACTCGTAGATGCCGTTGAGGGTCAGACGCTTCTCCTGGCTCTGGCGGATGGCCATCATGATGAGGGCGTTGTAGCTGTACGGCGGCTTCTCGTTGCCCTTCTTGTCTTTGATGGGCTTGCCATCGGTCGACTTCGTCTCCGAGTCGCCGTCGTTATCACATTCCGCGTCTTCGTCCACTTCGGCGTCGCCGTCTGCGTCGGCTTCGGCATCGATGTCGTCGTCGTCGGCGTCCGGCTCGTCGACGTCGACATCGGCGACGGGCGCCGGCGACATCGAAGTCACATCCAGGTCCGATTCCACGTCACTCTCCGGCTCCGAGCCCAGCGGCGAATTGTTGTTGATACTGTTGTTATTATTGTTGTTGTGGATGTTGAACTTTTGGTCCTGCTGCTGTTGGTCCTGCTGCTGTTGCTGCGACTCCAGCTGCTGCTGCTGCTCGTCCTGCTCCACGGTCTCGGGCAGGATGGCGTTGATCGAGAAGCTCGACTTGAGGTGCGGCGTCCGAGCCATTTTCATGAGCAACGTCGCCGGCGTCAGGCTCAGATTGAGGTTCAAAGCGCCGACGGTGTTTAGGTGCGAATGCGGATGCGGAGGCGGATGTGGAAGTGGATGCGAGTGAGTGTGTGTGTGTGAGTGTGTGTGTGGAAGTGGATGTGGCTGTGGGTGGTGTGTGTGTGCGTGGGTGTGTGGCGTGTGGTTGTGTGGATGATGCGCGTTGAGCTCTTCGATCTTCACCATTTTGCACTCTTGATTCTCGCCTGCTCTACTTTTGATGCATTTTCTTCATTTGATTGGCAATTTAATCAAGTTGATATCACACAAACAGCCCAACTGTACGCCGCCCACACGCGTCGTCAATATAAATATACTTGCGTATCTGCTTGTATTCAAATTGGATTACATTTATCGTGAATCGTTAATCGTTTATCGTTTAGTGTTTTGCCGCTGCCGTTTTCACGTTTCTTTTCACGCTGCTTTCATTCGCACGTCCGCTGCGGTGTGGCGTTTTGTGTAGACTAAATACGAAGAATTTCGAGATCTCAATGCATTTGGCTTTGGCTTCGTTTCGCCTTCACTACATCCACCTAGCTCGACCGGCCAATGGCAGCTGTGGAACGCGTTCGCTTGCTTGCTCTCACAGTCTGCTGCGTATACCTAGCTCGCTCTCGCTCTCGCTCCCTCCGCTCGCGCTCGTGCGATTGCTTCTGCTTGTGTGTGTGTGTGTGTGTGTGTGTGTGTGTGTACAGATTTTTACCATTCATTGCTAATTGCTGCTGACATGACACGAACACGCCGGTTAACGACAATGACGACGACCACGACAACGACGACTGCGAACGACGCCTTGTTGTTGCGTTTAGCGTTTAGGCTGCCTGGGTGGTGGGAGGGGAGCAGTGCGCACATGCACACAATCACTATGGAACCGTTGTGGGTTGCGTTTTGATACGCCAGTTTTGGTTCGTTTATTCGTTGCTGTTGTTGTTGTTGCTCTTTTGCGAGCAGCTGCTCTTGCCTTTGTTGCTCTAGCTGCAGCAAAGGTCTCAGTTAATGTATTTCGCTTATTTACTCGCACACACAAACACACTTATAGTTGCCCTCACTAATTGTGTAGTTGCTCTCGATTTGCTTGTGTTTGGCATATTTATTGAGTTGGTGCAACTTTTTATAATTGAAATAATCACATGGCATTTCGGTTGGTAATGTGTTCAACACACGGCCTTTTTAAAAATTAAATCGAAATCAAGGAATAAATCACAAAATCAATTTTAAATGTGTAGAAGTTGCGTTTTAAATATTAAAGCAATTTTTATACTGTGTATGACGAAATAGAAAAATTAATTAGAATAAGCGGGGAATTAAATGCACCAAGTATTTTAGATTACGGACATTATAAACTTAAAGTTTCCGCATCAGATATTCAATTTAAATACAAACATTATACCATATAATCAAATGAAGACACCATTTCTGGGGTCTAACGACTATTAAACGTCATTTGCCAGAGTTAATTTTGTTCTTGGAACACCAGGGAAGGCAACAGCTGCAGCGATTCTCAAGACATCGACCACATTTCATTTCGAAATTATTGTGTAATCATAATAATTGTTTTCGCTTATTGGGGGCGTGTACTCGGACTACCACACACTCATCTGCACGAATACGTGTTGGCGTGTGTGAGTGTGTGTGTGAGTGCAGCGGAGAACGCGCTCTGATTGGAGCCAAGGAACAGTTCGTTGCAAAAGGTGAAACGTGTTTTACCTGTGCAAAAGCAGCAAAAAAAAAACGAAGGAAAAAACTAAAATAAAAATGCAGCGCCAGCGAAAAAAGAAAAGGAGAAAAAGCAACAACTAAATAAATGCCGGACGCCATGTTTGCTGTAGTTGTTGCTGTTCGCTTTCGTATGGTGTGTGCAAACAGCGCAACAATAACAATAACAACAGCCGCAGCAACTGTAATATTCACATTGTTGTTGTTTTTTTTGCTGATGCGCATACAACAATGGAATGCGGTCGCTTCGTATGCCGAACGAGCGTAACTGTTCGTGTGCCTGTGTGTGTGTGTGTGTGAGTGTTGTGTGTTGTTATTGGATGTGCGCTTTGCGTGGAGAGTGGAGACATGCGCGTCGAAGCCTCGAGCCACACACACACGCACACACGCAAGCTCCACACTCTACCCATGCTCGGCAAGCTCGCTCACTCTCCACCTCTCTTTTTATCCCACCCCACACCCCTCTCTCTCTCTCTCTCTCTCTTTCTCTAAGCAGCCGCTCAAGGGGGCTTCAGGTCAAAACAAAATGGCGCAAGTAACGGCAGTCTCCTCATTTCAATTATTGCCATTGTTTTGCAATTGCTCTCGTTATTTGCATACAAATTGAACGAGTTTCGTTGGACACCACTAAAAAATGGCTCAATACAAAAAGGTATAATAAAACACTTTTTGCAACAAAGTCAAATGTTAATACAATTCATGAACTATATGATATTGGAACTGTTACATTAAATACCAAGAAATTGTAGCAAATTACTTTGCCCAAATGTAATCTTTAAAAAATGGGAGAATTGCCAATTTTTAGTTACATTTTTTATACTTCCCCTTTCGTCAGCATCCACAATATCCACCGAGATTCACTTTTTTATCATACAGTTCTTTTACCATAAATAGCAAGATGGAAATGAGAAAATTGCAAATTTTTAGATTAATTTTTTATACTTCCCCTTTCTTCAATATCCACAAAGATTCACATTGTTATCATACAGTTCTTTAACCATAAATAGCAAGTGGGAAGCCAGCGGAAGTGGTGTTCATTGATAAAAAGGCCAAACGACAAACAAATGTCGCGGCCTGGCTCAAAGAACAGCAACGGAAATTTCGCCAGGACTTAAGGCAAGAGATAGGAATAGAGCGGGTGACGAACAGGAGTCGGGGTGAGTCCAGAATTTTATGGCCTTGCGAGGGCGAGCATATTTGACTAATCAGCCAGATTTATAGCTGGCATTTAGTTTTGTTAGTTTTGTGGCATGCACTTTTGATACAGCCGTAAGGGACAAACAAATCCGTGACCGGACTGCAGCGAAATAAAACCGAACCGACCCGGCCCGGCCCGGCGCGGCCCGTGTGTGTGTGTCGAGCATCTTAACCCTTTACGCTTGACCTGTGATCCGGGCTCAACCCGTTCGACAAAGTTGCAACGCCCCTGGCTTCTGATCGCCGTCGTGAACATTCTTCTGGGTAGCAACGTCGGATGCGCGTCCAGCAGCCGCCGTTTATTTTGATAGACTCAATGGCAGTTTAACCGCAGGATTAGCTTGTTTGTCCAACGGATCAGCGCGGTGCAGTGCAAACAGACGGGCCGGCAAGCGAGCTACCTAAGCGTAAGACGGGTGGGTGTATTGGCTACCTACGCTCAACCGTTCGCCGAGATCGGCATCGAGATAGGGATTGAAATCGGCAACTGCGAACTGGGAACTGAGAACGGGTTAAGGCATTGTGCTTCCGTTGTTTACATTGTCTGTTTACATGCGGACGGACGCGACACAGTAGCCAAAATTGCTTGCAAATTGGTCCTACCTACGCCCGCACACTCGCCTCTCTTCGCTTGCCGGCGACCTGCCGAAAGAGTTAAGCAAGGATTAGAGCCGTCTGCGTGTCCGTCTGTCTGTCGGGGATTTAGCGGACATAGCTTAGCGCGCATTAATCTTGTTTCGCGGACTTCAGTGGAGTATTTTTCGCCTTAATCGCCGTCGCTTAGCCACGCAAATATTTTCCAACTTCAGCAGCAGCCACGCGGATTTGTCAGGCCACGGCGCGAAAGGGTTAAGTGTCGGGCGTCGGGTGTCGAGGGTTAAGGTTAAGCCCTCTCCTACAACGACATCTGATTTTATTTAAGGCGCAGCGAAAACCGCGCTCGAGTCGCTCGCAACTGCTACAGTTGCAGCAACAGCTACAGCTACAGTTCGAGTTACAGTTGCAGCTACAGTCTCGAGTCTCGTCCTGCTGCCTGCTGCCTGCTGCGGGGCAGTGGGCGGAGGAGGGCAGAGCAGGCGTTGCGGGCTATGTGCCCCGACCATCGACAACACAAATTGGCCAAATTTTGCGGAAATCACGCTCGACAGCTTTTCCGGTCCATGGGGTCCATTTGGACGCAACGGACGGAGGACACAGGACACCGGACGCAGAGGACAAAAGGACACGGCCTGGACATTGGCATCAAGTTGTTATTGTTGTTATTATCGTGTGTTTCGTTTTGCAAATAAACAGCCAGACGAGTGTGCTACAAGTGCGGCAAGTATGTGCGGCACGGGGGAGGACGGATGTTGCAAAAGCGTATGGTTAACACCGGGGCGCTGCAACAGAGCAGTCCAGCTGGAGTCTGAGCGGCAGATCAAGCCAAGCACACTCTTGAATACTCTATCTAGTAAACAACCAGTCTACTCGACACGAACTTTAACTGCTCTTCCCTTGAACAAACTGAATAAAACTTCCCCTTTTGATGATCAACCTCACTATCAATTTTACCCATCCTAATGATCAATGTTTTGGGTTTCAACATCATTCTTTTGAAATTTCGCACTTATAACTAACAACAACAGTAGCGAATTCAATTGACGACTGCCTGCTTTTTATATTCGTTTGATATTCTAATTTAATTTGCGATTTTGAACTGCAAAAGTATTTGTACAACAGTTGCGTTGCTTCTCCCATTGCACATCAGTAAAATTGCAGGCAACGTGGCTGCAACATAGCCGAGAAATTGCAAGTTTTCGCAATCGTCGCATTAATTAATTAAGGTTTCGAATAAAAGCAAACAAATTGAGCAAATCGCAGTGGGCAGCTTAAGCTAGCTACCCTGGAATACACTTGGATTCGCTTTTTATCTCGCACACACAGTTTTTTCGCCCTCATCGTCTAAGCCAGCAGGGTTAAAGCACCCCTTTTCGATAATTGTTGACAATGTGTTATAAACTGATTTACACGCATTTAACGAAAAGAAACACTGCCAAAACTCACGCAGCGCCAACACCAACAAAGTGGCGTCGTTAGCAGCGTCATCGTCGCCGGCAAGCGTTTAGATGTCATCGTTAGCTGCCGCGCCGGGAACGGGAAGAGGGAGGGGGAGGTGGAGGTGGAGGCGGCGCAATGGGAAGTGGTCGCGTGTGCCACGCGAGGGTGGCAACATAAAGGGGCACATGCTGCACGAGTTCGTGGTGTCGTTGTGGTCTTGTGTTGTTCTGTCTGTTAATGAACTGCGTAACAATTAACGGCAACAGCAACAACAACGGGGAGCTGGGATCTCAAAGTCACTGGCCAAGCTTAGCCAGCGTCCAGCGAGCGGCGTGCAGCGTGCAGCAGACTGCGGGTTCATTTGCGGATTTATTGCTACGCCATCGGACAGAAGGAAGAGTGCGAGTTGGAGTTCGAGTCGGAGTCAATGGATTATGCTGGTGCCTGGTCAACTGTTCAACTGCTCAACTGCCTAACTGCTCAACAGTTCCACTTGGCACTGATCCAAATCAATTTAATTGAGGTCCAGCCGCAGTGCCAGCGCTGCCCTCTTTGGCCCGGCTTAATTTGTCGTTTGTGGCGAGTGCGACAGAGCGACGCTGGGAGACCGACCCAGGGCGAAGCATTATATCAGTGTGAAATCTGTCCCAAGACATGAACACTATCTTGCCAGATCTGCCGCAAAGGAAGTGGGGTTAGCGAGAGCAATTGAAAGGATGTGGTGTCAAGTGAGTGGAGCAACTGCAACTGCTTGATCTAATAGACTAGCGTCAGAAACTGTGAGATTAATATTTATGTTTATGCGCACAACGAAATTGAAGGATTAGAATTGATAGCTAGAATCCAGACTAATCAAAAGAAAACTACAAGCATCACTTAAGAGTTAAACTTCTTCAGATGTGCAACTCGAATGAAGTATTTAGTTAAGATTCTTAATTGAATTGATATGAACTTCAAATCGAATACATTCTAAGTTTAGCAACTGCAATTTCGCTGCGTGAATGCATCGAGAGTTGCAAAAGTTGAGCCATTTAAGCAAGTTCTCGTCTCATGAAAGTTCGTGCGAGAACTTGTAGTAGCTGAGGACTGGACTGCTGTCAACCCGGTTGAACTCACTTCCGTTCCACGACTTCCCAGTTCCCCAATCAACTCTGACGAGCAGTACTTCAGCATCTTTCGTTTAATTGTTGCCTTCTTAGAGAGCCGGGCACTACGCTGACAATTGACCAGCAGCAGAGCAGCGATTACGCGAGTACTATTCATTCATTTATGCATTCATTCATCCATTCAGATACAATATGTATTCTCGTTTATTGCTCCACAGAGGTCCAGAGGTTCTGCCACTGGTCACAGTCAAAGTCCGAGTCCGAGTCGAGTTCGAGTGCCCCGAAGCTGCCCTCGATGTGTGGCGCGTAAATTAACTTAATTGAAATTCGGGTCAACAGAGAGGCCAAGTTAATGAAAGAAACTAATTAAAGAGCAGCGCTGCTCTCTCTCTCGCTCTCCAGCTCCAGCATGTGGGTTGCCGTATTTATGAATGTTTTTCAAATATTTTCACTGTTGTTCGCCAGCAATTTGATGATTGATATTGTTGTTGTCATTTGATTATTTGTGCGCCCCGGGTTAACAATTATTTTATTAGTAATCACACACACACACAAACAGTATTTGAATGTGCTTAGAGTCGGCGTGTTGCCCTCATCTGAACCACTGCATTTAGCTATGACCACACATCACTTTCAATTAAAAACACATTCCGTGGTCAGCACACAGCCAGGGGGAAGGAGGAAGGCTGCGGAACATAACTGACACGCCCGACTCGCACGACTTGCAAGGCTTCCCTCCCCCTTCACCTCCCTTCCCGGCCGCGACTGCTGCGATCGATAGTCTCAATTTAAATACTACGCGTAACTCAACTACTTAGTGTCAGTTTGTAGGTCGTGTACTCGTATAACAATTGAAAACCCACTCGTAAATCAAATGATTAAAACTTGTCGCGCCACACGGCGGCGGCAACGTTGCCACAGCCTTGTGGCACCCTGCAACCTGACTAAGTTCTAATTCGATTTGTCCACCGATTGTTTATGGGATTAGCTACAAATATGGATCACTCGATACAGAGGCTTGGCTTCATTAAATCATTGTCTATTTTCAAACTTACAATTATTAGTCTTATATGTTTGCAGCAGAATAGCAAAGCGAGAGAATTATAAGCAACATGGAACTGATTGCGAATTAATTGCAGAAAGATCTACAAATTACAAACTAATGCCAGTAGTAACATACATTTGCAACAGATTGCCTATGAGATCGTGTTTAATCATCTACTATGTATATTGATTTGAAATAGTTTATTACAATGCAAACCCTGTTGAATGTAGTTCATAGCTTACACTTGTGTCCAACACATCCACAGCGACTCAGAGACAACAAAGTTGTTGTGTTGCAGTAGCTAAAAACTAAACCCAAGACCTGAACTAAAGCGATCTGCAGGCTGCGACAAAGCGGCCAAAATAGGCGATCTATAAACAATATGTATAGCAATATTTGTGCAGTAAAAGAGTGAGCCACAGACATAGACAGCAGCGGGTATTTAGAGGGAGAGAGCAGGAGCTCAGCGCGCAGGCGAGATGGGCTTGAACCATTAATGAAACTGGGCTTAGATTATGTGGACGAAGCAGCAGAAGGGATAAGCAGAAGGATGGGCGATGAAGCTACAAAAAGTGTAACAAACGGCACACGCAGGACTCTGCATGCTGAGCAGGAAGCAAAAGGAAGTAAAAGGAGAAGCAAGGAGTCGACTGCGTGAGAGAAGCTAATCAGCTTGGGCATCTGCACTAGTTGCAGGCTATTGTTACCACAACTACTGCTGGCACTCCTGCCCGCTTCTGCTGCTGCCGCTGCTGCTGCTCTTTCGACATCGTAATCCCTGCACTTAACCCGGGTAATAAGATAAGTAAGGCAGATCCTCACTCGCTGCTGCTGCTGCTGCTGCTTGTTATCTTTGTAAATTGCACGTCGAGCACTTAAGCCAATTCAGGGCGAAAAGCAGAAACTGGTTAAGAACATTGCTGCGCGTGCTGCCACACTCGAGAGTCGAGACTCAAGACTCAAGACTCAAGGCACGACGCGCAAACCGATCCCAAGCTCAGCATTCTGATACAGTTAAATAAATCCCGCAGCATCCTGAACCAATAATAATGCCACAATGCCCTCAGCACACAGACAATCAACCCGCAACCTTGCTTAGTCCTGGCGAACTGCAAACAGCAAACAGCAAACTGCAAACTGCTTTAGCGACTTAGACGTCTCGAACTCAATCCCGGCTTAGGTAAGTGGATTCAATGCGAATCCAATTCAGCGTCGAGCATAATTGAAGAAATGTGTTAAGAGTATAATGCGCTCATCCCAACTACAATATTTCAATAACAAGCAACTACTTAAGCTGGGCAACTCAGCCAACAAGCAAATATCCAAAATTCGCAATCAAACAATGACCTGATTTCGTTAGCTGCATTTTCTTTGCACATCGCAAACCATGTAGGCCACATTGAGTTCACGTCTTGGTCCCGTTCGACCCTTTGCTTAATCGTACACAAAGTTTCGCATCTTAAGTCGCTGGTTAAGCGGGGCTTCTACGAGTATATGCAAAATATTGGCTGGGTTTAGTGTGGGCCCGGAAGCCGATTTAACTCTTGCTCTCGCCTTAAGCTGAATCTAAGCCCCAAAATAGCCACACATGTAATTTATCACAACTGGCCAGGATCAAAGTGAATGCACGTAGAGTGAGCAATTGAAGGTCGAAGGATTATAATCACAACAAAATACAAATAGATATAGCTGTGGCAAGTAAACAAAAATTCTACTCACTTTAATCCAATATCCACGCAGAAGAGAGTGCAATATATCCTGGAATTAGATAAGATCAAGTTTAAATTATTGCAAAACAAAATATTTAAATTAGAGTTCTTTAAGTTCAGAATACGAGCAGCAATTTAAGCTAGTCTTCATTCACACTTCTTTAAGGCCCGACTACAAGAAAACCCTGTTAAATGATCTCATTACTCCAAATGCCAAGTCAAGTTGAGTTTCCCAATGTTAAACGATCTCCACGCATCGCCGCGTTTTCCTCAGCGATAACCAGTCGGTGGTGCAATGCTTGGCACCCTATAAAAGTGGCGGCTAATCGTTTCAATAGCATGATTTACCAACACCAAAACACAACAAACACACGGCCAGTGGGGCAATAATTTACAATTATTGAAAATGGATGGGACAACAAGAACACAACAAAAAAAGAAGAAAAAAAAGGAACGAGCTGAAGAAAAGCGAGAGAGAAAATACGAGTATGATAATTGCTACCGATCCCAAAGGCTTACACAC
Organism: Drosophila rubida; assembly: GCA_035046165.1. Taxonomy (NCBI): domain Eukaryota; kingdom Metazoa; phylum Arthropoda; class Insecta; order Diptera; family Drosophilidae; genus Drosophila; species Drosophila rubida. The sequence goes on along the minus strand of JAWNOF010000014.1, from coordinate 11,863,735 downwards.
GGCTTACTAACGATCATATTAATTATCATTTTCATTTACAAATCGCTCCGATAGAGAGACAGCGAGAGACCAAGAGAGTGAGAGAGTTGGAGTAAATCAGTATTTATGACTTCTCCAAGCCTTGTTACGGCAAAGCAATGTTTGGAGCCAAGAACTGCAGACAATGATGATGAGGATGAGGATGAGGATGATGATGACGATGTCGCTGTTGATGCTCTGTTTTTCTCACATGTTTCACTCAAATGCGCACTTAAGCCGCCACATTTACACACACACACAAACACTCGCACACAGACGTGCGGAGCGATCAAAGACGATGCCGCTGCTTGCCTCGGATTCTAGCCGAAATTTTGGAAATTCGAAAATGAAGCCATCAACAACAACAATTTGAGAAATTGTGAAGAACGCCCTCACTTTAGTCCCCGACTTCGTCTTCGTCTTCGCTTCGCCTCGTCTTCGTCTTCGTCGTCGTCGTCTGCGCCTTCGTCTTTTGCCTGCTGGAAAAGTGGCCCCTGAGTTGTATCTTTGGCTTGGCGGTGCCCCTTTCTAGGGTTCTCATCTTTCACTTTTACCCATCGCATATTAGTCGAGAAATTGTATAACACAAGCAAGCCCAGGGAAAACTACGAGTGCAGTTTAAGCAAATAGAAGTGTGCTGCTGCTGCTGCTGCTGGCTGGCTGCCCTAGACAAAGGCCCGGCTGGAACTGGACCCCGGCAAGGAGTCTGCGTCCCAGGCGGAGCGACGGGATCGCTGCCAGGTTACCTGCGGCGCTGGGCACAGCTGGAGTTGTCACTGGCACTGGGCATGTAAAGAGCCAAGAAATTGAGACAACAACACAAAGGCGAACGCTCTTTTTTCCCTCTCTCGTCTCATTCTGTTCTTGTTGCTGCGTGTTTTGCTGTGAGCTTCAAACAGAACGGCCTGTTTGCCGCCAGCTAATTAAGTCATCAGCCAGCTAAAAGCAGCTAAAAAGGCAGCTAAGCAGTTGCCCATCTACGGCCAAAGTAGCTGTAGAAAAAGCTGAAAATCGAAAAGCGTTTGAAAATTTAAAATATTCTGTTGTTTTTTTCATTTGAAATGCATTTTTATTTCTATTCAATTTGCTACTAATTAATGCTAGAGTTGCCGCCAGTCTGTGGGCGTGTGCGGCGTAACTGCAGCGGGGGGCGGGGGGACGCGCTGCTCCTCCACAGGAATTGCCGGCTGTCCAGGCCGGCAGCGGTCGCGATTGCATCAAAGACTGCGCGACTGGCTCACTGGCTGGCTGACTGGCTGACGGCCTGATTGACAGCCCGACCGACTGACTGACTGACTGACCGACGACGCCGACGACGGTTTGTCCCATTTAACCAAAACGCTGGGCGCTGTGCGAGGCGCGAGCTCGCTTAGCTGGCCGGGAACTTGCCGAAGAATTGCATGCGCTGGAACAGCTCCGCATTCATGTGCGCCGCCCCCGGATAACCCTGCAGCTGGGGATGCGCGGCTGGCGGTGGAGGCGGGGGCGCACTAGTCGTCGCCTGATACTGCAGCTGAGGCTGTGCGTAGCCAGCCGCAGCCGCTGCCGCGGCGGCAGCAGCCGCAGCCTGGTAGGCGGCGGGATTCATGCGCTGGTACAGCGCAGCAGCGGCGGCGGCGGCAGCGGCACCGGCGAACGGCATGCCCGGGTAGCCGTAGCCGGCAGCAGCGGCAGGGGCGCCGTAGCCGCCGGCTAGCATGGGCGAGAAGATGGCCTGGCGGTAGGCGGCGAGGCGGGTGCGACTGGCGCCGGGGTTCTTGCGGCGCAGCTTGCCGGTGGTCTCGCCGATGAAGACTTCTTCGGCGGAGGGGTCCAGGATCCAGTAGTTGCCCTTGCCGGGGTCGTCGTAGCTGCGCGGGATCTTGGTGAAGCACTTGTTGAGGCTGAGGTTGTGGCGTATGGAGTTCTGCCAGCCGCGCTTGTTCGCCTTGAAGTAGGGGAAGCGGTTGATCAGGTACTGGTAGATGCCGTTGAGGGTCAGACGCTGCTCGGGGCTGTCCTGGATGGCCATCATGATGAGGGCGTTGTAGCTGTACGGCGGCTTCTTGTTGTCGCTGCTGCTGGCGCTGATCTTCTGCTTCTTGCTGGGGTTGCCGTTGGCGTGCTCGCTGCCGTCGCTGTCGTCGGCCTCGCCGTCCTCCAGCTCGATGTCGCCGCCGTCATCGTCGTCGAACTCCTCCACGTCGAGCTTGCCGTTGTGCTGCGAGGACAGCGACTCGGCAGCGCTGCTCATCGGAGTGCTGGTGCGGGAGGGGCTGTCGAAGTCCTCGGAGGCGGAGAGTTCGCCATCGGAGTTGGCGTATGGCATGGCATGGTGATAGGATGGCATTGCCATTGCGGCTGGTTCGTGCTTGATCACGACGGTCGAGACCGTGCTTGTGGGTTTCATTGCCAAGATGGCATCGATGGAGAAATTGCTTTTGAATTCCATTTCGCAGACACTTTTCACCATTGTTAATGTTCTTTATACGTTGCTTAACGTACGTTGTTTCAAATTCTTATGCTGGACACACACACGAGAGTAACTGTTGCTCTTGCTGTTGATTTTTCTGTTGCTGTTGATGTTGCGGATTGCTCTTGCTGATGTGCACGATGCGCTGCGTAACTCAATACTGACTCTCTTCGGCTGCTGACCGCGCTATTTATACGCCTCGGCTCAGTGAGCGCGCCATGCGCATGCTCTCACACACACACATGCATAGGCGCGCGCACCCACCCCAGACAGAGAGAGAGAGAGAGAGAGAGAGCGCATGGTAGGTAGGTAGACAGCGCAAGCAGGCAGGCTCCGCCTCTTGCGCTCTTCACGCTAAAACCGGTTGGACAGACCATTTTGTTCCACTTGCCATCCACATACACACGCAGCCCAGCCAGCTGAAGTATTTATTTGTTGCTGTTTGCCGTTTGTTTTGGAACTTGTGGATGTTTATTTGCAGCCCTTTGCATGCTTCGGCGTCAAAATATCCATTACATCCAATCCAAACAGGGGATGCTCGGCCCCGTCTCCTTTTAGGCGTGTAGCAGTTCAATACTACAGCTATACATTGCTCGCCACTCTCTCTCTGTCTCTTTCGCGCTCGCTCACTGCCCCATATTGTTGCTTGTTGTGATGTCAGCATATTGCACAGTTAATTGATACAACAATAATAAATAAATAAAGCACATCGACATCGACAACGACAACGCGCAGAAATGTACATACATATTTGCGTTTATCAAAAATGCGATTTCTTGGAAATCCACTTCTTCGCTAATCCACTTCATAAATTAGTCCAGTTCTCAGTTTCCCAGTTTTACCGCCTTAAGGATTTGCGCGCGACTGGGATTACTCGAAATCCACCGTGGATTAACATTCTGCGCTGATTCTCGCTGATTTTCAACAGCTCAATGGAGCTTAAGAGCAGGTAATCCGTTTGACCTGGCCAGCAAAAGGGTTAATCATGCCCGAGCTGTCGGCGGGATTTGTTCTAGTTTCGCGACAGATTAATTAAATCGCTTTTCTTGAGAAAAACATGCCACATGGATCCTGGTGAACATGTGCTCAATCAGTCAGTTTCAGGTCGCGACTTTTGCGAGACTTCAGGTGGGTTTGAGAGCGAAAACCTTCCACGTCAACTGGATAGATAAATGCTAACATATGGATTTGCCCAGCAATATTTAGGTAACACAATTAAGCGCAATTACAAACCGAAGGAAATCGTAATATCGAAGAGTTAAAATGTAGTACATAATAATTCGTACAATAGCTTAATACTCAAGTTGTTTACTTAAAAAAATGCAAACAAATTGTAAGCGAAGAACTGTTTAAAACTTGTAGGCTATAAGCAAAATTCTTAGTGAAGCAATGATGAAATCGTACTTACGAAGAGTTAAAAAGTAGTACATAATAATTCGTACAATAGCTTAATACTCTAGTTGTTTTCTTGAAATATGCAAACAGACTCTAAGCGAAGACGTGTTTGAAACTTGTTTATAAGCAAAATTCTTAGTGAAGCAATGCTGAGTTGCGACACCATTCAATCATAAATATGCAGCTCTATGAATATATTATTATTAAGGTGACAAAACAGACATTAAATAATGCCAAGCCTTTGAAGCCGCAAAAAATATTGCAGGAAATACAAAATAAAATAATTTATGACTAATAATAAACATTTTAGGCGTTTGTCGACTTAACAATAATAAATTCAACCAAAGTTGAGAAGAGAGTGTGAGCAACAATTTGCAAATTGAAGGAGTACCTGCACTATAGAGTCGGGCCCTAAAGCCAGCAATAAAAGAGCAGAAGGCTGCACTACCTAGGAGTTAACACCCCGGATCATTCATTCAAATCCGCGGATTAAACCGCGATTTATCAATTGGGGTGCAGATTAGCGACAACAGTTGACTGGACCTCGGATTAAGATGGAAATAAGGGTCCTTGCATGCGAAATGCAGGCAAATGGCGACACAACTGGCGATCGATCATGTGCATTGTGTGCCCATGAAATCGGCAAGGATGTCTCGAGGTATCCTCGCTGAGTGCGAAGAGTGTGTGGGCCGAGCGATCGCACAGCGAGCGTCTGTCGAGCGCGACCAATGCAAGGAAGAATGTCCTTTTATCGCACGCACTCACACACAGAGACACATAGTGAATGTCCTGCTGTTGACAGCACTGCGACTGTCTGTTGACAGGCTCTGTAGCGTATATCGCACATTACGATCAATTATGAGACTCAATGGAACTCCAGCGGCGTAACGAAATGCCCATGAAACTTTCCCCCGTCCACGTCCCCGTCTCCGTCTACGTCCTAGCAGAAATGTTGTGGCGTTAATTCAAAATTACATGGACATAGTGCCGTGGCCACGGAGTCTACTCGGAATTTCGCCTAGTCAATGCTTTTTTACAGCGTGACAAGGCGCAGATCAGCACCAGGACATCTTCGGCCAGGACGAAGCGTGAAGCTCTCGCCTAAGTGTGGTCTGGCAATGAAACCATAATGTCAGCCAACAGGCGGTCTGATCACGGCCTGACACCACGGAGCTGGCACTGATCATCGATCAGTGGCTCTAATGCATCGGTCACTCTTCACCTCTCTCGCTCTCTTGCACTTTTTTGGTCGCCTCTCTCTTTCCATGCACTCGAAAGTCACGGCTAAATATGCGTGCATAACTCGCAACATTCTTCCAGAGAATCGCACTGAGCACTGCACATTATTGATACTTATTAGGTTTAACACGTTTCTATTGTCCCGAAATATATACTAAGCCTTCTCTATATACGTACATTTATAGGTTGTTGGAGAGAAATAGAGAGTGCGAATGTTTTGCAATTTGGCAAACTTTGGTTTTAAAAAACGATGTTCTGCTAAACAACTGAATAGTCCCATCATTTTGAAAAAATCTGCATCTTGATCTGCACTTAAATATATCTAGTAAAACAGAACAGATACATCCTATAGCAGTTATCAATAACTGTACACTTAAAAACAATCAAGATTCGTATTTACTGACTACAAAATTGTCGATTTGTTCGATTTGTTTTTTTTTTCGGTTTTCGCACTTGCTGCCAGCTGTGCGCATGTGTGGGCGAGCATTTTGAGGATCTGTCGACTTTGCGCCGTTTTGAAATCAATTAGTTTTGTCGCGGCTGTCAAAATGCGCCAGGATCACAGAGGATCACTCACCGAAGTAGCCGCGTCCAGCTACGACGACTAGGTAAAAGTCGAAAAGTCATGCAGCAGCGACAGCGGCGGCGGCAGCAGTCCTTTGAAGCAGGTCCCACTCCCTGCACTGGTCATGGTCGTGGCATTTGCAAAAAACCATATTTCCAACTCAATTAGTTGAACGCTGCCCACGCCGGGCATTAAAAAAGGGAAGAAAAGCAACAGAACAGAGAAAGAATTGTAAAGGCAAGAAAAGAGAAGCCGCTTAGCCACAAAAGAGAAATGAAAATTCGAGGCGTTCAAATCTACATTTATCCCTCAGTCTCGGTCTCGGTCTCCGGTCCGGCCGCCTACTTCGGCTGGGATTGAGACGGAGACGGAGACGAAGACGAAGACGAAGACGGGGTCTATTGGTCGCTTTCAACTTTGCCGCCTGAGTGCATCATTATCATCGGCAATTGGACTACTGCGTCAAAGTGCGCTGCCTACTTTTTCATCTCTTTATTTTTTTACTCGCCGATCTATTGTTGTTGCACACGTACAAAATATTTGGGCAAAAAATGTGCTCGCACAGCAGCATGTAGAAGAACATGAGCAACTTGAATAACAGTAGTAAACTATGGCGCAAATTAATAGACAGTCATTTCAACGAACGAACATCCACATGTTGTTGCAGTGGTTGTTGTCAATTGTTGGTTGCTTGTTTTGCTGCTCGGCCGCTGCTCGCTGCTTGCCGGTTGCTGCTTGTTGTCTATACGTGCTGGCGTTGCTTTGATTGTTTTGTCAAGTTGTCTAAGATATCAAAGTGCCTCGCCGCCGCTGCTTTGCCAAATGAAGACTTCGTCTTCTAATAACCCACAGCGCTGACGTCTTCATTGTCTCTACTTGACTTTCGGTCGATTTATTTTCTCAATTGTTCCAACAAAAACAGAGCATACATTCCAAGCATATATGTTATGTACCCAGTACCCCATAACATATACATATATGTATGTAGTCTACTCAAATTTGATTTGTCGAGCAAGTGTTCAAAACAAAGGCCACTTGTCCAAGTATTGCCTTCTGTTATTGTTGTTTTTCTTTCGATCTCTCTTGTTTTTGCTAGTTGCGCTGGCTTCGTTTGATCTCCCGGCCTTTTTCCACATGAGCTGCATGTGTTCGACAGTTCCACATTTCTCGGACACTACTTCGACTATATCATGCAATCCGACAACCCAAATGATAACGTCCAGCAAACTAGCCTTCATTTCCACAAGCTAAAGCAAGGAACTAATATTATTTCAGATTTAATGTTATTTAATTCAACAATTTTGATTTAGTTTATTCATTTATGTTCTCAGATTTCCATGCTGTAATATTTCCAATCCATCTTTTTATCGATTTGCCGTCGTATCGAGCCCATTCCACATTGGCATCCACTTGCAATCCACACTCGCCAACGCTCTCCAAAAGACCTCCTCTAAATGAACTGGCCAGCTCAGTCAAGCTGGGAATTCATTAGCTATCTATCGGCCATACAATTCTCAGCTCCAATTCGCAACACGAAGCGAGAAAATCTCAATTTTCAGATCAGCTCTTCGGACAGCGATATCTTACTCCACAGGGGCAGCTCTCGCAATGGAAATGTTTGCTACTAACGAGCAATTATCGCCGGCTCCCAGGCGTTGTTCCACACACACACAAACAACACAGACAGACACACACCCTGCCTCTCTGTCACGCATATGCAGAGCCTGACTGTCAGCGTGTGGGATAAGGAGGCATCCTGTAGTCGGACTCGTCCTCGTCTGCTCATCAAAAGGGAATTCGCCACGCTTTGGGGGGGAGTCGGAATACGAATCGAGGCGAACGCTGGCAGCGTTTGTGCGTCGTTGTTGTTGCTGTATTGTTAGGACACAATGGATGAAAATATTTTCGTCCTGTTGTCAAATGATTGCATTTAATGTATCCAAATCTGTGTGACGAATCAATTTAACGTTCGTTCTTTTTGTGAAACTGCAACCAGTTGCCTTTATAATTCGATCAACTCTCGCTATCTCGCCATGGCCATGTATCCTGTCTGGCATATGTTCCCATTCCCATTCCCATTCCCACTCCCCTTGCTCTTCAAGTCCTGCCATTGGATTGTGGTCCTGTCCAACCGCACCGACAACTTAATCAATAAGTTTCAGTTGTCCTTCTCTTCTCGTTTTCTTTTTTTTTCGTTCTTTTTTTTTTTTGTGTGGAACAGATCAGTTCCAGTGGGTGTTGTCAGTTTTACGACAGCGACGCTTGCGATCTGAATTGTCCGTCGGGTACTTTACGAGCCACCCTAATGTGGTTGTTAGGGCGCATTGTTCAAGCAGCCATAAAGTGTTTAGTGAGCGATTTATAGGCTCACCGTATAGAGTAGTTAGACCTGGTTAGATATGGTAAGCAGCTGGCCTTAAGTTGCGCACGCTGCTAACACACTAATATGCTCACGATTGCTCTACAGCTGACTCACAGACTGCATAACTTTTATTTACTTCTTAAGTAAGTTGTGGTGCGCTTAATGTCGCGAATGAATTCGACACGCTTTCGGTTTGATATAAAAATTATCAAGTACTACATTCTGCTTGCGACTGAGTTGAAATGATACAAGAGATATAAATGGGAAACAAAATGGGATCAAATGATTGTATGGCTCAGCAAAAGTATAGCAAATATACACCATTGAAATATCAATAGATTAGTGACTAAAAGTCTTCAAATGTTCGTGGGAAATCTTGCACTCTGACAACTTAAGCTGTGCTAAGCGAACTCGATTACTTCAAAGAGAGTTTGGGGTTTCAGGTCGCGTGATTTTGGGCTAATCTTGTGATTTGAGCTACGAGTTGACAACATTATCAAGCATTAGCAGGCGGCAAAGATGACAACAGCCGCACAGTGGGACAAGGACACCAAGGGGCGAGGGGAGCAAATGAGCTGCATTGTTGCCAACGTGCCGAAAGGTGACGAGACAAAGCTGTTAACGCAATAAAAGCAAAAATGTCACCTGACACAAAAAATGCAGCCGTTCGCTCGCAACAAAGACGAAGAATAAAATCGAAATGAAAAAAAGAGCAAGAGCGAGAGCGCAAACAATAGAGCCAAAAGGACATGCCGAAGGAAGCCACATGGCTAGATCGGTTGACTTTGATGGCATTGTTTTAGAAACACGTTATCACATTGTCGGTGGCAACAACGGCAAGAAAGCAGCCGCCAAAGATCTGAGACAGAGGCCGAGGCCGAGGCAAGCCGCAAGCGAGATGTCTCAATTATGTGCAGGATCAACCAGCAACCAGCAACCAGTAACCAGCAACCGGTAACTGAGTCAACGCCTTGCAGTCGCTCGGGCATTCTTGATGTCTTCTTTCTATTCTCCAACCTCAGCAATGACGCGAGGAATCTGAAGATGACTAAACCAAATGAATGCCGAATTGTGCACGTTGCGCCGCAGCGGGAGTCCTTGATTTATGTGACGGTGATCCTTGATCCTAGCGGGCTCAGCACACGCAATCAAAGGACCGCAAGGCGAGGGAGCGAAATCAAACACAAATCATTGCAGCGCGTGCAAAATGTTAGAGCACAGGATCAAAGGCCGCCTCTGCCTCGCAGTCCAGCTGCCCAACTGCCTGGACAATTTCAATTCCAATCTGTCGGCCACCGACTGATGCTTAAGCCAACAACAAACGAAGTCCGCCACAACAACAACGATGTCGACGTCAGCGTTGTTGTCATAAGCGGATTGTTAGCATTTTGCCTTTGGTTTTTTAATAGTCTTAAAGAATTTCAATTCGAATTTTTGGCCGCATTGAAATGAGCAGTGATCTTCGTTCTCGCCCTCGCCCTCTCCCTCAGCCGCCAGTCCGCATTGTTGGCCGCCTTTGTGTGTGGACGTGTTAACACAGCAATTAACTTTTACTGTCCAACAAAAATAGGGAAATGCTCAGTGTTTTGATTTATGCAGCGGCAGGATCGAGCTGTAGCTGCAACAGGATAACAGCTGCTAATGGGCAGGTTTTACGATGCCTCAATCAGCAGTCAATAGGTCAAGGCTGTGCTATAGATCGCATAGCAATAATCAAGATCAACGAGAAAATAGATATAGCAATTCAGATAACCTAGCCACATATGCATAATTGGAAAAGTCATTTGTAAGTAATTGCCGATTATGACATAAATAATCTCCACTTATTACTTATTTATTTATTTACATTGCTAACACTTAGTCATTCGGCTATTTGATATATTTTCTCCCATAACTGTGTCAGTTATTTGAGCTGTGTATGGCAACAATCCATTGATCATTGATTGGGGCACTGCCTGAAGAAGTCGCCATCCTTTCGGCAGAGGGGATCACACCTCGCGCACTGGCTGCCAGCCTTCCTGCCCCGCTTGCCCCGCCTGCCTTGCCACAGACGTTGACAAGTTGATAAATCTTTGGTCTTTCGCCGCGGGCTCTGACGACAGACGTCAAATCAGTGACACTTTCTCATTAACGCCTTGACTCTGTTTGGGGCGGTCAGCGGATGGGGACAGAGCAGGGCGGGGGCAGGCACAGCAGCAGCGCTCTCGGCGCCGCCTGCAGCTAATGTGGAAATGCGACACCAGAGCCACAAGCGACAGAGGCAGACACACCGACGAAGACGAAGACGTAGACGAGACACACATGCGTGAAGTGAAGTGTTTAGGCGTGGACACAGTTCTCGAATTGGGAACTGGGAACTGGAGATGTCGCTGTTCGAATGTCGGTTAATTACAAAACCCCCGAAACACTTGGGACTTGGGACTTGGGACACGGGGCGAAGTGTGATGCGGTGACTCGAGTTACAGGCGACGGCAGCAGATCAAAGGAGAACTAGAGACTTGTTGCATGCTAGCATCGCTCCACAAATTGAGCATCAAAGCAAGAGCAAAACGTGGAGATTGCAGTTGCAATCGCAGTTGTGTTTCTTGTTGCAGCCAAGACTTCAGGTGTTTGCTTCTTTTGTTGAGCAGGACAGCAGGGAGACAGGACGACAGGAGCAGCAGTGGAGTTAGTGTTAAATGCCAGCGATTTGCACCAGCAGCGCACCAGAGGAGGCAGCAACAGCAACGACAACAGCAACAGCAACAGCGAGCGACAGATCCACAGCGAGAGACAACACGCGGCAGGACGCTGATGAGTCGTGAAAGGACGTTGCACCCGCTGTGGACGCTCTGTTGATGCTGTTGACAGGCCTGATGCCTGTTGCCTCTTGCCTGATGCCTGGCTGGAAAAGTCAGCTGCCGCGTCCAGTTCGACCTTGAGTCGAGTCGCGGCCCAAGCGCAGTCTGCGATGTGGCCAACGTAAATGGCATATTTTGGCCATTTGCTGGTTAACCGTACACACTACACACGCACACCACACACACACCACACAGCGCCCAAGTTGGCATTGAGTCGTGGCCATCGTTTGACCTTGCCGATCAAATGCGAGCGATACGAGAGCGATCAAATACATTTGCAATGCTCGACAGCGATTTTGTGCTGTTGTCGTCATTTTCACGGCTCAATGGCCCTGGCAATCATTTTAATGGGCCACCACACAACAACAGCAACAGCAACAACAATAAGAACAACAAAATATGTATTTATATTGCAAATGTACCTAGGAAATGCGAACCGAGCAACCTCTTGTGTTGGTCAAATTCATTTCCAGTTGATTACACGCAAAGCGCAAATGTGTGCAGCAAATCCAAGCCAAATAAAGTGGAAATCATTTAAACGGAATTAATGCCTGAACAAAACATGTGAAAACTATCGCTATAGCAATCAGAATCGCAATCGGAATCGCAATTGCTGCCCAACATTCAGCACTCGACAACGATCCCAATCAAAGCTCGCTGGCTGGCTACAAGATTCGCCTTTCATCTCGTTTCGCTTTGGGGTGTTTTGGCTTGACGCAACGTCACACAACATTGGCAAAAAGGTAGAGCTGGCTGCGCGTGTGTGGTTTCTCCTAGCAGGCGGCCAACGGCGACCCTATAGATATGCCTACTCGTGGGGTTTAATGCTCCCAAAACAATGCCACAGCAGCCTATTGAGCTTGTGCACTTGGCATTCACAAGAATCGAGACAGTTTTTCACTGCACAATACCATATATCCCAGATATTTATTTTGCTAAAGACTATTTCATGCCGCAACTTCTAACCGGCACACAATCACTTGCAACTTAATGAGTAATGACTCTCAATTTGACTTTACAATTGTTCACATTGCAAATCGAATACTTTAATCATTATTTAATCTATTTAATCTTTTGACAGCAAACTCGTGCAGCACAACAATTGCTGCTTTGCTAATTAGAAAGAAATGATAAACAAATGCAAGTACAAATGAATGACAGTTTAGAGCAAGTTTTACTAGCACTCCAATAGATGTATTAACCTTTCACTATGCTGTGCTCTTTTTCAGCTGGATCTGATTAAAAAGGCCGTCAGCACTTTGCAGCACTTGTCTGGGCCGTGTAGCAAGTGGCACGTGGGGCAGGCATGTGGGTAAAAACTATGCGCAGAGCGCGCGTGCCTCATCGGGTGGCACATCCTTTTGGGCCAGTGAAAAACAACAACAAGAGCAACAGAAACGAGAACAAAAAATAAAGTAACAGCACACAGCACGTGACAATTGCGTCAACAGATTTTTCGCTGAGATGCGCACAAAATTATGAAAAACGTGCGCCACAAAAAGCGGCAGCAATGGCCCCCGGGCCACACCGAAGGGAAGAGGAACTTGCCACTGTCACTCACTCACTGCTGCTGCTGCTGCTGCTGTTGTTGTTGTTGACAATATTTATGCAGCAGCAGCACCAACAGCCCGTGCCACAACTCACTGCGCCTTCGCCCCCTCGTTGCGCTGTTTGTTTTTGCATTTTTGTTACATTTCATAGCTTTTGTTTTGCACAAGACTTTGGCATAAACTCTCCAGCGATCGAACAGCTCTCGAAGCGCTTCCTCCCCCGCCAGTTGCCAGTTGTTGTTGTTTTTCATGTTGCTGCCACTGCGGCTGTTTCCGCTTCCTCCTCGCGTGGGCAAGGTGGATTTTTACACTGCTCTGGCTCCCGAGTGCACCGCAGAACGTGACGAAGAACAAAAGAAGGCACTTGCCCACTTCCATACACTTGCACGCTTCCTGTCCACCCCCTCTCCCCCTCCCCACACCTCTCGCTCCGCTGCTGCGGCAGTCCGAGTCCTTGCGCCTGCCCTTCCCTGTTTCATCCGTGCTTCGCCCTGCTTTTGTTGTATCCACAAAAAAGCACGCTTATAATAATAATGTCATTATGTATTGTAAAGCAGCGATACAAAAAAAAACGCAGCCTCTTTCTTTGCGCAGTTTTTGTGTTGCACAAACTTTCTAACGAGCATGTGGCAACAGCCACCGAAATGTACAGCACACTTGCCACACATGGCTAGCTGTCAGCTTGTGAAGTTAGGTTGGCAAAGATGCCCATATTGTGCTGCAGCTATTTTCTACTAATGATTTCTAACTTTGGTCACGTTTGGACTCAAGCAAGTTGCAAATTATAAATAAATAACCCTGCTCTCTATAACTTTCGTTTGCAAGTAAATGGAATACCTAATAGGGCTTCTATGCATAGTAAATTTGAAAATGTATCATTAAATTTGTTTCAATTTGAATAAAAAAGACAGATGCCTAGCAGTTTTTTCCTTGAAGCAAAACCACAAAAGATCTTAAGCCCCATTTCTTCCTCTTCGCCATTTGAAACTTTTGCGATCAGGTTATTTATTTTTTTGGGAAATTGCCAAGTCAGCGGAGGAAGAAGCCCTTCAACAAATATTGACGTTGCATATTTGTCGAAAATATTTGTGAGCATTTTATTTATTTATACTAAATCGAATCGAGCTAAACCCAAAACAAACTCAATTGCGAACAAACACCTTTCCCGAAAAAAAATGTGGGCAGCAAGCAAAACAAAATAAACAAACTGCAGAATGGGAGAGAAAATGGAAAATAGAAAAGAGTAACAACTGCTAGCTGGTCCAGAGATCAGTTTGCGATCAGGTAGCAATGAGAATCGAGGGCGTTCACCATATTTTGCCGCCAAGGCAGTAAAATCTATTTGCATGCGGCTAATGAAAAGATAATATTTGTGCGATATACAAAAAATATTAGAAAACTATATGTGCATGGGGAGCAACAACAAACTGAGCAATAATCAATAAAAACAAATTCGAAACAGAGACAACGACATCTGTCTGCGAATTGTTGGATTAAAGTATTAGGCAAAAGGTAGAGAAAGCGATGCTCATAAATAACCACACAATACAAGGAAATGAGTGACTCAGAGATACCCTTTCTTGGGCAGCTCAACAACACATCCAAGCAATTGGGGGCCACATCAAAATGAAGCACACACATAACAATAAACATTCCAATTTACATGCATTTACAAATTAACACTTCATATATTTAACATGCTCAAGTGGCAGCCACCGCAGATGATGATCCAATTCCCCGCCCCCCTCCGCAGCGAGCGACCCCAGAAATTGTCGGAACTCCATATGGCTGCAAACAGGAAGCTAATCCTGCGCTGTGATATATCAACATATTTATGGTAAATGGATCAGAGGGCTTAGCGCACAAATTGTGCGCTCAGAGAGTTCAGAGACTCAGTCACTCAGTCGCGCAGTGGTTGCCATATGTTGCACGATGCATGATGTTGGGGCACGGGGCAGGGTGCGAGCAGCATCGAGAACTGGTCGCCATAAAATTTTATGTACTTTTATTTCTCTCTTGACACTTTATGTGATGGCTGGCGGCTGTTTAATATTTGGCATAAGTCTTTTAATGTTTAATAAACAATTATTAGACAATATATTTTGTGTGGCTTTTGTAAATCTTTTGATCTGCCTCTCGCCTGCATTACACAGTGTGAGTATAAAAATAAATAAACCACACGGCGAGACAGCATCTTTTTTTTTGTTTAGAAGAACAGTTGTAGCGCAGTGTTGTTGTGCCAAGCAATTACGCACCAAATTCATACGAATCATAACAATAACAGATCCAAATCCATCATTGCCACCACACTGCTGACTGCTGCGGCGGTAACACCTTAGAGATGCCGCTCGAATACGTTCTTGTTTGACATGCAATTCCGGGCAACAATTGAAGTGGAGATTGTATATGCAAGTCGCAAACGCTTTGATCTGCATTAAGTTGATGCCGCTGCTGAGTGAGGCGTGACTCTTGCATTAATTACAAGCATCATAAATGGCTGGCTGCCATTTAATTAGATAAGCACTTTTATTAAGTCGTTAACATTTTTTGTCAATGCTCACTGAACTCTGTCTGTAGGCATGAATTTGAATTTTGCGCCCAAGACAAAGTGCTGCCCATAAGAGGTTGGCAAATACTACACAGATATATCGATAAAATACATTATCGATATATGACAAGTGTGACCAAACTTCCAATTTTGCAGGAGACAATAGTATTTTGAATCAATTACGGTCAGCTACGGTCTGCCAGAACAACTGATCCAATTTCTGAAATTTAGATTTTTCTTGCCGAGTTCAACAAAGTTGCACTTTTATTTTTAATGAGTTTGTGTGTGAAACGAACAAAATGGAGCGCAAAGAAGTGGATACACAACAGTTCATCGATCACGTAAGCGAATGCCCTTTGTAGACGCCACATCAATTAACATTTCATACGTCCCTCAGACATTGCTGGCGACGGAGCTGATGCACAACAATTTTATGATGGATTTAATGGATCAAACGGGTGTCTTTCCCAAAGCCGAAGGACCCACAAATCTCAGCACCACAAACAGCAGCACGGCCACCGGCAGCGTGGGCTACGTGGAGAAGCATCATACGCTGACGCCGCCCGAGCTTAATTTTCACAATTCCATCTTCCAGTTTGTGAACAAACATGTTGTAGATGAACCGAACGCCACACGCTCCAGCGCTGTGCCCGCTTCGCCCGAAGAGCGCACACGCAGCGACAACTACGCCAAGGAAACAGATGTGGAATTTCTAACGCTCAATGATGTGGTGCCACAACAGGGCTCCCAGCCAGCGTTTCCAGCACTCGCCATTGAGCCCACCGTACCCATTGATGTGGCCTGCCCAGCGTTGCAAGACGACGAACTGCTGTATGCACACAGTGTGTCCACGACAAATGCACGCAAAGTGCTACCACACAAGAAGCGCATATCGCGAAAGCTCAAAGGATCGCTGGTTGGCATGGAAACCGAATTTGAACAGCACAAGCATCAGCATCATGTGCAGGTGCCAGTAGTGGCGCCTTACAGTTGCGAGATCTGCGGTTATGCGGTGCACACACAAATTGAGTTCTATGCGCACCTCAAGGAGCACTACGACCCCAGCAGCATAGAGCAACCCCAACAGCAACAGCAGCAACCACAACAACAGCAGCAGCAACAGCAAAAGGAGCCACTAGACATGTGCGGACTCTCAGCCCAAGACAAGGTATGACAAATAAAAAGTGGAGGGATCGATAACAGTATCCCAAAATCATTCCTTTTAAGTTTTTGATTTAACAGTATATGAATTGCATTGCAATTAATCATTGTCGTTGAAAATAAGTTCCCCGTATGTAAATATAAACTGACACACTTACCTTGAACTCTCTTTGCAGCTGCAGCAGGAGCAGGCGAAGTTAGATCAGGTATTCCACGATGTGCAGCTGAACTTTGAAAACTTTCACAACATTAGCCATGTGGACGATGATGTTGTGGACGATGTGGGAGTCAATATGGTCATACATTCAGATGCCATCTCCTTGCACAAGACTGACGATAAGTTGACGTCCAACGTGGGCACAACAAACGCCACCACGACAAATGATGTCCCCAATGTAGTGGATGATGTGGAATTCAGCGACACAGAGGATATGCTGGAGGGCATACGCAATGTGGTAGATAAGGTGTCCATTGAGGACACTTGCGACGAGCTTGTGGACCTGGAGCTGACCACAAGTGGCATGCGTGCACCTTGGTTCAACAACAATTTCTCCGACATTGCATTTTCGGGCTTGTTGCTGCCTGGCGAGCCACCGCCGCCCACGACGCCGCCGCCAAGCCAAATCCAAGATGAGCAAATCGCGCTGCATTTTGAGCAGCAACAGCAGCCGCAAACAGTGGAGCAACAGCCAACGCAGCAGCAGCAGCAATCCAAGCTGGAGATGTGCCACAAAAAGCACTACATTGAGACAACGCAGGCTAATGAGGCTGACGAGCAGGATAAGGAGCAGACGCTGCCAGCACGAACGCCAACGCCCAGCGCTACAGGCTCTTCCATTGAGCAGCTGCAGCGGTCGCCGCTGATGATCAGCGACTCGTTCAAATTGGAGGAGCCGAATGCGGAGGCAACGGACAGCATGCCATCCTCACCAGCTGCCTCAGCGATGGACGACAATGCGGAGATGTATCTGCTGGATATGGAGGCCGACAAACAGGCAGAAGGCGATGACGGCGATGGCGATGCGAATGAGCTCAAACGCAAGTTTCGCTGCACCAAATGTGCGCGAGACTTCAACTCGTACAATGCTCTCAAGTATCATCAATTTACACACACAAAGGAGCGCGCATTTGTCTGCATTAGCTGCGATCGCGCCTTCTACACGCAAGGCGCCCTCAAAGCACATGCCAGGACACGTAAGTTGCAGCATCACAGTAATTGAAGCGTCTATTCATCTGTCGACTCTTCACAGATTCCGGTTTGAAGCCGTACAAGTGCGAGCAATGCGACCAGAAGTTCCGGCAGTGGGGCGATCTCAAGTATCACACGGACTCGAAACACAGCGACATCAAGGCGCACATGTGCGAGTTCTGCGGCAAGAGTTTCTCGCGCAAATACTCGCTGGTGGTGCACCGCAGGATACACACCTGTGAGCGCAACTATGCCTGCCAGTATTGCGATAAAACGTTTCGCGCCAGCTCCTATTTGGTTGCCCACATCAAGATACACACGGGAGAGAAGCCTTACGCTTGCAGCATTTGCGATAAGAAGTTTCGTGTGAATGGGGATCTGAAGCGGCACGCTCGCATCCACGAGCCGGGCAGAGGAGTTCGTCTGACGCCGCAGAACAACTCGGCGACCAGTTCCGGCGCAAAGAAACGTGGCAGCAACAGCAAACTGAAGCAAATCGAGGATGAGGACGATGATGAGATGAATATGAATAACAAGTCTGATGCCGTTTGCGGCGACAATGAGCAGGAAATTTTGGGCTTATAGCCATGTGCCAAGGTTTCTACAAAATAATAGTATTAATCAGAATTGTATATAGTATATAGAACGCTTATAATTGACATGTACATACATAAATACAGCAGCTCCCTGAAATATAATTGGGGCATCGAACTGACCACAGAAATCCAGTCTAGAATACCATTTGTATATAAGTGTTTTAGGCATAAACCTCACGAATAAAGTTTGAAAATGTATTCCGCCGATGACGTTGGATGTTCCAATACTTTTTAAGGCATTGTGCTTTTTTTTGCTTTCTATTGCAGAGCATTTCTTTATTATTTTCATTTTCTTTGTTTTGGTTTTTTTTTCGTTTGTTTTTTTTATAATTCTTTTTGCACTTGTACCGTTCATCGACTTAAATCTTAGGGTTCCATTTTTTCATTCATCTGTTTAATGAGTAATATATATATATATATATAGATTATATATATATATACATACCAAATATATATCATAATTATTAATGTAACTATGTACAACACAAGTGGCGTGGGCGCCGTCTGAAGGCCCAAACCCCAATGAAATCTTTGTATTTTGTTTACAACTTAACTGGGTTTTCATCGTTTGTTTCTCGGTTTTTTTTTTAATTTTTCTGTTTTTTTATTTTTGTGTCTCAAAAATATTCAACATAAACGTTCTTTGAAGATTCCTCCTGTTTTTTGTGTGTGTGCTTTACTCTTTTTTGTAGCCTTTTGGTGGCCTTTTCACAATTTTTCTTTCACTTGCAACTTAAAATCTAGAACCTAGTAGTGGTTTCCACACTTGCTCTCTAACATACGCTCAGTCCATGATATCTTCCATTCTCCATTTATAATAATATATATGTATATATAATATAATTTCTTTTTCTTATAATTTTGTTTTTGTTTCGTTAATTAATTAAAAAATGATGAAAACTGCATGCCTAGTACCTTGCACTTCCCTTCTCTTCTCTCCTCTTCTCTTCTATTCATCAGCTAGCTCTCGACTACTTGCCTGATCTTTGATGGATTTAGTTTTTTAGTTTAGTTGGTGGTGTGGATTATGCTGTCTTGGTAGGTTGTGGTGTGTTGAGTGGTGTACAGTGTGTGTTTAGTGTGTGAAACTTGTTATTATGTTTGGTTGGGTTATTGAAAATATGGATTACGAAATTCTTCAACTACTTTTGGAGTTAACAGAAATCTTGTTTGCTTCTCACATTAAATATGATTTAAAATTAGCATTATTTTGAATATCATTTATAATATATATACTTAAAAATGTATGTTGCATGTTTTGCTTGCTATGGTTGCACACAATTACTGGTTTTATTTTATTTTTACGTTTTTTTTCTTGCTTTTCTTTTGGTTTCTCATATCGATTGGTTGTTTTCCTTCTTACTTTTTTTGTTTGTTTTTGAGTTTTTTTTTTTTTTGTTTAATTTAATATGGGCTTATTATTGGTTGTTTTGGTTTTTGTTTTCGTTTTTTTTTTTCGTATTTTTGTTTACTTAATTTGATAAAGAAAAGTGAATTCTGCTTTACTAATACACATAATATGCGCCTGCAATTGTTTTGTCCAATTATGTTTATTTTGTTGCGTTTATTGTTCCATCATCAATCTCATCAATCATATTGTAAACAAAGGATCTGATCTTTTAGTTTATACATACACATATGAATGGTTTTAATTGATGGCAGCATTTTGTTTTTGTATTTCGTTCGTCTCTTCTAACTTTCTTTAGTGTTGTGGATAGATTTAAATATTGTTTATAAAATAGCTTGCTATTTCATTTGGTTGTACATTAAAGACATATTCAACTGGTTGTATTTCAACTGTCCAACTTAGGTTCACTAACTTAGGTTCCGACATTGCATTTTCGGGCTTGTTGCTGCCTGGCGAGCCACCGCCGCCCACGACGCCGCCGCCAAGCCAAATCCAAGATGGTTAGGTTAGGTTCACTGTTGTTGTTTCTTGCTTACAAAAGTTTGTTTGTTTTTGCGTTTTAATTGTATTTTCTATTGTTGCTTCACATTTTTGTCTGTTGCTATTTTGTTTGTCTGTTGTTTCTTGTGTTTGTCCCCAGTGTTTGCTACGCTATTCCCATCATCCTCGTGCTGCTCCCACTAACTGCTCACATTTCGCTTATACTCTTCCTAATTTTCTTGCTTTGCACATTACACAATTTATAGAAATATAATTTTGCTCTTTTTAGTTTTCGAGTCTTCGTTCTACATCACACCACATTTTGTTATTTCTGTTTTTTTTTCTTTTTGGATTTTTTAAAGTATTTTTTGTTTATGTTTTTTATATTTAAGTTTCTTTCTTTTGCTTGTAGTTTGACGATTAAAAAAATTAAAATATTTGCTAACAAGGTAGCAATTTGCCAATTTTCAAAAAGATTTTGGTTTCCACTTCGATTTGGGTTTCGGTTACGGTTTTTTTCTGTTGCATTTTGTGTTTTTTTTTTTTGTTTTTTGTCTCTGTCAACGCACACAAATACATTATTTACAGTTCTGTAGTTACTACATACATTTATCCATATACATACATATATCTAAACATCGCTTTTGCTTATGCTGCCAAAGATGTCATGTTTTTTCTGTTTGTTTTCTTTTCCTTTGCATTTTTTTGGTTTAAAATTGTGAAAAAATAGCTGCTTCTATTGTTAGTTGTTACTTTTTTGTTAGCGTATTTTCTGTTTAAAATTGCAATTATTTTTAGCTTTACATAATTTGATTTGATGATATCTTTTGTTGCTGCTTTGTTTTTGAGTGTGTTCATTTTATTAGTATTTGTTTGTTTTGTTTTTGTTTATTGTATGCCTGTGTTGGGTCTTTTATGCCTGACGATCGATCATCCATGATGTCCCATCATGCCGCTAGATCGTGTAGTGTGCGCCTAATTGTGTGACCAGTGTTGTTCAACACTGGTTGCTTAGGTACTCTCTCTTTTCTCTTACAGTTTGCAGTTGTTGTTGTTGATGTTGTTTTGTTGTTGTTTGTATAAAAAGTCTTTGATTTGCCTTTTCCGTTTCATTCGCTGTTAGCGCGCTCTGCATTAGAGACTCACCTGCTGCATCTTATCAAAATCTAAACACGGCCGATGCGGCCGCTGCAGTCTCTGTGTGGCGGCAGCGGCGACGGCAACAGCAGCATTCGGACTTTCACCTACAGCTCCTCCTGCTCCAGCAGCTCCTGCAGTTCCAGCAACATTGTTGCTAGGACGTCGACGCGGCGAGATGGCGCAATGAAATAACTTCGCGGGCGGACTGACCGAACGCACCTCCATGTCCAATCCTGTGGTGGAGGCCGGACTACTTCTAGAGCTATTGTAGTGGAAACTATACTTCGGCTGCGGCTGATAAATGTGATGCGAACTGTTGCTCATCTTTAAGCTGCTGCTGCATGCCTTAATTACACTCGGCTCGTTCTCGTTGCTGCCTCCTCCAGCAGCTCCAAGTTTGGGGCATTTGTTGCTGTTGCTGTTGCTGTTACTGTTATTGTTGCTGCTGTTGTTGCTGTTGCCGTCACCGTTCTCCTCATTTACACTATTATCACATAATTTAATATTTTCGATGCCACATCTGGCCTCCGATAATATCAGTGGCGTTGTGGAGCGGAACATCATATGGCTACGATTTGGCTTAAATGCCTCCAATGGCGGCGATGTACGAAAATTCACGGGCGTCAGTATGGGCTCCAGCGAGTTGCGCAACTGCCAATAGAATCATGAGTCATTAATTACCAAACATCATTATTATTTCTCTTGATACTCTGCATCGTTCGCAACTTACCTCGTCATCGGAGCTGTGGGCCAGCGATCGCTTTCGATTCTCAACCATTAACGTGGAGCTGGAACGCTTTGAGTTTGCTGATGTTGTGGCGCGCTGCTCATCGTAAGGCGCCTCCGTGTCCAGCGATGAGGTGCATCCTCGATTCGATAGACGCGACGCGCACGAGGACGAGGATGCCGCTGCGCCACCGCCACCGCCGCTGGTAGTGATGGTTGTTGTGGTTGTATGCGCCGCTGCGGCAGCAGCAGCTGCCTCGGCAGCAGCCACCGCTGATGGGCCATTAATCACCTCGAGCTCCTCCTCAGAACTGTGTTGATCGTACATAAGATGGGCGCAGGATGAGGACGATGACGTTTGATGGTGACACATCATTGCAGCAGCAGCAGTGGCAGAAGACTCGGATGAGCATGCAGTATCGGTTGTAGGTGAGTTTGCATCCGTCCAGGAACTCAAACCTGTCGCGAAAAATAATTAAAAGCGCATTTAATTTTCGCAAAAAATTAAGTAGAAAGCTTTTGTCCAAGCATCTCTAAGAGCTTTTTTCTGTGCTTTTATATATCGTTATCGATTTCGATAACATAGCTGAGATCAGTCCTTTGGTGGGACGAGGCAAACAAAACAAAAGCCCAACAAATACGCAGTGTAACCATAATGTGAAATTATGCGTTAAATTTAGTAATGCTAGCTTGTAGTCACAAAGTGTTTAATTTCTAACTTACTAGTTTCCATATCCACGTCTAAGTGACGTTTGTTTTCCACATCGAGAAGTTCACCATCAGATTCGGTGCCAGAGTCATTCGATTCACGCTACAATTGGCAAAAACGAAAAAAAGAATAACGTTAGCTATTTGTTTACAACAGTATACATTTTTTGCTAAGTGCTACCTTTTTACGCAGAAAATTTTTCGATGCCTTTAATGAATTCTCGCGACTTTTGTGCCTGACAAACTTTATCATGATTTTGTTGCTGTGTGTGCTTTTATTTTTTATTTATATGTATTACACATTCCACACACACACACACGCACACACAACATACACGTTCGTATTTACGCGACGCTGCACCCACAACACAGAAAAACTTACTACGACGCCGACGGTGACTGCGAACGCGACAGCGACTGCGACGTCCCCGCCGTTAAGCCGTTCCGTATGTATGAGTGTGTGTGTTTGTGGATGTCCGTGGGGTCCTCTTGCTCTCGCTCTCTCGCACTCGCGCTGCTTCCCTACTACACTATTACTACATGCTAGTACAAATTTTTGCCGTTACGGTTTCTATTTATTCGCCAGCCATCGGTGTATGTGTATTTTTGTTTGTTATTTTTTGCTTTACTTTGCTTCCTGATTTCCGCCAAAGACAGAGAGAGCTTCAATGTGCGCTCAGTCTATTCTTAATCTCTCTCCCTCTCACACAAATACAATCTCACGATGTGTCTCTTGTTTGCACTGTTGCCGCCTACGCACGCCTGTTTGGCGCGTGTAAGCGCCGTTTCCTTTTTGTGCAATAATTTCAATCACGTTTCATGCGCGGCGTTTTCTTGTTGTAATCTACATCCAACAACAACAAGCTTCGTCGTGGTACCCGAACGCGAACCCGAACACGGAGACCCGAACACACAACCGAACCGACTGAGCGCGCACCTTTCGCCGTAACTTATACAGCACGAAATTATCGATTTTCAGTCCCGTCGTCGTCCACTGTCGTCGTATTGCGGAAGCAAAAGTTCTGCCTCAACAGGACCCCACGGCCAGACAGAAGAGAAGCAGTAGCAAAGATCCAAATGATTAAGTGCAAATATTAATTTTATGCAGTCGTAAATGTTTGCACTTTGCCGTATGCATATTTGTATTTTTAATGGGGTTAACACTAAACTTTTGCCAAAACTGCAATTGCACTTGGGGGCTGCGCTGCAACGCAATGCAAATGCTTTACTTGCTCTCTCTGTGTGTGGCAGACTTTTCGGCTCGCCGACTTATTACTACTATGGTACGTATTACTATCATCACCCGTCACCGGCTAGCGCTGTGCTCAAACTGAAAAATTATGGCCAAAAAATCTCTGCGCTGGCGCTGGAGCTCTGCGACTGCTTCTGCTGTTTAGTGTTGTTGTTTTTGTTATTCTCTCACTTGCAGTTTCTGTACGTGTGTGCATACTTATGTATATGTGTGTGTGGGAGCTTTTTGCACTGGTTGACTGACTGGCTGGGCTGGTCTGGTCTGTGTGTGTGAGTAGTTGGATCATGAGGGGGGAGGGCCAAACATGCGCGCACAACTCGTGCCGATGATTCGTGTGACTTCGACGATGGCTTCGTGTTTTTTTCGGTGGAAGTGCAGCGACGCCGTAGTACATAGTATTTTGTATGGGCAGAAAAAGCAGCATGAACAGCAGCGCTAGTAATGGGCGCCGACTGCGAACAGCGAGCAATGCAACAAAAAAATAAAACGAGGAAAATAATACCAAAGCGTGCGAAAGTCGTTGCGCTATTGATATGAAACTAAATGATTTAGGAGAAAAATGTGTGGAAACATGACATAAAAAATAGAGAGACGACTCGACGAAATATGGTTAGCAAGTTTGGCAAGTCTTTAGTTTGTGTGCAATTGAATGCAATGCGCTGTTCAGTTTCAATCACATTCAATTTGCTTTCAATTTACGCGGAAAATACTACGACGACGACGTACGTGCCCCACGATGAACACACACAGGTACACACTCACTCACACGTACACAAGAACGGGGAGAACGCAACGACGACAGTAAAACGTAAACGACTTTGCAGCGTCGTTTTATCCGGAGCAGACCTCTCCATTGCTCTCACTCACACTCCTCTTCACAGCGTCGTCCACGTCGCCGTCGTCGTCGTCTGACTATCGATTCCGCATTGATGTAGTTGCTGTTATTGTTGTTGTAGTTGCGTCGCTGTTGGCAGCGCTAAGTACTTTTGTTCCATTCATACTACACACACACACACACGCATGCATAAGTGCATTTGCACAGAGCCTCACACAGAGAGTAAGCAAGAGACAGAGAGAGCAACTGACGTATGTAAGTACATTTGTATGTTTTGTGCTTATGCATACGGATTTGTGGTGTGGGTGTTTTGGCTGTGGGGGGCCAAAGCAGCAGCAGCGACTGCGTGTTGCAGCCTTGTTGGATTCAGGTCTAAATTTAGCACTTTGGCTTGCAACTTCACAAGGATTTCTTTTACACTTTTTTTTTTCGTTTTGCAACTACACACATACACTCTTACATTTGCATGCGTGCTGCACGCGAAAAACGTTTTGGGCATTGTATCATAATTTTACAACTTACTTGAATCACAATTTTTTTACACAATTATGCAGAATTTGAACGTGAACATTAAGTTGCCGTTGTGTTAGAAATGAGGGGGGTCAACAAAATGTGCGGAGTCCTCTTGTGTGACGCCAGAGCGAGAGAAATGGGAATCAAAAACTGTATGATCCGGACTCTGGGCAACAAAACAGCAGCAGTGAGTGTCGAACGATGAATGGGGCTGCTGCTGCTGCTTTGTACTACAATTCACCAGCAATGGACGACGGCGGCGACGACAACGACGTCGACAGCAGCAGCAGCGACAGGCGGCAGGCGCAGGTTGGGGTGGTGTTTGTTGTTGGAGCACGCGACGCGTTTTTGGAGAATTGACAAAACAAGCGCAAGCGATAGAGAGACTCACATATACAAACACAGGCAATGAGAGAACGTGCCGTACACACACATGCATGTTTAAGTACACGTACATTTATTGATATATATGTGTATGTGTCAGTGTGTGTAAAATTGTTGCTGTTGTAAGCGCTTTTACGCCAACTACAAAATCCACAACGCTTCAGACCTGGGATGCTGGCTCTCCCGACTCTCTCTTTCGCTCTCTCTGTCTGTCGCGTGTGTTTGTTGTTTGTGCGTGGCTTGCATAAATGGCAACCCAATAAACATTTATGTAGACGCCTAATGCAATTAACTTTTCAATGTCAAGTCGCGACGCGCTTTGGCGCTTTGCTGCTCTGCCTGCTGCACCCACACTCAACACAACACAGAGACAGCGTGGCTTTCTATTACATTTTACTACACAATTGACGGCACCAACAAAACTTTCCCCGCTCTTCCCCATCAAACTTACTCGTTGTAGTAGTAGTTGCTGTTTTTTGTGTTTTTTAAAAGTACGTCATCCCTTCATCGTAAGTAATTTTTGCTATCGGCTTGCGATGATTTGCTTTTCGGTTGGCTTGAATTTGTGGTCTGATAGAATGGTTGTTGTTCAAAATGACAAAACAAGAGGCGGCACTCGCAGCCGTGTGGGTGAGCAAGAGCGAAGGGGCTGTCAAACCAGCTGAGCGACAATCAAAGAGCCAAGGCACATGAGAGCGACAGTATCGTACAAAATTCTTGACGTCACGAGTGACCCTGTCTCTCACATTTGTGTAGCTTGATCAAATGCGCGGATTTATAGCATTGAGCTTTGCAACACCAGCGAAAAGCAAATCTCAAGTAATGTTAGAAAATGTAGTAAAACTAATTTCTTGTTGGTTAACTCACTGACTACAACTATCTTAAAGCAGTTTAGCGATTTACTAATTGTTCTTAGTTTTTGCTTACCGCAAAATTAACGATTCCAAATGGCGTCTCTTTAGAGGTAAATTTTAGCTAGTTGCTTATATTTGTAAGCTTCGACACAAGTTTAAAAGTTGCTTATCGTCTATCGATAGCATTGCTGAGAGCACGTTCTTGCGATACATCGTTACGTTTAAAGCTTGCTGAAAGCTCAACAAATCGATTGAGCGCAATATTTAAATGTGTTTTTCTTGTCACTGTTAAACTTTATTATGAATTTAGAAAAGAATCTATAAATAAATTGCATAAATAATAAAGTATACATGAACTATTATACTTAACTAAGCTATGCATTTATATATTTAGCTAATACGAGTACGTAGGGATGTATTAAGAGTCTACTTATTTAAACAGCACATTGCGTGCACAAAATTGGATCCCTTTTTTGTACAAAATTTTCACTTGGCATTCGAATTTTGTGCACTTCATGGACATGGAGACATACAGAATATACTAAGCTATATACATAAGTTTATTAATATTATATAAATTGTAAAGTTAAACGGCGGCCCGATAGCATAAAATAATTTGCTAGATGGCCCCGTCTAGAGTTATGCATTCATAAAGTAAATATTACTTATTCAAGGCTAAATAGTCGTTCATCATTAGTGGGTAGATGTAGAAACTTTACAACTTTTGCTAAAACTAGTGTCTTCCATTATGTGTGTGTGTTTTTGTTGTTGCAAGTTTTACAAATGAAATGGAAATTTTCTTTAAAGTATCAGAGTCAGAGCAGCAGCACTCTTAAAAATCTCAAAATGTGCAGTAGAAACTAATATAACTTGTGTGCGGGTGTGGTGGGTTTTTCTTGTTGCCAAAGTTTCCACACGCAAATGTGGAAACTAATATTGAATTCAGTTTTGAAACGTCCGCAACGAGTGCCAAATTACTTCTCAGTCTTGAGAGGCATGCCCTCCTCCTGGGCGACATCGCCGATCTTCTTGCGCTCCGGCGGATTGTTCCACGACTGCAGTTCACCAGTGCCAATGACCACAAAGACAATGGCAGCCGATATGTAGGTGGCTGCCAGAATCCAGAAGACAATCTGCCACTGATGGAACGTTTGCTGTGTGACGAAAAAGACAAATTTGATTTGAACCGTTTTCGAGGAACTGCTAGCGGCACACTTACGTTGTGGTAGGTCAACACGCCGACCATCCAAGTGGACAGGAAGCCGCCAAATGAGGACAGCGAGTTGGCCATGCCGAAGATGGTGCCACTAAAGTTGGGCGCAATGTCGAGACCATTGCCCAGGTAGCCCGCGGTAACAGCGCCATGTGCGAACAGCGCCAGCGTGAAGAGAACCACCGACCAGGTGGGATCCATGCCCAGAAACACTTGTGCTGCCATCATCAGACCAGGCGTAACCAGAGCTATAAATGTGAATCAACAATTAGTGGTGTATTCCAGACGCGCGAACTGCGAGCAAAACTTACCGAAGCTGGTGAAGAGCTTGCGAGTGGCCGTGGTGCTCAGTGTGCCCTTGTGACGCAGATGATCGGCCAGATAGGAGGACGCCACAGCCATCACATACTTGCCCAGATAGGGCAGCGACGAGAACAAGCCATTCTGTCAAGAGAACGCAAAGCAATTAACTTAAATATTCAAATATAAAACCCTTTTTGACTTACCTTCTTGATGTCGAAGTGCAGCATCTTGGACATGAACGTGGGCAGCTGATTGATGACCGTGAAGAAGCCGAACACGGAGAGTCCGTGTGTGACGATGATGGCCCAGACGGCGGGCGAGCAGAGCAGCTGACCCCACGGCACATAGCTGGGCCGCTTCTTGGAGGTGGATGTGCCGATGGCTTCCTCAATTTCGCGTCGCTCCTCGGCGGAAATGCGTGGATGGGTGGCTGGCGTCTCGTAGACAAAGGCGAACCAGCACAGGGACCACAGCACTCCAATGCCGCCCGTCAAGTAGAATACACTGGCCCAGCCCGACACCGAGATGAGGTAGCCACACACGGGCATTGTGATCGCAGCTCCCAGCGACGAAGCTGCAATGGTAAGGACTCAATGAATCGACTGTGGTAAAGCGCAAATAAACAGCAGTTGCTTACCCATCATGTTGGACATGAACTTGGAGCGATCCATGGGTGGAATCCAAACAGCGGCAACGGGATGGATGGCTGGCCAGGTGGCGCCCAGCATGAATCCCAATGCCACACGCACCACAATCAATGCCACATAGTTGAGATGCGCCGCCAGCGGCGTTAGCAAGGTCAGCAAGCTGGCCCACAGCATGGAATGTCCAAAGACGCGCACTCCGCCAATCAGCTCGGCCAGGCGGCCGCCGGGCAGCTCGGTGAGCACATAGCCCCAGAAGAACGAGCCCAGCACAAAGTTGGTCTGACGCTCGTCCCAGTCGAAGCGCTCCTCGAGCACTTCAACGCCATCCGTGGACGTATTGTTGCTGTTGTCGAAGTCGCTGATGTCGGTGAGGTTCCCCGTCAGCGCATCGCTGACATTCTGGCTTGTGTTTGCTGCATCATTGGGCACGACCATGTCCACAATGGCAATCGTCAGATTCACTGCAAGTGGTCACCATTCGTTAGAGAAGCGTACGGAAAGTGTGGGAGCAACTTGAAGACTTACCTCGCAGTGCATAGTTCAGCATAAAGCCGAGCATGGTCAGCAGATTGAGTACTTGGCGACATGAGAGCATATCTGCAAGAGAGACAAAAGGGAGATGGTTAGATTGGAAAAACTTTGCAACAGAGCAGAAACTGCTTATTTATAATGCTTGCAGTTTGTCGTTGATGGCTTCAAAGCTATTTCTGTTAAGCCGATCATATTTATATACACAGCTCAAGCTAAACTAGACCTTTCTGACGTTGACTGGAATGTGCGAATTGCCTATCTGTCCAAAAAAAAAATCGGAGAACGTATAAAAACCCAAACGGCGTTCTAATCAATATAATAATTGTCATTATAATGGGATATAATGATGGAGTTGACATGTTAAATGCTTTGATTTAGCTTAATTAAGAATCGTTGAAATGTCTCCTAAGTAATGCTAAATGCTAACACTAATTCGCGAAGCGTCTGGCGCGATTATCAAAAAGATGCTGCTCACTAATTTATGTTCTAATTGTTATCAGAATGTGAATAATGAATTCATTTCGCGATCGTGCCTGGACATTTGAAAGCGCGCGTGTGGAATATTCCTCGCAAGAAGTAGTAATCACAGATTACTACTCAAATTTGTGATTTAGGATCGGAAGTTCGCGTTTAGCGTAGAAACCGAAATCGAAACTGAAACCGAGAACGAAACCGCTTCAAACCAATTCGCTATGGAGTCCGGAACCGGATTGTCAAGCCAATTGAGAGACAACAACTGATAAACTTAAGCAATAACTAATTCAAGCGAATCGCATTATTCGATATTTGTTGTAAAACTGATGTAATACGTTGTTTTCATTACACGGCGCTCCAAGTGCGATAAGGCGCATTTATGAACTTTATTAACGATGCGATAAAAAGCCATTAACCAAACTGTCAATATTTGACCTCAATAATGCGCCACATTAATTTGATTTGAGCACCGCATCATTTTCGGCACTGGGTGCAGTCGCTATTAAATTACAAGACTTAAGACTGTCGTCGTCCGGGAAATGGAGGAAAGAACGCGAGGCCGGCGATAACAATAACTTCTTCACAATGATCATCTTCTTGCCCGGTTAGTGGCTAAAGTGGCAAAGTGCATTGTGTGCACAAAACCAACCAAGAGGAACAGTCGCCAGTAAAAGATACTTTAATAAAACTGCATTAATTTGGCATGCCATTGAACCTTGTCGTGGTGCCAACTTCAACTTCAACTTCAACTTCAACTTCAATTTGCGACATTTGCGCGTGTGCATAAATTTTTATAAGCTGTCTCGCTGATTATTGATGTCAAGCGACAAAAAGCTGCTTTTAGCCTGCAATCAAGCACATCGTCTCTTACCAACCGTCCCCCGTCCGAACTGCAGGCGGGCAAGCTGCTGAGAAAGCTGCTTTTAAATCTCATCCGTGTAGCAAGTTGCCAAGTTGCTGGTTTGTGTGGTGTGTGGTGTGTGTTTGTGCTGCGCGGCTTATCAAGACCAGAAATGGAGATAATCGTCTGATTAGTCTAGCAACAGTCTAGCTGCCGACACGCCCACCTGTGGAATCCCCGTTAGGGGCAGTAGGGGGCGGCCATCAGTGACAGTTTAATGTTGCATGCTAATGACATGCTAAGGCAGCCGCAGACCAGACCTGTCTAATCTAATGCCATCAGAAACAACAATTTGCACTTGGTATTCAAATAAGCCAGCAGCACCAGCAACAACAAAAACAAACAAAAAAACTGGCCCAATCCCAATTCTAATTTCAATTCCCAGACCCAATAACAACGACGACCGACGAGCTGTACGTTGACCGTCTAGCGGTAGTTTCTTATTCTAATGAAACCAGTAAAACGTGCACAAAATTACGTTTTGGAATAAAGTTCAAAAACACATAATAAGTATCACATTTTGAATATTTCCAAATTGCAACCTGTTTGTTTCTTTGCTTCAGTTTCTAGATCTGTAGACGACCTTTTGTTTTTGGGAAATATAAATGTTTTTTTTTTTTTTGGCAAAATGGAGCCAGGCTTTAATTGGCGTTGCATGCATTGTTTGTAGAGTTTTACGTCATGGAAAACTTTGGATTAATGGCACGACAAATCTGATATTGATAATTTCTGCCATATAATTCACAAAATGGCACTTCAAATCAATGCTAAACGAACGTGTGTCTTCACATGATCCGACTCAAATAAGTATATGGACTCCCGTGATAAGAACTTGCGCTTCGCAGGCAAATTATTTGTATTTATAGCGATTTGTTTGCCTTATATTTTGCGCCGATTTACAAGGTCTATAAATAACGCTCAGTCCAAGTGTTTCAAGTCTAGACTCATCACAGGAAATAACCCAATTAAATGTGGTATGTCAACTGAAAATGCAATGATAAGAAGACGGTGGTGCGAAGAATGTCTGGGTTGTCACCACACTGTGAACTGCAACCTGATGAATAGTGCTGCCAACTCCAAATGTGTGTGCTGCCAATCGACTTCATTACAAATTCAATTCAAATTCAAAGGCTAAAGCATTTTATTTTTATTGAAATTTAATATTCTTATTGACTTGTCTGTCTGTTGTTTGTATTCGACTTCGAGTTCACATTAATTTGAACTTCTCCACATACATTTGTTCCAAGGGTACACTGACTGCTTTGACTCATCCCAGAAATGTTTACGCTTTCCAAGAATTCTCAAAGTTGTCCGCCTTTGAGCAAGTTTTTTACTTTATTTTTTGATTAATTGTCGCTCGAAACGTTTTCATGTTTTGTTTTGTTTTTGTTTTCAAAACAATAGCCATACCGGTCAGAACTAACATTTTTTTTGCGCCTTACTTATTTGAAAACAAATTGACTGAAGGCTAAACTCCAAACTGCACATAAAAAATACGAAAAAAGAATGTAAAACAAATGACAAAAGTAATCCCGCGATGGGCAACTTTCTGCTTAAGAAATGCGATTTCTGTCGATTCATTTAAAATTCAACATTTACACAATAATTTCCTTTTATTTCTTGCGCACACTAGTAAACAAAGCGTAGAAATGCACTTTAGCATTTATTGGCTTTCGATTTTAATTTTTTTTGTAGTCGTCTGGACTATTGGACAATTTAATTTGCACTTCTGAGCAAATAATTAAACAAGTTTTCAATTTTAAGTAACCAAAAACTTCGGCTCAGCGGGCATAAAACGTCCATAAAAATGTTTAAAAATAGCTGCCCACAAAAAGCACAGCTCATTAAGAGGCGGCAAAAGTTCGAAGAAGACAACAACACAGCGCGTTGAAGAAGATGATGAAGTTGTTGAGGAGAAGAAACAGTGTTTTGGGGGCAAACGTGATACTAAAATTATTTTTTTTATGCTAATTTTCAGACAGCAGACTCAGCATGTGAATCTGAATCGGAGTCTGAATCTGGATTGGCAATTTGAATTAGCATCGAATTCGCCGTCTTTAATCTACAACTGCCAATCGCGTTACGAGTTAGGATTTGAGTCATTATATGTATGTGTTTGTTGGCCTGAGTTCGTTGATTTCTGGTAACAATTTACATATGTAAATACGCCAGCAAGATTTGCACTTGTTGTTTGGCAGACGAAAAGTGTAAAGCAATTAAGAAAATTTCAATTCTGAATGTATTTGAAAGACGTACTTCCGGCAGCTGATTGTGCACTTTACTTAATATATTTGACGTACGAAACATCTTGAAACATCTCACTACAAAATCGAAAACTTTCGAATTTTATGCTTGGAAATGCAACAGGCAAATGAGGAAATATAAATACATATACATCTGTGTGCTAGTTTTCCTGCAATTGACCACAGAGTATCCCAAAGTCGTGGTGCGCTTTCTGTATTTTCGAATATCTGAGCATATTTAATGCCGTTTTTACAATTGCTCGTCTATTTTTAGGCATTCGCTGCTGCTTCTGTGTCGGGCTGTTACACCCAACAAATGCGAGCACCGAGTGCTCGCTGAGCTAGCAGATAAATTATTATCTGAAATATGTATTTTTATTTTTTGCTTAATAATGCTTTTGCTTTTGAATTAGGTACGTTTTCTGACCTTCAAAATGGCAAATGTGTTACGTAGGATTCTTCAAACGGGTGAATATACTCTTTCATTGTATGCTTTGTCGCCTCGACCGACTCTCAGTTGTAGTTGTTCCATCAAGTGCTATATAGAAACGTGTGGCCATGTGATCTGTGATTTTCCTTTGGAATCATTTTGTCCCCCAAAAGCAAAGCGCATCGACGTCATACGCTGTGGTATTCTGTCGTTTTGACCACTTGCCAACTTTTCTACGTCGAAGGCGCGCCCAAAAAAGTCATGAGTCTATTTTCCAGATACATATCGTACACCAGTGACACCTACGTAGCGGGGTGCTTTACAGTTTAAATATGTATGCGGCTTACAAGCCAATTGGTTGTGGGTTGGTTCGCACTCGAGACTGGCTGGATATATTCCACAAAGTTGGCTGACAAACGATGGCATTGTTAGCTCGCCTTCCAACTACAATTATTAGCTTGTCAGTCGGTAACATTTCTAGCCGCATTTCCTGTGTTTCCAACTGTTTTCCAATGCACACTATTGCGGAACTGGCCTTGTCGTTTCAGTGTTGTTGTAATTATTGCTACTTATATAACTGGTTCTGTTGCCTACAACTTAATTTATTTGCCAACAATAGAGAAAGACTTCATTCACATCAATGGAATCCGCATAACAATGCCAATCAGCATCTCCTCTTATCACATTCACTTCAATTCAAGCGAATGAAATGAGTGCTGAGTGTTGAATGGGTGGTGTTCGAATCGTCTGAGTTGCATCTTTCGCGCCTCTTCAGCATTGTCCTAGTTTCCTGCGGGCAATTTCCATGACGTTGCCGCTCGAACCATGGAAAAATTTGCATCTTGCCGAGATTGCAGATTGACAATTGTCATTGGGAATGCGACTGCGAGGCTGGAGCTGACATTGGGATTCGGGTTCGGATTCAGTCTGAGATTGGGGCACACACACTTTGTTGTGTTGTGCACTTGTTGCGCTTTAGTACAAAGTGCAACACGGAAAATTGTGCGGAGCGTTAATGTAGTCCTACAACAATGTAGCTGTCGTATTACTTGACAACGTGCATACGAAAGAAGCTGATAAGCCCCCATTAGTAAGCAAATCAGCTGAGCTCAAAAGTCCCCTAAGTCTTTAATTAGAACTCATCGTGAAGTCGTTGAAATTGTAAGCAAGTCTACGACACGCGCTGTTCTAATGTTGTTTTTTCTTTCGTCTGTTATTATAAATAAATAATTGCGAGGGGCTCGTCCACGAGTTGAACTCGCTCTTACAGCGCCAGCCGGGCGATTTTAAATACACACAAATACATCTCAACGATTTTAATTGTTCATAATTTTCGGCGCGAGAGATTTAATATATTTTCCACTTGACCATTAAGAAGTAAATAAAAAATATATGAATTTAGTATAGAAACCCATAAAAAGAATCGCAAAACAGATTCACAAACGAATTTAATTGCACTACTCATAGTAACAGCGCTTAAAACTCAATGAAACGCAGTCGAGCTGAACACGCGTATACCCTGTAATTATCAGTTCTGTCTATCCTATTACTTTGTTTCCAGCTGTCTAGTTGGGTGGGCCCACTCCCAGGGTATTCGAAATGCCAATGCTCTGGACTAAGGCCAGACAGGGGGCCTGCCACGCTGCTATACTAGATTTTTCTAGTGCCGATCAATGGAAGAGACTCGACTATAACTTGGCTTATCGGCCAGCTCAGACAGCGACTGACATCGAATTTCGAATCGGTTCAAAGTCGGCATGCGCTGCGCTGAATGTATGCATGTATGTGTATATTTTAGTTCATTCGATTTGATTAAATTAGACGATCGTTGGCCGCAGACATTCTTGAACTTTCAGCTGTTGTGATCTTTTAATGCGCAGCGCTTTGTGTAATTGCGTTAAAACAAAAAGTGTGCCATGGAGCGGAAATAACTAACATGAAATTATGTGCACACACCACGCTGGGAAATTGCTGGGCTATCGTGTGTTGCTGACAGGTTTTCAACATCGATTGACGTTGTAATTATGAGCAGCAGCAGCGAATTTAATAAAAATAACAACTACTTGAAGTCGGAGACAATAACGTGCTCAATTGGGTAAACAACTTCAAGTTCCAAGAAATTAATTAACATCAATTTATAAAAAAAATATACATTTTGCTGCCCCTCTCGCGGCGACGTGCTCAAAACGCATACATCAAACACTCACACTTGACTTAATTAATGCATATTAAAAAATCGTAAGTGAGAAAAAAAGTCCCCCCACTGCATTTGTCATTAAACAATGCACGAGGCGCTTATAAAGTTATTAACAAGTATGGCAATTACAATCAACTAAGACGGTTGTAAGTAAAAGTATTATTCATTGCGACTCGTGGCGCGACAGACTGACTTTCTATTGTTTTAATCAGCATGAATTTCAACGTTTTTAATGTGTGGGCAGTGGAAAAGGCTTCTCACTCTTCAAACTGCGGTTTCCAAGCACTGGGGCCTTATCGGTTTTCTAGGCATTTCCACATTTAACTAAAACAACAAATGTGGAAGAGTGGCAAAGTAAATTAGAATACACAGGCAAAAATTATATATTTAGCGAACTTCAATTGTAACTGTCAAATTAGGTAATTCATTTCTAACAAATTGTGAAATCTTTTTCCAAATCGATTAACTTAACGAGGCCATATTTGTGTTTATTTCCCAAAATTCGAGATAATTGCAAATACACTTGACATAGGCGACATTATTTCAGAACAATAACTAATTGATACACTTATTTTGAACGCTTCCGCAACAGAGTTTGGAATATTCCATAAAATGCTACAATGAGAATCGGAAAACATTGTTATTGTTCAATGCAGTTAGCCAAAGTCGATGGCTGTGTTTGTGTTTTGTATTTGTATTCATAGTCAATCTTTTGAGCTACATGTGTGGATACAGTTGACCTTCAAGCGAGGCAAGTGCTGCAATTGTGCAATGCGGTTTTTCAATGTTTTTCTCTTGCCACCTTCAGCCCAGGCAGCCAGTCGCTGAGTCGATTGGTTGGTTAGTCAAGTGCAGGGCCAAACACGGCGTGGCAAACGTCTTGACGTGCTGTGCACCATACCACGTTTGTGGTGCATTTTGATTAGAGGGTTAGTCGACGGTGGGTGTTAACTGCATACGAAATGCATTTAAATGTTTCGATTTGTCTGCTACTTTTTTATTTCGTGTTATTCTCAGTCATTAGCATTTAACTTGTGAATGGAAAAAGCATTTCAATTAACACAATTAATTGCCGTTTTGCATTGTCTGTCTGTCTGTCTCTCTGTCTGTCTGCCTGACTGACTGACTGTCCGTGTTATTGACATGAATCACGCGCCAGGGGACAAGGACGTCAATGAATGTGAATACAACAACTGGCAACTCGTGTGACTTCGATGTGTCTCCGTCTTCCTCATCCCCCAAACACACTTCGCACATAAATAAATATCTATTCTCGTATTTGCTAATTGCCAACTTTGATTTTCAGTTAGCACATCCGGCTAATCTCGTAGGTTCGCGAGGTATATCCAAGTGTCATATCATGTGCACTCGTCTATGACGTCTCTCTCTCTCTCTCTATCGTTCTTCCTCTTATTATGCTAGTATCTGTCTAGCTGACTCTGTCAAACTCGCTGTCCGTTTGTCTGACTTCGTCTAAAGTGCTAAATAGCTGAAATGTACTCAAATAACCGACGCTGATATGGCAATTAGATTCTTTATTTTGTATTTTGTTTAACGCGCAATTCAGAGACAGC
Source organism: Drosophila rubida (assembly GCA_035046165.1). Lineage (NCBI taxonomy): Eukaryota > Metazoa > Arthropoda > Insecta > Diptera > Drosophilidae > Drosophila > Drosophila rubida. Next base: position 11,827,007 of record JAWNOF010000014.1, on the reverse strand, counting down.
AACAACAGCTGCTTTAATTGCACCTTCGACAACAATGCGACATTTTTGCCCCAGTCCCTGAGACGGGCCACCCACAGTCGCGTCGCGTCGAGAAGAGTTAGTCGAGCAACGACGTGACCAGCTGGCGTGACTGCGCTAATTTGTTTGAATAGTTTATGTATTTATGAGTAATCCTCGAAATGTCACAACAATGGCGTCATAAGGGCCTCCCACATTCGACACGGCGGGTTCGTGACAACGCCCAGAACAAACACTTCCCGTTCCAGAGCCAGTGCTAATATGAAGAGTGTTTGCCAAGGATAATAATCCTAATCACAACTTGACAGCTTGGGCAATAAAACGTATATATAACATAAGACTGGTCGCCTGCTACGAGCTAAGTACGAATTTTTGTTTTTACGGAATATTATTTGCAGCAGTTTCAATGTTAATGCTCGTTTCAAAAACACGCTGGCCGGATGACCGATGTTCATTCCTAATTTAAGCTACATTCTTCAGATAACAAAGGAGGAAACCGTTTTTAATTTGAGGACACACCCCACTTGATGTTTATTGAGCTGCAACACATTCAATTGATTTGTAGCCTCAATTAAAGTAGTCTCATTTGACACCAATCGCAAGAGAATTTTGAGTGGCATCGAGGGCCGCTTCCCTCCCAATCAAAATGTTTATAACTGAGGCCAACTGAGTATTGAGTTGCCAGGGGCGTGATATTTGTATGTCAGCGAAAAACGAACAATAACACTACTAAACAAACAGCAAAAAAAAGGGGGCTCGTCTCTTGACGTACAGTTGTCATAGCGTAAACAAGTTGAGCACCAATATCGGCGCCTATTCGTATAATTTTGTTTAGGATACTTACTTCCCACTCTGTGGAAGCCGCGTTTCTCCGTGTTCGACATGTCGCCGTTTGGAACTGCAAAATGAAAGAATCGATATTGAAGAATTTCAATTAGAATGGGCACTCAAATGTTCAAATCAAAATATACAGATAGATAAAGAAATATTCAAATTAGAAGCGAAGTACGCAGTAAGATACATTGTATCTGATATCGCGTCATGTGACATAATGCTAGTTCGATAAAAGTGCAAGTGCGTGATATGTACTTCAGTTAATCAAAAAAGAATGTGTCGATAATGCCGATCGTCTCGTGCACGCACCGCGTCCTGACACCGAAACGTGCCCACTTTAAATTAATGCCCCAGATAAGATGAAAATTCCACTTTGAACAGACGTACAGATAACGAACGACTCACAAAAAGAAAAAGTGGGCACGTACCCATCGTCAATGAGTCAGCCAGACGCCAAAAGGAAGTTAGAGCTAATGCACGACCAGACTCATTCATAACTGAACTAAACAGTTAAGATATGATATGATACCACTGCTTTTGCTGTTCGGCTCGGCGTTCTTTGGGTCTGGCCTTATCTAACGAACAACTGCCGATTGTCTAGCGATTCAATTGTCGCCACTAGAAAATCACATACACAAGGCTTCTAAAAATATTCGGCGTACTCCTTGCTACTTGTGGTTATCTATGTAAGATGTCTCGTTATAAATTAAAGTGACGGCACTCTCACTGGCGCCATAGATATCGGACACCTGATGTCTCTGCACTTGCACACACTGTGCTGAATCATTGCGTGAAATAAAGTTCAGAGCGGGCAGAGTTGAGTGAAAGTTCATATTCCTAAAATAAAGTTTAGTTTTATCAATTTAGATATAACCTTGGAAAAGTTCAACTTATCTTATGGAAAGTTTTTATTTCGAACTCAATAATTCTGCACTTTGATCGTATCAATTTTATTTGTGGTATTATAACTTCTGATTTGGCTTCTGGTATTCTGGGTTTTAGTATGATGCAAACTATATTACATTATTCTTATGACAGCACACAACTTTGCAGTTAAATATACGATTATTATTTACAGTTTGTCATCTAATTTTAATAAAAATATATTACGTAATCAGTTCCGGTTTTGTTACTTGAATGACAGCGTAATAAACCTAAATTGCAACATATATACGATTTATTTAGAAATTTAAATAAGTCTGGTTTCTCCCGTGAAACGTTCTGTGATTCTCGATTTCGCGCAGTGTACTAGTATGCTAATATTAAAGTGCACATGTTGTGTTCAGACTGCAGAATAATTACTTGTAATCAGTGTCGAGCTGTAAGCCCCAGCAACCCCACAAAACGGATCGAAGTGAAGCGACACTTGTTATCAGACATTATAAAAGGCAACTAACTATTGAAGTATGCAAATATTTGGCAAGCTCCTGGCAACAAACCCCAGCTCAACGGGTCATGTGTGGGGGTGGTTTGCACCAACAAATATGTGTGTTTATATATAGATGTAGTATGTGTTTATGTTGTTGTCCTTGTTTGATGATTAGCATCAGCATGTTGTTGCCATGTTATGAGACGTACGCTGACCAAAAAAGAAACGCGGCGGCGTCTGCTTATATTTAATTGCGAGTAAATACATTTATGTGTCTTGGGCATTGGCCACATACGACGACACTCTATGGTATGTGTGAGTGAGCGTCAGTTGTGTTGACGCGTTCGCTTGCAACACATTGAAGCAACACATTCACTCTCCTATTTCTTCTCGTACGTCATTTGCTGACTAACAAGGCTGGCCGTGCGTCCTCAAGCTTATATCTAATATATGCTTTATCTGCATATATGTACTACTATAATTATATGGGTGTTATTTGCGGTTGTTGAAAATGTCGCAGGTCGTCATCCTGTCGACGTTTTTCTCGCTCGAATTCATTGCACTCGGTGTTTAATCAAATCGCTTGTTACAGCCAATTTTACAAGATTTTTATTATAGACAAAATAATTAAGCAGTCATTGCATTGCTGCAGAGATTATTCATAAATATCACTCTTTGAATTCATTTGACACTTTATATATTTTAAATGATAATTAATCGTTTTGTTTATTGCAAAAATTAGCAACTTCACAATTTGTTTTGTCGATATCAAAAACGTAAATTGTAAATGCAATATTCTAATTTTAACATTTGCATTTCCTTAGACTGTAATCTATGTGCATGTAAATGCAAAGAAAATAACACATTTAAATACTATTTGCCAGCCCACATGCTGTACATGAGAATATTCGTGGTTTCATATGACATTTCGAATTAAATGCGATCTATTTAGCACTCACCTTGAACTTGACGACGTGTGGGAAAGCAAATTACTCAGAAGCAAATTATGTAATTTGCTCGACGGCGACACACGACTGGTGTCTGTTAAACAGCTTTAAATTACTAGTATTCAACGCTTATTACAACAACAAGAACGTCGCAAAGGCGGCAAAAGGCACAAAGAAAACGCGCGAAACAACACTAACAAAATGCACGCGCGAAAAGGATTTGCGAATTGAACTAAAATAATATTTGTCACTGTCACACATATGAGAATGTATGCAAGTATTTACTGTAAAATGCACACTGTAAACACACGCAGCACTCGCGAGTCACAATATTGTGTTTATTTCTCTTCTGGTGGGTTTTTTTTTTGGGAAATTGTTTTCGAAACAATTTTGTGCGGCAGCTGTTTGATAGAAAACACTTTGGGTGTTTCAAAATGTGGAGAGCAGCGCATGCGCAGACAATTGTTTGTTTTATTTAGCGTAGCTATTTTCTTGATTCTATTTCGACGGTGTTCGAAACAGTTGGTTGCTGGCTCTTTGCCGTATACTTCTGCCCTCGTCTGCTTCCGATGCTGCTGCCGCTGCTTTCAGTGCTGCCTTACACTCCGATTGTTGGAACTGAACTGAAAATTTTGCCTGCGCGACAGTCGCTTTTTCTTTGCTTCAAGCGTGCGACGCGCCAGCTACATACGTTGACGTCGTTGCGGCGACGCCGACGTCGATGCCGATGCCGATGCCGATGTCGGTGACGGAGCCGACGCACGCGTTGTCGTCGACGTTCGTATCCGAGCGCCGACGCTGGCGCTGACAACGGCAGTGGTTGGCTGGCTCACTGCCGGCGTTCGGTTCAATGGGGCCGTTTTTACAATGGATCGCGCAACTGCGCCAGTATTAGTGTTATGACTCTTCTTGCTCTTGCTTTTGCAGTTGTTCCTCTTGTTGTTGTTATTGCTGACGACGTCGCCCTCGTGGGATGCAAAATTCAAATTTTATTTTTTACTGTACCTTTAGGCATGCCCTGATTACAGAGTCGCGAAGGGTATGCTATATTTGTAACTATAGTATGTACATATGTAGACGATGTCGTCAGACAGTTGCACTAATTGCTCACGCGATCTACGGGTGGTCTAAGAGCAAACAACTTGCAGGTGGAAAAATAAACTAATAAATAATTAAAAATATAATTGGAATATGGTCACAACTCTTGTGTGACTTTATTGCTATCTCTTTGAGGTAACGACAGGGTATTTCATGGTCGTCTATTGCGGAATTCCTGCGTTTTTTTCCACCTACACACATGCAGTATAACAGTTTCGCTATAACTGTTTGATGCGTTTATAGAATTGAAGTAATTGTCGTATTCGATGTTTGAAGACAGCGTATTTTGCACTCGCAATTACAATATAGTCTATCCGGTGTGATTTCCCACCCACATATTGCTCGATGCGCAGATAGAATTGCAATTATAAACACTTGGGAGATAATTGTGTATTTCGTGTGTATTTCGTAAATTTGACCACAAAAAAACTAAATGGAGAAACGCGTCCAGCGTTCCACCAAGCTGGGACGCACCACGGTGGTGATGCGCTCATCGAAAATGGGTGAAAACTTCTCGGGGAAATTATGCTGCAGGCACTTGATGACTGTACCGGTGAGATAGTAGCGCGACGGCCAACGGCACTCGCAAGGCGGTATACAAAGCTTGCACTTGCGCTCGCTGGCCTTCCAGCGACTGTGCGACGGCGGCAAGCCGTCGCGCAGGCAACTGAGCCGCCAGGGCAGCAACGTGTCCTTCGCGGTCCAGAAGCAGTCACAGGGAGGAATACAGTAGTCACACAATCGCTCAGTGAGACTCTCGGGTATGACGTGTTCATGCGTCTTCGGCTTCTCGGGACATTTGAACATATTGGCGCGAGGCACTAGACCAATGATCTCGGTGTATTTGCGGTCCCGTTCGCGACGCAGCCACAACTCGAGCATGTCCCAGTGGTCCAGATTCAGAGAACGCTCGCTTATTAGCTGCATGCGTCTGTATAGATCCGAGCGCCGTACGTTGTCGTAGCCCACGCCTGTCTGAGTGTGCCACAGCAAATAGAGCTCGTTGGGCTTCTCGTCGGGCAGCGAAATGCTGTGCGAGAACTTGGTCAACTCAAAGTGGAACAGCATGCGAATGCCGTAGGTGATGTGTCGAATGTGATCGAAATCCTTGATGTTCATCGCGGACAAGGCGTCCGAGTCCAGCAGCAACAGTTTCCTGCCTTGTATCATGTTCACCCGAAACGTGTTCTATGGATTACAAGATTAGTTACAAATTCATTAATTTGTTCATTAAGTTCAGTGAGGAGAATATGAAAGGGAGAGTTCAGATTGTCTACATTTTCTATACTCTATTATTCTTTGATTACTCTCCGAGCGATTCGAAGTAACTTTAGAGTGCCGCTTTCCTATCACTCCTTGCAATTTTCAGGATTTCAACTAAAGATCACACACAATCACTCAGCGAGCGAGCATACCATGTACTGTGGATACCCATAGCGAATGATCCAACGCCTAATATCCATATCATCCCATTCGTAAATCGAGGGCATTGGCAACTTGTCGACAACGTTGATGCAGAGCTCAACGAGACTCGACGCACTGACGCGAAACTGAATGGGCCACTCGAGGCGATCGAACTTCTCGCGTTCGGGTATGACATGGTTGCGTCGGAACTGGACGGGCGGCAGGGAATTTCTAACTTTGGCCGACTCGGCCTTGATGCTCTTCTTGACCAGAAACTTGGTATCCGCAATACCATACAGGTACGGCATGTTCTGACCATGTGCGATCTCCAAAAATTTCTATAAACGATTCAAAGAGTTAAAGTGGTAGCTACTATAGAAAAATATAGAACCCCCGCTTGCCAATATGAATTGTGTGTCTGTACTTGTAACTGACTCACTGAACCCCAGCCTACTACATATATGTCTACATATGTGTGTATATGAGGGACTATTGCACAAAGTATGAGTAAACTACGCTTTAAGATTTTAGCATCGAGCCGATCAGTTCAGTTCGTGATGGAGCGTGATCGATGTTTCTCAAGTTTCAATCTGCCAATCGCAATTACGCTTTACTGCGCTATTTCGTAAACAACAGATAGCCCGGGAACCGCTCGAAACTAGCAAAAACTGAATGGCAGCAGAAGCGGGACCAGGTAAATAGTAAGCAGCCACTCAAAGAAAGGTCATAGCAGGGCTAGTATTTCCAAGTTAGAGAACATCTGCCTGGCTTGTGACACTGTCAATCAGGATTGGTTTTGCCGAACACCCGATGAGCTATTAGCCCAGCCAGGTAGTGAGGCAATAGTTCGAATTGCTTACAGTTCGGCTCTTAACGGTATTCGCCTGCCTTGCGGCCTGTACAAACATGGTCAAGGGCAACGCCGGCCGTCCGTCCGTCCGTCCCCCTTGTTATTGTTTGTGCCGACTACGAATCACCGAGATCGCTGTGGGGCAAATGCCTTGGCTGAGTCACCAACTCAACAGCCATAACAACCATCAATTTCAAACGCCGTCTTCCCACTCTCCGCTCCCCCCTTTGACGGCCACACGTGACGTTCGGTTTTCGGGGGTTATTTGCGAAAACACGTTTTTTTTAACGCTTATTTGCATATTCTTTTATTTATTTATATTTCCTTTTTGTTTGCAATCAAGCGAAAGCCTTATAAACCACTTCGGTTAAATGAATCTTTTTGCGGTTATTGTTATTACTGTATAGCCATTAACATGTGGTTGTCATTTTTTTGTGCAACAGTTTCGCGCGAAATTGAAATAATTCGACAAAACTACACTCGCGTATCGAATAGCTGAAATTTACGAGTATTTTTTCGGGTGCTTATTGTTTATAAGGTTTAAAGGCTTAGCAAATCTTTTTTTACGAGTCCAGCAATTAGTCAACTGCATCAACGTTAGCCGCCGTACTGTGAACACAGAGTTGCATATATCATTATCAGTTCGCCATACAAATTACATGGATCATGCTGCATACCAAACTAACAGCGGACGGCGCTGCTTCGGTCTCCACTTGCGGCTCCATAATTAACAGCAGTCTCCCCAAGCTAGCCTCAAGCACTTAACAATTATGGCACATAACTACAGTTTCTAAATATAGTGCAAACAGGGCAGCACAGTCTGCACTAGTTACGATGAATGACAATGCAATTCCCTGTTATACTGCAAATCATTTTAATTGCTAATATGTTCAGCTAACACAACTTACAAAATTTTAAACTGTGACTTCTTCTTTTATATGCCCATATACATAAATACCTATGTATGTATTTCCGACGGCTAACATAGGGAGTGCCCACTGTGGTTAACTACGCTAGAATGCCGCAAGAGCACACATTTCACTTTCGTTTAAAAAACGTTTTCATACTCGGACGAGTACATGGCCAATAGCTGCGGCAAGCATGAAAAATGAAAATGATATGACCATGTAAGGGCAGCAGGCGGCGGCAACGATAAATTAAGGTTCTATTTTTGTAGCTAACTTGAATTACAACGATGCTGCAGGCCAGCGGGCCAGACAATGCGCAGGCCAAGTCAACAACTGGCCATGCAACAAGTTAGACCTAAAATAGAAGCCATGTGGACACACGTTGAATCTGAATCGCAATCCGTACGCATGCCATGCAGCTTGACCAACTCTCTTACTCACTTGCACACACATTCAGGCGGCTGCACAGGAACATGAAAATTAAAAATGCAAATAAATTGTTAACGCGCAAATTCCAATGCAAGTGTGTGAGTGCGTGTGTGTTAGTAAGCTCAACGATTGACAGCAACAGCGCTGCGACGTCGACAGCGACAGCGGCAGCGGCAGCGACGCGGGCCACTTGAGGAGGCCATTTCGGTCACGATTTCACATTGTATTCGGCCAGCATAAAGCTGACTGCGCAGTCGCAGCGCAGCATCTGCGTGCGACGAGCCTCCTTCGCTTTGCTTGCTGTCAAGTGGCCAGCCAGTCATGCGTTTGTGTGTGAGTGAAGTATGCGTGTTTCTTGTCGTCTCTTTTGCTACACTTGACGAAAATGCGGACTTAGCTTTAAGCTTTTTGCCTTTTGCCTAGGCTCTGCAGGTGCAGTGGCAAGACAGAGATAGAGAGAGTTTCAAACTGTTGCTTTGATTACAGGCCTAAAGACATTTTAATTGATGAGTACAATGCTTCTGGGCCGCATTTCTGTCGCTGCTGCTGTCTTTATGATTATTGCTCTCGAGTTGTTACGCGTAATTAAGGCTGGTTATCAGCTCGTGAGCGTTAACTGTTTGAAAATTGTTAAGAAAAAGTCCTAGCGAAGAGCATTACGCAAGTATACACATAACTATGAATAGCTTATAATTAGAATCGAACAGCAAATCAGCTCAGTGTAGGATATTGTACATAGTATCTAATTAGATGGACAGTCACGCTAGCTTGACTCATCTTTCACTATATGTATTCAAATTCAAATTCCACTGCGAAGAGTGTCCAACGATTGTCTCATCGATTTGACCTTATCATGAGTGCGACCGCAATTTGAGCTTTTTCTTAATTTGTTTTTCTTTGATTAAGAGCCTATTTGCTGTTATTATTGAAATGCTTTTCAGCCAGACAAAAGTACTTGCTCCATTATAATACGATCATATGTATCATATATAATTTCATGGTGTTTATTTGCGGCTCACACGCCAAAACAATTCAACAATTTTTAAGTGCATTTTAATAAGTTCATTTTAAAATTAAATATCAGGCAATTGTGAAATACATTCATTTCATTTTTTTCTGCATCAATTCAGAATAACACAATTACATAGTTAAATAAGAGTCGACTAGCGGTCACCCTGTATGTATGTATGTATGCATGTACGATACAAATGCGCAGCTTACGCACTGCTTGCAACAAGGAGTATAGCAAGTGGTGCACTGCTTTCTTATGCTTGCTTAACTGCAGATCGCAGGGTATAAATATTTAATACACGTCGCATTTCATTTTCAAATACGTATTAGTTTCGTAGACGCAAGTATAAGTATTTAATTCTAATGCCGCTGTTTGTCTATTTTCAGCTGATGTACCTACATACATACATTTGCTCGTGTGCGTACACCCGAGACGGACGCCTCAGATTGCTTAGTGTTCTTTTATTTTGATTTCCGTCGCTTCTTTGCGTCACGAGCAACGCGTACAGAAGTCGGGCCCCCTAACGCAGGGGCCCATATAGTATGTATGCTCCAATACACACAAACGCACTCAGTCACAGCCCGGACTGTGTGTGTGTGTGTGTGTGTGTATTCTCACAGATTCAACACACGCTAATAGATGTCTCTGCTGTGGTTGTTGTTGCTGCTGTTGCCTGTTGGCAACATGAATTGCAACGTCAAAAGTAAAAATAAATAAATAATAATGCAAAAAAAGTAATAAACTTGCGTGTCGCCTCATTTGAAAAACAACAAAATGTACTAATGAAAGCTGCACAAGCGAAGCGCGATCCATATAAAGCCACAATAATAATAATACTTTGCAGTTCAGCGTCTGCTGATTGTTGTGAGTTCAATTTTGATTGATGTCTTTTTACAAAACAAATAATATAAAACTTAACAAATCTGCCACAACACGTCGATGGACGACATGCGAATGCTAAATACACTAGCAAGTGAAGTAAGTAAAGGAATAATAATAAATATAGAATATTTATTTCATAATTTTAACTAAATATTCCTTACATTTTTATAATTAGGTTTATTTAAAATTAACTTTTATTGTGTTGATAAACGTAAAAATAGTTTTTTTTAATATTTATATCAAAGTAATATATTTGAATTGGTTATTGTTATAATTATAATTATATTGTTAAATTGTTAAATTGCTAATTGAAAAATTTGACTTATTTCAGTGCGTTTTTATATTGAATTTTAGATTCTGCATTATTTAAAGTATCGCTTCAGTTACTAAAGATGACATAATAAAATAGAAAACTAAATAACCTAAATAATTGTTTAAATGAAATAATATGGAAATTTCATAAGTTATTGTTAAAGTTGCTTTAATGCAATTCAAATATATTTGCATGCCTCCATTAAGTATTAAATAATATTAACTATATATGGGTGCAAATTTCCATCGATAAGGAATATGCCGAGATAGACATTGGGACAGATGGAAACAACGAGCGGATTTAGCGTCATCGCAATTACGTCTAAATCGAGTAAATCGAAAATGATTCCCAGTCGCGAGTGTAGTGCATTCACATTTAATAATTGTTTATTTGTTAAGCACTGACGTGCTAAACTAAGCCGATCTATCGATCGATCTACCTATTTGTGTATTTGCTAAAGTCCACTACAGCTGATGGACACTGCGACAAACAAAAAAATAATTAGAAATGCAAAACTGCTGATCGGAAAGAAGCATGCCCCATGATCATGATGATCGTGATGATGACGATGATCCAATCGAGTGCAATTCGAATGCGCATGGAAATGATTTAATCAATTGAATGCTTGGCCCAACACTGAAATCTTCCAATTAACGGCAAAATGCGCAGCTCAAATGGGTTCAATTGTCAGCTAAACCCGGACAAAGTCAGCAGCAAGCACCACATCGGCAACAGCAAACCCGAAGGCAAGGCAAAGGCGTGGCGCGTGCAACAACAGTTACTGAATTCAATTTGACATTTGCATTAATTGATTAATTACTAGTCGTTTGAATATACTTCAAGTTCAAAGCTGTTAAGCACCGTACCAACTAGAATTTTTATTAAGAACATTAAGTATATTGACTGTTTAAAAATGAATTTTAATTGAAAAATAATATTTTGAATGGAGAAAAATGGTTAATAGAAAATTGATAGTTCTATCATGTCTAGTCTCTGGGGCGTTGTTTATCACAAACGTGATTTGTTTATGCTCCAACAATTCAATAGAAATGATCGCATACATATTTTATCAATCATTAAATAATTCAAATTATTCGGCTGCTAATTAAACATTTTATCTCTTGTTACATTATTTGTTATTTACTCTCTCGCTCTCTTATTAAACATAGCTTTCCCTTGATCTGTAAATTTTTAATATCCAATAAGAATTTCTCAAATTCAAAAAACAGTTTTAAGACAGCCAAAGTCTAACGCTGTTAACTAACATTTTTTAGATTGTCACTGTTACTTGGCAGTGTTGTTGTCGTTGTCTTGCAATTTCTCATCATTCAATATTTCAACTTCCGTTTGCAGCTCCAATTGCCGAATGGCTGTGGCTGCTTCACGTTCCTGCTGCGACTTCTCCCAGGCCAATTCGAAGGGATACTCCAAGGGCTTCAGCTCATCGGGACACTCCTGCTGATTGGGCACTGTCGCCTGATTGATGGAGGCTCCTTTCGTGTGTATGCGCTCCAGCATTGCTGCATTGTGCGTTTCCGCATTTAGTGCGGTAATGAACTCGAAGAGCTGCTCCTTGGTGTAGATGTTTGAGAGTCCGCGCTTCTCAAAGAAGTGCACTATATTGCTGCAGTCCCGCATGAGGAACTCCAAAGCGCTGGGATGGTCGGGCTCCACACTTTGGGCCACATCGATGAACCAACACTTGCCCTCGTACCACAGTATGTTGTATTCACTCAGATCCGCATGCACCAACTTAGCCTCATTGTACAGCTTGTGCATGGCGGCCACAATCTCCTCGTAGGCGCAGCTCAGCTCGGCGACTGTGAGACGTGCATCCTTGAGTTTGGGCGCCGCATTGTGGTTGTCCCCAATGAAACGCATGACAAGCACATGCTTTTTCAGTACCACAACGTCAGGCACATTAAGTCCAATATTCTGCATACGCATCAGATTGTGCATTTCCTTCTCGGCCCACATGTTGATGATGACGCGATGATTCTGCTTGCTGAAACGATCCTTAAACCTGTAATCGTCCTTAATGTAGCGATCGCGCTGCTTAAACTCATTCAGCGTGGTCTTGAATATCTTGATGGCGCACTCCTTGGGCAGCAGCTCAGGCGGCACCAACACCCCGTTGCCATGTCCGTGCTCATTGGTGCCCGTGTAGCTGGAATCGGAATTGGCATGCAAGATGACCGCCTCTTTGCCTGTGGAGATAATGCCGTTGATCTGTTCGAGTATCTGATTGTTTATGAGTTTGTAGAGCAATAGACGTGTGGCGGCATCGACACCCATCTCTGCAGTGGCCACTTTCTCTTTGCGATCAGCGCGTCCACGTCTCGAATATGCTTTCAGTTGGTTGAAGACCTGCAAAGGAAGAGCTTTACTAAGCGTCTAGCATTGTAGGGCCAACTACTCACCTTGTTGGACAGTTTCATGTCGAAGCAGGCGCCATCTCCGGTGGGAAACTCGGGCGGAAATGACATCACTCGCTGCGCATTCCGCACGCCGCATAACTGTGGGTCATGTTTGGTTATCATTTCGCCCTCTTTGTCCAGCTTGAAGCCACACTTGGGTATGGCATCCAGCATTTTTTCGTTTGTCTCAAAGCGATCCCAATCCAGCTTCTGACGGTACAGCTCATCCTCCTCGTAGTCTTCATCAGCTTCAGTGTCATGCAGAAATTCCGCATCGCCGCTCCGCAGAAATTTATTGAGAGTCACGGTGACTTTGGACTGTTTATTCTGTTGCCGCTCGATGCGACGCAGCTCCTCGTTGTACTCGTGATCGAACTGTGACTGCAGCATCTGTGCAATGACTGCATCAGACTGTTCTTCCTCCTCAAGCAGCTTCAGCACCTCGGGAGGTAAAGTTTCTTTGTCCATTTCTCCAGAGAGCAGCATGGAATAGTCCTCCCACTGGTCAGCATCGCTAGCAACAGCTTGTGTACTCTGTGATGTGCCTGCCACATCCGAGTAGCTGGCGGGAGCAACAGATTGTTGTTCCTTCTGTAATTGTTTCTTTTGTTGTTGCTGCTGCAGCTCTTTGTCATGCAATCGATGTGCATACTGTTCGGACATAATATCAGCCAGACTTGCTGTCTGCACGGACTCATTGTTGACTTTGGACCACGGCGACGACATTCTACAAAACATTAAAGCACTTTTTCAACAATCTCTTGAATTTGAAAGGTAAATATAAACAAACTTTGGCACTGGGTTCGTCGATGAGATGAGCAGTGTGGGTTTTACAATATCGATTGATCGAACCACCAAGTAGACTGCTTGGTCTTATAATTTAGGGCATAAACAATTGCCAACTATATCGAAATGCGAGGTTTCCGCAAAAACTTAAATTTTATCGAAATTTCACAACTTCTTTAAAATAAAACACAAAGCTTTAAAGCTGCCCTTTTAACATCTATATTGCGATGTGGCCATAAATTAATCCTCTGAAATACATAGTTTAACGCCAAGAAATACTAAAGTGCATTGATGACATTATGCGACCTGGTCACTCTTGCTTGCATATTGGTATTTTTTAATCGCGTGTGAAAAGCAGCGTAATTTTGAGTTATTCGTTAAGTGCTAACAAAAAAACATGTTTTTCTAGCATTAAACAATTCTTAATATCCGTGACTACACTTAAAAATGATAGTTTTCAGAAAAAGTATATTTCACACAATCTTACAGTCTGCCAATTGGTGGAGCAACTTTGTCAGGTGTGGAGTAAAAAAGTGAGTTGAGCCAAATTGTATAAAATGTGGCAATATTTTCCATTTAAATGCATAGCACAATTTCATAGCTCTCTACTAATTTATTTATACGCCGCTTTAAATTTTATTAACGATGTTTAAAAGTAGCAAACCTATTCACTAAATCTGTTAGATGGAGCGAAAATGCTAAATAACATCCCGCCCATATGGCAACGCTATAGCTCTGCTATCGATAGTAGAATATTTGTGCAAAGTGAAATACGCAAAAGTATCGATGTCGTCGATACTTTTTGTTGTAGTACATTTTTCGCCAAAAATAATAATAAAAGTGAAAAGTTAATGTATTTTTGTTGTACAAATACAAAGAAAATGTTGTTGGATTGATTGGCAATTTCGCCATTTAAAACGGCCGTAATACTACAAGTGCAATACGTGGATACGCTGGGTAAGAGGCTCCACAAAAAACGCGCAGCAAACGCAGCAGCAGAACAAAAAAAATCAAAATAGAATTCCCAATTTAGAATATGACAGTGACGGACCGAAAAAAAATTTTTTCTTCTTCGATTTGAACGCATTGCCTGCCTGTCCTCCCATGTGTGTGTGAGTGAGAATGTGATAGTGTGTGTGTGTATGGGGGGAGACTTGGGGGTCAAACTTGGGGGAACACAGAAGTAGAGAAGCACACGAGAAACACAGAAAACAGAGATCGGTAGAAGCAGCAGCAGCAACCAACAGCGGCAAAAGCAGCAGCGACAGCGCCAACTGATTTCCAATTTCGTTTCGTTTTTGCGCGCGAGAGCCGCCACCGCCACCGCCGCCGTTGCCGTTGTTGTTGCTGCTGGGCTCGTAAAACATTTCTGATTTTCTGTGCTAATTTACGCTTAATTTGCGCCGCCTTTTGCTGATTGCGTTATTGCGCTCAGCGCTCTGCATATTGTTTGTCGTGCACTGTAATTATTGTGATTTCCACAAGCCACTTGCAACACTCGCAGTTGCGGCAAAAGGACAGTACGTCCGCCTCACACTGCAGCAAGTGCAACAATTGCTTCTGCAACGCACCAACAACAACAATGTTTTTATTTTCGTTATCTCAAATCCCGCTCATACTTGCTTCATGCGACGCACAAAATTCTCTTGAGAGTCAGCAGACTATTTGATTGAGTCACAGGACTTGTGGCGTCATCAATCTGTGTGACGCGATCTCACTAACCAGACATAGAAGTCCAACGTTTGCTCCTTTGCTGAAAGTGCAAATGAATCGTTTGCTGCTTATTCTCCTTTATCTAATGCGCAAGGAGCTGTTGACTTTAATCTCGTGGTATACACGATAGACCTAAGAGTGGGAGGGTAGTTGAGTGGGTGGTTATCATGAGTAAGTAGATGTCAGATTGAAGATAATTGAGAATCTATTGAAAGAATTGCTTTGCACTAATATATATTTATTGTTTGCAACTTGGGTTATTTAGAGTCATGCTGCTGGCTCTCTATGCATTTAAAAAAGTACTATTGTCGAGCACTCTTGAGCTGTTATTATTTGATTTGCGTGAAATTTAAAATCAGATGCTGAAATTTGGCATTGTGGTTTTGCTTCTTACAGAGCGAGAGGGGCCTTTCTTTTGTTGCACTAACCCGCTTAAGCAAAAGTCAAGCGATATAAGGCCTGTAACAGCCTGACTGCCTCACTGCCTGCCTGCTCATCCGCTTGACGCCAGCCCGCCCGCCTGCTTTGCCTGCGTTGCCCTGCTAGCTGTTGAGAGAAATGTTAAAGTCTAGCACAAACACACAGGAACTGCGTCTGCCACGTCCCGAGGAACTCCAACAACAACATCAACACCAAACGCAACAGCAGCAGCAGCAGCAGGAGCAAGCAACGCATCAAGTGACCGCCGTGATAGCACACAACAACAGCAACAGTAATACAACTGCAGCAGCTGCAAGTGGGACGACAACAACAACAGCAACAGCAACTGTAGTTGCAACAGACGGAACAGCTGCAGAAGCTAGCAGCCTCAACATGGATACGCTTAAGACAACTTTTCTGCCCAATCTCAGCATGGATCAGAACGTGATTACTCATTTCTGTCCCATGTGCCATCAGCAGTTCGACAGAGCCCAGCATGCTGCAGAACATATGCAGCTCTGCCACGGCATCTCGCTGCAAACGCACGAAGCAATCACAACGCTCGAACAGCAACAGCAGCAGCAGCAACAACAACAGCATCAGCAGCAGCAACAATTGAAGTCACTAAGCTATCCATGTGCCAACTGTGATGACAAGTTCGGGAGCGCACTGGAGGTGGATGAACACCATCGGTTGACGCACCAGGCAACGGCATTTCTGGCGCGTTGCATGGTCTGCAGCATTTATGGCGTCAATTCGATAACGCAGAATCCCAACGAATACAAATGCTCGCATTGCGGTGCCGTTTGCACGGCAGCAATGTTGGCCGCTGGCCAGCAATCGTTTATGGAGCACCAGGAGGCGCCGGTGACACCAGATGATCTGCCCGCCATTGCACCGCGTGATATGAGACTGACGCCCGAAGAGCAGCAACACCAGCAGCAGCAACAGTTGCAGCAGGAGCAACAGTTGCAGCAGCAGCAACAGGAGCAACATCATCACCAACAGCTTGAGCAACAACAACAGCAGCAGCTTGAACAACAGCAGCAACAGGAGCAGCAACGACAACGGGAACTGCAGGAGCAGCAGCACCAAGACGATTTAAGCAATTCGGGCACGCAAAAGGTGCCGCCGCTGACCGTGAAGCTGCTGAAGAACGGCAATGGTGCAACAGTAACACATCCACAGGTAGCATATTGAGTTTGAATTAAGTAGAGTGTAATTGCAATTTTAATACATCAATAGTTTCCCCTAACGCAGGTGATCATCAAGGAGGAGCCGCTCAGCTTGAGCGACAGCGGCGATGTTGTCAATGCAGTGCCTGTGTATGCCATCCAAGCGAATCCAGTGGGCCAGCCGGGGACAACAACGGGTGCGACAACCAGTGTGCTGGTTAGCACACAAACGGTGCCAGCGGATTTGGCACACAAGATTCGACACAAATGCCCCGATTGCCCCAAAACGTTCAAGACACCCGGCACGCTGGCCATGCACCGCAAGATTCACACGGGCGAAGCAGAGTAAATTTTCAATTTCATATCTAAAGATACTCCCTAAACACATACACCTACTTATTGATTATAAGACACGGCTGTGGCTGCGTCCAACAGCGAGAATCTCGTGGAGAACTCTTGCTTGCTGTTCGTGTGCAGTTGCAGTTGTTGTTTGTTGAATAACTGTTTGACCTTAACCGAATTTTGATATATATATATATTTATATTTTTGTTTGTTTTCCTTAAGATCACAGTGTCTGCGAGGCAGAGCGCATGGGCGCGTCCTCAATGTGCCATGGGGGCGTGGTCCATGCGTTCCAAACTGTTGTTGTGTTTTCTCATTAAGTGTTTTGATTTGCTAGAATGCAATTTTGGCAAATTTGATGAATTACAAACTATGAATGTTACTAATCATATGATTCTCATCTTTCTTTCTTCTCTCTCTCTCTCTCTCTTCTCTCTTTTGTTTTTATTTCTTTTACCCTGCACTGCAACAAATAAATAATTCACTCCGCCACCAACATCAACAACAACAACAACAACAACCACCACCAAAAAACAGCGCCACGCCCAAAGAACGCCCCTACACGTGCTCCTACTGCGGCAAGTCCTTCACTCAATCGAATACACTAAAACAGCACACTCGCATTCATACAGGTGAGAAACCATTTAGATGTGGCTATTGTGGCAGGGCGTTCACTGTTAAGGATTACCTGAACAAACATTTAACGACTCACACGGGTGAGAAGCAATCTATTTTCAAATCAAATCAATTCAGTCAGTCAATCAACTCTCAACTCAACTCAGCTCAGTCAATCAACCAATCAATCGATCAATCAACTCTCGTCTCGTTCAAGTGCAAAAACACACACACAAAATGATTGTAAGAAAAAAAGAACACAAAAAAAAAAAAAAGAAAATTAAACAAAAAATGAATTGTTTTATGCAAATTGCCTTCCATACATTCACATTTTCAGTCATACTCAATTTACTCAATACTCGCTCTCACCGCGCGCTCACTCGCTCAGCAGCTCACATGCTGAAGAACATGGCAAAGAGAGATACTATAAAGAGAGCACCCCCAATAAAAGACGCCAGGCGCCCGACATCACACAAGATCTAAAAATGTACAGTGCGCCTTTCTTGGTATCTTGCCGTTTTTTTGTTGGGGGTCGCATGCTTTCGAAATTTCACGCCTACTAAAAAAATTCTTCACTTTTCATCACGATCTAATCTTTTGACATTATTTTTTTTGCCATAGTCTTCTTTTAGCTAGAACTGCGTCTCACTGAA
This sequence comes from Drosophila rubida, assembly GCA_035046165.1. NCBI lineage: Eukaryota > Metazoa > Arthropoda > Insecta > Diptera > Drosophilidae > Drosophila > Drosophila rubida. Next base: position 11,808,821 of record JAWNOF010000014.1, on the reverse strand, counting down.
ATTGAATATAAAATTCAAATATGAACAACTTTAAAACAATAATTAAGCTTTACCATCTTGCAGCACGTTCAATAGAAGTAATTTATTTACTGATTTTAATGAAATTTGAAATAGATTAATGCCAATTACATTTCTTAAAAACATCCAAATATTCGTTAACTTAAAATACAATTTATTGAAGTGATTTGGGATCCATAATTTAATTGCTAAAGCAACAAATTGATGATTAAATTAAATATTTATAACTGGCATTAATTTAAAACATAAAATTAATTAATTGACTGCAAGTCCGTAGAGCAATTTATAGAAATGTGATTAAAAAAGAACAGAAACCTTAAACGTATCGCCCGCCTCATCTCATTACGTAATAATATGTCTCGTACGCATTTTAACACCAACAAAATCAAAATATGTACACACATATATATATATATATATTATAAATTAGTTTGATTTTTACGTGCAAATCTTATAAATACTGTACCTATTATATCAAACAAAAGTTTTGGTATTGCACGGCATCCAGAAAAAACCAAACAACACGCAGCGTTTTGGCAGGCGTATTGCTAATATAATGTTTGGCCATATTTTTGTTGGCATTCTATTCCATTATTGCAGGTGAAAAACCATTTCATTGTGGGTACTGTGAGAAGTCCTTCAGCGTGAAGGACTATCTCACGAAACACATACGCACACACACCGGCGAAAAGCCGTACACCTGTCCGTACTGTGACAAGCGATTCACGCAACGCAGCGCACTCACCGTGCACACGACAAAGCTGCATCCGCTCTAGGATAGGCCCAGTGGGGGGCGCTCAATAGTTGACCCAAAGAAACCAGAAAGCAGCAGTCTGGCCTAAGCGAACGAATTGAAGGAGGAATTGAGAAGCAGCAGCAGCAGCAGTTGGCGGATGATCGAGGAGAATGGAAAAGTAAATGAAAGACGTTTTCAAAGACGAAACTGTTAAACAAAACACAACAAAAAAAATATAAGAATTAAAAACGGGGCGTCCAACAAATGGCCCAAAAACAAAGCACGCCCCTAAGCAAGCAAGCAACCAACGACTGGCAAATCTTCAAAGAGCTGCTAGAACTCTAAACTAGAATTTTTGCTAACTAAAGATATATAGTAACAAATTGTACTACAGCAATGGCGTACCATTTAATTGTTTTTTAATAAGTGCAATCGATTTTTATGATTTGGTTATGTAATTGTTTTGCAATTCAATCAATGATTATTATTATTATTATTATTATTATTGTCATTATTATTATGGTTATTATTTCTGATTATTTTTGCGATTTTCCATTTGTATGTCATACTTATTTTGTTATTTCCTGAGATTTTATTGCATACATATATATTTTATTTTTATATCTTAACGGATAATCCCTTTTTTATAGCGACCTTAAATGCGCACACTCAAACACTGCGCCGTCTCACACACACACACACACACAGACCTACACACAAACACAAACACATACACACATCTATATTATTTATACATATAAAGTGAAATATTTTTTATTACTGTTGTGGAAATATTATTTCTTAGACTTGTTTCAAGGTGACAAACAACAAAAAACGCTACGCGCAAAACTTAAATTAATTTTTTTCAAGTGAAATCGGAAGGAAGGAAAAACAAATTAACATGATACGCACACACTTATTTGAACCCAGAACAAGTTTATTTATTCTCAAGATTGAAAACTGAACAAAAGTTTTTCAAAATTTTACTCAAAACTTTAAAAAAGAAAACGCTTTGCTTAATTTGCATACGAGCAGGATCTCGTTTGTTTTGGCTTTAAATTTATTTACATTAAATTAAAACAAAAAACAAAAATTGTTTATTAACTAATTACACTAGTGCTTTATTTGATTTTAATTTGTTTATTATTTTTGTTTGTTTGATCGGTTTTAGCGGTTCTTACATTCTAAATGTTAACCATTGTTTTTAAATTATTTAAGTTTCTTAAGCGCATTTGAACGCAAGACGGAAAGTATTTAAGAGAGCAAATTGAAATTGAACGAAATCTATGCAAAACGCAACACAGCTTTACGCGCCAAACTAGTTTAAAAAACAACAAACATATACAATATATACATAAATATATTATTAACAATTTTTTATAAACTAAGCTTTTAAAAAACAAAAACACAAGAAATGAACAAAAAGTGAAGGAGAAAAAAACCAGTCGTAACGTAACAAGCTTATGCATAAAAATATTAATAATTATTATAATTGTTTTTGTAATATAATAATGAAACGTTTTTTAAATGAATATTTAATCAATTAATTGACTTGCAAGTTGTATGTACTAAAACTTTAACTGTAGCAATACCAAAACGATAAAATTGTACATTTTTACCGTAACATGAGCGTGAAATGATAGAAACGAGAAGAGAGGAAAGTGAAAAACAAATATACTTAGTGTTATATAAATGTATAATGTATAATTTACGACTAATATTAATGCATAATACACTCAAACAAAAAGTCTACCTAAAATGGCACATAGCACAGCAACAAAATGCGCAGCGCATGTAAAACCAAAATAAATTCTAAGTAATAACTAATTATTGTAATTTTTTTAAGTTTTAATAAACCAAGTTGACGATCAAAAAGCAACAAAAAAAAAGCAAAAACGGAAACAAAACGAAACCCAATGGAAACTTCGCTTCAATCTAACAGCAACTACATACATCAATTCTAATAATGAAACCAAATTACACTTGTTGCAATAAATACGATACGTACTAAATGCTAGATCCTAACTAACGAAACTAAACTAAAACTACGATATGGCGGTGAATTGAAGCAAGAAAGCAAAGTGAGTAAATAGTGATTAAACTGTAACTATATTTGTAACTTAACTGTAACTATAATTGTAAATTTAAATGTAATTAAAACCAAAACGAATAACTGAATGTAATTTCAATCTAACAACAGCAAACAAGATGAAAATGATTGAAATGATTTCAACTCTTCGAGCAATATATTTCAATTATATTTAAAAACATGAGATATAGTATAAATACAATTTAGATGCGAATAAAGGTCCGACTTGTAGAATATTATATAACATATTCCTAAGTGCAGCGTTTCGCTTTAGAGTGGAGAGTCCGATTCTCAAATAGATTCAAAATCTGCTATATTTGTGCTGAGATTATTATTAAAGATTCAGGGTAGATCGATAAATAATTATCCTCCTTTTTTTTTTAGCAAAATGGTAGGTACGAAGCAATTAAATCTATTTAAGTTTGGTATATTTTTCTATTAAATAGTTTAAGCACCATATATTTTTCTGAAATATTAAAATAAATAAGCAGTTTTATTTTTGATTTAATCATTATTTATATTTATTAGTATTTTTTTTTTGTTCTTGCTCTTCCTTGTTTTCTGTTATGTTTTGGTTTTGTTTTTTTTGCTTTGTAATTCATTTGAAAGTATTTGCGGTACAATGTTGCATTTGCATTATTTGTAGTTAATCGCAGGCGTTGAACAACCCCCCTTACCCTAATCGGGAACACACGTACAATATATATGTGTGTGTATTATGTATTTATGTTTGTTTGTATGTATATATAGACAACGCAACGCTTTAATGCATTTAATTGCTGACACATTTTCTTGATCATCTTCAGTTTACGTTTATTACAATGAACGACTATTATGAACACTATCACACTTGCAAATTTGTTTGTTTTGGTTTTAAATATCAATTACTTTTTCATTTGCAATGAGCAACTATTTTTGTAGTATGGCCCTTCTCGTTTAAATCTGATTCTTCGTCTGTTTTATTGTTTATTGTAATGCTGATACACACATATAATAAATATGTATATTTATGTATACTATATATATAATATAATTAGTTATATGTATATTTATATGTAGTTGTATATGCCATCTGATTTTTGCTTTTGCTTTATATTTCAATAATTTATCAATTAATATATCTTTTTTTACACAATACTTTTTGATCAAACGCAATCAAAAAGTTGTCTTTGTTTTTGTTTTAAATGCTCAACTTGTTGCATGCATATTGTTTATGTGTGTGTGTGTGTCTCACTGTGTATGTGTTTGTGGGTGTGTGTGTTAAATACTTGAATGTATCTACCACGTATAAATGCCTATGTACTGTATGTTTATGTGGCTTTTATGTCTGTCTGGACTTTTATATTCAGAATATTTACGCTTTCAATTTTGTTCAACAAGCGTCAAAACATTATACTTAACTATACATATATCTATATATAAACAATATATTCTGAATTCCACTCCAGAAACACGATACGTGCCCTCTTCATTTCCTGTTCTATTGTTTCGAAAACGGAATTCAGAATAAAATCGCATACGAGTAATTATCGAATACATTTGAAATGTATGTCGTAAATAGGTAAATTACTAGAATTTTCAAAAATAGCCTACACAAAAACTGTTAAACATGATTTCAATTTGTTGGAACTGGAATTGTGAAAAATGTTTTTGGACAAATTTTTCAGCTACTTGACTAAATATTATTCATAACTATTGACTACATACTAACACTCTGAACGATCCTTACACTGTTTACCTATTTTTCTGTTTCATTTTTGTTTTATTTTCTGTTCTCTGTAAAATTATACAACAATATTTTTGCTTCTGTTTCACTTTTTTTTTGTTTATTCGCTCTGTCCCAAAGTTAACAAGTGCCTCTCTTTGGTATTTTGTGGCTTCGCTCTCACAATATACGAGTTTATTTTTTGCGCATACTTCAGATATGCAAATCTGTATATGTATACATATAGCTCTATATGTATATGAGTATATATACAAATAATAGTTGGTGTGGTTTTACAATACAATTATTAAAGTTATTAAAGTACATACATAGTTAAAATCTAGGCGTCGATTGTGTAGTTATGTGGGGGGGAAATTCTCTAATATGTTTTAATGCCTATAAGCTCAAATTTACAACTGATTAATCGCTGATTAAATGATTTAGTTAGCCATCAATCGACCATTAGGAATTCTCTTTGCGTTTCTTTACTTTATAAATACAAATTAAGGGCAAATTATTGTCAGACCTGCTCACAATGTCTCACACTCAAATCAAACAAATATTGCATAGTTTTTAGCGCATAATTTGAGTTTGGATTGTTAGCAAGTCTGTGTGTATAGTTACTTTCAAGGAACTTAGTTGGCATCAACGGAAATAGTTAAAGAGATACTGAGATAATTATGAACAAGAAATTAGCAAACAAATAAGTGATAGATGTCTTATTTGTTTCTACATACAGTTTAACGTACCTACACAGGTGGGCTCTGATTTTTTTCATTTTCTTCAACATTTTGTTTCTTTTGTTTGTTTTGTTTGTCTCGTTTTCTTTTGCTCTTGTCACACAACTCGTTTGCTCTATTTTTGAAAAACAAAACTTAGACCACACGCACAAAAAACAGCTCTAAAAATTTATCAAAATTGTACAAAAATGTTTTGCTTTCAAGCACATTTTATTTAAGTACTCAACACTTTCTATTCCATTCGGTAAAATAAAGTAATGTTTTTTATTATTTGTATATTTTGCTCATCTTTCATTTTCAACATTTCCCACATTTCATCATTGCAAAAATTAAAGTAATTCTTTTATTGTTTGTGTTGTTGCGCTATTTGTTATAATGCTGCACCTAATTCTCAGTTACATACATTCACTTTAATATATAAATATGTGTATATGTATAATAATAGTATATATCGTATTGTTAATGTTTTCGGATTTTGTTTTCATTTAGTTTTTATATACAATTTGGGGGATTAGCCACATATCATCATTGATTTGCTTTTGCTTTCGCTTTTACTCTTGGTTTTACTTTGAGTGCGATACAACAGAATGTGAGACCATCGAATGAGATAGCATTGAATGCGATATACCGGATATTTCGGCATAGGTATCGGTCGGTCCCTCCCCACTGCAGACTGAATCCTCGGGTGTACGTGATGGTTCTGCCTCGGTTATTTCAATATCCTGATGGTGCTTATTGCTGCGATGTTTGGCACTTAAAGCCTGTGAAAGTGTGTTTTATTTGAATTAAATTTGATACACAGAAGATTTGTTTTGTGAATTTGCAATTGATGTGCATTTGTGGAATAAATTTTGTTTATGTTTTGAGTATTTGAATTTTAGTTGAAAGTATGACAGTGCTATATGGACATGCATTTAGTAGGGACGCGTAAAACAGACTCGTTAATGGAAACAGTACAATCAAGTTAGGTATTTAGTATTGTTTTTATGTTGGACTTTTTGGATAGCTTAGGACTGCATGCTAAGTAGATTTTTTAATAGACCTCTATTGATATGTTACGTAGAGTTAGGCGCTATAGACAAACGTGCGCATTTTTATGTTTTCATTTGATTTGCTTTAGGTTAACCACAACACAAAGTTAGGATTTTTTAAGGTTTTAGTTTTTTTTTTCGAGTATGTTACATTGAAAGACTGACAATTCTTACCTTATCTTTGCTGCCCTTTTTCTACATTTAGATATTGGTTTTTGTTGGTGGGTTTGAGTTTTTTTTTTGTATATAGTACAAGTCATGACAAGAACAATGATATATATGTATATATAGATATATTTCAGATTAATATGTTCACACAAAAAGATTTAACAAATGGGGTAGAGTTTAAGAAAGAATTAGAAGTAGGGGAGAGCTTTGGCTTTCTTTTTTTGGGGCACAAAGGATCATTGAATCAACTAGGCTTGCTTTAGAAGTAAGACTTTCAATTTCACTGGCTAGTATGGCCCATGGCGAACATGTATTTTACAGAGAGAACAAAGACTATGCTGGCATTCAATCCTCAGTCACTTACTTGCAATGAGAAGCGACGATGACCTGCTTTGCGACCGCCGCGCCTTTTGCTAATATGCGGATTATCCTGTCGCAGCGTCTTGTTCTTCAGAATCTCCAATTGCGTGTACAGTCTATAATTTGACAAGAGTTTTTCAAATACCTATGGAAGTGAAACAAATGGGTTTTATTTTGGGAACAAACCTTTTGAGTTCGGCACGTATATCCTCGGGACTCATTTCGGATATGGTCAGTTCCCCAATGTCGGGATCGCCAAGGCATAGGCCCGCATAACCGCCGCCCAATCGCTGGCCGGCATCGTGTGACGTACCCTTGAAAGCATCCACAGGTAAACGCATTGATAGATCGTACGCAAGTGAACGAACCTGCAAGCTATGAAGATGCAACAAACACCGCAAACCACACTCAGGGAGTAACACAAAAGTCAAACGGAAACGGAAACTGATACAGTAAACCAAAGACAAGAAAATACACAAACGGAAACGGAAATCGAACTCAGGAGAGACAGCGAAAGAGAGCGTGGAGTCAAGGTTAAGAGAATTCAAAGTTGAAGTAGTTCTGTGCGCTTTTTATTGTGTATGTAGATTGGAATTCTTGATAGTATCGTATAGATTTGTTATGTGAGAAGGTTTTGTTTGTGGTTGTTGTCATTGTAATTGTGCACGCCTATGGCGCGTGATTGTGTCTTTTGTGGTGCTGTAAATGAGATAAACATAGGTCAAAGTAAGGACGACCAAACGTTGTCGGGCTATTTAGCTAAAATAAACAACTACTTATAATGGTTTTAAGAGGCAGAGAGACTAGACAGAGTAGTTTCAGAGTACAGGGGTGAGTAGAGAGGTGGAAGGAGACAGAGACAGTGAAGAGTTACAGTTTACATTACATTATTGTTGTATCAAGTAGTGTGGCTTAAAGAAATACTCTATAGTTTTGGTATGCATGTTGGGAATTGAAAGGAAACCGATTTTTGTCATCATCTTGTCATGTTCAAAGCTGTTGTAAAATGACTTACAAAACAGTGCATGCAAAATTATAACAAAATAGAAATAAAATCGTGTTTAACATGCGGTCGATCTGTGTTGATTAACGCTGTGCAACTAAAAGTTGAGTGCAGTTAGCAGAATATAAAGCATGAAATGGATGGAATGAAAGATGAAATGAAATCAAATTGAAATAGTACAGTACAACATAGTAGATAACACATTCTGATTAACAATAATTTATGACACTTGCAGCAACTTCATAGCTTGACTAAAATTCATCAAACGTTAGCTTAATTCTAAAATATGGATTTTTTCCAAAGGAAAACCAAACACAAAAATCAACTTTACAAACGAAAATCGTAAGAAATTAACTTATTTTTGTTTAGCAAGAAGCTTTCTTCGGCAATTTGATTATTTAAATTTGTTGATTATTTTTTGTACATTATTGTCAACTTTCTTTAGGTTATTATTGTTGTCTGTTTACAAAAATCGTTTCCTCAAACCAAATGTCAATACCAAATACAAATGCGAGTACAGTTACGAGGACCAAGACGAAGGCGACGACGATGACGACGGACTTGTCTCAACTTTCTAAATATACAATTAATGTATGTTTTTATCATGATACTTTTTACTCGAACAAACTTTGGACACACTTTGTTTGCAAACGAATAAATTGCAATGATGAAACAGAAAAGTTAATTATAAAATCATAAATGTTAATTACAAAACAAACAAAAAAATAAGAACGCAAACGCAAAACTGTTAACGCTTGTTTGTTACCTGTTTGTGCTGATACCACAATTTTGGCACAAATATCAAACCCAACGCAAAGCTATTCGTTAGCTGCGAGCGCACAAAGAGCGCCAACAAAATGGCGCCCGGACTCATTTCCGGCAGATAGACGAAGCGCAGAAAATAGAAACTGGACGACACCAGAAACTCCAGCGTAAGCGTGGTGACCAGAAATTGTCGCTCCTGTTCGAAGCCGAAAGGGGGAATGAGTAAATGGCGAATAATGTTGAAAGGCAGCTCTTTTTACCCGAAATTGTGTGTTGGCATTGCGACTGGCGATGGCCAAGTGGAGGCCAAAGCATAGAATGAGCATCTCACTTGTCTGCGTCACCAGTTCCCACTTGAGGGGATGACAAGTGTTGGTGCTCGCCTCACGTAAACTCTTAAGCTGCGCACTCTCCAGGAGATCCAACGATGACGCCGTGAAAGCAGCCATGTAGCAGATGACGGCAAAGACCATGGTGCCCAGATACTTAAGTAGATCGACATCCCGAAGCACCCAACGATGCGCCTTTCTTGTGCGGAAGTCGACGAGATGGCGATACAGCTTCAAAATGATGGCGCCGTAGCAGGTGATGAAGCCGATTTCGCGCAGCCAAGGCTCCAGCAGGCAGCGTTCGGTGGATGCAGGAAAAAAATGGACGGCAACCTAAACATCACTAAATTAGTAAGGTAAGATTTCATTTAAATCAAATTAACACTTGCCGATGCATAAAGTAAAACAATGCCGAGCAGTATGGTCTCCAGCACGGTCCACATCCCTGAGGCAATAGCCTGAAAAAGTTTACAACACGAATTAAAGTATTTATGTAATTGGTATTCTTGCAGTTGATGCATCGATGTTATACATACCTTGCATTTGCGCTGCCTGAACACAATGACACTCAGCACAATGCAACAGAGGATGCAGGCACCGAGTACGATGGCGACAAGCAGCCGGAGACAAGCATCCAGATTGATGGCATCCTCCTCCTTGAAGTTGAGGCAAACGCCGTGCAGATCACAGTTGGTGCATCCACCCGGACACGGCACACATGAGTAGTTGTCGAAGCCATCGCTGAGCTCAACAAGATCGCCGCGAAAGCCCTGAAGGGTTGAATTTGGCAGGTAGAAGGATTCACGACACAGACACGTGTAAACATCTCGTGTGGCCATTGGCTTGTTCTCAGTTAACAGGCAGAATGTGGTATTCCGATCGCAGCTGTGTGAAGTGCAGAAAAGTGAGTTACGATTGATGATAAGCAGTAGTTGAGACTCACCCGTGACGGCGTCCAAAGACTTCCTCGAGGCCATCGTTGCAGACATCTTCATCGGCGGCGACAAATGCAGCTGCCACGATTCTGAAAGTAGAGCATTTGAGCTATGTGTGGAATTTCACAGGTAGGTGACTTACTTGATTGGCTGCTCGGTGAATGATATGCGAAATGGCCAGAGCCAGCGACCGGTCAACAGGTTGCAGTCACGAAATGGTGCACCCCACTCCCGAGTGCCGTCACTGCTGTTCCACGCAGCCCTGAAATCATATTATATGGGATCAAATCAATTAGCTGTTTGCCACCAACACGCAAACCAACAAAGCACGCTACGATTATTGGCTTCACAAGGCACAAGGATGTGCTGTCAAAATGTATTTGCCTGCATTTGGTCAAATCAATGAATTTCGATTGCCAACTTACCCCAACTCACGCCAATATGAACCCAAATACGCCTTGTTGTGCACCTGATTCGGTGGTATCTATAATGATAGCAGAGCGGTTATTGCATGCGGATTGCAAATTGATTTGCAATGTTGGCAGACTGACCGTCACATTGTCCCTGAATTTAACGACAACGGTGTGTATGCTGGGCGCTGCGATGGCAAAGGCCAACAGATTCTCGTCCTCGTTGAGTGCATAGCTGGCAATGGCGTTTGCGCGTCGACTAACCTCCGACCGTGTCTGCTCATCGATGGGAATGGGCATTGTGTTGGCATTTGGAAATTTATACGTAAGGAATTCAGTAAATTGTCGCGCTGCCTCCGCGGCTAGTTCGCTGAAGTCGTAAAACTGTGATAAACAAAAAAGAGATTAATTAGTCAGCGGTGTTCCAGGGACAACATTAAGTGCATCACTTTAAAATTGAATATCTTTTGGTAATTTCTATTTTTATAACTCATTGTCAGAGACTCTCTCATTACTTATTTAATTCTTTTTACAAGAATAATTCCATTTAATATAGTATACTTTCAGCTGGGACTTTTGGTTTAATCAAGAAATAATCCAATCAGATTCTAAATATAGTATATTTCTCAACATCAAGCTCTACAATCGCTATAGTTGGCCATTTGTTACACGAAAATCAGATTGCATTAGAATAAACTAAGGCAAAGAGGCGGGTCTAAAGAGGCTTATTATGCTTATCTCTGCCCCGAATAAACATATTTCATGCGTTGCACACTCAGAAATGGCCTTATTGTGGCCATCAAAGGTATTTGTACACTTGAGCCAAGAGCTAAGCCCTAATATAAATTGTAGCACAACGAAATATTCACAGGCGAGACAAGGCGCAAGGCGCGGTCAGGCAAGGCGAGGCGAGGCGACGAGTCCTTGCGGTAAAGTGAGCGGCCATAATTGGTGTGAACGCGAAGAAAATTAAGGATACGTGAATAAGATGCCCTGGCTTCAGCCTAGTCATGGAGCTGGAGTTGAACTTGCGACTAGCTATTAATTATGCACATGGCGCACGTTTCGCATGGTCCAACACCTTTCTGGCCGGCTATTATTTGTTGTTGTTGTTGTCGTTCGGTTGGCTGTTGTTGCTGTTGAAAATAATAGGATTTAATGTCCGAGCTGGGTTGCAAAATGTTTTTAATCCCGCTCCAACTCAGACTGAGTCTGTCTCTCTTTGCCTTTCGCGCCCTGTGTATGTCTCTCTTGTTTGTATAAAATTAACACGTTACAATGAGCACAGTATACGCACAGGATACGTTGTGGCAGTCAGCAAAACTCTGATGACATCATTATGGCTTTTTGGAAACAAAAGGTAACCGCAGCACGGGTCAGGCAGTCATCTGAGGGGTTGAAGGCAGCGATTCAGACTATGCGTGTGCTTGTCGGTATGTCTGTGTGTGTGTGTGTGTGTGTGTGTGTGTGTGGGTGTTTGGGTGAGTCACCTTTGGCTTTTCCAACAAATATTTCCCATTAGCAATGCTCAACGCTGGGACGACCACATTGCGTATACGTTATGTGCCAGATGAAAAGCCAAATGAATTATTAACAAGAAACAAACATATTTGTACACAAATAACTCTCGCACACACACACATACATTGAGGGGCACAATCATTCAGGCGGGTTGCGGTCTCCGACAAAGGAACAAACAAATCCAGCAGCAGCACCACCACCAGCAACAACAACAAAAATGTGAAACACTTGTAAATAGCAAAAACCACAAACAGAAGCGACTGTGCAATAAAACATGCATACATTTGCAAGCATACACTCACGCACACATGTAGAGCCAGCAACTATGCCAAGTGCTGTTGCACACACACACACACACACAGCAACGTGCCCAAAGCAGTTGAAATGAAATCCGTAAAGCGCGTTTTACTGGCTTTTTAATGTCTCATGCTCGACATCTCGTCGCGCACTCGGATACGCCGGCATTTGCCACACATACACATACAAATATACAAAATTCTTACTTATGACCATAAAAATATTTACATGCCCATATGGCATTTAGTTGTTGTCGTTCGCTGTTACTGCTGCTGCTGCTGCTGTTCTTGTCATTTGCATGTTTGCCATCATGTTATTCGCTTTGTGCTTAATGAATAAAATATGTCAGTTGTTTTGTTGCTTTTCCGCTGCTGCTGTTCCTGTTGCTTTTGCTGCTACTCTCGTTCCCCGTGTTGTTGTTGTTGTTGACACTTGCAAATCTTATCTGGGCAGCTCACAAGTATGTACTACACATCTTTACACATCTTTCATTATGCAAAGCATCTCTACCGACCTGCTTGAGTGCTGCCTTCTTCCTTCCGTTGTTTTAACATTCATTCACTCACTCATATTCTTTCTGTTTTTAGTACTCCAAATGTTAATGTAATAGTAGTTTATAAAATTGTATAAAATTTGCAAATAATTCATTGTCGCTCTTCTATCGCACATTTCCGCTCACTAGCTTTGGCTAATACAACATTTCAACAGTCCAATTTTAATTATTTTTGCAGCGCAAAACTTCAGTCCTTGTGGTACAAAATAAATACATAGTGGTAAATTACTTTAAGCGGAATGTAAAAATATTAATCAATCTTTTAATTATTGTTAGTTGAAATATTAAATAACGTAAAATTATACAAAATGTTATTTCATCAACAGATTTAATTTAATTGTAATTTATTTAAATTATATATATAATAAAAATCATTAAAAATTATATAAAAAATGAAGATAAATATTGTCACTTATAGGAGGATATAATTTCGGTTGCAAGATAAGTAAATTATTTGAAATTTAACGACTTCTTCACAGGGTTTAAAAAAAAAACAAAATGCTGCCAAGATTATTTAGGCGAGATCAGCAGAAATACCAGGCGAACATAATAGAATAGCAAGTAGATAAGTCCACCACATGCTAAAAGTGTATGGATCCTAAGAGCAGTGTTCGCTCTCTGAGCAAACGGTACATCCTATGAACGGTAAATCTCTGAGCAAATTGTGGATCCTACGAGCGGTGTTCGTTCTCTGAGTGAATTGTGGATCCTATGAGCGGGGTTTGCTCTCTGAGCAAAGGGTGGATCCTAAGAGCGGAGTTCGTTCTCTGAGCAAATTGTGGATCCTACGAGCGGGGTTTCCTCTCTGAGCGTCACTCTCTGCTGATCCACTTGCTGCTCGTTTCTGTTGGCCTGGTGTTTTGTATGATTTTTTTTCGGTTTCGCCGTCTGATGTGGGCAATACTGCTGGGCATGGGCGTGGCAACGGATTTTCAAATTTGAATTTCGGTACTAAATACTTTACACATTTTCATTTTTAAATTGATAAAAATAATTTTAAAAATATAAATTCGAATTTTTGAATTACATTGCGATGGCTCGACTGCCCGCCAAGGTTCGCCCAAGTCCGTTGGTCAATGCAAACCATAAAATTTCATTTAAAGCACCAGGCGAACAGAAATGAGTAGCAAGTAGCTCAGCAGAAAGTAACTTGGGCAAACATCCACCCACACCTTTGTTTTTTTTAGAGAGTAAACTTCCGCTCTTAGGATCCACAACTCGCTCAGAGCCGAGTAAATTGTGGATCATAAGAGCGGGGTTCGCTCTCTGAGCGAATTGTGGATCCTAAGAGCGGGGAGCGCTCTCTGAGCGAATTGTGGATCCTATGAGCGGGGTTCGCTCTCTGAGCAAAAGGTGGATCCTAAGAGCGGAGTTCGTTCTCTGGGAATATTGTGGATCTTACGAGCGGCGTTTCCTCTCTGAGCGTCACTCTCTGCTGATCCACTTGCTGCTCGTTTCTGTTGGCCTGGTGTTTTGTATGATTTTTTTCGGTTTCGCCGTCTGATGTGGGCAATACAGCTGGGCAGGTTGCATGGGCGTGGAAACGAATTTTCAAATTTGAATTTCGGTACTAAATACTTTACACATTTTCATTATTAAATTGATAAAAATAATTTTCAAAATATAAATTTGAATTTTTGAATTACGTTGCAATGGATCGACTACCCGCCAAGGTTCGACCAAGTCCGTTGGTCAATGCAAACCATAAAATTTCATTTAAAGCACCAGGCGAACAGAAATGAGTAGCAAGTAGCTCAGCAGAAAGTAACTTGGGTAAACATCCACCCACACCTTTGGTTTTTTAGAGAGTAAACTTCCGCTCTTAGGATCCACAACTCGCTCAGAGGCCAGTAAATTGTGGATCGTAAGAGCGGGGTTCGCTCTCTGAGCGAATTGTGGATCCTAAGAGCGGGGAGCGCTCTCTGAGCGAATTGTGGATCCTATGAGCAGTGTTCGGTCTCTGAGCAAATTGTGGATCATAAGTGATCTTATTTAAGGCGAGGTGCACTGATCCACCTTCTGCTCTATTATGTTCGCCTGGTATTTCATGGCTCTTTTCGTAAAGCTCCGTCAAGATTTCACGACAACTTCCCTTTGGCTGCTATTCAAAGTATTGCATATCTTTAAGGCGCAGAAAGAATAATTTAACACTTTTTATCAAAATATTTATTTGAATTTAAATTGCTGTTTTTAAATTTTCTTAAAGTGCAAGAAACTATGGTAATAAACCATAAATGTAATAGGTTTCTTTAATTTTTATGTAAATAACGAATAAATCAAGTTAAAGTATAAAAATTGCAACAGTTATCACTACTTAATTAATTTATTATTGTGATGCAGTCAGGATACGAGGCTTTTTGTATGATTACTGATTTAATTATAGATGCATACAACTTATATTTACGACTAGAGAAATGAAATTATATCGAGACAAAAGCTATATGCAACGTTAGCTGAATCATTGAGATGCAATTACTTATATATTTTTTTTTGGTGTTGCATTATGTGATATTACTGTAATTTTGGCTGCCATATTCTAGCCGTTGTATGCTGCTGTAAGTATGTAGCTGCTGCTGTTGTAGTCGTTTGTCGTTGTTGCTGTTCAGTGAAACAAAGGCAAACAAATAGGCCCACGCTCGCTGCCTAACATTGGAAGCAGGCATACAAATTTCGCCTGGCTGACTGTTGTTGAAGCGCAACAAAAGCTGCCACTGGCAAGCGAACAACTGCGAGCAGAAGCAGGAGCAGGACCAGCAGTAACAATAACAATAACAATAAGAACAACAAGCAACAATAATGCTTGACAGGCATTCGACAACGCGTCCGCTGTTGACCAAAGCCGGCGTCGTCACAGAGAGAAAAACAAAAAGCCGTCGAGGGAGAGTGAGAACAGGAACAGAACGAGTAGGTTGGGGCAGGCATCGTTACTATGGGCATATATTGGTTTGTCCAGATGTCCAGCTGTTGTTCCATGTGCGCCACTTTATTTATTATTTTATACAACACATTTTTATATGTTATGCATGTGCGTGTGGGTTTTGCGGGCTGGGGAAGTTGAATGTGTAGGACGTGTCTAAGGAGCACACACTCGAGTGAAGAGAGATCTAAATCGCTCTAATGGCAATTTACAAATTTGCTTGCCATTTTCATGCAGAGCACATTGAAATTGTATCTTTTAATTATGGTTCACAGCTGCGTGCTTGCTCGCTTGATAGTACTTGCGTCAAGGAAGGCGTCACAATGCCATCGATTGCCTGTCGTCCTTCTTGCTAGTCCAGTGTCCCTGTTGTTGAACGTCATGGCCAAAAAGGAATGCTAACAACAAGAACCAGCCAGCTAGATAACGACTTGGCGCATTGTTTACACATCGACTTATTGAACATTTATACAAATCGCGCATTTCGCTAAAAATAGCTGCAAAAGCAGCTCCCACTCAGCTCACTGACTGACTGAACTGATGAGCTTGTGGTTATGGTAAGAATGGCGCTATCTTTAAATTTCAAGTTCTCGTTTGGAATTGTCATGCAAATTCAATTAAAATATCGTTGATGGCCCGCAACCAGATATGAGCCAGAGCCAGGCAGTGCGAAAGCTAAAGCCGCAGAAGCCGCCGCAGCCACAGCCGTAGTCTCAATCGCAGTCGCAGTCGCAGTCTCACTCGCTGCCTGTGGCTGTGTCTGACTTCTTTAGTATCTTTTAATTAACTTGCAGAAGCAAAACGCGTGACATGCCGTCAAACAGCCAACGACGGCGCGTCGTTGCCGCAACTGCTTGCAAATCCTATGTAATACCTGCAGCTCTCCTTGGTCGCGCCCACGCCTACGCCCATTAGACACAGTACTATGTGTGTGTGAGAAAATACGTCAGACATGGCGTATGCGTAATATTTTTTACGACCGCCAACACAGCACTGCGGCCACGCAGACGAA
The DNA here is from genome assembly GCA_035046165.1 of Drosophila rubida. Taxonomy (NCBI): domain Eukaryota; kingdom Metazoa; phylum Arthropoda; class Insecta; order Diptera; family Drosophilidae; genus Drosophila; species Drosophila rubida. The sequence goes on along the minus strand of JAWNOF010000014.1, from coordinate 11,792,232 downwards.
GGCGGTTGCTTTTCCTCGGCAATTTCATGTACGCAGATTTTCGTAAAAAAATATTTTTGTCAGCATGAAACTCTGAAGTCTGCATCCAACTTGTGAAGGGTGGCTGGAACTGGTCGCGGGGAGTCGCAAATAGATGGTGCTGCTGCTGTCTCAGCAACTTTATTGATTAGACACGGAAAGCAGCCCTCCCTCTTTTTTTTTTTTTTTTGTTTTTTTGGCCCTCAGCATTTTGTCAGCTACGACTATGAAGCACTTTATCAACTGTCAAGTTAGCAATTTTAAATATTCATGCTAATTGTCCTCCTTTTGGGTCGATTGCAAGCTGCACTTTTTCTCACAATTTACACAATAACAATCGTGTGCAAACAATTCTAATAGAAAGGCTTTGCTTTATATAAAATTAGAAGATTTTATTACACAAAAGCGCTTCTTTTACTCGTCTGCTATTATTTTGGGAAAATAGTAGATATTTAATCTGAATGGATAAATATTAAATCATAGCAATTCGTTTGCAGCATTTTTGAAATGTCAACTGATCCAGTTTTATTATTATATCAAATACTCTTATTACAGTTTTAATAAGACTATAACGATCTTTTTATTTTGATTATTCAGCATCTCATTTTATATTATTAATAATTCGTGAAATCCTAAAAAGCTAGGGTTAGTGAATAGTAAAAATATAAGAAGCTCTCCTAGATATTGATTAGTCTGATGACAATTCGAGATAAAAATATATAAAAACAAAAATGTTCTTAGCTTCAGTTGGACATTTAATTTAAAGATAATCTTTTAGAACTCAGCCAATACACAATCTATTTAATATTATTTACTATTAGATACTAGACACAAATAACACTTACAGGCTCATCGGGAAGTGATTCCAGCACTTTTGGCTCGCATTTCTCGCTGGTTTTGCTGCTGCCAGCAGCTGCATCGTCTGCTGTTGACGCTGGTGTTGTGAATGGGGCTGCAGTCGTTGTTGGCGCTGCAGTTTGGGCAGTGGTTGAGGTGGCGCTTCGTTTCCGCAGACGATCCGTATTGCTCAGCACCGACACCACGTTGCCCGTGGGCGTTAGATCCTCGAAGTCGAAGGCGGCGGACTCGCGCTGCTGATACTCCGGAGGTATGCCGTAAGAATCACTCTGTCGCAATTGGGCACGTTTGTAGTAGGCGAGGAGAGCATCGCGTCTGCTGTTGCTGCTGCCTGGTGATGCAGCCGAAGGCTGGGCGAGACCCTGGAACAGCAGCAGCATTAGCAGCGGCAACAGCAGCATACGAAGTCTCTGGCATGGTGGCAGGCCATTGTTTTGGATGATGATATTTGTGCTAGTTGTGCTTTTGATGTGTTGATTTGTTTTTTGTGGAGTTACTCGTTGGTTTTGTTGTTGCTGGTGGGTCAGGTGGTCTCGATCTCTGTAGTTGATGTGGTTTCTGTGGCGGCTTACTTGAGTATTCACTTGATTCATTTGATTTTGGTGGCATTTTTGATAGTTGCTTTGATGCATTGAACTTTGAGCTTTTGACTTTATTGCTATGCACAGTTCCATATCACTAAAGTTGTTCCTTTTATGGCTGTTGTTGTTGATGTTGCCCCTGCTGCTGTTGCTGCTGTTGTTATTCATTTAATTTTTGCTTGTGTTGTATAAAAATTGGGTTTAGTTGCAGTACTTTGCGTTCCTGTTGTGGGCGTGGCGGATTTGGAGATAATGTGTCACACAAAGAGGTCATCTGAAAATGAGAAAAGTTTTCCCAATTTTAGTTGAAAAACACATGAGACTTTATTATTGTTTGCTGCTCTCTACTACTGACCAAAAATATTTTGCAATTTTTTCGCCCACGAAATTAAATTTGAACAACTTTAAATATTTAAATTTCGTTTTAGCCGTATGCGACAGCTGATGCTTGATCCACTTAGTTAAACATTTAAGCCACTCGAAGTGACAAACTTTGCGAATAATAATTTCAGTTTTCAGCTTAGTAATCACTTTCATCTGCTGCATTATAGAAATAGTTATAGTAATTTCAATTTCGTCAGTTAAACACTAACAGGGCACTTAAATTTTAATTGAGTTAATCTTTAGACTCACGTCACATAAAACTCTTGATTAATTTATATGACACATTGTGAATGCAGAAATCGTTATCAGATTGCAGATGAGCTCATCTGCATATCTACATGGATAATTGCTTATTTATATATAATTACCAATGGGCTCTGCCGCTGCCGCAGCTTTTACAATCAATTAACTTTAACTGGTTTTATCGTAAAAACTGGTCTGATTGCTCTTTCGTGTACAATTGCTATTATAGTGCATTTTACACCAACACGAAAAACAGTGGCAAATATTAGACTGCCAAATGCCCTGTAAAATTAGCATTCAAGAAAAGTTAACATGAGTTTTGAATTGTATTTTTTATTACTATTAATAACTTGAATGAAAAAAGTAAGCAGTGCTTTATATTTTGCATTCAAAGATAAACAACGTATATTACTTCCCCGCAACATATTGAATACACACTCAAATCCATAAGCACACCTAATACGAGTACTCACACGCAATTATGCATTACGGCAATTGCAATTTTATATGAACGCAAATTGCTATTTAATGGCGACTCGTAAAACGCCTTTCATAAACACAGTACAGTCGCAGGTATAGTTTAGAGTATAGATACACGTATAATTTTGAAGTGGACACTAGAGGTTATGCATTTAAATACAAGCAATAAATGGAAATTGATAGAAAGCGGAATTAACTGCGGAGCTGTCAGGTAGCAGGAAGATGAATCACGCTTAAACTCTACGCTCTTGCTTGGCAGTCATATGTTAATTAGAACGATTGCTCACATTGCCAGTGTCAGGAGCAGGAATTGTCAACGTGTTGGGAACTTGGGACGTCCCCAAAGCGAGTGTCAACGGAGCAGGTAATGGACAACCAGATACGAGGGAACAAAAAAGCGAAAGGCAAATGCAGCTGAGTGAAACACACAAACAAAGCGCAAAAAAAGAAGCGAAAACAACAAATGCAAACATTGTAAGAAGTGTCCCAGTGGACAATAACGCGAATGCGAACACAGCGCAGCGCAGCGCAGCGCAGCGCAGCTGGGCGTGGCATGTAGCATGTGGTAAATGGAAAATGCTTTTTAAGTGGCGCCGGGATATATGCTATAATTTTTACATTTGCCAGAGTGAATGGAATTGGGTTAGCAAATTGGCAATAAAAATGAACATTCAATTGCACTAAATATGATTTAAGCATTCGCAGTATAAATCATCATTTAGTGCAAACAATGACTTAAACAGGTGTTCAACAAATTGGCGCTAATTGAAATTAATTTTTTATTTTATTTTCATTGCAAGCACTGCATGTATGTAGGCTCAGTTCGCGAGTTGGCACATGCGCCATAAACAAATTAATGATTACGTGATTTGGCCAGATGCCAACGCTAGTTATGACAGAGGAATACAGCAGATATAGTTTGCTATTGTATTGTTGTTGTTGTTGTTGTTGTTGTCGTAGTGCTTGCTGTTGTTGCTGACAAGTTGTTGGCTGTTTTCTGCCTGATTGGGCGCACCTGGCATCGCCTTGACACTCGTTCAACTACAGCTAATACGGTTGTGTGCCGTGTGCCGTGCGCCGTGTGCGAGTCTACCAACAACTGGAAAACCCCTAAACATACACACGTACACGCACACACACACACACACACACACACATACGCGTACACAGTTACAGTTTTCAATTAACAACGTGCTTGTAGTTGCATTGCAAAATTATTGTAGCATAGTTTTCTGCATTGCTTGCATCATTGCCCCGGTTCGTTTCGATTTGGAAACATTTCCCATATGCGGCGTCTGTGCTTCCCATTCTGTTTGCCAGCCTGTGCGTGTCAATTGCACAGATTCAGAGCTGCACCGTAACTAAACTCACACAAGTAATTGCAATTTTTGCGGCTTGCTCAACGACCAAAGCACAAATTGTTAAAATGCTGCATTTGCTGCTGATTACAATTTCTAGATCATGATCTCTTGTCTGCATGTCATGTTATAGTTGACTGCAAGACAGACATACTCCAATTGCACAATCTCATAAATTTAATAAGCAATTTGCAGACACCAAATATTATATTTGCTCGGACAATGCAATTCAATGGAATTAGCACGTATTCATGCATGCAAAATGTGTAAATTATGCAATTAAAATAGCTATACATTGGCAGCAAGGCCACTTTAAAATGAATTATCTAGATTCTTGCAATTGTGAATTTGTTTTATGTTGGCTTCCATCATATTAGTTATTTTACATTATTGCTATGCAGCTGTCTCTGCAAATAATAACAATAATATAATAATATAAAACAGAGCAAAGGTATTGTGCTGCAATGGCGTCTTTCATTTGACAAATGTTATTTTGTCCAGCTGCAAGAAACAATGTTGTAGCGTGTGACAATCACACAATGCAACACACACAGACAGAGCCTAGTAAAAATGGTTAACAATTAGACAATGGTAGGAGCAACAAGCAAAGTGATTGCAGAGCTTGCAACACTCAGCACGTTGAGAACAAATTGTGTGCCGGCTGCTGGCACAGTCGCCCCTCAACTCGAGTCTTTGTTGTCCTGTTTGCCGTATATTTGCCTTTGTGCCCACCCTGCTTTGCTTCTCTGCAACCTAAAATAAGTTGAAGCAGCTGCGCTTCAGCGGACAGACAAGCGCAAGACCTAATGCCAACACCAATAGCAAGCACAAGAACCCTTCTACCCTACTTTGCTTCACCCCTAGAGCGACCCTCAAAAGCCAACAAATCGGACAACATTGCCTCACATCCTCTGGGAGAGTCCACGCCACCTCCATCTCTGATGCCATTGTCTGCCATTTGAGCTAAAAGCTTCGAGTGGCAGCCCAAAACACTTTTCCAATTAGGGTTTTCTATAATGAAAAACTGTAACGGTTGTGTCGCTATTGCGCCAAAAGGCTTTTTTCGGCTCGACTCAACTCAACTCAACTGAACTCGTCTCGACTCGGCGAAACGAGACAAGACTCAACTTGGCTTTGCCTGGCTTCGCTAGCTCGCTCACTCACTGGGTTCGCTTGAAAACCTCTCCCAAGGACATTACCAGAAACGCTGTCAACACAGCTTCCGCTACTTTTGCCGCTACCAATGATGTGTTCCCGTTGTTGTATAACAAGTTTGCTTCATTCCCTCGCTTTTTTTCAGCAGCTTCCAATTTTTTTAATCACTTTTCAAGGTCTAGCACCCCGTATTCGAGTTGTTGTTGCTGCTGTTGCTTAACCCACTTGGAAGCGCTTCCTTGGGCTGTTTACATGCGCAATTTGCTCAAGTGTTTGCTGTTTATATCATTAAAACATCGCAGGATGCATTGTCTAAAAAGTTGCCCAAGACAACATAAGCACAACTTGATGATGGCACAGCCTTTGGATAAATAAGCAATGTGTATAATGGGCCCCAGCTTATGAACTTGAACAATCTTTGAAGAATGCCACTATATGGCGTATACAAGATGTATTCTATTATTTAAATAGATGGCTACTTTAAATACTTTGTATCACAATCTCAAAATTATCAAAGGATATCGAAGAGATTATTAGATATTCTTGTATTTCCAGATTCAACTTAAGATTGAGGCACATTGAATAATAGTAACTAAATTTAGCACATTGAAAATTGATGGTAAAAGATGGGAAATTAATAGATTATTAAACCCAATTATTGTTGTTATATTAGATAAAAATACAAGCAACCGCCAGAGATGTTTTGTGTGTGTACACAGATTCACATGCACATCAGCGCTTTGGCTGTAATCTACTTGGCCTACTTGGGCTAAGTGCGCTTTTAGATAGCAGTCGCTGGCGAGGCGGCAAGGCACGCATTAGAGCAAAAAGCGGACATGAGCGGGCCAAGAAGCGGTGTCTACATGAGAAGTGGAGGCAGAGCAGGCGACAGGACACGTTAAGGGGGGCATCCTTGAAACCCAACGGAGCTTAGATGAGTGCACCCCAATGTTGTGCTACGGCATAATTTGTTGCTTGAAGTGAAAAATTGTCAAGCACATCTCAATGCTAATGTATACAAAACAAATTGAACTTTTCGAGGTTACAGCATTTTATTGGCTTTGTTGTGGGCCTATAGCACGCACAAATGATCACACACAGCCACACTGCCACACAGAGGGCATAAATATATCGCATAAAATAGTCGCAAACATTTTCATGTTTATTTCGCTTGAAAGACGTTAAAAAATGTCGCACCAAATTCTATGCTTAAGAAAAATGTAGAGCATTCTTCTGAACATTGTTTAAATTTCACTTTCTAGCGGTATACCCTGTAAATAGGTTGAGAGTAAACTGCCACTGTATAAAGATGCGCACTGTTACCCTAGTTTGCAAACAAAAACTAAAATTCAAACACGAAAAATAGAATATGTAACAATTCTTAAAACAATTGAATACAAATAAGTGTATATGTTCGTCGCACATTCAGCACTTGCTTCGAATTTGTTTTGCTTTTTTGGCGCTCTTGTCACAGCATGTGCGCTCTCTGTGTGTCGTCCTGGTACAGCTCCTGTATCTGGGCGTAGCTGTAGTAAAACATGCATCTAGGGTACATGTACAGAATGCAGCCAGGCGGCAATGTCACATGGAGAAAGAGACAGCAACTGTGGCATCGAGAGTAACAGGGTGGGCAACATTTTGGTTGTATAATCGCTAAAGAGACTCAGAGAGACAGCATTGCTTGCCTTAAATATTAAGCTATATTCTATATCCAGGCTAGAGTTACTAGGCAGCCCTGGGCGATATACACAACAAGCAATCACTTTAAGGTCACTTGTGTTGCATTTAACTAAAGCTCAACACAAAATTACCAGGCAATGCATAATTTACGAAGGTGGTTTAGCTAAAAGTCGCTTTGGGGCGAAATATATGGCATTTACTAAACTTAAATTAACAATGAACTCTGGCCAAAGAGCCAATTAATTATGTCATGAAAAAACATAACACACATTTAATGCATTATTAATAAATTAGTGCAGTCGACGATTATAGATGTTTAATTAAACGCTTTTGTAGTTGATTAAAATGACTAATTTATCCGGGCATTAATAGAGAGCAAGTTGAACTCCATGCATTGAATAAATAGCTTGAGGTAATCAATTATCTAATATCTATTATATAGATGTTGTAAATGAATCTAAATAAGAGTGTTAAGAAAAACGCAATTTGTTTCACAATCCTTTCTCTGGGCTGCCGGAAAGTGTTCGCTCGTAACCATTTGCCTTACTCGTTTTCTTTTTAGTCGTCCGTTGTGCCATAGTAATTGCTTTTTATCAGCCGACTCCTTTCAGCCTATGAAATTAATGCAATTCGCAGTCAGAGCTCGACTCGTACTTTAATCCACCCGAAAGAGTCCCGTTTAGATCTTAAAAATTCAACCGCAATGTTTCAGTCATAAGCAACAGGCAGAGCGCTCTGATTAAAGCCAATCTAGACTAACGCCAGTTGAAAGCCATTAGGGCTGCTCTGACAGCACATAAAAGAGGAGGCAATAAAAAAAGCGAAGAAGCGAAGTAAGTTAAGACAACAACTGCGAACGAGGCGGATACATAAAACCAAACAATTGCTTAAAATCAAATGTGACAACTTTTACCAAAATTAAAATCAGCAAAAGTAAAAAGCCAACAGCCAGCGGCGAAACATAAAAACGAAGAGCAGACAGAGCGGCCAACGAGACACAAGCAAAGAGAGTGTTGTATAGCAAATGCTATACAGAGTGGGCGATGGGCGAATAGAATGATGGGATGATGGTGGTCTGGGAGGCGTGTCGTGAACCTTGGGGCAGTGGGCGAATCATTGATGCCAAACGGAAATGTGCGCACTTTCAAGAAGTGCACTAAAAATGGCGACGAGCACTTCCGTTGATGGCCTGGACTAGGAACTGACTGGCTCAGTGAATGAGACCCAGAGTCTACAACATACATATTACAGTGGCGAGGCATGCCTTGTTTTGTGCCTGTCTCTCCCCACACAAACACACACATATATGTATGTAGAGGAGAAATACAGACACAGTGGCTTACATAAAAGTTGAATGATAGTTGCAAGCGCCGGCAGCTGAAATCACGAACCCGGACAACGACAACGACAACGACAACATCAGCCACAAGAAAATAAGGGAAGACACTTTGCAATCGTTCGTTGGCCATCATTTTACGTTGGCGACAGAACCTGAGCAAGCAGTGTGATTGCGCTGTCTTAGCCGACAAGAGCCAGGACATGCCCGGCTATGTAAACAAGCGTCATTTCAAATTGCATTTAAAGTGCTTCAAATGCTTTGCATTTAGTCGGACGATGCTTGGTGCATTTGTGATGACGTTATGTCAACGGCGCTGCTTCATTAGTGCGCAAGTTGTGCGCACAACATGGCGTATGATTAATATAATTACAGTTGCAAGTAATGAATAGCATTGGTTTACCCCAGTCACTAATTGCCAGTGCCGTAACGAAGCAGCTGTTCCCTGTCCGACATCTTCGACATATATATATATATATATATCCATACATATACATATTTATGTATATATACGAGTATATATATTTTTATAGACAAAAAATTCGTCTGCCAGCACGAAGCAGAAATAAGAGAAAGGAAATGCGAATGCGAGTGCGAAGGTGAATGGGAATGGGTAAAGTAACGGAACGAAACACTTGGCCTGGAAAGAGGCAATAAAATTTGGTCAAAAGCAGAAGCATAGATAAGCGTCAAACAGTTCACACATTTAACTGGGCCTGTCAGTTTCCGAGTTCCGCCAGCTCTCTCGCCACACAGCAGTCTTCCTCTTTCTCCGCACTGCTCTGTTCTCTGGCCCCCAGTTCTTTCGCTGAAAGTGCACTCAAGCGTGAATATTAAACGTTTGCTTTGGCACAGCAAATGGGTGCAGAGGACAACAGGGGATAGGCGGGGTCAGGGGTCAGCCCATAGCATCCCTTACGCAACCACAACGCAACGCATCGAAACGCAACAGAAGGCGAGGCTATGGCCACGCAACGCAACGATATTGAAAACTTTTGACGAAGAACTTTAAGGAAAAGTTTCGAAATTGTGAATGAAGTAAGCAGTTGAACATAACTTTATTGTGTATCACAGAAAAAGTAAACGAGAGCATTTATAAAGATTAGACAAAACTTAAAAACCGAAAACAGATATATGCAATAATGCAGTTTATCCACAGAAAAATATTTAATAACACATTCTTTTCTATTTACCACGTTCTATTGAAATAATCTTTTATAAATACATTAGACACCAATTAAAGAAATCAAAATAGTTGCTGAATTTACCAAGTCTTATAAATTTGCAAGCTGGCAGAGAAGCGGGATGCCTTCGTACCGTGACAATTGGCCAATGGGCAAAAATAAACGGATCACTTTTCAAACGAGAATTAGAAAATAAAGTTAGCTTATGGGTTGCCAGTTTCGCCAGGTTGCCAGCTTGCAGCCTAAAGCATTTAGTTTTGATCTTTGCAGCGTAATAATTTCTTTAAAATCTTTGCTTTTGGGGGTCGCCTGGATGCCTAATGTTTATTTTGATGTTAAGAAATAAATTGTATCTGAAATAAACTTAGAAATGTAGAGGCAGCAAAAGTTAGTAGTGATTGGGCAACAGGCTGCAGGAGCATCGGCTGAAGCTGATGCTGGTAGCTGGGTCGCTAAAGCGCCAGTCGGCAGCTCTTTAAATCATAAATTGAGCCCACAGGAATGCATATTAATATGCAAAGCACGCAAGTCAGTTGCCGCTGTTTCTGCCGCTGTCAAAGTGGGCGACGAGTGGGCGGTGAGTGGTTGGGTGGTTCGATGGCGGGTGAGTCGACATAATGAATTATGCCACGCCTAACGAGACAACTCACAGCAGCCAGCATGGCGCTAGAAATGCTGCCTGACTGCCAGCCTGCCAGCCTCTGCTTCTGTTTCTGCTACGCAAGAGAAATCCAATAAAAATTCAATAAATTCCGCACAATGCTCGTAATGTTGCCCCGGTGTGTGCGTGCGTGTGTGTGTGGGTTGTTGCTGTGAGTGCGCCTGTGTATGTGCGTGCATGATAAAACGAGCAACTCAGTCAGCAGCAGCAGAGAGCCTTAACTCTGACTCTGACTCCGCACGTGGGGTTATGCGAACTGGCAGCAGCGACACAGACACGATTTTGCCATGATGCTTTTATTTTCACAACATGCACACACTCTCACACACACAGCAGCAAATCACACTCATACATATACGCTTAATTTACGCTCGTTTTCGTTTCTTTTTTTTTCAATTTCTTATCGAACGTCTAAAAATAGGCAACGGCAAAGGGCACGAAATGTGATCGGAAGTCGTTGTCGACCCCAAGAAATATAGAGTACAAAAATTAAGTTTCACCCAAAACGTCTGCGAGTGCCTAGTCATTAATTGACGTCAAAAATAGGGTTAATATAGCACACACACACACACACTACTACACGGATAAATATAGGGACGCAGTTTCGCTGTTTTTATTTTCTTTTTTTGGTCCCCGTCTCTAGACTTCATTTTGATGTCAACACAGTCATCAACTGACTGTCGTTTGAAATTGCTGGCGACCTTTTTGTGTTGCCTGCCAGGCAAATGATGCCTATTTGATCAGCAGCCGGGCAAAAGGATAAGCAAAATAAAGCGCCACACAACAAAAAGAAGAATACGAAGTTAAATGAAATGCAAAGAGGAAAAGACACGTTTCGAGTACCCTATAGGCGGCAATTTCTACCAACTAGCTTGAATAACGCTGGGTAACTAAGAGCCATGGAAAACAAGAGCATCCTGGACATCTGTCTAATCCATCTGTTGATCTGCACACAGTTAAGGCTAATGATACCTTGTGCAATGTCGTGGACAGAGTATTCGCTAGTCACGATTGGTTGAAGTGAGACAATTCCTTGCCTTGAGTTGGTTTTGCGCTTTGGAATAAGTCGAAACGAGGAAGACATACTAACCTAAAGTCGTAAGTTGGCTGGGTCAGCAGTTAACCAGGACCCTCTTCTTATACACCACGCTGCCATTCAGCAGTTGTTTTTGTTGTTTTTGATGCCGCTGATGTTGTTATTGTTGTTGCTTCTTTTGGTGTTGGTATCTATGTAAATTTTTATAAGCACGCGGCAAAATGTATGAGCAAGTAAAATTAATACAAAATTGCCGATTGTATTTATATATTTTTTTTTTTTGTATAGCAGTTGTTGTTTTTGTTGAGTAGCTGTTGTAGTTGTATTTTTTTAGTCACGATTATTTTACAGATTAAATTTTTCTCTATATTTTGTATTATTTTTAATTTCGAGGGCTTTTAGTTGTATGCAGTAGTTGATAGATTTAGCCTTTGGTATTGTTTTTAAATTAAATTATACACGACATGTTATTTTTGTATTTTTGATTGCATTCAAAGCTTTTAGTAAGTTTTTAATCAAATTGTTAAATAGATTAAATTTGCAATGGCAAGACATTCGGACATTTATATACATATATTTTGACGCAGAAAGCAAATCAAAATAAAGGAAGCTTGTCAACCGATTTTTTTTTTTTATTTTATTATACTCATTCGATTCTATTCAATTATTGTGAAAAGTCTCAAAATTTGCTGCACTTCAAAACTTAACTGCACAAAATACACATGTACACACACATAAACATGACGCGGTGCCATAAAAGCCAAAAAACGGCACAAAACTTTATCCGCAAAAAATAGATTCCTACACTTTTGTGTTCTCTCTTTCAAGGAAAAACCAACCAAACGTCGACAGAGCGCAAAACACGCGCGCATTTTGCCAGTTTGCTGCTTTTGCGGCTGCTGCTTTCAAAAAATAACTCTAGGATACACAAAAAGACACGGAGTGTCCGTGTGCTCTTGCTCTTAGCGTTGGTGTGCGTGCACTTATGTATTTATGTATGTGTATGTGTGTGCGTCTGCTAAGCACAAAGGTAAAACTTCGACTGCCAGGACGACTTGTTGTTGTTGTTGCTGACTGGCTGTTGATATAATCATGAGAGAGTACGAATTTGGCTTAAAAAGCGAACGACAAATTAACGACGAATGGCTGAGCAAAAGGAATGAAAGCGAAACGCAAGTGCACGAGAAATGTGTATAAAAATACATTTAGTAATAAATTAAATGATTTGCACACTAACCCCAAACACACACGCGCGCAAAACTAACGAAGCGAGGCAATGACAGCATAAAACACACACAGGCACACAGCAAAAGGACATGAACATAAATACATAAATAGTAGTATATTCGTTGCTTGATTTCTGCCTATTTTCGTGCACAGTGGGCGCCGCTGCTGTCTGTGTGACTATGTGTGTGTGTGTGTAAGTGTGCATGTGTGTGTATGGTGCGGCAGTGGGAGAGAAGTGGCAGGAGAAGACGACGAGTATTAATGCCGCTGCCGCCCCTGCTCTGCTGCCGCTGCCCGACGAAGCTTAGCGCGCAAAAACCGACAGATACACGAGCATTTAACACCCAAAATTGCGTGGCGCATGTTAAAAAGGGAGTATGCAGGCGGTGACAACAGCGACTACAAAATTACTGAATATATAAAGCTGTATTCATATTTCCATATTTGCAATACTTATTTCACAATCACAATTGGAAATTCAATTTAATTTCATTTTGTTTTTATGAGCACTAGTTCACTTTTTTCTGTTTAACTTGCATACTTGTGTATGTGTATGTTATATTCTCCCGAACTTTGATGTATAGTGCGCTACCGTACCGCGCACGCTTATATCCTGTACTCAACTGAAGGAGGCCTTCTCATGATGAATTCAGACTTTCTCATTCTCACAAAAATAGCTTTAGAGCTTTCTAAAAGCTCCTTTTCTTAACACCTGTGACGAAAATACCAAAAATCCATTTTTTGTACTTTTTATTATTTTTATACCGAAAAGTATATATTACGCTGTTTATGGTCCCACTAGGCTGTGATTGCTAACAAAATAACGGTTCAAATTTATTATTGAATAAAATATTACTTCTTTGACGGTGGTAACATGGAACAGCCAATTTTAACCCCAATTCTCCAACTCATGAACTGTTCATTCAAATCACCTGGTTTTTAAACTTGACACACTTTAATATTCGTAAGAAACAAATAACACGATATCAGTGCTTTGTTCAGTTTACTTAATGGTTTAAATTACAAATGTACATGCTTATTAAATGGCATACATTTAGACTTACATATGTATAAAAAATCGTTCACAGTAGTATATAGTATAGAAGACGCTGTTTCAACTGCAAACACAACAACATCAATTTCGTGTTGTTAAACAATTAAGCACTTATTCGTATTTTTGGTTATATACGAATAAATTGCATGTATCATAATTGCTATTAATATTATACAAAGTACTTAGAATGTCGCATGATTACGTATAAAGAACACATCATATTCTTTTTCAATCCATTTGATTAACTTGTCCACATTCTTAATGACTGTCGCCTTGTCCACAATGGACTCAAAAACCGCATACAGCTCATAGGTGGCCGTTACCCAAGCGAGCACCACTTCACGTTCCTTCAACTCATAGATTAATTTCAGAGGCCTGGAATGATTGTGTATGCGATGCAACATACTACAATAAATAGCCTCGAGGCGTCCAAATTCCGTTAGAGATTTGTACGGATGCCTTAGCATCGGACACAGCAGTTGTGCCGTTGCCTTTGGTTTATATAGAAAATGCCGCAAATCCGGTATGTTGACCACCTGCTGGTACAGTTTGGCATTGTAAGGCTGTTGAAGTTCATCATTGATAGACTGCAGGCAAAGACTTCGGCGCAGCTTATCCGTGATGCGCTGCTTGGCTTCGGACAGTATGTGGAATGCATCACGATCCACAGACATGAGCAGCAAGCAGGCCGGGCAATCATCCGCAAGGTACGAAACATGCGCATGCAGATAACCATTCATATCGAATTTGGGCAGACAAATCGGTGTCCAATTCTCCGAGTTCTTGAAGGATTCCGAGCACTCAATCAGATTGAAGATCAAACGCAAATCGGCTGGGTGTATGGAGTAGTTCTTCATGCGCACTAATGCAATCAGTTTGTTGTTGGCTATTAGCACGGCAAACACCAGTTTCTTTATCTTTGAGCAATTACTTTGAATGGTGCTTACAATAGTCGAGCGCACTGTCGTCGGTAGCGGAAAAACGCGTATAGAGTTTGTCAGAAATGTAAATATATTGTTGCTAACTGCAAACAAAAGAAGAGAGATTATATCTGATATTCTAATTGTATAATTTCAGGCTTACCCCTGGCATTGCTGCTATCATTGGCCAACAGATTATAGATCAAACGCTCACTACCGGATAGCAGTCGTCTCAAATCAAAGTTTTTACGTTTCTCGAATATCTTTGACATGTGCGAATATGTGAGCGTGGAGAGTATTTGATAGTATACATCGCTGGGACCAAAACATGAATTAGCCGCGATTAATCATATTCAAAATCGATTACTCACCTGAGTTGAAGTTGTAATTGCTGAATGCTCATGTTGGTGCGCGAGGCAGCCACAAGTATCAGAGAGTTTCGCTGCATAAAAGCAAACTTAACAGCACCCGCATGTATTGATGTAATGGCATCTTGACCTAGTTGCACAAAGCTCACCAACGCCTGGATGACGCCAAATAAAGTGGCCAGCTTATCTTCATTGCCATGCAGCGAATAAATCGGTTTGCCTGCTTCACTCAGAATGAATATGTGCTTCTTCTGTCCGCGCCACACGCTATCATGCTGATAATCATAAGCCTCCTCGTCCAGTGCATTGGACGAGCCACTGTCCTCTGTCTTAGTACTCGTTGAGGTGCTCAGCGCCAGTGATTCTACCGAAGCGGCTAAATCTTTAGATTGTCCCGCAGCTGCTGATGGGCCATCGCCATCTGGGCTGAGCGCGGTACGTGGATGGCGCGGACGCGTGCTCAGCTCATCACGCAGCTCCGAGATAATACTATGACGTTGTTGCTCAGCCTCTTCTGCCCCGAGTTCCGCCTCCTGGTAGAGATCACCAGCGCTGAGTTCGGAGCGTTCCTCCTGCTCTGGTTCACCCTCCGCATCCATGAATTCACCACATGTTGAATTTGAGTCGGATGTGGCAGCATTTGGGGGCGTTCGGTCAATTTCCATGATCAAATTATTAAATTTGCAAGCAAAACGTAAACATTATTTGCATTTATCTTGGCACTCTTGCAAACAGTGTGGCCACCACTAGTAACTCGAAATATCTACCACGCAATTAATTTTTATCAATTTCACGTAAATTAGTCCTATTTAATTTGCATACTATAAAAACAGCCTAACATGCTAATGTGACAACATTTAGGAGTAATAATGCAATTTCTATAATTAAATCATTAAGACGCAAACAGTATTTCTTGGCACTTTTTCTAAAACTGTGGCCACACATTCCTTTGCGATTAATATACTTTTCTACTTAATACGGTCATACTCAATTTATGTTATGAAAACAGCGGTCGCAGCACGCGTAAAACGATGTTGAGGAAAACTTTTCATAATTGTAAGTTAAATTGAATTAATTTCTAAATAATTATTACAATTTAATTGATTATATTGCAGTGCCTCGCATTGGCCAACTGTGCGCTCGCCACGTATGCCCACAAAGCACACATGCTGCAGCAGCTGTCGCCCCAAAGGATGTCCAACTCGAAGACATCTCCAACATTGAGGAGCGCATTTTAAAACATGCCGATTACTTCCAGGTGCACAACCTGTTTACAGTGCGGGATCTGTTCAACGCACGCGTACATTATGGACACAAAGAGGGTTCCCTAGACGATCGCATGCGGCCGTATCTTTATGGCAGTCGCCTGGGACATCTAATCTTCGATCTGGACAAAACGGCTGCCCATTTGCGTGATGCCCTTAATATCGCGGCGCACATTGCTTTCCGGGACGGCATCATCTTGTTTTTCAACCGTAACGCCCTCAACGCGCATTTAGTAGAGCAGAAGGCGAGGGAAGCTGGAGAATTCTCGCACACGCGATTTTGGCGCGGGGGTATCTTTACCAACGCCAATGTTCAGTTCGATGCTGTGACTCGGTTGCCGGATTTATGCATATTCCTCAACACACAAAACAATGTGCTTACCCAGCACACAGCTGTGCGTGATTCAGCGAAAATGGCCATACCCACAATTGGCATTGTGGACAGCAATTGCAATCCCAATTTGATCACATATCCGATCCCTGGTAATGATGATTCCCCTACTGCTGTGGAGCTCTACTGCAATCTGTTCAAGGAGGCCATTTGGCGTGGCAAGCGAAAGCGACGCGAACTATTGGGGCTACCACCAATTGAGGAGATGCCATCAAAGGAGCGGCGCCACCGCGGTTCAGTTAAAAGTAACTAATAGAAATGATGTTATACTATTGTACCGATTATATATGTTATTAAAAAACTAAAAAATAATTTAATTTCCGGTTTTCCGTTCTGCAGGATTTATATATAAAGACTATTAGTGTTCAAATTATTCAATTATAATATTTAGAAACCCTGCTACAAAACACAGTGTATTCAGATCTTGGAATAAATTATTATATTTATTATATTTTACATATACAATATTGTAGATATCAGGCTAAAAAGTGATGAAACTAATTCCATCTTACAAACTAGGTATAACGTTCACTCCACGCTGCCTTCTAGGGCGGCAGCAAAGTGCCACCCTTCACGAAGTTGGTATTGTAGCTGGCATAGAATGAATTACTATTATTGCTGCCTCCGTTGTTGCTGGCGGCGATGGCGGCTGCTTGACCGCCGTACATACTACTATTGTATCCCTGAGATTGGCCGAAATAACTTGCAGCTAAATCAGGAAACTGTCCAATTGGCGGTGGCGGGGGCGGCGCTGCAACAATGGCGGCTGGCTGAGCTGTTGGTGCAGTCAGCTCTGCGCCAATGCCACCTTTGATGGCGCGTCCAGTACCAAAGGTTTGTTGCTTGCGCATGGGCAGTGCGCAACGCTGAAACGTATTCTGGTTATCCTTACGCTCCCAACTAGTCACCGCCTGTTTCCGCACATAAACCTGACCAGCAGCGGCATCTATTTTTTGGCTGTTCTGCTGCACCCAGTGCTCGGCATGCTTCACCGTCAGCATAGCTTTATGAGCTCCTATGTATTCCTCGGCCTTCTGTAGGCGCTCCAATTGCCGTTCATCAAGCTCGTTGCGCGGCAATTTGCTCAGCCGTTGCACGGTGCGCTTCCAGTTATGAAACTCGCGATTCTTGAACGGCTTCATCGCCTGTCGATACTCGCGCCACTGACGCTGTCTATCCTCTTTAGTGCCCGGCGGTGCTTCTTCGAGTGGAGGGGGCGCTTCGGGTCGCTGTATCCACTTGCCATCGATTTGCACAAAAGTGCCGCCATTCTTCTTCTTCTTCACCACACATTTGCTGGGCGTTAAATTGGCATTGCCTGCGGTGTTATTGCTGTTGTCTCCTGGTGCTGGTGGCGGCGGCATCAACGCTGCGTCTTTCGATGTACTATTTGGATTGTTGTTGGATTTGTATTTCTTATTGGGCTGTTGCTGCTTATTATTCTTGGTGTTTGCCTGTCGTTGGTTGTTGTTCTGATTGCCCTTGTCCTTGGGCACGAGATTCCATAAGCTGGGACACTTGGGCATTGGAGGCTGAATGGGCGGCGAGCGATGCTGAGGCGACATCATGTCCTGCCAAAAAGGCGGCGGTTGCATAGCTCGTTGATTTTTACGCGAACCCACGTTGCATTGAGGTGGCATCATTGGTGGTGGTCCACATGGTCCGGGGCCGGGCCCAAAGTTACCAAATCCCATAGACATCAATGGAAAAGGTAGCGGAGGCGGCCGATTCAATGGTGGATATCCATTGTTGACGTTGTTATTATTGTTATTGTTGTGATGATTGTTATTATTACGATTGCTGTTGCCATTGAAGCTGTGCTGTTTGTTGTTGTCATGTTTGTGTTGACTCTGTTGGCGTCCATTGCGTGTTGTTGATGTTGCCTCACATTCCGTATCATTGCTGGCTTCAGCCTCTTTAGACTTTTTCCAATCAGCAAACGACATTTTCAGCGGTTTAGTGCCCAACTCATCCTGCACGTCTTTTTTTATTGACACCCCCGCAGACGGATCGCCTTCGGTGACTGAATTTTCAGCCATTTAATTGATATTTTCACACTAACAATAATAGTTATTAAATGTTAATGGGGGGCAAAGAAGAAGGGTAGATGTCGTGAAAATCACTAAAATCAGGCCGATAATTGATTGTAGATGTGCGATATTTCAATGCGGTGTTGTATCCCTGGTTATGATTGCCACACAACTATATCGATTAATAATAATGCAGTCATAATTGCGAAAACGTTTGGACTAAAAACTATTTTTCAAAAATACTTTTCTATAAACTCAAGGCAATTTGTTTTACACCACATTTTAAAATTATGAAATGATGACGTTAATGATACCCATAATCTATTTATTTATAGTATTTGTTTAGGGAATTTTATCGATTGATTTTTGGAATATCAATTCAATTAAAATAAAAGTGTTAATGGGTTGATTATTCAAATGTATATCATAAATAACTATAAACTTAATCACTTGAACTAATTGCGAACATTAATCGTTGTCAGTGATTAATTGGTATCGTCATTACTATCGGTAGAATCGATGACGATTTTGCAGATCTAGCAGTCGCAGAGATTTTTGGTAAGCTTTCCGTGGAATTATTTTGTATTTAGTGTTTAATTGTGTTAATTGCAAGCCAAGAAAGTGTGCATGAAGTAATTTAAATATACTACACGTTATCGGCCACAATTAATTAGCACAGTTCAGCGTGGCAACGGCAATAGCCAACATAAAAAGTTACAACAGCAAGTGGAGCGCTGCCTGCGCAGCCATCGCGTAGTTTCTTTCATCGCACGTACAATTTCATTACTCAATTTTATAATAAAATCTAAGCAGTGGCACAATTATTTAAAGAACTGACTAGTCGGCAAATCAATTTAAATTACCGTAACTCATTGTGAGTTGTTTCCATTTGGCAAGTAGCGGAGCATATTTAACGGCAGACTTGCCCTACGCCCAAGGCGACGCCAACAGCGCGGTCGCTGCTGCTGCCTGCGCTGCCGTCGCGGTCGCCTTCAGAGTCACAGTCATATTTGTTGTTGCTATTCTCGACATATGATTCAATAAGTGGACATGATCGCTGCTGCGTCTATTGCTCTGTTCGCTGTAGCGGTTTTTTGTAATATTTCTGTGTGTGTAAATGCTATTTAAAATCGGAAACTATGTATCTGTAGCAGTGGCAGCAAAAGCAGCGAAAGAATGTAAAGCATCAACAATTCGGCGTCGCACGCTTCACTTTTGTTAATGAAACTTAAATGTGGCAAACATTCAACTAACGGCCATTGTGCCCGTTTTTATGCAAACCTTTTTTGTTTTTGGAACTGTTCGTACGCAATTGTCATTCATATTTTGCAATGAATCACAACGCGCTTTCGAAAGAGGTTATGCTAAAAATGTACGTTAATGCTTTTTGAATAGGCAAGCCGCTGGAACTATAATAAATCTCATTTTATCAGATTGCGCTTATCGTAGAGTTGCAAATGATATGAATATAATATCTACACAGACCCAGTATGTACATATGTGTGTTTGTTGTTGCTGCGGCGTAATTTAAGCACTTAAAACGGCTTGTAACTGATAGCGGTAACTACAACGTCTGTTCTATTTGATACCGTTAGTGGAAGCGATCAATAAAAACAGTTGTCCTAATTTTCATGCATTTCTTTTTGTTGCAGGGGGAGGTGCGGAATCGCTTCTACGACTTTTTCTTTCACACTCAACTTTCGCAACGTTCAACAACAACACAACACAGGAAAACAAACGAACGAACAACAAACCAGAGAGAAAGAGAGACCAGAGATAAGAAAACAGAGCTTTTTAAACTAACAAATAAACAACAAATCGAACGAAAAAAAAGAGTCACAGGTGGAAACAGAAACCGATTCAGAATGGCACACACACATCTGGGCAGGGCTGTCAAAAACATTGAGGCACCGCGTCCGCTTAAGACACAGTCGCGTTCGTCACTGAAGAACAGCTACCTGGTGATTGAGGAGCTGATACAGCTGATTGACAATGTCACCGTCGGTCTGCAGTCGTGCAATACGACAACCGAATCTATAACACTGCTGCTGCACAATTTGCGCGTCCATGGACCGCAGTTAGAGGCGGTGTCCAAGGATACGCTGGATCGTGCATTTGTAGTATTTCGCAATGCTTCGCAGGACGAAAGACTGAATATTATGACCCGTCTCAAGCTGCTCGAACTAATCGAACTACGTGCCAATAGTTGGGAAGACAAAGACACAATTGCCTATTACAAATCCAAACAGCAGGTGTCCAATGTTGAGGTAAGTTTAAACAAATTAGTTAATTTACTGGCTGTGTTGCTTTTTGTAATAATGGTACACTGGAAATAACTTAACATTTTAAATAGTTTAAGTTATGAAGGAAATTCGTATAGTTGGATACTAAATGAATTAATTGACTTTGTATTGTAGCTACCAACTGAACAATATCGACACGATGCTACCGGCATTGTGGGCAACCAGCAAGCTTTTCTCAGCACCTCCCCCACATTTGGTGTCAGCGTCGGTGGCAGCGGCATGGGCGCTCTTGTCAGCGGCGGCGGTGCTGCTGCAGCAGCTGCGGCAGCATTCAATGCGGCAACAGTTGCTGCCGCCGCTCAGGCAGCTGCTATTGCTGCGGTTGGTTCGCCCAATCAACAGCATTTGCTATTGCCGCCCG
Organism: Drosophila rubida; assembly: GCA_035046165.1. Classification (NCBI taxonomy): domain Eukaryota; kingdom Metazoa; phylum Arthropoda; class Insecta; order Diptera; family Drosophilidae; genus Drosophila; species Drosophila rubida. Next base: position 11,771,339 of record JAWNOF010000014.1, on the reverse strand, counting down.
GTGAAGTCATCCGCAACTCTGGCAAGTTCCCTAAGCCCACTAAAATTCCGGGCAAGACGTACTGCAAGGACGAGGTTGTCATACGCAATGCCGATTCTGGCAAAGGTGAGTATATATGGTTGTTTGCAAACACTGATCCTTTACATTGTTAATCTTATCTATTGACTGAATGTCTGCCATCCCAAAAGTGATGGGCATTAAAGGGAGACGTGTGCACATGATTGAGGAACTTAGCGAAACAATAATATCGTTTCAAAGAGGTAACCGAAAAGCAGAAGAATGTTTCACAGAACGCATACATTATGTTTCGTTTTACAAATTGGCTTGCTTTCTATGGTGTTTAACACGCATTTTAATATTTTTAACTGGTTATGCATCTAAAGATTATACACGAATACACACGCCCACACATCATATTTGAACACACGCACACCAGCACGTTTTACTTAATTTTGAAATCTTTTCAGTTGCATTATTCACTAATTCGGTTCACGGCTCATTTTTTTGTATAAAAAACCATACAAGTGCATTTGTATATAACAAAAAAACTAATGTTTTTCAAATTGTTTTTACTGATTATCTTATAATTATATTCAAAATTTAGTGAATCCCGGGGCCAAAGAACGTTTGGTGCAAATTACTGGGCCAGCCGAAGATAAAATCAAGTAAGTAACTAAATATCACAGACGTGATTTGTAAATTTTGTAAATTAAATTAAATTGTAATGCTTACATTAACGGTATATTGACTCAGCTGACTAAAATTACATTTTTTCACATTATCCTGCATAAAATAAGTTAATACCCGTTGTATAACAATACCATAACAGTTGTTTAAATCTTATAAAGCAATAACTAATTACTTTAACCATATTTATATATTCTCGTCTTTCACAGTTATGCCAAGCAACTAATGGAGGATACTATCCGTCGTAACGCTTCCCCAGTGCGTCTGGAGCCCGCACCATCGGCTGGTGGTGCTGGCGGGTCGTGTTCATCGCTGAACTCGTCAAACTCGGACGACGCTGTTGGTGTGCAGCCGCGTACTCCAGGTGGCAGCAGCAGTCTGGCCAATCGTTTGAGCTTCAATTCGGCGCAGAATTTTATGACCGCTACGGCGGCGGCCCAGCAAATCTCGCAACATCACCAACAGCAGCAACAGCATCATCACCATCAGCAGCAGGTTGCCAATGCGGCTGTGACGGCAACAGCTGCTGCCGGTAAAGTTTTGCGACCAAATCAGCAGCTGCTTATGCATTCATATTCCACAAACGATGCTTCCGTAGGTGAATACAAATTCACGGTGAACGTGGGCCAGCATCTCATCAAGATCACCGGCGACTGCTGCGAACTAGTGCGCGTAAGTATAACGAATTAAATGTTATCTGTGCTCGATATACTTAATTTGTTCTTGTTTTGCTTTACAGGTGGCAAAGCTCGTGTTGGACGATTATTTCAGTAGCTCAGAGTTCTTGGCTTCAATGGAAGCTGGCGCTGCCTTTGATGGCACTTCACTGGTCAGTCCGGTGACAACACCTTCTACACCGTTGCCCGGCGCGGGTCCACCACAATTTATGATGGGCAACTCACTGCCATTGGCTGATAGCGGCATCGGTCTCAACTATGTTGCCGGCCAAGGCAACAACAATGGTGACGGCGATGACGAAGTGTTCGCCGAGCCAGCCAATGGTGGCAGCAATCAAAATGGCCTTGCGCGCTCACGTCGTAGTCATTTCTCACGCAAGGAGTCGACACCGGAAACGAAGACTGCTCGCGAAAAGCTCGATGATGAACGGGCTGTCAATTCTCTCAAGACGAATACCTGTAAGTGCTGCAATAAGTCATAATATATGGCGGATGTTTCAATTGATTTGCCACCTTTTTTGCGATTGAATAGATTAAAAAATATTGCTTATTGCAGCACGCGTATCTTATGATATTGAACATTTGATGTACTACTCGAAGAGTCCGCATGCCTGGGCGCTACCAACAGAGTGGCTGAAGATGCTGGAAACTGTGCCGTCGATTCTACGCAATAAGGTAATTCAACCCGTTGATGTGCACTTTCTTGCATCGCTCAGCGCTGATATCACTATAGCACATAATTCGTCATTAACAACAACAAAAACCACCACCACATCCACAGGGATTAAAGGAGAACCTGATAAAGTTTGTGGACTCCCAAATAACACCTCAATCAATTGTGCCCCCAATAATCAAATCGCAAGCAATCAGAGCCATGTAACTAACAAGCAATCACAAATGCAATCAAAGATCATAACTGTAACGCTAGACAGCACAACCGAACGCAAAATAATCTCTTATGAACGCGATAGAGCTGAAAATCCTCACACCTATCGTAAGCCCTCTTCGGAGTCTGATCGCAAGCTCTACAACAAGCAATTACAAATCATAACAAATACAATGGAGGCATCTGCCTCAATAACAGCAGCAGCCAGTAAGTGCCGTAACAGCCAACAGCAGCAGGTGCAGCTGCCACTGCAGCAACAATCACAAATTAAGACCGTATTTCAGCGGTATAACGAGAACGACGAGTTTTCGCTGGCCATGTGTGATGCATACTCCAGCGAGGAGTTTAATAACAATAATCGTGCTCTTATCTAAAAGACATATTAATTACAATCTCATTACAAATATATATACTGATAATTTAATACTTCGATTAAGCAATTGAAATCATTTGCTGTTCGAATAATGTTTCATACAAGTTGTGCGCATTATTCATATATAAAATCCAAAGAACAAACCAAAAACTGAAGAAAAATGCATCCAAATAACAACTAATTTTTCTAGTCCTAGGCTAAAGTTCAATACAAATAAAATCTCTTTATATAAAGGTATATAATATATATATATATTATATATGTATTATTAGCATACAGTTTGAATTGATTGAGAATACAATGAAGAAATGAACATATAAATTTAAAGAAATCTGTGTTTTGGCTGTGAAACAGATTTAGTGTTCTTTAAAGTTATTTTAAAAGTTGCCGGTCAATCCGAAGCAAACTCAGAATTCAGAAAACACCTCACACTCATACAAATAACAAACACTTTTACATTGCATACATACACACTGTAATTAATGTTTAACAAGACTAATTGAAAAACCTAGGGTTATATGTAATAAATCTAGACGTAAGCGTTTTTTCAACATATTCCCATCAAATTTATATACATGCATAATGCCATTCATTCATACGAACATATATACATATGTAAAATAAAATAATGACTTGCAAAGTCAAAGTGCTTGGGCTTTATCTAACTGCAAATTTGACACATCCATAAATTCCTCAAACTCACATCTGCACGCTTACACACGACACATACATATACACTAATCGCATTACTGTATTGAAGGTAAGAACTGTTTATACATATTTAATGGTAAAATATTACTCATTTATTTTCACTTTAACTACAATTGTTATTTTGTTTGCACAGGATCTACAGGACGAGAGCCAGCGGTTCGATGGTGAGAAATATCTAGCTAGCATTCAGAGTGCCACCAAACGAAATATTGTGGCCGCCGACGAAACTGAAATTGTGGATGAATAACAATGAATGAAACGCATAATATTAAAAACTTATAAACAATATGAATATTTGGAAAAACAATACGAAGAGCATGATGAAGAAGGAAACTGACAATAGCTAATGTTTGTGTTTAGGTGTGTGTTTGAGAGTTGATAACTGATTGGGGGAGGGAAAATCAATAATTCCCAAGTATATTGAGTCTAGATATTTCATAACTTTTGCTTGCAACACACACACGGACTATCTTTCTGTTTTTGTACTATGATTTTTAGCTTTAGTATGTCACGTACATTTCTTAATATTAAAAAAATTTTACCAAAAAAAAAATAAATCAATCAAAATGAATTCTAAATACTAACCTAAATTAGGAGCTTTTACATATATAAAAACGACGACGATTTATATGGAAAGATAATGTTCAAGACGATGCTCTTAGTTAAGTATAAAGAAACGATTAATATACATTTTACTAATATACTTACTATGAGATAAACAAATAACAAAATGCAGCTAATTGTTGAAAACGCTCGAAACATAAGGGCATTACTCAAATTACGAAAACACGGTTCGAAATTTAATAACGGCCAAAATGAATGGAAATTTGCATTTTTATTCAATAGTAAACGAAATCTTTATAATTTTTCTCAGCACATTTCATAATTCTCTCAAATTCATCCATATTTTATTTTTTGTATGTAACCAATTCTCACGAGACAAAAGAAATGAAAAATGTATTTTCTTCCGAATTACTTTTGTATTTTTCGATTAACTTGTTTTATTCTTTTAGTACTATGAATATCAGTTGAAAGATTTGAAATTGTATTTTTTCTAGTCCAATGGAAAGTTTTGCTTTTTTCTGTATTTAACAAAGCCAAAATTCTGGAATTTCTGTTTATGTTTTAGCTAATTTAATTAATTTATTATAAATTATATATTTTCTAAACTAAAAAAACAACGAAACCGTTCACATATTATATGCTATACATATAAATTGAATGAATATAAATGGATTTATTAAAATTATCTATTTTTTCTGCACTTTTTTACCATCCAGCAGAACAAAAAAACGAGGTTGTTTTGCTAGATATGTTTCTTTTATTTAACATTTATCTTTGGCACAGAATATAAACAACAATAATACAGAATCACAATAACAATATTTTCAATCTTGATATGTAAAGGATCAATTATTTATAAATATTGAAGCTTGGAACTTAATACAAAGCCGTAATCTGTGCAGTTATCCAGGATATACCTATAATACTTCGCATATATATATATATGTATATATAGTATGTGCCAAAGTTACGCAATAGGAGACAAATACGGAGCTAAAGAGATGGCAAACAACATCACATTGGTTATCGTAATATATATGTGTATGCATATTATATATGATATTTAAATATATATATATTTTTTTTTGTATATAGTTTTTAGTTGCCCAATAAAGGCCGTCGATCCGTAGTACCACACTGGGTGGAGCTTTTCGGTGAGAAAGTGTCAAGAGTTGTAGGCATTTTAGAGAAAAGAATGATTCAAGTTAGTTATAATGCTGAATCTGCGCCATCAGTACATAAAATACACACACAATCAGTACACAAAAACCAATACAACATCAATAGCAAGTTCACCATCAACTAGTCTCAATATTCACGTACATTGATGTATGATATATTGCACGTTGCGACGGCGACATATTTAGATTGCCCTGATGCTTGCGATCATAGGCCCAAACAATGCACGTGGCCAATAGGGAAACTGAAAAAGTAACGAAAATTTTACATTTAACTGAAATCGACTGCAATGACACTATACTTACTCAAAAGAAAGAGCATAAAAAAGAGCTGCAACCAGAAATGACTGCCACCACTGCTATCTACGATCATTCCAGCGACTATGGTGACTACAGCCAGACCCAAATTTTGCACTGATTGACAGCTATAAATTAAAAAATATATATATGCTGTAATTTGAGGTCAGACAATCGCAACAGTCATTAAACTTACAAGCCATAGGCTGTGCCCAGCTGATACTCGGGCACAATCAATGCAACCAAAGGCCAGAGACTGGCAGCCAACATAGAATATGATAATCCCATAATACACATGCTAATGTACGGATTGAAGTGACTGAACGTGAGCAGCATGTGCGCGCCAAGAGTTGCAATAGTCGCCACAAACACCCAGGTAACATTGCGTCCTACCTTATCGATAATAAAACCAAACAACGGCGATGCTGTCGCCGAAATCAAATAGACAATCGAATTGACATTGTTCGCTTGTTCGGGCGTCATTTGAAAATTTGATATAAAGAACGCTTGGCCCAGCGCCACAAACGGAAAGATGGCCACATAGTAGGCGACACAGACCACGGATACCATCCAAAAGTCCATTTTAAATGAGACTATGTCACTGAGCTTGGCAATCTCGCCGCCCGGATTGTTATTCCTCTTCAGTATGCGCTCCGCTCGCTTATCCATCCAACCTACAAACAAAAATGTTTGAATTATTCCTAAAGATATACAGAAGTTATATACTTACCCAAGATGAGAGTGCATATCAGCGACATGACGCAGGTGCTTGAGGCAATGAAGAGTGCCACGCCCAATCCAGTATATCCAGCATAGAATTTTGACACATAACCATAAAGCGGTTGCATTATCCAAAAGTTGACGGTGCTGCCAAAACGTGCCACGGACAATTGCAAGCCAAAAACCATGTTGAGCTCCTTGCCCTTAAACCAAAGAACAGCATAGCTGTTCTGGGCCACAGCCAACGACTCGGCGCCAATGCCAAATATGAAGCGACCCACAATCATCAGCCAGAACTGACCCAGCAGGCCACCAGTGGAGAATATCAGTTGACCCAAGAGCACGATTAGCATATAAATGATCGTTCCCATACGTATGCCGAAGACGCGATCGATTAGAAAGCCGCCAACAAAGCAGAGCACGATATTTGGCCAGGAATAGATGGAATAAATGAAGGTGAATTCGGTAGCGCTCAAGTTGAGCTCCTTCTGAAACACATCCTGCAAAGCGCCCGGATTATCATAGCAAAAATAGGAACCTATTGAGGATGGGACCATAAAATTAAAGATTTCGTTTCTTGAGTGGACGTCTTATCAGTTAACTTACCAAATCCCAGCAAGCACATAAAGACCAAGGCCAAAAAACGGTGCGGAGTACTGTCAGGATCACAGCATCCTGGATCCTTGGGCACGGCTAAAACAGTGTCCCTAGTGCTGCGTCTACGCACCACAGGCTTCGCCTCATCCTCACCACTACTGCTCGAACAATCCACGATGGGTAAACGCTCCTCGCGTGACATTTTCACGAAGACAAGTTGTCGTGACTTGTATTTAGGGAAGTGTGGATATAAATGTAAATCGCTGGGTTGGTTGAGGATGAGTTGGGGATTTTTGGATTGGGTTGGACTGGGGCTTGCCTGTAGTTTTTATTTTGCAGCCTGTGGCTGCTTTTCTATTGTTGCTTCTTATCACTGGCCCACATCATATTGTATTGTTGTTATTGTCGTTGCTTTATTGATTATTTCACTGCAAGTACAAGCGCCCCCTGGCGTAGACAGGCTGAAGTGAATTCAACGTAATGTATTCAATAGAGAGGTTGGGTGGTTGTATTTAATCTGCAATTTGAAATGCCGAAGAGGATGAATTTAGAAATGTAGTGTCACGCCATCTATGAGTGAACGTTACACAAACAAGAGGAAAAATCTTGTCAATTTGTTAGACTAACGGTAAAGACGTTCCTAATCAATTAAGTGCATGCATTGTGTGCGGCTTTAGTGAAGCATTAAGTGATACGACACCTGGTTTATAATTTCAATAAGCTCGTGCAGGCCACCTAACACTCAATACTATGTAAACATTTACATACAAACATATACACACACATCTACACTAAGGTGGATATAAAGCTACAACACCGACAACTAAAAAAAAAAACCTTTTTATCAATGCCAACTACGCACGTCACACAACACAATTATTTAATCAGCGTCTTTTAATATGATTGAGTTTGTTTTGAAATTAGATTTTAGGCGCGCGCGCCCAATGATTCAAAAACACTGCATTAAGCCCGATAATGTTTATTTTATCATTTGTTATTGTTGCATTTTCAAACCAAACACAATCCGTTCATATGTTCGCGGTAAGGAAATGGAAAAACGAATGTCCAACAAGTCAGCCAAATACCTTTTCTACAAGACCAATTTCCCGATTGGAATCATTCCTACCTGTTTTCCGCAAGCGGAAAAACCGAACTGAATTATTTGCTTTCCACTTGATGCGAGGCACGGCAAGACGTTTTACCGATAACTTGACTATCGCTATGCAGCCCTGATCATTGTTATCACAACAGCAAGTGTCAAATAACGTTTTCTGAAATTGTAGAATTACTTTTAAAAGTTTGATTAATATTCTCAATTCGCGAAAAAAATAAATATTCTTGACTATGTTTTTTTTAAATATTTATTTTATAAAACTGGTTTAAAATATACATCAATATTATTTTTGTATATACTTAAATATATATACTTAAATGCTGCTTTTGTTCAGAATCCCGCGAAGGTTTAAGCAAAATAACTTAAAGCAATAACTTATTTAATTTATTAAAAAAATATACTAAAAAAAATGTGTTGATATTATTTGGGTGTAAAAACATCGATGATTACAACGTTTCAATAACATCGATAGTGCCATCGATATTTGTACAGCTCTATGCGATCACACACAGATCACGTAAATAAATAAATTTTAATGCGACACAAAGTTCAAATGTGGTGAACCACAAGACGGATTAAAACTGTGAGCAACAAGTAGGTTAAAACAATCTATAGTAATTCATAAATTATACCACGTATTGTGTGTTCATCGTGTAAACCCGAAAGTTGTGTTACTATGAAATAATGTCATCGCAACAACAGCGCATATTGTACAGAAACAAAAACGTTTCAAACTGTAATATACACGCATCTATTTTTGTAATGCTCACAACAGGCGTAATAATTGTACTTGGTTGACCAAAATCAGCTGTTGTAACGTGCAACAAACAATAGACAAACACACAGGATATGGCAGCTGTAAAGGTAAGTAGACAACAATACTCGATGTCTATTTTTGTGCGTTGTAAATTTACGTGTTTACGCAGAATATAGCGCTGGGCATATTATATGGCCTATGGGACAGTATACGAGGCATGACGCTAGTGCTGCACATAGACAATGAGGTGGCGCGCCAGAATGCTGAGCTCGAGACAATGCGACAACTGCGCAGATTAGACAGGGAACGTATACAACGATCTCCTTCGCCAGTCCCAAGTTCAGCAGCCGCCATGATACGCGAAGAGTATGCCAAACGTGTGGATGCACAGTCCGATGAGCGGACGTTAGAGAAAATCTTGAAAAAGAAGCCTGCTGAAAAGGCAGAGCCACAGGCGTAAGTAGGCAATGCTCAAACAAAATACCGAAACGTGGTTTAAAGCCAGGCTGATTATGCAGAGTTATCGATAACTAAACAGCTGTTTATTGCTCAAACATAAACAAGAAAACTGTGCGGTCTTTTTCTCAGCATAATCTGTTTATGGTGCATCCACATTCCCAACAATAAATAGCCTAATGACTAATACACAATTTTTTTCGAATTTGCAGCGAGAAGAAAATCGCAAAGAAACTGTTCAAATGCTGTCTTCTCAATGGCGGTTTCACCTGGCTAAGCATTGTGCTTTTCGAGTCTGTGCTGCTGCCCACATTAAAATTCTGCTTGACTATCTTCTATGGCTCTCAATCCGATACACTGCCATTTGTATGGAGTTGGCTGCATCCGATATTGTCGCTGCTGTTTGGCATGATGTGGGTGCTGCCTATATTCATGCTATCCAAAATTGTCAGTTCACTGTGGTTCGCAGACATTGCGAATGCGGCGTACCGCGTGCGCAAGGGACGGCCGCAGTTGATCCCCAGTATAAGCAAACTAGTTGCTGATTTCCTCTTCAGCATGGTAGTGCAAATACTGTTTTTGGTTCAGAGCATGCTGGTCAATTTGGTGCCAGTCAAATATGTTGGATCATCACTATGCTTTGTGCACTTGTGTCTGCTGTATTCACTTTATTCCTTCGAGTATAAGTGGTTCAATATGGGCTGGGAGCTGCATCGACGACTCACCTACATAGAAAAGAATTGGCCGTATTTCTTTGGCTTCGGCATACCGCTAACAGTGCTCACAAATATGTCCAGCTCGGTGATTGTTAGCAGCTGCATATTTTCCATATTCTTTCCGCTTTTCATACTCAGCGGAAACGAGGCGAAGCCAATTGTAGATACCACGTAAGATACCGAAAATAATAATTATTAGTATTTCTTAATTAGCCTTTTTACGTCACATATTATATTTTCCTTAGGGAATTTTCGCTACGTTTGTTCTCGCCGGTGGTATTCATATCGAACATGTGCTTTGGTGGCAATCCCTGGAGCAAGGCCAATCGTCTTTTGGCCCAGCAACGCAAGCAGCTGGAACTGCAGCAACGACAGCGAATGCTGCATCGCGAGGAGACGCTGCTCAAACAGAAGCAACAGCAATATCTGCTGCAGCAGCAGCGTGAGCACGATCTGCATGCAACGGGACGCGAACCGCACTCGCGCTCCAACACGCCGCAGAATACGGCAGCTGGCCAGCGGCCATATCGTTATGCCCAGCCGCCGGTTTTTGATGCAGCTCGAGTGCGTGACTCTTCGGCGTCGTCGACGCACAGCTCTAATGCAGCCACACCGAGCTCAAACTATAAGGCACCGCCATACTTCGGTGGCGCAGGTGTCGGAATGCGTAGCAATACCCCGCTGGTGCCCACACCTGTGCCTGGAGCGCCACGTGCACCGATTGTGGTGCGTGATGAGACGGGACCCGACGACTGGAATTTGTGAGATTTTATACTGCTTATACAGACTTATATACATAGAAGTAACAATAATAATAATAATACTATAAATATAAATAACATAGGCTTTATTATGTATATATTTGATGTACATCCTAGAACTGTGTATGTTAAACAAAAGGAAAACTTAAACTTTAGGTATACTCATAATGATAATCGAGCTGTCCACAATCAGTTAATTTACTTCTCTAATGATTCTATATAAGACTACGTGTATTTCGACGCCCGATGAATGCTTAATTGATAGCTTCTTATTTGGAAATTTTAACAAAGCGGCCATTACGACAATTTTGTTAACATTGCGGGCGGACTGACAAGCTATAATAAACATTTGTTTTTGTATTTTCGTCAAATACAAGTGTTTTATTTATAAGAGAAAAGTGCTATTTGTGCATGAATTGCATAAATGTTATCAGTGTTGTTAGTTAACCGACTCAGGTCCATAGTAGTAGTAATCTCTGATTCAATATTGCATTGATAGCCTTCCGAAGAAAGCTAGCAACTTGGATTTAATATTTTCATCGTAACTTTTGCAACAACAGCAATATACAAAAAAAAATAATTAAATGTTTTAAGTTACACTAATTAACTATATATGTTACGTATATTAATAAGCAAGCTTTTCTTTTCTTAATTTACTTAAGCAACAATTATAGTATTTTATTTAAGAAGTTTAATTTAAGGAAATATTAAATTTAGGGTAAACGAAAAAGACCAAAAGTAGATTATAATCATTACAATTAACTGAGTGGATATTTCCTCTTGTGTCTTTGCCCGCTTGTCGCTCAGTCTTAAACCTATCTTCCCACTAGTTTATACACATCGTATAATTGCTATCCACATTTCGTTAGTCCAACTGTTGGGCAGTTTCCGGTGCTGGGGTGTCACCAATTAGCGCATTGAGTGTTGGCACGAACGAAGTTGTGCGGCCAGAGGCATGGCTTAGGGGCGAGTCAATTGATTATCACCAAGGATACACATATGTCCACACATTGCACTCGGTTCAATTGTCCAGCTATTGCTGGACAGAAACTTCAGTCAGTTCTCATTTGTAGTTCGGGCTGAGTGGTGCAAGATTTAGTGAATGTGGTTGAGCCTCAACAATGATTGTCAAATGGCTGAACAATTTAAAGTATTTGTGGTTGCTGCAAGTTGTTGCAATCCATTTGAAGGAATTTGCAGCCCAAACTAGTCAGAATATTAATGTGTGTAAGTTCAAATGGAATCGATTTTTATACAATATATCTCGAAAGTCTTAGGTAAACACTAATTAAGCTGTAAGTGTTTAGTTGGGCTGTTGGTTATTCGGGGTGGTTGGGTGAAATATTGAAATGGAATAATGAAATTAATGTCGTGCACTTGCTTTAATGATCCACGTAACCCGTTTGCGCTAGTTTTCATCAATGAGGTGGACAATGAGCCGGCGACCAAGGCCGTCGACGTGGTACTCACCTATTTGAAAAAGAATCCCAGTTATGGTCTGTCTGTGCAGGTTGAATCAATTGAGGCTAATAAAACCGATGCCAAAATACTGCTGGAAGCAAGTGAGTGTCTAACCTTTTTAATAAATCCACCTGAACCTGATATATGTATTATCCACGCCAGTTTGCAACAAATATGCGGCGAGCATTGAGAAGAAACAAACGCCGCATTTAATTTTTGATACCACGAAATCGGGAGTTGCCTCCGAGACTGTTAAGAGTTTTACGCAAGCCTTGGGTTTACCTACCATAAGCGCCTCCTATGGCCAAGAGGGTGATCTTCGGCAGTGGCGTGATTTAGACGAATCAAAGCAAAAGTATTTGCTGCAAGTAATGCCACCAGCCGACATTATTCCGGAAGCAGTTCGTAGCATTGTTAAGCGACTCAACATCACCAATGGTAAGAGGACCATACAAATTATAAAAAATACCCATCTACTGATTTCGAATTGCAGCTGCTATCCTTTACGATGACACTTTTGTCATGGATCACAAATACAAGTCGCTGTTGCAGAACATACAGACACGTCATGTGATTACCGCCATTGCCAAGGATGGCAAGCGAGAGCGCGAGGAGCAGATCGAGAAGTTGCGTAACCTGGACATTAATAATTTCTTTGTGTTGGGCAATCTGCAGTCGATACGCATGGTACTGGAGTCCGTGAAGCCAGCATATTTCGAGCGTAACTTCGCATGGCATGCGATTACACAGAGCGAGGGTGAGGTCAGCAGTCAGCGAGATAATGCGACCATAATGTTCCTCAAGCCCATGGCTTATACGCAATATCGGGATCGTTTGGGTCTGCTACGCACCACTTTCAATCTAAATGAGGAACCGCAGCTGGCCTCCGCTTTCTACTTTGATCTGGCGTTGCGTAGCTTTCTGGCTATCAAGTAATCGTATTGAATCGAATTCGTAATTGGATAATTTGTCAACTTAATTTCCAGAGAAATGCTGATGTCAGGCGCCTGGCCAAAGGACATGGAGTATCTGAACTGTGACGATTTTCAGGGGGGCAACACACCTGAACGAAATATTGATCTCCGGCAATATTTTACACAGGTGTGTCATCTACTGTGCTCCAATTATTATTGTTTTTGAAATTTTTTTGGGTTTTTTGGGTTATCAAAGGTTAGCGAACCCACATCATATGGCGCCTTTGACCTAGTCACGCAAGGAACCAAACCCTTTAACGGTTTCAGCTATATGAAGTTTGAAATGGACATCAATGTGCTTCAGATTCGAGGTGGCAGTTCCGTGAACAGCAAATCGATTGGCGTTTGGACAGCTGGCCTCGACTCACCGCTGATTGTTAAGGATGAGGAGCAAATGAAGAATCTAACCGCCGACACAGTCTATCGCATCTATACTGTGGTGGTATGTAAACCTTATAAATTCTTGACAATTATATTAAATTAAGACCCATACATAGCATTACAAAATGAAATTATAATTCGGATCTTCTCTTTAATATGATATTTCGCTTGGATACATAAACACACAGCAAGCTCCGTTTATCATGCGCGATGAGACTGCGCCAAAGGGTTACAAAGGATACTGCATCGATTTGATTGATGAGATTGCGGCTATTGTGCATTTCGACTATGAAATCCAAGAGGTGGAGGATGGCAAGTTCGGCAACATGGATGACAAGGGCGAATGGAATGGCATTGTGAAGAAATTGATTGACAAACAAGCTGACATTGGTCTCGGCAGCATGTCTGTTATGGCCGAACGTGAGATTGTCATAGATTTCACGGTGCCGTATTATGATCTTGTGGGTATCACCATTATGATGCAGCGACCGACATCGCCGAGTTCTCTGTTTAAATTCCTCACAGTGCTGGAGACGAATGTGTGGCTCTGTATCTTGGCTGCATATTTCTTTACCAGCTTTCTAATGTGGATCTTTGACCGCTGGAGTCCATACAGCTATCAGAACAATCGCGAGAAGTACAAGGATGATGAGGAGAAGCGTGAATTTAATTTAAAGGAATGCTTATGGTTTTGTATGACGTCGCTGACACCCCAAGGCGGAGGCGAGGCACCCAAGAATCTCTCAGGCCGTCTAGTGGCAGCCACTTGGTGGCTTTTTGGGTAACGTTTCATTTACTGAACAACGAGTGTCATTTACGAATCAAATTTGTACTACAGTTTCATCATTATTGCTTCGTACACGGCCAATTTGGCTGCCTTTTTGACGGTCTCCCGCTTGGACACGCCGGTGGAGTCACTAGATGATTTAGCCAAGCAATACAAAATACTATATGCTCCATTGAACGGCTCATCAGCGATGACATACTTTGAGCGTATGGCAAACATTGAACAAATGTTTTATGAGATCTGGAAGGATTTATCACTTAACGATTCACTCACCCCGTTGGAGCGTTCAAAGTTAGCTGTCTGGGATTATCCAGTAAGCGATAAATATACAAAAATGTGGCAGGCCATGCAGGAGGCCGGTCTACCCGCCACATTAGAGGATGCGGTGAAGCGGGTGCGCAACTCCAGCACTGCGACGGGCTTTGCCTTTCTTGGCGATGCCACTGATATTCGCTATCTGCAGCTGACTAATTGTGATCTTCAGGTCGTGGGCGAAGAGTTCTCACGCAAACCGTATGCAATTGCCGTGCAGCAGGGATCACATCTAAAGGATCAATTTAACAATGCGTAAGTTATTATCCGATTATTGGGACAATCGCGTCTATATATCCATCGTCTATTCTATCCGCCAGCATATTGACATTGCTTAACAAACGACAGCTGGAGAAACTCAAAGAGAAGTGGTGGAAAAACGATGAAGCGCAGGCCAAATGTGAGAAGCCCGAAGACCAGTCAGATGGCATATCCATACAAAATATCGGTGGCGTGTTTATTGTCATCTTTGTGGGCATCGGCATGGCCTGCATTACGCTCGTCTTTGAATATTGGTGGTACAAATACCGCAAGAATCCCCGCGTTATTGATGTGGCCGAAGCCAATGCGGACAGGCCCAATGCCAAGGATGGCTGCAAGTTGGCTGATGGTGTTATACTGGGTCATACTGGCGAAAAATTTGAAAAGTCCAACGCTGCTCTCCGGCCACGCTTTACCCAATATCCGGCCACATTTAAGCCTCGTTTTTAAAAGAACAAAGAACCATATAAACCATAATCGCGAAATTATCCTATGAAGTGAAATAGAGTATTTAATGAAAGGATATTTTAAAGTTAATCACCAGGTGAGTGAACAACTTTAGATAGATTAGATTGTTGAACATATGAGATTTTAAAACAAATTAGAAACCTGCATAATTCGATATTTATAACATATGATAATTTCCGAATAGGTGTCTATATATTTACATTCAAAAAGATTTACGAGGGCATCACACACTGAGATCGTCTACGTCGTATATAAGGAACAATACAAATATATTGCACTTTTGTAAGCACTTTCAAGCAATCTGTGTAGTTTGAAATAAATTTTACGTGTTTTATTCAACTTTGGTCCGAAATTGTACTAAAACTTGGAACAAAAAAAATGATAAATGAATAACATAATTATTTATTTATTGCTTTATGTTATTTTATTAAAGCTACAGATTATTTTAGGATGGATATTCGATGGTAGCGTTCTAAGTTTAATTAAAGTAATACTCTAGATTATGATGATTTGGCCCATCAGCCAACAGAATTGACTAGAAGACGCAGTATATGGGGTAGCAGGATGGAGTATCAGTTCGTAGCCCAATTCTACCAATTTGGACGTGTCGGGGGCAGAGGTGTGAGCCGGTGCGTTGTCATGATGGAAGTGCACTTTTTTCTTCGCCAAACGGGGCCGTATTTTCTGCAATTCAGCGGCGAATCGGCCAATAATTCGGCATAGTACAGCCCTGTAACCGTTTTGCCCTTCTCTAGGTAGTCGATGTAGATCACACCTTATGAATTCCGAAAAACGGTGGCCATCACCTTTCCGGCCGATGGGACAGTCTTCGCCTTCTTCGGATTAGGTTCGCGGGCTGAAGTCCACTGAATCGACTGTTGCTTGATCTCTGGTGTGTACCAGTGGATCCATGTTTCGTCGACGGCCACGAAACGACGCAGAAACTCCTTCGGATGGCGCTTAAACAGTGTCAAACTAAGGGCGACGTGCGACCACGTGGAAGGAGAAGAGTCACCGTACACAGCATCTAAGCGCTCTTTGATTTCGCTGCGCGATTTCCCTTCCAAAAACAAGAATCGAATTACAACCCGATATTGCTCTTTCTCCATTTTTCTAAAATCCGCGGATACGTCCGATTCCACACGCAGTCAAAACAAAACTACGAGTCCGATTCGACTGAAATTTCGACAGTAGCCGTCTACGAGAATGTACTACACGATAGTAAATTTCTCTTGCGATAGTGACGCCATCGGACGGTGAGGTTATGTACATATTGGACTGCCCTCGTGCGAATCATATCATCATCATATTTTTCACTGCTTTACGGTAAAATCTATTGTATTATTTCTAATTAAATTTAATTTTCAAACTTTTATGTCTACACAATATATTAATAAACAATAACAATAAATAAAATATAAATAAATAAAAAAGGAATTATAAATGCTTTAAAAATATATAACATATATTTTTTATAACTATTATTTATTGAAATAAATGTTATTATTCTATTATTTAATTCTTCTCTTATTATTATTATATTATAATTCTATTATTTAATTATGCATTATGCTTATACATATATACATGATAGGTTGAATGGTGCAAGCCATACAACTTGTGATAAGCGCAAATTATATTATTAAATAACATTTATATTTATTATCGAAAGAAGTTAATTTATTGCTAATTGGTTAATACACTAATGTATCTACAGAAAACCATGTACAATATGTATGTACAGTACAAATAAAAAGTTAATAAAATAATTACCAAGCTTTGGTTTTATTTGGAAACTTAAAAATCAATGACGTCAATCGAAAGAAGGTAAGTAAGGTAAGTATATTCTGTTGCCACGCCTCCAGAATCCGTAAATTTAAAATTTTACACCAGGTAAACAGAAGTAAATAGCAGGTGGCTGCAGAAGAAGTCAGTTGTGACACGTCCTTGCCAATCCACCAATCGAAAACGATCTCTCTGCATTCCGTTATTCGGATTGACATAGCAAATGTCAAACGCTCTGAGAGAATTCCCTCTCTCACATATCCTGTAAATATCTACCTCCTATTCTATTTTGTTCACCTGGTATTTCAAATGATCCACGTGGCTTTTTTCAGAGGACATTTCTGCACACTCTGCACACACACATACATATGTTGTTGTTAGAGTAGTTGTAATTGTTGTTGTTGTTCTTGTTGACCACTCCAAGTCAAGTCATTAACGGTTAAAGAGCGGCAAAACACCACGCGAACATAAATGAATAGCAAGCTAAAATTGCACATTTGCAAAAATGTAGCCTATCTCCAAGGGGCAAAAATGAAAGAAATTTGTGGATGAAATTTTTTCAAGGGGTAGGCATGGAAAATTGTCAAAAATTCAAAAATTCCGGTTTATCTCGGCCATTTGAAGGACTATCGGGATGTCCTTTGGCACACTGATAGATCTAATCAATATTAGCAAATTGGTGTTGTTATAAGGACGAATGTCCTGCAAACAGCCAAGTTATAAGGACTTTTTTGTATACAGAAAATTAGCTTTTTCTCCGTCATATCCTGTCTGATCCTTGCAAGTCCTGTGCCAAACTTAATTATTTGATAAGGCCTATATGCATGCCAAAGGACATTCAAATCGGACAAGCGGTTGTGGAGTTATCCAGGATTTTTCGGTCGAGGCCAAATTTTCATGGCCATTAGAGTGAAAAATTTTCGATTTTAGATTTTCGATAAATCCCATATCCTTGAATGCCAATCGATAGAGCTATTTTTTGTGATCAAGGAAAACCATGTCCTTTGACATTACATAAGAAAATGGCAGAGTTATGACTAATTTTGTTGTCCTTAAAATCATTATTATTGCGCGCCCCTCAAAGTATGCAATGCAAAAAATAAAATTTAAAAAAACGCTGAATAATGCTGATTATGTGTCTTAAGAGGGGGAGGGGTTGACCAGGTACCTTTTGTATTACTGCTTGTTGCTTATTGATGTTTGCTTGGTGTTGTGTCACACTTTCACCGTTAATGACGGATGTAAGTGACCAACAACAACAACAACTATGTCGATTGCAACAACATCACGTGACATACGAGGGATACTTACTTTACTTACCTCTCTCGTTTGACATCCTTGAATTTTAAGTTTCCAGATTAAAACACTTGTTTGTATTAGTATTTGTTTTATTTGTTTTGTATTGGTTAGTAAAAAGTTTTGTTAGTAACAAAGTTTAAGATTATATTAAATTGCTATTCCGCCGAAACTGTTGTTGCTTAAACTACTAAATGAACTTAAACTACTAAGAGACAGCTCTCTGTCTGCCTCACATAGTTCATGTGTTTATTAATAAAACTCCAACTGCCAGAGAGATATCCTTTGGTAATCGTTTAATTTGTTTTGCATTAATACTCGTATTGGCAACTCCACAATATGATGGGAATTACTTGTAGATGAAATGAGCAAGATTGAAAGTTGCTTAACTAGTTCATTCAACATTAATAGCTCTGAGATCTATGCACATTATCCTTGATGATCCTTGACTTAGAGACTTTCTCTGCACAACCGAAAAAGTTCATACTCTCTCGCTCTCGCTCTGAGCAAGAGACTTTTGCTCTCTTCATTAATGTTTTCTGTTGAGCACTTTTCGTTGAGCTGTTTGTATGTCGCTCTTTCAATGAGCAGTGAGTAAAGAGCGGAACGAGAAACGCTCGCACAATGAGAGTCAGGAAAAGACCGATTGACCAAAAAACTCAACGCAAAAAAGTTTTTTTAAACAATTCGTCTTTGGCAGAGCTCACAAATAACTGTCGACCGTTTTTCTTCTTGCGCTCACGTTGCGAGCACAACCGAAAAAGTTCATACTCTCTCGCTCTCGCTCAAGCAAGAGACTTTTGGTCTCTTCATTAATGTTTTCTGTTGAGCACTTTTCGTTGAGCTGTTTGTATGTCGCTCTTTCAATGAGCAGTGAGTAAAGAGCGGAACGAGAAACGCTCGCACAATGAGAGTCAGGAAAAGACCGATTGACCAAAAAACTCAACGCAAAAAAGTTTTTTTTTAAACAATTCGTCTTTGGCAGAGCTCGCAAATAACTGTCGACCGTTTTTCTTCTTGCGCTCTCGTTGCGAGCACAACCGAAAAAGTTCATACTCTCTCGCTCTCGCTCTGAGCAAGAGACTTTTGCTCTCTTCATTAATGTTTTCTGTTGAGCACTTTTCGAGAGTAAAAAGCGGAACGAGAAACGCTCGCACAATGAGAGTCAGGAAAAGACCGATTGACCAAAAAACTCAACGCAAAAAAATGTTTTGTAAAACAATTCGTCAAAATAAGCTTCAGTTTCAGCGATCACCTACCTAAATAGAAGCGTTTTTTTTTTTTTTTTTTTTTTTTTTTTTTTTTTTTTTTCGTTCTGATAGGGGATGACAGCTGCTGTACAAAACCGGTCGTGTCGGTTGCTCGTAAAGTAGAAACGTTGCTACTTTAAAAGTATAAATACGAAGCGTTTCAGTTCAGTAGGAAAATAACTGTGAAGTGAATTTTGAAAGTGAGAATCATGCCGCCCAAGACTAGTGGAAAGGCAGCCAAGAGGCTGGCAAAGCTCAGAAGAACATCACCAAGAACGACAAGAAGAAGAAGCGCAAGAGGAAGGAGAGCTATGCCATCTACATTTACAAAGTGCTGAAGCAGGTCCATCCTGACACTGGTATCTCATCGAAGGCAATGAGCATCATGAACAGCTTTGTGAACGACATTTTCGAGCGCATTGCTGCCGAGGCCTCCCGTTTGGCTCACTACAACAAGCGCTCCACTATCACCAGTCGGGAAATCCAAACCGCTGTCCGTCTTTTGCTGCCCGGAGAGTTGGCCAAGCACGCTGTCAGTGAGGGAACCAAGGCTGTCACCAAGTATACAAGCTCGAAGTAATTGCAGTTTCTTGCACAACCTACATAAATTAAAAGGCCCTTTTCAGGGCCACAAATTATTTATCTAAAGAGTTGAAATTTAAATATGAAAACCAGCAAGCTATGAAATGTGTGTTGCAATTACTATTCCATGAAAGAAAGTTGATAAATTTCATGAATATGTTTTTAGAGTTTAGCACTTGCATATTTTTCAACATACTTAATACAACTTGCTTTTTTTTCGAACTAGTTAAAGCATATTAAACATAGTATAGTAGCGTCTCAACTCTGGGTTTGTCAGCTACAAGCGAATGCCTATTACTGGTCGGCCGTCATTTTCATTTATTAATAGCTGGCACATTTTATATTGCAGTTGAAAAATTCTTTCCCTTTTGATATGTCATTAGTAGCCCTGAAAAGGGCTTTGTTAAAAAACAAATTCCATAGTTGTGAAACTTGTGCACGATCTTCAATGTCCTTGTGCTCTTATTTCTTAGCTGCAGCTGCAGTCTTTGCTTTCGGTTTCTTGGCAACAGCAGCTTTCTTTGGCGACGCTGCCGATGCGGATGCCGACGCTGCCTTCTTTGGCTTGGGTTTAGCAGTTGCGGTCTTGGGCTTTGGTGCTTTTGGCTTCGCAGCACTCGACTTGGCCGCCGCCTTTGCCGTTGTGGGCTTTGCCTTTACAGTGCCACTCTTCTTGGCATCCTTAGCCTTCGCCTTCTCAGCCTTCTTTTTCTCTGCGGTCTTCTTGGTTGCTACTGCTTTGCTCTTGTTGCTCGCTTTCTTTTCAGCGGACCCAGCTGCTTTCTTCGTCTTGGTGCTGCTGGCAGCCTTCTTTTTAGCTGCTGCCGCTGACGCAGCGACCTTCTTCGGTTTCTTCTCCACTGAGGCAGACTTTGCTTTTGGCTTTGGCTCCTTCTTGGCAGATGCAGACAACTTGAACGAACCAGAGGCACCTTTGCCTTTAGCTTGGATAAGTTTTCCACTAGCGACAGCTGTCTTCAGGTACTTCTTGATGAACGGCGCCAATTTCTGAGCATCGCACTTGTATGTGGCACTGATGTACTTCTTGATTGCCATGAGCGACGAGCCACCACGTTCCTTTAAGTTCAGGATTGATGCGTCCACCATTTGCTGAGTTGGAGGATGCGATGGCGGAACTGCTGCCTTCTTCACCTTCGATGCGGATGCCGATGCTGGTGCTGCCTTCTTGGCAGCTACCTTCTTCTCGGCTGCGGCTGCTGGAGCAGCGACAGAGGATGCGGATGTTGCAACTGCAGAGTCTGACATCTTTCACTTCACTTTGTTTTGCTTTGCTTTCACAATAAAATCAACCTTTTAACGGAATTGCGTTCAGTCAGCAATGAAATTTGGTCACCCTATTAAGTGAGAATCGAGTAGAAGGGCGAAGTGAGAATGTTAACAGCAGTGAACGTTTCCAACAAACAAGTTTGCCATTAACCTATTCTTTATTTAATATTTACTAAGGTTAATAAGTCGAAATTTAATTAATTGTATATTTAAATATATTCTTAAATATTTAAACAACCAAATACCACTGATTATTTTTCCATAAATTTATTTACGCCGCTCAAAATGCCACCTAAAATTGAACTTTGTGTCTACACAAAAACAATTATCATTTAAAAACCCAATTTATAAATATTAATAAATTAAAAGTGCAATAATAGTTAATAGTAGCATATTCCTCAAACAATTCTTGTTATGAATACATTCATAGATATAAATATATTCATCGCTTCTATTTTTAAATTTGACATAAACATAACCATGTGCAGTGAAAATCGAGCGACCTCATAGAGCCGGACGCAATTGAAAAATGCTAAGGAAAAATATAAATAAGTATAAAACATATAATCTATTGTATTATTTCTAATTAAATTTAATTTTCAAACTTTTATGTCTACACAATATATAAATATATGATTTTCATTTATTTTTAAATTTGGCTTAAACTTGACCATATGCAGTGTATTATCAAACGACTTCATTGTACTAATAGGAATTATAAATGCTATAAAAAATATAAAACATATAATAAAAAATATAATAACTATTATTTATTGAAATAAATGTTTTTAACCATTTACCCTAGCAGGTGAACAAAAAGTCTATTATTTAATAATGCATTGTGCTTATACCTATGGTATGAACATGATGGGTTGAGTTGTGCAAGCCATACAACTTGTGATGAGCGAAAATTATATTTATTAAATAAATATTTACGCTATTACATTTATATTTATTATCGAAAGTTAATTTATTACTAATTGGTTACAGTAAAGTATATTTATTGGCTGAAATGTATCGTTCAGGTGATGTATCTCGTTAAAAAAATGAAACGCATAGTGCGTAGATAGAATTGTAGATACAATTGTATCTCTCTTCAATATTTGTTATACATGGACATAGACTAATCTTGTTCCATATTTTAGTGCATTCGGCTGTACCAGTCAGTTTATCACAAAGAAATATTTGAAAACTTAAAACTTCTTTCAAGAATAAAATTGTGGTCCTGAAAAGGACCGATTTGTTTAAAATTTGATGCTTGGAAGAAAGCACAACGCACAACGTTGTCACAATTTAAGCACGTTCGCCACGAATACGTCTGGCCAGCTGGATATCTTTCGGCATGATGGTGACACGCTTGGCATGGATAGCGCACAAGTTAGTATCTTCGAACAGGCCGACCAAATAGGCTTCACTAGCTTCCTGCAGTGCCATCACAGCAGAGCTCTGGAAACGCAGATCGGTTTTGAAGTCTTGAGCGATCTCACGCACCAAACGCTGGAAAGGCAGCTTGCGGATCAGCAACTCGGTGCTCTTCTGGTAACGACGGATTTCACGGAGGGCGACAGTTCCGGGGCGATAACGATGAGGCTTCTTCACACCGCCGGTAGCTGGAGCACTCTTACGTGCTGCTTTAGTCGCCAGCTGCTTACGGGGCGCCTTGCCTCCGGTCGATTTACGAGCTGTCTGCTTAGTACGAGCCATTTTCTCACAATTCTACTTCACACAGTAAAGGTTAAAAACACAATAATCAGACGAAACGATTCGTGCCTCGTATTTATAGTAAATTTGCTGGTGGTGGCTTGCCGAGTGAACGTACAATCGGGTAGTTGTTAGACCAGTGTTAGAGCAGGACGGAAGTACATATTGCTGATCTATTCTGGTTTTTGTATCTTTCGGTATAAATAGAAGCGTTTGCTGCAATCCGAACAACAGTATCTTTGAGACTTTCGTCGAGTGTAAAGTAAAATTATTAAAAGTGAAAAATGACTGGTCGCGGTAAAGGTGGCAAAGGCTTGGGAAAAGGTGGCGCCAAGCGTCATCGCAAAGTGTTGCGTGACAACATCCAGGGCATCACGAAGCCAGCCATCCGTCGTTTGGCTCGTCGTGGCGGCGTGAAGCGCATCTCTGGTCTTATCTATGAGGAAACTCGTGGTGTGCTCAAGGTTTTCTTGGAAAATGTTATCCGTGATGCGGTCACATACACCGAACACGCCAAGAGGAAGACAGTCACAGCCATGGATGTTGTCTACGCTCTGAAGAGGCAAGGTCGCACTCTGTACGGTTTCGGCGGCTAAGAAAATTTTGTGTATAATACACAATAAAAACTTAATACCCACATCAATCGGTCCTTTTCAGGACCACCAAAAAAATTCACTTAAAGAGAAAAGAAAATCAATATTTTTGCATAGCGTATAATCCGAATCGACAAGAACAATGGGAGAATTTTCCACATATTTAAAATAAAAGAAAAACATATCCTAAAATAACCTTTTGATCTTTGAATAATCTGCCGGCCAATAGAACATACTGGTGGCCATACAGAAATTCACTTGGACCACGATTGCTACCGCTCTTTTATCACTTTCGATCTCCTAGAGCTGAGCTCTGAGTATCTTAGCGTTCCCTTATTATGCTCCCATTATGCTCTTCTCGTTTTCAACGGATTTCGGCATGGCATCGTGGCTGCCACTAGGAGAATTAAGACGCAGAATTAAAATCCTTCCATTCAAGAAACAAGCCCAACAATAAGGCACTGCATTGAAATACTTCACTCCTAAACCTCACATAACATATTTTATACAATTACAACACGATTAGAAAATTATGGTCTCTTCCGTGGATATTTTTGGTCGTCCTGAAAAGGACGTTTGGGTTTTGGTTGCAATTCGAATATAATTTAAGCCTTCTTCTCGGTCTTCTTGGGCAAAAGTACAGCCTGAATATTAGGCAAGACACCACCCTGGGCAATGGTGACTCCCGAAAGCAGTTTGTTCAACTCCTCATCGTTGCGGATGGCCAATTGCAGATGACGAGGGATAATCCTAGTCTTCTTGTTGTCACGCGCTGCATTGCCAGCCAATTCCAAAACTTCAGCGGCCAAGTACTCCATAACAGCAGCCAAGTAAACTGGAGCGCCAGCACCAACTCGCTCAGCATAGTTGCCCTTGCGAAGCAGACGGTGAATACGACCAACGGGGAACTGAAGACCAGCACGGTTGGAACGAGACTTTGCCTTTCCCTTAACTTTGCCACCTTTACCACGACCAGACATTTTTAAGTATTTTTCACTGCTTTACGGTAAAACACACACACAAAACTCGAATGTTGCTATGCAATGAAATCATTGCTATGATATTTATACTTTTCCCAGCTACCTACTCGTTCTGATAGGGGATGACAGCTGCTGTACAAAAACCGGTCGTGTCGGTTGCTCGTAAAGTAGAAAACGTTGCTACTTTAAAAGTATAAATACGAAGCGTTTCAGTTCAGTAGGAAAATAACTGTGAAGTGAATTTTGAAAGTGAGAAATCATGCCGCCCAAGACTAGTGGAAAGGCAGCCAAGAAGGCTGGCAAAGCTCAGAAGAACATCACCAAGAACGACAAGAAGAAGAAGCGCAAGAGGAAGGAGAGCTATGCCATCTACATTTACAAAGTGCTGAAGCAGGTCCATCCTGACACTGGTATCTCATCGAAGGCAATGAGCATCATGAACAGCTTTGTGAACGACATTTTCGAGCGCATTGCTGCCGAGGCCTCCCGTTTGGCTCACTACAACAAGCGCTCCACTATCACCAGTCGGGAAATCCAAACCGCTGTCCGTCTTTTGCTGCCCGGAGAGTTGGCCAAGCACGCTGTCAGTGAGGGAACCAAGGCTGTCACCAAGTATACAAGCTCGAAGTAATTGCAGTTTCTTGCACAACCTACATAAATTAAAAGGCCCTTTTCAGGGCCACAAATTATTTATCTAAAGAGTTGAAATTTAAATATGAAAACCAGCAAGCTATGAAATGTGTGTTGCAATTACTATTCCATGAAAGAAAGTTGATAAATTTCATGAATATGTTTTTAGAGTTTAGCACTTGCATATTTTTCAACCTACTTAATACAACTTGCTTTTTTTTCGAACTAGTTAAAGCATATTAAACATAGTATAGTAGCGTCTCAACTCTGGGTTTGTCAGCTACAAGCGAATGCCTATTACTGGTCGGCCGTCATTTTCATTTATTAATAGCTGGCACATTTTATATTGCAGTTGAAAAATTCTTTCCCTTTTGATATGTCATTAGTAGCCCTGAAAAGGGCTTTGTTAAAAAACAAATTCCATAGTTGTGAAACTTGTGCACGATCTTCAATGTCCTTGTGCTCTTATTTCTTAGCTGCAGCTGCAGTCTTTGCTTTCGGTTTCTTGGCAACAGCAGCTTTCTTTGGCGACGCTGCCGATGCGGATGCCGACGCTGCCTTCTTTGGCTTGGGTTTAGCAGTTGCGGTCTTGGGCTTTGGTGCTTTTGGCTTCGCAGCACTCGACTTGGCCGCCGCCTTTGCCGTTGTGGGCTTTGCCTTTACAGTGCCACTCTTCTTGGCATCCTTAGCCTTCGCCTTCTCAGCCTTCTTTTTCTCTGCGGTCTTCTTGGTTGCTACTGCTTTGCTCTTGTTGCTCGCTTTCTTTTCAGCGGACCCAGCTGCTTTCTTCGTCTTGGTGCTGCTGGCAGCCTTCTTTTTAGCTGCTGCCGCTGACGCAGCGACCTTCTTCGGTTTCTTCTCCACTGAGGCAGACTTTGCTTTTGGCTTTGGCTCCTTCTTGGCAGATGCAGACAACTTGAACGAACCAGAGGCACCTTTGCCTTTAGCTTGGATAAGTTTTCCACTAGCGACAGCTGTCTTCAGGTACTTCTTGATGAACGGCGCCAATTTCTGAGCATCGCACTTGTATGTGGCACTGATGTACTTCTTGATTGCCATGAGCGACGAGCCACCACGTTCCTTTAAGTTCAGGATTGATGCGTCCACCATTTGCTGAGTTGGAGGATGCGATGGCGGAACTGCTGCCTTCTTCACCTTCGATGCGGATGCCGATGCTGGTGCTGCCTTCTTGGCAGCCACCTTCTTCTCGGCTGCGGCTGCTGGAGCAGCGACAGGGGATGCGGATGTTGCAACTGCAGAGTCTGACATCTTTCACTTCACTTTGTTTTGCTTTGCTTTCACAATAAAATCAACCTTTTAACGGAATTGCGTTCAGTCAGCAATGAAATTTGGTCACCCGATTAAGTGAGAATCGAGTAGAAGGGCGAAGTGAGAATGTTAACAGCAGTGAACGTTTCCAACAAACAAGTTTGCCATTAACCTATTCTTTATTTAATATTTACTAAGGTTAATAAGTCGAAATTTAATTAATTGTATATTTAAATATATTCTTAAATATTTAAACAACCAAATACCACTGATTATTTTTCCATAAATTTATTTACGCCGCTCAAAATGCCACCTAAAATTGAACTTTGTGTCTACACAAAAACAATTATCATTTAAAAACCCAATTTATAAATATTAATAAATTAAAAGTGCAATAATAGTTAATAGTAGCATATTCCTCAAACAATTCTTGTTATGAATACATTCATAGATATAAATATATTCATCGCTTCTATTTTTAAATTTGACATAAACATAACCATGTGCAGTGAAAATCGAGCGACCTCATAGAGCCGGACGCAATTGAAAAATGCTAAGGAAAAATATAAATAAGTATAAAACATATAATCTATTGTATTATTTCTAATTAAATTTAATTTTCAAACTTTTATGTCTACACAATATATAAATATATGATTTTCATTTATTTTTAAATTTGGCTTAAACTTGACCATATGCAGTGTATTATCAAACGACTTCATTGTACTAATAGGAATTATAAATGCTATAAAAAATATAAAACATATAATAAAAAATATAATAACTATTATTTATTGAAATAAATGTTTTTAACCATTTACCCTAGCAGGTGAACAAAAAGTCTATTATTTAATAATGCATTGTGCTTATACCTATGGTATGAACATGATGGGTTGAGTTGTGCAAGCCATACAACTTGTGATGAGCGAAAATTATATTTATTAAATAAATATTTACGCTATTACATTTATATTTATTATCGAAAGTTAATTTATTACTAATTGGTTACAGTAAACTATATTTATTGGCTGAAATGTATCGTTCAGGTGATGTATCTCGTTAAAAAAATGAAACGCATAGTGCGTAATGCGCAGTTTTCTTTCAAGAAATTGTATTCGTGCAACTCTAGATACAATTGTATCTGAATCTCTTCAATATTTGTTATACATATACATAAAATGTATCGTTCAGGTGATGTATCTCGTTAAAAAAATGAAACGCATAGTGCGTAATGCGCAGTTTTCTTTCAAGAAATTGTATTCGTGCAACTCTAGATACAATTGTATCTGAATCTCTTCAATATTTGTTATACATATACATAAAATGTATCGTTCAGGTGATGTATCTCGTTAAAAAAATGAAACGCATAGTGCGTAATGCGCAGTTTTCTTTCAAGAAATTGTATTCGTGCAACTCTAGATACAATTGTATCTGAATCTCTTCAATATTTGTTATACATGGACATAGACTAATCTTGTTCTATATTTTAATGCATTCGGCTGTACCAGTCAGTTTATCACAAAGAAATATTTGAAAACTTAAAACTTCTTTCAAGAATAAAATTGTGGTCCTGAAAAGGACCGATTTGTTTAAAATTTGATGCTTGGAAGAAAGCACAACGCACAACGTTGTCACAATTTAAGCACGTTCGCCACGAATACGTCTGGCCAGCTGGATATCTTTCGGCATGATGGTGACACGCTTGGCATGGATAGCGCACAAGTTAGTATCTTCGAACAGGCCGACCAAATAGGCTTCACTAGCTTCCTGCAGTGCCATCACAGCAGAGCTCTGGAAACGCAGATCGGTTTTGAAGTCTTGAGCGATCTCACGCACCAAACGCTGGAAAGGCAGCTTGCGGATCAGCAACTCGGTGCTCTTCTGGTAACGACGGATTTCACGGAGGGCGACAGTTCCGGGGCGATAACGATGAGGCTTCTTCACACCGCCGGTAGCTGGAGCACTCTTACGTGCTGCTTTAGTCGCCAGCTGCTTACGGGGCGCCTTGCCTCCGGTCGATTTACGAGCTGTCTGCTTAGTACGAGCCATTTTCTCACAATTCTACTTCACACAGTAAAGGTTAAAAACACAATAATCAGACGAAACGATTCGTGCCTCGTATTTATAGTAAATTTGCTGGTGGTGGCTTGCCGAGTGAACGTACAATCGGGTGGTTGTTAGACCAGTGTTAGAGCAGGACGGAAGTACATATTGCTGATCTATTCTGGTTTTTGTATCTTTCGGTATAAATAGAAGCGTTTGCTGCAATCCGAACAACAGTATCTTTGAGACTTTCGTCGAGTGTAAAGTAAAATTATTAAAAGTGAAAAATGACTGGTCGCGGTAAAGGTGGCAAAGGCTTGGGAAAAGGTGGCGCCAAGCGTCATCGCAAAGTGTTGCGTGACAACATCCAGGGCATCACGAAGCCAGCCATCCGTCGTTTGGCTCGTCGTGGCGGCGTGAAGCGCATCTCTGGTCTTATCTATGAGGAAACTCGTGGTGTGCTCAAGGTTTTCTTGGAAAATGTTATCCGTGATGCGGTCACATACACCGAACACGCCAAGAGGAAGACAGTCACAGCCATGGATGTTGTCTACGCTCTGAAGAGGCAAGGTCGCACTCTGTACGGTTTCGGCGGCTAAGAAAATTTTGTGTATAATACACAATAAAAACTTAATACCCACATCAATCGGTCCTTTTCAGGACCACCAAAAAAATTCACTTAAAGAGAAAAGAAAATCAATATTTTTGCATAGCGTATAATCCGAATCGACAAGAACAATGGGAGAATTTTCCACATATTTAAAATAAAAGAAAAACATATCCTAAAATAACCTTTTGATCTTTGAATAATCTGCCGGCCAATAGAAGCCAGTAACTGGTGGCCATACAGAAATTCACTTGGACCACGTATTGACTACCGCTCTTTTATCACTTTCGATCTCCTAGAGCTGAGCTCTGAGTATCTTAGCGTTCCCTTATTATGCTCCCATTATGCTCTTCTCGTTTTCAACGGATTTCGGCATGGCATCGTGGCTGCCACTAGGAGAATTAAGACGCAGAATAAAAATCCTTCCATTCAAGAAACAAGCCCAACAATAAGGCACTGCATTGAAATACTTCACTCCTAAACCTCACATAACATATTTTATACAATTACAACACTATTAGAAAATTATGGTCTCTTCCGTGGATATTTTTGGTCGTCCTGAAAAGGACGTTTGGGTTTTGGTTGCAATTCGAATATAATTTAAGCCTTCTTCTCGGTCTTCTTGGGCAAAAGTACAGCCTGAATATTAGGCAAGACACCACCCTGGGCAATGGTGACTCCCGAAAGCAGTTTGTTCAACTCCTCATCGTTGCGGATGGCCAATTGCAGATGACGAGGGATAATCCTAGTCTTCTTGTTGTCACGCGCTGCATTGCCAGCCAATTCCAAAACTTCAGCGGCCAAGTACTCCATAACAGCAGCCAAGTAAACTGGAGCGCCAGCACCAACTCGCTCAGCATAGTTGCCCTTGCGAAGCAGACGGTGAATACGACCAACGGGGAACTGAAGACCAGCACGGTTGGAACGAGACTTTGCCTTTCCCTTAACTTTGCCACCTTTACCACGACCAGACATTTTTAAGTATTTTTCACTGCTTTACGGTAAAACACACACACAAAACTCGAATGTTGCTATGCAATGAAATCATTGCTATGATATTTATACTTTTCCCAGCTACCTACTCGTTCTGATAGGGGATGACAGCTGCTGTACAAAAACCGGTCGTGTCGGTTGCTCGTAAAGTAGAAAACGTTGCTACTTTAAAAGTATAAATACGAAGCGTTTCAGTTCAGTAGGAAAATAACTGTGAAGTGAATTTTTGAAAGTGAGAAATCATGCCGCCCAAGACTAGTGGAAAGGCAGCCAAGAAGGCTGGCAAAGCTCAGAAGAACATCACCAAGAACGACAAGAAGAAGAAGCGCAAGAGGAAGGAGAGCTATGCCATCTACATTTACAAAGTGCTGAAGCAGGTCCATCCTGACACTGGTATCTCATCGAAGGCAATGAGCATCATGAACAGCTTTGTGAACGACATTTTCGAGCGCATTGCTGCCGAGGCCTCCCGTTTGGCTCACTACAACAAGCGCTCCACTATCACCAGTCGGGAAATCCAAACCGCTGTCCGTCTTTTGCTGCCCGGAGAGTTGGCCAAGCACGCTGTCAGTGAGGGAACCAAGGCTGTCACCAAGTATACAAGCTCGAAGTAATTGCAGTTTCTTGCACAACCTACATAAATTAAAAGGCCCTTTTCAGGGCCACAAATTATTTATCTAAAGAGTTGAAATTTAAATATGAAAACCAGCAAGCTATGAAATGTGTGTTGCAATTACTATTCCATGAAAGAAAGTTGATAAATTTCATGAATATGTTTTTAGAGTTTAGCACTTGCATATTTTTCAACCTACTTAATACAACTTGCTTTTTTTTCGAACTAGTTAAAGCATATTAAACATAGTATAGTAGCGTCTCAACTCTGGGTTTGTCAGCTACAAGCGAATGCCTATTACTGGTCGGCCGTCATTTTCATTTATTAATAGCTGGCACATTTTATATTGCAGTTGAAAAATTCTTTCCCTTTTGATATGTCATTAGTAGCCCTGAAAAGGGCTTTGTTAAAAAACAAATTCCATAGTTGTGAAACTTGTGCACGATCTTCAATGTCCTTGTGCTCTTATTTCTTAGCTGCAGCTGCAGTCTTTGCTTTCGGTTTCTTGGCAACAGCAGCTTTCTTTGGCGACGCTGCCGATGCGGATGCCGACGCTGCCTTCTTTGGCTTGGGTTTAGCAGTTGCGGTCTTGGGCTTTGGTGCTTTTGGCTTCGCAGCACTCGACTTGGCCGCCGCCTTTGCCGTTGTGGGCTTTGCCTTTACAGTGCCACTCTTCTTGGCATCCTTAGCCTTCGCCTTCTCAGCCTTCTTTTTCTCTGCGGTCTTCTTGGTTGCTACTGCTTTGCTCTTGTTGCTCGCTTTCTTTTCAGCGGACCCAGCTGCTTTCTTCGTCTTGGTGCTGCTGGCAGCCTTCTTTTTAGCTGCTGCCGCTGACGCAGCGACCTTCTTCGGTTTCTTCTCCACTGAGGCAGACTTTGCTTTTGGCTTTGGCTCCTTCTTGGCAGATGCAGACAACTTGAACGAACCAGAGGCACCTTTGCCTTTAGCTTGGATAAGTTTTCCACTAGCGACAGCTGTCTTCAGGTACTTCTTGATGAACGGCGCCAATTTCTGAGCATCGCACTTGTATGTGGCACTGATGTACTTCTTGATTGCCATGAGCGACGAGCCACCACGTTCCTTTAAGTTCAGGATTGATGCGTCCACCATTTGCTGAGTTGGAGGATGCGATGGCGGAACTGCTGCCTTCTTCACCTTCGATGCGGATGCCGATGCTGGTGCTGCCTTCTTGGCAGCCACCTTCTTCTCGGCTGCGGCTGCTGGAGCAGCGACAGGGGATGCGGATGTTGCAACTGCAGAGTCTGACATCTTTCACTTCACTTTGTTTTGCTTTGCTTTCACAATAAAATCAACCTTTTAACGGAATTGCGTTCAGTCAGCAATGAAATTTGGTCACCCGATTAAGTGAGAATCGAGTAGAAGGGCGAAGTGAGAATGTTAACAGCAGTGAACGTTTCCAACAAACAAGTTTGCCATTAACCTATTCTTTATTTAATATTTACTAAGGTTAATAAGTCGAAATTTAATTAATTGTATATTTAAATATATTCTTAAATATTTAAACAACCAAATACCACTGATTATTTTTCCATAAATTTATTTACGCCGCTCAAAATGCCACCTAAAATTGAACTTTGTGTCTACACAAAAACAATTATCATTTAAAAACCCAATTTATAAATATTAATAAATTAAAAGTGCAATAATAGTTAATAGTAGCATATTCCTCAAACAATTCTTGTTATGAATACATTCATAGATATAAATATATTCATCGCTTCTATTTTTAAATTTGACATAAACATAACCATGTGCAGTGAAAATCGAGCGACCTCATAGAGCCGGACGCAATTGAAAAATGCTAAGGAAAAATATAAATAAGTATAAAACATATAATCTATTGTATTATTTCTAATTAAATTTAATTTTCAAACTTTTATGTCTACACAATATATAAATATATGATTTTCATTTATTTTTAAATTTGGCTTAAACTTGACCATATGCAGTGTATTATCAAACGACTTCATTGTACTAATAGGAATTATAAATGCTATAAAAAATATAAAACATATAATAAAAAATATAATAACTATTATTTATTGAAATAAATGTTTTTAACCATTTACCCTAGCAGGTGAACAAAAAGTCTATTATTTAATAATGCATTGTGCTTATACCTATGGTATGAACATGATGGGTTGAGTTGTGCAAGCCATACAACTTGTGATGAGCGAAAATTATATTTATTAAATAAATATTTACGCTATTACATTTATATTTATTATCGAAAGTTAATTTATTACTAATTCGTTACAGTAAACTATATTTATTGGCTGAAATGTATCGTTCAGGTGATGTATCTCGTTAAAAAAATGAAACGCATAGTGCGTAATGCGCAGTTTTCTTTCAAGAAATTGTATTCGTGCAACTCTAGATACAATTGTATCTGAATCTCTTCAATATTTGTTATACATATACATAAAATGTATCGTTCAGGTGATGTATCTCGTTAAAAAAATGAAACGCATAGTGCGTAATGCGCAGTTTTCTTTCAAGAAATTGTATTCGTGCAACTCTAGATACAATTGTATCTGAATCTCTTCAATATTTGTTATACATATACATAAAATGTATCGTTCAGGTGATGTATCTCGTTAAAAAAATGAAACGCATAGTGCGTAATGCGCAGTTTTCTTTCAAGAAATTGTATTCGTGCAACTCTAGATACAATTGTATCTGAATCTCTTCAATATTTGTTATACATGGACATAGACTAATCTTGTTCTATATTTTAATGCATTCGGCTGTACCAGTCAGTTTATCACAAAGAAATATTTGAAAACTTAAAACTTCTTTCAAGAATAAAATTGTGGTCCTGAAAAGGACCGATTTGTTTAAAATTTGATGCTTGGAAGAAAGCACAACGCACAACGTTGTCACAATTTAAGCACGTTCGCCACGAATACGTCTGGCCAGCTGGATATCTTTCGGCATGATGGTGACACGCTTGGCATGGATAGCGCACAAGTTAGTATCTTCGAACAGGCCGACCAAATAGGCTTCACTAGCTTCCTGCAGTGCCATCACAGCAGAGCTCTGGAAACGCAGATCGGTTTTGAAGTCTTGAGCGATCTCACGCACCAAACGCTGGAAAGGCAGCTTGCGGATCAGCAACTCGGTGCTCTTCTGGTAACGACGGATTTCACGGAGGGCGACAGTTCCGGGGCGATAACGATGAGGCTTCTTCACACCGCCGGTAGCTGGAGCACTCTTACGTGCTGCTTTAGTCGCCAGCTGCTTACGGGGCGCCTTGCCTCCGGTCGATTTACGAGCTGTCTGCTTAGTACGAGCCATTTTCTCACAATTCTACTTCACACAGTAAAGGTTAAAAACACAATAATCAGACGAAACGATTCGTGCCTCGTATTTATAGTAAATTTGCTGGTGGTGGCTTGCCGAGTGAACGTACAATCGGGTGGTTGTTAGACCAGTGTTAGAGCAGGACGGAAGTACATATTGCTGATCTATTCTGGTTTTTGTATCTTTCGGTATAAATAGAAGCGTTTGCTGCAATCCGAACAACAGTATCTTTGAGACTTTCGTCGAGTGTAAAGTAAAATTATTAAAAGTGAAAAATGACTGGTCGCGGTAAAGGTGGCAAAGGCTTGGGAAAAGGTGGCGCCAAGCGTCATCGCAAAGTGTTGCGTGACAACATCCAGGGCATCACGAAGCCAGCCATCCGTCGTTTGGCTCGTCGTGGCGGCGTGAAGCGCATCTCTGGTCTTATCTATGAGGAAACTCGTGGTGTGCTCAAGGTTTTCTTGGAAAATGTTATCCGTGATGCGGTCACATACACCGAACACGCCAAGAGGAAGACAGTCACAGCCATGGATGTTGTCTACGCTCTGAAGAGGCAAGGTCGCACTCTGTACGGTTTCGGCGGCTAAGAAAATTTTGTGTATAATACACAATAAAAACTTAATACCCACATCAATCGGTCCTTTTCAGGACCACCAAAAAAATTCACTTAAAGAGAAAAGAAAATCAATATTTTTGCATAGCGTATAATCCGAATCGACAAGAACAATGGGAGAATTTTCCACATATTTAAAATAAAAGAAAAACATATCCTAAAATAACCTTTTGATCTTTGAATAATCTGCCGGCCAATAGAAGCCAGTAACTGGTGGCCATACAGAAATTCACTTGGACCACGTATTGACTACCGCTCTTTTATCACTTTCGATCTCCTAGAGCTGAGCTCTGAGTATCTTAGCGTTCCCTTATTATGCTCCCATTATGCTCTTCTCGTTTTCAACGGATTTCGGCATGGCATCGTGGCTGCCACTAGGAGAATTAAGACGCAGAATAAAAATCCTTCCATTCAAGAAACAAGCCCAACAATAAGGCACTGCATTGAAATACTTCACTCCTAAACCTCACATAACATATTTTATACAATTACAACACTATTAGAAAATTATGGTCTCTTCCGTGGATATTTTTGGTCGTCCTGAAAAGGACGTTTGGGTTTTGGTTGCAATTCGAATATAATTTAAGCCTTCTTCTCGGTCTTCTTGGGCAAAAGTACAGCCTGAATATTAGGCAAGACACCACCCTGGGCAATGGTGACTCCCGAAAGCAGTTTGTTCAACTCCTCATCGTTGCGGATGGCCAATTGCAGATGACGAGGGATAATCCTAGTCTTCTTGTTGTCACGCGCTGCATTGCCAGCCAATTCCAAAACTTCAGCGGCCAAGTACTCCATAACAGCAGCCAAGTAAACTGGAGCGCCAGCACCAACTCGCTCAGCATAGTTGCCCTTGCGAAGCAGACGGTGAATACGACCAACGGGGAACTGAAGACCAGCACGGTTGGAACGAGACTTTGCCTTTCCCTTAACTTTGCCACCTTTACCACGACCAGACATTTTTAAGTATTTTTCACTGCTTTACGGTAAAACACACACACAAAACTCGAATGTTGCTATGCAATGAAATCATTGCTATGATATTTATACTTTTCCCAGCTACCTACTCGTTCTGATAGGGGATGACAGCTGCTGTACAAAAACCGGTCGTGTCGGTTGCTCGTAAAGTAGAAAACGTTGCTACTTTAAAAGTATAAATACGAAGCGTTTCAGTTCAGTAGGAAAATAACTGTGAAGTGAATTTTTGAAAGTGAGAAATCATGCCGCCCAAGACTAGTGGAAAGGCAGCCAAGAAGGCTGGCAAAGCTCAGAAGAACATCACCAAGAACGACAAGAAGAAGAAGCGCAAGAGGAAGGAGAGCTATGCCATCTACATTTACAAAGTGCTGAAGCAGGTCCATCCTGACACTGGTATCTCATCGAAGGCAATGAGCATCATGAACAGCTTTGTGAACGACATTTTCGAGCGCATTGCTGCCGAGGCCTCCCGTTTGGCTCACTACAACAAGCGCTCCACTATCACCAGTCGGGAAATCCAAACCGCTGTCCGTCTTTTGCTGCCCGGAGAGTTGGCCAAGCACGCTGTCAGTGAGGGAACCAAGGCTGTCACCAAGTATACAAGCTCGAAGTAATTGCAGTTTCTTGCACAACCTACATAAATTAAAAGGCCCTTTTCAGGGCCACAAATTATTTATCTAAAGAGTTGAAATTTAAATATGAAAACCAGCAAGCTATGAAATGTGTGTTGCAATTACTATTCCATGAAAGAAAGTTGATAAATTTCATGAATATGTTTTTAGAGTTTAGCACTTGCATATTTTTCAACCTACTTAATACAACTTGCTTTTTTTTCGAACTAGTTAAAGCATATTAAACATAGTATAGTAGCGTCTCAACTCTGGGTTTGTCAGCTACAAGCGAATGCCTATTACTGGTCGGCCGTCATTTTCATTTATTAATAGCTGGCACATTTTATACTGCAGTTGAAAAATTCTTTCCCTTTTGATATGTCATTAGTAGCCCTGAAAAGGGCTTTGTTAAAAAACAAATTCCATAGTTGTGAAACTTGTGCACGATCTTCAATGTCCTTGTGCTCTTATTTCTTAGCTGCAGCTGCAGTCTTTGCTTTCGGTTTCTTGGCAACAGCAGCTTTCTTTGGCGACGCTGCCGATGCGGATGCCGACGCTGCCTTCTTTGGCTTGGGTTTAGCAGTTGCGGTCTTGGGCTTTGGTGCTTTTGGCTTCGCAGCACTCGACTTGGCCGCCGCCTTTGCCGTTGTGGGCTTTGCCTTTACAGTGCCACTCTTCTTGGCATCCTTAGCCTTCGCCTTCTCAGCCTTCTTTTTCTCTGCGGTCTTCTTGGTTGCTACTGCTTTGCTCTTGTTGCTCGCTTTCTTTTCAGCGGACCCAGCTGCTTTCTTCGTCTTGGTGCTGCTGGCAGCCTTCTTTTTAGCTGCTGCCGCTGACGCAGCGACCTTCTTCGGTTTCTTCTCCACTGAGGCAGACTTTGCTTTTGGCTTTGGCTCCTTCTTGGCAGATGCAGACAACTTGAACGAACCAGAGGCACCTTTGCCTTTAGCTTGGATAAGTTTTCCACTAGCGACAGCTGTCTTCAGGTACTTCTTGATGAACGGCGCCAATTTCTGAGCATCGCACTTGTATGTGGCACTGATGTACTTCTTGATTGCCATGAGCGACGAGCCACCACGTTCCTTTAAGTTCAGGATTGATGCGTCCACCATTTGCTGAGTTGGAGGATGCGATGGCGGAACTGCTGCCTTCTTCACCTTCGATGCGGATGCCGATGCTGGTGCTGCCTTCTTGGCAGCCACCTTCTTCTCGGCTGCGGCTGCTGGAGCAGCGACAGGGGATGCGGATGTTGCAACTGCAGAGTCTGACATCTTTCACTTCACTTTGTTTTGCTTTGCTTTCACAATAAAATCAACCTTTTAACGGAATTGCGTTCAGTCAGCAATGAAATTTGGTCACCCGATTAAGTGAGAATCGAGTAGAAGGGCGAAGTGAGAATGTTAACAGCAGTGAACGTTTCCAACAAACAAGTTTGCCATTAACCTATTCTTTATTTAATATTTACTAAGGTTAATAAGTCGAAATTTAATTAATTGTATATTTAAATATATTCTTAAATATTTAAACAACCAAATACCACTGATTATTTTTCCATAAATTTATTTACGCCGCTCAAAATGCCACCTAAAATTGAACTTTGTGTCTACACAAAAACAATTATCATTTAAAAACCCAATTTATAAATATTAATAAATTAAAAGTGCAATAATAGTTAATAGTAGCATATTCCTCAAACAATTCTTGTTATGAATACATTCATAGATATAAATATATTCATCGCTTCTATTTTTAAATTTGACATAAACATAACCATGTGCAGTGAAAATCGAGCGACCTCATAGAGCCGGACGCAATTGAAAAATGCTAAGGAAAAATATAAATAAGTATAAAACATATAATCTATTGTATTATTTCTAATTAAATTTAATTTTCAAACTTTTATGTCTACACAATATATAAATATATGATTTTCATTTATTTTTAAATTTGGCTTAAACTTGACCATATGCAGTGTATTATCAAACGACTTCATTGTACTAATAGGAATTATAAATGCTATAAAAAATATAAAACATATAATAAAAAATATAATAACTATTATTTATTGAAATAAATGTTTTTAACCATTTACCCTAGCAGGTGAACAAAAAGTCTATTATTTAATAATGCATTGTGCTTATACCTATGGTATGAACATGATGGGTTGAGTTGTGCAAGCCATACAACTTGTGATGAGCGAAAATTATATTTATTAAATAAAAATTTACGCTATTACATTTATATTTATTATCGAAAGTTAATTTATTACTAATTCGTTACAGTAAACTATATTTATTGGCTGAAATGTATCGTTCAGGTGATGTATCTCGTTAAAAAAATGAAACGCATAGTGCGTAATGCGCAGTTTTCTTTCAAGAAATTGTATTCGTGCAACTCTAGATACAATTGTATCTGAATCTCTTCAATATTTGTTATACATATACATAAAATGTATCGTTCAGGTGATGTATCTCGTTAAAAAAATGAAACGCATAGTGCGTAATGCGCAGTTTTCTTTCAAGAAATTGTATTCGTGCAACTCTAGATACAATTGTATCTGAATCTCTTCAATATTTGTTATACATGGACATAGACTAATCTTGTTCTATATTTTAATGCATTCGGCTGTACCAGTCAGTTTATCACAAAGAAATATTTGAAAACTTAAAACTTCTTTCAAGAATAAAATTGTGGTCCTGAAAAGGACCGATTTGTTTAAAATTTGATGCTTGGAAGAAAGCACAACGCACAACGTTGTCACAATTTAAGCACGTTCGCCACGAATACGTCTGGCCAGCTGGATATCTTTCGGCATGATGGTGACACGCTTGGCATGGATAGCGCACAAGTTAGTATCTTCGAACAGGCCGACCAAATAGGCTTCACTAGCTTCCTGCAGTGCCATCACAGCAGAGCTCTGGAAACGCAGATCGGTTTTGAAGTCTTGAGCGATCTCACGCACCAAACGCTGGAAAGGCAGCTTGCGGATCAGCAACTCGGTGCTCTTCTGGTAACGACGGATTTCACGGAGGGCGACAGTTCCGGGGCGATAACGATGAGGCTTCTTCACACCGCCGGTAGCTGGAGCACTCTTACGTGCTGCTTTAGTCGCCAGCTGCTTACGGGGCGCCTTGCCTCCGGTCGATTTACGAGCTGTCTGCTTAGTACGAGCCATTTTCTCACAATTCTACTTCACACAGTAAAGGTTAAAAACACAATAATCAGACGAAACGATTCGTGCCTCGTATTTATAGTAAATTTGCTGGTGGTGGCTTGCCGAGTGAACGTACAATCGGGTGGTTGTTAGACCAGTGTTAGAGCAGGACGGAAGTACATATTGCTGATCTATTCTGGTTTTTGTATCTTTCGGTATAAATAGAAGCGTTCGCTGCAATCCGAACAACAGTATCTTTGAGACTTTCGTCGAGTGTAAAGTAAAATTATTAAAAGTGAAAAATGACTGGTCGCGGTAAAGGTGGCAAAGGCTTGGGAAAAGGTGGCGCCAAGCGTCATCGCAAAGTGTTGCGTGACAACATCCAGGGCATCACGAAGCCAGCCATCCGTCGTTTGGCTCGTCGTGGCGGCGTGAAGCGCATCTCTGGTCTTATCTATGAGGAAACTCGTGGTGTGCTCAAGGTTTTCTTGGAAAATGTTATCCGTGATGCGGTCACATACACCGAACACGCCAAGAGGAAGACAGTCACAGCCATGGATGTTGTCTACGCTCTGAAGAGGCAAGGTCGCACTCTGTACGGTTTCGGCGGCTAAGAAAATTTTGTGTATAATACACAATAAAAACTTAATACCCACATCAATCGGTCCTTTTCAGGACCACCAAAAAAATTCACTTAAAGAGAAAAGAAAATCAATATTTTTGCATAGCGTATAATCCGAATCGACAAGAACAATGGGAGAATTTTCCACATATTTAAAATAAAAGAAAAACATATCCTAAAATAACCTTTTGATCTTTGAATAATCTGCCGGCCAATAGAAGCCAGTAACTGGTGGCCATACAGAAATTCACTTGGACCACGTATTGACTACCGCTCTTTTATCACTTTCGATCTCCTAGAGCTGAGCTCTAAGTATCTTAGCGTTCCCTTATTATGCTCCCATTATGCTCTTCTCGTTTTCAACGGATTTCGGTATGGCATCGTGGCTGCCACTAGGAGAATTAAGACGCAGAATTAAAATCCTTCCATTCAAGAAACAAGCCCAACAATAAGGCACTGCATTGAAATACTTCACTCCTAAACCTCACATAGCATATTTTATACAATTACAACACGATTAGAAAATTATGGTCTCTTCCGTGGATATTTTTGGTCGTCCTGAAAAGGACGTTTGGGTTTTGGTTGCAATTCGAATATAATTTAAGCCTTCTTCTCGGTCTTCTTGGGCAAAAGTACAGCCTGAATATTAGGCAAGACACCACCCTGGGCAATGGTGACTCCCGAAAGCAGTTTGTTCAACTCCTCATCGTTGCGGATGGCCAATTGCAGATGACGAGGGATAATCCTAGTCTTCTTGTTGTCACGCGCTGCATTGCCAGCCAATTCCAAAACTTCAGCGGCCAAGTACTCCATAACAGCAGCCAAGTAAACTGGAGCGCCAGCACCAACTCGCTCAGCATAGTTGCCCTTGCGAAGCAGACGGTGAATACGACCAACGGGGAACTGAAGACCAGCACGGTTGGAACGAGACTTTGCCTTTCCCTTAACTTTGCCACCTTTACCACGACCAGACATTTTTAAGTATTTTTCACTGCTTTACGGTAAAACACACACACAAAACTCGAATGTTGCTATGCAATGAAATCATTGCTATGATATTTATACTTTTCCCAGCTACCTACTCGTTCTGATAGGGGATGACAGCTGCTGTACAAAAACCGATCGTGTCGGTTGCTCGTAAAGTAGAAAACGTTGCTACTTTAAAAGTATAAATACGAAGCGTTTCAGTTCAGTAGGAAAATAACTGTGAAGTGAATTTTGAAAGTGAGAAATCATGCCGCCCAAGACTAGTGGAAAGGCAGCCAAGAAGGCTGGCAAAGCTCAGAAGAACATCACCAAGAACGACAAGAAGAAGAAGCGCAAGAGGAAGGAGAGCTATGCCATCTACATTTACAAAGTGCTGAAGCAGGTCCATCCTGACACTGGTATCTCATCGAAGGCAATGAGCATCATGAACAGCTTTGTGAACGACATTTTCGAGCGCATTGCTGCCGAGGCCTCCCGTTTGGCTCACTACAACAAGCGCTCCACTATCACCAGTCGGGAAATCCAAACCGCTGTCCGTCTTTTGCTGCCCGGAGAGTTGGCCAAGCACGCTGTCAGTGAGGGAACCAAGGCTGTCACCAAGTATACAAGCTCGAAGTAATTGCAGTTTCTTGCACAACCTACATAAATTAAAAGGCCCTTTTCAGGGCCACAAATTATTTATCTAAAGAGTTGAAATTTAAATATGAAAACCAGCAAGCTATGAAATGTGTGTTGCAATTACTATTCC
The DNA here is from genome assembly GCA_035046165.1 of Drosophila rubida. Lineage (NCBI taxonomy): Eukaryota > Metazoa > Arthropoda > Insecta > Diptera > Drosophilidae > Drosophila > Drosophila rubida. The sequence goes on along the minus strand of JAWNOF010000014.1, from coordinate 11,729,538 downwards.
ATGAAAGAAAGTTGATAAATTTCATGAATATGTTTTTAGAGTTTAGCACTTGCATATTTTTCAACCTACTTAATACAACTTGCTTTTTTTTCGAACTAGTTAAAGCATATTAAACATAGTATAGTAGCGTCTCAACTCTGGGTTTGTCAGCTACAAGCGAATGCGTATTACTGGTCGGCCGTCATTTTCATTTATTAATAGCTGGCACATTTTATACGGCAGTTGAAAAATTCTTTCCCTTTTGATATGTCATTAGTAGCCCTGAAAAGGGCTTTGTTAAAAAACAAATTCCATAGTTGTGAAACTTGTGCACGATCTTCAATGTCCTTGTGCTCTTATTTCTTAGCTGCAGCTGCAGTCTTTGCTTTCGGTTTCTTGGCAACAGCAGCTTTCTTTGGCGACGCTGCCGATGCGGATGCCGACGCTGCCTTCTTTGGCTTGGGTTTAGCAGTTGCGGTCTTGGGCTTTGGTGCTTTTGGCTTCGCAGCACTCGACTTGGCCGCCGCCTTTGCCGTTGTGGGCTTTGCCTTTACAGTGCCACTCTTCTTGGCATCCTTAGCCTTCGCCTTCTCAGCCTTCTTTTTCTCTGCGGTCTTCTTGGTTGCTACTGCTTTGCTCTTGTTGCTCGCTTTCTTTTCAGCGGACCCAGCTGCTTTCTTCGTCTTGGTGCTGCTGGCAGCCTTCTTTTTAGCTGCTGCCGCTGACGCAGCGACCTTCTTCGGTTTCTTCTCCACTGAGGCAGACTTTGCTTTTGGCTTTGGCTCCTTCTTGGCAGATGCAGACAACTTGAACGAACCAGAGGCACCTTTGCCTTTAGCTTGGATAAGTTTTCCACTAGCGACAGCTGTCTTCAGGTACTTCTTGATGAACGGCGCCAATTTCTGAGCATCGCACTTGTATGTGGCACTGATGTACTTCTTGATTGCCATGAGCGACGAGCCACCACGTTCCTTTAAGTTCAGGATTGATGCGTCCACCATTTGCTGAGTTGGAGGATGCGATGGCGGAACTGCTGCCTTCTTCACCTTCGATGCGGATGCCGATGCTGGTGCTGCCTTCTTGGCAGCCACCTTCTTCTCGGCTGCGGCTGCTGGAGCAGCGACAGGGGATGCGGATGTTGCAACTGCAGAGTCTGACATCTTTCACTTCACTTTGTTTTGCTTTGCTTTCACAATAAAATCAACCTTTTAACGGAATTGCGTTCAGTCAGCAATGAAATTTGGTCACCCGATTAAGTGAGAATCGAGTAGAAGGGCGAAGTGAGAATGTTAACAGCAGTGAACGTTTCCAACAAACAAGTTTGCCATTAACCTATTCTTTATTTAATATTTACTAAGGTTAATAAGTCGAAATTTAATTAATTGTATATTTAAATATATTCTTAAATATTTAAACAACCAAATACCACTGATTATTTTTCCATAAATTTATTTACGCCGCTCAAAATGCCACCTAAAATTGAACTTTGTGTCTACACAAAAACAATTATCATTTAAAAACCCAATTTATAAATATTAATAAATTAAAAGTGCAATAATAGTTAATAGTAGCATATTCCTCAAACAATTCTTGTTATGAATACATTCATAGATACAAATATATTCATCGCTTCTATTTTTAAATTTGACATAAACATAACCATGTGCAGTGAAAATCGAGCGACCTCATAGAGCCGGACGCAATTGATAAATGCTAAGGAAAAATATAAATAAGTATAAAACATATAATCTATTGTATTATTTCTAATTAAATTTAATTTTCAAACTTTTATGTCTACACAATATATAAATATATGATTTTCATTTATTTTTAAATTTGGCTTAAACTTGACCATATGCAGTGTATTATCAAACGACTTCATTGTACTAATAGGAATTATAAATGCTATAAAAAATATAAAACATATAATAAAAAATATAATAACTATTATTTATTGAAATAAATGTTTTTAACCATTTACCCTAGCAGGTGAACAAAAAGTCTATTATTTAATAATGCATTGTGCTTATACCTATGGTATGAACATGATGGGTTGAGTTGTGCAAGCCATACAACTTGTGATGAGCGAAAATTATATTTATTAAATAAATATTTACGCTATTACATTTATATTTATTATCGAAAGTTAATTTATTACTAATTCGTTACAGTAAACTATATTTATTGGCTGAAATGTATCGTTCAGGTGATGTATCTCGTTAAAAAAATGAAACGCATAGTGCGTAATGCGCAGTTTTCTTTCAAGAAATTGTATTCGTGCAACTCTAGATACAATTGTATCTGAATCTCTTCAATATTTGTTATACATATACATAAAATGTATCGTTCAGGTGATGTATCTCGTTAAAAAAATGAAACGCATAGTGCGTAATGCGCAGTTTTCTTTCAAGAAATTGTATTCGTGCAACTCTAGATACAATTGTATCTGAATCTCTTCAATATTTGTTACACATGGACATAGACTAATCTTGTTCTATATTTTAATGCATTCGGCTGTACCAGTCAGTTTATCACAAAGAAATATTTGAAAACTTAAAACTTCTTTCAAGAATAAAATTGTGGTCCTGAAAAGGACCGATTTGTTTAAAATTTGATGCTTGGAAGAAAGCACAACGCACAACGTTGTCACAATTTAAGCACGTTCGCCACGAATACGTCTGGCCAGCTGGATATCTTTCGGCATGATGGTGACACGCTTGGCATGGATAGCGCACAAGTTAGTATCTTCGAACAGGCCGACCAAATAGGCTTCACTAGCTTCCTGCAGTGCCATCACAGCAGAGCTCTGGAAACGCAGATCGGTTTTGAAGTCTTGAGCGATCTCACGCACCAAACGCTGGAAAGGCAGCTTGCGGATCAGCAACTCGGTGCTCTTCTGGTAACGACGGATTTCACGGAGGGCGACAGTTCCGGGGCGATAACGATGAGGCTTCTTCACACCGCCGGTAGCTGGAGCACTCTTACGTGCTGCTTTAGTCGCCAGCTGCTTACGGGGCGCCTTGCCTCCGGTCGATTTACGAGCTGTCTGCTTAGTACGAGCCATTTTCTCACAATTCTACTTCACACAGTAAAGGTTAAAAACACAATAATCAGACGAAACGATTCGTGCCTCGTATTTATAGTAAATTTGCTGGTGGTGGCTTGCCGAGTGAACGTACAATCGGGTGGTTGTTAGACCAGTGTTAGAGCAGGACGGAAGTACATATTGCTGATCTATTCTGGTTTTTGTATCTTTCGGTATAAATAGAAGCGTTCGCTGCAATCCGAACAACAGTATCTTTGAGACTTTCGTCGAGTGTAAAGTAAAATTATTAAAAGTGAAAAATGACTGGTCGCGGTAAAGGTGGCAAAGGCTTGGGAAAAGGTGGCGCCAAGCGTCATCGCAAAGTGTTGCGTGACAACATCCAGGGCATCACGAAGCCAGCCATCCGTCGTTTGGCTCGTCGTGGCGGCGTGAAGCGCATCTCTGGTCTTATCTATGAGGAAACTCGTGGTGTGCTCAAGGTTTTCTTGGAAAATGTTATCCGTGATGCGGTCACATACACCGAACACGCCAAGAGGAAGACAGTCACAGCCATGGATGTTGTCTACGCTCTGAAGAGGCAAGGTCGCACTCTGTACGGTTTCGGCGGCTAAGAAAATTTTGTGTATAATACACAATAAAAACTTAATACCCACATCAATCGGTCCTTTTCAGGACCACCAAAAAAATTCACTTAAAGAGAAAAGAAAATCAATATTTTTGCATATCGTATAATCCGAATCGACAAGAACAATGGGAGAATTTTTCACATATTTAAAATAAAAGAAAAACATATCCTAAAATAACCTTTTGATCTTTGAATAATCTGCCGGCCAATAGAAACTGGTGGCCATACAGAAATTCACTTGGACCACGAACGCTCTTTTATCACTTTCGATCTCCTAGAGCTGAGCTCTGAGTATCTTAGCGTTCCCTTATTCCCATTATGCTCTTCTCGTTTTCAACGGATTTCGGTATGGCACCGTGGCTGCCACTAGGAGAATTAAGACGCAGAATTAAAATCCTTCCATTCAAGAAACAAGCCCAACAATAAGGCACTGCATTGAAATACTTCACTCCTAAACCTCACATAGCATATTTTATACAATTACAACACGATTAGAAAATTATGGTCTCTTCCGTGGATATTTTTGGTCGTCCTGAAAAGGACGTTTGGGTTTTGGTTGCAATTCGAATATAATTTAAGCCTTCTTCTCGGTCTTCTTGGGCAAAAGTACAGCCTGAATATTAGGCAAGACACCACCCTGGGCAATGGTGACTCCCGAAAGCAGTTTGTTCAACTCCTCATCGTTGCGGATGGCCAATTGCAGATGACGAGGGATAATCCTAGTCTTCTTGTTGTCACGCGCTGCATTGCCAGCCAATTCCAAAACTTCAGCGGCCAAGTACTCCATAACAGCAGCCAAGTAAACTGGAGCGCCAGCACCAACTCGCTCAGCATAGTTGCCCTTGCGAAGCAGACGGTGAATACGACCAACGGGGAACTGAAGACCAGCACGGTTGGAACGAGACTTTGCCTTTCCCTTAACTTTGCCACCTTTACCACGACCAGACATTTTTAAGTATTTTTCACTGCTTTACGGTAAAACACACACACAAAACTCGAATGTTGCTATGCAATGAAATCATTGCTATGATATTTATACTTTTCCCAGCTACCTACTCGTTCTGATAGGGGATGACAGCTGCTGTACAAAAACCGATCGTGTCGGTTGCTCGTAAAGTAGAAAACGTTGCTACTTTAAAAGTATAAATACGAAGCGTTTCAGTTCAGTAGGAAAATAACTGTGAAGTGAATTTTGAAAGTGAGAAATCATGCCGCCCAAGACTAGTGGAAAGGCAGCCAAGAAGGCTGGCAAAGCTCAGAAGAACATCACCAAGAACGACAAGAAGAAGAAGCGCAAGAGGAAGGAGAGCTATGCCATCTACATTTACAAAGTGCTGAAGCAGGTCCATCCTGACACTGGTATCTCATCGAAGGCAATGAGCATCATGAACAGCTTTGTGAACGACATTTTCGAGCGCATTGCTGCCGAGGCCTCCCGTTTGGCTCACTACAACAAGCGCTCCACTATCACCAGTCGGGAAATCCAAACCGCTGTCCGTCTTTTGCTGCCCGGAGAGTTGGCCAAGCACGCTGTCAGTGAGGGAACCAAGGCTGTCACCAAGTATACAAGCTCGAAGTAATTGCAGTTTCTTGCACAACCTACATAAATTAAAAGGCCCTTTTCAGGGCCACAAATTATTTATCTAAAGAGTTGAAATTTAAATATGAAAACCAGCAAGCTATGAAATGTGTGTTGCAATTACTATTCCATGAAAGAAAGTTGATAAATTTCATGAATATGTTTTTAGAGTTTAGCACTTGCATATTTTTCAACCTACTTAATACAACTTGCTTTTTTTTCGAACTAGTTAAAGCATATTAAACATAGTATAGTAGCGTCTCAACTCTGGGTTTGTCAGCTACAAGCGAATGCGTATTACTGGTCGGCCGTCATTTTCATTTATTAATAGCTGGCACATTTTATACGGCAGTTGAAAAATTCTTTCCCTTTTGATATGTCATTAGTAGCCCTGAAAAGGGCTTTGTTAAAAAACAAATTCCATAGTTGTGAAACTTGTGCACGATCTTCAATGTCCTTGTGCTCTTATTTCTTAGCTGCAGCTGCAGTCTTTGCTTTCGGTTTCTTGGCAACAGCAGCTTTCTTTGGCGACGCTGCCGATGCGGATGCCGACGCTGCCTTCTTTGGCTTGGGTTTAGCAGTTGCGGTCTTGGGCTTTGGTGCTTTTGGCTTCGCAGCACTCGACTTGGCCGCCGCCTTTGCCGTTGTGGGCTTTGCCTTTACAGTGCCACTCTTCTTGGCATCCTTAGCCTTCGCCTTCTCAGCCTTCTTTTTCTCTGCGGTCTTCTTGGTTGCTACTGCTTTGCTCTTGTTGCTCGCTTTCTTTTCAGCGGACCCAGCTGCTTTCTTCGTCTTGGTGCTGCTGGCAGCCTTCTTTTTAGCTGCTGCCGCTGACGCAGCGACCTTCTTCGGTTTCTTCTCCACTGAGGCAGACTTTGCTTTTGGCTTTGGCTCCTTCTTGGCAGATGCAGACAACTTGAACGAACCAGAGGCACCTTTGCCTTTAGCTTGGATAAGTTTTCCACTAGCGACAGCTGTCTTCAGGTACTTCTTGATGAACGGCGCCAATTTCTGAGCATCGCACTTGTATGTGGCACTGATGTACTTCTTGATTGCCATGAGCGACGAGCCACCACGTTCCTTTAAGTTCAGGATTGATGCGTCCACCATTTGCTGAGTTGGAGGATGCGATGGCGGAACTGCTGCCTTCTTCACCTTCGATGCGGATGCCGATGCTGGTGCTGCCTTCTTGGCAGCCACCTTCTTCTCGGCTGCGGCTGCTGGAGCAGCGACAGGGGATGCGGATGTTGCAACTGCAGAGTCTGACATCTTTCACTTCACTTTGTTTTGCTTTGCTTTCACAATAAAATCAACCTTTTAACGGAATTGCGTTCAGTCAGCAATGAAATTTGGTCACCCGATTAAGTGAGAATCGAGTAGAAGGGCGAAGTGAGAATGTTAACAGCAGTGAACGTTTCCAACAAACAAGTTTGCCATTAACCTATTCTTTATTTAATATTTACTAAGGTTAATAAGTCGAAATTTAATTAATTGTATATTTAAATATATTCTTAAATATTTAAACAACCAAATACCACTGATTATTTTTCCATAAATTTATTTACGCCGCTCAAAATGCCACCTAAAATTGAACTTTGTGTCTACACAAAAACAATTATCATTTAAAAACCCAATTTATAAATATTAATAAATTAAAAGTGCAATAATAGTTAATAGTAGCATATTCCTCAAACAATTCTTGTTATGAATACATTCATAGATACAAATATATTCATCGCTTCTATTTTTAAATTTGACATAAACATAACCATGTGCAGTGAAAATCGAGCGACCTCATAGAGCCGGACGCAATTGAAAAATGCTAAGGAAAAATATAAATAAGTATAAAACATATAATCTATTGTATTATTTCTAATTAAATTTAATTTTCAAACTTTTATGTCTACACAATATATAAATATATGATTTTCATTTATTTTTAAATTTGGCTTAAACTTGACCATATGCAGTGTATTATCAAACGACTTCATTGTACTAATAGGAATTATAAATGCTATAAAAAATATAAAACATATAATAAAAAATATAATAACTATTATTTATTGAAATAAATGTTTTTAACCATTTACCCTAGCAGGTGAACAAAAAGTCGATTATTTAATAATGCATTGTGCTTATACCTATGGTATGAACATGATGGGTTGAGTTGTGCAAGCCATACAACTTGTGATGAGCGAAAATTATATTTATTAAATAAAAATTTACGCTATTACATTTATATTTATTATCGAAAGTTAATTTATTACTAATTCGTTACAGTAAACTATATTTATTGGCTGAAATGTATCGTTCAGGTGATGTATCTCGTTAAAAAAATGAAACGCATAGTGCGTAATGCGCAGTTTTCTTTCAAGAAATTGTATTCGTGCAACTCTAGATACAATTGTATCTGAATCTCTTCAATATTTGTTATACATATACATAAAATGTATCGTTCAGGTGATGTATCTCGTTAAAAAAATGAAACGCATAGTGCGTAATGCGCAGTTTTCTTTCAAGAAATTGTATTCGTGCAACTCTAGATACAATTGTATCTGAATCTCTTCAATATTTGTTATACATGGACATAGACTAATCTTGTTCTATATTTTAATGCATTCGGCTGTACCAGTCAGTTTATCACAAAGAAATATTTGAAAACTTAAAACTTCTTTCAAGAATAAAATTGTGGTCCTGAAAAGGACCGATTTGTTTAAAATTTGATGCTTGGAAGAAAGCACAACGCACAACGTTGTCACAATTTAAGCACGTTCGCCACGAATACGTCTGGCCAGCTGGATATCTTTCGGCATGATGGTGACACGCTTGGCATGGATAGCGCACAAGTTAGTATCTTCGAACAGGCCGACCAAATAGGCTTCACTAGCTTCCTGCAGTGCCATCACAGCAGAGCTCTGGAAACGCAGATCGGTTTTGAAGTCTTGAGCGATCTCACGCACCAAACGCTGGAAAGGCAGCTTGCGGATCAGCAACTCGGTGCTCTTCTGGTAACGACGGATTTCACGGAGGGCGACAGTTCCGGGGCGATAACGATGAGGCTTCTTCACACCGCCGGTAGCTGGAGCACTCTTACGTGCTGCTTTAGTCGCCAGCTGCTTACGGGGCGCCTTGCCTCCGGTCGATTTACGAGCTGTCTGCTTAGTACGAGCCATTTTCTCACAATTCTACTTCACACAGTAAAGGTTAAAAACACAATAATCAGACGAAACGATTCGTGCCTCGTATTTATAGTAAATTTGCTGGTGGTGGCTTGCCGAGTGAACGTACAATCGGGTGGTTGTTAGACCAGTGTTAGAGCAGGACGGAAGTACATATTGCTGATCTATTCTGGTTTTTGTATCTTTCGGTATAAATAGAAGCGTTCGCTGCAATCCGAACAACAGTATCTTTGAGACTTTCGTCGAGTGTAAAGTAAAATTATTAAAAGTGAAAAATGACTGGTCGCGGTAAAGGTGGCAAAGGCTTGGGAAAAGGTGGCGCCAAGCGTCATCGCAAAGTGTTGCGTGACAACATCCAGGGCATCACGAAGCCAGCCATCCGTCGTTTGGCTCGTCGTGGCGGCGTGAAGCGCATCTCTGGTCTTATCTATGAGGAAACTCGTGGTGTGCTCAAGGTTTTCTTGGAAAATGTTATCCGTGATGCGGTCACATACACCGAACACGCCAAGAGGAAGACAGTCACAGCCATGGATGTTGTCTACGCTCTGAAGAGGCAAGGTCGCACTCTGTACGGTTTCGGCGGCTAAGAAAATTTTGTGTATAATACACAATAAAAACTTAATACCCACATCAATCGGTCCTTTTCAGGACCACCAAAAAAATTCACTTAAAGAGAAAAGAAAATCAATATTTTTGCATAGCGTATAATCCGAATCGACAAGAACAATGGGAGAATTTTTCACATATTTAAAATAAAAGAAAAACATATCCTAAAATAACCTTTTGATCTTTGAATAATCTGCCGGCCAATAGAACTGGTGGCCATACAGAAATTCACTTGGACCACCGCTCTTTTATCACTTTCGATCTCCTAGAGCTGAGCTCTAAGTATCTTAGCGTTCCCTTATGCTCCCATTATGCTCTTCTCGTTTTCAACGGATTTCGGTATGGCACCGTGGCTGCCACTAGGAGAATTAAGACGCAGAATTAAAATCCTTCCATTCAAGAAACAAGCCCAACAATAAGGCACTGCATTGAAATACTTCACTCCTAAACCTCACATAGCATATTTTATACAATTACAACACGATTAGAAAATTATGGTCTCTTCCGTGGATATTTTTGGTCGTCCTGAAAAGGACGTTTGGGTTTTGGTTGCAATTCGAATATAATTTAAGCCTTCTTCTCGGTCTTCTTGGGCAAAAGTACAGCCTGAATATTAGGCAAGACACCACCCTGGGCAATGGTGACTCCCGAAAGCAGTTTGTTCAACTCCTCATCGTTGCGGATGGCCAATTGCAGATGACGAGGGATAATCCTAGTCTTCTTGTTGTCACGCGCTGCATTGCCAGCCAATTCCAAAACTTCAGCGGCCAAGTACTCCATAACAGCAGCCAAGTAAACTGGAGCGCCAGCACCAACTCGCTCAGCATAGTTGCCCTTGCGAAGCAGACGGTGAATACGACCAACGGGGAACTGAAGACCAGCACGGTTGGAACGAGACTTTGCCTTTCCCTTAACTTTGCCACCTTTACCACGACCAGACATTTTTAAGTATTTTTCACTGCTTTACGGTAAAACACACACACAAAACTCGAATGTTGCTATGCAATGAAATCATTGCTATGATATTTATACTTTTCCCAGCTACCTACTCGTTCTGATAGGGGATGACAGCTGCTGTACAAAAACCGATCGTGTCGGTTGCTCGTAAAGTAGAAAACGTTGCTACTTTAAAAGTATAAATACGAAGCGTTTCAGTTCAGTAGGAAAATAACTGTGAAGTGAATTTTGAAAGTGAGAAATCATGCCGCCCAAGACTAGTGGAAAGGCAGCCAAGAAGGCTGGCAAAGCTCAGAAGAACATCACCAAGAACGACAAGAAGAAGAAGCGCAAGAGGAAGGAGAGCTATGCCATCTACATTTACAAAGTGCTGAAGCAGGTCCATCCTGACACTGGTATCTCATCGAAGGCAATGAGCATCATGAACAGCTTTGTGAACGACATTTTCGAGCGCATTGCTGCCGAGGCCTCCCGTTTGGCTCACTACAACAAGCGCTCCACTATCACCAGTCGGGAAATCCAAACCGCTGTCCGTCTTTTGCTGCCCGGAGAGTTGGCCAAGCACGCTGTCAGTGAGGGAACCAAGGCTGTCACCAAGTATACAAGCTCGAAGTAATTGCAGTTTCTTGCACAACCTACATAAATTAAAAGGCCCTTTTCAGGGCCACAAATTATTTATCTAAAGAGTTGAAATTTAAATATGAAAACCAGCAAGCTATGAAATGTGTGTTGCAATTACTATTCCATGAAAGAAAGTTGATAAATTTCATGAATATGTTTTTAGAGTTTAGCACTTGCATATTTTTCAACCTACTTAATACAACTTGCTTTTTTTTCGAACTAGTTAAAGCATATTAAACATAGTATAGTAGCGTCTCAACTCTGGGTTTGTCAGCTACAAGCGAATGCGTATTACTGGTCGGCCGTCATTTTCATTTATTAATAGCTGGCACATTTTATACGGCAGTTGAAAAATTCTTTCCCTTTTGATATGTCATTAGTAGCCCTGAAAAGGGCTTTGTTAAAAAACAAATTCCATAGTTGTGAAACTTGTGCACGATCTTCAATGTCCTTGTGCTCTTATTTCTTAGCTGCAGCTGCAGTCTTTGCTTTCGGTTTCTTGGCAACAGCAGCTTTCTTTGGCGACGCTGCCGATGCGGATGCCGACGCTGCCTTCTTTGGCTTGGGTTTAGCAGTTGCGGTCTTGGGCTTTGGTGCTTTTGGCTTCGCAGCACTCGACTTGGCCGCCGCCTTTGCCGTTGTGGGCTTTGCCTTTACAGTGCCACTCTTCTTGGCATCCTTAGCCTTCGCCTTCTCAGCCTTCTTTTTCTCTGCGGTCTTCTTGGTTGCTACTGCTTTGCTCTTGTTGCTCGCTTTCTTTTCAGCGGACCCAGCTGCTTTCTTCGTCTTGGTGCTGCTGGCAGCCTTCTTTTTAGCTGCTGCCGCTGACGCAGCGACCTTCTTCGGTTTCTTCTCCACTGAGGCAGACTTTGCTTTTGGCTTTGGCTCCTTCTTGGCAGATGCAGACAACTTGAACGAACCAGAGGCACCTTTGCCTTTAGCTTGGATAAGTTTTCCACTAGCGACAGCTGTCTTCAGGTACTTCTTGATGAACGGCGCCAATTTCTGAGCATCGCACTTGTATGTGGCACTGATGTACTTCTTGATTGCCATGAGCGACGAGCCACCACGTTCCTTTAAGTTCAGGATTGATGCGTCCACCATTTGCTGAGTTGGAGGATGCGATGGCGGAACTGCTGCCTTCTTCACCTTCGATGCGGATGCCGATGCTGGTGCTGCCTTCTTGGCAGCCACCTTCTTCTCGGCTGCGGCTGCTGGAGCAGCGACAGGGGATGCGGATGTTGCAACTGCAGAGTCTGACATCTTTCACTTCACTTTGTTTTGCTTTGCTTTCACAATAAAATCAACCTTTTAACGGAATTGCGTTCAGTCAGCAATGAAATTTGGTCACCCGATTAAGTGAGAATCGAGTAGAAGGGCGAAGTGAGAATGTTAACAGCAGTGAACGTTTCCAACAAACAAGTTTGCCATTAACCTATTCTTTATTTAATATTTACTAAGGTTAATAAGTCGAAATTTAATTAATTGTATATTTAAATATATTCTTAAATATTTAAACAACCAAATACCACTGATTATTTTTCCATAAATTTATTTACGCCGCTCAAAATGCCACCTAAAATTGAACTTTGTGTCTACACAAAAACAATTATCATTTAAAAACCCAATTTATAAATATTAATAAATTAAAAGTGCAATAATAGTTAATAGTAGCATATTCCTCAAACAATTCTTGTTATGAATACATTCATAGATACAAATATATTCATCGCTTCTATTTTTAAATTTGACATAAACATAACCATGTGCAGTGAAAATCGAGCGACCTCATAGAGCCGGACGCAATTGATAAATGCTAAGGAAAAATATAAATAAGTATAAAACATATAATCTATTGTATTATTTCTAATTAAATTTAATTTTCAAACTTTTATGTCTACACAATATATAAATATATGATTTTCATTTATTTTTAAATTTGGCTTAAACTTGACCATATGCAGTGTATTATCAAACGACTTCATTGTACTAATAGGAATTATAAATGCTATAAAAAATATAAAACATATAATAAAAAATATAATAACTATTATTTATTGAAATAAATGTTTTTAACCATTTACCCTAGCAGGTGAACAAAAAGTCTATTATTTAATAATGCATTGTGCTTATACCTATGGTATGAACATGATGGGTTGAGTTGTGCAAGCCATACAACTTGTGATGAGCGAAAATTATATTTATTAAATAAATATTTACGCTATTACATTTATATTTATTATCGAAAGTTAATTTATTACTAATTCGTTACAGTAAACTATATTTATTGGCTGAAATGTATCGTTCAGGTGATGTATCTCGTTAAAAAAATGAAACGCATAGTGCGTAATGCGCAGTTTTCTTTCAAGAAATTGTATTCGTGCAACTCTAGATACAATTGTATCTGAATCTCTTCAATATTTGTTATACATATACATAAAATGTATCGTTCAGGTGATGTATTTCGTTAAAAAAATGAAACGCATAGTGCGTAATGCGCAGTTTTCTTTCAAGAAATTGTATTCGTGCAACTCTAGATACAATTGTATCTGAATCTCTTCAATATTTGTTACACATGGACATAGACTAATCTTGTTCTATATTTTAATGCATTCGGCTGTACCAGTCAGTTTATCACAAAGAAATATTTGAAAACTTAAAACTTCTTTCAAGAATAAAATTGTGGTCCTGAAAAGGACCGATTTGTTTAAAATTTGATGCTTGGAAGAAAGCACAACGCACAACGTTGTCACAATTTAAGCACGTTCGCCACGAATACGTCTGGCCAGCTGGATATCTTTCGGCATGATGGTGACACGCTTGGCATGGATAGCGCACAAGTTAGTATCTTCGAACAGGCCGACCAAATAGGCTTCACTAGCTTCCTGCAGTGCCATCACAGCAGAGCTCTGGAAACGCAGATCGGTTTTGAAGTCTTGAGCGATCTCACGCACCAAACGCTGGAAAGGCAGCTTGCGGATCAGCAACTCGGTGCTCTTCTGGTAACGACGGATTTCACGGAGGGCGACAGTTCCGGGGCGATAACGATGAGGCTTCTTCACACCGCCGGTAGCTGGAGCACTCTTACGTGCTGCTTTAGTCGCCAGCTGCTTACGGGGCGCCTTGCCTCCGGTCGATTTACGAGCTGTCTGCTTAGTACGAGCCATTTTCTCACAATTCTACTTCACACAGTAAAGGTTAAAAACACAATAATCAGACGAAACGATTCGTGCCTCGTATTTATAGTAAATTTGCTGGTGGTGGCTTGCCGAGTGAACGTACAATCGGGTGGTTGTTAGACCAGTGTTAGAGCAGGACGGAAGTACATATTGCTGATCTATTCTGGTTTTTGTATCTTTCGGTATAAATAGAAGCGTTCGCTGCAATCCGAACAACAGTATCTTTGAGACTTTCGTCGAGTGTAAAGTAAAATTATTAAAAGTGAAAAATGACTGGTCGCGGTAAAGGTGGCAAAGGCTTGGGAAAAGGTGGCGCCAAGCGTCATCGCAAAGTGTTGCGTGACAACATCCAGGGCATCACGAAGCCAGCCATCCGTCGTTTGGCTCGTCGTGGCGGCGTGAAGCGCATCTCTGGTCTTATCTATGAGGAAACTCGTGGTGTGCTCAAGGTTTTCTTGGAAAATGTTATCCGTGATGCGGTCACATACACCGAACACGCCAAGAGGAAGACAGTCACAGCCATGGATGTTGTCTACGCTCTGAAGAGGCAAGGTCGCACTCTGTACGGTTTCGGCGGCTAAGAAAATTTTGTGTATAATACACAATAAAAACTTAATACCCACATCAATCGGTCCTTTTCAGGACCACCAAAAAAATTCACTTAAAGAGAAAAGAAAATCAATATTTTTGCATATCGTATAATCCGAATCGACAAGAACAATGGGAGAATTTTTCACATATTTAAAATAAAAGAAAAACATATCCTAAAATAACCTTTTGATCTTTGAATAATCTGCCGGCCAATAGAACTGGTGGCCATACAGAAATTCACTTGGACCACCGCTCTTTTATCACTTTCGATCTCCTAGAGCTGAGCTCTGAGTATCTTAGCGTTCCCTTATTCCCATTATGCTCTTCTCGTTTTCAACGGATTTCGGTATGGCACCGTGGCTGCCACTAGGAGAATTAAGACGCAGAATTAAAATCCTTCCATTCAAGAAACAAGCCCAACAATAAGGCACTGCATTGAAATACTTCACTCCTAAACCTCACATAGCATATTTTATACAATTACAACACGATTAGAAAATTATGGTCTCTTCCGTGGATATTTTTGGTCGTCCTGAAAAGGACGTTTGGGTTTTGGTTGCAATTCGAATATAATTTAAGCCTTCTTCTCGGTCTTCTTGGGCAAAAGTACAGCCTGAATATTAGGCAAGACACCACCCTGGGCAATGGTGACTCCCGAAAGCAGTTTGTTCAACTCCTCATCGTTGCGGATGGCCAATTGCAGATGACGAGGGATAATCCTAGTCTTCTTGTTGTCACGCGCTGCATTGCCAGCCAATTCCAAAACTTCAGCGGCCAAGTACTCCATAACAGCAGCCAAGTAAACTGGAGCGCCAGCACCAACTCGCTCAGCATAGTTGCCCTTGCGAAGCAGACGGTGAATACGACCAACGGGGAACTGAAGACCAGCACGGTTGGAACGAGACTTTGCCTTTCCCTTAACTTTGCCACCTTTACCACGACCAGACATTTTTAAGTATTTTTCACTGCTTTACGGTAAAACACACACACAAAACTCGAATGTTGCTATGCAATGAAATCATTGCTATGATATTTATACTTTTCCCAGCTACCTACTCGTTCTGATAGGGGATGACAGCTGCTGTACAAAAACCGATCGTGTCGGTTGCTCGTAAAGTAGAAAACGTTGCTACTTTAAAAGTATAAATACGAAGCGTTTCAGTTCAGTAGGAAAATAACTGTGAAGTGAATTTTGAAAGTGAGAAATCATGCCGCCCAAGACTAGTGGAAAGGCAGCCAAGAAGGCTGGCAAAGCTCAGAAGAACATCACCAAGAACGACAAGAAGAAGAAGCGCAAGAGGAAGGAGAGCTATGCCATCTACATTTACAAAGTGCTGAAGCAGGTCCATCCTGACACTGGTATCTCATCGAAGGCAATGAGCATCATGAACAGCTTTGTGAACGACATTTTCGAGCGCATTGCTGCCGAGGCCTCCCGTTTGGCTCACTACAACAAGCGCTCCACTATCACCAGTCGGGAAATCCAAACCGCTGTCCGTCTTTTGCTGCCCGGAGAGTTGGCCAAGCACGCTGTCAGTGAGGGAACCAAGGCTGTCACCAAGTATACAAGCTCGAAGTAATTGCAGTTTCTTGCACAACCTACATAAATTAAAAGGCCCTTTTCAGGGCCACAAATTATTTATCTAAAGAGTTGAAATTTAAATATGAAAACCAGCAAGCTATGAAATGTGTGTTGCAATTACTATTCCATGAAAGAAAGTTGATAAATTTCATGAATATGTTTTTAGAGTTTAGCACTTGCATATTTTTCAACCTACTTAATACAACTTGCTTTTTTTTCGAACTAGTTAAAGCATATTAAACATAGTATAGTAGCGTCTCAACTCTGGGTTTGTCAGCTACAAGCGAATGCGTATTACTGGTCGGCCGTCATTTTCATTTATTAATAGCTGGCACATTTTATACGGCAGTTGAAAAATTCTTTCCCTTTTGATATGTCATTAGTAGCCCTGAAAAGGGCTTTGTTAAAAAACAAATTCCATAGTTGTGAAACTTGTGCACGATCTTCAATGTCCTTGTGCTCTTATTTCTTAGCTGCAGCTGCAGTCTTTGCTTTCGGTTTCTTGGCAACAGCAGCTTTCTTTGGCGACGCTGCCGATGCGGATGCCGACGCTGCCTTCTTTGGCTTGGGTTTAGCAGTTGCGGTCTTGGGCTTTGGTGCTTTTGGCTTCGCAGCACTCGACTTGGCCGCCGCCTTTGCCGTTGTGGGCTTTGCCTTTACAGTGCCACTCTTCTTGGCATCCTTAGCCTTCGCCTTCTCAGCCTTCTTTTTCTCTGCGGTCTTCTTGGTTGCTACTGCTTTGCTCTTGTTGCTCGCTTTCTTTTCAGCGGACCCAGCTGCTTTCTTCGTCTTGGTGCTGCTGGCAGCCTTCTTTTTAGCTGCTGCCGCTGACGCAGCGACCTTCTTCGGTTTCTTCTCCACTGAGGCAGACTTTGCTTTTGGCTTTGGCTCCTTCTTGGCAGATGCAGACAACTTGAACGAACCAGAGGCACCTTTGCCTTTAGCTTGGATAAGTTTTCCACTAGCGACAGCTGTCTTCAGGTACTTCTTGATGAACGGCGCCAATTTCTGAGCATCGCACTTGTATGTGGCACTGATGTACTTCTTGATTGCCATGAGCGACGAGCCACCACGTTCCTTTAAGTTCAGGATTGATGCGTCCACCATTTGCTGAGTTGGAGGATGCGATGGCGGAACTGCTGCCTTCTTCACCTTCGATGCGGATGCCGATGCTGGTGCTGCCTTCTTGGCAGCCACCTTCTTCTCGGCTGCGGCTGCTGGAGCAGCGACAGGGGATGCGGATGTTGCAACTGCAGAGTCTGACATCTTTCACTTCACTTTGTTTTGCTTTGCTTTCACAATAAAATCAACCTTTTAACGGAATTGCGTTCAGTCAGCAATGAAATTTGGTCACCCGATTAAGTGAGAATCGAGTAGAAGGGCGAAGTGAGAATGTTAACAGCAGTGAACGTTTCCAACAAACAAGTTTGCCATTAACCTATTCTTTATTTAATATTTACTAAGGTTAATAAGTCGAAATTTAATTAATTGTATATTTAAATATATTCTTAAATATTTAAACAACCAAATACCACTGATTATTTTTCCATAAATTTATTTACGCCGCTCAAAATGCCACCTAAAATTGAACTTTGTGTCTACACAAAAACAATTATCATTTAAAAACCCAATTTATAAATATTAATAAATTAAAAGTGCAATAATAGTTAATAGTAGCATATTCCTCAAACAATTCTTGTTATGAATACATTCATAGATACAAATATATTCATCGCTTCTATTTTTAAATTTGACATAAACATAACCATGTGCAGTGAAAATCGAGCGACCTCATAGAGCCGGACGCAATTGATAAATGCTAAGGAAAAATATAAATAAGTATAAAACATATAATCTATTGTATTATTTCTAATTAAATTTAATTTTCAAACTTTTATGTCTACACAATATATAAATATATGATTTTCATTTATTTTTAAATTTGGCTTAAACTTGACCATATGCAGTGTATTATCAAACGACTTCATTGTACTAATAGGAATTATAAATGCTATAAAAAATATAAAACATATAATAAAAAATATAATAACTATTATTTATTGAAATAAATGTTTTTAACCATTTACCCTAGCAGGTGAACAAAAAGTCTATTATTTAATAATGCATTGTGCTTATACCTATGGTATGAACATGATGGGTTGAGTTGTGCAAGCCATACAACTTGTGATGAGCGAAAATTATATTTATTAAATAAATATTTACGCTATTACATTTATATTTATTATCGAAAGTTAATTTATTACTAATTCGTTACAGTAAACTATATTTATTGGCTGAAATGTATCGTTCAGGTGATGTATCTCGTTAAAAAAATGAAACGCATAGTGCGTAATGCGCAGTTTTCTTTCAAGAAATTGTATTCGTGCAACTCTAGATACAATTGTATCTGAATCTCTTCAATATTTGTTATACATATACATAAAATGTATCGTTCAGGTGATGTATTTCGTTAAAAAAATGAAACGCATAGTGCGTAATGCGCAGTTTTCTTTCAAGAAATTGTATTCGTGCAACTCTAGATACAATTGTATCTGAATCTCTTCAATATTTGTTACACATGGACATAGACTAATCTTGTTCTATATTTTAATGCATTCGGCTGTACCAGTCAGTTTATCACAAAGAAATATTTGAAAACTTAAAACTTCTTTCAAGAATAAAATTGTGGTCCTGAAAAGGACCGATTTGTTTAAAATTTGATGCTTGGAAGAAAGCACAACGCACAACGTTGTCACAATTTAAGCACGTTCGCCACGAATACGTCTGGCCAGCTGGATATCTTTCGGCATGATGGTGACACGCTTGGCATGGATAGCGCACAAGTTAGTATCTTCGAACAGGCCGACCAAATAGGCTTCACTAGCTTCCTGCAGTGCCATCACAGCAGAGCTCTGGAAACGCAGATCGGTTTTGAAGTCTTGAGCGATCTCACGCACCAAACGCTGGAAAGGCAGCTTGCGGATCAGCAACTCGGTGCTCTTCTGGTAACGACGGATTTCACGGAGGGCGACAGTTCCGGGGCGATAACGATGAGGCTTCTTCACACCGCCGGTAGCTGGAGCACTCTTACGTGCTGCTTTAGTCGCCAGCTGCTTACGGGGCGCCTTGCCTCCGGTCGATTTACGAGCTGTCTGCTTAGTACGAGCCATTTTCTCACAATTCTACTTCACACAGTAAAGGTTAAAAACACAATAATCAGACGAAACGATTCGTGCCTCGTATTTATAGTAAATTTGCTGGTGGTGGCTTGCCGAGTGAACGTACAATCGGGTGGTTGTTAGACCAGTGTTAGAGCAGGACGGAAGTACATATTGCTGATCTATTCTGGTTTTTGTATCTTTCGGTATAAATAGAAGCGTTCGCTGCAATCCGAACAACAGTATCTTTGAGACTTTCGTCGAGTGTAAAGTAAAATTATTAAAAGTGAAAAATGACTGGTCGCGGTAAAGGTGGCAAAGGCTTGGGAAAAGGTGGCGCCAAGCGTCATCGCAAAGTGTTGCGTGACAACATCCAGGGCATCACGAAGCCAGCCATCCGTCGTTTGGCTCGTCGTGGCGGCGTGAAGCGCATCTCTGGTCTTATCTATGAGGAAACTCGTGGTGTGCTCAAGGTTTTCTTGGAAAATGTTATCCGTGATGCGGTCACATACACCGAACACGCCAAGAGGAAGACAGTCACAGCCATGGATGTTGTCTACGCTCTGAAGAGGCAAGGTCGCACTCTGTACGGTTTCGGCGGCTAAGAAAATTTTGTGTATAATACACAATAAAAACTTAATACCCACATCAATCGGTCCTTTTCAGGACCACCAAAAAAATTCACTTAAAGAGAAAAGAAAATCAATATTTTTGCATATCGTATAATCCGAATCGACAAGAACAATGGGAGAATTTTTCACATATTTAAAATAAAAGAAAAACATATCCTAAAATAACCTTTTGATCTTTGAATAATCTGCCGGCCAATAGAACTGGTGGCCATACAGAAATTCACTTGGACCACCGCTCTTTTATCACTTTCGATCTCCTAGAGCTGAGCTCTGAGTATCTTAGCGTTCCCTTATTCCCATTATGCTCTTCTCGTTTTCAACGGATTTCGGTATGGCACCGTGGCTGCCACTAGGAGAATTAAGACGCAGAATTAAAATCCTTCCATTCAAGAAACAAGCCCAACAATAAGGCACTGCATTGAAATACTTCACTCCTAAACCTCACATAGCATATTTTATACAATTACAACACGATTAGAAAATTATGGTCTCTTCCGTGGATATTTTTGGTCGTCCTGAAAAGGACGTTTGGGTTTTGGTTGCAATTCGAATATAATTTAAGCCTTCTTCTCGGTCTTCTTGGGCAAAAGTACAGCCTGAATATTAGGCAAGACACCACCCTGGGCAATGGTGACTCCCGAAAGCAGTTTGTTCAACTCCTCATCGTTGCGGATGGCCAATTGCAGATGACGAGGGATAATCCTAGTCTTCTTGTTGTCACGCGCTGCATTGCCAGCCAATTCCAAAACTTCAGCGGCCAAGTACTCCATAACAGCAGCCAAGTAAACTGGAGCGCCAGCACCAACTCGCTCAGCATAGTTGCCCTTGCGAAGCAGACGGTGAATACGACCAACGGGGAACTGAAGACCAGCACGGTTGGAACGAGACTTTGCCTTTCCCTTAACTTTGCCACCTTTACCACGACCAGACATTTTTAAGTATTTTTCACTGCTTTACGGTAAAACACACACACAAAACTCGAATGTTGCTATGCAATGAAATCATTGCTATGATATTTATACTTTTCCCAGCTACCTACTCGTTCTGATAGGGGATGACAGCTGCTGTACAAAAACCGATCGTGTCGGTTGCTCGTAAAGTAGAAAACGTTGCTACTTTAAAAGTATAAATACGAAGCGTTTCAGTTCAGTAGGAAAATAACTGTGAAGTGAATTTTGAAAGTGAGAAATCATGCCGCCCAAGACTAGTGGAAAGGCAGCCAAGAAGGCTGGCAAAGCTCAGAAGAACATCACCAAGAACGACAAGAAGAAGAAGCGCAAGAGGAAGGAGAGCTATGCCATCTACATTTACAAAGTGCTGAAGCAGGTCCATCCTGACACTGGTATCTCATCGAAGGCAATGAGCATCATGAACAGCTTTGTGAACGACATTTTCGAGCGCATTGCTGCCGAGGCCTCCCGTTTGGCTCACTACAACAAGCGCTCCACTATCACCAGTCGGGAAATCCAAACCGCTGTCCGTCTTTTGCTGCCCGGAGAGTTGGCCAAGCACGCTGTCAGTGAGGGAACCAAGGCTGTCACCAAGTATACAAGCTCGAAGTAATTGCAGTTTCTTGCACAACCTACATAAATTAAAAGGCCCTTTTCAGGGCCACAAATTATTTATCTAAAGAGTTGAAATTTAAATATGAAAACCAGCAAGCTATGAAATGTGTGTTGTGATTACTATTCCATGAAAGAAAGTTGATAAATTTCATGAATATGTTTTTAGAGTTTAGCACTTGCATATTTTTCAACATACTTAATACAACTTTCTTTTTTTTCGAACTAGTTAAAGCATATTAAACATAGTATAGTAGCATCTCAACTCTGGGTTTGTCAGCTACAAGCGAATGCCTATTTCTGGTCGGCCGTCATTTTCATTTATTAATAGCTGGCACATTTTATATTGCAGTTGAAAAATTCTTTCCCTTTTGATATGTCATTAGTAGCCCTGAAAAGGGCTTTGTTAAAAAACAAATTCCATAGTTGTGAAACTTGTGCACGATCTTCAATGTCCTTGTGCTCTTATTTCTTAGCTGCAGCTGCAGTCTTTGCTTTCGGTTTCTTGGCAACAGCAGCTTTCTTTGGCGACGCTGCCGATGCGGATGCCGACGCTGCCTTCTTTGGCTTGGGTTTAGCAGTTGCGGTCTTGGGCTTTGGTGCTTTTGGCTTCGCAGCACTCGACTTGGCCGCCGCCTTTGCCGTTGTGGGCTTTGCCTTTACAGTGCCACTCTTCTTGGCATCCTTAGCCTTCGCCTTCTCAGCCTTCTTTTTCTCTGCGGTCTTCTTGGTTGCTACTGCTTTGCTCTTGTTGCTCGCTTTCTTTTCAGCGGACCCAGCTGCTTTCTTCGTCTTGGTGCTGCTGGCAGCCTTCTTTTTAGCTGCTGCCGCTGACGCAGCGACCTTCTTCGGTTTCTTCTCCACTGAGGCAGACTTTGCTTTTGGCTTTGGCTCCTTCTTGGCAGATGCAGACAACTTGAACGAACCAGAGGCACCTTTGCCTTTAGCTTGGATAAGTTTTCCACTAGCGACAGCTGTCTTCAGGTACTTCTTGATGAACGGCGCCAATTTCTGAGCATCGCACTTGTATGTGGCACTGATGTACTTCTTGATTGCCATGAGCGACGAGCCACCACGTTCCTTTAAGTTCAGGATTGATGCGTCCACCATTTGCTGAGTTGGAGGATGCGATGGCGGAACTGCTGCCTTCTTCACCTTCGATGCGGATGCCGATGCTGGTGCTGCCTTCTTGGCAGCCACCTTCTTCTCGGCTGCGGCTGCTGGAGCAGCGACAGGGGATGCGGATGTTGCAACTGCAGAGTCTGACATCTTTCACTTCACTTTGTTTTGCTTTGCTTTCACAATAAAATCAACCTTTTAACGGAATTGCGTTCAGTCAGCAATGAAATTTGGTCACCCGATTAAGTGAGAATCGAGTAGAAGGGCGAAGTGAGAATGTTAACAGCAGTGAACGTTTCCAACAAACAAGTTTGCCATTAACCTATTCTTTATTTAATATTTACTAAGGTTAATAAGTCGAAATTTAATTAATTGTATATTTAAATATATTCTTAAATATTTAAACAACCAAATACCACTGATTATTTTTCCATAAATTTATTTACGCCGCTCAAAATGCCACCTAAAATTGAACTTTGTGTCTACACAAAAACAATTATCATTTAAAAACCCAATTTATAAATATTAATAAATTAAAAGTGCAATAATAGTTAATAGTAGCATATTCCTCAAACAATTCTTGTTATGAATACATTCATAGATACAAATATATTCATCGCTTCTATTTTTAAATTTGACATAAACATAACCATGTGCAGTGAAAATCGAGCGACCTCATAGAGCCGGACGCAATTGATAAATGCTAAGGAAAAATATAAATAAGTATAAAACATATAATCTATTGTATTATTTCTAATTAAATTTAATTTTCAAACTTTTATGTCTACACAATATATAAATATATGATTTTCATTTATTTTTAAATTTGGCTTAAACTTGACCATATGCAGTGTATTATCAAACGACTTCATTGTACCAATAGGAATTATAAATGCTATAAAAAATATAAAACATATAATAAAAAATATAATAACTATTATTTATTGAAATAAATGTTTTTAACCATTTACCCTAGCAGGTGAACAAAAAGTCTATTATTTAATAATGCATTGTGCTTATACCTATGGTATGAACATGATGGGTTGAGTTGTGCAAGCCATACAACTTGTGATGAGCGAAAATTATATTTATTAAATAAATATTTACGCTATTACATTTATATTTATTATCGAAAGTTAATTTATTACTAATTCGTTACAGTAAACTATATTTATTGGCTGAAATGTATCGTTCAGGTGATGTATCTCGTTAAAAAAATGAAACGCATAGTGCGTAATGCGCAGTTTTCTTTCAAGAAATTGTATTCGTGCAACTCTAGATACAATTGTATCTGAATCTCTTCAATATTTGTTATACATATACATAAAATGTATCGTTCAGGTGATGTATTTCGTTAAAAAAATGAAACGCATAGTGCGTAATGCGCAGTTTTCTTTCAAGAAATTGTATTCGTGCAACTCTAGATACAATTGTATCTGAATCTCTTCAATATTTGTTACACATGGACATAGACTAATCTTGTTCTATATTTTAATGCATTCGGCTGTACCAGTCAGTTTATCACAAAGAAATATTTGAAAACTTAAAACTTCTTTCAAGAATAAAATTGTGGTCCTGAAAAGGACCGATTTGTTTAAAATTTGATGCTTGGAAGAAAGCACAACGCACAACGTTGTCACAATTTAAGCACGTTCGCCACGAATACGTCTGGCCAGCTGGATATCTTTCGGCATGATGGTGACACGCTTGGCATGGATAGCGCACAAGTTAGTATCTTCGAACAGGCCGACCAAATAGGCTTCACTAGCTTCCTGCAGTGCCATCACAGCAGAGCTCTGGAAACGCAGATCGGTTTTGAAGTCTTGAGCGATCTCACGCACCAAACGCTGGAAAGGCAGCTTGCGGATCAGCAACTCGGTGCTCTTCTGGTAACGACGGATTTCACGGAGGGCGACAGTTCCGGGGCGATAACGATGAGGCTTCTTCACACCGCCGGTAGCTGGAGCACTCTTACGTGCTGCTTTAGTCGCCAGCTGCTTACGGGGCGCCTTGCCTCCGGTCGATTTACGAGCTGTCTGCTTAGTACGAGCCATTTTCTCACAATTCTACTTCACACAGTAAAGGTTAAAAACACAATAATCAGACGAAACGATTCGTGCCTCGTATTTATAGTAAATTTGCTGGTGGTGGCTTGCCGAGTGAACGTACAATCGGGTGGTTGTTAGACCAGTGTTAGAGCAGGACGGAAGTACATATTGCTGATCTATTCTGGTTTTTGTATCTTTCGGTATAAATAGAAGCGTTCGCTGCAATCCGAACAACAGTATCTTTGAGACTTTCGTCGAGTGTAAAGTAAAATTATTAAAAGTGAAAAATGACTGGTCGCGGTAAAGGTGGCAAAGGCTTGGGAAAAGGTGGCGCCAAGCGTCATCGCAAAGTGTTGCGTGACAACATCCAGGGCATCACGAAGCCAGCCATCCGTCGTTTGGCTCGTCGTGGCGGCGTGAAGCGCATCTCTGGTCTTATCTATGAGGAAACTCGTGGTGTGCTCAAGGTTTTCTTGGAAAATGTTATCCGTGATGCGGTCACATACACCGAACACGCCAAGAGGAAGACAGTCACAGCCATGGATGTTGTCTACGCTCTGAAGAGGCAAGGTCGCACTCTGTACGGTTTCGGCGGCTAAGAAAATTTTGTGTATAATACACAATAAAAACTTAATACCCACATCAATCGGTCCTTTTCAGGACCACCAAAAAAATTCACTTAAAGAGAAAAGAAAATCAATATTTTTGCATATCGTATAATCCGAATCGACAAGAACAATGGGAGAATTTTTCACATATTTAAAATAAAAGAAAAACATATCCTAAAATAACCTTTTGATCTTTGAATAATCTGCCGGCCAATAGAACTGGTGGCCATACAGAAATTCACTTGGACCACCGCTCTTTTATCACTTTCGATCTCCTAGAGCTGAGCTCTGAGTATCTTAGCGTTCCCTTATTCCCATTATGCTCTTCTCGTTTTCAACGGATTTCGGTATGGCACCGTGGCTGCCACTAGGAGAATTAAGACGCAGAATTAAAATCCTTCCATTCAAGAAACAAGCCCAACAATAAGGCACTGCATTGAAATACTTCACTCCTAAACCTCACATAGCATATTTTATACAATTACAACACGATTAGAAAATTATGGTCTCTTCCGTGGATATTTTTGGTCGTCCTGAAAAGGACGTTTGGGTTTTGGTTGCAATTCGAATATAATTTAAGCCTTCTTCTCGGTCTTCTTGGGCAAAAGTACAGCCTGAATATTAGGCAAGACACCACCCTGGGCAATGGTGACTCCCGAAAGCAGTTTGTTCAACTCCTCATCGTTGCGGATGGCCAATTGCAGATGACGAGGGATAATCCTAGTCTTCTTGTTGTCACGCGCTGCATTGCCAGCCAATTCCAAAACTTCAGCGGCCAAGTACTCCATAACAGCAGCCAAGTAAACTGGAGCGCCAGCACCAACTCGCTCAGCATAGTTGCCCTTGCGAAGCAGACGGTGAATACGACCAACGGGGAACTGAAGACCAGCACGGTTGGAACGAGACTTTGCCTTTCCCTTAACTTTGCCACCTTTACCACGACCAGACATTTTTAAGTATTTTTCACTGCTTTACGGTAAAACACACACACAAAACTCGAATGTTGCTATGCAATGAAATCATTGCTATGATATTTATACTTTTCCCAGCTACCTACTCGTTCTGATAGGGGATGACAGCTGCTGTACAAAAACCGATCGTGTCGGTTGCTCGTAAAGTAGAAAACGTTGCTACTTTAAAAGTATAAATACGAAGCGTTTCAGTTCAGTAGGAAAATAACTGTGAAGTGAATTTTGAAAGTGAGAAATCATGCCGCCCAAGACTAGTGGAAAGGCAGCCAAGAAGGCTGGCAAAGCTCAGAAGAACATCACCAAGAACGACAAGAAGAAGAAGCGCAAGAGGAAGGAGAGCTATGCCATCTACATTTACAAAGTGCTGAAGCAGGTCCATCCTGACACTGGTATCTCATCGAAGGCAATGAGCATCATGAACAGCTTTGTGAACGACATTTTCGAGCGCATTGCTGCCGAGGCCTCCCGTTTGGCTCACTACAACAAGCGCTCCACTATCACCAGTCGGGAAATCCAAACCGCTGTCCGTCTTTTGCTGCCCGGAGAGTTGGCCAAGCACGCTGTCAGTGAGGGAACCAAGGCTGTCACCAAGTATACAAGCTCGAAGTAATTGCAGTTTCTTGCACAACCTACATAAATTAAAAGGCCCTTTTCAGGGCCACAAATTATTTATCTAAAGAGTTGAAATTTAAATATGAAAACCAGCAAGCTATGAAATGTGTGTTGTGATTACTATTCCATGAAAGAAAGTTGATAAATTTCATGAATATGTTTTTAGAGTTTAGCACTTGCATATTTTTCAACATACTTAATACAACTTTCTTTTTTTTCGAACTAGTTAAAGCATATTAAACATAGTATAGTAGCATCTCAACTCTGGGTTTGTCAGCTACAAGCGAATGCCTATTTCTGGTCGGCCGTCATTTTCATTTATTAATAGCTGGCACATTTTATATTGCAGTTGAAAAATTCTTTCCCTTTTGATATGTCATTAGTAGCCCTGAAAAGGGCTTTGTTAAAAAACAAATTCCATAGTTGTGAAACTTGTGCACGATCTTCAATGTCCTTGTGCTCTTATTTCTTAGCTGCAGCTGCAGTCTTTGCTTTCGGTTTCTTGGCAACAGCAGCTTTCTTTGGCGACGCTGCCGATGCGGATGCCGACGCTGCCTTCTTTGGCTTGGGTTTAGCAGTTGCGGTCTTGGGCTTTGGTGCTTTTGGCTTCGCAGCACTCGACTTGGCCGCCGCCTTTGCCGTTGTGGGCTTTGCCTTTACAGTGCCACTCTTCTTGGCATCCTTAGCCTTCGCCTTCTCAGCCTTCTTTTTCTCTGCGGTCTTCTTGGTTGCTACTGCTTTGCTCTTGTTGCTCGCTTTCTTTTCAGCGGACCCAGCTGCTTTCTTCGTCTTGGTGCTGCTGGCAGCCTTCTTTTTAGCTGCTGCCGCTGACGCAGCGACCTTCTTCGGTTTCTTCTCCACTGAGGCAGACTTTGCTTTTGGCTTTGGCTCCTTCTTGGCAGATGCAGACAACTTGAACGAACCAGAGGCACCTTTGCCTTTAGCTTGGATAAGTTTTCCACTAGCGACAGCTGTCTTCAGGTACTTCTTGATGAACGGCGCCAATTTCTGAGCATCGCACTTGTATGTGGCACTGATGTACTTCTTGATTGCCATGAGCGACGAGCCACCACGTTCCTTTAAGTTCAGGATTGATGCGTCCACCATTTGCTGAGTTGGAGGATGCGATGGCGGAACTGCTGCCTTCTTCACCTTCGATGCGGATGCCGATGCTGGTGCTGCCTTCTTGGCAGCCACCTTCTTCTCGGCTGCGGCTGCTGGAGCAGCGACAGGGGATGCGGATGTTGCAACTGCAGAGTCTGACATCTTTCACTTCACTTTGTTTTGCTTTGCTTTCACAATAAAATCAACCTTTTAACGGAATTGCGTTCAGTCAGCAATGAAATTTGGTCACCCGATTAAGTGAGAATCGAGTAGAAGGGCGAAGTGAGAATGTTAACAGCAGTGAACGTTTCCAACAAACAAGTTTGCCATTAACCTATTCTTTATTTAATATTTACTAAGGTTAATAAGTCGAAATTTAATTAATTGTATATTTAAATATATTCTTAAATATTTAAACAACCAAATACCACTGATTATTTTTCCATAAATTTATTTACGCCGCTCAAAATGCCACCTAAAATTGAACTTTGTGTCTACACAAAAACAATTATCATTTAAAAACCCAATTTATAAATATTAATAAATTAAAAGTGCAATAATAGTTAATAGTAGCATATTCCTCAAACAATTCTTGTTATGAATACATTCATAGATACAAATATATTCATCGCTTCTATTTTTAAATTTGACATAAACATAACCATGTGCAGTGAAAATCGAGCGACCTCATAGAGCCGGACGCAATTGATAAATGCTAAGGAAAAATATAAATAAGTATAAAACATATAATCTATTGTATTATTTCTAATTAAATTTAATTTTCAAACTTTTATGTCTACACAATATATAAATATATGATTTTCATTTATTTTTAAATTTGGCTTAAACTTGACCATATGCAGTGTATTATCAAACGACTTCATTGTACTAATAGGAATTATAAATGCTATAAAAAATATAAAACATATAATAAAAAATATAATAACTATTATTTATTGAAATAAATGTTTTTAACCATTTACCCTAGCAGGTGAACAAAAAGTCTATTATTTAATAATGCATTGTGCTTATACCTATGGTATGAACATGATGGGTTGAGTTGTGCAAGCCATACAACTTGTGATGAGCGAAAATTATATTTATTAAATAAATATTTACGCTATTACATTTATATTTATTATCGAAAGTTAATTTATTACTAATTCGTTACAGTAAACTATATTTATTGGCTGAAATGTATCGTTCAGGTGATGTATCTCGTTAAAAAAATGAAACGCATAGTGCGTAATGCGCAGTTTTCTTTCAAGAAATTGTATTCGTGCAACTCTAGATACAATTGTATCTGAATCTCTTCAATATTTGTTATACATATACATAAAATGTATCGTTCAGGTGATGTATTTCGTTAAAAAAATGAAACGCATAGTGCGTAATGCGCAGTTTTCTTTCAAGAAATTGTATTCGTGCAACTCTAGATACAATTGTATCTGAATCTCTTCAATATTTGTTACACATGGACATAGACTAATCTTGTTCTATATTTTAATGCATTCGGCTGTACCAGTCAGTTTATCACAAAGAAATATTTGAAAACTTAAAACTTCTTTCAAGAATAAAATTGTGGTCCTGAAAAGGACCGATTTGTTTAAAATTTGATGCTTGGAAGAAAGCACAACGCACAACGTTGTCACAATTTAAGCACGTTCGCCACGAATACGTCTGGCCAGCTGGATATCTTTCGGCATGATGGTGACACGCTTGGCATGGATAGCGCACAAGTTAGTATCTTCGAACAGGCCGACCAAATAGGCTTCACTAGCTTCCTGCAGTGCCATCACAGCAGAGCTCTGGAAACGCAGATCGGTTTTGAAGTCTTGAGCGATCTCACGCACCAAACGCTGGAAAGGCAGCTTGCGGATCAGCAACTCGGTGCTCTTCTGGTAACGACGGATTTCACGGAGGGCGACAGTTCCGGGGCGATAACGATGAGGCTTCTTCACACCGCCGGTAGCTGGAGCACTCTTACGTGCTGCTTTAGTCGCCAGCTGCTTACGGGGCGCCTTGCCTCCGGTCGATTTACGAGCTGTCTGCTTAGTACGAGCCATTTTCTCACAATTCTACTTCACACAGTAAAGGTTAAAAACACAATAATCAGACGAAACGATTCGTGCCTCGTATTTATAGTAAATTTGCTGGTGGTGGCTTGCCGAGTGAACGTACAATCGGGTGGTTGTTAGACCAGTGTTAGAGCAGGACGGAAGTACATATTGCTGATCTATTCTGGTTTTTGTATCTTTCGGTATAAATAGAAGCGTTCGCTGCAATCCGAACAACAGTATCTTTGAGACTTTCGTCGAGTGTAAAGTAAAATTATTAAAAGTGAAAAATGACTGGTCGCGGTAAAGGTGGCAAAGGCTTGGGAAAAGGTGGCGCCAAGCGTCATCGCAAAGTGTTGCGTGACAACATCCAGGGCATCACGAAGCCAGCCATCCGTCGTTTGGCTCGTCGTGGCGGCGTGAAGCGCATCTCTGGTCTTATCTATGAGGAAACTCGTGGTGTGCTCAAGGTTTTCTTGGAAAATGTTATCCGTGATGCGGTCACATACACCGAACACGCCAAGAGGAAGACAGTCACAGCCATGGATGTTGTCTACGCTCTGAAGAGGCAAGGTCGCACTCTGTACGGTTTCGGCGGCTAAGAAAATTTTGTGTATAATACACAATAAAAACTTAATACCCACATCAATCGGTCCTTTTCAGGACCACCAAAAAAATTCACTTAAAGAGAAAAGAAAATCAATATTTTTGCATATCGTATAATCCGAATCGACAAGAACAATGGGAGAATTTTTCACATATTTAAAATAAAAGAAAAACATATCCTAAAATAACCTTTTGATCTTTGAATAATCTGCCGGCCAATAGAACTGGTGGCCATACAGAAATTCACTTGGACCACCGCTCTTATCACTTTCGATCTCCTAGAGCTGAGCTCTGAGTATCTTAGCGTTCCCTTATTCCCATTATGCTCTTCTCGTTTTCAACGGATTTCGGTATGGCACCGTGGCTGCCACTAGGAGAATTAAGACGCAGAATTAAAATCCTTCCATTCAAGAAACAAGCCCAACAATAAGGCACTGCATTGAAATACTTCACTCCTAAACCTCACATAGCATATTTTATACAATTACAACACGATTAGAAAATTATGGTCTCTTCCGTGGATATTTTTGGTCGTCCTGAAAAGGACGTTTGGGTTTTGGTTGCAATTCGAATATAATTTAAGCCTTCTTCTCGGTCTTCTTGGGCAAAAGTACAGCCTGAATATTAGGCAAGACACCACCCTGGGCAATGGTGACTCCCGAAAGCAGTTTGTTCAACTCCTCATCGTTGCGGATGGCCAATTGCAGATGACGAGGGATAATCCTAGTCTTCTTGTTGTCACGCGCTGCATTGCCAGCCAATTCCAAAACTTCAGCGGCCAAGTACTCCATAACAGCAGCCAAGTAAACTGGAGCGCCAGCACCAACTCGCTCAGCATAGTTGCCCTTGCGAAGCAGACGGTGAATACGACCAACGGGGAACTGAAGACCAGCACGGTTGGAACGAGACTTTGCCTTTCCCTTAACTTTGCCACCTTTACCACGACCAGACATTTTTAAGTATTTTTCACTACTTTACGGTAAAACACACACACAAAACTCGAATGTTGCTATGCAATGAAATCATTGCTATGATATTTATACTTTTCCCAGCTACCTACTCGTTCTGATAGGGGATGACAGCTGCTGTACAAAAACCGATCGTGTCGGTTGCTCGTAAAGTAGAAAACGTTGCTACTTTAAAAGTATAAATACGAAGCGTTTCAGTTCAGTAGGAAAATAACTGTGAAGTGAATTTTGAAAGTGAGAAATCATGCCGCCCAAGACTAGTGGAAAGGCAGCCAAGAAGGCTGGCAAAGCTCAGAAGAACATCACCAAGAACGACAAGAAGAAGAAGCGCAAGAGGAAGGAGAGCTATGCCATCTACATTTACAAAGTGCTGAAGCAGGTCCATCCTGACACTGGTATCTCATCGAAGGCAATGAGCATCATGAACAGCTTTGTGAACGACATTTTCGAGCGCATTGCTGCCGAGGCCTCCCGTTTGGCTCACTACAACAAGCGCTCCACTATCACCAGTCGGGAAATCCAAACCGCTGTCCGTCTTTTGCTGCCCGGAGAGTTGGCCAAGCACGCTGTCAGTGAGGGAACCAAGGCTGTCACCAAGTATACAAGCTCGAAGTAATTGCAGTTTCTTGCACAACCTACATAAATTAAAAGGCCCTTTTCAGGGCCACAAATTATTTATCTAAAGAGTTGAAATTTAAATATGAAAACCAGCAAGCTATGAAATGTGTGTTGTGATTACTATTCCATGAAAGAAAGTTGATAAATTTCATGAATATGTTTTTAGAGTTTAGCACTTGCATATTTTTCAACATACTTAATACAACTTTCTTTTTTTTCGAACTAGTTAAAGCATATTAAACATAGTATAGTAGCATCTCAACTCTGGGTTTGTCAGCTACAAGCGAATGCCTATTTCTGGTCGGCCGTCATTTTCATTTATTAATAGCTGGCACATTTTATATTGCAGTTGAAAAATTCTTTCCCTTTTGATATGTCATTAGTAGCCCTGAAAAGGGCTTTGTTAAAAAACAAATTCCATAGTTGTGAAACTTGTGCACGATCTTCAATGTCCTTGTGCTCTTATTTCTTAGCTGCAGCTGCAGTCTTTGCTTTCGGTTTCTTGGCAACAGCAGCTTTCTTTGGCGACGCTGCCGATGCGGATGCCGACGCTGCCTTCTTTGGCTTGGGTTTAGCAGTTGCGGTCTTGGGCTTTGGTGCTTTTGGCTTCGCAGCACTCGACTTGGCCGCCGCCTTTGCCGTTGTGGGCTTTGCCTTTACAGTGCCACTCTTCTTGGCATCCTTAGCCTTCGCCTTCTCAGCCTTCTTTTTCTCTGCGGTCTTCTTGGTTGCTACTGCTTTGCTCTTGTTGCTCGCTTTCTTTTCAGCGGACCCAGCTGCTTTCTTCGTCTTGGTGCTGCTGGCAGCCTTCTTTTTAGCTGCTGCCGCTGACGCAGCGACCTTCTTCGGTTTCTTCTCCACTGAGGCAGACTTTGCTTTTGGCTTTGGCTCCTTCTTGGCAGATGCAGACAACTTGAACGAACCAGAGGCACCTTTGCCTTTAGCTTGGATAAGTTTTCCACTAGCGACAGCTGTCTTCAGGTACTTCTTGATGAACGGCGCCAATTTCTGAGCATCGCACTTGTATGTGGCACTGATGTACTTCTTGATTGCCATGAGCGACGAGCCACCACGTTCCTTTAAGTTCAGGATTGATGCGTCCACCATTTGCTGAGTTGGAGGATGCGATGGCGGAACTGCTGCCTTCTTCACCTTCGATGCGGATGCCGATGCTGGTGCTGCCTTCTTGGCAGCCACCTTCTTCTCGGCTGCGGCTGCTGGAGCAGCGACAGGGGATGCGGATGTTGCAACTGCAGAGTCTGACATCTTTCACTTCACTTTGTTTTGCTTTGCTTTCACAATAAAATCAACCTTTTAACGGAATTGCGTTCAGTCAGCAATGAAATTTGGTCACCCGATTAAGTGAGAATCGAGTAGAAGGGCGAAGTGAGAATGTTAACAGCAGTGAACGTTTCCAACAAACAAGTTTGCCATTAACCTATTCTTTATTTAATATTTACTAAGGTTAATAAGTCGAAATTTAATTAATTGTATATTTAAATATATTCTTAAATATTTAAACAACCAAATACCACTGATTATTTTTCCATAAATTTATTTACGCCGCTCAAAATGCCACCTAAAATTGAACTTTGTGTCTACACAAAAACAATTATCATTTAAAAACCCAATTTATAAATATTAATAAATTAAAAGTGCAATAATAGTTAATAGTAGCATATTCCTCAAACAATTCTTGTTATGAATACATTCATAGATATAAATATATTCATCGCTTCTATTTTTAAATTTGACATAAACATAACCATGTGCAGTGAAAATCGAGCGACCTCATAGAGCCGGACGCAATTGAAAAATGCTAAGGAAAAATATAAATAAGTATAAAACATATAATCTATTGTATTATTTCTAATTAAATTTAATTTTCAAACTTTTATGTCTACACAATATATAAATATATGATTTTCATTTATTTTTAAATTTGGCTTAAACTTGACCATATGCAGTGTATTATCAAACGACTTCATTGTACTAATAGGAATTATAAATGCTATAAAAAATATAAAACATATAATAAAAAATATAATAACTATTATTTATTGAAATAAATGTTTTTAACCATTTACCCTAGCAGGTGAACAAAAAGTCTATTATTTAATAATGCATTGTGCTTATACCTATGGTATGAACATGATGGGTTGAGTTGTGCAAGCCATACAACTTGTGATGAGCGAAAATTATATTTATTAAATAAATATTTACGCTATTACATTTATATTTATTATCGAAAGTTAATTTATTACTAATTGGTTACAGTAAAGTATATTTATTGGCTGAAATGTATCGTTCAGGTGATGTATCTCGTTAAAAAAATGAAACGCATAGTGCGTAATGCGCAGTTTTCTTTCAAGAAATTGTATTCGTGCAACTCTAGATACAATTGTATCTGAATCTCTTCAATATTTGTTACACATGGACATAGACTAATCTTGTTCTATATTTTAATGCATTCGGCTGTACCAGTCAGTTTATCACAAAGAAATATTTGAAAACTTAAAACTTCTTTCAAGAATAAAATTGTGGTCCTGAAAAGGACCGATTTGTTTAAAATTTGATGCTTGGAAGAAAGCACAACGCACAACGTTGTCACAATTTAAGCACGTTCGCCACGAATACGTCTGGCCAGCTGGATATCTTTCGGCATGATGGTGACACGCTTGGCATGGATAGCGCACAAGTTAGTATCTTCGAACAGGCCGACCAAATAGGCTTCACTAGCTTCCTGCAGTGCCATCACAGCAGAGCTCTGGAAACGCAGATCGGTTTTGAAGTCTTGAGCGATCTCACGCACCAAACGCTGGAAAGGCAGCTTGCGGATCAGCAACTCGGTGCTCTTCTGGTAACGACGGATTTCACGGAGGGCGACAGTTCCGGGGCGATAACGATGAGGCTTCTTCACACCGCCGGTAGCTGGAGCACTCTTACGTGCTGCTTTAGTCGCCAGCTGCTTACGGGGCGCCTTGCCTCCGGTCGATTTACGAGCTGTCTGCTTAGTACGAGCCATTTTCTCACAATTCTACTTCACACAGTAAAGGTTAAAAACACAATAATCAGACGAAACGATTCGTGCCTCGTATTTATAGTAAATTTGCTGGTGGTGGCTTGCCGAGTGAACGTACAATCGGGTGGTTGTTAGACCAGTGTTAGAGCAGGACGGAAGTACATATTGCTGATCTATTCTGGTTTTTGTATCTTTCGGTATAAATAGAAGCGTTCGCTGCAATCCGAACAACAGTATCTTTGAGACTTTCGTCGAGTGTAAAGTAAAATTATTAAAAGTGAAAAATGACTGGTCGCGGTAAAGGTGGCAAAGGCTTGGGAAAAGGTGGCGCCAAGCGTCATCGCAAAGTGTTGCGTGACAACATCCAGGGCATCACGAAGCCAGCCATCCGTCGTTTGGCTCGTCGTGGCGGCGTGAAGCGCATCTCTGGTCTTATCTATGAGGAAACTCGTGGTGTGCTCAAGGTTTTCTTGGAAAATGTTATCCGTGATGCGGTCACATACACCGAACACGCCAAGAGGAAGACAGTCACAGCCATGGATGTTGTCTACGCTCTGAAGAGGCAAGGTCGCACTCTGTACGGTTTCGGCGGCTAAGAAAATTTTGTGTATAATACACAATAAAAACTTAATACCCACATCAATCGGTCCTTTTCAGGACCACCAAAAAAATTCACTTAAAGAGAAAAGAAAATCAATATTTTTGCATATCGTATAATCCGAATCGACAAGAACAATGGGAGAATTTTTCACATATTTAAAATAAAAGAAAAACATATCCTAAAATAACCTTTTGATCTTTGAATAATCTGCCGGCCAATAGAACTGGTGGCCATACAGAAATTCACTTGGACCACCGCTCTTTTATCACTTTCGATCTCCTAGAGCTGAGCTCTGAGTATCTTAGCGTTCCCTTATTCCCATTATGCTCTTCTCGTTTTCAACGGATTTCGGTATGGCACCGTGGCTGCCACTAGGAGAATTAAGACGCAGAATTAAAATCCTTCCATTCAAGAAACAAGCCCAACAATAAGGCACTGCATTGAAATACTTCACTCCTAAACCTCACATAGCATATTTTATACAATTACAACACGATTAGAAAATTATGGTCTCTTCCGTGGATATTTTTGGTCGTCCTGAAAAGGACGTTTGGGTTTTGGTTGCAATTCGAATATAATTTAAGCCTTCTTCTCGGTCTTCTTGGGCAAAAGTACAGCCTGAATATTAGGCAAGACACCACCCTGGGCAATGGTGACTCCCGAAAGCAGTTTGTTCAACTCCTCATCGTTGCGGATGGCCAATTGCAGATGACGAGGGATAATCCTAGTCTTCTTGTTGTCACGCGCTGCATTGCCAGCCAATTCCAAAACTTCAGCGGCCAAGTACTCCATAACAGCAGCCAAGTAAACTGGAGCGCCAGCACCAACTCGCTCAGCATAGTTGCCCTTGCGAAGCAGACGGTGAATACGACCAACGGGGAACTGAAGACCAGCACGGTTGGAACGAGACTTTGCCTTTCCCTTAACTTTGCCACCTTTACCACGACCAGACATTTTTAAGTATTTTTCACTGCTTTACGGTAAAACACACACACAAAACTCGAATGTTGCTATGCAATGAAATCATTGCTATGATATTTATACTTTTCCCAGCTACCTACTCGTTCTGATAGGGGATGACAGCTGCTGTACAAAAACCGATCGTGTCGGTTGCTCGTAAAGTAGAAAACGTTGCTACTTTAAAAGTATAAATACGAAGCGTTTCAGTTCAGTAGGAAAATAACTGTGAAGTGAATTTTGAAAGTGAGAAATCATGCCGCCCAAGACTAGTGGAAAGGCAGCCAAGAAGGCTGGCAAAGCTCAGAAGAACATCACCAAGAACGACAAGAAGAAGAAGCGCAAGAGGAAGGAGAGCTATGCCATCTACATTTACAAAGTGCTGAAGCAGGTCCATCCTGACACTGGTATCTCATCGAAGGCAATGAGCATCATGAACAGCTTTGTGAACGACATTTTCGAGCGCATTGCTGCCGAGGCCTCCCGTTTGGCTCACTACAACAAGCGCTCCACTATCACCAGTCGGGAAATCCAAACCGCTGTCCGTCTTTTGCTGCCCGGAGAGTTGGCCAAGCACGCTGTCAGTGAGGGAACCAAGGCTGTCACCAAGTATACAAGCTCGAAGTAATTGCAGTTTCTTGCACAACCTACATAAATTAAAAGGCCCTTTTCAGGGCCACAAATTATTTATCTAAAGAGTTGAAATTTAAATATGAAAACCAGCAAGCTATGAAATGTGTGTTGTGATTACTATTCCATGAAAGAAAGTTGATAAATTTCATGAATATGTTTTTAGAGTTTAGCACTTGCATATTTTTCAACATACTTAATACAACTTTCTTTTTTTTCGAACTAGTTAAAGCATATTAAACATAGTATAGTAGCATCTCAA
Source organism: Drosophila rubida (assembly GCA_035046165.1). Classification (NCBI taxonomy): domain Eukaryota; kingdom Metazoa; phylum Arthropoda; class Insecta; order Diptera; family Drosophilidae; genus Drosophila; species Drosophila rubida. Next base: position 11,692,059 of record JAWNOF010000014.1, on the reverse strand, counting down.
CTCTGGGTTTGTCAGCTACAAGCGAATGCCTATTTCTGGTCGGCCGTCATTTTCATTTATTAATAGCTGGCACATTTTATATTGCAGTTGAAAAATTCTTTCCCTTTTGATATGTCATTAGTAGCCCTGAAAAGGGCTTTGTTAAAAAACAAATTCCATAGTTGTGAAACTTGTGCACGATCTTCAATGTCCTTGTGCTCTTATTTCTTAGCTGCAGCTGCAGTCTTTGCTTTCGGTTTCTTGGCAACAGCAGCTTTCTTTGGCGACGCTGCCGATGCGGATGCCGACGCTGCCTTCTTTGGCTTGGGTTTAGCAGTTGCGGTCTTGGGCTTTGGTGCTTTTGGCTTCGCAGCACTCGACTTGGCCGCCGCCTTTGCCGTTGTGGGCTTTGCCTTTACAGTGCCACTCTTCTTGGCATCCTTAGCCTTCGCCTTCTCAGCCTTCTTTTTCTCTGCGGTCTTCTTGGTTGCTACTGCTTTGCTCTTGTTGCTCGCTTTCTTTTCAGCGGACCCAGCTGCTTTCTTCGTCTTGGTGCTGCTGGCAGCCTTCTTTTTAGCTGCTGCCGCTGACGCAGCGACCTTCTTCGGTTTCTTCTCCACTGAGGCAGACTTTGCTTTTGGCTTTGGCTCCTTCTTGGCAGATGCAGACAACTTGAACGAACCAGAGGCACCTTTGCCTTTAGCTTGGATAAGTTTTCCACTAGCGACAGCTGTCTTCAGGTACTTCTTGATGAACGGCGCCAATTTCTGAGCATCGCACTTGTATGTGGCACTGATGTACTTCTTGATTGCCATGAGCGACGAGCCACCACGTTCCTTTAAGTTCAGGATTGATGCGTCCACCATTTGCTGAGTTGGAGGATGCGATGGCGGAACTGCTGCCTTCTTCACCTTCGATGCGGATGCCGATGCTGGTGCTGCCTTCTTGGCAGCCACCTTCTTCTCGGCTGCGGCTGCTGGAGCAGCGACAGGGGATGCGGATGTTGCAACTGCAGAGTCTGACATCTTTCACTTCACTTTGTTTTGCTTTGCTTTCACAATAAAATCAACCTTTTAACGGAATTGCGTTCAGTCAGCAATGAAATTTGGTCACCCGATTAAGTGAGAATCGAGTAGAAGGGCGAAGTGAGAATGTTAACAGCAGTGAACGTTTCCAACAAACAAGTTTGCCATTAACCTATTCTTTATTTAATATTTACTAAGGTTAATAAGTCGAAATTTAATTAATTGTATATTTAAATATATTCTTAAATATTTAAACAACCAAATACCACTGATTATTTTTCCATAAATTTATTTACGCCGCTCAAAATGCCACCTAAAATTGAACTTTGTGTCTACACAAAAACAATTATCATTTAAAAACCCAATTTATAAATATTAATAAATTAAAAGTGCAATAATAGTTAATAGTAGCATATTCCTCAAACAATTCTTGTTATGAATACATTCATAGATATAAATATATTCATCGCTTCTATTTTTAAATTTGACATAAACATAACCATGTGCAGTGAAAATCGAGCGACCTCATAGAGCCGGACGCAATTGAAAAATGCTAAGGAAAAATATAAATAAGTATAAAACATATAATCTATTGTATTATTTCTAATTAAATTTAATTTTCAAACTTTTATGTCTACACAATATATAAATATATGATTTTCATTTATTTTTAAATTTGGCTTAAACTTGACCATATGCAGTGTATTATCAAACGACTTCATTGTACTAATAGGAATTATAAATGCTATAAAAAATATAAAACATATAATAAAAAATATAATAACTATTATTTATTGAAATAAATGTTTTTAACCATTTACCCTAGCAGGTGAACAAAAAGTCTATTATTTAATAATGCATTGTGCTTATACCTATGGTATGAACATGATGGGTTGAGTTGTGCAAGCCATACAACTTGTGATGAGCGAAAATTATATTTATTAAATAAATATTTACGCTATTACATTTATATTTATTATCGAAAGTTAATTTATTACTAATTGGTTACAGTAAACTATATTTATTGGCTGAAATGTATCGTTCAGGTGATGTATCTCGTTAAAAAAATGAAACGCATAGTGCGTAATGCGCAGTTTTCTTTCAAGAAATTGTATTCGTGCAACTCTAGATACAATTGTATCTGAATCTCTTCAATATTTGTTACACATGGACATAGACTAATCTTGTTCTATATTTTAATGCATTCGGCTGTACCAGTCAGTTTATCACAAAGAAATATTTGAAAACTTAAAACTTCTTTCAAGAATAAAATTGTGGTCCTGAAAAGGACCGATTTGTTTAAAATTTGATGCTTGGAAGAAAGCACAACGCACAACGTTGTCACAATTTAAGCACGTTCGCCACGAATACGTCTGGCCAGCTGGATATCTTTCGGCATGATGGTGACACGCTTGGCATGGATAGCGCACAAGTTAGTATCTTCGAACAGGCCGACCAAATAGGCTTCACTAGCTTCCTGCAGTGCCATCACAGCAGAGCTCTGGAAACGCAGATCGGTTTTGAAGTCTTGAGCGATCTCACGCACCAAACGCTGGAAAGGCAGCTTGCGGATCAGCAACTCGGTGCTCTTCTGGTAACGACGGATTTCACGGAGGGCGACAGTTCCGGGGCGATAACGATGAGGCTTCTTCACACCGCCGGTAGCTGGAGCACTCTTACGTGCTGCTTTAGTCGCCAGCTGCTTACGGGGCGCCTTGCCTCCGGTCGATTTACGAGCTGTCTGCTTAGTACGAGCCATTTTCTCACAATTCTACTTCACACAGTAAAGGTTAAAAACACAATAATCAGACGAAACGATTCGTGCCTCGTATTTATAGTAAATTTGCTGGTGGTGGCTTGCCGAGTGAACGTACAATCGGGTGGTTGTTAGACCAGTGTTAGAGCAGGACGGAAGTACATATTGCTGATCTATTCTGGTTTTTGTATCTTTCGGTATAAATAGAAGCGTTCGCTGCAATCCGAACAACAGTATCTTTGAGACTTTCGTCGAGTGTAAAGTAAAATTATTAAAAGTGAAAAATGACTGGTCGCGGTAAAGGTGGCAAAGGCTTGGGAAAAGGTGGCGCCAAGCGTCATCGCAAAGTGTTGCGTGACAACATCCAGGGCATCACGAAGCCAGCCATCCGTCGTTTGGCTCGTCGTGGCGGCGTGAAGCGCATCTCTGGTCTTATCTATGAGGAAACTCGTGGTGTGCTCAAGGTTTTCTTGGAAAATGTTATCCGTGATGCGGTCACATACACCGAACACGCCAAGAGGAAGACAGTCACAGCCATGGATGTTGTCTACGCTCTGAAGAGGCAAGGTCGCACTCTGTACGGTTTCGGCGGCTAAGAAAATTTTGTGTATAATACACAATAAAAACTTAATACCCACATCAATCGGTCCTTTTCAGGACCACCAAAAAAATTCACTTAAAGAGAAAAGAAAATCAATATTTTTGCATAGCGTATAATCCGAATCGACAAGAACAATGGGAGAATTTTCCACATATTTAAAATAAAAGAAAAACATATCCTAAAATAACCTTTTGATCTTTGAATAATCTGCCGGCCAATAGAAGCCAGTAACTGGTGGCCATACAGAAATTCACTTGGACCACGTATTGACTACCGCTCTTTTATCACTTTCGATCTCCTAGAGCTGAGCTCTGAGTATCTTAGCGTTCCCTTATTATGCTCCCATTATGCTCTTCTCGTTTTCAACGGATTTCGGCATGGCATCGTGGCTGCCACTAGGAGAATTAAGACGCAGAATAAAAATCCTTCCATTCAAGAAACAAGCCCAACAATAAGGCACTGCATTGAAATACTTCACTCCTAAACCTCACATAACATATTTTATACAATTACAACACTATTAGAAAATTATGGTCTCTTCCGTGGATATTTTTGGTCGTCCTGAAAAGGACGTTTGGGTTTTGGTTGCAATTCGAATATAATTTAAGCCTTCTTCTCGGTCTTCTTGGGCAAAAGTACAGCCTGAATATTAGGCAAGACACCACCCTGGGCAATGGTGACTCCCGAAAGCAGTTTGTTCAACTCCTCATCGTTGCGGATGGCCAATTGCAGATGACGAGGGATAATCCTAGTCTTCTTGTTGTCACGCGCTGCATTGCCAGCCAATTCCAAAACTTCAGCGGCCAAGTACTCCATAACAGCAGCCAAGTAAACTGGAGCGCCAGCACCAACTCGCTCAGCATAGTTGCCCTTGCGAAGCAGACGGTGAATACGACCAACGGGGAACTGAAGACCAGCACGGTTGGAACGAGACTTTGCCTTTCCCTTAACTTTGCCACCTTTACCACGACCAGACATTTTTAAGTATTTTTCACTGCTTTACGGTAAAACACACACACAAAACTCGAATGTTGCTATGCAATGAAATCATTGCTATGATATTTATACTTTTCCCAGCTACCTACTCGTTCTGATAGGGGATGACAGCTGCTGTACAAAAACCGGTCGTGTCGGTTGCTCGTAAAGTAGAAAACGTTGCTACTTTAAAAGTATAAATACGAAGCGTTTCAGTTCAGTAGGAAAATAACTGTGAAGTGAATTTTGAAAGTGAGAAATCATGCCGCCCAAGACTAGTGGAAAGGCAGCCAAGAAGGCTGGCAAAGCTCAGAAGAACATCACCAAGAACGACAAGAAGAAGAAGCGCAAGAGGAAGGAGAGCTATGCCATCTACATTTACAAAGTGCTGAAGCAGGTCCATCCTGACACTGGTATCTCATCGAAGGCAATGAGCATCATGAACAGCTTTGTGAACGACATTTTCGAGCGCATTGCTGCCGAGGCCTCCCGTTTGGCTCACTACAACAAGCGCTCCACTATCACCAGTCGGGAAATCCAAACCGCTGTCCGTCTTTTGCTGCCCGGAGAGTTGGCCAAGCACGCTGTCAGTGAGGGAACCAAGGCTGTCACCAAGTATACAAGCTCGAAGTAATTGCAGTTTCTTGCACAACCTACATAAATTAAAAGGCCCTTTTCAGGGCCACAAATTATTTATCTAAAGAGTTGAAATTTAAATATGAAAACCAGCAAGCTATGAAATGTGTGTTGCAATTACTATTCCATGAAAGAAAGTTGATAAATTTCATGAATATGTTTTTAGAGTTTAGCACTTGCATATTTTTCAACATACAACTTGCTTTTTTTTCGAACTAGTTAAAGCATATTAAACATAGTATAGTAGCGTCTCAACTCTGGGTTTGTCAGCTACAAGCGAATGCCTATTACTGGTCGGCCGTCATTTTCATTTATTAATAGCTGGCACATTTTATATTGCAGTTGAAAAATTCTTTCCCTTTTGATATGTCATTAGTAGCCCTGAAAAGGGCTTTGTTAAAAAACAAATTCCATAGTTGTGAAACTTGTGCACGATCTTCAATGTCCTTGTGCTCTTATTTCTTAGCTGCAGCTGCAGTCTTTGCTTTCGGTTTCTTGGCAACAGCAGCTTTCTTTGGCGACGCTGCCGATGCGGATGCCGACGCTGCCTTCTTTGGCTTGGGTTTAGCAGTTGCGGTCTTGGGCTTTGGTGCTTTTGGCTTCGCAGCACTCGACTTGGCCGCCGCCTTTGCCGTTGTGGGCTTTGCCTTTACAGTGCTACTCTTCTTGGCATCCTTAGCCTTCGCCTTCTCAGCCTTCTTTTTCTCTGCGGTCTTCTTGGTTGCTACTGCTTTGCTCTTGTTGCTCGCTTTCTTTTCAGCGGACCCAGCTGCTTTCTTCGTCTTGGTGCTGCTGGCAGCCTTCTTTTTAGCTGCTGCCGCTGACGCAGCGACCTTCTTCGGTTTCTTCTCCACTGAGGCAGACTTTGCTTTTGGCTTTGGCTCCTTCTTGGCAGATGCAGACAACTTGAACGAACCAGAGGCACCTTTGCCTTTAGCTTGGATAAGTTTTCCACTAGCGACAGCTGTCTTCAGGTACTTCTTGATGAACGGCGCCAATTTCTGAGCATCGCACTTGTATGTGGCACTGATGTACTTCTTGATTGCCATGAGCGACGAGCCACCACGTTCCTTTAAGTTCAGGATTGATGCGTCCACCATTTGCTGAGTTGGAGGATGCGATGGCGGAACTGCTGCCTTCTTCACCTTCGATGCGGATGCCGATGCTGGTGCTGCCTTCTTGGCAGCCACCTTCTTCTCGGCTGCGGCTGCTGGAGCAGCGACAGGGGATGCGGATGTTGCAACTGCAGAGTCTGACATCTTTCACTTCACTTTGTTTTGCTTTGCTTTCACAATAAAATCAACCTTTTAACGGAATTGCGTTCAGTCAGCAATGAAATTTGGTCACCCGATTAAGTGAGAATCGAGTAGAAGGGCGAAGTGAGAATGTTAACAGCAGTGAACGTTTCCAACAAACAAGTTTGCCATTAACCTATTCTTTATTTAATATTTACTAAGGTTAATAAGTCGAAATTTAATTAATTGTATATTTAAATATATTCTTAAATATTTAAACAACCAAATACCACTGATTATTTTTCCATAAATTTATTTACGCCGCTCAAAATGCCACCTAAAATTGAACTTTGTGTCTACACAAAAACAATTATCATTTAAAAACCCAATTTATAAATATTAATAAATTAAAAGTGCAATAATAGTTAATAGTAGCATATTCCTCAAACAATTCTTGTTATGAATACATTCATAGATATAAATATATTCATCGCTTCTATTTTTAAATTTGACATAAACATAACCATGTGCAGTGAAAATCGAGCGACCTCATAGAGCCGGACGCAATTGATAAATGCTAAGGAAAAATATAAATAAGTATAAAACATATAATCTATTGTATTATTTCTAATTAAATTTAATTTTCAAACTTTTATGTCTACACAATATATAAATATATGATTTTCATTTATTTTTAAATTTGGCTTAAACTTGACCATATGCAGTGTATTATCAAACGACTTCATTGTACTAATAGGAATTATAAATGCTATAAAAAATATAAAACATATAATAAAAAATATAATAACTATTATTTATTGAAATAAATGTTTTTAACCATTTACCCTAGCAGGTGAACAAAAAGTCGATTATTTAATAATGCATTGTGCTTATACCTATGGTATGAACATGATGGGTTGAGTTGTGCAAGCCATACAACTTGTGATGAGCGAAAATTATATTTATTAAATAAATATTTACGCTATTACATTTATATTTATTATCGAAAGTTAATTTATTACTAATTCGTTACAGTAAACTATATTTATTGGCTGAAATGTATCGTTCAGGTGATGTATCTCGTTAAAAAAATGAAACGCATAGTGCGTAATGCGCAGTTTTCTTTCAAGAAATTGTATTCGTGCAACTCTAGATACAATTGTATCTGAATCTCTTCAATATTTGTTATACATATACATAAAATGTATCGTTCAGGTGATGTATCTCGTTAAAAAAATGAAACGCATAGTGCGTAATGCGCAGTTTTCTTTCAAGAAATTGTATTCGTGCAACTCTAGATACAATTGTATCTGAATCTCTTCAATATTTGTTACACATGGACATAGACTAATCTTGTTCTATATTTTAATGCATTCGGCTGTACCAGTCAGTTTATCACAAAGAAATATTTGAAAACTTAAAACTTCTTTCAAGAATAAAATTGTGGTCCTGAAAAGGACCGATTTGTTTAAAATTTGATGCTTGGAAGAAAGCACAACGCACAACGTTGTCACAATTTAAGCACGTTCGCCACGAATACGTCTGGCCAGCTGGATATCTTTCGGCATGATGGTGACACGCTTGGCATGGATAGCGCACAAGTTAGTATCTTCGAACAGACCGACCAAATAGGCTTCACTAGCTTCCTGCAGTGCCATCACAGCAGAGCTCTGGAAACGCAGATCGGTTTTGAAGTCTTGAGCGATCTCACGCACCAAACGCTGGAAAGGCAGCTTGCGGATCAGCAACTCGGTGCTCTTCTGGTAACGACGGATTTCACGGAGGGCGACAGTTCCGGGGCGATAACGATGAGGCTTCTTCACACCGCCGGTAGCTGGAGCACTCTTACGTGCTGCTTTAGTCGCCAGCTGCTTACGGGGCGCCTTGCCTCCGGTCGATTTACGAGCTGTCTGCTTAGTACGAGCCATTTTCTCACAATTCTACTTCACACAGTAAAGGTTAAAAACACAATAATCAGACGAAACGATTCGTGCCTCGTATTTATAGTAAATTTGCTGGTGGTGGCTTGCCGAGTGAACGTACAATCGGGTGGTTGTTAGACCAGTGTTAGAGCAGGACGGAAGTACATATTGCTGATCTATTCTGGTTTTTGTATCTTTCGGTATAAATAGAAGCGTTCGCTGCAATCCGAACAACAGTATCTTTGAGACTTTCGTCGAGTGTAAAGTAAAATTATTAAAAGTGAAAAATGACTGGTCGCGGTAAAGGTGGCAAAGGCTTGGGAAAAGGTGGCGCCAAGCGTCATCGCAAAGTGTTGCGTGACAACATCCAGGGCATCACGAAGCCAGCCATCCGTCGTTTGGCTCGTCGTGGCGGCGTGAAGCGCATCTCTGGTCTTATCTATGAGGAAACTCGTGGTGTGCTCAAGGTTTTCTTGGAAAATGTTATCCGTGATGCGGTCACATACACCGAACACGCCAAGAGGAAGACAGTCACAGCCATGGATGTTGTCTACGCTCTGAAGAGGCAAGGTCGCACTCTGTACGGTTTCGGCGGCTAAGAAAATTTTGTGTATAATACACAATAAAAACTTAATACCCACATCAATCGGTCCTTTTCAGGACCACCAAAAAAATTCACTTAAAGAGAAAAGAAAATCAATATTTTTGCATAGCGTATAATCCGAATCGACAAGAACAATGGGAGAATTTTCCACATATTTAAAATAAAAGAAAAACATATCCTAAAATAACCTTTTGATCTTTGAATAATCTGCCGGCCAATAGAAGCCAGTAACTGGTGGCCATACAGAAATTCACTTGGACCACGTATTGACTACCGCTCTTTTATCACTTTCGATCTCCTAGAGCTGAGCTCTGAGTATCTTAGCGTTCCCTTATTATGCTCCCATTATGCTCTTCTCGTTTTCAACGGATTTCGGCATGGCATCGTGGCTGCCACTAGGAGAATTAAGACGCAGAATAAAAATCCTTCTATTCAAGAAACAAGCCCAACAATAAGGCACTGCATTGAAATACTTCACTCCTAAACCTCACATAACATATTTTATACAATTACAACACGATTAGAAAATTATGGTCTCTTCCGTGGATATTTTTGGTCGTCCTGAAAAGGACGTTTGGGTTTTGGTTGCAATTCGAATATAATTTAAGCCTTCTTCTCGGTCTTCTTGGGCAAAAGTACAGCCTGAATATTAGGCAAGACACCACCCTGGGCAATGGTGACTCCCGAAAGCAGTTTGTTCAACTCCTCATCGTTGCGGATGGCCAATTGCAGATGACGAGGGATAATCCTAGTCTTCTTGTTGTCACGCGCTGCATTGCCAGCCAATTCCAAAACTTCAGCGGCCAAGTACTCCATAACAGCAGCCAAGTAAACTGGAGCGCCAGCACCAACTCGCTCAGCATAGTTGCCCTTGCGAAGCAGACGGTGAATACGACCAACGGGGAACTGAAGACCAGCACGGTTGGAACGAGACTTTGCCTTTCCCTTAACTTTGCCACCTTTACCACGACCAGACATTTTTAAGTATTTTTCACTGCTTTACGGTAAAACACACACACAAAACTCGAATGTTGCTATGCAATGAAATCATTGCTATGATATTTATACTTTTCCCAGCTACCTACTCGTTCTGATAGGGGATGACAGCTGCTGTACAAAAACCGGTCGTGTCGGTTGCTCGTAAAGTAGAAAACGTTGCTACTTTAAAAGTATAAATACGAAGCGTTTCAGTTCAGTAGGAAAATAACTGTGAAGTGAATTTTGAAAGTGAGAAATCATGCCGCCCAAGACTAGTGGAAAGGCAGCCAAGAAGGCTGGCAAAGCTCAGAAGAACATCACCAAGAACGACAAGAAGAAGAAGCGCAAGAGGAAGGAGAGCTATGCCATCTACATTTACAAAGTGCTGAAGCAGGTCCATCCTGACACTGGTATCTCATCGAAGGCAATGAGCATCATGAACAGCTTTGTGAACGACATTTTCGAGCGCATTGCTGCCGAGGCCTCCCGTTTGGCTCACTACAACAAGCGCTCCACTATCACCAGTCGGGAAATCCAAACCGCTGTCCGTCTTTTGCTGCCCGGAGAGTTGGCCAAGCACGCTGTCAGTGAGGGAACCAAGGCTGTCACCAAGTATACAAGCTCGAAGTAATTGCAGTTTCTTGCACAACCTACATAAATTAAAAGGCCCTTTTCAGGGCCACAAATTATTTATCTAAAGAGTTGAAATTTAAATATGAAAACCAGCAAGCTATGAAATGTGTGTTGCAATTACTATTCCATGAAAGAAAGTTGATAAATTTCATGAATATGTTTTTAGAGTTTAGCACTTGCATATTTTTCAACATACAACTTGCTTTTTTTTCGAACTAGTTAAAGCATATTAAACATAGTATAGTAGCGTCTCAACTCTAGGTTTGTCAGCTACAAGTGAATGCCTATTACTGGTCGGCCGTCATTTTCATTTATTAATAGCTGGCACATTTTATATTGCAGTTGAAAAATTCTTTCCCTTTTGATATGTCATTAGTAGCCCTGAAAAGGGCTTTGTTAAAAAACAAATTCCATAGTTGTGAAACTTGTGCACGATCTTCAATGTCCTTGTGCTCTTATTTCTTAGCTGCAGCTGCAGTCTTTGCTTTCGGTTTCTTGGCAACAGCAGCTTTCTTTGGCGACGCTGCCGATGCGGATGCCGACGCTGCCTTCTTTGGCTTGGGTTTAGCAGTTGCGGTCTTGGGCTTTGGTGCTTTTGGCTTCGCAGCACTCGACTTGGCCGCCGCCTTTGCCGTTGTGGGCTTTGCCTTTACAGTGCCACTCTTCTTGGCATCCTTAGCCTTCGCCTTCTCAGCCTTCTTTTTCTCTGCGGTCTTCTTGGTTGCTACTGCTTTGCTCTTGTTGCTCGCTTTCTTTTCAGCGGACCCAGCTGCTTTCTTCGTCTTGGTGCTGCTGGCAGCCTTCTTTTTAGCTGCTGCCGCTGACGCAGCGACCTTCTTCGGTTTCTTCTCCACTGAGGCAGACTTTGCTTTTGGCTTTGGCTCCTTCTTGGCAGATGCAGACAACTTGAACGAACCAGAGGCACCTTTGCCTTTAGCTTGGATAAGTTTTCCACTAGCGACAGCTGTCTTCAGGTACTTCTTGATGAACGGCGCCAATTTCTGAGCATCGCACTTGTATGTGGCACTGATGTACTTCTTGATTGCCATGAGCGACGAGCCACCACGTTCCTTTAAGTTCAGGATTGATGCGTCCACCATTTGCTGAGTTGGAGGATGCGATGGCGGAACTGCTGCCTTCTTCACCTTCGATGCGGATGCCGATGCTGGTGCTGCCTTCTTGGCAGCCACCTTCTTCTCGGCTGCGGCTGCTGGAGCAGCGACAGGGGATGCGGATGTTGCAACTGCAGAGTCTGACATCTTTCACTTCACTTTGTTTTGCTTTGCTTTCACAATAAAATCAACCTTTTAACGGAATTGCGTTCAGTCAGCAATGAAATTTGGTCACCCGATTAAGTGAGAATCGAGTAGAAGGGCGAAGTGAGAATGTTAACAGCAGTGAACGTTTCCAACAAACAAGTTTGCCATTAACCTATTCTTTATTTAATATTTACTAAGGTTAATAAGTCGAAATTTAATTAATTGTATATTTAAATATATTCTTAAATATTTAAACAACCAAATACCACTGATTATTTTTCCATAAATTTATTTACGCCGCTCAAAATGCCACCTAAAATTGAACTTTGTGTCTACACAAAAACAATTATCATTTAAAAACCCAATTTATAAATATTAATAAATTAAAAGTGCAATAATAGTTAATAGTAGCATATTCCTCAAACAATTCTTGTTATGAATACATTCATAGATATAAATATATTCATCGCTTCTATTTTTAAATTTGACATAAACATAACCATGTGCAGTGAAAATCGAGCGACCTCATAGAGCCGGACGCAATTGATAAATGCTAAGGAAAAATATAAATAAGTATAAAACATATAATCTATTGTATTATTTCTAATTAAATTTAATTTTCAAACTTTTATGTCTACACAATATATAAATATATGATTTTCATTTATTTTTAAATTTGGCTTAAACTTGACCATATGCAGTGTATTATCAAACGACTTCATTGTACTAATAGGAATTATAAATGCTATAAAAAATATAAAACATATAATAAAAAATATAATAACTATTATTTATTGAAATAAATGTTTTTAACCATTTACCCTAGCAGGTGAACAAAAAGTCGATTATTTAATAATGCATTGTGCTTATACCTATGGTATGAACATGATGGGTTGAGTTGTGCAAGCCATACAACTTGTGATGAGCGAAAATTATATTTATTAAATAAATATTTACGCTATTACATTTATATTTATTATCGAAAGTTAATTTATTACTAATTCGTTACAGTAAACTATATTTATTGGCTGAAATGTATCGTTCAGGTGATGTATCTCGTTAAAAAAATGAAACGCATAGTGCGTAATGCGCAGTTTTCTTTCAAGAAATTGTATTCGTGCAACTCTAGATACAATTGTATCTGAATCTCTTCAATATTTGTTACACATGGACATAGACTAATCTTGTTCTATATTTTAATGCATTCGGCTGTACCAGTCAGTTTATCACAAAGAAATATTTGAAAACTTAAAACTTCTTTCAAGAATAAAATTGTGGTCCTGAAAAGGACCGATTTGTTTAAAATTTGATGCTTGGAAGAAAGCACAACGCACAACGTTGTCACAATTTAAGCACGTTCGCCACGAATACGTCTGGCCAGCTGGATATCTTTCGGCATGATGGTGACACGCTTGGCATGGATAGCGCACAAGTTAGTATCTTCGAACAGGCCGACCAAATAGGCTTCACTAGCTTCCTGCAGTGCCATCACTGCAGAGCTCTGGAAACGCAGATCGGTTTTGAAGTCTTGAGCGATCTCACGCACCAAACGCTGGAAAGGCAGCTTGCGGATCAGCAACTCGGTGCTCTTCTGGTAACGACGGATTTCACGGAGGGCGACAGTTCCGGGGCGATAACGATGAGGCTTCTTCACACCGCCGGTAGCTGGAGCACTCTTACGTGCTGCTTTAGTCGCCAGCTGCTTACGGGGCGCCTTGCCTCCGGTCGATTTACGAGCTGTCTGCTTAGTACGAGCCATTTTCTCACAATTCTACTTCACACAGTAAAGGTTAAAAACACAATAATCAGACGAAACGATTCGTGCCTCGTATTTATAGTAAATTTGCTGGTGGTGGCTTGCCGAGTGAACGTACAATCGGGTGGTTGTTAGACCAGTGTTAGAGCAGGACGGAAGTACATATTGCTGATCTATTCTGGTTTTTGTATCTTTCGGTATAAATAGAAGCGTTCGCTGCAATCCGAACAACAGTATCTTTGAGACTTTCGTCGAGTGTAAAGTAAAATTATTAAAAGTGAAAAATGACTGGTCGCGGTAAAGGTGGCAAAGGCTTGGGAAAAGGTGGCGCCAAGCGTCATCGCAAAGTGTTGCGTGACAACATCCAGGGCATCACGAAGCCAGCCATCCGTCGTTTGGCTCGTCGTGGCGGCGTGAAGCGCATCTCTGGTCTTATCTATGAGGAAACTCGTGGTGTGCTCAAGGTTTTCTTGGAAAATGTTATCCGTGATGCGGTCACATACACCGAACACGCCAAGAGGAAGACAGTCACAGCCATGGATGTTGTCTACGCTCTGAAGAGGCAAGGTCGCACTCTGTACGGTTTCGGCGGCTAAGAAAATTTTGTGTATAATACACAATAAAAACTTAATACCCACATCAATCGGTCCTTTTCAGGACCACCAAAAAAATTCACTTAAAGAGAAAAGAAAATCAATATTTTTGCATAGCGTATAATCCGAATCGACAAGAACAATGGGAGAATTTTCCACATATTTAAAATAAAAGAAAAACATATCCTAAAATAACCTTTTGATCTTTGAATAATCTGCCGGCCAATAGAAGTATGGTGGCCATACAGAAATTCACTTGGACCACGTATTGACTACCGCTCTTTTATCACTTTCGATCTCCTAGAGCTGAGCTCTGAGTATCTTAGCGTTCCCTTATGCTCCCATTATGCTCTTCTCGTTTTCAACGGATTTCGGTATGGCACCGTGGCTGCCACTAGGAGAATTAAGACGCAGAATTAAAATCCTTCCATTCAAGAAACAAGCCCAACAATAAGGCACTGCATTGAAATACTTCACTCCTAAACCTCACATAGCATATTTTATACAATTACAACACGATTAGAAAATTATGGTCTCTTCCGTGGATATTTTTGGTCGTCCTGAAAAGGACGTTTGGGTTTTGGTTGCAATTCGAATATAATTTAAGCCTTCTTCTCGGTCTTCTTGGGCAAAAGTACAGCCTGAATATTAGGCAAGACACCACCCTGGGCAATGGTGACTCCCGAAAGCAGTTTGTTCAACTCCTCATCGTTGCGGATGGCCAATTGCAGATGACGAGGGATAATCCTAGTCTTCTTGTTGTCACGCGCTGCATTGCCAGCCAATTCCAAAACTTCAGCGGCCAAGTACTCCATAACAGCAGCCAAGTAAACTGGAGCGCCAGCACCAACTCGCTCAGCATAGTTGCCCTTGCGAAGCAGACGGTGAATACGACCAACGGGGAACTGAAGACCAGCACGGTTGGAACGAGACTTTGCCTTTCCCTTAACTTTGCCACCTTTACCACGACCAGACATTTTTAAGTATTTTTCACTGCTTTACGGTAAAACACACACACAAAACTCGAATGTTGCTATGCAATGAAATCATTGCTATGATATTTATACTTTTCCCAGCTACCTACTCGTTCTGATAGGGGATGACAGCTGCTGTACAAAAACCGGTCGTGTCGGTTGCTCGTAAAGTAGAAAACGTTGCTACTTTAAAAGTATAAATACGAAGCGTTTCAGTTCAGTAGGAAAATAACTGTGAAGTGAATTTTGAAAGTGAGAAATCATGCCGCCCAAGACTAGTGGAAAGGCAGCCAAGAAGGCTGGCAAAGCTCAGAAGAACATCACCAAGAACGACAAGAAGAAGAAGCGCAAGAGGAAGGAGAGCTATGCCATCTACATTTACAAAGTGCTGAAGCAGGTCCATCCTGACACTGGTATCTCATCGAAGGCAATGAGCATCATGAACAGCTTTGTGAACGACATTTTCGAGCGCATTGCTGCCGAGGCCTCCCGTTTGGCTCACTACAACAAGCGCTCCACTATCACCAGTCGGGAAATCCAAACCGCTGTCCGTCTTTTGCTGCCCGGAGAGTTGGCCAAGCACGCTGTCAGTGAGGGAACCAAGGCTGTCACCAAGTATACAAGCTCGAAGTAATTGCAGTTTCTTGCACAACCTACATAAATTAAAAGGCCCTTTTCAGGGCCACAAATTATTTATCTAAAGAGTTAAAATTTAAATATGAAAACCAGCAAGCTATGAAATGTGTGTTGTAATTACTATTCCATGAAAGAAAGTTGATAAATTTCATGAATATGTTTTTAGAGTTTAGCACTTGCATATTTTTCAACATACTTAATACAACTTGCTTTTTTTTCGAACTAGTTAAAGCATATTAAACATAGTATAGTAGCGTCTCAACTCTGGGTTTGTCAGCTACAAGCGAATGCCTATTACTGGTCGGCCGTCATTTTCATTTATTAATAGCTGGTACATTTTATATTGCAGTTGAAAAATTCTTTCCCTTTTGATATGTCATTAGTAGCCCTGAAAAGGGCTTTGTTAAAAAACAAATTCCATAGTTGTGAAACTTGTGCACGATCTTCAATGTCCTTGTGCTCTTATTTCTTAGCTGCAGCTGCAGTCTTTGCTTTCGGTTTCTTGGCAACAGCAGCTTTCTTTGGCGACGCTGCCGATGCGGATGCCGACGCTGCCTTCTTTGGCTTGGGTTTAGCAGTTGCGGTCTTGGGCTTTGGTGCTTTTGGCTTCGCAGCACTCGACTTGGCCGCCGCCTTTGCCGTTGTGGGCTTTGCCTTTACAGTGCCACTCTTCTTGGCATCCTTAGCCTTCGCCTTCTCAGCCTTCTTTTTCTCTGCGGTCTTCTTGGTTGCTACTGCTTTGCTCTTGTTGCTCGCTTTCTTTTCAGCGGACCCAGCTGCTTTCTTCGTCTTGGTGCTGCTGGCAGCCTTCTTTTTAGCTGCTGCCGCTGACGCAGCGACCTTCTTCGGTTTCTTCTCCACTGAGGCAGACTTTGCTTTTGGCTTTGGCTCCTTCTTGGCAGATGCAGACAACTTGAACGAACCAGAGGCACCTTTGCCTTTAGCTTGGATAAGTTTTCCACTAGCGACAGCTGTCTTCAGGTACTTCTTGATGAACGGCGCCAATTTCTGAGCATCGCACTTGTATGTGGCACTGATGTACTTCTTGATTGCCATGAGCGACGAGCCACCACGTTCCTTTAAGTTCAGGATTGATGCGTCCACCATTTGCTGAGTTGGAGGATGCGATGGCGGAACTGCTGCCTTCTTCACCTTCGATGCGGATGCCGATGCTGGTGCTGCCTTCTTGGCAGCCACCTTCTTCTCGGCTGCGGCTGCTGGAGCAGCGACAGGGGATGCGGATGTTGCAACTGCAGAGTCTGACATCTTTCACTTCACTTTGTTTTGCTTTGCTTTCACAATAAAATCAACCTTTTAACGGAATTGCGTTCAGTCAGCAATGAAATTTGGTCACCCGATTAAGTGAGAATCGAGTAGAAGGGCGAAGTGAGAATGTTAACAGCAGTGAACGTTTCCAACAAACAAGTTTGCCATTAACCTATTCTTTATTTAATATTTACTAAGGTTAATAAGTCGAAATTTAATTAATTGTATATTTAAATATATTCTTAAATATTTAAACAACCAAATACCACTGATTATTTTTCCATAAATTTATTTACGCCGCTCAAAATGCCACCTAAAATTGAACTTTGTGTCTACACAAAAACAATTATCATTTAAAAACCCAATTTATAAATATTAATAAATTAAAAGTGCAATAATAGTTAATAGTAGCATATTCCTCAAACAATTCTTGTTATGAATACATTCATAGATATAAATATATTCATCGCTTCTATTTTTAAATTTGACATAAACATAACCATGTGCAGTGAAAATCGAGCGACCTCATAGAGCCGGACGCAATTGATAAATGCTAAGGAAAAATATAAATAAGTATAAAACATATAATCTATTGTATTATTTCTAATTAAATTTAATTTTCAAACTTTTATGTCTACACAATATATAAATATATGATTTTCATTTATTTTTAAATTTGGCTTAAACTTAACCATATGCAGTGTATTATCAAACGACTTCATTGTACTAATAGGAATTATAAATGCTATAAAAAATATAAAACATATAATAAAAAATATAATAACTATTATTTATTGAAATAAATGTTTTTAACCATTTACCCTAGCAGGTGAACAAAAAGTCGATTATTTAATAATGCATTGTGCTTATACCTATGGTATGAACATGATGGGTTGAGTTGTGCAAGCCATACAACTTGTGATGAGCGAAAATTATATTTATTAAATAAATATTTACGCTATTACATTTATATTTATTATCGAAAGTTAATTTATTACTAATTGGTTACAGTAAAGTATATTTATTGGCTGAAATGTATCGTTCAGGTGATGTATCTCGTTAAAAAAATGAAACGCATAGTGCGTAATGCGCAGTTTTCTTTCAAGAAATTGTATTCGTGCAACTCTAGATACAATTGTATCTGAATCTCTTCAATATTTGTTACACATGGACATAGACTAATCTTGTTCTATATTTTAATGCATTCGGCTGTACCAGTCAGTTTATCACAAAGAAATATTTGAAAACTTAAAACTTCTTTCAAGAATAAAATTGTGGTCCTGAAAAGGACCGATTTGTTTAAAATTTGATGCTTGGAAGAAAGCACAACGCACAACGTTGTCACAATTTAAGCACGTTCGCCACGAATACGTCTGGCCAGCTGGATATCTTTCGGCATGATGGTGACACGCTTGGCATGGATAGCGCACAAGTTAGTATCTTCGAACAGACCGACCAAATAGGCTTCACTAGCTTCCTGCAGTGCCATCACAGCAGAGCTCTGGAAACGCAGATCGGTTTTGAAGTCTTGAGCGATCTCACGCACCAAACGCTGGAAAGGCAGCTTGCGGATCAGCAACTCGGTGCTCTTCTGGTAACGACGGATTTCACGGAGGGCGACAGTTCCGGGGCGATAACGATGAGGCTTCTTCACACCGCCGGTAGCTGGAGCACTCTTACGTGCTGCTTTAGTCGCCAGCTGCTTACGGGGCGCCTTGCCTCCGGTCGATTTACGAGCTGTCTGCTTAGTACGAGCCATTTTCTCACAATTCTACTTCACACAGTAAAGGTTAAAAACACAATAATCAGACGAAACGATTCGTGCCTCGTATTTATAGTAAATTTGCTGGTGGTGGCTTGCCGAGTGAACGTACAATCGGGTGGTTGTTAGACCAGTGTTAGAGCAGGACGGAAGTACATATTGCTGATCTATTCTGGTTTTTGTATCTTTCGGTATAAATAGAAGCGTTCGCTGCAATCCAAACAACAGTATCTTTGAGACTTTCGTCGAGTGTAAAGTAAAATTATTAAAAGTGAAAAATGACTGGTCGCGGTAAAGGTGGCAAAGGCTTGGGAAAAGGTGGCGCCAAGCGTCATCGCAAAGTGTTGCGTGACAACATCCAGGGCATCACGAAGCCAGCCATCCGTCGTTTGGCTCGTCGTGGCGGCGTGAAGCGCATCTCTGGTCTTATCTATGAGGAAACTCGTGGTGTGCTCAAGGTTTTCTTGGAAAATGTTATCCGTGATGCGGTCACATACACCGAACACGCCAAGAGGAAGACAGTCACAGCCATGGATGTTGTCTACGCTCTGAAGAGGCAAGGTCGCACTCTGTACGGTTTCGGCGGCTAAGAAAATTTTGTGTATAATACACAATAAAAACTTAATACCCACATCAATCGGTCCTTTTCAGGACCACCAAAAAAATTCACTTAAAGAGAAAAGAAAATCAATATTTTTGCATAGCGTATAATCCGAATCGACAAGAACAATGGGAGAATTTTCCACATATTTAAAATAAAAGAAAAACATATCCTAAAATAACCTTTTGATCTTTGAATAATCTGCCGGCCAATAGAAGCCAGTAACTGGTGGCCATACAGAAATTCACTTGGACCACGTATTGACTACCGCTCTTTTATCACTTTCGATCTCCTAGAGCTGAGCTCTGAGTATCTTAGCGTTCCCTTATTATGCTCCCATTATGCTCTTCTCGTTTTCAACGGATTTCGGTATGGCACCGTGGCTGCCACTAGGAGAATTAAGACGCAGAATTAAAATCCTTCCATTCAAGAAACAAGCCCAACAATAAGGCACTGCATTGAAATACTTCACTCCTAAACCTCACATAGCATATTTTATACAATTACAACACGATTAGAAAATTATGGTCTCTTCCGTGGATATTTTTGGTCGTCCTGAAAAGGACGTTTGGGTTTTGGTTGCAATTCGAATATAATTTAAGCCTTCTTCTCGGTCTTCTTGGGCAAAAGTACAGCCTGAATATTAGGCAAGACACCACCCTGGGCAATGGTGACTCCCGAAAGCAGTTTGTTCAACTCCTCATCGTTGCGGATGGCCAATTGCAGATGACGAGGGATAATCCTAGTCTTCTTGTTGTCACGCGCTGCATTGCCAGCCAATTCCAAAACTTCAGCGGCCAAGTACTCCATAACAGCAGCCAAGTAAACTGGAGCGCCAGCACCAACTCGCTCAGCATAGTTGCCCTTGCGAAGCAGACGGTGAATACGACCAACGGGGAACTGAAGACCAGCACGGTTGGAACGAGACTTTGCCTTTCCCTTAACTTTGCCACCTTTACCACGACCAGACATTTTTAAGTATTTTTCACTGCTTTACGGTAAAACACACACACAAAACTCGAATGTTGCTATGCAATGAAATCATTGCTATGATATTTATACTTTTCCCAGCTACCTACTCGTTCTGATAGGGGATGACAGCTGCTGTACAAAAACCGGTCGTGTCGGTTGCTCGTAAAGTAGAAAACGTTGCTACTTTAAAAGTATAAATACGAAGCGTTTCAGTTCAGTAGGAAAATAACTGTGAAGTGAATTTTTGAAAGTGAGAAATCATGCCGCCCAAGACTAGTGGAAAGGCAGCCAAGAAGGCTGGCAAAGCTCAGAAGAACATCACCAAGAACGACAAGAAGAAGAAGCGCAAGAGGAAGGAGAGCTATGCCATCTACATTTACAAAGTGCTGAAGCAGGTCCATCCTGACACTGGTATCTCATCGAAGGCAATGAGCATCATGAACAGCTTTGTGAACGACATTTTCGAGCGCATTGCTGCCGAGGCCTCCCGTTTGGCTCACTACAACAAGCGCTCCACTATCACCAGTCGGGAAATCCAAACCGCTGTCCGTCTTTTGCTGCCCGGAGAGTTGGCCAAGCACGCTGTCAGTGAGGGAACCAAGGCTGTCACCAAGTATACAAGCTCGAAGTAATTGCAGTTTCTTGCACAACCTACATAAATTAAAAGGCCCTTTTCAGGGCCACAAATTATTTATCTAAAGAGTTAAAATTTAAATATGAAAACCAGCAAGCTATGAAATGTGTGTTGTAATTACTATTCCATGAAAGAAAGTTGATAAATTTCATGAATATGTTTTTAGAGTTTAGCACTTGCATATTTTTCAACATACTTAATACAACTTGCTTTTTTTTCGAACTAGTTAAAGCATATTAAACATAGTATAGTAGCGTCTCAACTCTGGGTTTGTCAGCTACAAGCGAATGCCTATTACTGGTCGGCCGTCATTTTCATTTATTAATAGCTGGCACATTTTATATTGCAGTTGAAAAATTCTTTCCCTTTTGATATGTCATTAGTAGCCCTGAAAAGGGCTTTGTTAAAAAACAAATTCCATAGTTGTGAAACTTGTGCACGATCTTCAATGTCCTTGTGCTCTTATTTCTTAGCTGCAGCTGCAGTCTTTGCTTTCGGTTTCTTGGCAACAGCAGCTTTCTTTGGCGACGCTGCCGATGCGGATGCCGACGCTGCCTTCTTTGGCTTGGGTTTAGCAGTTGCGGTCTTGGGCTTTGGTGCTTTTGGCTTCGCAGCACTCGACTTGGCCGCCGCCTTTGCCGTTGTGGGCTTTGCCTTTACAGTGCCACTCTTCTTGGCATCCTTAGCCTTCGCCTTCTCAGCCTTCTTTTTCTCTGCGGTCTTCTTGGTTGCTACTGCTTTGCTCTTGTTGCTCGCTTTCTTTTCAGCGGACCCAGCTGCTTTCTTCGTCTTGGTGCTGCTGGCAGCCTTCTTTTTAGCTGCTGCCGCTGACGCAGCGACCTTCTTCGGTTTCTTCTCCACTGAGGCAGACTTTGCTTTTGGCTTTGGCTCCTTCTTGGCAGATGCAGACAACTTGAACGAACCAGAGGCACCTTTGCCTTTAGCTTGGATAAGTTTTCCACTAGCGACAGCTGTCTTCAGGTACTTCTTGATGAACGGCGCCAATTTCTGAGCATCGCACTTGTATGTGGCACTGATGTACTTCTTGATTGCCATGAGCGACGAGCCACCACGTTCCTTTAAGTTCAGGATTGATGCGTCCACCATTTGCTGAGTTGGAGGATGCGATGGCGGAACTGCTGCCTTCTTCACCTTCGATGCGGATGCCGATGCTGGTGCTGCCTTCTTGGCAGCCACCTTCTTCTCGGCTGCGGCTGCTGGAGCAGCGACAGGGGATGCGGATGTTGCAACTGCAGAGTCTGACATCTTTCACTTCACTTTGTTTTGCTTTGCTTTCACAATAAAATCAACCTTTTAACGGAATTGCGTTCAGTCAGCAATGAAATTTGGTCACCCGATTAAGTGAGAATCGAGTAGAAGGGCGAAGTGAGAATGTTAACAGCAGTGAACGTTTCCAACAAACAAGTTTGCCATTAACCTATTCTTTATTTAATATTTACTAAGGTTAATAAGTCGAAATTTAATTAATTGTATATTTAAATATATTCTTAAATATTTAAACAACCAAATACCACTGATTATTTTTCCATAAATTTATTTACGCCGCTCAAAATGCCACCTAAAATTGAACTTTGTGTCTACACAAAAACAATTATCATTTAAAAACCCAATTTATAAATATTAATAAATTAAAAGTGCAATAATAGTTAATAGTAGCATATTCCTCAAACAATTCTTGTTATGAATACATTCATAGATATAAATATATTCATCGCTTCTATTTTTAAATTTGACATAAACATAACCATGTGCAGTGAAAATCGAGCGACCTCATAGAGCCGGACGCAATTGATAAATGCTAAGGAAAAATATAAATAAGTATAAAACATATAATCTATTGTATTATTTCTAATTAAATTTAATTTTCAAACTTTTATGTCTACACAATATATAAATATATGATTTTCATTTATTTTTAAATTTGGCTTAAACTTAACCATATGCAGTGTATTATCAAACGACTTCATTGTACTAATAGGAATTATAAATGCTATAAAAAATATAAAACATATAATAAAAAATATAATAACTATTATTTATTGAAATAAATGTTTTTAACCATTTACCCTAGCAGGTGAACAAAAAGTCGATTATTTAATAATGCATTGTGCTTATACCTATGGTATGAACATGATGGGTTGAGTTGTGCAAGCCATACAACTTGTGATGAGCGAAAATTATATTTATTAAATAAATATTTACGCTATTACATTTATATTTATTATCGAAAGTTAATTTATTACTAATTGGTTACAGTAAAGTATATTTATTGGCTGAAATGTATCGTTCAGGTGATGTATCTCGTTAAAAAAATGAAACGCATAGTGCGTAATGCGCAGTTTTCTTTCAAGAAATTGTATTCGTGCAACTCTAGATACAATTGTATCTGAATCTCTTCAATATTTGTTACACATGGACATAGACTAATCTTGTTCTATATTTTAATGCATTCGGCTGTACCAGTCAGTTTATCACAAAGAAATATTTGAAAACTTAAAACTTCTTTCAAGAATAAAATTGTGGTCCTGAAAAGGACCGATTTGTTTAAAATTTGATGCTTGGAAGAAAGCACAACGCACAACGTTGTCACAATTTAAGCACGTTCGCCACGAATACGTCTGGCCAGCTGGATATCTTTCGGCATGATGGTGACACGCTTGGCATGGATAGCGCACAAGTTAGTATCTTCGAACAGACCGACCAAATAGGCTTCACTAGCTTCCTGCAGTGCCATCACAGCAGAGCTCTGGAAACGCAGATCGGTTTTGAAGTCTTGAGCGATCTCACGCACCAAACGCTGGAAAGGCAGCTTGCGGATCAGCAACTCGGTGCTCTTCTGGTAACGACGGATTTCACGGAGGGCGACAGTTCCGGGGCGATAACGATGAGGCTTCTTCACACCGCCGGTAGCTGGAGCACTCTTACGTGCTGCTTTAGTCGCCAGCTGCTTACGGGGCGCCTTGCCTCCGGTCGATTTACGAGCTGTCTGCTTAGTACGAGCCATTTTCTCACAATTCTACTTCACACAGTAAAGGTTAAAAACACAATAATCAGACGAAACGATTCGTGCCTCGTATTTATAGTAAATTTGCTGGTGGTGGCTTGCCGAGTGAACGTACAATCGGGTGGTTGTTAGACCAGTGTTAGAGCAGGACGGAAGTACATATTGCTGATCTATTCTGGTTTTTGTATCTTTCGGTATAAATAGAAGCGTTCGCTGCAATCCAAACAACAGTATCTTTGAGACTTTCGTCGAGTGTAAAGTAAAATTATTAAAAGTGAAAAATGACTGGTCGCGGTAAAGGTGGCAAAGGCTTGGGAAAAGGTGGCGCCAAGCGTCATCGCAAAGTGTTGCGTGACAACATCCAGGGCATCACGAAGCCAGCCATCCGTCGTTTGGCTCGTCGTGGCGGCGTGAAGCGCATCTCTGGTCTTATCTATGAGGAAACTCGTGGTGTGCTCAAGGTTTTCTTGGAAAATGTTATCCGTGATGCGGTCACATACACCGAACACGCCAAGAGGAAGACAGTCACAGCCATGGATGTTGTCTACGCTCTGAAGAGGCAAGGTCGCACTCTGTACGGTTTCGGCGGCTAAGAAAATTTTGTGTATAATACACAATAAAAACTTAATACCCACATCAATCGGTCCTTTTCAGGACCACCAAAAAAATTCACTTAAAGAGAAAAGAAAATCAATATTTTTGCATAGCGTATAATCCGAATCGACAAGAACAATGGGAGAATTTTCCACATATTTAAAATAAAAGAAAAACATATCCTAAAATAACCTTTTGATCTTTGAATAATCTGCCGGCCAATAGAAGCCAGTAACTGGTGGCCATACAGAAATTCACTTGGACCACGTATTGACTACCGCTCTTTTATCACTTTCGATCTCCTAGAGCTGAGCTCTGAGTATCTTAGCGTTCCCTTATTATGCTCCCATTATGCTCTTCTCGTTTTCAACGGATTTCGGTATGGCACCGTGGCTGCCACTAGGAGAATTAAGACGCAGAATTAAAATCCTTCCATTCAAGAAACAAGCCCAACAATAAGGCACTGCATTGAAATACTTCACTCCTAAACCTCACATAGCATATTTTATACAATTACAACACGATTAGAAAATTATGGTCTCTTCCGTGGATATTTTTGGTCGTCCTGAAAAGGACGTTTGGGTTTTGGTTGCAATTCGAATATAATTTAAGCCTTCTTCTCGGTCTTCTTGGGCAAAAGTACAGCCTGAATATTAGGCAAGACACCACCCTGGGCAATGGTGACTCCCGAAAGCAGTTTGTTCAACTCCTCATCGTTGCGGATGGCCAATTGCAGATGACGAGGGATAATCCTAGTCTTCTTGTTGTCACGCGCTGCATTGCCAGCCAATTCCAAAACTTCAGCGGCCAAGTACTCCATAACAGCAGCCAAGTAAACTGGAGCGCCAGCACCAACTCGCTCAGCATAGTTGCCCTTGCGAAGCAGACGGTGAATACGACCAACGGGGAACTGAAGACCAGCACGGTTGGAACGAGACTTTGCCTTTCCCTTAACTTTGCCACCTTTACCACGACCAGACATTTTTAAGTATTTTTCACTGCTTTACGGTAAAACACACACACAAAACTCGAATGTTGCTATGCAATGAAATCATTGCTATGATATTTATACTTTTCCCAGCTACCTACTCGTTCTGATAGGGGATGACAGCTGCTGTACAAAAACCGGTCGTGTCGGTTGCTCGTAAAGTAGAAAACGTTGCTACTTTAAAAGTATAAATACGAAGCGTTTCAGTTCAGTAGGAAAATAACTGTGAAGTGAATTTTTGAAAGTGAGAAATCATGCCGCCCAAGACTAGTGGAAAGGCAGCCAAGAAGGCTGGCAAAGCTCAGAAGAACATCACCAAGAACGACAAGAAGAAGAAGCGCAAGAGGAAGGAGAGCTATGCCATCTACATTTACAAAGTGCTGAAGCAGGTCCATCCTGACACTGGTATCTCATCGAAGGCAATGAGCATCATGAACAGCTTTGTGAACGACATTTTCGAGCGCATTGCTGCCGAGGCCTCCCGTTTGGCTCACTACAACAAGCGCTCCACTATCACCAGTCGGGAAATCCAAACCGCTGTCCGTCTTTTGCTGCCCGGAGAGTTGGCCAAGCACGCTGTCAGTGAGGGAACCAAGGCTGTCACCAAGTATACAAGCTCGAAGTAATTGCAGTTTCTTGCACAACCTACATAAATTAAAAGGCCCTTTTCAGGGCCACAAATTATTTATCTAAAGAGTTAAAATTTAAATATGAAAACCAGCAAGCTATGAAATGTGTGTTGTAATTACTATTCCATGAAAGAAAGTTGATAAATTTCATGAATATGTTTTTAGAGTTTAGCACTTGCATATTTTTCAACATACTTAATACAACTTGCTTTTTTTTCGAACTAGTTAAAGCATATTAAACATAGTATAGTAGCGTCTCAACTCTGGGTTTGTCAGCTACAAGCGAATGCCTATTACTGGTCGGCCGTCATTTTCATTTATTAATAGCTGGCACATTTTATATTGCAGTTGAAAAATTCTTTCCCTTTTGATATGTCATTAGTAGCCCTGAAAAGGGCTTTGTTAAAAAACAAATTCCATAGTTGTGAAACTTGTGCACGATCTTCAATGTCCTTGTGCTCTTATTTCTTAGCTGCAGCTGCAGTCTTTGCTTTCGGTTTCTTGGCAACAGCAGCTTTCTTTGGCGACGCTGCCGATGCGGATGCCGACGCTGCCTTCTTTGGCTTGGGTTTAGCAGTTGCGGTCTTGGGCTTTGGTGCTTTTGGCTTCGCAGCACTCGACTTGGCCGCCGCCTTTGCCGTTGTGGGCTTTGCCTTTACAGTGCCACTCTTCTTGGCATCCTTAGCCTTCGCCTTCTCAGCCTTCTTTTTCTCTGCGGTCTTCTTGGTTGCTACTGCTTTGCTCTTGTTGCTCGCTTTCTTTTCAGCGGACCCAGCTGCTTTCTTCGTCTTGGTGCTGCTGGCAGCCTTCTTTTTAGCTGCTGCCGCTGACGCAGCGACCTTCTTCGGTTTCTTCTCCACTGAGGCAGACTTTGCTTTTGGCTTTGGCTCCTTCTTGGCAGATGCAGACAACTTGAACGAACCAGAGGCACCTTTGCCTTTAGCTTGGATAAGTTTTCCACTAGCGACAGCTGTCTTCAGGTACTTCTTGATGAACGGCGCCAATTTCTGAGCATCGCACTTGTATGTGGCACTGATGTACTTCTTGATTGCCATGAGCGACGAGCCACCACGTTCCTTTAAGTTCAGGATTGATGCGTCCACCATTTGCTGAGTTGGAGGATGCGATGGCGGAACTGCTGCCTTCTTCACCTTCGATGCGGATGCCGATGCTGGTGCTGCCTTCTTGGCAGCCACCTTCTTCTCGGCTGCGGCTGCTGGAGCAGCGACAGGGGATGCGGATGTTGCAACTGCAGAGTCTGACATCTTTCACTTCACTTTGTTTTGCTTTGCTTTCACAATAAAATCAACCTTTTAACGGAATTGCGTTCAGTCAGCAATGAAATTTGGTCACCCGATTAAGTGAGAATCGAGTAGAAGGGCGAAGTGAGAATGTTAACAGCAGTGAACGTTTCCAACAAACAAGTTTGCCATTAACCTATTCTTTATTTAATATTTACTAAGGTTAATAAGTCGAAATTTAATTAATTGTATATTTAAATATATTCTTAAATATTTAAACAACCAAATACCACTGATTATTTTTCCATAAATTTATTTACGCCGCTCAAAATGCCACCTAAAATTGAACTTTGTGTCTACACAAAAACAATTATCATTTAAAAACCCAATTTATAAATATTAATAAATTAAAAGTGCAATAATAGTTAATAGTAGCATATTCCTCAAACAATTCTTGTTATGAATACATTCATAGATATAAATATATTCATCGCTTCTATTTTTAAATTTGACATAAACATAACCATGTGCAGTGAAAATCGAGCGACCTCATAGAGCCGGACGCAATTGATAAATGCTAAGGAAAAATATAAATAAGTATAAAACATATAATCTATTGTATTATTTCTAATTAAATTTAATTTTCAAACTTTTATGTCTACACAATATATAAATATATGATTTTCATTTATTTTTAAATTTGGCTTAAACTTAACCATATGCAGTGTATTATCAAACGACTTCATTGTACTAATAGGAATTATAAATGCTATAAAAAATATAAAACATATAATAAAAAATATAATAACTATTATTTATTGAAATAAATGTTTTTAACCATTTACCCTAGCAGGTGAACAAAAAGTCGATTATTTAATAATGCATTGTGCTTATACCTATGGTATGAACATGATGGGTTGAGTTGTGCAAGCCATACAACTTGTGATGAGCGAAAATTATATTTATTAAATAAATATTTACGCTATTACATTTATATTTATTATCGAAAGTTAATTTATTACTAATTGGTTACAGTAAAGTATATTTATTGGCTGAAATGTATCGTTCAGGTGATGTATCTCGTTAAAAAAATGAAACGCATAGTGCGTAATGCGCAGTTTTCTTTCAAGAAATTGTATTCGTGCAACTCTAGATACAATTGTATCTGAATCTCTTCAATATTTGTTACACATGGACATAGACTAATCTTGTTCTATATTTTAATGCATTCGGCTGTACCAGTCAGTTTATCACAAAGAAATATTTGAAAACTTAAAACTTCTTTCAAGAATAAAATTGTGGTCCTGAAAAGGACCGATTTGTTTAAAATTTGATGCTTGGAAGAAAGCACAACGCACAACGTTGTCACAATTTAAGCACGTTCGCCACGAATACGTCTGGCCAGCTGGATATCTTTCGGCATGATGGTGACACGCTTGGCATGGATAGCGCACAAGTTAGTATCTTCGAACAGACCGACCAAATAGGCTTCACTAGCTTCCTGCAGTGCCATCACAGCAGAGCTCTGGAAACGCAGATCGGTTTTGAAGTCTTGAGCGATCTCACGCACCAAACGCTGGAAAGGCAGCTTGCGGATCAGCAACTCGGTGCTCTTCTGGTAACGACGGATTTCACGGAGGGCGACAGTTCCGGGGCGATAACGATGAGGCTTCTTCACACCGCCGGTAGCTGGAGCACTCTTACGTGCTGCTTTAGTCGCCAGCTGCTTACGGGGCGCCTTGCCTCCGGTCGATTTACGAGCTGTCTGCTTAGTACGAGCCATTTTCTCACAATTCTACTTCACACAGTAAAGGTTAAAAACACAATAATCAGACGAAACGATTCGTGCCTCGTATTTATAGTAAATTTGCTGGTGGTGGCTTGACGAGTGAACGTACAATCGGGTGGTTGTTAGACCAGTGTTAGAGCAGGACGGAAGTACATATTGCTGATCTATTCTGGTTTTTGTATCTTTCGGTATAAATAGAAGCGTTTGCTGCAATCCGAACAACAGTATCTTTGAGACTTTCGTCGAGTGTAAAGTAAAATTATTAAAAGTGAAAAATGACTGGTCGCGGTAAAGGTGGCAAAGGCTTGGGAAAAGGTGGCGCCAAGCGTCATCGCAAAGTGTTGCGTGACAACATCCAGGGCATCACGAAGCCAGCCATCCGTCGTTTGGCTCGTCGTGGCGGCGTGAAGCGCATCTCTGGTCTTATCTATGAGGAAACTCGTGGTGTGCTCAAGGTTTTCTTGGAAAATGTTATCCGTGATGCGGTCACATACACCGAACACGCCAAGAGGAAGACAGTCACAGCCATGGATGTTGTCTACGCTCTGAAGAGGCAAGGTCGCACTCTGTACGGTTTCGGCGGCTAAGAAAATTTTGTGTATAATACACAATAAAAACTTAATACCCACATCAATCGGTCCTTTTCAGGACCACCAAAAAAATTCACTTAAAGAGAAAAGAAAATCAATATTTTTGCATAGCGTATAATCCGAATCGACAAGAACAATGGGAGAATTTTCCACATATTTAAAATAAAAGAAAAACATATCCTAAAATAACCTTTTGATCTTTGAATAATCTGCCGGCCAATAGAAGCCAGTAACTGGTGGCCATACAGAAATTCACTTGGACCACGTATTGACTACCGCTCTTTTATCACTTTCGATCTCCTAGAGCTGAGCTCTGAGTATCTTAGCGTTCCCTTATTATGCTCCCATTATGCTCTTCTCGTTTTCAACGGATTTCGGTATGGCACCGTGGCTGCCACTAGGAGAATTAAGACGCAGAATTAAAATCCTTCCATTCAAGAAACAAGCCCAACAATAAGGCACTGCATTGAAATACTTCACTCCTAAACCTCACATAGCATATTTTATACAATTACAACACGATTAGAAAATTATGGTCTCTTCCGTGGATATTTTTGGTCGTCCTGAAAAGGACGTTTGGGTTTTGGTTGCAATTCGAATATAATTTAAGCCTTCTTCTCGGTCTTCTTGGGCAAAAGTACAGCCTGAATATTAGGCAAGACACCACCCTGGGCAATGGTGACTCCCGAAAGCAGTTTGTTCAACTCCTCATCGTTGCGGATGGCCAATTGCAGATGACGAGGGATAATCCTAGTCTTCTTGTTGTCACGCGCTGCATTGCCAGCCAATTCCAAAACTTCAGCGGCCAAGTACTCCATAACAGCAGCCAAGTAAACTGGAGCGCCAGCACCAACTCGCTCAGCATAGTTGCCCTTGCGAAGCAGACGGTGAATACGACCAACGGGGAACTGAAGACCAGCACGGTTGGAACGAGACTTTGCCTTTCCCTTAACTTTGCCACCTTTACCACGACCAGACATTTTTAAGTATTTTTCACTGCTTTACGGTAAAACACACACACAAAACTCGAATGTTGCTATGCAATGAAATCATTGCTATGATATTTATACTTTTCCCAGCTACCTACTCGTTCTGATAGGGGATGACAGCTGCTGTACAAAAACCGGTCGTGTCGGTTGCTCGTAAAGTAGAAAACGTTGCTACTTTAAAAGTATAAATACGAAGCGTTTCAGTTCAGTAGGAAAATAACTGTGAAGTGAATTTTTGAAAGTGAGAAATCATGCCGCCCAAGACTAGTGGAAAGGCAGCCAAGAAGGCTGGCAAAGCTCAGAAGAACATCACCAAGAACGACAAGAAGAAGAAGCGCAAGAGGAAGGAGAGCTATGCCATCTACATTTACAAAGTGCTGAAGCAGGTCCATCCTGACACTGGTATCTCATCGAAGGCAATGAGCATCATGAACAGCTTTGTGAACGACATTTTCGAGCGCATTGCTGCCGAGGCCTCCCGTTTGGCTCACTACAACAAGCGCTCCACTATCACCAGTCGGGAAATCCAAACCGCTGTCCGTCTTTTGCTGCCCGGAGAGTTGGCCAAGCACGCTGTCAGTGAGGGAACCAAGGCTGTCACCAAGTATACAAGCTCGAAGTAATTGCAGTTTCTTGCACAACCTACATAAATTAAAAGGCCCTTTTCAGGGCCACAAATTATTTATCTAAAGAGTTAAAATTTAAATATGAAAACCAGCAAGCTATGAAATGTGTGTTGTAATTACTATTCCATGAAAGAAAGTTGATAAATTTCATGAATATGTTTTTAGAGTTTAGCACTTGCATATTTTTCAACATACTTAATACAACTTGCTTTTTTTTCGAACTAGTTAAAGCATATTAAACATAGTATAGTAGCGTCTCAACTCTGGGTTTGTCAGCTACAAGCGAATGCCTATTACTGGTCGGCCGTCATTTTCATTTATTAATAGCTGGCACATTTTATATTGCAGTTGAAAAATTCTTTCCCTTTTGATATGTCATTAGTAGCCCTGAAAAGGGCTTTGTTAAAAAACAAATTCCATAGTTGTGAAACTTGTGCACGATCTTCAATGTCCTTGTGCTCTTATTTCTTAGCTGCAGCTGCAGTCTTTGCTTTCGGTTTCTTGGCAACAGCAGCTTTCTTTGGCGACGCTGCCGATGCGGATGCCGACGCTGCCTTCTTTGGCTTGGGTTTAGCAGTTGCGGTCTTGGGCTTTGGTGCTTTTGGCTTCGCAGCACTCGACTTGGCCGCCGCCTTTGCCGTTGTGGGCTTTGCCTTTACAGTGCCACTCTTCTTGGCATCCTTAGCCTTCGCCTTCTCAGCCTTCTTTTTCTCTGCGGTCTTCTTGGTTGCTACTGCTTTGCTCTTGTTGCTCGCTTTCTTTTCAGCGGACCCAGCTGCTTTCTTCGTCTTGGTGCTGCTGGCAGCCTTCTTTTTAGCTGCTGCCGCTGACGCAGCGACCTTCTTCGGTTTCTTCTCCACTGAGGCAGACTTTGCTTTTGGCTTTGGCTCCTTCTTGGCAGATGCAGACAACTTGAACGAACCAGAGGCACCTTTGCCTTTAGCTTGGATAAGTTTTCCACTAGCGACAGCTGTCTTCAGGTACTTCTTGATGAACGGCGCCAATTTCTGAGCATCGCACTTGTATGTGGCACTGATGTACTTCTTGATTGCCATGAGCGACGAGCCACCACGTTCCTTTAAGTTCAGGATTGATGCGTCCACCATTTGCTGAGTTGGAGGATGCGATGGCGGAACTGCTGCCTTCTTCACCTTCGATGCGGATGCCGATGCTGGTGCTGCCTTCTTGGCAGCCACCTTCTTCTCGGCTGCGGCTGCTGGAGCAGCGACAGGGGATGCGGATGTTGCAACTGCAGAGTCTGACATCTTTCACTTCACTTTGTTTTGCTTTGCTTTCACAATAAAATCAACCTTTTAACGGAATTGCGTTCAGTCAGCAATGAAATTTGGTCACCCGATTAAGTGAGAATCGAGTAGAAGGGCGAAGTGAGAATGTTAACAGCAGTGAACGTTTCCAACAAACAAGTTTGCCATTAACCTATTCTTTATTTAATATTTACTAAGGTTAATAAGTCGAAATTTAATTAATTGTATATTTAAATATATTCTTAAATATTTAAACAACCAAATACCACTGATTATTTTTCCATAAATTTATTTACGCCGCTCAAAATGCCACCTAAAATTGAACTTTGTGTCTACACAAAAACAATTATCATTTAAAAACCCAATTTATAAATATTAATAAATTAAAAGTGCAATAATAGTTAATAGTAGCATATTCCTCAAACAATTCTTGTTATGAATACATTCATAGATATAAATATATTCATCGCTTCTATTTTTAAATTTGACATAAACATAACCATGTGCAGTGAAAATCGAGCGACCTCATAGAGCCGGACGCAATTGAAAAATGCTAAGGAAAAATATAAATAAGTATAAAACATATAATCTATTGTATTATTTCTAATTAAATTTAATTTTCAAACTTTTATGTCTACACAATATATAAATATATGATTTTCATTTATTTTTAAATTTGGCTTAAACTTGACCATATGCAGTGTATTATCAAACGACTTCATTGTACTAATAGGAATTATAAATGCTATAAAAAATATAAAACATATAATAAAAAATATAATAACTATTATTTATTGAAATAAATGTTTTTAACCATTTACCCTAGCAGGTGAACAAAAAGTCTATTATTTAATAATGCATTGTGCTTATACCTATGGTATGAACATGATGGGTTGAGTTGTGCAAGCCATACAACTTGTGATGAGCGAAAATTATATTTATTAAATAAATATTTACGCTATTACATTTATATTTATTATCGAAAGTTAATTTATTACTAATTGGTTACAGTAAAGTATATTTATTGGCTGAAATGTATCGTTCAGGTGATGAAAAAAATGAAACGCATAGTGCGTAATGCGCAGTTTTCTTTCAAGAAATTGTATTCGTGCAACTCTAGATACAATTGTATCTGAATCTCTTCAATATTTGTTACACATGGACATAGACTAATCTTGTTCTATATTTTAATGCATTCGGCTGTACCAGTCAGTTTATCACAAAGAAATATTTGAAAACTTAAAACTTCTTTCAAGAATAAAATTGTGGTCCTGAAAAGGACCGATTTGTTTAAAATTTGATGCTTGGAAGAAAGCACAACGCACAACGTTGTCACAATTTAAGCACGTTCGCCACGAATACGTCTGGCCAGCTGGATATCTTTCGGCATGATGGTGACACGCTTGGCATGGATAGCGCACAAGTTAGTATCTTCGAACAGACCGACCAAATAGGCTTCACTAGCTTCCTGCAGTGCCATCACAGCAGAGCTCTGGAAACGCAGATCGGTTTTGAAGTCTTGAGCGATCTCACGCACCAAACGCTGGAAAGGCAGCTTGCGGATCAGCAACTCGGTGCTCTTCTGGTAACGACGGATTTCACGGAGGGCGACAGTTCCGGGGCGATAACGATGAGGCTTCTTCACACCGCCGGTAGCTGGAGCACTCTTACGTGCTGCTTTAGTCGCCAGCTGCTTACGGGGCGCCTTGCCTCCGGTCGATTTACGAGCTGTCTGCTTAGTACGAGCCATTTTCTCACAATTCTACTTCACACAGTAAAGGTTAAAAACACAATAATCAGACGAAACGATTCGTGCCTCGTATTTATAGTAAATTTGCTGGTGGTGGCTTGCCGAGTGAACGTACAATCGGGTGGTTGTTAGACCAGTGTTAGAGCAGGACGGAAGTACATATTGCTGATCTATTCTGGTTTTTGTATCTTTCGGTATAAATAGAAGCGTTCGCTGCAATCCGAACAACAGTATCTTTGAGACTTTCGTCGAGTGTAAAGTAAAATTATTAAAAGTGAAAAATGACTGGTCGCGGTAAAGGTGGCAAAGGCTTGGGAAAAGGTGGCGCCAAGCGTCATCGCAAAGTGTTGCGTGACAACATCCAGGGCATCACGAAGCCAGCCATCCGTCGTTTGGCTCGTCGTGGCGGCGTGAAGCGCATCTCTGGTCTTATCTATGAGGAAACTCGTGGTGTGCTCAAGGTTTTCTTGGAAAATGTTATCCGTGATGCGGTCACATACACCGAACACGCCAAGAGGAAGACAGTCACAGCCATGGATGTTGTCTACGCTCTGAAGAGGCAAGGTCGCACTCTGTACGGTTTCGGCGGCTAAGAAAATTTTGTGTATAATACACAATAAAAACTTAATACCCACATCAATCGGTCCTTTTCAGGACCACCAAAAAAATTCACTTAAAGAGAAAAGAAAATCAATATTTTTGCATAGCGTATAATCCGAATCGACAAGAACAATGGGAGAATTTTCCACATATTTAAAATAAAAGAAAAACATATCCTAAAATAACCTTTTGATCTTTGAATAATCTGCCGGCCAATAGAAGCCAGTAACTGGTGGCCATACAGAAATTCACTTGGACCACGTATTGACTACCGCTCTTTTATCACTTTCGATCTCCTAGAGCTGAGCTCTGAGTATCTTAGCGTTCCCTTATGCTCCCATTATGCTCTTCTCGTTTTCAACGGATTTCGGTATGGCACCGTGGCTGCCACTAGGAGAATTAAGACGCAGAATTAAAATCCTTCCATTCAAGAAACAAGCCCAACAATAAGGCACTGCATTGAAATACTTCACTCCTAAACCTCACATAGCATATTTTATACAATTACAACACGATTAGAAAATTAT
Source organism: Drosophila rubida (assembly GCA_035046165.1). Classification (NCBI taxonomy): domain Eukaryota; kingdom Metazoa; phylum Arthropoda; class Insecta; order Diptera; family Drosophilidae; genus Drosophila; species Drosophila rubida. The sequence goes on along the minus strand of JAWNOF010000014.1, from coordinate 11,656,649 downwards.
GGTCTCTTCCGTGGATATTTTTGGTCGTCCTGAAAAGGACGTTTGGGTTTTGGTTGCAATTCGAATATAATTTAAGCCTTCTTCTCGGTCTTCTTGGGCAAAAGTACAGCCTGAATATTAGGCAAGACACCACCCTGGGCAATGGTGACTCCCGAAAGCAGTTTGTTCAACTCCTCATCGTTGCGGATGGCCAATTGCAGATGACGAGGGATAATCCTAGTCTTCTTGTTGTCACGCGCTGCATTGCCAGCCAATTCCAAAACTTCAGCGGCCAAGTACTCCATAACAGCAGCCAAGTAAACTGGAGCGCCAGCACCAACTCGCTCAGCATAGTTGCCCTTGCGAAGCAGACGGTGAATACGACCAACGGGGAACTGAAGACCAGCACGGTTGGAACGAGACTTTGCCTTTCCCTTAACTTTGCCACCTTTACCACGACCAGACATTTTTAAGTATTTTTCACTGCTTTACGGTAAAACACACACACAAAACTCGAATGTTGCTATGCAATGAAATCATTGCTATGATATTTATACTTTTCCCAGCTACCTACTCGTTCTGATAGGGGATGACAGCTGCTGTACAAAAACCGGTCGTGTCGGTTGCTCGTAAAGTAGAAAACGTTGCTACTTTAAAAGTATAAATACGAAGCGTTTCAGTTCAGTAGGAAAATAACTGTGAAGTGAATTTTGAAAGTGAGAAATCATGCCGCCCAAGACTAGTGGAAAGGCAGCCAAGAAGGCTGGCAAAGCTCAGAAGAACATCACCAAGAACGACAAGAAGAAGAAGCGCAAGAGGAAGGAGAGCTATGCCATCTACATTTACAAAGTGCTGAAGCAGGTCCATCCTGACACTGGTATCTCATCGAAGGCAATGAGCATCATGAACAGCTTTGTGAACGACATTTTCGAGCGCATTGCTGCCGAGGCCTCCCGTTTGGCTCACTACAACAAGCGCTCCACTATCACCAGTCGGGAAATCCAAACCGCTGTCCGTCTTTTGCTGCCCGGAGAGTTGGCCAAGCACGCTGTCAGTGAGGGAACCAAGGCTGTCACCAAGTATACAAGCTCGAAGTAATTGCAGTTTCTTGCACAACCTACATAAATTAAAAGGCCCTTTTCAGGGCCACAAATTATTTATCTAAAGAGTTGAAATTTAAATATGAAAACCAGCAAGCTATGAAATGTGTGTTGCAATTACTATTCCATGAAAGAAAGTTGATAAATTTCATGAATATGTTTTTAGAGTTTAGCACTTGCATATTTTTCAACCTACTTAATACAACTTGCTTTTTTTTCGAACTAGTTAAAGCATATTAAACATAGTATAGTAGCGTCTCAACTCTGGGTTTGTCAGCTACAAGCGAATGCCTATTACTGGTCGGCCGTCATTTTCATTTATTAATAGCTGGCACATTTTATATTGCAGTTGAAAAATTCTTTCCCTTTTGATATGTCATTAGTAGCCCTGAAAAGGGCTTTGTTAAAAAACAAATTCCATAGTTGTGAAACTTGTGCACGATCTTCAATGTCCTTGTGCTCTTATTTCTTAGCTGCAGCTGCAGTCTTTGCTTTCGGTTTCTTGGCAACAGCAGCTTTCTTTGGCGACGCTGCCGATGCGGATGCCGACGCTGCCTTCTTTGGCTTGGGTTTAGCAGTTGCGGTCTTGGGCTTTGGTGCTTTTGGCTTCGCAGCACTCGACTTGGCCGCCGCCTTTGCCGTTGTGGGCTTTGCCTTTACAGTGCCACTCTTCTTGGCATCCTTAGCCTTCGCCTTCTCAGCCTTCTTTTTCTCTGCGGTCTTCTTGGTTGCTACTGCTTTGCTCTTGTTGCTCGCTTTCTTTTCAGCGGACCCAGCTGCTTTCTTCGTCTTGGTGCTGCTGGCAGCCTTCTTTTTAGCTGCTGCCGCTGACGCAGCGACCTTCTTCGGTTTCTTCTCCACTGAGGCAGACTTTGCTTTTGGCTTTGGCTCCTTCTTGGCAGATGCAGACAACTTGAACGAACCAGAGGCACCTTTGCCTTTAGCTTGGATAAGTTTTCCACTAGCGACAGCTGTCTTCAGGTACTTCTTGATGAACGGCGCCAATTTCTGAGCATCGCACTTGTATGTGGCACTGATGTACTTCTTGATTGCCATGAGCGACGAGCCACCACGTTCCTTTAAGTTCAGGATTGATGCGTCCACCATTTGCTGAGTTGGAGGATGCGATGGCGGAACTGCTGCCTTCTTCACCTTCGATGCGGATGCCGATGCTGGTGCTGCCTTCTTGGCAGCCACCTTCTTCTCGGCTGCGCCTGCTGGAGCAGCGACAGGGGATGCGGATGTTGCAACTGCAGAGTCTGACATCTTTCACTTCACTTTGTTTTGCTTTGCTTTCACAATAAAATCAACCTTTTAACGGAATTGCGTTCAGTCAGCAATGAAATTTGGTCACCCGATTAAGTGAGAATCGAGTAGAAGGGCGAAGTGAGAATGTTAACAGCAGTGAACGTTTCCAACAAACAAGTTTGCCATTAACCTATTCTTTATTTAATATTTACTAAGGTTAATAAGTCGAAATTTAATTAATTGTATATTTAAATATATTCTTAAATATTTAAACAACCAAATACCACTGATTATTTTTCCATAAATTTATTTACGCCGCTCAAAATGCCACCTAAAATTGAACTTTGTGTCTACACAAAAACAATTATCATTTAAAAACCCAATTTATAAATATTAATAAATTAAAAGTGCAATAATAGTTAATAGTAGCATATTCCTCAAACAATTCTTGTTATGAATACATTCATAGATATAAATATATTCATCGCTTCTATTTTTAAATTTGACATAAACATAACCATGTGCAGTGAAAATCGAGCGACCTCATAGAGCCGGACGCAATTGAAAAATGCTAAGGAAAAATATAAATAAGTATAAAACATATAATCTATTGTATTATTTCTAATTAAATTTAATTTTCAAACTTTTATGTCTACACAATATATAAATATATGATTTTCATTTATTTTTAAATTTGGCTTAAACTTGACCATATGCAGTGTATTATCAAACGACTTCATTGTACTAATAGGAATTATAAATGCTATAAAAAATATAAAACATATAATAAAAAATATAATAACTATTATTTATTGAAATAAATGTTTTTAACCATTTATCCTAGCAGGTGAACAAAAAGTCTATTATTTAATAATGCATTGTGCTTATACCTATGGTATGAACATGATGGGTTGAGTTGTGCAAACCATACAACTTGTGATGAGCGAAAATTATATTTATTAAATAAATATTTACGCTATTACATTTATATTTATTATCGAAAGTTAATTTATTACTAATTTTTTACAGTAAAGTATATTTATTGGCTGAAATGTATCGTTCAGGTGATGTATCTCCTTAAAAAAATGAAACGCATAGTGCGTAATGCGCAGTTTTCTTTCAAGAAATTGTATTCGTGCAACTCTAGATACAATTGTATCTGAATCTCTTCAATATTTGTTATACATATACATAAAATGTATCGTTCAGGTGATGTATCTCGTTAAAAAAATGAAACGCATAGTGCGTAATGCGCAGTTTTCTTTCAAGAAATTGTATTCGTGCAACTCTAGATACAATTGTATCTGAATCTCTTCAATATTTGTTACACATGGACATAGACTAATCTTGTTCTATATTTTAATGCATTCGGCTGTACCAGTCAGTTTATCACAAAGAAATATTTGAAAACTTAAAACTTCTTTCAAGAATAAAATTGTGGTCCTGAAAAGGACCGATTTGTTTAAAATTTGATGCTTGGAAGAAAGCACAACGCACAACGTTGTCACAATTTAAGCACGTTCGCCACGAATACGTCTGGCCAGCTGGATATCTTTCGGCATGATGGTGACACGCTTGGCATGGATAGCGCACAAGTTAGTATCTTCGAACAGGCCGACCAAATAGGCTTCACTAGCTTCCTGCAGTGCCATCACAGCAGAGCTCTGGAAACGCAGATCGGTTTTGAAGTCTTGAGCGATCTCACGCACCAAACGCTGGAAAGGCAGCTTGCGGATCAGCAACTCGGTGCTCTTCTGGTAACGACGGATTTCACGGAGGGCGACAGTTCCGGGGCGATAACGATGAGGCTTCTTCACACCGCCGGTAGCTGGAGCACTCTTACGTGCTGCTTTAGTCGCCAGCTGCTTACGGGGCGCCTTGCCTCCGGTCGATTTACGAGCTGTCTGCTTAGTACGAGCCATTTTCTCACAATTCTACTTCACACAGTAAAGGTTAAAAACACAATAATCAGACGAAACGATTCGTGCCTCGTATTTATAGTAAATTTGCTGGTGGTGGCTTGCCGAGTGAACGTACAATCGGGTGGTTGTTAGACCAGTGTTAGAGCAGGACGGAAGTACATATTGCTGATCTATTCTGGTTTTTGTATCTTTCGGTATAAATAGAAGCGTTCGCTGCAATCCGAACAACAGTATCTTTGAGACTTTCGTCGAGTGTAAAGTAAAATTATTAAAAGTGAAAAATGACTGGTCGCGGTAAAGGTGGCAAAGGCTTGGGAAAAGGTGGCGCCAAGCGTCATCGCAAAGTGTTGCGTGACAACATCCAGGGCATCACGAAGCCAGCCATCCGTCGTTTGGCTCGTCGTGGCGGCGTGAAGCGCATCTCTGGTCTTATCTATGAGGAAACTCGTGGTGTGCTCAAGGTTTTCTTGGAAAATGTTATCCGTGATGCGGTCACATACACCGAACACGCCAAGAGGAAGACAGTCACAGCCATGGATGTTGTCTACGCTCTGAAGAGGCAAGGTCGCACTCTGTACGGTTTCGGCGGCTAAGAAAATTTTGTGTATAATACACAATAAAAACTTAATACCCACATCAATCGGTCCTTTTCAGGACCACCAAAAAAATTCACTTAAAGAGAAAAGAAAATCAATATTTTTGCATAGCGTATAATCCGAATCGACAAGAACAATGGGAGAATTTTTCACATATTTAAAATAAAAGAAAAACATATCCTAAAATAACCTTTTGATCTTTGAATAATCTGCCGGCCAATAGAACTGGTGGCCATACAGAAATTCACTTGGACCACCGCTCTTTTATCACTTTCGATCTCCTAGAGCTGAGCTCTGAGTATCTTAGCGTTCCCTTATTCCCATTATGCTCTTCTCGTTTTCAACGGATTTCGGTATGGCACCGTGGCTGCCACTAGGAGAATTAAGACGCAGAATTAAAATCCTTCCATTCAAGAAACAAGCCCAACAATAAGGCACTGCATTGAAATACTTCACTCCTAAACCTCACATAGCATATTTTATACAATTACAACACGATTAGAAAATTATGGTCTCTTCCGTGGATATTTTTGGTCGTCCTGAAAAGGACGTTTGGGTTTTGGTTGCAATTCGAATATAATTTAAGCCTTCTTCTCGGTCTTCTTGGGCAAAAGTACAGCCTGAATATTAGGCAAGACACCACCCTGGGCAATGGTGACTCCCGAAAGCAGTTTGTTCAACTCCTCATCGTTGCGGATGGCCAATTGCAGATGACGAGGGATAATCCTAGTCTTCTTGTTGTCACGCGCTGCATTGCCAGCCAATTCCAAAACTTCAGCGGCCAAGTACTCCATAACAGCAGCCAAGTAAACTGGAGCGCCAGCACCAACTCGCTCAGCATAGTTGCCCTTGCGAAGCAGACGGTGAATACGACCAACGGGGAACTGAAGACCAGCACGGTTGGAACGAGACTTTGCCTTTCCCTTAACTTTGCCACCTTTACCACGACCAGACATTTTTAAGTATTTTTCACTGCTTTACGGTAAAACACACACACAAAACTCGAATGTTGCTATGCAATGAAATCATTGCTATGATATTTATACTTTTCCCAGCTACCTACTCGTTCTGATAGGGGATGACAGCTGCTGTACAAAAACCGGTCGTGTCGGTTGCTCGTAAAGTAGAAAACGTTGCTACTTTAAAAGTATAAATACGAAGCGTTTCAGTTCAGTAGGAAAATAACTGTGAAGTGAATTTTGAAAGTGAGAAATCATGCCGCCCAAGACTAGTGGAAAGGCAGCCAAGAAGGCTGGCAAAGCTCAGAAGAACATCACCAAGAACGACAAGAAGAAGAAGCGCAAGAGGAAGGAGAGCTATGCCATCTACATTTACAAAGTGCTGAAGCAGGTCCATCCTGACACTGGTATCTCATCGAAGGCAATGAGCATCATGAACAGCTTTGTGAACGACATTTTCGAGCGCATTGCTGCCGAGGCCTCCCGTTTGGCTCACTACAACAAGCGCTCCACTATCACCAGTCGGGAAATCCAAACCGCTGTCCGTCTTTTGCTGCCCGGAGAGTTGGCCAAGCACGCTGTCAGTGAGGGAACCAAGGCTGTCACCAAGTATACAAGCTCGAAGTAATTGCAGTTTCTTGCACAACCTACATAAATTAAAAGGCCCTTTTCAGGGCCACAAATTATTTATCTAAAGAGTTGAAATTTAAATATGAAAACCAGCAAGCTATGAAATGTGTGTTGCAATTACTATTCCATGAAAGAAAGTTGATAAATTTCATGAATATGTTTTTAGAGTTTAGCACTTGCATATTTTTCAACCTACTTAATACAACTTGCTTTTTTTTCGAACTAGTTAAAGCATATTAAACATAGTATAGTAGCGTCTCAACTCTGGGTTTGTCAGCTACAAGCGAATGCCTATTACTGGTCGGCCGTCATTTTCATTTATTAATAGCTGGCACATTTTATATTGCAGTTGAAAAATTCTTTCCCTTTTGATATGTCATTAGTAGCCCTGAAAAGGGCTTTGTTAAAAAACAAATTCCATAGTTGTGAAACTTGTGCACGATCTTCAATGTCCTTGTGCTCTTATTTCTTAGCTGCAGCTGCAGTCTTTGCTTTCGGTTTCTTGGCAACAGCAGCTTTCTTTGGCGACGCTGCCGATGCGGATGCCGACGCTGCCTTCTTTGGCTAGGGTTTAGCAGTTGCGGTCTTGGGCTTTGGTGCTTTTGGCTTCGCAGCACTCGACTTGGCCGCCGCCTTTGCCGTTGTGGGCTTTGCCTTTACAGTGCCACTCTTCTTGGCATCCTTAGCCTTCGCCTTCTCAGCCTTCTTTTTCTCTGCGGTCTTCTTGGTTGCTACTGCTTTGCTCTTGTTGCTCGCTTTCTTTTCAGCGGACCCAGCTGCTTTCTTCGTCTTGGTGCTGCTGGCAGCCTTCTTTTTAGCTGCTGCCGCTGACGCAGCGACCTTCTTCGGTTTCTTCTCCACTGAGGCAGACTTTGCTTTTGGCTTTGGCTCCTTCTTGGCAGATGCAGACAACTTGAACGAACCAGAGGCACCTTTGCCTTTAGCTTGGATAAGTTTTCCACTAGCGACAGCTGTCTTCAGGTACTTCTTGATGAACGGCGCCAATTTCTGAGCATCGCACTTGTATGTGGCACTGATGTACTTCTTGATTGCCATGAGCGACGAGCCACCACGTTCCTTTAAGTTCAGGATTGATGCGTCCACCATTTGCTGAGTTGGAGGATGCGATGGCGGAACTGCTGCCTTCTTCACCTTCGATGCGGATGCCGATGCTGGTGCTGCCTTCTTGGCAGCCACCTTCTTCTCGGCTGCGCCTGCTGGAGCAGCGACAGGGGATGCGGATGTTGCAACTGCAGAGTCTGACATCTTTCACTTCACTTTGTTTTGCTTTGCTTTCACAATAAAATCAACCTTTTAACGGAATTGCGTTCAGTCAGCAATGAAATTTGGTCACCCGATTAAGTGAGAATCGAGTAGAAGGGCGAAGTGAGAATGTTAACAGCAGTGAACGTTTCCAACAAACAAGTTTGCCATTAACCTATTCTTTATTTAATATTTACTAAGGTTAATAAGTCGAAATTTAATTAATTGTATATTTAAATATATTCTTAAATATTTAAACAACCAAATACCACTGATTATTTTTCCATAAATTTATTTACGCCGCTCAAAATGCCACCTAAAATTGAACTTTGTGTCTACACAAAAACAATTATCATTTAAAAACCCAATTTATAAATATTAATAAATTAAAAGTGCAATAATAGTTAATAGTAGCATATTCCTCAAACAATTCTTGTTATGAATACATTCATAGATATAAATATATTCATCGCTTCTATTTTTAAATTTGACATAAACATAACCATGTGCAGTGAAAATCGAGCGACCTCATAGAGCCGGACGCAATTGAAAAATGCTAAGGAAAAATATAAATAAGTATAAAACATATAATCTATTGTATTATTTCTAATTAAATTTAATTTTCAAACATTTATGTCTACACAATATATAAATATATGATTTTCATTTATTTTTAAATTTGGCTTAAACTTGACCATATGCAGTGTATTATCAAACGACTTCATTGTACTAATAGGAATTATAAATGCTATAAAAAATATAAAACATATAATAAAAAATATAATAACTATTATTTATTGAAATAAATGTTTTTAACCATTTATCCTAGCAGGTGAACAAAAAGTCTATTATTTAATAATGCATTGTGCTTATACCTATGGTATGAACATGATGGGTTGAGTTGTGCAAACCATACAACTTGTGATGAGCGAAAATTATATTTATTAAATAAATATTTACGCTATTACATTTATATTTATTATCGAAAGTTAATTTATTACTAATTTTTTACAGTAAAGTATATTTATTGGCTGAAATGTATCGTTCAGGTGATGTATCTCCTTAAAAAAATGAAACGCATAGTGCGTAATGCGCAGTTTTCTTTCAAGAAATTGTATTCGTGCAACTCTAGATACAATTGTATCTGAATCTCTTCAATATTTGTTATACATGGACATAGACTAATCTCGTTTTTTATTTAAATGCATTTGGTTGTACCAGTCAGTTTAATACAAAGAAATATAGGAAAATACATTAACAACGTGCATATATTTTATAAGATGACACAGATTCCAACAGTATTATTTTAGGCATTAAACCTATTTTTTTCCGAAGTTCTATATTGTTATCCTTAAAGTTCTGAAATCAAGTTACATTTAAATTTAGTTAGCTATATTATAAGTACCTTGTCTTAAGACTAAGTATTTTTGTTGGCACATAAAAAACAGTACAAATAAAAGTTTATAAAAATTATTACCAAGCTTTGGTTTTATTTGGAAACTTAAAAATCAAGGACGTTAATCGAAAGAGGTAAGTAAGGTGAGTATATTCTGTTGCCACGCCTCCAGAATCCGTAAATTTAAAATTTTACACCAGGTAAACAGGAGTAAATAGCAGGTGGTTCCAAAAGAAGTCAGTTGTGACACGTCCTTGCCAATCCACCAATCGGAAACGATTTCTCTGCATTCCGTTATTCGGATTGACATAGCAAATGTCAAACGCTCTGAGAGAATTCCCTCTCTCACATATCCTGTAAATATCTACCTCCTGTTCTATTTTGTTCACCTGGTATTTCAAATGATCTACGTGGCTTTTTTCAGAGGACATTTCTGCACACTCTGCACACACACATACATATGTTGTTGTTAGAGTAGTTGTAATTGTTGTTGTTGTTCTTCTTAACCACTCCAAGTCAAGTCATTAACGGTTAAAGAGCGGCAAAACACCACGCGAACATAAATGAATAGCAAGCTAAAATTGCACATTTGCAAAAATGTAGCCTATCTCCAAGGCGCAAAAATGACAGAAATTTGTCGATGAAATTTTTTCAAGGGGTAGGCATGGAAAATTGTCAAAAATTCAAAAATTCCGGTTTATCTCGGCCATTTGAAGGACTATCGGGATGTCCTTTGGCACACTGATAGATCTAATCAATATTAGCAAATTGGTGTTGGTATAAGGATGAATGTCCTGCAAACAGCCAAGTTATAAGGACTTTTTTGTATACAGAAAATTAGCTTTTTCTCCGTCATATCCTGTCTGATCCTTGCAAGTCCTGTGCCAAACTTAATTATTTGATAAGGCCTATATGCATGCCAAAGGACATTCAAATCGGACAAGTGGTTGTGGAGTTATCCAGGATTTTTCGGTCGAGGCCAAATTTTCATGGCCATTAGTGTGAAAAATTTTCGATTTTCGATTTTCGATAAATATCCATATCCTTGAATGCCAATCGATAGAGCTATTTTTTGTGATCAAGAAAAACTATGTCCTTTGACATTACGTAAGAAAATGGCCGAGTTATGACTAATTTTGTTGTCCTTAAAGTCATTATTATTGCGCGCCCCCCAAAGTATGCAATGCAAAAAATCAAATTTAAAAAAACGCTGAATAATGCTGATTAAGAGGGGAAGGGGTTGACCAGATACCTTTTGTATTGCTGCTTGTTGCTTATTGATGTTTGCCTGGTGTTGTGTCACACTTTCACCGTTAATAACGGATGTAAGTGACTAACAACAACAACAACTATGTCGATTGCAACAACATCACGTGACATACGAGGGATACTTACTTTACTTACCTCTCTCGATTGACATCCTTGAATTTTAAGTTTCCAGATTAAAACGCTTTTTTGTCTTAGTATTAGTTTTATTTGTTGTGTATTGGTTAGTAAAAAGTTTTGTTAGTAACAAAGTTTAAGATTATATTAAATTGCTGTTGTTACTTAAACTACTAAATGAACTCAAACTACTAAGAGACAGCTCTCTGTCTGCCTCACATAGTTCATGTGTTTATTAATAAAACTCCAACTGACAGAGATATCCTTTAGTAATCATTTAATTTGTTTTGCATTTATACTCGTATTGGCAACTCCACAATATGATGGGAATTACTCGTAGATGAAATGAGCAAGATTGAAAGTTGCTCAACTAGTTCATTCAACATTAATAGCTCTGAGATCTATGCACATTATCCTTGATGATCCTTGACTTAGAGACTTTCTCTGCACAACCGAAAAAGTTCATACTCTCTCGCTCTCGCTCTGAGCAAGAGACTTTTGCTCTCTTCAGTAATGTTTTCTGTTGAACACTTTTCGTTGAGCTGTTTGTATGTCGCTCTTTCAGTGAGCAGTGAGTAAAGAGCGGAATGAGAAACGCTCGCTCAATCAGAGTCAGGAAAAGACCGTTTTTCTTCTTGCGCTCTCGTTGCGAGCACAACCGAAAAAGTTCATACTCTCTCGCTCTCGCTCTGAGAAAGAGACTTTTGCTCTCTTCATTAATGTTTTCTGTTGAGCAGTTTTCGTTGAGCTGTTTGTATTTCGGTCTTTCAATGAGCAGTGCATAAAGAGCGGAACGAGAAACGCTCGCACAATGAGAGTCAAGAAAAGACCGATTGACCGAAAAACTCAACGCAAACGAACTTTTTAAAATATTTGTAAAATTCATGATGCAAGAGTTTTCATCGATTTTAAGGCTATTAAAGCCAATACAGAGTATTCAATATTATCATAACCAAACAACAGCAACTAACAACTTGTGCTTGTATAAACAGTGAGCGAACTTATAAATGAGAAATATCTGAATGTACTGAAAAGTCTGCATCAATCGATAGAGCGTGTTCGTGTTACAGCGGGCAAGTGCCCGAACTGTGTGTGGTTGTTCGCTGTACAGTGAGAGACATTCAATGGTTGTGTGGATGTTCACTCTCACAAAACTATCTCTCGATCTTAGATGAGTGCGTATGTTTGTTCGCTGTTAATACTGCTCCCTCTTGATCCATAGGTCTATAAATAGCAGTCGGCACGTCATCGGCGTGCAGTAAGTGGGCGGCTTTCAGTGATGCCGGGTTGTTTTTTTTTTTTAGTGCTGTGATTTAAGTTGCATCTTTGATTGTTAACGGATTGTCATGGCGATTACAATTAAGGAAAGGTATATTCTTTTTTTTGTAAAGCAATAGTTTATTTGATCATTCTTTAATATTCGATTGAAATCAATACATTTGCCAGGAGTGTGAAAAATATAAATACAATATGTCCATTGTCAGTATGTCATTTAAAATCCTTTGGCTTATGCCTGATGCCCGCATTGTTGCCAGGTATTTGCTGACGAAAGTGAGCCCATTCACTCTGATAGTAATGATACAGGGCCACTGGATCGCTCTGCGGATTTTTCGTCTTATGCTTTGACTGAGCACGAACTATAATTAAATAAAAAACACTTGAAATAAATATATGATAAAGAGCGCATGACTTACCCAGGGCAGCAGCAGAAGAACGGCCAGTGCTGCGAGTACGCGATGATTTGCGCAACTTGGGACGATTTGCTGTGGCATTAGACGGACCCTGCTTGGGATCGGATTCATCACTGGATGTAGCTCTCACAACTTCCCTCGCATGATTTCGAGTCTTGCTGCGACTGCGGCGTTTACAATTGCTAGTTTCGGGCTTTTTTGCTGTGTCTAGTGAAAGTTTATGCTGCAAATCGATTGCCAAATTCAAAGCATCCTCTAAACTTTTCTTTCCCTTATCGCCACCGGATAGACGTTCCAAGCCTTTGTCGTGACTGTCGCTGCCTAGTTTAGCGCGTGAGCTGACGGTGTCCCGTTTATGTAGACTGCTGAAATAGTCTTCCTTCGAGTCCGTCGCCAAGCGTTCATCATGTTTGATAAGCTTTCGGAGGTCTGGAGCAAAAAAGTAAGATTTAAATTAAACACATAATTTCAAATTGTTGGTAACAAAAAGTATCAAGTATATGAAATGAAAAGCAATATATACCACATATAATTTTAATTGAATGTTTAATGTTCTTTGTTTTTAGGTTTTTGTTTTTACAATTGCTTTTGGTTGTTTTTTTATTTTTTATTTATTTTTGTTTACATTAGCTTGAGCATCATGTTGATATACTAATATTTATATAGAATTTACTTCCCGAAACAAATTTGTAGGTAAACTAAATGTAAAGTCGTTATTTTAATGGTAAGATTTTGTTTTGATTTACTTTGTGTTTATAAGTGGCTTTTGGGGATACTCGGCTAAGCGGTGAATTAAAGGGTATGGAATTTGTCCTAAACTAAAATTAAACTATGCTTATATTACGTATGTAGTGTAGTTATGTTTACGATGTTTGCTTTGCATTTCAATTGATGCTAATCATGTGTGTAACTGTGAACAACAGCAAATGAGAATGTGCCATTTACAGAGATGAAACAATTGTGTGCAAGATATGAATGAATATATGTTTTGATCTCGACTTTACAATTGTGTGCGTGTGTGTGTGTGTGTGTGAGATTAAAACTAAACACATTGGCTTATTAATGATAAGAATGGCTGCTGCTGCTTTAATGATGAAGATGATCAGCGACGATATCGAAAGCGACGAAATGGCGCTCGTAATCGCCGGCATGTCACACGCACCTCCTTTTTCAGGAACTGCGATATGGCGAGCGATTTGACCGCTGCCGTCGCCGCCTCAGCGGCACAACTGCTTGCGGCCTTGCCACTGTTGGGCGGCGCATACTTGCTAATGTCGAACTTGTGCTTGGTAGGTGTCAAATGATGATGGCAATGCTCCAGTGAATCACCTGCCTGCGTATTGCTCAGATCCATATCAGTTTCGAGGCCATCCGACGACACAGTAAAGATATCGGAATTGTCGCCCAGTTTCTCGCTGGGGGAGATGCAGCTGCCTAGGCTGCCGTTCAACTGTGGCGTGCGATGACGCGGCTGGCGTGTGCTCGGAGTGGACGTAGTCACATTCATGCAGTAGCCATTGCTCGTTTGCAGCGTCAGCAATGGCTGCTCCTCCTTGGCTGGACTCTGTTCAGTCTTGGCGAGCGCTTCATGCTTCGCAGGCGGTGATTTGGATTTGAGCCGCGACTTGCTTAGATTGTGTAGAGTTAAGTGTTCATGTGTGGTTGTTATTGTTGCTGACACCTCGCCATCGTAAGCATCTTCATACACCTCCTCCTCATCGTCCTCCTGGTCTTCATCTTCATCTTCGTCTTCATCATCATCCCCTTCGTCTTCGGCATCGTCCTCCTCGACATCTGCATCGGTGGCGTCTATTTCGGCCTCATCGTTTTGCTGCTGATCCACCGAATCCGCCATTGTCTCATCATCATCTTCATCCTCGTCATCACTAGCTGCAGCTTCCTCACCCGCCTCATTCTCCTCGTAGTTGTCCATCTGCTCGTCCACATCTGTGGCTGGTGGCGTCATCACCACATCCTCGCACTGCGCACTTTGCTCGCCTGCATCGCCATCGCCCTTAACTTTGCCTTTACTTTTACAATTGGCAGAGCCCTCATCATTATCATCGTCGCCTTCGCGGTTGATCTCTTTCTCAGCGATCGTTGTTGCTGTCGTCGACGTCATTGTTGTTGTCGTCGTTGTAGTTGATTGCTCCTCCTCTATTTCGAGAGGCTCTTGCTTGACACTCTGCTGCTGCTGTGCGCGCTGCATATCAAACACGCCCAACTCATGGAAATTAATGGGTGGCTCATCATCGGGCAACGATCTTGCGGCACGACGTCTCTGCACTCGCGGCCAACCAGTGCGATTCGATTTGAGACACTTGCGCTTCCGTTGATAGCTGCTAAACAAGTTCAAGCGACTGTTGCGCCGACAACCCGTGCGTACGGCGAACTCATCGTCATCACCGCTGCCTGAGCTGCCGGCCAGCAGATCGCACAAATCAAATTCGCTGGTGAAACAATAATCTGTCGGCGGCGGCGTCTGGACTTCATCACTGCGGAGCTGATCCATCACATTCAATGGCTGCCGCTCCTCCTCATCCATATTCAAATCGTAGTCGCGGCCCGTTAGCTCCAGATATTTATCAATTTGATATGCTATGAGCATGGGACTCGCATACTGCATGCTGGCATCCAGCGCCTTCAAAGCACTACCGTCCATCTCGTACTCGAGCAGACCCTTCTTGCTGGGCAACTTCCGTATACCTGGCTGTAACTGATGTTGCTGCTGCTGTTGTCCCGATGCCGTCGCTGTGCGCCCCGTCGCCTTCATGGTCATTTGACGTCGCTTGCGCTTACCCAGCAAGCCTGACGCTGTCGTTGTAGTCCCAGTAGTTGCCGTGCTCGTTAAGCGTCTTGAATAGTTCACAGTATTAGCCACGTTAACCTCGTTGGCCGGGCGACGACAGCGCGCCGGTGTTGTGCGTTCCGTTGAAGTTGTGGGTACGCTGTCGTATTTGTTTTGGCCGCGACGCATGCGCTTCACCGTCTCACTTATCTCGGTGGCAAAGCGCAGCTCCTCTACCGGTGTTGAAGCCTGCGATCGCGTCTTGTGCGGAGTTGCAACTCCGCTGCCACTCTCTGTTTCCTGCTGTTGCTGCTTCAGTGGCTTCTTCTGCACTGCCGCTGGCGTCTCCGTTTCCGCCTCTGAGT
This sequence comes from Drosophila rubida, assembly GCA_035046165.1. Classification (NCBI taxonomy): domain Eukaryota; kingdom Metazoa; phylum Arthropoda; class Insecta; order Diptera; family Drosophilidae; genus Drosophila; species Drosophila rubida. Next base: position 11,641,329 of record JAWNOF010000014.1, on the reverse strand, counting down.
TGGTTTTACTCTGTGAATCCTGCCGCTGACGTATGATGCAACTCACCAGCGCCAGCGTCGAAGCATGTTCTCTGGGCGATTTTCGAGGCGGCAGATCAACAACACGCGCCAGCTGCTTGTTGACGCTGCTCTTTTGGCTATGCTGGCTGCAACTGGTGCTGCTCGTACTGCTCTGTGTGGATGCGGCGCGAACGCGTTCCACCTGCTGGCCGCGTTCGCTCAACGGCGCAAAGTCACGTTCAAGCAGCTCCGGTGTGCTCGCTTTGCTATCACATTTGGCAATTGGCAGAGTGATGTTGAGTTGCGTCTGCTGTTGCTGCTGCTCCTGTTGATAGCGATGCAGCAAATGCAGTTTTTTGTGCTTGTACACGGAGCCTGTTATTGTGCTGGTTGTTGTTGCCGCCGTTTGATTGCTGTCAGTCTCCGCTTCGCGTTCACGCTCCACTTTAATCGGTTGCAGCAACGCTTGGGGTTTGCTTTCTTGCTCCTGTGTCCGGAGATGTTGTTGCTGCTGCTGGCATATGCAGCAACTGTGCGATTCAGTGCGCTCCATGGGTATGGGACCCATTTCGTAGGGCAGCTTGCGATAGCGCTGTGAACCGTAGTAACTATAATAGTGCTCCTCGCCCGCGTCCTGCCGCTGAAACACATGATGCCACAGCTCGGCGCTGGGTAATTCTTCGAATGCATAGCGGAGTTTCTGCAGACGCGCGCTCTTTGTGCAGTCGAACATCTGTTCGCTGCTGGGTGGAGTGCTTGCTTTCCTTGCTGCAGAATTTGTTGCGGCTGCTGCTGTTGTTGCTGGCGTCATCACATTTGAGGCGGCTGCTCCTGTCGGAGTGGTGTGCTGCTTGCTCAGCTTGCCCTTTAATGCGCTCAAGTTTCGGCTCTTTGCGCCACGTTTGCCGCATTTCAGCGGCGCCGCTTGCAACTCATTGCGACTCATGCTGATGGTTAATCTTGAGAGACGTCGCGCGGCGCGTTCTTCGCGCGTGTCGGCGATGCGTTGACTTCCTGTTGTTGCTGGCAGTGATTTGTGCAACTTGCTGCTGGCCACATAATCCTCATCGCTGCCCGACGAGCAGCTCGACTCGTCATGCGACAGCTCTACATCATCCTCCACTCCCATATGCTCTACTTGGGTCTTGTCCTGTTGTTCTGGTTGTTGTGCTACTGTCATCTTTTTGCGATTTGTTGTCTGTTGTTGTTGTTCCCCCATCCCATCCTCCAGTTTATTGCCACCGCGTCGGCTACCGTGTTGCTGCGTCTGGCGACGCAACTGCAGCTGACTGCTCGTAGTCGCCGCCGTTACAATGGCTGTGGCCATGCGACTGCTCTTCCTGGTCGCTGCTGTCGCCTGTCGCGGCTGTCTTAGCGGTTGCATTTCCGGCTGGATGGGGGCGTTTTGAAAGCGCTGCTCTCGTTGTTGGTTGCTGCCATTGCTGCTGCTCGTGCTGCCGGTGGAGACCTGCCGTAGCAGCTGCTGCGTTGCTGCGACGCCCTTGCGTCGCCTGCCGACAACAGCAGCACGTGCTTGCACGAAGTCTCCTGGCATTGTGGCGTCCAGGTGTTCCTCGCTGTTGCTGTCGTTGGTGCTGTTGGTCGACGACGAAACGCTGTGCTGGCCACGCACCATATCTGACGTCGTCTGACGATCCACATCCGTGAGCAGCTCGCTGCTGCTGCGCGTCGTTGTGTTGCTCCGAGGAAACATAAAGTTCTCGGCCTCGCCATTAAGACGCTGCAATTCCGATTGACGCACCTTCTGAAATTTGACAATCAGTGAGGGCGAATCGAGCGTCGTCGTCGGAGCATTCGCATTGTTGCGGCGAATGCGCGGCGGCGTTGCGGTGGCATCATTGCTAGCCTCGACCACTTTGTAGAGTGATGATGGCGGCAACATAGCGCGAATTGGCGGAGACAACACTGAGTTGTTGGTTTTGCGACGCGACGTGGAATTGGAGGGTGTGGCTGCCGTTGTTGTGGCATTGCTGGCGTGTGACAACTCAAGCAGACTGCAGACTTTCTTTGTGGGCGACGCAGGCGTTGCAGCATGTGCTGTATTAATTGTTGGTGAATTGCCTGGCGTTGTAGTCGTCGTGGCTGCTTGGAACTTTTCGGAGGAATGCTTGCCCTTGGTAATGCGCTTCGATTTCTCGCGCAGCACCGGCGACGGTCGCTGTCTGTTGCTGTTATTATTATTGTTGCCGCTACTTAGTGCCTCGGCATCCGTTTGATTGATCGCCTTCAAGCTGAGAGCAAGTGCGCTATCGCTAAGCAGCTCATCCACTTCCATATCGCTATAAATCGGCTGCTGCTGTTGTTCCCGCTCTGCTTCGCGCTGTAGAAACCCGTTTACGCTGGCCGACACCTTAATAAGCGCGTCCAATCCCACAAAATTGCCGGCGTTTTTGGCAAACAACTCGTGTTCCTTGCTCTGCAGATGAATGCTCAGCGTATCGTATTCAATTTTGCAGATCTCGCAGACGCCGCACTGCTTATCGCTCGACTCCTTTATCTCGCGACAGTGTGAGCGCTCTGGACTCTCTGTTTGCTGTTTGCAGCCGCGTTGCAATGCCACCACTTGTGGCTGTTGCAGCTGTGGTTGTTCCTTGCGCTTTTCCTGTTGTCGTTGCGATGTCCGTGAACCGAGCGACTTGCGGGTCATGCTCTGCTCAACCAGCAGTTTCGCTTTAGCCTGCAAACGAAAGGCGCCGTCGTCGCTGCTCAAATCAATTTTGGGCCACTCCTCGGGCTGCTTTAGCAAATGATAGTAGGGCCGATGATTGCGCTTGATGCTCTCAATTTTTATATAGTTGCCCTTCAGCTGAATATTCGCGTGTCCCGCTCCAGTTGATGTTGTGTTCACCGTTCCCTCTTGCAGATATTGTCGCAACTCGGTTTGAATGCGGTGAAAGAAGCGTAAAGCGTATTCAGTTTGCCACACAGTATAGGACAATGATTTGGCAGGCTGCAGCGTCGCTTCAAGTGCTGCTCCTCGGGATGGACTTTGACTCTGTTGTGCTTCGCGCACTCGACTTAAAATTGCGTCGGCGCGCGTTTGCCGAACTTTGCGCGGAATATAGCCACAGCATCCATCCTCGTTTATTGTTGCTTGCGATTGCGGTGTGTTTGGAGTGGCTGGCGTCAAAGGTGTTGCAGGTCGTTGACTGCGATTGTTTACGGCAACTGCTAATGATGTGGTTGTTGCTGTGCTTCTCTCTTTGTCGGTTATGAAATGTGTAATACTGTCGGTGAGAAAGAACTCTAGGTTGCCTCCAAGCGCTTTTATGTCGGACTCAATGCGCTTGGTCAACTGATGGTCGCAAATGTCCAAATAGAACTTGAAATGGCAAAGTGGACGTTTGCTCTTGATAACCTTTACTTTAGCGCGCTGCGGTTGCTGATGCTGTGGCTGAGGCTCTGGTTGTGGCTGCTGCTGCTGCTGCTGAGGAGTTGCCCTTGTTGTTGCTGCTGTGGTTGAAAGTTTGCTTTTGATAGCACTTTGCTTATCCAAATGCGGTTGCATACCTTTAGGCGCAAATAAGCTGATGCATTTGTTGTACCCAGAATAAAAAAGGAAGAGAGAGATAAAGGTTTGACAGGGTTAGTTTAATTTGTTTTATTATTACTATTTTATTGCAGTAGTGGCAGCAGCCGAACAACCAAAAGCTTCACACAGCATCCATTGAACACATTTCCATTTCTTTTCTTCAAATTTCACGTGCAGTCATTATCATGTTAAATTATAAAATTATATTAAATTATTTGTAAAAGGAACATTTGTGAGCACAAATGGCACAATTAATTGTTAAAAACTACAAACACGTCAATAATAAAAGTGAAGAGAACCGGCGTCGCGTTAACACACAAAAAATTTAAACGCTGCCAGACTTTTGAAAACAGAAAAAATAAATCGCTGCTATCGATTAAAACTATCGATTTATACACACAGATACTATAATTATAAATTAAAAGAATTGGATTGGAATTAAAAAAAATATGCAAGACCGGCGGTGTTGGTGGCGTTGGTAATATCGATAACACTTTCGATAATTGGTGCTACACTGACAATATGAACAGCTGTGCTTGTTCGACAGCGAATTGGAACCGGATAATTTGAAATACGAAAATAAATGAAGAAAACACAATAAAAAAAAAAACGAGTTCACATTGCACGCTCGTGTATGTTTAAGTTATTCATATATACATTGTTGAACGTTATGAACACACCACACACATTGCATGCGCAGCACAAACGCACATATACACACAAAGCCTACATACAAATGCGTGTGCAGGGTTGAATAGCAGGCAGCCATGTCAACAGCAGCAAAGCAATAACAACCACGAGTCGAGTCGTCGACCGTTTGGTTAACACAAAATGAGCCGCACACGTTTATTTTACCTATTTATGTGCTTACATATGCTTGAACGTCTGTGCTTGTAGATTATTGGCAGCTGGCTCGCAATGCGAACAACACAACACTATGCTAGATATTGATGTAGTTTTTTTTAATTTAAAATTCACCACAGTCAACCAAATACAACGACGGTCAGAAAGTGAAGTGGAAAAAATGGATAACAAATAGAAGACAACATAAACGTCGAGAGCAAAGCAAAACAAAAACAAGAAACGCACAATTTCAAAGCGCGCGCACACACAAACGTGAAGAACCATGTAAAACATTCATATGTACATATGTGTATGTGTGAAATAGTGATGCCACTATCGCAACTTTTTTCTGACATCGTAAAAAATATTATAAATCTTCAACAAAAAGCATGTTGTTTATATTTGTAAAGGTTATTGCTAACATCGCTATTTTTGCATCACTAGCGTAAAGTTTTAGATGGCGCTGCCAGACTGTTCAATAAAATAAGTGTATGTTCGAGGGCCATGCACATTTTACGAGTTTTGGCATTTATATATGTACATATGTGTATGTCTATGCCATGGAGAACCCGAAACATGTCCACACACTCAATAGCACGCAAGCAAGAGCAGAAACTGCCATGTGAGGCCCAGAAGCAACACAGTTTTGTTGCATTTGTGAACGCCTGCAATTGAATGTGTATATAACACACAACACACACATGCTCAGCTGCGTATGTGTGTGTGTAACCTCAAGTACACAACAAAGCGCTGTGGCAAATTTTGTTCGTTATTTCTTTCTGCTGCTGTTATTTACAATTTGCGAGTAATACTCGTTTTTCTCATTCGTCGCCGTCGTTGTGCTTTTCTCGTACTTAAAGCGAATAACAAAAAAAAATGGTGACGAATCGTTTCGTAAAATTTGTGCGAAAATAGAAATAAACTTGCATGTAATACAAATCAACAAATCTTTAAAATGCTTATTGCCCACAACGCACACATATAAATATAATATGTATGCATGTCTGTGTATGTATGCAAACAGTGCCTGCAATGGCGGGAACTGCTTTGCTGCCTTTTGGTTGTTGGATTTGATTTCAAGGAGGGTTAAGTAGTCTTACCTTTTAGAAATTCACGTAGTTGTTCGGCGGATATATTTCTATAGCCCAATTCATTTAGGTGCTGGAGTATGGCCCTCGCATCCAACGGCAAATGTGACATTTTTTTAATACAAGCATTTACTGTATTGTATTTTTATTTTCTTTTTCTGCGACTCTGTATTTATATTTTAGCTCACACACACGTAAATGACACTAATACTACTGCAACTTGAATTCCGTTTCTCCTTCTTGCTTTTGTTGTTGCTCAGTTTCTTTGCTGTTCACTTTCTGCTTCTTCTTTTACTTATTGTTGTACCCGCTTTGTGGTGCTGTTTTGAGCTGCCGACAACCGAGAAAAATTTTCACTGTACTTTTTTTGATTGGGAATTTATCGCATACACTGCCCGAGTGGATGTATTTTTTTCACCTCGTATATGTAATTGTTAAATTGTAGTTGTTCGTAATGTATTCAATGATTCGTTGATGCCAGTGACAAGTTAAGAACAGAGCGTTTAAAAAAACGAGCGTCGTCGTCGTCGCTGTGAGAAATCGAGTTGCCGTCGTCGTCGCGTCACCTTTTCGTTGTTTGTTATTGCTACGATTCGATTTTTTCACCTAACTGCGTGGCCGTACAGTTGTTGCATTGCTCGCGGTAAGTATACATGCAAAAATATGCTAACATTTTCTGTCTTTTTCACATAATTTAACAACGATTGTACAATAATACCCAGAAAATAAATAATATCCACCAAAGAAATGCTAAACTCGTTAGAGGTGGCGAAACATAGTGTCACTATCGCTGTATCGATGTTTTAACAGTTTTTGTAAATCGATTTTTGACAATTATCGATGTTGCTTTTCAGTTACACTGACAAGGTTTCTAAAATACACCAAAGTTTATAAACACTTAATAACAATCAGGTCACACTAATTGGTATATTTCCAAAACGTTATTTAAACAGCTCGTTATTTGCCTTTAATCAATTGGATTTCCGTTAAAAATTAATATATTGTGGTAATTTGGTCAATTTTATTTTAAGATGGATGTGATCCCAAAATGTTTTTTGTACATCAAAATATACCATCAAATACTTGTTTGCGTATTTTTATGCCAGCGATAACTCATATCATCGATAACTATAATTGGCGTATAATACTTTTTTCTTTCGCTTTGTGTGGTGCGCCTGCGTCTGCGTTCCGTCTTGTTTTCGAGTTTTTTTTCTTTACTGTATTTAACATGTTGCGCCATTGTAACTCGTACGTGCTGTGCACCCTGCTTTTTATAGGTAAGTGGAATATAGTGTTAAATAAATCATGAAAAATATACGTTTTTTGTGAATTTTTCTGCAGCCTTCAGTTGTCTTATTTCTACGGCGCATGGTTATCGTTATGGCTATAATAGGCAGCCAACAACTACAACGTCAACAATAGCGCCGCCTCAGACACCCAAGGAGTATTTGGATAGCAAATCGAGTTTCTCGACATTTGGCATCATTGCCATAATCTTTACGATTATAGTGCTCTCGTTGGTGTTCTACTATGGCATCATGTGTTATCCGTTTTTGTGTCGCGACGAAAAGAAGTATCGTTTCATGGACGTGTCATCAACTATCACGTCGGCCACATCGCGATCAATACAATCAATTGAGAATTATCCGGTGGATCAAAAGCATCATCATCAACTTGCCTGAGTAATTGCCATTTCCCTCACAAACACAAACATATCTCGCGTACTTAAAGGATACAAATTGTTAGGCTTAAATAAGAGTATACACATACGTGCATTTGAATTGTGTATGTGTATTTGTAGCAATAACCAGTTCAGCTGTGTCTGCAAGTGGAATTTTATTCATATTAAGTCTTAGTTATTCGGTTATTTACATTTTTGCTTTTTATTGTGGTAAACTCCATTTTGAAGTTCGTTCTCTTTCGTTTCTGCCTGCGCAGGCGTACATGAGTCAACACACACACACACACACACATATGTACGTTTGCTGCCTGCCTTTGTAGGTAGGTAGGTACATGCAAGTGTATGTATGTATGCGTACGCTCAACATGTGCTGATATCGAAAATTTGTTGTACCTAAAAACGCAGGTAGTTTTCTTTTTGAGTTACGCTTTTAAACGTCTCCATCAAAATTCAATGTTTCGGATATCAAGCATTTTTTGCTCCAAGGTTGTTCACGTACTTAATTTATGCGATAATTCCGCAAATCTCGCCGTAGTTATGTATTTTTATATACATTTTGCACTTACCTATTAAGCTATCGGTCCGAATTTACATACCCTGACTTTTAAAATTCAAATAAAAATGCCATTTTATGCTATAAATATTACTATTTATATTAATTCGATCCAAGCAATAAGACTGAACTGCTTCAAAATTAATTAACTTATATTTTGCCTAGGTTTTATGTTGCTTTTAATACTTAATTACGGCAGCTGTTGATTGTAATTAAAAGTATGATATTTAATTTTGTATACAGCGCTTTTTATATCAAAATAAACGCTTTGTCAATGCTGCCAAATGGGAATGTTTAATGTATTCAAAAGAATTTTTCTAAGAAACCTCTGCGAATTTTTCCTTTTACCATAATTTTTTACCATTTAGTCTGCACCCTGATAATTAGACCAGTCATCCAGCTCAGCTGTTCAATATTTAAGCAAAATTATTAAAATTGCAATAGTCAATTCTAATAGTTCGTTATTCAAAATCTATCTCATGAAGCATTTTATTCAAATACATACATTGATTTATTTTTTATTAGTAGGTAGTTTATTTGCATGCTTTTTATTGATCGCTATGAATAGTAGAAAAATTTGAATACTCAGTAATTGTATTCAGATTCGTATTCACCCGCGCGACAACTGGTGGAATTTCATTGAGCGGATCGTTTGGAAAATGTAGCCTGAACACTGCAGTCTTTATTGGAATAAGTTTTGTCCGTTTGCACACACACATCAGCTCGGCAGCGCTGGAGCTCTATAGCTCATCCTTGACATCATCGTCCATGTTGAAATCACTCAGGTCGATGTCCTCCTCGGTGGGCAGCTGGCCATCCTTGCCATCCCAAGCATCCACCCTCACAATAGTCGGCTTCTTGGCTCCACGCACTGGCGCCGTCTGCCCACGTCCGTAGGAAATATCCCGCAGGAACTCATTGATGCCATCCGCGGAGAACGAACCCTTCAGCACCGAGAATTTCATCTTCTTAAAGTTGACCACAGCCATCGCGGGATAACCAAAACCGCCCACTTCCAGCGATTCCTCTAGCGCCAATTGTTGGCCACCCTCAGCCCAGGCCCAACCCCATTGCTTCTGCTTAAACTTGTCGCCCAAGGAGCGCAGCGTGTCTAGGAACTTGTTTCGGCACTTCGCGTTGCAGTCGAGAATGTGTGGCAGCACGGCGACCACGCATAATGGCTTGCCCTCACAGGCGTTGTCGAAGCTCAATTCGTTAGTGATTTCCAGCAGTTCTGGCGGCGGCACATTGGCCACATGCTTATCGCTGGCCCAGCTAATGATGTCCGAGGCAGTGCGTCCGCCATCATATTCCTGTGCATCGCTGGCACGCTTCGATCCGGCGGCAAAGAACTTAATTGTTGGATAACCACGCACATTATACTCGGCGGCCTTGCCCTGATGCGCAGTGGCGTCCAGTGCGCCGAGCTTGACCTTGCCCTTCAGTTCCTTAGCGGCCTTCGCCCACTCAGGTTCGAGGTTCTTGCAGTGTCCGCACCAGGGAGCAAAGAACTCCACCAGCCAAATGTCATCAGAGTTGAGCACCAGTTTGTCAAAGTTATCTTCGGTTAATTCGATGACATCACCCTTTGAGCCGCTGCCGCTGCTGCTGCCACCGCTGCCGCTGCCGCCTCCGAAAGCAGCCAGCACCTTCTTCTTGGCCTCCGCTAGCGCCGCCTCCGCAATCGCGTTGGCGGTGCGTTGTCCATTGTAATCGCTTGGCGAACGTTTGTTAGCGCCAAAGATTTTGATGGTTGGAAAGCCACGTACACCAAATTGGCCGCCTAGCTCTTTGTGTGCATCGGCATCAACGGAACCCACTTTAATCACGCCCTTTAATGCCTTGGCCAGCTTCTTGTATTCGGGCACAAGACTTTGACAATGACCGCACCAAGGGGCAAAGAACTCAATCACCCAGACGGCATCGTCCTGTGTAACAAGGCGATCGAAGTTTGTTGGCGTCAGCTCCACGACGCCATCACTTGGCGAGTAAAATGCGTTAGCGCAGCCGATGGAAATCAGCAGCAGCATCAACATGTTTGCTGCAAGTAGGGAGAATACGCGTTCGGTTTTTTTTTGTGATAAGATAAATATCGCATTGATTAAAGATGTGTATCTATTTACTTACATGCGCACGTTAACTGCATCATGATGTTTTAATTTCTTTATCTCTATCGCTTGGTTGAATGGCAATTTATGCCGCACTTACGTGTCGGTTTCGGAAATGTCTATTAACAATGTGAGCTGCAAAGAATTTATATATTGTGCGAAATGCCGACTTACACGTCACTTATAGCGGTGGCGAAACATCGTTGCCAACTATCGATATATCGATTTCGATTGGTACAAAAACAAATTAAAAGGGTCTCTCTAATATTTAAGCAAACCGCGTTGTGGGTTTGATTGCGTTACGTGATTTATTTGTCTGGCACTATGAAATACATACAATAAATTACAAACGTAGGGCAGCAGTCGATATGAAATTTACAAAAGGCTTCTCATTGTGAAATCGTTGCCACACTGAATTGGGAACACTTATTTCTGGAGATTGGGCAGCCTTAGCGAGGAACTAAACATGGCGGGAAGTTTTCACTTTAAGTTTCCTGGTTCTGATATAAGTTGAATTCAGCCTTTTCTATTTTTGGTTAGAAACTAATTGTATATGTCCAGTTGCAGCTTTCATATAATTTACTCTCAGAATACTTTATGCTACGTCTGTCGCACCAATTAAGTGCCTAACAATCCAGCATCTACACCACACACCACCCCTTCACGACTAGCATCCATTGCCGTGTAGTGTTTTTGCCTGACATTGGTCTGCGTGGGCGCATAAGATAAAATATGTGGTCAATTTCACTTAATAGCGACTTAGTAATAGTGTTTGTAAGATTTATGTGACGTTAATATTGCGTGCGACGAAGCAACGAGTCGAGCCAACTTCTTCTTGGTTATTGCCTGTGACTGTGATTTCATAGTAAGCGAACAAGTGAAACAGTTTGTGTGTTTGATTTTGAGAGAGGATTCTTTTTTGCCCCTTTAGTCTTTAGCTTATTTTCTTTGTGCGAAGGGTTAATTGCGAATCGTTTGTTGTGCTGTTGTTGCTGTTTGTTGCTTATTTTATGATTATTGAATTTTAATGCACATCGAATGGCCCACTGTCTTTTCGAATAAAGATTCAATGTCAAAAAGTCATAAATTGCAACACAGTGAGGGAAACGATGAGGAAACCCTTCTAACAAAGACCCTTTAGGCCGCTCAGCCAACCACACAAATGTAATCTTTATGCCACATTTGCGTTGCACTTTCTTCTTACTTGCCACTTTTGACATAAAAAAACCAAAGGTACACTTATATATATATACCATGCCAAATATTCAACACCCTCTCCTTTCAATAAAAAAAAACATAAATTAAAAGATTATTTTTAAACCGAAATAATTAAAAAGAATATTAAATATGTACATAGTAAATACCAATTTTTTAAAAATTGTTTTAGAATAATGAACGGATTTTGCGTCCAGAAGAATTATCGGACATTGTCGCAATAGTTCAAATATTATGTCTTATTCTAGAATGCTTTAAATTGAGTTGCAGACTTAGGCAGAATGTTGTGATTCCTCTTGAAAGAGTATAGAAAAAAAAATTCAAAATATATGTATGTATATATGGAGCGCAGAATCACTAGGCGGAATCTAGAGACTTTGAGAATCCGTTCCCCATAATCAACAAGCTCTAGTAATATTGCGTTTGTATGCCCAGTGGAACAATCTTTTTATTGATACGCATTTGTTTTTACGGTTTGGGGGGAATGATGACGATGACTTCTATGACTTCGAGAGGGTGAAATGTATCGAGAGGGTGCGGCGGACCGAAGATTAACCCCTTACAGGCGACTTGTCACAACACCTTTCTACAGGAAACGGGGACACTGGGACATGCGAATGCCACTGATATGATGCTGTCAATAGGCGGGTTACATTTTTTTTTGCTTTTTATCGTCAAATGCCATTTTGCGATGTGTCATATTTACTTTGTGGATTTGCCCATTATTCACTTGACGAAGCATCGTTTTGAGTGCTTTTGCGGCTTAGTTTAAAGCTGACGTTCTTGACACGCTTCCAATAGTAAACCATTTCCCTTTTATTCTATTTAATCAATTTTTCATATACATATTACATTTTAAACAATTTTTTTTGTATATGTTTAGGGTATAGAGGTGTATATAGAGGATTTACTAGTTGAACACCCCGTTTATATTTTTCCTTTAGTTGTTTTGCAAATGTTGCGTTATCTGTTCTTATATAAGATTTGCCTGTTTTTATGGGATTTGTTTTAAGTGATCTGAACTGACTATTATCCAGTTGAATATGCTTCTGGAAAGAGAACATAAGGCAGACGTGAAAATGGATTGCTTACAGTTTCTGATAGGATTTTATTTGTTGACTATCCGCCGAATATTTCAGAGACTCAATCCATTTACTTTAACTTAATTAAAGACTAACCAAAAGTTTAATAGAATCGAACGGAATATAAAATTTTCAATAAATATTGTGCTAGTGAAAGTGCTGGTTTACATTTCATTTATATGTATACAGATTCATCAAACAAACCGAAATGTAAAACGTGATCAAACATAATTTAAGAAAAAGGTGCGTACGAGTAATATAGTAAAAGCTGTGTGGCCGAAACTATTCGCCAACCAAAACTTGTAATTTTCTTATGAAATAAAGTGCAAATAAAGTGAATTTTATGCAAAATATGTTTAATAAACACAATCAAGATTGCGACGCACAGCACGGCGCACATAAGGAGCCGAAGAGCAGCCAGCAAGGGTGACTAGAATGACAGCAAATAACCCAAAAAGGACGCAATGGCATCAACGCCTGTAAGGTTTTTAATTGCCTTGGATAATGTGGTGTATACTTTTGGGTGCCGTCCCTCATGTATGTCTCAGTGTGTGTGGGCTTGAGATGCTAGCGCAGATAATAAGATTGTAAACTAAGTATGAAACGACTCCAGTGGAGTGGCGAGCAGAGAAGGAAGTGAGCTGGTGTTTGGCGGCTTGGGTTGATCGCATATTTCATGGCTAAGATGGGATGTGTGCCGTGTCCACGCTACCTTCCAGTGGGCCCTCAACGCCCACAGTGGTTATTGCACAGTGGTTCAAATCGTCAAGGAATACTTTAATTTAATTTCAAATTATCAATATTAATAATATTAATCTCATATTCCTAAAGTATAGATTTGTGAAACATTCTATTGTAAACCATTACAAAGACGAACTCTTATCCCACTGTACATTGTCTCAAGTTTTGAGTGGTGTCTTTTTAATGTCATTTCAGCTACTTTACAACCAACAAGCTGTTCTTAGGCCAACGACAGCGTCTTGCGTCTACGACAATTTCTAAAAATGCCAACTCATTACAATTTGAATTGAGTAACTTCCTTCAAGACTGCTTGTCCAATGTAATTTAAACGTATTTTGGTATGAAATTTATAGATTTATATATATATACTATGCATGTGTATATTTGAAATTACCTTGGCAACTTCTTCCACTTTTTCTGCTGACGTAAACTTGAATATAATTTTATACTTTCAATTAAAGTTTTCCAAATGGGGCGACGAAATATGGTGCGGGCATGTAGTTTGGCACTCGCAAGACTTACGAGCTCAACAGCCAGACAATAATTACATTGAAATTGATTTTTAATAGTGTGTCGAGTGAATAAAGTATGGAAGGGTCGAGGACACCGCAAATAGAAATTTCAGAACTTATTTGACTTTAATTTATTTTCGCAAAGAATATTATTATTTTAAAATAATTTGTAAAGCTTTCTATGGTAGTACAAACCACAAAAATTCAGAGCGAAATTCGCAGGGTTGTCAATTTTAATTTACAGCCAATGCCGAAGACCTCCGTCCCAATTCCCAATTTTTCAGAGAGAAAGAGAGCTAAAAATAATTTGCTGCAAACGAAAAGAATAAAAATTTGATTATTTTATAAAAATATTTTGTTATGTTAAAGAACATTTTCCAATTTTATCCCTCTATCTCTCTCTTTCTCTCTTCCTCTCTCAATCTATGCATTGAGGGGGTTTCCACATCGGTTGCCTCTACTTCTTCGCTTTTGTTGGTGTTTCGTCGATATTAAATAAAAACAAAAAGCGACAAAAAATGGAAGCTTCGTTGCTCTTTTTTTGCTGTTGCTTTTTATACTTGTGTACCTGTGAGTGTGTTTGTGTGTGTGCGTGGCAAGTGGTGAGATAATTTTGTTGCTTTTTCCTTTTGTCATGTGGCACGCGGTAGGTCGACAATTTTTTCTTTCTTTTTTGTTGCTGTTAAATATTTTCCATCGCGAAATCAGCTTAGGGGCTCGTTATCCTCCAACGTTTCATTTATGTAATTTTTAATTAATTTTTCAGCAGCAGCACCAGCAGCAAATCGAAACAAAAGGAAAACAAATTAATATAAGAAAAATTGTGTAAGTATATGAACATTCTGAAGCTGAAGATGAAGCTGGAGTAAGGAGTTCTCTGGACTGACAGCAACATTCGCACGCTTTTGGCTATTTGTGGGCAACGTCGCCCGTTTCCCATTTTCCGTTTCCTGCCTCGTACCCTTTCAACATAATGAGCAGCCAAAAAAGTTTCCTCCACTTCCTCCTCCATCAGCCAAAAGGGTTTTGGGGGCACCTTCTTTTTCGTGCGCTTACTATTTAATTATTTTCGCCTTGTGAATGCCTCTTAGACGTGTATACACATATTAAAATAATACAAGTACAAAAAAAAATGTAGCAGGCGACCACCGGCAAAGCGCACAAAGCGATAATTGATTCTGTTTTATTTTTTACTCTGGTTTGGTCTTAAGCTTTGGAAAAGCAGCAACCCTTAACCCCCTTGAATGCTACGGTTTCTTGGATAAAAGTCTCTCCTTTTATGCTTAATTAAATATTCATCAAACACACAATGGAAAACTTTTAAATACTCATCAAGTTGTGGCGGCGTCTTACGATACACACAAGCAGTTTTGCCGACTCTGATTCCTCAGCCAATGTTTGTCTGGCCTGTCCTTTTCCCCTCTCTTCTGTCAAGTCGGCTTTAATCAATAACAACAAATCACCGTTTACTTTGTATTTTAAATCCTAAACTTGCCCTCCACTCATATGGCTGCAATTCCCTGATGGGACATTAAAATCTCGTTTACTCCTGGCAAACTACAAGCCTCTCAACCCTTTTTTGACAGCCATGCCGTATTTTGTTTGCCTTGCCGACAACAATAACAAAAACAATGAATTTAATAAGCGCAACTACTTCCTAGGAATACTATAAGACACCTATAGGCATTTTTCGGTTGTAGTTCTGGGAAGATAAAGGGTGGAATTGGACACAAGTCTACAAGTTGGAAATCTATTAACAAAGTTGCGTGAACTTTCCTCAAAATGGTATTGTCAAAAATCAGAATTATATGACTACAAAGACTCTTTATATTCCTTTTAAGCTGCAGCGCATTAATTGACTTTTGTCTCAACAGCTCACTCTAATTGTTTAGCGTACAGCGAAGCAAAATGAAAATTGTTGTTCCGTAGAGCCTTTAGGACATTACGTTTCCTGCAAATGCAATTAACCAGCCGTAACGCCCACACATTAATTTGGCGTTTCAAAATTATGAAAACTCTGGCTTTTTGATGTCACTTTGCAAATCATAGCATAAAACTGGCTGGAGCCAGGACATCAAACGTTGTTCGGCATTTCATACGTGGAAATATTTGAAATATGATAAGCGAGCGTATCACACACAAGTTATCTGGGGGACTGCAATTACAGAAATGGAATGTTTTAATGAATTTATTTTTGAAAAAGGGTCGCACAATTGAATTTGAGAGATACGAGTTCAAATTTTTTTTTTTGGTGATGACAACCAAAATAGAACGAAATTAGTTTCACTATTTTTATCTTAAGGTAGGTCGTTGAACCGATTTTGTATGGAACTTATGACAGATCAATGCACTTTTTAAAATTGTGGTAAAATCATTTCTTGGTACTTGGGTGAAATATAAATATATATTTTTGTGCTGAATGTTGTCACTATACACTGTTCAAAAAATGCTGGAAAATATTAAGCATTCTAATGAGCTGTTGCGTAGGAAGGAAGTAAGCATTAGCTGTGCTCAAATCACCTAGAACTTGAACTGTGTCGTGCGCTGATCGAGATAGTAGAAACAGCGTCGCTAGCTGCTATTGTTTGAGTAAAGGTCGACACTGTTTATAAATGAGCACAACTGTTCGCAATTGAAATTATTCTAATTTTTTGATGCCTTTGAAAAAGCTTATAAAACTAAATTTAAGAAGTAACTAGAAATTAAAAATACAACTCGCACCATATTTAATATAAATTGAGAGTCGAATATCCTTGTTTATAGTCAGTTTGATTGACCAGTGTAGCAGTGGTGTGTATGAATAATTTTGAATGTCACGGCTAGCTTTAAAAATAAATCAACATTGTCAGCAAAGCGACGACGATGTGTTGTATTGTTTTCGTTTGCTATATAAGCTGGGGAATTTGTACTCGGTACTTTTAGTGGCCAGAATGAACCAGGCCTCGCTCTATCAGCGCGCCAACCAGGTGCAGCGGCACGATGCCAAGCTCATACTGGATGAGTATTCCTCGAAGTTGCAGTGGCGCTCCGATGGCCAGGACTCGCTGCTGGACGTTGGTTCGGGATCGGGTAATGTGCTGATGGATTTTGTGTACCCTTTGCTGCCCAAGAGCTATGAGCAGCTGGTGGGCACCGACATCTCCAGCAAGATGGTTGGGTATGCCAACAATTGCTATCAGCGCTATGAGCGAACGCAGTTCCAGGTACTCGACATTGGTTGCGACCGCTTACCAGATCAGCTGAAGGGACGTTTCGATCACGTGACATCCTTCTATTGCTTGCATTGGGTGCAGAACCTTCCTATAGCTCTGAACAACATTTACGATTTGTTGCGCAACGAAGGAGGAGATTGCTTACTCGTGTTCTTGGCCTCGAATCCAGTTTACGAGGTCTACAAAGTGTTGCATACAAACAAGAAGTGGGCTGCCTATATGCAGGATGTAGAACAGTTTATATCACCATTGCACACAAGTTCCAAGCCTGCGGAGCAGTTTACGCAGCTACTCGAGGAAGCCGGCTTCCTTTACAGAAATGTTGAGGTGCGCAGCGAAGTTTTCGTGTACGAAGGCGTGCGGACTTTGAAAGGTGAGTTCCACATTATTTATTGACTTTCAAATATGCCTAATTTCCTTTTTTAGATAATGTCAAAGCAATTTGTCCTTTTCTGGAGCGCATGCCGGCTGCATTGCATGAGGAGTTCCTCGATGATTTTGTTAATGTTGTTGTGTCTATGAATCTGCAGCAGCAACACATAGGCGACGATCAGCAGCAACAGCGCTTTGCATCTCCCTACAAACTGGTTGTGGCATATGCTCGCAAATCTTCGACTTTGCTGGGCAATATGCTTAGCGAAATGTCCACTACAAAGAGCTTGAAGGGTGCTAGCTAAGCTGCAAATACAAATTTGCATTGGATAAATTTATAATAGTAATAAGTTTAATAATTCCTGAAAACATAAACAAATAATTTTTTTGGACACCGGTCGTCGATTTTATATTACCAAAAAATATGGTAAAATTGATTGAAACAACTTAAAAAGTTTTGTTATTTCTATTTCATGGTTGATCATTCTGAACAAAAAGTGACATAAATACTCAATACAAATATGGAAATATTCTTTAACCACAGTGCCTGTAAAGTGATTGCAAAATAAATAAGGCTATATTGTGACACTGTTGTGGATCTGGTGTTCGCTGCTATTGACAGACTGTATTTTGTCTGCTTTTGACAGAAATAATTATTGAGAAGAATTTAGCAACACCAGGGAAAATAGGAGGAGAAGGAGGAGGCAAGCGACTTCCGGCTGATTTTATGAGCTCTCAATAAGACAGGAGGACAGCTGAGCTCCACAGCATGCAAAGGGTTGAAATCCTGTTACATTTGGGATATTATATAATTTCGTATTTAGCAGTTATGATTATGCCGACGCTACCTGACGTTAAGCTGAGTGAGCTCTGCTGAATTCAGTGCAATTCGAACAACAATTTTAATTGTTTTTTGGGACCAAAAATATGTACATACGACGGCCGCGTTCTTTTCGACGGAATTTTCGAATGAGTTATTAACGCGACGACGTTGAACGTTGTTGATCCACGAAATGCGCATCATGTCATTTATCATGGGCTGGGAAGGCGTGAGTGGAGGCAGCAAAAACAACATTCAACCATACACGTTTCGAGTTTTAGAGTTGCACAGAGCTCATCTAGATTTATTCAACCCTGCCGTCAACGATGGTGGTGGGTAGCGATGAGGAAGAGTAGTAAATGGTTGTCTTAATCTTTGATTTTCGTTGCGTTTCTCTGGCTGGCAAATGTAAACGACAGGAATTAATTTAGACAAATGATTTCTCAAGTGGAGAACTTCAGTTTCAGTTTACAGTTGCCAGTTGCCAGTTGCCAGTTTGTGAGTTTCCTCAGTTGTCGACGATTTTCTAACGATTTGCCGGCTGTCAGTCAAGCCCCATCGCTTGAGCGAAGCGTTTGGGCGTGGCATGCGATTGGTGCGATGAGCTCCCCAGAACCCCACTCAAAATTGTTTTCGCAAACACAAAATGTTCGTATTGAAATTTGATTTATTTGTTAATTTGTTTGTAATGAATTTTCCGTTTACTTCGCTGCGTGCAATGCCGGCTGAAGAGCCTTAGGGATTTGCTGTTCCTGCATTTGGAGTTTGAGAACAACGCTTAGCTGGGCGTCCTTTAATTGCCTAGCAGTTGCTTAGACGTAGATGGAGACTGTGCCTGGCATTTTTGGTTTTTCTTGCATCATTTGCTCGGCTAATTTCTTAAACTTGAAGATGAATTGCTGTCTCCCCAGCATAAACGACATTTTTGTGCTTTGATTTGGAAACAACAATTGAAAAGTTGTTTTTCTTTTTAACCCCAGTTGCAGTGAAGTAAACATGAACTTTATATTGATTAATTCGCTATATATATTTTTAAAAACGTATTGCAATGAAATATACCATGTATGATAATATTCTTTTGCTTTATGCTGAAATTGTTGAAATAGTTGAGGCGTAGCCGTAAGCAAACACAACGCTGGATAACGGATTCAATGTGGGTGCCACTGTGTGCATATCTGAGTGAATATGTGAATGCTCGAATGTTTGTATTTGAATTTTGGGGGCGTGTGTATGTCAAAGTACAAACAATTATACCAAAAACGTTGTGATATAAGCGACGGTCATTGTTCCCCTACTACGCTGCTGCGTTGCGTTGTGTTGCGTTGTGTTGCGTTGTGGTGTGTGTGCTTCCCTGACGTTTGACGTTTTTGTTGACCTGGTGGTGCTTATTTTGACATTTTGATTGCGTTTCATATGCAAATGGCTATTGACCAGAGGCCGTGGTTGCCGTCACAGCCACAGCCCAGCTGTAGCCAGTCTATCTATTAAATGACCATAAAATGGTTCCGCAATCAAGGCGTCTCACTCTGAGCATATTTGTTTTTAATAAAGTCGCACAATTTTCTTTTTTATGCATATTTTTTTGTATTATTAACATTTTATATTTGCTTAACTCTAAATAAGAATTTTAATAAATTATGTCGTCAAATGACAAAATGTTAGGAAGCATTTCAGCGAGGGTATGATAATTTCCAGGGGTTTTACTTATGAATTTTTCAACGCTTTTTGCCTTTGTATTCTGCAAAAAAATGTTGCAGGCACTGCTAATTATGCGCGACGTATTCGTCTACTCAACCCAGGGGAATAGCCGAGTTAATCCTTTTTCATTTTGGCCACTTCATTACGTTTGCTTTGCTTGGTTTTGGTTTATTTTAATTTCATTTTCTGATTTAACTTTACACCTGCTTTCCCAAGGAAACAAAATGTGGGGGTGGAAAGACGCAATGAAAACAATACCGTCAAACGACAAGGACGAGCACGAGGACAAGGACTCTGCGATCACCGCTGCACTTCAATTAAAAATCCCGAATACTAGCCGAGCACTGGCACTTAAGTGCTTTGCTACTCCCTTTTTTGCTGCTCAGGTGTGAGAATATTTCTTTTGCTCGCAAAATAATTTGAAACATTTTTGATGACGTCAACAAGGACCGTTGGCGGACACAACGGGCGTGAGACGTGAGATGGGACCAAAGGGACAAACTGAGTATCGAGTGTAATGCGAGTGCATAAAGTCGTCTTTTGCGGCAAGAGGCATGCTGGGTCAACGGGTTACATTGGGTTCCAAATTTGCCCATTTGAATTGCCCGTTCTTTGCCCGACTCTGTGTAACACTTTGCAGCGAAAATCTTCATGTAATCGGATAAGGTAATTGGAGGCTTTGTCTAGACATTAAGTGTACATAGTAAATTTGTTTTTCAAGTTGTCCTCAACTGTGGAGCGGGCGGCGCTCAATGGATTTGACGTGCGACCACTGTGCACAGTGGAAAGACTTTGATTCAATTAACTGGCATGCAATAGAAGTGCTCTAATGATTTTTTTTATTCCCATAAATTGGTATTTTTTACGGAAGGTTTCCAAGTTTAACATCCTAATGATAAAATGAAGTATTTCGTAAAAGATTTAGGTTTTGTATTCGATTTCTACTTAAATTAATATTATCAGTCTAAAAGAAAAATACGGCATATTTTTTGCAAATTTGTTCAGTCGAAAGTAGACTTTATTAACTGTATTTTCTTCTAATATACTGCGCTAATCACTTTACTAATATTTAATAGCCACAGTGCCCAACAGCGAGTTAGCAATCACTTGCGTGTCTTCGCTTACCATAGAGTTGAGCAAGAACCTTTTTGGGCTACTGCAGCTGAAAAGTTTTTGGCAACATATGTTATTGTGTGTCTATGTGTGTGTGTGTGCAGGTGCAGAGACCCTTTTGCTAGAGCAAGGACAACAACAACTATGGCTTTTAATAAATCGATTTAAATTTCTGATCATATTTTCATCCCTAGAGAAATTTAATAGTTTTTTGCAATAACATTTTATGTGGATGCCGCCGTCCCCAACTCCGCCTCGCACCCCATTTCTGTCCAGTGCTCGAAAGTCTGTGGAAGACTGTGCAGAGCAGCCAACTAAAATAATAATAGCAACAAACTTGCTACAGCAGCAACAGCAGCATCAAGCAAGTCCAAACAAAGAAATTGTAAAGTTTACGGGTCACACGGTGCATGCTCCCAGGACTCAGCCGTAACGGAGAGTGGCACAGCGACTACTCCAATGACGTCGGTCTTCGGTCTATGCAGCTCCTGTGCATGGTAATAAAATTGCTTTCGCCCATAAGTATGCTACAATTTTAGCATTGCTAGCAGCAGCAAATAGTTTCGCCACGTACCCCGACCAGACCCACAGTCAGACTGTGCGCCAAGCTCGTATCATAATTAATGCAAAGCTAGAAAATGTATGCAACACCTGCGGTTTGTTTAAAACGACCATGAGGCGTTCTTATAGTCCAGCACCAATTTTGCTGCTTGCGCTTATTGAAATTATTTGCCAAGTCGCTGACATTTTATGTTTATTTAATTGCAGACTAAGAGCAGGCAACACCTTTCGCCCAACAAAAACCATACGCCTGCGGCATATTTTGACTGTCTCGTTTTATGACCAGACTCTAATCACATTTCAATTTTATATCAATTTGGCATTCAATACGCTTCACTTTTCGATTTCAATTTATTGCCACTGGCAGCGTAATTCACGTCAATTTTGTGGCATATTATTGTGGTCAACTGCACAAACTGGCATATGGCTCGACATCAGGGCTCGTTGATGACACTGTTTCTACTTCTTTATATCATCAGCATGCGGTTGTGGTTGGCAGACGTTTTTTGTTTTTGTTTTACTTGTATATTAGCAATTACCCAGTTTGTTCTCGTATTGTGAATGCCAATTGTTTTTACTCGCACTTTGAAGCTGTAATCAGCTACTAAATTAATGGGTTCATCCGTATAGTTGCAAATGAGTTGATTATTCTACAAAACTTACTTGTTAGCAAATGGGGCACCAGGCTATTGAGTTGTTAACTTCTACATGATAATTACATGTGAAACAGCTGACACATATGTATGTGCGAGGGCTCTTTGATAAGTCACTTTTAATGGCCACTGAAGCCCGTCAATCTCGTCTGCACTAACATCTAAATATAATACAAAAAAAAAAACAGTTTTCCAAAAGCTGTTACCCCTTGAATGGGGTAGAATGATGACTTGGTTAAAAACAAACTTGCGTAAACAGGGTGAAAATAAAGTTACTATACAGTATATGAGAGGCTCAGCATCATGGTTAATTAAAGCATGGAAACATAGTTCGATTGGTAAGAAAATGCTAATACGATTATTGCTCAAGGTTACTCAGAAATAACTTTGGTTGGCTGCTGTAGTTAGTTTACTCGACAAACTCAATTAGATTCAGTGCGCGCAAATTGCGCAAGTGTCCAATCTAACTTTGACCATCCGTGGACTGTCCTTTGTAAGTGTCAACATCGTTGTCGCCGTCGCCTCGGGAAAGGTCAGCAGAAATAATAAATGTTGGGCACATTAAATAAATGATTATTACTCTCACACTCTCCTTGTCCTTCTTTCGTTCTCGCTTCGAAATAAAAGTACAGCAGAAATTTATTTTATTTGCAGAGGACACTGTAATAAGAAGTATGCAGACCAGTCCAGTTCAGTTATCATGGCCAGCGCAGTATTCGCTGACGGTAACGGCGAAATTGCAAATAAAAATTATCAACGTGTTTGTTGCGTTGCGAGAATAAAACTCACTTCACACTTATATGTGTGGAAGTTATGATTGGAGTCGATCCATAAAAACAGATTGGTCCAGTTGATTAGGCTAGTACATGATTTTCGATTTTTATTATGCGAGCGACAGTCACATAAATACGGATATAAATACAAAGACGAAGATATTTATTGTTGAGCGATTTATGATCTTAGCTATGTACTCTGTACTGCCATAAAGACGCATATTTGGGAATTTTATTGCAACCCTCGTTTGGCTTGCTGCTCGCTGCCAAACCATAATTAAAATAATAATTTTCACGAAAAACTTAAGACCTTGTAATTATAATTGTCAGTTTTTGTTGCCCAGCCGCGCGATTCCAACCCCAAGCCGAATGAAGGGTAGGCAACAGGATTCCAAGCGACAAGACAGACATCTGCGGGGGTCTCTCTCATTAAACATAATTTTTGTGTAAACAAAAGCAGTGCGTAACATGAGAACAAAATCGATGCGACGTCTGGCGGATGGTGAGGAAATAATTATGTGGAGCGTTTGCTTTTACGCCTTCAAATGGCTCCAATAATAAGGCTAACAGCTTCTAGACTCTAAGCCTCGGCACAGCTTCTTTCCCCTTTTTAATTTGGTTGCCATTATGAAATATAGTTTTTTGCATAAAAGCTGTATTTATTATGCGGTTCGTGAAACACTATCTTAGCTTAGAAACCTTGAAACAGGCAATCCCGTATCAAAAATCTGTGTTGGAGGTATATAAAAAGCCACTCAATTTTCACTAAAACAATATAAGAACTTAATGAAAATGAATGTACATATATAAAAGTAATATACCTCCAAAATGCGAATGCTATTTGACTTGTAATGAAAAATGCTCAAGTTGTTGCTGGAATGTGATCAATGGAAATATTGATAAACAAAACAAAAGAAAACCTATTAGCTTAGACTGCCAAACCGAAAAAAAGCAAAAAATATTTCCGAATCATTGATTGCCATTTTTCTTGGGGGTCTTACGTTTGCATATCCTTGTACAAAAAGTGGCCAGCAAAATATTTAAGCGGTCTGTGTGTGTGTGAGTTTGGCATGCGACGCACTCATCTCGTAGTCTATGAAATAATGAACGCATGAATGATTGCCGCACAAAAGCACTGCATACTTACTCGACGCTGTATACACTTCTTTGTTGTGATTTTTGTGAAATTGCTGAAAGCAAATAGTAGAAAAACTTTCAACTTCTACTAAGAGTAAATGTCTTTAAAAGTGTCCCAAGAATAAATTGTGAATATGAAAAGATTCACAGCATATATGTGCAATAGTCTATAATAAAATTAGAGTATATTGTTGTCGATCGTTTTGAATGCTTTCAGCATTCGCACTTGTTTTTTTTTTTGTCAGTGAGCTACATGCTGCTTTCTGTATGTGTTGTTGTTCTTTTATGAAAAATACCAAAATCGGTTAATGTTTATTGAAAAAGCATAAAATTCGTTCTACCAGAATGGAAAATATGCTTTTGATACAATTATTGTGCCTATCTGCAGCCACCGGCAAACCGAGCCTTGGAGCAAACAGAACCCTCCCCGAACCACACCAAAAAAAAACCCACCCCAGCATACTCTTCTAGTACCCTCTTCCTTTGCAGTGGCTTGGCTTTTTTAAATTTTTGTTTTCCTTTGCTTTGAGTTCATTTTGTGTATGTGCTTCTGCAACATTTTTTTCCCTGCTAAGAGTGTAGTAACATATATTTCTGGAAGAGTATAGTAATGATGGGAAAGCGTTTGATAAACTTTCAACAATTTTAAAATAATTCATATTTTTTGTATAAATGAAACTCTAATTGATAATTCAATTGTTGCATTGTTAAACAATGGTGAAGTCGAGGTATACGGCAGTCGAGCATTACTGTTTATAGCTTGTCATGTCCCTGACAAAAGCAGTTATATGGGTCGCTGACTGCTTGATAACAATTCTTGTATCGGGTATCAGGCGGAAATCAATTTCAATGGGGTGAAGAAGAATGATAGTTTTTCTTTTATTGCTGTCACATATAAATATGATGATCTGTAACGAAGGATGCGCTTACTGAGATTTTAACTGAATTTAAAGATATGTTCCAAAAAAGTAATTAAAACTAATACAATGCACATTTGAAAATATAATTGGACTTTGGTTGTGCAGTAACAGAATCAAAATGAGTCTCCTCAAGTGTTGTTGCTCAAAACTGTTGGCCTTTTTGGACAAAAATAAAAGCTCCCAAGATGTTTCAGTACTTTCCAAAAGTATTACCCCAAAACAAACATTACATTGTTGTTGCTGTAAAAATTACGCGAGTTTCGAATAAAACGCACCTGCGGGCCTGAGGTCGGTGCTGAAATCAAGAAAAACACGCAAAACAATTATTCTTAAGATATCTCTGCGGCAACATTAAAAGCCAATTTCACTTGATGACAATAGAAACAAAGCGCAACAGCATCGCATCACCTGCCCTTGGGGCACAGATCGTACTACCTACTTGGCTGGGTTGATACAAAAAGTATAAAAATATAAAAAATGCAAAAGAATCAGCAAGGCAAACAAAACGCTGTGAACACCGAAAACCACCAAAAAACTTCGCCAGACATTTGACCTTTTTAGGCATCGACATGAAAAATAATGTCACCCCTCAAGAACAAAACCCCAGTGGCGTCCCGCGACTTTTGCGACGTTTTGAGAACGCGTCTTATGTTTTCTTAACGAATTTTTTGTCAGCGCCGTGTTTTGTTTTCTGGCAAGTTGGCGGACGTGTTGCAAACACTGCTTCAAGGAGAGTATAGCAACTACTATATCAAGTTGGTTGCACAAAGGAGGGGACAATAAATCAAACTATTATTTTCATCGATTTTTTAGCAACATAACGTGATTGTTTAACAGCTAATTATTTTTGAATTATTTGATATTTGAAGAGTATACAAATATCGTGGGGCTTTCATTAAGAGATTTGTTTCTATTTTTAGTGACTGGCTGTACTCGGAAAGCTGGAAAGCCCTGGAACTAATGGGTGGGCTTGTACGCCAACAGTAGCCTCAGGGCAGTACGCTTTAGACCCCAACTCCTCAATTTGCGTATACGTATAATTGTCACCATGGGTGTTGCTGATGCTGATGCGCGCTGCAGGCCATGTTGAATTGCCAAATCGTTTAAGCTCAAATTGCGTCAATTAATAATAAGCAAATCGAGAATGCTGCGCGTTCTGCAATTGCTTTTTAAAACAGATGCCAACAGCACGATTAGCAGTTGACACAGCCAAAAAAATATGGAGTGCGAGTCCAAATATTCCCCAAAAACACGAACCCAAAACCAATTTATATGCAAATAACGCTGTCTATAGCGACTGCGACTTGAACTGCGATGCCAGTATCGCTGGCTCTGAAGATTTTGGCGTCGATGTCGACGTCGACGTGCGCATCAAGTCAATTGATGAATTTCATTGCATTTATTTGGTCATGAAACCATGAAATATGCTATCTTGATCCACTCTCCATCCCCCTCGCTGCCCGCTTTAACCCTTGAGTGACCAAAAGTGCCTAATGGTGAGCACTTTTGAATTATGCATAAAATGTGAAAATTAGTTGCACAAGCTGCAAAATGAAACTTTTAAGCGGAATTCCAATTTGAATATCAAAGCGACTCTTCGTCCAGGTTTCCGCATGTAAAGCGTTTAAATTTATTTCGAATATAAATGTATTTTAGCTGATCAGAGAAGTGTTGGAAATATAAAGGGTTTGCGTAATTATAGACAACAATTTAAATTGAGATTAAGCTCATTTGAATGATTGATATTGTAATTGTCTTTTGTAGATTACGCTTTGCCTTTGGATATAATTCTGGTTGAATTTAAGATTTTATAAATTTATTTTAAAATAACATTTCTCATTTCTCTAGTCTAGTAAAATAGTAAAATAAGCGCATTAGTTATCCTATGTATAGACTTCCTCGCAACCCACCCCCATACTTTAAAGGGTTATTATTTGTTTTCACGCATATGTGAATGGGTAGTATGTTAATGTTAAGTTCTGTTGGGTAATTATAAGCATAAATACGTTTGCCCATTTGGACTGAATAAATCAGAAATCTGATGAATACTAAATAAAAGTTGGATGTTAAGGACAGGATTTTATGTGTTACAGTCCTTTAGCCTTGGCAATAAAATGGAAATCTTCTCTGCACAAAACCCGGCAACAAAAACCCGAAAAACCGGTTTTTCATTAAGATTAAATGAGCCCAGCGCACACGCATGGATTTTAATTTAAATGAACTGAATTTCGGCCCAGCAAGGAGCCAGTCAGCACATGGCCATCGTTTTATGAGGTTCATTATTCTTTCAGTAAGATGTTAAATTATTAATTTATAATTAAATCGATAATAATGCGTGTTCATTTACTATTCAAACTGTACATTTATTAAGGCTGAGCATGTTTGAAAATGTAGAGCTGCTGTTTTTTTATGAAAATAGAAAATCTATTTTTTGTATGAGTAATTTTGAAGTGCGTTTTGCTGAAAGATTAGCCATTATGTATGTGCTTTGAGAGATTTATAATCGAGCAAGGATTTCGCAAAGTTAGCCAGAAGCTTCATTATCAGTGCGCGCCATAAAACACGCTGCAAAATCGGTTTCAACATCAAAGAGCAATAATTTGCATTTATCAGGAGTGCTTGACAATGCTAATCGCCAAGCTTTCGCTCCCCTTACTCGTGTTTGTCTCAGTCATTGGCTGATTTTCAAATAGTAGTATTTTAGGTAAATATTTATACTTCTTTTGTCAGCAGTTTTTTCAATAACGTTTAATACCTACGCATATATATCATGGCAACAACAATGGGCGCTTGCAATGCAACCAAATTGCCATATTTGAGTAGTTGTTAGGGTGGCGGGGGTGCGAGGGTGCGGTGCCCAGATTATAGGCAAAAAAAAAAATTGCGAGGTACTAACACACACTCATATCATATTATGTTATAACATATACGATATAACCGCCCTTTTCGGTCCCAGAAGCTGTAATGAATAGCCTTGCTTGGGCAATGAGACCGCACTTATCTGCGATTATGACTTTTTAAAATTACACTTTTCAGCACACAAACTGCACACAGATATAGGAGTGAATGGCACTCTCCCAACCGAAAGACAAGGCAAATTTATTGATGCACAGCAACAAAAAAGAGCAAAGAATTTGCCATATCCACCAACCTACATCCCGTATCCATATCGGCATATTCACACATGTCATATGGATGCTACCTCAATTTAAAACAGGAAATGCCTCTCGAAGTGATGCGCTTATTGGTTCGGGGGTTGACTTTGATTTACTTTTATTGACAGATTAAGAACGTCAAAAGGTAACGCTAACCTCCCCACGGTTAGATACAGCAACCCTCCAATGCTGTATCTGAGCAATGAGTGTAGCGTATTATTGAAAATTTAGCTGAAAAGTGACGACAAGAACTCCCAAAAGTGGGAATACCTCATAACCCATCATACAAGCAAGTGCGTCCGTCTTGTGACTACCCTTCGCATTTTATTGTAGGTACAGGGTATCAAATTCATGTGTGGACACATTTCAGTCTGTGAAGCATATTCTATCAATTTTTATGGCACAGTCAAAAAGTCACATTTGATATTTATCTCTTGGTTATAAAACTGTGCATTGGGTTGTTAAAATTTATTCACAACTGCATCAGTTGTAGGCGGAGGAACAGGGAGATGTACCTCATAATGTGTGCGTGTGCGTAAAGATTAATACCATACATATGCTGTCAGGGATTAATAGTGTTAAGCTATATATTTTTGGTCACCTGAAAGCCTATTAAGGAGCTAATATATATTAGCTCTTACTTGAAAATTGTTTGTGCAATTCTTACCTTCAGTATGAGTACTTTAAAAAATTTGTTTAACACTTCGTATTCCCTTGCGCTTTCCTTTTCTATTGAAAAAGACATATGTAATTGCAAATAAAATTTAATTTTATGGAGATAGGCTTATGCTACATAAAAACAGCTGAAGAATGTGGGTATATATCGCCTATTCAACGTTGCGGCATTGTTACATGTTTTTAATTAATTTCTGGCCCATATAATTCACACAATAACAGCACACAGAAAAATATTCAGCAAAGAGAACTTTTGTCGGTTTCAGCGCACGGCAGGAAAATAAAAATCACAAATGCAATAAATTTTCTGGCGAAATATAATTACTTCGTGGCAATGGCATTGTCTTTATTGTTTCGGTGTGCGTACGATTGGTGAGACTGCTCTTGTAATTGCCTCATTTTGGCACCTTGGGCGCGTCTTCAAGTCTTCTTGGGTGTGGAAAGTCTCATAAATAAAAATTAATTTTTAGCAGTAACAGCAACAATAACTAGACAATTACATACCACATACAAAATAAGCTGAAAATGAAACTGAACCGTAGACAGATTCTCCCATTCCTCTCTTTATGTACCTGCAATGCTCGCAAGACTAACAAGGACGCCGTGCCGACAAATTGGGGGCCGTCGTTTGTCAAGAAGAAAATTGAAATTAAACCAAAACAAGTGGGAACATTTCAGTCGAGGTGACTCGACTACGTGATACTCTAAATCATATCTCACTTGCAATTAAGTTACATTTACTAAGGGAACAACCTAAATGCCCTTTTCTGCAGAGGGTATAAAAAAGCCTAAAATGTTAACAAACTCTCGTGGCATCTCTAGTAGAGTAGCGTGAATGGGAATTGGGGTTGGGGATTTGGGAAAACTGGTGCAGGGGAGATGACGCTTTGGGAAATTGTCGCGTTTTTAGCTATAAATCACGCAAGTGTCGTCGACGCTTTGCTGTTAAGTATACATGCTGTTCTTTTTCGCCGTTTTTCTTCTTGACTGCGGTTGTATTTAAAATGCAGCAAGTTTCTAACTTATTACCTGTTAGCTACAACCTGCAACCGACACAACCTTTACCATTTACCACCTTAGCAACTCAGCAGCTCGGCAGCATTTCAATATTTCATGTGCAAAAGCGAAAGTAATTAAATTTAAGAGAAGGTAACATATCCACTGTGTAAAAATGCCATAATTATATGCGACTCTAGCTACATCTTCTTAGCGACCTCCCCGTCCACCCCGTTGACAACCTGTGGTGCGCACACACGCCAACCATCATAACCTTTTACCGCCAGCCAACGTCGTTGTCGTTGTCGTCGTCTTACAATCACCATATTTTTGCTTGTCAGTTTCTTCGGCGGTTGCTCAACTCCAGAACAATGCGGGGTATCTACGACGCTTTTAAATAAAATGTTATTACAATTGCAGTAAGATATGCATCAATTAGATAAGCATCAAATCTAAATCTTCTTTATTTGTATTTAGCTTTATCATTCTTAATCGTTGATAATATTGAATTCTTGTAAATTATTTGACATCTGTCTGATACTGGGTATTTGATCGACAGAAATTCTAGAAAGATATGTGTTCAAATTACTTGGGGCTTTTCATGTCTGGGATACCAAAAACCCAACCACCCGCCAGCGCTCACGATGAGGGGGAGGAGTATTGTGGAAATTCTGCCGTATGCGGGCGTCTTAATCCTTTTTCCATTATTATTTTCATAATTCTTATTTACATGACGCCAGGCATCTCTCTGCTTCCATCTTTGCCTCTGCCGCCGTTGTCGTTTTCAGCTCCGCTGTGATTTTTGTCTATTATTGTTGCGGCTCTAAACTACCACCGTGGGGAGCGGCTGTCTCTTTCGCTTTGCTCTTTTTTAATGTTTGGCGAAAAATTATTTTCTTATAACTTAGTTATTCACTGATTACGTGCCGTTGCCTGCACTCTTTCGGCAGTCACGGGTCCTTTTGCATACTCCTTTTTTGGTACTTATAAATTTATTACTCATACGCCTGGTAACTTTGCCTATTGGCTCCGTAAAGGACCGATCATTTTAGCAGTTGCAGGCTGGTATTTACGTATTTCAGATTTGCTTTTGTAGAAAATTTGAAAAGTTCAAAAAGAATTTATTTCGATAACAATTAATAATTAAAATTATTAAAAATATTGCAATTTCGTTACAGGGAAGTTTGGTGTCTTAAAACTTTAACAAGTTCATTTCGAAGTGCTCATTTTGAACATGAAAAGCGCCAACCATATGGAGTTGCTTGCATTCAGCTGCCTCCTTGATACCACCGCAGAGTGCGCTCAATATTATGCTTTCATTTCTGTTTGCCAAGTGTTTGCATAAAGCGCGTGGTCGCTGACCAACAACAGACTTCATATGGCTGTGGACTGTGGCATTGCAGCTACCTCCCTGAATAGGAGCGCTTGCATCGATAATGTGGCCTGTCGCATGTTTAACCGTCCCTGGCGCCGTCGCTGATGCTGTTGCCATTGCCTTCGACGCTGATGATGACACTCATAACAATTGCCCCGGCCATTGCATTTTAACTGAACAAACTTTGATACATACTCGTCGAGGAGAGAGAGGAAGAGAGGGATGGCTTGGAATACACTCGTATATGGGCCCGTAAACGGGCCGAAGGCAAATGGCGAAAGCCAAACGAAACCAAACCAAACCAAACGCAAAGTCAAATGAAAGCAACCATGTCAGCGGCAGTTCCAACAATGCAATGCAACAACAATGCAACCGATGTTAGCACAACAAGAGCGAATGGGCGAGCCAGTGGGGGGTGAGCATGCGAAGGAGTGAGTGATCGAGTGACAGAGACGCCATGAATGAGAATAGAACTGCGGTGAACGTATGGCCATTTGGCAGTTGGCACTCGAATGCAATTTCAGTAATTAAAATAAACATTGTGACCGAACCAGTGCAGTGGTCAATGGTCTATGAAGGAGTCATATTCAGCTGTAACATTGTCATAATTATCATAGCTCTCATCATTTCATTATCACTCCTCACCTCTCGCTGGCAAACCATGTCAGAGCCCACTGCATTTGCATGCAATTCGCCGATGGAGTCGCAACGTCAACTTGTTTTGTCAAAATCAACAAGAGGCCATGAAATCGACACACCGAATTGATTTTACCCTAAGAGCTACTTTACATACAAAACTGTATAATATTTGCACAGCTTCACAGCAAATGTCATAAAGTTAAATTAACATCAGACTTACCTTAATTATGTCCTAAAAGTATATATAGTTAAATTGTTATTTTCTGTATATTCGCGCTGATTCTTACCAACCTATCGGCATATTCGACTTACCTTGCTAAATGAACGCATTTGGCCGTAACCGAAATTCCCCCAAATCCCAAACGGCTTTTGCAAGGCAACAAGGGCTGCACGAGAATTGATTTAATTAAATGCAATTTTAAATGCGTTTCGGTCATTTGAGTACGCAATTTTCTGTTTGTGGTTGTTTTCAGCTTCCTTGCAAGGCATGGTTGTTTTTATGTTTGTTTTATTGTCGATGCGTCGTCGCTTTATGCTTATTTATGATTTAATTAAGTGTAGACTGGCCACAAAATGAACATGCAACTTTGACTCCATGGCGATGGTCTGAGGCTATTGAGACTACTGGTGGAGTCAACGGAAAATTGTGCTCGCTGACTGTAGCATCTGGTAGTCCCCAACGATGGGTGATAATAAGTGTTTATTTTGATTTCGAGACATGCCTTGTGGTGCCTATAATAACAAGGCACTCTTCATACTGTTACCATGGTAACATTAAGAGGCTTTTTTACTTGAAGAGTTAATTAATTATAATTTATTGATCACAATCAGTAGTAGGAATCTTTAAAAATTAAATTAATATTTCCATAACTCGAGTTTAGAAAATCTAAAATTAAATTATACAGTGCAATTAAGTGAGAACCAATTACACTGGTTATTATTTGTTTTAGAACACACTCATTACTCATCCCAAATTACATAAATATCATATGGGTTTCGAACAAAACAGTTGCCTAGAAAAAGAGGGATTCCAACAATATAGTCCAACCCTACATTTCACCTTGACGTTGTTTTCGTCTATTGAATAATTGAATTCTTCTGCTTGACGAAACACAAAACGCAAGTACACAACCGATTGAGTTGATTAATCAATTTCGTTTCATACACATGTGTGTGTAGCACGACATGTCTCCCTGCCTATCTGCCTATTTATTCCTCGACAGAGTGCAGATTTAGATCTCCCAAGATTTAGATCGCCAAGCCCAGCAAGAGTCTTCTGTTTGACCACAAACTGAGTGTAAATTTGAGTTAAAACTGAGACCGTCTTTTAATAGAACTTGGCGTTTTTATCATGTAATTTCATGTTATCTCTTCCTGCTAAAGTTATAGTAGAGTTTGCTTTACATACTTAATATTTAACATGTAAATTTTTTTTATTTACAGTTTAAGTAACGACAGTTTCGGCGGAATACTCTCATAGTGCGAGCGTTTCTCGTTCCGCTCTTTACGCACTGCTCATTGAAAGAGCGACATACAAACAGCTCAACGAAAAGTGCTCAACAGAAAACATTAATGAAGAGAGCAAAAGTCTCTTGCTCAGAGCGAGAGCGAGAGAGTATGAACTTTTTCGGTTGTGCTCGCAACGAGAGCGCAAGAAGAAAAACGATCTTTTCCTGACTCTGATTGAGCGAGCGTTTCTCGTTCCGCTCTTTACTCACTGCTCATTGAAAGAGCGACATACAAACAGCTCAACGAAAAGTGCTCAACAGAAAACATTAATAAAGAGAGCAAAAGTCTCTTGCTCAGAGCGAGAGAGAGAGAGTATGAACTTTTTCGGTTGTGCAGAGAAAGTCTCTAAGTCAAGGATCATCAAGGATAATGTGCATGGATCTCAGAGCTATTAATGTTGAATGAACTAGTTGAGCAACTTTCAATCTTGCTCATTTCATCTACGAGTAATTCCCATCATATTGTGGAGTTGCCAATACGAGTATAAATGCAAAACAAATTAAATGATTAGTAAAGGATATCTCTCTGCCAGTTGGAGTTTTATTAATAAACACATGAACTATGTGAGGCAGACAGAGAGCTGTCTCTTAGTAGTTTGAGTTCATTTAGTAGTTTAAGTAACAACAGCAATTTAATATAATCTTAAACTTTGTTACTAACAAAACTTTTTACTAACCAATACACAACAAATAAAACAAATACTAATACAAAAAAGCGTTTTAATCTGGAAACTTAAAATTCAAGGATGTCAATCGAGAAAGGTAAGTAAAGTAAGTATCCCTCGTATGTCACGTGATGTTGTTGCAATCGACATAGTTGTTGTTGTTGTTGGTCACTTACATCCGTCATTAACGGTGAAAGTGTGACACAACACCAGGCAAACATCAATAAGCAACAAGCAGCAATACAAAAGGTATCTGGTCAACCCCTTCCCCTCTTAATCAGCATTATTCAGCGTTTTTTTAAATTTGATTTTTTGCATTGCATACTTTGAGGGGCGCGCAATAATAATGATTTCAAGGACAACAAAATTAGTCATAACTCGGCCATTTTCTTACGTAATGTCAAAGGACATGGTTTTTCTTGATCGCAAAAAATAGCTCTATCGATTGGCATTCAAGGATATGGGATTTATCGAAAATCGAAAATCGAAAATTTTTCACTCTAATGGCCATGAAAATTTGGCCTCGACCGAAAAATCCTGGATAACTCCACAACCGCTTGTCCGATTTGAATGTCCTTTGGCATGCATATAGGCCTTATCAAATAATTAAGTTTGGCACAGGACTTGCAAGGATCAGACAGGATATGACGGAGAAAAAGCTAATTTTCTGTATACAAAAAAGTCCTTATAACTTGGCTGTTTGCAGGACATTCGTCCTTATAACAACACCAATTTGCTAATTTTGATTAGATCTATCAGTGTGCCAAAGGACATCCCGATAGTCCTTCAAATGGCCGAGATAAAGCGGAATTTTTGAATTTTTGACAATTTTCCATGCCTACCCCTTGAAAAAATGTCATCGACAAATTTCTGTCATTTTTGCGCCTTGGAGATAGGCTACATTTTTGCAAATGTGCAATTTTAGCTTGCTATTCATTTAAGTTCGCGTGGTGTTTTGCCGCTCTTTAACCGTTAATGACTTGACTCGGAGTGGTTAACAAGAACAACAACAACAATTACAACTACTCTAACAACAACTTATGTATGTGTGTGTGCAGAGTGTGCAGAAATGTCCTCTGAAAAAAGCCACGTGGAGCATTTGAAATACCAGGTGAACAAAATAGAATAGGAGGTAGATATTTACAGGATATGTGAGAGAGGGAATTCTCTCAGAGCGTTTGACATTTGCTATGTCAATCCGAATAACGGAATGCAGAGAGATCGTTTCCGATTGGTGGATTGGCAAGGACGTGTCACAACTGACTTCTTTTGGAGCCACCTGCTATTTACTCCTGTTTACCTGGTGTAAAATTTTAAATTTACGGATTCTGGAGGCGTGGCAACAGAATATACTTACCTTACTTACCTTCTTTCGATTAACGTCCTTGATTTTTAAGTTTCCAAATAAAACCAAAGCTTGGTAATAATTTTTATAAACTTTTATTTGTACTGTTTTTTATGTGCTAACAAAAATACTTAGTCTTAAGACAAGGTACTTATACTATAGCTAACTAAATTTAAATGTAACTTGATTTCAGAACTTTAAGGATAACAATATAGAACTACGGAAAAAAATTTAAATAAAGAACGAGATTAGTCTATGTCCATGTATAACAAATATTGAAGAGATTCAGATACAATTGTATCTAGAGTTGCACGAGTACAATTACGAACTATGCGTTTCATTTTTTAATCGAGATACATTATCTGAGCGATACATTTCAGATAATATGCTTTTCTGTAAAAGATACAATGCATTATAATAATCATAAAAATTATACAGCGAAGTCGTTCGATATTACACTGCATATGTTCGTATTTCATCCAAATTTAAAAATAAATGAAAATCATATATTTATATATTGTGTAGACATAAAAGTTTGGAAATTAAATTTAATTGGTAATAATACAATAGATTGTCTGCCTATTAATTATTTATTTAAAACGTATTTGTGTATTTTCCCAATTACAGAATATTCTAAACATAGTAGCATTTATTTGCATCTGTTTTCACATACTTACTGGGTTTGCTGTTGCGCCACTTTCCGTGTAATTCACAAATGCTACTTCAACAAAAATCTAGTTATCCATTAAGCCAGTCTCGACATCAATTCGGTGTCGCAGTTGTGCTTTTGGCACTTAATTCATTTGTGAGAATGCGACAAGCGGCTCGGGTGATGCTAAGCCCCGAGAGCTTAAGGGGCACAAGCTGAGACCAAGAGCGAGACGGT
This sequence comes from Drosophila rubida, assembly GCA_035046165.1. Classification (NCBI taxonomy): domain Eukaryota; kingdom Metazoa; phylum Arthropoda; class Insecta; order Diptera; family Drosophilidae; genus Drosophila; species Drosophila rubida. The sequence goes on along the minus strand of JAWNOF010000014.1, from coordinate 11,605,450 downwards.
GTCTTCTGTAATGAGAATTGGAGAAACTCTGTAGTCGCACTTGGAGTTGACAACATTGCTGTCAACGTTCAACTTTATGTTGATTACCTTTTTTGATTATGTCGCAGTGTGTGAGAGCGCACGGCACACGGCAAAAAGCTGGCAAAAACAATAAACATAAACCAGAAGTGCGACGGACGCGAGTGCGAGTTTGTCGACGACGGCGACGGCGACGGCGACACCGAAGCACATGAAATATGATTGAAGTCGAAATAAAACTGAGCAGCGGAGAGCGACAGAGTAACAACCACTTCACGGGCCCCATGTGTAACAGTTCTTGATGTGATGGCGGCAGCTGGCAGTGGAGGCCACTGGGGACACAATTCTAGCCGAGTTGAAAAGGTGCATCTCACACAGGACATAATCACTTTTGCCAGCAATAAAATTAAATCCAAGGAATATGCTGAAACACACGGAACCGTGAGCAACCGTCAGCAACGACAACAGTCAACATACTTGCCTGCCTTGCTTTGCCTTGCCTTTTTGTATGCGAAAAATATTCTAATTGCAATAAAATGCGACATTCACTGAAAGTGGATTGAAGTGGCAAGGGATCTAAGTACAACACTGTAAAATTGTTGTATCCCAGTTGCGACGACGACTCGCTAATAATCATCGAATAAATTATGCAAAAATCATTACCATTGTTGTAAGTGGCTTGTCGACAATGGCATGTGTCTTTTTTCTCATTCCAACCTTGCGCCGGATCGCATTACATTGCCCTTTTGTTGGCTTGACAAAGGACGCAACATAAAATTGGCAACACTTAAATTTTTAATAACTTTTGAATTCCTTTCAACATTTTCTAGTGGCGTGGCAACTGCTGTGACTGAGTGGATAAATATTTATAAAATAGGCTTATTCATTCCGTTAAGCATAAACTAAAATGAAGTGGGCTCTTTTTATCTAATAGTAGAATTTTTAACTATTTCAATTTTTTCAACGTATACAACAAATATAATTTCAAGTTTTCTCTTTAATACCCTACCATTTTCAATCTCTTGCAGTATTTTAAAGCGCTTAAAATGTTGGTTGACTTGACATCATTTTAACGACAAAATCGTTGGGCAATCAAATTAAAATTGCATATAATTGTTCCCCGAAGTGGCATATGGAGGGGTTCGTTTATATTTTGGGGGGTGCTCTGCTTATCTCCACCAACAAGACCAACAACTGTTGTACACCAATTTTATTAACTGCAAACCTTATTTGCATGTTCATTTTGCATAATGTGCCAAAAAACGAGGCGCGTCAAGTAGAATTGAGGCAGAAGCCAAACGGACGTCACCCCAAAATAGCAAAGTTCATCTTTATTTTTTTGTTGCGCTCGTTCCGCTTTCTTTTGTTCAAATATTTTCTTATGACTTTGCAGCTAAAATTCGATTTGAATGTATGTCAAGCATAGAGTAGAAAACAAATTTCACGCTTAAAAACGCGGTTTCTCGTTTCTCATTCCCCAGTTCCTGTTTCCTTACATCGATTTGCATACGAAATTTTCGACTGCCGCAGCAGGAAAAGAATCTGTAGACTCCGAGCATCCCGGGTGTCTACGTGTGGGGGTTGTTGCAACAATTACAGATGGCAGCCTAAGCGTTTTTTATGCATTTTCCACGTGTCAAATCGCGCGTCAATCAATCGATGTTTATGTAGACCCGGCACTGCTTTCCCCGACTACTCTCAGCGGTGTGTTTAATTTGAAAATTCATATTTCGTCGCCCATAAGTTGCCAAAACATTGACTGACTTTTCACGGTGCGCTCGCTCACTTCATTTTTATTTGGTTTTTATTATTATGCCCTGGCACACGCACCCAGAGCACTCGGCGAAACCCACCCAACGTATTCTGGCATCGCTCTGATCCCTGTTTACGTTTTTGCATGTCCGTATTGTGCTGGTTTCAATTTTACGCTGATTGGTTTTCAGCAATCGCCTGTGCAAATAAGCTGAGCAAGCGATAAGCCACAGTTCATGGACTCGTTGTGCTATCATGCACCATATCACCCATATTGGCCAAGAACGAATTTAAATAAATACAAGTAAAGTGGAAAATAAAATGCTCGATAATGCCCAATGTTCAATGCATTTCTTGTCACAGGCTTCGAAGCACAAAATCCCAACTGGTGTTGGGGTTAGCTTAGAAAGCTAAGATTTTCACAGGTTATCTGCAACTGGCAAATACCCTGCACCTATCGCGAGAGCGCAATGGACGATAAAGCAGATAGAATTCACTTAGATAAGACTCAGTAAAATGTTCCCAAATTCAATAGAGTATTGTCTGTTAAGCCAATAAAGAGCTTTGTCGTGCTGAGTTTTTAAAATTAAAGAATATCTTTGATTTTTTGTCAAAATGAAATGTATGTACCATAGCTTTAAATTTCAGGATAACCTTGTTTATGATTTTTTGTGTAATATAATTTTTATATAAAAAATCGCCTATTCATGTAAAGTAATTCGGGCATCACTATTTTATATTAAGTATTAAATTTATAAAATGTAATTTTCAACATATGTATTGATTGCTTACATTGCTTTTGGGCGGTTGGCCGGTCGTTTGCTCTGCAGGATTACTTATAAATTTGTATAAAAAGTTCATAAAACAAGACTAAAGCGTAATAAATTATGAGTACAACAAAGCCATTGCTCGAACAGCTGCGTCCATGAAATCAACATAAAAAGTCATTTATATATTTTTCTCCTGATGTTGTACATTTTTTTTGTTTTTTAAATTCCACAGTTGACGTTGCCGCCGATGTGGTTTCCTTTCTGCTTCACGCCTGTTACTTCAATTCGAATTCCTAATGCTGGCTGGAACAGTCGGTAAAGTATGTAAAATATGTGCCGTCTGAGTACAGAATAAGTTACAAGGCTGGAACACACAGTTCTTTTTCCCGTTATATTCATTCATTTATCTCAGCGTTCATGTCTTTGGCTTATTTCTTTGTTGTTCCGCTTATTAAGCTTATTTTTTGTGTTCGCTGTCTTGTGATTTCAGCCTGCTGGGGAAAAGGGAAATAGAAAAAAAGATATATGAATTTAGAAGGGTGGGTGGTATTTTGACATAAAGTATTGTTGTATTTTTTATATTAAAAACATAATTTCAGCATTTTATCTATCATTTGTTATAATTATTTGTGACAATGGAAGCATCTTGGAGGAAAAACGATTATTTCAGTCTGTCTGCAAAGCTAAGTTGGTTTATAAAATGAACAGGATAAATTCAACAATTGAAAAAAATGCGAAAAACGGAATCAGGCAGCTTAAGTTTGGTTGAGTCTCGCTGCCGTCAATTGGAGGCATAGACGTAATAGACACTTGGCCCGGCAGCAACAGAATCAGGAAGAGCAAAACCCTTTCACCAGCGACAACATGATAAATGACCGGTGTTATTCAAATTAATTGATCAAATCCGAATGTCAGACTGAAATCTGCGAGAAATTGCCAAATTACGGCATCAAATGAATTAAGTGGCGCACAGCGGCAACGCGTTTCACATAACACACAGGATGTGGAGATGAATTGGAGATGGAGATGGAGATGGAGCTGCGTGCGGTGATTTCCAGCTGGGGGAATGCGAAGCAGCTGGAAATTTGCATGTGTCATGAAAGTGTCCGAGTGCGGGTGTTTCATGTGACACCAGGCGGAGCGCACACACACTGAGCAGGGAGTGGACCAGCAAGTGGGAAGCCATGTGAGAGGTATATGTGTGTCAAACGGTATAGCTTCCGGTTGAATGATTGGACAAATGAATGGCTTCGAAACGGACAGCCACGTGGATGAAGGGAACAGGAAACCACTTGCATACGTACACATGACTGCCGGCTATACTGACCAAACACGTCGACTGTTTGCGGTTTGGAAAACCTCAAAATCCCAAACTCCCAACCCGAAAAAACTCCACGCAACCAGTTGGGTGCCAACGAAGTAGGCAAATGCCTGCAGGCATTATTCGGTGCAAAAATTTGTTGAAATTGAAATCGGAATTGCAAATTAACAGCAGAGCAATAACAACGAGAGAGCAGCAGCAACGATTTATTGCTTAGTCGGCATTTGGATTGGGTAAGCCCTTCAGTCAGTCCACAGTCAATTAAGATAGATTAATTGCAACGGCAATTTTGCAGGAAAACTGATTAATTTTATGAGATTTCACACTAACTCGACTTTGATTCGAAAAAGCAATTTCCAAGTTCAACTGACTGCAAATAGCTGAAGTACGACGAGTGTTTCATGCTTCACTTTGCAGCGCAATGGTTTTCGTAATTTTCTAGCATTGCTGTGTGGGTCTAGCTCTGGTATTTTCCCACACTTAACAGTGGCTAACTGGCAAGTGACAGAGCCACTTAACACCCACTCATGTCACAAACACACACACAATCCGCTTAGTTTAAATACCCGAAAGGCTAAAAAAGAAAAAAAAACTGGTAGTAAAACCACCATACAAATAAAATCCATGTGAAAGAAGGTCGAAGGTGGAAGGTGGCAGGAAGAAGGGCCACGATGAGGACTTTCTGCAAAATTTAACAAAAACAATAAGGGTGACACACCCTGCTACAACTTTTTTCCGACACTAAACGTCCCTTTTTAAGCGACGTTTTTCCTTTAGACGGGGCTGAATAAGCCTCACTATGTATGCTGCATGTTTTTCAAGTGAACAACCACCAAAAAAAAAAAAAACAACTACAAGGCAAACTCAATGCTCGTCTGTGTCAAGGAAAAGCCATATTTCTATTGAAATAGCAGAGCAACAAGTGCCCACTGCAGAAATAAAAGTCGAATTTCAAATGCCGGAAGAAGAGAACACCACAAAAGAAGTCAAAGTCAAGGTGTTAGGTTGTTAGTGGGATAAATAAAACCGCAGCAACAAGTCACCACAGCAAGGCGATAGGTTTATTTAAGTATCTGTCTTTGAGAGTCTCGCTGATATGGATATCTGCAGTCGACATCATTCCTAGAGTAACCCTGCAGACCCAACATAAACGGAATAGTAGCCAGTCGAGATGTCAACACAATTGCCTGACTATTTATCATGGCAAGTGCCGGAAGTGGAGTCTAAAATGAAAAAAATCAACCTCTGTTTGAGCTTTTTCTATTGTTTACTTTAGCATCAATTTCAATTTGCATGTGCATGCATTAAACAAACAAGGTACAATGCTCTCGTTGAGTAAGTTTCACGCCGAGATAACCGAGATACCCTACACTTAATGTTTCTGAGATTTTTTAGCAAAATTTAAAAGAGTTTTTTGAGTTTACGTAAATTTAAAATGCTCATTCTACACATACTCATTCAAAGGGTGTGCGACATACAAATATAAAAAAGCACACAGAAAACAAAACGAAATTCAAATTTAAAAGTGTTTATGACAGCGAAATGTAAATTAGTATTTACTCGAGTCCGCCAAATAGCCGTGAATATGTACGAATATAAAAAGGGCGTGCTATGCAAATCACCCTTTGTGAGTCCAGCTGGGGTTGCGACTCTGGGTTTGATTTACTTGTGCCACAAATGCACATCTTTTGCGCTGTAGTTGACCAACAATCATGGAAATATTAGCCCTAAATGGCTAATGTGGCTATGTATTTCTTAGTATTCCTCGTTTCATTTTACTGTTGTTAAATACATTGTTCATATTCATAAACTGATAGTACCCTTTAGTCGCTGCGCACAGTCTGGATAAAGTGCATGGATTGAGGCGAGTGGTTGCAATTTAATATTGTGTTGCATACTTGCAAGCGCAGTGGAAACGCATCCTTGCCGTCTGCAGCTGTTGACAGTCTCCGCTGCTCTGTGGCTGAGCTGGAATGGGCCTGGGAATTGCAAAACGTTTTGCCGCATTTAATTAATTGTTCAATAAAATTATAAACATTTGTGGGCATTGCGAAAAGCCAACGTTCGTTGTGTGGCCCCTGTCGTTGTCGTTGTTGTTGCTGCTGTTGTTGCTCGCTCTTTGATTCGCCCTTTTTTAATGGGTTGTGCGATATTCATGGCAATTTTTGGTCGTTGCAATGACATTGCAATATGTGAAATGCCTGTAACGCTATTTTGACTGCAATGCACTCTGTGTGCAATGTTTGGACAAGGATCCAGAGCGGAGAGTGGTAAGAGGAGTCCGCCTCGAGCGAGGACATGTGAAAAAGTCGTTTGGAGTAAAAACATTTTGTAAATTGCTTCATAAATAACAATTTGTTAAATAATAATTGCTCGAGCTGCCTTTTTTGGGTTTGAGATTGTGCAGCTGGCATGTGTGTCGGCTGCTCCGGCTTCTTTTGCTGCTCTCCTTTCCGTTACTAGATGTGACCCTGCACCTCGATTGACAGCTAAATACGAAGAGGACTCGAATGGCGACTGCAGTGTGGCGGCTCTCTCTCACTCTCTGTGTGAGGGCTGTCGACAACGTTTTCATTGCTGTTGACAAAAAGCGTCTTTTTATGTTTAGTCAACATTGTGGAACGTGGTACCTGGGATAGCCAGCCAAAGGATATACTGTGATGTTCGTGTCGTGTGCACGTCATCAACTGGGCAAGTGACTCATAAAAGTTGCTGCGGACAGTAATAGAGTTTAGTCCTCGCTGTCTGATTAAAGCTGTTGTAGCCGTTATACTAGCTGGCCATAACTAGCCAGTGTGGCATCCCTTGTAACCGTTAAATGTCACACCTTTCTACATACACACATAGAAAAACGGTTCAAAAGGTATAGCCCCTCGGCGATTTTGACGTATTTCAATTTCAATTTATGTTTCATTTCATTTATCTGTTTGTCTGCTAACGCGAAAAATGGTGCTTAAGTGTGCATGAACAATTTCGTTTGTAAAATTTCATTTAGTTTTTTTTCCACTTTTCATTTTTCCATGTGCTACCATTTCATAATTCTCATTATATTTCACGCATTCGAAATGTGGAAAGCCCAAAACTCAACTGGCGAAATTGAAAAGTTCAAATTGAATTTAAATTCAATTTGGTTTGCAGTACTTGAACTTCGAGGTCGAGCGGACAGACAAAGAAAAATCGAGTTAAGTGCGTATGTAATGGGAGTTTACATGCAGCAGTTACAGCTTCTGTTAGAAGGGAGATTTGTTTGAGTATGAGAGTGTGGAGAAGGGAAGTGTCTGCTGGCTACTTTTGCATTGCTGTCTGAAATTGATGTTAGCAATCAAACGAATGGGCATTTCTCTAGGGAGACTATTTGGCTGGAGCTTCATATTTTTGGTATTTCACTGAATCAATATCTTTGAACTAAGAAATTGCAATTGAAAATTTGTGGATTTTCGTTTATATTTAATTGATTTTTCATTTTTTTTCATTTAATAGTCTTTCATTTATGTCATTAAACTTGAATTTTTGTGAATTCCAAACTTTTACATAAAATTCCACTTACCTTGCTCAAGATGTGGCCCAGCTGCGTGTCGGCCAATTTTAACTCCAACTTTAGCTCCAGTTATTGTGGCCTAATATTCATGGTAATTGTACCTTGGACTCAGCTGCCCGCCGCATATTTAAGTAATATCAAAGACAACGACACCTACCCTTAAAAATATAAAGCAAAAATGTTAAAAGCAAAAGAATATTTACCTTTTTCTTTGACATCTCATCTACAATTTGGTTGCATTTCCAGGGAAACTGCAAAGTCCATCTAACGAGCTGTTTTGCCCCAGACCAGAGCAGACAATCTTGGAAAGCCTACGAAATGGGGACGGAGGAATGGGAGCAGAGTGTAACAAATCGAAAAAAATGAGGATAGGCAAAACTTGACAAGACCTGCCGTGGACACAAATTAGTCGCACCCCGTCGCGGCAAATGTCTTGAGTTACATTTTGATGACTTCTTTGCTTTTGGGTGGCTCTCTCTAATCCCATTATGCTCAGCAATAGCAGCTTTTAAATGTTAAAATGTTCTTCTTTTATGACTGTTCCAAAGTGTGAGGTATTTTTTTGCGTGGGCCTTTTTTTTACTACCTTTATTACGCGTCTATTCAGCATTTTTCAAAAAATATTTTGCATAAAAATGCTATAACAATTTTAAACAGACTGTTTTTTTTTGTTGGGTGGTGTGTTTTAGTAACTTTTGACTATAAGATGTTTAGAAGTAATAAAATATTTCAACAATAGTGTTGGCAATCGCACTTTGATATTAAAAACCGCTTAAAAGCAAATTACTCAAACTACCAACAACGCAAAAGGGCGAATGGCTGTGCTGGACATGTGGCGTAGCTTGTTACTAACATACAATACACATTTTTTGGGGTCCAGCACATATAATAAATAGTGTCGAATGGAAAAACTAAAAGGCATGCCAAACCCACTCACTGCGTGGCCATGGGACAGGTGCACCTTTTTGTGCCATTTTGAACGGTGGCCGAAGGATGCACAATTTTTGGGCAAACAAACAAAATTGTAACCAAAGGAGAAAAACAATTTTTGGAAATTTTTAAACAAAACTATTTGAGGACAGCCACTAGCTGGGCGGTAATCTCGCAGACTGCGACCTAAGGATACCATACACATTAAAGCAGTTTCTTCCACTAGAAATTTGTGTTATTACAAAATCAAAAAGTGTTTCCATTGCGGCAGCACCAGCCAGCGAGCGTGCACAATTTTATTAGAATACTCGTATACTTGTATTTTATAATTAAAAACTGTATATCATTGGCAGCGCACGAAGCCGCCACAGCCACAACCAACTCATGCTGTCGCTGTGCCTTCATAGATGTGGGTAGAGAAGAGCGAAAATGTAGGAAAATATTTTGTAAGCAGATTTATAGCTTGGAAAAATAATAATTATTTACACATGGCCAGGGGAAGCCGCATAAACCAACCAACCAACCAACCAACCAACCAACCAACCAACCAACTGCAGGCACAGCAGGCTTGGTACTGAATCGGTTGCAAGAGGTTCAAGTCTAATAACTCTAACTCTATCAGTGAGTGCCTGAGTGTTCCGTTGTCCTGGCTTGTGCTTATTTAAGGCCTAAGATTAGTTTATCATTTAATTATTTTTTGCATTTGATTTCAGTGCACAAGCAGCCAGCCATGTTTGACGAGCAAATACCCTAGGTCGTACTATGATATAAGACGAATAGCCCTCGCTTCATTCGTTCAGCTACTTACCCTAAATGTGAATACCTTAGAGGTTGGAGGTTTGCGTGTTAAATACATTATTGTACCCACTTTCACCAGAATTTATGTGGGCGTCGCAAGAGTTGATATAGCGCACTTTTAATTTGATTAGATTCATTTGCCGAAAAGGATTCAATTTGTTGCCCTGAGAAAATTTGCCAAGGGTCTGACAAATTGCAGAGATGTCCCTGTGGATATTCTTTTATTTGGTTATCCCCCAATAAACAGACAGCAGAGTGTGTTAGGGAGACTGACTGCATTAAAGAGAGGTGGCAAGTTTGTGTAATATTTATAGACAAATTTAATAAACACGTTTAGTTAGCGAGTGTCTGCACTCGTCTGAGATGCGTGGCATTATTATATTATAATCTAAAACTGTCGATCATTAGGCACTCGACTTTCTTAAAGTGTTTGAAACACATTTTACTTACGGCTGATGACAGCAAACTCCAAAGTCTAATGGTGATTTTTCATTAACCCTTATATTTTAATTACCTATTCGACGCACCAAAGGTGTTGTGGCGTTAGTCTGTCAGTGAAGTTCGGAAGGTTGATGGTCAGCTGGTCAGCAGTTTAAACTGTCTAATTGTTTGAGCTCCTTTGTAACCTTTTTTTGGAGGTGTCAAACGCATGTGCCGCCCAGACACGTGCGTCGCTTTGATGCCGCCAATGTAGCATTTTATATACAGTTCGTTTTGAAGTTGAATATTTGGTAGCTGACCACCAGATTTCTCGCTCGTATATGAACCATTAGGGGCTGGTCAACAGCAATTTCAGCGTGGCCTTTGTCAACATCTGCCTTTTAATTTCGTTTCATTTTTATTAAAAAATGACTCGCGAAAATCACCACATACTCGCACTCCCACACGCATTCAGTATTTCTCTCCTCTAATTGCTGTCCAAAAATTTGTTTGTTAAGTGCTGGCCACCGCCCACTGTTTGAACAGTGTGACATATGCCTTGACTGTCTCGGCAGTAGTCATTAATTCTTCCCACAACCACCAACATTCTGTCAAATGTAGCATAACATTTTTTGTTTAGTATAAATAGAATAGAGAAATATTCCCATAATGTGGGAATAAAAATAAAGCATTTGCAGTGTCTATTCGTAATGGCATTTATTAATCCAATTGCACAGCTCGGTTTGCTCGGGCCAAGGGCAAGGACTTAATAACATTAATGACCGCTAGAACCGCTGCCAGGCTGCCTCGACAGAACAGCGTGCCCTCAAAACAGTTTGCAAATCTAATGAGCCTCGACGGCATAAAAAAGTCGAAATTAAAAAAATAAAATAAGATGAACAATGGTAACGCATTAGATAAACTGACTTTTATATGCTCTTCTGATGAAAAGTTAACTTTAAATTACTGCACAATTTGCAACTAAAAATTTAATAACATACAATATTTATATAGTTTAGAGTTTGTTTTAGCAAGAAGATGAAATTAATTGCATAGTTCGGCAAGTTACAGGCTAAGTCCTTAAGACTCTTTTGGAAAGAGCATAAAAAGTACGAGCGCGAGGCGACAAACATTTGGCGTGCATCAAAGCATAAAGCACAGAAATTGACAGCGCGTGGGTCGCAAACTGCGAACTGCGAACTGGAACTGGGATCAGAGTAGGAGTAGGAGTTCATGGCTGGGTCAGCTCGCTGTGGGGTGCGAAATCAAGAATTAAAATGTCTTAATGGCTGCATCTTTATGACCTGTTTGTTTGTCTGCCCTACACTGGGGTGGCTTTGTCTTCGACCTTCGACGTCTTCGCAGCTTTCGTACAGAAAATATAAGACTTAGTTTCCCATCTCATTTTTACTTCTTTTTCCTGCTTGTTGGTATGTCAACCAACAAAACTGCTTTCTGAGATTTCCGCATCTATTCTAGTCAATTTACATGTAAATTAAGCAAAACAATGTTGCTCTTTTATTACTCTAATGTTTCAATTAACGCACTTAATTTTTATTTGAACTGGCTTTGGTAATTGGGTTCTGCAGTTAGCTTCGGATTACTACAGTCAAATTAATATATTGTGCAGTGCTGTGCACGAATGCGAATGCATAAGCTTATTTGCTTCGTTTCTTTGTATTAAAAATTGCCAACAGCTTAGTGAAAATTTGGCTATAGATTAAGCAATAATAACAGACCCAAAATATCATTATTCATTTCTTGAATTCAGGGCTTACGTGCTGCCTAACAAGTTTTTATTTTTACAAACAGAAGTCAAATGCAGTGTTTGGCTTTCGAACGGTGAATTTTGCGGCTACTACTCCACCCACTTAAAGTCGTTTCGAAGCCTGTTTCAACTCCAGTTATCTTGGATCAAAGTGGGATTGGTTGCTGCTAACGGCATGTTTGATTTTTGGGCTGTTTAACAGTCGTCATTAGTTGGTAAAAAGGGCGTCAATTATTTGCCTATACAAGTGCATTTACAATATGTTTACTTGATATATGAACAACTGAAGTAATTGTTTATTAATCGACTAATTAATTGTATATTTGTGCTTGTTTTTCTTTTATTTGCTATTTATATTTCTATGCTTTTGTTGATTTGTTCGCTTTGCCACGGCTCGATAATTTTAATTAAATTTCTGTCAAGTATTTTTGGATAGAATTTTTGATTAGTTTCGACATGTTCGTTATATTTGCACCAACAATCAACGAACTAATTAAATGCATTCAAGCATTTTTAATTGCTTATGCTAATTTGATGCTTAGGTGATGGTTGCTTTGGGTGATTGCAATAGCGATTTGGTCACATAAATGCTGCATATTTCATGTGTTTACTCGTATGCGGCATTTCGCAATGATGTTGGTCGTTGTTTTGGGTTTTGCCTGGAGTCCAATTGCAAAGCTTAATCGACGAAATGCTAGCTATATCTACCCACTCAAAGCTTCGAAAATTTAAATTATAAAATTTTAAATAATATCGTCACTTAATCGAAGGAAACTACTGGAATAAATTTACCACCGCGGGTCGGTAATAAATGAATATTTATTGATGCACTTCGACAAATGTTGTTATTATTCCAGGTCGACTCTTTTGTTTGGCGAACAAAGCAATGGCAACATTTACATGGAATGTTTTTAAACCATTCCTGTCCCGAGGACCCCCACATACGAGTGTATAGACTACCATCAAGTGTAAACAATGGCTAATGTGTCAGAGCATTTGATAGACTATAAGACAGCTAGCAGAAACAAACAACCTAACAAACAGGCAGACACACGAAATACTCAACTAGAAAACACTCTGCATGCAGCTGTAAGATACAAAGATACGGCTTTCATGTTGCGCAACGCTTTCAACATACCTTCTTAACACAATAAAACAGAAACAGGGTACAAAAATGGAAAAGCAGGCAGAAATTTGAATGCAAAGTAGCGCTGACGCCAAAAGGATATCGCGTGCTAAAATATCAGCGTGTAAACACAGCAGAAAGACAAAGACTGAAGCAAAGCTTTCAGCGTAATGCTACTCGATTGTTTCCATTCGATTCCATCCCTAAAATTGTTTATTTAAGCGAATTCTTTTTCGTTAATAGTCCGTTTTGCCGTTTTGTTTTATTTTATTCTGATTTTGTGTTCAGTCCTTGTGCCTCGATACTCGTATATTGGCAAATATTGGTTTCATAGTCTCATAACAAATGTTATGCGCTTTTTGTATACATATTTCTTTACTGTAGTTGCTATAGAGTATTTTGTGTATGTGCAAATAAAATGATCTCGTCTGATTAGTCTCAATATTTATTGATGAAATAAAATATGTAGTATATTGTATTAGTCTTAAAATGTATTTTGAAGTTTGATAACAACATGACATAAGAATTTATTATTGTTGCTGTTGCTCTCCATCGCGTTGCTTCAATATTTTGGTCTCTTCCAAAGCTGGGAAATAGAAGAAAAGTAAGTAAAATAGACTACTGTTAATTGGGCATGCCAGTAAATATTTATTAGCGTTTAGTTCGTGGAATTTGGTCGCGAAATAAGTGAAATGGCGGCGTAATTGAAAAAATGCTAGATATTTGTAACAGCATTCGGTTTGCGTCACGAGACAACATACGGAATGAACAACTAACTGACCAGTTGAAGCATGTAAAGTATTTTATGATTTATGTAGCTCATTGCCAGCCAGCCTCTGCACAAAATCAACAAATTATATTTCTGTTCAACGCTGACAGCTGCAATTTTTCACTGTTGCCTACTTGGCAAAGAAGTCATGCAACTTTAAAGTGCAGCAGGTCCACGTCCAACCCCAAAAGGAACAGCGCACACAGTCGACTGAGTTGAGTTGAGCTGAGTTGGGGAGCCCATGCAAGTCCGTCGCACGAAACCAAATCAATTAAATTCAATTAAATTCGTAAAACCACAAGCCAAGTGCAGTTGTCTTGGGTAGACGCTTAACCTTATCGTCATCGTCCAGTGGTAGTAGATGTGCCTAAGCCATATCCTATGCAGTTCTGGTCAAGTTCATTGTTCAAATGCTGGACAACCCTAACGGTCAGCTGTCAATCTTATTCTAATTGAAATGCAGCCAGCATCTCCCTCTCCCTCTTGCTGTGAGCTGGCTCGCAAATTGACTTTTACGCATAAACAATAGAAATTGCATAGCTTTGGGAGACTCACACACTTGTGCGTAATCAAAATCAACAAGTTAAATGCATTGCCGACATTGCACCTTGCAGTTGGCAAACAAATCCTTTACCATTGTTCTATTTCTCGATTCCTAATTGACTGAGCCACTTGACTTTTGTGTTGGGCTAATCCTGGCTGTGCTCTGAATTGCATTCCTGTTCGCTCACATATTTCATTCCATTGTCTACCAAAAAATATCTAATTTTTATACCATTCTTCGTTTGCAAATTCTTGGTACGTATTAATTAAAAAAGGTTTTCTACCTTTTCTATACTGTACCCTTTTATGTCTAGGCAATTGGATTACACAACTAACTAAGCTCGTATCTAACAAATACTCTAATAAGTAGCTTAGCGTATCTCTTAGTCGCGTACATTAGTCTAGAATTCTATCGTTTGTTTATGCTGTGCGCCGTTGGGTTAAAAATGTTCGCAATTTGTATTTCGCACACTTTATGGTTTTCGCAAATTAGCGTTGCTACCTCTCTTGTCTTGTAACACACAAAAGGAAAAAAAATGAAAATGGAGAGAATTGTAAATATTTAAATTGACATTTTTTGTGAGACTTCCTGGTTTTGCATTTTCCGCTGCCATGTTATGAATATGAACAATGTCAATTTGTCGGCAAGCAGCCGCAGGATAAAAGGTTGAAACCATGATAATGATGATGATACATAACATACATATATACGTAAACCTGCTTTCGGGGAGTATGTGGACTATGTAGCAACATTATCGTGTCAGAGGTAGACTTTAAAATTCCTTTACTGTCAATTTGCATGCCAGACACTTTAAGTTGCATTTGCAAAATGCTCCCCATCTACGAAGCCATAGCACAGATACAACTAATCAAAACAAATTCAATTAAACGACATGAAGCTCGGGATGGCTGAGCGAACAGCCAACAGCGAACAGGCAAGAGAGTCGGCCAAGTGGCGGTCGTGTCCGAGTTGGAGTCCAAGCTGGAGCTGAAGCCTTTTGGAGCATGAGTTACTTATCTGGCAGCACAATCCATTAAAATTGCACATCGTTTACACCAAAAATCAATTCGCTAAAGCATTTAGGCATTACAAATGCCAACTCAGCCACTGACTAGCTGCGAGTGTCCGAAAATGCGGCACGGGACCCGCCAACTGAATCCCACACCGACATCCACAACCAGATTCACAAGCACATCGACATCCATATCCACATATCCACTGTCTACTGTCCATTCGGTGGTCCGATGCGAAATCAACGTTGATGACCATAAATTTCACATACGGCGTTTGTGTTTTTCGTTTGTTTGTTTCTGCCTGTTGGCCGCTCAAGTTGTTGGCTGCTGTGGCTGTTGGTTAGGCATCTTTCAGCTATAGAGCGATAAACGTAGCTTATAAGGCCGCAGTTCAGTTCGGTTTGAATTGAATCTGCCAAATGCCCCTATCACGTACATACAAACAAACATGTTGCACAGCATTTGTGAAGCACCAACAGTCGCGCGTTGCCGACTGCGAATATTTTTGTGTTTTGGTGTTGTCTGTGTCGGATTGTGTCAGGTTGGAGTCGAGGCTATTGGATAACATTAAAGTAGCTCTAGCGGCCCCTAATATTTAATAATAAAATATTAAATTGTGTGCATATGTGAATTTATATAATAAATATTCTGAAATATTTTCCAGTCCTCATTCTATTCCACCACTTTTACTACTCTAATCGGTGTCAACACAATAGCTGCATATCGCAAAGAGAAGAGAGAACACAGCAGAAACATGTCTGCAAATTCGAGAGATGCATCGAGGATGTCTGACGTAAAGTTTGCTGCTTGCTCGTTTGCTGCACATTGGCGGCGTCAGTTTGTCGTGCGTTTTATTAGTGGCACCTCAATCAACAAATTAAGATAAGGGCGCCGACGCCAAACTGAAAGCGTTCATGTTGAGCCCATGAGTTATAGCATGCATTAATGCGCAACAAAATGTGACTCAAGCGTTGGACTTTAAAGATACTGATTCTACAAACAAACAAACATATGTTCGAGTATAGACAGCATTTTGTATGTTAGGTGGATGTGTCAATGCGTTTGAGGGCATACAAGATATGGCTAAGTATGGAGCAATAATAGGCTAGAGCTCAACAAACAAATTCTTTGGAATATTTAACTTTAGTAAGTATCTATATGAATAATTGGCTTTTGTGTTACCCTATTTAAAAAGCGCTTTTATGAGCTTGTTAACAAAATTCATATATGCTTGTGCATACTAATAAAAGAGCGAAGCGTTTACAGCTGTTACACAGCATACAGCATTACAAATGAAAGTAATCTGAATTTAAATCGATTGTTTAGCTGATAGTGTATTTTGGCTCACCAGCCTCTCTCCTTCACGTACAATCGTTTGCGCTCATAAAAGAAATGTAGACCTTATTACATTTGACATGTTGCGCTCGTTTCCCTTAACAAAACAGAAAAAAACCGAACAGAACACTAACAGATGAACAGAAACAAACTTGTTTTTTCTTTCGCTTTTTTCACTTATGCGCAACATCCCTTGCTACAAATCAAAAGATAAATTGTTTTTGTTCATGATTTATATATAAAAATTTGATGTTGACTCGCCGCATTCCCATTGCCCAACTTCGTCTCCACCCCCCACTCTCTGAAGGCATTACTTTCTCTTTGGTTTCTTATCGCTGGTGTTGAAAGGAAGCAACAAATATTAATATTGTTTGTATATCTGCTGCCTTTTATTTCATTTCATTCATTTCAGCAGTGAGGGTAAAACTGAGTGGGTGAGTTGTGAGGGGGTCGCATGCCAAATTTAATATTGTGAAATATGAGCGAAAGCGTTATCGATTTTAAACGATAAGCAGAAATATTAATAATGTTTCGTTTGTTGTCAGTTATGTAATTTTATATTCGACTCTTATTTCTACTCACTGTCGTCCTTCAATTTAGCCTGATAGCTGGGCGAGAACTTGCGGCGATTCTCAAATATTTTGCGCGTCAGCACGTCGATAAGTTTTCCGGGATCATTGCGTTTGTTGCACGTCTCCTTGTCCGAGAAGTGATCGAGGAACTCGTCCCGCTTGCAGTATCGACACACACCGTTCACATATTCCTCCTCGCAGAGCGTGGCATTTGTGGAGCGCGCCCAATCCGCGGTATTAAGCTGCTTGAAGAGATGTCCGATGTAGATGCGAGCCGTGGAGACAGCAGTAAAGGCGTTGAACGCAACGGTTGTAATCGGATTGTGCTCCAGGTTCAGAATCTGCAGATTATTGAGCTTGTCGAAAAGACCACTGCACCACCGTATAGAAAATGTTTAGAACATTTGAAATATATACCATTTTATTGTGCTCACCCTTGAATGCGATCCAGATTATTGTGCGCCAGATGGATCTCCAGCAGCAGTGGCGAGTGATAAAACAGTTCGTCGGGTAGACGGGCAATATTGTTGCGCTCCAAGTGCAGCACCAGCAGCTGCTTTTGCGCCTTGAGAAAGTCCCTGCCCAGATAGCTGATGTTGCTTCGTATACCAATGTACGACAGATTCTCCGACTTCCAGAACAGCTCAGCGGGTACATTGTCGCCGCAATTGTGCAACTCGAAGCCGCGCAACTTCGTCATGTGCCACAATTCCTGTGAGCTGAGCAGCGACATTTCCACGCTGCTGTTCTTCAGCGAACAGTCCAGCGATAGTTGCAGCAATTCTGTTTGCTTGGCAAAGATTTCACTGGCCACATTCGCCATGTTGCGCACAACGATCGAAAGTCGCTTTAGATGAACTAGCGGATGCAAAAGTGTGCCTGGCAAATCGCTGCGACCCTTGAGCATTAGGTCTGTGATATCTGTGACGTTGCCGAAAAAGTTGGCTGGCAGCACCGCTTTGAAGCCGATCAACGAAAGTTTTTTGAGGCCCGGGTAGTTGGTGAAATGCTGCTGCAGTAGCTCATCGCGCTCGTCACGCGTCTCAAAGTAGTTGGACACCTCTAGTTGAGTGTAATTGCTGACGCCGAGCTTGTGAAGTGCCTGGCGAATGGTCTGCGCGTTGGGTATGGCGCAATTGTTGATGCTTAGCTGGTTAATGCGACCGGCCTTTAGTGGCGGCAAATAACCAAAGCCGCGCACATCGAAAATGCTGCAGCTGATGCTGTAAAGCTGATTGGAGCTACTTAACGTGACCATGCCGCACTTGATGCGTTGATTCTTACACTCGCACTCATTGCTGCCCTTCAGCAATGCCTCGCAGCCCGATTTGGTGGTGTAGAGTGCTGGTGCACCGTCCGTAGTGGAGACGTTAGTAACGGCGTAGTCCTGCAGGCTGCTGCTCGACACCAGCAGCAGGTTGAACAACACGAACACCAGCAACAACATCCTTGGCTGATGCTCGCACAAAGACTGAGACTGAGTACTGTAACGAGAGAGAGTTACACAAGCTGAACATTGATTAGCAGAAACGACAAACAGCTGTTTCTGTTTCGACCAGGTAAATGCTATACAGTTCATTGGAAGTGTTCACAATGGGCCCGAGATTAAGCGAGAAATAGTTAGCCAATGTAAGAGTCTGGTGTACTTCTGCACATTTGACAGCTACCTGCATGCGGCAGATTCGACTTCGAGCGCTTACCTGTCTGCCTACACACCCTAATGTCTGTCTTTAATAGCCTGTTAAGCTTGAATTTTCGACGGAGGCGACGAAGTAATCACAACGATAAGTGAGTTGCAATTCGAAGATAATGAGAAGAATCGACAGGAGAGGATCTCAGCTTTTGTAATTGTATTTCTTTTTTATTGATGATGCCCATCCGGAATCAACCAGCTCATTATAATCCTATTAATGGATTCTTTAGTGATATTAGTTTGTATAGACTACTGGAATAGCAGGAATTAAATAGCACATCTTTTTGCAATATAATTCAAATTTCAATGATTTATGCTTGGATAAATCACGCATGTGTATTTATTGATTGATTTATGGCCAGTGTTCTTCATGTTATATGTGTTCCACTGTGCTGAGACAGCTAAAGTTCAATGCGCCTGCAATTTAGTATGATACAAGTTGTCGGCTTAGTTGAACATCTTTGCTGTTGATCGACCGATCCGTCTGTCTATATTTCTCATGTGCACAGCACAAAAAACAGCAACAGCAACGAGAAATTACATTTTATTCTGGTTTTCCTTTTCATTACAAATGCAAAAATGCAAAATGGCAAGTCCATTATGCCATTATCTGCATTCGCGTCTGTTGATCGATGATCGCTGGCTATCCAGTTCACGTTGCAGTCAGAGCCAGAGACGGAGATGGAGAAGCAGCTACAAGATGGAGCTGCACTCGTTCTCTTGTATATAACATAGTATATCGTATCGTATCGTTTAATGTGTACATGCGTAAATGGCTTGCCTCCTTTACGCAGTTGCATTCACAGATCTGGCCAATGCATTTGAATTTGCAGCCGCCAGCCATATGATCACATCGACATCGACATCGACATGAACCAATCAGCTAGCCAGTCTCAATTCGGGGCACTTTCCTGCCTCAGTCTCTCTCCCTCTATCTCTCTCGGTGAGTATCTGCCTCTCGACGCTCGTCCCCGTCTCATGCCGTTGGCTAAAGGCGCTGCGGTGGCAAACATTTCATTTTTCACGATTTGCTTTTGGTGCTGCGATCCGACGTTTCGTATTCCCAAGAGCTAAATCAATAAATTACGTGACAGGCATGCAGAAAACTTGATGCTCGATGCCCGATGCCTCTCCACTGAACATGCACTCGTGGATACATGGATACAAGTGATCGTCGCGCCGCGTCGCGTTGTTGTGTTTTCTTCGTTTTGATTGAATCAATCAAAAATGTGCATTTATATGAAGGCCTTTCCGCCATACTCAGACACTGACTCTCCAACTCATACTCATGCATATATCGTTTGCAGATCTTCTGAACAACACAACATAAATTATTATTATGGCTTGCCAATGGCCAGAGCATCGTACATCTGTAAGAGAACTTTGTCTGCCAGTCGAGCATTAATTTTGATTGGTTTCCATTCGTTGCGATGGATTGGATGTGCGCAATCAAAATAGTAGACTGCCTCAGATCCAGCTCCAGCAAAAAACAGCAAAAGAAAACAGGATGTTTGGCTTGCCAAATTACGCTTAATTAACTTCTCGAACAACCTTTAATCTAATCGTTGTGGAAAATGGTCAAAAGTTAAGCCAATCGTAGCTGCTGACAAAAGTTTGGGGCAAGTTAACGATGCCAAATCTGATCCACATTCAATAGGCTCAAAAGTTTATAAAACGGGGGCAAGAGCAGAACTGACTGAGTGGAAGCCGAGTCAGTGCCCCACAAAATCTTCATTGATTTTGATTTCTTTCGCTGGCACGCTAAATCGCCTTATGCTAAAACTTTTCGCCTAGACTTTGGTCTAGGTAAACGGACCGCAAGCTACCTCGAATGGTAAATAATTTTGTAAGACTGCCGCACAACATGACAGGCAAATAAATGGTCATAATCCTGGCCAGACAAAGGGCTGCATTCACAAAAGGGAAACGCTCTGCTCTGGTTTGGTTTTGGTTTGGTCTGGCCTGGTTTGGTCTGTCTTGAGTTGGCCTGGCCTCGGCCCAAGCTAATAACTCACTCATACACTGCGCCCCAGAATGTCTGGGGCCATCTAATGGGGAGAATGGAAAGCCAGCTGGCAATGGGGTTGGTGGTCTTCTTTTTATGCGTTTTTCATTTGATTTATTTATTATAAATTATACGCCGCATGCAAATTGGTAGCTCTGCCTACCAAAAATACATACAACAAAAAATTAAGTTGTTCTGCAATGGTTTTCCAAGAAACGTTTTGCAGTTGCGCTAATACCCCGTGCAAAGCTCCCCCCGCTCAAATAATAATTCGCCTCAAATTCGAATACGCACGTTTTATAACAAAAATAATACAAGGCAGCCAAAAAATATTACACTGCCTGCAGCGCCCACGCAGCTCTGAGAGAAAGAGCGTGTGCTCCAGTCAGCCAAACCCTTTGCCTGAGGCAAGTGCGTCACCCTCGCATCTCGTGTTGCCCCCCCAGTGGAAAATCAAATATACGCATGAAATTTAATAGTACGAACAATTTTTGACGTTTGCTTCTGAAAACAAATGCAAATGGAAATGAAAATGGTAAAGACGGAAATGGTAATGGCAACATGAACTTGGGCAACGCCCATTCCGCAAATGTTTTTCCTGCCTGGAAGTGTAGTTTCACTTTCTTGTGCTATGTTGCCGCCTATTTATTTATTTTAATTAAAACGGACACGTGTTGCTATTTTCTTGTTGTTATTTACCAAGCGAACTTTGCGACAAGCAACCGAAATGGAACTGCGAAGAGAGCGGGGTGAGCTCAATTTTGTGGAACTGTCGAAAGTGTAATCGAGAACTGCCTCAACACTGAATCAAATACATTAGCCCAATGAAAACACAATTGTTGCGCACACAGTCTATTGTACCTGAACCCTATTTTTTTGCCACTAACTTGCTTCATCTCTAATTACTTATTCAGTTTCAATCTACCAACTCTTTTGTTCACAGCATTTCTGTTGTTTCTAAGGCATACTGAACTGTTTGACTACTGCTCCTTGTGCATTGCCTGCTGCACTCATGACAACTGCAGTCGGCTACCATGGAGAATGGGCGTGACCAAGTTCGGCGATTTGCGAAGCCTTCAACAGTAAATTTTTGCATACCGCCGCAGCAAATAGGACGAGCAATACATTGTAGCAACTGGCTAGGCAGCATGAGCTGAACAAAAGCTAGCTCTCGTTCGCAAGCTGGCTGCAGAAAATGCCCCTGAGTGTTGTGCGCAGTAGGATTTGGATACCGCGATCAAGATCGTGTCCAAAACGTGCTTACGTTTCTTTTTGTTTTCGGTTTTAACGGCCAGTCACCGTTGCCCGTCGCCTTGAAAGAAAAGGTAGCAGCTATAGCTACTATAGTAGTAGCCAGTAGCCAGTAGCCGGCTAGTCATCAGAGGTCCGAAATTAGCATAGACAGTTTGCTGCTGTTCGCAGCCATCGCCATCGATGCCTGATTGTTGTTGTGGCGGCAGTTGATGGTGCTGGTTGCTACTTTACTCATTCTGTTGCACTTGCAGCTATTGCAAAAGTGCGTAGAAAATCATGAAAATGGCTACTGAGCAGGCTATATAGTCTCAGCTCGCTAAGCCAACGGCATTAATTTTATACAATTAATGGAAATTACATGAAATTATGAGTGGAACATTGAAATTCCTTGTGAACATCGCCCAGGACAACCGATGTAGAACCAATCTCTGCTAGCTCAATTGCCAACTTTATGTTCTTGCTCGGGCATCACAGAGAGTCAAAGTCAGAGTTGGAAAGAGCGTCTCGTGGGGTTCAGCTTGGGTGGCACTTTTCAGCAATTTTCATTTCCACATTGCTTGCCAAATGAAAGAAAATTAAATTTTTGACTGTCTGCTTAATTGAAACATTAGCCAACAACATTTTATCTACTTCGTCCGCTGTGTCCCTCCATCCCTCATGGCGCTGTGTTCATTTACATTCAAATTAACTCGTAATGAAAACGAGTTCACAAACTTTGACTTCGCGGGGGTTGCAGCATTTAATTAGTTGTTGTGATTGTTGTTGTAGATGTTGTTAATGCTTGTTGCCCATTTCTTTTAGCTTAGTTCACTTCAATTATCCACACACAATGTGCTGTCTTTGTCTCAACACTATCCAAATATACACACATTGCTATTGAATTAAATGGACTACTAAATGACTACAATCTGGCTGTCTTCGAGTAAATAAAATTAAATCGAATCATTAAAATGATTGTGCCACCTCTGAGTAAATTCGCTTAGTATTTTTGCTGCTTTAAGCACTCTAATCAAGGGCCATTGCCCACCCAGACAGAGACCCCATTTTTTAGACAGCAATTTTTTGCTGGCACAGCACAAACTGCAATCGAAGTCTGCTGCATCATCTCGTTGGCACCCTGGCGGGCGTACTTTGCCCAGTTTCCAGTTTCCAGTTTTCAGTGCTCAGTGTGCAGTTCCCAGCCTCCCACCACCATTATAGCACTTCAAATTGGCAAACAAACAAACTCACGTTTAAATGAAATGTGAGCATAAACAAAAAATTTTCACACAGCGCCCGACGCCGTCACATTTGCCAAGGCAAACAAACTTGAAATGCGGCGAGACGACACGAGACGGGGCGAGATGAGAAGGATTAGAATTACTGGGGAAAAACATTGCTCATACGACAGGATGCAAGTACCACATAGATAAGCTAAGGCAGAGAGAGAGAGAGAGAGAGAGAGAGAGAGAGAGAGAGAGAGGCAACGACTGTGCTAAGAAGAAAGGGAAGGAATTCACTTGACACGTAAATATGCATAAACAAGGCATGAATATTCATGCACACACTTGCACACAGCGACTTGAAAAGGACTTGTCCTCCTGTTGGGCGCCCATATCTCGACTTAGAGATGAAATGCAATGCGCATAGAAAAATTTGCAGCAAATGTTTGCACAGATGGGTGGCCACGAGTGCTTGGCCACAACTGTCTGTCTGTCGGTCTGTCTGTCTGACTGAGGTGAGTGAACTGAGTGTAATATGTACTTTACACATTTCATTGAATGTTGGTTTGCATGGCTTTTCAAGTGATCTAACCAGGTCGTTCACTGGCAGCACGAGGATATTAAAATTTCAAACTCACTAAAAACATTTGCACAACAATCATAAATCCTTGTCAATCACACGCGCGACACACTCCCCAAAAATTTCACTCGCTGCTCGCCACTCTCGTTCGACTGTCATCATCATCAGCCAACCTCTACACAGACTCCACATGACCATCAGCGAGGCAAAGCCATCTATTGCCTATCGCCTAGATGTGACTGAAGCTTTTGCCGACTTGAGATTCGACTTATGACTTGCGTAAGCGGAACTGATTACGTCTGTCGAAGGCTGCGTGACAAAAATTTTTGACTTTCAGTGTCATTTATTTGATGCGTCGCTTTGACAGCTGTGCCGTTCTTGATAGCGATTGCGGACTGTCAATTTATGGTGGATGCGAAAAGTTGTGGCAGACGACGCGTTGTGCAATACTTGAACTACTAATTTCATTTGTACATAGTTGGTATATTCGACCCATCCCATAAACAACAATCAATCACATTGTCTATAGCGAGTTGAAGTGCTCGAGAGTGACTATCCTTTATAATAATTCATAATTTCAATATTCTTTAATATAAAAGTTATTGTATATGCTGAAGTCGAGTGTTCTGCTGAATTCCTGAGCATGAGTTAAAGTTTCTCCAGATTCAGATAGGTACCAACTGCCAAAAAAATCAAAACTTGGTTCATTCAATGGGATATTGGTAAAAAAAGTGTTCATTTTATACATAAGTATGTATCCTCTAATAATTTGCATATCAAATTATGCATAAATCCCGACGTGAATACAGCAACTGCTGAAACTAATCCATAAAATCTTAACCACTTGCGCATGTTCGAATCAAAATGTTGCAGTCGAAAAACAAAACTGGCAAAAAATGGCAATAAACGACGCGCCTTCGGGCAACAATTTAAAATTTACGCCACTTAGAAGACATTTAGGCGTGCAACACACAAATATAACAAGAAATAAAAGGATCGAGTTGCCAATGAGTAAATACCCTTTCAGAAAAAAATACACAGCTTATCGTCTGATTACAGACTGGTGCGTAATAGCAGCGTATTCAGCACACATCTGAGATGATCTAAAACGTGTGAAGCCTGAAGCAAAAGCGTTGCAAGAAGCCACCGCTAGATGGCGACAGCCTGCAGCTGTGCAGTGCATAGGTTCACTTGTCTTTCACATTCCTTAAGTCTTAGTAAAAAGAAAGTGGATTGTGTGTGATATTTAGATGTATACATTCACTTGTATGGCTTGCAGGGTATTGGTACAAATATAACATTTAATTTCAACGCAATGCAAACCTCTTTTTTGAGTTGGAAACCAAACGGTAGCCGGTGTCAGTCAGTTCAGCTTTTGTCGGCAACCATGCAACACGACAGTAAGCAAATTGTTAAGTTTGAACTGCAAATTGTTGGCAAGGCAAAGTGGCTAAAAACCGACACAGCAACCACAAGAGTCAAGAGTTTATGACTCGCTCGAACTTAACAATGTCTTATTGTCAGGCCTAAATCATGTTTAACGATCAATAAAAGAATCAACTGAATGAGACTTTAAAGCTGCCGGCCGCATTGTTATTGAGAATCTGCGATTCTCTTTCTTAGGAAACTGCTCAGTTTATGTGTGTATGTACATGTGAGTGTGGGGGCTCCTGTGGACGAACACCGTGACTATTCGAGAGTGTGAATACGAGTTTAACTCGCTCGTCTCAAACTAATTGAATGCCTCTGCGGCCGGTTGACTTCAAAGATGCGAGTGACAGCAACTTTGTTGCCAGACGCTGAACTAAGCGAGTACATTTGTAGAAAGCTCATCACTTGCATATCTCTATTATTTGACTGATTTGCGGACTGTCACATTCATTGGCATGTTTTCATGTAGCCGAACACAAACATTGGGCCAGACAGCAGACATTAGTAGCAACAATACTGTCAACATTTCTATATCTAGCATTGCATTATCTATCAGAATGTGGCGCGCTATTTATCTAGTACTTCAAATTGACAGCTGTACCGGGGCACATGCAGCAACGAGTTTAATGAATTTATGACGGCCACGTGGAAACCAAATTGCACTCTTCACAAGCTTGTACACAAATGTCGCTTTTATTCTGCACAATTATTTATTGTGCTTCAGCCGAGTCAACAAATAAAAACAGCAGATTATCTGATGTTTTTCATATTCTATTGCAATTGAAGCTGCATTAAATTGTTTGTTAAATTTGCTAACTTATATTTGTCATTGCAATAAATAATGTTGTGGTATGTACGCTTGCTTGCTGCTGAGTTATGTTCGCCTGGTGTTTCACCAGTTTTTAACCGTTGTAGCGGCTTCTAGTAACTTGCATCAACAACACTTACTAATACAATAACAACATATTAATGTGTATATATGCAATTTGTCGTCGAGATTCTTCAAAATCTGCTAACGAAGTACTAGGTGAACATAATAGAGTGGCAAAAGATACTATGACAGTACAAGCTGCTCGTGATTTTCTGGTAGCGCCTTCAAGAAAACAAGTTGAGGAAGCCGAAAAGAGCAACTATTACTAAACCAACAACAAAAACATCTCGAAACCACCGGGAGCTTTTACAAAGTGCAAGATCATTAGGTGAAACACCTGGCGAGCATAAGGCAGCAGCAAGCGACTCTTCAGAATTACTTGTGTCGCGTATCGTCATAGGATGCCGGAGTTTCCCAAATTTCATAGTTTTTCTTGGCGGGGCATGGGATAGTAACGTTTTTTTAAATTTTTTAGGGAATATATCATTACAACCAAACCTCAGCGTGTATGCCACGCTTTTGTTTGATTTGTTATTGGCTGTCACTTTAAAAAGCATTGCCTATCTAAAAGGCGCAATAGTATATCTGTCAGGAGGGCTTTACATTGGCCTTCTTATTCATGTGCTCACATACACATGGGTGCTTCACATCAACTGCCACAACTGAAAGAGGCAATTAGGGGCTGTTGTTAATCATCTGCCTAACGTTCTGTGGTGGCAAAAATATAGAACTTAAGAAACTATGTGCACAACTTCTACCTTTGCAGACACACATTTTAGAATAGTGCTTTAAATAATTAAATTACAATCTTTTGTTTCTTCAATTATTACCCAAGATATGTTTCAGAAATACAAAAATTTGGGGCCATGTATATGACAAATATATCAATAATTATCTTTTAGAATATAAACTTATTAATGTTAAAATAATCAAATTAGTACTCGTCTCAAGAGTAATTACTAGTCGGTAGTTTTCGATGAGAATTACAAATGAGGACAGCGCGCGAAGAGTAAAAATTTAAAAGATAAGCAAACAAATCAAAGTCATCCAACGCCAAATGAAACTGAACCCCCACGGAAAGATGATATTTGTAAAAAACACAAACATTCTTAGCATTTTTGGGGTAATTTCTGTAGCAAATTTGACGAAGGAGATTCTGTTTTTTTTTTGTTTGGTGGGCTTATTAGCGTCGCACGTGCCGAGGGAGTTTTCATGAATTTGTTACAAAAATACCGCGAAATCTTGTTAGAAAATTAAACGACTTATCTGGTATTTGTTTTGCTTTTTCCCCATTTCTTTTCGTTAGCCAATTGACGGTAAGGGCGGCAAATGCATTCGGCGAAACAGCAGCAACGACTGCACTTATAAATTGTAATAAGCATAAAATAAGACATAAGACATAAAAAACAGACGCTTACAGCGAAATGGCATTTAGCCATTTAACCCACTGTGCACAGTGGGTGGAATTGCATGGAATGGGGAACAACTACGATTAATGCACAAAAGAATGGAAATTATAACAAGCACAGCGTTGTTGTGGCCTTCTAGTACAACTTACAACTCACAGCGAGCGAAGCGAACAAATAAAAGACGCCGCAAAGTAGGCAATGCAAATCGCCTGGTGGCCCATTGGCTTTTCATGTTTTCCATTCTCCGCTTTTATCGGACTAATAAAAAGGATTTTCGTCGAAGGCGTCTCGTATTTCTCTTTATTATTGCACGGCAGTCAGCGGGTGGTCGACGCGGGGCGGGCGACGGCGGTGGGGCATTATTTATTTACTAGACTTGTCATATTGCAACTCCCGACTTATTTTTTTGTTCTTTCACTTGCCCATTGTCGTCGACGGGCTGGTCCCGTGTTGTTCTGCGGTTACCTTCCATAAATGGATTATGCCAATTAGAGAGTGTGTCTGAAGACACGAAAGGTAACGGAAAAAAAGGTAAGGGGGGAAAGGGACACTGGCATATTTTTCAGTGTAAGATAGGAATATTTTTCAGTGGATAGATTATGTAGCATTATTAAATAGCAGTACAACGAAGCAAGTAGCTGAAGTCTGTTAACATTGGTGTGATCACTGATTTAAGTGTGATACTTGAGGGTTAATGTGCCTAATCGTAGAATAGCTGAATTATTTTACTTTCAATTCATTCCGCCGTGGCTTACTGTTACTTTTCGATGACTAATTAAACATCAGCTGCAGTCATTAGGCAATACCACACAAAAATACAAGACGAAAGAAAACCAAATGAATGCGAATGATTCGGCAGAGTGGCTAAAACGAATTTGAAAATACAATCAATAATTGATGAGATTGCCATCGGATAAAACAACACAACGGCTTGGTATCTTAACGAATATGAACCGTGAAATTGAACAAATAACGTGGCAAGAAAGTAGGCGCCTCAGATCGTAACTCGAGACTCGAGAGCGATAATTAATGATCGGATATATCAATCGCCTTTCAACTCGGCAACGAAGGCAAGCGCAGAATGTTGTTTGAACATCGCTGCGAAGCAGAAACATGCTGTTTATCTACCTATCTACTTGCTGCTTCCCCCATTCGGGATTCGGGCCACGGGCTACATGTGTTGCACTCATTTCGAACATTTTCCGTTATAGTTTCGACGAAATATTTCAAATTCGAACTGTTAACATTCTTTGAAGCTCACCAAATACCAAAGCCGAGAACATAAATTCATTGGGGTTTTTTTTTTGGAGGGCTGTACTCTGTCACATCACAGCCAGCTATCAAAGACATTTACACATTTTGCGGTCTGTTGTGCATGCCAAAACTGGGGACGCTTCTCCATTTTCCAGGCCGCACTGTAGCCATGACATTGGCAGGACATGTGCCGTATAACCCTGTCATATGAATCAGTCGTATTACATTCTAAGATTCGGGCCACAATCTCTCGTCTACTATGCGCTGCTCTCGTTTGCTCGACATTTATGAAATTTGTGCGGAATTCGAGATGAGCAGCAAAAATGTGTGCGAGACAAGACGAGGTGAACAAACTGACTTGACGAGAAACAGCAGCTTCTCGAGCAGCCAACAAATATGTGATGTGTGTAGCTCGGTTTCATTTCGAGCTGCTTTTAAGTTTTAATTTATATGTAAATTATCTGTGCTTTTTCTAACGTCTAGCGCGTAGACACAG
The DNA here is from genome assembly GCA_035046165.1 of Drosophila rubida. Taxonomy (NCBI): domain Eukaryota; kingdom Metazoa; phylum Arthropoda; class Insecta; order Diptera; family Drosophilidae; genus Drosophila; species Drosophila rubida. Next base: position 11,576,581 of record JAWNOF010000014.1, on the reverse strand, counting down.
CTTGCTGGCAACATTGTCTACCATCTACTTTTTTGTGTGGTTGTTGTGCACTCGCACTCGTATGTTGCTCGTCGACTAGGCAAAAACTATTAGCACAAAACTGCAAATAATGACACTTTGAGTGAAATTTGATGACAGTTGCAGACAGCTTCATTTTTATGCTCGCATCACAGCTTGAGCCGGCTGCCAAACGTATTAACTGACTGACAACTGAAGAGCTAACCGATAAAAACTGCAGAGTATCTTAAAGCAAACCAATCTCATTTCATTGTTGATTGCCTTTCAGATGAGATCTCAAAAGAAACCATAGCAAATCAAGCATAACAATTAACATTTTATACGCAACTTGGTCCATTTAACTTTGCCAACATCCAAGCTGGTTCGCATTAACCTCGCTCACGAAAAAGCTGAATACTTTTAATCAAATACTCATATTGTAAATAGCACATAATGAACACAAGAGGTAAGGGGTAAAGATACTAAAGACATCTTTGAACTATGGCCAGAACAAATTTGCTAAAATTAGCAACTTTTTTTGTAGATTTTGTATGAAGGAATTTAGCATATAGAACTGTGTTCCACATTTTATAGATGTGGGATATTAAATCCAATCAAATTGTAACAAAAAACTTGAAGATTCGATTATACAGCTTGAAAGCTAATTGATGATCAGCTCACAAACTCAACTGCCACCAGTTTTCTCACAGTTTTGGTTAAAAACACCTCGAGGCTACAGTGACTGAAGCGTTTTTTGTTTAAGCATTAATTAAACGCTCAGGCTGCGATCTCACACACGCTGCTACAAAAAAATAAAAGGAAATAGTTGCTCGCTATTTTTTTCAATCAAATAGTTTCATGTATTTATATGAGCAGAGTATTTGGTAATAGCGTAAAGTGGTTCGGAAAAACGTTATTTATGAAACGGCTGCAAACGGCAGTTGGCAATCATACCATAATCATAATCATAATCGTCATCGTAGTCGTAATCGACAGTCGTCATAATTTATGAGGACTGCATATTGTGTCTGCTCTGTTCTGTGTTCGCCCCTATCGAAAATTGATAAAAATAACCACAAAAATGACAACCGACAATCAACAGGCAGCAGACGTCATGAAAAAAAACACACATACACACACACACTCAAGAGCGAGGCAATTGAATTGAAGCCAGTGGCAATTGAGAATCGAAAATTATCAAGCAAGCCGAGAACTGCGAACTGGGAGCTGAAAGCCGAAAGCTATGCCCGACAGCTGCCAGCATTCACACGTCATTTAATTTCGATTAGTCCTCGGACAAACAACGAACTGGCGACAACAGGCAAACAAACAAATGAAGCGAACAAATGTCGCATGCAATACGAATTGGGAATTGGAAATTGGAAGGCGCGGACTGTGGCACACCTGACCTGAACCTCAAAGTAATTGTCACTGTTGAAATGCACAAAATGCTTAATTGGCACTCTGAGGCGTTTGCAGAATGTGAGCAAAAAGAATACCACATTCCCAACTGCCAGCAAAACTCGATATGACTTGCGCCGCACCGCGCCTCATCTGGCCATCAACATTTATTGCCCGGCCGGCCACAACGTCATTCAATTAGTTTCTTGATTGATTATACCTACAAAGCAGCAGACCTGCAACCAGAGAAAGCCCCAATCATTTGAAGTTCAGTGGCTAATGATTGCGCGATCGCATTCGAATCTCTAATTGAGCGACTGATTAAGTTTTAGTTCTAATGCAGCTGCTGCCCCGCAATTATGTCATTAAGTATACGCCAAGTGTGAGAATATCGTTGATTTGAAACGACTTCCGAGTTTGCTGTTGTTGGCACTGAAAGCGAATACGTTTAAAAATGATTTGCTAGGCACCCAATTACATTTTCCTGCAAACTATAAATGTATAGCAAATGCCCTTGGTATAATTATTAAATTCTATTTGCAAGTGCAGTCTTCTGGACAGCTCTTGTGGCAAACGAATACGACAGCAAGAATAAATATATTTATATGTTATGATTTAAATTATTAACGTTCCTTTGTAAGATGTTTGGTTAGTGCTAATAGTAATGTTTTGAATGGATGTAATGTAAATAGAATAAGTAATTAAAAACTTGGCACAATTGAATTCATTGTTAGCTGCGACAACTGCGCATTCGCATGTTCATATTAATCATACTTTGAAACAATACAGCACGAACCAATAATAGCATTAAAATTGAGCACAACACTTTGCCGCTTCGTGGTTGCTGTGTGAATGCTTATTAGGTCAGTTGCTGCCCGGCCGAGAGCGTATTGGAAAAAGAGGAGTTGGCAACCACGATGACGACGATGATGATGATGTTGAAAGCAGGATGTTTTTGCTTCGGCTGGTCGAGGATATTCTGGCATGCCTATGTGTACAACAGGGGGGAGCGGCGAAGAGGGGCGACACAGGTAGTATAGACAGGCCGGACCTTACACGAAAATAGCTGGCATTCCTTTTGAAGTTTACGCACAAATATGCTGCCTTCTCTATCCACGCTGCCCCCGGGCAGCCAACAGGATAATAATTAACGCAATAATCATCGATGAATGAATATAGGTATATATGAGTGAGCAGGTGAGTGAATGGCGTCGAGGGGAATGGGGGGGGGGGGCGAAGCTGCTTGGCATGATGAACGCAGCGAGTTTAACCCATTCGAGAGTGAAGTCGAGGCCCTCCAGGTTAACAAGGCTCTCCACCGACTGGCCTCTCTCCCCCACTCAGTGGATGTATTTGCGGTGCGTGTGTTCATTTGGTAATTTGCGTAGGTGATGCCATGGAATTTGATTTTCACACGTGTAGCAGCTCCTGCCGTCGTGCTGTGTGTTTGTTGTCGTTCATGTTAATGTAAATAATAATGTAAATGCTCGGTACAATTACCTTCCACTCGCTGAATCCGCACACATGCCGCACAAAAATAGAAAGCCACAAAAGCAAAGCCAAAGCCGTCATCATCACCACCGACCTCCTACCAGACTGAACAAATTCAAGCTCCGCTCACAACTTGGAGTCGCCTTCGCCTTCGTGGGCCAACTGCAATTATGGCTGATTCAAACGAACTGCAGCAGTTATTGCAGTTCAAAGCTCACGAGCGAGTTGCAATCATAATCATAATCGTAAATATGCGAAACGATGACAACCCAAGAAACTCCCAAGATGTTCGCTGCTGACAACTAAAATAGCGCCGTAAATCAGCGAACGCTTTTCCTGCGCAAAAGTCCCGCTGATGGCATCACGTGATATCCAAATGAAAATTCTTGCACTTGGGAAAATGCGCGGACAGAGAGACGACATCAAATTTGAAGATGGTCAGATAAAGAATGGGAACGAAACTCACACAAAGATGGGTCTAGATGTATAATTGCTCAATTGTGTTGACAGGCAGGCCAGTCTACGTATTATTTATCTTAATGTAGTCTTATGCACTTTCTATTTATTTTATCTGCACTGAGAGAAAATTACGGTACTGAAATTGGCATTCCAAAGATTAGTGTGGATAAATGTAAGTCTCAAAATAAATTAAATGACTAACAAATATTACAAATTGAAAATAGTCGACAATGTTTCAATTTTCAAAATAATGATGAACGAGTAATGTTAAAAATATCATTAAAGGGTGCAATCAATCTAAAAGAAATATGAATTTGTTGATTTATATCTTAAAAATTATTGAAAATTGAGATTTTGCCAGTTGCTTTATGAATTTCAATCAACCAATTTTTCATTTGTTAATCAATTTTGTTCTCTGTATATGCATATGCATTTAATTTGTGTATATGTGCAGACAAATGTTAAGCAGACAGCAAAGCGTAATACAAAACGCGACTGAAAGAAGAATTCCAATGGAAAACGCAGTAAAAGCATTAAAAGACACGCAAATTGCACAGCTCCTCAAGTACAAGGTGTGTGCTGCACTTGGGGAGTACGAGGGGGCTATATTTTGGTCGCATTTTAATGGCAGATAGGCATCGAAAGTCGCTCGGCCATTTTGTTGAACGTTGAGTTTGCGTGTGCAATGCAATTTATCAAGACATTTGATTTAGTTGTAAGAAATTCAACTTAATTTCTGGACTCTGCAGAATTGGCAGCCCACGTTGTTGTTGGTGCTGGCCAAGCGGTGGTCTAGCATGTGAATGGGCCACTAAATTCGACCTGGCCAAGAAGGGTTGTCCTGCCAATGTTGCAGGTGTCATCTTCGAGGCAAATTGCTGAATTATGCCACAGCTTGAAATTAATATGAAATATCTATCGTGGCATCTACGTTGCCAGCAATAACTCAAAAATTGCAACAACTCCATATGCAAACATATGGAAATTGGCGAGAGACGTTTATCATGCAAATTGTGAACAACAGAAATCGCAGCTTGTAGTTTGCTTTTTAATTGCTGGCGAGACGCGACAACAACAACAACAACAACAACAGCAAAACAATCGCTGAGAAGTGGACACTACACATACACACACACAAACACACACAACTGCAATATGCAAATGCGACGATGGGCGGGGCAAACTCGATAAGAAATAATAATAATGAAATTAATGACAGCAACATTTTATTAATCTTGTCTTGAATTTCGCTCTTTCTTTTTCGTATTTGCTCGCACATAAGTAATATTTTTGGTAGTCGTCGTCTGGCATTGTAACAGCGACGTTATAATAAAACAGCAGCTGCAGCCGCCGCTGTCTGAACAACAACAGTTGCAAAGTCTTCTTGGCAACCAATGCACGACCCGAGCGTCGACTGCTATTCGTACCTACATGCAAATGTATTCGTGTGTGTGGTAGTGTGTATGTAATCCTGTTCTGCACTCTGCATTAGTATTCGTTTCTCGTTGACGCTCTCTGAGCGTGCGTATTTCTGTATATGTGTTTGTGTGTGGTAGGCAACTCTCTCGCTCGCTCCCTCTTTCTCGCTCTGCACTGTGTTTGTGTGTTTCACTGCCATTATTTCATTTACCCATTTCCATTTCATTTCCATACTGGCTGCGGCTGCTGGCTCCGCCCCTAAAAATGGCACGCAGCGTTCCACTTCCGTTCCGTTTCTTATGTACAATCCGATTGGACTGTGTGTTTTTGCGTTTTGCCTTTGCAGCAGTGTCTTTGCACTGCGTTTGCACGCCTAAGAGCACAATATTCATTATTTACTTAAGAGCTTTTGTTTTTGCTGCTGTCTTTCCACAGTACACTCTCCGCGTGAGTGTGTGTGTGTCTGTGTGTGTTTGTCCTGGCATGCAATTGTTGATGTGTCTCGTTTTACAATTTAAAGGCATTTCCTTTGCATTGCGCAGTGCGCGCGCGCTCCTCACCGACAAAAATTGTATACGATACTATATTAAATAAATATTTTACTTGCAAGGTAAAAACAATATTTTGGTTTTAGTCTCTGCTTAATTTGGCCGTTGTCAGCTCTGCGTTGAATATCCTATCACCGTCCACGTCCTTTTCTCTCTCCCTCTCGGACTAATTTAAAATTTATGCTTTATACATTTTGCTGGGCAATTTGGTTTCCTAGCTGCAGTCCTCGTCCTAGTAGTTTCTTTACTTTTTTATGAACATTTTATACTGCTGCTCGAATATTCTCAGAATATTATACATAGGGATCTATGGGATGAAAAGTTCCCTAACAAAAAAAAAAGAAGAAAATAAATAAAAATAAAAAGCAAAGCAAAATTTGCACTATTTTATTGCCGTTTTGCGCTTGGAAGGAAAACTCGTAGCGTTTCATTTGCAATTTTCTTTTCGTGTTTGAATTTTATGACTTTTTCTTTAGTGTTTCGTGGCTGCCACGCCCACAACCCACGCCACACGCCCACGTTCTTCTTCCGCTTTTTGGCGAGCTCCTTTGGCAATTGGCAACATCTGCGTAATGCAATTTTCTTTGGCATGCCATGCTAAAATTTCCTTTTGTCGACATTTCTCTCTCTCACTGCTTTGCTTTATTTTCTTTGCAATTTTAACTGTTTGCCGGCTGCCATTTTAATTCCTTGCTGCCACTGCATTCGCTGTCTTTTCCAGGACTCGCTGTCTACTCCAGAACTGGGACCAACATGATCTGCGCATTAGGAAAACTACTCGCGGCCACGCCCCCAATTAGAGCAGCCAAAGGCAAATAAGTTTTGGATATGCTAAGCAAACAAATATCTAAATATACAAACAAATTTATTATCTACTTAAAATATAAATCAACTGAGGACAATCTTCACGTAGTTAAAAGCTAAAGTAATAAATTCACTATCATATCTTACTATATCATAGCTAGTTATAAATTTGAACTTGTGAAAACCCGTAATTGTGAGAAACTACTTTTGAAATTCTCGTAGAAACTGCTTTAGTACTGTTCAACCACGTCGCAGGATAATCGTAATTTAGATATGAAAAACTCACATTTCTTTACATATTTTTATCATATCTTTACCCCGCTGATCGGCTATTAAATAAGTGAGCGAGTGCATGTGTGTCGAAACTGGTTTTATGTACGTGTCCTGCGCCTGGCCATATCCTGAGCGCCTTTTGTTGAAAGTTTATAACTCTCAGGTTATGTTTTTCATCGCCCGAGAAGTGACAATAATTCAAAGCCAGACAAAAGGCTAGCTCGGTTCACCTGCAAATTTATGATCCTTCTTCCCACCCACTTCAACAGCGGACATTTCACATGCTTGCGCTAGATTTCTCTACAAATTTTCTTTTTTTTTGAGGGGGAATTTCAAATTCGGCACAACGGCGTCTTTTATAGTTCAGGAAGCTCGTAAATGGCTAAGAGGAAAATCGCTGGACTGATACATAAAACTATGCAAAATTTAAATACCCTGTAAGCGAAAAATTTCAATGTAAAATATAGTTTGATACGCATTAACAAAATTGTCAAGAGATAAATAGATTACATAATATACGTATATTTACACATAATTATTTCAATCCAGTAACTAATTCGTGCGTTTCTATGCATTAAATGGCTTTAAATAAATTTATATTATGCTTCCACGACCACCTTCAGTTTGATCAATCACAGGGTATAAGCTCACACACATGTGACTTTTTTTTGCAGTCTTTCTATTAGTTTTTTTTTTATCTTTCGATATGAACACGAGCCCAAAATTTACCTACCCAACTTTATTATCATATTTCTTTAATATATTAAAATTTCTATAGCAGTTGCCATTCTATATGTATGTTTTCCCACTTTCCTTCCCTTATTCACGGTACTAATTTTTTTGTTCGTTTCGTTTTTTATCAGTTTGCTGACTGACTTGTGAAAACTTTGCTCAGCAGTTTTTGACATTTTGTATGATGGATTGCATTTTATGCTAATTGAGTTTAAACACACTTACATACATCTTTTCGTTCGTCTCGCCGTCTCTCGGCTTCTATCGCCTTTTATTTTTTTTTTTGCAGTCATTGCCTTTTTTGCTGTTGGTTTCTTTCTTTTTTGCCTGCAACTTTTGTCATATTTGTGCTCTGGCTGGAATGAGTTTGGAAAGGGTTCGATGCTGCCTGCCACTAACAGACTGATGATGATGGTTGTGGCAAACTAGAAAGTCCTGGCTATCTAAAATAGTCAGCGACTTTTGAAATTGTTGTTGTTTAGCATATTATCGAATTTGTTCACACTAAAGCGAGAAATTAATTCAGAATGTTGCGTCGCATTAGCAAATAAGTTCAAAGAATATCTAAATGTTTTGTCTAAGAAGTGTATAAAATTGTATCAGAAATATATATCAATAATTCTATCGTGTAACCATAAACTGTAGAGATGTATATTGCCAACATATTGATCAAATAAATTTGTGCAAAATACTAAAATTTTTCATAAATCATTTCGATTCATTGCCTTCTACGCTGACCACAGGACCAGGCCTCATGTGGCAATCTGTTGGCTCAATTTGAATTTGAAATGTATTACACAAATTGTGAAAAATTAGAAAATCGTCGTCAGAGTGAATGGATCGAAGGAGCACATATGAAATTTGAAAGGCATGAGGGGAAATAATTTCCATGTGTGATGCCCGATGCCCAATGATGATGTATGATGATGGATTGTCAACTTAATTACAAGGCCAAACAAAGGGAAATTGCATAAAACACTTTCGGGGCGTAGATTTACACATTGTGGTCTCTGTTATGCCAACTGCCGGCAAATATCCGATTGCCTTTCCAGTCGCACCAGCAGTCGCAGTCGCAGTATGCAAAAGGCAAACAGACACACACGCACACGTGGAAAGATTAAAAGGACGCGACGACGGCTGCCGGGTGTTCTGTTGGATGTGGCAGGATCAGAAGCAGTGAGCGGCGAGCGGTGAGCAGGGAGAAGGGGCGTGACGACTAAGCTGCCTAATCTTTGCTGCAATTGTTGCGAGTGCGATGCGAATAGTCGGTCCTTGAAAGCCACAGCTCCTGTGAGTCTGCATAATAATTACGCTATCACATTCCCAACACACACACACACACACACACATTGTTCGCGCATCGTAAATTAGAATGTTTTTGCTTTTTCACACAATTAAAGTCAACACACACTCACACGCACATTTACACACATGTGGCCCGTGGGGACGCAATTAAAATTTTCAAATGGCACGTCAAGTTTTCTCCTCAGACCACTTTACGGTTTAATTTAGTTTTGTGATATATGTGCTGTGTGTGGCTTGAGCTAGTGCGAAGATGATCAGCGATGCCATTAATTAATGCCAGCTCAAGTCCATTTGGCAGTCTTTTGTCTTTCTCCTTGGCAACTAGTAGCTTTGAATTAGAAGTGTGTAAAGCACTCCAACAATACGGTGCTCAATCATTCAGCTAATTGAGCCAACTGGAATCTGGAATTTAGCCAACCCCGCATGCAGTTGAACCTTTTAATCAGCGTTCTTAAGTTGACGTTCAATCGTTGCACATCTGCGGTTTTATCTGACTGCGCACAAATGAAAAATTTAAATTCATTTTGCAGACTCAATTGTTTCCTATATGGCGAAGGCGCCCAAAAGTATTGCGGCCTTTCCTATGCCTTTTTCCTAACTCGCTTTGCGGCTGGCCTTTTAATGGCATCAATTAAAATTTTGCGTACGTGACAAGAATTTCGTGCAGCAGTCGAAAGTTTCCACTTTTGATGTTCGGTCCGAAAGGAGCAAACAACCAACAAGAACAAGCAGCGGGCGAAGAGCAGCGAGCAACAACACAACCAAAAACAATGCATAAAAATTATGAAACTTTGAAGCGTAAAATTAAAATTGGCAAGAGAAGAAGCACATCGACAACAACAAGTGAAGAAGGCAACACGTCGAAGAAATCGAGTTGAGGCCCGAGTCGGATGACCCGAAAAAGGGGCCAAATGTTGTGGGCGTTGCCCCAAGTTGCACCAACGGCGGGTAACATACAACTAGCAGATGTCGGCAGATAATGCGCATCCGAATACGAGTATGAACTGCGAGTGGCAAAACATTCAATAACTTAAAACAATTGCAAAGATTTGCTCGTAAGGCGATTTTAATTAATGAACCAATTTAGATTTCAAGGTGAAAAAAGTATTAAACAAATATTTGAATGATTCAACAAATGAATTAAACATATTCTTTTGATCACACAAACAAGTTTTGGAACGACTTTGGTTTAAGTGTTAAGCAGAAATGAATCTCTAAATTTCCAGAGCATATTAAAATGTGGCGACTAACAATACAATTGCTACATTGAACAACTTTCACGCAGACTATAAATCAGAATTGAGCTCTAGCATTTTAGACTCTCGAATATGACAGGACAATGATTATAGTATATGATATTTGTTATAACTCCCCGTTATCCTGCCATATTTCCCGTTTATTGTCTCACCCCTTGGCCCTCTAATCAATACCCAAATGGCAAGCCGCAACGCATTTATTTGTGCAATGGCGCGTGAAATAAATGTCAACCGCAACTTAAACCGCATATGCTGATAGCGCAGCTCCTTCCTCCTTCCTCCTGTCTCCTGTCTAGTGGTGACAACCCACCCGAGACCGGCAACAAGACCCAGACCCAAGACCAAGACCGAGACCATTACACATGGCCCAGACACTGCAGGCACATGTTCCCAACTGGGGCGATATGAGTCGTTGCTTTATCTTTTTATTGGCTGCCGCCGTCGACTCCCAAGCGAGCATAAAAAAATAGAAAAGCCACATTACAAGAATTTTCATTTTTCCAGTCAATTTTCATAGGATTTTCCCCCACACTTTCATCTTTTTTCCGTCATGTTAATTCTCGCCACAGTTGTAATGTGCGAAATCCCGTGGCACACACGATTATGATTTCGATTCCGATGCCATTTCCTATCGCGGCACACTTGGGAGTTGGCACGGTCGTCGATCTGGCGAATGCTGCTAATAAATTTCAAATGCAACAAAGTGTCGAACCGATAGCCAAGCCAACTATGTGGCATCCATGGTCAAAGCCGCCACAACGAAGATTGATTTGGCGGAATAAATGGGGCTAACACACAGCGAAGTGAGGGGAATGAACTAGCTGACTGACTGCAAGTGATTTTCACTGGCTGCGAGTATTATTCATTGTTGGCCCTGCCGAAAAGGGCAGACGACACCCTCCGAGCGGCGAGTGATGTCCAAAAGCACAAACAACAACACAGAAAAAAGAAGCAGCGAAGAGAAGAAAAAAAATTGGCCAGACGGCGACAAAGCGCAAATAAATTTTCGGTGGGCACATGACAATCGAGTGGCCAGAGAGATCGGGAGAGGGAGAAGCTTAACAGACATTTAAACGTTTGTACAAGCCCATGAAATGTCCTTTTGCCAGCCAGGACAAGAGCGCGCTCCAAGCCGTAACTGCGATGGGGGATTGACGTTGGACTTGGAGTTGGAGGCGGAGACGAACACAGCACATTTAGTCAGTCAATAAAACTTGTTAGCGCCGTAATTGCCAGCAATTTATTTACGTGGCTTCAACTTCGAGTAGCGAGTGGGAGTGCTAACAGAACTAGTTTCATTTTCTTGTGTAGTAGATCGAATCTTTTCGTTCCAACTTACTGAAAAACAATTAAAAATTCATTAGAAACACACACATGCTTAAATTGTCCACTAGCACGCACTTGCATTGTTTCCGATTGGCTCACGGACTCGCCCAACGTCTTGAACCTCTGGCTATTTGCCATAGCCAGAACAGCCAACGGAAACTTCAGACTTCTGCATGTTACGTAAGAAATAAGTGTTGTCGCGAGTCGAGGGTGTTGATGCGGTTGATGAGATGGCTATCGCTCTGGGGAGCATAACGGCAGCAGAGTAACATGTGGCAAAACACGACTCGGAAGCGCGTTCCTAATACCGAGCTAATGCCGGATGCATTCGTTCTTCACAAGGTGAGAACTGCAGCTCGAATTGAATAAAGATTCATGCAGTTCTTTGATGCACTTAGATTTTCCAAGAACTAACCGTTCACGGAAAAGAGCTTTCTGCTTTCAAGCTGTGTCAGCCAAAGATCAAATGACTTCACATTGTTTTCGCGGACACACGAATGACAATTTGCATAAACGTCGCCCTCCCCCACAAGCAGTGAATGCCTCAGTCTACAGCTATCTACGACCATTAAGCTTCATCAAAGGGCTGACAGTGGAAATTGTGGGGTGTTTGAGCGCCAAGCATATGTTGCTGTTGCTCTGCTTGTTGCTGGTACTGGTACTGGTGCTGTGTCTGTTGCTTCGTTTGTTGTTTTCACGCCAAGCTACAATACATGTAACAAACAGCAGGCAACAAGCGCCATCCTCCTTCCGCCAACCTCCCCGCAGAGGGAACATCCCCTATGCCAACTCATCCACAACCCTTTCACATTTCGTTTCATGTGTCAAATTTAAAATGACAGCGAATTTAATCGATTTATGCTTTTGTTGCTCTGATTTCCACAATCGAAACACCGTTGCAAGGGTGTCTTGGCCTGACCGACAGAATAAAAAGCCGACTAAGTATATTTCGCTCTCATGTTGTTGTTTAGCCGCCAACGTTAATTAATTTATGCAGCCTTCAAATGGGAAATTGTTGCATAAAAAGTTTCTCAAATTGGCCATTGGATGCAACTTTGTGCAACAAAACTTAATTGAATTGAAATGTCTGTTTGACATGATATCGCGTAGCCAATTCAAGTTATAGCCATTTCTCCACTTGTTGCCAGCACTAAGCATAAGCTCTTGTTGTTGTAGTTGTTTTTGTTGTTGCAACGGTTTCTGTTGTCTGTTTTGATGGCTTCGGCTTCCCAAGCGTCTGGCTAGAGCCTCTCTGTTTTCAGTCTGGCCTGCAGGCCTTCAACTTATTAAGTATTACAATTTTTATATATTTTAATATTAGCCATAAAACCTCGCGGATCTGTTGGACCTCAATTAGTTGACTTGCAATTTAACAGATTAATTTCATGTAAGAAACACTTCTACTTTGTAGAGGTCTTTGCTACACAATACAAAAATTTATTCAATAATATTTTACATTCGTTTTCATTTTACTTCGATTTTAATGATTTTTTTCTCAATAATTTATACTTTTCTATTAGAAATAAATTTACTTCTCTATTGGTATAGACATTTTTTTCAGTGTATCAGTATAAAGAAAATGATGTGGAAAATTATTTTGTTGTAGTGAAAATAAAATGTGGAATGAGTAATAAGAAACTGGAGTTGCTTTTGACTCTGTGCCGGTTAACAAATTATAACTAAATTACCAATTTGCATGGTAGCGTGTCATTATCCAAGTTTAAAGCGAACTCCAACTTCAAAAGTAATATATTTTTATATATAAGCGCTGACGTGAATATGTATAAATTGTAATATGCTAATACAGTGTAATCATTTGTCACAGAAATTTTCCCGCGAAGTGTTTAAGCTATTCTACAAGTAGAAACCGCATTCATGCTATATTTATTTTAGCATTTACTGCCACAAATTGCGAGCAGATCTCATCGAAAAAGCAATCATATTGTGCCGCACAATGCTGACAATGATCGGGAAGCCAAAGGGCCAGTGAAAACAATTTCATATGATTTATAGGAGAGTCGTTGGCCCCCTGCATATGGCATATGCGATGACTTAATGAAGTTACAAATCAAGTTGCAGACTGGGCTAGGAATTCGCCTGGTTTGCCTGCAACGTGCCTCACAAAAGTTCAGCTCTGATATACTCGGATGATACATTGTGGCTGAAACTGCAGCAAACACACAACATACACAGCAAACAATACACAACACACGCATACAGATGTCGTCTCTCAATTGCAGTTGCAACAGAGTGTCTCGCAGTTCATTGTTTCAGTAGAGAGTTGAGAGTGTTGGGGGTCCAAAAATCGTACAAACTGTAACCAAATGCCTGAGCCAAAGTGCAGGAGCAGAAAGCGGATGCGTATGCGTATGCGGACAGAGACAGGGACCTGCAAGAGTCACTGGTTTATGAAATGAAAGCAAAGATAAGCGCCGAGCCGAGTCGATCCCAAACACATTGCAAAAAACCTCTTGCAGTGGTGGCGGCAAATTGCATTTTGCATGCGATGCGACCTATGCGTGTTGTTTGTGGGTGGCAGGGAAGCAGTTGGGGGCGCGTCAGTGCTAAAGGCAGAGCCTGCACACACACACAGAGAGCGAGAGAGAGACACTGAGGGTAAGAGATGCACACGGTCAGATAGGAGACGGGACTGGGATGTCAGCAAGTTGACAATGTGCGAACAAATAATTCCATCAGCAAGAACAAAAGCGTCGAGTGATTGTTTGGGTGGCGGCGCGTCATCTCCACCCCCTCCCCAACGACTCAACTTCCCCCTCACACAATACCTGTGCAGCAAACCACAAAGAACCAATGCATATGCTTATGCAAGGACTCCACTGTATTGAACCGGCGCCTGCCAGCATGAGTGTATGCTGACCATGCAATCTTCGAGCGCTTCCCAACACTTGCACCCCCTCCCCCCCACACACACACGCAACACGATTAGAACTGATAAAATTTATGAATACCAAAAGGGCGACTAATATGGAGAGAATCTGATTGGGAGCCTCTGCATTGTCAATGACTACCTTGCAAGTTTGAGAATCGCAGAGAGAACTTATCTTGGCTACATGTGAATCTTATATGTATACGCTGTGCTGCTCTCTCATATCTATCTCCCTCATTAATATACGGAATAACAATGGCTTCAGTTTATTTTAAAACTAGTGAAGCTTCCAAAGAACCTATTTAATTAATAATTGATTTATTTTCGTATAATTTTATCTAACGCTGCATCTGCTAAGCAGTATGTCTGCTTCGGTACCAACTGCACAATATTTGCTGCTGCACTTCTTTTGCTTAATTGATCTCTCCCACGGTTCAGTTTCGTGGAATACATGTTTATATTTGAGCCCCCATTGGTTACTGCACTTGCCAACCAATTCGATAGCTGCACTGCATCAGGGTCACACAATACGTACCTGGGGCGGATTCCAAAAAAAAACCACAGGGGCAGACACAATAGTCCTTGTTCATTTGTCGAACTCTCGGAACGAACAACGATAGCAATATTTTCCTCATGCAAACAAAAAATTTACATATAAATGCGAAAACGCATTCAAACTAACAAAGAGCAGTGGCAAGCGGATGCACTATGCAGTTGGAGCAGAGGAGCTTCAACGGCAAAATGAGGACGCGGCGACGAACATGGACGAGGACGTGGACGTTCGATGTGGAGCTGGAGCTGAAGTTAGGGCTGGAGAAATAGGGGCAGAGCTCCGTGTGCAGTGAAATAAATAACATTTTTGTGCGAACGGCCATCGAAAATGTACGAAAAAGTAATTAACTTGTGGCTGGACACAGGCGGGAAAACGGTTGCAGAAACTACCAGGCAATGCATACATATGCTCCCTCGCTGCGTCCCGCCAACATCCCTCGCTCTCCCTTACCCCAATTTCTGGCATATGCAAATTTGCCAAATGCAATGCACTTTTGGCTAATGGTGGCCATCGTTGTCGTCGCCCAGTTCGCGATGGTCGTCGCGTCGCACCAGGTGGCGGCCATTGCACAGCTCAATTGCATGCAGAGAATAGAGTCGGTCACGCCCCTCACACTTGCAGCACAGCGACGACGTTGCACGTACACACACACACACACACACACACATACACTACACTCACTCGCTCGCTGGCGACAAAATAATATCATTTGCGATCAAAGTAATTATTTTGCTTTGGTCTACAGCATAATTACAGCTTCGACTCGTACGCCGTGGCTTGGCATTGCATGGCCGACGCTTTGGTTGGCTGACTGTTGCGACTACAAATAACACACACACACTCGCATATAGGAGGCGCAGGCTCTGGCTGTTTAACTGGTAATGGTCGCCGCTCATGGTTGACATTTTCCAGCGATTCCGGCGGCCATTTTGGCACCCTCTACTGCTCTGCTGCACTTTTCCAAATAAAATGTCGCAGAATGCGCAAAATATGCAAATGCTCGCCATTTTCAAGCCCATGACTACGCCATTTTGTGCAAGTGGCTGGAGAGTATAGTTTTTTAACTTTTGCCAGCGACACGAAAAACCAAAATAAATTTATGTCACTCGCCAAAAATTGTAATTTGCATGCAACGATTTTGGGGTGCTTTGGACATTGCCTAAATTGAGTTGTATTGCAAACTAGAGTTGATAAAAGTAATTACAACAATGTCCTTTGATATTCACTATTTTATACTAGCCCACAACTAAAATTTTGCAGCCAGACGCAGTGTAATTTATTTATTCATAGATAGTTATTAAATCTCTCACTTTTTTCTAATTTCAAAAGACATTTTCCGCACCGCAGTTGACATATTTTTACAGACTCTATTCAATTATAATAAATAAAAATGAGCAATGTACAAATCATTTAAAATGCACTACGTTATGAAGAAAAAACAGTAAAAAAATCACATCAATGGTCAATTATGCACACAAATTGCAAAAGGAAGAAAAATTCCAACAGCTCAAGCTGAACATAAAGTATTGACTTCGATATTGATAAGAAAAAGTAATCGAAATTCAGAGGCGAGCCGAAGTAGCGGATGTGGGGAACAGCATCAGAGCCTCGGGCAATACCACCGAACTGCATTCCAAATCAACAACAGAAGCTAACAAAACATGCATCAAACTCATCCACATCCTCATCAACAGAGGCTGCTGCTGCTGCTGCTGCTGCGGCGGCGGCAACGACGGCGACGAAGTAAACAACAGAGGCAAGTTTAGCATGGCGCAAAGTAGCAGTGGAAAATGGACTACGATGAGATGATGATGATGATGATGATGATGGGAAGGAGGTCTGCCCAGACGTTGCTTGGTCTCGCCTCTGCCTAAGTCACAAACTGTTGCAGCAGCAACTATTACAACAACAACAACAACAACAGCTACAACCAGATTCGACGCTTATTACTTACCAAACAACTCTGGCAGCTCGTAATGAACTTGAGGCATTTGATTGACTCGCGTCGCGGCAGCGACTTCGCCATGTTGCAATGAAAAATCGCAGCAACTGTTGAGGCTATGAATGAATGATGAATGCCATTCCCGGTCTCAAGAAGCCAGACTCGCTGCAGTGTGGCAGCATGGAAGCCCCGGCCACTGAGCAATATCTAAATGTGAATTTTATGGATTTTATACAAGGTGAGCGAGCAAGGAGATGGCACAGTGGGTACGAAACCAAAATACCGTCAACATTTTTAGTTGATACGTAAAATACACAATTAAAGCCAATTGTTGGATAATCTAGTTTCCAAAAACAATACATTATTGAGTATCAAGATCTATGAATCATCCCAATAATCACAAAATTGAAATCGAAGTTCACTATAATGATTCCCACAGATTACACTAAATATTTAAATGAAATGTAGTCAATTTACGCACACAGTGCACAAACGAAGTTGAGGATGCGGCCGAAGATCCGCGAAGCGTAATCCTTAGAGTGTCTTGGGTCCATGTACGAATACTCCTACATACGAATACACAGTATGGGTTATAAACATATTTTTATATAAATGTATATAAAAATATACAGACAGACAAATGTATCTACTACATACATGTGTATATGAAGTATACGTCGATGCAGCAAGAAAGAGCTTTAGGCGCGGCACAGCTATTCAACGGCAGCGACAGCAACAGCGGCAGATGGCAGCTAAAAGATGCTAAGATACAACTGTGGGTTACTGTGGAGGAAAGATGGGGGCCAGAGGACAACAACGTCGACTTTGGCAGCGTTTTCAAGTTGCTTGCCAGCCAGAGAGGTAACAGAGAACAGAGAACAGACGACGCTGAAGTGCAGGCAGAAGAAGCATTGTGCATAATTTCGTATACGTTTTGTGAATTTGTAATTTCAAAATTATTATTGTCAGGGTTGCAAAAGGAGGAGTCGAAGATGTTGCACGCGTTCAACTTGATGGCGTTGATGGAACTCAGATTGGCAATACAACAGCAAATCTCTGCCGTTGCTTGTTGCTGTTGTTGGGCAGAAACAACTTTCGTCTGATTGGAGAAGCGTCTGCGCTGTGCTCTTTTCGATTTGATTCGCTGTGCGAAGCCATTAAGCGCAAAGCAAGAAACTTCAGACTGAGTTTCTCACGAAATGGATGTGCCAAAAAGCATTCTCATTCTCACATGTATTTACGTTCAATTTCCGCCAATCTCTCACCCACAGTCGGCATTTCCTTTGACCAAGTTTTCACCATCACTCCAATTCTCGCACGCAGCGACCCATTAAATGTGCTTTTGACCATTTTTCCGCCGCGCTTGCGGTTATTTAAACGAGTGAACTCGTATGGCCTGTCGGCCTCAAGCGGCACATTGTGATTTCAACTCGATGCAGGAATACCCTGTCCAAGGACTCGTTACTCTCTCAAAGGGAAAATGACAAATTTAATTAGTTTAGTTTCATAAGCCGATCGTTGAGGATTTTCCAACTATATGATGACAGTTTATCGTTAATATTATTTGCGCTGGCTTTAGCGTCCTCGCAATTTGCCTGCAACACACACCAATATTCTCTTTTTGTTATATATAAAAATATAAAAATATATGAATACCTCTGGCGTTGTTGATTTACACGCAGACCCAACAGAGCAACACCCGCTTCTCAACTCTCGGTCGAGAACTGAACTGAACTGAACTCAACTCAACTGTTTACTCATGTAAATAATTAAGCAAAATAATGGTGCAGCATCAACAACAAAACGAAAAAGGACCTTCGTTATGCGGCAGTGATTTTTTCCATCATCATGAAATACATACGCGTATTTACATATGTGTGCGATGTGTGTGTGTGCGGGGTGTATCAACAAAAGACAAAGTGATGTCCATTGTTTGCCCTTTTCGGCTGCAAGCACGCGCCATGTTCCCTACGTCCCCCGTCTGCTGTCGAGCCCAACTGGACTTCACCCCTTCCTGCGTTTTTCACTTGCGTGTCCGACGCGATGTGTGAAAAAATGGTCAGATTTATTTTTCATATTGTTGAGCAGACACAAACAAAAAAGAAATAAATTAAATAAAGCATAAACATATTCTCATGCACTTTTCAATCAATTTATTGGGCGTACAAATTATAATTGATTGTGTATTTAAATTGTAGTTGCAAATGATATAAAGCTGTTGCCATAAGCAGCAAATTAGCAACAAGATGTGAGGGTACAAGGGTTTTGCAATTCTTCAATTTGACTGAGCAAATCAAAACTCAAAAAACAAAGTCTTCATTTTAGCTGCCGTGTAATTCTTGTAGTTACAAGACAGCGCCGCTATTTGTGCCACCACGAAAATGTCTATTTACCTCAACGCAAACAACATTTGCCAGCTGAAAAGTAAATTCTAAATGAATTATTGGATCCATTAGCAAAATCCATTTACACAAATTTAATGCAAAAGCCGCTTCTGTTCTGCAAGGCAGAAAAACTTTACACACTTCGTTAAACTTTTTGGCAGTGGCTAAGTTCTTAAGAGTTCGGGGAGAGTTTGGGGTCGCTTTTTTCTCAGCATTTCGGGATTTGGCATTCGTATTTTAATGCAGCGCGATGGAGGGGAGAAACCAAAACTTAACAATTAAAAAACAAGGAATAGTATCTATACTTGCAGTAGCGAAGAGTTTATACCCTGGGCCGGTAACTAGCGTTCCCTTAAAGTTAATTAGAAAAAAGGTAGGTAAAACATTTCCAGCTGCAAATAGAATGTTTTATTCAACGGGTTACTTGATTTGTGACAAACCCAGCATACCTTCGAGAAGTGT
The DNA here is from genome assembly GCA_035046165.1 of Drosophila rubida. Taxonomy (NCBI): domain Eukaryota; kingdom Metazoa; phylum Arthropoda; class Insecta; order Diptera; family Drosophilidae; genus Drosophila; species Drosophila rubida. The sequence continues at coordinate 11,557,342 of JAWNOF010000014.1, read as the reverse complement.
ATAACAAGACACCAAAGAAAACATTTCGAGATTTACGCATTATGCGTAAAGGGTTGCTACTCAAGTTCTAGAACTGTGTTTTAGTCTGCGGCCCCGGCATTTGCATAGAAAAATAGAAAATATACATTGCGAGTGGCGAGGATGAGGACGAGAACGAGAACGTGGTCGAGGTCTGTCCGTGATATTAGCCTGTAGCGCATAAGACTTTCATTTTGGTAACTGTGGCAAACTTTGGGGTTGGCCCGAGTGGGGAAAATATTATTTTAATTTTGGCTGGGTTAAGTGGAACTAAGTTATAAGTCGTTCTTCCATTTGAATGCCAGAGAATGGTTGGATGCATGTGAGGGCTTATTGGAAATAAATAAAAAGTTTATTGCATATTATATTCGCAAAATGCTTAAATGGAAGCAACTTTAATTTACTGCTCTGGGCAATAATTTATACAGAGGTTCCATATTGAAAATTAACCGCGGCAGTTGGCGTCACTGCAATGGCTACTTTTTAATTTATTTACAAACCACTTAATTTGTTGTTATTCTGTTTTAATTACATTTTACATGCGGCGTTAAATATGAAATTAAAAATGCATACGCGTCCAATTTTCTCATCTCGCTGTTTTTTATGAGAATAATGAGTGCCGTTGCTCTTAATGCATTCATGTTCAAAACTAACAAAAGTGGTAAAAATGCGCTATATGTATGTGATTATGTACGATACATATTTCATTTGTGTACATAATGTATTCATTCGTTTAATTTATATTATACTTTCATTATCGTCAATACCCAATAAAATATAAGTGAAATGAAGCATACTGTTGTACAAAATGATTCCATAATTTAAATATTCTTGATTAACATGGGCGAAGTAGAATGTAGGATATCTATTAACCGATCACTCTTGTTCAAGGGTAAACTGACTTTGTTTTTATTACAAAGCATAAAAAAAATATTTTAATTTGTACATAGTTGCGATAATATTTACTTACATTATTCAATCCTTCTTTTATTTGAATACGCCATGTGTCTCAACCATTAATTAATAATTTAAAACGTACAAAGAAACAATAACATGTTAATACTGTTATCGTTTTATTAACATTTCGTTTAAAAAACATCATATATGTATATATATTTCGTTATTGCCGTTTATAACGCACTTTGTTGTCGATATTGATTTCCAACGGCAAAAGCACTGATATAATAATAACAATGGCCAACTGTCGCTTGACGCCAGTAAGGTTTCTCTCTGACACTTGAGCGCCTTCCCGGGCTCCGTGAGGCAAATCACAAAACCCTCAGAACAACCCAGGCTAACCCAATAAGAAGTCACTCGGTTAGCTGCAACTGGTAACCCGAGACCGACGACTGAGACATCAGCAAATTGAGCAGAAAACCAGAAGGCGCCAGTGCCCAGTGCCGAGTGCCAGTCGGCGTCGATGGTCAATGTGGAACCCTTGTGCTGGCTGGTATTTTGACACTTGCCACCGCTTGTAAACAACAGTTATTTAGGCTTATAATGAATATGAGCAACAGCACGAAGGTCACACCGAAAGCAAAGTCCTTCAAGCTCGATGACATGTGGCGCCAAAGAATCAGGGAATCGGAGATTACAGTGTGCAAAACCTCAAACCAATTTCCGCTGGTCGCATCTTCTGTTAAAAGCAAATGGTGGACAGAATTTTCTTCACAGCTACTCGATAGGATATAGACAACAAAAAAATAGAAAAAAAAAACAAAAACGCAGAAAGTTTTCTTTGATGCAACCTCTAATGAAGACAACAAATTGTTGCTACCTAATGAATGGCCCCCGATACCAAAAGTCTGGGCTGAAAAGCACTTTGCCTCATTAAAAAATTAAATTTAAATAATTCTCTTTTCAGTACTCACATACTCTATTAAGAGTTGTTCACATTAGGCGTTTAACTCCCATAATCTAATATCATTTTCGAAATTTGAGAAAGTCGCTATAGGTGTCTTTGCAAGCAGAAACTTGGTAAAAAATTTAAAATGCGTATTATTATAGAGCGCAACTTTTGAGGGTATTATGAATTCGAAAAGTTTTCGTAATTTTCAATTATTTGTCTGCGCGTTTCCCTTGCGCTCAAGTCAACAAACATTTTTAATTTCATTTTTCAAACGTCGCTTTGATACCTGCATGCCGCATTAACACCCTCCTCATTCATCTCATCGACTGAACTCGACTCGTCGAGTGGACTCGACGGTCGGCTGACGGACTACTCGGCCCTTGGCTGATAATTTGATATGCCTTTTGCCTTCTGGAAGCCGGGGGGCGTTTGGCCGAGAGGGGAGGGCTTTAATTTTATTTGCACAAAAATGCGCATCAATTTTAAGGAACGTTTTTGTGTCACAACGTCACAACGTATTTTTGCTTCCTTTTTTCTGTGGCCAGAGTAAATAAAATTCATTATGAATTTCTAATTATAGCACCGGGCTAAAGCAACCGACAAAAACCCCTCAAAAAAGTTTACATTTTTACAGTTTTTTTCTCGCCGTTTCCATCCAACCTTAGAGAAAATGTCAAGCCGCGTTTGACAATGATGAATTTGCGAGGGGAGAAACCCTCAAAGAGACTCGTAATACAGAGGAAAAGCCAGCTGATAAACTGATTAAGCACATCAATTGGGTAGACGAACACTCTTTAATGGCAATTGTTTTGCGCAAAGTGAATTTTCTTTGTATCTTTGTATTGCATTGTGAGGGCGCTAAACATCGCCGCAAGTTTTGCTGGATTTCTAATTACAAATAAGTAAGAAGGCAAATGGTTTTGCGGTTTTGTGCACCTGCTACCCACAAAAGCATAGATAATTATGAAAAGGTGAATGGGGCGGGAGCCCTAAATTGGTAAAGGTATTTATTTAAATTATTATTGGACTTAATTATGCCATGTTGGCTTACCTGAGGGGAGGCGGCAGTTGAAACAAAGAAAGCCCAGCTAAAGTGGCGGAGAACTTTGCACAAATTACGCGAATGAAACACAACACAAAGCAGACGAGAAATGAAGTGAAAAGAAAATGTAATTGAAAAGAATTTTACAATAATGTCTAATGAATGAATACTATAGTAATGAAATATCGATTTTCCACTTGGAGCATATCACATTTCTGGTGGCGTGTGATATTGGCAAACATCAGTTCCATTTAAACACACATACTAAGACGTATTATTATGTTTGCATAGAAACAATGTCAACAGTAAATATCAGCAACAAAACTACAGTCCATTAGCGAGATATGAATGAGATATGTTGGGTGTAAGAGTGACAGATTTGTGGATTTGCTACCAGTTTTATGTTTCTCATATTTGCTTGACCTATTTCGGGTTGCACACAAAGCCACTCAGACATTCAAACTAAATCCAAATGCTCGACTATTTAACTCACACATAGCACCAAAATTCCAGCTGATATAAATCAACAGAACAATGGGAAGCACTGATAGTTCTTGTTATACAAAGTGAAGTACCTCTGTGTCTATGCAATATGTCAGGGGACATTGCAGATTAACTGCGCGCCTCCTCGCACTCGGAACACGCCTTTCGCCATTGTCCTGTGGCCCCCATTGTCAACACTAAGCAGCGTGTGAGGATTATTCGTGTATGGCTGGCATTCTCATACAGGGCCAGCTAAATAATGCTCGCATGTCTTTTGTCTAATTGGTGGTGTCACATGCGATGCGCATCCTTCTCATCCTTGTAGCCTTGTATCCTCGCATCCACATAGTCAACACTAATGCGTGATGCCAACTCTGGCATTGTTGTGACCGTTTTGTGATTAGGTTTCGCTACTTGGCGAGCCCACAAAATATTTTTAGCGTATTTGTTTCGGGTATTTAATGCTTCAATTGATTTTTAATTTAATGGCAGCTGCTGTGCAACGTTGCTCTGCCTTTTCCTCAAAAGCCCAGCAGGTTGCCTGTCTGCCTGTCTTGAAAGTCTTTAAGACAACTTGCCGATCATTGAGATCTCATGATGCGCACCGAGGCGTCACACTGTGAATCACAATGCAAAGTACTCGTAAACAACTACGAATATAATAATTCACCTACTCAACACTCTTGTCTCGTTGTGGGCAACTGCTTTCTATTGCCCGTCATGCCAAAGGTTAATAAAAACAATGACATAATGAGTTGCACAATCTTGTTGAACCTACGCACACGCAATAATTCAAATTTTAAAACTTTTTACAATTAATATTTTGACTCATTGTAAATAATTCCAGTGAAATGCGAATAACTCGCAACTCAGCTCAGCTAAAACAAAAAACAAAAAAATATCACAATAATTCAACAGCAGTCAAGCGATTAGCAGCAACTTGCAAGGTGAGATAAGCTTTCCGATCGTATGTGAACGGGAATAAAGCTTTTTATATGGGACTCTGAGCATTTGTGATTGTACGTTCGTTAGACAGTTTAAATTAAACACTCAATAAGTAAGCACGTTTTAAAACCTAGTACGCGTCATATTCTAGCTCAATATGAAGCTGTTGTTGCTCATCAGTGTGATTGGCATTCACAGCTTATCACTTGTTCAAGGCGATCCCAATAGCAAGCTCGTGTGCTACTATGATTCGACATCGTATCTACGTCAGGGCCTCGCCAGAATGGACGTCTCCGATTTAGAATATGCCCTACAGTTCTGTACGCATTTGGTCTATGGATATGCAGGCATACATCGTGATACTTTTGAGCTGCACAGCTTGAATGTTGACCTGGACATGTTCCACTTCAAGGACGTTATACAGTTACGCACGAAATTCCCAAAACTAAAGATACTCCTGAGTGTTGGTGGCGATCACGATTGGGATGAATCTGAGTCCAACAAATACATCAATCTGCTGGAGGCGAATGCCACCATGCAACAGGATTTCATCGATACCAGCATGCTGTTATTGCGTCGCAACGGATTCGATGGTTTGGACTTGGCATTCCAGTTTCCCAAGAATAAGCCACGAAAAGTGCACGGCACTTTGGGCAGCTACTGGAAACAGTTCAAGAAACTATTCACCGGCAACTTCATAGTCGATCCCAACGCTGAAGTGCACAAGGATCAGTACACATCGCTGGTGACGAAGCTCAGCAGAGCATTCACTAGCGCCAATCTAATGCTCACGATGACCGTCTTGCCCAACGTCAACTCCACCTGTAAGTCTTGACTAATTGCCCCATTAATGAACTTCCAGTTAATGCAAATCATTCCAGGGTATTTTGATGTGCCCATGCTTGTTAACTATATGGACTTCATTAATCTCGCTGCCTTCGACTTTCTGACTCCACTGCGCAATCCCGAAGAGGCCGACTACAGTGCTCCCATCTTCTTCTTGGACGAGCAAATGCGTCTGCCCCATCTGAACATCGAGTACCAAATAAACTACTGGGTGCAGAATCGTTGCCCAACGAACAAACTCATCTTGGGCATTCCCGGCTACGGACGTGCCTGGAAACTATCCAAGGACTCTGGCCTAAGTGGACTGCCTGTGGTGCCAGCCACACAAGGAGCTGCCGAAGGAGGACTGCAAATTCGCAGCACTGAAGGCTTGCTGAGTTGGCCAGAGATCTGTTCCAAATTATCACAGAATCAAACAGCTGCCTATCGTGGAGAGAATGCGCCATTACGCAAGGTCACCGATCTCACACAGAAGTATGGCAACTACGCCTTGCGTCCTGCTGATGACAATGGCGCGCACGGAGTCTGGGTGAGCTTCGATGGTCCCGACTTTGTGGGCATCAAGGCCAGCTATGCGAAGAGCAAAGGTCTGGGCGGCATGTCCTTGTTTGATCTGAGCCACGATGACTTCCGTGGTCTTTGCACCGGAAACAAGTTCCCCATACTTCGTACAATTAAATATCTCTTGGCATAATTTATGTGGCCATGAATTTGTTTACTTATTTAATACAATATGTATTTCAACATGTGACTATTAGAGAAACAGTGTTACAGCCTTCACTTCTACAATAAATTGATTAAGCGAGTAATTTTTAATAACACTTCTTGACCTGACTTCTCTCTCTGTATAAGATTATGTCATATTCCTCTCGCAGCAGCTTTCAAGAAACGTCACATATGAAAGCTTAGCTCGATTTCTGGCCTCTCAAGCCTCCGAAAACATTAAAATATAAGCTTTAGTTCATTCAACCATTTCAATAGTTTATACACGTGTCAACGCTAAAGTCTAGTTAAACCCGAACCCACAGTCGTCGGTTATTATGAAATTTAGCACCAACTGCGACCTTCAAAAACTCATAATCATTATGAATTTGACCGCCCTCGATTTTTCCACACAGCACGACTTTACCACAATGCAACCCAGAATACAGAACCTCTCTGGAACATTGATTCCCAGATGTTTTCTCATCACAGAAAGAGAAGAAGTGCGAATTATTAAACGTTTTAATCATAACTGGATTTTACAAATAATTGGATTGGTAATCATTATGCTAAACAATAAATTTATTTAGCATATTCAAATTCGAAATTTGAACAGAAACTTCTCACAAACAACATATTTATAATCTTATCTTTGATAACAAGAGCTTTTTTTGATTCCTAAATTTTCTCATAATATAAGCAGAGAGTTAGAATCGTATTCCACTCTCAAGCAGCTTTTTCAGCTACATAAAAAAAAGCTTGGATGGATTTGCCAGTTAGCGTCTTGTGCTGATTTCAGCATCAGTTCGGTTTCGCTTTATCGGAGATTCGATGTTAAATTTTCAAGTGGATATTACATAAATTCGCAGTATGAAAGGTTTAATTTCATGTTTTTGGCTTACGAGTCTTTACACTATGGCTATAAGCGATGATGCTAGAGTTGTCTGTTATTATAATTCAGAAAGCTTTTTACGTAAAGGTAAGTGCAAATTAATTTCAAGAAAATGTATAACTGTATAATGGAATAGTTATTCCCTGTATTACTAAACATAGGTCCCGGCAAACTAAATAATAAAGACTTACTAGAGTCTGCTCACTATTGCTCTCATTTGGTATATGGCTATGTGGGAATCGGAGGCGACAACTATCAAGTGAACAGTCTAAACGAAACCCTAGATATTAAGGAAAAGCAATTCACTAAAGTGACTTCTTTTAAAAGCAAATATCCAGATTTAAAAGTACTACTGAGCGTGGGCGGAGATCATGACATCGATGCAAAGTACCCAAATAAATATATTGAACTGCTAGAAGGGGGACAAGAACTGCAAGCAGAATTTATTCACTCAGCTCTGTTGTTTGTAAAGAACTTTGGATTCGATGGTCTTGATCTAGCATATCAATTTCCAAGGAACCAGCCGTGGAACAAAAAAGGCTTGCAAGAGAACTTGGATCCAAATGCAGAGCAGCACAAGGAACAATTCACTACGCTCGTCCATGACTTGAAGGAAGTGCTACATGCTGATAAATTGCTATTAAGTGTGACAGTGCTTCCAAATGTGAACTCAAGCTGTAAATCCCAACAATCTTTTTAATTTTAACGAATTAAGGAAGAAACGTTTTATTCCCTTAGGGTATTTCAATATTCCTGATCTTGAGCAGAGCGTGGACTTTGTGAATCTTGCCGCCTTTGATTTCATCACGCCTGAACGAAATCCAAACGAAGCAGACTACTCAACTCCACTTTACCATAATGCAACCCAAAATCGACTACCTCATTTCAATGTGGACTTCCAGGTGCAATATTGGAAGCAGCAAGGATTTCCCTCTGACAAATTAAACTTGGGATTTGGCATTTATGGGAAAACATGGATACTCAGCTACGAATCCGGGGAGAGTGGCATACCTATCGTCTCTCATGCCAAGGGTCCTGCTCCCGGAGGTCCCTGGGCTCAAAAAGACGGCGTGGCCAGTTACCCAGAGATTTGCACTTTGCTGCACAATGCACTATTTTACAAGGATTCGGAGTCAAAAGACATTCGAGAGGTGTCTAACTATGTGTACTACTCCCCATTTCAGCCTAATAGTAAGGGCGTCTGGGTCAGCTATGACGACATTTATGCGCTTGTAAGCAAGGCGAGATATGCGAAGAGCTATATGGGAGGTGTGGCTATTTTCGATCTCGGATACGATGACTATCAAGGCGCGTGCAATGCGGGAAAGTTTCCGATTATGCGCTTTATAAAGGTCAACTTAATGAGTACGAATCCAACGTATCCAGAAATCGATTTAGCTGGAATACCAATTTACTAATTTCTTTAAGCAACCTGTTAAAAATGTATTTATTTGAATCTGGATGATCTGTTCTGAAGAATATTCACCATTAATCGTAAACCATTTAATAAAAATTATAGTAAAAGGTATTATTAGTATTAAATATTTATTGAAATTGGCCCTCCAGAACGCAATCCTGATGAAGCTGACTACACAGCCAATATGTTGAATGATGAATCTCGGAAGCGAGTGCCTCACTACAACCTTGATGTTTGATTCGAACTAAAGAATTTGAGTGAGCTACGATAACTTGGCTATAGGTTAAATAAAAACTAGCTGCGCTCTAATTTATTTAGCCAGCGTGGCTCTTTTCGATCTAGTCTACAACGACTTTCATTGATCATGTATCAATGAAAAGCTCCCCTATTGCATAAAAGTAAATCAATTAATACCCCCAGTTGATCCGATTATATAATAGAGTGCCAGCAGTTTTTCCGAAATATACAAATTATTGCAGCTCTGCCTAAATTCATATTAACGATTTGCTGTATTTGTACTAACTTTCTAAAAACAAATAAAAAATAACGAATGAGTAAATGTATTTACAATAAACACCAAAAATTTCCTAGAAATATATATATCATATTTAAATTTTGGAAAAGGATAAATATATATATATATATATATAAATAAAATAAATATATAAATATAGTGACCCTGAGGATATATATATATATACTTTTTGAAATTGAATAAGAAAAGTTTATGATGCAGTTGATTTCATGCAATTAATGGTTTAATATTACGAATTCCGGTTTGCTAAATTCATTCGACCTGTTTTGAAGATATAGTATGTATGCCAATTAGATAGTGACATCATATACGCTAGTTTTGCTTACATCTGCATTTCGATTCCTATAAGTAGGGTTTGAATTTCAATTTTAATTTAGTTAGAATCCGAAAAGTCAACGCTGCGGTCGTGTGTTTTAAGGGTTTTCCGTATTACCTTCAATATTATTCACTTGTACCGGGCATCATGAAAGTGTTAGCTTTGCTTTTGTTAATCCCGTGTCTATACGCTGATGAATTATATCGCGATCGCAATTTAGTCTGCTTTTATAACTCTGCAAGCAATACACGTGAAGGTGAAATGCAACTAAATTGCGTTTTGTTTTCAATTTATTTCAAACCATCACATTTCTTATAGAAGGAGGCAAGTTTTCGAATCAAGACCTAGCTCTTGCTGCACAGTTCTGCACACATTTGGTTTATGGCTATGCGGGAGTTAGAGGTGGCAACTATGAAGCATACAGTTTCAATGATGAACTGGACATTCAAAAACATCAGTTTACTGAAGTGACGTCCTTAAAGAGCAAATATCCTAAGCTCAAAGTACTACTGAGTGTGGGCGGGGATCGTGACATCGATGACAAGCACCCGAATAAATATATTGAACTGCTTGAGGCAGGAAATGATCGCCAAAAAGATTTTGCCAAGTCTGCTTTGTCTCTAGTTCAGACCTACGGATTCGATGGCCTTGATCTCGCTTATCAGTTTCCCAAGAACAAACCCAAAGAAGTGCACTCTGGATTGACAGCGGCTATTGATAGCGTTAAGAAGTTTTTCTCTGGCGAAACCATTGTCGATCCCGAAGCTGCCAAGCATAAGGAACAATTCACTTCACTTGTTCGCGACGTTAAGGATGTGCTGAAACCTAAGGGCTTTCTGCTAAGCTTGACGGTGCTGCCTAATGTCAACTCCACTTGTAAGTAGAAAACTATCTTGTTTAGAGTAAACTATTTTAAGTGTTTCTATTGTTTTCTTTTTGTCTAGGGTACTTTGACATTCCGGCACTCAACGACCTCGTTGATTTTGTGAACCTTGGTACCTTCGATTTTGTCACACCCGAACGCAACCCCGAAGAAGCAGACATCTCTGCCCCTCTTTTCGGGGCAGCATCCTCGGCACGATTGCCTCACTATAATGCCAATTTTCAAACGGAATTCTGGAGGAAGAACTTTGATGTCACAAAAATTAATTTGGGCATTCCAACCTATGGAAATGCTTGGAAACTGACGAAAGATTCGGGTGAAACTCTCAAACCTGTTGTATCACATACAAATGGTCCTGCTCCAGCTGGCCCTAACTCGAAGAAGCCCGGTCTGCTCAGCTACGGAGAAATCTGTACAATGTTGGCAAATGTGGAAAATCGTATAGAGAAAGATGGGCGATCGCCTATAGAGAGTGCCAACTTTGGCAATTATGCATATCGGGCAGCAAAGGGTTCCGACGATGAAGGTATCTGGATTAGTTACGACGAATTGGATACTATAGAGCACAAAGCAATGTATGCAGACCCCGAACTAGGCGGTGTGGCACTATTCGATCTGGGATACGATGACTTTAGTGGTGTGTGCAATGGACACAAGTTTCCAGTTCTGCGCAGTGTAAAAAAACACTTGGGACTGCCATTAAAATGGCAGGACTAAAAATTCAATTTAAATTCGATAATATTAAATCAACTATTTAGAATCATCTACGAATATGAAAACTTCTCTATTTACTTTTTAAGAGCTAGAAAATTACAAGCCTTGTCACTATGGACATTTATGCATGCTCTGATCAGATTGACTCATAAGAAAGTTCTAGTTCCAGATTTGCTTATACTTATACTTTATTTTGTTTGTATTATGAATAACAAGTTATTACCCTAAGATAAAACCTGAAACAAATATTGATAAAAGTAGCTTGAAGAAAGTCGACAATGATAATTAAACAAAGCGCAAAATTAAACAAAACACGTTATTAAATTACCACACATTTGTTAATTAGAGTGTCTGTCGCGACGAACAAAAATAATTTATTCCGAGAATATTTGAAGGCGTGTCCAATAATAAATCGAAATTATGAAAAACATAATTATATAATAAATATTACAAAATATTTATTTGCTCACAGGGTAAATAGAATGCAATTGCATCATATCTTCTACAATCACCGAAACCTCTATATTAAAAGTGATCGTCCGTTGAAAGAAGCTGGGTCTTATGTAAATATACTCCCAATATAAATTAGATTCAGTACTGAGGGATAACTTGAATTTACTCGACTTGTTCTATATTTATTTAAACGAACATGTGCTAATGCGTATTTGCTTTCGCTATCGTCATAAACAAAGCTTGTTTTGCAGGTGACATTTGTTATCAGTTAAATTCCGCTGTGGTCTCAATTTTCACTTTAGTTTCATTCCGATTAGTCAACGCTGCGGACGACACAGCAATTAACTTGAACAAATCAGTATGAAAGTGCTAGTATTACTTTTGACGTTGCCATGTCTTTATGGCTATGTCTTAAAGGACGATCCAAATTTAGTGTGCTTCTATAATTCAGCAAGTTATTTACGTGCAGGTGAGCCTGAATTTGTTGTATTCACAAAAAACAAAGTCAATATGAGTCTTTATTCTAGACCGAGGCAAGTTGTCGAACCAAGACTTGGCTCTCGGCCTGCAGTTCTGTTCGCACTTGATATACGGCTATGCGGGAATACGAGGGGCAGACCTTCGAGTGCAAAGTTTAAATGAAGAACTGGACGTTCATCAACATCAGTTTACGGAAGTGACATCCCTAAAACGCAAATATCCGAATTTGAAAGTGCTACTGAGTGTCGGCGGCGATCAAGACACCCAGAACGATAAGTACATCGAGCTTCTCGAAAGTGGAAGACAGCGACAGAAAGCTTTTATTGAGTCGGCGTTTGCGCTGGTTAAGAACTTTGGATTCGATGGCCTCGATCTGGCATATCAGTTTCCTCGCAACAAGCCCAGAAAAGTGCACTCTAGCGTTGGGTCGATATTCAAAGGATTTAAGAAGCTCTTCACAGGCGATTTTGTTGTCGATCCTGATGCCAACAAGCACAAGGATCAGTTTACCACTCTTGTTCGTGATGTGAAGGATACGCTACAGCCTGGCGGCTTTCTGCTAAGTCTCACTGTACTGCCCAATGTCAACTCCACATGTAAGGTCAAAAATGCTATAACCAATTTATACAACTTTATTTTGCATACGAAATTTTAGGGTACTTTGATATTCCTGCTCTGAACAACATCGTTGATCTTGTGAATATTGCCGCCTTTGACTTCCTCACACCCGAGCGCAATCCCGAAGAAGCGGACTACACAGCTCCACTTTTCAGCCCGGAATCGCAAAATCGTTTGGGTCACTATAACGTGCAATTTCAGACACAATATTGGCTCAGCCGTGGCTTTGCTGCCAACAAGATCAATGTGGGAGTGGCTAGCTATGGAAATGCTTGGAAACTATCCGATGATTCCGGTAAAACTGGCACACCGGTCGTTGCAGATACAGAGGGTCCTGCTCCACCGGGGCCATATACGCAGAAGGCCGGTCTGCTCAGCTACTCAGAAATATGCTCGAAGCTAGTCAATCCAGAAAACCACATTTCAAAGGACGCCCAGACAAACTTGCTTCGCACTGCTTACGGCAATTACGCTTACCGGCCAGCAAAAGGATCCAAAAATGAAGGCATCTGGATTAGCTACGATGAATTGGAAACTATCTCGCACAAGACGACATATGCTAGAGCCTATTTTGGAGGCGTGGCTCTCTTCGACCTGGGCTACGACGACTTTGGTGGCTTATGCTCTGGTGAAAAGTATCCAGTGCTGCGTACCATCAGATATCAGTTAGGACTCCCAAGGAATGTCACAACTATTTCTCGGAATAATCGTAGACAGTAAATACGACACGTCGCTTTCATTCAACAAAAAAATATATGTATATAGAAGCCAGCTCATTATATATGAGGGCTTATCAACCAACAAGCACTCGCGTTTGTATTTGTCTGAACACAATAATATTACACACTATTGAAGCTGCTCTCAGCGGAAGCTTTTGATTTCGTCATCAGCTCATAAGCTCCGTTTTGTCGCTTGGCCGTTTTTCGTTTTCGATTTCAATTTCAGCTTCAGTTCGATTTCATTTAAACGACGTTGCGGTCGTGTAACTCCATCGTGGCTATTGAGTAATTTGCTAACAACACGCATCATGAAGTTATTGGTTTTGTGTTCGATTCTCGCAACACTCCACGTGAGTGTCACCAACGCAGCCTCAAACTTGGTTTGCTACTATAATTCAGCTAGCTACATTCGTGAAGGTAAGACTCTGTTGTATTGTGAACTGCATTAGTAATACACAACTATTATACTATAGTTTGTTAATTAACACAGCCTTGACATTTGAAGAAAGTTGTAGCAAGGCCAAAATCAATGAATTTTGTATTAGCTTATGGAGTGAAATTTAAATTCAAATAACAATAACTCATTTCTCAGAACCAGTTTTAATTGTTTGTTCTAATTAAGAAATTTTGCCGAAATCAAAAGTGAAATAACCAGAATTATGACGTTAAACATTATATAATTTAAGTTAAAATCAAGTTAATGCGTGTTTTGATGTTCGACCAAGTTGAATAACAAATGCAGCTGCAACATTTTTCTGGATATAATACAAATTTATGTCAATTAAATCAATAAAACGATACATCAGTATTAGTCAGAATTAAAAATGCAAATTTAACGTGTTGACGCTAAGACAGAAGCTGTTCTTATATAATCGACGGAGTTCTTTGTTGTTCTTAACACAGTTTACTCAAGAAATTCCTGTTTCTTCAGATATTAAACTTGTACTTAACACAGTGCCCCAATGCAAAATACATATTCATATAGAGTATATGTTTATTAATTGATGTCAATCCACATGCGTGCTATTCATACACAAAACAAACAGTTCTCAGAATTCTAATTCATTTAAAAAAGCTTATCACGTAGCCAGCACCAAGGCAGACTCGCAGCTTACGATTAGTAGACAGGTCTGGAGGTCAGTGGCTTATCATAGAGCTTTACGAGAGACATACAAAGTCTGAGAGTTGATTCTCTCAAAAACGAGCTTCAAGCTCGCTCTCAGTTATTGTTAGAAACGTAGTGAATAGAAAACAAAACAACAATTTGAATAATGGATTATTTGCAAGATCTCGATGGTGACTTACCAACAAATCAAAATCGTTTTTAATATTTATAACTGCGATAAAAACAAAGTAAATGAACAAAACAAACTGAGACCACGCACTATTCAGCGAAACCTGAGTGTACAACTCTCAGCGAGTCCAACGCGACAACTGCCGCAGCAACATTGCTCAGTTGGAGACCAAACAAGTGAATGACTCTGGGACGCCACAACGCACAGTGGAACCAAATCGCAGTTACATTAAGTAAACGTATTTTAGGGTCATCAGAAACAAAAGAGAAGCAATATCTGAAACAATAAAACTGCATTCCGAATACAGGAAAATAGTGTTGCAAGCAAATTTAACGATCGGCAGATGCTCACTTGGCATCACATTTTTCGCGAAGCCCCAGGCAACTGTGCGCACTTCAAGTAAACGATAAATTTCTCAATATACATATCATTTCAACAAGTTTGTTGTTGTTCAGTCTAAATTGAGTCACAGCGAGGCAATGATCACAATACGTTGTGGGGGCTGACAACGAGTAGGGGGTCATTGGATTACAGTCCCATTTTCATTCTCACACTGAAAGTGCGGGCAATTTTCATTCACTCAATTCATTCCCAATTGAAACTCAACTTGTGACAATAATCTGTACAGGTCTAGGCAAGCTGCAGAATCCCGACTTGGAACTAGCTCTACAGTTCTGCTCGCATTTGGTCTACGGCTACCTGGGAATACGCGGTGACAACTATCAAGCATATAGTTTGAACGAAAATCTCGACGTCTACAAGCATCAGTTCGATGAGGTCACATCCCTTAAGCGCAAATATCCACACCTCAAAGTGCTGCTGAGTGTGGGCGGTGATCAAGACATTGATGCCGATCATCCCGATAAGTATATCGAACTGCTCGAGGGCGGAAAAGTGCGTCAGGCAGGATTCATTCAGACGGCCTACTCATTGGTGAAGAACCACAACTTCGATGGCCTCGATCTGTCGTATCAGTTTCCACGCAATAAGCCCAGGAAGGTGCACACTGGCCTAGGTGCGACATGGAAGAGTTTCAAGAAGCTATTCACCGGCGATTTCGTTGTGGATACCAATGCTGCACTGCACAAGGAACAGTTCACTGCTTTTGTGCGTGATGTGAAGGATTCGCTGCGTGCTGATGGACTACTGCTGAGCCTGACTGTGTTGCCCAATGTCAACTCCACTTGTAAGCATCAGGCAGCTACTGGATTATCAACACAATTTGACTAAGAAACTCTTTTTTCTAACATAGGGTACTTTGATGCGCCTGCTCTGAACAGTCTCGTCGACTTTGTGAACCTTGCCGCATTTGATTTTCTCACTCCTGCCCGCAATCCGGAGGAAGCGGACTACACTGCGCCAATTTACGATGCTGGCAGCCAAAATCGACTTGGCCACTACAATGTCGACTTCCAAGTGCAGTATTGGCTGCAGCAACAGTTCCCCTCCAACAAATTAAACTTGGGTGTAGCCAGCTATGGCAATGCTTGGAAACTTACCGCTGAGTCAGGTATAGAGGGCACACCAGTTGTGGCTAACACCGAAGGTCCGGCGCCCGAGGGATTGCAATCGCAAAAGCCAGGACTGCTGAGCTATCCCGAAATCTGCTCCAAGCTCCCGAATGCTAATAATCAACACTTGAAGGGCAACGACTCGCCTCTGAGGCGTGTCAGCGATCCGACCAAGCGCTTCGGTAACTTTGCATTCCGTGCTGTGCAAGACGGCGTCACGGAAGGCCTGTGGATCAGCTACAATGATTTGGAGTCTGCATCCAACAGGGCCGACTATGCTCGCGCCAAGAACCTTGGCGGCGTAGCATTCTTCGATCTGAGTTACGATGATTTCCGTGGCTTGTGCACAAATGACAAGTACCCCATGCTGCGAGCCATCAAATACCGCCTGTAATTGCAAACAAATACTCATTAATAAAAATCAAATTTGTCTATATTATATTATTTGTTGTCTGTAATGAACAAAAATAATTATGCATTTCGTCTAAGAACGAAATTAATCTTTTTTAAAAGTTTTCGTCATTGAATTAAGTATTATTTGAGCGAAGTGTAAAATAATTAATTATGATTATTATAAAATTACGAGTTCATTAAGAATGAATCATTCTTGCTGAATTTCAAAAGATAATCATTACAGCCCTGTAATAATCATATAACTCAGTAAATACTACTTGGATATTTTGAAATGAAATCATGCTGTTCTTATCAGCTGGAGATTTAGGTGCTTGAACTATGATGCTTTCCCTGCGGCTTATCGCTAAATATTTAAATTTTGTTTTAAAATATACAAATACTACTGTAAGCCATTGCCAAATATAAGATGGCATTATACTTGAGCTGACAATGTCTCACTATGCACATACACGAGTTTTATGGCTAAGGTTTGTAAATTACCCAAAAAAAAAAACAGCGTGATCTCATATTGACCTTGACGTCAGTCGTCATAGTCGTCGTTGGCGTTGTCGTCGTCGTCAACAAGCCTGGCGTACTCGCAACGCGTAATTCCGTAGAAATTTCGTTGATAATATAAAGCCCATTACTCGATCTCATCGTATCTGTTGATGTTATTGTGACTGTGATTGCGACTCAGAGCAGAGCTTTGTTCATCACATTTCCATTTGAATTCAGTTTAGTTTTGTGTTTCGTTACGTACGGACGCGTCTTTAATTGTGGTCGCTTCGCATCACCTCTGTCACTCAGACACTCTCGTGCGCTCAGCGCTCTCGCTTTCTCTCGCTCTCATTTCACAAAAATGCGCTCTCTGTGGCTCGGCCTCGGCTTGGCGCTGAGCGTGTTGCTCTCAGCTCCACTGCAAGTCAGCGCTGCTCCAAATTTAATTTGCTATTACGACTCTCGCGGCTTTCTGCGACAAGGTACACACTTTGTGTTCTCTCTCTCCCGCTCTCCCTTGAGGAATTCATTATAGTTTTGGTGATTCACACACAGGTCTAGCGCAGTTTACGATGCCCGATTTGGAGCTGGCACTGCAGTTTTGCACGCACGTGATCTACGGCTATGCGGGCATCCATCCGGAAACCTTTGAGATGCAGAGTCTGAATCAGCCTCTCGATTATGAACGTCGCCACTTTGCCCAAGTTACAGCGCTCAAAGATAAGTATCCATATGTCAAGTTCCTCTTGAGCGTTGGCGGCGATCGTGATACTGAATTTGAGGAGAAATATGTCAAGCTGCTGGAGGCCGACTCTCAGCGCAAACGACGTTTCATTGAGACCGCCAAGGACATTGTACGTCGCTTCAACTTCGATGGCCTGGACTTGGCCTTCCAACTGCCACGCAACAAGCCGCGCAAGGTGCACTCCGATGTGGGCATGGCCTGGAAGAGTTTCAAGAAGTTTTTCACTGGCGACTATATTGTTGATCCCAACGCTGAGACGCACAAAACCCAAATGACCGAGCTCGTTAGGGAGCTGAGCAGCTCTTTGAAGGGCAACGATCTGCTGTTCTCGCTAACAGTGCTGCCCAATGTAAACTCCAGCTGTAAGTTTTGAATCGTTTCTATTACCGACTGAAATAATTTGGTATTTCAGAAAAGAATGATCTCACAAAAATAACCTAATTTATCAACAAAGAAATAGTACATCATTTAATAATTTAATTTAATTTAAAGGGTACTACGATGCACCAGCCATCGCCTCGCAGGTGGACTTTGTCAATCTCGGCACCTTCGACTTCCTCACACCCACACGCAATCCCGAGGAGGCAGACTACACTTCGCCGCTCTACGAGATCAACAGCCAGAATCGTCTGCCCCATTACAACGTCAACTTCCAGATGGAGCACTGGCTGCTTCAACGCGTGCCCGCTAACAAGCTGAACATTGGCATAGCCAGCTACGGACGTGCCTGGCAACTTACACTGGACTCGGACCACGTCGATCAACCCGTGGTGACCAACACCAACGGCGCCGCGCCCGCTGGGCCGCAGACCAAGACACCAGGGCTGTTGAACTGGGCTGAAATCTGTAAGCTGCTGCCCAATCCCAGCAACACGAACGCTAAAGGTGCCGATGCGCCCATCAAACGTGTCTCGGATCCCACAAAGCGCATGGGTAGCTTTGCGTATCGCGTCGCCGATTCGGATGGCGTCTATGGTTTGTGGGTCAGCTACGACGATCCCGATACGGCGGCCAGTAAAGCGCAGTATGTGCGCGCCAAGAATCTGGGCGGTGTGGCGCTCTTCGACCTGACGCTGGACGATTTCCGTGGTCAATGCACCGGCGATCGTTTCCCCATGCTGCGTGCCATTAAGTATCGACTGCTCTAAAAACCCGATCACTCTCTTTCTTTCTCTCTCCCCCTCGCAGTCATTGCGTGCGAGCAGGACGAGACACAGTTACCTTTGTTTTTATCTATCTGTCTCGCTTGCAAATTAATTACAAAGTTGTAAACTAAAATACACCGCAAATTAATTCATTAGCCGTTTGCCGTTGCCCATGCTGAACTCTTTCTCGATCTGCCTTTAATTGTATTTAAGTTTGGTTTGTCTTTCGCTTTGACTTTGCCACTCAGCGGTGCGCCTTTCGTTTATCGCCGTATAACCATCTTGCTAAAATGGCATTTTACTTGGGAATTTTTTGTGGTTCGCTGGCCCTCGCTTACTCGTTGCTTATTTTGCCTGTGCAGATTTACAGATTTCGGGCTGCGTCGCGTCGCATCGTTTTTCGTTTGTATAATTGGCGCTACGTTCGATAGTTGCTGCAACTCTTGTGCTCTCTTCTGCTCCATATGCGTACTTTTTGGCGCATGTGTGCAGTCTGCAGAGCCAAAACATGCTGACATACCACCCGGCCAAGCACTGAGACGACGGCGACGACGCCAACTGGCCAAATGGCACTGCTGCCTTAAGAGGGCGACTCTCGACTCGAAGCCAATTGAATACGCCTGCCCTGGCCCCAAGGCCTCTGTGGAGCTGCCGGCAACGACACGATGTAAGACAACTAAATTAAGTTATTGTTTCTGCGAAGTACAGCATTGACAACTAGAATTTTGTATACTCTGCCAACAAAACGGACTACGATTATATTGCATATATTTAATCAAGTATTTTATATCTGCGTTCTTCCTTTTCTATTTTACTCTTAAATTAATTTCGAAATTTATGGTTAGGACTTTCATGCATATTTATGAATTAATCTTAATTTGAATATATTCAAATATTTATATTGCTCAACATCTTCTACATTGTAAGTTGGTTTACTCTTAAATTCACAGCGTGGCAGATTAACGCATATACTCCTACTTTTAGAGCAGCCAGTGTTGTGGTCTAGTCGCTGGCTGGAGCTTTATCTGGAAATCGTGATCTTATTAAGCAAACTACACTCGAAAATTATTTGCAATTGGCGCAATGCCCTTTGGAATGCAAAATATGCCATTAGTGGCAGTAGCTACTGCTTCTCAGGGACCTTAAACTAGCTCACACCCGAATCGCACGAGACCCTTAAGGCACAAGCAAGAAGTTTACTTATCTCGAGCCTAACTACGAGTACGAGTCGAGTACATATGCATGCCTACAACTTGTAAACATGGCATTGTTTTAGCCAGCTGTGTGTGCCATATTCCTGCGCAAGTATCACCGATCGTGGCTGTTGCTTCTAGCTTGACTCGCCGCGAGGCGACGCGACTCCGAGTCGTCGCCGGCTCCTGCCAGCTTGTCGCCTCATCTAATTAAGCCGCATTGGCCGCTAGTGGGACAACAAGAGATCTCTGCATGATATTTGCTCTGCGATTATTGCCACAGTCTGCGCCCCATGCGAATGACAAATATGTATGCTGCTCCAACCAGGGATTTGCTACTGCTGCTGCCTTCTTCTGTGGAAGGCAAGCTTGCCAGCTCTACCTTTAGTTCACTACCTCTTTAAATAAAGATATTTTCGCCCTCATTACGCCTCGTATCCTTTTGTTTTCTGCATCTTTTTTTTTGGTGGCCGTCGATGAAGTGTCGCTGATTGCGCGTTGCATTGTTTTGCTTTGTCGATGCTCACGATGACGATAAGAAATGCATGGAGTAACATGGCTTTGCAACCAAAAATTGGTCAACTCCGAACTGGCGACTTCTGCAGATATATCAAATCAGCTGCTGCACTGCCAGTATCAATAGAGATTTCCACAGAAATTGGCGAAACAAGAAACACTTGCTACTTCATTCGATCCATGGATAGCTAAGCTGCACACAACACTTAAATTAATTGAGAATGTAGGAGAAGAGCGGCAAAGTTTGTCGATTGCAAGTTGAAATTAGTCAACTTGAAGTTAAGCTAGTTTCACTGCCAGCTTTGAATGGCGCAAAAACTTGACTTATAATATTATTAAAATCCCTACTTAATAATTCGTTATTTCATTTTGTTCAATTTAAGAGTGTTGAAGTTAACATACCCTCGCTCACCACCTAAGCAATACGACGACACTGCGTTCGACTGCGACGACTGCGCGTTCTATTTAATCAATCGGTTACTATTGACAGTTTTAAAAACA
Source organism: Drosophila rubida (assembly GCA_035046165.1). Taxonomy (NCBI): domain Eukaryota; kingdom Metazoa; phylum Arthropoda; class Insecta; order Diptera; family Drosophilidae; genus Drosophila; species Drosophila rubida. Next base: position 11,536,633 of record JAWNOF010000014.1, on the reverse strand, counting down.
CATTATCAAATTGGCCAATGATGCACACACAATATATAAAAAAAAAACACTACAATTTGCATAACACTATTTTTAAATACAATCCGTGCTAATTGCATTCACGTATTTAAATTTCACTAAAATGATAGCTTTGCACTAACACAAACACACGAAAAATGTAAAACTTACGACTTTGGCGGACATTCACTACTTCGACCAATTGAGAATGTAGGAGAAGAGCCTTTACATTTGCTTACAGCAAATAAGCATTTCGATGTGACAACTCTTTCTACTTTACACTTGTACCAATTCAGCTGTTGCACTATAGAGTGTTTAACAGAAAACACTGCGCGAATGTCAAACAAAACAACTGTACATAATATAATTATGTATTCTGTAAGAAATCAAATGAAGCACATTTTAAACATAATTGAATTAGATTTAATAATTATTCAGACACATGATCACGTTATCAGTAGACAGCTTTATCGACTCAGGTCTTAAGCATCATTTTAATGTAGACTTTTAATGTTCACATTTGAAATGCTACTATTCCCGGCGAGGCATAAGATCTTGTCACACACATAAGAATTCAATAAAAATGCACACTAAAGCTTGGCTTACATTCAGAATTTAATCATTCTCAGAATGTAGAAGAAGCATGCTGAAGTATCGCATAGCAAACAAATTATTTTCTTTGCCTTTTCTTTCGCAACTTCTCTTGCTTACTTGCCAAAACTGTTCGCAAGGTGTGCGCTTATTCGTATTGTTATTGTTTTGAGTGCCGTTGGTCTGCATTTTTATTGCTTTGTTAATTTTAAATAAACCACGCGTCTCGCGATTTAATGGTATTCCTTGCTTCTGGCATACAAGCCCCATAAGCTCTTTTGTGCGCGATGGATGGATGCATCGTTAAGTAGAGTCAGTCCTCGCCGTTGCCGTCGAGTTGAAGTTCATCAACTGGATACCTTGAATTAAGCTGTACAATTGTCAGCGGGTTGTCACACAACATGATTTAAGCATATTGCTCTGATGACTTGCTGCCCTCGCTGCCTTCGCCATCTGAGCCAGTTACGCCGAGTTTCTGGCCAAGTGGCGCCAAAAATGAGATCTCACTGGCACCGTGCAGAGTCAGCCTTGCATTCGTTTATAGATTTTTAACGCCCAGATCGTGGTTGCTGACCACAATTATTTTGCCTTTGTTATTGCTGTTGTGTTCCTCGTTAGTTGCTGCTTGTTGTTTGCTGTTCTCGTTGTTTTATTCATTTGCAAGCGACAATAAAAATGTGCCGTAAACGGTGGTCGGGCGCAAGTTAAAATTATTGTTGCTAAACGAAATAAACAACTCATAAAATTATGCAACACACAACAACCAACAATAATAACAACGTCAGAAGACGACAAAAAATCGTAAAATGAAGAACAAGTTGCATTTTTGAAAAACGAAAAGTTTCTGTTTATTTTTCCACAGATTTTTCACGCCAATTAAATTCAATTAGCTGTCGGCAGTGGCAGCGTTGCCCTCTGATGTGGATGCCCTAAACTAGAACTCAGAATCCGCCCGGTCGACTCCCACTTCGCCTCTGCTATGTCTCTGCGTATGTGTTGTGTGTGCAGGTCTAGCGCCAGGGCGTCATAAAAGGTTAGTTTAAACAAATAAACACATGGAATTGATGAAGAAACGTGTGTAACAGTTTATGGATTACCTATAAAGAAGAATAAAACACGTCGACATCTTTGTAGTGTCGAGAAGTGGATTTAATCATTTTGATGTGACCAATAAACCTGGTATTCAATTAATTTTAATAAAATAAATCGCTCGTTTTGCAAACGACTAATTTAGTCAGTTGTTAGTTGATGCCAAATGGTACATTTTTAGCAAACAACTTATTTTGCGTTACACTTTAACACAACGCAGGCGCTTCCCCCAATAACGACGACGTATACGCAATTTGGATTGCCCTAGACTTGTGGTCACCAAAAGAATGAACATAAACATTTACAACTTTTAATTACCACACTAAAAACGGCAACAGCTACACAATACACTGTACACACATACATAGTGTATGTAGTTATTTAACACAACAAAACGTGTGAAATGGCTTGAGAGATTAAGAGCAACCATCCGACTGCAACTGAAACGGCTGGCTGATGGAATAATGCTTAGGTGGCCGGCGTGGGGGGAGGATTAAACTGAGGCGGACTGATGACGACGCGCCTAAAACAAACAAATAAACGGCAAGTAAATTGTCCAATGAAACAACGTCGCTGGCGGTACGCTTTGCTCTGGCTTTAATTAAATCGACGGAAAAACAATAAAACTACATGCATCCATCCCGATTGCGATGGATATCGAGTCTGGGTGAGATTTTATTACACTCACTACACGACGGCCCTGTACAATAACTCAAAAAATACTTGCCCGTATATCATTAAAATCAAAAACGTTCTACAACATCGACTGCGCCACCCAGCGTGCGTTTGCGATGTTTGCTTTGCTTTTGGGGGTATCTATCGTACTATGAGGAACCGTTCAGATGTTTAGATGTACAAATAAACACTCGTAAAACGTCGCATGCTATCAGACCGGGGCTGCTTCAATTCCCGCCTGTCTGTAAACAGATCGAACGCCGCTATTCGACTCCTTTCTATTATTGTGTGTCAATATTGCACAAGTGAATGATCTTTGGGACGTATGACTGTCCTAATACCATCCGCATGCCGAATATGAAATACCCTCTAAATAAAATACTATAATTCCCCACAAATGTTATCTATTTATGTACGCGAATCAATTGAGTAATATTTCTAAATGTATTGCCTCAACACAATGACTAAGAGAAGTGAAATAGAAGTATTTATTATCATGAATACGAGTTTGTTTCAAGTTTTGCATTTATTTCCTTGTTTAAAAGGCATAGATAGCTAAAACCTAACTCTGCCTGGGCTGGGAAAGAAGAAGGATATTGCTGGCGTGTCAATATTTCACGATTATGTCAGTCGCTTGTGTTTGGCTCCCTGCGTGGGGTCTTTGGGGGCAGCCAGTGGGCAGAGGGGCCAGGCCCAGGGCCAAGGGGCAACTGGAGCAGTCTTGAGTGAACTTGCGTGCGCACGCGTACAGCGCCAAAACGAATTAAGCCTGATGCACCAGCCACTGATAATTTAATTTTTGTTATTTGCTGGGCAAAGAGACAACATGACTGGGAGTTGAAATGGTCCTGGTCCAGTTGCCAGTTGCCAGTTACCAGTTGCCGGACCGTGGTCCTTTTGCATTGAGTTTATACAACTGTTACACACGCACAGCTTATCAACAACAATTTGACAGTTGGCAGTTCGTTTTGCGAGCAAATGAGAAATCTGTGCGTGACACGCAACCAATGATGAGAGATTGTGTTTATGTCAAAGTGTCGAAGTGGTTGCTGTTTTATTCTTCGGTGTACATATGTATCATCAATGCAATCTCAGCTGCTGTTAGAAGTCGCATTCACAACACAATCGTTGAGCAATTTATGCAAAAATTAAGCAAACGTTCGGCTCTCTCGTCCCTCATACCCTCTCAATGTTTATTCAATTCGACTGTAATGTTCATCTCGGCTTTTCTCTGCGTGTTATCGCCTGTCAAATTTGCCAAATCACGATGACGTATCGCTAAACCGCGTTTGACATTCCCGTTTTTCAACATCAGCCAAAAGGGTTGCATACTAATTTCCCTCCGAAATCATCTCGGCTCACTTTAGTGTAGCTACTGCGTCTGGCTGCGATGACATTTGCGATAAAGAATGAAGAAACGGGTTTGCCAGTGAAATGCTGGTGAACACCAGAGTAACGTTTGCTGCATATATTTTATATCACTTGCCCTTTTTTCATATCCATAATCATTTGCAGATTATCAAACCCATTTGTGTATTTCAAAAAGTCTAATAAGATTCGTTAAGTTTAGAGTAAACAATGCATAAGTTCATTCCCCGACCGAAGAATCACAACTTTAATGAATGAAACTATCTCTATGCTTGCTTACAGTAAACAATGTAGCAGAGCTAAATCGATTTAAATAGTTAATCAAATCCTCATAAGCCAAGACGTAGAGTATTTCCAAGTCTAGTCAGAGTTAAACTTTCAATTTGCATTAAAGTGATTACGGCAATCCCCTCTGGCAGCCACAGAGCACAACCCAGACCATCCATCACGCAATGAATGTATTTTGCGTTCGGATATCTCGGGCTGGCAAATAGAATCGTCATCGATCAGCAGCTCCTGTGTACAGCTGCCACAGCGCTCAATGCTATGCAATACTTTTGCACTGACAAATTAAAATGCACAATCAAGAACAAGAATAGAAAAGAAGGAAAACTCGCACAAAAAATTGACTCGCACAATGGAAATTTCGAAAACTGATGACGAATGTTTTACGAATTAAGATGGATCACTTCGCATGACGGCCACAAAAAAAAAAGAATAACAAGAAGCAAAACCCACTGTAGTGTTAATAAAAAATACAAGAAGAAAATAAAAAAGGATGCAGAGCGACAACGCGACGGGAGAATACAAGATGTAGAAGCCAACTGAAGTCTGGATTACGAGACGCGTATTGTCCGACGAAATCGAAACATCTTCGACAACTTTGCCATTTGGTGCAGTCACTAAAAGCGGCGGCATGACACAGCAATTTGGCTACCTATCGTCATGGTCATGTCACTCAGTCCCAGGCTCAGTCTCAATCCCCAACGCAAACCGAAAAGAGTTTGAATTTCAAATTGAATTGAATCGCAGTAAATGACGTTGAAAACTTACAAGATGTGAACGCATGTGTACTCGTATTGTAAAGGATTTTCACTGGGCAGCCGTTGCTATTGTTGGTGTACCGACTTTAATGCCTTAATGGTTAATATCGCGACTCCGAAAACTGCCGAGTCACGGCGCCACAAGAAGGCAAGATGTTTTTGGCTGCGTTTGCTTCAACGATTTTGCTGCTTAAAATCTCACACACACATACACACACAGGATATGAACAGACAATCATTTATAATGTTTAAATTTTTAATAAATATTCCCAGCACACATGCTGAACATTTTTGGGAAATGGAAAATGTGAGCTCTCTCTCCTTGTCGTGCTCTCACACTTGGTCCCCACTCTGCTGATGGGTTGTGCTTCTGTAATCAGCACAGGAATCTGATACTTGTACAAAAGGCTTTTCTTTGCAAACACACTTCCTGAACTTTGCGAAGCAGCAACAACTATGACATGCACACACACACTGCTGGAGAGTGGGAAATTCGTTTGTATTGTATGGATTTTGCGCATATTTACACATATGAAAAACATGTTAACCAGAAAATTAATTATAAAATTTTCAAAAACCTTAACAATGTCTACAATATGGCGTTTATTTTACTCAAACAAAAACTTACTCAGATGTGCCCTGAACACTGGTGTGCGGGGTGTGTTGAACACCAAAATGTATACTGTAATTGTGTGAGAATAAAGCTACTTCAATACAGGTTCATTGATTGATGCCCTGCAAACGGTTGAAACACTTAATAAACCACAATAATTTTTGCGTTTATTTTATGATTATTTTAAATTGAAAAAAATAATCAGCAGCAATTGGGTAACTCCACAAACCACAGTTTATTTCAATACTTTTTGCTCTATTTTATATTTATATTGAAGAGCGAATATAGACCAATTTCAATCTTAGTAAGATGGCAATCTCTTGGCCGGCGTGCGTCTTGTTAATATCCTGCCATAGCACCCTGTATGCGGGGCATGCACAATATTCATTCTTATAAGACTTCTCGCCACGTAAAATCATATACATTTCATATCGTCGTATATGCATATATGCTAGAAGTAAGTGCGCGCACACACAAATACACACACACACATTGTTCTAGACACAGGCACACACACACACAGACAACAAAGAGGCACAAAGGCCATATAACCGAAGCCATTCCGTTCCTTTTCGTTCCGTTTCGAAAACAGGAGCAGGAAAAAGTGCCCGTAATTCATGCTTGCCATAAGAAATTTAACATTTCTTTTCTTTGGCACCGACCCCAACCCGCCCGGTCCACTTCAATCCACAAAGCCACACTCCCTCTCCACCGTGCCAGGGGCTAAGCAAGTAGGATAAGGATATGGATATTGTGCTGAAGCTGGTGCGGGCTCTGCCACTGCTGCAGTTGCTGTGAAATTAAACACGGACTCTGCGGGAGTAGCTAGGAAAGCATCTGGGGCTGGGGTGTGGGGTTGAGGGCTGGTAACAGTAGCAAGAACGTGCACAAGTTGTGGTTTTTGCCAGGGCCGGAAGAAGTGAAGCTGCTGCTGCTGCTGCTGCTGCTGCCATGATTCACAGTTGAAAAACTCGCTCCCACGCACCACAAAGCCTGGCAACTGTTGCCAATTGCCCAGCAATTGACAGCTGTTGTCACCTGTGTCCAGACCTCTGCGTATAAATCACAGAATCTCTGTTCGGTGAGCTCGCTGGCCGAGGAAAAAATGAAAACACAATATTAACATAATGTGTGGTCCGCTCGCATAACGGTAATATATTTTTAAGGAGCGACCAAAAAATAAGGATGGTATGTACATTGAACATCTCTTTCTCGTTGTGGACACGAACAGCCCGCAGACACCGAAGAAGACTGCAGCAGGCTGCGAAGATAATGCAAATAAATAACGGATCATATTGCATTCACACAAAATTTATGTTTATTTTTCAGGAAATTATTAAGCATAATCAAAGGTTGCTCTATAGGCAGCTCGCCAAAGCGTTTAATGAGCGAGTGAACGAGTTTGCTCGACTGGCAAACACCTCAAAACAAATCAACTTATACTATTTTTACACTCCTTAAACAATCAACGTTGCGATAGCTAACTCTAAGTATTAAATGGCAAATCAAGAGTCCTATACTAATGGTAACATTATATTATACTTGTGTATGCAATGTGTCGATATGCCAAATTTGAAGTAAATAAATTCAATTAACTCGAACAGATTTATTATTAGTATACCCCTTTCAATACCTTCAGGCAGGGTAACAAGATTATGCAAAAAGAAAAAATATGAAATATTAAAAAAAGAAAACACAAAAGACAAGAAAAGTGCTATTGATTGTGTGCTGGCCTGTTTCACGAAATAAAAGTATCGAATTAGCGAAATAATATCAGATGTCCTGCGCAGACAAAGACAGAGAGGGAGACAGAGAGAGCGAGACAACTGCTGGCAATGCCACTGCCACTCGAACAGTTCCCTCCTCCCTTTCGCTCTCCCTCTTCGCTCGTTGGTTCTCTCTCTGTCTGCGGCTCACACTTGCCATTCTTGGTCATGTTATGGGCAGATTGTTTGCAATTACCCCGAAGGAAACGTCAGCTGCAAGGAGCTCATAGCTCATAGCTTGCACCAGTTAAGAAGAAATCAAACCGCAAATTTCCGCGCTCCCTCGACATATGTAAACCTAATTCTACGTGGTATTTGTTGCATGTTGTTGCTACATTCAAAAGAACCAGACACAAGTAGAGGTCCTTTCTGTTGTTTACTCATAAAGGTAACCGCCGCATTGCCAGAGACTTGTTCGCCTGAGTGCATTAGAATCGCTTTTTTGTCGGGCCTGTGCAAACGGGGTCGATGCCATCGAGATACTCGAGGATTTATGAAATAATGGAAGCCAAATATGTTTTTTATGAAAATGCATTGTTACTTTTTTCCGGCTGCGGGCATACTCAGCAGTATTTCTTCCTTGGTGTTTTTTCTTTCTTTTGCGAAACAAAAGCTGACAAAACACATGGTAAGCGGATTGCGTTACCTCGATTGCAATGCAATTGAGTAACTGATCGGAGATTAATAAGTATTTAGACAGATGCACTTCAGGACACTGGCCGATCATGTTCGCTTAAGACGTACCACGTACACTAAACACACACTCCTTTCGGGGTCGTGTAAGCTGCTGACAAGGAACTGTCACCACCAGCGCCGAGCTCGCAGCGCCATACTTAAAGTTTTAAAGCATCGCTCGCTCGGTGTCTTTGGTCGATTTGCCGGCAATTTCCACACAAATAAGCCGCCAATTTGCCCCCACCAGGATGACAGGCGAACAAGCAACCGAGCAACAAAACGTCAATGGCCAGACACGTTAACATTGTGCCCAACAGACGAAGAACCAGACGGCGGAAGAAGAAGGGACTCGCTCTCTCGCGGCTCTGGTTATAAATCAGTTGCGCGGCTTTTAATAAATTGTAATTGAGTCGCGATTCACGACTGAGGTCATGTGCAGCTGATAGATACGTTTGCATCTTCTGCGGCTTTTGCGCCAGCCTAGGCGATGGCCAACTGGGGAGACTGCGCTTGCGCCTGCGCCTGCGCCTGCGACTGCGATTGCGATCGCGTGTGGGAATGCAGACGAGAGGCGATGTCGATCCTTATGGCTTGGCGACGACCCTAAACAATCCTCCATGTCGCTGCAGTTGTAGTTGTTGTATACATGGCACTTTGCCGGCTGTCGCCACTTAAGCCAAGCAAGCTGAGCATCTACTCTACTCCACTCTCTACCCTTGCTTAAATATCACGTAATGAAAAATGTTTTGTTTGCAATTTTTCTTTTCATTTGTTTCCCTGGGCTTCATCGCCTGCTGCTGCTGTTGCTGCTGCTGTTGTTGTTTGTGTGTTGAGCAGCAATAAAACTCATTGAACATGAGTTGCTTTTGAGCAACATGAACAATTAATGCAACATATGTTTGTCTGCAGTCGAATCGAGAGGAGCAAACCAACTTCAAAAAAGAAGAAAAAAACGCACATCTCTCGATCCGTTTTTTATTTCTTGCTGCAGCAACAACAAATCGAATTAGCTGGCAGCGCAACGCGGCCTCTGACTGCCAAATGATGCACAACACGCGAACAGAGCTTTGCTTTGAAAAGGATAAATACCAAACACATCGCACCTGCAAATACCCTAACTAAATTGCAGCATTGACAAGTTCAGAAGCAAGTCAGTCGACTAGTCCCATCTACCTTCTCGCAACGGGGTAGCAGCGAAAATTAATTTCATAACGATGATTAAGCAACACGCCCACCCAGCAAAGCAAAATAAGAAAAACTAAACACAAACAGAGCTTGGACAATCTGCGGCTTAGACGCCTCAGTACAATTGCAAACGTTCCAAATTGAATATTTTTCTTTAATTTTCTGCTTTTGCTTTGCGCAGATTGGCCAACGCAAATCGCACGATCGATTGCCCCGATACGAATTAACCCAATAGCAATGGGGCAGATACCGAGTGCAATCCCAATAACAGATACTCGTGCAACTCCCTGCGCGCATATGAAAAATGATTGTTTTAATTGTGTCTAGGCGTTGGAGGCTCTTTCATTTTGCACATTGCTTCTTTAATTGCTTTCAACCTCTTGCCGTATTTGTTTTGCTGTCCAACGCTTATGGCTTATCATTTTTCGTGCGGATATTGTGGGTCGGCAAATGTTAAATTGATAACAGCGAAACGAGTGGAGAAACGTAGTTTGTCAATGCGTGCTTTTGGTGAGAGAGAATTGAACTGCATTTAGCACGATTTCAATGCGAGTGTGTGTGCGGGGGAGGGCGGACGGTGGGGGGTTGAGAAGCGTTTTGCAGGGAACCCGCAATCAACTAAACGTTGCACGTTGCCAAACAGAAATTAACGAGAATTAAGCGGCCTGCCCACCTAATGCCAGTATCGACGCAGTCGAGAGGACGACGGGCGAGAGATCTGTTGTCCCTCGGAACCCGGCAATCAACAGCATTCCAATTTGATTTCAAGTTTTTTTCTTTTGGCAGGACCCCGAACGCAGTCGAGACCAAATCAAAAAGTCCAAATCAAAACCAATAATAAAGTTAAATCGATAATTGAGGTCACCTTTTGGCTGCTTTGGCATTTCTGACCGCGAGGCAACTTTTGCCCAAAGATCGCAAACTTACTTCGAGCATACGTGATCGTTTAACTGTAAATTAAATATAATTTTTCAATAATCATAATTACAATATATAGTTCTGTGCTGTTGTTTCTTTTTTTTTTTGCCCTTTTTGTTCACTTTGCCTCGCATCGTTTCATTTCGTTTTTGTTATGCGCAAATCTGGCATTTAGTTAAAGCTCTCTCAGCTGATCCCTTAAATCAAGCCAGACGCATAAATCATCCGACGCTGTCTTTATGGCATCGATAACTGTTTAAGCGAACGTCTGAGCCGTCCCGTCAAGACCATTTGACGATTTCACTCGTCTGCCACGCATTTAACATGAGTTGATCTCGACTGTTTTTATATTCTTATTCCACACGCGGTGTCGATACGGCTTAATCTGTGTGTTCAAATCACTTTATGTGTTATTATATCAATTCTATTCCGGCAACTGTCAAACAGAGTATATCCCAACAACCTTTTATCGATGATCTATAGTCCTGCAGCTGTTAGCTGTCTTTGCTTAGAATACGAAATTAAATCTGCCGACTATTAAAACGATTATCATTTAAATAGTCACCTTACTTATCACAAAAAACGCTTTCTAATTTTATTTCGCACAGATGCAGACCACTTTTAAGCTTCGCAATAAAAAAAATCACAACTCACCTAATCCAGGTTTAAGCACTTCCCGCATCAAAGTTTGTCATGGTATTAAAATAGATGAACACCCAGAGATTACTATTATCTAATTTATCTCGTTTCGTTATAAGCTTTTAAATGCAATAAGACATTAAAGAGCGACCCAGTTAAGTAAAAACACATTCGGGCATTATTATTTCTGCAATAATAATTTATTATGTATTATTTTTAAACTTTTCGCTTTCTGTTATAGTTGCTGTTCTCTACTTGCTTGTATCTTTTTTCCTCGACAGTTTTTGCTGTGTTTTGTTTTTGTTTTGTTTTTATATGGTATTTATTGTAACAATTTATCTGTTGTGGTTGTTGTTGTTATTTCTGTAGTTTTTGCAGCGAGCGATGAATGTAGCACAATAAGTTTTGTATATATTACGTTTTCAGTGACTATTGTTATGACTAAAGTTAATGTAATTTTAAGTTTATATATATGTATTTATATGGTATATATATATAATAGCATATGAAGCGTTTAAATAGGTATTTAATGTCATTTCTATAACATATTTTAATGTCGGCCGTTCAAAGTTCAGTTTATCAATTAATAGCATATAGTATTATATATAGTATATCATATGGTTTAAGGATTAATCTCTAAGCAAGTGAAATACATTATGTTTTATTTGTTTCTTCTTGTTGTTCTTGTTGTTATATTATTATTACAGCTTAATCCGCTGTTAGGCTACTGAATAAATTAAAATCTTAGCTTTTAACATTAATGATCGGCTTACGTCTCCATAATTACTAAGTTCCCCATTTTAAAACACTAAAAACCGGCATATAAAATGTAGCAGAACTAAATACACATACACACATTCACATCAACCATATAAATATGTGACATGTGTGTGCATATATATGTAGTATAAATTAAAAAAACTAAGCTAACTAGTTGAAACGATGCTAAGTTGTGACGCTTGGATGTTAAATGCTAGGTATGCCAACTACTAATTTTTTTTATTTTTCTTTATTATTGTAGTAGCCCGCTGAAGACTGTTCTGTCCAGTACGATGCGATTTAAAAGTCTTTGTATGCCTATGTACAAAATACAAAATACTGGAAACTATTCATGAATGTACGTAACGTACAACTACGAGCACTCAATTCTGCACTCTCATTCATGCCACACGCACACACAATCCTTGTGCCTGGTTATGATTTTTTGGAAGTGCTTGCCCCTTCATTTTGCCTACATCACCTACCTCAAACTGGTCGCCGTCGCTTGCGTTTGCAACGTTCTGCAGACGAATCGAATCCACCTTGAATACACACTATATTCCCCTACACTCCTCGTATTATTCATAAGTAAGTATATATGTACAAAAGTTTGCTCTAATAATGCATTTTGGTCTGGCCGCGTTTCACTTTCCCACTTCCTCACTTCCCCACTGCTCCACATCCACTTGCCACTGGTTTCATTCACCTGCCATTTTGCAACGCCGCCGCCACTTGGATTGCACTTTGAGATCAAATATCCTTGTCACCTTTTTCGTCCTGCATGCAGCTTAATTAGCACTGCCAAAGAGCACCGAATTCTTGTAGTAAGCCGTTGGCCTCTCCGACAGCGGACTCTTCACATCGCGCTCAGCGTTGGCGGCTCGTGTCTTGCGCTCCATCTCCAGCTCCTGGGCCAGGGATTCTTTAAGTAGAAGAGAAGAGGCAAACAAGGAAATGGTTAATGATGCTCATAAAACCAGTGATTATTCTTAATATATACATTGAACATTAAATTCATGAAAAACTAGTTCGAAATATTTGGATGCAGAGACAAAGTGACCTGGCCTGCATCACTCTTAATAATTGAATGCACATTGTTGCGCTCAACTTACCCGAATAATTCTGCCAGAAGGCGCCAGTGGCCATCAGATCGATGCCCGGATAGCTCCAAGGGGCCTTTCCATTGCTTGCAGCCGCAGCAGCTGCAGCGGCCGCAGCAGCAGCCAAACTGCCATCGGCTGCAGCGGCAGCGGCGGCGGCTGCAGCGGCAACTGAGCCAGCGCTGGGCGGTTGATCCTCGCGATCACGACTGGAGCAGCGGGGCTGATTATCTGGTGCCGTGATGGGGCGCTGCTGATGCTCCATGGAGCCCTCGTGATCGGAGTGCGGCTCGCGCTTGAAATGGGTGGGAGAATCGGAGCGTGTGGCCGCATTGACCGTATGGCCGCTCACATCACAGGAGGCGCCAAGGGATTTCTCGGACTTGTCGCTGCCGCCGTGACTGCCGCCGTCGGTATCTGTTTCGTTTGTTTAATGGGGTAAAGGCAAAACAGAGGACGCTGTGTCGGTTATCAAAAAGCGTTGGGAGAGGTAGACAAGCGATAGAGGACGCAGAGTTGGGGGGCATTTGTTAGACTTGCGTTTGCCTCGCTTCTAATATTGCTTCTGCTATCGTTTGTTGATGTTTGCCATTTGCTGCTGGCTTCTGTCACTCACCTTTAAGCGCCTCGATGGCATCGCCGTTGCCGCTGCTGCACTTGGCATCCGCTGCGATGCCGGCGCAGAGCTCAGCGTCGCTGCAGGTGACATTGCTGTCATTCGCATTCGAATTGCCTTTGCTGCCGCCAGCTCCTGCTGCTCCTCCCACTCCGCCAGTCAACTGCTGCTGATACCGGACGCGTATCTTGCGCTCGCGCCTAAAGCGTTTCTGGTAAAGCACTGTAAGCACAAAGGAAGGAAGAACCTTTAAGTTACAAGTCGAATAATCAATAGAATCAATTTGTGATTTTACTCATAAACAAGCGATTGATAATCGAGTTTTACAAGTTTCTAATGAAAATTAAAAAAATGTGTATCATAAAATATTTATATTCAAAACTTCAATTTCTTTTCCAAGGTAATTTTAGCTCGCTATATTTTAAAGTCCACTGGTGAGCAGAAAGTAGATGAAATCTCCTAGAAAGTATAATTCTGTTTCGATTACACTCACTTAAAACTCGCTCAGCAATTGCTGCGAATATGAAATTCTCCATGATTATATAGTTTAGCGCAAGCCAAAAACAAAGAAAAAGAGAAAGAGAAGACTGGCAAAAGATTCGATTGATATTTGGCTGTGCCAATTCAACTGCGCATCCGCATCTCAGAGTACGTGTATCTGCAGTGCGATTGTGTATCTGTCAGTATGTGTATCTGAAGAGTACATGTGTGTGTGTGTGTGTGTGATGTGATTGTGTGTGGGCGCAATTATGCTTTGTTGATCCTGACTGAAAGGCAGTCATCGAGTCCATAGGCAACTCGAGGCAAACTCAATCGAATTCGATCGTCATCAACATTGAGCGTTGATCGAAGCAGTCGAGCGTGGTGACAGCCGTTTTGAGGGTGGAGCAAATTTATGGCTCTGGCAAATGGCAGATTGAATTTCACTCACTCATCGGGAATGCAATGTTCTATCAACTCCATTGCACCCACGCTCCAGCGGCAAATGGCCACTTTCTGGCATGTTATCCACATACTGCATACAACGTAATAGTCGCAGTACGAATACGAGAGAGTTCGAGTACAACCTCTAGATGTTTATCGGCTCGCTTTATTATTAGTCGCAATTAGATGTCTGTGCGGCTTTTGCATAGTTCCATGCAACTTGCACAGCCCCAACAACAACAGCCAAGCCAAACTGGGACGGGCTCAGCAAAGTCCACAAAGTTCCGACATTTCCCAACTGATTTATGCGCGGCCTCAGCGAATGTGAATGCGAATGCGAATATGAATACGAATGTGAATGTGAATATGTATTCTAGGGCAGATGAAGGGGAGCGAATGGCTCAAGTCCAGCCTTTGAAATTGGCAGACTCTATGCGTATGCCCCTTAATTATAGACTGATCGAATGCAACCGGTTGCAATGGCAGCAAAAAGTGTCTGTCAAAATGGCATTATCACATGCTATAGTGCAAAATAGCTATGACTATCTGCTACAATACTTTTTATTGTATTCATTATTTATTTGCATATTTCTTCTGCTGCGTTTTCCGCACGTTTACATTACCAGAAGTAGTATAATTTTCAGCCGCATCATTTATATTGTGCAACAAAACTATTCCAAGGGGGATAAATATTATTTCGTGAGCAGTCCAAACCGGTTTCAGCTTCTATACATTATTTAATGCCTTTCATAGTAATTGGCTAAATGGTTTTCAATTTCAGCATAAACTTGTATAAAGCTAAAGATCTTTTTGGACATAACCCACCCCTCTCAGCATGAGCAACAATTTGGGAACTGCGGGAGGCAGGGTGCTGGGGAAAGGGGCAACAACCCTTTTAGAGACTCGGAGTCGAGTCATAAGCATAACAACAACCAATTAAAAGATTTTTCTGTGTGCTAAATGAAACTTTTGCCTCGCGTAACCAAAAGCAACTCTCAAATTCCTTCTCCCCAGCTTTGGAGCAGGGCACAGTCCATTTGCTGTGATGGCCAAAGAGACACGCAACCAACAACAACATTATTACGTTGTTGTCTTCAGGCTTTGCTACTTTTTGCCAATCGTTCAAGTGTAACTAAATAATGAAATGATATTAAATTCATTTGAATTGTGATTTCTGTTGAAAAGGTCCCGCGAACAAGGCCCAGAACGGCAGCCTTCGGGGACTTAAACCCTTTTTAGCCTGGCGACGACCACCAGAGCGCCAACAGAGACAACAGCCAAGCGAAGGAGGCGAGAGTTGAGGAGTAGTTCTCCGTCTGTGGACATATCAGGTGTCATTGTCATTTGAGTCAGCTCGCATTAAGCGCGCATGATTGGAATCGGCATAAGCACTCATAGAGAAGTCTGGCTGTTGTCAACTTGCTGGCCTGCCTGCCTGTTGACAAGCCAAGGGGAACTCTAGTCCGACTTTTGCTTTTTCTAATTTCTACTTTAATTTAATTAGTTTGCTAAACTTACCACGCAACTTGCGCTCGTCAACCAACTGTCGCTCCAGCGAGTCCTTCACCTCGCGCTCGCGCAGCACATCCATCTTGAGCTCAGCTGTGGATTATGCAAAGAAAGGACATCCAAAGCATTAGTAAGTACACTTTAAAGTATAGGGGATAATGCAAAAGTTATGTGAAGAATAAATACTAAATGCATTAAAAAGAAAAGTAAGAACTTTAGGATATTTCTTCATAATATTTTCGTTTCTTCAATTTAAGTTTTTCCTTTTACTATTGCATTTGATATTAGTAGAACCTGTCACTATATGGCTAGATATTTTAACTGATTGTGTTCATCCCAAATTAAGCAGAAAATCAAACACGATTCGCCAATATAATCATTAGATTCTGGGAAACTCACCTTTCTCGTAGCTGATCTGTCGCTCCTGCTGCCTGGCATTGTCGGCGGCCACCTTCAGCAAGCTCTGGATGTTGCGCAGCAGCGTTTCCGTGGAACTGGCGGGCACCGCGGCGTGCGCATCGATGCCCAGCGGACCCAGGGCCAAACCGCCAGCGAGGGCGGCGGCGGCAGTGGCATCGTTGGCCGCCAGCAGCGCCTCGTTGGGCGTCAAGGCGCCGCCGCCGCCAGCCGAGGACGGCCCATTGGCCGCCACAGTGCCGGCAACGGCGCCATTGGCCACCGCAGCAGCGGCGGCGAGCTGCGAGTAGTTGAGCGCACGCTGGTGGTGCAGTGCAGCGGCGGCTGCTACCTCGGCTGTGGGCGAGCCGTGCTGGGCCGCCACGCCAGCCAGGTGATGGGCCTGCGCCTGGTGATGGTGATGATGGTGGTGTGATGCCGCGTGCTGATGCAAATGGGCAGCGGCGGCGGCTGCAGCGGCGGCAGCGGCCGCCGAACCCGTGGACAGATTATCACGCTCCGTGTCACTCAAGTCTGCGGAGAGACAGACAACAAGATGACGAACAACAACAACAGAGAGGAGAGTCGTCAGTCAGCAGTCATTGTGATTGTGACTGTGATTGTTTGGCGTGTTATCGCTTAAGCAAAGTTTACTCACCATCATCGTCTTTGGCCAGGCAGCGTTCATCGACTTCGGATTGGTTCTCATCGCTCAAGTTATCCTCCTCCTCGTCGTCCTCGACGCCAATGATGGGCCCGCCGCCCACGCTGCGACTGCGCTCGTCCAAACTGCGTGGATGACGTGGCGATCCAGCTGTCGATAGGCAATCACTGTGCTCGCTGCCGGCATCGCAGTTGCTGCCGCCGTGGTCCGTGTTGCCGCCGGATTTGCTCAGATTGAGCACAGGACTCTGGCGCGTGGGGGAGCCTGCCAACACAAGAAAGAACAAGAAAGCATCGTCAGCACGTGCCAGCAATTAACCCCAGCGAAGGCGTCTCTTACAGTTGTGCGAGCTGAGATCTCGCGGCTTGGAGTCGCGTTCGCTGATCACGCTGCCGCCTCGGTCGCCGCCGCCAGCGCAGATCGCCTGCTGGCGCTCATCCGTGCGCTCCTCGCGCAAGCGCTCCAAGTGCTTCACTATATCCTCGTACGCAGCCCGGCAGTTCTCCCAGATGCCCGAGCGCGCCAACGCGTCCATGTTGGCCGCCGACATGCCCGCGTTTTGGGCGGCCGCCTTCAGCATCTGGCTCTCGGGGCGCGCATGGAGGCCGTGCGGCGGCATGCCGGGGGACATCAGCGCCGCCGCGCCGGGATGATGGGCGTTCATCTGCATGAAGGCCATGTGGTTGATCGGCGGCGGGTTGTAGCCGTTGGCCAGCAGCGGCGACTTCTCCAGTCGATTCATATCTGCAACAACAAAATTGTACGCTGCTTGAGTTCGAATTTGAGCAATGAATAAATTTTTAATAAATTTCAATTCAAATATGTGTATAAATTTAATTGTGGTGAATACATTTTACTACTCTTATTATGCAAAAATTTGAAGATTAAACTTGACAAAATTATTATTATTCATTTGAATATTTAAACTTATTTTAAATAATGTAAGCGTAGAGTACACAACTGTTTTGCTTAGGCATGTATAATTTTTTATTGCATTTAACGAATTTTATTTCAACCATCAGGGGAAATGTATTTTTCGGAAACGCCATAAATAATTGAATAACTATTGCCACATGTGCCATAGAAATTCTACGTTATTTGCAATTTTATAGCCATGTCTAGCTGGGGTTTTAATTTGAATTTTACAGTCTGAATTAAATCGGCTGCCAAAATAAGTACTATCAACAGAAGTAAGCACATAATATGACGAATAAATTATTGTATACAAAACACGGAATTTCGCAATCGTGAAATGAGCAGCAAATTTTATTGTACAATTTGCTGATATAGCCCGATGCCATCCCTCAACATATTAATGTTTGTATGCATGTGTGTGTGTGTGTGTGTGTGTCTGCACGCCCAGACTAAACACAACAACTAAAATAACACAGCAAGGAAAACACACACATGCTATCGATACAATTGTACGTTAGTACACCTATATTTACGGCAACCTTGTGTTTACACAGCCACGCACATATAATATTTTCTTAAATGCGAGTATACTCTCATACCTATATACATATGTGTATATATATTTACAGACAGATATATACTATGTGCGGTCTGGTCGGCAATTTGTGTGCCATTAAATGGATAGCATTGCATAATTAGTTAAAAAGACAACGCTGCTTTAGGGCTCTGCGCCCTGACGATTGGGCTTTTAAAATGCAAACTTGTTGCATTCGGAACACGCATGCAATTAACACAGCAGTTGCAGTTGCAGTTGCAGTTGTATCTTCTACGCGTCTACTTATGGGCAATAGTGCAATATCACTCAAAAATCAACGCCCCATATTTCACTCAGAACATCTCTGAGCATGACTTGGCACATTGCTGGCTGCTGGATGGATCCGACTAAAAAGAGGCGCCGGCGGCGCATGATTCGAATTCTTCAGAAGTCGAGTGTGCGCGGAATGATTTTAAATGCGCCGCGTTAATACTGTTTGGCTGCCAAACATTAATAGAAGTGGGCGTGGTCGTCAGTTGTCAGCTGGGGCCTCAGGAAATCATAGCGCAACAATATGTAAAAATCAATCAATTGTGTGTGAGCGTTACTTTATTGTGCCTGTGCCTGTGTCGTACAACAAGTACAGACAGATACATGCTGTATCTCGAAGTACTTATGATAATTACACAGATACAGATACAGAAAGAAATCATGCAGCAGCATCAGTCATAAGTCCACTGTTCGTTTGTAACTCTTAAATGCGATTTCCTGTACAAATCACAAATCACATGCCTGCGACCCGAAAGCATTTTCGCTTCGTTCGCCTTGCCTTCATCTCAGCCTCAGCCTCAGTCTCAGTCTCGGCCTCTGTCTCAGTCTCAGTGCCAGTCTTTGTGGCTTGGACAAATGGGCATTTATCTGGGGCTGTGGCTGTGGCTGGGGCTGGGAACAGGGAAAAACATGGCAGTTGGGAACGTGCAGCTTTGGCCTGCAACAATTGCGCATTGTGTGTATCTGTATCCGTCCGCTTCAACTTATAATCAAGGCATCAACAAATCACAAAAATTTTTATTCCGATTTTCAATTGGCCGCACGAGTTGTGAACGATAACGAACGACAACGGATCCCAGCCCCCCAAAAAGAGCAAGTTTGTTGCGATCGGCAATGGCTCAATGGTTTCATTACCATTTCAATTGCGTTTTGCCTTTTCTTTGTTGTGATCGTGGTTTTGATCATGGCCGATGGGCCAAGACCAAAAGAAAATCAAAAACACCCAAGCTTCAGAAATTACCAAGTGAAGAAGAGCGTGTACTTACCACTAATGTGACCGTTCTCGTAGGCATAGTCACCGTTGTCCAGGCGATGCTTCTTCAGCTGCGGATGCTGCGTGAGGTGCGTGGGCGGCAGTGAGAGGCCAACGGGGCCACGTTTGGGCGGTCTACCCGGTCTGGAACTGCGGAATTGCAGAGAGTTACTGTTGGGTTGAAAGCAATGACAATTGGCTTGGTATCAGTATAAAGATGCTGAAGCACAATGAGCAAACACCAAGGATCAGGTGGAGCAGGTGGATTAAATGTTGTTATTATTATTCTTATTCAGTATTATGGAGTTTGTCTAAATTGTGCTGCATTGTTCAAATAAAAGTTGATAAGCGATCGACAGTTGTGTTTGGAGCACTTGAGAGTTATTCGGAGAGCGTTGAATGTAAATGTGTTGTCTTTGGCTTTATATTCTATATATTAATTCTTTTTTCTACTTGCTAAAAACTCCCACAAAGAATATAGAATAATATATATTAATATTTCGCCATTTCCCTCCAGTCACTTGTGCTTGCTCTATTCACAACGTTACGCTAATTCATGTAAGTTTGAACTTGTTGAATTTCCTCATTAAGCAGACATCCTGTTGATTTGACTATAAAAATATGCCGAATAGCGCATAGTTAAAATGAAACGGCACGTATGTTACAAAGAGAACAATAAAAACATAATTAATAGAAGAAAACGACGGCGAACAATTTTTCCAGTAAATTATGGCCGCAAATGGTCGTATTTGGTTTTCAAATATTTTCCTAAAAGCCTTCAGCAAATACTGAGATGTGTGTGTATGGATTGTAGTACTAGTAGTTACTAGTTGAACAACGACATAAACAAGTTTGCACAGCGGGCAGTTATGGCAAACAAGAGAGATGCAGATAAAGATACAAATACAAAAGATACAAACAGTGCGCCGCAAATACTCGGGAAACTAAAGCAGAGTGCAAATAGAGGCAGCCACGATAAATGATTCGATGTCGCAACTAGAGATGTGCGCGTGACACGACAAACTAATAAGCGATTACCAGATCAAATTACCAAAATATACACAATAACAATATGTGTAATTAAAAATAGTGTATGAAGTCAAAGTTCACACCTCGTAAACTTTAAGCGCGATGCCATAACTTTTCGAAACTATTTCAAACTTTGTCGAGGCGCCATGGCAGACAATTAAAAAATTAAACAAATTAGGTAACAAAAAAAAAAGAATAATTCTTAGTGTTTGCCGCTGACAAACAGTGGGGCAAATAAACACGGTTAACACAGGTAGCATTTGTGGACACAGATTGAACAATTTATAATTGTGCGTGGGCTCTGTCTCCGTCTCAGTCGCTCTCAGTCAGTAATTGCAAATATTTGCAGTTATTTCCACAATAAATATTTGCATGTAAAAGCCCAGTTGAGATTTAATTGTGCAGCTTGCTTTAATGACAACACAAAAGCCATTTGTGTACTTGGCCCGCGGGTCGTGTAAAGAGAACAGCAGCAGCCCCCAAGGCGAAGCCACTTCAATGATGAATCATGGCCAAAAGGAAAAACAAAAGCAAAAGTGTTTTGCTTTTTTTTTTTGTTGCATTTGCCTGTGCTGGCTGAATTAAAGTTTCAGCGAAAGTGTTTTTGGGGCCTAATCGGAAGAGCGTAACCATCTATGACGTGCAAAACTTGCTCGCCCCGTGTTTGTGTCAGTCAGTCAACTTAACGAATTTATGATGAAAACTGCTGAACAACAACAACAATCATATCTACATACAACACTCTTCTTGACTCTTCTCGGTTGTTAAGAGGGCCAACCGATAAGGCACTTTCATTGGAAAAGTTCTCTGTCGTGCCACTGTCACGATGTTGCCCGAGTGCCATGTTTGCCTTTGGCCAGAAACCAGCTTTCCACAGAATATGTCAGCGGCATACACAAATATGTAGGCTGGATAAGATTGCACTTAAATTAGGCCAGAGAAGCTAGTAGTAATTGATCACAAATGTCAACGTATTAAAATTATATCGGCAACACTTCCGCAATTCAATAGATTTATTGCCTCAGCCAAGCAAAAGAAATCAAATTTCAGCTCAGAAAAATTGCAATGCGATCGGATGATAAACACAAAACTGAGTCGGCTTTTTCCATTGCTATCTTCAGGTATTTGTGGTGCAAGTGACTGCAAAAATGTTGACTAACTTTGGAAAATATTTGAACTGCTTCCAGCAATTTTCACAATTCCTTTTTATTATTATCTTCATAAATTCGATAAGTAAAACCTAAAGTCTTAAATGAAGCACGAAGGTGCGAAGAACAGTCAGTGTTGGCTAGCCAATTAGTCTCCATTACGGGGTATCTAGCAAGTCGAGTGGCTGCACTGCTGCACTTGACTATACAGATTTGGTGCAGTTTAACTGCAGTGACGGACACAACGCAGAGCTGACATGTTTGTAAAAACAAACGTTTAGTGTGGAGCAAACAGCAAACAGTAAACAAAAAAGCGCATGCTTTGGCATTCTGCAAACCGGTTCAATGTTGCTGCTACTTGCCACATGCAACAAACACACAGCAGTCAGCAATATCGACTGCATCCAAAGAGCTGTGAACCAGTTTGCAGCTGTGTTTCTGATTGCAAGCATATATATTCGTAGTATCAATAATCAAGGGTTAGTCGAGCTGTTAATTAGCAAATGAATGTGGCACTCGGCGAGTCCCCCAGGCTAACCAAAAAAAAATCCAAAAAATATATATAAACAGAGTTGCATAAATCAGAAGCGGAGCTGCAATTGCCAATTGGCAATTGGAATTGCATCAAAGTGCTGGGCGTTACCAACATTTGTCAGCGCTTTCGCAGCTCCCCAGAGCGCATAGAGAAAGGGAACACGGATTTGGATGCAGCCAGATCTCTGCTGGCTGCATTTGTCGCTTTCGAATTGGCGAAATCAATTAAATTTATGGCCACGTTGCCACCTTAGAGTCGAGCAATTGATTGCGGTTAAATCAATGCCCCGGCAATTAGCTGCCAGCGCGAATTTCCATATATTTGAGTTGGAGTTGGAGTTGGAGTTTGAGTTTGCATTTGAATTCGCATTTGAATTATGCAATGCAAATGCGAGCTTAATTGAATCTACAAAGAGCAAACAGCGCACAGCGCTGCACAGCAAACTGATTTTTCCAAGTCGATTGCATGCCATTTGTCTATTATCGCTAACTGCCTTGCCTTTGAACCCAGGCCAGCTTGCATATTTCCCAGAAGAAGCCAGAAGCCAGTGGCGTCTCTGTTCGACTCGAATTTCCTCAGATAGTTCACAGACTGCAGTCGATACCAAATGCATTGGCCAACTTCGCGCGATTCATTGTAAGTGGACATGCAAATTCACAAATGACATGACATACATAGCTCATGCCTTCAAGTATCTCTCGCGGAGGGTCGACGACGACGACGACGACGACGACGACGACGATGGGGAGGGGGAGGTGGATGAGTGGGGGGAGAAGATACTCCACTCGAACATACTCAATGCTAATTGCAGGCTTGAGCTCAGCGAGAGAGAACCTGACTACTTCGAATACGCCCCGAGATCCGCACGCTAAAAGCTTCGAGTTGTTGCAGCAATTGCCAGTTATCAACATATCATTGGAATGGGAAACACTCGCAACTCTCAAAAGGCCTGGGCAGAGAAAGCATAGAAGGCTGGACTCCAACTTACAGTTAGAAATAACAGATCGATGCGGAAAAGTCATAATTATTCCACACCAACGGCACACATTCTGCATTTCATTCATGTTGCGCTGACTCTAATTGCCTTCCAAAGGTTCCTATGAAGTCGACCGCTACTTCAGTCTGTCCACTTTGAACTACAGAAACTTGAGCAATTAGAGCTGCCAAATTTGAGCACATTAGTTAGTTATCTTGAACAGGCGTTTAACACACAATTTAGGCAAATTTAAAATGCATATTTCGGCTGCAGATTTCACGTTTCAATTGGAAATTCGACTTGACTGGCTAATATCTTTAGAGCAATGTTTCGCAACAAATCAGCCGCTTGGCTGGCTGTGTGTCAACGAGAGCAGACAATACAACTGGCAAGACCAAATTGCAGCTCTAATTAGGGATTTCGGGTGGCATTCGGCAGGGTTGGGCAATCATTTTCCAAGTCTTTATCTGAGTGCAGAAACCACACGATTGCGCAGAGTACGAGAGTGCATGTGATTACTCCTACTCGAACTCATTTGCTGCTGGTTTCAATTGGCGTGCTAATAACTCATTTAGTTCGCATACTAAATTACAAGCATGCTACGCCGCCGTCGTCGCCATCGTCGTCGTCGTCGTTGTGTGTGTTTCTTGCACCAACTCGCCCCACTTGCAACGTGGCTGAGAGTGGCGAGATGCTGAGAGAATGCTGCTCCAACATTTTCCTCTATGTTACTTTAGTAATTTTTTGTTGTTTTTTTTTTTCGGTGGCTCTATAATTATTTATTATAAAAATAAATTGATCTATTGTTGCTTCATTTATATATTTTCTTCAACAATGTTGCTTTTGTTTTTCGGTTACACTCAATTAAGTCGCATTTGCAAAATGCAAATCGCAACAACGACTCCGACTGCTGTGGCTAACTGAAGCTCACACCTCACAGACCGCGAAACGGTAAAACTTAATCAATTTGCTAATTTAGAAAATCAACTTATCTAAATTAGTGGCGTACCCTTGTGTCACGGAATGTGCAATAGGTGTGATGGTTGCTAAAACTCTCGATTTTATCTATACTTTGTAGAAGAACAATTGTTTATTGTAAATGCTTGAAATAAATGAAAATCCCTCTTTCTATCTATATCTAGCTACTCTTAGTTTAGTAAAATAAAAATGCATCTATCTGGTTTCAGCCAAAAATAAAAGACAAGGAGCGCGTTCAATTCCCCGCATCATCAAAGTGAACTGAAATTAATTCTTGTCGATTTTTTTGTGGTTTTTGCGGGGGTTTAATTGCACAGTTCGACGTGAACTACTCCAGTTTAATAGAAAGGTGTGGCCAGTAGACCACCAGCCGCACAACACTTTACATGGAGTCGACAATGTGGCCCCCGCAATGGGCCTCGGGTCGAGTCGAGTGGAGTCGAGTCGAGTTGCCGCACACAACTCTAAACGGCGTTTTAGTCAAAGAGGCAGTCAGCAATCAAGTGAAATCAAATTCAATTTGCCAGATCGCTTGGCTGAAGGAACTGACAAAGTAACTGACTGATTGAACGGCTAAATGAGTTGGAGTGCGTAAAATAAAATTGAAGTTGTCGTTTGAAGAAGCAGCCTATAGACAAAATGGCAAACAAATATAATAAAGAAAAAAAATATTGCAAACGTAACAAAAACGGACGAGCTCAAGAGTGTTTTTGGAGTGAAAAACAAAACGCAAAAGAAATACGCGAAATCATTTGATGACTTGATAATGCTGCGACTTGACCCACTTCAAAATGCTTGTAAATATAATGTACATTTTGCAGTTATCCTGCATCGAGCACATTAACACGCTCTATTTGCTTCAATTTGACGGTCCTAAAACTTCCGCCTGGGCCGCAGTCCGTCCGTCCGTCTGTCTGTCCGGGCGTTGTTGGGCTTGGCCCGCGGATAAAGAGTACAAATAATTTAATAACAAATTCGTTTTCGCTCTAAAAACTCTCAAGTGCACATACACTCACACACAGAAATTCAAATTCAACACAACATTGATCTCATCTCGTGTGCGATCGATTTTGGATATCAACAAATTGCCATAGTTTTTTTTTTTTTATTATACTTGTGTGTTTACCTTTCTGGCGGCTTGATCGATAGGCATCTGCAATTAAAAAGAGAAGAACAAGAGACAAGTGAAGTATCGTATCGTATACTATGCAAAAAAAAAAAAACAAAAAACAAAAACAATTGTTAAACGTTGTGTGTAAGCGGCGACATTCAACAAAAAGCCAAAAACAGACAACAACAGGGGACTCGAAAAATGTTTCATTTATGAGTGAACACAACGGCGACAACGTTGCGTCGGGGCAAGCGGGTGTGAAAATGCAAACGCCTTTACCCCTACGTCGACCCTTTACAACAGCAACTACACATTGTAATTATCCAAAGTCGCCGAGAGAGCACACGCAGTGGGGTGCAACTGTCCCAGGCCCCGGCACCGGCCCCGACCCCGGCCTTGTTCCCGTTACGGGTCCCAAAAACCAGACGGACAGGCCTATAAAACTGCCAACTGCCTTTAGCGGTTTCCAGCTCACATTTTTTGCTCTTTGCTTTTTGTTTTTGGGCTTTAACCCTTTTTGCGCCTGCTTCTCATTTTCGCTGTTTCCTTTATTTTCTCGCTTTTTGGACTCTGTCAGCGCTCGATTCTCTCTCAGCATGCTTCAATTTTGCACAACTCTTTGCCCAGCTAATAATAGGTTTAACCGCATTTTTAACTGTTCTTCAATTGGCTGGACGCACTCTGGCCCGAGCCGGCACGGCACAACCACAACAACAACAACAAGTACGACAACGAGAACAACTTGCAACTGGGCCTGAAACTTGCAACTTGAGAATAGCGCATGTGCGCACTTTGGAGCACTATTTCCATAATTAACTAGATGGCGTTTCATTGCAGTTCGCTCTGTGTGCTGAGAGCTGTGTGCGGTTCATGCAGTGGTTCGGTGGTTCAGTGGTTCGGTGGTTCGGTGGTTCGACGCGCCCTTCCCAAAGCGATCAACATTTTGAGCCAACTCAATTAGCATAGGCGACTCGCATGCACAGCCCACCAACTGCAGAATATTTTTGGGACTAGCTTTCACTACTTCTATAATTCTATTATACAATAATAAATGTATAAGTTGCAGGCATTTAAAACACGCATACGCCCTAGTTACCTCAACACAATTGAAGTAAAGATTAGAAGTTTCAAATATCATCTGCCTGTTTTAACAAACATAATTTCTAATTTGCAAAAGATAAACCTAAACGAGCTCCCAAGAAAATAAACAAATTTGCTGGCATCTTGACAAGCAAAGACCTTTTTCCTGTCCGTCTTCCTCAACTATTTGTCGAGCTCGCGTATAATTTAATTTTATGAACTGAAGCAGCATTAATTCGAGTTTTTATCAGTTTTTCAATTGCAAAACAAATTGCGCTCAGTTGTGAGGCGCACCTTCAATTAATTGTTAATTAATGCTAATTTTCAAACAACGCTAATTTTCTATGGCAGTACAATAATTTGAAGTTTGCTGAGTTTTCTAAATAGAATTTCGCTAGTTATGCTAAATACATGGCCATGGCTGTAGCTGCAACTACTTGCTGCAAGTGCAGCGGCAACGGCAGCGGCAGCGGCAACTGCAACTGCAACCGTGGAGCGGAAATGATTTGACAGCGCACGTTGCGACGTCGTATTGAAACAAAACTGTTGGCCAACTATTGTTAGAATCGCTCGCTGAAATTTACGCAGCTCAAATGGGCGTTGCTCCCCCCGATAGTTAGCAGGCGGGGGCTGGGCAGCGGGGAGTGGGCGTGCCAGGGACAGGTGACTGGGAGCACAGCAGTTACGTTTGCATTGCGTATTTCCGCCAAATGTCAACAGAGAGCCAAGTTTTTTGATTAGTTGTGCAAGCAGCACGAATCGATCACGATGGCAAAACTATTTGCACAGTTGAAGTGCGTTCGCCCAGGGCTGCGAAGACAGCAGGGATGGCGGCGTATGCAATCGGGGCCTCACGCACAAAAAAGGAAACAGGAAATGAGTAAAATTGCAACTGCAGGGCCAGCTGGGAGTAGCAACTAGTTTAGCAATCATACCTGGCAGTGGTGCAGTCCCTGTAGAGCACATCAAAGTCCTTGCAGCTGAGCAACTTGCAGCGATTGACGCCCGGCTGGATGGCGCCCAGGCCGCGCAGTATGCGCACCTGCTCCACGTTGCACACCAGCGGCACGATATCCAGGCGCTTCAGCTTCGTATAGACCGTGTGCAGGCCGCCGACCAGGTGCTTGAGGAACAGCTCGAACGCCTGCGGCAGGCACAGCATTGTCTCATTGCTGATGATGAAAGCGGCGACCTTCTGGCCGCGATACTCCACCAGCTTGCACTCGTTGGCACTGGGGTCCGACGTCGAGATGGGCGGCGGCGAGTTGTACGAGCGCGGCGGCACATGGTGGTGCGCCGCTGCCATCAGCTCCAGCGGCGACGCATGATGCATCATCTGCAGCGAGTTCAGCAGGCCCAGCGAGTGCGGCGGCAGGCCGTGCGGCATGCGAGGCGCCAGGCCCGTGGGCAGCGCTCCGGTCACATGCGGCGGCGGACTGAGCTGATGGTGCTGCGGCTGCTGTTGCTGCTGCTGCTGTTGCTGCTGCTGTTGCTGCTGCGCCTGCTGTTGCTGCTGCTGTTGCTGCTGCGCCATTTGGGCCATCATCGACTGGTTCAGGGAGCTGACAGGACTAACGGCGCTGCCGTGGCGCGTTGGACTGCTCGCTGGCGAGCAGCTGGAGCCGCGTCCGTTGCGCACGCTGCTGTTGTTGTTGCCGCCGCTGTTGTTGTTGCTGCTGCTGTTGTTGGGCCGCTCGTCGCCGGCGCCGCGCGAACTATTGCTGCCGTCGCGGCCGCCATTCTGTTGCTGATGTTGCTGCTGCTGCTGTTGCTGCTGCTGCTGCTGTTGTTGTTGCTGCTGTTGTGCCGCGGCGGCGGCTGCAGCGGCGGCGGCTGCGGCGGCTGCTGCCGCTGCCTGCTGCTGTTGCTGATGATGCATTAGCATCGCTGTCGTATTCATGTTGCTGCCGACGAGTAGCTTGTGTGTACTAGTGTAGCTGTAATTGTTATTGATTGCTGTTGTATTATTGTTGTTGTTGTTGTTGCTGTTGCTGTTGTTCATTGACTGCTGCTGATCATCGGCTTCGCATTCGAGTGCTTTTTCACTGTATTCACTGGCTACGGATTGGCTATTGGCATTCACAGAATCCATGCTTCGTCATTGGTTCCACAAACACACGGACACACACCAATTTGTTAATAGTTGTGTTGCTCTTTCTTTAGCTTTTGATTATTATTTGCGCGCGTGTTAATTTCGTGTTTGGGACTTCACTACAAAAAACAGAATAAACGCATGCTATACATAATTAATGAACTCTTAATTCATTTTTAATGATTTATCCAAAAACTAAAAACCTTTAATGAACTCTCAACCTCAGCGTGTCGCTCTGAAACTTTCGCACATTTAGTTTTCCTATAAATAGCGCAAAGTGGCCAAAGACATTTTTAAACTATCGACTTCAGCCATTCTAAATTTGTGCTGGCTAATAATAAAGCTATTCTTTTTTCTTCAGCAAATTCTAAAATTTATTAAACTGAAAATAACTTGTGTTTTTTTCATTTTGATTGCTAACGGCTGTATTTATTTCGATGCATAATAGCAAAACTATTTAAACGTGTTATTAAAATTTGCTAAACTTTGGAAAACAAATGTCGACTCGAAAAAATTATCACTGAATATGTTGCGAACAAAAATTCATTCGAAAACTTTACGAATTTATAAAATTTTCCTCATTTTCAAATGTGTTTTGTGAAAACCCCAGAGTAACTGCATTTAATTTATAATTTAATTTATAGTTTATGCGCAAGATAAACAATAAAAGCATTTGGAAGAATTTGATTATCCGCATTAATTGTGTGTTCCAATTAAAATTTGTTATTCATTCATATTTTTTGCATTTAATTTCGATTCAAGTCATTGAGTTGTTGTGCTGGAATTTACCTTTTATGTTTTTTGTGTTTTTCTTTTTTTAATTTCTGTTAGATAATTATTAGCGATTAGAACAATTAGATTGGCATTGTTGATTGCAGGTTGCACACACGCGCACGTTGTTTATACTTGTGTATTTGATTAATTTGGTTTTGATAGTTTAATTGAACATTCTCCAATTGCATTCGCAATCCAACTGAATTCTAGATGCGTTTCGAAAGCATTTTTCAATTGAATATTCGCATCATCTTTTCACAAATCAGATTACCGATGGAGTGTGCGACAGAGAGAGAGAGGATGTAACGTATACGTAAGCGTAGCCGTAACGTAAAGCGAAACTCGTTACCGTGCCGACGGCGTGTCACTGAGCTTATGAGAATCGTATGCGAGAGGACGACGACAACGGGCAACGACGACAGCGACAACGACGACGACGACGGACGACGACTGAGACGAGACTCGAAGAAATCAAGGAAACGAATTGCATTCGAATGGGAATCGTCACTCACTCACACTCGCACACACACACACAAAGACACATCGATATTGCTTGCTTTTGCTGCGAGAGCGAGAACGAGAGCGAGAGAGGGAGCGCGCACACAGTCCTATACACACTCACTCACTCACACACACATATACAAGCGCGCACTCAATACGAATGTTATTTTTTTAAGCCACCCACACCAGCACGCTCTTTATATACCGAGGTACAACAACATTTCAGCGTCAGCGATGTCACACGAGAGTCCAAAATGTGGAAATGCGCGCGCAAAAATTTTATTGCATTACCTTCGCTTACGAATGACAAATTCGTAATGAAAGGCGAACCAAATGTGTTTCGTTTCCAGAGCTCACGAGCCTTGCCTTGCCTTGCCATTGCCTCGCCTCGGCGACGTCTGCTGCTGCTGCTGCTGTCGCTGTTGCTGCTGTGTGGTAGTGGTAGTGGTAGTGGAAGCAGCAGCAGCAGCCCCCATCTACATTACAAATACACACAAACGGCATACACATACATATGTGTGCTGTGCTGTGTCCGATTGTGCAAAAGCCGAACCGATATGTATCCGATTGTGCTGCCGTTTGAATTATACACCAATACATGCAAAAAGTGGGAGTGGTATACAATTGCTACCTCTGTGACTGTGAGCACGTGTGTGTGTGTGTGTCTTAGACTGTCTGTGTTAGCATCCCCGAAAACACAATGACAAACGTAAAATACAAACAAAAAACAAACACACAAATGAAATGAAACACAGACAGAACGAGAACGTTGGTTGAGACGGAAGAAAATCGTCAGCAGCAGCACTCACACACACACTCACTAGCGCTGCTCGCTCTCTCTCTCATACTTTGCGGCATAACAGCGCCGACGTAGACGTCGACGTCGCTGTGGCTGCCGCCCTATACACAATACAGTTACATTCGTTTTATTTATTTTTTCATTTCGTTTGTTGGCTTGGCGTTTTTTGATTGCGACGATTTCATTTCATTTGCGTTTCAGTTTCATTTCGTTTCACACAAACGCTGCGCACTCTCTCGCTCTCTCACTCACTCGCTCGCTCACACACTCACTAACTCACTCTCTCGTTCACGCTGCCTCGTTCTTGCACACGCTTACAGCATTGCACAAACACACATTCACGTAAACGTGTGCACACAGACAGAGCAGGTGGCTTGCAACCAATAAACATGAGTGAGCGTCGTCAGCGTCGTATTTACATATTTGCCATGTGTGTGTGTGAGTATGAGCACTGCCCAGTAGCGCGCGTTCTCACTCACTCCAATGGCCGACGTCGCTTATATAAACAAATGACAATTGTTTTGCATTTCTGCAAGTAAATTAAAATAAATGCAATGCATTTGCCAAAAAAAAGAAAAAAACAAAAACTTCGTGCACTGCCGAAGCTAACCTTCGACTTTGACTCTGGCGGCGGCGTTTGCGCAGCTGCTTACATATAACATTTTTGTGTTTTTTTTTGTTCCTCGCTTTTTGCTTTATTTTCATTAGCTTGCGCAGCGCATTTTCTTATTGGAAAAGCATTTTAATTTCAATTAAAAAAGTAAATGACAAACTTTTTGCGCTTCCCAACCCACCCCACCAGATATCCTTATTAAACTAAACTTTTGGGCTGCGCAAGCGAGACAGCTGCTGCTGCTGCTGCCGGGTTTTTGATGTCCATCTCATCTACTCACTGCTTTTTTTATGCTGTTTGTGGGTTTGTCAACCGTCGTTTTCCCTTTTCGTTTCTCATTCGTTTCACTTTTCCATTTCGTCTTCGTCTCATCGTCAACGACGTCGTCGTCGTCGTCGTCGCATTGTATTTATATTTCTCTGCAATTTTTTTGCTTCAATTCTGAGCAGTGCGACAACAACACTCGGCATACCCCATCTCACTTGCACTCGCATTGTGTTTTAATTTTGCAGTATGTACGAGTGTAGGGCTGATGTTGAGGAGGGAGAGTGATGAGGGGGCTGGGTCATACGAATAGAAGAACGAATGTCAGACTTTGGGGCTGGCCTGAGGCGTTGATACTCGTACTTATAATAAAATACCAAATGCTTGTCGTTCTCGCACCTTTTGGCATCTTTATACACACACACAGACACACATACTGGCTATGTGTAAGTATATACAACTGTATGCTGTGCTCTGGCAATATTAATGTGTTACACACACACATGCACACGAGTAAATGGATGTGACTGCGACTGTGTATGGGTGTGTGTGTGCGTGTGTTTGTGGGTGTTAATGCGGTGGGTGTATTTTCTCTTTTTCTGTTATTTGCTCGCTGTGACTGTTGTGTTGTTGTTGCCAGTGCTGCTTTCTTTCTTTCGGTGCTCTGTGTTTGTGTCTGTGTTTGTGTTTCTTTTGCAATTTTAGTTGGCACAACCAATCGGAAATCGTGCTCGCTTCATTGCAATTTTTTTCTCACAATGCTCTTTTTTTCTTCCTCCTCTTCTACTTGCCCCTCTATTATGTACTTGGTATACAGACGACAATCGTATTTACATATTTATATGTAGAACAATATGTAGATTTCAATGAATTTACTTAATATGCATATTTTTACATACTCTTGTATATTTTTATATGTACATCTTTGTTTTTTTTTATTAGATTAAATATTTTTAGAAATCAATAGATGAAGATAACAAGTCAATCTATACACAAAATGATAACAATTTTTGTATTTTCTTTGTATTTAGCATAATACATATAAAATATTTAAATATCTGTTAATCGCATTATAAAATAAAAAATGTATAAAAATAATATTTCAATATGTTAAACGATATTACATTTAAGTTTTCTTGAATGTCTGAACTCTTTGTTTGTTATTATAGCTACCCAGTGAGCAACGTCTCTGTACAATACATAGAATACACCGAATTAAACAATTATTTATGGAAAGACAAAGAATATAACATTTTGACATTTCTATTGTAAAATGTCTCTAATTTTAAGATAACCACGCCGTTGTCTGAATGTTTTTTTTTATTTATATCAGATACCAAATAACAATGTTATTGCTTTGAAACATAATAACAGATTATTATATTGTGCACTTTTTATCTAATTTCTAACACTATTAAATAAATTTGTACCAAAAGAATATCATTAATTAATTAATTATTAATTTATCTTTTTTTGAAGTAACGCTCGCTTAGTTAGAAATATTTGTTCATTGCCGTTATGATTTCAAATTGGAACTTTAAATTTACACATAGCAAAATGCTGGCTGCTATAGAGCAATTAGCTTTTGCAATGATGACAACATAAAATATGGTCAGCGTTTTCATCGAATATTTTAATGTTTTATTATAAAATTCAAACTAGTACACATCAATTAAATAATTTATATAGAGTGTAAACAACAAATCAAAGTATTTGTATGCTCTCAGAGACATAACATGCAGGCGAGTGAAAGCTCTGCAAATATACCAGAATAATATAATTCAGTGGTGAATATAATTATCATATCCTGTTATAATATAACACTTTATTCGCAGCAACAGGAATATATCATAATAAATCATAAAATATTCTTTTTATTTATGCTAAAAAAAAACAACTGCTCTAGCAATTATCCACTTAAAGTATTGATGTGCCTTAAATATTATCGCTACTGACGATATCGATTACAATATGCAGCTGGAACCGATGTTTTACACCTCCAGTCGCGTGGCCTTGTGTTGCCTTTAAATGCTTTTTGTTGCCAGAGTGGTATTTTTTGTGGCGGTATGGTATTTTTCCAATTAATCATTTTTTAATGGAAACCAAGTAAAGTTCATAGAAGCGTGGTATAAATTTGTATCTATTTTTTGGCTGAATGGTATTTTTTATAGCTTTCGCCGCGGTCACACTGCACTGATAATTCTTTCGTTCATTTTACACTCACGCTGACGATTTTGTCGGGTCAAAATTTTATAAGAATAATACAATAATTGGTTGAGATGTTTCAATAACATTTAATATAATTATTGGATTGTTCAGTAAACAAAACACCAGAACAGAGATCGGCCATTCAAATCATCAAGCACAACAAATTCATAACTCGGCTAGCGTTAAAAAAGAAAAGCATTTTTTCGTTGCGCGTGTGTGAAGTAGAAAAAAAACCAAAAGCGTACGGTGTACATACGAAATTGTTGCTAACGTAGAAGAGCGAACAAAAAGAAAAGAAAGGCAAATAAGGAAAATAAATTAACACGCGCCAATTAGTCGTTCTTGTTGTTGTTGCTGCGGATGGAAGACGTCATTGAAATTAGCGACAGCGAACGCGAGGAATCCTCATCAACCTCAGAAATGGAAGTAGAGCCGCAGGAAGTCAACG
Organism: Drosophila rubida; assembly: GCA_035046165.1. Lineage (NCBI taxonomy): Eukaryota > Metazoa > Arthropoda > Insecta > Diptera > Drosophilidae > Drosophila > Drosophila rubida. The sequence continues at coordinate 11,502,797 of JAWNOF010000014.1, read as the reverse complement.
CTGCTACGGATGCCGAGCAAATTGTGCCAAAGGACGCGGCAACGTGAGTAAAGCGCCTTATCTATGTTTAACCTTGCCCGCCCAACCCCTCGTTTCCTCGCTATTGAACTATTTATCAAAATTGACACTCTGATAACCACAAAAAATGAAAATAAGGTGAAATATGCAAACATGCGCAAGGTGAACTTGACTCTTTCCCAATTGTGTGTGTGAGAATTTATATGAGTGTGTTTGTGTAACATTTGACGTACTTTTTATATAATCGATCGACGCCTCTTACTTGTTCATGGACTTGTTCAATAACCTAAAGCGTTGCCAAAGACGCCAACACACGCGCTTAACTTCCAAGCGTCACCTCTCCTCTCCTCCCTCTTCTCTCCTCGTAGAAACGAGTTTTTTGCGCCTGCATTCGCTTCAAGAAATGACTCACTTGCTGTTACCAAGAATTCGGGCTAGCAAAATTATATTTTAAATTCAAAACAAAGAACAACCTTCGCGCTGCTTCTCCTACAGTGGATCACAACTCATTTCAAACAGCAACTCAACATTTACTTTTATCATTTAAATGAATTACAATTTAATTTGTACACGTGACTTTTATTTATCTTCAATTAAGAAATGTTAAAAACGTAGATGATTGAAATTGGCAGTATAACTGTAAACTGTACACAAGTGTTTACATTTGGTTTTACTCATTGACCAACTGTAAAACAGCTGTTAACTGTAAATGCAGCCACGCTTGATTAGCTATTGCATGCGTGCAAGGTCGACTTGTGCATACCCTCTACGGCAATATATTGCTACTCGTTTGAGGTCGTCTGGAGGCGACTCCATCGTTTTGGCGACAGACACAGAAAACTTGTTGCTGCCTTAATGGGGCGTGAAATTGTTGACGGATTTACAAATGCATTTGCATACAAACATTTCCGGTAATAGTTGCGCATTTCACTTTAGAAGAGGGGTGTTCTTTCAGTCCACTTGTTTACCCTTTGGGATCAACATATTCAAATTAAAGTGTTAGTTATTGAATAAATTTATGTTAGAGATAAACACAAAGCTATAGTGGTTCCCAACGTAAGAAACTTAACAGAAATAAAAAATAAATAGTATGAAAGAAGCTGTTTATAATTGGAAAGTGTTGCAAGTCTTTAATTTGCAATATATGCTACTCTTTTGTAGGCGACAGCTAAGAGTATTTGTTGTTGAGACCTTGAGCAAATCTATTTATCTGCGCAAAATTTGTTTGTGGAGAAACCGACCCTTAGTTGAAGTGACTATTGGGGGTTGTTTCAACTACAATTCATCGATAACATTCAAAATGTGTTTCCATGGTGCACTGTATAGGCCTAAACAGTTCACTTTGTTATCTTTAATCAACAAATTTGTAATGTGCATATTGCAAAAGTGTAAAATTGAATTTGCTATTAGTAAAAAATTGTAGCATAGCGAATAGACAATATCTTCCATTAAGTATTGGTGCAGTTTCAACAACGAAGTGGTTTTAACCATGTCTGAGTTGTCGCTCTGTTTGAGGAAACAAATTTGGTATGTAGGTTAATATCTTGCGCGCCAAAAGGGAGCAGTCTTTTCACTCAACAAGAAAGAAACGACAGACAGACTGAGTAAACGTTGTCAGGCGTCTTGATGACTCAAAGCCATGCCTGAATATAGAAATTTAAAACAAAAGAATTCAAAAGAAAATAAAATTAAATGTTAAGACAATACGAACTATGTTGTGTTAGGTATTGAGACTTCATAATCCCTCGCTTTTAGTTATGATTTATTGTTACTACAACTTTGTAGCGTAGTCGAGCAATTTTAATGTGTCTATACCCTTCATTAATTAAACCGCGCTGAAAATAGATTTTCTAAGATAAGATAGCTACACAACTGAGAGAGTTATAGATAGATAGATATAGATAGATCATTTTGCAAAACAATTCACACTATAAAGATAACGAGTCGCGCATTTCATAAGTTGATTCAAATATTGCTGGTAGATTGCTTTCTAGCAGGAATATCCTATTGCTTGTGTACGAATTGTCTTCAATGGCTCAGCACCTTGAAAACTGCTTAGTGGGTCGCTGATCTGCATCATCACAAAGGCATTTCTTGCAGGAGACAGTCGAATCTGTTGTATCGCAGTCCGAAGGACGCATCACTCGGTCAAGTTTTCCGATTTTGTTGCTGTGCGTTTCGATTAGAGTTATTTTTGCAATGTGAGATTTATTTACAGCAAAGGTCAAAGTCTTTGTTGCGTTCGTTTCATAATGATTTCGATTCCATTCTGTTGCAACTTGTGCCGTGAAAAGCGCCTGCTGCTGCCGCACACAGCAAAAGCTTTTCCCCCTATGCTTGCACAAGATTTTCGCAAATTTTCTCTCGATGCGATCAGTTGCAGCTCAGTGCATTTGTGTCGTCGCTATCGCCATCGTCGCTGTCGTTGTCGTTGTGGTTGCCGTTGCCGTCGCCCAACGTTAGCCTCGAGTATTAAATCAAAATAGTAGAACAAATGTTTTGTTTTAAATTAACAGTCGGAAAGTGATGTCAAAGTCGTGGATTTCTGAATAGGCTACGCTGCGCTGATTATTTTATTTCGCTAGTATATCGTGTGGTTTTTGAGTTATCTGTCGCGTACTTCAAACAAAATTCAAGTTGTTCAGTTAATACATACACAATTCACACGCAACAATTCCCACTTGAAAAAGCTCAAGGAATCAGAAGCAAAATCGAGTGCTTCCACTGCGCAAAGGACTAACAATACAAAGTAATTCAACACCAAATCAAAGAAGGTCAAAAATGTTATAGTAAGTTCTTTCAATCTATCCCTCCTTCCTTCCTTTTTTCTGTGTGCCTGCTTATCGCACTGTTAAAAAGCCATCGCTTGCTCGCCATTCTCCTATGTACACATTTATTTTTTGTACTTAGAGCAAGACTAAAAGAAAACCGCACAAGTTCTTGAGGCGACCGTCTTTTCGCCTGGTCAATCGGGGCAACGCCACGCCGTGTACTATATACATATATGTGTATCTATTTATTTGCATATAAACACAACCAAGCGCACATACTTATTTGAGCACAGTCCGCTGACCACGTGTGAGTAAGTTTTTAATGAAATTCCGCACGCTGCAAGACAATTTCACACATTTCTCACTCTCTCTCTCTCTCTCTCTCTGGGCAGCAATTTGCAATGAGTTCTTTCAAATGATTGCTTTTTAAAGTGCATTCCATGTGCAGCTCGAGTTTCTTTAGCTTGCAATGAACAAATTTAAAATTGTCAACGAGTTCTATTGAAATAAACGATATTTTAACTATATATATTCTGCGGGAATTTAAAACAATTTCACTGCAACTTTCACCATTGTTCAGTGATAGTCAACTTATCGATTGAGAAATATGAATATGAAATATATTAGGCGTAATAGTTGTCACGCCAATCCGCTGTATATTGCTAATTTATTCATAAATTTGTATTAAATTATTAGTTGAGATTGAAGCAGTATTTCCTTAGTTACATTACTAGTTTACTGCATTAGAAAATCTGTCTCGAAGCTCTGCAAATTGCCTGTGAAATGCATCTCATATCTTCAGCACGCTCCACTTTCGAACTGCACACATTTGTATACATGCATTTGGGTTCTTTTCAGCCATCTTCTTGTCTGCTGCATTTTTCTTTCAAGGCAACATAGCCGCCTTCTCCCTCTTTGCCCCGCCTTGCACATTTGCATGTGCAACATGCACATTTACGTTCTCATGTAGTTCCATTGAGGCCGTCAAAGCACAACAAACAAGCATTTATTTTTCGCATAGTTGATGCTAAGATGCCGCCGCTCTACATTTGTTTACTTTATCGATTATATAACTTAGTGTGCTTTTTGGGGGCTGAGCTGTGTGTGTCATTTATTGCCCGCCCATTAAAATGTTTTTTAACGTTCCCTCGTGTTAAAATGCGTTTGCATATTTTCATACCCTGGACTTTGTAAGCCGGCGAGATGAATGTGCAGGGCGAAATGTTAGAAGTTCAAAGCTACTAACTACAAATATATAAGTAATAATTTTATATAAATTATATTATAACATAATTAAAGAGCTTCAGTTGAGTTTAATCCAAGCACGATTCTCTTTGTGTCGTCGATAATCTATTCAATCGGAAAACTCCCCACTCGATGTGAAATACGTGGTCCTTAAATAGCACACAGAGGAACTGATAGAAGGACACTTTCCATTGTTCCCAGCCGATTGACAGCTTGTAAATTGAGTCCATAACGATGCGAGCAATGACCGATTGTTGCACTCAGTTCTCGGCTCCATCAAATTCAACTGCAGCAAGTGTCAATAGAACACGAACTCCCCCTCAGTTGACGCTGCTGACAACGTGTCCGCATCCATGTCCGTGCATCCTGCACATCCCAATCTAGTTGTCTGTCGGGACACAAGAAAAAAATCAATGAAGTTTGCCGGATTGTTTGCACAGCAGCTTAAATATCGAACATAGAACGCGCGCTAAATATAGTACAGCAAACTTCATTTTGCCATATTTATAAGCTTTTAGTTCAACAATTCCAGCTGCGAGCTATCATAAAAATCGTCTTGTGACCTCATCTCTAAACAGCAATTTCTTTGGCTCCCGCTAGTTGACTTGTTGAGTGGGTCAAATAAATAGCATAACGTGGGTGGGGTATTGCTTCATAGAGCAATTTGAACAAATGCCGATTACGCTCTGTTAAGCTGGTGCTACTTTTTTTTGGCGAATATATATAAATTCAGTTCCAGAATTTTGTCGGTTTTTCTGCTGTAATTGTTGGTGCTCTTTATAAGGTAATCGATGTTGGAGTCAACATAGCTTGTGCTCAATCTATGCCTCCATCTAGTTAATTTGATTATAGCGTGTTCATTGCAACTTAGGGTCGTTGTTTGCTAGGGTAATTGTATAAATACTTGTGTGCTTATTCATTGAATATATAAATTTATTTAATTATTGCTAAAAGCAATTTTACTATTTTAAGTGTGAAACAATGCAAAACAATCAAATTTCAAATTAAAGGCAAGCAGCTGCTTTGCTTTAAGGATCTAGGATCTTAAACAACTAAACTTCATCTGGCAACATGGCCAAACTTGTCCAACTTTTGTTTGCTGTTGTCTTGTACAATTTGGGACAATATGCAAAAAATAATCGGGGCGAAGTTATCCCACCTCTTTTGTTGGCCAAGAAGAACGTGATGGCTTTTGGCCTAACGCATTGATAGCGAGTTTGTTGCCCCCTCGCGTCTCCTGTCTCGTGTCTCGTGTCTACCCCTGCAACACATGTCGTTGCACTCTCTCTCTGCTCGCTCTCACTCTCGTGGCTGCAGCAGCATGTGGCCAAAACGAGAGCGACTATCGAGTGCAGCTCGTCGTGCCGCGCGCTGCATTTGCAATCAGCAGCAGCCAGAAGCGGCAGCAACTGTGGCAGCATCAACATCAGTCGCTTCCGTTGGCTTCCCGGGACCACCAGCAACGACGTGTTCGCTCTTTCGATTTATGTTTTATATACATATATAGAGAAACAACGTGAAGTATTTTATACACAACATTATCGGGCATAAGCTATAAATTGTGGCATCGTTTACATATGTGCTAGAAGAACACAACTTCAGCCACATGCCCAACAAATTTTACATGAGTTCTGAGGAATTCACTTTTCTGCCGCGGTACGTTCGAGTTATTGCCGGAATTTTCAAATGCAAATTTGTCGTTGTGGTCAAATGCAGTTCTTGCAGCAGTGGCGAGGCAACAGTTGTAAATCTCTTTGATTTATGGTGCGACAATTGTTACCTACAATTTAGGCTGTTTGTTGTCAGCCAAAAAAACAGTGCAGCAATCAGGCGAAAATTGTGCTCTTGCCTCGCTTAATTGTTATGCAAAGTTAGAGATTGACGACGACACAAAAGCCCTCTGCTCTTTACCCCCCCTTCTCCAAACCATTAGCGCAGTGTTGTTATTGCATTCGACGAATTGTGGCCTCAATTTCTGGGCAGAGACCGCGGCGGCTCTTGCCAAGTTATGGCAGCAATTAAAAGTTTTGTGCTGAGCCAAGCTTCGCTCTGCAACAAACAAAAAAAATGCCAACGCTTATGTGTGCCCAATCGACTGTAAAATACCCTATATCTGCATATGCCAAAAACTGTAACGAGAAATGTGGTTCGTCTGCTTGCAGCATTGCTGAAGAGAAAAAGAAACTGGGCAACGATCAGTACAAGGCACAGAACTATCCCAGCGCTCTCAAATTGTACTCGGATGCCATCTCGCTGTGTCCCGACTCCGCTGCCTACTATGGAAACCGTGCTGCCTGCTACATGATGCTGCTCAACTACAACAGCGCCCTCACGGATGCCCGGCACGCCATTCGCCTCGATCCCAGCTTCGAGAAGGCCTACGTGCGTGTGGCGAAATGCTGCCTGGCGCTGGGCGACATTATTGGCACCGAGCAGGCGGTGAAGACGGTCGCCGAGCTGGATCCGCAGAGCACGGCGCTGAGCAGCGAACAGCAGGCGGTGCAGAAGCTGCGCCAACTGGAGACAACCATACAGAGCAACTACGACAGTCAGGCGTATCGCAACGTGGTCTTCTATCTGGACAGTGCCCTCAAGCTGGCGCCCGCCTGTTTGCGGTAAGCGAAATGCCCCAAAGTTATTAATGCAAATTCACTAAATTCGGACTGGTGCATCCCCGCAGCTATCGGCTGCTGAAGGCCGAGTGCTTGGCGTATCTGGGACGCTGCGACGAGGCACTGGATCTGGCCGTGGGCGTGATGAAATTGGACAGCAACTCGGCGGATGCGATCTATGTGCGCGGCTTGTGCCTCTACTACACGGACAACCTGGAGAAGGGCATACTCCACTTTGAGCGAGCCCTGCAACTGGATCCCGATCATCATAAGTCGAAGAAGATGCGCAGCAAGTGCAAACAGCTCAAGGAGATGAAGGAGAATGGCAACATGTTGTTCAAGTCGGGGCGGTATCGTGAAGCACATGTCGTCTACACAGATGCACTGAAGATCGACGAGCACAACAAGGACATCAATTCGAAGCTGCTCTACAATCGCGCCCTGGTCAACACACGCATCAGCGCATTGCGCGAAGCGGTGGCCGACTGCAATCGCGTCCTGGAGCTGAATGCCCAGTATCTGAAGGCGCTGCTGTTGCGTGCCCGTTGTCACAATGACCTGGAGAAGTTCGAGGAGGCGGTGGCCGACTATGAGACGGCGCTGCAGCTGGAGAAGACGCCGGAGATAAAGCGTTTGTTGCGTGACGCAAAGTTTGCCTTAAAGAAGTCGAAGCGCAAGGATTACTATAAGATTCTGGGCATTGCGCGCAATGCCACTGAGGATGAGATTAAGAAGGCGTATCGCAAGAAGGCGCTCGTCCACCATCCGGACAGGCATGCGGGCAGCAGTCTGGAGGTGCGCCAGGACGAGGAGATCAAGTTCAAGGAGGTGGGCGAGGCATACGCCATACTCTCCGATGCGCGAAAGAAGCAACGTTACGACAGCGGCCAGGACATTGAGGAGCAAGAGCAAGGTGAGTAGACCAGAGTCATCAACGGCAGCACAAATTGGACTAATTCTATGCTTTTGTCCACACAGCTGACTTCGATCCCAATCAGATGTTCCGCTCGTTCTTCCAGTTCGGTGGTGGCGGCCGCAATGCGTCGTTCAACTTTGAGTACTAAGCATCTGCATCTGCCCCAAACGTTACAGACTCCAAAACTCCAGACTAGCGTTCAGCGTCATCGCCACAGAGAGAGAGAGATATGAACATCATCATCATCATCATTAAGAACAACTCACGGCAACTCACGCACAAATCAAAGTTTATGCATTTTACAGATTTATTCTTTTCCTTTTTTTTCTTGTCCCTCAACTCGATTCATTATTTGCAAACCGTGCGCCAAGTTCGAACTCGTGTTCTTTTTAGCCTTAACTGTTTGGCAAACACACACTTAAAAAAAGGAAATTATAGACTTAATATGAATTATAAAATTGTAAAATAATTAACAATTCGTTTGTGATGAACAAGTGACGAGTCGTCGTTAGTTATTGTGTCTGTTGTGCACGTCATGTTGAACGGCTTTTCGAACAGCTAATTAATTGATAATTACCTAAGCGGACGCCTTTTTTAATTAACCAATCTAATTTGTTTTAAGCAGCCACATAAGTTTTATTTTTAAGCAAACAAATTCTACAGCAAATCGCAGTTAATGTTGTGTAATTTTTGTGAAAGACACAAACCGAAACAAACTGGAAGTAAAAAATAGTTTTAAACTGAAAATTATGCATTTCTTTTTTTGTTATTATTGGATATTTTGATACGATACCGCAATATCCTTTTGAAAAAGGGTTTATGGTTTATTTTGCAAATCTAGAAAATTTAAAGAAAGGATTTTTAGACACTATCCTACAGGATAATACTCAATATCCTACAGGATATACTCATTAGCAGCAAAGCTAATCGAATGGCATTCAAAAATTTCCAAAATATTTCCAAAAAAATTTTCGAAATAATTTCAAGGGTACCCCCTTGAAAAATTGTCAAAAATTCACAAAATCGCTTGTAGCTCGTCCATTTAAAGGACTTTCGCGTTGTCCTTTGGCACACAGATAGCTCTTGGTGTGCCACAGCTGACTGTGCAATCGAATCCTTGAATGTCCTTCAAACAACCGAGTTACAAGGACATTTTTGTTTACAGAAAATTGGCCATAACTCCCATATATCCTTTCCAATCCGATCATGCAATGTGTCAAACTACGCGTCCTTAGAAGCACTATCGACTGACCAAAGGACATTCAAATCGTCCTGCGCGTTTTCGAGTTATTCAGGATTTTGCAGTTTTCAACCATTTTTTAAGGCTCTTGGTGTGAGATTTTACAAGTGTGGAATACCCAGATGACAATTCAATTTTTTAATGCCAATCGATAGAGTTGGACTTGGAACAGCAAGTACTTGCAAATTGTACAAGGATATAGCCGAGAATATGTACTCAATTGACTGTAATTCCACTACAAATTAAAACTCGATGTTGAACTCAATTGTCAGACAAATAGGTACACATTTATTTACGTTTTAGCAGTTGTTTTTGTTTTTTTCGTATTGTTTTTATTTTTATAGTTGTAAGTGTAGTTCTCGAACACTAGAAACAAATAGAATTTGCTTTCATCTCTTAGTTGGACAACCAAATTTTGGAACTCTTTCTGTCATTTCAATATTCCGTAATTTAACATAAAATGTTGCGATTTGTATTTTTCTGTTTCTTTATTCTTGACTTTTTGTTTACCTTTGGGACACTTTGTCGACTATGCTAAAAACACTCACACGCATACACACACACACGCACACACACATGAAGTGTAGCAGCAGCAGCAAAAGCAGCTCTGCCACATTTCACGATCATTAGCATTATCGTAATCATATTATTATTATTATTATTATGATCATTATAATAATATTTATTATAATCATCTTTCTCTCTCCTTCGGTTTTGCTTTGCTTACTTATATGACTAATTTACCAATTTCGCTCTCTGTGTGTATAAATTAATTTAATGTTTTTTGTTTCTCTCATTTTTCTTTGTTGTATGGTGGTTTATACCTACTATATTATTTTGTCGGCTTTTGTTTTTGCTCCGAATTTGCTTTGCATAAAAAAATAAAACTACTTAAAAATTATGCAAAAATAATTATGACCTAAAAAATCCACATGCACGCAAAAAATGTACAAATTTGATTTCTCTCCTGCTAATTAGAATTATAGTATATCTTGTGTTTTTTTATAGTTTTGTTTTGTTTTGTTTTAACAAACTAGTGACGACATGTACATGTATTTTTAGATTTAGTTTATACAATGTTAGTTGGTTTAAAAGTATAGTTTAGTTGTAGTTGCAGTTGGTTTCAGTTACTGTATCGATTGGTGTTCTGTTGGTAAGTGTTTGTTTGTTGTTTGACGACCAGACTTAAATGACTACGAAAACATTGCTGTTTCAAAATAAGGTACAATGATATTGTATATATATATATGTGTGTATACATAGTTTGACATATAAAAAACATACAATAGTTATCTACACATACACGCATAGTATCTATTTATTTAGTTGTAGTTGCTTGCTCCTCATCATTGCTCGCGCTTTCTTTCCTCTTGCAAATTGTCGAGTTGGCCACGTTTGGCTTTCATGTGTTGACTGTCTTTCGTGTTTGCTGGGATCCCCTTGCCCTCCCCTCCCTCGAAGCGGCCAAGTGGCAGACGTAGAACTGTAAAGTCTCTCTGTGTGTGTGTTGTAACTAATTTAACTAATTTGCTGTGTGCTGCTTGTTGTATTTTATGAACTAATACTGAGATTCTGTTCAGCTAGATGTCTCAGGCGGCCCCCTACTACATCTACTTAATATTGAAGTATGCAAGCTGTGTATGTGTTGAACTGCTTCGCTAGTGAGCTAGTGACTGACTGACCCTCTCTCTCGCCTAAGTAACGCTGCCCCCGCCACCCCGCAAATGGACTAAAAGTAAGTTGTACTGTTGCCAAGTTGTTCAGTGTTGTTGTTGGTGTGTCTACAATGGAATTTCGTTGCGTCTCGTCGTGTTCGCCAGGTGCCAGGCGAGCGTCAAACCCGCGGCACGCTGTGCCCGCGTCATGCCCCCGCCCCCACCGTCGACCACGCCCACGTCCTGCTGGTTCAGATCTACGCCCACTCTTGGCCACTTCCGGAGGCGCCACTGTCACTTGGGCTGGATGCGCGCCGTGCGCTCCAGCTCGTTGAACTGGCCAAAGTAGAGCACCTCGCTGATCAGCTTCTCGGCAATGATGCGCTGCGTGCGGTCCATGGTGCGCAGCTTCATCGAGACGTTCGAGCCGACAAAGTCGCAGTCGTCACGGCTCAGACTCTCCGCGTACAGCGCCGCCGCCGCCTGCACCGCCGAGCTGGCGTCCTGCGCGGACACGCTGCTCTTGATGTGGCCGGGACTCGCCGCCGACTCGGTGGCCTCGTCGTTGTCCGGCTCCCCGTCCTCGGACATGCTCTCGCGCGAACTCATCAGCGAGCTCATCAGCAGCTGGCCGGCGTTCGAGCTCAGCTTGCGCATGTTCAGCGGCATCGCGGCCAGCTGGGCGCTGTTGCTGCGCGGCGGCAGCACGAAGCCCCCGAAGCTGGCCTGCGCCTTGGCCTGTGCCACACGCAAATCCTGCGCCATGTCCAGCTGCAGGCTGCGACTCTCCTCGCCCGCCGAGCTGTACGAGCGCGGCGGCGGCGGCTGCTGGGCGGCGCCCGTCGTCGCCGGCGTGCCCTGGAAGTAGTCCACCAGCTCCTGCTTGATGTCCAGCTCGTCGGGGTGGTGCGCGTGGTGCCCGTGCCCGTGCCCATGGCCGTGGCTGTGATGACTGTGGTGCTGCGGCAGCTGTTCGTGCGCCTGTCGCGGCGTCGCTGCGCGCGTCGGACTCGTCTGCAGCAGGTGTTGATGCTGATGCGGGTGCGGGTGCGGGGGGTGTGGATGGTGCTGCGGTGGATGCTGGTGGGGCTTGTGGGCCTCGTGCATGTTGGTGGTGCTGCTGGGATTCACGTTCGGGTTCGTGTTCGTGTTGGGTATGGGACTCGAGCCGGCCTCGCTGAGCGCTGCGCTCGCCGCTGCCTCTCCGCCCGGCTCCACGGCCACGCCCACGTCCATGCTGCCGCCTGGGGTTCCCCGTCCTCCTCCCCCGCCGCCGCCTAGGCCCGGCGTTCTGCGCTCCACCTTGGCAGCCAGCTGGCCCAACGCGGCCGCCGTCGCCTCGTCCCTGTTGCTGTTGTCCTCGTTGTCCGACGTGTCGATCGTCTTGTGCGGACTCGGCTGGAACTCGCTGCTGCTGCTACCCCCGCCACCGCCGCCCGCATAGGGCGTGGCTGCGCCCACATACGACATGGGCAGTGGCACGCGCAGCTGCTGCTGCTGCTGCTGTACGCCGGCCACGCCCCCAGCCGCTGCCGCTGCGCTGCCGATGGGCGGCGAGTACTGGCCCGCCGTGTTCCAGTTGTCCAGCGTCTGTCCGCCCGCTATCAGCAGCGGTATATTGAGGGCCATCTGCAAAGAGAAGCAACACACAACCGATTAAGCAAAGAGCACAGTTTGAAGAGCGCGTGCTTGATAAGCAACTTGTCCTAATTGCTCAGCTGTCCAAAGTCCGCTGCGTCTGCTACGTAAGAAAATCAAGCGACTCAGCATTATGACGCTCTTTATACCCGCTAACCAGTCAACTAAGAGGGTATATTATACTTGGTTGCAACAGAAAAGATATAGTTACAGACTTCTGCGACCATAAATTGTCAATATTTCCCAACCAGCTTCAACAGTCGACTTCAGCAAGCTAAAGCTAGCAATAGAGGTTTCAAAAATGTCATGAGACAACTCTGATCTTTGTATTAAATCTGTATTTCTCTTAGTTTAAGAACAATTTACTTGTGGCTAATCACACAAATCATTGCCACATTTTAAATGTCTAACATATCACTAACTAATAAGAAAACAGTTTCCTTTGATGACTAATCAGTAAACTAAGACAACATCAAAAATACGTTTAAATTTGTAGATGACACAGTCAAGCAACAAACAATTCTTTGATTAAGTTGATCTAAGAGACTTTTAAGTTTGTTCCAGAATAGCTACATTAGTAATAATGATTTCTGTTTGAAAAACTTGAATGTTATGGGAATTAAACGTAAGAAAGTCAGTCAATTTAACAGCTCTATTAAAACAATTCGATATTCTTGTCTTAAAGTAATCTGTTGGGAAGAGTTTTGGTAAATCTGCAGAAGTTTGCAGTACTTCGGTGTATTGTAATGTTGTGATAAGCAACCTAGTCCGTCGCTCTCTGTCTATCTGATCTAAAATAGCTCACAACTTAAAAATGGCAATTCATCAGTTATAGTCCGACACACTAATCAACAGTTATTATCTTCAGTGGAGTTGAGTCGCTATTTCTATTTTCTAGCCTCTCTTTTCCTTATCGAAACCTCCAAATCAAGAGTCACCCTGACACAGCCCACGGAGAACTTAAGAGAACAAAGTCACCTGCTCACAATGATTAAGAAAACTTAAGTACAATTTCATAAATTTATCAGCTTTCTAGAATGTGTCGAAATAATGTTATGAATATGCAAAATGAAATCTATTTTTAAATTTGATCGTTATCAGCAGCCACGATAAGAGGTCAACAATATCGTTGAAACTTCAACGAAATTTCAACTCTCTTATAAATTCAGCTTGGAGTTGTCTGGGAAAACCCAGTGCCATGAATCATTATGCTCTCTCGAAATGCGACAAACAATTTGAGCTACCAATTAAGTCGATTTATATGCAAGAACATGATAGCTCTCGAAGTTAAGCCTTTATCAAATCATGTTATTTGAAAGCTGGTTATTGCAAAATGACAGTAGAATAGTAATTTTCAAATTAAGAAAACAAAATGCAAAATATTGCATACTATAGTAATTACAAACAGACAAGATATTAAAATATATCATGTACTTCAATGGATTACTTAATGATATAAACCCAACACAAAATAATAGATAAATAGAATAAAGACATAATCTAAGACATAATAATTTTTGCATGCTGAGCTAACAAATTGCTGAGTAATTACTGAAAAAATTAAGTACATTCAACAATAGGGTACCCTGTAAAAGTAGCTGAAACATTTGCCTGCGTTAAGTGCCCTTTAGGCACGTGCCGTAACCACGAGCACTAGATGGCGCCACTGGTGCCGTTTATACTCAATGCAGCGCACACTTGTGCTGACTTTGCAGGTTAAAGAGAGCGCATGACGAAAATATGCAGTTATTTGCACAAGTCTTCTATATATTTTATCACTTCTAAAGACAAACGAACTCGAAAATATTATCATAGATATTTTTATAACAATGTAAACAAGATATGCGGCGTATGCCTATAAAAATTCTTGAGCCGGTCAATCGCATCGCTTTTGTTATTGTTATTGACTCGGCACATGCATATTTATAATGATGCCTAAATTTAATAAACAAATTTGAAAGCATGCCCGTTAATACACATTTTTGTGAATTTCTCATACACACACGCAAAAGCGCTAAACACCGTTCGTGTTCGACTGTTTTTTTGTGCATGACGAACAAATGTCAAACACACGAACACAAACGATCAAAACAAATTAGCAAAGCTACACACACATAGACACACGCGCGCACAGAGCTATCGCATTCACTCACACTCACACACACGTGTGCAGTTAAAACTGTTGACAGAGCATGCGCAAAGTACTCTGAGCTAAAGAGTCACGCAAACAGCGGAGAGTCTACAAGTGTTGGGAAAGATCAAATGTTAAATTTAAGCATATTTAGTACAGTTTTTGCCGTCGCTGTTGTTGTTGTTGTTGTCGCTGTTGCTCCAGCTACTGTCGCTCCTGTTGCGATTCTCGATGGCGCAGTGAAATCTTCGCCACTGTTGTAATGCATAATGCAGTTGTTGTTGTTGTTGTTGCTGCTGCTGTTATTGCTGCTGTTGTCGTTTGTTTTACAATACGAATATTTGATTTATTTTTGTGACTATTTGCACGACGACGCGACGACGACGACAACGCAAAACATATTGTCGAAAAAACACTGATAGCAAGCACAACAACGCAGTAAGTCTGAGCAGAGCAGCGGCATCGGCGAACTGACAGCATGCCGTCACTGTTTGAACGAAGCAGCGACCGCAAACAAAATACACACGCACACATGCTCACACGCTTTTGCTATTGGAGAGAGAGCGTCGTGCAAAACAAAGCTGCAGAAGAGAGCGCGCGCCGTTCCAATGGTTCAAAGATTATAATTTCAAATTTCTTATTGGACTCGCGTGTGTTTGTGTGAAAAGTGTCATCAAAACATTACCTACAAGGCAAAGCCAAAGCAGCGGCAACGGCAACGGCAATGAAAGGCAACGCAAAAAGAGATGGCGGCGCAGTAGCCCATAAATATTAACAACCTACGACAATATGTTAATGTGCAGTCTCATCAACGATCGCGCGTTCGTTTCTGCGCTCTTGCTCTCTCTCACATGGCCGAGGCGGGTTCGTCGTTCGGCTGCTGCCTGGCGCCTAGAACTTTCCACAATTCACAAAAACAACTGTCGAATGCTATTTGCTGTCGCTGTTGTTGTTATTGCCGTTCGTTTGCTGTTTTTAAATTTGCCTCCGCGTTTGGTTTGTTATTGTTATTGCTGCAGCTGCTTTTGCTGTTGTTTACGCATTTAGAGTAAGCGTTTGTGTTCGTGTGTGTCGGTGTTATTATTTTGGTAGAGCTAATAAAAAACACATGTACATACCCACATACATGCATACATTCATACTAATGCATGCACGTTTCCCTGCACACACGAACTCACTGATGAGTCCACCCAGTGAACCTCTAGCAATAGTGTCACGCTTTGCTTACTATCGAACTATCGAAGCAGATAACAAGTCCGACTTGCACCGTTTACGAATATTTCGTTCACTGGGTATTCCCATAAGTACGTGCATAAAGCAAAACAGCGCTTGCTTTCGCACTCTTTACTCTGTCCATGCTCCACATTATACACTCTCTCTCACTCTCTCTTTGCTTTTGCATGCAGACGCGTGTGTGTGTGTGTGTGTGTGTGTGTGTGTGTGCGTGTGCAAGCAAAAAATGTAAACAAACTGATTATCATCCAATCCAATGAATAAACAACTAAGTGTGGCCTCATAAAATTTGCTATTCACGCAGATACCCTGTAATCACTGCACTCTATTTTTGGTCTACCTGACTGTCCCCTTTCTCCCTCCTAATGTGTGTGCTCTCTCCGCAATGATTACAGGGCATAAATTCTCACACGCACACACACACACATTCGCACAACTTTGACAATTCCCCACACCACTTGCATTTTATTTATACTTCCCTACGACTGTCGTGAGCTCTGCTCACGCAAGTGCTGAAGAAGTGATGCGATATTTTAGCACTACACACACACAAACAGACAGACAGACACAAATTGATTGACTAACTAATGAAACTGCAGAAAACCACAACGTCTCGCGTAGTACGAGTTAATTGACCCCGAAATTGCGGATCAATTCACACGTGCATAAAACGCATAGTGTCTTCATTTTTCCCTCTACAATTTTTTGCAATACTTGTTTTAAAAATAACTTGGATATCTATTGATGTTTTAATAGTTACGAATCTTCGTGTGCAAAAATAGCCTTCAGTTTGCCACAAAATACGTATACGCATTGTAGGTCAAGTATTAGTTTGCTTTTGAAAATTCGCTATATGAGAAATAAATTAACGTTATAGGAAATCCTATTATCCATTTATTTAAATTTTGTTATTTATACTTTAGTGGCCGTAAATAATTTGTCTATTTAAAATTCACTAAAACATTCTAGTTTTATTCGTACTTGTTTGCCGATTTTGAAATGCTTCAATAGTAGAGTATCTCGTAGTCGAACACGCTTAACAGCAGCTTATTGACTTGTTTGTCGCTTCGCAATTATGAGGGGAAGTACCCGAAATTTAAAATGAACTTGTTTTGAACTGTAACCCACTTACTAATAGTGCGGAAAATAACTTATTCCGTCTGTTTTGCGTATTTTCTACAATTCAATTATGTGCACACAATTAACTCTAGTTTTTAGTTATTTGAAAAGTGGATGTAATTATTAGTGTGTGTGGTTTACTTTGTCATTCAGTTGGTCCTCGGAAAACTCACGTCTGCATCAAATGCATTCATATCCTGCTTTGCTTTGCTTTGTTATTCGCACACCTCCCATAACGAAAATAGTCCAAATTCTTGCATAACTTTTGAAAACAGCTCATGCTCTTCTTCTTCATCTGCCTGCTGCTCGCTTTACTCCGCCATGTGCAACTTTACACCACGCCTCACACTCTCAACTCCCCGCACCAAAAACTCCCCACACCACTCCATCGCCACACCGCACTCCCCCATCAACGAAGTCGAGCTTCCAGCCAAGCTGGCAGCACTGCGCGCACAGCTAAACAACTTTGCAATGAATGAGTAAACAAAAACAAACGTCGACTTCGCTGCCGCCGTCACCGTCACCGTCGCTGCTGCCGCCGCTATCTCTGTCGACTGCAGTCGCTACTTTGACTGCTGCTGCTTATTTCCCTTGCACTTTTCATTCCCACCTCGCTTCGCTTCGCCTCGCCGCAGGGGAGCCAGAGTCAGAGTCAAGCATTTTATAAAAGCGCATGCGAGAGAAAACAAAACCACGCGAATTACAAACACAGCAACAGCAACAACTATAACAACAGCGGCAGCAAAAATAACAACAACAGTTGCTACTGCTCCAACTGCAACAACAATAGGAAACGCATTTTATAAACACAAACAAACCGAAAGGAGTTGGGAGGGGAATGGAGAGATTGGAATATTAAATGAGTGGGAGCGGGACAAGTATAGCCAAAGAAACAGAAACAGGGCAAAGCAGAGCAACGGTATTAAAGCGCAGTCAACGCGTGTGGCGGCGACGACGACGCGACGTTGCTGCTGCTGCTGTCGCTGCCTGGCCTAACCACAACATTGCGGGACGCGAGCAGCGTAAAAACAAGCAAGGCAGACTTTATTGTTGTTGTTTGCTGTCTTGGAGAAAATGCCGCAGCAAAACAATTGTAAAATATGAGCAAAAATACAAGCGCCCCATACACACGTACACACGTGTGTACACACACAACAACACCGGAGGGGGGATGTGGGCGTGAGCGTGGGCGTCGTCGACGCCGCTGCCTGCACACGCAAATAATAATGACGCAAAAACAAAAACACGAGACCAAGCACAGAAAAACAGCACAAAAAGTGCAAGCAAATAAAGTGCGAGAGGCGGAACGGTGGAATGAAAAGGAGTGAGGGGGAGAGAAGAAACTGCAAAAGGTAAATGGAATTTCAGCTTGGCAAAATAGTAAAATGTTCGTTGCCACAACAAGGAGAAGAAGAATGCCTGACCGAACTTGCACAAACAAGTCGTACGCATTCCTCGTCGCCCGCACTCCTTCAATCACCCACTCATAACGAAGTGTTATATTATAATATTTATATTCTAAAAACAACAGCAGAGAGCAAATGAATACGGCAAGAACAACAAACTGCTGCTTGCCATTCTGTTTTGATAAGTCTGACAAACAGCAGCAACAACAACAATGGCAACATCAGCACAGAACAAGTGAAAACTAACAGCGCCACAGTGAAAACAAAAGGTTCGCTGTGAAATACCCAATACGCAAGATTAATTGAAATGTATAATGCATAACTGATCAGCCATTCAATTATAAGCTATAACATTATTGCTTCAATTATTATTATTATTATCAATTATTGTTGCAATCATATCATAAATCAAGCTACCCTTTAAACTCATGTTTAGCGGGTATGGCAACAAAAACATACGCCAAACGAATCACACAATCACTACGCACACACACATGTGCATACGCACAAAAGCAGGAGTGACGGAGTGTGGTGGATAGCGGGTGTAAAGAGACAGGGAGCGATATAGATGAGGCCACTGGGCAACCACATTACAACAACGCTTGGCTGGCAAGTGCTACGCGCATTTCGCCGTGCAAAACAAACATTTCATCACACACAAAAACAGAGCATGTGAGCGAACAAGCGACAACAACAGCAAACGACGACAACGACGACGACGACGAAATATCAGACAGCGTTCTCTCGCTCTCTCCCGCACACACAGGCAAGCAAGCAAAAGCTTTTCTCGTTTGTCTGGCGCGACAAAGCAAATACATAAAACAACACACTTGCATATTTACATATGCACACACATACTCACATACACACAGCTACTCAGGCCAATGCCTCACGCATACAACAGCAGAATTCTAAGAAAAATTTATGCGTAAAATTTTAATTCTGTTTTGATCGTCGAAAACAAAAACAACAGACACACGAAGTATGAGTCTCTCTCACACTCTCTCGTGCCGATTGTATGGAGCGACTGCGATGGCAAAATGCTGTTCGTTTTGCTCGCTCACACCATCGGCAGCACAAGAAAACAGCAAGTCACTTGCGCACATGGCGGTCGGTTCGTTTGGCGCTCTCTTCATTGGCGGCGCTCTCTCCCTCTCAATCTCTCTCTCGACTTCAAACACAGTTAACTTAACGGGGTTTGATTCTTACATGTGTGCGCGTGTGCATGTAAAGTGTATGCTGAAAAATCAAAGTTCTGATTGATAGGATTTAACACCTGTACAATTTCTGAGAAATAGTTTACTGTATGAGAACTACAAAACACTTTTTGTTAGTACTCCACGTAGATTGGCATTAGCAAGTGTAAAGTGTAATATCGTCATCGGACTGCTTAAATATGCGCATTCATACATTTCGTTCATTATACGCTTATACGCTTGTGTGCATGACATTTGCAAACGCACTTATCAAAATGCTATCAAACCCTTTTCTATGAATGCTTCGCTTAGCAATTAGTTAATACGTTGATGAAATTGTGTTGACGATTTCCTCATTCAGCAAATATAATAATACTACAACAACGGCGAGCGGGCGCTGAACTGCTTGCCGTCGCAATCGTAAACAATGCAAGCAGTGCACTCTACTTTAACACTAACAGCAATTGCATTAAATGCACTTTTCCTCCCTTTCTGCAGCTAAAGTAGTTATCACTTGAAGATATTATTTACCCACATTTGTTGGAATATCTTATTGGAAACCAATTTGTCATGCACACTCATGTCACATTTAAATATTTTGCACATTCCTGGGCCACAATGTTGCTAGGCATGCAACGTGTGCGGTCTACAACCCCCCACGGTCAGCAGCGGGTTAATAGTATTGCTTGTGTATGTTTGCGTGTGTGTGTGTGAGTTCGCTAGTCGAGCAGTCATCGTCGAGTCGAGTTGAGTTGTTTGTCAACGTCTTTGTCTCTCGCGCCGCGATTACGATTACGCATACGTTTTATTTATTCGCCGATTACTCACCGCTCCAAAATATTTGAGCTCTTTGGTCTTGATGCGTCTGTGGTGCTGCGATGCGGGCGGCGTTGCTCCAGTCGCACTCAAACCTGCGGCTGCCGCCCCGACGCCACCAACAGGGGCGCCGCCGTTGGCGGCCGCTGCAATGGTGCCGCTCTCGTAGGCAGCGGCCGCCACAGCCGCAGCGGCCAGGCCGTTCAGTCCGTTGTGGCCGGCCGAGGATGTGGACGAGGTGGAGGAGTTGGCGACGGCGCCGCTGGGCAGGCCACTCAAGCTGCCGCCGCCGGCCTCCATGAAGTCGAAGCGCTTGAAGGCGTACCACTTGGACGGATTGGGCTGGATGCCCTGATAGATTTTGACGAACATCTTGTGCTTCTCGCGGCGGTACTGCGTGAGCAGCACGTTCATCTTGCGCTCCACCTCGGCCTTGCTGCAGCCGAAGCGGTCGGCGATCTCGGACCAGGCGCGGAAGCGACACAGCTTGTCCTTGTACTTGGGATCGGCCCGGTTCCAGAGCTCCGTGTGGCAGCGGTACTGTTCGATGAGCTCCAAGGCATCGTCGTTAGTCCATTCCATGTTCTTCGGTGACCCGTCGCCGCCCCCGCCCCCGCCAATGGCCGCTGCCTGGCTGGCGGAATAACTGGGCAGTGGAATAATGTGCTGATGCTGATGCGGATGATGTGGCTGCTCCTGCTCCCGCTCCTGCTGGTATTGTTGATGTTGCTGCTGTTGCTGGCTGGCTGCTGCGGCTGCGGCTACAACGTTCTCCGTGCTGTAGTTCATTTGCCAATTGACTCCTTGCTTCCGCTCACTCGTTGGCTCTCTCTCTCTCTCTCCTCTCTCTGTCGCTCTTTGTGTGTTTTGCTTTGTGTGTTGTCCTCACGGAATGTCCTGCGAAATGCATGCAATCAGCAGCTGTTTAGTTGATCTGCTTGCGTCTGCTTATCACTGCAAGTAGAGAAATACGTTGGCACATTAGTTGGCTACTTGATATATCACATATTTTAAGATCTGCTCTCCACTATCCGAGACTCGCTAATTGCTTGGCGTGTTTGATTTGGCGTATCGGTGATAAATACGGTTGTTTGAATTTCCCAATTTGTGGCAAAGATTACAATCTTGAGTGTTATAAATAATCAACGCGTTTTGTTTTCGTCGCTTCCCGACCTATTTTCGTCTTTCAAGTTGAGCCGATTTTTGCATTTTCCCCGCATTGCACAAAGTTGATCAATACAGCAGTTGAATGACGTCTGTTGCTTTGCATATTTTAAAAGTTAACGCGCAAGTGAATTCCCAATTAGTCGAGAGTATTTCCCATCCATATGGAAATATTTGACAAATCTTGGCTAACATTCAAGTGTCTTCTCTCATTAAAACATTAAATTTTATATTATTATATTGCCTGCATAATTTCGCTGCTTAAATAGCTCAACAGTCGCTTTGCTCAAACCTAAATATTTAATACATATTTCCAGGTTCGAATGTGTGCCAAACATATTAGCTTGTCTTAGAGCATTCGGGTTTGTCCCTAGAAAAACGCTTGATAAGAATGACAAGCACTTTTTGGGCCAGACAAGACGTTGACTCTAGTTTCTCTGCACAAATTATAACTTGTCTTTCATTCTCGATGTAGCTTTGCACTTTACTATGATTTCATAATAGAACTGAAGTTATTATCGCAAGTTCTGGCTGAGACACAAAGAATAGAAATATGTGCCTTCAAATTTCACAATAATTTTATTAGTTCCGTAGGCAAATAATATTCAAGAAGGTTCTGTGGCAAACGATTGCACGACTTATGTACGTCTAATGTCTTTCAATATAGGAATCGTTGAAACCAAGAGTCAACAATACTTTTTGGAGTTATTCACGACTGTTCTGTGGTAGAGTTTGTGAGCAATGTGCAAGTAAATCCATTTAGTTTTACATTTTTCAATGTTTGGGGTGAAATTGTAAAAATTGCAATTAATTGAAATCGCAATAGACTTTGAAACTGTATTATCAATTGCGGAACTACGCGAGTGAAATGAAAATAGAAAATGTTTGAGGAATCGTCGCAGTGTGTTTCGATTATCGCGCATACGTAGCGTTGGTCAACTTGTCGGAAAATGTGCGCTTCTTGTAAATGACGCTGCGCTTTTCATTTGGCATTAATTCAGCTCACTTTGAATATTCGCAATATTTGCCAGAGCTTGCAACAGGCGCTAAGAAAACGCCGCGCGCGCCTTTGTGTGCCTGTGTGTGTGTGTGTGTGTGTGTGTGCGTGTGCAAAATGTCACAAGTCACAAGCAGAAGAGAAATGCTAACAACATCATCGATAACAACACACAGCGAACACTGCGAACAGCGCCATTCACAATAGACGGAAGCTATTTCGCACTCACACACACAGGCACACAGTGTGATTCACTAACACTTGCGCACACACACACACGCACACTGGGAGAGCGAGCCAGGGACACGTGCGCACTCAGTCGCACTCGAAACTGCGCGACGAGCTTTGCATGCAAGTATGAGTGTCTGTGTGTGTCTGTGTGTGTGTGACGTACGCATTGGGCATCTCGCTTTTACATCAATCTTTGTCGCCCGATTTGCTTCCTGGTCAAAGTGTGTGTGTGTGCGTGTGCGAGCTTTACATATACTTTGTATGTGTAGCATGTTCATTTCTACAACGTTTGGCACATATTGCAATTATTAAACTTTTTCTTGTTTTCCTTCTTTATTTTAGTTATTTCTTTGTTTAGAGCATTTTGCGCAGAAAGCAAAATGTTGCTGCGCAATCAGCTGGATGAATCACAACGGTAAACAAAATCACACACACACGCAGCCAAACCTCAAGTTGGGATTTTTTTTTCTTACGTTTCAATGTTTGATTAGCTTCACTTGCGATTTGTGTGTGTGTTTTTATTTTCTAACTATTTTTAGACTTGGATTTCTTTTTGCTTGAAATGCGTTCAATATGTTTGCATAATAATAAATTAGAAATTGTTTATGCTGCTCGCTCAATTTGTTGTTGTTTGTAGCACAGTTTTGTGGGATTATTTCTGGGAATTTTGCGGTCACTTTGTCTAAGATTTGCCTTTTTATTTTATTTCAGTTGCGGGGTTTTCGCAAAAAATCATTTGCATGTAGTCTGAATGGATTTCTTGATAAAAAGCAATGCTGGGCTTTTTTTTATAGATCACAAACTTGTTTGAATTACTGTGTAATAGAGTTGCTCATATTTTTTAACTTGACTTTGTACACTCACATTTTCATTTTGTTTTTCATAGTAAACGGCGACTTCTGTTTGAATTATATCTGTATATATATTTAAGAAAATGTCACAAATCTGTAATTTAACCTTTTAGCTTTGTATTTCGCTAGCTTTTTTTGTTTTCTTGTTTTGTCAGCCTTCTATTGCTGTTATTTTCGAAACAACGCAAAAAGTAAACATAAAAAATCAGATCAAAAACTTAAAAATACATTTCAAGGCGCGTACAAAGCAAACGCACAATTAGCGCGAGTGAGACAGTCGGAGAGGAGGTGGAGGAGGAGACAGGGATAGATAGAGCAAAATATATCGTTTTTAAATAACTCATACTTTTTTATGTCGATGTTTTACAGCATTTAATTCACATTTCTTGTATTCCACATTCGAAACTTGTGATTATTATTGAAGCCGTTTTCGTTTCTCCTTGTACATGATGTTTGTGTTTGTATTTGCGTTTGAATTTTGTATTTGTATTTGTATTTGTTTTTCCTTTATTTGTTTAGCAAACACAATAACATTAACAACAACAACAACAACCGCGGGCTGCTGCTGTGTTTATCGCATCTTCGCACTCCCCCCGCGCACTCACACAAACACACGCACACACACACACACCGTTTACCGTACACTTGCTTTTGCCAGAACAAACGAAACGAAATGAACGAATGAAGCGAGAACTCGACTTTCTTCTGCGCGCCCAAAAAATAATTCGTACGCGTTGCGTTGCGTTCCGTTGCGTTGCGATGCGCTCTCGAACAACGTCTGCTAACGTCTGTGCGTCGCCTTTTCCCGACAAACACTGACAAACTTATTGAAATCGATTTGTAACGAACCCACAACGACGACGCGCGTCGCCAGCGACT
Organism: Drosophila rubida; assembly: GCA_035046165.1. NCBI lineage: Eukaryota > Metazoa > Arthropoda > Insecta > Diptera > Drosophilidae > Drosophila > Drosophila rubida. The sequence goes on along the minus strand of JAWNOF010000014.1, from coordinate 11,478,679 downwards.
GAGACTCAACTGAGACGTAGACGGAGACGTTAACGGAGACAGAGACAGAGACTGCGAAGCGACGCGACGCGACGCTTCGGTGGCCGGGCTGCGTATTGAAATGAAATTTCTCGGTTGGACGTTTGAATGAAATGAGCACAACGCACCAACACATCCACACTCACACACACAAGTGTGCAGGCAGCGCTGTTGGCGGCGCCGTTGACGTCAGCAGCGGCAGAGCAGCCACGTTCGGTAAACAGTTGTTTCGTGGAAAAACAAGCCGAACATCATAATGAAGTTGCTGTTGTGAAATTGTACGGTGCTTTGTCATGCTTAAAAAACAACAACGGCAACAACAACAGCAACACAGCGGACGATCTGAGTACGCGCCAAAACACAAAATCGAGGGCTGCAACAACAGTTGCTGCCCGCAAACTTGCAACTGCAAAAATTAAATATTTATTTACACATTTCCGCTGAATAATGCATTTATTTACAAGAATTATTGTTTCATCATTAATATATTAATTGGAAATATGCGAATTTCTACATACAAGTATATTTGAGTACAATTTTGCATTTTGCACCAAGGTCGCTTTTGGCAAACCGAGTGTGCAGCCCTCGCACGAAGGCTAGTTGCTCTTCACCAACACATGCGCAGCGAGTCAAACAAACAAATAAAATGTGAAGCAGAAATGGCAAAAAATTAAACAAACAAGTAGACAGGAGCGGTTCAGGTTTGCAGCCAGTTGTTGTTAGGGCAGCGGGTAGCGACCGCAGAGGGCGGCGGCGGAGTTGAACGAACGCCTGAAGAATAACACACTTCAAAAAATGGGCGCTGCGCGCCAAAATAAAAATACAAAATAAATATAATTTCTACTACGTCGTAGTAAAATTTTAGAAAGGTTTTTTTTGAGTAGAATTTCGCCTCAATATGCCATTTGCTGTAGTTATTTGTTTTTGTTTAGTTTTGTTTGCTCGTTAACTGAGTGGATGGCTAGGCAGCACACTAGAAGGTGGAGTGAGAGAGGGAGGGAGACATGTGGTGTGGTTAGGTGATTGGCGAGGGACGAGGCGGTGGAACAGTGCCAGGCAGGTGCTGCGCTGCTATCGCCCATTCAGTTGCTCTTTCGCTCTCACTCACACTCAAGCATGGCGTGCCCGTTGTTCACCGCAGCGCTCTCTCCCCCCTCGCAGCAACCTATTTGCTTGTTTGTTTGTTTTGCGTGCCGTGTTTTATTGTTTATGGTTGTAGTTGTAGTTGTAGTTGTTGCTTGGTGCGTAGTTTTTACGTTCGTCATCGTTGGTTTGGTATTTCCGTCTTCAGCTAAGGCTGACGCTGACGCTGACTGCTGCGTTGCTACACATATACAAGCTTGCAAAGTGTGTGCACGATACACACACACACACATGCAGGCATGCATATGTGTATGTGTGTTTGTAGTTCGCCTTGAGCAGCGTCGTCATAGACTTTCTGCAGTTGTTCAATTTTCTGCTATGCAAACAAGAATGCATACACCATCATACGCTCACACACACACATGCATATGTACATATGTATTTGTTGTTCTTATTTGCTTGCATTGCTGTTGCAGCAGCTGTTTTGTTTTTGTAGCCGCCAGCGCTGCTCGCGGTCGCTGCTATTGTTGTTGTTGTCGTTATTGCTCTTGTCAAAGTGCATTGCGTTCTCGTTCTGTGCGTGCGTGGGAGGCGTAGAAAGAACTATTGCTGTCCCTGTTCTTGTTGCTGTTGTTATCGTGAAATCTCTCGTGCGCAAACTCTCACGTGTCGCTAGACGGAATTAAATTGCTTGCTCACTGCTTTGTCTAACGCACAGTGGTCAAGGGGTAGTCATTAAATAAGTTTACACACAAATACTTTGAATTGAAGCGTGTTCTAATTACAGTGGCTCAATTAATGATTCCCAATATGAAAACAGACATAAATATAATTTTTTTTAATTATGATATTAAAATAAGCTATCATAAAATATATTGAAAATACATTATTCAAATTCTTATAGCAAACTAATATGTATACATTTATATATTTTACATTTCAGCAAGATTCCAATCAGAACAATCAACTGTGCGCTGTTCGAAATGCTAATTAAGACTCTTTTGCTGTCTCTTCTGTCAAGTAATCAAATAAGTTTGATAATGTGTTTCCAGTAAAAAGGGGTTGGGGTGGTCAATAGGCTAAATCCTAAAATGTTTGCAAGCAAGAAACGCAGTGCTGCCGCTGCCGCTGCTGACGTCGGCGTCGGCGTAGACGCCGCAAGCAAACACTTGTTTGCACAGGAGCTCAAACACGAAACGTGGTCGAGCAAAAGAGAGTAAATCTGTGTGTGTGTGTGAGTGTGAGAGAGCATTTACAACTAGGAAGCGTCGCTAACGGCACCAGGCAGCATCGCTGCTGCGACACGAGCAGCGCAGTCGCTGCTTGTTTACAATGTTTGTGCGTGGGTCGCCGGCGTATAAAAATTAAGACGTACGCGGCGCGTCAACGAGACCTGACCCGAGCAACACTCCAAGCCGATCCGAGCCGAGTCCAACCGAGTCAAACAGCCGCCCACACACACACACACACACTCAGGCATTCAGTCGCGAGCAGCGACGTTAGCGGCGGCGTTGGCGCAGCTGAAGGTCATTATGCCGACGTCGTCGTTGCTTTTGAGCTTTCTGCGCTGCTTATTTTTTATTGTTGGACTTCGGCTATGGAATTGTGTAAACATCAGTGGCAGCGACAGCGACAGCGACGGTGGCGGCGGCGGCGGCGACGACGACGACGACGGCAACGACGGCAATGACAGCAACAAAAACAAAGGCAACGCTGGCATTCCGAGTAAACAAAGTTTTTTTCGTCTTCTTTTATTTTGCGCCAGCCCCTAGCAGAGACAATGCAAGAAAGTTGAGTCGTGTAAGAAGGAGAGACCAGATGCCGGAGAAGGTGGCAGCAGCAGGACAGAGGAAGACGACAGCGACAACGACAAAGGCAACGGGAACGGGAAAGGGGAAGGGAAAGGAGAAGGCGACAGACGAGAGCAGAGCTAATGAAGATGAGCCTGCTGTGTTGTTGTTTCGTTCGCTACGTTGTTATTGTTGTTTACTTTTGGCCGCTGGTAGCTTTTGTTGCTCGGCTACAAAAATATGCAAAAACAACTACAGCAACAACAACGGCAACGGGAACGCGCAAAAAATAAGCAAGGCAGTGAATACGTAAATAGAAGCAATGAACTTAATTATTTGTTGCTGCTGCTGTGCGAAAGGGAAGGTGAGCATGATAATTACAGCGCAAGCATGTTTCTCATATGTGTGTATACTTGCACATGTGTGTGTGTGTGTATGTATGCGTGTGCTGTATGCAGTAGAGCAGCAATTAATCGATCACTCGGTCAATTGCGCGACGATTCATCGATTCCTTCAGCAAATAAACATTTTATGTTCATTCTTCGATGAACTACTGATAATGTCATCACATTATAATTGTAATATCCTGTAAATTGGGTCAAATCACAAGTTAGCGGAATACGCTTATTCTTAATTGTATTCTTAGTATGCTTCTTATAATATTTGCATTGTAACAACCAAGACGGGTTGATAAAAGTAGCGCACTCAGCAGATAAGCGCTTGATATAGCAAAGTAAAGTTTGCTGATTTCTATATTTAGCCGATCAAGATAGTTATACAAATATTTTCTATAGTTTATTATTATTTTCATAACTTATCGGCCACAATAGCTATTATATTATGAGCGGTAATTCTTGTTTTTATTTTTACATTTCAAGTTGTTCTCTTTTATTAGTTGGAATTGCAGTCAAATGAAATAAGTAATCTGACTTCCTATCATAATAAATATTAAATAAATTAATTAAAAATTAATTAAAGTTAAAATAATAGGTTTCCAAAAAAGCAAATTAAATAAAACAAATACAAGAGAGTATTATAAAGACTTAACTAAGGTGGTAGCAACGTCTTGTTTATCTGTAAAGTAAGATACCAAGGAAATTATGAAAATGCAATTAATGTTAAAAAGTTGCACTTCATACTATCAAAATTCTAAGTAAAATGTTGAGATTAGAGTAGAGACCTTAAAAGCGGATGCAGTGACAAAAAGAATAATAAGAAAGGGGAAATTCTTGGCGTGATTCACGGAAAGTGCAAGCATTCTTTTTAAGTAGAATGCGATAATTTGCAAGTGGCGTGAAATGGGAAATGTGAGGAGGGGGAAGGGGTCAGAGGGTTGACACCCACACAGCAAACAAAACAAAACGATAATTCAAGGCGCTGCGACAACCCTGAGATGCAGCTGCAAGCGGAGGTAAGCTAAGGCAGAGAACAAGAAGAAGAGCAGAGAAAGCAGAAACAGAAACAGAAGAGTAAGGTTAAAGCTGAACACCCACTCGGAGTTCACGTGTTTTTTATGTGTGTGTGGCGAGCGAATGCAAAAAATGCTTAATTAATTAATTTTTTTGGCATAGCTGGCAGTTTGGAAGTGCGCTCCATGTCATTGTTATTGTTAACAGCTGTACTTTTGCGAATTTACAACGATAATGAAAGCAAAACAACTTGTCCGGCCAACAGCAGCAACAACAACAACAACAACAATCTATTTTTGCTGAATGCACACAAAAGTGGCCCAAGCAAGCGTATGTGAAACGTGAGGCGGGGGAGTGTCAGAGGGGGGGGGGAGTGACAAAGGGGGGCGGTGGGAGTTCTCGTTGTTGCTGCTGCTGCTGGCCGATAAAAGCGGGGCGACAAAAAAGAGTGAAATAAATTGGTTAGTAAATAAATGCTACAAGCGTATTTTCGTCAAAACAATGTCAACATGGGACAGTGGCAGCAGCAGCAACAACAACAACAGCAGCAACAGCAGTTCAACATAAAACAAATAAACAACAACAAGAATAATAATGCAACTTGTGTTCTAGCTAAATATACAATGCAAAAAAATACAGCACTCGAAATACATTTTATCATAATTACGTTGCACATAGCTGACGTCTGTCTCTGTCTCTGTCTCTGTAGCAGTCTGTGTGCGTGTGTGTGTGTGTGTGCGTGCGTGTTGTGTACGTGTTTTGGCCTTACTAGCGATTGACAATGTGCAAATACAATTGCAAAAAGCGTTGCATAAAACCAGGCGCAAGGTTGCTCACAGTTCGCACTCTGTCAAAATGGACAACAACAATGTTAGCTTTCAATTGCCCTGCTGTCTGTCAGTGTGACTGTCCCTTGATCATTAGTAAATGCTTTGCGGATTAGTTAAATATATTAAATGCATTTCGAAACATAAGTATTTCTCATTTATATTGCAGTAAGTTTTAGAATACACATTGCAAAATTGCAATTATTTTTCATTATTATTAAAAGTATACAAAACAATGATTATTAGTTATGAAAATTGTTCTGTAAACTTTTTCATTTATATTGCAGTAAGTTTTAGAATACACATTGCAAAATAATAATTATTTTTCGTTATTATTAAACGTATACAAAACAATGATTATTGGTTATGAAAATACAATTTGTAATCTTATTCCTAATGCAGAGAAATCTACTCAATTATGAAATAAAACTAAATTATTATTTTTTTTTTTAATTGCAAACCTCAAACTCAGACTAAAGTATATTGTTGAAACAAGATACCGATGTTGAAAATAAACTGCAGGCTAAACGGAAGCCATTGAAAGCTCTGTAAAGTTGGCGAGGAAACGCGACGATCGCTGAGCAGAAGAACACTAAGAAGAGCTTTTGCTAATCGATAAATCGAATCGGTGTGGATGCAATCGATAAACGAATTCTCTGAAGGAGTTTTAGGAATTTAGCTTGTAACTTGATTGAAATGTGGCTCATGTTAAGTGGGAATGTTAAAGACGCCCAACGCGAGCAATTTGTTGTTTTTGTTTTCAGCAAAACGGAATGCAAATGGCCATGTCAACACCCAAAGCCGCATCCCTCAAGTTACTCGCTTCCCCTCCCGCTGCGAAGGTGGCCAGAGAGCGTAGGAAGAGACGAACCGTGGCCAAAGGCAAGCAGAGCAATAATATAAATGCTGCTCTTACAGTTGTTGTTCTTGTTGCTCTGAATGAAATACAATAAAATTTTAAAACAAACAAATGCAAACACACACAGACACAAATACGGCTGCAGCTGCAGAGACAGAACAAGCACAAAATAAGGAGCATTGCGAATGCGACTAATGAGCAGCAAAACAACAATAGCAACAGCAGCAGCAACAACAACAAGAACAACGACGGAGGCGAGTATAAGAAGAGAGGCGCTGTTAACGTCGCCGTCAACGTCAGCGTCGCGCTGTTGCCGCCAAAGCTTTGAAATAAACAAATAGAGCTAAAACAACAACAACAACAGCAGCAGCAGCGGCAGCGGCAGCGTGAATAACAAGGACAGGCTGTGTTGTAGTAAAACGCTTATTTACGCATACACAGTTGGACTGTGGGAGGGGGAGCGGAGCAAACTGAGGCGGGGGCGTAGCAACAGTTGTGGAGCGAGTGAGAAAGACAACAGAAAATGAAGAGGACGCATTTGGGAGTAGCTTTGTTTGCAAAGCGCACAGCAAGCAGAGCACACACACACACACACAACCGCACGTACACTTGCATATTCGTGTTTGTGTGTGTGTATTTATATAGAGTTGTACATGTGCGAGCGAGAGGGGCGGCGTGAGAGAGAAGCGTAACTCAAACTAAAATCGTGCGCTCAAATGCTGGGGCTGCATTTTCTATTTCGTTTTGTTGGCCCCCAAAAGTTTGTTGAGAACATTAGCAAATGTTTGTTTTAGCAAACGGAATATGCTTCGTTTGTTTCATCATCATCATCGTCATCATCATCATCATGGTGAGTAGCATCATTATTATCATTGCATTGCCTTGTTTTGTAGCATTTCATTTTGCTTGCCTGCCAGTGTGCGTGTGCTTGTGTGGGTGTCTTACTTTGGCTTCTTTCATTCTTTCGTGCCCACTGCCCTTTTCACTCAGCCATTGTTGTTGCTCCTTGTTTGCCATCGTCGTCGTCGTCGTCGTCGTCGACGTCGCTGCCGCTGCTGTTGTTGTTGTTGTTGTTGTTGCTGTTGCTGTTGACGTCTGCCTGTGCTCTCTGCTACTTTTGCGTAGTTTTGTTTATTTTATTTGTTTTGCTTTTGTTTTTTTGTTGTTTATTTTTGTTTGATTTACGTTTGGCAGTACCGTTGCCAGTTACCCACCCAAACATCTTCCCTCCCACTCCACCACACCTCCCATCCACCTACATATTCTGGGCTTTGTTATACCCGTTCCCTCAAGAAAGTCTAAGGTATTATAAGGAGTTCCCTCAACAATATTTGCAGAACCGCGAATTCATTTAAGGACATTGAGAGAGTAATAAGTCCAGCTAATCTAATTTTATTTTCATAAGTTAGTTCTTTATACAAATTGCTAAAAATTGAAAAATCTTTGACCATCAAAATTAATTTAATTTTTGTGTCTACTTTAATTTCAAAAACAATTACAATTACAACTGTGCAGATCGAATATAGTGCGATTCAATGCACATTTAACTATTTCAAGTAATTCAGAAAACAATTGGGATTGTTATTATTTGATATTCCCTGAAACTGTTTACCGCGTATCGCACAGTCGAGCAGATTCGAGTGTAGCTTTCCTAGTTGGTTTACTTGTGCTGCTTCTTCATCTGCGCTGGTCTTCTGGGGGTTTGACTGGGTTTGCGGCTGTTTTCAACGGTAACGTTGCATGCCTCTGCCTCTTCTACTTAATTTTGTATTATTTTGTTTTTTCTTTCATTTTCCTTTTTTTGTGTTTTTGTTGTTATTTATTTATTTCTTGTGTAGGTACCGTATTGACTTAAAGTTTGTTGTACTTCTTTGTCTTTCGTTTCGTTTCGTTTCGCGTCGTTGTTGTTTTGTTTTGTTTTCGCTTATTGCCTGACGGAAATGCCTTGAAACATTTCTATGTTTGTCTCGGGGCGCGTTGCTCAACTTTCAGAGGTCAGATCGGACGTTACGTATACCCCATGTGAAATATATTGGCCATATAACTGCATGGTATCACAATGCACAAACATTGAATGTTATATTATATTATTGTTCTATTAAAATATAATACAATTTTTTCCATAGCATAACAACTTGATAATATGCTCTAAAAATGGCTTTCCTATTAGAATATTTTGGAGCTATATGTATTATAATATAATAAGAAACTATAATAATAAATTAAAATTTATAAAGCCCCACCTCTCTTTAAGTATTGCTTATGACCTTAGCCCAAGCTGTCAAGTTTATTAGTAATGATCTGAAATTTGATTTCAAGTCAGTCATTTCTTCTCAAGTCTTCTCGCCTTTAAGATGTTTCTTGCAATATTTTGAAATTTTCGAAAACTTCCAAAATTAATTTGAATTAAATTCAATAGTTAGTGTCAAAATTATTGCAATTCCGTGAGTATGGCGAGTTTGGGCAAATCTAAGGAATGGTCGCGCGCCATTATCTGTAGGCCGAAGGATAATCTAACGACCGAAGCGGGCTTGAGGGCTCAAAAATATGTTATGGTGCCCACCATCGAGAAGGAAGTAAATATTTGTTTGTTTATCCCACATTTATCCGATCACTTTTGTTAATGAATTTGTCCCTAGGAATCATGTCCGTCTATGGCGATGATTATTGGTAACGAATATGCAAGAATGTGGATACAGGACCGCGATGAATTTCAGGCTAAATCCGATTTGAATCGCAAGAAAAAGGTAATTAAGAACGATTTTGAATGGTGGCTGAAGTTGCGCAAAACCACCAAATGTTTCTGCCCCATCTGAGATTCAAAAAGTTGAAAGCTGCAAGATTTTTTTGCACATTGCGCGAACTGCATTACGAAAGCTTTAGAGCTTTTTCTGCTATTTAAGCAACGATACAAACCCCAAGCTTTTTGAGACATTGAAAGTTCAATTTATGGCTGACCGCGTTGTAATGCGCAATTTCCTCTACAAATTACAAATGCAAACGAATTGCTTATACAGATAAATTCCGAAGTTCATCAAGTCTAAGCAAATTAACATTTATTAAATATTTTATAGAAACCGATTACATTTCCTAAACTTACCTAGTGTTTTTTGACCATTTAATTACATTGCATTGGTGGGGTAGGCTCCGAAAAGCTTTGGCAGGCAGCAAGCTCGCAACGGCGGGAGCTTTCGCCAGCCTGCACACACACAGCAGGTTGTATAGTGACAAAAGCACTCGAAATATTTGGACTGTCTTCACGTGCTCTCCACTCTCACTCTTACGCTCTCACTCTCACTCACACTGCATGCTCTACACACTGCGCTCGTCACACTCGTCTCACACTAAACGAGGCTTAGCCACCCACCAGTTAAAGAATTTGCATTGCAACTACTTGTTTTACTCACTCTCGCTCTCTCTCGCGGCTCCCACGCGCTGCCGTTGATGCTAGCGAATTTGGACTTCGTGTGGTCGTGTTCGTGTCGGCTCATTTGCTCGTCGCTCGTGCATGTGTGTGTGTGCGCTTGTGTGTGCAAGTATTTTAGCTCATTTGCAGTTTTCCATAGTGGCGCAGCGTCAATCAAAATCAAACGTTTGCCGCGTTTGGTTCGCTGTCGTAGTCGTCGTCGTGTGTTGTCTGCGATTTTTCACGCCGCCGCCGTTTCAAGTTAGCGCGCAAATGGCCCAACAAGTAAAATTCAATTGAATTTGCAAGATTGTTACGCATTTCCAAAGCGAATTTCCACAGCAAAAACAAAAGTAGTAACAGCAGTAGCAGCAGCAGCAGCAGCAGCAGCAAGCGCAACAGCAAAAACAACAGCAACAAGTCAAATAACAACAAATTGTTGCTGCTGCCTCGGACTGGTTTATGTATTTTCTTCTTCGGTCGCTTCTCGTGTTCGTGTTGTGTATTCGTGCGTGTTCGTGTTCGTGTGTCTCTCTCTGTGTGTGTGTGCGTGTGTGTTAGAGTGTGCAAAATAACAACAACATTTTCCACAGCTGGTAAGTTGAAGGCAAATTTTATTGGTAACTTTCATTTTTAGTATTTGTTATAGAATTTTCTTATTCGCTTCATGCATTGTGATGTTTCTGCCGCATTTTATCAACATTTTATTGCACTCTGGCCACAAAAAATGGCAACAATATGTTAACTTCACACATACACAAGCACACATATGCATGCGCAAGTGTATGCGTGTGTGTGTGTGGCTGAATTGCCAATAGCTTGCAGCATACAAAGCGAAGCGGCAGTAAAATGTAGCGACTACAACACTAAGTGCAGCCAGCAGCAAGCAGCAAACACTAAAGTAACTCAACCAGTTGACGCAGCAACAAATACTTAGTAGTATAATGCCGGCGTCGCAGCCGCTGTCCGTGCGGGCAGCGCAGCGACGCTTTCTCATTTACCATGCGCGCTGCAAGCAAAATGAAGCCTTTTTTCTGCGACGTCAAAGTAAACAGCGCTGTCGCTGGCCGTGTACGTGTGTGTGTGTAGGTGTGTGTTCGTGTCTTTTGGCATTTTCAAATTGCATATTAGACTCATAGTTATTTGAGCTTTTTTGGTGAGCTACAAATATTTTTCACGCAGTGTTCAATGCATTTGCTGATCGAGTTTCACTTTGAGCATAGTTTAATTGTTTTTGTTGTTTGTTCGCTGCTTGAACAAAACACACATGTTGCCGCATTCAAGTTCTCCAGAATTGCGTTGCCATACTCAATTATTAGCTGCCACCATATGGGCATTATAAACTGAATCATAATCCATAGTCGAGTCGCAGTCAATTTCCGCGTAGTCGACGAAAAATAGACAACATATGTGTTGCGTGAAATTCGCATGCTTTTCATTTATTGTTCTAAAACTATTTAGCTGTTAAAACTAATACGCACACACACACACACATCCGTTGCAAGCAGTGTGTCCGGCATGTTGGTTATCTCTGCTTGACCTACACACACTTGCATGCGTATGCAAGTGCACTGCTTGCAGTAGGTATGTGTGACTGCAAGCAGTGCACGTTATGCAGCGCTCGAACTGTTCTCCCCTCTCACTCTATGCAAATTGCATACTTGTGTAACGTGTTTTTATTTCTTTGATTATCCGATCGTTATGACATTTCTAGCGTAGCCGACTGATAAGATATGCAGCTGTTATCTACTTATAAATTGTAATTAAACTGCAACGGAAGTGGGCAGTGGGCCCTGACCTTCGAAATGCGATTAAACCCTTTCTGCTTATTCCATGTAAATATCAAAGCGAATGACGTATGACATCTTCAGTCTGGCAAACATATGGTTAGGAACTAAAAATATGTATGGGACGGAGCAAGCATAGACTAACGGGATACCCTAATTATAAGTAACTAAAAGTCTAGTACGAAATTTAATAATATTTTAACTTATAAATTGCAAATATAAAAACATCTATTATATGTAACCTTTAAACAATTTTGTTTAATCGAAATTATAATTAATATTTAAACAATACTTGTAGATTTATAATGACAGCTGACCGATCGAAAAAGCACAATTTATTTGTAATTTCCTGCCATTCATTTACGCAAATATTTAACAAATTTACGGTTTACGGTTGCCGGTTGAACGAGGGGCTAGAAAAAAGCAAACATCGAAATGTGCATAAATATTTAACGCCGACTTTATGCACGAAGTTGCAGTAATTATGCATAAATATATGCAGGAATCAACTATACATATTTAACCGCAAGCCGCTTTGACATTATGCAGCCACCGACAAAAACAATGAATATTTTGTAAAAATGCGCGCACACACAAACACGTAAACACTGAGTATATGTATACATAGGACAGTTAGACTGACGCAAACACGCGCAACGGTATCTGTGTACGTGTGTGCGTGTGTAGATGTATGCAAGTATACATAAGTATTTATGCCAGCATTGTGGAGGAGGGACGTAGGGAGAATGAAGAATCACCTCACATTTCGCTTTTTTGCAATGCTCGTGAGTGAAACGACGCCCACGCGCCAAAGGCAAAGGCAAAGGCAAAGTCACCACCACCGACCCCACCATCACCACCAGCAGCATGGTGTCACTCCATGACCAAACGGACCGACCGAACGACCGAGCGCCCTATAGCCCTATCACGCCCTCGCACTCTGCACCTCGCTAGACGCCCTAGCGTAACGATTGCCACCGTTTCCTTGGCTGCCCACTGTTCACATTTGTTGCACTCGCACTCGTGTGCGGCTTATTCACCACTTGCAAACTTCACCACAGCAGCCAGCCATATTTGGCGCTCTCGCACTTCGTGCATTCGTGCGTTCGCTCGCTCGTGCGTGTGTGTTGGGTTCGTGCTTGCTTGCTTGCTGGCTGGCTGGCTGACTGGCTTGCTTGCTTGCTTGCTTTCGTTTCGTTTTGTTTCGTTCCGTTGTTTGCCCGGTGTTTACATTGCATTTGCTGCCGTGCGTTGCTCTCTCTCTCTGCTCGTCTCGTAGCAGACGTCTCTGCTGCTGTCGTTGTCGCTGTCACTGTCGCTGTCGACGTCATCGCAAAGGTCACAAGCAGGAGACCGAAAGGAGCTGCGATAGCGGACAATGGCGACGCGCGACGAGGTCGTGGAATGTGGGCTTTGGGTCGTCGGAGGCAACCATATGGTCAATGCACACTGCAAATTGCTGGTTGGCAAAACTCGACGCTTCATTTGGCTTTCAAATTGCAAAGGAAGAGACGCGACAATGTCATTTAAGTTCCCAGTACCCCCCCCCCCCCCATCCTGCTCTTCCGTCACAGTTGTGTCGAGGATGCTCCGCTAATTGAGACATTTGTCAACTTCCACAAATGAGAAGCCATTTCTCAGTGTGTACACACTTTTCAAAGTGAATATTATGCTTGGCAGACGAAAAGCGAGACGCAGCAGCATTGTAGAACTGTTTCTTTTTGGGGCATATTAATCAAAGGATTTTCCTCGTTTTATTGGAGCAGCAGAACAAACGTGAAGCACACAATGCGGCGAGAAACAAACAGATAATTTTCGATTTCGAATTTGTAAGCAACTTTTTGGGGTAGTGTGGTTATTTAATCGGCAGATTCGTACGCTTCGGCTTGCGTCGCAACAACGCGTCCGCCTTGAGCAACTGCGACGGTATCAGTGTGGTCGTCGACGATGCCTCGTTGTCCAGCTGCGTCTTCTGCTGCTGCTGGTGCTGCTGCACGCTCTTCTTGGTGGTGTCGAGTTGCTTCAGCTGCTTCTTGATGGTTCGCTTCTCGATTTTGTGCTTCAAGTCCAGCTTGAAGTCGAATTTGTTGGTTTCGTGCAGGGATTTGATTTCGTTCATGAGCGCATCAAAGGTCATCGATACCACAAAGTATCTGCCTGCGGGGAATTGGCCGGAATCGAGATTAAATCTCTCGATAGCCGATAGATAGTGGCGACTCACCATTGAGTTTCTGCAGAAATCCCAGGCGATGACCCACGTCAAGTGTCTGCTTCACCGGCTTCATTAGATCCTCCTCCGGCAAGTCTGTGTTTCTCGCAATGGCCATCACAATCTCTCGCAGCGTCGCCGGCGTCTTGATCGTCTGCAGCGTATGCATTATAATGGCGCCATTAAAGTTCGGCATTTTCCTTCCAATTGTTGTGCAAAAAAATGGTCGTTGAGACGCCTCGTTCAACTTGTATTTCAATTTGTTGTTTAACTATAAAGAATAAACTATGCTCTGAGCACGTACTCCATACTATTCCTCAAACTCGAGCAGCTCGCACACGGCCAGCTCTGATCGACTTTCAAAGCTTTCAAAACAATTCACATATTGCTGATGACAATAATTAAGTTAATCTCTATGTACTTGGCTTAATAATAGCCCAACTGTGTGTGAGTGCTCGTCAATAGCAGAGTTGCTATCTGCATTCGACATCCATGGCAATAACAACGATAAAACGACTCGACTCGACTCGACTCGAATTAGGTGTTGCTTTGCCATTTACATCGACGTTGTTGTTGCCACTGATGATTACAATCAGCAGGGCAGCGGCTAAAAATAGAACTCTCGCTGGCAACGAGAATCCCGTGGCCGCTTGACAACTCTATGCCAGCATATGGCAGATTGTGTGTGTTTAATTAAAGCGCGCCAGCGGAAGAAAAGTGCCGGCAACAAACCAAACACAAACGTGGCATTCAACAATTTGTGCTTTATCAAATCAAAAGGTCAGCGCCAAATCAAGATGTTATCTAGGCATCAATAAAGTTCAGTGAGAAAAAGTAAATAGCGTTCGCAATATTAATTACCCAGCGAGTCTGTGCAGCGTGTTTGTGCAACGCCATATGGCAGCCACTGGAGCGTATACGCGATATTCAGCTTCAATCTCAAATCACGTGCAATTTGCCGGCGAATTCGAATAGTCATCAAAACAGCTAGCTAATGTAATGTTGGCTAACAGTTTACAGATTTAGTTTTGTTGCTATTGCTGGCTATCGTGAGAGTTTTAAGCACATCAAATGGTTGCTGCCACAAGCCTCTGGTAACAAATAGTCCTCGAAAGCTTTGCATACGTGATTAGCAGCAACTATTTAGCATAAGATGTGTCCATATGTGGCAGTCGCCCAGTTTGAACAGTGTTTGCCGCACGCTCCATTGTGTGGGCGTCGTGTGGCATGGAAGAAGACCCTTGCATACGGGCGGGACGCGTGTGTCAAATTATACTTATGCACAGTGGCACAATTTTCGTTTACCCACGTCTCGCAGTTGACGTCAATGCTGCTCGGCGAGTGGAGTGGAGGAGGGGGGCGAAGTGGGACTATGGCTAGTAGTAGAGTAGTAGAGCAGGGCCTCTTGACTTGCAGCTTGGCTTTTGATGTTGCGTATTATTATCTGCAATAAATCTGGCATTGTGCTGTCAAACTTTGTGACAATTTGCCAGTTCGAGCAATCGATCGAAAGTTGATTCAAGTCGATTCAAGTTGAGCACAATCGACATCCGTTTGCTTGCTTTTGCCTTTTGTCCTTTTGACAGCAGTCCCTTGACCCGTTGACCCTCGCTGCGCCTGTCTGTCAATTTCGCATTTGCTGTTGTTGTTAAGTCAATTAATTGAAGCCATTTCTTGCGTCGTGCGGTGCAACAGCAGCGGCAAGTTTTATACGCTCTGGCGTCCTAATTACTCACACTGTGCCCATTTGATTGTGCCGCAGCCCGAGACTTGCTATTAGTGCACGTTGTGTGTTGACTTAAATCCAAATCCTTAAGCGCCTTTCTGCTGCCTGTCTGCGACTCCAATGAATACAGTTAGTTGCGCCTGAATGTGGGCTAAGTTGCCGCCTCTCCACACTCGACTAGCTCGACTCGGCTCATCTCGCACTTTGATACCCTAAGCGTCTTGTCATTGCTAGTGAGTTCTGCAGAGCATTGCGAGTTCGGTGCGCTGTAAGTACTTGTGGCAGCTATTTGTATTGCTGTTGCTGCTTGTGTTGTGTACTTGCAGCATGTTTGTATTTCATTTGTCAGCGCCGTCTGCTCTGCAATCGCACACGTTTCGGCCACATTTCCGCCAGATGACAGCGACAAAAAACTGCGAATAGATTTCCATTTCTTGGGCCGGCTTTGTCGCAACATTTGTGGCACTGCGTAATGCGGCCATTTGTCACGGGGCGTATGCGTAACAAGCGTAAGAAGCGTAACAAAGCGAATTATTAGCCAGATTAAGCCTACGCTGCGCGAGTCGAGTGCACACATCAAAGGAAACAACAACAAACAACCCCCAGTTGTGCTTCCTGTGCCCTCGAACGAGTTCCAGCTTTCAGCTCTCAGCTTCCAGTTTTCTAATGTAAATAATGCCCAGTGGGCACACAACAAAATTTCAATTTCGAGGCACAGTTGTTGCTGTGGCTGGCCCTGCTCAACCCACCTGTTGCAGCCGCTGGCTTGTTGCAAGGTGAAAATTGACTGGGTCACGGCAAAAAGAGGCTCGGAGTTTAGCTCTGCGGTTTTGTGTGGCTCGAGGCTACAGGCGGTTTCTTTTGCCTGCTCTGGATTAGAGAGTGCTGCTTGCTACAAGTTGCTGTTGCACAAAGTTTAATTACTTTAGCGCTTTTGTTGCAGAAATCTGTTGCATATTTTAGGGCGCACATTAGTTGAACTGTGGCTGCAACTTCCTATTGTCGTTTTCAATGCAAATAAACTATTTTATTGTTGCCAGTTATGACAAAGTTCAAGTGAACTTTTCTAATTAGCAAGCAAGCAAATGTGCAGCGCCCAAAGCCACTTTAATACTTTAACTCAAGTGCTCTTTACTTACTCTGGCTACTTTCTTTGCTTTGCAGGCTGCAGCGCACAGGGAAATATATTAGTGAACGCTAACATGCAACTGCAACGGCGAATACAAAGTGCAACATAAACAATTCGAGGTGTTGCATAGCAAAAAAAAGTAATATCAACAAGAGCAATTGGAGCGCATTCATGTGAATAGCTGGACAGCGCAATCGAGCAATGGCTGCCGCTACAGTGAGCCCCCACTTGGAGGCACCCGCGAGCGTGGAGTTGGCGTGTGGCACGTGCGACTACTACGAGAGCTGCGACGCATCCACGGCCACAGTGGAGGAGGACGCGGGCGAGGACACAGCGGCGATACTGATCGACAACAGCACACAGACCGAGGACGAGGACGGGGACGAGGAGGTCGAGATCGAGGGGGAGCCACAGCGCAAGGAGGTGGCACGATCGCCGCTGCCAAAGATTGTGGAGGAGTTGGAGATCGAGGCGGAGGCTGAAAGCGAAATGCCAAATTGTATACGAAACAACGAAGTGAAGCTGCAGCAAGAGGAGGAGGAGCAGGAGGAGGAGGAGGAGGAGGAGGAGGAGGAGGAGGTGGATGATGTGGCTAGACTGACGGGCTTGGCGCTGGAGATGGGCTATGCGCGCATCATCGACTACGACAACTTTCGCATCATCGAGCACGTCATCGAGAGCGACGACGACGAGCCCGAAGACGCCCCCGACGAGGACGGGGACGAGGACGATGGGGACGAGGTGGACAACGTGAAGGGGCCGCCAGTTTGCCAGGATCTGGTGGCTTTCATCGACGAAAGCTACCAGCTAATCGAAGGCAACGCCAACGAAACGCCGGCAGCTCACAGCGTGGTCGACAACAACAACAACAATCGCAGCGGAGGCGTGGAGCAGCGCAGCACGAAGAGCAAAGTTCAAATTGCAATCAACAAGTCGGAGGACACGAAGCCACCGCAACAGCAACAGCAGCAGCAGCAGGCGCCCAGCACATCGAACAACGCGCTGATTAAGGCATACAAATCGAATCTGACGCCTTTGGCGCCGCCCTTTCAGCCAGCGGCGCTCAAGTCGCAGCTGCAACAGTCGCTGGCAGTCGCGAGCAGCAGCAGCAGCAGCAACAACAGCAACTTGTCGCTCAGCAGGAGCACGCTGTATGCGGCCTACGAGCAGACAACAGTTTATTACCAGCAGCACGCGCTCTCCCCGCCACAGCCGCAACAACAACAGCAGCAGCAGCAGCAGCAGCAACAGTTGTCGCCAAAGCATCAGCACTGCGCGCAACACGGCCACGGCGGCATACCGCACATTCATCTGCAGTCGAACAACGGCGCACAACTGCTGCCGGTGCAATTGATTACGCTGACGCCAACGGGCACAGCGGCGAGTGCGGCCGCAGCAGCAGCAGCAGCGGCCACAGCAACTGCTGCAGCCGCCGCCGCCGCTTGGCCGCTTGTCGAGGCGCCAATTTACATGGACATCAACGGCGAGTACCGCAGCTATTGTCCGGCCCACGGGCCGCCAGGCGCCAATGGGCAACCATTGCTGTCGCATCACCAGCAGCACCACACCCATCATCATCACAATCACCAGCAGCAGCAGCAGCAACAGCAGCAGCAGCATGCCCCACACCTTCACGCCCTGCCACACGCTCAGCAGGAGCAGCAACTGAATCTCGCGAAGCAGCATCTGACACCGTCGACGGCTGCGGCGGCCGTAGTGACAAATGTTAATGGAAATATCGGCCAGGCGGCAGCAGCTGCGCCCCAATTGCAGCTCCTGCAACTGGAAGCCGTTGTCCAGCAGCAGCAGCAACAACAACAACAACAGCAGCAGCCACCACAACAACGCCACCAACAACAGCAGCAGCAACAACAACAACCAATCGCTGTTGCTGGCAAACGCAGCAAACTTTATCGAGGTGAGTGCCCGTTTTATGATATTTGTCGTCGACTTTTTATCCCTTCTGCTACCCTCGTTGCCTTGTGCAAGGGCATGCTACTTCAACGAGTAGATACTGCAACGATCCACACGAAGAATTGTAGTTAAATACAGTGTTGCAATATCCCTATTAATACATCATAAAATATATAAATCATATATTCAGTTGCCCAATCTGCAAGAGCTAGCAAATGAGTGAAGGAACTCGTGTACCTAATATATTTTCATATAGTTTAGTAAAAGCCTTTTACAGCGCAACTGGCAGTTAAGGAGATACTTCAAATACTGCAGAAAACAGTATTTTATCAAAACACGAAATTCCTTTTTTCCCATTTTTTTCACAATAACAAAAGTTGCTTCACAAAAGACGCTCTATCTCACAAACTAATTGACTGACAGACGTCAAATTTTGATACAAATCATTTGAAGGTTAGTACTTTATAAAAATAATATGCATTCAATACTAGCGACGCCATCTATGTGTCAGACCGGGGACTTATCAGCCAAGCCTTTTGCAGCGCATCTGTTAGTCAAGTAGATACTTCAACGATCTCTCAAAGTTCACACGCAGGATTTGATTTAAATATAAGCAGGAATTCGTGTAGATAATATATTTGCATATAGTGTAGCAAAGCCTTTTGCAGCGCGTCTGGCAGTCGAGCATGCCCTGTTGTAATGCGCAGCGTCTGAACGAGTTCCGTTCCCTTTCGCCCAGTTGAGCCCCATGGCTATTTGGCAATATATTTCATAGCTCGGTTTGTCCTTCTCCGCCATGTTAAGTACTTGCTTACAAACACACACACACACACACGCACACACACACACAGACAGTCACACAGTTACACTCACGCCATGCGGACAGTGTCCAGTGGCCATAAACGTCGAGTTGAGGGGTTAATCAGCTGCGTAAAAGCAAACTTGCACTCTCCAGAGAATGGGCGAGCGGGGGAGCGGGGGGCGGGGGAGGTGAGGGAGGCTCTGTGATTACGAACACTGATTGCACGCACTTAGTTCCTGCCTGAAATTAATTTTGAAGCCGACAACGGGCTCGAGACTCGAGAGCCGAGAGTCGAGACTCAGACTCAGTCTCAGTCTGGCTCAGTTTACACAATTCCCAGGGCGTCACACCCCGCGACGCGTTGCGGTTGCCGCTGGCCTATAGAAATGCAAGGGAGTGTCCTTAAAATTGCTAGGGGTTCTTGGCGAGCCAACTGCCATGATGACACGTTAAATGCTAAAGCAGAGCACATACTCTGCATTAACTGCTCGGATTAAGCGTTTATGGCTGGGCCCACGAAATTGCCGCAGCTGATGTCTGCTGCAAGATACAGTGCCCCATCGATTGGGTTCAGTTAAGCGAAGGGGTTTAAGCGTTTCAATTCCAAAAAAGGCAAAGAACTATATTCAATTCATAGTCAGTTTTAATACGAAGTTCAAGTACAAATTGGGGAACGTTTTCAAAGTTCGTTCTCCTTTAACTTTCATTGTGCTGCATATATAATTCTGTGTAGTTCTTCAATGTTTTCAAGGCACTTTTAATTGAATAGTAATACATAGCAGACGCTACTTTTGAGTAGAGTTCTATATCAATGTGATAAGCTTTCGCAGCTTACGGCAGACGCGACTTTAGGTGGCTGTCAATCGATAACGCTCGACTAGTGATTCACCCTTGCTTGTAAACGCTGTCCGCTTGTTGTTAACGGAGTGAGGAGTGGGGAGGAGCGGAGCGGGGAGGCCGGCTCCTTGTGTTACGATAATGCGCCCCATAGTCGTACTTATGTGCCACTTTCCATCACCTTTCCGTCTGTTAAGCTTTGGCACATTACGTATACGACGATGGGGACGACTCCACTCACATTACAGCCGGCTGATGTTGTGCGCCAACTTGACCATCTCCCGCTGTGTCTCGTGTGTCATTTTTACTGACCACCAGACAGACGTGGTGGCCCCCCCTCTCGCTTCACCTCAATAATCTGGCGTCTGCTCGTCGTTTTTTTATGTTTAGTTCACTCGCTCGCACTCTTTTTCACACACATTGCCATAAACAATGGGGCAAGCTTCACCCTTTTTTCTTCGAAATGTTTTGTGTTGCGTAGCTTTACATTTTTTATTTTTGCTGTTGTTGTTGTTGTGGAGTTAAGTGCGAGTATTTGGCAGCAAGGCGTTGTGCCAACAAAATCGTTTTGCCTTCTGCATTTGGCGGCTGTCTGTTCCGAAAATCACAAATTCCCCAATTCCCAAATTTCACTCAACATCAAAAGACAATTAACACAGTGCGTCTCGCACTTCTTCGCATTAATACATGATTATTTTTAGTCAAATTTCGAGCTAAGCTAATCAGTTTTATCTGCACCGTGTTCTACGCTCGTCATTTGTCGGCGTGAATTTCTGTTTCTGTGACAATAATTTTAACACTGACTGTGCCTAGATTATTTTTGCGTCCTGCGCCCTGCGACATCAGAAATGCGTTTAGTTTTTGGCTTCGTTTTTTCCCTCGTTTATTGAATATAATTTTCATTTGCCTGCAGTTGTTGTTCTTGTTGTATTTTGCGTAATTTTGTTTTTCACTTTGCAATTTATTCTGTGGTACGGCCCGCCTATGTCTGTGTGCCTTCTGGTTCCTTGCTTTTTTTGCGAGTCGGCATCCCATTGGTTTATGGCTTGTAAGTTGTTTATTATTAATGTTTGGCTCATGTTGCCAGTTGTTTGGGGCCGCCATTTTGTTGTCATTGTTGCACTGCACTTTGCGGCATGAGCTCATAATGAAGTCATATTTATTTGCCTCAACCTCAGCCATTTTTACCATATTCGCTCTGGGCATAAAACCCGCGTCGTATGCGTCATATTGCGACACTGCTCCCAGTTCTTCGCTCGCTTCACTCATGTTGCATATATCTCGCTGGCTCCCCAAACTGCATTAGCAGCATTTATGTAATGCCTGGCCGCACTCTGACTCATAAAAACAACATGCACATGCTTTCCACATAGGCTCAGATGGAATAGTTCTGCGACACTTGCAAACAACTTCTCATGCTTAAGTTGTGTATTGAAAAACTATTTAAATGTCAGTTTATATACATGCAATTCTAAATTAGCTAAGATGTTGATGTCGATTATAATATTTGTGCTTTCAAAGTAACTCAAGTTAAACTAACAAGTCACAGTGCACTTTGCGACAGAGTCTTTTTATTCAACGTTGATATTGAAGAATGAAGCAATCGACATCTAACTGCATTATTTATGAATTGAAACATACATAAAAATAGCAATGAACTTAATTAGTACGTTTAACAACTGAATTAAACAACGGAAGTGCTCGAAAAGTTGTGTGCTATTTTGCTGCGACTTTAATTAAGAACAGAACCATAACTATAGATTTATGCGACTACATTTGCTGCAGAGTCCGCTTAAATTATGAGCTGTGCATGTTCTAATTAATGCCCTTTCTAGTCGAAGTGCTGTTTTGCAGCCTGTGCAAGGTCAAGAGCTGTGTGTGGCATTAGTTGACATTGTGGGGCAGAAATGGCATTTTAATAAATCAAATTAGGAATCTGCCACGTTTAGTGCTGCAGCTGCCGCTGATAATTGCAGGCGTAACTCCATCCGTCCGTCCGTCCTTATACAGATTGTGTGTAAATTTAATTGCTTATGCGAGCACTCGAAGTTGGAGTCGCTCCCAGGTTGGTGTAACAATTGAAAAGCGCTCAGCAAAAACGTTGGCAGGCAAAAGTTTTGTGCAGCAAGGCAAAAGTTTTCAAGCTGCCCGGGCGCAGCAGAGGCAGCAGCAGAAAAAGTGGAGAAAAGAGTGCAGTTTGTACTTTGCGTGTTCCTCGAAGAAGACGCTCGACACCGACTCCCACTTTGAGTTCTATTCCGCTCGCTGTGCCTTGGACTGTGTGTGATACATATGTTGCGCATCGTGTTGCGGTTGCCTTGAAGTTTGTTAAACGCAGTCGTGCTTATGTATGTGCTTAACCTCCGCCTCGAATGTGTGTGCCACAATGGGACTCCCAAAAGTAGACAACGAACTTTGCACAGCAGGCAAAGAGTTGCCCGTTGCCAGTTGCGTTACACGCGGCGTATGCGCAATATAAAGTTGATTAAATTCACAAAACTTGTGGCAGATAAAAATGAATTCGAGTCGTGACACACTTATTCATAAAAGCACTCGCGCCCCCTCTCCTCCTCCTCCTCCTCCTCCTGACAGACACAAGGAATGCGTAAGTTGACGGCGAAAGTGCTTTTCGCA
The DNA here is from genome assembly GCA_035046165.1 of Drosophila rubida. Lineage (NCBI taxonomy): Eukaryota > Metazoa > Arthropoda > Insecta > Diptera > Drosophilidae > Drosophila > Drosophila rubida. Next base: position 11,456,249 of record JAWNOF010000014.1, on the reverse strand, counting down.
CGGCATACAAAATTCAACACTCGCTGGCCTCACTCCGCTGCGCATTTGCAACTTCATCGATTACTGACTGCATTGATTACGCATTTGGAATGCAGGCGACAATGCGCCACGCTATTTTCAATTAGCGAAACTTGTGCACGCTGCTCCAAGGTCGCGCTCAAAGGCTGCTAAGGATGCGCATGTCAGGGACACGTGCAAATAGCGTGTGTCTCTAAGCTCAACGGGTTGATGAGATGGCGAGCTGATGACATCAGTGGACAGCTACTTACAGTTGCACTTGCAACACTTGTTGCCCGCTCGACCAGTTTTTGGCAGACGCCACGCCCTGCAAGAGAGATTTAAGTCGCGCTGACTAAAGTTGCATTTGAGCTGTAGCAGGGTGCAGCTGCAAGCAGTGAAATGACGTGGCAAGCTGGAGAGAGGCTTATTAACAAATAACTGTTCAAATTCTTGCAGCTGCTTTGCGATGTTCCACATAATTTGTGCAATAATTTGTTCGCCTCATGCTGCCCACCTTTTGGGCAAACAATGTTTTCCAAGTAATTGTCATGATTTCCCCGAGCAAACTTTTCTGACCTCCTCTCTCTCTTTTTGGCTGTCTTGCGCTCCCCTGCGAAATGAGCTAATTTTATGACAGCAGCGCAGAGGCTGAGGCAAAACTTGATCTTGTCTTCTTATATAAAATGTTGTGTATATTTTTTGTTTTTTGCATTCCTTTTTTCTTGTTTTGTGCGCTTCTTGTGACAGCGTCAAGTGAATTAGTCGCCGGGTTCGTAAATTTATGCAAATATGTTGCAGGGCCTGCCTACAGGGGGGAGGGGAAGGGATGGCCGGGCGCGGAGAGCCGAGAGATGCGAAACTTCGTCGACGTTGTCAGTTAAAATGTCGTCTTGGCGGTAAAGTTTTTCCTTGGCCCAACTTTATAGCAAAGCAGAGCAGAGCTGGGGATCGAGTCCGTCTGACACGCAATGATTACAAAGCAGTTCGAAAGCAGCCTCGAAAAGTTTGCGCACAAATTAAAGAGCAGCACTCGATGTTTTCCACAGACCCCAAACTTAATATTAGCCCAGCGCAATTTTGTGCTGCAGGTAGCTGACTGTAACTTTGCCACAAAGTCGGTTGCATAAGCGCTGCTTATTTTCTTCCTTTTGTTTTCGGCGGTCAATAAGCACAACTTGCACTTGTTGATGAAGAAATTAACTGCGATTAGTTTGCATAGCGATTACAAGTGGCGTGCAGTAAAGTAAAGTCAACTATGAATACAACAAATATAAATCGAATCAAAGTTTAGCTAGTTGAGCTGCACTTGCACCTTATTAAGCGTATACAATTGTTTCGACGAGTGCAATAATGCGATCAGCAGCAGCTGAGCTGAGCATGTGCTATTATTAAAGTCGAACAAAGCAAAGCTGCAGCAGCTTGTGGCGCCCTCGTGATACGAGCACTTCATTGATAGCGTGCATGTGGAGCGATAAATGGGAGTGTGTTAGATGAGTGTGGGTCGATGATGATGAGTCTTGAGCTTGTTTTGCTGAACAACAACTAAGTATTTGTTCAAATAACAGAAGAGAATAAGAAAGTATTTGACTACTATTGAATACTATTTGAAGTTATCTATGTGTACATTTATCCTTGATCGCCGCGTTAAGTATTTGTTAGAACAACAGCTCAAGAAAAACATAGTACAAGAAAGTAATTGAATACTATTTGAAGGCATCTTTGTCTACATTTATCCTTGATCGCCGCGTTCAGTATTTGTTAGAATAGTAACTCAAGAAAAGCAGAGTACAAGAAAGTATTTGAATACTATTTGAAGTTATCGTTGTCTACATTTATCCTTGATCGCCGCGTGGCTGCCTGAACTCTGAACTCTGCGCTGCAGAAGCGCGTTAAGTTGAATAACAGCTCAAGAAAAGCAGAGAATAAGAAAGTATTTGACTACTATTGAATACTATTTGAAGTTATCTATGTGTACATTTATCCTTGATCGCCGCGTTAAGTATTTGTTAGAATAATAACTCAAGAAATGCAGAGTACAAGAAAGTATTTGACTACTATTGAATACTATTGAAAGCGCGTTAAGTTCTTGTTCGCATAGTAAGAAGAGAACAAGAAAGTATTTAAGTACTATTTGAAGGTATCTTTGTCTACATTTATCCTTGATCACAGCGCCTGAACTCTAAACTCTAAACAGCTCAAGCAAAGAGCTCTAAGTTCACATCTGTTTGATCAGCTCAAGTGCAAATCGTTTGAAGGTGACTTTGTCTACATTTATCCTTGGTTTGAAAATATCTCCAAGCTGTAGCTTGATTGCCTGCCTCAATTGTGGTTTGTGAAGTAAGATACAACTGCCTTATCTGTGAGCTCTGCGTTTAGAATGAATAGAAAACTATTTTCGCATTCATCTCCCTGTTTGTCCGACTATTTGCGTAGATTTCTCTCAATTTCCGAGCAGTATTCAATCATTTACGGGCTGCATATCTTGCTGGCCGCAATTATCCGTTGTAAATTGAAACATTTGCTGCTGGCACAGACTCGCAGCGAGTGCGTTGCACTTGAAGAGTTATGCAAGCGGAAGAGATTAAACGCCGCCACTGGAGGGCGAACAGCAAGAGCAACAGCAACAGCAACTGCAACTGGAAGTGTGGCAAAGCATTCATTATCCGTGGCCGTGTGCGGCAAACCGAATTTGCCAATTCATCCTTTTGATATGAATTATTCACTTTCCCAGAAAGGCAAGCTGCAAAACGGGCAAATTGCGGCAAACTGTTGCAGGCCCCTTCACCTGACTTTCGATTAAAGCGCAACGCGTGCATTGAACCGCCCAGGTTCCCAAAATTTGCGCAGAGACCGCTCCAAAAAACACAAAAAACAAAGCGCAAAAAACTTGTGTAGAAGGCAAAGGCACAATGTCGACTCCCAACAAAAGCGAAAGGTGTCTCTAGTGCTTATGATGATAATAGTTTAGGGGAACTTTGCACAAAGGGAGAGCAGCAGCAGCGGCGACGGCAGCAGACTTAAATCAAGTTGCACGTACTCGTCGTACTCGTCGTACTTGAAGCCAGCCACAAGGAAAAAGGCCAAAAAGTTGCAAGAAAAACGTGAAAAAGCGAAAAGAAAAAGTTGTGCTTGTGCTGGAAACCCGCAAATAAATGTCACGAACCAAGCTGAAAGCTCAAGCAGAGACGTTGGAGTCGCAGTCGCAGTCGCTGTTGCAGTTGCAGCTTGCAGTGGAAGCAACAATTGTCGCCAGGGAGCAATTTTGAGTTGCCGTTTTTGTGGGCAGCAGGGTGAGCACGGCGTGGAAAAGCCAATGGCAAAATAAGTGTGCGGAAAATCCACTCTGAGTGCAACACACCGACAACAGACGTCACCAGCGACAGGCGACAGGCGACAGGCGACGAGCGACAATAAGAAAAAATTATGAAAAATACAAAGCTTTTACCACAGCCAGCAAGGGGCAGGAGCAGCGGCGAAAGGACTCGCAATTATTTGCCTGCAAATGACTTTGAAAACGCGCATTTATTTCAATTTGGTGTAACAAATTGAGGCAAGCGCTGCAGGCACGGTGTGTCTACCCCACAGCTGTGCCAGTTGCGAGCTGCCATCATCAGCTGCTTGCCAGCGAGATAATGTAGCGTTCAAATGCGACAACAAGCTGTTCAGCGATTCGATTAGCCTCGAGAGCGAAGTGCAACTGGAGCTGCAGCAAAGGATGCGAAAGAAGTGAAAGGTTATTGAGTGGAGCAACAAGGAAAGCAGCGCTGATGGCAATAATTGGGTTCAAATATTTACCTATTATGCAGTGAACTACGCGCAATTCAAATAATAAATGTGCATGCTGTTTGCTTGTGGTTAAATCCATTTTCAATTAAAACCAACAACAAATGCCGCAAGCTTTTAACAGCAAGGGAAAACAGGGAATCGTGGGCTGGCCTATTGGCTATTAAGAAAAACGCTTGCCACAATAATTATATTTACTTTTAATAAAGTGCATGATACACACAAAAAATGTATTGGGTGCGGTGAAGAGCATATTTCAATTGAAATCCACAATAAATGCTGCGAGCCAAAGCGAGCGCTTTGACATTTGCAGCACTGTGGTTAGCTCGCTGGGTTGTCAATAGTATTGGAATCCTTTGGGCCAAGACTGCCCCCTGCGTTGGGTTAGCTGCTTGCCAACTAAATGCCACTCAGCTGAGTGCCCCTTCCACTTCCACAGCCCTCTTGTGCTCGTGTTGTGTCTGCTTACGGCTAAAAGATACACAGAGCGTGTATAGAAAAGTACAGCAGTTTTATGCATACGAATACTATATACATATGTACTCGTATTGTGTTCAGGCCCAGACCGAAGGGTGGAGCGCAACTTGTTAAAAGGTTTCCATTTAACTGCCCTCCACGCCCCCCTTGTACGCCCCCTGGCAATGCGCCGTCGTGGGGCAGAAAATACTCGGCTTGTTTGCAACGTGGACACGCATATTTTCACATTAATTTGATAGAACGTCGGCAGCAAAAAACTGTCAGCACATTTAACGCCTTTGCTCTTCGCAATTGCACATCGATGTTTGAGTCCTGTGTGCATTTTTAAAAGCACTTCTTATTGATCCGCTGCCTGGATTTAGCAGCTGAAATTTCATGTCCAACTCACTTTTCTTAAGACAAGACAACTGTGTTAATTACTTACTATATATATTTCTCTGTTTCATTCCAGGTAAGTCGTGAACTTTCTGCTGCAAGCTGCTTACTAATTGCCAGATAAGAACTGTCTTTATGATATTCATTTATAAGAAATGCCATTCGACGTACTAATCTCTCCTACATATGACCACTTATGTTTATGGCCTTGAGCAGCGATTGATTGATAAGACTTGAACCGTTGAAGGTGTGATCTTCAGTTTATGGCGTCTATAAATAATCGTCAATTCAAAATTCAAAATAGAAGAAGATTATTTCTGTTTCAATCTGTACGCGGCGTCATTTTGAATGTTATTCAAAGTTCAACAACAAGCGACAATTGCCTTGCATTTCTATAATATACTCGTATATGTATTTATTTATGTTTCTGTGGTGTTTTGGAGCCTGTCAGAGGCATTCTCTGTAGATGCACTTTGTTGCAAGCACCTTGACACATTTTGAAGCTGCCGCAATTGTAATTAAGCGACAGCAAAGCAACGATTTTTGTCAGTACTTTAACTTGTTAATTACATTAACATTTTGCCCGCCGACAATAATGACGTTTATAATGACGATGACGGTGACGGTGACAGAAAAGGCGCAACGAGACCAAAGCCCGCATGACAGCTTACAAGTGAGTTGAAGTCGCTAGCGACCAACTGACTGACTAACTGACAATCAATTTTTCTATTTTTCTATTTTTTGTTGCCCATTATATCTATTTTTTAATGCGTTTGCTGTGTGCAACCATAGTTTGAAGCTTTGCAAATTATTCAGCAGGCATGCAACCACAAGAAGCAGCAGCAGCACAAATAGTTGCAGTTATAGTTGCAGTTGCAGAAGCAGTGGGAGAAGTGGGTTTCGAGGTCTCCAATGCGAACGCACCTTCTCATTTGTCTCCACGTCATGCGTTCGTTACCTGTTTGTTGCTTGGCGCTGACACATCTACAGTCATAGGCAAATAAGTAGGTGCGGTTGCCATCGATTCGACTAGAGCCCCAACTATTTTGGGTGCACTGCGAGTTATTTGAAGTGAAACCGAAATTGCAGCTTGGAGAAATTGAATGGTAGTCAATGTAGAAATATTAAACTGAGTGTTCTGAACTCATGAATCAAATATTATATTAAGCATTGCTTTTGACTTCCTTGTGCTCGTTGCACGCTTTGTCTTTGTAGACGTGCTTCTAGTTGAATAGCCCCATGAGTTTGGCTCAAACCGTTCGGCACGAAGGCGGGGGCGTTGTTCAGTTGTCATTTGATCTATGATATGCAATTTAACAACAATTTATGATGACAACGTCGTCCCCTCCATATCAGACAATGTTCAAACTCCAGACAGCATATCGCGCCGCGTCATATGAGCCCGAATTCAAGTTGAAACAGTCACAGAGCTACACAGCAACTGAAACTGAAACAGAGACAGAAACAGAAAGAGAAAAAGAACCCGTGTTGAGCGGGCGGGCGGCTGATTGAAAGAGATATCATCATCAGACTCGGATCCGACAGAGCAACTGCAGGCAAGATTTAAATCGGCTGCCCATGTTTGTTGTGGGGCTTGGACGTGCTTTACGCAGTGCACAGATTGCGCAGCAGATATCGCACTACTTGCAAAATTAATTAAAAGTGCAGAGTGAATTAAATTATTCAGTTCGTCGTGTTGCCAGCGAATTTAATTAGCTCGTTTATACAAATACTTTTGTTCAAGAGTATCACACAAATTACCAGAAACTTCCCTCTCTTGGAATTTCCCAAAATTCACCGGAATGCACGAGAAATGTCTGTGCTGAATAAAATTCCCGAAACACGCTAGAAATTTCCCCTGCCACCCGCATCTGATTCTAGTGTGCGCGTGATCGTCGTCGACTCAACGCACTCTTCTACTCGCACTTATACCGACTTGCGCGCTCTTATACGAGTACGCACAAGAGCCGAAGCCAAGTGCTGGGCTGAAGTGAAGTGTTTGTTGTCTCTGCAGCTTCTAACTGACGAAACGAAACTGGAAACTGGTAACAATGCAGCAGCGAGCGCTGCGAGTGTGTTGAACCTGTGGCAGAGCTCTTCGGCGTGTCTTCCAATTGAAAACTGGAATTGGTTTCACTGGAAGCATTGGTATGCGAATTTCGGAATCACGGAACTGTCAATGGAAATGGGGGGAACCAGCAGCAACAAGTCGTAAACAGCATTGAGCACTTGATCAGTAGGGGAACAAATGAATGGAGCGACAGAGAGAGAGAGAGACTGAGAGACAGACTGAGAGCGTAGCACGACAATGAAGCGGACGGCAGAAATGAAAATCATTATTACACTCATTCTGCGTGTGCGTGTGTACGTGTACTCGAGTATTTATTTATTTCGAGTTCAAAGTAGATGCAGTGCAGAGCCAGTCGGCAGTTTTGATTGGGCTCCCTTACACGTCTGCTTTGGATCAACGTCGCATGCACAAATGTATTTGTTCGTTCACTTGCACACATACGACAACAATGCAGCATATGATCGCAGTGAAGACAAAGCAAGCGATGGAGAGGCGAACGACGAGAGAGCGAGAGCGAGAGCGTAAGCGAAAGAGCGCGAGAGCGGAGAGCGGCAGAAAAGTATGTTTGCGATGTTGATGTTTGTGCACTGATGTTTCTGTGATTATTCCAGTGAGCACTCAACAAGTCGACTTACAGCACACACACACATACACACGTGGAGTAGCTGCTGCAGCTGTGCATGTGAAGCGTTGTTGTTGTTGGCGTGAAAGAAATCAATGCACCAAGTGCTAAACACAAGTAAATAACTGAAACTGTTAGCATGACCAAGTTGGCTTCCAAAACCTGTAATGGAAAGCGAAGGACTGGAATGCATAATGATTAAAGTGCATAGAAAATATGCAAACAACAAATTAGTCGACTCTGCTAGGAGGAAAACTCTGCTTTGGCACAATTAAACATACGAAACTGCAGCATACAACGACGCTACGAGCAAAAATGCAACGTCGCGCCGCAAATGCAAAAAATGGCAAAAACTCGATTTATGAGTTTCAATGCAGTTTCTTTTCCACACACACACACACACACACACTTGCACGATGTGTGTGTGTGTGTGTGTTGTGAGCCGGGTCTGCATACCAAAAAGCTGGTTGCCTTGCTTGCCAAGAGATTGCTGCGAAAAGTTGGCTTGATTTTATGCTAACTGCAAAAATCCCACAAAAATGTAATTAATATTTCAACTTTGAAGCCCAGCTTTGCTCAAAATTTCCGAGCTAATTGTTGAATGCAAGTTGTAAACAAAAATATCAACTTTTCCATAAGCCAGCTTCAAGCTCTGACTGCAAATTAGATTAAAGCGCTCGTTACACAATCAAAGTATGCAAAATAATGCCGAAAACCGTGGAATACATAAATAAATGCCGCCAAGTTCAATGACTAATCGCTGCACTTATTGCAGGGTATTCACAGTCGGCTAGGCAGCTGCAACCGGTTGTATTCGCACCTATGGTCGTCATAAGCAGTGGGAATTCCCCCATAAAAAACACAAATCATACGAGCACTCCCAGCAAAGAGTCGAGAAGAAGCTGAAGCCTTTTTTTTCACTTTGCTGCTGTGTTTTGTTCTTTACAGCGAAAGGGAGCTGTGACCTGGTCAAGGTCCAGCATGAGTTGCACTCTGAAGGATTGACGGCAGTCGTCAGCATGGATGTGGACAAGGGATTTATAGTTCTAGCTCAAGGGAAAGGAATACGACTGGTCTCGAGAGTGCTCGACTACGCAATACCTACTCTCTGTAGTTTGTTCGAAATCCACAACAGTACCTGGCAGATCTTGAATTTTCTCAGCTCTATGCAAAACAATCAGCAATTGACAGCTTTAGTTAAAGTAGACTTTTAAGTAAAGGCATCTGAAATGTGGACAATTAGCTGACTGAAGTATAGAGAACTTTAAAATAGAGATGTAGAGAACTTTACTTATAGCGTTAATACTTTTAAATGTTTCACAATCTTTAAATCTTAATATGATTGTAGCTGATTAAGATTGTGGCAAAAGAGTCTTTAAATACTTTATTCAATGATTGCGCAATCTGAAATTTCTTTTAGATTGTGGCAAACAAGTCTTTAAATCTTTTATTCGATGATTTTGCAGTCTAAAATTTCTCTAAGGTTGTTTCGAAAAAGTTTATTTCAAATACTACTTTGGTCAACTGAAATAAATGCATATTCCGAATAGATATCTGCCATCTAGAAAGCTCTTGAATTTGTGATGAAAGCTGCAAGATGCGCCCAATGTGTGGCCAGTAGTTGCGTCTGCTTGATCGCCGGCTAGTCGTTGCCACTTGTGGCAGGCACAAGAGGCAATGCATGATGGACGCAATTATGAAGATGAAACCGAATCTAGACTTGCCACGCAGCTCACAGCTGCAGCTGGTGTGATTGAGGACTCGAAGCTGCCACAGATAGGTGCAATTTTGCATAGTTTTTCAATTGTGGCAGCCATCTATCAAGTGACGCATGTCATGCTGTTGCCGTAGCTGTTGCAGTTGCAGTTGCCGCAACTGGTGAAAGTTGCATTCCGCTCGGCAGTCGCAGTTGCAGTGGTTTTGCAGCTGTGGCATGCTTTTCAAGGTCTTTCGAAGAGAAGGGATCTCGACAGCAGCCGCAGCAGCCGCAGCATGAACTCCCCCCACTTGGCCGAGTTATGACGGAGTGTGCTCGACTCGCGAACACGCTGTAGATTGGTCATTCAACTTGGCTGCAAATGCTTTATTTGCTCGCCTATTCCGACACACACTCGCACACATGGAGAGACAACTGCAACGCATTCGATTGCAAGTTGCAAGTTGCTGGTTGCCAGTTGCCAGTTGCCAGTTGCCAGTTTGCAGTTGGTAGTTTCATTGGCCTCGTCAGCGCATGCTGTATTTATAGCTGGCCAGCTTCGGCCCCAGCCAGCTACATCTCCCAGTTGCACTCGCAGTTGTATTGTGGCCCGAAGCGGATTTCGCCTCATTTAAACTTGTTCCTGTTGTGGTTGTTGTGGCTCTGTTGCTTCTTCTATCTGCTGCTGCTGCCGCAACGTGTCTCTCATTGCAGGTAGTCAACATTTTTCCTCCTCATCATCAGCTTGGCTTTTGGCTCGTCGTCGTCGTCGTTGCTGTTGTTGTTGTTGTTTCGGCTGTTGTTATTGTAATTGTTAGACTGTAAAGACTTCGGCTTTGGTATGCGCACTTTCTCCTTAAACGCTATTTTCGTTAACATTGTTTTCGTCGTCGTCTCAGTCTCAGCGTCTTAGCCCGTTATCTGCACTCATCATCATCGCCATCGTTGCGCTGTCTTCGCTCTTTTGAGGTTCCCCGAATATCTGTAACTTTAATATCTAATTTGCGGCTTTGCTCCATCTCTCGCTCGAGCTCCACTCCGCGCACCTTCCACCCCCAACGCGCTCTTCATTCATGCAGCTTTCTTTTTGGTCTTTTTGATCTTGCAATTGTTTAATTGGCGCTTGTCAGTGTCGTAATTATTAATAAAGGCGGAAGACAGCGGAGAGGGCAGCTGGCTACTCTTCTAAACTTGTCAGTTACAGCTTGTGTGTGCTTTGACCCGATTTCGTCGTGGCCCCTCAAGTGGCCACTTGAGCACTGCCACAAGAAGGACTCTGTGCGTCTAGCGCCACAGCCTGATTGAGGACCTGTCCCTCCTGCTCTCAGCACAAGTGCCTCGAAAGGGTCAATGGAGCTAGAGCTACCCGAAATGGCCAAGAGCTAGAGCTACTTGTATATATATGGGGGTGAACTGCACATCGAAGTGTTTGCTTGTTTAGTAACGTAATGAAAAGTTGTGCTGCATTTCATGGACCATTTAGGCAACTAAATTAACGCAGAAAACAAACATGAATTTAATGCTAATTAACACTGCAAAAAACGATGCAGCAAACTGTGATTATTGCGCTGAAAAAATAACATTCAACATGCTGCATTCAACCGTGATTTACAGCTCGTAATTATGTCTAAACAAAGCAAAGGTTATCACACTATTCGACTATTGGGAATATTGCCGTTTTGCTTGCTTGTTTGTTACTCCATATTTATTTAATAACATGCGCCGATAAAGCAAACAAATAGTTAATTGCAATAATTTAAGCTCGCAGCATCGATCGCACACAGCGCTTTATAGACATTGTTGTACTTATTGCAGTTCGACAGAAGTTCGCAATTTGCCTTGAGAGCTTTATTTTTAGCCGATGCACTCAACACGCCGGGCCATAAAGTCTGAGTTTGTGCATCGTTTGAGCCCAAAAATGCATTGTTAAAAATACACACACACACACGAGCGGGTTTTTTTATGCAACCAATTGAAATAATGCGTAAATGCGAACATTGCAGAAATATTTCATTGCATCGCCATCTGGCAGACTGACCCACATGCCACACACCACACTCCACACCCTGCCACTTCCCCCCGCAGTGTGGACTCCTGCTGCTGCTGCTGCTGCTGTTGCAGTATTTAGTGCATATTTATGCATATTTTTGCGTAGTCGCGCTCGCACTTGCTGTGCGCCACAATGTGGCATGTGGCTGCACTTGTGTCACATCCGTTGAAAGGGTTCCAATCGCCCGAAACCCGTTTATTTTTGGCTGACTGCAGTTCATAAAAACCACGTCAGTATCTCAATCGCTGAAACTTTATACGTGTCTTCCTCTCTACAGAAACGAATATGACAACTACTCGATCACACACTTCAAATGTGCCCTGTGACTCTGCAAAGCTGAACTTCAGCTAAATAGAATGGTGCTGAGAACTGATTTGCTTTATTAAAGCACGCGCAAAGCCGGCGAGTTGAATGTCGAGTGTGTGTGCGTGTGTGTGTGTGTGTGTTGCATGCAACTGTCATTCGGAAACGCGGGCGTAGTAAAAATATTGATTTACGCTACGATAAATGCCATAGATACAAATGTAGCAGAAAGATACAAATGTATCTGCCATGCGAATCGCATTCGCATCTGTATCTGTAGCTGTATCTGTATCTGCAGTTGTGTTTGTAGCTGTGGCACAACGCTGAAATATTGAAATCAATTGAAAGTTTTGATTAATTGACATGACCAATGCAAATGTTTTTGGCGCTTTCAACTCGAGCCCAACTACAACAGTTGCGCTCTAGTATCTGTGTGTGTGTCTGTCTGTGTGTGTGTGTGTGTGTGTGCATTGTCAACGCGCCAAACAGCATAATATTTAAAATGTATCCAAAGAGAGATACATTACACATTACGGCCGTCGCTGCCAAGTCTTGGAAATTCCCTTCACTGCATTATTTCCCACACCAGGCGAAGCAGCCCGGGCGGGGAGGCGACAGAGTGACTGAGACGGCGCTAGCGCGAGCAGCCAGCGTGACTGCGACAGCAACAGCCAACAGCAAGAGCAGCAGCAGCAGCAGCAACAGAGGCAGTTGTAGTTGCAGCAGTTGTTGTAGAGAGAAGGGGACTGCGCGACTGCCATTGCAATATCAGCGCTACTTTGCGAGCCGGCTCCCGCCCCCTGTATCGCCCCCCCCCCCCTACTGTCCCGCCCGTCTGACTGCAGGGCTACGACGTCGCCGTCGCCGTCGCCGTCGTCATAGTCATTTCCAGTGTCGTAAATTTTATTAAAGTGCCCCACTCTATGCGAGCTTGCCACAAAAGCTAGTCAAGCAGGCTTGGACAACTTCAGCACAGCATAATCATCATCATCATCATCATCAACATCGTCGTCGTCGTCGTCGTCGTCGTCGTCGTCAAAAGCATCATTTTTTGTGCGATCATCATCATTGTGGGGCTGCGAACTTCATTTTTACCTGCATTCGATGCAAGTCTCTTGTGATTTACGCGATTTACCTTCGAGCAGCATTATTATGTTACCTCAATTGCTAGCAGCGAGAAGCTGTGAATAAGTGAAATCGGAATAGATTTTGAATAATACGTAATGCTGAGAGTAACACCATTAGAGAGTGGAAATTCTCTTTTATTGTTATTTATTTTTTGTTTACTTTCCTGTGCGAATTTCTGTCACTCCCAATTGCGGCATTTAAATAAATTATCTGTTATTTTAGAGGCGGCCGCGATATTAACGAAAACAAATAAGTCTTTTGTGATGCTAATATTTGATGTTGTGATTTAAATAAACAGACAGACGACTCTCACACCCAGCACTAAAAAGTTCAAGCTCGACTTAGGTGTGCCACAGTGGCACGAATGCGATTGTAAACGACAGCAAAAAGTGACCGCTAAAGTGATAAATTAATGAGCCACTTTGTGGATCATTTCACTGCTTCTTGTAAATTGTATTTGAAGTAATGCGTTTATTTTGAAGTAATAAAAGAGCATTTGAGCTAAATTCAAATCGATATCTGCTCTGAGGCCCCAGAACTTGTTCGAGTGGATTGCTCAATGTTTGCTGTAGTTTGGAAGCTGAGATTAGCCACAGATTGCGACTAGACTTCGGCTTCACGTCTTGGGCAAATCGACTTGCCGCTCCCGTTGCCCTCGCCAACCACAAAGCTCAAGCGCTATCGCCACAGCAGCGCTGATTTGCTCTGCGGTGACGGCTGCTGCTGCTGCAGTACAAATTGATAAAGTTGATGATGATGATGATGAGGATGGTGGCACGATTCTCAGAATTTGGTTACTTTCGGTTTCTGACCTGGCTGTGGCGGGGTTATCTGCCAGTCGCAGCGCAGTGAACGTACTATATGTGTATTTAAATTAGTGACTTGTGGTTCGCAATCTGGGAAATGTGTGTGTTCTTTATTTTATAAATAGACAAAAGATCTGTTTCCAGCAATTCAAATGCCAGCAACAAATACAAATTCGACGATTTCAAAAATTCATGCTGCAGGAAATCTGAAATGACGAATCTGCTGTGTTCGTGGCATTCTTGTGACTGAAAACGACAGCGCTGAGAGGCCAAAACTCAACTTGAACACGAACACAACAGCAACAACAACAACACCAGGAACAACAGCAACAAGAACAACGGTGTAGTGCAAATAATCGAAACTCTCTTTTCGGGCGCTCACGCTCTCTTAACTGTGTTTGCGCGCTCTTCGCCCACACACACAGACCGCAAACAAAAAACGAGAAAAAAATGCAGGCAGCGGGTCGCGTTGCCGGTTTTGCTTTTACTACGGCTACGTTGTCGACTGGCGACGTGGACGGTTTTTGTTGTCGTCGTCGTCGAGGTTGTTGTTGTTGTCTTGTACGTAGATAAATTTTGTATCTCACGTTTGCCGCTCAGCTGACAGCGTAACCGGCCCATGCACAACACTGGATTGTGCGGGTCTCCTAACGACTTGCTGTCCCGAACCTCTCAACATCACAGCGTTCGCCGTCTGCTGTCCGCTGTCTGCTTGTCTGCCGCTGCCTTCCAGTCTACTACTCGGCATGCACTTCCAGTCCAGAGACAGCAGCGCAAAAGATATTTCGGACTGGCAGCGTTCCAACGAGAGCGCGCGTCCATGCAACATTGCCTAGAATAGCGGCGGGTCGCTCGGTATCGGCTCTTCGATTCGGCATCGTCATCGGCGTCAGCGTCGGCATCGGCATCGGCTTCGGCTGCGACTTCGGCTCGCCGCTGCTGAGACTGTTCGAGGAACCAGCGCCAGCATTCCGAACAGTCCGATATTAACTTTCAAACTGTACGGTGGGTGCGTTTACAGCAACGGCATTTCAGACGCGTCGTGTTTCATGTTTTTACACTGCCACAAATACTACTACTACAACACCTACAACAACAACAACAACAACAGCAATAACAATTACAATAATAAGTGCAAGCGGCAACAAACAACAATAATTAGGATTGAGCAAACCAACAACACTAAAAAAAATTTCAAGTGAGTGGAGTGGAGTGAATGGTGCTTCAAATGCGCGCAGCGAAATTCGAAATCAAATTCAAATTGAAATTCATAACCAAAATTCCATGAGTGTGTGAAGACGTCATCGAAATTTTTGACGAAATGCAAAAAGGCAAAAGGCAGAGATGAAATAAGCCGTTATTTATTGCTTACGTTTTACTCACATCCTGCTCTTTGTGTATTTGTTGTGTTGTTGCTGGCGTGCATTTGTATGCGGTTTTATCTCTTTAGCTTGAGCTTTAGTCGTTGCCGTTGTCGTTTTAGTTAACGGCGAACATGCGACAGCCTCGCAAGTTGTTTTCTTCATTTTTTGTTTAATACATTTATTATTTTCGTGTTGATTTTGATTTACAAAAACGCAATGCGCTCTTTTCAATTGTAATTTCCGGTCTCAGTCCGCCGCAGTCTCTAAGTGTGTGTGCGTGTGTGTGATTGAAAGACAGCACAAGAGAGAGAGAGAGGGAGAGTGAGTGAGTGAGTAAGTGAGGGCGAGCATGAGTGTGTGTCAGTGTGCTTGTGTGTGCGTGTGCATGAGTGTTTAGTAAGCGGAAAGATAAACATAAACAGGCTGTGAGTGAAATGAGTGAAAATTGAGCCCAAAAAAGTGCAAAAAAACAACACGAAAAAACACAAAAAAAAAAACTACAAAATTACTGTGTTTGGGGTCGTGGCATTTCGTGTGCTGTCTGCTTGTTTGATTGGATTGTTTGATAGTTGGATTGAATCAAAATTGCAAAAGTGCCAATAGTTGTTGATGTCGCGTTACATAAAGTCCAACAACAGTCACTGAACAAACGGACAAAACCTAAAGAACCCCGCTCAATCAACAGCAAGCAAAACGCAAATATAATATGAATCAAAATATACAAAGATTATGTGGGGTATTCCCCCGTCATAATTAAATGTACTTTATACTCGTACATTATTGCGAAAGGTCGAAGGTCGTTAAGCTAGAAGCGAGACCCGAGAAGCGAGAAGCGAGTAGCGTATAATTTGTGCTCAACACGAAAGCCCCATTTCCAGAAACAAACAAATTGCAAAACAAACAATATATTTTAACGCAATCTAATGACGTCGTAATTAATGCCCTAATGCGAAATTTCTCTGGAAGTTTCTCTCGCCGATTTCACTTCGCTTCAGAACGATTCACAATATTTCATTAATTATTAACCCGATTTTAAACGGAATCTTAATTGCGGTCTTCTTTTGCCGTCTTGCCACACGAAGTTGTTGTAAAGTTGTTGCATCCACAAACAAAAAAAAAAACAGAGTTCAAGAAATAAGTATCTAACAGATTGTTTGTCTTGCAGTGCGCGGGCAAAATGCAATAGTTATAGTGCAAATAAATTGTTGACTTACGAAGAACATCTACTGAGAAACTCAATTTGATTGAAGGAACAAAAGAGTAATAAAAACAAATCACACAAATTTCGAATTATAATCAACAAAAAAGTGCAACAAATGTGCAATAAAACCATAGAAATTTAAATAAACAACCAGTTTAGAAACGCCGCTGTGTTCATTGCTTTTTGTTGTTGGGCAATTTTAATTGCGCGATGCAAAACACTCTTGAATTAATTAATAAACATCGCCAACTAGACACTAGAATGGCATAACAGCAAAACGCTATAAAAACAAATTAAAAATTTGCAAATAAAACACACAAATCACGACAGATAATTGAAGAACAAAGTAGCGTTTACTTTGAAGGATTATAGCGAAAGACTTCTGTGCGCTTATTGACTGTAAGTATGAACTGGACATTCAGCAAATATTGTTACTACCATTCTTATTGCCACTGTGCAACTTGAGCCGATCCGTGTTTGCGTTTGCTAAAATCCTAAAGCACACAATGCGGCGTGCCCCAGACAGACGCTTAATTAATTAACCAATCAATCAGGGGCGGGCCTTTAATTTATAACAGCACTTTCCAGGAAGGCTTTGTCTACTCCCCCCCCCAAATATGTAGTCGAGTTGGGATTTCCCTTGAGCATGCTTCAGATACAAATGCGAGATAGAAAACCGCTCTTCACCGAACTTGAGTTGTCAAAGCTGTTCGTGTAAACTGTTATCTGCGCTTAGATTCACACACAGAGAATGTTTGCTCATCAAATTGATTGTTTTTGCTGTGTCGTGATAACAACAACAAAGAACATGCAATTTTGTAATTATTAGTTTTATGGTCTGTTTGAGACGTAGTCGCTAGTCGCTAGTCGCTTGTCCGACTCTCCAGCTGATCCTCCCCGCTCTGCTTCCGGTGCATTCCCAGCGTGCTCGCGCACCAATTGAACATGCGTGTTGAGCTCGTCGCGGTGTCTGAGGTCAGTGAACCCCTTCCCCAAAAAAACCCAAAGTCTCTAAATGAAAGAGGTGCGTGTTTGCCTAGGCCGCTACATGCCACGCCTCCCCAATTTTGCTGCACTTCTTCCAACGTCTGTGTGCCAATTTGTTGGCGGCGATCTACGCACCTCACAAAAGCGTGTTCGGCACGACGATGATGACTATGTTGTTGTCGATGATGAAGTTGGTGGGAGCGCAGCGGTTATTGACTTTGCGTTCTACGCTCTCCACTCGCCACTCGAATCGCGGGCCATGTTTACGAGCATTTCATTTGGCATTTCTGCTTCGTGTGTGCTTAATGCCATTGTCGGCATTGCTCTTTACGCTGGAGCCATTATTATTTGATTTTCATAACAGACAGCGCACAGTCCGACAGACCGACAGACTGGCTTAGCTGGCAAGTTGGCAAGATCAGCAGAATGATAGACGAGAGACTAGGAGAATTTCGGCATTGTTGTGTAGAGCTGTGATTGTGGGAGAAGGGCCAGGGCAAGCATTGCTCCGAGTATCAAATCCAGGCAACAATATGATCGAAAACTAGACAAACAAACAAATTTTTGCGCCCAGTGAGGAAATTGAGCAATTGGCCAGCGAAGAAAGTCGCAGCAATCTCAACTTGCCACACTATGAAGAAGTCGCGAAATCTTAACTCTGTCGGCAAATTCGCCCCATGGCGGCCAGCGAGCAAAAGCATCGCCAGCCGGGCCGAAGAGTCGCAGGAATTCGACGATTGGGAGACGTGGTACAAGTACAACCTGGACATCATAACGCAGCTGGCGGACCTCATGTCCGAGCCCATCTACGAGATGGGCCAATTGCTCTACGGCCTGACGCTGCAGAACTACAATAACATACTGAATCCAAAGAGCTCGGATCGGGATTCGAATAACATACCGCTGTCTCGCATGGATGCCTGCGATCACTACTTGCACATTTTCACGTTGGAGGGCAATCTGAGGGATCCGCGGCATCCGCGCAGCTTGGTATTGTTGCTGGAGTACATCAAGGGCATTCTCAACTCAGATCCGGAGCAATCGACCAAAATGTCGCTCACCTCGATACTGCGCAACGATATTTCCTCCAGCACTGGAGCCGCAGCCGCAGCCGCTGCCGCTGTTGCGGGCATGCACCCGGCATCGAACTATCCGTCCAAGTATCCGTCGAAATACTCGCCGAACCTTGGCTCGAAGTATGCGGACACCTACCACGAACTGTATCCGTATTTCGAAAAGAAAATCTACTACTCGTACAACCAGCGCTTGCGACGTCTGCTCGACGTGGACACGGACAAGCAGACGATCGCCCGCGAGACCACGCGCCAGCTGCGCCGCCTCGCCGAGCAGGACAAGAGCATGCTGCAGGAGGCGACCAGGCGACGGCCCCAGGTGCAGAGTCGCAAGTACGGCCTGAGGGTGCCACGCGCCATAGACGGCAGCGACCAGCGACTGCAATCGATCTGCTCTGGCCGTCGCAGTGCCAGCTCGCGCCTCTTCATGCTGGACAACCGGGACAGTGCCGTGCACCTGTCCGATCAAATGCTGATCGACGACAAGGGCCGCCGGCGGGCGCACGGCAGTCGACAGCTGAACGATTTGCGGACAAAGCGTGCGGAAATCATGCGGCTGCTGATCAGCAAGATGCACAAGGGCGACACGAACCGGCTGCTCAAGAGCCTCAAGGTGGTCGACCTCAAGGAGACGTCGCGCAGCAAGCGCAACAGGAAGAACGCCCGGGTTGCCGCCAAGGAGCTGGACGAGTTCTACACGGAGAGGGTGCGCGGCGATGTGTCCGACGAGAAGGCGGGCGGCTGGATGAAGAAGATTGACATGTTCTCGCGCTCAGACGACGGCGGCGCCGTCAGGCCGAAGCCAACCGCGGCCGATGTGTCGTGGCGTAAGATTCCGTCGGAGCATGACTCCTCGAAGGAGCGGCGCTTCTACGGCGACCCGCTGCCCGTGCTCTTCCATGCGCCGTACGACGAATCGCAGGAGAGCACGTGGATGCGACGGCATCCGAACCAGCTGCGCATGCAGGAGGACGGCAAACTGCTGGCGAACGGCAAGCAGCGGTACAAGCGTCAGTCGGTGCAGGAGTCAATCACGAATGCGTCTCGCCGCTACTCCATACACAGTCTCAACAGTCCGCCCGCCAGCAAGCTGGGCGGCTTGGCGTCCAACAACAGCGAGCTGAAGAAGCAGCCCGAGTACCGTCGCATCTTCCACACCCCGAGCCACAGGCGTCTGGGCAAGGCGCGGAGGTAATCCGAACACCGAGCACTGAGCACTGAACACCGAGCACAGCCCACGGCCGATGCTAACGAGTGCTCTGCCACCCACAACATTCTGTTTCCACACAATAAAAATTATGCGTCGAGGGGTGTTCATCGAACGTTATAAACTGCTCCGTAACAACAACTTGCCAAGCTGCTCTCTCTGTCGTCGGGTTGTGGGGCGAGCAGTAGGCGACTGCCGGGCGAGTCCCGAGCTGCTCTCCTGCTCGCACAGTTCAGATTGTACGTTTCGGTTGTGAGCACACGTGTGCACACAAACACACACACACACACACAGACGCAGACGCAGACGCCAGCCTCCAGTACCTCCGTCCCTCCACAATGTACTGCCCCACAATGTACTGCGCCCCCGCGTGCGGCCTGCCGCGCAGCAGAACGCTGGAGCAGTACATCTGCTCGACGCCGACGCCGCCGATGCTGCAGTGTCGGCGCCTCAACGCGCACTGGCAGTCGACGGAGCGACGCTGGTGCCTGAACAACGGCCCCATGCTGCGCCAGCTGGCCGCGCTGGCGCAGCGACCGCTGGAGCTGGTCTGTCGCTTCCTCTACCAGCTGACGCTGAAGCGCTTCGGCGAGATACTGAACCCCAAGTGCTCGCACTGGAACTACTATCGCGTGCCGCTGGTGCGGCCCGACACCTGCGGCATCTACGACGGCATCTTCGATGCGAGCGGCAACCTGCGCGACCCGCTGCATCCCTACATCATGCACATACTGCTGACCATCATGGAGCACTACATGGACTATCCGTGCCAGGGCTACGGCGGGCTGCGCTACCGCAGCGAGGTCAGCCAGATACTGACGGGCAGCAGCCAGCTCAAGTGCACGGACATCTTTGCGGACCGCGACGGCAAGGGCGCCAAGCTGCGACAGGCGTGGGAGGCCGACGGCTTCGGCGGCTTTGGCGGCAGCGACTACGCCGACGGCGACGGCAGCGGCGGCAAGGGCGGCGGCGGCGGCAGCGGCGATCGTGACCAGGGCGACGACGGCACCGACGGCGACGGCAAGGGGGGCGTCGACGGCGCCGGCGGCGCCAATCGGCATGGCGACGACGGCACTGATGGCGACGGTGCTGACGGCAGTGGCAGCAAAAGCGGCAAAGGCGGCAAGGACGGCAAGGGCGGCGGCAAGGGGAATCGCGCCAGCATGAAAGACATCTCGAACCTGTACGCCAAGGTGGTGCAGAACAAGCACAAGCGCAATCTGGTCAATCCCCCCGCCGTCGAGGAGGAGGAGGAGGACCTCGCGCCGCAGTCGGGCAAGAAGCCGAAGAAGCCGAAGCCGCCCAAGAAGAAGAAGTACAAGGGCTCGGACCGACAGTACTTGGGACACATACTGCCGGTGCTGGTGCACGAGCCGTTCGACGACAGCAAGCCCTGGACGTGGGTGCGCCGCCACCCGAAGCAGGAGCGTGTGCTCGATGGCACGCGCCTGGGCCGCATCAATGTGCATCGCTACCGCCGCGAGACGCTGGAGCAGCAGTACCAAACGGCCAGGGTGGATCGGGCGGCGCAAAGCATCTACGCGGTGGCCAGCGTCGAGTCGGGCACAATGTTCGGCTTCGGCACCGCCAAGAGGAAGGGTCCCCACATGGCCAAGGCCTTCGACTACAGAGGGCTGATGGAGACGCCCGAGGAGGGCATGGCCCGCATCTCGGTGGTGAACAAGCCGCCTAAAGTGCCGCCCAAGAAGGGCAAAGCCAAATAGACTTGCCACTTGGCAACAGCAACTGGAGATGACGATGGCGATGGGGACGATGGGGACGATGGGGACGTGCGCCGAACCGGAACGTGTGCTAAATACTTTTTTATTTGGGGGACTGACTTGACACGGTTGCTGTTGGCATTTGAACTTGATGTTTTCGAGCGTCGCAAATTTATATGTGATCAGACTAAGGATGACACTCTTATGACATGATGCAAATCCATAAGGTCAGTTTAATAAAATTTAAGTTCTCTTTTAACTCGCTGTCGTTTCAATCGCGCCACTTGACTGCAATTTGATGGCAGCTCGCAGTTGCAGTTGCAGTTGCAGTTGCCAGCTGATTGTTGCGGAGATGCAGCCATAAAAATATAATAAATAGGCATGTATAATCAGAATGACGTTAGCTGCAGAACGTTTCAGCAGTGAAGTCATAGCTGGCAGCAATATCAAAACAAATAAAATACTTTTTTACTGTTTGACTCTATTGATTTGCTGGCAAATTAATTGATTGCAAACGGGTTTATCAAATGCCTCGAAAATGAATGCTGCTGCTTTGCAGTCTTGTGACCATGACGAGCTACATCCAGAATGTTTTTGGATGGAGGCGCAGAAGCACGCTCGTCCTCGTGGCTGGCTTTTCATATTCCAAGTTTTTCTTTGTGCTCGTAAATTGGCGCTTTGATTTTGAGCTGGAGTTGGAGTTGGAGTTGGATTCCCACTTCCACTCCGTCGTTTAGCTGTGCCATTTGCCGGGACGCAGACAGCGCGGATTACAAATACATGCTGTGTATATGTTTACATATCTATATATTTATGTAGCTGTGCAAAGTGTGAACATGCGCTGCCATAATGCGTATGCGTGCCTCAAGCGGCGAGTCGCAAATTGAGTTGAAGCAAAGCGGGCGAACTGCGATCCTGCGACGTGCTGTTGCAGCCAGTCCCCAATGATCCTTGCACTCGAGGAGGGGCGTCGATGACTCGCTGTCGTTGTCGTTGGCTGCCGTTGCTGCTTTACACTCATTTGTTTCAGAACGTTTGCCAAAAAGCAAGATTGCTTCTCCGTCCAGCCCTCGCTCGCTCTCTGTCTCTATATATTTCGATGGCTGCTGCGGCCTTTGTCTTTGCCTCTGTGTGTGTGCGACGACGAAATCCACTTAAATCGATAAAAACTATCAAATCTGTGCGGGGCGTTTATGCCGCTGCTGTCGTTGCCCCATGACTGCGATTCGATTGTGGCGCTGACTGTGACTACGCTGCCTCGTCACTCATACGACATGTGCGCCTGATGATGCGTCTCAGTCTCGCTGTCTCAGTCGCTGTCTCGTGTCTGTAGCTGTGTCTGTGCTCGGCCGCTCATTTTTCGCCGATGTTGCGTATGTTGTCAAGTCTCTTCCGTTTACAGCCTTCGATGTGGCCGCCGCTGCTGCTGCCGCTGCTGCTGCTGGCATTTTTTCTTGGCAGCCGCCACCAAAAATGTCTTCTTCATTGTTGTTGGCATGTCCGTTCTGGCACGGACTCCAGGCCCCAAACACACACACACCAGCACAATCATAAGCATAAGCACACAGGCAGGCTCATTGTGCGCCGTGGAATGGGTTGCTGATGGCTCGTGGCGCTTTTTGGGGGCAGTTTGCGAACTTGCGGGGATTGGGTTGATGGGTGCGTTAGGCAGCAGTTCCGTTCCGTTTCGTTCTTCTCTATTTTTTGCGCTCTCTATCTCTGTGCCATTCCTTTTTTTCACTGTTGTCAAGGCGACAACACACACACACACACAGACACAGACACTGGCAGGAATATACAAAGTTTTATGTACTAACATGTGTCTGTGTCTCTGTGTGTTTGTGGCGCCGCCATTTAAGCGCCGCAAACGAATTGACCAAAAATGCCAGGCGTTGTATAAACCCTTGTCTAACATTTTGTCATCCCCCAGTCCCCACCGCGTCCCTTCAACTCTCTCGCCCCGGCTATTTTCTTGCATTTGCTCTATGGCAATTATAATGCTAACTGACAAAAAATGACAAATTGTGCTCACATTTCTCTTGACTCCGCCATACTACATACAATACACAGAGAGAGACAAAGCAGAGATAGAAGTATGCAAGTGTTTTACTAGTCTCTTGAAATTAATACAAAAATCACGCACAGCTAATGTCACTTTTATACGTATTGCGTGTCCAGATTTCGCAATGTGCCAGCAGCTAATCTGTAATTATGCAAATGCGTCGATTAAAAGATATATACACACACACTCGTTAGCATTGCGACACATCATCATCGTGATCATTCAGTTGGCTTTAAAGTCGCCAATTATTGCAGTTTGCTCGTTTGCTTGAAGCGGCCACAGAATCAATCGCAAGAAGTTGCCAGTTTTTAACGACCACCTTCAAGGCAGCAAGTAGTAAAGTATATACACCCTTCTGCCATCATCTTGCCTGCTCGACAGCCGCCAAATTTATTGAGGTTTCCCCAACATGCAGATGTGTGTGTGTCTGTGTGTGTGTGCATGATTACTGCATTTATGAGATAAGTTTTTACTGTCGACAACAATTAAATTACATTTTAGAGTTTATAGCTGCTGCCCTCCCCCCCCTGTCGCCGTCTGCCTGCTGCTGCTGAACTGTATCTTTTGCTGTCGCCAAACTTCAATAAATTCTAATAATTTATTTCATTACCCGAACGCTTTTGCTTTGGCAACGAGCGGCAACTGCAATTGTAATTTCAGTATTAAATTGTATGAAATTCCCAGCACACATGGATGCAGGCGGCGCGCGGAGGGGAGTGGCAAGTGATATACAACGCAGCAGCGACTGTGCAGACTGCAAGATACATTATTTGCCATTCAACATGTTGACATATAATTGCACTTTTCGGGTTACAAAGTAAACCCCAGCACAGTTTGTTAAACAAGCAACCAGCAACCAGCTAGCGGGTGTTCTCAGCTCCTGGCCCAACTTGCAGATGCACCTAGTTGCTATAGTATTTGCACAGCACTTACTTATTAATGCTGCTCAATTATCAAGGGCATGAGACGCTCTGAGAAGCAAAGGATTGACAGAGATTGAGTTGTGTAACGAAGCGAACAGTCTGACAGTCTTAGAGGGTTTCTCCCTCGCTGTAATCTATTGTCGTTAGCGCATTGAGTGTTCGGCATATGCTGATTAATTCCCAACAGTTCTCGGGAACGGGAGCGTTGTCATAATGGCATATCATTGCCAAGTCACACCCGCAAGCCGCGTGCCGCGTACGTCGAGTACTCCCTCATTTCGTCACTGATGTGGCATGCAACTGCAAATGCCAGTCGAGGACATGTGTGTGTGTTTGCAACCGCGGAAATGGAAAAACCACAGTGCAATTTACGTGCGAGGGGCGGAACTCCTGAACGCGCTGAATTCACTCGCATTCGCATTCATAGTCATCTCAATTGCCAGCTAAAGAATTCCGAATTTTCACACTCGATGTGGGGTTTAATTGAATCATTAAACACTCACACTGCCGCAGTCGCAGTCGCTCCCACTCACACACTCATCTGGCTTGGCACATAACATTTGTTAGACAGTTTATGTAATCGCTGTAATTAGCCACATACGGTTGCTGCATTGTTTCCTTTTGGATGTTTTTGTTTTGGGGCTTATGCAAGTAATTCCCTGGCAACCGCAGCTGCAGGCGCAATTGCCCCAACTCTTTGCCGTTTGACGTTTGGTGGTTTCAGTTTCGGTTTCGGGAGAAGAAACAATAACCAGAAATGCGGCGTCTATTTGTACAATTACTCACACACTAAGCACACACATGCACTCCGATATCATTAACATAAATTACCGCCCCGCTGGGTGGCCGCGTCTTGGCCGGGGTTTGTTTGCCTCGCGGCCAGTTTCAGTCGGGCGTAATTAAGTGCAAAAGATGTCGTCGCTGGCAAAACTGGCAAGCTGGCAAACTGGCAAGCTGGCAACCTGTTGCTTGCACTTTTCTGCATGTTGTGGCAGCCTGTGATGTTGCCCACAAACTCTTTGCACAACGAAACCACAGCAGCGGCAGCAGAGGGGAGTTATTGAGGCTTGATGGTTTCTCGAGCTTATGCAATTAACTTGGTTAGTGAGTGTGGCAACATCTTGCCAGAGATTGACTGACTGCATGCCTGACTGGCTGACTGCCTGACTGCCTGATTGACTGTCTGACTAGTTGAATGATTGAATGACTGACTGGCTGAGTAAATAACTCATTGACTGCCTGACGGACTGAAGAACTCTGCGGCTGAATAAGTAACACGCTGACACCCCGATTGACTGGCGGACTGCAACCACAAATTATTGCTGGAATTGGGTACGTGGGGGGATCGGGTCAAGTCGCCACGAAAACCAAAAGCCAGCGCACTTAAACGGTATGCAATAACTATTTATTGTGACTCGAATCGGGGCCCGCTCGTAGGCGTAGCCAAGTGGAACGTGGCCCACTCGGTGGCAACACTCTGCTGCAGCCTTGGCTGAGTCCGCTCGCCAATTTCCAGAGACTTCATCATCACGATCTCGCGCACTATCGCTGTCATCGTCATCATCGCCAATGCATTCGAGCGCAGCGCCCAGAAGAAAGCTGCGAAATGGACACCAATGACGACAACGACAACACGATGACGACGACAACGATGACGATGACGATGACGATGATGCACTTGTGTCGCTCTCCAGCCAATGCACAGCTCCCAGTGCTCGTTGGAGCCAGCATTTTTTCATGTACTGCCACTCGGCAACTTGGCCAACATGTCTATTAACGGTAACTAGGTAATTGCTGGAAATTGCCGTTAGAAAATTTGCCTTTATTGTAGTTGCTGTTGGCTGCAACGCCGCTTTTCGCTCACGCTGTCTGTTTCTCTGCCTCTCTCTCTGTCTCTTTCTCTGTCTGTGTCTGTGTCTGGGCGTGAGTGTGTGTGTGTAAGTAAGCCATTCGTTAACACAAAAGCTATCAAAATACAAAAAGAAAAAAATGGAAAAAATAAGAAAAGAAAAGAAAATGAAATGCAAAAGGTTCCAGCGTCGCAGCGTCGCACACCTTTCTTTTCTTCTTTTGTTCAGCTGAATGCTGAATGGCAAAGTGTTGGCCGTGTGTTTGCTGCCACTTTGGCTACGTGTAGCAGCAGCAGCACTCCGCTTGCCACAAATGCCGCTGGCTATTCTGTGCGATTTCATTAAGAGCATTTCAAACGGGCCAAGCGAAACTCCCGCCTCGCACCAGACCAGAGATTAACCTCTGTGCAAACATGGAAAGATCAACTTTTCTGCATTTTTATTACATGAAACTTAAGCGTAACAAAGCAGTTTCAATTACACTGCATAATGCCCCGATTGAACTTTGAAATAATGCAGCTGTGTTGTGTAATGCAACCGAGATAAATATCTGTAATGGGGCGTCTGGGCTTTACTTCAATTTCGATGCCTTACTAATCGCAGTTTTAATTGCGGGCCATCAATTTAAGCAGCTGCTGCTGAATTCGTTAGTTGGCGCAACTCCCACGTTTTGCCATTCATCAACTCATTAAGTATACGAGCAGTAAACTTCCCCCGAAGTGCAGCCAGATAATTGATGAACTACCTGCTGAGGCAATTGTTTCACTTTCGAAAGATCGTTTTTCTCTTGCAAACTAATTGCAGTGCATTCCAGCAAATTACACGAATTTCAGTGGAAACCACAAGCATCGAATTCGATAGCGATCGTGGCAAGCAGTGAACGAGGGGAAGCACCAAGCGCACTGCATGCAAGCAGTGTACGCTGCAGTGCAAACCAAAAGCAGTGCAAAAGTGTTTTTGTTCTTCTGCTGAGCATAGGAAAGGTATTTCGTAGTGCATAACGTCATCGCCATCGTCGTCGTCGCTATTGTCATGCGCGGAGTGCATCAAATGGGGCTCATCAAAGCGCTCAAGGTGCTGTCGTCTGTGGGATCAGCGCAGGACAAGCCCCCTTTAGCTGCTGCTGGTGTTGTTGCTGTTGTTGCATTGGGGCACGCTTACGCGCAGGCCATGCCACGCCACGCCACTCCAAGGCCGGTCTAGACACTTTTGACACAAATGCAGCACACAAATGCAGCACGGCTAAGAAAGTCGCTCTCCAGACAGCACAGAGTGTCTGTCCAGACACAAAAACACAAAATGAAGGCAATTGCCAAGCTGCGTAAATTTCCGCGTGGGCCAACAGCATTGACGGCGACGGGGCGCGGGGCAGGTGGCATGGGGCAGGGCATCATTACCGGAATCGCTGACGGTGCATGTCGCATTGTCTGGAGCGTGGGTCTGTCTGAGCCACTTGAGACAGCCGTGAGAGCACATATTGAGACAGGTGACAACAGTCACTCATTGTTTTTCCCGTTCTTCTTCGCGCAAGGGAGGCGGGCAGCGAGGGAGCGCGACCGGGAGCGTGAGCGGTAGAGAGTCTAGTATTGCAGACGCACTAAATCAATTAGAGACTGCTGGCTGGCTGGCTGCATGCAAACTGAACGTTTTGTTTTGCGGTCGCCATTGGCGTAATCTGTTGAAGAATCGTATCTAAACATCGCCAGCATTGGTGCAATGAACTTTTAAGTATGCACACACCGACCTCTATATAGTGCTAATGGTGTTATATATAGTGCTATATCTAATAATCAGCAGCAGTGTCAAAAACTGTGCAGTCAGCGGGAAAATGCGAAAATGCGGCGCGAACGAGGCGAACGAAAAGGGCCAATAGACCGATTAAATTAAAGCTGCATTAGCAGCCAACACCAACAACAAGAACAAGAACAACCAGAACGGCAATAACAGCGACAAAGCAATGGCATCAAATATCGGGGAGTCGGAGTGGAAGGGCGGAGGGGAGGGGGGGGGGCAGTCGACCAGGGGGAATCCCCGCCTGTGTTTGGCATTCCACATTGCACGATTAAGACACGTCTATGAATACCGCACGAACACGAGTGTGAATACTTGTGTACTCACATTCGCATTCGCACTCATCCTCATTCGGTTTGTTTGTTTATTCGCCTGTTCGCTGTTTGTTATTGCGGGGTTTCATTAAACTTTCATTTGCCAGCCATGTTGCGTTCGTCGCCATCGTCGTCGTCGTCATCGTTGTCTTTGAAGTCTTTATTTTGCTGCCATTGTATTTGCTGTTGAGCTGCCATTTCTGGGTGGCCAGCTTGCCGCTTTTTGTTGCTGCTGCAAATATGCTAATTATTTGGCAAATTAACGCAAATGTCGACCGCAAAAACATCGAAGAAAATTGGCTGCCTGCAACTGGGAAATTGCACTCAAAAGCAACTCCATTTCGAGTGCTTAAATAATGTTCTAGAAGACACAGTTTGAACGCTGTGGCTTCTTTGCGCATGAATGTGCAGAGTTGTCTCGTTATTTTGAGGTGTGAAGTGTGAGTAACATGGCAAACACTCGCTTGATTTATAATCGCGCTGAGCAATTGCTTAAGTTGCAGCTGCAGATTAGCAGTGATGTGGGGCGAGATATAATTGTTTGGCTTGTGAGTCAGTCGCAGCAAACTTTGCGAGTATTTTCCTTAGGAAGTGTGACCTTGATCTACCTTGAAGTAGCATGAAAAGTGCATTACTTCTCTTTTCGTGTAGTACGCCAGACA
This sequence comes from Drosophila rubida, assembly GCA_035046165.1. NCBI lineage: Eukaryota > Metazoa > Arthropoda > Insecta > Diptera > Drosophilidae > Drosophila > Drosophila rubida. The sequence goes on along the minus strand of JAWNOF010000014.1, from coordinate 11,427,783 downwards.
ACAGCTTGATTAATCGACATATTCGACGTCGCATAATTCAATTGAATGTTGTGCAAATCGTGGCATTTGCTTAGCGATTCATCGCGAAATCGTGTAATTTATTGAACAGCTTATGCAACGCTAATGGCGACAACAGACAACAATTGAATAGTGCAAAGGGTTTCAACAGCCACATTAAGCTATTTAAACAAGGCGGCGGCGGCGGCGGCGCTTCTTTCGTGCTTCTTTCGGCTGATAAGATAAGCGGGAAGCTGGAAAAGTCGCCAGAGTTCCGCGGAACTAAACCATTTCGCAATTCTATTCAATTGGAGCTCTGGTAAAAGAAGCAACAAAACAACACAAATAAAAACACAGCACGCCACAGAGGGCGATGTGATAACCTTGAAATGGGGGGCGGGAAAAGCGGGGCCAGAGAAAGGCGGAAGGCGGAGGGCAGAGGGCTTATCGCCAGCCAGCCAGCCAGCGAAGTCGACCCCAATTGGGAGCCATGTGTTTTTTTTTTTCGTAAATGGAAGTAGCAAACGCAAACGTGAACGTGAAATTGAACGGCGTCGTGGCCAAGTTGCGATGTGGCAAACGTGGCAAGCGTGGCTGCAGTTATTAATTGAAGGCAAACACCATTTTGGCGTCGCCTTCTCCTTGTTTTCCCTTTGCAGATAAACGCAGCGGAGAACACATTCCCAACGCCAGCCACAGTCATGGTGATAAGCTCGTGCTAACTAGCGCCCAGAATAGCATAAAACAAAAGACACACTCACGCAAGGCATTTAGCATGGTGCGACGCAATGTTGCCGAGCAACAGAGCAACAGCAACAACAACAGCAACAGCAACAACAACAACACTAATAGCAACAGCAATGCGGGCAGCTGCTCTTCGAAAGCATCGTCAACGGCGAGTCTGAACAGCATCACGAACTCGACGCCGCCGACTTGCAACATTGTCATGTTGCAGGCAGCGCCTTTGCCAGCGGCTGCGGCCGTGCAGCAGCAACATTTGGCAGCAGCAAGGCCACCGCAAGCACCACAGCAACAGCAGCAGCAGCAGCAATCGCCCTCGGACGGCTCGAACTGTTCGCTGCCAGCGTCGCCGCCGTTGCTGCAGCAGACGGCGACGCCGCCGCAGGGAGCGCAGCTGGTGCCGCCAGTGTGCGCGCTGCACCATCCGCAGCAGCAGCTGGCCCTGCTGGCGGCCATGCAGCACCAGCACCAGCACCAGCACCAACACCACCAGCAGCATCACATGCTGCAGCCGCCGCCGCCGCCGCATGCCGCACACCCGCTGCCGCATCCGCATCAGCATCAGCATCCACACCAACACCATCCGCAGCAGCCACAGCAGCAGCAGCAGCAGCCGCATGAGAACGGACACGGCGGCATCTCGCCCAACGGCGGCTCGGGCGGCAGCTCGGCCAGCAGCGTGAGCAGCGTCTCCAGCAGCAGCGGCGGCGGAGGCGGTGGCGGTGGCCAGGGGAACAGCACGAACGGCATTGGACCGCCAGTGGCAGCGGCGCTGCCGCCGGGCCCCGTCTACATACAGTATCCGGGCGAGTTCTTTCCGTCGGAGTACTACATAGCGCCGCATCCGCACGAGGGCATTTGTCCGCAGCATCCGCACCACCCGCATCCGCATCCGCATTCGCATACGCATCCGCACGCGCACCAGCACCACCATCAGCCCATGTGCGCCATCTCGGCGGAATATGGTGAGTTGGCTTCCCTTCTGCTTCCCCTCCAGCTGCTGCCCGTAGTCGTGCCTGATGGCTGCTAATTACAGCTGGCTTAATCCCAGCCTTAGCAGCAGTCGGCAAGCCGCCAAATAACTCAGTTCGTCACGAAACTTTGCTAAGCCTTCGCCGGCTTTGTGTGAGTTTCGAGTGCGAGTTTGAGTTCCAGTCTGAGTGTGGCGCACGAGAGTTGCAAGCTCCAATTCCCATGATTAGGCGACACTCAAGGCTAAGCTGCGTAAAGTCGCTCTGTCGCTGGCGAGTCTTAAAATAGACGCCAAACGCCCCCGTCTATCGCTCCGCATCCGCATCCGCCATCCACTATCCGTATCTGTATCTGTATCTGTATCTATATCTGCAGCTGTAGCTGTCACTTAAGCTGCAAAGTCAACAAGTAAGCTCTTCATCGGATTGCTCTTGCAACAACACAAATTTGAATGATTCGCCGTCGACAGTTTACAATTGAAAGCGGAACAGCGAGCAACTTTATCAGCACACAATTTGTTGTGTGCCAACTAAAATGAAACTATGGCAATCTGTCCGCCACGGAAATAGACGAAGGAACCTTATCAGCAGCTCTCTGCCAAAGCGTAGTTAGCTTCTAGCGCAGTGTGCTCAATTCATGCTTGATTTACGTAGTTAAATCTATTAATAGTCCACCACGACTCTGTTATCCGCAATAAGCTGCTCTCAGCGCACAAAAGGGGCAAGAAACGTGTGTAGCGCGATTTCTAATGGCTGTGATTGATTGAGCTAAACGATTGATGGCCAAACTTGGTGTGCTTAATGTTCGTTTATCATTATTCATTTGCATTGCAATGTATGATTGATTGACTGAGTAATTGATTGGCAATTTCATATATGATCGTTTTAATAATTTGATTGATGAGCACAGTTGTACTTAGTAGTCGATGACCGTTTATTCAAATTGACTGACGTGATTGACTGAACTCTTCAGTATTCCAATTGCCAATTGCCAAGTGCCTTGCCTCAGCATGTCAAGCCAACTGAATGCCTGAATATTGAAATTTGTTTATTGTTCTAATAGTCAAACTTTGTGCCTGATTGACCCACTGATTGATGGCCAACTAGCAACTTATATTTACGTCAGAAGTGAAAGATTTCTTTGAATTTCACCCACTCTCTCGCACGCTCAATTACCAATAATTCGCAATTACCAATAACTCATGAATATTGCCTCCACATTCTGCGAAATTCGCGACTCTCACGGTCAGCAAAGCAACTGAAAAAGAAAAAACAATTGAAACGATTTTCGATGAATTTGCAACACGCGCAACGCCGGGCAACACACAACTTACTTAATGATATGTTAACTGATCTGGTCTACTCGTATATGCCATAAATATATACAATAGATCGTAGTTGCAATGCCCCCCCGTGCCCTGCTCGCCACTTCTATTAGCATAACTGTAGAAACGCCCACGTGGCAAGCAGCAGAGTTGCTTGACTGGAACTGGAACTGAAACTGGCATTGGAAACAGAAACAGAAACAGAAATTGGCATTGGAATTGGAATTGGAACTGAAACTGGCACTCTGGTCTCTCTGGTCGCTTGATCGTGCGGGGCCAAGCTGAAAGTCGTATCCGCTTCAGCTATCATTTCGGCCAGCCGCAAAACCGGAGCTGAGTGCGAGTAGAGATTTGTTCTTTGGCCGCAAGAAAGCAAAAACAGTGTGAGGCGAAAAGAAAACACAAAAAGAGGGTGCCAGTTGTGCTGCTGGGGAGTGTTTGGCCAAGATAATTGAATTTAATCAAGTTTAGCGCAACCCAGAAACCTCAATTACACCAGCTCAGCTTCAGCTTCAGTCTCAGTCTCAGCCTCAGCTTCGGTCTCAGTCAGGCGGCAATCTGTTGTCGCAGTCTCGTGGCTTTAACCCTAATTGGGCTGCGTCGGGAGACCTATTGATTGGGAGCCCGAGAGAGAGAGAGAGTGTGCTGGTGACTGTCAGTGCGAGAGCGCGAGAGAGGGAGGGGGAGGGAGTGTCCTACCTGTTCATGCCAAACATAGTAATGAGCAGCAGCCAGAGCTGAAACTTGGCGCTCGGTTTACTTTATTGTTTTGCAAATGGACAAATTTAATTCAATTGCCGAAACATAAGTTGCTAATTGTATTTGCATGTGGCGGCAATCGCCAGCTTCCCCTCCCCTCCCCTCGCAGTGCATGCCAAATAGTTTTAGAGCACAATTGAAGCCCATGTGCAAAGTGGAAGCTCATAATTTACAATTACAAGCAAGTGTAAATGGCTTTTACCGTCTCTGCTGTGGTCTCCCCATCTCCCCGGCTCCCCAGCTTCCAGCCAAACGGAAGTGACAGAGACGCAATGTCTCCAGCCACTGCTCCCTGTCCCCCGTCCCCTGTCGTGCTCTGCCAGTTAATCGAATCAACTGGCACAAGAAAATGGCTCTAAGTGCGTGCTGGGCTCGGCTTTTCCCTCTAATGGAATTTTCTCCCGGGGCGACAACGCCGACGACGACGACGTGGCTATATTGATATGGATGCTGAGCATGTTATAATTATAAGAATGCTGAGCATGCTCTTGTTGGGCCCTCGCCACGCCGCGCCCCCCGTCGTCTTCAGGTTTATTTCGGCGTGCGAAAAACCGTTGTTGGTTTTGCGGAGGCGCCACTTCAAGTGAAGCTGAAGGCTTGGGGCATTCGCACCCCACTTGCCGCACTTGAGCATAACTTACACTCACACTCGTGCGTCGTGCTTCTAATCAACATAATTCCTATTATTTTATATGCCCCACACAAATGGTCAGTCTTAAAGACGCTGATAAAGGCTGCCGAAACTTTAGCATTTGTTTTATTTGCTACTTACTCTCCTCTAGAACTGTATAAAGTTTTTATAGAAAAGATACGTTTAATTGGCAGGAAAGAATGGCTCCTGATTTTATAATAAGCTGCCGCCACCCTCCGCTCTGGCCCCGTTTCCACCTATAGCTCAGTGTTTGTGTGTTTGCTTAACTTCTGCGTCTCATTCTCAATACTAAAAGCAGTTCATCAACTGATTTGATAGCTGAGCTCCGTTCGACCGAGTGTATATATATAGTAAGTGTGCCATTCAAGAGCGCACAGACAAGTTGTAGAAAGCGCCCTGGCTGTGGACCAAGCGAACTTGGAGCGTTCCGTTCAATGAACTCGCCACAGGTCCACTTCGATTGCTGTGTCTGTGCTGTGCGGCAGCGAGGGGCGACAGCAAAGTACGCGTAATCGGCGCCGGCGATAACGAGAGCAGCGACTTCAAGAGCAGTCAATCAAAATACTTGCGTTCCGCTTCCCGCTTCCCGCCCCTGTTGCGCGCGCCCTTCTCGATTGAGTGGCTGCTCGATGAACTCTAAGCGCTGACAACGGTTCGACAGGGCCAAGCCTCGGTATAAATTTCAATATCTTACAAGCGTGTGCTTGCTGCCAGCGGCTTTATCTTTTTATCTGCTTTAATCTTGTTACATACCCTCCGCACAGCGTAAAGCGGAAGAAGCGGGTCATATGCACTTTGATAAGGGTTCGTAACAGCCTCAAAATGCGATTGGGAAAAGGTGAACACGTCTAGTTGAAGGTATTTAATATGCTCGCCTTTTGGATGCTCAACTGATTAGTACAAGTTGCGAGCTTAAGTGATTGACTTTTAATTTCAGCGACAGAGCGACAGCTATATTCAAAGTTCTTTCGATGGGCTAGGGTATCTGGGCACTGAGAACGCTCCACAGTCGCTGTGCTACGTGTTGGTCATAATTTTTAATTAACTCTCGGGCTGCCCGCACATTGCCAAACATCGCCATCGACGACGACGACGTATTGAGACTTGTAGAGCAGGCTGTTGGTAATTTATGGCCCATTGTCTAGGGCCGTTTAATGAGCATAATTATGGGCGATGCCCTGTGCACTGTGACCTTTGCACCCGCAGTGCAGCCATTAAGAGACGCGCAAATACCCAATAAATACAGTGAGCACTCGTATTTCACGACTGCGCCCAAAGCGCGTTCTTTACTGTGGGAAACTGGGCAACTGGGCAACTTGAGGAGCACAAATGGCCACCTGATGTAATGCCGCAGTTGAATTGTGTCACAGTAACATTAACTGGCGAGGAGGCGAGGCAGCCAGCCGCCATGCCACACAATGTGTGTACTCGGGGCACACTCAAAATAAAGGAGGTTGCTTCCATCTCGGTTTCCAATTTGGTCGACTACTCAGCTAGGCAAATACGTTGAGTTCGCTGGTGGCAGTTCATTGCTCCACTGAAGATTGGATTTGTCTGTTCGTTGCAACAGCGCGAAGGGGGGAAGGCGCCTGAAGGGGGCTGATGTCATCACTGTCGTTTTCACATGCTGCTTCTTTTGCGTTTGTTTCTTTGCTCGAGATTGGCTATTGAGCAAGACGTGAGCTCAGCTGCTGCTGTATTGTGCACATCAGTGGTGCGTCTCCTACCTGTGACGCGACTGCCACAATTTATAGTGCGACTCAGCGCCCAGCTAGAGCATAAACTTGTCGTGTTTTACGAGCCGATTTGGCGCTTAGATTTATAGTCATTGCTGTAGTTGTTGTTGCTGGGCTGGTTTGCCCCAATTTGAGTGTGGCAAATGCTAATGGGTCGTTCTACCTTTGGGTCTTGTGTGTCCATTGTGTCGCAATGCATTTGCATAGCTGCCACTAATTTGACCTCGCATGTTGCAACATTCGCCTAACCCTGAACTTTGTTTGCTGCCAAAACCGCGTGTCCAATTGTTTGCTTAATATTGCTAAATGGTCTTCGGGGCTTTGTTGCCTCCACTTCCCACATCCCGCTTTATTAATTGTCTGACTCATCTTGAGAGCCGACGACAACAGTCGTGTGTGCTTTGTGCTTTGATTCAGCCTCATTTGCATATGTTTCTGCGCGGCTCAGAACAACAAGTCTATTAAACTCGAATTTATTATTATTTGCCAAGCGCGAAAATGTCATCGACAGACTCCGCAGCGTCGCACAGTTGCCGCCAAAAGTATGTGCGCACTGCCAGTTGCCAATTAGCAAAATGCAGACTCTCCTTGCCACCTGATATGGTGGCAAACATATTTGAGCTCTAAACAATGAAAAACTCTCTAGCCTTGAACTCACTCAGTGTGCCACGTGTGCGCTGCGCTGCAAACTGCACAATTTTATTAGGACTCGGACAATAAACACCAAAGTTAGACAGCAAACTTTGAGTAGCACGGCTGGCGCCACCTGGCGGCGACGTGTGCTAGTGAGTATATTGGCAGACGCCATTTAAAGAGTGTGCCCCAGTCGATTGCTGCTGCTCTTGGCTTGGCCTGGCTATCAAAACACGCTCGGGGCGTATGCGTAATATGCTCGCTTCTGCTGCGTGTCTTCTTCCGACACACGGTGTAGTGCAAACACTCTTGACACACGCACAAAAGCACACTGTGCGCGTGTGTGTGTGTGTGTGTGTGTTTGTGTCTGATGACCTTGCAAATAGCCGCAAGACATGGAATATGGGCAGGTTTGTCGTCTGCCGTCGGTCAGTGTGCGTCTTGTCGTTGCCTTGTGTCTGATTCACCTTCCCTGCGCCGATCTCAAGTGTGAGAAGCGTCTTTTAATTGCTTTTTAATGGGTTCTGCCGCCCTGTGCGACTGCGAAGGAGCGGGCCCAAGTCTTAAGGAGGGGCCAACAGGCCAACGGCAGAAATGCGAACAAAATGTGTCTACGAACTTGGAAATTGAACAATATCAGTTGACAGCATTAAAACATAGCAAACATAAATTTCCAAGTGCGTGTGTGTGTGTTTATTATTTGAACATATTTTATACATATATTTCGTATACATGGTCATACTTACATTTATTTATATCGTCGCATTTTTCTTAACACTGATGAAAAAAGAGGCAGCCGCAACGACGACGACGACGATGACGACGACGACGGCATCGCAGCTTTCATTTGATTTGTGTTGCGCTTGTCTTTGTTGGTATTGTTACTAGGACTGCTGCCCTTGCCTCGGCTCCCGCTCCCTCTCCCTCTGGCCCCTCCCTTGCCAGCTCTTGGCTAGGGCCACTTATGACCCAAGCGCTCGGCGCTCGGCGCTCGAGTTCAACAACCCACAAAAAAAAAGCGAGCAAAAAATATATAAGGAGAGGAGGAGCGGAGCAATGCAAAAAATTGGCATCAAACAACAAAACTTACTTTAGATACATATGCGGCACGCGGGATGCGGCAGGGCAGCAGCACTAGTGGGGCACGGGGCATGGGGCATGTGGCAAAGGGGGCAGTGGCCGGAGGGTGTGGCAGCACACATGCAATGCGCATTAAAATTGTAACTGTTACAGTTTCGCCTCGCTCTCCCTCTCCCTCTCTCACTATTACTGTCTCCCTTGCACGCGGCTATTGCTATCTCGCTCGCGCGCTCATCTGCAGCTTCTACTTCAGGCTGGCAAGTTAAGTGCCATTCATGTGATTCTCTTTTTTCCGATGCCGTTGCTGCTGTTGGCGCTGTGTGCTCCTTTTTGATCCTAAACTTGTTATACCCTGCCAGCACTGACGAGCACCAAACGGGTAGCATAGACGAGTGCAACAGGCAGTCAAATAGCAGTCAAATCGTGTGGAAAGCAGGTAGTCTCATTAGCCTCGCATTTGTGCGTCACTAAGTGGGATTCTCATTGAGCAGAAGTTGGGCAGATATTCATCAAAACTATCCACAATTGCATTGCAGCGTGTTCGGCTGTCGAGCAGACTCGAGTTGAGCGCGGCACTTGCTTGTTTATTTTGCCATTCGCGCTGCTGACTTTTGTCTCTTTTAGCTTTTGTTTCGCCTTTTTTCTCGCTTTTTTTGGGCAGATTCATTTATTAACAAAAATACATAAGGAAATATTGTCCGTATATATAAATCGTATTTATGTATGCATATATATCGGCAGCCATAGCTAGCTGGTGCCATCATCCACTATATATATATATATATAGCGTGTATATGCTAGAATTTGGCTAGAGTTATTGTCGGAGCTGCTGCCATTCCCTACCCGTTATGGTCCTCAATTCCAGTCGCAGTCATTCAATTGTCAGCGCGGCGCTGTTAAAGCCAAAAATATAAAACATTGCCAAAGTCAAAGGCGAACAATTCGCTTTTCATTTGATTCATCTAATAAATTATAAAGCCCTCAACGGCTTGCTTGCATAACGATATCATCAGTGTTACCCCAATCGCTGATTTTATGAACTCATCAAGCAAGTTTATGAGGCGCACCTGCACTTGTCTCGCTGCTCATTGATTCCATCGCTCTTCTTGTCTTTTTTGAGCTAATGCAGTGCGTCGATAAAGAATAGAACTCCCAGCCATTCTATATTTATTAAAGAAGTCGCGCCGAGTTTATTATTCGCGTGCTAAAAGTTGAAGTTGAGCCATTCATCAATCACTGCTTTGATATCCCCGTCGAAATTTGATATCTGCATACATAAATATATTAAGACATTTGCTTTTATGTATGCGATTTATCTTGTCGCTAAGCCAACCACTGAGAGCTGGCCCACTCTAGAGTTGAGTTCGCAGCACGTGCATCTCATAAAACTAAAGGACTAATTCTAGCTCGTAATTCTGTTTGCTTTTCCCTGATTGTAAAAAATCTGTTCAAGTGTTGATTTGCGTAAGTAATAGCGCACAAATGACCAAGGGAGCGTGCTCGACTTACTAACACGCTGCAGACACTAAAATATTCACTGCGATGGGGGGGAATTTGACTAGACATAGAACGGGCCTACGATTAATGTACAATTATGCTGTTCCAGTTTAAAATGGGAAGTCCTGCTAGTCTGGGGGTTGCCTGGGCTAGCTGCCTTCTTGGGCGAGTGCAGGGTATGCTAGGAAAGCGAAAACGACTAGAACACACTGTGTGTAATCAAAGGCAACCTTCGGCAGACTATTCAAATCGTCGAAACATCGTTACATCGTGTTTTATTCGCATGCATTAGCAACGAGTACCCGTTTGTCATGTGTGCGGCTCGTAAAAATGATTGCGATGTGGGTCGCCGACTATAGACGACTATCGACGGACTGAAGACACTGAGCACACACACTCAGCCAAAGGCAACAAAGCAAGCACACTCACACACACACACTCAGACACACTCGGCGCAGTTCGGTTTATAGGCATTGTGGCCACGCCCCGCCCCGCCCCGCAGACCGCTAGACCCGCAGCCTCCCGCAAAGTCGTAAAATAAAAAGCCACATAATTCACCCGAGGCCGGGTCGTACTAATAATAATATTAATAATAATAATAAGAAGAACAAGAACAAGAACAAGAAGAATAGCATGCAGTAATAATAATAATAGTACTAGTAATACGCATGGTGTTAATAATAGCACATAAATCCATATGCTGCTCTGCAGCCTTCTCCAGACAACAAAATGTGTCGCCTGCGGTTTTCATGGCTTGCTGCTCGATTGACTATAAAAAGCCGAGCAAGATCTAAAAGTTTCCTCTTTTCGGGAGAATTGCGATGTTTCATTTGGCACACATGCAGAGCATAAGTTTACACGCGAATTGTTTACAAACTTAACTAAACAAATTAGCGAATTTTGCGAAATTCCGAAATCAAATAGCACATCCACACGCGCTTCCCCAGAAGCGTGTCTCGCGGCAACGTGGCAGCTGGACGCTGCCCTGTTGAGCCCTGTAGTGAGTGTATTATTAGCGGGGCGAACAGGGTATTCGGCAGTCAATCAGAGCGTGCTTCAATTGATTTTGACATGAGTGTGAAATCAGCGCGCAAATGCTGTGAAAAATTGCAGATTTCACATGAAAGATTAATTTGTATTCGACTCTATAAATTGATTTAGTTTTTTGAACGCATTTCCAACTATTCTGTGCACTTATTAATTTGATTTACTTTTCTGTCGTTGCAGGTAAGCTACACACAAAGATGTTTGGCATTGCGCATACGCCCCGTGGCAGCCAGCGTAAGTGCAAGTGACAATTTTCAATTAACGACAGCTGCAGCTAAACTTTTCGCTGCAAAGTACCCGTAATTGCGCTGGGCGTTGACAAGGTTGACAAGACAGACAAGCGACGAGCTGTGCTCGCCACTGTTTTCCATTCTTTTCGGTTTGTTTTAGCGCTTTTAGTATCAGAACTTTAACTTTTTACGAGTTGTAGTAGAGCTCTGATCAAGCATAAGTCGAGATGATGTCACCACTTGACATCTTGTCGAAGCGACTTTCAGCTGCATACGCTTAGTTGCCATCTAAATGGTAACTGCAAATGAAATTTGCCAGCGACTTTTGCACTTGTTGCCCGCCCAGCAACTATCAAAAGTGCCAAATCTCGACGGCGACAACTCGACGACGACGACGACGACGTCGACGACAGCTTCGAGTATTACTGTTCTGGCCACTTCTGGCAAGCACATCGTGCCACGCCCTGGTCATTTCAGCGAGTGCCACTGCGACTCTCAGTGCGATTGCAAACTGCTGAAACGGCATGCGAGTCACATGCAAAGAGTTTCGAGTTTGAGCGTTCCATTGTTTCTATGGCTGCTTAAATGTCTGACCGAATGGACACACTCAATTCATTTAAACTCAATTCGATTTAATTAAACAAGTGCCAAAGTCGTGTCATAAAAGACTGCAAACATACCCTGCAGCATAATCTCTTAAAGGTTTCAAGAGCAAAGAGCAATTACTTTTGATTGCTGCAAACAGCATGTATGAGTGCTTACTTTGAACTATACTTCTGCTATAACTTGAAAACTTCACAATACAACTGCAAATTCGTTAGGGTATCAACTCTAAATGCCTGGCCACGCTAGAGCGTAATGAATGGAATTTGTATAATAATTCCTATTATATAGCCTGAGCTATGCTGCAAATTGTTTTACGATCGACTGATAAGCACTAAATGAATGCGGGCAACGCGCTGCTGCTGCCACGCAGAGCGGAACGGCGAGAGTCGCGCTGGCGCCATCTAGCGCTCGTGGCTCTTGCCTGTTAGCTGGCGTGTTGTGTGAGCCGCATGAGCGGTAATTGAGGGATACAGGGTATCTGTGTGGCCAGAAAGAAAGTGCAGCACGCAAGCGAAATCAGTCAGCTACGAAATGTGCACGGCTCGACAGAGTCGCCGCCATACGCAGACAGAATTCGGCTAACTGCAGAGCGGAGAAGTCGCAGAAGTCAGCGCGAAGTTGGAGAAGTTGGCCATTTGGCATTTACCGTTTGCCACGTTAGGCGGCAGCCAGGTATTTGGGTCAGCTGCAGCTTAGACGGTAGACGGCTGACTCGCTGCCTTCTTTAATGGCCATGGCGAATGCACTGCATATGTATGCAGTAAATAATAGTATGTATCTTTTTCGTGATTCGTTTGCAGCAGCGACAACTTGAACGGCGCTGAAAACACTGATTAGCAAGCAAGAACTCGATTCAATTCCACTCTCGACTAGGCTAATTTGAAAGTTTGCGCTGCCCCCAATGTTCTAATTGGCGACAACTCTCACTCATACATATACTTCCACTTCCCACACACACACACATACACTTATACATGGGGCAGTAATTCAGTGACTAACTCATCTCAGAGTCGATGCTGCCGCTGCAATTTGTTGCATGCGTTCCTTAAGTGTCGTTAAGTGAACCATTGACTGACAATGCCCCACGTTGACGCCCACACACACACACACACACACACACACATGCGGCTTTGTCGCCGCATTCCATTGTAAGATGAGATTTGGCGCTGAATTCCAGCACATTGTACACTCATCGCATATATACTCCGCGAACGATCCATCAATTAGCTGGTGCACTATAGCTCTACTATATACACATAACGATGACTTAAACAGCATGGTACGAGCGCGCATTACTTAAATCAAATTAACTTATTAACAACGAAGCATTTATTTTTATCTTTTATCTCTTGTTGTATGCACTATTTGTGCTATTCCATTTAAAATTCATAATTCTCGAGCAGCATATATTACAAGGAAAACTTTACACTCACATTAAACAAATCAGAAGTTCTTGTTTTTCAGTTTAAGCTGCAACAAATTATGTAACACTTTCGAGTTTGCTACTAAAGCCTGTTTTTTAATTACATTTGAATTAATAAAATATGACTTCCAAAGTCCAATTACCCCCAAAAACTTTTCGCCGAAATGCTCGAAACTTTTCGAAATAAAAGTTGTGCTTTATTCTTCGTTTCAAAAAAGAATGCGAGCTGCAGCTCTTCAATTGTAGGCTGCCGACTGCTGTACAAAATTATAATGCCCTCGACAAGGGTATGCGAGTACAATAACCGCTTGATAATGAGCATGATATGCATGTTGATTAGACAAATTTGACTTTGCTGCGCAATAGGTCAACAGACTGTCGACTCGCGCTCGAAATTTCCAGTGAAAACCCCGACCAATGAGCGGACAAAGACGCAGATTTGACTACTCCAATATAAAGTATACGCACATGCTGCGAAAAGGATTAAAGTAACTAAATGCTAAAGGTTGCAACCGACTGCCACTGGGCGAAGACTGACAAATGAGCTGAGCAAGCTGGCGGGGCATAAGGAGCAAGGTGTTGTGCGTGGGAGTCCCGCAACGACACGATAATAATAATAATAGTGGCTGCTATAAAATGTACTTATAGAGTGGCTAGAAAATAAAAAAAGAAAATGGCAAAACGGCGTCGTGGCCGTCGTCAAAGTCTGCAGCGCCGTTGAGACCCCTCAAAATGATTAATTAAGTGGATTTGATTAATGTTCTCAAATCTAGAGCGTGGCACACAAATTAGCGATGTGGGCGAGACAAAGAGCGAGAGAGGTGGGGAGATGGAGCGTGGGAGTGTGGGAGAGTGCTCGTGTTGAAAATGAATCTCAGGCAAAAAGGGTGTCCAAATTAAATACTCGAAACTGACCCCGAAATGCAGAGCAACACCTTTACACCTCTTGCGGCTGGTGCACGACGCAAAAGGGGGCACGAGGGTCACAAGGTACAGCGGCTGCCAAAATATTGAGCACACTTGTCTGACATTCGACATGGAATTTGGACAACGGACAGCAGCATGATGGTGATTTGGGTTGGGATTTGTGATTGTGATTGTGCTGGTGATGGTGATGGTGATTGCGATTGGGATCGTGCACCTTCGCAGCAGCAGTGACAGGTGCAAATTGTTGAATTCGGAATTTGCACGCTTGTCTAACACGGTCTCGCTGCACGTTCGCATACAATACACATATATATGTGTGTATATATCGCTTGTTGTGCGCTCTGTTGTGTCGATATATATTCCCCCAGTTGTTGTTGTTGTTGTTGTTGTTGTTGTCGGCATTTTATTTGTCTATGTCTATGTCTGCGCCGCGTCTGTTGTTGTTTTACTTGGCCTCGTTTTTGGGTCGAGCTGGGTCGCGTTGGGTCGCCCAGAGTCGAGTTTACTAGCTGTTTTGCTGTTTTCCTCTCGCTGCCTGCGTGTGTGTGTGTCCTTTTCGTTTGTCCTTGAAGTATCCTTAACGATGCCGACGGCGACGGCGACGGCAACGTCGACGTACTGCTGCGGCCCTATAAATCTTCTGCCTCAAAATGGCGCAGTGTCGCCACATCGCACACGTGTTTTTCGGGGTCCCTCCCTCGCCTCACACCCATCTCAGCCACTCTCTCTCTCTGTGTGTGTGTGCATTATCTCTGTATCAGTGTGTGTGTGTATCTCGGCCAGGCTGTGTGTATTTGTATATTTCGTATTTAAGCAGCCAACAGTTTAGGAAACAAATATTTTACTCTTCGCTATCAGCAAGTTCTTTTGTCTCCAGCTGCTGTGCTAACTCTCTGCATAGAGTATATTCGCTTTATGCCGCAGTTTGTCACGTTTCCCAGGCGTAGTCCAAAAACTACTTTCAATTAAAGGGGCAGCCAAGTTGGCGTATACTTAATGTGGCATGGAAGTCAACTGGCCAGAACTCCAGATTCGATAATTAAATGAATTTATTTGATGGGAATATGCAGTGGGTTGAGCTTGCTAGCGCTCTAGTCGTGGACTGGACAAAAATACCTCTTAATAGGGTAATAAATCATGGCAGCTATCATGCGCTTATTATCTGCAAAAAGCCGGAAGCTGCTAGAGTTGAGCGTAGTCACAGTCAGGGTAACTGCTAGTCGAGCTGTCAGCGCGCTTAATGCTGTTTTAGACGCCGTGATGGCAACTAATTGCGCTAGCCACTCCCCCCTTCCGCCCGCTGCGGCCAATACATTGGCAATCTTGTGCATGTGCTAAAAAATTTATGAGCATTGCGACGGCGGATTAGAGGGAAAATAAATGGGAACGCAGACATTTTTACCAACATTTTGTCGCGGTACAAATAAAATGAATAATTCAAGTGAGCGCTGAAGAACTTGCAACTTTAATGAGCGCCCCACGACGAGCGAATACCCTGACGCCGCCACTGCTGCTGCTGTTTAGAGGGTGTCTGGCAGTCGTCTAGCGTCGTCGCGTAGTGGGGCGTGGCCTTAGCCAAGGTGCGACCTTGTAAAGCAGCAGACTGCATGACAGACTGCGACAATGTGGCTGAGTAATTGAAAGGTCGTCGCAGTCTAACAATGCTTAAATAACAATACGCAAAAAGAGCAACAACAGAAACAACAACAATAACGGCAATAATAATGTCAGCAAAAGCAATAACAACTCGCAATTAAACAGGGCATAAAATATGGCAAAGACCTGCGGCGAAGTTGCTCAAAATTAAATGGAAGATGATCAGAAAGCGAGCGAAGCGAGGCGAGTCGGTCGAGTCGAGTCGAGGCGAATTCATTGAAAGGAGAATTCCGCTGCATAGTAGGGGGAGGAGTAAGGGGAGAGCAGGGTTGGCTCCAAGGTGGGTAGTTGGGTTTTTCGGGGTGCCCTTAAGCTGTTTAGCATTAATTAAGTTTGAGTTTAAGTGCAGACGAGAGTGCGACACAGCGACAACGACGGCGACGACGACGACGACAGCGGGAGTTGTGTCTACCCTGCAGACAATTAACTGTCTGGCCAAGTGATAAGCTCTACCACAGACCCCTCCAATCCCCCCCGATTCGCAGCGCTTAACTAATTGCTGTCTTTCAACACTTGGCAGAGTTGCTAGCAGCTACCAGCTACCAGCTAGCAACTAGCAGCTCTTTGGTGTCCAGACGCAGACAACTGGCTAGCACTCAGTTGGCTGGCTGGCTGGTAGACTGGCTGGCTGATTAAATGGCAAATGCAAATGTGAAAGGCGAAATGTGTAAATGTGCACAATGCTGAATATTTGTCGTCGTCGTCGTTGTTGTTGTTGCTGTTGTTATCAACTATCGCCGCCTGCACTTTGCCGTGTTATGCGTCAACGCACTAAGCCAACATTTTTACACCTAAGTGCAGGTAACATGGCGGCACATGGCTGGCTAAGCACGCCTGCATTTTATGCCTGATTAGACTATGCACTCACTCAGCCGACACCCCTCCCCCCCCCACCCGTCCAACCAGGCTACCCAACCCCACCCACACACTTGCCACAACACATCTGAAAGCGAGCAACATTACAAGTACTTAGTTCGCAACTAAGTTAGTCAAACTTGTGTCGACAGTCGGTCTGGCTAGAAACGCGATCTCGCAGCGCTCTAAGCGTATTAAGCGTTCGCTAAAGTTCTCAACTGCAGTCGATTCATTTGCGCGTTTTCGGGCGATTCTCGAGTGGCATTAACCCAAAGTGCAGCTCGCTGTCAAATTGCTGGCTGCACGATAAAGAAAGTGCAAAGGTTCAACATTTGAGCAAATCACAGTTGAAAGTGCAAAACTCGAGTTTACTTTTGTGAAAAATTAATGCATGAATTAAGCAGATGCTGAAATACATATACTTGGGTAAATTTGAAATACCAGCAGAGCTGGTTAAGTTAAATGCTTAATTATTTTGTGCAAAAAATCGAATTTTTATTTGCCTCATAAATATTTAAAGATCTCGATACAGTTTCAACATTTAGAGCCACATAAACGTGGCGTATGTTAAAAAAATACCATAAATAATGAAGTAGTTGTGGCAAGGCAACGAATAGAGCTTGTTAATGCAATTATTTCTGCTCTTCTTCTTCTGCTGCTGCAGTTTACCAACTTGTTAGACAAGAAATTACTCGCTATTTATGAAATAAATCAAACTGCGGACATCTGAAACAGAAAAACTTATTAAATAAGTCAAACATGAGCAGCTGAAGCTTAAACACAATGGAGGAGCATTCTTTGACCTTTTGCCTAAACCCAAAAGCGTATAGAATCGAAAAGTAATCTTGGCTAGACATCTGCTAAGAAGATGTGCTAACAAAATCGCTGCTTTTGGCTTTAACTCCTCGTCGTCGTCGTCGTCGTCGTCGCAGTTGCAGCCGCAAATGCACAAATTGAACAATGATAGAAATCCACAAATCAATGGAGCGCTTTTCTGAAAAGTACTTAGTATAGCGAATAGATGGGAGATGTGAGATGGCAGATGGAAGATGGGCGATGTGGCAAGGAATGGCTCTATGAATGCGAGTTGCGAATGTGAAATGTGGCAATGGAAGAGGAGCTGCGCATTGAGGCCGACAGTTTTCTTTTCTTCTTCTGCTGCTGCCGCTGCTGCTGCTGCTGCTCTTCTATATTCTTTCTTTTTTGTTTGCCATTGCATAAAAGCTTAGTTTCTTCTTGGCATTGCTGACTTTTATACTGAGGCAATGACATGCCACAATGTTGCAGCTGCAGCAGCGACGAGGGAAACGAGCAGAACGACTGCTTTCATCTGAGGATGGGCGCGCGTCAGAATTTTAACACTGTTTTTGGCAACAGTTCAATGGATTTAGACCGAACTGTGCTGCAACGTCGCTATGATTTGGAGACAACCATAATTGATAGAATAGAATATGGGTTGAAGCTATTGTTGTTTCAGTATTTTAATGAAATCTGCAACTTAATTCGAGCCGTGCTTGGCGTGCTCGTGTCACACGTTCAACTCTAGTTTGGGAGGGACGAGCGCAGACCTTGAGCCCATAATAATGTGCGGCAACAATGGCGATAGCCGCCTGTGATCTGTGCCAAAAACGCTGGCAGACATTTGGATTAGTCGCTCGCATGTTTGTGTGCACATGTGACGACAATTGAGCCGCAATTGGCACGAGAAAATTGCCAGAACCAGCAAACTATGGCCGAACTGACCGACCAGACGACAATGAGCGGAACTCCGGCTCACGATATTTTATTGCAAAGTGAAGACATTGCCTGTGTTTGAATGCACAAATTCGCTACATTTTAACGAATACACATGTGGAGAGTGGCCGTAATTTAAGCAGAACTTGGCGGCACCTTTCGACTTTATAGCTCGAATGGAAACAGTCTTTAATTGCGTATGAGCAATATAGTATACAATACACATACGTATATGTGAAATGGAGTGCATGCATGACAAGTTTGTTGGCCACTGAAGCTGGAGCTGGAGCTGGAGCTGGAGCTGTTCGTATATTTGGCAACATCTGTCACATGAGTTAAGCGACGGCCATATTTTGCTTGGCAGCAACACACATTATGACCCAGACATGTATCTCTCTGCCAGTCTTTCTCTCTGTGTGTGTGTGTGTGTGTGTGTGTGTGTGTATGACTATTAAGCTCTCACACATACATCGGAGATATATGTATTAAGCTCAGAGATGGCATCGTTGTCGCTGTCGTTGCCGTTGTCGCCTCGCTGGCGCCATGACTTGATGCTGCATCCGCATATGCATATTCCAGCCATCCAAAAAATGTATTATGAGCACACACACCCATACACACACACACAGTCGCACACTCGCGGAGACACAGAATTTCTCGCAACTCAACTGAACCGAACTCCTCTTCCTGCTCTTCTCATATTCTTTTGTACTTCTTCGCCGACTATTTGCAGGTCCAACACCCGTTCAAATGGTTTCCCACAATCGACCGCCGCCGACAATGACGGTGCCGGTGCAAGTGCCGCCGTACGTCAACGAGAATGGAACACTAACCCACGTGGTGCTGCCGCCGCAGCAATACCAGCAACTGCATCCCGGACAGGCTCATCTGCATGCAGCACCATTTGTAAGTACTCAGCAAACACACATTGCAAGACTTTTGCCACCTAAGCAACCTAATACCTTGCCATAGAAAACGCGACGCGACGCGATGCGATGCGATGCGGTGCAGCAGAAATCTATTGTTGCTATTGCAGTCTTTGGGGATTGCTCGTAAATATTCTTGTATGCACGCCACATCTTTTCACCGAAGATGACAGTCTCTCTATACAATATTGGCGCATTTTATTAGCATGTCGTAGATTCCCGCACAAGTAAATGGAATGCACTTAAAGAGTCCGCCTTCAACACCTCTAAAGCATGAACTGAATGATTATTTCACCAATTTTTAAAGCAGTTATTTGCCAGTTGCCGGTGATTTGCCACTAGATTTTACATTGATAGCTAGAAAGACTTTACGTCTAATTTGAATTGCTAAGCAAACTCTGAGGCTCACACTCAATGCAATGCATATTCATGACGTCCTTTAACATTGCTCTGTTGCATGGCCGGACTTATTATCAATTTATTGTATGCTATTAGTTGCCAAACTAAGCTTGCAACTATTGCAAAATGTCTGTGCACAGTTTCAATGCAAAGTGTTCTTATATTTCATTAATTAATTCCAAGGTGACAGACCAAATGCAGGTTATCTCCATATTTGCCAATCGGCGACATTTGTCACCTAAATAAATATTGTATACGTAAGCGCAGCACATTTGATGTTTGCCCACAACGAGGAGGATTACAGACTGCCGGCCTCTGGGGGGAGAAGGTTGAAGGGCGGACGCGTGCGAGGAAGCATGCTGTAAAATTGACAGATAATTGAGCCCCAATCAGTAGCAGCAATTGCAATAATATTGACAACAACAGAGATGGGGGGCACAATGCTAATTGCATTTTCCAGTGAAACGGACAGAGGCATATAAATAAAATATATATACCAATTATTCATTGAGCTCTGCTCTGCTCTGCTCTGCTCTGCTCAGCTCAGCTCAGTTGAGTTGAGTTGACTTGAGCGTCATTTTCAGCAAACAAACCAGATCCGGCTGAAGCGCCTCAGCTAAAGTTTTTCCTGGAAACAGAGCTCTGGGTTTTTCCCCCAGCAGCTTTTAATTTCTATTTGCCGCAAGATGAGTTGTGTACGAGTGTATGCATGTGTGTGTATGTGTGTGTGTGTGTGTGTGCAGCAAGTAATAACAGCTCAACTATTAAGAATGCAAATCCACAAAGGCATTTGGCAAATGCAAAACAAGCTCATATAAAATTGTGCAAACTTTTTCGTGAATGCTGATTATAAAACTAATGCCTATCGCAAACAAAAGCATTTAAAATACTTTGCCACTTTGCATTTATAATTCAGAATCAAAGAATTAAACCACTTTAAGACACGTCAGAGTCAATGCTTCACAAACTAAGCTGCTAATGCTTGAGATTCTGTGCGAAAAATTGAAAATGAAATTGAAATTGTAGCGAAACATAGTTACTACTTTTTATGCAAGCTGGTGGGCAACGCAGTCAACAGGTGACTCTTGTCCAACAGCTCTGTGAAGAAACAATCACTTAGACAGCAATTGTTATACCCATCAGCAGCACTCGAAGTGGCATAAATTGAAATGACGATAATGGGAAGCTGCATACGCCGCTGGCATTAATGGCGGAAATAAAAAACACAAAGTTTTCCCTTAGTGCGACACAGCGTAAGCCAAGCTGGCGCCACCTAGTGTGCGTAGTTCGCAACGTGCTGCAGAATAAGTTCTGTGTTTATTGTGCGATCGTAAAGAAATTTTAAGGTTAGAGAAAATACGACGACGGGCAAATAAAAAGAAATTTATGTAGACCGCTCCAAGGCTGCTGCGCTCGTCTCCATTTCCAATGCATTTCCAATGTACACTGTACGTACTTACACACACATACAGCTAAATATGTAGGTTGGTTCACGGGACGACGTCACGCTTTGTTGCTGAAATGAAAGTGGCGGCGGCGGCGTGGATAGTTTTTCTTGACTAAATTAACAACATGACTGTGGCAGCCACAAATTTAATGAGGCAAATGCCAGCTTCCGCTTGTATTTGTGTTGAAATGTGAATAAAATTTGATTGTATGCTAATTTGAATGGTCATAATCTGCTTGTTGTACTACAGTACTAGCATTATTATGTAACGCAAATAACAACTACAAGCATACACACAAAAGTGCCATCGCATCACATCTCCAACAGCTGAAGACAGTTGCTGCTGCTGCTTTTCGCATGCATGCATCCATCCATCCATCCATCCGTCCGTCCAACCATCCGCATACTCGTTCTCCTATGCAAATGTTAGCAATATTTCAGCAATGTTTTATACACGATCTTCCCATTGTCTTGATGTTGTCGTTGCCGACGAGCAAAAACCCATTAACTTTGACCCATTTTTTGTGGTACATTCGTTATGGTCATCCGTATTAACAATAATCCACACGAACCACTAATCTAAAAGGTTACGCAAAATAAGTTTCGTAGCCCCACAAAGTTCTTTAATAACCAAGTTTTTGGGAAAACTTGTTTTGTTTTGTTTTTTCTACTCATAGATAACTTATTTGGTGGTATGACTGTGTATAATTAGGTGTTGACTGTTCGAAAGCCGTTAGCGCAGCCATATCCAGACACAGCAATTTACCACTTCGATGGCTAGCAACAATAAAAGCAGAAAAGCGACAATAATAAATTGCCGCATAAAACATGATAATATCATAATTTTAGAACCTGTTTGTGCAATACGTGAATGCTGCAGATATATATAGTATATAGCTATCACTATTGTCGCAAATGCAATTGGTGTGTTTTTCATTTTGCTTTTTATTTTGTCATATAATCATACAATTTTCGCAATTACATAGCGCAAAATTGCTCAATATAATTCAAATGCGCGCGCAGCATTTATTGAAGTCACTCAACTGTTACGCAGCTGTTGCATAAAATACGTGTTTGCAGTGTGGCCAGCTGAAAATAGTTGCTGCTTGGCAAAATATACCGAATTATTGGCAAACATTAGTATGCAGTAATTAGAGGTATTTGCAAGTCACTTGCTTTCAATTATCGAACAAAAGAAATATAATTTTTCTATTATGCAAAATTATTCAATTATCCGCGAGTTTCACAAGTAATTTCATGTCAGCTATTTAATGTAACAAAACAGCAGGGCTTCACAGTGCCTTTTGAGCACAACATCAACTTAACATTGCTCTAACAGCATACCCTTATTTTTTGCCTTATAATTTTGTTGCAAAAATCAGAACTTTAGAAACTATAACACAATTTACAAAGTGACACACATTAATTAACGGATGTGGGAGATTGTTAACTAAAAATAGCCATCTAGTAAATGAGAAAATTAATGGCCGGGCAAAGATAAGATTTATATGCTTACTCGCCAAGCATTTGTTATCAGTTTAACAGACGACAACTTGACGAACGGTCGTCGCGAGTGTTTTGGAAGTACAAAATTTATTATTGACGTGTTGGCAGCAAAAATGCCGCTGGAAACTGAAGAAACGTCCACGACGACCACGTCAACAAGCAGCAGAAGAATTGTATTCAAAGTGGGCGACTGCATGGCGTATTTGATTGATTTTTTGCTAATGTTATTGTTTTGTTTCTGCATTGCAGATTAGCGCCAATGGCACTTCGCATTTCTATACGCCCTTGCCTGGCTTTCCACCGCCGCCCGGCCCAGGACCCGCTGGCAATGGACCACCACACTATCATATGCCAGCGCCGCCGCCACCGCCGGCAGCGCAGCAACCACAGGCGACGTCTACAGGCAACGCAGCAGCAGCAGCAGCGGCAGCGGCCGCAACAACAACAGCATCACAGGCGCCGCAGCCGCATTTACATTCCCCGCACTCGCCATCGCCGCCCAACTACAGAGACGAGCGCAGCCAGCGGCAGCACACGAAGCTGCTGCGCAAGCTGGAAAAGCAGCGCGAGCTGAGTGAGTATCGAGTGCCTTTAAGAGATGCGGTATTGCAACTAAATGATGCCTCCCTAGACTCTGCCATGTCGACGCCCACACACTCGCCTTCGCCGCGACGCAACGACATCAATGGACATCACAGCAACAACAACAATAACATTCCAAGTGCACCGCACATGCACAACAACAACAATGGCCGTCGCGTGCCACCGCAGCAGCAGCAACAACAGCAACTGCAGCAGCAGCAGCAGCGCAATGGCCATGCGCCACAACGCGGCGGCGCCAGCAGCGTGGGCACCTCGGAGGACGGCGAGGACAACTCCAGCCTGGCCGCCGAGGACGAGGAGGACTACCAGTCGTCGATAGTCGAGCAAATCTCGGCCATAGAGAAGCCCGAGGTCATCGAGGTGAGCTCGCGCTCGGCCAAAATCATTTGGTTGTCGCCCGCCATCACGGATGCCATGCTGCTGGACCAGCAGCAGTTGCGCTACCAGGTGCTGCTCAGCGACACCGGCAAACAGTGCAAGTACAAGAGCCTCTACCGCGGCGAAGCATACGAGTGCATTGTTCAGGACCTGCAGCCTGGGCAGGAGTACCTGGTGCGTCTGCAGGTGCACTACAAGCAGCTGCAGGGCAGCGTCAGCGAACCCACCGAGTTCAAGACGCCCGCCTGCGAGCCCGACCAACCGCTCGCTCCCAAGCTGGTCTCACGCACGAAGAGCTCGCTGAACCTGCGCTGGACGGCGCCCGCCTGCAACGGCGCCTACATCCAGCACTATCTGCTGGAGTTCGACGAGGGACGCGGCAACGCGCTGCAGTTCGTGGAGCTGGCCAAAACGAAGAGCAAGCACTATATGCTGAGCAAACTGCAGCCCAGCACAGTGTACAGCTTCCGACTGGCCGCCATCAACGATGTGGGCCAATCGCTCTACTCGCCCGTCGTCAGCTACAGCACCGCCGGCAATCCGCCAACGGCGCCCAAGCCGCCACAGCTGCAGGCGGCCACGGCAAGCTCGCTGCGCCTGGTGTGGGAGCGGCGGGCGCAGGACGGCGACTTTCTGCTGCAGCTGCAGGACCTGGAGTCGGGACACGGCTTCATGAACAGCTACAAGGGCAGCGACACACACTACGATTGCCTGCAGCTGCGCCGCGCCACCAGCTACCAGTTCCGCCTGCGCGCCGAGAACGAGGCGGGCGTCTCGCCCTGGTCCGCCGAGCTGAGCTACAGCACGGTGGCGGAGCGCCCCGGGCGGCCGGGCAAGCCGCACGCCAAGGGCAAGCTGCACGGCACACACTTCAAGGCGCGCTGGGAGGCGCCCGCGGACAACGGCGGCGCCGACATCTTGCGCTACCACCTGGAGCTGAGTGCGGGCGCCAATTTCGAGCGCATCTACACGGGCAGCGAGACGGAGGCGATGTGCGAGCGCCTGCAGCCGGGCACCACGTACCAGCTGCGCGCCTGCTGCGAGGGTCCTGCCGGCCAGAGTCCCTTCTCGGAGGTGGGCAACGTGACCACCGAGGCTGTGACGCCCACGGCGCCGCCGCCGCCCCACTGCGATGCGCCGCCCACGCCTTACGCGGCGCTGCTGCGCCTCAACCAGCCGGAGTACAACGGCGGCGCCCCGGTGCTGGAGTTCGAGACGCAAATGCGGCAGCTGGACGAGGCCACGCCGCGCAGCGTGTACCGCGGCAAGCAGGACTACTTTGTGGCGCAGCAACTGCAGCCGGGCTGCGTCTACGAGGTGCAGGCGCGTGCCATCAACCGCATTGGCGCCGGCAACTGGTCGCAGTGGATGCGCTTCACGGCCGCCGCCGCCCCGCCCGGCGCCCCCGAGGCCCTGCAGGTGCTGGTCAAGTCGGCCACGCATCTGAGCGTCAGCTGGCAGCCGCCGCAGCTGACGAATGGCTCCGCGGTCAGCGGCTACAACCTGCAGAGCGCCAGCCAGCTGTGCGAGGAGCCCGAGGCGGAGCCGTCGAGCACGCAGTTCCACGGCTGCTACCAGGGCGCCCAAACGAACGTGGAGCTGCGCAACCTGCTGCCCTACACACGCTACTATCTGCGCGCGCAGGCCATCAATGCCGCCGGCTCGGGTCCGGCCACGGAGCTGGTGTGCGTGTCGACGCCGGCCGCTGTGCCGGGCGCACCGCAGATGCAGGGCTACGAGTTCACCGCGCACGAGGTGACACTCAACTGGACGCAGCCGGCGACGCACGGCAGCGAGATCTGCAGCTACAACATTGAGTACGGCGAGCGCACGATCGCCACGCCGGACGCCTGCACACGCTACACGGTGACGGACCTGACGCCCGAGACGAGCTACAAGTTCCGCGTGCAGGCCGTGAACGCGATCGGCGCGGGAACCTTCAGTGCCTATGCCAAGCTGACCACGCAGCCGGCGCCGCCAGCGCCGCCGCGCCTGGAGTGCAGCGGGGCGGGCCACAACTACATCAAGCTGAAGTGGAGCAGCAGCAACAGCACGGCCAGCTTGCCGGGCGCCGACTTCACCAAGTACTTTGTGGAGATGTACGTGGCGCGCGCGAAGCAGTTCCAGAGCGTCTACGCGGGCACCAACAGCATGTGCAAGATCCACAAGCTGCAGGAGCGCAGCAGCTACACATTCCGCATCTACGCGCACACCGATCGCGCCGGCGACGGCGACTACTCCGAGGAGTACGTGTTCGCCACCAGCGCCACCTTGCCGGCCAACATCAAGGCACCGCGCGTGGTGCCCGACAGCGGCGTCTGCGTCGTCGACCAGGCCGGCCAGCTGGCCATGCAGCTGACCCTGGAATGGCAGCACTCGAAGAACAGCTTCCACGACCGAGTCGAGTACCAGCTGCAGTACGCAGTCGTCACCGCCGAACTGGAGGCCCTCGAGTCGCCCAAGTCGCGCGGCGCCGCCAGCGAGAGCAGCGTGGCGCCCATTGCGCTGAGCAATCAGGAGTACCGCCAGCTGTATCGCGGCCCCGAGACCAAGTTCACCATTGACAATCTGGCCGCCGGCACCTGTTACCAGTTCAGAGTGTGTGCCGTGCGCGTCACGGCCGCCGGCGAGCTGTTCCCCGGCCAGCCGTCGACGGCGCTCCGCTACCGAGTGCCCAACGAGCTGACGGCCAGTCCCCTGGCCTGCCACCATCTACATGGTGCCGGCGCAGCGACAGCGCCCGCCCAGCAGCGCAACAGCCGCAAGTTGTCGGCCAGCAGCGGCTCGAACAACAATGGATTGCGCTCGGTGAGCGCCTCGGCTATCAGCGGCAGCTGTGGCGTTGGCGCCGATCCGCAGGCGATTAGCCGCCTGCAGAACGAGCTGTCGGGCAATGGCGGTGGCGGAGGAACGTTCAATGCCTGCGGCGATCCACTGCATCATCATCATCATCACCACCATCATCACCAGCATCCGCATCAGCATACGCACCAGGCGTGTCCCGTCGAACTGTCCGGCATTACTGGCAATGCCAGCGCGTCAACCGCAACATCGTTGTCACCACTAGCGTCATCGTCGTCGTTGTCGTCGTCGGCGGCGTCAACGTCGACGCTGCAGTTGCGCGGCAATAGCGTGGCCTCGCGTCACATGCATCACCAGCACATGCATCACTCGCACATGCATCATTCGCACTATGCGCACGCCTCGGTGCCCGGCACGACCATCGGCAGTGGCAGCGGCGGCAATGGCAGCAGCAACAGCAACGGCAACGGCGGCGGCGGCGCCAACAACGGCAGCAGCAGCTACAGCTACAACAGTCTGGCGCAGGGCGGCGGCGGCGCAGTGCGTCGTGCCATCTCCAAGCTGACGGCACTCTATTACAATCGCAAGCGCTTGACGGATCAGCAGAAGGCGGTGTTCTTTGTGGTCTCCTTTGTGTTTGTCACCTTCCTGGTTGCCATGCTGGTGCACATGCTCTGGGGCTAAGCAGGGAGCAACGGGAGTGGGAGAATAGAATAATAGTGGGGGGAGCACACTTGATGTTTGATGTCTCAAATAAGTGATCGTCGATTGCCTAGTAATTACACATTGTATTTGTATTTTTATATATACTATTATTATGTATGTACGTATACGTAACGTCAACAACCAACCTGTAAATTGCCTAAACACCCAACACACACACACACACCTTTATATAACTTTAGCCAGAACTGTATTAAATGTACACAATACCACGATGGATGTTGGAACCCGATGGTGGAACCCTTTTTGCCGAGATCAAAACAATTTACAATTAATGAATTAATCATGCATGCATACATACACACATGCATATGCATAAATGTTTTGTAAATGATATGCTGTTTACTTAAAGAATCTATATACATATTACATTTACATCGATATATATTTATATATATATATATATGATTGTTTGTTACTAATCGAATCACAAACATATGCTTCTATGTATAATAATTAATTCACACACAGACACACACACACACACACAAAACTCTCCAAATGTGCTATAACATTTTGTGCAACAACAACCACAACAAATTCTCAATGTATGTGTACATAAAAGGAAAACCCAGAATAACGACAAATTAATAACAAATAACGAAGCTTAATCGAGCAAACTTTTTAAAAAACGCCCGTCGACCGCAATCGGCGACCGGGGACCGGGGACCGGCGACATCGATAGCGTGTATCGATCCCGATAACTTGTTGCATATGTATATATGTATGCATGTATGTATGTGTGTGTGCCCTGCATGTTACTAAAAGCTAATTGCTGCGAAACTTGTTAAATGCGAAATCCGAATAACGAAAAGTATGAATTTATTAGTCTCTATTCCTAGTATACTATACTACTTAACTGCTGCAATCGCAAACGCATCCAAAACAAAAATACATTGTATGTATGTATGTAATGTTTACACAAATTACACAATTTACGAATTGTTCTCTCGATTTGCCAATCGCTAGATAAACGTCCTTCCTCTTCCGACAGCGCAAACGCTTCTTTCATTCTCCACAAAACAAAACAAACTATTATCCCAAATTTATTACGATAAACATTAAACAAGAAAACGAAACAAAAGAACGCCAGCCCCACTTAGCGGGCTGATATTTAATATACAATACAAAATAAAAAAACAAAAAAAAATGAGAAATTGTACTAACCAATTATTCCAGAGCTTACATGAATATGTTGTCGGTGTTAATGTCATGTTAATGCAAAATCAAAAATGATAAAACAAAAACCAAAATTATTGGTCAATTTTTGACTCTCATCCATGTGCGTGCTATAGACATATAGCCAATCCCAACTAGACAAAGCTCTCAAATCTACACACACACACACACACAGACACACACTTATAAAAATACACACTATACAAGAAAATACAACAATTTAAGAAAAGAAAATATAGTATATGAAGCAGTTATATACTACATTTTCTTTTGCATGTTTATAAATATATTTTTTACACAAAAATACAAAAAAAGAAAAAGGAAAACAAAAAGAAACAGAAACAGAAAACAGAAGATGATGAAAATATTTAGTATATATATGATGAGAATATATTTGAAATTTATAGCCTAATGCAACGCAAAGTGATTTATATTCCAATTATTATTATTTTTCTAAATAAATAAATTAATGTAATCGTTTCTTTCCATAGTTTAATATATATACATATATATTATATATGAAAAATCGAAAGAATAAAATAAAAACAAAACAAAACAACAAACACAAAAAAATACAAAAAACCGAAAATGAAAATGAAAAAACACAATATGTATGTTTACAACGGTAAATGGTTACAATATATAAACGTATATATATATACAGATATATATTAGCAAATTACTGTACTCTTTGTCGATTTATTTGTTTATTATACATACATACTTACATATGTCATACAATGCAACAAATTATACAATTTATTTGCAAAAGTATACATATATATGAATCATTTCAAATAAATGCGATATACAAATACCTTAACTCCTCCAGCCTGGGTTTCACTTCACATTTACTTTGTTTTCCAGCTGTGTCTAGTGCTTTAAGAACTCCTTTCATGTAATCAAAACGCTTGGCGAATTAAAAACAAATATATAATTGTTCGTTTTATTTCCTGTGCACATAACAATTTTTTATTATTATAATATGTACTATATGTAGCATTTTCTATACTCTATTGTGTTTCCTTGACATTCCAACCGCAACGGTTAGAACAATAATAGAACATAGTACCGTCCATAGCATTTAGGAGGCTTGCCCTAAATACAAAATGATTTCCATGTTTTTGCTATTACTTTTGTATTGTTATATGTGATAACGTTATTGTTGTATAGTGAAGGAGTTTGATGTTCAAAGGCAAAATGAATTTCAATAGTTGCCTATCAATCAAACTCCAAGATTAATGATTCGTATTCAATGTTTCTAATGTGTTTTGTTTATGTGCGTACTTAAAACGTTTTACTTTCATTTGCTTATTATTATTAACCGAATCGGACCATTTACTGAATGAGTATTTTGCATAGGAACATGTCTTTACGAAATATCTTAAATGCTCTTTTTGCTGACACTGATAATGCTTCAAGTCGGACGTTGTCGTATTCGTTGATATGTACATTGTAAATACTATGCTGCAGGTAATAAGATGCGGATTGAAATAGTGGATATTGGGAATACTTTTAGATACAGAGCTCTTCTGGCTTTCTATAACATAGCATTCATGTTTGAGGGAGTCGTACTCATTGTTAACATTTTAAGTACCTACATAGATGTATTTGCGTTTCGTATTCAATGTTATGTTTGTTATAGGGTAATATTTGGTGTTGTTTGGGTTAGTGCGACTGCTGGTTATACTTGTTCTGTGGTGTGTAAATCTAAGACTTGTAACCATATGCATTTCCTTACTAACTTAAAACTCATCTAAAATTTAGTATGCATTCGCAATATTTATTCTACAGATACATATGCTATATATGTTTAGTATTATTATTATTATGTAGACGCTAAAATCGTTATCGATATTACTCAATTCGTTTGGTGTTTCTGTTTGTTTGTTGCGTTGCTTAAAATCGGTGTATAAAATTTATGGTGTATGCTATGCCTGGCGTACGCCTCGTATGCGTAACGTATCTTAACTGCTGCAAAAATCCATTCACATGCTTGGCTCTAATCCTCGTTTCCGAAATAAAGAGTACACCGCACTTCCCCTAGTACAAGTACAGCAATTCAATGTTCATCCAAAACTTATGCATGTCTACCTTATGCCTGTTGCATACATATAAATCGATCAATATATATTTGTATTCATATATGTATAAATATCGTAGTATATATCTGTAGGTAGTTTATAGTTGCATACAAAAAATATTTCTCATGCTAAGGCAACTGTCAACATCGATATGGATATGGGATGGTTTCCTAGTTATTTGAAGAGAAGAAATTCGTTTGCCCCCGCGGCGTGCTTTATGCTGATCGGCTGTGCAAAATGTTGGGGCAGCTGTTATAAGAATGTGCCGCAAGGGTATTCAATCGTCGGTTTAAATGCACTCACATGATATGTGGCTGGGATAGAAGCAATAACCAATTGGAGTTACGTGCAATGATCGGTTAAAGGTGATACCCTAGTGAAATAAGTTGATTACACTTGAACAAATTGAATTCCTGTTCAAGTCCTTGGATTATAAGGTAAAGCAGTCAGAGGATTGCTCAACTATTCAACTCTTTCACAAGGGTGTTGCCGCTTCGACAAGCCGAAGTTGAAGAAGACGTGACTATGGTCGTGATTACATATAGCAAGTGAAGTCTGGGTGCTAATACTTTAGAAGTGTCGCTGCTGCTGCTCAACCTATGGTGCCCATGGTGGAGACGCAGCTGCTGCTGATCAGCGGCTCGCGGGAATTGACAGACGTGTTCGATGGATCGATGGACATGGTGAACTCCGTTGAGGTCTCCACCGAATCGTGCTGGCTCTGCGTCTGCTCGTGTCGCCGTGGCCGCAGCACCTGCGCGGGATCCTTGTGCGGCACACCGCCATCCGCCGTGGCTGCCGGATAGCTGGAAACGCGCTTGAGCGTCTGCAACACAAAACGTGGCGTCAAGTCAGCAAAGTCGGAGCACGGGGTAAGTACATTACCTTGTCGTTGAGCAGCTCGGCTGCATTGGCAGCAGCAATGGACTCGGTCACCGGGCAGATGTTCTTGCTGGACGAGAACTTTTTGCGCTTGCGCTTCAGCGCAGCAATGGCCGTCAAACCTGCAAGAGAGCACAAGGCGCAATTTGAGTAGTTGCGGAGAATGCCAAAGAATTCACGCTACCGGTGGTTGTGTGAAAGAAGTGCGCTCCCACGCCCATGTGTGTGTGCGCGCTGCTCGGCGTCGGGGCAGCAGCTGGCGCTGGCGGCGGCGGATACGGCGGCACGACAGCCGAAGCGGGCGCTTCGCCGGCGTAGTAGCCGTAGCCGTGCTGGGGCGAGTTCTGCGCATAGGTGACTCGCACCTGGCCGTGCACAGGCGTCGAGTTCTGCGAGGAGTTGCAGACGGAGTCCTCGGACTTGGAGCGGCCGAGCATCTTGCTGACGTTGCCCACCTTGGCGGCCTCGATGAGGGTGCCTAGGAGCGAGAGACGAGTAAGTTCATTGACTCATAACTTTTAAAATACATTAAGTAAAATTAAAATCACAAAACAATAATTTGTCGTTAAATGCTTTTACATCTCTAGCTACATTCAAAACTCCAATAACTTATGCAATTATCTGGGATGTGCACTTAAATGGATCCTTGCAGTTATTGGTAGTTTAGAGTATAGACAGTACGTATAAACTGCATTATTAATTAATAATCATCACTCTACACTCTAATCTTGATCTTACTTCAGGTGTCCCGCTCACTTACCCCAGCGCTTCTTGTGGCCCGCAATGCGCTTGTTGTACTTCAGCGCCGACTTGTTGTACTTGTTGGCGGCAGGCGGCGCGGGAGTGGCTGCCACGTGGCCACCGCCTTGGGTGGGCGACGTGGGCGAGTCGACGCCCACCACGACCTCGCTGGTCGTGTGCTGTCGCCGGTGCATGAAGTTGGGCGTGAACAGCGTGGACAGGGTGGAGCTGAGTATCTCGTGCTGATTGTCGTAGTTGTCCAGCGACGTGGAGAACTCGGCGACGGGCGCCAAGGAGCCAGTGGAGCCGGGCGGCGCAATGTTGAAGCCCTTCATGAGGCGCCGCTCCTTCTGGCGGTTCTTCTTGCCGCCGCCACCTGGAACCGAAATAATCAGTTGGCTGCAAGATCTAATGCGCTCGCTGCTCTCACTCACCGCCTCCCTGGCCAGCCGTGACATTGGTGTCCATGCCGCTGTTCTTGAGTATCTCGACCAGCTCGCAGCGGAACGCGGAAATGTCCTGCTTGATCTCGTTCACGTCGTCCTCGGTGACGCCCTGCGACTCCGCCTTGCGCTGCTCCACGGTCACGTAGCGACGCACCAGGTTGCGCATGATCTGCTGGTACTTGAAGTCGCGGTCGCTCGCCTGCTGTGCCTTTCGCTGCAGTTTCAGAATTGAGTGAGCAGTTACGTTTGGATGATCTCGAACTTACGCGTATGGTCTTGAGGTGCTCGCGGCGTGCGGCGGAGGAGCCACTGCAGAAGACGCGCCGCATCCACTTGATGGCGTACCAGATGGACTTGGGCGTGGGAATGATGTTGAAGGGCGGCGGACAGGTGCCGCCCTCCTCGAAGTAACTGATCCAGAGCTTCGACCTGGCAAACTTCCACTCCACGTCCGCGCGTTCCTGCAAAGCAAGCAAGTGATTATGTGAGCAGTTGAACAGTGGTTGGAGCAACAGGTTGGACGCACCGAAATGAGCTGGTAGGAGTGGTTCATCATGGCGATCAGCAGGTTGAGCAGCACCACAATGTTGATCACCGAGTACGTGCCGAACATGAGCATGCCCCAGAAGCGCGTGAAGATCTTGATGCCGTCCAGCTCGAAGCTGTCCAGGTCGATGAGCCCGAACACGGCCCAGAACAGGGTCTGCGTGGTCTCGAAGAGGCTACGCAAAAGCAAGGAAGGCAATCAGCTTAAGCAGAACAGACTGAGATTGAGGCTGAGATTGAGAGTAGTACTGACTTGGAGAAGCGGCGCCACACGATGCAGGCGTTCGGGTCGTTGGTGCCGTTCATGTGCAGCAGCAGGCTGGGCGAGACCTCGGGGCAGCGCTTCTTCTCCAGATCCGCATAGTACCTGGCCGAGAGAGAGAGAGAGAGATGTCAGCACAATCATCATATAGTAACGCAGTAGTTCGCCCACCAGAGCAGCTGGTTGAGGCCGCTGCCGAAGGCGAAGAGCACGAGGACGTAGAGGAAGAAGAACTTCATGATGTCCATGACCATGCGCGACAGCGACACCTGCAGTGGGCCCAAGTGTGGGTTCACCGAGAAGATGTACACCAGCTTGAGGCTACTGAAAATATTCGCCGCACTGAAGAGGCCCTCGGAAATGAGCATGGGGTCCCAGGTGTCCCAGCGCTCGCGCGGCAAGTCGGTTGCCTGCGAGTTGAAGATCATTTCCTTTTGCACCTGAAAGAAGGAGACGACGCGCAGCGCGACCGTGGCCACGTACAGCGAGTTCGTCACGAAGTCAATCACGTTCCACATGTCGTTCAGGTACTCCTGCAGGCCCACGTCCCACAGCTGCTTCACCTCGCTCCAGATGAGGCCGCTCACCCAGGCGAGTATGAGCCACTCGATGAAGGTGGGCTTGGCGCCGCGCTTCGTGGGCAGCTGCAGCTCGTCCACCTGGCTGAGCAGCGGCGTCGCCTCCGCCCAGAACCAGCTGCCGATGAAGCTCTCGATGCGCTGCGAGGCGAGCATCAGCAGGAACAGGAACGTGAAGTACGAGGCGCTGTGGCAGATGAACTTGATGAACGGCTTCCGCATCGTCTGGCCAATGCTCGAGTACGGCGCCAGGATGTACGCCAGCGAGAAGATCGGAAACAGTATCCCGATGCGTATGATGTCCAGCGCCTGCAGCGCCATGTTCTTGCGCCTGAAGCCCGGCAGGCCCTCGTACCAGATGCTCGCCAGCAGCTGCTGCACGTTCGAGTGCGCCACGAACTGGAGCGGAAAGAGGGCGGGAATTAGATCTGTGCTGGCTGGGAGTCAGCGTAGTCAGTGCTTGCCTTCTTCTGGCGCAGCTTGATGGCCAGCTTGAGTCGGTTGAGGTGCATGCGCTCGCCGTGCTCGTAGACGGGGCCAGTGGGGTCGTGGTTCAGCAGTATCTCCAGCTCGTGCGAGGTGCGCGTGTGGTCGAGCAGCGCCGTGGCGAAGTCCTGGCACTGCTTGCGCAGCTCCTGATACTCGTTCTGCAAGAGGACATTTCGATTATTCTCGCGAGGTAAGCGAGCTTCTTTTTAAAGCCAACAAACATGCATTCCAAATCATTATTCGCCTTTCAGTTTTGTGCATCACCCAGAACTGCTCACCTTGAACTCGTGCTCCAGAAAGCTGAGGCGCCGCAGCTCCCAGGACAGCTCGAAGGCGGTCAGTATGGGGTCCTTCGACGACAGCGCAATGAGGCTGGGACTGGCCAGCGCGCGATAGGCGTTGATGCGCGACCGCGAGTGCCGCAGCGAGTCCTCCTGGCGCGACTGCACGCACTCGTCGCAGCCGCAGCGCACGTCGTGCGGCATGGGCAGCACGGCGCCGCGGTCGAGCAGGATCTTGATGATCTCGTAGTTGTCGCGGTGCGCGGCCAGGATCAGCGGCGTGATGTCCGGCGTGAACGTGGACGTCTCCTCCGAGGCGGACTCCCAGCTCTAGAAGAAGTTAATGCAACCAGACTGACCTGCAACCAGACTTGGCGTACTTACGTGATTGCCCTCGGTCTGGAAGGTGACGTTCTCGTGGTCCAGCAGCACCTCGACCGCCTCGACGAACTCCTCGGAAATGGAGTGCAGCAGCGCATCCTTCGTGTCCACATTGTAGTTGATGAGCAGCTCCACCATCTCGAGGTTCTCGTTGTCGATGGCCATCAGCAGCGCCGTCCTGCCCAGCGGGTCCACGCAGTTCACGTTGATGTAGTCCGTGTCCTGTGCTCGCTGCAGCATGCGTCGCGTGCCCGCCATGTCGCCGCGCTCCACGGCCAGCAGGAACTTCTTCTCCTCCAGCGTCAGCTGGCGAATCTCCTGGTGCGGCCTTATCGTGTTCTCCTCCTCCATCATGCCGTGTATGCTGTGGCGCTGCAAGGGATTCGTTTCAGACTGATGCATCGTGGACTCTAGGGGTAAGTTGTATCTGCTTTACCTTTACACGTCTGGCTGGCTCTATTTGAACTGCTATGTGGCCACTTCCGCTGTTCTCGCTGCCCAGTTTCTTCTCGGCCGTCTCCACGGCATCGGCGCCGTTCTTGATCTTACTCAGTATGGGGGCCAAGACTGACTTCCGCCGCGCCGGACTTATGAAGTGCAGCTTTTTTCCTTCGTCTGTCGCATCAAATGGATAACGATTCAAATAGTGATAGTCAAAGTTAAAGGAATTGCTATACTTGTATGCAGTTTCCACTTCATTTTGCGAGAGCTGAAATCGTTCAGCAACCGACAGCAAGAACAGAGCTGTCTGCATTTTAATTGACAGTCATAACTCTGGCTTACACACAAACACAAATACGCACGCACAGAAGAAGTAGGTATACGAGTATATACCACAATTTATGGGGATGTCAGTGTGTATATGTCTGGCACAGATAACAAAGTTAACCAATCCCATTTCGGCCTTGAGCGCAAAAATAGGCAAACGGCAGAATGTTGCAGTTCTCACTCCGTTTGCAGGCTTCTGCTGCGACCGCATGTTTCGAAGGGTTTCAAGGCCAACAACGGCAAATCGAGGGGGCGGAGCGAGGGTGGTGCAGGTCTGTGGCATGTCCTTGGCTCAAATCAAAGTGCGCTTAATATTCAAAATAAATAGATTACATATTTGCTTGCGAATTAAATCAGCAGTAGTTCAAGTCTCGAAGCATACGAAAATACTTGATTAAATAGACTGATTTAATTACTGCCAGGCATCCGTAGCCATTATTAAATAAATTTGCATTGTTTTGAAGAGAAGCCACCTAGCGCAAAACTAGTTAAAATGCGATTGCCAAGCGCAACACAAACAACTTTACGGTCGCATTTGATGGTTGGCGTAAAAGTGGGCGAAAATGCGCCGTCAAACAGAAATCTGGGTCAATTGTTGCTTGATTTTGCATATATTAAATGCACAGCAAATACACTCACACCAGCACCAACAGTCACAAGCACACAGATAGCCATGATAAAACGCTGCAGAGATGTGGATAGCTCCCGATTGGGACAAAGCGCAAATGTTGGATGCCAACATCAACAGTCGTCAACAGTTTAGACAACAAATTTCATTACTATAATTTCATGCCAAGCTCAATCTGAAATATTGAGCACATTTCGGCGCATCAGACTGCATTGCGAATGTATCTGTGTCCCTTGACACAAACAAAGCCACACACACAAGCGAGTACATGTATACACAGACACAAGCGCAAATAAGTATGCTACGTTTTTTTTGCATATCTACTCTCGCTAGAAGCTTGTGCATTAATGCTGACAGACTGCGCAACTATTGCTGATATTAAAATCGCTTTCTTTGTAGTTCAAGTTGTAGTCGATTTAAACCAATTTAAATATAAAGTTGATCAGCAAAACATCAATGTGCATCTCTAAGACATCCCGCAAATCCGTTGACGTTGCCAGTAAGAGTATCTGGCGGTTGCATAGATTGGGAAACTATGGCCATATATAAGACGGCTGAGTATCAAGTTTGCCACAGTTTTTCTACCTTTTCACGTTCACCGTGCGTTGAACTCTCATTGATTTCACACAGACAGCCGAGTATGAATTTGAGCGTGTGAACGTGTGTGTATTTATGTGTGTGGGTTCGAGAATATGAGACTGCGCAGGACATAACCTCAGTGCAGTTTCTTTTGCTTGTCGTAGGTCAGGACACGCCACGCTATGCTACGAGCCAAAAACAAAATGGCCAACAGTCATCGGCGAAGTCGTCGTGGCTGCCACTTTATGGCCAACACACACACACACACACACACACACACACACACACGTAGGCACAGCGAAACATGCTAGCTGTAGGGCTGGCTAATACTCGCAATTGCAATCCATTGAAATACTATTGATTGACCTGAAAACAAGCACACCCACACTCTCAAATTTGGGTCTGTTTCGCTTGCCACTGCCTCACACACTTGAGCAGCCC
The DNA here is from genome assembly GCA_035046165.1 of Drosophila rubida. Taxonomy (NCBI): domain Eukaryota; kingdom Metazoa; phylum Arthropoda; class Insecta; order Diptera; family Drosophilidae; genus Drosophila; species Drosophila rubida. The sequence continues at coordinate 11,390,845 of JAWNOF010000014.1, read as the reverse complement.
CCGATTCTTATTACAAATTCCTAAAATTGGTCTCGTGCAGCGACCTTATGACTTCAAGAACGGGCAATTAAGAAATATTCTTAAATTCAGCACAGTAGAAACATTTAGAGAGTCGAATATCAATCGTTGAATACATAAAGAAGTTATTTAATATTTTGAATTTGAATTGCACACACAACATGCCACTTACCTTCGCCTTCCTCTCCAGTTTTTGCCTCGGTCCATTTCGACAACTGTAGCGAGAGAGATAAAGCATAATATGTTAATAGGTTAGTGCGGTTAAAGCAGTAAGCAGTTAGTCAACATGTTGCATAATGCAAGCCAAATTAATGTAGAGAATTTAACATGATAATTAAGTATGTATGTTTATTGTGGGTTCTAGTTGACATTTGCAATTGCTACAAATAATGGGATATTTACAACAAATAGATGCCATGAATATTAAGTATACGTCGCACTTCATTCACAGCTGGTATTTTAATGCAATGTGCTTTTAAAGATATGTACGCAAGTTTATGCAGATTATCTTTTTAATGCAGATACAGAAAAGAGCGCCACAACACTGGAAACCTTGACATACAGCACAGCCAGCACAACAACAGTTGCAGCAGCAGCTGCATCAGCCCGATAATTAAATGTCAAGACTGTCGTAGCAGTTGTTGCTGTTTACAGCTGACCAAACATGCTCACCACACACACACATACAAGAGATACAGATGCACTGCTGAGCATGCAGAGCAGAATTGTGCACAGCTTCAGGTTCACGTCCGCTGTGCTGCGCTTCACCTCCAACGAAGGTTGCACACATCCGGCTGCCTCTGATGTTGGTGCGCTGACGCTGGAGCTATCGATTCTGAGAGCCGACTGGAGAGTGTGGAGAATGGTGAATGGAGAATGAAGATGTGGCACAGACGCAGCCACAGACCGCCCACAAGTGTCCTTGCTGCGGTGGCTTGCCGGCAACAACTTAAGCATGTGGCAGCATGCACAAATGCGGCCTTGGCTACGCAGTTACTTCAACTGCTCGCTGCCTGCTGCTCGCCACAGCTTCCCGACAAAGCCAGCGGCAACGGCGGCGAAGGACACGCCAAAAAACCGGACGAGCCATCAGTCGAGTGCAGGCTTCTTCAAAGGGATTGCCACCTGCATGGCTTCCACCTCCTCAGCGTTTTGTTTTTGGGCCAGAAATTGAGGGCAAGTGCGTGCCAAGACAACAACTTGCTAGGCATTCTTTTTATGTGCTCTTATACCCAGCAGCCAAGGCGTAAAAGGGTATACCGTAAAGAGACAGTGGCTAACATTTTAAGGACTTTCAAGGTAGGCAAATCAGATCTTCGTTTATTTCATATTATGCAGCTGTGTTGCCGGGTATCACGAAGTCGCTCACAATCTGCACTGCGGCTTTCTCAGTTGTTTTCTTGCGTAGAAGGTCAAGCGCGCTCTTTGAGTGCACTAGAAGTGGCAACCACAGGCCTGCACTTCGTGACAGGCTGGCAACGCTATGTGTGGCTTTGGCACTGCAGGCGCATCTCTATCATCATTAGCTATCTCCCACTATCGCTAGCTGGCATCTAGCTTTGCTCTTCGCACTAATGAGAGTTCGCAGCGTATGAAAAACAAATCAGAATGTTACGTATACGACTCGTTAATATGCAATTAATGGTAACTATGGACACAGTTGCAACAGTCGCAGTTGTTGCTGCCGTCGTTGTGGCTGTGGCTGTAGTTGTGGTTGTGGTCGTCGTTGCACGTTGTCCTTGAGCGCCTGCTAATTGAGGGCACTGCACTCGGTCTGGATGACCGCACAGTCCGCCCAACCCCTCGGCCAAAGCACTGCACCCCTGCTGCAGCAGCAACAATAACACCAACAACAACGCTGGCAACACATTTTGTTGGCGTTCGGCGTGTGCCGTGTTTTGTTTCTGCTAAAAGCTGTTTAAATGTCGTCCTCCTTGACACACGTCTGTGTTTCTGTGTGAGTGTATGTGAGTATTGTTATTTACCAGTCTCTCTATGTGTGCGTGAGTTTCGTTTCCTATGAGCTGCCCAGCGAACCAGCATGCAACCCCCTGTCGATTGTATAGCAAATACTACTTAAAGACGGATGTTAAATTCGACTCGTTGCAAATACATATTTCAGAAATAAGGAAAGAATAGTTCCCAATTATTCAGAAACAAACTATGACCTATTGCATTGAGTACGAATGTTTGGTTTGCTGGGTTTAAACATGCAAACTGCACGTCGTCTATGTGTGTGTGTGTGTGTGTGTGTGGGAAGTCCAAACAAACGTGTACGTGCGCGGGTTGGTGTTTGTGAACACGCACACAGTTGCGTGAAAAAGTAGGTTAACTTGCTTTCACCGTTAAATTTCTTGAAAGCAAGTTGCAGAATTATGAAAATGTAATAACTAGAATACTTGAAACTAATAATTTTGGAGTAACATTTATCGACTGCTTTCTAACTTTTAAGTAAGTTAAGTATTTGCAGTTGGTTAGTTTCAGCTTTCCGTCACTTGCTCAAAGTCTATGCCCCTTTGTTGTAACCGAGCCCAAGTAAATTGCATAAAATTGATAAACTGGCACAAGTGGAAGCCACTTCAGCTTTAGACTAAGCAGAAGAGAACGAACGGTGAACAGTGGACGAATAGAAAGTGAAAAGTGAAAAGCGAGTGCCACCATCTAGTATGAATCCCCTAGTTACCTTGAGTTGAGATTTCCTCTTGAGTGCAGCAATCGAACGAGTTTGCTGCCGTAGCACCTCCAGTGCACTATCTGCGTTGACGTTAGCGTCGACGTCGACGTCGACGTGGACAGCGGCAGCAGCGGTGACAGCGGCAATGTTATGATAATGAGCCGAACGCGAATTCGAAAATCGAATTAGAAACTACGCGAAATTATGTTAGACAACAAGAATTGGTGTTTATATAAAATTTCGTTGTCTTAAGTTTTGTTTACTTTGCGACTGAAATCATGGGAAACGTTCACAATTATTCGGCGATTCGTTTTGATTTATAAACAATTAACAATGCAAATTGTTTTGATATTTGATTTTGAGATTTTTGATTGGTTTGCTGTTATAACACGTTTCATTTGGGGCTATAAATATAGTCTGAGTATTTCGCAAATCTTTTCTGAATACGTATTTAAGATATTTTTCAAGACTTTTGCAATTCAAAAATTTTAGTAGTAAGTTTGCTTTACTTTTGCTTTAACCGGAAGTACAGTGACCCCATTACAATACAACAGTTTCAAAGGGCATTTTTCAAGTGGGTTTATGACCTAGAAATACATCCACCAAATTATCCAAATTATTACAGCCAATTAGGTCTATTAAATGTTTTAACAATGCCAATTTTTAAAGTTTATAATTTGATTCACAAATTTACTGACTTTAGTTAAGAAAATAGCAAACTTAATGTACATAATTATGACTGGACTTTTATTTAAAATTAGGAAAGTTAATCGAAAGGCAAGTATATTTGACAACGAAACCAAAAAGCAAGAGTTGTTCCTGCGTCTTCTTTATAAATGTTATTTCACTTTATTAATTTGTTTGTTATACTATGTGTCATCACACTTTGAAATTTTTCCGATTCTCAGAATTTCCGTGCGCCTTGGCCCGCTGTAGATATGCAACTGGAAACTGGTCGAATGCAAGGACTCTTAACAGCAGCGTAGGCGAAATCGCGAGTGGAGAACTTTCATTTTTGGGGCGAAATGCGCTGGATATTTATTAATGAAAACTATGACCGGCTGTTAAGCTGCATCGCGCATGTGTGTAGTAGTAAAGGAGGCGAGGACAATGAACCTTGCTTGCACATGGTGCAAATAATGAGTTGATTGAGAATGCATATTAATCATAATATTCTAAACATAAGTTAATCCAATTCAATTTGTGAACGACAATTTGTTGAAAACATATTAGATTTAAATTCTTTTCAACGGCCAAAATCAACGATATTACAATTATCGTATCACTTATCGATATTGGTATTTTTATGCCCAATAGCACAGTGCGACCGTAAACGTAAAAAAAAGTAATGTGAGTGTTTTTTTCGGTATAAAAAAAATGCTGTTGTGTTTCGAGTTAGAAGGGAAATATAATACAGTGACGAACAAATTTTTATACACGTTTTGAAAATATACTGCATTTTGCTTGAGTTTACTTATAACAAGCTTGTAAAAAATTGCAACTTTTTTTTATAAATTCTTCCAAAAGAATTAATTTGAATAATAATAAAATAATTCATTTGTGAGATTTATAATATTTGAGTTCAAATCGATGTTGCATTAAAGCATCGATATTTCGACAATTTCAAAAACATCGATATGCCATCTCTGCCATCTCCACTTCTACTGTTTGCCAAATGTACAACAAGGCGGCCGCTTCTTCGGCTTCTAGTTTGTGGTTTTATACGATTTTAACAGTGATAAATAAAATGTGCATTGGTAAAAACATTTGACAATCGTAGACACGAAGGAAATAGTTTAATATTTTGTGCCTTTGAGTTGTGTGGCTTGGAAATAGAAAGCGGAAGACTGAAGGAAGGCGTGCAAAAAAACGCCGCTGTGTGTGCAAGTGGTGGGAAAGCGGTAAGTCATTCCACAAAATTTATGCATAATTATTTGCATTTATTAGAGATTCCGTGAAACGTGTGGGTTATACGGAGTATACAGCTTGGAACCATCATCTTTTTTTGCAATTTCCCTTATATATTTGCTTTGTTTGACTTTTTGGCGCAATTCTTTCGGCGTTTCGTTGCTTACAGCATTTAATTTGTTGGAGTGGGAGCGGGATGGATATACCTATGTAGGCATGCTTCTATTTGCCAGGGCTGCTCAATACACTTGCAGTTCTTTTCTATTTGTTTGGCTTCTACATTCATTCATTGTATTTCATTGCAATATTTATCAGTTTTTATGGAGTTAGTATCGAGTTATTGATTTTTGTTTCGAATTTTGAAATTTAATGAAACTGCTGGTCTGGTAATCAAGTTGTAAGGTCGTAATCGATAAAACGACCTAAATATAACCAAACGACGTGTGTTTTTCTTGCCAAAAATTCGTTGGCAACTCTGTGCAAACAAAATTGAAGTCGCTGAATTTGATTTTTGTTTGGCATATATATTTCGCGTATTTATGTGTTAAATTGTAACTGTGAGAGACCTGGTAAGTAACCGGCTTATATTAAGCTGTAATTCATGTGTTTTAACATTGTGTGCTATGTCTCAAGCCATCACGAGCCTATACTATTGTTGTCGTTTAACCGGCACTTCACATGCATGCATCAATATGTATGTGTGTGTGCGTATGGATACACGAATTTGCAGAGCCCTCCACGCATGCATACACACACACATACAACGAAATGCAGTTGCATGCAGAAAAAATAAGGTTATGTTGATGGGTGCTTCGACTGCAGATTTCTTCGCAATACCAACACCAACAACAAAACTAACAAAATGCACCCACGATTTAGAGTAATTAACAAACCATGGCTTGGGCTCCATCCACAAACTTCGAAGATGATTTGGTCGACTTGCAGCCGGATTTAAATTTCATTCATGGCCAATTAGCGTACGAGGCGATAAATCGCAATCGCAGTGGAGAGTTTACACCGCGTCCAAAATCTACATACGAGTATTTGGAGATGCGAGCGAAACGTAACCAGCAACTTGAAACGGAACATGGCACGCGGACTAAAGAGATTAGTGCCAGTCTGGCAATGATGGAACGCATTCAGGAGATTGCTGGCACCAAGTCGCTGGGCGAGCACGCGACCATGGCAGATTGGGAGGACAGAAGCACCGTGGAAAGAGAAGTGATTGCAATGATGCGACATTTTGGGATGGAGTCCATGGCCGATGGCTCTCTGCAATCCAAGAACTATGATCATGATCTTTTGCCAAAGTCTAAGGTTCAAATCATACGCAACGGCCGCCAAAGTTTCCCATTGATCTTGGATCCCAATTACTTTGAGCCAGGTCGAACGCGCAAGTCGAAGGTGTCTTGCGATGTGGCCAACAAATCCAGCAGTGCCTCCAGCATCTATGCTGATCCCTATGAACCCATCGAATCGTCGGAGAGCAGTTCGTCTCTCTATGGATCGGCGAAGTCGCACTTGGATGACAACAACAGCAGCCAGGACGATGGCAGCTATGTTGAAATACCATATCAATTGCTAGAATCTTCAGATGCCGATTCAGAGATAGCAAAGATATCGAAATTTAAGTATCTTATCAATAACAGAAATAAGCGCCGCTTTCGTCCTTCACATAACCAGAGAAAGCGGGAACAACAAAATCACAACAATCGAAATCACTTTTAAGGAATTGACCCCTATGTTACTCTTTGTGGTCTTAAAAATACACTAAGTCATTTCATTAGCTTCAGCTTAGACTAAAGCCATTTTATTTTTTTTTTTAATACCTTTTTTTTGCTATATTTAATATTTTGTCATCAATGTTCATTGCTTAAAATCTTTTTTATAAGTTTAGATTTCTAGTCTTATAGAGGAACAGTATGAAAAGTGCCTGAATAATTAATACGCATTTAATGTAATGAACTCAAAGGATCTCCTTGTTCCAAATGAATTTGCTTTCAATTTGAAAATTAGGTTCAGAATTTGTCAGCTAGAAGCCTGTATGCGCACTCTTTATAACCTCATATATTGTGCCGAGAAAATTTGCCATTACCATGTGTCAAATGCAAGTTTTCGGTTTCTCTGGCAACCGCGCTTTGTTCTTTCCTTTGTTGGTTGTCGTTCTTATACTCTCCTCGCGAGCTTCATAATGTTTCCATTAAACGAGTCTTCAAAAGAACTCCTTTCATTAATTAACAGATATTTGCAGTTGTCTATACCATTAATATTATATGCCTAAAACATTTAGTTGTAAGAGCTATTAATTTGAACACGCATGTATTGGTGATAACACTGTAATGTGCATATCTGACTCGATTCTGATATGCTGTAATGAATGTAAGAACTGAAAAATTATTAAATTAGGTTTATTGAAATTTTAGGATAAGTATGAAGTTTGTATTTTTTTTTTCTAAGAAGGTGAGGAGTTATTAAGCACTTCGCATTATATTTCAAAATGAATTGCAAGAGTATTTGTGGTTCGACCAACATTAAATATGATTTGTTCCACATTTATTATATTCTTTCTTGTCGTTTTTCATTGCTTGTTTTTTTGTTGCCAAGGGTCACTGTGGGATGCTGCTGTGTCTCTTATGCATGGTTTTTGTTATAGCAGATATATATTTATGTAAATACGTGTGTACACAAGGAATAAACACACATAACATACATCTCAGGGTAGACAATTGACAGACCGCATACCGCACAGAGAGCTCAGCCAGCGGAATTGTAAACAGACAAAACAAGGAATAATACTTGTATATTTGCAAGACAAAGATTCAAAACTTATGAAAAGTTATTTTTAAATTAAATATACTGACTGAAATTTTTAAATTGATTTGAGCAAGCCAAAGACTGTTCAATTAATTATGCTGACGAAGCTGGGAAAAGCCTCTGTCAAGGTGTGACTGGCAGAGATGGGGACGGAGGACTGACTACTGACTACTGACTATTCATCTGCAGAATAAAACAATGCTAAATACAAGTATATGATGAAATGCGAGTTGCGATGAGGAACAACATGAAGCAACAGCCCTATGCTGAATGCTCTGCCTCCTGCTCCTCGACTTCTCGTTGTCTTTGTCGCTGCTGTGTGTGGTGTCGACTCGGTCTCGGTCTTCGGTTGTCGGCTGTCGGTTGTCGGCGTCGCCGTCGCCGCAGCTGCCACATTGAACTTAAGAGCGAGCGGCAAGTTAAACTTGAAAGCTGTTTGGAGCGCGGAGAGGCGACTTGCTGCTGCAGCAGCAGCAGCAACCACCGAAAACGTGTTGAGCCTCTGCTGTGTGTTGCATCCACCTTTTTGGCGCGCGCAAGCGCGTCTTTCCTTCTCCACACACACACACAGAAATCGTTATACAGCTATATAAATATATACAGATATATTTATATATATATATGTAAACTATATGTGTTGCTCGCTCTATCGCTCTCTTTGTTGGCAACGACGACGACTACGACGACGTTGTTCTCTGGCAGTTTCGAGTCGCCTCGTCGCATAGCCTGGCCTGGCCTATGGGCATGTATGTATATATTATACAATGGTCATGTATCGGTCGCAGTTTCGCTGCTCACAGTTTCGTTTTAACGCTGGCCCAGGACGAACCGACGTGTGTCGCCAGGATCGCGCCTATAATACTCGGCTTCTGTCTATCCTACCACAAAAACTATACTAGTTGAATCAACTGGACAACGTCGAGCTACAGGAGAAACAACAAAAAAAAAGAGGAATTTTAATGGGGAATACAAAGCTTGTTAAGAACAAGGTGGCACACAAGGTTCGGCTGCCCCATCGTCAGACTGTGGACCGTGCCGGGTTTTTCTTCGTGTGTGTACTTACTGAGTTGAGTTGACGACGAGACAAACGCTGAGACATTTTTGGGCTCATTACGACGCGACGGTTTTTCGGTTCGGCAAATGACGCCCGTCCTCCCGCCCGTCACCGTTACGGTTTCGCAAATAAAATAGTGATGACTCCCCAAAATCATCGCCAGATATAGTACTACGCTATGACGCTATGGCTGAACCATCAAATACAAAGCACATATAGGTAAACCTGCAATGCTAATGAAATTAACTTTTCGCAGTCGTCGCGTCTGCTCACGTGGCTCCTGCTGGCCAAAGCCCGCCATTCCCTAAAAAAAAACACACACACGATATGTATAAAATGAAGAAAAGTGCCGAGAAGACTTGCTGCTCAGGTCTGGTCTTGTTTGGCCAACTCTGCTCCTCTGCTCTCGTGTCTGCGGCAGCCTGTTATGTCCCCTCTCTGTCACTCTCCAGACCGCATCTGGTGGCTGTCCTTGCATCCACCCAGAGAGAGTTGTGTGTATTTCATCTTAGCCATACAATCAATTTCTATACCCTGTGCAGATATGTGGCATATAGCGACAGTCAGACTCTGACCAAACTCTAATTACATTTTTGGTTGTGAGCAAATGTTCTAAATTGCATTACAATTTATAAATAATTTATTCAATTATGGTATCTTTGCGTACAGGGTATTGCCAAGTCGTTCGCGCTCACCTGGCGCATTCAAGTTTTTCCCTGGGTTTCTTTTCTTTTTTTTTTTGTGTTTTAAACGGCGAAGCTCATATCCAAACTCGTATTTGCTGAGCCTTATCGTCAGTTGTTTAACCAAAGTCTCAGCGAGAGGGACGCGGAGGGGACACAGGCTTCCTCCAGTTCAGTTGAGTTTACAATCCGCAGTCCCCGGTCCCCGAGGTACTTACAGTTGCTGTAGCTGTAGCTGTTGCTGTTGCTAGGGGCAAGGTTTAGAGTCGAGCGGCGCACAGCAAATAACATGTCTTTACTTATAGTAATTATACCCTATACGTACCCCAAATGGTGAAGTGCGAGCAAAACTTTGGGGCAAATCATATTTATGATCAGCTGATTCGCTGCAGAGAAAGGCAACGAGTAACTCACAGCCTAGTACGCTCTACACTGCACTTTCCTCGTAATAACAGTTATTACAGCTTTCGAAGTTCAATGAAATTTGCCCAAAATGAGGGTCGCAAGTCGCTTCTAGGCCAAAAAGCGCATTACAAACATTTTGGATTTGAATTGAACCTGGCTAATAATACGCCAAAGATTAAAGAAGTGGTTAGCTCTTGCCCAAGACTATTTTATTGGCCAACAACTCGTTGGCCATTTGTTTGGCCACGAAGCTGCAAGCAACCAGTTCGCCCGTCTGTGACTTCGTCTAAGTCCAGAGTGCAGTCTAATGACTGTTGCCATGCGCCTGGCTTCATTTTTTGTTCCCTGGCAAGCTGCTAAAAAAAAAACGTATTATTTGTTAGTTATGCAGGACGTTGAACTTTTTAACTTGAATTTCAAATCAAGATCAAGTGCGGAGCAATAAATTATTTAATGGTAAATATTTTCCGGATTGAAATAGGCACTCCAAGCTCATTAAATTTAAAGACTCGACAAACAATGGCGGCGTGTAGCCAACAAAGTAGTCTCATTAGCTTTCAAGTCCCCCCAATCTAAGCGTGTTTACCAACAACACCAGAAACTGCCCGTTGTTGTCTCTGTATATTGCGTTTGTTTGTTAAGGATAGCGAGAGCGCGGCCCTTTCGACATTGTAACCGTTGCTTTTTACGACCTTTACCCTCGGGCGCATTGGGGAAATGCTAAATGACAGAAGGACATAAGGACGACACATTTGCAACCCTAAAAGGCTAAAAGGCAGGAGTGCATTGATCTCGGAGGCTGTGAAGCCAAATATGATGACAGGATATTTCTGCTTATAATTAAATGTACTTCGCCCGGGATACATTGACCCCAGGAGACACAAATAACATCTACTACGTGTAGATGTCATATCATCATTATAGAGTATTTGCCATTCGAGTTGCTGTGACATCGACAGTGCGTTGTGCGTTTTTTTCCATCTTCATCTTTCTACCTAGCCTAAAAATAGCCAAGGAAGAGGAAGCTGCCATGAAAAGCGTTAAAAAAGGAGCGCAACATGAAAGAAAAAGAAAAATTAAGCGAGTGTGCCACACTGAGTATAAATGTGTATGTGAAAGAGAGGTAAAAATTCCACTTTGTTGAATGTAAATGGAGTACACTCACAGACACATACACATGCATACACAAGGAGCATAAAAGAAATCGTAATAGTGGCCTGTTGAACAAGCCGACAGAGCAAACAGCAACAACAAGCCCAGCAGCCAGCAAGAGCAAGAACAACAGCAAAGAGAACAGCAACAGCAACAGCAGGGCATCGACTACACTACGTCGACGCCTGCCATGAGCTTTTTAGCACCGGCAAATAAGAAGTTGCTGCCGCTGTCAGCGCCGTGAGAGAGCACAGCAGCAGCAGCAGCAATTATTGTCTTTGTCTCTGGTATCCTCGCTAGGCAACGCAAAGCAAAGCTCTAGCCGCGACGTCATATTCGTCTGCAGAGAGCTTTCCTACGCAATATTGCGAAAATGATGAAGGGACTCACGACGACAGGAGTACATTTTTATGACGACGTCTGTTGATGGATGCTGCTCCGTCGCTGTCGCTGTCGCAGTCATAGTTGTTGTAGTTGCTATTGCGTGACGCTACGCATGCTGCAAAAAAAAACTGAGGTTAGATTTGCATAGCTGAGTGGTCGCTTGCCACCTAAATATTTATAAAGTAATTATTTGTTTAGTTTACGCGAATTTGTTGTTGCGATTCCTAGAGTACTACAAAAGTCTCAGTTTGGCAGTGTGTGTGTATTGCGTGTGTAAATATGAGTGTGTATTAATGCAGATTGAACTGTGTCTCCGTGTGTGTGTGTGAGAGAGTGAACTTCTAGAGCTTCAATTGAGCGCAGTTTAGGAAAGAGAGCGCATGTGCTCACAGAGAGCGTCAACGCCATCTCGGAAAGTTTTCAAGCTGTGATGCGATGCTTGTAGGCGAGATGGGGCGTCGAGATGTCGGTGTGGTTGCATGGAGCGAACGAACGAACGAACCATGACCATGCCAAAGGATGAAATATTAAAAGGCCATCAAGAGTTGGCTTTTTGTGCTCTGGTGTGTGTACACCAATAACAGCATTTTCAACATCCAACATCCCCAAAAGGTCTGCGTGTGTGTACGAGTATGTGTGTATGCATTTCCAACTACGACGTAGTAGTACTTCAGTAGTATCTTTGTATGTGTGTGTGTGTGTGTCTGCGTGGGTGCTGGGGAATTTGAGGTTAGGAGACGAACACATGAATCCCTTCCGTCACATCGCATCACGAATGTGAAATAGTTTGTGACTTCTGGCTAATTGGTTTTTATCTTGCAGCAATGCTTTTGGCCGCAACAAAGGCAGCAGCAGCTCAGATGACGAACAGTCCATGAGGACGACACATGGCGACAGCAGTTAGCGCAGGATACGGCAACAGGATATTAAGCATAAATCGAGCCAGCAAAGGATACGATGGCCGCCAGCGCAGCAGCCGCTCTCACAGCAACAGCAACAACGGCAGCGACGGCGAGCCGTGAATTCGTCGAAGGCTGGACTCTGGCCCAGACTCTGGGCGAAGGAGCCTATGGCGAGTAAGTTGCAAATTGGAACTGAAGTCAACAGTGCGGCAGCATGCGTGGCGTGGCGAAGTCAATAAACCGGAAACGCTGCGAGGCGCAAGAAAAACGCACATTTCCGGCGTATATTTTGCGGCATATGCCACTCGCCTCTACTTCCTCCTCCCCGTTCTGCCATTTTGTGCGCATGTGCAGAGAACACTGCGTCGGAATTGGTAACAGGAGCACTGCACAAAAAATGAAACAGTCGATACACAGACGACGCATCATGCTAATGTCCTTTTTCTCCTCTCCATTTGCCGCAGAGTCAAACTGCTGATCAATCGCCAGACGGGCGAAGCGGTGGCCATGAAAATGGTGGACCTGAAGAAGCATCCCGACGCTGTGATCTCAGTGCGCAAGGAGGTCTGCATACAGAAGATGCTGCAGGACACGCACATCCTACGCTTCTTTGGCAAACGTTCGCAGGGTGACGTGGAGTACATCTTCCTGGAATACGCGGCGGGCGGCGAGCTCTTCGATCGCATCGGTAAGAGCGAATTAACGTGTCACTGTGACGCGCTTGCAATGTTGCACACGACAGTGTAGCCAATCTCACTCTCAACGCAACTCAACTGTCATGCGTTGTGTTGTCGCAGCTCGGCCAAATATGTGCACAGCAAATGTAAACTGACGTTGACGCAAAGGACATCACTGGGGGCGACTGTTGGGTGGGCGTTGGGGGGCAAATTAAACAGCTTGAACATCTGACGACAAGCCGAAATGACAAGTAACAGATCTTGATTACGACGCTGACGACGACAGCAGGGCATAAAACTCCACTGGACAACGAGGACGAGGACCACGACTACGTGCAAATGGCAATTGGGCAAATGATAACCACAGAGGAGAGTGAGGGATGGCCGTGGCAGGCAAACAGTGCAACGTTTTTGTCAGTTGCATAATGAGACTAGTCTGCACTGCACTGCACAGGACTGCACTGATTGCCTGCTGCAGGCACCCAAATTAGGCGTGACAGCTGCTTAACCCAACGCTTGGCAGATGAGTATGCCACTAGAAATAGATTGTGTAGTTACATTGCAGTGTAGTGAGCTAATAACTCCCAAAAGTAGACACAAAAAATAACGAATAAGAATATTAGTTTCTCTGATTGCAATTTGTAAAAGCAAATTTAAATGTTCCTTTTTCTCTTGTCTATTTGCAGAACCTGACGTGGGCATGCCACAGCATGAGGCACAGCGCTACTTCACACAACTGCTGTCGGGACTGCAGTACCTGCATCAACGCGGCATTGCGCATCGTGATCTGAAGCCGGAGAATCTGCTGCTCGACGAGCACGACAACGTGAAAATCTCCGACTTTGGCATGGCCACAATGTTTAGGTATTAGGTACAAACAAAGATACTATCACTAAAATCTACTGAATGTTGTAGCTTAACTCACCCGGCTTTATTGTGAGCAGTCGTTTCAGTCGCTAATGTGTTTTATTTCTGTTTGCAGATGCAAGGGAAAGGAGCGTCTGCTGGACAAGCGGTGCGGCACGCTGCCCTATGTGGCACCTGAGGTCCTTCTGAAGCCCTACCACGCACAGCCAGCGGACATTTGGTCCTGTGGCGTCATTCTGGTGACAATGCTAGCTGGAGGTACGTTTGCAGCGACTGTTTCCACGCCATTGAACATTATTGTCGCCATGTGTATATTGAATCTATATTAACACTTTATTTGAATGCACATTTGAAAACTCAGAACGCGTTTCGATTTGCACAATTGATTGAAGCACACCGCATAACATAATAATATCGTTTCCCACTCACATTTCGCATCCATATGAAGGCACCGTTTGAGAGGTTCATCGTACTTGAATGTAATTGTGTTTTATGTGTGTTTTTTTTTTGTTTTTATTGTTCTCGTTCTTGTTCTCGTTGTTGTCTTTAACCATTTAACACTGCAACTACTGTTTGAACTTTCATTTTTGCTGTTTCTTTGGTATTCTAGCTGTAGATTGTTTCTATAATTTCTATCATCTAAAGCTTTTATACCAAAGCTCCAGCTTAAATTGCTTGCCAGCGCACCCGCCCAACCAATCAGCCAACCAACCAACCAACAATCAATCACAATAATCAGCAATGACAACGACAGTCAGCCAAATCTCACAACTTCTACAGAGCGCACGATAACTTTGTAAATAGCTTGTTAATTGCACGGCTCAAAATGCCCAAAATGAATCACTTAATGATGCTCAAAGCAAACCCGATTAACGCACACTTTTATCTATTCGCTTTCGCAGAACTTCCCTGGGATCAGCCATCGGCCACCTGCACAGAGTTCATCAACTGGAAGGAGAACGATCACTGGCAGACGCAAACGCCGTGGAGCAAGCTGGATACGTTGGCCATCTCACTGCTACGCAAAGTGCTGGCGAGCAGTCCGGGCTCGCGTCTGACGCTCGAGAAGATACTCGACCACAAGTGGAGCAACATGCAGTTCGCCGAGCACGGTAAGGATATAGTGTTGACAATCGAAATCCAAATGAAATCAAAGTGCGCCCGGTTGATGGTGATGAGCGCAGGCTGCTGCCCAGGTACTTAGTGACTCTCAATCACGGTTTGTACTTTGCATAGTTTGAGGGTCGCTCTGTGCCTGTACCGCACCTGTGACAATGCTACCTACGGTGAAAGAAAGAGTGTGATCAAGTGTTGACAGCGTATGTTGCACTGCCATTGCTTTGGCGCTTTAGCTGTATGATAGATTTGAATACTTCATAAAGCTAGATTACCAAAGCATTGGCGGAGGCGGCGAGTCCAGCGAATTCGAGTGAGCCAAAATAACTTACATACGAGTATTTAATAAGTTACATTTATTATTTGTTTGGTCAACTTTTTGTTTTGCATATTATTTGCTCTTTGGTGATTTTAGCTGTATGGCACTAGCGTATTCCATAGAGCTTTATTACCAAAAACCAAATGGTTTTTGCACTGCTTTCGTTCCTATTTATTTGCTTTGCTTTCGTTCATTTTTGTATATTGAATCAAAAAGGTCTTGCTGACCGACTTTATTTGAGCCGCTTTTACAAACCTTTTCCTTACACTTTACAGATCGCTCGTATGATCTGGTCGATTCGGCGGCTGCCCTGGAGATTTGTTCGCCCAAGGCCAAGCGGCAACGCCTGCAGTCGAGCGCGCATCTCAGCACCACTCTCGACGACTCGATATCCCGCAACTACTGCTCCCAGCCGATGCCCACGCTGCGCAACGATGATGACAAGGATTGTGGCAATAATCTGGCGGACGGTGATCGACAGGCGCTGGTGCAGGAGGCACGCCTGACCTATTGCTTCTCGCAGCCTGCCATGCTCGACGATTTGCTGCTGGCCACGCAAATGAATCAGACCCAGAGCGCATCGCAGAACTATTTCCAGCGCTTGGTGCGGCGCATGACGCGCTTCTTTGTGACCACGCGCTGGGATGACACCATCAAGCGCTTGGTTGGCACCATCGAACGACTCGGCGGCTACACGTGCAAGGTGAGCGAGGAGGGCGTCGTCACCGTGTCCACCATCGATCGGCGCAAGCTGCGACTCGTCTTCAAGGCGCACATCATCGAAATGGATGGGAAAATACTCGTGGACTTCCGTCTGTCGAAGGGCTGTGGATTGGAGTTTAAACGTCGCTTCATTAAGATCAAGCACGCTCTCGAGGACATCGTATTAAAGGGGCCTACAACTTGGCCCATTGCTATTGCTACCAACTCGGTGCCTTAGTCTGTAATTTAATTTTTTCTTTTAAGTTTTTCACATATTTTTTTAAACATTTGTGCTATCAATACGTTGAAATTTCATTCGGCAAGAATTTATTACAAACTCACGCTATTTTATACATTTTGAACAAACTTCACATAGTTATAGTATGACAAACTTTTAATTTTGTTAAACGTTAGTGTTTAAGTAGTTTAGACTAGTTAGCTAAACGTTATGCAACAATAAATCGACATTGATTTTGATGATATTTATAAACGAGTCTGTGTTTTCAATTTTTTAAAAAAGGATAATTTAACTGCCATTTTGCAAGGAATTTGGAAAGGACCTTAGTTTTTGTGCTCACCAAAGAAAACACAATCAAATTGCATTTATACATTTTAAAAATACTCACATAAAATTTTTCAAATTTTTTAAGGGGTAGGCATGCAAAATTTGGGGAATTTTGAGAAAATCCTGCGTATCTCAGCCATTTAAAGGACTTTCGCGATGTCCTTTGCACCAAAGACTGCATTTGCCAAGCAGTTTCGAATCCTGAAGACAGAAGGACGAAAATCCTTTAAACAGCCGAGATACAAGGACTTTTTTGCAAAGAGAAAATTGGTTATAACTGGCCAGATCCTTGATGATCCTGGCTGATCCTTTGTCCAACAACTCGTCTTAGCAAGGACTATTAACTGGCCAAAGGACATTCCAATCGTCCTTCGCGTTCTCGAGTTATCCACGATTTTGTGAATTTCACAATTTTTTAGTGGCCTCCGGTACATGATTTTTTCCAGTATAAAATTTTTGTTTGGCGCCAAAATTTTGAATTGCTGATCGGTAGAGGTCGTTTTAAAATCCAGAAGGTCATAGCCACTACCCATTATTACACCATTGAAAAGAAGTAATCTTGTTTTTTTCAACCATATTTATTTGACATCTAATAACACTTTGAATAAGAATATAATGGATTCGTCTTTTGTTTTAGCGTGTGAACAATTTATACTCGCTGGCTGATCGAGTTTTAACAATTTGAATGCTTAGAACAATTATGTGTTTGTTTTGTATCTTTATTGTTGATCAGGGGAGCGTTGGTGAATCCGTACCATATTATGGTTATACAAAGATTGATATTTGTGCCTTTGTCGAGCAGCATAAAATGAGTGGAGCAGGACCATACTAATCGTAACGTTAATCATAATGTCTAATAACGAAGCAAATTGTGGGTATAGTATAGATCGATATAGATCGATTGCATTGTGCGCCAGTCACAAACCCAAAAATGAGGTTGACAAGAACGTTACACCAAATGCGACACTTTAATGTTGGTTTTCTATTTTCATTTTCATTTTGTTTTTGTTTTTAGAGTGAGACGTGAGTGTGCTTGGTGTTTATTGTGTTTTTGGAATTTTGAAGTGTCAACGTTTACTGTGGTTTCCTGAAGCTCTTGCCAGCGAACTTGACGCCCGCGCCGATCTCCTCCTCAATGCGCAGGATCTGGTTGTATTTGGCCAGACGCTCCGAGCGGCAGGGAGCGCCAGTCTTGATCTGGCCGGTGGACAGACCGACGACCAAGTCACCAATGAACGAATCCTCGGTTTCGCCGGAACGGTGAGAGACCATGGTGCCCCAGCCGTTCTTCTTGGCCAGCAAATGGGCCTGAATCGACTCGGTGACTGTGCCGATCTGGTTGACCTTCAGCAGCAGGCAGTTGCAGGCGCCCTTCTCCACAGCGGTGGCAATGCGCTTGGGATTGGTGACGGTCAAATCGTCGCCGACAATCTGGATCTTGGTGTTGCAGGTCAGGTTGGTCCAGGCATCCCAGTGATCCTGATCGAAGGGATCCTCAATGGACACAATGGGGAAGTCCTTGATGAACTCCTGATACAAGTTGGCCAACTTCTCGGGCGACAGCCACTGGGCCTTGTCGCTCTGTGGGTTCTTGAAGTCCAGATCGTACTGGCCATCCCTGAAGAACTCAGAGGCAGCAACATCCATGCCGATTTCGATCTGTAGTACACACAATGGTAGAGTTAGTAGTGCCACATAGACTGGCAATTGAATGGCTTACCTTGCCAGTGTAGCCAGCCTTGGCGATGGCATCGCTGATCAGGCAGAGAGCCTCCTTGTTGGACTGAATGTTGGGGGCAAAGCCACCCTCATCACCCACAGCGGTGGCATCCAGACCGAACTTGGCCTTGATGACGTTCTTCAGATGGTGGTAGACCTCAGAGCCCATCTTCATGGCCTCGGTGAAGCTGGTGGCACCAGTTGGCAGGATCATGAACTCCTGCATGGCCAGCTTGTTGCCAGCGTGGCTGCCGCCGTTGATCACATTGAATGCGGGCACGGGCAGGATGATTTCCTTGTTGCCAGCGAGATCAGCAATGTGTTTGTACAATGGCACATTCTTCTTGGCAGCACCAGCCTTGGCAACGGCCAGGGACACACCCAGAATGGCATTGGCACCGAACTTGCTCTTGTTCTCAGTGCCGTCCAGCTTGATCATGAAGTTGTCAATGGCAGCCTGGTCAACCACATCAAGGTTGGCCTTGATCAGCTCGGGACCCAGAGTGCTGTTCACGTGACCAACAGCCTTCAGCACAGACTTGCCGTGATAGTTGGCCTTGTCGCCATCACGCAGCTCCAAAGCCTCATGCACACCGGTCGATGCACCCGATGGGACAGCGGCACGGAACAGACCCAGATCGGTGGTCAGATCGACCTCGACGGTGGGGTTGCCACGGGAGTCATAGATTTGACGGGCCTTGATCGACTTGATGGTCATATTGTCTCCGTTTGAACTGCAAGCAGATGCGAAGATGGGAGGCGGATTAATTAAATTCAAGAAAACTAGGTATATTACAAGAGTTGATATAGTAGAGATTCTCATATACAAAAATTAATTGATATTAAAGCAAATAATTATTTGTATAAAAATAAATATTCTATTGCATTAGTAGGCTAATAAAGAATTCATTATAAAATAATTATTTCAAACATTTAAATTATACAAACACTTGGGTAATATATACAGAAAGACGATGTACAAAATAATTTAAATCTATTTAAAAAAAATAAGTCCCTGTCACTTATATGTTTGGTACTTAATAAATCTATGCATAAAAATAAAAAAAAATAACCAAAAATAAATGAAATAGTTTATTCAAATTTCTGCAAACATGTGCTTACGAATCTAGAAAACTCTACAAGCGTGTCATGTATTTTGTAGCTTCTCTTAAATTAGCTATTATTTTCAAAATTAAATTAAATATTTTAATCAGCCCAAAAAAGAAAACATTTTTATAGCGGCAGATAAGACGAGAAGCTGATCTATACATTGTATTTGAATATGTGCGTATATGCCCAATATACTTAAATATATTTAACGCATATTGAAAAATCAAATATTTTTCATGAAATCATTTATTTCCTTTTTCTACGTGACAGATGATCACTTTTATCCAGACCCAGCCAGCCATCGTATTATATGCAAATGTTTGTACAGTTGTATGTATATATAAAAGTACGCATGTACATATATGTAGATTTATATATATATTTCATAGTAAAATGATGTCTCAAATGACATTAATATGAGTTAATCGAATTAAACAACAAAACGAATCAATTTCAATTGACTAGTCGGGGATTTCATCAAGCATCCAAAAAAGGGCGAAATGAAGTAGTTTTTTTTCATAAATGGATAGAAAATACATTTTCCAATTTACTGTGCTAGTTAAATTTTTAAATTAAACAACTGCGCGAATGAGACGTGTAAAATATAATTAATATACTCAACACTAAAACAGCTTAATTTGTTTTTAGGAAAGTTAACAAATATGATGTAAAAGAACAGTAATTTGCAATAAAAACACTTTTACTGCAAGCCAATGCGGGAGAGCAGTGGCCGCTGTGTGACTTGTATGAATGACCTCTACGCAGCGCGTAAAGGTCACAGCAAAAGTAATGAGGAAAATTTGCCGCAAGGAGAGTAAACCGCACAACGCAAGGTGGAATAGTACAAAATAAGTGCGAAAAATGAAATAACTGCTGTAGTTTTGCAACAAAATCGATGAAAATGTTAAAACCAAACTGTGTAAGCGAAAATTGTATATATAGCTTATATATGTATACTAAATTTGTTAGATAATCGTAGCGTTATTTATGCGCTTATCAACAGCAAACAATAATGCAATAGAATATTAATTGTTTGAATATTAATTATTATTACACGACTGCACACTCTCACTTTTATACTGTAACTATTTTTGTGATACATACCAAGTACTTTTAAATTTGAGAAATTGAAATCCAGACGAGAGCGACTCTAGCGAGCTTCCGGCTTGTCCGACTGATTTGCTACTGAAAGCTACGTGCGATGAGCATACGACAAAGTTTCGACTTTGGCTGATTTTTTGCGCTGTCGACGACGAATGCAACATTGGGCAGAGGCGGAGAGCGCGCGATACAAAAACAAAGTACCCCATTGTTGTTGTAGATTGTGGAACGTAAATTTCGACGCCGATGCGTGGTTGTGGAAGTAGAAGTGAGAGTGTGCTTCCAGGTGGAGCCTCTTTCTTGTTTGTTGTAGGCGTAGACCGGGTCGACTGCCGGCTTTCTCACCAGGGGGGTATACTTTCGAATTGACCTTCGTACAAGGTTACCCTAATGGCATCCACATGTGAAACGAATAATTTGTATAGGCTGCGGAAGGGATTGGAAATAAATATTAATTTTATAATAATGCATACTAATTGCACAAAGAGTATTCGCAGAGCAGGAATTTCGTTTTAAGCTAATCACTGCTGATTCTGTCCAACACTGGCAGCGTGAAGCAGTCTGGTAAACGTGACTGGTATTTTTTAAAATGCAAAATTTGGTAACACTACGACACACAAATTCAGCACGCGGCCCGCTCTTAAGTTTGTTTATATTGTTTTCCATAAATTATGTCCAGCGTCATGAGCATTGTTATGCCGGGCGAGCGTGTCCCGGCTGTCGAAGATGTGGCGAAGAGCAAGCGCATCATATTGGGTCCAGGGCTGCGGCGCGTTAACGACACAGTGGTGGCCAGCAAAGCAGGTCCACTGCGACACCGCGAACCGAACACATTCTGGGTGGACAACTATCAGCGGCGTTATGTTCCGGCACGAGGAGATCTGATCATTGGAATTATTAAAGCCAAGTCCGGCGACGTGTACCGTGTGGATATTGGCGCAGCAGACTCAGCTTCCATTTCATATCTGGCCTTTGAGGCTGCCACCAAAAAGAATCGTCCTGATCTCAATCCTGGTGATTTGCTGTACGCACGCGTTCTCAATGCCAGTCCAGACATTGAACCGGAACTAGTTTGTGTTAATTCTAATGGCAAACGAGGCAAGCTGGGTTCCCTGCAGGATGGTTTCTTCTTCAAGTGCAGCCTTAATTTGGGACGTTTATTGCTCCGCGAGAATTGTCCAGCCCTAAAAGCGCTCACTGAAAAGCTGCCCTACGAAATCGCCGTCGGCGTCAACGGTCGCATATGGGTGAAAGCTCATTCGGCAGCCGAGACAATTGGATTGGCGAACGCCATCTTGTCATTGGAACAGGCGGGACACTCGGAGATCGATAAGGTGTGCGAAAACCTTGGCGATGTGTTGCAGGCATAGTAAATAAACCATAGTTACTTACATTTCAAAATTGATCCTTTACTTGATATTTAGTAGCATATTTTTTCCGAACTCTGACTGACATCTGAACAGCTTGAATTTCTGTAGCCAAGTAAAACTGTGTACTTGGCCAAGTCTGTGTATGTGTGAGGGATCCATTGGAACGGCTGCGCGCAAGTAACACTCTTTGGAAAGCTTTCCAGTTATGCTACCACGCTAATGTATGTGCGTATGACTTGCTTTTTAGAGTTTTCTTTTTTCTCTGGCTGCTTTGAGGCTATGTGTTGTATTCCAAACTTCTGCACAATGTTTATTGAGAAACTGCTTATCTTGACAGAAACCGTATGCAAAAAAATAAGCAGTTTAAAAGCTGCGCCAAAAACGAAAAATGTGTCCGCAAGTACAATTTCCAAAAATGCCATACAAAGGCGTGGAATACACAAAACATACCACTTTCAAAATTTAGAGTCCGGTCACATTATAATAGCTATATTGCGATTAGTGAAGATCGCTTGTAAAAAGACGCGATTTTGTTATGAGCTCGTTTTATCACAGATTTGCACGTCCTTTTATTGAATTATTTGTACATTTCACACTAATTCGGCCTCGTATATGTTAGAACCCAACATTCTAAGCATAGTAAAACCACACGCACGACGGACCGATACATCGTTCTAATCGACATACTGTTCTCTTGCTCGCGCTCTCTCATCAGTGTGACCACTATGTTGGTATATACTAACAATCGGATAAACTTTTACTCACACACACTCCCGCCCAACAGCTGATCGTCGTTATCAGTAGCAGTGCAGGTGTCAGCGGCTTTCTATAAAAGAGCGAGAGTTCAAAGGTTCTCACAATCGAAAATGACGTTCCTTGAGTTTGTGCTGCTGCTATTGGTGCTCTACTACGTAATCTATGTGGTGCTCTGGATTGTGCTTGACTGCAATGTCGCCCTATGGTACAAATCCCGCTTCGGTGTCTCGCTGTCCACAATGCGTGGCCAGGTGGTCTGGATAACAGGTGCCTCCAGCGGCATAGGACGTGCACTAGCCGTTAGCTTGGCGCGTCATGGCGTACGTCTAGTGCTGAGTGCACGTCGCCAGGAGCAACTCGAACAGGTGCAGGACGAATGCCTGCAAGTGGCGCGTGGGCTATTGGCGCAAAAGGATGTGCTTATCCTGCCCATGGATATGCTGCAGCTGGACAAGCATCAGTCGGCGCTGTATTCGGTGCTCAATCATTTTGAGCGCTTAGATGTACTCGTCAACAATGCCGGACGTTCGCAGCGCGCCAACTGGACGGACATTGAGATTCAGGTGGATCGTGAACTCTTCGAACTGGACGTTTTCGCCGTGGTGCATCTCTCTCGTCTCGTCGTGCGCTACTTTCTCGAACAGAATGGCGGTCGTGGCCATATTGCGGCCACATCCAGCATCGCCGGCTTCAGTCCGGTGCCCTTCTCAGCCACATATTGTGCCGCGAAGCATGCGTTGAACGCTTATCTCATGGCTTTAAAGACGGAGCTGCGTAAACTGGATGTGACCATCTTTGCACCGGGTCCTATTGCCACTGACTTTCTGCTGGAGGCATTCACAGGCGCGCAGGGCGGCAAAGTGGGTCAGAGCACCGCCAACCAGAAGCGTCTCACAGCTGAACGTTGTGGCGAACTTTTTGCTGTTGCCTTGGCTAACAAAATGGATCTCACCTGGTGTGGCCTCTTTCCCGTTAATTTGATGGCCTATTGTGCCCGCAATGCGACGCTCACCAAGATCCTGGGGCAGTTCATGACGGAGAAGACGCTCAACAAGATACGCGAGGGTAAACTGTAAAGAACATCACTCTTAAGACCATGTGCCATGTACAAACATAATAATGTATAGACCTAGCCGGCGTATGCATCCGGTTCGTGTCTTCGCTAAGTACTGGTTGAAATACATGCAATGGTTGATGTCATAACTGTGCTGAAATGTACAATTTGAAATAGCTACTATAGTTTGGGCGGCTTTCAGTGAAAGAATTTGTTGTATGTAGATAAAACTGCTGCTTTAATTGATTAATTCCTTGATGTGGGAAGCGAGCTTGACGCGTTTCCGTTTCGCTATCGTTGTCGTTGTTTGTTGCACACCTTGCGGCGCTGCCTTTTGTTTTTTGCTCTTTTTGCAGGAGAGAGGATTGGGATTCTTTGGCCCACGTTGCTGTTTCTTTTTCACAGGCTCTGTAGTTTTCAGTCCCTGCTGCTCCTTCATATAATCTATTCTGTCCGCCTGCTTGCCCAGCATAAGATTCTTGGCTTTTTTGAGCACCATTTTCTTGGATGCTGCCGAAGGTGCTTCCAATACAGGCGTCGCTTTGTGCAAATAGAGCAGACAACGGCCGGGAATCTTGCGCAGACTCGCCTGTAGCAAACGATCCTGTGAGGCGACCACATAGCGATTGTCCTTGGTCTGCAAATGTTATGTATAAAAATTAATTAATGAAATAAATATATATTATATACAAATATTAATTCAATAATTATTTCACAATTATTTTTAATTTAAATATAAGTTTCTTCTGAACAATATAAGAAACTCATATTTTCTAAATTACAGTTCCTCTAAAGGGTATAGCTTCTGCTTACCATTGACTTGATGCACTCCGCTGCCGCAACAGGTTTCCCCTCGTGACCACATTTGTGCACGTGAAATTGCTTCACTATTGTTGTGGCGCCTGTGAGTGGCGCCCCCAAAGCCTCCGCCTCCAGGATCACACACTGTGTGGTCAGCAATTTTACATTGCACTGAAAGTACTTGCGTATCTGCTCCTCTATGCCAATTTTATGCTGCAAATATGGATTATTTATAAATCTTTTCTTGACTTGAAATGGTGCTAGCTATGCTTACCTGTAGCGCCGCTTGGCAGAATGTGGCGTCAATGAGCACCTGGTAGGGCTCGCGATAGTCAAAATTGCTGGCGAAAAACACCAACGTCTTGTGTGACTTTTTAAAGCGCGAGATTTTCATCGCTTTATTATTTATAGAACAAAAACTGTTTGATAAATTTGGAAGAACACAGGAGCACAACACGCAGAAAAAACAGTGTGCCCGTCGGAGGAATAAGCAAAATTACCATTTCGCGGGAAACATCGATTTTCTGTATATCAAACATCGATATTTTAGTTGCAGTTAATTTCCTTATACTATTATTTATGAATGAATTAATTTAGCAGTATTCCAACTTTTTTTAAACAATTCGAGTTGCTGCAAGCGCAAGCGTTAATAGCGCCGATAACAAAAAGTTATGCAATTGTACAGTTTGATGCATATACAAAGCACACAGCGCTGCTCACTATCTTTTAGCATTACATTTGTATGTTATACAGCACTGTTTCATTTGAATATTTCAAAATTGGGCGCGCACAACAAATTGCAGTGAGTGTTTGTGTTTTCAACCACCTTACGAGGTTTTTCACCCTCTTTGGATTTTTCTTTGTTCCAATGGTTTAGTTTTGTTTTGTTAGCAACTGCCGGCGCATTTCAGAATTCAGCTGCGCAATTACTAAGTGCTACTTTTTATGTAATTACTGTGGTGATGTTGTTTGAATGTGAATTGTGACTATTATTTTCCAACATGATTCATTTGGTTGGCTTTGCTCAAAGTACATAACGCTCGGGTTATGCCCTTATTGCAATGTTTGCGCGTTCCCTATATACGTGACATTAATTGAGAATACCTTTATATATACACGGGTGTATATGTAGTATGTGCATTTAATGCATACTTTATTTACGATTACCTACCGATTTACCGGCACTTTGCTTCTGGGCATTTGAGCACTAGTTTCTTGTGCAGTTTTTATGGCATGGCTGATTGCAGCTCATCCACTAGCCAACCCCTCTCTGAATCAATATGTGGAATACTTTTGCGATTGCTGCCGCCCTCTTATCTTGTTGATTAGCACTATTCAGTGTGTCTCGCGTTGACCGCTACTTTATGTAGTTGTGGCTTTCCTTTCTGAGGCACTTTCCAAGTTTAAATTGCAACTCGCCACGATAAAGCTGCCCACTTGCTCTCGATTCATCAAGGTCGTCCCTGGATATAGAAGCTGAAGTTCGGGTCCTATCAGTTCTGCAGTCAGCATGACTTTTTGAATTTCATTTTTCTAAAGAATAGTTGAAACGTATTCTATCTACTTTTAAGATGATTGTGCTTTAATGAGTTTTCAAGCTATCTCAACGAATCTTGGTAAACATCAGCGTATCACATGCAGCTGA
The DNA here is from genome assembly GCA_035046165.1 of Drosophila rubida. Lineage (NCBI taxonomy): Eukaryota > Metazoa > Arthropoda > Insecta > Diptera > Drosophilidae > Drosophila > Drosophila rubida. The sequence continues at coordinate 11,365,049 of JAWNOF010000014.1, read as the reverse complement.
TTCAGCTGGATCGCATAACTCTAGCACATTTATCTACGATCTGCAGTGTCGTAGATAGCCTTTCTGCATTTGATTCTTAATACACTGCCATATTAACACTTTTGCCACTTTTCAAAGCGGTATTCCTCGCCGCATTATAACTGCTTGATATGGTATTTGTTGCTTATTCAACCGCCGGGCTTTGGCGAGGCATCGCAGGGCACGTGACTTGTGTACGGAATTAGTGGAATCTTACGTCAAAGCGACCTGGGTTTCCGGTGGTACGACGCGGCTAACGAATTCGCCGGCGGACACAGCTCCTAGTCATTGGGCCAGTGAAAGTCTAGCAAGTTTGTTTGCAGACAGATTGAGTCGAGATAATTTCAATCAATTCCATTTAGGGTCGAACCGGCGTTTTGCATGTTCTACGTAAATGGCACTCCCAAGTCACCGATTCTCCCATTCTCATATAGGCGAGTGCTTAAAATTTTACTCAGGAGTCTTTTTTATATTGTTGCTTACGCAGTCGCTCAGTTGCGACTCATCAGGTACGCTCAGCAGGCACGGTTCAGCGTCCGATCATAATACCAAGTAGTCGCTGGATACTGCCTATTCATTCATCAGTCAGCGAGTATTGCACCCAGCACGCCAATTCAACTCATACTCGTACTATTCAAATTATTAGCCAAAAAGACATGCAGTTTCGATGAAGCCGAGGGGCACTATTTATTAATTAGCAAACATTTGGCGTACTCACCCGACTTTTTTGTAATGCGATTTTATTTCGTTGAAAATTGAGCTGTGAATCAAGCAATGAGCACACGCTATAGTCATTGCCATAAACATTGTAATACCAGCTGTTTATATTGTATGCGCACAAATTCAGGACTGCAATATTTGTTTAAACTAGTTCAGTTTTTTGTTCTAACTGAAGTGTAACTTAGATTAAGCGAAAATATTAGAAAAAATAAACTATATTACAAATTTATTGTAATAAAGTGTGCTGTAAAAGAACAATTGATAGTACCTCCATTTAGATAAAGTATTTCAGAGTCGAGCACGCTCGATTCACTGCAAGTTTGCAATTCGTTCGCCAACTATTCAGCGCCATTGTCTGGATTCAGATTTCAGATCGTGACTCTACGCGATCAAATAACCCTAATTATCAGCTATCAAAGCGGTAATGTGATTTTTGAGGCGGTTTTATTAAATCCACTAATGCGTATCTTGCATTTAAGCCAGAACACTTTACATTAATTGATACTGTATACACACTACTGACAAAGTATGCTGTTGTTGTTGATCTAATTTAATTATACGTTAAACAATCCCTCCCTTATACATTATAAAGTATATAGTAGATTAAGGTTCAATCGCCTTACAGTTCGCTGACCAAGTTGACAAAATAAAACCTGATTAATACCTTATATAAATGGTCATTTAAATCTATTTTTGCTTGTCTAACAATTGAACTTTAAAATCATATCGAATGCGCTATTGAAATTAAGTGAAATTTCTATGACGTTAACGTATGTTTTTATCTTTAAATTCTACATATTTTAAAACTGCGATTTTGTAAATTTTTTTTAAAGAATTTAAAAATTGATTGTAAACGTAATTTAGAATAAAATGTAATCTAAATAATTTTCACACCGTCTGGGAAAATCTTCAGGTGGTAACTTCGAGAGCAGAAAGTGTGACGTAAATTGCACCACACAGCAAGAACTGGAAAAACACATTAGAGAATTACCCAAGCTTTACGCTTTACCCATTGAGTACTCATAAATGTATTTATGTGTATATTTCTAAAAAATATATCTATGAAACTTATCTTAAACGACCACATGGTAGTAAGGTTAATTACGCATACGCACAATGGTTCAACGCATTAAGCGAAATCACTAAAAAATGTGTAAAATGGTTTAAAATAATAAATAACGTAACGCTACCACATTACGTTGAACGTTACAAGAGTTCGGCTTCGGAGAGCGAGACAGAGAGTGTGAGAGCAAATAATTGAGAGAGTGCAAAGCGTCAGCTGAAGCCTGCGATCACAATGCTAATTGAACGATGGGGTCGTTAAATAAAGAAGTGAACAAATTTGAATTCGAGAAGATGATTTAAATTGTTTTGTAAAATGTTAATATTTTTTAAATATGTAGAATACGTTAACTGAATTGAATTGAAACACACAATGAATATGCAATCGCTGTAAACAGATTAATTTTTGGAAACATTACTGTGAGTTACAAGAAATTGCATAATTTGTTAATTTTGAAAAACAAGTGCTTGACTTGGTGCATGTACAATTGTTTACAATAAAATGCACATTAAGTATTTTCGACCACTGTGTGTGTGTGTGTGCGTTGCCGGCAGCACAGCTGAGCGAGCATCTGGCTTGGGTTGCGACGGACAATGAATGCTAGCATATAATAACAAGCCGTTGAGAGCGCGTTCTTTAGTTGAACGGCAGCCAGCGGCGCAAGTGGAACACGCGCATCGAGTTGAAGCTGAAGCGGGCGGAAAAGAAGACGACGAGACGAGACGGAACGCGTCAAAGTGAAAAGCGCAGAAAGAAGTAAATAATGTGCATGTGTGGTGTGGTGTGGTGTGGTGTAGTATTACAGCTATAGCGAAAGGCAACACACAAAACCGAGAACAAGAACAACAACAACATCGACGCACAATTAAAATTAATTACGTGCCGTCGATCTGCATAAGTTCAATGAAGAACGGGCCACAAAGCGTAGAAAGCGACAGCGAATGACAACAACAGCAATTGCATTTGATACAAATACACAAACATATATACATATGCATGTGTATGTGTGTGAGTGTGTGTGCGCGCTGAAGTTTGCAGCTCATCTTTTCAAAACAAAGCTCATGTGTTGTTCTTTTCATTAATTTACTGAAAATTGTGTGCAAGCGGAAATCGCTAACAATAGAATTGCCTATTGAAATTACAAAATTTTTCAATACCAAATTATTATTCGAAATACTGCGATCGCGTGTTTAGTTCGATGATAAGAACGCTCACTCAACGCTTATACAAGGAATTTTACACAATTTTGTGCTATTTACATACATTTTGCATATATGTACAATTTAAATACGCATAAACATGCAGTGCAAATGTAATAATGCATTTCATTCATGAATGACGACATTACTCGTATTTGTTTTTGTGTTATTGTAAACTTTTGTATCACATCGTTTTAGTTCACGTGCGCGCGCGAAACGGCAAAACAAACTGTGTCATCAAAAACAACATTAGCGAGAGCAGAACGACAAACAAAGAAAACACAACTGCATCCAAGAATAAAGCACAGCTGGCGGCCAAATAAAGGTGAGTGCGATGGAGTCGACGACACTGCATTGGCACTGATATGCAGTTCACGTGCAGCCAGAGAGAGAGCGAGAGAGTGAGAATGAGAATGAGAGCGGCAGTGAGAGAGTTGTGCCTGTGCTTGGGGTGGGTGGGCGATTGCCCAAAACAGTGGAAAGAGTGAGAGCACGCAATACACTGAAAGAAAAACCGTATTCTTAATTGTTGACAATAATCAAAAATTCGCAATCAAAATGCAAATAGAACGAACTATTTCATGTTTGTTGATCACACTAATTTCAAGTTTTAAACTGGATTTTTAAAACACGATATTAATAAATGCACGATGTTTGATTCCTTTTTCTCTATGTGTCGCTTCTAGCAAGAAAGTGTTGTTTTTGTTGTTTTTTGTGTGAAGCTTTCGCTTCCCATGCTGCGATTGCTATCGGTTTCGGGTTCGTTTCTGGCATAAGCAGCATCGTCTGTCTCAGTCTCAGTCTCAACTCCAAAGTAGGCCAGTGGCGTCTCTGACAATTTTATCTATCTTGTCTCTCTGCGTTGTCTGTTGTTTGATAATGCGTCGTGGCTTCCCCAGACTGGAAGTTCTAGCCTTGCTTTCATTCGTATACAATGCTCGTTTCATTCTCTTCGCCTATCTCTTGCCAGTAAATAGAGTATATGCCATCAAAAACAATTGAAAAGGCACTTAGTAGAGTGCGTTTTCCTGAAGAACTGGTTATAATAAATATCAAATTTAATGTTGTGTTTTTAATACAAATATTTATGAACACGTACAGACATACATACCGACGTTTATAACGAACTAAAGGTGGTAATAGCAGTTTCTCTGATAAACTTTTTATTGGCGTCGATTACGCACATTATTCTAGTTCTGGAATATTTCTCACAGTATGCCACAGTATTTATCATAGAATGAGTTAAACAACTCTGATTAAACGGAACTTATACTATGTGTATTTAATAAGCAGGTTCTAAATAATTTTTAGATTCGGATACGTTTTATTTGTGGATATTCTTCTTTTGAAAGTCGAGTAACTCGCATATTAACTTTTATTTCCAAAGCATTTCATTCTTTGCTTTGTACGTATACTTAACGGCTGGAACACAGAAACTTTGTAGTTTGAATAATGCGCATATCTCTCTAACTGTCGAACCTGGAAATGTGTGGTGCTATATGGCATATATATTGTGTTTGCCTATTCGCGCATATTTCCCCCTTGACCCTGTCCCTGATCTCGCATAAAACGTTCATATTCAGTAGATTTCTAAGCCGATCGCCACGTGCTGACCTTGTCGATGGCACTTTTCTTTATCGCAAATGCGATTCTAAGGGTCGAATACATAATGTTCCTCTTGCTCAGTTTGTTTTGCTTGTTCTTCTGCTTGCTGTTGTTGTTGCTGTTTTTTTTTTTTGTTTTTTGTATTTATTTTGTTTTATTTATTTTATCATGCCTGTCGCTTTCTGTCAACTCTTATACCCCACATTCTTAAATTGTAATTATGATGTGTGTGTCTCTCCGTCCCTATCTCACTCCCTCTCTCTCTCTGTCTCTGTCTCTGTCTCGCTCTCTTTCGCTTACACGTTTTGCGTCGATAGCAAATGGCAAGATCGTGACTGTAATTGAAATGGGCTTCAAAACCGCTTGCACTATTCGCAATGACTTTATTTTGATAAAACAACTTGTGGTTTAGTTCTGTGACTCCACCTGGCAAATTTCAAGTGAATTAAAACTATTCTTAATCTTTTAAAGTGCTACATAGAATACTTGCATAAGATGTGAGCAATCATTATGAAATTCCCTCTCATTAATGCGCATATTCTGTTGATTAAATAACCGGCATTAATTGCCAAGATATGTGATTTTACTGTGGCTACATTAGAGGCAATTGTTTGATAATAATGCTCGTCGATTTAATTATACAGTGCGCATTTGAGCTCGTACTAATTGGAGGCGTTAACCAAATCGACAATGTTGACTCTACTAAGCGTTTTGAATTACTCATTCACAGTTGGAACTGCAATTTGTGTTTAGTCAATAATCGCTACGTCAGCTGTGTGCACATTAATGATTGCAATTAACAAGTTTAGCTCAAAACCAAACAACTAAAAGGCATTCTTCAAATACTTCAATCACACCAACTGTGTTGTAAAGAATTCGAATTGCGTTCAAGAGGGAAGAGGGAAGGGAGATACCATAGATTCCTGCTTAGCAGACTCTGTCTGCAAACAAAAACTTGACCGCACTAATTGACATCGGCATTTTACAATTGTCAACAAATTCTTAATTGAGTCAATTCATTGATTCAATCACTTGAACTGCTGCTGCTCTTCTTATCGTTGGTGCGAATGTACTTATCCTACAACTATATATCTTTCTAAAGCGTCAGCTAGAAGCTCGACTTTATGGCAATGCGTATATAGAAACATAATTTGAATAATTTGCTTAAATGTCAATTGAGTTGAAATTGAGAAAGAAACGTCTTTGTCGTGGAGTTCACCTTGAAATTGTGTTGACAATTTCATTTCTGAAGAATTACTGCACATACAATTTTGCACTAATAGGGGTGAATCCAGTTAACTTCAAATACATCTCTGATCTCTGGGTTCGTGTAATTAAATGCCGCCGTTAAAATTGCGAGTCTACGTGCACTCGTCGGGTTGAAAGTTGCAATAACCCCTTTTCGCTGACATAATGACTAAACATAATACTGAGATTGAAGAGTCAGCAAGTCTGGCAGTCAGCCTGTCAATCTGTCTGGCAATTAGCCATTTGATTGACACGACAACATTTTAAAGAGTTGATTGGCCGCTTAATGCATGCACCTCAATTAGTCCTTCAACACCTCTCTAGAATATCTCAGATATTGACACTCTCGTTAATGTTTTTTTGTTGCTTTTCTTATATTTTTGAAGCCGTGATTCGATAGAGCGACATGACGATCTTGCCAGACATTAAAGCCACCGACGCCTGTTGCGTGGGCGGTGGCGACACCAGCAGCAACAGCGGGGCAAGCACCAGCGGCAGCCTCAAGGGGCAGCAGCTGCATCACCAGCATGGCAAAGTCGATTGCCTGGGCATAAATTGCTGCACAACAGCAGCCAGCTCGGAGCTGTCCATCGACGAACAATCGTCGACTTCCTCGGCCGCCAACAAAGTCAACAACAATCTGAACGAGTTTCGCACATTCAACTACCACGAAGCCGTGGCCCATGCCAATTTTTCCGAGTGCGAGCCCGTCGACATTGAGTTCTCGGACGTGCGCTATACGGTGCGCAAGTTTTCCTTTGCAGAGCGCAAGTTTGGTAAGTTCCCATGTGGATTTCCCAAGAGCAGGCAGTGAGTGAGTGAGTTTCCATCTGCAGTTACCAAGGAGATACTGCACGGTCTGCACGGCAACTTCAAGTCGGGCGAGCTGACTGCTATCATGGGTCCCTCAGGAGCCGGCAAGAGCACGCTATTGAATGTCATGTCGGGATTCTGGTAAGTCGACTCACTCAAAGTCCAACTGCGAAGTGACGCCATGAAGATCATACGACCCATACACAACAAGTGTATCCACATACATAGTATAAGAATAGGCAACGAGCATTTGTTGCATGTTTAAGTAGAACTCGGAGCGATAACGAATCGAATGCCTGACTCACGATGGCTGTGACGAACGCGCATTTGCATAACAATGCAATTGCTGCTGAAACGCTCGAAACGGGGCTCAATCAGAAGTGGAACAATCGATAGTCAATTGACAACTATTGAGGCTGTTAACGGGTGTGATAGACTAGTAATCTATGTCGGAACTGTCAGCAATATCAAAGACACACGCTATCGCTATCAGCAGACTCATTCGCAACAGTTGCTGCTCTATTGAAGACCCTGGCAAAGTCCACACAAGCCGAAGCCGATGTCGAAGCCGCAGCCGAACGCTGCACTGCTTGATTGCCTATTGCAAAATCGATTTAATCTCACTGTTCCCGGTGAAGTAAGAGCAGTCAAGGCAGACGGAGACGGGCACACAATATGCATATACTAAGTGCCGAATAATTAAAACAAAAAGCTATTTCCTATCAGTTACGTGATCAGATCGCTGATTCCATTTCGATTTCAATGGGGTTAAACACATGCGACCTTTGCAATGTTGTTGCTTAGCCATAACAAAATCCCAATTAACATGCAATTGTAGATTCGCAGAGAATGTCAATTCAAATGACGGTTAACAACGGAACAAATTCTCTTTAACAGCGAGGGGAAAATCTTTACATTGCTAGATAAGAAACTCGTTTCTATTTATGTAGACTGTCTCCAGCATCCAGTACTTGTGCCAGCCTGAGTTCGCAATTTGTTACACGATTCGCCATTGTCGCTTATCGGTCATTAAACTACGAACTTGAAACGAATATAGTACGTTCCCATCGACACGTTCTCAGACTCGCACTGGCATCCAAAGTCGCACTCAAAGTCGGACTCGTAACCCGTAACAATTGTGCTCGCAGCTGACTTTGTTTACACTTTAGCTTGATGTGAGATGTTGCTTCCTTCTTTTGTAGCGCCTCCGGAGTCAGTGGCAGCATTCGCGTCAATGGCAAACCCATGGCCACCAGCTCGGAGCGCTTTCGCAAGCTCTCGTGCTACATTCACCAGGATGATCTGCTGCGTCCCCAGCTGATGGTTGGCGAGATAATGCTGATGGCAGCGCACTTGAAGCTCGGCTTCAAAGTGACCAAAGCCCACAAACTCAACTTGGTAGGCACTATTTTACTTTTCGTCAATTCGGCTGGGTGATTAATGCTGTGTTGTGTTGTGTGATTTTGCGTAGATCAAACACATCTTATCGCTGCTGGGTCTGGAGCACCGCTACAATGTCCACACAGGAAAACTGTCGGGCGGACAGAAGAAGCGTCTTGCCATTGCCCTGGAGCTGATAAGCAACCCGCCCGTTCTCTATCTGGATGAGCCAACGACGTGAGTATCAAGAGCAGAACCTATGTGTAAGACCTGGCGATAACTACATAAATATTGCCAGCAAGTGCTTTGAACTTAGACGACCACCTCGAATTGAATAATTTTAACTACTAGATCAATTCGATCGAGCTTCACAAATGCTTGATCAATCTGAAGATTGCTGGCCAATCCCTTTGAGTATCTCCAACAAAATTTTCCACTACTTTTTATTAGACAGAGAGTTGTGGCCAACAAAGTCGGTCGTAGGCCCAGTGGAGAATTTAGAGTCGTCTACAGCTCTATGCCCATTATGAATAATGACTTGCAAATTGATGCGTTCAAGCTAAAGTCTAATGACCCGCTCTGGACTCACTATGAATAATTCGCCAACTACGATACAAAAATGCGCTTTCTATTTGACATGTTGAATTCCCAAAGTTAAATTCAAATGTTCTCGCATATGACCGGTTATTCTCAGCTATAAACAATTGCTGTGAGTAATCAGCGCAAAGAGCATTAACTTTAAGTGCGAAACGCCAAAACGAATTCACTTAACCACATTATGGTTGTCTGTCGGATTAACAAGGGATTAACAAAGCTAAAAGCCATACGAGGAAATGTTCACAGGGCATATCACAACTCGGATCTTTGAGCACTTTGTGCAAACGAATTGCAGGGTATGCTCAGAACGAACCCTTCCCAGTGTGCCCCTGGTTCATGATCATGTGATAGATTTGTGTTGCGGAAATAATGTTTGGTGTTTTTCCATTACCCTGCACGACGACGCAAGATTACGATAGAAAGTCTGCTGATTATGTTTATTATTTTGATTCTAAGTCTAAGTCTAATCGGGCACTATCATCGTTCATAATTGAGCCGTCTCCGGATTGACCTTTGCAGCGGCCTTGACAGCTCCTCGTGCAGCTCGTGCGTTGCGCTCCTGAAGAAACTTGCCACGCAGGGCCACACGGTCGTCTGCACCATCCACCAGCCGAGTGCGCTGATCTTCGAGATGTTCGACAAGCTCTACACCGTCGCCGATGGCCACTGCATGTACCAGGGCAGGGTCAAAGAGCTGGTGCCCTTCCTGGCCGACCAGCAGCTCGTCTGTCCCAGCTACCACAATCCGGCCGACTACCGTGAGTACCGTGAGTGCGGCTGACAGCGTTGCATTTCTAAACGTATTCTATTCTTGGCAGTGCTGGAGGTGGCAGTTGGCGAGCATCAGCGCGACATCAGCGGGCTGATCGAAGCGGCGAGCAAGAAGTATTACGAGGATGCCAGTCGCTATCCCTACGTCAGCAGCGACGATATGTCGCGCATTATGACGACGCTAAAAGGTAAGAGCGAATATGTCAAATCAAATTACAAATAGTTTATGTATACATAGAAAACTGTTTTCCTTCGGCAAGCTGCAGCCTGAAGAAAGTTTCTTATTGCGCAACGCAGTATCATTAATCAAAGACAATCGCAGCAGAGTGAGAAACGTGTATATTGAATAAGCGCAGTTGCGTCATTCCCGCTGGCAAACAACAAGCGCGACAGCATAACTCAATGCTCATTTGCATTACCACATTTCAGAGAACATTGGCGGCAAGAAGAACCTGAGCAGCTCGGCCCAAGAGCTCTCCACGCTGGCGATCACACAATTCGCCAGCTACGAGTACGCCAAGTCGGGCTATCAGGAGGTGCCGCTAAAGGAGCTCAATGCGCCGCTCGACAACAGTGCTGGCAACGTTGACGAGATCGCCACAGTCCGCAGCACAGAGCTGGCCAATCAACTGGAAGCGAATGAGAAGATCGCGCCGGCCTCGTTCCTCATGCAGTATCTGCTCCTGATGCAGCGCATTTTGATCTGTGCCAGACGCAACTACGTGAGTATAAATGCGACGATGCAATGATAAGATATAATATATACATGCCGCTATACTTGTTAATGACACAAGGTCATGCTCATGCCGGTTTAGGGCAGTGCAACTCGCCAATCGCAACTGGCAACTGGCAACTGGCAAATCGTAGCTGGCGGCGCGGCATGTGGCGAGTTGACAACTTGACTTTGATTGCCAGTCAAGTTGATTTGGTAATTCGTTGCAATTTACGGCGTTTTATCCATTAAGTAAGGCGAGCTAAGTATTTACTTATGTTGTTGTTTTTTCAGGTTTCTCGCTTCCCAAAATATTGTATGACCCATTTTATATAAATGTTAACAATTATATATACATATAATATCTCTTGTGTACTAGCCGCTGTTTCGTTCGTTCATTTCAAGTTTTTGCCTTTTTTTTTAAACATATTTTCCGTTGTGTTGTTCATCTTTTATGGTCTAGTAATTTTCGGTTAAAGTTGAGTGCGTTGCCGTATAATAAGTTTAATATCTAAGTACGCGTCTCGTTTTTCTTTTTTAATTGCCTTGTACCTACTCTATAATTACAACTAGCACAGTCCCGGTTTCCCCCTAGCTCTAGCTGGCTACTAGATATACTTTCTGTTTCGACGCATTTAGCGAGACGCCTGAAATGTGGCCGTAGACATAATAATATTTGACCTTTTAGTTATTAAATAAGCTGTGTACTTACACGCGAGTTGCTCTTAAGTAATCATTGCCATTGTTTTTAAGCTTGATGGTAATGATTATTAAATGTTCGTGCCAATTATTGCCCTGTTATGCCATTGAACACGTCGCATTGCGCACCGCACCACTCACAGCTTCAATGTTCTGCCCTTTCGAAAACAAAAAAGCACTTTTGACAAGGTAGCGAAATAGAAATTAGCGAGCAATTTCTCGCTCTACGGCAGCTCAGGCTCAAGCGTTGAAGTTGCTGCTTTTAATTAATAACCACTACACTCGACTACAATCTTAAATCAAGATCTCCACAAGGCGTTGAATAGAGGTCAGCAGGCCGAAAGCAGATGTAATTGCAATACCAATTTAATAATTAATTTTTAATATCTGACGACTATTTAGCTACAATGTAATTGACACTTGCTGTGATTTATTGCTATGCTACACAAATATTAATCTGTTTATGTTGTTTATGAATGCAAATATTGAATTCGCAGCATGCAGTGTATAATTTGCTTGCCCACGCTGCGTATGCGCAATATTTGCGTATGAGTGATATTTGCTGCTTATGCTCGTCGCTTTGGCTTACTGGCTGGCGACTTACAAGTTTGTTTTACATAATTGAAAATAATTTAGATGAAGATTTGTTGTTTTTAGTTTGCCATTGACTGCGAGTGCTTTTTAGCGTCTTGCGAATTGATTTGTTGTTCTACTTTGTGCACAAACATCGCTACGTAGATGGATGTGGGCTTGTTTGTGGCTATTGAGCATCGACTGCGCGAAAACCACTCAACTGGAGATATAACTCAAAAAGCCAATCGTCGCGACGCCTCGCCTCGCGTTGCGACTCGATCGAACGACAACGACAACCTTCACACAGTTAAATGCAATGCTTCCATCTCACACATTACATACACATTACAGTTGCAAACATTTGCAGTCATATTTATGTCCCCTCTTTTGCGCGTTTGTTCTTTGCAGTTTCTGCTCTTGGCCCGCATTGTGTCGCACATATTCATTGGCGTGATTTTCGGCTACCTCTACATGAATGTCGGCAACAGCGCCAGCTCCGTGCTCGGCAACTACGTCTACCTGTACGGCACCACACTGCTCTTGGTCTACACCGGCAAAATGGCAGTGGTATTGACATGTAAGTAGCATAAACCACTCGACGTCGTCCTAAGCATGCGGCTTGTGCAACGCTGACCTCAACACTTGCAAATACTATTTGCGCATTCGAGTGGATTCAAACTCGCGAGTCGCCTGCCACTGTGGGAGTCTTGTTTTTGCTCCACCAGCAGCAGCTGCAGTTTATGTTTGCCAATGGCATTTGATTTTGTGTTAATGATCTCCTACGCCAAAGCGGCTAATTCTATTCGTGTCAATTAAAGATACATAAAAAACCACAATGCTCTCTGAAGGTTAAACTGGATATTAAATCTGCCCGACAAACGAACTTTCTTTGGCTTGATGGTATTTGAATACGTTCTCGGTCATTAATCAAACCAGTTCAGCTGGCGAATTCTTATTTAACTGTGTAACTGCGTAACACGAAACCACAATTTAGAGTCTTCCATAATCTTGAGGCTATCCCCAAGACTTTCTCGTGCAATACAATGAATCTATATATTTATTGTGTGGTATTGATTTTGTGGGATTTCGAAACTGGTTTCAGCAACACAAAACACAAAACTGTCGTTTTCGGTCCAGTGACCTGACCTATATAATAACATGTTGTTGACAGGGGCGTGGTGGCTGTGTCAGCATCAGTTTATTATTAGCTTATTACCTGCTGGTTATTAATGAGCGCTGAACTTGCAGTTCCGCTCGAGATCGACATGCTGACGAGGGAACACTTTAATCGCTGGTACAAGCTGGGCCCCTACTTCTTGTCGCTGATCAGCTTCGAAATACCTTTTCAGGTGAGTTCACAATCTGCTCGCTTGTCCACTGATTCATTAATACAAGTAAACTGAACGCTCTTGCAGAGTTTGTGCGCCGCGCTCTACATTGTGATTAGCGTGCGGCTAACGGACAACGACAGCACCGAGTCCTTCCGCATCTACTACTTCATGCTGCTGGCCATCATGGCCACTCTGAGTGCCCAAGCGTGGGGCTTCTTTGTGGGCGCCACGCTGCCAACCAAGGTACGTCGACTTCACAGCTTATGCTTTACGAGTCTCTAATCTGTCGTGTTCTCTGCCTACAGCTTGCCGTCTTCCTGGGACCCATCCTAGCAGTTATGTTCTCCGTCTTCGGCTTCTGCACACGCTACATTGACATAACGCCGCTGTTCCGTTGGATGTGGCATCTGAGCTACTTCCGAGCGGGCTTCCATGGTGCGCTCAATGCCATGTACGGCATGGATCGGCAGTTTCTTGAGTGTCCCGACAACATGATGTACTGTCATTTTCGCAGTCCCAAAGTGTTTCTCAAGTACATGATGATCTCCGACGTGCACATGTCCGACTGCCTGCTGCTCATGGGTATTGTTATTGGTGTGATGCATCTGCTGACGTTCATCACGCTCTGGCACAAGCTGAACAGACGATAGAGGGCAGTGTGACCTAGGCTAGTTTACTGTATATACTTCATAGGTGTGTCTCTTTACTGTTTCTTTTTTTTATTATCGTTTCGTATCTTCAATTCCATTTATGATTTAATTGTACTATTTATTTAGCGATAGGTTAAAGACATTCATTCGATTTTGTTGTTCACAAAAGGCTTTAGGGTAGCTAAACACTTATTCTCACCCATTGATTGTTTTTAAGATTTCGTAGTTGTAATTTAAGGTTTTATGCTGATATACCAAAAAGAACAAAACAACAGGAGAAGCAAGTAGCGCGCACAATCAATCTAAATGGATGTCGATGTCACAACATCACAACACAACACACAACTTTTGATAGCCAAATGAAGAGCTTGCCAACTTTATGTACTATATAGTATCTTTGGATTCGCGGCAGATTGGCAGAATTGCATTTTATAGCCAACAACAAAGATACTTTGTGATCAATGAATTTGATTTTTCATGTTTTAGTTAATACTGTAAGTTTAATAGTTTCTATCTTTACTCTCTAAGCAATTTAGCACATTTAAGGGATTGTAATTTTTGTGGCTTTTTTATTTGATTAAATAAAATGGTAAATTTGTAAGTTAAGAGGTGTAATTGCAAAATAGTTTCGTGGCGAAAAGTCGTTATCGAATAAACGAAAGTTAGTTCTACAAATGCAATTAAATTATATCTTCGATTAGTTATGGCAAAATCAACTTACAATTTAAATTTAGAATGATGTCGATTGCACAGTTTAATACGAATGTGGAGCACTTTACATGGGGATTAAGCTACGGGTTTGTCTGGTTACTTTATACAAAATTGGAAAAATATATCTCGATCTTTTGGATACTTGCATATATCCAATGCTTATTCGATTTAGTTTCACTTACGAGCTAAACAAAAACAATTAGGCTTTGTTAATGCACACGTATAAATGCTAATACAATAAGTTAAATACATTTACGGTTGACGCCGATTGGCAAAGTGCCTGATCGGCCAGTGAGTTAATACCTACATCTACATATCTATCTATATGCTTCACATGGTGGACATGCGTGCATAGCCATAACGAATGATCTGATCGTGGTTGAGCGGCGTGTCCGTGGAGAGCTGCACCCGTTGCCACTGACGCGTCTCGTTCGATTTGCGTATCGCCTCGACGACGGCCTGCACGTAGAGCCCATCCTCGAAGGTGGCCGCCGTCGAGACGGGCGCCTTGATCCAGCTGGACTCCTTGCTGCCAAAGGCCTCCTTCAGCGCGCCGACCATCTTGCACAGTCCCTTAATGTAGGGACGCGGCAGCAGTGAGTTATTGGTGGCGAAGTGCAGGTCCTGCACATCCACGTAGACGGCCTCCTCTTTGGGCTGCGCCTCCTTCAGCACAAACAAGTCGCCGCCGCGCACCACCAGGTGGCCCTTGCTGCCATAGACGAGCACCTCCTGGGAGAACGTCTTCGCCGGCACGGTGTGGCTGTGCAGCGCAACCGTGACGAGCGTTCCGCTGGCCAGCTCCATTTGGAAGTTGCAGAAATCGGGCGCCGTGATCTGCCGTATGCCATTGATGGCCGCCGTTGTTTGGGTGTACGACCGGAGCACGCCGTGGACACGCACCGCCTGCTGTTGCAGCAGATAGCTGACCAGGTCGACCACGCTGCCCACCAGATTCAGGGCGCCGCCGCCCATTTGGGCATCGCACATCCAGTTGTACTTCTCGGGAAACAGCGTGCCCAGCTGGACGCGCACGTCCATGAGCACGACGGCCGCCAGCGGCCCAATCAGCTCCTCCTGCAGGCAGCGACGCATCTGTGTGAAGGCGGGCAGAAAGCGCAGCGGATGATTCACCAGCGATATGAGTGTTGGGTAGTATTGTGAGGCCCGCACCATTTTCAGCGCGTCCAGCTGGTGGAGGCCTGCGGGCTTATCGCACACCACATGCTTGCCAATGCCCAGCGCCTTCACGGAGATCTCGGCGTGCAAGAAAGGCTGACACACTATGAACACCAGGTCGACGTCTTTGCGCAGCAGAACCTCGTCGATGACGTTGGTGTGGAAGGCGACGTGCTGTGCGTTGGCCGTCTCCTTGGCCTCCTTGAGGGTGCGGCCCCAGATGGCCCGCACTTCGAAGCCCTTCTCGCGGAGCAGTGGCACCAGCACATTGGCAATTTCTCCCGTTCCAAATACGCCAACGCCAGGTAGCATTTTACGTTTGTGTTCTGTTTATCTGTAATGCAGTCAGTGTGACCGCAATAAAATACAAATGAAATAAGTGCAGTCGCAAAAATACTGCTTGGCACTTGCGGTCCCACAGTTCGATAAATAAGTTTTGCAATCAGTTCTTAATTATTTTAAAATTGCGCTAAATGTACAAATAGAATTGCATAATTCGGCATAGTTTCATCATTTTCTGCGGCAACTTATAGTATTAATACCAAAAATACCAGATTTCGAGTATTTTCTCATGTGTACCAGTTAACTCAACAGCTGTTTACTCTGTCAACTGTAACTGTCTTTTGAAAAATCATATGGACTATTTTTAAGCGTACGTTCCAAATTTTGTCAAAAGAGTCTCCATTTTCTCTAAATATGCACACTAAAATTAAACACAATAGTTACAAATTTTAAGAAAATGAAGCCGATCGTACAGTGGCTCGTTGGCATTGCAGCCGGCGTCTTAGCGGGGACACAAACCATACGTATGTTTAAGGTGGTCAACGAGGACAATGAATATTATTGTCCGCATCGCTTGGACGTGCCGGCAACAGTTCCAGGTGATGCCGAATCAGAAGACTTACCCTATATTATGGGCTCTGAACAGATTAGTGCAGCCTTGCAGCAGATTCTAAGCAGCGATGAGCAAAATCCGAGAATAATGAGTGATGAGTTCGCCAATGGACGTATGGACTGTGAACTGGGTTCTGAGTCATTGAATCGAATGTTAGAGGAGATGATGATGACGAGCAGCACTTCCAATGGAAATGAAAAACTAATACACTTTGATCCTGTTATGCGGCTTTAAAGTACACGAGTACTCCAGAATGTTGTTAATAAATTGAATTGAATTGAATTCCCCCCCCACTTTCCTCAACCAGTCACGTTTAATGGATGCTGAAATCTGGGTTAAATAATGTTTAGCTAACACTGATATATTTGGACAGCCGAGCGGAGACAAACTCGCCTTGTCATATGATAACCCAATTAGTGTAATTGAGTTCGCAGTCATCTCTTTTTGCCCTCGGCAAGGAGAAGCTTTCCCAGCTTTAATTAAGCCACACAAAGAGCGTAATTGCCAACATCATGCTTGCAGCTGTGGCACCAATAAACAGCTGCTCGAACACATTACGTATATGCGCGGTAATCAAAAGCTCTATTAATTGACTAACAAAGTTGTATAACTTCTACTACGGGCAGATTCAATAAACTGCATGGTTGTCATATTTGGTACATTTGAAGCCAAATTGGTACTTTTCGGTACAATGCTGGTACAATATGGGTGCCTTTCTATGTTTGAGGATCGCCTGCAGCTTTTCTGTTGTGTTATGTAACAACCCTGTTCTTGCATTTGCAGTCGCTGTTAAACTTTGCTGGCGTCGGTGTGCGGTGCTTAAAGTGATTATCGTAAAAAAGACAAGTTCTATTGCCAATTTGCTGTTTTTTTTTGTGTTTTTTTTTGTGTGCATCTGTTGCCAAAGTATACATTCAAAGTGTGTCGTGTCCATGCCAATTAATTGGCACGCTAAGCCGAAATGTGTGCAGTGAAAAAAGTTGGCGCTTCCATGGCTCACATGCACATGCATGCATATGCAAATGTGGAGCCCCGCTTGGAGCAATTGTGTGGGTGGCTGCCGGTAGCTTGCCCACGACTTTGCCAATGTTATTCAACTATAATAAATTATAGTTGCCGATTCGCGTACATAAGTGCAAGTAAATCTAAATATGCGCGTGGAAGTGTGTGTGTGTGTGAAATGTCTACAGAGATCGCGCGCGAATTTAAGGTCATGTTATTTAACAGCTATGCTAACAACCCTGCTTTTGTGATTCTTTGATAACATGAATATGTTATGTTAGCTTCAGTGTTACGCGTCAACATAATTTAATCAAGTAGGAATCATGTCGCATGTAAGTTTAACAGTTTTTACCTATCATAAACATTTTTATGAAACTCTAAACTTAATACGTAAACTTTGTTGCATCATTTACAATTGTCGTGCGTATCTCGCATGCAAATCCTGGCAAATGTGCTTCGGGCCCTTGTGAAAGGTTTTAGACTATTATTAGTTTAACTAGCACTCGCCTGCTGTTTGCCGTTTGCTGCTTGCTGCTTGCTGCTGCAGAGACACCATTAAACTAATCCAATAACCTGCACTTGCACATCTTAATGAGCCATTTTATTTGCTTCGCGGCTGCACTTGCTCACTCACATCCCTAGTCCTGCTGGGAGTAGTTGTAGTAGCATCTAGGCAAACTTTTGCATCGCTCGCTTCCGACTAGTAAAAGTTGCATTTAATGAAGCATTTAAGCCAGTCGACATCCTGTAGACGGAGGGCTTTGAGCTTGTTAGCTTCAATTTCGCATGTCGCGCAATTAGGGAAAAGTTAAATTGCTTGTCATAAATATAAAATTTTACGAAAATTGAGTCAAGTGCGTGGAATTTATGCGCTCACCCCGAGAAATTTGGTATTTTAAGCGGCTTTGAATTTAAATTGCACATTTAAGTGTCGACATCGGTTTCTCAACTCAAGTCATCGCAACTCAACTCCTTGAGCTGTAAAAGCGCTGAAACCATAAAGATTATATAAACTCGTAAAAACGCAAAAGGATGGAATATGATAGTCGGCTCAGCAAACTGCAGACGACGACAAAACGCGGTGACATTTTTGGCTATTCCCCCACCTTCCCCCTTCCCTTCACGCTTTCAGCAAGCCACCCATCATGCTATCCAAGTTAACTTTTGACCCGGCGGAAGGCTCCAAATTTGCGCCGCCAGCGCAACATTTTGTCATTTTTTCTCGCTTAGCGGCCGCAACAACAAGAATCTGGGGCTTCATTATACAGCAGTTTGGCAATCTACATTCCTTTACCACGTTTCATATTTCGCCATCTTTTAAGAGTTGCACAGCATAATATACAATCATGAAGTCGACCCGACGCGCGGTTACCACGTGCACAGCAAGGGAACTGCTTGTAATACAAGCAGTGCAAGTGCACAACTGCTTGGCCAACACTAGCATGCCTTCATTGCCTTGTCTCCTAGATCGCTGACTATCTGTCTCGCTTTGACCTTCGCATTGCTTGTGCATTCCAAATTTTAATACCTTGTGCATGTGTGCAAAAAAGACAACCGGAAAAAGCTTAAAAAGTCTTCTTGAATTGTGGCTCTCCTGAGGGCAGCGTGATGGGTTGTCTGAGTTGAGAGCCGAGGAGTTGCAGCTCGTGTGAAGCTATCTTTTTAATAATTTAAAGTAAGCTGTAAGTTAAATGTGTGCTATCAGCATGCCAACTTTATTAATTAAGGCACAGGCAGTCTATTACACTGTGCGCTCTATCAGCATCCAATGAGGGCAGGGTATCAACATAAAGAACGTTTACCCAGAGCAATAATATACCTTGAAGCGTCGGGTAGTGGGTATTAAAAGTCTTTCACCTCTATACACAAACATAGTATATATCCTGCCGCAGTTTTTCCCACTCGCTGTTTGTGCCCCTTTTTTTTTGCTGTGTTGCTGTTGTTGGCCCCGAATTCCGCGCCATTTCCATTTGCACAGACGTGACTGATTTTTTTCTCCGTTCCCGGCGTTTGCTTGTAGTAAAAAAATTTTTATTTCAGCCGGCGAAAGCGAAGCGCTTTGTGCCTGGACTGCGAGGCTAGCTCCCAAAATAGAACTTTATCTGCATTAAGTACATAAATAATCGCAGGGAATCTCTTCGACCCGAAAAGCTTTTAGCTGCAGTGCTGCCAATGGCTTTTGGCCTCCGCTCCCTCCTCCCCGAGGAAAGGGATGAAGCAAGAGTGTAGAGTATGGGTTTTCATTTGAGCAGGGCTGGCTGGATTGTCAAGTCAACTGCTAATTTGTAACAAATTGGTGTGCATTTGTTTCTGCCGAAGTGTTGCCATTCATTCGTTAGTCGATAAAGTTTATAGACTCATCAATTTGAGCCCGAAATGGACAGTAGGTACCATGCATTGCAAGTACTTTTCAGTTTGAAGTGCCATCAATAGGTCAGAGTTGAACGGTGCAATGCTGCCCCCGACAATCTGAGCCAAACTCAATGCTGACGGCAAACACGAAGGCATCTAATGTCTACATATTCATTTGCACAACTTCTGTGATTGATGGCCACAGCGTTCTGCCTTCGCAGTGACAGTGCTGCATGACAGTTATGACAGATAGTGTGCGTGTGTGTGTGCGTGTGTGTGATGTGTTTGTAGTCGAGTTGAAAGAGCGCCTACTTCATTTGCATATCGTATTATGCAACATACGCTGACCAGTGAGTCGTCTCAAGCGATAGCAAATAAGTCGATTAAGTGGATTAGTGCTCAATTTATGTTCAATTGCTTTCTCTGTTTGTCATTTACGAAATGAGCAAAGCTATAATCATGTCATTTTATTTATATTGTTTCAACTTGCTGGTAAAACAAGCAGATTATGTGTTGAGCAATATTATAAATATTTAGTGTGGCAGATTAAGACAAGCAGACACGTTTTAAATTTTCCAGCTTTGGGCGCAAAAATTGAGCTCAACTCGAAGCAGCCAAGCGAATTTTGTGAATCTAGAGTATGTACGTAGATACTTCCCTTTCCCTCAGCGGGGGCTCTAATCAAGTGTGTGTGTGTGTGTGTGGCGAGGGGAAGTAAGCTGAGAGAATAGGCTCAAAGCAGGCAGGATGTGTGACGTAAGCGTGAACGTGTAGAAGGATGCACCAATTCATGAGCATACACGCACACACAATGGAAGCACATTGTTAATACTCCAGAGGATGCACGACTAAAGACTGAATATTCACATCGATTGATTAAAAAGGGGATACACCCAGACACTGAGTGGAGTTCTAGTCAAAGAATGTTTGTCCGGCATGATCCGTAAGCATAATTTAAATATATGCAGCTAAGTACCTGTTATCCATAGCTAAACAACTGTGGCTTTGTCTTGCTTTCATTAGCTAGATGGATGTCCAGGTTGAGAACCTTTTGAGCAGCATTAATCACATTTAAGCAGGATTAATACCGAATACATGGCAAGGACGCACGACACGCAGCGGCAGTTGAATCAACAAATAACACATAACAAATATAAAAGCAACTAACATTTAATAAGCCAACGAAGGAAACGTTGACACGCAGTGTACGTGACCTCATCTGAGTGGCGTCTCCTGCTCTCCCTCTCCCTCTCTCTCTCGTTGTCCCGTCTGGGTGCTGGCCATCTTAGCTCGGAGATTCGGAGACTTGAATGAATCAGACCGCACATAGATCTCTGTCAGAGGCATTAGCATTAGCATCAGCATCAGCAGCAGCATCAGCGTCCTATGGGGAGCAGCATAGATAGTTCATCAAAACTGACAAGCCCATTTCGGCTTGAAGGAGACTGAGCAGGAAGCACGCGACGGGACAAATCCACGTTTGAACAAAACTGCATGGCGGCTGGCCCCCTTCCCCCTTCCCCCGCTCCCGTTCCCTGTTCCCCTTCAGCCGCACACATAACAGATGAGAAATATTCATCAGCATTTACGTCACGCAGCGCGCGAAAAAGGCTGAGGATGAGGATGAGGATGCGGCTGAAGCCAAAGCTCAAGCACAACCAAAGAGAGACGGGGACGCGTGATGCCAGCGGAGGAGGGGGGCGGCGATGGCTTTGGGGACAGGCTGTCAGTAGATTTATGTTGACATTTCAATGACAGTTGTGAAAATGGTGAAAATGCTTTCGCCTGGCATTTTGTGTTGTGGTTTTCACTTCCACAGCCAGTTCCACAAACTTGCACGCTCTTTTTGTTAAATTTCTGCAATTTGATTATCACGCGCAGATAGCTCCAACTGCGGCTAATTTAAATATGCCTTCCCCTCTCCCCCTCCCGCTCTCTCTGCTAGTTATCCAGCTATAGTCTGCAACTAGTCACGTTTCGGGCTTCGCATTTCAAACGTCACGTCCGCAACTAGATCCATATTCGCGGTCTATACAAACAAACCCTTCCCGTACCCTGGCAACAGCAATTGGTTGTCTAATTGCATGTGACATATTGTCGCACATATTTAGGCAGACCTAACATGCGATTAATTACAGCATATCAAATATGTATGATACACATAATATGTAATTGTACGACCATGTCACTTAGTGCTGTGTGTGCTTAATCTCTGCTGACTTCATGGAGTGCGGCTCAACTAAATAACATTTGATGCTGTCATGAAATGAAAATCGCATCGATGTAAAATTCACATATCTATCTATTTTTAAGTTCTGTTGGGACACAACTCCAAAATAGCTGTGAGTTTGTCAAAGTCAATGCGCTTACCTGCCAATTGGCATCTTTATTAGACGGGCGATGGTTTAAAATATTGATGTTGAACCCATTGAACAGCGTGCACCACAAGCTGACATTACGTGCGCGCCATATTGGTGACATTAATGTTGCAAATGAAATTTCGCTGGCAAAAGTCACAAGCATACACACGCCCCCCCCCCCCCCCACACACACACACAGGAGAAATACGAAATTGTGTTATGCGGGGATCAATGGAAACAATTCCCGGCAATAAGTTGCAGTTTACTGCCCTCAATCGAAACGAGCGTCGACACGGTCGCTGTTGCTCTTGGCCCCTTGCTGGCTAGCAGCAAAGTGCTAAGGTTATTTCGGCCATTTCGCTTTTGCTGACTTTCCTTTGTCGAGTCGGGAATGGCCGGAGGCGTATCAGATATTTTGGCCAATGCCGAGCAGTAGAAAAGATGCTAGCAACCGTTTTCTATTACGGTTATGCCATTCGACGGGCTCTCGAGGCGTTAAAATAAATGAGAAGCGTTTAAGACGAAATCCCAGTGGCCAACGTTGGAATCCAAATCAAAGTGCCAGACCAGCCCAGACCAGACCAGACCAGCCCAGACATGTGAACACCTTTTGTCGAGGTCGAGGAGGAAGCCAGGCAGCCAAATCCAAAGTGACAGACGACTGGTGGTCAGGGCTCAGTTACCCGAAATGTGTGTGGAAATTAATTGCCAGCATTTGTCAAATTATCATTGCAAAGATGGCAAATTAAATAAATAATTCTGCATCAATTTCCTGATACATTGCCGCTACTTTTATGGGCCTAAATCAGGCGAGCACGCCGCGAAGGTGTGTGGCCGAAGGCAGCTCGGAAATAAAGGTGATAAGGGTATACTGCTGCCACAATACATAAATCTTGGCTATGGCACCACCAAAACGTGTCCGAGTGGCGTCGCCAACGTCGCCAGCGTCGCCAGCGTCGCCAGCGTCGTTTGGCGTTGTTGTTGGCGGCTTTCTGGGCCGTTGCAAAGGAATCGGGTCAACGTTTTTCCTTTCTCCCATGTCGTGTTTGCTGGAGTGTTCTTTGTGCGAGTTCCTCGTGCACTTGTGTATGTGTGTGTGTGTGTGCGTGTGCTTGTGTGCGATGGAAAGTTGTGGAGCCTTTCACTTGACCTGGTTGTCAAAATGGCAGCCAGCAACACAACCTGGCTGGCGTCTGAAGCGCTAAAACATTTGCATTATGTGTCAAGGCAACAAAATTGAGAGTTGATATCCATTGCAAGTCGATGCCAACTAATATACCCCATATAAAATATAATTAGCATAGATTTCAGAGACGTCGCAACGCTCAGCACATTTATGAATAATTGAGTAGGGTCGACGCAGCAGCGCTTTCGATAATTGACAGCATGTTGCTCGATTTAAATGCCTGCAAAATCGCTGATCCGGATGTGGAAATGCGTTCGAGGCAACATGTGTAAATTTTAATCTACTATAACGACGACATCGGTTGGGAAATACAAAGTAGAATGCTTTGCGACCAACAGGCGGCGACGCCCAAAGAGAAAGTTGGCCAAGTGACAGCTGAAAAAATTACTCAAATTCATAATTATCGTGAGAGGGCACAGAGGGTCCTTGCACAGCCACGCAGAGTCCTGGCGCACAGCTCAGCTGTGACATTTTTATTAATTTCTTCCTCGACGCACTTGCAGACCTCTTGCTGTGGGGCGACAAAAATTTATCGTTTGGTTTTTGCGCTTTAATTAAAAAAATGTCTTCAAAGTTTGCGCTTATTTTGGCTTATTTCTCGCAACTTGCGTCTATTTTGGAGTCAAGGAAGTCACTTCATTTCTGATATATTCATTAAAAACTTGCAATTTAAGTGCAAACCATAAATATTTATGATTTTCTTCACATTCAGAGATTACCTTCTGATTAATTATAATGCTCGTAATTTGCGGTTAAATTTAATTCACTGGAGCATTTCGAACAGACGTAAAGTTATTGCAAATTGAATTATTACGGCTTTGTAAAACATTTTAATATTTCTGGGCCACAAATTGATTCAGACTCTGTCTGGGTTAATATCCCGCACACTAATTGTTGCCAGCTCATAAAATTTGCATAATTCGTTGCCCAAATGGCGGACAGCAGGCCATAAAATGTGTGTTGTGAGTGGTCTTCAATGGATTCGAGTGCTCCAAAATATTCATAGAAGCAGGACTGAAGGATTTGGCAAGTGTTGAGGCAAAACGGAAGCGAAGGACATCTACATGCATTAGGCGGACAAAAGTTTCATAACTTTTAAGTCAATGAATATGTTAGGCGAGCGCAACTCAACTTTTATTGCGCTTTAAGGGATACAACAAACTCTACCCAAAAACCAGAAAAAAAAGAATATCAAAATATGGGTCTAGGCGGCATTAGGGCATTGGATGTTCGGCAAGCGAACCCAAAGTTAATTGTTCTCTTCTGTTTGTTTAATTCTTGATTTCGCTTCATCGCGATTGGCAAACAAACAAATAATTGGAAATGTTCAACATCATTTTGTGGACACAAAGCGAAGAAAGCAGCGCAAATTAATTGAAACTTTTCCAGCGCACACACAGACTCCTAGGACTCCTAGCAGTTTCAAGAAAAACAACAGCAGTGTGTTTGCTCAGCTTGAATGGAACTTGAAGTGAATATGCTAAGCGCAAATTTGCACCTTCGTCATGGCTAAGTCCGCGATAATCTAGATCAACTTATGAGTAACTTATAGCGACTTAATCGTGCGAGACCATGATTAACGTCTTGCCAAGCAGCAGTCGAGACTGACGCCCAAAAATAACTGAGATTTCCAAAGGCGCAATACGATTTTATGGCAACTGGAATTAGCCCAATATGGAGAGCCATTAAAACTGTGTGCAAACAAAATATTTGACAGAGCTTTGCTCAACTTTATCTCGCCTGGCGAGCGAGCGAGAGAGAGAGAAGTAAATGTTGCCGCAGGCTGTGCCAACTACGAGTGTGTTGGCAACTTAGCATGTTGCCACAGCATCGCAGCCACGTGGCCGAAATTACGAGGTCCTGTTATTGATTTCTCGCTTCACTTGCGCTTACTTATATTGGGAGTGCTCGCCTCTGCGAGAGGCCAAGGGGGCGTGGCAAGTGGCCGACATTTCCTGTGCGTTGGCTGAAATTCTTCCTTACGCTCTTGCTGCAGGCAACTTTATTTTGGCACGACTTCTTGACTGCACAACTTTATTATATTGCAGCACTGCTGATGCGCTCACTGTTCCCAAGAAAATCGTATAGGTGCTCTTAATTTTTGGTAATGCAATCAACTCTTCAATCCCATTGGACTCATCGTTCTTGTTAATCTGCCAGCAGTTTAAAGTTTTGTCTTGCAAATATTTTGCCAAATTTCTGGCACTGCAAAAAATTGATGAGCAGCAGGTTGAAGCTGTTTACCGGCTCCACTTTATTTGCGTTCTCCCCTCGCCAGTCCCCTCCGGTGTTCCATCATGCCATTGTGTTGTGGAACGCAAGATGACTTGCCCGATTTCGTCAGGCATTTGAAATTCCGTGCACGCAGGCATCTGCTTGGCTCGTCGAGGCGCCACTGCCGGTCTTGCATCAGGTTGCAGCACGCTGAGTGTATAACGTAAATTGGGGTCCTGGCTCCATGCACGTTCTCTGCACCTTCATTATGCCCACATTGCTGGACAGGGCGTGGCTGGCCGGTTGATTAGCACATTCTGCCACGTGGAGTGCAGCCAAAAATGTGACCATAAATAGCTGCAGTGACCCAACGTAGGGGAGAGTATAGCTATATATATAAAAAATGAGCAATAGATGCAAATTTTCCATTACGCTTTGCATCGTGAAAGCTTAATTTGTCTTCGTCAAGTGAAACATTCAAAAAATGTCAGACTGAGAATGTGTTTTTTATTATTAATTAGGTTTGCATTATGTTCCCTCTTCGTTTGCTCATTTGGACTTTAATTTCAAATTCAAATGGCAAACACAATAATTATTAATTGACTAGAGCAACTTGTCGAAATGTGCTTCACAAGATTACTGCTAAAGCAACGTGTTGAAATGCAGTTCTCTTGAAGTATGCAATACTTCTATGAAGACTTTTGAATATAAATGACAGTCGCTCTATTTCATTTGTTTACAATTGTGCCTGGGGAAATATCACAAACCGAATTGAATTAAAGTCTCAGCTCAGATTGTGCAACATTGAGAAATGGTTGCGTTGCTTTTTGCTTAATTCTTTCATTTGGGCCACACATTTCTAACAATGCCAAACACCTTCAGTGAACGGCAGCTGCATATTCCCCTAGCCTTAAATTATGCAAATGGGGGCTTGAGTGCGAGTGTGCGAGTGTGTGTGTGTGTGTAAAAGAAACTACTTCTCCGTGTTTCTCTGTTGGGTGACAACTTCCAGCGCATTACACAAACCAGGTAAAACCTTGCAGAGACCTTCGCCCGCTGCTACGGTTGGGGCTTTTCCTCCTTTATTTCTTTTCTTGTTTTGGTTTTTTCGGTTTTTTTGTGGGTCTGCAGCCCGGCTTATGTTTTGCATGCTTAAGTTTTCCTTTGGCTTGGCTTGTTCGTGATCCAAATGCATGACAAGTTTAAACTTGTTTGTCTGCTGGTTGCCCCTCAATCGCAGCACAGCTCCTGTGGTCGCCATTTGAAATGCTAATGCTTGACATTGTAGACAAAATGTACTGCTTAATTTTGTATTGTAGGTCAAAGCGAGCTCTCAAAAGTCGCATTGCATCGAGCTTCAAAGTCACGTCGAGCTAAAGTGAAATACAGATACAGAGTTCACAGCGGACGTCGTCTAAGATGCGCTGCATGCGGCAGAGAGGTCAACGGGAAGATGGAAATTAATGCAGGCATTATGCTCAAAGTGAGATTTTAAATTTGCATAGGTTGGCGTCATGCTCGACGCACTTCTGTTGATTTTATGTGGTATTCTGGTATTCTGCTGCTGTTGTCGGCTCCTCAGTGCTCCTGCTTCAGTGAGTGCCCAGTGAGGCGTGCACAAAGATGTTAATAAACATTATGCATACGCATTGGGGGTCATATTTTTGCTCTCTTTGCAGCGCAACTCGAATTGAATTAATTCTCTGCACTCCGCGCACTGTGCTAGTTGTTCGGCTGCAGTCGGCTTGATAAATGGCGAGAAGTTAAAGCCCAGCACATATATCAAAACGGGGCCGAGTTCTTTGCCATGTTTTATAATTTCATTTGCAACTGAGGCGTGATGGATGGTCGAATATAAAAGGCATAGAAGCCATAAAAGCGCTCATAACGCAACAGCCAAAGCAAATGATACTGCGGAAGTTCATAAAAACTGTTGCTGTTTTCCTCTCCTCTGATGGCTGGCACTTTAACTTGTTAGGCGGACTGAAGTGGAATGCAATTGCTATTCAATTGACTGGCTATCTCATCAGACTGTTGAGTGGCCGCCACTGCAAAAGTATGCTACACAAGAGCGTTATAATTAATGGTATTCTAGTTCACTTTAAGCAGGACTAGCAAACATTTTCAAAATGCGGATGGCTCCCTTTCAAGCGACTTATTTCCTTGGCATTCGAAGGTAGATCCCAAGTTATTTGAATGTTACCGACATCTGCATAACTTAGGGCATTACAGTGCTGCCCATTACAGCCATTTTACACATTGTTACAATACCGCCCTTTTGGCCAAGACAAACATTTTGAACTGTTGGAAAAAAAGAGATAAAAAGAGGACATAAAATAAATGTGAAGTTGCCGCAATTTGCTGCAAGACAAAGCATAGTTTAGCAGCACAAAGCAGGGCGATACAAACAGAGGCAAACTAAAAACAAATTGCCAAAAGAAAGCGGCATAAATGGAGTGGGTTGCGGATGCAAACTTGTTTCAGACTCTGCTGCTTGTCTATGCCGAAGCCCCCCCCATTTAAATAGTGTTGCTGCCAAGGAAGTTCGCGATGTCAATAGATGACGACATGTTGTTATTGCCGCCCAGCTGATTGTCATTCAATCCGCGTTGCTCTCATCGAGTACCAAACTAAACTTCACTCTGCTGCAGCTGAAAGAGTGTTTTTTGTTAGGGTATTTAGCTGCTGGCTGCAATATTTCGATTTGTGTTTCCAATGAATCCTATTACCGTCAGTGGCGTTTACTTGTGTACATATTGTAGATGCTGGCAACATCAAAGTTCGGCTGCTATTCGAAGGTATTTGGTGTAACATTGAAATAGGTCGTTGTGGCAAAGTCCTTACAAGTGTGTGTGTGTGGAGTTTCTTTCTGTAAGACGAACGAACACCACACGAAATAGTTTGCCCCGACTTCACTCCACTCGCTGTTTGCTACATTGAACAACATCAGTGGAATGTGAGAGCGTAAAACTTAGTGTACTTGCACCACCTAATACACTCCGCTCCTGCCCCCTATGCTCGTGCAGTCGCTCAGTTGCTTCGCCATTCTTGGCACAGGCAGCACATAAAAGTTTACAGCCCACGATGCTTTTATGAATCCTTTCATTTTATATTTAACCAAGAGTGGAAGCGGACAGAACGGAACCAGGATAAGACTGGCGCTCTGCTGTGGCAGTGCGGTGCACACATAAGAAAAACAAGTTCAGCCCAACTCGACACAAGAAAAGTGAATGGGAGACAGAACTCAACTGAACTCAACTCAACTCAACTGATACAAGTGACTTGAGAAGCGGGGGGAGCGGAGGAAGTCAATATTTGCTGACTCGACTGCAATTATGGTAGATATTTTTATGGACTTGATGTCAACACGCTCGAATAGTCAAATACAGATAGAATATCTACTGAATGACAGCAGACAAACCTAACAGCATTACGAGTGCTCTTTACGGCATGCTAAGACATTGATGGCACACTTTATAGAGATTGATAGTGCAAATATCCGACTAAAGCACATCTTCTCTTCATAGTTTATCACTTTTTGCATATTTACGCAGCCTTGCTCGGTTATTGTATTCTCCTCGGGTATTCACAGCCTGTTAGGTCCGACCTCACCTGACCCTTATATTAATAACTACTAGACTTCGCCCTTTGAGAGCGCATAAAGATGATTCATGCAACATTGCGAGAGTCAAGTAGTTTCCTTATTTAGAAAAACATAATGAGTAATTTGCATGCTGGACCCTTTTGTTGCTCACTCGGCTATAAAGAGTTGCATAATGAATTCCATTTTAAATGAAATGCTCTCCACAGCAACAACAGCAACAACAGCAACAACGCAACACTGGAAAAAAGCCTTACGAATTTCCGCTTGCGGCTAGCAGCAAAAAGCAAAAGTTAATTGTTCACATATTTTCAGGACACACACATGTCTGCCTTGGCCAGCTAGCTCTCTTCTCCCCCGCTTTCCCGCTCGCCCGCTGGCGTTCGTAGCGTGCTCATGTCCCGAAACCTGCCAACTACAAACAATTAAGGCGGGTGTGAAGCAATGAATGCCTGTGCTGCTCAGGCCTCAGCCTGGGCTGTACGTTCTCTAGGAATTGCGAACAAAAAACCTTCTGTGATTTTGCTTTATGTCAAATACAACCGTTTTTAATAACTCAGAAAGCCTTAATTTTCGCATTTGCTTGCTATTTTTTTGTGCTGCTTTAAATGCTCAAGTTTATTTTTGAAATAACAATTCTGGCCTCGTTTATGCGAATTTTTAGTGGTGACCCGACCGAGCACACTCTCCCATTGTTTCTCCGGCGTTCGTTGTGTTTCCTTCTATTCCTCTGCTAGCTGGAGGCAATTAAATTTAATTTATTTACGCTTTTTTGTTTTGTTATGAAACGTCCTTATACCCTGTACGCCTCAGCTGGCTGAGCACGGGTGTTATGCCCATCAATGTTATCGTCGCTTGCGCTCCACTTGAGCGGCTGCTTCAATATACCCGATGCTCATCGATAACACAGTCAATTAATCACGTGCCAAGACAACGAGCGGTAGATGGCGCCAGCACTGCGTTGTCTATTCTCCTTGAATGAGTTTTGTGTTTATTATGCGAATATAATGAAATTTTCAAATTAGATAAAGAGCCTGCTGAAATGCAATGTTGATTGATTAATTTTGCTGCCGAAATGAACTTCACATTCAATTAGAGATGCGCCCATATAGCACATACCTTGCGAGCTCTGTTGTCTGTTGTCTTCATCTATTCTGCATTTTATCGCTTTCGAAATAGATCAGCAACTTTTTCAATGGAATAAAAGTTTGCTGGCACGTAACAACAATACATTTATATGCGCGCATTTCTATTTTGTCCTTAGGAGTTCGCAGTTGATTTTTATCTCGTCGACATTGAATATTTACGAGCATTCACAACGCATAAATTTCCCGCACATTTCCCTCCTGATTCATTTTATTAGCTGCAAAGTATTTTAGAAGCATTTAATTCACATTTAGCGACAGCGAGGGTAAAATAAACCAGAAATCAATGCACTCCTCCCTGCGAGAGCAATAACATATTTTGAATACACTAAACTTTTTTCAAGTAGCTGCCGCTATGGGGGAGTGCTAAGAACAGAAAGTTACTCGCTCTCAGTAAGATGGAAACTTATTATGGCCCAAAGAAAACTTTCTGCGGCAACTTCAGCTGCATGTGTTGCATTCCTCACGTGGTAAGCTGACTTATCGGCGGGCTCTGGGCCAGGCGACGCTAGTGTACTGAAATCAGCCAGTAAACAGAAAACTAATTTTTAATGTATCAAAAAGGTTGCCAGCAAGAACGCTGAGCAGGTTGGCAAACCTCTCAGTAAAGTGTCGCAGGCTGGGTGGGTGGCACACCTACAAACAGCTGCCAAGTGCAGACTGTAATGGAAAACTCCTAACGACTTTTCTTTGGCCAATAAATTTTCAATTTTCGTACGAAATTTGCCATTTACTTGACTGCATCAAAACTAATTTCTACCCCCGCACCGTTCGTCCTGATTGAATTTCGCACATTTTTCAACTTTTCTCGGCAAAAGCAGGAAAACAATAATGCACGACAAAGAGTGCGCATAAATTCAATTTTTGCTGTTGTTCGGTTCAATTGTTGCTTATTGCTTTCATTGTCAGGTGAGCAAGTGCAACAACAGGCGACGCCGAGTGCGGGGGGGGAGTGGGGGCAATAATGTATTTCGATTTTCTGTCAGCTGTAATTAACGGCAAACAGTTTTGGTTCGTTCTGCGTTTAATATCTGTAATTGCAATTGAGTGAAATCTATAGTCGAAAGGAAACCCAAAGCTTGCCAATTAGCTTGATGGAGATTGGGACTATTAGAAGTCAATTTAAACTGCAGCTCAGCTGTTGCATAAAGAGCGGACTTTTAGCATAGTTGATATACTGTGTCCGAGTCTTTTAAGGTGGGCTGAAGAGCTGAAAGGAGTTCGAATATAATGGCTGCTCGCTGAATAGCTTGTCCCTGTTTCAAGAGGGGATTTAAACTACGAGCTACGAGCAGGAACATGACCACCGCCAACGCCACCGCCAACGCCAACGTCGTTGCATTCAAGTAGAACGTACACAAACCCTTCGGGCGCATGGGAAATAAGCTGCAGCCAAAGAATAAGTCCGCCAAATGAGGCTAAGCTACAAAGAGAGACAGCGAGACAGAGAGAGAGAGAGAGAGTGAATAAAGGAGCAGGAGGCGGGAGGCGAGATAGAGGGCATGCATAATGAAAGCGAACAATTGAAGGCATTTCTGCTTTCTGGGTTGTTCAACAAAACTATGTGCATCGGAAGTACGGATTTTTCAGCCAACAGTCGGGATTGCTGCCCAGGACGAGGACGGAGCAGGAGCAAACTATGAAAGGGACACTGGCAATGGGAGAGTGGCGCAGTTTATTCTTTAATTTCAGCATTTTTGCTCAAGCTGCTGTTAGTTCAATTTCGGTTTGGCTGCAAAAACAAATTACGCGCACAATTAAGGCATAAATTATTATTATTAGCCGCAATACAAGCACTGCGCGAATGGGGAACTTTAAGGCAAAACTAATAAAGGTTCTGTTGCGCGGCGAATGTATAAATCTTGCGCAGCCATAAAACTGCTCTGCAGTCTCTGCACAAAGTGCTTACTGTACAGGACCCCGAAAGCTGTCAGTGACAGTCGAGGGCCGCTCTCGAGCTGCCCTGAAGGGGCTCCATTATGTTCGATTATTGCGAAGACAAAGCCAAATCGACAACAGCAACAACAACAACAGTGAGTGATACAAGGTATTCTTATTTATTTTGTTTGATGCAAGTGCGTAAATTGATTTTTATTATCCTGTGAATAAAAATCCGCACTTATCCCCCACCGTCCGCTTCCGCCGTGCCGCCGAGCCGCCCCCCTCTCTGCCCGGTCGACCACTTAGCTGTTTGCTTACTAACCGAAGTTTTTTTTTATTTTTTCTGGCAGTTTCCACGTCGTGGCGCGTCTTTCACGTCAGACAACAAAGCGTGGACCAATATATATATTTGATTTATTGCTTTTGTGCTACGTTCGCAAATGGCTCGGAAAGAACATCAGCAAATTGGTGCTCGCTTTGTTTACATAATAAAATTCTCTGGGTATTCTTTGGCTTAACTTAAGTTCGGATCGCATGGCTTATAAGCTTGAGTTTCGAAAATAATTTGCTTGTTTTTGTTTTCATTTATTCTGAATAGAGCAGCGTCGATAACCTGCGACAATAGCAAACAACTTGATAAACTGCCAAAGTTTGCGCTGACATCCAAATACTCTGCTCTCCACTGACAAGTGGCCAATTGGAATATAATTATGTTTGGATTGAGTTCCCCAAGTAATTTCAATATGCAGCTGCTGCCCTCCGAGTAAAAGGGAGAATTGAGAGAACTAGCAAGAAATCAAGAAGTGCTAAATGCGTGCACTTAAATCGCTGGCTTCTGGTTGTCGGACTCGGTTACATTTTTATCGTTGTGCAGCTAAACGGCACGCTTTTGCTATTTTGATAAAGGAAAGCAATCTAAAGCTTAATTCAGGCATTTAATGATAATTACAGCGACCATTAGCAATTGTCTGGCGGCGGTAATAACAAAGCGACCAGATGAGCGAATGCGCAAGAGACACGCCGGGTGGAAGCGGGGCGGGGGGAATAGAAAATGAAAAGGACAAGCAAGGTACGTCAGTTAGGTAAAGGAGAAGGATTTGGTCGACGTGTCGTGCTTTTCAATTACCGCGATGAGTCCGCAACGCGTCCGCGAGGACTGTCGAAATGCAATGAATTGTTAAATTATGTAATGAAGCGTGTACTTTGGATAAATGAAAACTAATTAAATTAAGTTCGTCTCTGGGCGAGTGGAAGCAGAGAGAAGCGGGCGAGATGAAGATGAAAAATGTGTGCCACAAACTTGCGCAAAGTTTGTCAAACGATAAAATTGCAGCGTGCAACGCGCTGCCTTCTGTCATGATAATTGGATTGCCGAGCAGCAAAAAGCAATGCTGCTGAAATGCTGCAGGGGTTGCGATTTCACTTATTTGCCGCAATTGAAAAACTAATTGTTTGCGTCGCATGAAACCCGAAACGCATTTGTTTAAGTCAACAACGAGTCTGGACCAAGTTCAGGCCCAACTCAGGCAATTAGGCACGTTCGCCGAGACCTCCAATTTGCCAATTTCCCCATCTGCCCAGCTCCACTTCCACCTCCAAGCCCAGCAGCGTGGACCAGCCCAAGCTGTTATGTCTACAGTATTTGCCTTGCTGCGCTCTGCATTTAATGAGTCGTTCCGTTCAATTTGCCACAAACTCGCACTCGCACTCGTGCGCGTATGTGGCACGTAAAACATTAAAATGAATGCCACATGACAGGCAATTGCTCATAAATTGAGCTTAATTATTGTACCAATGGATGCCAGTCAATATCCGTGTAGCAACTGCATGTATACATTTGTTGCAATTAGTTATTTATGAACCACAATAGTTGTTGCAACAGAAGAATCAGCTAATGCAAAACAAATCAGACTTTTATGAATATTTTTCGACAGACATTTAAATTGCATTGATCGAGTTCAAACAATCTGTAAAATTGCTAATGCATTGATAA
Source organism: Drosophila rubida (assembly GCA_035046165.1). Classification (NCBI taxonomy): domain Eukaryota; kingdom Metazoa; phylum Arthropoda; class Insecta; order Diptera; family Drosophilidae; genus Drosophila; species Drosophila rubida. Next base: position 11,331,151 of record JAWNOF010000014.1, on the reverse strand, counting down.
TCGTCAGTTACGTAATTGAAAAATAGATATCAATCAATAGTTATTCAATTTCCTAACTCCAAAGCAGTTATTAATAACAATATGTGTGTTCAATTGTCAGTTAAATCCCCATTTAATGGCAACCATAATGCGTTTGCTCTGGCTGTGACTTTCAGTCGTCAAGTCGACAATTGTTTGCCTGGCTTTGTTCCATATTGTTGCTTAAAGTGCGAGCATTGTCTGCCATTGTTGCGCCACCCAACACAGGGGCAGACAGCAGAGGGCAGGGGGCGAAGAGTTGGGGGTGCGGGCAACCACGTAGACCCGAAATGTGCACACAGAGAATCAACCGAACATTCGGTTTATCTTTTGCTTTGCATCCCTTCCCAAGTTAATTATAAAAAGAAACTAATTTTGAGCGACAGACTAAACCACAGACAGGCGAACTTTTGAAGCGAATTAGACGCACACAGACAGCCAGAGACACAGAAACACAGAGATATATCTGCTTATTAGAATCGCTCATAACTCTGACAAAGGACTTGGTCAACATGCTGTAATGTGGGGCAAGTTTGTTATTAAAGTTTCGGGCAGCCTGAATGTCGACATACATAGCATACTTTAATTAAAGTAGAGTCATCCCTTATTAGTTATGTAGCTGAGGGTAGAATAATAATAACTTGTTGCAACATTTGAGGTGTGCACACTCTCTGTGTGCCTCCCCCCTGCTGTTGAAATTTCCACAATGCTCTCAATTAACTTAATTAAAATTGACGGCTTTTGAGTGTCAGATAGCAGGTGGATATCGAGGTGTTGAGCGGTGGTCTGAAGGCTGTTTGAATGCTGGTGAATAGGTTAGCAGGAGGTGCTTACAGCTCAAACGCTGTCTGTTCATTTATTTAAATTAAGTGCCGCCACGAGAAACAAACGCTAATGAGACGGCAAGCTACAAGCGCACACGGGGCGTATGAGCAATATGCCAAATTGCTTGCACTCAATTTGTTTTCACACTTTCCCGGGCAGATGGATGATGGATTAATGCCTGGCACTTGCTTTAGCATCATTTTTTCGTCTGCTGGCGTCGCGTCATAAATCAATTTTTACTAATTGTTGACATGGCGCATAGAGTGAGAGATTTCTGTTGCATTCGCAAAACTGCCCGCCTTCGTGGTTGATGGTCGCGAGTGCGCGTAATTAATGCTTATTCGCAGGGATTATGATATTGCAAATGAAAGTTGGCAATGCTGCGCAAAAGTAGATGCCGCAAAAAAATAACTCAAGCCATAATCTCGTGGCATGACTGGAGTACTTAGCTGCCTTCGCTGCACTCCACTTCAGACTGATTCAAAACTAATGGCATAAGCTGCTTATGCAGCTTGTAGTTTGCTCCTGCTCTTAACCCACTCCTGCCAGCCCGTCCGCCAGCCAGCCAGCTAGCGGGAGCGTTTTTAGGATTAAAGCGGCTTTGGTTCTTCAGGGAAAACATTGGGCGCCCCGTCTAGTCAAGTGTGGCCAACTAACGGATACTCTAACAATTGTGGCAAGCAACCTTGCACTGTCTAATTACCACCTTGGGGCTCGCTTTCTCGCCAATTGTAGTCCCAATTTTGGCATTGACTCTTTATTGAAGGCAACTTTAAACTTGATCCGGCCAATTAGCAGTTTGTTTTTCAACCCATTTCATGGTTATATGGCAACGCTGCTGCAACGACAATTGACTTAATTCCTCCCCAAGGTGTCTTTAGCTATCGTCTTCCTTTTTTTTCGTTGTTGTTGTTGTTGCCAGTTTCTGGCGAGTTGGAAAGTGTTAAGTGAAAACTGTGGGCCAGACAGATACGAGAGGAAAGAGAAAAGCAGGCAGCGCTGCTTCGACGTTGCGATGGGAGAAACTTTGTGTTAAAATGATTTATGCAGCGTATTTATTTATTGCTCCTCAATGAATTTGAATATAAATGTGGCAAATAAAAATGTCAGTCCGGGTAAACTGGCAGCGCAAGACGAGCGAGCCTTGGTAAGACTGCCAACATTGGGCTTATTTGTGCGAATATGCGAACTGAATAATCGAATTGGAAATCCGAATCCGAATCCGAATGCGAATTGTGAATTGGGAGAGTAGCAATGGTAATGGGAGACGCATGCGATTGTGAATGTGGATCTGAATATGTGAATGCGAATGCAAATCGAAACGGAAATGCTGCCAAGTAGAGCACAAAATGCACTTGCCAACGAACTGCGCGAGTTATTTTCTTTTCCTTCGTTTTATTATAACTCGTGGATTATGTTATTTATTGGGGATTGGCGATGGGGCACGCGGCAGACACACACACAGCAACTAATGATATTAAACGCTGGAACGCGGAGCTGTTTGGACATTCAATTGGAAACAGATCGCTGATGGGATTATAAGATGACTGGTTAATGTTTTTATTGTCTGCAGCTATAAGCCGCTTATCAACAGTAATTTACTAGCGAAAAACAGCATATTAATCGATTTTTCAAATTTAAAAGAATGAATCGTTGAGAAGGTGAGTCGCATTCGATTCTAATTTTGCTGAAATTGCATTTTATCTAAAAAGCAAGAGTGGTTTGATTGCAGATTTCAACTTGTGTCCAATTATTTCTTGGGTCACTCAAACAAACAGAGGTTCTCGTGTAAGATTGATTTTTGAATAAGTTTGGCTTGAATTGCAGGCAAGTTGGGGAGACGACTTCAAAGCAACTGCTAAAGAAATCTGCTTAAAGTTTGCAGCTTGCTTTCATGTTGTGCACAATGTTCTTTTTGAGTTGCTCTGATGTTTGTGCGAGTCGGCAAAGTTCTTAAGCGTTTTACTTGACCTGATTGAAAAATAAAAGAGCGCAACACAAGCAAAGCAAGAGGAAGAGAAGGGGGGCAGTTAAGAATACACGACTACAATTTACATTACATTTACTTACATTTGAATTATGCAGGCGGCAGAGGGAGAAGTCAAATTGTATTTAAAGCGAAGCGAAATGGCAGCTGTCTAAGAGGGAAAATTAAAGTTGTTTCTCGTTTTGTTTTTGTGGATTCTTGACCCGCTTCACGCAGGCGACAGCGCAAATAGGTTACAAATAATATTTCGTTTTTATGCATGCACTTTGTGGCCATAAAAATGATGCAGGAATGCAAATATTGAAATGGTTATGAATATTAATGCGATGCCGTTGCTGCAGTGGCCTCGTTCTGTCCGCGCTGACCAGAGTCCTCGCAGTCCTGATGGGCGCTCGCGCTGCATCCTTGACTGGCTGCGAGTCGGCCTACAAAACCGCCTGGTGAATAATTTGCCAGCAAACCGCATGAACCGCAACACGGACGTGTATGAATGTGAGTGGGAACCGAGTACTCAGACTCGGACTGCTTCCTGCTCGTGCTAGCTAACATGGCTTGCTGGCTGTCAATAACTGCACTCGCTCGCATATTTAAAGTGTTTGCCGTTTGCCAATCACGGCAATGGGAATTAGCTAGCAGCAGCCAATTGCCTAGACAGCGACATAACATAGAATGTGCTGCAAGCTGACCAAATTCGCAAACAGCGCCAGCTGGAAAACGATGTCTGCAAATATGTGCAACTATGACTGCTGATTACAGTCGTGCAAATAAGTATACGCCCAATGCGATGCGGCTCAATCAAACTGTCTTCACTGAATTATGCTCGTTGTGTAGTCGCTGCTCTGTAATTAATTTGGCACTTTATCAGCTCGAATTGTTGTGCAGTTCGTTTCGTAATTGACTGCAATTTATTAGGCAACGCCTAAAAGGTGGATTCGGATTCGGAGTGAGTTCCATTGAGAATGCTCTCGCTGCTCGCCTGTGCAACTCGACATAAATTTTAAAGTAACTTTTGGGGACGGCAACGTTAAAAACGAGTCGTAAAACGAGGCGAATGACAGTCGTAAAATTGAACAAGCTATGAGTAGTGTGCGTCAAACACACACTGCGGCATACCCTGTAAGTTGCGTTGACACTAGCTACAACTTCCCCTCATGCGTCGCAGCTAACATTTTATGGTTTTGCACTTAGCAATTAACGAGTTTGCTTTTCTTCCTCTCTCTCTCTCTCGCTCTCTGTGTGCTTGTTGTGCTGTCTCTTTTACGTTCACCGCAGCATTTCCCAGTTGGCTCGTTGCTCTCAATTAGAGTGTCACTTCCGCTTGAAATTTAGTGTGCTGCACACAAATTTACCTAGCTGGCCCAATTGGGGGGTGAACATGCAGAGCGGCAGCCAGCTCCCCATAGCTCCCCATAGGCAGCTGCCATAAAACTAAGCTTGCCAGCGCAACTGGACAAGATGTGCCCGAAGAGCACTGGCAGCAGCCAGAGCACTCTGCTTTGGTGCTTAAATTATCACACTGGGCATTTGACTAATCGCATCGAAATCGACAGTTTTTCGGCTTTGTTCATCGATTTACGGCCTCGGGGCAGGACAGTCGATTTATGGTCGATAAAGTGTTTTATACTAAAGTATCCCTTTAGTGTGAAAGAACTATTTGTAATTACGCGAAGGAATGAAATGAGATAAAACATTTGGCTGGCTCAATTGAGCTCAATTCAAAATACTAATGAATCTTCCACATATCTTCGACGACGACCTCGTCGACGTCCACAACGTCATCATCATCGAGCGTACGTGATCCAATGCGTCTGCTCTCGCTCTGCGTTGGCTCCTCCACAACAATTGGCAGACACAGAGTGTGGGGGGGGGGGGGGGGGTGCGCTGGGGTGTGTTGTTGGTCTAATTCGCCAAGGGAATATCTTGTTTCGCTTCAGACACTCGCACTGCATGCGCATGTACTTTCCGAATGCCACTGTCAATATGCCAAGAGCGCACATACTTTTGTTGGGCCACTGCATGTTTGTCGTTTAATTTGCTAGCCATAAAATAAACAGTCGCAGCACAGCAGCGAGCAGTGAGGCTCTGCGATCCGTTAGAGTATTTCCGGCTGCCACATATCGAATTCAATTGTTGTTCGCTTGTTGTTGGCGTTGCGCACGTAGCGCGCTCGCCCCTCGCCACTCGCCCCTCGCCGATGGCCCGTAAAACATTTTTTGGCAACGCGGCGCGCCAACAGCAAAAACACAAACTACAAATTTTTGCATAAATGAAGGCTGCCGGCAGGCAGACAGTCAGGCAATAGAAGAGGCCAAGACAGACATTATTATTGGCATTGCCGGAATGGAATTGGGGACGCTGGCTGGCTGATATTTATACCGCATTTCACTTGAATGCGAGTCTCGAGTCGAGTCGAGTCGAGTCGACATTTCGGCGAAATTAAAAGACGCAAGCGATGCTGAGCATACTCATATTCGAGTTAATTCAGTTTTGCGGGCCTCGCGAATTAAAAATGCTGTTTGCTGGCTTGTGGCCAAAGTTGAGAAGTGAAGCGAGCGTGCTCGGCTGGCGAGACACACGGTAGGTAAGCGCTATTTCCATAAGTAGTTTTGTTTATGCTTTCCACTTCCGTCGTGGCCTTTTGTCATGCTTCACATTTAGCAGCTAAACGAAGCGTATTTTCCATTCATTACACCTGCTTAAGTATGCATGAAAGTACGGCAACCTTGCTTGATCAGTATGCAGCATTGTCGGCCCGTTGCAAATATACTTGAGTTAATTCCGAAAGTTTTGTGGCGCAAGCCCACAAGAAATTGAAACACTTAAGCTTATTAAAAACTAAAATTCAAATTTGTAATTCCACGGCGGGCCGCAACAGACGGTGATTAAGGACTGCAGCTGGACCCGAGTAGTGGAGTCGGAGACGGAGTCGGAGTCTTGAGAGTGCTCGGAGTTCACCTTGGCAGATTGTCAACGTATTAACTTTTGGCCTGCGGGCAAATTTAGCTAGTTTCATAAGTTGAAACCGTTGCTTGGGATGGCGCAACATAATTCCGGCGGCCAAAGAAACCGCAGACAAATTTGGAAACTTTCACCGCACAATTACTCGAAATGATGAGAAAACTTTTTGGTCGAAGCCAGCAAGAAGAACACATTTACCATTCTATACAGTGCTGGCTACGAAAATTATGTTAAATAAGCGCGAGGGACTTTTTCTGCTACAAAAGTAGCGAATTGAAGATGCCGCTCTGTCGCCCACTGCCTCCACTCGCAACTGTTCAAGTGCCGTGTAAATGGGCAACAAAAAAAAGAGAACAGCACGCGTTAAATGTGAGACATAAGTACACACATACACACCAAACACACCCCACACACGCACACACGCACATCGTCGTGCATATAAAGATTCATTCATCGCAGACAAATGTGGTTTATGGTGGATACGTTCCGCATTATTTACATTTTTATTCTTTCAAATTTATTTCAGCCTCCGCCTCATAACTTAATTCAAGTTTCCTCATTTTCCGTTCCCATCCCCAACACAACCACGCCCACACACGCACATTTTCGCCATCGTCCTTTGGGGCAATTCTTTTTGTGTGCGCGCGAGTTTATCTCCCTCTATGCGTGTGTGTGTGTGTGTGTATTGCTTTAATTTTGGCTTCCTTTGTTGAGTTTTATTTTTACAACTGAATCTGTTTCGTCGCCGAACGCACTTAAAGCCCACTTACTACCCGCAAAACGAGTCCAACAACAATGCAGCCCAGTGTCTCTCCAGCCTGCCTGCCTGCTCCGCCTGTAATCCAAGCTCTCAACATGCTCGGCAATTACAGCGCGTCCTCGGATGTGCTTCGCCCCACGGTGTGGGGCACGTAGTGTGGCAGGTGTAAGAACCCTTTCGGCTTCCACATAAGTTCAGATTCCTAGCTGAATCTGGAGTGCGCTGCGCCGGGATGGCAGCGCAATCACTGCCTGCCACAGTCGACGACTGCTGGGCTAATATTAAAGCGAGTGCGTGTCAAAGCAAAGCAAAGTCTTGGCTGCTCCACTCAATTAGCACCTCATTGAAAACTCGCCCATGATAAGTGAATCGCACTAACAACCCGTTTTCTTTTGCTCCGAATAAACATTTGCATTCACTCTGCTTACATTTTATAATTACACAAGTATTCAACACTCGCCCTCGGAGCTCGGAGCGGGAACGAAGGAAAGAAAGCAAGCAACGAAAAACACTCAAAGCACTTACTCTCTCTCTCTCTCTCTCTGGCCAAGAGTGTTCTGGAATTAGAAAATATATTCTGCTGCACAGCTGGCACACAACTGCATTGACTGTGGGTATTGTTCGGCTGTGATGAACTGTGCAACACTTTGAAGCAGCTGCAAAGAGGAGCGCACTAAGAGCGTGTCTTGTTACACTGTCTTTGCTGCTGACTACAAAGTTGCAGCTTTGTAGCTTTGCGACTGCTCTAGGATATAACTTTTTTGTTTCATCGCTACCTATGTCATTAAAGGATGAAGTAATCAGGGCTGTAAGAATTACTCGATTATTACATGCTTAAAGAGCAGGTTGACTTAAGAGTTATAGTATAGTGGAGTTTGCAAAATGAACTGTCTTGGAACCCATTGAAATGAGTTGCTAAATCAGTTTGGCATTGCGGCGCAAATCTAAGCAAGTCTCTTATTGAATTAGTGATTGATTATTGACTCAATTTGTTGTTGTTTACTCGTACTTTATTTTGGTGCTGCCGAGCAATTCTGATTGCCATTTTTTTGATGTAATTTGGGTAATGCAAACAATTTTATTATTGAAGTAAACAAAAAAACAAATACCCAGAACCAAATTGTTTACATTCGCATTTCAATTTAATGGCTGTCTTCGAATCCCTGAAACCTGACACCGTGCCAAAGAGCTGACCTCCCTCAAATTGATTCCGCAAGCGACTGGCGCGGCCCAAGACGAATTTATGGCAACTGGAATCTCGCCTGAGCGGAGCTTTTTGCGCCAGTTTATCTGAGAGCGCTGTAGCCATGAGAGCGTGCCACATGTTGCCAGCGGCGTGCAACATGTTGCCAGGCAACAAAGAACAGCAGCTGTTGATGTCATAGTGCAGCATCACAGACATTCAGTCCCCCACCCCCCCACTACTTTGCAAATATTGTCTTGTTATTGATTTCTCAATTTATTTCGTTCGTTCGAGTGTTGTTGTGGGGGCGGCTTTCTGGGTCAATCGTTGCCAGCGACAACAATGACACTGCTGCAAAGGACATTAAATTATGTGATCCTCATGACATCACATTCAAAGGTGCAAAGCTGTGCTTTAAGCACCTCTGTGATTTGGCGGACTAAAGTTAATGATGTTTTAATTTCCGCACTCGCTTGTTTTGCAAAATCCAATTCCGCTCCCTTTCACGCTGCCTGCTCACTGACGGCTGAACCGATTTAAATTCCATGAATGCGGGCTGCTGACGGGCTCGGTTCCGCCTTTTGGGCCTAAACGGCAGCAGAGGGCCAAAATTGTGGCAACGGCCAAAATTGGATCGCGTAAAAGGTGGACTCTGATTGCAGGTTGCCGTCGCTCACGTTCTCTTTGCGTGGCCCCAAAATGCGGCACAAAGCACATTGTCAGCACTTTCATTATGGCCCGCATTTCAGAGCCTGGGCCCTGCTGATGCAGTTGATTGGGGCATTTTTAACCGAGTTCGCCCCGTTGCTGTCAGCCTTGTAACCAGAAAACAGCGCGCTAAAATAGCACAGCCAAACTAGACTGACTGACTGACTAACTGACAGTGTGGCGAGACCCTGCTAAAGCGTTAACGAGCGATTTAAAGTGGCGCAGATTAATCGGCAAATCAATTAAATTGCATTCAAGTTGGGAAGTAAACTTGTGGCTTGACAACCAAGATCTTTCACTGAATGTCGTGCAATTCGTTTGAGTATGACGTATACTTTATAAGATCGCCGACACTTTGCGCCACTCAACAGAGTTTTCACACAAAATTCTTGATATTCTCCCCTTATTGTCGTGCCCATAAACTTGGAGACTGTGCATAGACTTGAAATTCCACAGCAGCTGTGTGTGGAGAAACTTTCCCCGCGCTTGAGCAAAATGTGAGTGGAAATGATGATAAAAGGTGAAAAATGCACTTGCAAGTGATGGTGGCGACGACGGGGGGGCGGTAGACAACTTATTAGTTGGTGCAGTGCTAGCCAAAGAAAAGTTTATGCGGCAACTTTGCGCTGCAAGCAAGTGTTGCATACTTTATGGCGCTGCACACACATATCATGAGAAACGTGGTCACACCAGATGGACTAACAAACACAGACGGACGTATGGTAAATGAAGCAGGAAATGCGCAAGTTGCAAAGCCGAGCACACAGGAAAAACTAATTTTTAATGTCCCGCACAGGATGACGACGAGTGTGCAAATGTCTCCACTGAGAGTGTGATAAAGAATGAGGGCAATTTGTTTGCCGTAGTGTCGCATCACACAAGAAACAACTGGAGAACTGCAGCAGACATTTAATGAAATGCTCTAATGAGGCTTCCCTTGTTGTGCTTCAATTGTCAATGCTGTAAATGAATTATGTGTGTGGCCATTAGAATTATCGGGCTAATTAAAAGCTCAACGGCGTATTACAACACTTGCTGCCTGAATTATGGATGCGTGCTATTATTGATTCCTTCACTTTTGCCCTTGCTTATCGTTCAGCGCCCTGCGCTCATCGCTCGGCTGCGCGGCGGTCGAGCGAAGTGAATCATTGAGCAACAATGCGTCGGGCGCATCGCAGTTGGTACCGGAAATTTGTTCAGCTCAACCTGTGGGCGACACTCTACGGCTCCTGGCTGCTGGGTCTATTTCCGTTCGTCTACATCTCGAGCACGCGTCGCGTTCGCCGCTCCCGCTGGCTGGTCGGCTACGGCATTGCGCTCAATGTGCTGCTGCTGTGGCTGGCACTGCACAACTACTCCGAGACCGAGTCGCAGGCCAAGCTGGAGCTCTTCAGGCGCAACCCGCTGGCGCAGCAAATCAATCAGCTGCACAACGCACTGCTGGTGTCGACCGTTGTCGTGATGTACTTTCGCAGCTGGTGGATGAGCGCTGAGCTCGGTCGCGTGCTGAACGTGCTGCTCGAGTTGCACGATCGCCACTTCATGCGGTGCGAGGCGCGCGAGTGCCGCAACTTCGACAACTACGTGGTGTACAAGGGCGCCTGCATTATGCTCGAGCTCATTTCGATCGTGGTCATGGAGTTCGGGCTGCAGCCCAGCTACAGCATCGGCATGTTCTTCGGCGTGCTGAGCATTATGCTGATGCAGTGCGGCGTGCTGCTGGTGAGCATGCACTTCCATCTCTGCGTCATGTTCGTCTATCGCTCCATTTGGATCATCAATCGCGAACTCCTGCGACTCGTGAATCGCCTCAGAACGCAGCACATTAGCAGTTCCTCGCGTATTCACAAGCTGCACCAGCTGTACAAGCGACTGTTGGAGCTGAATCGCCGCCTGGTGGGTCTCTACGACTACCAGACGACGCTGCTGATGTTGTGCCTGCTGACCGTGAACATCATCTCCGTGTTCTACATACTGGTCTACACGGTGAGCATGCGGCGACCGTTTACCATCTACCTTGGCTTGAACGTGCTGCAGGCGATTTCGATAAATATAGCCGACTTTTGGCTCAACATTGCCGTCTGCGAGCTGGCCGTGTGCGCGAACCGAGCGACAGCCGCCATACTGAAGCTATTCAACGATATACCCCAGCTGGACGAGCAGCTGGAGCGCAGCGTAAGTGCATGATGCAATGCAGTTACATGGGAGAGACACACATCATAATTGAATTGTTGTTCCGTGCAGCTGAGCGATTTCGCTTTGTACTCCAGTCACAGGCGGCTGACATTCAATCATTTTGGCATGTTTGACGTGCACAATGCAATGGGATTCCGCATGGTCATCGCCTGTACGCTGTACCTGCTCTATCTGGTCCAGTTTGATTACGTCAACTTGATGGGGACCTGAAGCGGGCTTGGCGAATATGATCTAATGTGCCGGCGAACACGCAAACTGTGCTGAAATTACAGAGCATTCAATGTCGTAAGGAAAAGCCAAGTACAATGGGAACCGAACACGACCACGCGTTTCTGCTTTGTGTGTTCTTAGACAATGCGCTGCTCGGAAGCAGCAATTTTCATGCTCGCAGTCGACAATTGGGGGTGGCGGGTGGCAAGTCGAAGGCAGCAGCGAGGCAACAAGAGGAAAGTCTGTTTTCTTTGTTACCTTCTTCATCTGCTGCCTATTTCCATTCAGCAGCAGGCGGGCGGATGAGCTGGGCGCAGGGGGGCGACAGGTGTGCTGCATTTAGCAAGACAATAAAGACGCCAATCCATCAGGCAGAGCTGCCAACAACTCATTGCAGAACAAGCAGGGATTTCAGCCGACTAGAGCAAGTAGAGCAAATATTAAAGCTGAAGAGTCAGATATTTCGTTACCCATTTGATTGTCGGCCATTAAAATCGGTTGACAGTTTAGCTGGCCGTCGAACAGGCATCCAACACCTGGCTGCCGTGCAACCGCATTAGCCACATGCTCAGTGTGATTATTTCCGGGCATGGAATGAAATAGCGCTCAGTGGAAACTGCTGCCTGCATCTTGTGCAGTTTGCTGTGCGGGCTCCCCAATTGCCATTCAACAGCATAGGTAAATTTGTCCAGCGCACTAAATTTCAAGCGGAAGTGACACTCTAATTGAGAGCAACGAACCAACTGGGAAATGTTGTGGTGACCGAGAGAATGGCCGCCTGGCGAGCGGAGCTCTGCGACGGTGGCAGCACTAACACTAAAAAAGTAAACTCGTTAATGGCTAAGTGCAAAACCATAAAACGGATGTTCGGCGTAAGCTCACAGCTCAGCGTCGAGCTGTCGAGCAGTGTAAAACAGTGAGCAGCAGATTGGTTTGTTGGTTTTGGCCGGCAGCGGATTCCGGAGATGGAAAAATGATTTGGGGACAGTTCGGGTTGGGGTTGGGGGTGGAGACGGAGGCGGGGGCTTGGCAATGAAGAGGTCCTTGGAAATGCGGGCTCGTTTGTTTTGCCTCCTTTTTATGATGGTGCGCTGTAATTAATGGTCTGCAGGCTGTCGGCGTTTCTTTATTGGATAAAGAAGACTCAATTAAAGTTTCGTTTTATTACATGGAAATTAGGGGGAGGCAGTGTCTCGACAATACACACCAAATAGGGTTGAGTCGACTTCAATTTAATAGCAATTGGCGAAAGATAAACAGCTACCCAATAGTCATGTGTAGTATTAAGTATACGCCAAGTGTGGCTGGCTTGCCAATTATGAAAGGCTTAATTGCAGCCTTTAAAGAGTGTGCCATAACTTTTGCTCTCGTAGACATGCAAATATTTCAAGTGTAATTGCCAGAAGATTGCGAGAGATTGCATTCTTCTGTTTAAGTTGCAGATAAGCCCATAACCAAGACCTTAACCGGCTTTAGCGTGGGCGACCATTAGGCTCCGTCTCTCTGCCAGCTCTACTCGCATGCTTAGTCGGCAAATAAATTCAAACAAACTCTAGCATACCATCGCCCCCTTCGACAACCCCTCTACAGGGAGAAGCAGCCATTAAAAAGGCTCGACTTGAATGTCTTCCATACTCGACTCGCACTCGTTGCCGTCGTCGTCGTATATGTGTGTTATTTGAGTACTTTATATTCAAAACTGTGTAATTTGTACAAGTCGAGCAGCAGGCAGAGCTCGGAGGAGCGAAGGCGGGCGGGGGGCGGCGCTGGCAACAGCTGCGATTGTCACATTAACCTGATGTCGACAGAGGGAATTGTAAAATGGCAACAGCATGTGGTGGCTGCTCGTGTTTGCCTTTTGCCTTCCATAGGCCGTAGCTTGGTCCTTGGTCCTTGGTCCTCGCGTGGCTGCTCGTCGACTGTCGACTGTCGGCTGTCGGTAGGCTGTGGGTTTCGCCAGGTCGCGGTTAATTATGTTTTTTGTATGCCCCGGCGCATAGCAAAAGGCGTTTTCCTTTGCCGCCGCCGCTGCCGCTGCCGTCGTCCTGTCGCGTCTCGTTTCGTCTCGTCTCATTGTCGACATCTCGTCTGGCCTCGTGGCCGTGCGTGATTATCGTCTCGGATTTAATGTGCACTTTGATGTGAAACATTGCTAATTTGGCTCTTTGTTGTTGCTGCTGCTGCTGCTGCGGCTGTTGTATTGTATTGTGGCTCGTTGGGCATTTGGCTATGTTACACAACGGCATATTTAAAGCCTTATTAATGCCTTGCCTGTGACATTGTAATGTGCTTTGGTTTCAATTATGATTCTGGCCCCAGCTGCCGACTGCGATACATTGTGGCAATTTACGAAATGGCGGCAAGAACACTGGGTTAACCCTGCCACAGAAATCAGAGCGTGAGACAAAAGTTTGCTGTAGTCTTGCTTTGTTCGCTGCTTAAAGCAGTTTAACTTCACACCTATTAGCTGTAGCTGTTGTTTCTGCTGCCCCTTTGGCCAGTTCGAACTTGCCACATCAAATGGCAAATGGCAGTTGCTGGCTGCCAACAGCATTCGTTGTTTTGCTTTTTCGACTTGCCCCAACTTTTGCACATTTGGCTGATTTTTAAGCGCGTGCTTAGCAATTTTTGACAACTTTTTCAAATTCCCAAGCTACTTAGATGGCAACGGCAGCAGCAAGTTTGCTTGCGTGTGCTTTGGCTGGAAAGTAATTTTGATTTTATTAGCTGTGTGTGCTGCACCTGATGGGAATCTCTTTGGTATCACCTGGCTCCTTTTTCTCAGTGTTTTCCACGCCGTTCTTCAATTCAATTTCACTCAACTGCGTGTTTGGGGCGCCTCTGAAAAGTTTGCCTTACACTCGTCGCGAAACCAGGGGTAAGATTAACAGCCTGTAGAGTAAACAAGTTAAGGTGTTTGTCTCCAGACTCAAACACGTCTTTACCACGGCCCTTTCAACTGGATTGAGTTGCCAATGTTGTGCAAAAATCGCTCTGACGTGTATGCTCAACTTATGCGTTTTCATTTGCAGCAGGCTGAGCAGCAGAACGCAATCTGTTTCTATCGTCGTTAACACCATCGATATTTTCTTGTCAAGGCAACAACAACGGAAAATGGGGGAAAAAACGCAAAGAACAGATTTGGGCCAAATGCCAAGTAGTCAGCCATTCGTAAGGCGCAAGTTGAAAGGCGCCATCGATGCCAGGGGTCAACGATTTTGGCACAATTTCCAAGAACGTGTAACGCGCACCTTCCCCAGTGCCCAGCCATCCTTGCCTTGTTTTGCTTTCGCAGGAAATGTGCTCGAGCACAACTCACGGCTTTTCAACATGCTCGTAAACAAGTTCAAGCAGTTCGTAAGCCAGCAACTTGATATAGTGATTGCGCAGGGAGAGCTTTTAAAAATGTTTTTATTGGGTCGAACAAAGTAGTAATCATATTTAAATAACACTAGGCACTAAAGTAGCCAACAAAGTATGGAAGTTAGTTTGAATCTACTCTGTTTAAAATATGTAGTTTTTTATATACATTTATTTACATTAAGTAGTTAAACCAGTACCAACAATATAACAACACACTTTAGGAATATCTTATACTAACTAAACCTCAACAAATATGTCATAAGGACTTATCAAAGTAATCTCAAGCAATTTACTGCTACTTTTAAGCTAAATCTACAAAAGAGTAGAGCAATGAGGCTACTACTTTTTGTACAATACGTACTAAATCTCAACCAATTACTACTTTTAAGCTAATCTTACAAAATAGTAGTAGAAGTGCTACTACTTTTTGGTCTCACAGTAAAGAATAGTAGTAGTAAAAGTAGCTGACAAGTACTAAAAGTAGGTGAAAATTCGCCGATATATCAAGATTCTGCTGACGAGGTAGTTTATAAAATAGTAGTAGAAGTGTTACTACTTTTTGGTCTCACAGTAAAGAATAGTAGTAGTAAAAGTAGCAGACAAGTACTAAAAGTAGGTGAAAATTCGCCGATATATCAAGATTCTGCTGACGAGGTAGTTTATAAAATAGTAGTAGAAGTGTTACTACTTTTTGGTCTCACAGTAAAGAATAGTAGTAGTAAAAGTTGCAGACAAGTGCTTAAAGTAGGAGAAAATGCGCAGATATGTCAAGATTCTGCTGACGTGGTAGTTTTAAAGGACACAGCGACATTGGTTGACATTAAAGCTCGCATTTATTACTAAAAAGTTAAGACACTGCCCAAACTAAGTTTTCTCATCAGAAGTCAGCTCCTCTCGGCGATTCTCACACACAGCACTGCTGTCGTCGCCGTCATCGTCGTCGTTGCCGTCGGACACATCACTGTCAATTAAGTAGCCGATAATATTGAATTCGGCATTGAGACTCTGCTCCCAGCGTTGGACAACATTGTCGGTGCAGACTCCCATGGAACCACATGCAATATTCAGCACTTTATTGGCATTGCAGCCGGCCAGCAGGGAATACAGTCCCGGCATCGAGCAGACATCGCGTGACGAGCTAAGGTCATAGATTTTGCCATTGAGCGCCGTGTAGATGGGCTCGTTGCTGCCATGCATCCCATTGTAGGCCATCAACTGTTGCTGGGTGAGCCAGAGCGCCTCATCGTGCGACGGCGGCTGTCCCTTGAGCAGTCCGGCGTCAGTCTGCCTGCTCTTGGCATCCAGTTGTGTGACGAAGCCCAGGTCGCGTCGCTTGCCGACTTGCCTTCGAATGAGCGTGCAGATTTGGGTAATCTTGATGGTGGCAAAGTAGCCAACCACAAAAGAGATGACCACTTGGGCCATGGGACTTCGCAACAGTGGTCGCAGAAACCGAGTGGCCGCAGCAATGTTTCGATTCTCTTCTGCAATCAAACGAGTCCTGAGTTAGTCTAAGTAATTGCCTGATTAGTTGACTTACTTGCAAGCAGCAGTTGCGTTTGCACCAGGCGCAGCAACGCCATTATTTTCAAGATATCCAGTTGTTTTTACTATTTAATATTATTCAGATATATGTTCAGTCGTTTTTTTCTTTTGTGACACTAGGAATTTTGGCTCTTTCGTTTGTAGCTTCCAGTTTAGAGTTGAAATATATTTCAAATTTAAATACTAGAATCTTCAGTAGCTCCAGTTCTTCATTTGTTAAAAGACTCCTTAAGTATTTCCATATGTGATTAGCTGCGTGGAGAAATATAAGCTTTGTTTGTAAATAATTTGTTCTTGATTTACTCACACTTGACGAGTGATTCTTCTATGAGCTCTTATTTACATCCACAAAACGTTGGGCCCAGGGTTTGAGCGAGTAAATCGCCTGGCATTTGAAGCCTTTGAAAATTTTCTTTAATTAACTGAAATATGTAATAAGCCACATTGCGCAACCAGCAAACGTTTCGTCTTCCCTCTCGCTTGCTCGCATTCGGCGTTTGCGGCGCCGTCGTTGGCCTTTTATGTGATGTTTTGTGGGCTTATGAGCTTAGGCTGTGCGGTTTCTTTTTGCGTTGCGTCGAGCTATTGTGAGTGTCAGTTGGATTTGCCACAAAAAGAAATGCACAAAACAAGACTAATAGGCAGGCGGAATAAGTCCCAAAAAGTGTAATACTGAGAGGCAAAAGTTAATGTGAACAGCTGCCCTGCTGTTTGTTTGCAATTGAAAAGTTTATTAATAACAAACACGAGTTGGCTGGCGTTTGCATTCAGCAAAATAAAAAAGGTTGTTTATAAACACACCGATTTATATGGGTTTTTGTGTTTTTTTTTGTTTTTTTTTGGTCGTGTTGTTCATAATTTTAATTAAATCGTAAGTAGATGCCGCAGACCGAGTGTAATTATATTTGAACAGCATGCGAAATATGTTTTAATTTATTAAATGAAAATAATCCACAAGCAGGCAGGCAGGCAGGCAGGCAGCCAAAACCCATAGCGAGCGATCCTCGCCACACGCGTCGTATGCGTAATGTGTGTGCTCTCGCCCCTCGCAGTATGTGCGCGAGTGTGTGGCGCAAATGTTCCTGGAGCAAAATCAACGTTATGCAAATTTAAATGCGAGCATAAGGCGGCAAGCGGCAACGAGCTGCGTTGACTTTTTTCAGCTGGATTCCCCTCCCGGCCTCGCTTGCCTTGGCCTTCATTCGCCTGCTGTCGAAGCCGAAGCCGATGCCGATGCCGAAACCCAGGCAAGCTGTGACGCCCCTGCAGCTATGTGTATTTACATGCCAGCGAGTATGCATGTGCATGTGTCCCTCGAAACTCAAAATTACATTTGTTACACACACACACAGTCGCGCACACCCTCGTCGTGGTGACAGCGAAAAAAAATATTTGTAATGAGCTTATTAAGTCATATTAAAGTCCAAGTACAACCAATTTGATAAAACAGCAACTGACATCAGCGCACGTGTGTGTGTGTGTGTGTGTGTGTGTGTGTGTGTGTGAGCGTGTGTGTTACAGCCTGGCTTATACAAGTGTACACATTTGGCATTAAAGTTAATAGCAAATGGCTGCCAGAATGTGCATAACATAAATGAGGCTGACAGATGGCTTAACAGCCGCCAAATTGTGCAGGGAACGAGTCGCGAGGTGGGGACGTGGGCGTGGTAAGCCAGCTGCACTTGTTCCGCCAACATGCGACTTAACAAGCTTACTCGCCTTTCGAGTATTTGGCTCCATCAGCGGCAGCTCATTTATCTCAATTATAGTGTGGATTTAAGCCACACCTGTATGATTGCCACTCTCCCAGGTCTTTAAACTGCGATGCGTTTGCTTCAAAATCATTCTGAAACGCCAATTAATATACGAGCAATTGACTCCACTAACTGATCTCTATTTCAATTAGCTGCTCGCTCTCGAAGTGACTGTAAGTGGAGCAATCATTGGCTGTCCTGTTGCATAACTTATTTATCGCAACTCTGTTAGCAGTCTCACGGTAGAGAGCGAGAAAGATTGCGTCGCAAATCGTAATAGGAGTAATTACGTTTTTCCGGACTGCATAATTGGCAGGCACTGTCTGAATTAATGAACACTAAAGTGCAAGTCGAGGTGGCGCCACGCGACCCAGAGACCCACTCAAAGCATATTTCCTTCTCCATTTATTTTTCTTGTATTATTTTCGTGTTGTTTTTTTTCTTGGCATTCATTTTACGAGCCGAGTTTGTGCAGCATATAAATGTTATGAAGCCGGCACGAACTTTCAAATTGATGCGCATCCTGGGGAAACTGAAAAGTTTTTGGCTGGCACGTTTCCACTGCTCAGCCACAATTCTGGAGAAAATTTTGCTCATTACGCATGAGGCAAGCTCTCGAGTATCTCGCCATTATGATTCGATATTAATGACGTGTTGCGAATACCGCAGCGTACCTCATTAGTTGTGCTTTAAAACACTTGGCCAACACGGCGTGACAGCGCCTACCCAATAAATGATGTAAGAGGCAATAAAAGAGCCAGCAGTGGCGCTAACTAGGCTAAAAGTTTGGCTAACTGTCACGTATTGGCACAACACAAGCACATTACGAGTCCTGCCGCATTCATAACCCATAACCCATAACCCATAAAGGCGGCAGACATTAGGGCGGCTTTAAGTGACCCCTGCGAAAGCAAATCCCACCTGACGCGCACCACGAGAGAGGTGACAACTGCAGACGCCACACGCGAAACCAGACAAAAAACCGGCTGAAGAAAAAATGAAAATGGCCGCCACGCGAAAAAGTTATGAGCGGCATAAGGTGAGTCGCGATTGCCACCCCCCAGCGACGACCCCTTTGTGCTGCTGCCTGCCAGCTGATGTCGAACAGCTGGGCTGGCAATGTTTTGGGTAATTCTCGACGAGCCCAAAATAAAACCCAAAACAGAAGTACGCTCCCCAGCATCCTGGTCTGCGCATGTCCCCCAGCATGGCTCTCTTCGGGTTTGTTTTTATGGCAGACGCGAGCTTTTATCTGCCCGTCTACTGGCTGGCCACGGCATCGTTGTGGATGCTGCTTCAGTAGCAGAGCAACTTTCAAGCGTTACGTTTGCGAACATGCCACAAGAGCTGTGAGACAGACCCCCGAAGAGGCAAGAAACAGAAGCGGAGTAAAATACCTGGAAATCGACGCGCCAAACAATTTAAATTTTGTGTGTTGTGCCGCGGCGGCCGCAAAAGAAAGTTGGGATTGGGATTGGATTGCGGCTGCTTAAGCCGGCTCTTTAATTCCAGCGATTCCGACAATTATCAACTTGAACTTGTGCGCATTTTCGGAGCACATTCAAATGCCGTGTAGTGCGGTGGCATGCGGCTCGGAAGCAATAACTTAAGTGGACTGTGTGCAGTGCTGGCTTCATTTAAATTTAATGAGCTGTCATTAATTATTGAGCGAACAAATCAAGTGAATGCTGAATTTAAAGAATACATAAATTACTTGCCTGCCGTGAATGCCGTGTGAACTTCGGATACAAATACTCTTTTAAATATATTTAGTTGAAATCTTTATTTTAATATTGTATTCAATTTTGTTTTATTTCGATTTGCTTAACGTTGGCATTTTTCAATTCGAATTTAGCGTGTTTTTCCAGCGAAATTGCAAATATTTTGAATAACCGAAGCCTATTCAAATAAAATGAAATAAACGCGAACAAAAAGACAGTGCAAATACTTGATAATCAAATCAAAAGTGCGGACAAGCGCAGCCTTGGCCGGGCGCAATTGCCCCCAAAACAAATAACTTAAAATTAATTCGACAGTCGATCAAAAGGCCACGGCCACAGCAACAGCAACAGCAACAACAGGAGAAGAACAACATTGTGAACAAGCAGCAACATTGTCAGGCAACAAGAAAAGTACAAGACAGCGGGGAGGAAGCACAACCCCTGAGCAGCGTACATTGTACGTGTTTTTCCTTTTTAAAACTACATCAAATAACATTCTCCGCCACGACTCCGACAGCAGTTGAACCCACGTATTACAGTGCGCCCGCCCACCTTCTGCATCCCCATCCCCCTCCACATCCCCATCAGCATCCTGGAGCCATTACTCTACACTATTTCACAGACTAGTCAATGCCAGAGATCGCTGCTTACAAGTGCCACTTGAAGCGCTTCGATTCGAGCTGAATGTGAAAGGCATTGGGCAAGGACGCAGGGCTGTGGAGGCTGTGGTATGTGGCGGCGCCTGGGGCGGGAGGGGGGCGCTGGTGACTTGGTTTATGTTGTTGACCCGGCTAACAGCGTCGTGAGACGGCGTCGCTCACAGCAGCCACCTTAAACGCTGCGCTTTACATAGCGCAAAACTAAAAGATTCTAGAGATTAAGCTCGAACCCGATTTCACCCTCTCATCCCCCCCCACCCGCACTCGCCGCACACACGCACACACACACACACAGTTGTGTGCCCTCGTGATTTGTATGCGCTGCCACCATCGGCGTTGCCGTCATCAACGTGGCTCGGCTAATGTTGCCTCGGTTTTTGCCTCAGCTTCGGGGCGCGGTGCCCGTGAAGTTGCTCGCTCCCTCTACGTGCTATCTCCATACGTTTTACACTAGAAACGTGGCTACTTTGCTGCTTGGCTCTCCTGCCACCACTCTGCGCTTTCACGCTGCGTGTTTTTGGCGTGTTTGTGGCATAAAAATAAAGATAAATGCGAGTTCTTTGCAAGGCAGCGCACTCCAGGCCAGGCATAGTGGTGCCAAAGTTATTATTAGATTGTCTTCATTAAACTCGAATCAAATTCATTAAAAATATATTGTGTGTCTCTGTGTGTTTGTGTGTGGCGCACGTATTGCCAAAGGACACGGCATTAAATGCTGTCAAAAGTAATTAAGCAGCATTTTAGAATAACCAAATTCGCATTACAAGTTGATTGCATTATGATTGAGTGGCATGCAAATATTTGCCAAGTTGCTGCTCAAGTGCACGCGTTTTAATTTTCTATAAAAATTCAGGGCGTATCGTAAATAATTTTCGAGCATTTTCTTGCGCTCTTTTTTCGCCCATGTGCCAAGTGCTCCACTCTAGTTAAATTTTTAATTTACATTAAAAAGTTGCGGCTCTTGATTTGCCCACGGTGCAGCGCACCTTGTCTTTGGCCCCGACGCGAATGGGAATCGTTTTCACAAAACACTGCTGGCCACAAACAGCCAACAACAGGCAGAAGAAGCTGCCTGACTGTTTGCCTGGGTGACTGGCTGAGTCTATCCCAGTCGAGAGATTTGCCGGCACTTGGCTGCGAGCATTTGCCCCAGCTAGAAGTCGTGGCATGCTCGTGGAGAAGTGGCAGTGTCACCGTCTACCATCGACTCCAACTGAGTCGTTGTCGTCAGGCTCGTTGTCGTCGTAGTCGTCGTCGTTGGTGTCGTTGTTGGCGGTTGCCATTTGTGTTCTGCTGCGGCATCCCCATTTACCTTATGAGCGGCGGTTTTGTGGTTGCGAGTTTTAAATATCCAGCTACGTTTTTTCTCCTTTTTGCCTCGTGTGCTTCTTGCTTCTTTCTGCTGTTTTACACCAAAAAATGCGAGCCGCACATAAACATTTCTAAATAAAAAGCGAAGCTTTGCATAGAGCGCTGCGGAGGACTGTCGTGGGACTGGGAGCGGAAACGACGCAAGTTTATCTACAGCTTTATATCGCATCGCCCCAGCACTACTCCACTGCTATCTCTGTGTATCTGCTAGCTTGAATGTGTGCTTGTGTCTCTCTGTATGTGTGCTTATGTGTGTTGATATTAGCGCTGCTTTATGGCTCAGTGTGTGAGTGAATGCCACGCTTCGTCGCATTTTAAATTAAGCTTCATTTTTATTTCTATTTACTTTTGCTTTTTGGCTGCAACTGTTTGTACACAAAATACAGTAAAAACGGAGCACAGCACAGTGGCAGCAACAACAACAACAAACAAATAAAAATGAAACTTTTTTTTACACCCGCCCAGACATAGTCTCGCCCTCGCCCTCGTCCTTCGCCCCCTCTCCGCTCTCCACTCTCCACTCATCAAGTCGCTGCGTAAAAATGTTTATTTGTTTTTCATTTTCACTTTTTATTATTCCAGCATTTGAACAAAATATTCTTGTTTTTGTCCATGAGAGCGGGACTCTTATTTATGCGCTTTTTTTTCGCCAATTCCAAGTGAAATGTTTGATTTGCTTTTTATTTGTTATTTGCGATTATTTATGTTGATTCTGCAGTCGCATCTTCGGCGTGTTTCTTGCTTAAATATTTCCCCAAATTTGCCACTTGTAATTACAATTTCCGCAAAAAGAAAACTTTGAGCCAAGAGTTCACATTTCGCAATTGGCCCGCAGCGCAATGGCTTGTTTTCTATTTGGCTATTTTGCTATTTTGCTGTTGTGCTCGCCTTCAACTGAAGCCAACTAAAGTCGCTTTTTCGGGGCGCTTTAATGCGACTTTAAAGCGAAAGAAGATGAAGCGGTCGTCTTACTCGAGAGCGCCGCATGCTTGGTGGCTTCTGCCGCTTGGCTCGTTTAAAACTAAGAGGATTTCATTTGTTTTTGCTTGAGCTGCTTCGCTTCTCTTATGGCGCTTATGTTGTTTGCCTTCGAAATTTGCCTTATGCTATTAGCCTCTGAGGTTTTTCAATATGCACGATAACCAGAGCTTGAAATTTGCTTTTGTCCGCCCCGTCGTATACTTGATGTGCTGTGTGTGTCTGTGTGTGTGCGATAACGTTAAAGCAGTGGTGTGGCTGAAGCGAATTGCATGCATTTTAATTAATTTTGTCATTAAAATAATTAATTAAATGACTGCCAGCTGCAACAAATTGAAATCGTTGGCAAAGACTCCCCCGGGAGGGAGGGAGGCAGGCGGCTGTTGATTTATTGCTGCCAGCACTTGGCCATAAATAAACAGTTGCAGTGTAATGCGTGCCACACATCCTTTATCCCTATCAGTGCACAGCTGCAATAGAGGCGTCTTCATCCTGCGCAAATATTTGCCAGCAGTTTCGAGTTCAATTGATCGGAAGAGCAGAGCATACTTTGCATATGATTCGCCTCTACGCCTAAGTCGAGTCTAATTCACCAGCCACACACAGTCTGCCTCTTAATGAGCCACTCGATGGGCTTGCAACAGTGGCAAGTTCGTCGCTGGCGACGCAATGAGCTGTAAGCTGTCGTCCATTTGTCCGCTCTTCGTGGCCACAAATCAATTTTGTGTAGAAACGAATTGTGCTATTGAGTTCATTGAGTGACCCTTTATAACTCAATTGAGGTTGTCTGCTGCTTGGGCCTTGGCAATTATTTAATTCGGAGTGAAATGCAATTGAATGTAAAAATTGTCAATTTGCCTTTCTATTGCTCTTTGTCCATTGTCTCTCAGCCTCTCGCACTTCATTCAATATTTGTTCAATTATTTATGCATTTATGATTTCTGCATCGAGCATTTTCAATTGTTTTCCAAATTTCAATTGTTAAATTGCCTTTTTTTGTATGAGCGCATTGTTCGGCAACAAATAATTAAGAGGCAAAAGTCTATTTCTATGCGTATTTTGCAGCTTTGTTGCCATGCACGAGTGCAGCTGAAGGCATCGAGGAAAAGCGAGCGAACAGCAACTATTATTAATAACAAGCGCCATAACAACAGCTTATTGCCACATCGCGGCACGTTCGGAAATACGTCCCAAAATGTCGAGAATCTGGATTTTAGCATTTGTAATGCTGCCGCTGCACGTTGTTTGGTCCACGGCGTCGGTAATAACAGCAGCCACACCAACTCCGGCCACAACAAATGACTTGCAGAGCAGCCACGCCCCCGCAACCACCACCGCCCCCGCGATGGTCGGCAGTGCTGGCAATGTGGAGCGCAACGAGACCAGCAGAGTGGCCGCAGCAGCCGAGATGGAGATGGTGGAGGGAGCAACAACAAGCTCCACTTTCTCCTCCTCCTCCGCTTCGTCGACGTCGACGGCCACGCCCACCACCACGGCGACGACCAGCACCACGACAACGACGGCCACGACAACGACAAAGCAAAGCAGCACAACAGCAGCAGCAGGAGAAGCGAATGTGGCAACAACAGCATTCGAGCAAGATGTCGCCGGCATGAAGACAACAACGGCCGCAGAGATTGCTGGCATGGAGACAACAACAACAGCAGCAGCAGCTGCGGCAGGAACTGAGCAAGATGTGGAGATAAAGATTGGCGCTCCGACAGCTGACAAGCTGATGACGACAAGCGTGCCGCCGCTCGCCTCGCTGGGCAGCGTCTTTGATCGACTGTATCGCATCAAGTTCAGCGAGGCGACAGCCGACAGCTCCGACTCGCTGCCCGAGGCGGACTCGTCCGACGTTGATGAGCTGGCGACCAGCGCGTCGCCCGCCTCGCTCGACATACAAATGCAGGCGGCGGAGTCGTATCAAGTAGCCGAGACGTTGGCCGACCTCAATGAGGAGGAGCGCAAGCGGTACGGCGCCATGCTGTTCCAGCAGTCGACGGCCAGCAAGCTCAACATTGTCGATCTGTATCCCATGAAACTCGAGGACTTTCAGCCCATCATGCGTGGCGACCGCGTGGAGCAGCCGCAACCGCAGCAGCAACCGCAGCAGCAGCAGCAGCAAGTTGAGCAGCCGACAGTGTTTAAGCAGTTAGAGAATGCGGAGGAGTATCGACAGAATCTAATGCCCAATGAGGTGGAATTGCTGGTGGTGGCAGACGGCAATCCGTCAGTCAATCAAGAGCAGCCAACAATGTCGACGACAACTGCAGCACCGGCGATGACTAGCACGGCAGGCGTGGCAGTCACAGCGAGCGATTTCACGCGCAAATTGCTGGCAGAGCAGGATGATTTGATAACGGAAATCGAGCGTAAATTCGAGCTGCACGAGGCAAGCAGCACAACCAGCACCGCAGCCACCACAGTCGCCGCAACCACAGCGAGCAGCAGCAGCGCAACGACGGCAAAAATGGCAGCTAGAACTCGAGCGCCGCAACCGCTGCCCAAACTAGCAGCAGGCGATAGTTACATCGATCGGCGTGTGAAGAAGAGCTTCGAGTTTCCCACGCAGCGTCGCGCTAGCGATGCGATGGCCATGCCCAACATTGACTTCGGCAACACCAAGTTCAACACAGACGTCTCCGATGGCCACGACGCCTGGCTGAAGTCAGTCGGCACAACGGGCACAGCCGCGTCGCCCGTTGTAGTTGCGCCCTCGCATCCCGAGTTCTCCACCACAAAGTTCTACAACAGCAAAGAGTTGTACAACGAAATGTTGTTACATAATAAACGCAAGTTAATGAAAGAGATTGGCACTGCAGCCGGCACCACAGGCAGCATTATAAAGCCATCAGTGGCAACGCTGCCGACGGAAAGGTTGCGCCAAAGTTCGCCAGCCGCAAAGTTGGAGCCGACTCGCAGCAGCAGTGACGGCGGCGTCTCGTCACCAGCGACGCCAATGCCGCCGAAACGCGTGACTTTGACGCCCACGGGGCAAACTTTTGACGGCGCCACGGCGCAGGCGGAGGCGGAGACGGAGGGTGCAACAATAGCGAGTGCCGGGACTACTGTGAAACCCATAAAATACCAGAAGGAGCTTAAGCGCGCTAAATTATTGCTCAAGGCGCTGATGCCGCCACAGCAGCAGCCACCGCAGCAGCAGCAACTGGAAGTGGTCGCAGCGAAAGTCAAAGTTACAGCGCAGAGTCAAAGTCAGGCGGGAGCTAGCTCGACGCTGTCGCCCCTAGCCGGGACTGGGCAGTCGGCTAATCTTGGTAAAGCGGCCTCAAAGCCAATTGCTCGTCCGCGTATTTTAAGTCGCCTGCAGGAGAAAATCAATTCGCTCGAGTGCGAGATACAAAATGTGCCGCAGGATTCGCATTTGTGGCGAGGCAACGAAACGCACGAGCTGCTGCTGCCAATTGTGGTGAGTACTCGTATATATGCATGTATATATGTGTGTGGCTGTGTCGATAATACACTGATAGTCGCGACTTAAAGGCTTTGCCCGAAAAACACAATTGAATCCCCATTAAGCACACAAGTCGGGAGCCTGGCCCAGGTAACTGTCAGGCTGCCAGGCTCCAGAACAGCCTCGGGCTCCACGCATGCTCGCTTCGCGTATTATTTGCCTAAACAGACTGAATAATTAGTTGGCTGGGCGCAAGCGAGGAGACGAGCCTGTATTTACATAATGTACACCTAATGAGTACTAATTACGACTACTTTGAATAGCGAAACGCCCTCCATCTCTCCATTATGTACTTAGGCGCTTAGTTTTTGGCATAGTTACAGCAGGCGACAGTGAAGCCGCTGATAGTTTACTAATTTGTTCGGCTTAGTTGTAATATGCTCTGGAGGTAAAGTAGTCGAGTGGAATAAGTCCGTACTTTGTATAACTTTCGCAAACGATTTCAATAATTTATCACTGCCTGTTTGTCGTTATTTTTTCGAGCACATCAATATTTATTTAGACTTGATGCTAATGAGATTCATTGGTAAAAACTATGTTGGAAAATATATGCAGAGTAAACCAAAATGAAATTCACTGTACACAGCTGAAGCAAGAAGAGCAAAAAATACAATTGTAATTCGCAGATGCAACAACGAAACGAAACGAGAAGTTGTTATGAGGGAAAACTTATTTGCGTTTACCTTTTCGGCATTAGAATTCCACGCTGGACGAGGAGCGTGGTTGGCCCTGCTTATGCGAATGTTTTCTTTAATTATTTTAGATTCTGTAATTCATTTACCTTTTTTTTATTGTTGGTTGTTGCGGACAGCAGAGTGGGAGAGAGGAAACTTTGTAGTCAGCACAAATGATATGCAAGGTAGCAAGCTAGAGGTTGGGCCCTTTTCTCTTTTTATTTTGGCAAAGTTAACAAAATGCCAACATATTTTAATTAAATGCAGAAGCTGGGGAGAGAAGTAGACGAAGATTTGTTGGCAGCGTTTGCTGATCAAAGGTAAACAGAAAATCAATTTAATTTTATTTTATTGCCGAGCAAAAGAAATAGAGGCGCAGACGAAGACGACGACAACGAAGTCGTCAAATGAAATGACAAACCGAAGCAAAACAAAAGACCAAACCTTGATGTTAATTAAACAGCATTGACGACCTAGAGCGAGACTCTGACTGTGACTGAGAACTGAGAGCTGAGATTGAAGCGAAAATGCGAATGGGAAAAGAAAAGAAGTGGACTTAAAGTGGCGCTGGGATTGCCAGAAGACAGATGCCATTCAAAAGGATGAATTCAGAAATGAATTTAAATATTTGCCAAGGGACGCTAAAAATGACTGTTAAGTTGCGCTCACCATGCTCTACACCCGCCTGCCACCCGCCTCCCTCCCGCTTGGCGAGTGGAATTCATGGCTGGTTAACAACGCACAGCTGGGCCTACGAATTGTAGAGAACTGGGTTAGTTCTCTGTAATCTAACAACAAATGTGATTTAATAAACAAAATGAAACTCCATTATGCGTCCCTTTTTGCATAAAGATGCTGAGATGGATAGTCAAAGGATCCGAGTATTTCCGGTCAACTTGTTTGGGTCACTTCCCTTCTCACACACACACTGACACACATCCCTTTGGCACACATGTTGCGGAAATAGTCGAATCAAATGCTGATCAATAATTTCCCCTGCTAAGCCGGGACTTTAGCATCTCAAAAGGATTAAATTTCTTTGGGTTCATTTGAAAATGTCAAATGTTTGGCAATTGTGCGCCTGACTGCCTGACTGATGGATTGACTGAGGCATTATCCTGTTCAGCCTGCTTACTTGCCACCGTGTTTATTTATGATTGTAATTGAGCTGGCAACAAGTGGAGCAGCAAATTAGCCCGACAATTGATGGCAAAATTAATTGAAAATTAAATTGCCTTTTATTGTAATTATAATTTTAGTTTGCCTGCCTCACAGCTTCTTGATGATGCTGATGAGCCTTGGCTCAAGGCAAACGAATTCGCATAGCAAATTTGGCATTTGGCCCTCGATGTGCGGCGCATTTCCATGGAAATTTGTTTGACATTTTATGTGGGCCACTAAAAATAAAACACAATGTACATTTTTATGCAGGACAAGCTATTAAAATGCCATAAATTTCGGCACAGACAAATCCTCCTTCGTAACGCAACGAAACGAACACAAACAAAAACTAAACCGCTTCAAATTGAGCGAAATATGCTAAAATTTGCTAACCTGACCTCCCCCTCATCCATCCCGCCGTCGAGCCAACCGACTCCGTTTTATTGTAATGGATGAAGCGGACCGGCTTACAGGCTCACATCATAGCCCGACTGGCAGTCAGCTTGTGCGTGGCTTAACCCAAATTAATAAAAAACAATAGCAGGGAAAGCGAAAGCGAGAGCGGGGGGAGGGAATACAGCCAGTGGATCTATGCATATGGCAGTTGGTGGCAAGTATAAATGTAGCACATGGATTTGGGAGTATCCACAGGACGCAGGAGCAACTACGACTAAAATGAACCTTTTTCGGCAGGCAAGTTTATTAGGTTTGCTGTGGTTAGTATGTAAATTTGTTAGGCTGGCAAACGGCTTAGACGACGGCGACATGAAACTGAAATTAGAAAACTTGTTTAATAATTCAGTTCACCGTTCTCAGTTTTTCTATTTTCGTCTCTCGCTCGTCGCTCGTCCGTCGCCTGCTTGCTGCAGCTTCTCGTTTTTGCGGTTGTGCCCCGGCAACCGCAGAGCGAGAATGCCGAGCGAGCCGACAAACCTTTTGGTCCCTTTCGACTGTTAACTTTTTGTGGCGCCCCGCCTGCATCCCCGAAAAACATTTGCTGCCGCAACAGCAAGCAGTCCTGAGCCGCACAACCCCTAATTTATGTAGCTAGTGAAAATATTTAAATAATTCCACCACCTTTTCGTCGTTTCGTGTTCTATTTTTTGCAGACAACTGAGCATTGTAAGCCCGGCGAACACTGCACGCCCAACGTGCTGACGTGGGAGGGCGAGGCAGAAATTCAATCCGGCGATATTTTAATTGTCGAAATCAATGATGCCATGCTGAGCAAAGCACACCAGCAGAACAACAGCTACAATACTAACAGGTAAATGTCGAGCTTAACAATCAATTTTATGCTGTGTGCAAGTGTGAATTATGTGAATGCATTCAAATCGCACTAAGCCGCATTTAGTGCGTCAAATGAAAAGCTTGTTCAATGCCAAATTGCACAAGCAAATAAAGTGTAAAGAGTGCAACGATAGAAATATGTGTAGATAGGATATATTTCTCATTAAACAAAGCAAAGTTACATTAAAGCGGTGGCACTGCTTGACACACGCAGGCAACTAAGTAAGCAGTGCATACTTTGCACTGCTTCTTCATTAGCAATTCTTGTTAACTTGTGTTACCTCAGCACATTACGTTTAAATTGCTGCTAAGCTGTGATCAACTCCAATAATAGGAGAAAAACAGCTGCACTCTCGCTCGTCGACGACTGCAGCAGCAGCAGCAGAAACAATGCAAGTCAGCAGAAAAGTGGAAAAATAGAGGAGTGTGTGTGCTTCTGCTTTGAGCTGCTCGACAACAGATGTTGGCAGCGCAGTTTATCAAAGTAACTGACTTGGCCGCGAGGCAAAGTGTCATTATGTATCATCAGCATCGTCAGCATCAGCAACATCATCATCATCTTCAGTAGCAGCAGCAGCGGAGCAGCCCGTAGGGGACTTTTCTTTTTATTTTTGTGCACTCGCCGAGTTCGAGCTCGAGCACAAGTTGAAGTGCAGGCAGAATGCCGGCAGGTGTCTGTCTGGCTGCCAGCTCAGCTCCCTGGCTGTAGTGAAACGCGTCTACCCGAGAGCCTGTTACTGTTTGTCTACGCATAAGCGTATCCTATTTTAGACCAGCTTGACGCTCATAAAGTCGATAGTTCTTTTCGGGTTTTCATTTTGATGTGCGTTTAATGTGCTTTAATGTGCGTCGGGACGAGTTTGCTCTATAGCTTATTATATAATAACATCCATTAGGGGCTCTTATTGATTTTACTTCAGCACGTCTGCTCGACGGGGTCGCCCACACTAGTTCCACGGCTTCAACAACTGCGACTACAACGCCGAGTAGTCGATGTACACGTTTAGTTTGCTGCTGCACCCAGTTGACCTCTCTGCTGCTCTCGGTTTGGGGCTGCGAGCCCACAGGTCGCCATTTGTTGTGCCCCAGACACGTTTCGCCATTATCATGCCCTTTTTACAGTTTATTAAATTGTTTTCTTTTTTTGTTTGTTGTTCCTTTCTTCTGTCTGACCTATCTCGCTTTTCCACGCACTTTGCCTGAGACTCTAAGTAAATATCGTATATTTTGGTTTGTTTTCATTTCTTTTTTTTGTTTTTTGTTTTGCCTGCCATTTCCCTATTCCCTATTTCCTATTTCGCTTGTTGTTTTTTGTTCTTGTTTACTTTATAACGCTGGCAAATCCCCTACAAACTGCGCATATTAATGCGCCTCGGACTCGGACTCGGGCTCAGAATTCT
The DNA here is from genome assembly GCA_035046165.1 of Drosophila rubida. Classification (NCBI taxonomy): domain Eukaryota; kingdom Metazoa; phylum Arthropoda; class Insecta; order Diptera; family Drosophilidae; genus Drosophila; species Drosophila rubida. Next base: position 11,300,915 of record JAWNOF010000014.1, on the reverse strand, counting down.
TCTCTTTCGCCGACTATTAGTCATTTTGTGTCAGCAGCAGGAGCAGGAATAGCAGCATCCTTTCGCTGCATGAAACTGGGACTCAGCTGCTGACCCTTTGGCTGTTAAAAGGCCATGGCAATTATCACGTTTCTCCGACAGTCTTTGCACATTCCAGCGCTGTCTCTATTCCACGCTCTTATCTACGCGCCGTATACTTAATAAATATTTATGTGTGTAAGTGCAAACATTTAGAAAAAGGTTGCATTCAATGCTGAATTACGAGCTCCACGCCCCGTTGTTGTTTCACTCAAAGCTCGGTCCTGTGCCAGAAATTAGCCTCAGGCTCGCAAAGTTCAATTTGAGTTGCCTGCGGCCCAAATGACGGTCCCCATAGAGTGAGCTCGCTGTACCATCTTTCGTCTGTTCATAAAACCACAAACAATTGGGTTAACATGCGAGCGTTCGAGACGAAGAGAGAGAGGGAGAGGGAGACAGGAGCGAAAAAGGCATTGAGCGTGAGCTGCGGCAAAAAAGTTGCCAACTATGAAAATGAGATGTCAAAAAAGTTTTTATTATCGATTTAATATGTGTGTGTGTGTGTGTGTCAAGTGAAGGGACGCGCGAAGGGGGGGGGGGGGAAGGGAGGCAGCAAATATACAGCAACAAATAATAATGTGAAGCAAAGCAAGTAGCACATAGTAGCTGGCAAAGTTTCCCGAAAAGACCACACCCTGTAGCCAGGCCCGGCAGTGGGGTATACCAGCTGCAGACTGCACAGCTCTTTGCTATGTGCAGCGTATCTGCTGGTCGTCGTTGCTGCTGCTGCTGCTGTTGAAAAAATTGCAAACTTTATACTTTTGGTATGTTAGATAGGTGTGTTCGACAGCGAGCGGGCGGGGGAGGGACTGTAGTCGAGTTGTCAGTGCGGAGTGTCAAAAGCGGCAAAAGTTTTGGCAATTCCGTTAACTTATTGCGGTGGCAGCAGCAGTCCTTAAACTGGCCAAGATGCAAACAATTGGCACTGCGACGCTTTAAAGTACCCAGCTGAAGCTGGAATTCGACTTCGCAATCGAAGGCAGCTCGATTTGAGCACAAAAGTTCAATTACCAGCTAAATGAGTTACTCGACGTTACGCCAGGAAGCAAAACGCTGGGCATAGTTGCCGACTAATTTAATTTCCGCTTGGTGTTATTTAATTTCCGTTAACAAAGTGCGACGGGGGAGGGGGGGGGCACGCTGGCGAATGCTTATGTATAAATAAATTTTAATTAATTAGGTACATGAAGCGACAGGCGATGCTTGAATGCGTCCTCATATTTATAGCTCGCGCAACCACCTCCAGAGCCTCATAACAGCTCTCCTTCTCTCTCCCACTCTCTATCCACTGTTGTGGTAAATGTATTGTAGCCAAAGCGCCGCACATGCAGCACAGGTCTATCAGGTAACACGCTCCGGCCACGAGCATTGCGACGTTACCGAAGGCGTCCTGCTGGACATAACGCCACTGGTGGTCGATGGCAGGAAACTGGTTACCCTCTATGACAAGGATCTCACCGAGGGAGTCAACCTGCTAATTGGTGAGTCGGCGATATTCATGCTTTGTGTGGCAATTACATTGATATATTTTCATACAACTGAGTGTGATATTTCAATCGGCATACAAAGCTTTTACTCAGTTTGCAAACCTTTAATAATAGTGCATAATTTAGTGTTTTGAAATCAATTATTCAAGCATTATTGGTTGTTGCATTACCATATTTAAATCAGCGCTTGCAGCATGCTATTTGTTTTCTCATTTAAATTCCCCTATTTGTCTTAATTAATTATTTATCATTAACTACCTTATTGTTTATTCACTTAACACTCTTTGTTAATTAATATTTGTGTTTGGAATTTATTGATTTTATTTGCTAGCGTAGAGCAGGCCCGAGTCTGCTCTATCGATTAACCTGTCGCTTGCCCGTTGGCTTTTGGGGTTACTTTTTTGTGTCTAGGCCGAGTTTAATTAATTTCCCAACTCTCTCTTCCACACAGTGGTGTCCGAGCTGTGGGGAGCGCAGTGTGTGCGCCTAAAGGTGACCACGAAAACCGACAATTGCGGCGAGAACGCCGACTGCTCGGGCAAGGGCGTGTGCTACTCGAACCCATCGATGGAGGAGTACGAGTGCCAGTGCTGCAGCGGTTTCGCCGGCCCCCACTGCGAGGAGATCGATGCCTGCAACCCCAGCCCCTGCACCAACAACGGCATCTGCGTCGACCTCTCGCAGGGCCACGAGGGCAACTCCTACCAATGCCTCTGTCCATATGGTAAGGTCATTAGCGAGCAGTTGGCCCAGCGCTGAACTAATCTTTACTCTTTCTGTTCCCTTTCTGCTGCAGGCTATGCGGGCAAGAACTGTCAGTATGAGTCGGATCCCTGCAATCCGGCCGAGTGCATGAACGGCGGCAGTTGTGTGGGCAACTCGACGCACTTTCAGTGAGCGGATAACTAAACATAGTGGCCACTTGGGACCGGGCTAGACTGATCCGTTTATCCTTTTACTTGCAGCTGCGATTGCGCCTCTGGATTCACGGGTCCGCTCTGCCAGCACAGTCTGAACGAGTGCGAGTCGTCTCCGTGTGTTCACGGCATCTGTGTGGATGAGGAGGACGGTTTTCGCTGCTTCTGCCAGCCAGGTGAGTCACTGCGTATACTTGATGTGGTGTTGCATTAATCATGCGCATTCGCAAATTGATTGAAACACGCCTCGACAACTTATTTCCATTCGCACAAGACACTCACAATTTGCGCAAATCGCACTCAATAACAATGAAATCGAATGCGAAAATGAAAACGACAACGAGAACGAGAAGGAGAAGGGCAACGAAATTGTGCATAGGAAAAGAAAAGGGAAAATGGCAAATGGAAAGAAGGGCGGCTCGCCGTTGAGTGTCGCGGCAGCATTTGAAATTTCCATTTCATTTATTTTGCGCATTTACATTGCTCGACTCTGAATATCTGATGTTCTTGTTCGGCTTCGCAGGTTTCGCCGGCGAGCTGTGCAACTTTGAGTATAATGAATGCGAATCGAATCCATGTCAGAATGCCGGCGAATGCATCGATCACATCGGCAGCTACGAGTGTCGCTGTACCAAGGGCTACACGGGCACCCGCTGCCAAATCAAGGTGAGTCCACAAATACCCTAGAAGCAGTAAGAGCAGTACGAAGGCAGTACTCGTAAGATAGCTGCATATTAATGGTTACTCAATATTTAATAATTCGATTACTGCCAACCTCGAACCTCGCGCTTTTCTACTGCTGCAACTAATGAATAATTTAGCTGCTATTTATACCCCATCGAGAGCTCTCTAACGTATCCGTCAAGATTCCAGCGTCAAGCATAAAAAGCGGCGTATTTCAATCCGCAGAGTCAGAGTCAGAGTCAGAGTCAAGCAGGAAATGTTATGCGGGCATATTGATTGAATTTGCCCTGGCCAATACTTCCTGCCACAAATGCATGTATCAAAGCCGTAGCAGAGTAAACAAAACAGAAAAAAAAACGCCGTGCCTACTGCTGCCTGCCCCTTGCTGTTTGTGGCTCGTATGTGGGGCCAATAAATTTTTGAATATGTAATGAAGTCTGGCTCTTGGTTTTTTTTTGTTGCAATATGCTTTGATTTCTGGCTTTCGCTATGGCTCTCGATTTCGATTTGGTTGCTGATATGGGTGTTGTTTTTGTTTCTGTTGCTGTTTTGTCTGTTTTAGGTTGATTTCTGCGCCAATAAGCCGTGCCCCGAAGGACATCGCTGTATTGATCATGGAAATGATTTCAGCTGCGAATGCCCAGGAGGTCGCAATGGACCGGATTGTAATCAAATGCCACGAACGGTAAGTCATGATTTATGCACTCGACTTCTCCGCTCTTCCCTCAGCTCGCAGCCCGCTGCTCGGTCTACGCCTTGTCCCTTGGTTTGGTTTGGTTTCCTATTGAGGCCAGCGCTCTTCCTGCCGCATCTCTGGTGGGCGGACACTGGGAGAGGGAAAGGGAAAGGGAGGGGGTGCTGTGTGCCAGCTGGAGTTGCATAACAAAAAGCCCAAAATACTCACAAATTGCTGGGCTTCGGACAGATAGATTTACATGCAGACAAGCGAGCGACAGAGCGAGCGAGAGAGAGAGAGGGAAATCCACAAATATTTATTCCTGCATAGCACATTTGCTGCTCTGCCATATTCGCATCGCATTCGTTGTGTAAATGCGAATGTTTTCCCTGCAATCAATGCAACTATGTAATTTTACGAGCTCGTGTCCTGTCCGTGCTCGAGTTCGTGTCTGCTGGCATATTTACGGCGCCGCATTGTTTTCTGTATGTGAAACATGCTGGAATCACTTAGATCAGAATATACCATATATTCGAGTGTGCACTGCGACTAAACGGATTACAATTGTAAATTTCAAGAAGCAATTAGCAAAGTCGGCCAGCTGCAGATTAATTAAATGATACAGGGGCATGAAGTTTGCTGGCCAGGCATTTGGCCAATCACTATTTATTGAAGGCGTAGACAAACTGCCAGCCAAAGAAAAATAATTAAATGATAGATGTGCTTCAATTTCGCAAACGAAAACGGGAAACGAATCCGCACTTTCTGTATTTATGCAAATGCTGATTTATGAGCGAATTCGCAGCCTTTAGTTAATTTCCATTTTGTTTGCGTTGCGGCGCTAATTGAGCTGACCATCTAGGTAAAATCTAACGGCAAATGGTGGGGGGGGAGTCTGCCTAGCATGTCCATTATTATCAAATGAGAGACTACTTCAGGGCATTTAATAAACGCCCAATGACTTGATAATTTGTGGTGGTAAAATAAAACTTAACACAATGTACATAAATTAAGCGTCAAAGCTTCATAATTAAAGCCTGACACGATACGATAATGACGTGGAAAACGATGATGATGCTGTTCCGCACGATAACAATAATGACGTCGGAGACGGACGCGGACGCGGACACGGACACGGGGCCTTAACCGCGAGCGAGCGCAGCCCGGCTCCATGACCGAAACCCAGATATTGCCAGCGACAACGACAGCCACAGCCACAGCAGCAGCAGCAACAACGACAACGACAACGCCAAAGACAGACAAAGCCAGCGAGCAGCAGAAAGTTCTAAGGTGGCCTGTCTTGCAGCGGCGTCAGCGGAGGCTGCGGCAACTACTGTTGTCTGCCACCGGCTTTTGGACTCTGATGAGTTGCTGCTGCTGCTGTTGATGCTGCTCTTGCTGTTTGGCTGCCGAGCGCCAGCAAATTAATTACATTTCACTGGGGCGCACCATTATGCGGCGCGTTAATATTTAACATGCCAGACGCACACACAAAAGCCCCCCAAGTAATTGTTAGTTAGTATAGCATAACAAATATTGCGTATACGCGCCGTGGTCCTAGTCACTGCGATAACTTTACCAGTATTTCCAGCAGTGCAGCGTGAACCCGTGCACCCATGGCGGCACTTGCTGGTCCAGCGGCGAGAGCTTCTACTGTGCCTGTCGACCCGGCTACACGGGCACAATGTGCGAAGGTAAGTGATGACCCGGCTGCCGACTTTGCCCAGTGCTCATTAACTCGGGCTAACCCGAAAAATATGCGACACTCCCGCGTGGCCAACTAAGCCTGGCCGGGACTCCTGTTCGGCTGCACAAACCACATTTACATTAATGTTATATCTCCGTCTCGCTCTCGTTCGTTTGGCAGATGAGTTTGTGGTGGAGACGGTCGTCAGCTCCAGTGAATTTATCGTCGACGATGTGAACGCCAGAAATTTTAATGACAAAACTTTTGGTTCATCGGTTGTGCTTAAGAGTCCCATTGAATTGCATAATGCATATTTTGCGGCTGGCGTTCTGGCGGCCGCCATTTTCATCGTCGCCGTCGTGGTAAGTTTTCCACGCGAACACACACACAAACACACACACAGGGAAAGAAGCTGACCACAGAGCGAAGCTGCATATTCATTTGCATGCTGCAAGACACTTTAGCAAACTTTCGCAGCTCGCAAATTTGAATTTAAATGCGCAGCGAGGTTCAATCGAGCAGGCTTGCAGTTAAATTGCAATTATTATATATACACAGACAACAGAGACACACACTCAGAGACTAAGAAATGAGCTGCATTGCGTTGTTAACCATTCTCGTCTGCTAACCAGGTCACCATCTGTCACTGCAAGGTGAATCAAACGTATCGGAAATTCTCAACGCGTCCCACTTCGTTTATACCGATTTTGGGCTTCAGCCGGCGACCGAAGCTGCAGGGCAAACTCAATAAGCATTGGCTAAGTGGCAAAGGTCTGGGCACGACTGCAGCTCCAGCTGCTGGCGCTGCCGGTGGGCCAGGCACCAGCTCAGCAGGTGGCAGCAATGCGGCACCGTCGACGCGTCATTTGCCAGCCCAAACCAATTGCAACAGCTCGCTGACACAGACGCAGACCACGCTGGGTGGCCAGTTGCACGAGCGGCCCTTTCAACGGCACCTGGCCATGAATCTGGAGAACGACATGTACTACACGGTCGACTTCAGCGAGAACTCGCAGCACTCGCCACTAATCCAGTGAGCAGCTGCCGATGCAACGCTGTCTGGTTAGTTAAATTTGCGTGCGAGCACGTGCCACTTGAGTGGCGGAGACGGGAGTGAAGTGGAGTGGAGTGGAGTTTGCTCGTGCAATATTTCAATATTCCAAATATTGATAATAATAACTAAATATTAAACTACTTATTAACAAACAACAAGCAAGCAGAACACGTGTTGTCTACACTAATAGAAGAACACTTATAATTCCGATCAACATGACGCATACTTAATATGTTAGGCTTGCCACATCTTGTGTAAGCGCCGTTTGTTTAAGCTCACCAAACACACACACACACACGCAGAGAGTGATTTGAGTTGACCCAGTTGTTGACCGTGCAACACTGCAGTGTTATAGCCGACTTGTATTTGGCTATAAGCTGCAAATTATGCAAATTTCCGCAGTCGCCTGTGCCTAATGCACATTTCATTTACCTGATTAAATTGATCTCTGCGAGCGCCAAATATGATTATCTCTGCGAGTTAACTTTTTTGTGGTAATTTGCTAAGAGTAACTTGGATATTATTTGCATTCACTGTTTGCTTTCAACTTATTACGAGCATTGTTTACCGTTGTTGGGAGTTGTAACTTGCGAGTGGCTCTCTAATCAAATACTAATAAGGTTTTAATTAATTTGGACGCACTGCTGTGCCGAACTTATTTGCATAACGAGTGCATGGAAAAGGTTTAAATTAAATTCGTGCACACACTGACGCAATTTCAGAGATTATTATTGCTAATTTTAGCGAAAGTCGCAACCACTGAGGTATCTCTCATAAGCTTTTATTGAATATTAATTAGCATAAATTAAAACAGGCCGCAGAATTTAAAATGCATGTGTATGTTGCTTTCGATTGTAATGTGCAAATGCAAAGGCAAATTTATTAAAATGCCGAATACTTTTTGCATAATAATCACGGCGATGATGCGAGTGTGTGTGCGTGTGTGTGTTTGACAGGCTTTGCTGGGCGTGTTGTTGATGTGCAAATATTAATATTGATCAAATTGCAATGGGAAATCCGCAAAGTTGCTGCAACTGCAATAAATGAGTTAAAAAACAATTACGAAAGAAACAACAGCAAATAGCGAATCATGAACTCTTTGTGCCATCGGAGAGCAGACAAAAACGATGAACAAAAAACAATCTGATGCAGCTTGACAGTATTTATATTGATTAACAAATGGTAAATGGTAAATGAGTTTGTAATTTAAACGCTATATTAAGTAATTATGGTGAATAAGTGACGTTTCGAAATGGATAAAATACAACAAAGATTAAATTTAACCTGAGTCAGCTTTAGCCTAAGAACAAGAAATACAAAAACAAAAAAAAATACAAACGATTATTGCAAAAATATCTGAAATGCAAAGAAAATGCAAAATTAATTTAAAATTTTTAAATAATTAGCAAATAATAATAATGACAAAATAAAATGAAACTCGGTATGTGAATTAAATAAAGGCAAACAAACAGTTTCTGTTGACAATTTGTGTTTAATCTAAATGAAAACAGTTCTCGGGCGACTTCCAGCAGTAAAACACAGACATTTATATTTTTATTTTACTCGTAACAATTAACAATAGTGCGTTTATAATTTCACACAGAGCTGCACATAGATTATTTATTATTCTACAATTTTCAAATAGTATTCGTTATTGTTTTGTTTTGTTGTGGTTGTGTTGTGTGTTCATTGTGTAATTTCATTTCTCATTTGGTTTATTGTTTATTAATATCACTTATAGGCCCCGCTACATGTGGCTCCCAATTTCAATTGTCATTGTCCTGCGGACCCTTGCCGTTGCCATTAAGCTGCGTGCTCTGAACTGTAGGTGCTGTGGTATCCTCCGCGCAGCCGGCGACCGTGCTCTTCGAAGAGTTCAACTCCGTCTCCTCGGGTATTACCTTGGGACCCTCTTGATCCTGTGTTCAAAGGAACCTGATTAAGCAACGGATGGGCGAGAGAGTTGCACAATAATTAAAGCATGCTGCATGCAATGGCCTGGCTGATTAGCAGTGAGATAAGTAAGTAAATCAAGCTTTATGTTTTATTTCCTATCCTTATTTACACTTTTCGGAATGTGCTGATAGCTGATTGAACAGTTCTTTCTGCCTCTATCGCACACACATGCAAATTGCCTTAATCCCCTTTTATTGAACGCACTAGCAGCATAATTTCCATGCTGTTTGCCAGCTGAAGAGCTGCATTTTCCTTTACCCATGCTCGACTGCGTCGCTCTGCCCCTGGTTGGCAGAAGTCCAGCAGAGCAGAGTGTGTGAGAGAGGGAGGAAATGAACAGGATTTATAAAATGCTTTGCCAATTAAAAACTAAAGTAAATGAAAAACCAATTCCATAACAAGCATACAAATTAACTATCCGACCAACTGGAATGCAAACAACAACACAATAAAAACCGAAAAGCAGTTCTCGATGCTCCACTTCCCCCCTCTCTTGCAATCGTGCTTTCTCCTCCAACGGTTCTGCTGCTCGGCTGTGTGTGCAAGTGGAAAACTGAATGCGATTTGCACCCGCAATATGTTTGTTTGTTTATGTGTTTGTTCTTGTTCTTGCTGTTGTTTTTATGCAGCTCAAATGGAAATGTGCAAGTGAGTTTTCAACCTGCATGCTAATTTCAGCTTTCGCATATTATGCTATACACACGTTTAAGTGCACAACAAAACGATTTTTAAATGAAAAGCAACTGCGGCTTTGCAAAACTTTTCTCCCATTCTTTTTTTTTTCGTATTTCAGCTTTGCTCCCCGATCTGTTGATGGCATTTTTCAGTGTTCGAACTAGTGCAATTTGCAAACAATCCAACAACTTTGCCGTTTTGCAAATATATATTCAATTTCATAAACCGCAGCTATGATAAACGGCACAGATGGCTTCTGAATTCTGGCAATTTCATTTTAATTATCGACTTGAATACACAAATCGCCAAAAGCTTGCGTATACGTAATATTGCCACTCAATTGCCGCTATAGAAGTTGTTGCTGCACCACACATATGCGATCGACGCAATTTAATTAAATTAAACTTCTCACTTTGGCGACGGTATATCAAAGTCAGGTTCGATATCTCTGCAATTATATGTATGGCATATTGTTTGTTTTGTTTTCGTTGGTTTTCCACACCATCAGGCTTTTGCTATAAATCGTTTGCATCAAACTCTCCTGCGGTCGTTGTTCGCATTTTGTTGTTCCTTTTACTTTTCGGCTTTTATTTAAACATGCTAAAACTGCAAAACCAATACAACGAGCACTCGCCGATTGCAGTTGAATGCACAAATTCCCCACCCCCCTTCTCGCATACACATGTTCACTCTGGCGTTCATTCTCCCCTACGTCTCCCATTGTTTGGAGCTCATCAGTTGATTTTTTGTTTAGCAAAGTATAAAAAAGTGTGCGCATTCGCCGCCTTTGTTTTGTCTCCTCCCTCCCCGCCGTGCTGCGAGTGTTTCTTGTGCCTTTCAATAAGAATTACTTACGCACAATTTCGTACTCACTTTTTGCGCGTTATGCATTGCGATATAGACATAAAGTCGCTGGCGCTGAGCCACATAAAGTCGTTGCCGACCAAATTCAACAATGACAAATGTTGGCCAACCACCCAAGCCAGTCAGTCTTCGAGCCAACAGCCAGTTTCCCAGCCAACAGCGTCAAATTACATGGCTTTTATTTTGAGATTCGCGTATAAATATTTGCTGCTATTCCTATGCCCTAACCTTCGGATATTTGCGTACTCTGCAGACGTGTGTCACACATTCTGAAGATTCAACGTTAACCACTTGAATTTTAGTAAAGAAAAATGTATTTTCTGTTTACTTAGTTTTCCGTTTAAACTCTTTAATCTTCAGTTGACAAGGACATTTGGTATTCGGAGTGCCAAAATACGTTTTTTGTGTTGTATATTTACTCGTTTTGTTGCGCTATTGTTTCTTCGCCTCCCTCGCACATCGATAAATCGCTTTATGCGAAATGAAAATAAAAAGGAAATAATGCCAGCAACAATATGTGCTGAAGCTTTTTTTCTTCGCCTCCCCATTCTAGGGCAGGGGGCAGGGGACAGCAATAGGAGAATAGCTAAGAGGAAATGGAAGAAAATTCGTACGTGCCATTGAAAATAGTAAAATATATGTGAGACGGAAATCGAATGCGGCGCTGTTAATACAGTGTCCCACACACGCCGCCCAAGCTCATAATTTTCAGCAACAGCAATGCATCGCTTTTCCAGTTAAGCCAAATAATAGTGCTCGTAAAAAGCGGGCGTGGTAAACAAATACTTGCGGCAATTTGGGAAATATTTATTGTTCTGTGTTTTGTTTTGAAAGCCTGCATAAATATTTCTATTTGCTTGATATTTGGCTTTTGGCAAATTTTGTTTAACAGCGCCATAAATTTGGTACTTAGCTTTTTAGAGTCGAGTTTTCATATGAGTCGAGTGACCTCAATAAAATGCAGCTAAAAGCTGCATAAACAAACTGCGAGTTCTACAAGTATGTGTGAGCTGCTGGCAAATGAATGGCAGAAAATAACTTTGGCGACTCCGCTTATCATGCAGCTGAAAAATGATGCTGCCTTGCTTTATGGATGCTAATAAATCCGCTTCAGAAAACTAGCATACTTGCTGCACAGTGGTCGTCGAGCAATCAGTGTAAGAATAGCAAGCAATAGCTTTACGAGTATAAGCAATGCTTTGTTCCCTCCACTTTATGTAAGTTGCAACGTAGTTGGCTTTCAATGAAGCTGCCCTTAAATTTAACACCCATTCGATTAGTCGAGCACTGCGGCCCAGAGTGAACTTCAAAATCGTTTTGAACGTTGCGTCTTTCGCTCTGCTGCTGCTTTTGTTTGTTTGTTTTACGACAATGTTTTTGTTTCCTCTTCCTCTTTGCGACTGGCATGCAGTATTTGCTGCTGCTCCCCGCCCCCACCCCTCCAATTGTCCCCCGAGCTTTTTGTTGCCTTTGCAGCAGCTGCGTTTGTTGATTTTTTTCTGCTTTGAGTCTTTTCACTTTTGTTGTTGTTGTTACCAACTCGTACTAAGTTGAGCAACAAATCATTTGGCTTAAAACGCAAACAAAATCAAAGCGAAAGAAAAATAGCAAAGGCGACAATTTCAACGTATTATTTTTCGCATCAGACAGAAAACCGAAAACAGCAAATAAAATGAAAATAAGCGAAAATTGTTTGCTTTAAGAGTGGCATAAAATAACGAATGGTGCATGCAGCATGCGGCATGCGATGCTAAGCTAATGCTAACTAGGCACAACTGCGGGCAGATGACGGTGCGGGGCGGTGAGGGGAAGTGCAAGTGCTGCTTGGCCAGACAAGTGCAGCTAAAAGCCAAATGGCGCAAGTCCGGGCTTAAATTCAACGAAATAACTTGATGCCTCGCCTGCATTGGCACAAACTACAGCTGAAAGGGGAGCAGGAGTGGGAACAGGACTAGGAAAGGGAACAGCGACGGGAGAGGGGCACATGCAATGTTTCAGCCAGTGGCCACGCGCTGCAGCCCAGCGATTTCTTGGCACTGATGTGTGGTGCACGCCACGCTGCAGGGATTCGCAGTTGATCTCGGATTGCATGCCGGAGACTGGCAGGCAATAATATTTACACTCCCATATGCGATGCAAGTAAATACTTATGCATGCTGCTGTGGCGATGCTCTTGCAGCGAGACGCGCAGATCTTTACTACTCGTATTGAAGTGAAGTTATAAACGAAATATGTTTCAAATATATTTTGTGATTTATAGCGCCGCTTAATCCGCATTGCTTTCTCTCTGCTCTTTCGACTGCAAGAGCATTTGCGCTGCGGCTTCGGCGCACGTTTGATGCATTTTTTGTGTGCTCGCCTATTTCGGGCGGGCTTTGGTACATTACCATTAACATGGAGCTGGGTATTACAGATAAATCCACAGCGGGTATTGAAGTTAACAAACCACTTGGATACTTTTTCATGCGGCTTGGAAAGAATGTTGATTCCACTCCCTGTTTGTTTGTGTGTGTGCATGTTGGGCGAACAAACAGACTCGCGTAGTTAGATATTATAGTATAGATGCACTCACACGCTCTCTCTCTCTCTCCCTCTCTCTCACTTTGTTGCGCTCGCTCGCTCTCTAAGTCAGTGTGTGTGGGGGGAAATTTATTTTGCACAAACGAAAAGCCAAAACGAACTTTTCTTCTGTTTCTGTTTTTGCCTCCCCTTTTATTTTTTTTTCTGTGGAACTGGCCTGCAATTTGCAAGCTGAACTCGACTCGCTTCTCGGCTTCAGCTCTCAGCTCAACTCCCTGCTGTGTTGTTCGGGGTGCTGGCTTTTGTTTCCTGCTCACTGATGTGCAGCCCGACTGTCAGTTTGTCAGTTAGCCAGTGCGTCCGCCTGTCCGTCTGTCCGCCTGTCCGCCGTGAAGTGTTGTTGCTTGCTGCCCTGTCCGCCTGCAAATGCCAAGACAAAGTTTGGCATGTTCATAAATTCATTAATTTGTTGCTGTTGTTCCTCAGTTGCTCTGTTTTATGTTTGTCTGCCCCGTTCTGTTCACTGCTCTGCTCACTTTTTTCCTGCGTGCTGCACATTTGTGCTGCAACCACATTTGATTTATTGAATTATGGTTGCCAGGCTGCCTGCCATAGAAGCTACACTGAAAGCTTTACTAATTAATTATGAAATTAACTCTTGCCCCTTAGCCATACCAAGTGCTGCATACTTTTCGTTACAGTTGCACACAGTTTACAGTAAATATCACTTATTTCATAATTTTGTAACTCCCATTTCAATGATGCTCATTTGAGACATTTTGACTATCGAATTCATCGTAGAACTTAATCGATTATTTTTAGTACAATAGTTTATAGAGTTTGCAGAATTTAAATGCACGGAAATCGCTTGAGCTTGAGGGCTCTGGTAAAAGTTGTAATTACTGTAATTAATTGCTATTAACTGAGAAAGCTTCGTTATACACTTTATGCAGAGTTTCTAATTCAATAACTCGCCAAACTTCCCCCAAGAATAATTCTCTACAGCTGGCAGTCTTTGGGAGTTGAGTTTTTCGCAGTCTTGCGGTGTTTTGGGTTAGGCAAGTTCGCCTGTAGTTGAAGCTAAAAAGAGGCTAAAACTTTGGCTTCCAGCTATGACAACCTTTGACCTGTTGTTGGCACACTGTGTCACCTGTGTGCTGTGCCGTGTTGCCGCGTTGCCGTGTTGCGTGTACGACGGCCTGGTGTTTGTCTTGAAAACAAAAACCAATAAGCTTGGCTTCCAATTCGTTTTCGCATTCGAAAGAAGAAATCAAAGCCATTGAAGCGGCATCAAAAGCGAACAAATACAGCTACAAACACACACACAGCTGGCTGACTGAAAGTGAACAATGACCGTTCGACGTTCAACGTTGAACGATGAGCGATGAATGAATGGTGGCTGCGGCTGTGGCTGTGGCTGTGACTGTGGCTGTGGATGAGGCTGTGGCGGATGCAGTGGTGCTCGGCATCCGGTAGTCAGAGAGGACAGGACATCTCTCTAGGTATGCTAAAAAGTTATTGAAGGCAACAGCTGCTGTAAACTCCAAGAACCCAAAGCGCAAAAAAAAACACAACAAGAAAAAAACAAATCAAAACAATTGACGGCAATCATCGACACACACACACTGTCAGAGATAAAGAGAGCGAGCGAGAGACAGTCAGACAAAGAGAGGGAGAGAGAGTGCGGGGGAGGGCATTTGGGGATTCGGAATTGGGGAACTGGGGGAGTGGGGGAGTGGGAAACTCACCTCTAATACAACGCCCTCGAGGGCGGGTTGTGAAATATTCTTTAGATTGCTGTGATTCAATTTGGGCGCACTGTCGGCACGATTGCGACCCAGTGATTGATTTGACGTTTTGTTATCGGCTTTGCTCAGCATCGAATTGTTCGAGGACTTGTGATTAATTTCGAGCGCCGAGCGCAGTATATCCACCTTGGATGCGCTGCTCCCGATGTTGCCGTGCTTCGGCACGCCCCGCAGCGACTCCACGTTGTAGCTGCTGCGTCGCACCGACAAATGGTCGTGTATATCCGCCTGCATTGCGAATGTTCGTCGAAGTGGGAAGTGGGACGGGAGAGAGAATTTCAATTAAAAACTTTTCTGCCCGAATCGAAAGTTGGCGTGTGTGGCAAACTAACCCGCGAGCCACGCGGCAGCGATGACAGACTGCCAATCTGATTGTATTTGATCATCAGACTGAGACGCTCCAGCGACATCGAGGTGCCCTGCTCCTTGGTCGCCGGCTCCGTCAGCTTCTCCGTCTCGCCCGCCTCCACGGCCTCGACCTCCTCCTCGGACTCCTCGGTGGTGTGATCGAACTTGCGCAGCCAAATCAGATGCAGCAGCCCGTACGCAATGCCGCCCACCACCGCCAGCAGTCCCATGTAGCGGAAGGCGTCGCGTGTGCCGAACTGGCCGATGAGCAGGCCGCCCGTGAAGCTGCCACTGCCACGACCTGCAAGTAGAAGCAGGCTCTTCTGCGGTCAAAAGATATTGCTGAGGATTGGGTCGCATGTGCTGCACTTGCCGAGACTGAAGTGCGCCATGCCCAGCACGCCAATCAGCGTGGCGAGCAGACTCTTGGGCGCCAGGATGGAGCAGTAGGTGGCGGCGGCCACCCACATCAGGTGGCAGGAGAGCGACTCCATGGCCTCGAAGGGGAAGCACCACCAGGCATTTCTGTAGCGAAACACTCAATTCAATTACACGCTCTCGCTTCTCGCATCTGTTTGGCTTACTCTATGAAGGAATAGCCGACGAGGCGTCCGGCGTGCGAGAAGAACGCAATGATGATCAGGTTGACGTGGCCGAAGATGCGCGTGATCTTCTCGGCGCCATACAAAAACGGAATGCTGCTCACAGTGCCCACCGTAATCGTGATGCCTGCACAGAAATAGACAGAGAGTCAGAGTCAGTGGGAGAGAGCGACGAGCAACGAGCCTTACCAAGCAGATAGTTGGGCGCGCCCAGCTCCTTGAGGTAGAGGAAGAGGAAGCTCTCGATGAAGCCCCAGAAGTTGCCGAGCACAAACAGGAAGATGATGAACGCAATCACGTGCGGCATCTTCAGCAGATTCCACAGATCCCTGAACACATTGTCCGCCGGCAGCTTCTCGCCCAGCGGCATCATCAGCACCGACATGGTGGATATGACCAGCAGCACGTCGTACGTGTAGAAGGCCGCCGAGTAGTCCGTGTAGCCCAGGCCGCGCGACGAGTAGTCAATCATGATGCCCGTGATGGGCGAGAAGATGGCCATGCCGATGCTGGAGAAGAGTCGCTCGCGGCCAAAGTCGCCGCCGAACTTCTCGATCATCGTCAGCGCAATGGGGTCCATGATGGTGACTCCAGCGGACAGCATGGTGGTGGCCAGGAATCTGCGAAGCACATTCTTCAATTAGTCGACAGGTTCAACTGCTACAACTATTTGAGTAAGGACCTCAGCAGAAAGTAGATCCAGAAGATGGTGTCGTCGGTTTCCTTGTAGTCGGGCGGGCAGATCTCGGGCGCATTCAGCGTGAACGTGCAGCGCTGCATCATGCACTTGACAGCCCCCGCATTCACGTACGAGATGTTGGTGCGCCTGACGAGGCCCCCACAGCGCAGGTCCAAGTCGTCCATGTCGGTGAGGTTGATTTGCATCTGGACGAGCCGCTCCTCGCCGAAGCGTTGCCTGATGTCCGTCACCGTCTCGTTGTCGTCCTGCTCGATTTCCATGCCCAGCTGCTCGGTGGGATCGGCCAGATCGGGGTGCATCTGCAGCATGAAGTACGTGGCGTCCGCATCGTCGGAGTGCACCCAGCTGCTGCTCTCGTTGCGCCTGCCATCGTCCTCCGTGGTGGCCGTGTCGTCCGTGGAAACTGCACAGAACAGCGAAATTACATTTCCAAATGATAATAGACAACCAGGCCAATTGCCAACGCTCAGCTGCCCCGGGCAGCTGCTTGACAGCAGGACAACAACACGGGGGGGTGGGAGGAGGGAGCCGTGGCCATGCATGACAGATTTCCAATTGTGCAAATGTCAACTGCGGAGCACAATCTATGGCATTGTGCTGGCTGCTTTGTGCCAGCCAGTCTTGAAAGTTGTTTACTAAATAAAGTATAGTGCAGGCGAAAACTGAAATCTGCCAGTTGATATCTATCTCGAGCATAAAGTATTTATACGTGAAATGCAGATATTTGAGTATTTTAATAAATTTGCAGCTTGGTTGCATTGAACCATTGCACCAGGATGTGCTGCAAGTTTATTCATGTGCGCAATTGTGGCAAATTCAAATTATTTTACTGACCAACTGCTTTTGCAAGTCTAAATGCATTGTTTGTAATCTAAGGAAAAGAATTTAGAGTTGTTCTTCGGCGATCGACGAATCAATCAATTCATGTAATGAAGATATTCTAATTGACAGCAATTAGTTTGAACTGCCTGAATTAATCAAATGATAAGTTGGATAATCCACGAGTTAGTTGTGCAGCTTTGAGAAAATAAAATGTATCCACAACTTTGGCAATTATCCGCAATTTATGATACTCGCGCTTCGAGAGTTCGTCGATTCGAGCTAAGTTTTTCATCTGTGGAAATTTAATGAAAACAGTCGAAACTCCAGGCGAAGTTCTGTGAAAACTTGAGAACTTTTTGCCGCATGAAGCGAGAGGTCTTAATAAGGACACACGTTGGTCCAGTTGTGTAAACCGCACAGGTTGAATCCGTAGGTATTATGGTTGCTCGTGTTTGCCATCGAACGTCGAATGGCGGAACAAGGAGCTTAACTCGTTCGTCTTTGGCTTTTACGGCGTGTGTTTGCCCCCGACTCGCATCTTCGCCACGAATGATGGCAGGAAAACAAACTAATAAAAGTATGTATACACAAGACGAGCACATAAACACGAATGTCTCTCTGTATGTGTGTGTTGATGTGGACAGTGGTCAGTGGGAAGTGGGAGGGGGAATAACATAGTTGACAGGAAAACTAACGGCTAACAAGCAGCAGGAGAGACCAGCAGCAAGCTGTGGTGATAATCAGAATGAAGTCGGAAAATGCAACGCAAGTGGAGGGATGGGGGGTGGGGGGCGCAACGTCCAGGAGTGGGATCATCATGTAGAAGTGTCACTTACGATTCAATCCCTGCATGGACATGGCTGACAATTCAGCTGATGATAATGATGACGACGACGACGGCGATGTCGAGGAGGACGGCTCAACTGTAGACGATTGCTGCTGCTGCTGCTGCTGCTGCTGCTGGGGGAGGAGCAAGGACATTGCTGAAATGCTTTCCAGTGGCGGGAACATGGTCGATGACATATTAAGTACATCTAGGTATCTGCTTCTCGTCTGCGTGGCGAACAGCGCCGGCAACGATGATGCGGGCGAAGATGTTGTCGACGTCGTCGTCGTTGTCGTACTCGTAGTCGGCGTCGCTGACTCCATTGTCGTCTCGCTGAGCCACGCCGGGTCAGTGGCTGCACCCGCATCCACGCCGCCCGGAGTGGACATCCCATCCAGCGTACTTATGGTCGTCTCGAACGTTGTTGTTTCCGGCAAATCTGTGTAGAGCTCTGGATTCGTCTGCTCCTGCATGAGACAGTAGTCGACGCATTGATGCACGGCCAGGTCCAACTCGGGCTCCTCCGGACACTCCCTGCTGGGGCAGGGCGACCACCAGACCTAAGGACGACAGCAGCCATTCACATTAAGTACAAATTACACATCACATCTGAACACAGTTAAATAAAAAATATGTAATCATAGTATGCGCTGAACAATTTCAAAATGATATTTTGTCTGGCGTTGGGGGAATTCGTCAGTAACGAGTCGAGATTGAAGCGAACAAGTTGTGAGAAAATCTTTTGAAAATCGAGAAAAAATATTAAACAAACAAAAAAGCCGAGCATGGAGAAAGTGAATTCTTCGTTGGAAACATGCCTCAACTGGCTGCGAGACGTCGCAACTTCGCCCGTGGCAGCTGTGGCATTCACGAGCCTGGTGGGCTACAAGCTGTGTGGCTTCCTACGCAACATGTATCCGAGCTACGACGACGAGGACTACAAGCGCCAGGGGCACGTCGAGCTGCCAGCTCCGCTGCAGAATCTGCGCTTGACCGCCGACAACCTGGCCAAGTACAATGCGGAGAATGCCAATCGCACTTATTTGCTGGCGCTGCAGGGCGTCATCTACGATGTGTCCAGTTGTCGCGAGGACTTCGGGCCCAAGGGCTCCATGGAGGCGCTCACTGGCACCGACATCATAGCGTTCATCAAGAAGAACGCCGAGGCTGATGGCAAGGAGTTCGACGGCGTGCTGCAGGGCTGGAAGAATATGCTCGACGATCGCTTCTACGTCGCTGGCAAGCTGGTGAACGACGAGGACCTGGAGGAGGGCTCCTGTGGCGACTGTCTGCAGCAGCCGGAGCAGACCGCAGGGGGCGATTAGAATGCTGGTGGATGCAACAGGGCGAGGCCATGGGAAGCGAGCAAGCAAGCAAGACCTTAACCCATCGCATTAAATAATAAAGTAGCATAAATAAATATCTGCCGGATTTGCATCCACAGAGCTGTTCGTTCAGATTGCCTGCCCCAAGTTGCACGACAACTTCACTGTTGTTGCTGTTGCTCGTGTTGTTTGTGTATGCTTGCATATATGTATGTGATTCGTGTGCATGCATATCCATTACCAATTTTAATGTGAATTCAATAAGGTCGTGGCAAGGGGCACGTTCGTGTCTGTGTCCTCGCAGCAGCAACGACTGCGGCAGCAAGGCCTGTAATAATAAAATGGTAATTTCCGTTGCCACCACAACATCGAGCAACGGCAGCGGCAGCGGCGACTGCATATAAATTTATGCCAAACGGCAACCAAACTTGGCTATAATGGCGTAAAATAGCAAGCCACAAGCCAAGGACCCAGGCATGTCGAGCAGAACCAGAGCCACGACATGGCCAGGAGCCATCAGCAGGCAGTAGAACAAACGCAAATGTGCTCCGCTCCGGCCAGACCACTTCACTATGCTCTACTGCCGGGCATGAATTCAGAGAGTACGTCTGTCTGTCGATAGTCAAGTTCGGAATTAATTAAAATAGATAGAAGTCTGCCAATAATTGCGTAACAAAAACAAAACAAATTTAAATTGCTCTGCAAATTTGCATGGGTTTTTTTTGTGTACTCAGCCAGCTAATAACGATGACTGTAAAAACATAAACTGGGAATAAGCTGAAACTTGATCATTATCGGATCGGGCAAAAAGTCAGTGTATTGGCGCTGCGTTGTTGTCCCAGCTGCGTCTCGTTACGGTCCATTGTTGTTAGTGTTGCTGCAGCCATTTTAATGGTGTTATTGTATTTTATGTGCACATCATAAATACAAATTCAATACACGCCAGCGTCTCTTGTTGTTTCCCCCCTTTCTCATTCCCAGGCAGGTTCGTGTCCAGTCGGGCAGAGAATAGTGTCCAGTGGACACGAGTAGGGTTTGGAATGTGCGTACCTCGGAGAGAGTGCAAGATACGAGTACTTTTGGGCGCAAATTCTCATTTGGTGGCCGCGTCGCAGGAGGGGAGCACAACGAGGCCTTTCACACGCAGCTCCATTGCGTTTCATTACGACAACTCTAACGGCAAACGGGCGCTCTTACAGTCACTCGAATGCGTTGTGTCTCCCTCGATAAGAGTGCGAGTGTGTGCGTGTGTGCGAGTGTCGAGTGTGTTGTTAGTGTAGCTTAAGTGCTACAAAACGACACAAAGATAAATGTACGTGATACACACACGCACACTCGCACACACGCCGAGCTGACGTGCACTCCCATTTAAGTGGATTTTTCGGCATAGCCGCCATGTTTAGAAAGTTGTCCCCCCCGCCGCACCGACCCACAGCCAGACAGTGGCCACACTCGATTGTTTTTGTTGTCACTGGTGCTGGCTGGGAGCTGACTCTAATGCGTTCCATTTCGTTTCGTTTCATTTTGCTGCTTGTTGGGCTATCAAGAACGCTAGAATTTGCAGCTTCAGCCCCAAATCGTGCCGTTTCTATTTTCGATTTGCATTTTCGAGGGAAGCAGAGTGCCTTAGCTAGGTCTTACCATAATATCTTGTATCTCAATAAAGCCGGCAAATATTTCTCGCACAGATATTGAGCTGCTGCTGCTGCTGGCGCTGTTGCACGTGCGCCGCCATAATTCGATTTATGTTAAACCGAGCTGAGCTGCCGTCGAAGCTCTCTGCACTATTTGGCACTGCAACTGCAGTTGGAAGGTGTGACTGCCACCTGGCAGCTGCCACCTGCCACCAGCAGGGCTGGGTAAGCACTTTGAGTTTCTGCTCGAGTTGCTCAGCAAGCTACAAGATGAATACAAGAAGCACAGAGTCAATTGCCGATGCTTATCTATCGATGACGTCGTTTGCGAGTCAAAGCCAAAGCCAAAGCCAGAAGTTGCTTCGAGTTGCTCTCGAGCAGCTCAAATGAGAAACTCGAGTGGCCAGTCTCTTGAGCACTAAACAACATTTTCAATTTAATCGGCTTTTCGTATCAGCAATCATTAACAGGCAAATAAATTCCTGCCAGCCACTGCAGGTCAATATCCTTGCTGCACGTTTAATAATTTATGCCAGTGGCAGTGACAGTGATACTGATGGTCTATTATTATTTGACCAGATGCCTCTCACCTGTGCATTAACAAATCAAATCATCCCAACTGATATCGCACTACAATTCAATGGCCTTCACTAGCACTTCTAGGGTCGTGAAACTAAACATAATTATGCTCTAATACGTATTAAGTTTAACCAACAATTAATTAAGTAACTGCCTTTGATTTGACAATATAATCTTCTGGGCGCATTAAATCAAATCTGGAGAACTGCTCAGATAAATTTAACGATGATTGGGCGTAAATTACTCTATGCTCGGCAAGCATTTTCCAGCACTCTGAATATTATTACGAGTATTGGCGCATGTTTTTCGCTTTTCAATAAACTTCAGTGCGATGGAAGTGCAGAATACATTTAACAACTGCTCAACGCATTTGGCATCTCGATGTGCGATGACACAATCTGTTGCAGGCTTTGAGACAAGTTTGTTTTACATTTGCTGACCTTTTATTCAGCTGGAGCCCTTTGGCCTCTCACTCTCTGTGACTCTCTGTCTCCCTCGTTGGCCTGGCCGTAATCCCGAATAATGTGAAGCAAGAGCTTCGTCGGAATTTCAATGACAATCCAGTACTAAAATTTTTATGATAGCCAAGGCCAGCCAATGCGCCAGCCGGACAAATAACAAAAGCAATAATATCAGCAACGACAACGAGACGAAGTGGGGAGCAGAATAATTCTGCGCTCATAAGCATAAAATACACAGAATGCATAAAAATGGAAATGTTGACGGCAACAAAACCAACAAATTTTTGCCATCGATGTGCCAAGAGCCAATACGACTCGACTCCGGCTCTGGCTCCAACTCGAACTGGAGCTCGAAGCCAGAGGCAGCGACTGCGACAGCGACAGTGACGGCAACAGCATGGACAGTTGTTGTGCTAACATATATATGAGCTTTATTTCAATGATTTTACATGACAGCAGAATGCAGAACTCGGACTGGAAATGGCAGAAGATGCAACAGCAACACGGCGTGCCGCACACAATGCGACGCTAACACACTGATGCCTGTCTGCCGCACACTCTGCGTATACGCAACGTGCTCGTATGAAGTAATAGGCTGTCTGTGAGCGCGCCCGCTCGTGTCTGTGTGACAAACACTGCGTTTGTGTGCGCGTCAACATGTATCAGGATGCTGGGCTCGCAGCAATTCGCAGACAGCTGCCGCACACTTGAACTTTTTCTCGCTCTCTCTCTCTCTCTCTCTGTCTCTCTGCGTGTGTGACTCCCCCCACTCCACACTCCTCTAGCAGCGTCTCTGTCGGACGCCACGCACAAGCGCCACACACATGCGAAGCGAGAAAGAGAGCACGTGAGCGACTCTCGCACATTTTAGAGCCTCAGTTGTGTGTGCGCGTTGTGGCGCTTTCTCTGCTGTGCCAGTGTTTGTGCGGGGCAAGTGTCAGAGTGTGTGTTGCATGTGGCAGCATTATGGCGCCTCGCATAAAAGCCGGCATTTATGTTGTTTCTCCTTGTCGTCGTCGTCGTCGTCGCGACGTTTCGTAAATAGAGACATGCGAATGCTGCGTCCAGGTCCAAGATATGTAGCGACAGAGATGGAGATACAAAATAGACACAGACAGCGATGCGCGTGCCACAATTGAATACGTGCGGCATGCAATGTTTTGCATTAAGCAAACATGCGCTAGCTAATATTCAGTCAGTGATATTTGCCCTTTGTCCCCAGCGACATGGAATACCTTTTAACAGGATATCAAATACAGCCGCCATAAAGTGTCGGCTCCATAAAAATCTTAGTTCTAACTGTTGCTTTGATTCACTCATATTTCTTATTAAGTGTATTTCATCATCATGCAACGTGATTAACTAAGGAAGTGCAAATGTTCTCCGAATTTAGCGAACAACTTACATAGATATTTACGATTTGTTTTCATCAGCATTTTTAGTTTCTTCTTCGAGCAAGCATTGAATTCATTAATATTAAAGACTTTGCATCGTCACGATAATTAAATAATTATACGAAAGTCTACAAAACACTAAACAATACTTAAATATTTTGTGTATTTCCTTTCAATATCCTAGAATTCTTAAGGACTACTCTTCATTCAGCAACTCAAAAACTTGTTGCATTCGAAACTGAGTTTTGAAAGCAGCTTACGTGCATTCGAGGGCAATTTGGCTGGCAGCTGCTTAGCTTGGCCAACAGAAACTAACAATACGGCAAAGCCATTAAAGAAGACGTGCAACAGCTGACGTTGTGGCTCTCAATTAGTGCTCGGTTGCAAGTGTGTTGGCTGCAACGCATGTACAATATGAGAGTCTCTAACCAGACATTGATTTGCCACAGCTAAAGGCAGAGCTGTCGATAAAGTGATTGCTGGCTTGATTTAAAGCTGTGACGATCAGTGAGTGTAATTAAAGAGATGTAGCAAATTGTAGTATGATAAACCAGAGCGATGGAAGACTGCGCTGTGGTTGTTGGCAAGTGAAGTGAAGTGGATGCTTACCTCAATGTCGCCGCTGTCCGGATGCCGGAGCACAAACGCCGATGGGACAACTCCGGGTATCTCCTGTTGTGGTATGAAGAGCAGCGAGTGATGGAAAATTGCATTCAGCAGGAGACTCATCACAACGACGGGTTTATATTTGCCAAATTTGTCAACGAGAAAACCTGCACAGCGCGAGAGAAGGAGATGAAGAAAGAGAGAGAGAGAGAGAGAAGGCCGCGTTAGAGAGCTCTGGATAAATGTTGTTCGAGTAGTTCTAAGTTAAATTGTATCTGTGTCTGTTGCTGTAGCTACAACTGCAGTTGCAGCTCTGTCTATCCGTCTCTGTCGCTGTATCTCTATCTGTATCTGTATCTGTGGCTTGGCAAAGTGCTGCATTAAGTACGCAAGCTTTATCAAATAAGATGACTGCAAGATGGTCCACAGCACGGCATTGGCAGTTTGCTCACAATTTCCAACAGCGAAAGAGAGAGAGAGAGAGAGAGAGAGAGAGCTGGCGTGGGGTCAGAGGTTAGATTAAGCAAGTCCTAAGTTTATTCCTAACTGCAATTGAAAGTTTCGCTTGCGAGCATTTTACTTTAAAATTTAAAACTTGCGTCAGTTGTAATGTCGAAAAGTTTCTATCACAATATGATGAGCAGAGATTTCGCAAGATTGTTGATTCAATATTTAATTGCAAGCAACGAGTTTGCCTAAGATTTGTTTACTTGCAAAAACGATAAACTTAATTTAGCTGTTGATTGTGTGCTTTTGTGCTCAATCTACAAACGCACTTTTTGTTAATTTGCCAACAATAATCTTAAATCGCCGTTAGCTTTTGTTTGAACATTTAAATCAATGGAGCTCTTAGCGTCGTTTTTCTTTGTCACTAACAGCGTTTTTCTGCTCTGCACACGTGTCACACGCTTTGCGCAAAAAACAAAAGCGTTTCCATTATCATTTAAACTATTGAGCGAATTTAATTATTTTCACTCTCATCGACGTTGCCGCAAAAAGTATGCTACAAAAATGTTGCGAATGAAAAGCCACAGTCAACTGCGTGGCCTCCAAAGGCGGCACTGCTCGACTACGTAATACCACTTAGAGATGCTGCTCGAATAAAATACAATTGATGACAATTAATCAACTGTTTGGCAGTGGAAACAATCTACTTTGTATACCCTCTCTAGCGGACTGCAGGGTGTGCAGCGAAAAGCAAATTGTTGGCCATAATATTTAAAAAAAATGGCTGTCTCTCTGTGTGCATACATATAATATATCTGTATGTACGCCGTTATATATAAATATGTGTCGCTGAGTGCAGTTTTGAGTGTGTGTGTGTGTGAGAGAGAGAGAGCTGGGGCTTTAGTTTTTGTTGGTCTGGCAGTGGTTGTGTTTGTTTGCCAAACATCGAGAGCCGCAAATGCTGTGACAGGAAAATAAAATAAGGTAGATAAGCGCCGCAGCGACGCCGACAAAAAGCGTTGGCAAAATATGAGGTGCAACAGCAGCAGCAGCAGCAGCAGCTGCAGCTGCGACGGCGACGGCGACGGCGACCGCCGCAAACAACTAGCATAGTGCTGGCAACAAAATGATATAAATATTGCGATAGACCAAATAGATGGCTGTCAGCTGATTAAATTGCATGTTAAATATTGCATTTGCCAGCATATTCAATGCCAGATTGAAGCTTCAACTCTCTGTCTGCTGCTGCGCTAATTAAACTCGCTGCAATTCAACCTGGCCTTGGCAGAGGCGAAGTGTCGTCTCAAAGAACTTAATGAAGTGAAATTCGACATTTAATTAAGTTGACACTTGACTTCAGTTGCCACTGTGAGCTGCAGCTACATCTATAGTTTACAGTCGCTGTGACTCACTCACCTGTTATCGGGGGACTGAGGAAAGTCGTAAACGGCAACGCCAGATAGATAATTGCAATCTCCTCCACTGTCAAGCCAATCGATTGCATGTGAATTGTCAGATACGGCAGCAGCGAAGAAGTGGCTGAAAAAGAAGACGGTTCAGGAAAATATATGGTATATTACAAGATGAATATCACAATATAACTCAGGGAATCTAACTATAATTCAAGTGACATTAAATATACATTTCAATACAAAGTTCAAGTCTCTCTCCCTAGTGAGCCTCGTTGTGAGTGGGCGTTAGGGGGCGTGGTCAAATTCCAAAGCACTGCCTCCAAGTTGGGTGCCTCTAACTCCTATAATTTCCGAGCTATACGAATTCAAATAAATGGTCCATATCACCTCGAAAATCGACACTGATCACGACTATATACTATAGGCACTCATTTATATACACTTGCTGTTGGCTTTAAGTTACAATGCATTTCGCGCATAAAATAATTAATATTTGTATTCTTGATATTCAGTGTGTTTGCATGGGCAAAATGTGCGCTTTGCAGAAAACGTGTCACAAAACTTCTATAGGGAGACTGGTGTCGGCTATAATTCAAAATTGGCAATTCATGTAACGCGTCACGATGAGCAAGCACTTTGTGGGCGAACACTTGGCAGCTGCTGCAGTCGATCTCCCCGACATCCCCTCACCCCTCTGTGTTCCCTGCATGACGTCTTGAGTTTGGAGCTGTGCTATTAGCGAGGCTGTGTCCACACATTCACATGATCTCAAGCAACCTGCTTGAGGTTCCTATGCACCTGATATTTCAGCCGTTTGCCAATTTGAATTTAAACAGCTTCCCAACTGCCTCGATGCTAAAGTCGTTAGCACTTTATTCAAATCTGCTCAGAGCACTTGCAAGGCAATTAATTTCAGCAGTGTGACGTCAACAGTATAAAGCGGCTCAGCTGCTCAGCTTTGCCTAAGCTTCTCTGCTCTTCAGTTTGCTTGGCTCATGCGCGCGCATAGGATCCACATTCCGCTCTATTACTTTGGCACACATTCACGCATACATTGAGTGCAGTGCGGATCCCAAGCGACCTGCTTGAGGTTTCTGTGCGCTACTCTCAGCATGTGAGCGAGTATTTCGCATGCTCAGAGGATCCACATCCCGCTCCGACTCTACAGCACACATTCACGCTTACATTGCGAAGTTCGCTCAGCTACACTCTACTCTTCAGTAGTGGGCAACTAAGGCACTTGCGCAGACGATCCACACCTCGCTCCGACACTTCAGCATACATTGTTTTGAAGTGGACCTCAGGTGACTCTCACTCTCACTCTCACTCTCACTCTCACTCTCCCTCTCACTTTCACTCTCACTCTCACTCTCTCTCTCTCTCGAGAACTAGATTTAAGGGCCTGCAATCGGCTCTGCGCAGTCAGTTCAAACGTCGAGCCGTGAAGTTCAGTTGGTGAAGGGGAGTGGTGGAGGGTCGGTTATAGCAGCTACCAAGCTGTTACCCGTAAAATGCTTGCTCATGGTGACGCGATATATGAATCGACAATTTTGCCCTCTGGTCGTCACCTGTCCCCCTATAGAGGTTTTGTGACACGTTTTCTGCAATGCGCACATTTTGCCTATGCAAATATACTAAATATCGAAAGTAAACATTTGAATTATTTTATACGGGAAAAGTATTGTAGCTTAATGCCAACAGCGAATATATTAATGAGCGCTTATACAAATATATATTCGTGATCTGTGTCGGTATTCGAGGCGATATAGATCCTTTATGTAAACTCATATATTTTCGAAGTTATAAGAGTTACTTGCACCCAACTTGGAGGCAGTACTCTTGTATGTCCTACGCAGATCATGCGTATTATACAATTTAGCCACGCCCCCTTGCGGCCACAGAAATTAGAAAATGAATTAGATTTTGAGACGCACAATAATAGCGCTGCTCTAAATCAAATTCAATCGTTAAGAGTTTGAATATTCGTTTGTAGCTGATAAATTGGCTATAAAGTAGAAAGGTTGTTATTGACTATTGCATCAAATGGCAATTTGCAATATTTCTATTCGACAGGAAAAGCATTCAAAGTATCTAGTGAATTGGATGTTGCAGACGTGACGCACTTGGCGTCAAGTCACAATCGAGTCTTTTAATGAAATGCAGTTGTCATAAAAGCTAAAAGTCAATTGCAAATAAACTTATCATTAACTGCAAGTGATAAGGCTCCCCTCGTCCCCCCGAATGCAGCGTGTGCTGCCCTCGACAAACCGGGCAACTCAACTGAATGCAACTCAATGAGCTTGTTCAGTTGGATGGCGTCTTAAAAGCTACTTTAAACGCATTACAGCTGGCCAAAACGTCAGTCCCAGCGCAGTCCCTCGTTTCTCTGTCTCTCTCGCTCGCTCGCAGGATGTCGCTGGCCGTCGCTGGGACGCTGGGGCATTAATAAATTATAAACATTCAAAACGAGTGGCATGTGTCACAGAGCAGTTGTCGCTGATGCAGCAAAATGATGCAAATAATGACGACGCAAAATGCGCAAAGGGAAAAACGGCAAAACGACAAAACGGATGAGCGAAAACCCAAAAAGAAAGCAATCCCCGTGACATGCCAATGCAGCTGTTGACCCGCAGTCCGCAGCCCGCAGCCCGCAACCCGCAACGTGCAACCTGCAACACTTAACCCACGACAGCCGCAGCCTTGACCAATTGCAGCGCAAACATCGCCAGGATATGCCAGAATCTGAATGCGAATGCGAGTGAACGTGAATTGGCAGTGAGTGCGCTGCGGCTGGCCGTGAATGCAAATTGCCGTTAAAGTGCATTCATCACTTTTTCCACTCTGCTTAAATTCGCTGCGTCCCTGCTGCAGTTCTTTCGATTTTCCCTCAGATAATTAACAATAATACGCAACACATGTGTTTGTTTGTGTTCGCCGCAAGTATGACTATGTGTGTGTGTGTGTGTGCTGCTCAATGCAATAACAATTAATTGCTTTATGCCCGTCTCCATGTGTGCGTGTGTTGACACAACGCACGGAAACGGAAGTGCATGCATGTCGGGAGCGCTCTGCAGGACGGCCATGACTGTCCCCCGTCGCCGTCCCCGTCCCCGTCCCCGTGCTGGCCCATTGTAATGTGTAATTAATGCCCATCACACCCTGCGCCCTGGCAATCTGCTAAGCAATCCCCTTGCTGCATAAATATTAATATGTGCTGCACATACTTGTGGCACATTCACTACAATTCACTGCTAAATAAATAAATGTGAATTGCAGATTCATTTGATTTATATAGTTTAAGGATTGATATTGAATTGCTCATTGCATAATTTATTCTCCTCATTACTATGCTAATCGAGTGCTTATAAAGCACTGGCTGTCTAAACCTTTATTTAGTTGCATCAGTCAATCGATGGCATTTATTGTGGCGACTAATTTCATTAAAAACTTAACTCAACAATTAATAAGTGGAGCTAACTTCATTTCAAATTTTGCAAAACATTATTGGCACAATGAACTTTGCTCTTCGCAGCCGTTGATTGGATTAGCTATTGTGCCAAGTCGAGTGAGCGACGCTAGACGATGCCCAGTGACAATAATAAATCACAGGTTTAGCGGCAAAAAGTGCGAGACTCTGCTGATACCCTTTGGTGTTTGCCGAGTGCGGGGTATGCGCGACAAAGGCGTGCATATGATGAGTTCAAATAAAAAACGCATTAATACTAATATCTGCGACAATCTGACGTTAATGGCATAAAGACAACATACGACCAACCACCATGGCCAACCAGAGGTCGCTGTCTGGGGCAGCAGTCGCACAGCGAGGGGCAGCAGGACGGGGGCGGCGAGTCGAGCAATCGCAAAATGTTTTTGTCATTGACCGCCAGCAGCGAAAATGGCGCACGGTCAGGCGACTTGACTCGGCTTGCTGCGATTCGCTTTCTGCTCGACTCGAGTTGAGTTGAGCTCAACTGAACTGAACTCGGTTGAGTTGATTTCAGTTTAAGATAGTTGACAGCAACGACAACAACAGGCCAGAGCGTCAAGGCGAATCAAAACTAAACCTTTCTCAAGCTCCAAGCACATAAGCTAGATTTATTCACAGAAGCCGCACCAGTCGAGTGTGTGAGTGTGTCTTAATTGCCACACGCTGACTCGGGGGCTGTGCAACCCAAAGATGCATCATCTACAGCCGAATAATGCTGTTTGTGTAACTAAATTTATACAAATGTGTAACACATTTTGTGCCTAATTGATAACTTCCGACCAGCCCCAGTTGCCCAGTTCCCCATTTCCACAGTTCCACAGTGCCGCAGTGCCGCAGTTGCACGGCTTTATAGCTCTCTCATATCTCGCATCTCGTATCTTGTGGCACGCACATGAAAGCCATTGCTCGGGCGGGACGGGGCGGGGCGGGGGCATTCCTGGGACGCCGTTGTGATAATGAATTCAAAGATTCACTGTCAGCCTAGCCTAACTCAATCTCATATTGTAGACGTGGAATTGCCACACAACAATCTTTTCGTCTCCCTCTCGCACGCTCTGTCCGCTGTGTGTATCTGCGAGATACAAAACCAACTGTACTTTTGTTGTGGTCAGTTCACGTTTTGCATTTTGTCATGCAGCATTTCTACACTCTATGCGGCTTTCGACAATCTTGCAAAACCTTTGATTATCTGTCTACTATTGCTAGTAATTTATTTACAGTTCTCAACTAGCACTTGGCCAACTTTCCAAGGGCGGCTCTTAAGCCATCCGCAAGGCTGTTGCAAGTACTTAAGTATCTGCATGCAAGCAAGTCCTTTGCTCAACAAAAACAGAAGATATCACAACTACCTTGTAAATTCTCCTGCCTTAAAATACGCTTGCAATTACAGGTTGAATTTCTACACACAATATTTAATGAATATTCAATTTAAAGGTGGAAAAAATACTTCTTATGGGACTAACGAACTCGTTTATCATAGTTTTAGAACCTTTAATTTAATTCCATTTAATCCACTTTAGTTGTAAAAGGGTTGTAAAGTGTGCAATGCAAAATTCACGCAATCTATGAATACAATTTAGTTTTTTAGCTGCTAAAAAAAATATGACAATTTTTATTTTGACATATTTTTAGATCGCTTCAAAACGTTGCCTGGATTTAGTCGCAGATTCGGGTTAAATGCTGTTGAAACAGAGTTTAAATTGGAGGCCATAAAAGCTGTTGTGGCGCTGAGCAAAGTCTAGGTCTGTTATCCTAATGACGTTTCGCATCAGGCCATAAACAATCTTATAAACAAAGTCATAACTTGTGAAGCCCCACAAGTTGTATAAGTTGCGTTATCAGTTGGCCCAGCATATGGGCAAATACGAGTAATCCCCATGAACGACAAGACAACGCGTCACATCACGTTTTTCCGACAGCGATATCAGAGTTCTGATGGCTCGATTTCTAATTGCATTTTAATGAGACGCAAATGTGCATTCGAAGGGTGAGACGGTGAGTGTGTGAGTGTGTAAGTGTTGTAAGTGGTACTCACCTCCGTACATGACGAACAGGGTTATCTTGAGCATAATCAAATTGGGATTTATACCGCGCCGCTGGCAGAATTCGCCGAAGCGCGTCAATTCGATTTTATCTTTATCGGTGCGCGTGGCCTCGGTCACCGTCTCCTCGCTGGCCATTTTGCCCATTGCCCACACACACGCACAGCAGAAATGTAAATACGCACACTACAGGCTAATTCGCATGTATCTGTGTGCCCCTTTGTCTCTGTATCTGTATCTGTAGCTGTAGCTGTAGTTGTATCTCTTGCTGTGCTTGTGACAGTTTGAAGTTCGTTTCAATGAAATGCAGCGCTGCTGCCTTAGTTTAAGTTTCTCGGTCAGACGACACTGGGACACACACACACACACACACGCACGCACTCGCCAACACAAAGACAAACACAGACACAGACACACACAGGTAAAGCAATACACGCGCAACGCTAATAGGCTCGGTGTGTGTTTGTCTGAATTTTCTTATGATTTTGATTAAATCCAATTGAAATCTGTGATCATAAACGGCGCACAGTCGACTTGTTGTTGCCTTACGCTCTGCCCCTTCTTCTTCTCCGTCTTCTTGTTATTGTTTTTTTATGTTTTCTTTTTGTCACACTTAGCATATATTATTCACATTGTCACAGGCTAAAAATAAACACTGCATATACATTATTTATCAAACTGCAATTTCTTCGCTTTATTGATTAGCTAATTTGCACTATTTCACTGGATCAGGCTGCTGTTGCGTCGAGTTTTCACCAAGGATTTTGTCGCGCCGCGTGATTTTCAACTTTCACAGTCGCCGTTCGCACAGAGACTGAAAATGTGTCTCTTGCCAGCGCTGTGGCCCAAGATCTGCGCCTACTCTATACCTTATTCTAAGTGTATCTTTTGCGATCTCGCACTCGCACTCACACTTGCGCACTTCCATTTCCATTTTTCATTTCCATACAGGCCCCAGCCCACCTCCTGTTCTGATTATCGTTCAAAGAGCAAGCGTTGCTCACTTCCAAACAAGACAAGTTGATCATCATCGTCGTCGTAATGCTGATTATGATCATATTGCGAGTATTCTAACTTTTAAATTGGACCAGTGAACAGTATTACTGACAGCTCTTGAGATGCGAGTATCTCTCTCCTCTGCTGCTGTCAGTTGAGATCCCCAGAGATAATGTCTGTTGGTCTGTTGGTCTGTTTTTCGTGAATGAAGATAAAGCCCGAGCTGCGACTGACGTGCTACAATGTCACTCTGACTCTGATAAGTGATAGCTCTGTCCGTCAGCTGCGACGTACTCATCCTCGGACTCGTTCGCATAGCTGTGGATAGGCCAAGGTTCGCTGAAAGGTGTGATCCCAGCAGCGCTGACACGACATTTGACTTGAACTACTCTGACTATATCTATCAGTCATTGCGTTACAGATGCAATTTTCACCTCTTTTCCAACTATTCCTCTATAGGTTTCAATGCCAACTAATCTCTGAATGTAAAACAGCTGTTAACTAGTGTAAGTAGAACAAATTTTATGCTTTTTTTTGCTTGAGATATTTGAATAAATATTGGTTGGATTAGTATAAATATCATGACTACAATAACAGAATCTTTAGCATATGAAAAAACAATTCACAGCTAAAAACACGCCGACAATCACGAGCAGCGCCGTCACGAGAAAAGCCGGGCACAACTATAGTAAATATGAGACGAGACCAGGCCGCATTTAGTTTAAAGTCAACTTAAGATATTGCTGATTTACTTAAGGTTTAGCTTTTGATTTAATTGCGTTGATTGTTTCGTAGAATTAGTTGAACAAATGAATCACTTTTGTGGGCCACTTTTACTCTTTTTTAGTCACATTGAAACCACGTCAGCCGTATTCGAAGCAGCTTTCCGGCAATCCCAGCGAATCGAAGAGTTGTTGCTGTTGTTGTTGTTGGTGTTGCAGCTGCACATGCGTTGGAGGAGCACAAAATAATCTGAGCTGTAGCAAAAAAGTTTTAGGCATTTCGTTTCGCGAACTAAGATCAATGTTTTGTCCCTGCGAACGGCTGGAAAATGGAAAATCAACTGGCAGAGCAGGTTGCAAGTTTGCCGCCATGTGGCCGGCAACCAAATCACATGGATAACAACTTTACAAGTGACTGCTGATAGCTGATAAGCAAATGACCATCGATTGATTGATATATTCATGTGAATTCATCCATCCGATTTGCGGCCTGGCAACATGCTTATGAATTTGTTGCATAGATAACATTATAACATTGAAATTGGCGCTCAGACAGAGGTTAATGGCGTCGCGCAGGTTTCAGTAACCCGCTGCAGCGTATTTTTAGCGGCCATTATAAAATATAGAACTGTCGTATATTTTATGAGCACACTCGTAATAAGATATACGAGGAACGGGCAGGCAAACACATTGTAAAGCTGCAAACGTAAGCAAGTTGGAGCGCATCGCAGCGCAGCGCAAACTGACTGTTTATCGCGATAAATTTCCTTATCATTAACTGATTAAACGAGCTACCAACCAGCAGAAGAAGCTGCAGACAGCGAATGGGTGGCAGTGGGTAAATTTCAAAAGTGTTACGCAAAATACAAAAGTACATAGGGAAATGGCAAACAGACTCTGTGCACCAGCGTAACGAACTCGTGATTTATGTTCCTGTATCGCGAGCTATGCCGGCAAGTAGCTACGCAAGTGTATCTATAGATTGTTTGTTGATATGTTTCAAACTTACAGATGCAAAAGTTGCGGGCACAAATGCACTGCTACAGTGCAAGGGGTGCACTGTTTGCCAAACTTACAAACTGCTTGCAATTATAACTGCACTGCTTTGTTTAGCTTACAAGACAAGCAGTGTATTTTAGCTTAGAAGAAGTTACACTAGATGGCGTTTACGACTTGCAAAGTCGTTTAATCTTGTAACTAATCTGACTGCACTCATTTTAAGGAAATGTGTGAGTTATGGTTCAGCCATTTTCCTTATGCATATATTTATCCACCAATTAATGAAATTTACATATTAGTGGCCATTCAACTTCAATACATATCTCATTTTAAACATATTATAAGCGCCATCTACAGTTCATGACTAAGCTCACATTCATAGCAAATAGCTTTTGGAATACAGCATTCTCATGCGCCAAGCACCAAATTTAGTTATAACAAATAAACCTTTTTAATTCATTTGAATTGACAATTTACTTTAAAATTTTATTTTTACTTAACTAATTGAACTGTAAGACGTTTATTGCAGACCTATTTAACTATTTGAAAAAAAAAAAATTCGCGCCCTTTAAACTTATTTAGTAGGCACACACTGTTGCAGCAAAGGTATAAAAAATCCCAAAAATACTAAAACTGTGTCTGCGATATTTTTTATGAATTTCCATAGGGCCATACTAAGTTTGCGTTTGCATTTGTTGTTGTTTTGACGCCGAAGCACGTACAACGACGTCGTCGGGTTACGGTTGTTAAGAAATTTACTAATTGCAAATAGTGAAGTGTGTGCAAAGGCGACAATAAGCGCAAGATAAGAGAGCCTATTAGGTATTATCTAAGCGCAGCAAAAACCCCAGATTAGATAAAAAGAAAAGCAACCTCTCAAATTAGCAAAATAAAATTTGCAACTGAAGCCATTGCCGCCGCCACCGCGTGAAAAAAAGAAATAAAATAAAAAGCAAAGAGCAGAGAAGAAGAGTTCAGTGCCAGGTGCCAGCAGCGTCCAAATCGTTTGTTTGTCTCTCAATTTGTCTGCGCGTCGCGTACCGTCTTTGCATGTGTAGTAGTTTTTGATTGCATGCGTTCTGCATGTGTGTGAGTGTACGATTGCACCTGTGTGTCTGGCTTGCAAAACTTGCACAGTGTTCCCATAATAATTGCATATCCCAGACAAGCCCAGCAACAACAAATTCGCTGACCGCCGCCGCGTGTGCCTGTGTGTGTGAGTGTAAAGAAAATGTCATTGTCACTGTCGACGTTGACGCTGACGTCGCTGTTAAAGTAAGTTGGAAAGATAAAAGCAGAGAACGAGCGTCGCGTCGCGTAGCGCGCCACCAGCAACAGCAATAAAAAGTGAATAAAAAGTCGACGTCGCCGCCGCCGCAGCCAGTGTGTGCACGTGCATATTAGTGTAAGTGTGAGTGTTGAAAAGATAAAGAGCAAGAGAGTGATAGAGAGAGAGCAGAGAGTGCAAGGCGCATTCCTGGAGTCGACGTCGCTACAACAACACTAAGCAGCAGAACAACAACTATAACTACAACTACAACTGCAACAACAACAGTTACCATTCAACTTGAACGTCCAGCGCGGAAGAATCGCGTTCAAATTCCTGTTTCTTGTTTTACTTCAGCTGGAGAAGGAGAAAGAGAGCGAGAGAGAGAAAGGTGAGCGCGGCATTTCAGCCAACGTATTTTTGACACACTTTTTCAATCAATGGGATCCCATGATATTCTGCTTTTGGGGTGACATTCCGTTGGAGGCCAAGCTTGCCTATGTGCTGAAATTTCTCGAGTCCAAGTGCGATGACGATGACGATGAGTACAGCCTCCAATTGGGGGTGGTTTTGTTGTTGCGCGCCCAGCTGTTGTAGCTACGCACCCCGCACACAGACACGAGTACGCAAAGTATTCGCACACAGAGAGAGAAGCAGTAACAGTAACAGAAACACGCGCTAGCGTAGATAAATCTGCTTAGAGCTTTGAAGGCCATTCGAGGCATTACAGCAAAACTCACTTTGTTAATGGTTTTAGCTTTTAATTGTGCAAACTATCAGCAGCAAGCAGTCGCTTCTCTGTCTGTGTTTATCAATCAATATTCCATTTACAACTCGAAGTGGCTGGATGAACTTGACCCACGTGGAAGACAGAGACTCAGACAGATCTGGAGATAAATGGGGAGATTCACAATCAACGCTCGCTCTAAATAAGTGGCATGCATTTGAGGCAGTTGCACAACAAACTCAATTCAACTCGTACCCCATAATCACACACATTGTGTGTGTGCACAATTCACACACTGCTCGGAAACCACTAACTAACTATCTTCCACTCATCCACTCATTAATCACAATGACTAAATAGTGTGTGTGTGTTTTTTTTTTCTTTGGGCGCTCGCTGAGCCGACATTGTCGGGTCGCTTTAAGCCCATTACCCAAGGGTTATAAATAGACGGCTGGGAAAAAGATCTAAGCACACAAGCCGAAATTTTACTTACCCACTCTCGAGTGTCTGTAATTTTGAAGCTAACTGGCGAACTGATCATACTCTACGTGCTTGCTCAAAGCGCAGTCATAAAAGCTATCATCTGGTAGCCTAATTGTATAACGAGCATTCACAACAATGCACATCATTTTATATGTGCAATATGCAGCTTTATTATTTGTTTAATTTGGTGCCAATAAGACTTTTACGCATTTATTATTTAAACTTCCTGTGAATAATATTTTTATTATTTAATATTTGTTCACTTTGTCTTTGTATACTTACGATAAAAGTAATCTACAAATGACAACAAATTAGATAATTATTCAAATGTCATATTAATTTATTTTATTAATCTCTTATACTTACGATGAAGCTGATCTATTAATGAAAACAGTTCCTATAAAATTATTAAATTGTTTCAATTGGACTTGGCAAATTCCTTTGCTTATTAGATTGTTTACTCTTCGTTCGGCAGCCACAATTATTGCACATCTCGCATAAACAATTCCATTTCGCCAAAATATAGAACTCATAATAGTATGAATGTATTTTCTTGAGCAGAGTATCTCTGAAATGCGATCAAAGAACTCGAGCAAGGAGAGCGAAGAGCGTCGCGCTCTACTCGTGACAGGTGGATTCTTCTTGTTTAATTTCTCTCTTCTGTTCTTCGGCCGTTTTGCGTCTTATTTAATTTAGCTTTATCACTGCTTCTTCTGCCCCTGCTTCTTCTTCAACTTGTTCGTCGTCATGTTCTTCTAGCAGTTGGACTGTGCACAGATTTATTCTTGTGCTTGTTTGTTTTTGTTTATTTACTTTGCCTTCCACTGTTTTTGGCCTGTCTTTGGCTACCTGAGTCATCGTTTCGTCTTCGCCTTCGCCTTCCTATTGCTTCACTCGCTTGTTGCGCTTACCTGCGGCAGGTGTACTACTTGGTATCCAGTGTGCCACTTCTTTGAGAACACTGCTCAACAAAACACATTGCAATCTTAATATCATTCCTGAACTTGACTCACTTATTGTCTTTATTCCGATTTGAATAATTTCCAACGAAAGATGGCAAAGTGCTAAACTTATTAATGAATCTCTTAATTGCTCACATTGCCTGCTGTGTTGTCTGGTGTAGTTCGACAAATCGGGGAGGTTGTGCATGTACTCGTGGATTGGCGATGCCAAACGGGTATCCCGCTTGTCGTGCACTCTGCATGCATGATATGCAAATGCCAATGCCAATATCTTTTGGCAAGAGATATTTGTTTTTTATCAAGATTTCTTAGATTCGCAGGAAACACACTTAGCACAGACATACTTAATGCTAGAGACAGGTCTCTGCTGATTGACGCATTATTTCCGCTGGCCGTTGTCTGTTGACTGTTGTCCGCTGGCGCATTCTTTCATCTAAACGTGGCTGTTTAAGCCCTTGGCTGTGGCTCTAAGCGAAGCCGATTAAATTTTATGTTCTCTTAATTACAGTCTGCTGCCTATTAGTTACACGGCCAAGAAGCGCTGCTGATGTTAGCCCTAATGACTTGTGGTTATTATGAAAGCGCAACAAATGCAAGGGGCCCATCGATAAGTACTGCGGGAAATTGATGGCGATCGGAAGAGGAAAAGTTGCGCCAAGTGAAATTGTTGGGAAGGCACTTGCTCTAGAACAAAGGTAGAATTCCGCAACTTTACTCTGGACGACTATTTTAGTTAAAGCATTATTATTGTCTGACTTGTAATCAACGGAAGTAGCGGGTATAAAAACACGACTTGCAAGATGTTGGCAGCACATGTTAGTTGAGAATGTTTGCAGGATGCGGCAGCTTCGCGTTCGTCTCCAGGGAATTCTCGCTGACTCTCTTCGTCGAGGTGATTTGCTGCTGCATTTCCATTAGGTTGCGCCACAGCAGAGGAGCGCCAGTGTAATGTGCCTGCCTGCAACAAGGTGCAACATTCTTAAAAGCTAACATTCTCCATCACTCACCTCTATCCTTCTCTCTCTCTCGCTCTCTGTATCTGTGAGTGAGTCTGTCTCTTTCGCGGCGTGTTTTACCTTCTCTGTCCTTGACTGCCAACTGCTATGCTGTTCTGTGTTCAGTGTTCGTTGTTTCATGTTTCTTCTTATTTACGTCTGCTTGCGTCGTCTGCATTTAGCTGCTGTTCGTTGTTGCTTCTACTTCTTATCTTATAGCGTACTTGGAGCGCTTTATTGAAGCGAGGGTTGCCGCAGTAGTTGCGTGCTTTTGAGCCAATTGAATATGTTCAAAATTGAGGCAATTTACAAGTTTACAGCTGCCTGAAACACTTCTGTTAGTTCTATAAAACTGGAGACTAGCCCTAACTCCATTGACAACCCTTTTGCACTGTGCACTTTTATTGATATCATGTAACTTTGCGATTCCTCAAGCTGCTCTCAGGTACTCCACACACACATACGTGTAAAAGGGAAACCATTTGTGGAATGCTGCTTAGTGCAGAAGCACATAAACATACATATATGCACATACATTATGCTGGGCAAGGTAAATGGCAAGCTAGACTCGATAAGACATGTCTGCTGCTCACTCGTAACTCGTCAACAGCACTCTCCTCTCTCTCTCTTTGGGGAGCCAGCACATCTTGTTGTTACTTGTGTCTAAATAAATAAACAATAGAAGCCGCAACAACACACCACACCCAACCCAATGGGGGAGACACTTGGGGGCCTGATCTCGTCTGGTTAGCCATCTGTCTTGAGTCTGGGATCTGCTCCTGTTCACAGCTTTCTTTTTAGCCAGAGCGCTGAATGCATCTTTCTCGCGTCTTGATTTTTACGCTTTGAGGTCGTTTCTAATGAGACTAAACACAACCGCAGCTTCAGCAGCCAAGATATGCATTAATTGGAATTGGGGGTTTGCATTGTTGCCGCTTCTGTGGCTGCCACTTATTCGGCCAATTTATGTGGGAGTACAAAATGCTATTACTCTTACGGTAACTGCTATTTGCAATGCACACTAGATGCATGTACCCACTTGTAATTAAGTGCAAACTAATGCTTGTTATTCACTCCGAAATCGCTTTTTAAATTCAATTTGAAGTCGGCATGAGGAGGCATCGAAAATCACAGCTAGTTTCTGCACAAATATTTGCAACAAAAAGTTAATAGCTGCTGCCCGACTGTCTATGACTGACAAGTTTATTACTTTGGCTCGTGTTAGTTGAATCAATATTTTTGTTAGCCTCGTAATGCCGCAAATGATGAGCATAACTTAACGTTTCCTCGGGCTGATTAGTTTGCTGAACTAAAGCAACATTCCGAACCCATCTGTCCGACTTTAAGCCCGGCTATTTACTTTGCTAACGAACTCGGCCCAACTCAATTAAGCGCTGGCTTATGCTCTGCTCTTGCTGTTGCTGTTGTACTTGCAGCAGATACAATTACTTTCGACCTCATCTTGCCACAACACAACTGTATATTGTAGTTTGTAGGAAGTTGAGAGCTTGATGATTTGCCAAATGTGTTGTAGGCCGTGCATAAAAAATTGTTGCGCGCTGTGTCATAAGCCATTATAAGGCAAATCGACATTGTGATTTGGACTGCATCGGAAATTGACCAGGCAAGTCGAGGCGCGGCAAGGCAAGACGAGACGAGACGAGGCAAGGCTGTTTGCCAAGATTTGAGCTTGTCGGCTGTGACTTGTGGCTGCTGCAATCAGTCGGCAGCACTTGAGAGGAAATAGATGTGTGTGTGTGTGTCTGTGTGTGTGTGCAACTGCAACTGCGGCAACTGTGGACTTTGTTTAAGGCCAGGGCAACAACTGCTCTTGCTCTTGCTGTTTTTTGACAAATTTGTCTGCTCGCTCAACAAATACTTTATGCAGCTATGCGAGATGTCGAGACTGCGTCTGCTGAGTCCACGTCCTTATGCAGGATGTGTGTGTCTTTTTATGTGTGCTCACTCTTCTAGTCTTTTTCGCCCCACTGCTGCAAACTTTTTATCTTATTAGCTTTTTTATTGTTTATTGTTGTACTCTGCTCTTGTTGTTGTCTTGGTGGCTGGCAGACAGCCAAGAGCCGAGCTAAACTAACGGGACATAATTATAATTTATTATGCTCGCCATTGCAGAAATTCTTTATTTGTTCCGGGAAGTGTTTGCACCACCAACTTGTAGCAAAGACATCAAGACTTCGAGACCAAAAGTTACG
The DNA here is from genome assembly GCA_035046165.1 of Drosophila rubida. Lineage (NCBI taxonomy): Eukaryota > Metazoa > Arthropoda > Insecta > Diptera > Drosophilidae > Drosophila > Drosophila rubida. Next base: position 11,260,460 of record JAWNOF010000014.1, on the reverse strand, counting down.
ACTACAACCACTGCGAAAATGCTATGAACTGATTAAAGCAGCTTTCCTAAAGAGCAAGAAGTTCCCTTTCGAAAATCTCTTCAATTCACATCCAAATTCAGTTGAATGTGCGTTCAATTCTAACATCAATTATCTCGCATCTTAAGGCCTTCTGTACGGCACTCAAGTGGCAGACAATTGCCCTGACCCGGTCAGTAGGCGGTAAGCACATTACCCAAGCTGTAGTCTAGTCCGAAGTCTCCATTACTCATGCCATATGACGCCTGACCCTCAACAGACCATTGCAAAATACAAAAATATTGATTCCTGTTCATTGTTTATTGCCAATTTTGCTTTATGTTGTCGCTGCTTTTTTTTCCTGCTATTTATTTTATGTTTTTTCCAAGTTCTCTTTGCTAAATTACGTTTTGTTGTTCATGTTGTTTTTTCTTTTCATTTTTTCTCTATGTTTCGCACGTGTGTCATTGATTTTTTGTTAGACTCGAGGCTTTCTGGCTGCGGTTGTTGCTTTGATTGCTTTTCTTTGGCGTTTGTTGAAACGACGAGAGTATTCCTCAACATGAAGCAGAGAAAATATAACAATCTAATATGGTTTGGGATAGATATGGTAGAAACTTATGGCACAAGAATGTTGAATATTTTCATATTTTGATTCTGTTTTTCACTTTGTAGACCTCTTTGATGATATCATCGATTGTTTCATATAAGTTCTATCAATTCGGTACTCAAAAATTGCATGTATTCGATAATTCAATGGATTCTGAGCTCATTTCCTGTTCGACAAAAGGATGAGGTAATAGGAAACGACAATTAAGTCGGGCAGAATGAACACGACTCGGAATTGGGTTGGAAATGCTGTTAAGAACAGTAAATTCTAAAAACTGTCGAATTCATTGCATGACAATTGTGCTTTCTCCCTCTCTTTTGTATTTCATTGTTTACCCTCTGTGCCCAACTGAAGCAGGCATGCGATGCTGAAAGCAAAACACAACCGAATGTTGGGTTACAGGGTATTTGGTGATCAACCAGTTTTGAGAGGCGGCTGCCAAATGAATTGGAACCATTGGGTCACTGTCGGTTTACACCCCTCTCGCTTGGCTGTCGTCGTTGTTGTTGCCATAGTGAGCGACTGTTATCTCGTTGTTGCCTTGTCCATTGTTCATTAATTCTTCTGACCCGAGCAATAAAAGCGTTATTGCTGGGCCGACTCCTTTCGCCTTCAAGCAGTCTTCACTAATTGCCCCTTGCCATGTGCGATGCGAGTATGTTTCATTTGTGTCTTATGCCAATTTAAATTTTCGACAAACACAGAAAACAACAGCGAGGCGAGAAGCAGATGAGAAAAGCGGAAATGAAAATTGTTCAACTCTGACTATGACTACGATTCCAACTTCAACTTCCAACTCAAACTCTGACTTGTTGCTGGAGTTTATTGAACTTTCGAGCGTCTAACGAACTGGCGATTTATGAACATTATGCTGACGTTAACTTCAACTGCGCAGCTTAATAGAGTGTGAAAGGTTGAAGCGATTTCGCAGCTAGAAAACTGAGAATAATGCGAGTATAATTTTTAGCAAATTTTAAAGTCCGAAAGTCTAGTGTAAAAGTCGGAGATTTTCTAAAAACCGAACAGATACATAAGATTCGTTGCCTTACTTACCTAAAATTAATTCTATTGTTTGTTTTTCAATTGCCTAAATCAGTTGGTGAGCATGAACTATGAACTTCAAGAGTGTGAAAAACTACGCTGCGATATCTTTCAACACGCCACTTGAAAGTGTTGTGAGTTGAGAACTCAAGAACGCAAATAAACTACACGGAACGATTATCGAAGCAATTTAACTCAGCTCGATTGGTGCAATTGCGGTGCACTTCACTTAGCTTAATCACCCGGCTAATCGCCAAAGAAATGTGCATCGTGTAAAACTCGCAACTAATTGGCAGATTTGTTTAATTAATTGCTTTTGCCAGGTCAGAGGCCAGCGCCCAATTAATTAAAAAGTATTTAGCCCAAAAAGCAAAGCACTTGTAGGGAGGAAATTGGTTTGACTCTGGGCATTGAGAATGTAGCGCCAGCTTGTCGCTAGCACGCAACAGAACGTGGCCAAGTCGACAGGCAGTCGCATCTAGCCCTGGCCGTGGCTAATTGGCACACCTTCAACCTTTAAAACGAAGTGCAATTATCACCTTGGCCGCGAGTACGCGAAGGGGGCAGCTTCTCCCAACTCTGCCAGCTAATTCGGTTTGCTGATTTGCAATCTAATCGAAAGTCATTTAGTTCACGGCGCTGCGATTATTAAAACGGCAACTAGGAGCGGCGACCAAACGAAGCAAGACGGTGATATTCGAAAAGTAAAAGCAGTTGTTCAGTCCTTTCTCTAGATGTACATAACTGTCATCGTTCTAAAAGATACAATTTAACTTTGCTGCTTAATGCTGTAAGGCGGCAATCCCTTGCAAAATGCATAATACATGTACTAACGATATTCTTGGAACTGTCTCTGGCCTCAGCTGTCACTGATAAACGCTGCTATCTGTTTTCTATTTTCGCCACGCACTGCCAACTGAAAGTCGAAATGCTAACGCGCTTGGCCAGCGCATAATCGGATGTTTTGGGTGCTTTGCTAGTTAACAAATCAACTTTGAGGGGCGTTCGCCGTGCCTCATTAAACACGACGACGACAGCGACAACGACAACGACAGCGACAGCGACAAATGTTAACTTTTACCAGAGCCAACAGAGTTCGAGTCCAAGTTGGAGTTGGAGTTGTTTTTGCTGCTGATTGTGCACATCGCCGCAGTCTCATTATTATTTTCACATATTTGTCGAGGTGCACACACGTTTAGTCGATTTGACTCGCCGTGTTATTGTTATTGTTATTGCTGGTGCTGCGGTTTTGTGTTAGTTTTTTGTCATGCTTAAATTATGATTAGCGGTTTGTCATTGTCGTCGCCGTTTTACTCGGACGCTGATCATGTTATTTATGCGTTAACATGTTAGTAAAAAGCAAACGAACGGCCTCGAAGGCTCCGCCTAAAGTTGCAGCTCGAGTTCACATCGTCATCAACAAACTGTTTGACGATCACCATCAACTGTCGACTGGGCTCCCAGTGAAGTGGGCAAACGTGACGATCGCTCAGCACAATTGATTTGCCTGGCCTAGCGCTGTTGACTGTGTATCGAGGAAAGTGCCCAGTTGGAGACTGATTGTGGTTCATGTTATGTTATGATATGTATTGCACTTTCCAATGCTCAGCTCAACTCTGCTCACTCTACGGCCAGCGAAAGTTTTTCACACTTTTCTCAGCCAATTAGGGAGAGTGCAAGTGAATGTGGGGGAGTTCACATTAAACGACTCTTTGCTGCTCGAAAATGTAAAAAAAGCCGGGGTTAAATGCATAGCTGTCTGTTACACATCTTGGCACAAAGTGAAAATGCAGCTTAGGTTTCTAAAATGATTGCAATTTATCAATTTGCTTTGGGCTTTGCGCATATTTCCCAGCCTTGAGCGCAGAGCTTATGCAATGCCAAACTAAACCCTGAGCAGCGGCCATTTAGACAGCTCCTAAAAAACCGCACTCATAACACTCACTCACACACACTCACTCACACACACTCACTGGTCGGTCGACCAAATGTATTTCGTTCAATTTAACTAAAAGTTTGTTGCGTGCCCAATTGGCATTAATTCAACATCTGTCATTCTATTTACCAAATACAAAATTATTATTTATACGAATCGTGCGTATTTCTACCACACACTTTTCCGCCAATTTCCTTGGCTCCTAATAGTTTTTCCCTCTTCTTTTGCGCTGCCATTAATTAATTTGTATGCACCTGGCTAACGCCCTACAAAATAGTTATTGTTATTGCCCCCGAAACCAGCGATAGACAATGATGTAAAAGCATCAATTATGAACTTGAATTGTCAAATAAGTCTTCGTTTCTTTATTGTTCCTTTGCAGTTTAACATAATTACGCATATTGAAACATTTTTATCGTAATTACAGAATTGCTTATTGGAGTGTTTTCTTTGCTTGAAATGAACTCAAACAATTCAATTCTATAATTAAGCCTCTTTAATGAATGCCTTCTGCAGCAATGCGCAATTAACGCGCATGAGATAATAGTGTTTGATAACTAAGTTAATAATCTTGTTTTTCGTAATGCACGATCCATGTTTGCGAATTGATATTTGATTACTGGCCAGTCGGCAACAATGTAAGATTATGTCATTTAATAACTAATTGTTCGCCATTTAATTGTTGCTCTGCGGTTGCAGATTATAAAAACTCGTTGTGCCGAATTACGCTCATAAACATTATGGCGAGCGACTACTATTATAGGGTATATAAACGCGTTCAGCAGCAACACTCGCCGCACTTACTCGTATAATGCGTTTTTGTTGCACTACACAACTATTTACGAACACAGAGGAGAAAAATATACAGATACAAGGCATACAATGTGAACATTAGACGGGTCGCAAATTATATTGGACTGTCAAGCGGCTACGAATAAAAGCGATATTGTTTGCTTATGCTTATGAATTTTTATGGAGAGACTTTCTAGCCATAAAAACGGGAAATCAACTTAGAAAGTCAGCTACAAGTTGGCTCATTGAGACAGAAATGCACGAACTATCCAATTTGGCAATGTAGAAGGTCAATTCCGCATTCGATAAGCCAACTCATTTATGATTTTATGATTTCGAGAGGAAGTAGTACAACGAAAAGTTCAGAATTAATAAATATCAGCAGCTGGCTGCAAGTTGAGGAAATTGAATCCACAACCACAACAAGTTATTCAATTATTATCAAACCTGCTGCTCTATGCCATGTATAAATGTTTCTTTACAGCATTTCATTCAATTATTGCCTTCATTAATCCACCTAAGGTATCGCTTTGATGTATAGGCGATGCTATGTTTACGAGTGACTAAGTGTCGTGTCGAACGATAAACAAACACTTCATTAAGCCGATTCAATAGCCTAAACAACATTTGCACATGATCTAATTTCCAGACTATTTGCGATGGCAGATAGCTAAATAAACGGGCATAAAATTAAACAAAAAACGTTTTCAATTTCATAATCGTAACGTGTACTTGTTGCGGTTGTTGAATGCCGTTTTTATGGGAATAAAAGTGGGTTAATTTATGGGCAAAAGATACAGCTAAACGAAGGGAAGCATTTACAATCACAGAGATAGGAACATTTTATTTTATTGATTTATTCTTACACACTTTTTATTAATTTTGTATATTTTTCTCTGTCTTTGCAGGTAATTAGGACTGAGCTAATCTTGAAGAAGTGTTTCTGTATCTGGTAATTAATTTTCAATTGCGTTGTAAGTGGCACTTTGTCTGGCGGACCACGCCCGAAATGTGCTCTTAATTCCTCCTCTCCGTTGTGGTTTCTTGGTGACAAAAGTGGAAAAATTCCTTGAAGCAGAGACACCCCCACGAGCCGCACATAAACGAGTCGCAGAACAAGTTTAATGCCACGTTTGAGAGTGGTTCCCAGGTGTTTCGGTAGTTTGGCGACTCCACTTCTTTTTTTTTCCACATTTCACATGCGTCGTCAAATTATCCATGTTATAGATACACACAGTTACGGATATGCAAATAGCAGCGTAATTGTGTGTGTGTGTGTGTGTGCTGGGGAAATTATGTGAGTGGGCGCACCTTCCATACAAAATTCTGCATTTATCAACCACAACAGCCAACTACCAACTACCAACTACAAACTACAAAAGAGCTGCGGTAGTTGGATTTGCTTTGCTCTGCGCTCGACTCTGCGCTCTTCCCCCGCCAGAAGTCGTTCCATCAAGCACTCCCACTGAGCTGGGGAATGCGATGGACTCGCTGTCTGTCTGAAAGGGGAGTCATGCAACTCCATAAATACCAACAACACCAATAAAACACGTTGCGGATTCAGGTTGTTATTTAGACCTCAGTGCAGACACATTTGTTTTTTTTGCGTGAGGGGGAAGCCGCTCCCCTTTTGCCTCCTCCTCGTTGTGGTTGTTGTTGCGCCGTGCCTCTTTTTGCTGTTGAGCTGTGTTTATTGTCCACTAGCCGCGTCTGGGGGCCACGTGCTCGCCACAAGGCACTACCGGCTACCAACTCAGTATTCCCCCTCTGTGTCTCTCGCCTCGGTCGTTAGCCACATGTCTAACTGCAGTCGGAAATGCTTTTCGACTCAGTTTGACTGCGCTTCATGCGCTCGACGCGACTCTCGAACTATGCACATTTGTTATGTTCGTTATGTTGCCCCAGCCAACATGTTAATAGGGTAGTTGAGTTGAACTCAACAGGAGCACCAGACTGGCGTGTGCGGCAAATAGTTTTACAGGGTATGCCTGCGTTCAACTGCACTTTCAGTTTCTAGTTGTCAATGCGAGCAACTTGTCATTTATTTTCTTGGCTTATAAGTTTAGCCATTGGCTGCGTTTCAGGCGAATCATGTGGATTGCATGACAATGTTTGGCCATGTTGTAGACTGTTGCCGGTTTAATCGAGCAAAGTGCTCTGATAACTTTGTAAGCTTGAAAGCAGAACAGTTTTCTATCAAGCAATTCAAATGGAACTTCTTATTTATCGATCATTGCAAAAGCTTTAATACTGATAGGGAACTGCGAACATTATAAATGATTTACAGTTCTCTTGAAATCAAAATTTATGACTTGTTGCTGGCTCAATCCTGTTGGAATGAGTCATGCACTAAACTGTTCAGTGTTATTTCATGCTTAATCTTTGCTTTGACAGCTGCAATTAATATCGGAAAGTATTTAGCAACAATTTGCACTAGTTTTTTGTTGTAATGTCTTGCAACTGCAAGTTGGCAATCGATAAACATAAACCACATTGATTTATTCGCGTGGAACCCTTGCAACGTGTCGTTTCGTGTCTGTGCCACAAATGTTGCAGGCGGCGCAACAAAACTTGATATGAGAGCAAAAATTGGAGAATCGCAAAATATTCTCATTCATGTAAGTTTGGAATTTTTTCGCTAGCATATGGCATATGGCATATGGCCATAGAATGGCAGCCGCTTGGGAGTTTTGAGCTGTGACTGAAAATGCAGTTGGAGCGTGAGAACCGGCGCAAAAAGTAATAAAAGAGATAAAAGATTAATACAAGCGACTATGAATACAAGCATACAGTGTGAGTGCTACGAGTGTGTCCATGAATTCAGCGCTGGGTGTTGGATGAGTATTTGCAGTTGTTTCCTGCTTTAATGACTTGAGAACTTCCAGGGGGCCTTGATGGGCTCGGCAAGCCCTAGTTTGCCTAATGCCAACTCAATTTAGTCCGGAAAATAGTTTGTTTTTCCACTTCGTCTGTATTTATGCAGTTTGTCTTGTGTCTTGTGTCTGGCATTGTTGACAACGCCCACAGGTAGCTGAATTTTCCTCCTCCCTGCGCTGCTCCAGGCAAAGTCTTTGTCTGGCTGCTTGCTTCCTGTTAGAGACAAAAGAACAAAGAATCAAACACGTGCAGCACAGAAGTTGCAATACTCTAAGAAATATATTCATATTGTTTATTTATTACGTTCCCTAATTATTTGCAATTAGTTACTGTCCTAAGCAACTTCTTCGCTCGTCGATTAAGATTGCAAGTTTCATGGCAGAGTGTATGTAACACATTTTAGGGTATAACAATTCTTTGTTTGACTATCTTTGGGGCCCGTCTACCTCTCTCTCTCTCTCTCTCTGTCTCTCGCTGTCTCTGCTGTTGGTTGCTTGGAGCTTCCTTTGTTGTGTTTCCATCATCAGAGTCGGCTTTAGCGTCAGCGAGCACTTCAGTCAAGTTAATGACTCAGTTTTTGCATGAATTTCGTTGGCCGTCATTATTTATGCCCGCTTCCTGGAGTTGACTTTCTTCTTTTACCGTTTTGCTCATCGAATTGTCAAAAATAATTCTGGCGAAAAAAAAACTTAAGCAAACAAGCAAAATCAGCCAACTGGCACCAACACCGACCGGTTTGCATACTCTTCACTTCGGGTACTCGACTTCTGTGGTAAAATGCACAAAGAGTATTCAACTTTTGTCTTCACATATTTATGGGGAATTTACAAAAAAGTTTGCTAGAAGTTGCTAGGGAATGTTTTCGTCGTTAGTTTTGCAGCTTAATTAATGACCCTTGTTAAAGTAAAGTAAAGTTTTTAGTTACCCGTATATGGCCATAAACTATGCAAATTCAATTGTGATGCAGTCTCAATGTCTTTGGTAGAGCATTTAGACGTCCAATAGACGCTTCGTGTTGGCTTTCTTGCTGCTTGCCTACAATTTCTGCTGACTGCCACATGCAAATTGAAATAGCGTGATCTATGCTTGTATGTATGTAGCTACAGGTGTATTAAGTATGTTGGCATGTTTTCGGCTTATGCTGAATTTCGTGTGTAAGCCACCGCCAAGGGATGAGGGGGGAATACAGTAGCTAGAGCGCTTAGCTGGGGCACATGCCTGTAAACTGGGTTAGCTTCCAGAGAAGTTGTGCAGAGACTCATTTCATTTCAGCGACAATTGCACAATTGCGAGTGCTGAGGCTAAACACGCTGTGACATTTAATTATGCGATTACTTGGCCACAAAAATGCGGGCTTTCACGCGGTCGCTGCGTGATCTTTGGTTACATTTAGTTAACGTTCTTAGATGGCGAGCAGACAACAGACAACAACTGAAGGTTTCGTTCAAATAAATCTGCGCTCTGTCGAAGGCTGCCGAGTTGGAAGAAGTTAGAAGCACTTCGATTTGATGCCGTGACCCACAAAACCATGAAATGCAAAGAGCCAAGAAGCAAACGACCTTCAGAGCGTGCAACGGTTCAACTGCCTGGCAAAAGCCACTTCAACTTGAAACTTGAAATTTTGTAAGTCAGGCAAAGGTCAGTGGCTGTTTAAGCCTCGTTAATTGAACCGAACGCCAAATGTTTAATTGATATTTGTGTACGTACGCATTTAAATGGTTATTATTCCGCGGCCCACACAACCAGCAAGCCTCCAACAAGGTCGGCGAGGAGAGTCAATCAATCTTGCAGAGCTGACTGAGAGGATTACGCAGACAATGGGAGTACAACATGAATACAAATTGACCTCGCCACTGAAGTCACTCGATCGTCTGTTAAGCTCAGAATGCCGCGCGTCACAGTCATGCGTCACTTTTCTCTCTCTCGCTCTCCTCGCAGCTTTCTAGTTGCAGTCGTGTATCTGCTAGATACAAATGCGCACAAGCTACTTAAATGGCAGCCAGAGAGATAAGCGGACGACGCGTCGCTTTGTCGCCACAGACTGAATATGGAAATTGATTCGTGCGTAGGCATTGATAATTACACGACAATTGAGTGAGTAGAGGTGTCGGGAAATGGTCTGGAACTGAGATTAAGCCATAGTTAGTAGTTGGCTAACACGCGGCCCACAACAGGCGCGGTGTGGCCAACAGTTTCCGCTCTGCTGCTGCAGCAACGCCAAGGGGAGGGCAGGCGGAAGCAGGCTGCCTGCCTGGCTGGGAGGTGGGCACTTGGGCTGGCTGGGCTTGGCAGTCTGCCCGTCCCCATCCCCGTCTCCGTCACTCCGCTCTCCTGCACTGCTTGCTTGCTGTAGTTTTTCTAATTTTGTTATAGGCCGCGGCGCATTCATAAGCGAGTGTAATGTGCGAGTACTCGTACTCGTAATACACTCACATACGCTGGCATAAGTGTGCATCTAACCGGTTGGTTGGCTTCCAGTTTGTATGTTTGTGCACTTGAAGGTTATTTGATATGACCAACGCCACCAGCTGACAGCCTCTGCCTGCTCTCTGCTCTACACTGCCCTACACAGCTCTGCTGTGGACTGCACTTCTAATCAGCAGCAGCAGCAGGCAAGCCAGAAGCCAGCTGTGGACTGTGCTTGATACCACATATTAATTACATTTGCCAACTATGCAAGCAATGTTCACACTCTGCTGCTCCGCGTCAGCTCGGCTTTGGCAGCTTAAAATTTAATATGAATTGATATCTGGCGACTGTTTGCATAATTCTAAATACGAGAAATAACTCATTTGTGTTTCGACAGCACTTTAATCGCATTGCGCACAAACCAGATTATAGCAATGGAAAAACATATTTCGTTTTAACTTCACTTTAAATGAAGTCCAGTACATCACTATCTCGTATTTAGCAAAATGTTTGCGATAAATGACAATAAATAAAGTGACTAATCAAACAACAGCGAGTAACTCAATTCTGACGCTATTCGCAATGGAATTGTTAAGTGGAAAAGTTAACAATGCTAAGGGAACTGTTGTTGTTAAAGCAATTAAAGCTCAGCGATTGATGACGATGAACCCTGAACATTGGAAAGGGAAAGTACGGCACTTATGTTATAGTTATAGCCTTCAGGCACGCATCGCAAGCTGACTATAATTGCAGTGATCCGCGGGTTATAAGATAATGTAGACTAAAGCCAATAAACTGTTGAAGCAATGCAATATTTTAATTGCGAAAATGTAAATTTGCAATAAATCCCGATTTGATTTGCAGCGGGTGGCAGGCAAATGAGTAAATTACAAACACGATCAGATAAATTTTGCGAATTGTGTGTTTGCTATTCAAAGTCATGATTATGACTGCAAAACAAAACAATCAGTTAGTTAGTTAGTTAGTAAGTTGGCTGTTATCAGCGCGAAAGAAAGAAAAACAAGAGATAACTGTTAATCACTTTCTAAACATCACACAACGATTGTGATGCCAGAGGCCAGAGGCGCCAAGGCAGTTTAGAAGGTAGCTCCAATAAAACAATTGCCCGATCGCGATGACACATTGTGAGCTATTGAGAAACAGCGAGGTATGGAGAGAGCTTTCGTATTGTTTTCCCTATTTCAGCTGCTATCGGGCCAAAGCTTTGATAAGTTAAGGCCCACAATGAGCTAATAGCATATAATAGGCGAGCATAATATCGCATTGCGATACTTGCAATTGGAGCCGAGTAATGACGTCATTAGACTTCATTTGTGTCTGCTAAGAGTCTATTCATTTTACAACGCGCAGCTTAAGTCAAGTCTTAGAAAAGTGTTGGATTTTCTTCACAAAAAAAACAAAAGAGAAAGAGAGTCTGGATGGAGGTTGTTGAACCTCCCTCAGTGGCATGCTAATGAAACAAAAAGCGACCGCAATAGCAATCATAATCATAATAACCGCTGGCCAACTATTTAGCATTGTGCTCCTAATAGGCCCTACATAAATCCCCCCTCTGTATCCCTCGCTTTGAACAATTTGGCAAATTTAACGCTCGTTTAATTTCTGGCTGCCAGTTGCACTTTCTATGCAGTTATGCAGTCCAAGTCCACTCGCCATGTCAGTTTCCGTGGCATTTTCCACTCAGCTTTTCCCTTCAGCGCCCAGCTGTCTGTCTACAGTCTCATTGTCTAGGCGGGTGTTTTCCGCGGCTGTCAAAAAAATTATGTGAATACGTATTTGCATATTTGCTTTTTTGCAGCCAAGTGCAGCGTCGCGCCGCCGTTTTAACACCTTGCTGCTACACTCAGCCAAATCTTCTAGGCAGAACAATAATTTAGCTTTTCATTTGATTAACATTACATTTACATTCTTGTCCACACTAAGGGTTAAATTAGTCTAGTCTTAATTGAAGCAAAGTGATTAATTATGGTAGAGTAATGTCGAGTTTAGTGCGCTCAGTGTAGCGCAAGTCTTTGCATATGGCAAACATATCATGCAAATTCCATTGCTCTGTTTTTGTGGCGTGTTGCATGTTGCGTCTACTGCTTGCCTTGCCACAGCAGCGCAGCGCAGGCTGCCCTGCCCGTTTGTCTGCCCCACTTGGCACGCCGTCTCTGTGTGTGTGTGTGTGCTTACATTGATGCAACGTCTGTGTGTTGGCTGCTGCTCGAAGCGGCAGCATATTGCCAATCATTGAAAAGAAATGCAATCATCTTGCCACACAGCAGCCGCCTCACATTTGGTTGCAATTCATTTCGCATCGCGTTGCCGCAAATGTGTTGCTGCTGCTGCTGCTGCTGCTGCTGCTGCGTCGCTCTGCCAAATATCCGCATGTGTTACGGTAACTTAACTGCAAACATTTTATTAACACTTGAGGCGCCAAAATCGTGCAACCTCCTCCCCCACACCCTGCGCTGCGCTGCAGTTGTCGCAAGCGTCTTTCATTTTGCGCCGCCTTCTTCGAGGCGCTTTTTGATTGCATTTTTGCATGGCATTTGAATTTGGCCGCCTCGTCCAACTTGTTGTTGTTGTGGCTGCTGTTTGTTGGGGGCGTTTTTCTTTTTATTGCCTGCCTTTCTTTAATTACACTGGCCAACAAGTAATGCCAACATACACTACTCTCTTAAGCTTTAAATTAATGACAAAGACACGACTTGAGCCGAGAGTGTGTAAAGAAGTTCACTTGCAATCAAAAATACATATTGAAATTTATGTTTTACAGAGATCAATTCCTGGAAAATATATTTAAGTTATTTGCAAACATGTTGAAGCATATTTCACTCTCTCTAAACTTCGTTTTCGAAGTGCAGTGTATGTGCGTTTTTGTTGCGTGGTGTAAATCGTTCTTCCCATAGCGATTTCGATCGCTTGAGAAAAATCATTAGTGCAGCGCTTGGAGCGTTAACAAAGCAGCAGCGTCCACACAGCGAGACTCCCCTCCTACCCCCCGTCGCCCCGCCACACTCGTCTCAAGATAAGCGAAAGAGGCGAGTCCGTGCCACTGAGGAGTAATTTTAACTTTCCACTTCATTTAATACAGCATTTATGCATATGCAATACAATATACACACACACACACACACACACAGAAATTTTCGTTGGGTTCATCGATTGCGTTAATTAAAGTCAAAAATGGCAAACTGTTGACACACAAATTCATTGAACTCGATTTGCATTCTCGCGTAGTTCCACAAGCCCACTCAAAAGCCCCCTCCTCCTCCTCCTGCTCCTCCTCCACCTCGTAGTCTTAGCTCTGCGTTTCATAGGCAGTTTTTAATGCTGCGCCGCCAAATGATCCATGAATTGTGTCGACTTCCCCCTCGGGGTCTGTCGCAACTTTCGCAGTCTCAGCGAAAACTTTGCGAAAACAAACAAAAAAAGCATTTGGGTTGTTGCCCTTGGAAACAGTTTTGTCATCATGATGAATTCACATTCGCAGCAACTGCCTCACCTCACACGATCCGCAAATATTTATTAAGTTCACGAAAACAAAAATAAATCGAGAAGCGTCAGCCGAGCGTTGCCTATTAAAGATAGATATGGCAAAAGTCGATTCTTGGCCAAACATTTCGTGAAATTAATCGACTGGGGGAATTCAAATATAGATGGTTAATAAACAAGAAGGATTGCGATGTGATATCATCTAGATCAGCGTCGATTCTAAGCTAAACTTCGCTAGCTGAATAGCTGCATAAAATTACGCACGATCTGAATAGATTTAAACTTAATTGGCCAAATTAGAAATGATATCATCGAGAGGTTCATCGATCGATTATGCATACTATCTAGACGAAGTTCTTATCAGCGCTGACCTAAGAACTTGTTGGCAATCATAGCAAACTGTGTGGAGGAAAGTAATTGTTTATCGCCATTGGCTACAGCCGTCGACATTATCATTTAGATAACTTATTTTATTGACAGGGCCATAAATAAGTGCGGCAACAATAACTCAAGACTCGCCGTGTCCCAGTTGAGTTTGTTACTCTGCCTCTATAAAGAAATTTGGAGAATAGATTGCAACTCCTGGCTAAACTTTGCTGGCGTAAACTGTTCCATTTTTTATTGATGTTTATAATCCGCTGACACGTCTTTATGCAGAGCCATGTATCACGCTGCTTTATTGAGTTGGCTGTTGACTCTTTCGGGCCTTATCGCTGCCATTATAATGGCTGCTCTATCTGATTCTCATTCTTGTATCTTGCGGTTATTATTGTCAGCAAGCGTTGAGAACAAGTTTTTCGTTCGTTTTTCGTTTTTCGTTATTTTTTTTGCCCATTCTTCCCAGCAAGCCAATTGACCCAAATTGCTGGGCTTGTGCTTTTGTCTGAGTCTGAGTCTGTGTCTGGCCTCGGCGCCCCTTTCCCCTTGCCCCTTGCCGCTCTTCCTCCCTTCGCAATCTCGGTCTCCACCTCGGTGTGGCATCGCTCTTGAGCTGCCTTTTGTAGTGGACGTGTCGTTTCTGCTGTTATTTTTCTTAGTGGGTCGCATTAAGCGAAAAGGCGTTTGAACTTTGCCAAACACGCTCGTGGGTCGCGAGGGGGCGTGCAAGTGCGGAGGGGCCGTTCCCGCCAGTGGTTCAATAGTCTGGTCGGGGCACGTGTGGCGTGTGAAAGGCTTGCAGTATCGGGCTGCATCTACAGCTCTAAAATCTCTCATGCTCATCTTAATGCATGCTAATAACAAATGAATGCTTAATCGTTGTCGTCGTCGTTGTCGTTGTCGCTTGCGAAATGTCTTCATTAGCGAGAACTGACCCCAAAAAGGTCTTAACGACTTTGGCGTTCGACGCGCCGCTAATTGCTGCACAATTTCGAAGCCTTTTAATGATATTCGCTCTGCTGCGATCGCTTCGTGTGTGCACCAAATATTCGGTGTCGTTCCGAGTGTTAAATGGTTAAGCCGATGGCTAGTTCCTGCCAAGCTTGCACTACTCGCTGCTGGCTTTTCCCAGGGTATTCAATTTCTTTGAAGCGGCGGCAAACACAGGTGTTATAATTCAAGTTTTGACTGTCTTCCTTTTTGTGCAATTGCAAACACAGTTTTCCACACCTACAGCTGAGACAGAGAGCTAAAGAGAGAGAGGGAGGGAGGGAGTGGGAAACTGCCTCGTTAGCTCATCTGCAATTCAATTCTGCAACTTGGCGCCGGCATCTTTGGCCTGCCTTGGTTATGCAAAGGAAAATTCTGCAATCGCACAAGACAAAAACGTGGGGAAAACAAACAAAAAATTGTAGAAAAGAGAAGAAGAGCGTTTGCCTTACTTGTGTGCAGTTGTGTTGATTGCAGTTGCAGGTGGCAAGCTTTTCCACGCTTTTCAGCCACACTTATTTGGATTCATGCGCTCGCTTTGTATTTGTGTTTAGACATTGTCTTCGTCCGCTGCTTCTTCTTATCGCTTTGCTTTGCTAGCTGTTGTGGCAGATACTTTTTGTGCTTCAGCTGTTTGCAGTCGTTGCTGCTGCTGTTGCTGCTGTTGTTGTTGTTGTTGTTGTTATTACACCTTTGCGCATTAATTAAACGTATTTCCTTGTCTCTCCAAGACAAAGCCCCCAGCAACGAGCTTTGATAAGCGGCAATTTGCATTTGCCGTCTGTCTGTCTGTCTCTCTCTCTGTCTGCCTGTCTGTCTCGCTTGTCTGTTATCAAGCGAAGTGTCGTCCGATCCGCAGTGAATCACTCAACTGACGCAATAATTCCATCAACAGCCTTTGTCTCCGCACGTCGTTCTGCCCTATTTGGGCAACTGCTTTTTGGGCTGACTGCAAGTTAAGCAGCTCCATCAATAATTGCAGCCGTGTAAAGGATAGCTGAGCTAAGAGAGAGATCATTAGCAGACCCTTTTGGTCAATTTGCGGTTAAGCATTTAATTAGTTGGCAGTTTGTGTGCTCGGCTTTGTCGTCGCTTTAAAGTTTCATGCAACTAGCGAAAGTTCGCCTTTGTTGTCGACGGGCAATTTTGTGTGCTAGAGAAGTTTATATTTTATGCAGCAGGCAAAGTTGGTCGAACAAAGCACAAGCGAAGCTGCAAAATGTTGCCAATTGAGTTTGCGCTGTCCTAATCAATTTTAAAAATGCATTTTGTTGAAGAGTGCTTTGTCTTGGTTTATCTTCAAGGTAGCTGGAATTAATGTGGATTTCTTCTATTTTCAGAGTTCCATTCAACGACTACTGCAACTATTGCTTCCAAATCAACTACTTGTAAATTGCCATTAACAATAAGCAATCAATCGTACTTAACGGAATTGTAACTGCCAAATATAATTGTGAAGATATTATTTTACATACGCCTAACAAAATGTGGAGCGCAGCGATTCGCAAATAAGAGTACGTATCACATTTAATATTTGTTTACAAAAATATGCATTTCGTGCCGATCATTTGAGTTTTCATTCAAATATAAGAAATATTTGTGCAAACAGCTTATAAAACTGTATAAGATCAGTTGTGGATGGCATTTAGTCAAGCTCGCAACCACATGAGCGAACGAGTTCACTGTGGAACACATAGCAGTGACATTAATCGTAGCTTGGGTTTAAACCCAGCAAGCAGTGCGTTTAAATCAAAGGTTTGTGTCTGAGCTGCTGATGTTTAAGTGCGTAAATCGAGTGAAGATTCCAATTAATAAATACGTATGACGTCGTGATTTATTAATATTTTAACTTAAATATTCGGAAATTAACTATTTTACTAATATATATTCCTTCTTTCTAGCATTATTTTTATCCTGAGCTCAACAGAGGAACTTGGACACTATGGACGCTCCAGATGCTGGCCGCATTATACGTGCACCCGCACGACGCAAGCGGAATGATGAGCAGCTGATGGATAGGGTGAGTTAAATTATTATAAACTAAACAATGCGCAGAGCTTCAGACAAAAGCCTCGACACAATGAACTGCTTGCAATTGAACTGCTTGCCGAGATATTTTAGGTTACTGCGTACAGGGTGTTTGCTAGTCGCAAACCTTTGCGCGAGGCAAGCTTGTTTTTGTCTTTTTGTTTTCGTTCAATTCATCGTTTCATTGAACTCGATCGCGACTCTTATTTTCTATTTGTGGCAATCCAGTTTCCATAGTTTTCCCAATGCGCGACTTCCCGTAAAAACTTTACGAAGGAAAAAACAAAAACAAAAATGAAAGTTACACTGTCACAATCGAGGCGAAGAAGAAGAAAAGCGACACGTTTTACGCCCACAACAAACACGATCCGAATGCGTTTTGTTTGATTAGTTGAACATACATTCTGAGCGTTTCTTTAATTTTCATTTTATTGTTGTGCGTGTTTCGTGACGGGATTGTATAGCCAGCTGGCTTTGGAGCCGAAAACTGGGTCATTCGTAGAGAACTTGAACTCGATTGCGACCCACTTTCACAACCTTAGCCAAGTCCTTTACCATCAGCAGACCGTTTAGTGCCTATCATTCAACACCCACAAACCACAAGTTCATTAACATGTAACCGCCGGCACACGCAAATCATATCTTCACCACACATACCCACACCGCAACATTTTCACCACAAAAGCCGCACACAGCTCGTACAAAGTAACCCACAATTAGCGCGCCTCAAATTTCACGCAATTAAAAGAAACAAAAAAACCAAAATCATCATATACAGAGTATAATAATAACAACAGTAGCAACAATTAGTTCGTTTTATGTCAAGTTCAATGCACGCAGACACACACCACCCACGCTCTAAAGCTCGCCAATAGCAAACACTGTGCGAAATGCTATTAAATAATCAGCGAAATGGGCAGCAATGAGACCATCATCCGACACATTGACGAGAGCGAGAGAGTGCAATGCAATACTTTCTCTCGCAGTTGTAAAAGCAAAAGCAAAGACACAAGCAAATGCAAAAGCTCGTTATGACCTTTTCACCAAAGGCAACTTCACCACAGCTGCACAACAGTAGCCTGAGCAGCAGCCCGAACAGCACATCAGCTGTGCGCGTCGCTCCAGCAGCAGAGTTGTGTGCTTGTTTTGGAGTTTGAGAGTCAGCACGATCTGTGCTTGCTCTCTCCCGTTTGCTGCTCTCCGTGTGCGGAGCTGCGCTGCAAAGGTTTTCGTTCGTGTTGTTGTTGGTGTTTTACTTTATCGTTAGTGGCTTTTACCTTCGCCACTCTCGCTGAGCAACGATGACAGCGACGACGACGACGACGACGTCGGCGCTCTGAGCATTATGCCCGCTGCCTGCGTCGTAGGCTTTGCGCCGTTCGGCCGTCGCTGCGCTGTGTTAGTTACAATTTGTATTCCACTTGGTGCGCGCCTTTCTCGCCGCCGCGCTCTACTGTGCTGTGCTGTGCTGTGCTGCCGTCTGTGTTTATAGTCGACGCCAGCGCTCGCCCCGTTAGCCGACCCCGCCACCAACAAGCCACCCACCGTGGCTGTAGCTGCAACTGCAGTTGTATTGGTGCGTTGTTGTGTTGCTTGCAATTTTCGCGTGCAATTTTGCATTTCGCAATCGCAGAGTGCAGCAAAAAGCAAAAGAAAATTATGGAAAATCGTAATAGAATTTGTTGCCCAAAATGCAGCTGATGAAATTTTGGTTAATGCGACGACCCGCTTTTCGTGATTTACTCAATTTTATCTGCCCAAAAAAAAAACAAACATTAAAGTTTGCCAGTTTTTTGCTGTGGCCTTCGGACATATTCGGTGCGTGTAATTCGGTCGTCGTCGTCGTCGTCGTGGTCGCGGCTGTTGTTGTCGTTGTCGCTGCTGGCGCCGACGCCGACGCCGGCAGCGCTGCTGTGGCTGCTCGCAAATAATTAGCCGCGAGTCTGTCTCTCAGTTGCTCGCTTCGAAATGACCAAAATGACGTTATATAATCTGTGAACTGCGACTGCAAAATTCTGTGACGCCGCCTCCCCCTCATGCCAACCCCCTGCTCCCCCCGATGTCTCGTCAATTATCAACAGCAGATTTTGCTGTGTTGTTCTTGTTAATCAAATGAAACGACAAGTTGATTAGATCACACCGAAATATTAAACTCAGGCGCACACAACAACAGCAACAGCTCAATTATAATTAAGGGAGTGAGAGGAGGGGAGATGGGGAGACAGACGGAATGACAGTAGATGGATAGTAAATTAGGTGGGGCAAATGGTTTTTGTGTCGTAGAATCCAAAAACAGCTGTCGTCTAAAGTTGCAATCCAATGCAAATGAACAAACATTAAATGTGAGCTTTATTTTATGTAAATAGAGATAAATAATATGAGATGATTGCAAGGAAGCATCGAAATTAAATTTATTATTGCCATTCAATAAAGTACAATTATTTATTAATTAAATATAGGCATATTCAATGGTTTCCTGCCGTAAATCAGCGCAGTGATTAATTATGCATGTTCCAAATCGAAATTCTCGTTATAAAGTTGCTCGACCAGAAGCTCCTTAAAGCAACTTCAGTCGAATTTATTGAATTCACAGCTAGTTCGAACAAGAAAACCTTCAATTCGTTTCATTTTTAACCTTTGAATTATGAAATGGTGGCGTATACGTTATTTATCTGAAATGTTTACGACTTTTTAATGTGTGTGTGGCAAATTTCGGTGGCGCTGTTTATCAATTGCTGATATGCTCAGCAGCGTACCAAAAATAAGAGTTCCCTTCAGATAAACAAGCGAACCAGAGACAAGTTGAAACCACAAGTTGACAAAACTTGCTCGCCCATTTGCCCCTTCCCCTGTGTTGTGTGAAGCAGACTGAATGTCAATGCAAAATTAATTCAATTTCATTTCCCTTGCAAAAACGAAACCGAATGTGAAACGAAAGCGGAAAAACAAGAGAAAAGCAAACAATGCGAAAAACTAAAGTCGAATAATTGTTGTTTCTGCTTTATGGGGACAATTTAGCTGATAAGACGCGCCAAGGGAACCAGCCTAGTTGGAAGAGAGTGCGACAGAGACAGAGACAGAGAGGCGCGAAATAAGAGGTGCAAATGCGGCGAAAAGGTAGTCGAAGATGATAAGAGATAAGAAGCCAAAATAAACATGCGCAATACTCGTATGCAAAAGCAAGTAGAGGGAAGCGAGAACGAAAAGAAAAGAAGAAATATACGTGCACTCGCTTACATCAATATGTACATAAATATACATCTGCTTAACCAAGCATGTGCATTAATGTACATCTGTTCTCGTACTCTGCCCAAGGCTGGTCATTCATGTTTGACTTTTCGTCTGCACTCAAGTTAAAGTTCACAGCAATTTGGGAGAGGGAGAGAGCGGGACAACTAGCGATCGCGAGAGGGAGAGCCGGGAGCGCATTCTGCAGTTTATGAGTGTTATTTATTATTATTTGCGGCAATTGGAACGTAACCCACTTGGCCCATTGCCTGACCAAAACATCCGCAGCGTCCGACAGCGACAGCGACAGCAGCAGCTGTTGAAGGTCTGACCCCCCACGTGCCCCCTTTGACCCGCTAATGATCCCCATTCAACATAATGTATGAACATGCAGAGAGAAAGAGACAGAGAGAGAGAGAGAGCGAGAGCGAGAGGAACGGCGTGCAATATGAGCAGAGTCATAGAGACAATTGACATTTACATGAAATGAAAGGCAAAGAGCAACAGCAAATAGCAAATAGCAAACAGCACAAAACCGATTAAAAAAGCAGCAACAAAAGATCATAAATAAATAAACAATGTAACTGTGCTGTGTGGAGTTCGGCTGAAATTTCAAATCAACAGCGAAAAGAGAGTGAAAAAGTGGTGCATTGTTTAAATCAACACATCTGTGACAGCGACAACAACAACAACAACGACAACAACTATTTTCATAAAGCGAGGAGCTCAACGAAAACAACAGCAGCAGCATGCGGCATTTAATCATGACCCCAACATCGTTGTCGATGTCAACGCCAACGCTCTCGTCGCTGCATCATCAGCGAATGTCGCTGCAGTCGCAGTCGCAGCTGCAGCTGCAGTTGGCGCTGCAGTCGCAGTCACAGTCGCAGTCGCCGTCACCATTAACGCCACATTCGGCATCGCCATCATCGTTTTTCGGCGCCTCCTCCTCGAGCTCCCCGAAATTCCCAGCCAACTACGAGCGCAGCGAAAAAGTGAGTGCAAAAACAAAATCAAAAACACAAACACATGATCTCCCTCCCCTCCCCTTTCGACACTTGCAAGCACTTGTGACTGAGTCTGAGTGTGTGCGCGTGTGAGCTTTAACTGTTTGGCAAGCACAGCATACGGTACACGTATTGTTCATGAATGAATCGACTGCACTTAAGCCAGCGTATTCAGCATTCAGCATTTATGATGCTGTCTTTTATACCCCGTAAACACGAAATAACTACAGTGTTATCACTTATTGTCAAAGTGCATAAAAAGTTATACAGCAGCAGCAGCTGTTTCTAAATATAAGAGCTGCGACCAGCAGTTGTTGTCAAAGTGTAACAAGACAACAACAACAGCTGCCGCTTAGTGTAAAGTCTTATACAGCAAGCAGTAGAACAGTTCTTATACGTTTTCAATTGCTTTTACAGCAGTTCGACTTTGGCTTTCCTCTAGAACGCCTTCTACTCTTATACTTGTCTTAGCCGACCTTGTTGGCAGCCTACGGCTCTTGTGCTTTCGATGTTTGCACTTTTACCCTTTACATTGATGATCTGCTTGCCATTAGCCAAGTTCGGGCTTCTGGCGCAAGCAATTAGCAGAAACTTTTTCAAATGTCAGCACTGCGATTAGGAGCGAGCAATTTTCTAATTTGCTGTTTTCTCCCCAAAGGCTTGCTATTGTTGTGCTCGTCGTTGTTGTTGTGTAATGCGCAATAATTAATGAACAACTAGCATTCTGATTGAGAAACTTTTCAAGTCGCAATTCGCATTGGCAAAGTTCAAGGTGAGAGAGACGTTGAGATGACGTTGTCAAATGCGACTGAAACACGCAAATTTGTTTGCACGTTGGAATTTTGTATTTTAATTTTGCTTTTTTGCATACATATTTCCCCATGACATTTTTCCCTTTCATTTTCATTTGGCTAGAGAAAAACTATTTTCCAGACGCTTTGCGCTTTTTGGAGCAGAAAGCATTAAGCTGCAAAAGTTGCATTCATGAGGCGATCGGGTTTTTCCTTCGCACAGCAGCAGCAGCAGCAGCAACATTTTCTCAAACTGCGCACACACACTTTTCTCATATGCAGATGCTCCCCCCTCCCCCCTTTGCGGCTTGCGGCTTGTAGCTGCTCACTTTTTCTACACGAATGCTGGACATAATTGCCTGGCCACGCCCCCAGACCGCCCAACGCCCGCGCAGCAGCAATAGCAGCGGCAACGGCAACAAGCGGGCAACAACAACGAAAACAACTTAATTTGCAGCCGTAATTGTTTTGGCCCATATGCAGCGGCCAAGTCTGCGGCTGATGCTCATCAAAATGCACGTTGCGCATACGCCACGTTGTTGGCTGTGCCGTTGAGGCTGCAACGCATCGAGACTAAATTGCAATGCATAAGCCGGTAGTGGCTGCCCCTGCCCCCGCTCCCTTCCCCGCCCCCGCTACCGCTCGCTGCCTCAGCCTTGCTGCCACACTCTGAAAGTTGTAGAAAGAAATTCAAGTTGTTTGCCGCGCAGTTTTCCTCGTTGTTGTTTCGTTCTACTTTTTGTGCCGCACGCTGCCAGTTGCCCGTTGCCAGTTGCCAGTTGTCTTCTAATGGCCGTCGCTTCAGTTTGCCTTGGGAAAGTGCTGGTCCAGCCATCTAGCCACTCATGTCTCTCTTGTTTCTGGTTTCTGGTCTAACGTTTATTATGAATATTAGTCGACGGCACTTTCTAACCGCCTGCGACGACGACGGAGACGAAGCAAGACAAAGCCCGCAAATTGTCGTGGCTAATGTCGCTGATTTGTAAGCATTTCTAATAAATAAATGCTGGCCTCTAAGAAGATGGCCTATCGCAAATCATGTGCGTTTATGGCAACGCTCAGTGAAAACTCTCGCCGCCACAAATGGCTAAACATGTGAGAGAATGTTGAGGATTAGCCGACAACTGGCTGGACTACGGGCTACTCTGTAAAACACATTACTTTTCATACAGTTTGCTTCATTTTATCTTGGCTAACACCCGTCATTAACTATTTTTATGCTTATCAGAGTCGCATTTATCGGAGAGATGTGTTGTGATTTCTGTCTGACATCATGTAATTATTTTTCGACACTGATTAAATGCGCATTTGCTAAAATTCAATCAGCGACAAACTTATGCTTTTGCTATCTCCTTCAGTGGGTCGCCGTGAAAGGAAACGCGTTCTACAACGCGCTTCCCACTCTCTCTCACTTTTCTCGCCACACTTTCCACGCGGCAGAATTGTCATTAAATGATTAATTGCAATGATTTACATTTAAATTGCCTGACTGCCTGCCCGACTGCCTGTCGTAATTTACTTGCTTAATTAGAACTGCACAAAAAGGAAAGTTGCATCAATGGCGCGGACTGTTTGTTCTCTGTCGTTCAGCCGCACGCCTCCCCTCCCCTCCCCTGCTTGCACTTCAACTTCGCCAAGCCCATACATCATTGAGTAGCATATGCACAATTTTCATTTTTGCGGAAAACTGTATCAATGTGCGGTCTGGCAGTGTCCATGACTCACACAGCCAAGAGTCAGAGACGCGACAGGCAGTTGTTCCCCAGCTCGTGTTGGCCTCGATACGGCAAACTACAGGTCGACTTGGCTACAGCAGCTGCCGAAAGTATTCAAACATTTCAATTCCATTGATAACTGTTGCATCGCCACCAAAGATCAGATGGCGACGCTCTTTGGGAGCGTCGACTGTGTTTGTTTAAATTGCTGCACAGCTTGTTGGTCTTTTGTATTTATTTTATTTTGGCAACAGTCGAACTTTTCGGCGTTAAAATCCATTTTTTATCGGGTCTGCAGGCTACCAACTGCAAACTGCAGACTGGCATAAAAAACGTGCTGATGTTTAATTGAAAGGCTTGTGCAGCGGAAGGCGCAGCGAGGGGACGGGCGGTTGCAGTCTAGAGATTAGCTCTGACTTGAAATGTTGTTAATTTATACAGAGCTGTCAGGCAGTGTTTAAACAATGAATGCGCCTGCCTAGGAGACATTTGGCGCTGGCGCCCTCCCCTGCCGTGTGTGTCTACGTCTCTGTCTCGTCGCCTCCTCCTCCTCGCGGCCATTGAAAGTGGCAACAATTCAAAGCCATTTGGCTTTTGTCAGGCCTGGTCATTGTCTCGCTCTTCGCCAGCCTTGCTCGCCACAGACTCGGGTCACACCCACGCCAAGAGCGCCCAGACAATCCCGACCAGTCCGCGCCAGAGTTGGCAGCATTTGCTGATTGCATTTTTGTCCGGCATTTTGGCATTTTTCTGGGAAAGTCGTCGGTCGCGCAGCGAGAAATGCTTTCCTTTTACTTTCAACTTTTGCATGTCGAGCATTTGGCTCCATCTCTTTAATTTATTTACTGCTTTTTCTATCTCGCTGCTGCTCCCTGAGATTTGCATTTGCATTTCAGCCGCGCTGCCCCATCGATGGATGGATGCCTGTATGCTTGTATATAGTATTTAGTGTTATATGCGCTCTCGCAATGCGGCGGCAATTTTATTAGGTTGATCTCTTTGCTAATTTTTGTGCGCCGATGTGGAAAACGCCAAACGGCAAACGTTGAACGCCCAGCACTGAATGCTGAACGCTGCCCGCTTGGCCGCCTGCAAAATTGTTTTCCCTTTTTTGAATATTTTCCACCGCCTTCGCCATCAGCAGCGCCATCGCCATCGCCAGCGCCTTGGGGGCGCAGTCACCCATGTTGTAGGCTCTTGTTACTCATTTTCTGGATTGTAGTTTCCGAAGCGAGTCAAACAAATGGTGTTGGGCCATTAGCATGATTAATGTGTTCGCCTTCTTTTCGCTCGTTGCCACCAAAATAGCTGCAACAGCGGCATGAGAGAGTTGCCTGTCCCCAGTCCCCTGTCCCCTGTCGCTGAACCATCCGTCTACTGCTATTTTTGGTTATAAACGAGTTGATTAACTGCAATTGCAATTGCAATTGGATCGACGCCCACTGCTCTTGCATTTCTAATTGCGACTTGCATCCTGAAAGCTGTAAATCTGAATTGATTGAAAGTAGCTCGTAAAAGGCACTTGCAATTTGCATGGAAATTTAATGCGAGTAGTTGTTGATTGGCTCGCACAAGCAGCAAACTCTTTGAAGTATCTTAAACCCTAAACTATTAAGCTTGAACATGCAGTTACTAGCTCCAATTATTCGCTGAACTTGCCTAGATTATTGCAACTTATTCAACGCACCAGAAGAACAATTCATGTGGAATATTATAATCTACAAATTATCCAATTCTGCCCTAGCTACGCTCTAGTCTACTTCACTCTTGAGCTTATGGCTCTAAGCCATTTATCACGTTGTTGAAGTACGACAATTTCATGGCTTATAATGGGTGTCCCGGGCGACATGAACAAAGACGTGACGCCCAGGGAACTTGGCTGTCAGATCGCCCCAAAAAACCAGAAAACATGGAAAAACTAATTACAATCACATTATGTGGGGCACATAAATTGCGACACATTGTCGCACTTGCAACACACACACACACACACACAGTGAGTACATAGTTTGTGTATGTGGAGTCAACAAAAGAAACGTGTGACATTAAATAAGCAACGGTAAACGTTGCTCAGTGCAACTTCTAACCCAGAGGGTGACCCCGCAAAAGCCGCCAACCTGAACGCCCCTGCTCCACGCCTCCCATTAAATGTAAACTGTTGCACGTTGCTCGTGTTGGTATTGGTGGAGTGTTCGTGGTGTTGTTTCCCATGTACAAATAGGCACGAAAAGCGTATTGCTGACCATAAAACAATGCAAAACAGTTAGAGCAACAAATGACAGAAGTGAAGAGAAGACCGACCGACTGCGAGCATGTGGCAAGGGGCAAGGGGGGACGGGGAACGGGGGAGGGCGAGTGGTGTGCAGAAGGCCCACTCCAAATTATAACCAGCTGGGCGGAAAGACAGCAAACAAGTCAATGAACTGCTGCGCCAAAAACAGAAACAAAACGATATTCAAATAAACTAAAACAAAAAGAAATGGACACGGGCGATAATGCTCGGGGCTGCTCGGGACCCGGCGCTATGGCGATTATGGCAAGCAAAGCGTAACGCACCTTACAACAGAAGCCAGTTAACTTTGAACTTGTTGAATAACAAAAGAATCTTTTAGTGGAACAAACTTAATTTTACGGACATAGAAAACATTCGGATAGATGTTCCAATTGCATTTATCTCTTTCTATTCCCATATTACCAATCCAATACAAGTGTTTTTTTTAAGTTGATCAGTGTCAGACAACACCCGCAACATATAATATGTGTGTACTTTATTCAATCGATGGATTTGCATAATTTCCATAAATTTTGACATTGAGCACCAGATAAACGTGACCAGTGTTTAAGTTGAGCCCCTGCAAAAATTGTGCGACTGCCAGTGGATTCTTAATAGATATATAATTATAGAGACGACTGCTCGTATGCGAGCATGTACACATCAGATATTAACTGTATAATTATACAGATGCCATGTGTTTGTATGGCGAACGTGTTCCACTGGAGGTTTGGCCACAAGCCGAACTGCCAAATTGAGCTGAAATTGTGTATTCAATTAGGTTGACTTATCGAATGTAGTACACAGTTTGTAAACTATATTACGCGTCTAACAGCTGTTCGGCGTCACGTTTGACAAACTCCTATCTAACTACTATCGAATCGTGTAGCTAAAGCCATCAATCATGCTTACACTTAGTCTGAGACTGCGTCGAAGTTTAGTTAAACATACTATAATTATGCTGCAACCAAGACATCCCAGCCCATAGTTGGGCCTCAACTTTGACATTCCAGTGCAGTCGAGTGCAGCTGCCAGCTGCAGCTCGGCTTCAACACAAATTGCTGGGCCAAGACGCAAGAGCGTCTCGGCTTTTCACTTGCTCGACTGAAGCAATTTTACATCACGCTGCGGCTTTTACTCGATCTGGGGTTTATGCAACACCCGAAAGTTGGGAAAGAGAGAGGTCGTTAATGAATTGAATTGGTGGCAGCAGCATTTACACGTCTCTTCCCTCCTCCACTCCACTCTGCTCAACTTGACTCGACTGTTTTCCTGCTGCTGCTGCCGCTGCTGCTGCTGGTGATGCTTTTCATTTTAGGCCCTGTTCGACTGGAGCCATTAGCCACGCCACAATAAAACTGAAGTTTACAACATTCATGTCGCTCGTTTTAACAGAAAAATTTGTTAATGCTGCCACATCGAATGGGGAGTTTGCGATGCCGCTAAACCGATTAAATATAGCCATGTTCAACAGGTCGAAACAGGTCGAGTTTCCTTGAAGCTCTTGGCTCTTGGCTCTAGCGCTTTTAATTGAAATGAAAAATACAACCACAAATTCGTTGACTGCTTTTCACACATCCGATTCGATTTCAAATGTATCTCTCTCCGTCTGTAGTCGTAAATGTATCTGACCCGCTGACTCTTTATGCCGTCATTGTCGACACGCGCAATTACATTCTTGTGTGCCCCCTAAAAGCATATTAGTTGTGTTAGTTTTTCGCTTGCTTTGTGTTCATTTTTTACATACTTAAACTTGATTTGTGCCGGGCAATGCGCAACTTGGCCAAAATGCCTTTGATCTGTTGCCGTTGCCAGAATTTGGCAAGTGCCAAAAAAAGCTGTCAAATTTACTCAGATTTATGCATGTCCCAGCCATTTATGCTTATACCACAACCCAAGTCAAAATAGTAAAACGAAAACAAGATAAATATCTTCGTAAAAGCCAACTTTACTTGTAGAGCTCGCTGGCAAAGCGTGTACTTAGTATCTATGGCTATTTATGCAATTCCAACATGACTTCGCTTAGCTTTTGACACATTCAAGTTGTCGATTTGTGTCGTTGTTTATTTGCTTGGGGTTTATAGTCGAATTTTGTTTACGGATCCCACAACCTACATGATCACCACTTGATTGATGTAGGGGCACTCCTCGAGTTATTCCGTCTCGTTTCGTCGTCTGAGATATTGTATCTACTTATGAATGTGGCTACCGTATACACTCGTAAACGACGCTCCAGGCTCTCACTCTTGCGCTGATCATACGTGAAAAATGATGACAAACAAACTTAATTATCTTTGAAAACAATACACATTTGATTCCAGTTGATTTATGTGTGTTGGGATAACAGAAACAGGTTGTCTGCCATAATTCCTTGAGATATTTGAACACCAATCACCTATTTCCTTCCTTGCAGTTAAGCGAGTACATAACTAAACTTCATAAATAGCTAATCACATAAACAATTATGAATAAATCCAACGAAATTGATAATTAAATCGAAAGGGAAACCAGACAAATGTGGTAGGAAATTGCAGTTTGAGTTGTAAAAACTGAAGCGGAGTTTAAGTAGCGATAAGATTTCACTAATTTGCATACTAAATGCCGCAATGTCCATGATTATGGACTGTTTATCAAGCCATTAGCCGTCAACGCCCACGCCGTGTCCACGCCCACAGCTGAGACTTTTCAACGAGCCAATTTCCCAATGACTTTCTTCAGCTTCCACGGAAATGTGGACAGTTTTAGTTTCAGTTTGCAGTCTGCCCCTCGAAAGTTGCAGCTTGGCTCGGTGAACTGTCCGCCCACGCTGCTGTTGAGGCCGCTAATGTTAATGTTGTTGTTGATGTTTTTGTCTTTTGGTTGTGGACAATTGTTTAATTTGTTTTTTGCCACTTTGGTCGACAAGTTGACAATTTATTTGCTTGTTTTCGTTGTCCGTTTCGTGCTGTGTTGTGTTGTGTTTGTTGCTTGATTTATCAATTAGTTGCTCGCCAAAATCACGAAAATCAGTGGAGTAGGGAAGGTTTCAGGTTTCTAGCACTCGGAATTTCGCAGATGCATTTCTAATGAGTTACGCGATGATTGAGCTCCAAAGTCGACTCTCGATTCCATTCGATACGATTCTCAAGAGCTTGTGCTTGTGATGTCAGCTCAGATTCAACCCAGGCAGCAGATGATGTCAGTTTTATTATTGCCTCTTGTTCAATTTCTGATTACTCTGTTCGGTTTTGTCGCTCTTTGCAGTTAACCGCATATCTTTACGAGCCATAAAGCTTTCAGTTTAGCACTCCTAATCCCAATATATTTGTTTCGATTTGTTCCTAATTTTTTATCGTGTTTAGTCCAAAACTGCTGCTCGGAAGTAGTTCTCTTCCCCTACGCTAATGATATTTTGCAAATGCCGTGTTGAATGGTTCTGCTTGAAATGGAAAACCTGTTTACATTTTCGACTCTGTAGGAATCTATCTATCTGTTTACTTGCCTCATATCGGTCTTTACACAGCCTATAAACGTGCTAGCGAGAGCCCTGCCTTTGTTGGCTGTAGAGTGTGAAAATAATGGGCTCAAAAGTACATTTACTTCTCGCAGAGATTGGGGAAGATCTTAACTTGAATACTCTAATGAACTGCGGTGCCTTAAGTGTGTAGTAAGTATTAATTATTAATTGCGACTCGGCAAAATGTGTAAATTGTTTTTGCCTTTTTGGTTGTTGGCAATCTCCTCTTGGTTTCCAGTTGAATTCATTGCCAATCGCTTGGGATTTCTTTAGTGTGTCGTTTGCACGCTAAATTATTGTTTAACAAGCTGTAAAAAGAGCATTAAGAGCAACAACAATTTGTTGTTTACTGTCCTCCCACTCGCACTCTGTTCCTGCGACCGACTGCAACCCGAGCTGCCGAAGCTTGACCCAAATGAGCAATCAATTGCAATCCTGCAAAATGATTCAAGGCTTTCGTCATATTTACCATGCGGCCTTGAAGTTAATCTAAAATTGCATAATAAGCACAGCAGCAAAATATTGCGTGATACAATGTGTGAGCTAAGCACGTTCTCAGCCGAAGTTCTCTCATTAAAGTTGTTATTTTCGGCACAGGATATAATTAAAATATTAAATATTCAACAGCTGCCTGTGGGGGCTGTTCGCAGCGACACTTGAATTGGTCAACTGGGTGTGAATTTAATGAGATTAATGTGCTGCTGGCCATGAGATACCAAAGTATCTTTAACTTACGAAAAAAAACGAGTGAGAAAATGGCTTAATTAAGGTGGTAAGACACGAACACTAAGCACAACTGGTCAGCTACGCGTATAATTTAAAGCAGTTGACGCCTTTTTATGGAGCATCTTGTGATTTAGTTCGGAAATCGTCTGGGCAGCAAATGTGTGCCAAAATCGTTATTGTTGCTTCGATTTGGCAGACAATGCGAAACTATAATTGAAATGAACAGAGAGCTGTGGGCTGTGTAACTGTGTGTGTGTGTGTGTGTGTTGTCCCATTATTGTGCTTACATGAGCAGCAAATGTAATAAACATGCCGGAAGCACATCCAGACAGCGACTTCTAATCATACTAATGTCTTAAGATCATAATAACTAAGTGCTTCGAATTTATCACCACTCCAAATTAAGCAACAGCGATCAAAAATAAATGCCCAGTCGAATGCTAGACCCACAGATACGCTGCTGTCGTGGCTGCCGTGCAAAAGTCGATGCATTGAGATACCCTTTTAGCGGGCTGTCTGCTATTAGAGCGCATTAATGAATGCAGCGTGCAGTGCGCACAGTGGGCAGCTTTGGGGCTGGCAAGCTGACAACTGACACCTGTTATTAGGCACAACACTCTGTGTGAGTTTTTCGGTTTGGGTGTAAGCGTACTCACAGTTTGTTGTTGTCCGTCAAATTGTAGCAATTTTCTTAAGTGCGTTGCCGCTGCTTGGCTGCCTGGCTGCCTGTTGCATGCAACGGCGCATTTCGTATTCGGATTCGGCTTTGGATTTTCGATTTTTTTGTAGACAAATTTATGCGCATTTTTCACTCGAATTTCTGTCGCTTTGTCTGAACATTTTGTTTAGCTGGCATGTGGGCGCCCCTCGTGCTCGATTTGTGGCTTAGATGTCGGCTTCGGTTTCAGTTTGAGGCATGAAACGCATTCGCGTTTTCGAGTGGTTGCCACAACGTCTGGACTTAAGCGTAGCCGTTGTCATAAACTTAACTCCTCTGCAGCATTTATCAGTACATAAAGAAAATGTTTATGAAATACGCAACGGCCCCGATTTCATTAAATTTTCAATATTCCAATAGCCATGGCAGATGGCGGAGACCACACGAAAATTGTTATTATACAATCAATATCTCATCGAAGACATTGAAGCTCTTAGTTGAACGATGATCGCGCTAATTGTGTAAGCTGATATGGGTCGAAATGATGATATAATGCGCTTTGTCTCTAACTCCAACATTGAAATTGAAATGATAATCGTAGACATGATTGATTCAACTAAATAAAATATCCATTTCCAGCTCATTCACATTCAAAACACCTTTCTGTTGAATATTTTTATTCAATTTCCCCACTGCCTTAGAGCATTGTTCAATTCTAATATTCAATTTTGTTAGTTTGTTGATATTTTTTGGCACAATGTTACGCCATGCGCTCAACACTCTCTCTCCCTCTCTCAAGTCAACCACAAAACAGGCGAATCCTTTTAGCTAAACCCACAAACATGGACGAGACTTTCAAGTCAACTTTCTAGTGTACATAGAAAAGTTGGGCTGAGAAGCGCAGAAACGCTGAAATGGCTTCAACGCGGCAACGACAGAGAGAGAGAGACACTCGACAACAATGCTGTTGCTGCAGCAAAGAGTCAAACAGATTTGCAAGTATTAGTCGGTGTATTTAACGTCCGTCAAGCACTTTGACACCCAGCCAAGTCTAAGTGTGTGAAACGAACTGCATCAGCAATAATACTTGGCACCATGCAGCAAACCATGTTTAAATTGAGAATACTAACAATTTACTCTTGCAAATTAATGAAGTAGCATTCGCTTAAATTCAGATATAAGCTAACCCTTTTGCAAATTGCGACTTTTATTAATCGGTAGGCTTACCTCATCGCCCTCTGCTCACCTAGTTTATGTTGACAGCTTGACAAATGCGTCTACGTAGTCTCTCTCTCTTTCTATCTCTTGCGTTTGCCTGACAGTCAAATCATGGTCAGATACTATTGATTGACATTTGGCTCGAATCGGGAATCAGCGCTGCACGTTTGATCAAAAGTAACAAACTAACTTTTCTATTCAACGGCTCACGTTTGGGTTTGGCTTCGTCAATTTGGAAGCCGCGCCTTAAGCTAGGAGCTAACATTAATGAATAGTTATAGATGCAACGATTTGATAGAGTCGCTTATACTCTAGTCAACTGTTTGCTTCAAAACGTAGTGCAATAATTTTGTATACTCATAGTTGTAAATACGCAAATCTATCGCAAGTGCATTCTATTTCAAAATTACTTGTTCCGTTTTAGCCCCTTTAGAGTTTCATGCGAAGGGTGAACTTGTCTTCCAATTTGTTTCCCTCTTTAGCCATTTGATTCATTGTCAAGTCAATCTCAAAATCAGGCTTTACGTGTATCTGGCAGTCTGGCTTCGACAGCTTAGCAGAAGTCGATAATAAATCATAATAATTATTAAAAATGCCCACACGACAGTGCAGTCGCCGAGTATTGACAAGCCAAGCAAACCTTTAAGAAAGCCAATTTGATTGCAATGGCAATTGCATTACAACAATGACAAATGCGTCATAAACCATTTGAACATTGTACAATTATGTCAAATGACAATGAAGCAAAAGCCATTTAATTGCCACACAACAAACAATCCGCCATCTACGATCCGTGATCCACGTAAATACTTACTTACTTATGGCTGGGGCACTTTTCACGGCGCTGCAAATCAAAGGAAAAGGCGGCCAAGTGCCACGGCTTTTTGCTACCAGCTACCAGCAACAACAGGCTGTATTCATTTGAATACGAATACGAGTATCTATCTGCCGCATGCAGTTCAAGTCGTATCTATCTATCTATCTATCTGCCTAGCATCTGTCAGAGCCGTTGCTGGTAACTTTCCCCCATAAACTACACTGCACACACTCGCATACGAAATAGACTGCACCATTGGGCCTGCAAATGTATCTGTATCTGTATCTGCATCTATAGCCGGGTCTCCGTCTCGCTCGCTGTCGTCGTCTTCTCTCAGACTCGCATTTGATCTACACTCTGGCAAGGCGGCATTCAAGTGCGTGGCGTTGTCGTTGCCGTTGCCGTTGTTGTCGTCATCATCGTCGTCGTGGCTTTTTGTTGCTGCCCAAGTTGCAGTTGTTGTCTTTCTCTTTATTGCAAGGGAAATGGGAATGTTAACAATGCATTTTGTTTGTCAATCAGTCGCTGCGGCGGCTGCTGCTGCTGCTGCTGTTGCTGCTGATTATTTCACTTGATTTGTGTGTGTTATGCAAATTGATTATCGTTTCCTCTGGCTTTGTCAACAAGCCCAAACATGAGCGAGCATAAATTGCCGAGAAAAAGTTGAACCTATGGCAACCTGGAGCGATTTATAAAAATACTATGAAAGTCAGACGGCTTTTAGTTTCGAATTGATTAAGTAAGAGTACAGAGAGACGCTCTTCAAAACACAGAATATGCAAGTTCAAAATCCACTTGCATGCAACTTTTTGCTCCACACACGCTCGCCAAATTCATATTCAATATCTCAACTCTTTTGCATATTTTGCGCATAAATCTATTGTAAAGTTCTATGGCTTTATTTGCACACTTTGCCACCGTGGCCAATCCCGGCTGGAGATATCTTTCGTGCCAGTATCTGACCAGTGGCATTAGCATTGTCTGCTATTGTTATTATGGCATGGTTCGGCTATGGTTCTGTTGGGTCTGTTCCACTTGCCTGCCCGCTTGTTGGCTGCGATAGTTATTCTTGTCACAGCAGTTGTTGTTGCTGGTCGTTCTGGTCGTTGTGTCGTAGTTGTTGTTGATTTGCCTAATTTTGTGGTTGTTTACAAGTTTTGGAGGCAACGTGTACGCCTACAATTCAATACTGTATTGCTCTGCTTTGGCTGTGCTCGCAATTTATTGCATTTTGTGGGCAGTGCAGACAGCAGACAGCAAGAGAGACACATACCTAGAGCTACAGCTACAGCTACAGATACAGATCCATTTGTGTAGCAGCAGATACATTGATAGTTAGGCTGCTATAATGAGGCCTAAACACTTTCAGCTTGACTATTCATATATGCAGAGTATTAATTATTGAAAGGAATGCAGTAGGCGACGCGGCTCGACTGAAAGATACTCTTTAGAGTGATGTAAAGTCAATGAAATAGGTATTAGCTACTTATGTAACTAGATGCAGATACTGAGACAGCTATAATGAAGCCTTCAACACTCTTTAACTGCCTGTTCATTAATTACCGACATGACTGCATTTGAAGAGTTAACTCGACTCGCAGATACGCTGTATCCACTCATATACGTAATGTGAAACCTTTTGTATACAAATCGACTAGCAGTTACTCTACGAAGCACTCACACGTCACTTGCCTTTCGTTGCTAACCATGTGAGTACAGGGTATGCGATTTAACCGAGTGGGTGCCCCAGCAATTGATTAATCGATTCTCGTCTCGAAACTCGCCCGCTTTTTGTTGCATTGATTTATGCAATGCTTGCTGCATGGGGCATTTGAAGTTTTGATTGTGGGGCTTAGGCTGGGGTTCTCTTTTGCTGCTGGCGCAATTGTCATTTGTCAATCGCCAAACGAAATCGCGTGTTAGAATGCTAAACGTGAGGCGATAGATACAACAATAGCAACAGCAACAACGAAAGTAAATAACAAACAAACAGCTAACAACACAACGCCTCGGTCAAGCGATCGGGCCAAGTTTCATGTGTTTCTTTCGCTTTTGACTCGAATCCACGCCCGCCGCAAACGTGTTTTTAAAATATGCAAATTAATGAGCGAGACTCTGGCTGAGATTGAGACTGAGACAGAGTCAGAGACTGAGACACTGAGACGGAGACTGAAAGCGTGCTGAGCATTAACGAGATACGCGTACGCAAAGAGCTTTCAAATGCAAGTCAAGTCTCTCGAACTTAGACTCGAAAACTCAATCGCGGCGTACACTGAGACTGAGACTGCGAGACGGTGGCCGGTCGACTCTCTTTGTTGACGCTTTGATGGCTCGTCGATTGTTTGCTTGGCCTGTAGAAACAGTTTCTCGACAGTTTCATTTGAGCCGCGCTAAAAACGAAACGTATCCGCCAGATACGCAACGACGGCGACGACGGCTGTCAACGAAGTCGACAAATACAAAACAACAGCAAATACACAGCAACGGAATTTATTATTATTATCATTCTGATTCTCATTATTTTTCCCCATTGCGTTTGCTGTGCGCGAAAAACGCGTAACGAATATAAATAAAGAAATTAGATGAAACATCGAGTTGAAGGAGAAATGCCGTTTGCCATTTCTTCTGAGAATATCTAGCGAATTGTTAAAACGACCTTGAAAGAGTCACAAGATTTTGTAGTGCGAGTATACACGGACTAGTCATCGTTTGTACAACAACAAAAGCAACAGCAGAAAACACAACCAAAACCAATCACAGTTAAAAATCACAGTGCAAAATAACCGAAAAGTATTATTTCATGTGTATTATTAATTGTACGAATCGAAAAAGCGACGCCCCCAACAAAGAAACAATCGAATTTATAAATATATATGGATACACACATATTTTGTGTATTGAGATACATAATTGCCACATATGTGTTGTGAATTTGTGGGCGTGTTTCAGTGCCATAGAAAAATAAAAGGAAATCGCATAATTGTAGTTAAGTAAGAGATTAAAGTATAACAAATCAATCGTAGCTGGCATGAATTGTGCAGATAAGAGCCCAGCACGAGTACGACAATGTTTGCGCCCCGAAACTCATCGCCAGTTGCCATCTACGGCAAAGAGGATGTGGCTGCCTATGAGGTAATGGTGACACTTTAATTGTCCACTCGTACGTACTCGTATGTATGTTGGATATATAGAACCCGTGCATATTTATGACACTACATATGTACGCTCTCTCACATATCTATGAACATTATGAACGACTAGTTTTCTCTTGAATTCGCGGCCCACTCTCCCGATCGACCACAGAGCCGTGATTCATGCGGCCCAAAAACTTTTGTCTCCCCATTCTGTAATGAGTTTCTGTGGTTTTTTCTCTCGGCCAGCAAAGTTGCGACTGCTTGCGGCCGGGCCGAGCTTATTCATCTAAATATTGTTGCCATTTGAGTCGCCGCAACTAATTATAGGCAATTAGCCTTTGACGATGCCGGTGTAGCAGCAAAACTGCAGCAGCAGCTGCTGTTCAGTTTTGAGCACTTCTAAAGGCGGCCAGGAATGTGGAGAGAGACGCACACAATGCCAAGGAGACATTGTGCATTGTGGATGGCTTAAATATTTGATGGCCGCACACTCTCGACAAACAATTGAACAGTCCATATGCCAGCCACACAGCAAACGTCCAGCATAAGCATTTTGCTCACGTCTAACGGCGCACTCGTCGCCACTGAACGAGCTAGACTCGCAAGTATTTGGATATGAGCGGCTCTGAATGAGTGTGAATATGAGTGTGTTTGCGACTTTACGAGTTTGTTTTTGCTGGCTGCCCCAGCGGCGTTTTTGCAATACACAAAAAGACAAGAGGCAGCCGATGAAAGCAAATCAGAAATTCACAAAACATGGCGATAAATACGGCAATAAACAGCAGACATTCGCAGCACAGTCCAGCTGCTAAAACGACTAGAAACGCGTATTTGTAGCTTAGGCCTCTTTCAAAGTGCAGTATTCAACGACCCCCAACAAATCAATTGTTGATGAGATGCGGTTTTTTTTTTGTTTTTTTGCATGCCAACCGCTATTAAACCGTATTTATAGCACATAAAATCCATAGTTCACAGCAGATATTGTATTTTATTTAGTAGTTAATGAAAACTTTAAGCATTTGAATATATCAGCGAAGGCAGAATCAATTAAGAGTTATATCAGCGTCTAATTGAGATGTTTTTTAGTCTTACGTGATGGAAATAAATGTTGTTTTGCTCCTTGTAGGCAATACTTCAGTTCTAGTCGACAAATTAGTGTAAAAATGTGCAAACACACGGAGCAACTCTCAGTCGAGCTTAGTCAGTTAGTTGTTTGTTGTTTTCTTAGCTTTGTTCGACTAATTAACGCTGTCTTGTGTACGACACGCAGCGAACTTAGCTGAAATTGATTAGAATTTATGATTTAGGCGCTATCTTTGCTGTTGGAGCATAATAAATGGCACCTCTATTAGCCCGAAATAGCCCAGAGATATATACAAAGTCGCCGCACTTTTAGTCGTCAAGAATGTGAATATTAATTGCACGTATCAACTCATCTTTCCACCGCGAGCACAGAAGTTTTACAACAAACTCTTATTTCTCACTTGGCAAGCTTCCGCAAAAGTTTGTTATTAACTAGAACGTAATACTGCCGACCAACGAGAACTGTGGATTTGCATAAATAAATCTGGCGGACGACCTCGTGGCCGTTAGTTGTATTGTTTGTTATTTTGGCTTTGTTTTAAGCATTTCATTTGCCTGACTGCCTGACTGCTTGACTGCCAGTCTGGTTGACACCTGTCGTGCAAATATTTAAGCTCGCCCGTCATGCTGAATTGTTCATTGCAAAACACAGCTTTGGATGTTGGATGTGCCTCTGTTGGCTCGACGTGGGCAGCTCAGAAATGTGCCGCCAGCCCACAAGTCTAGTTTCCAGCGAGAATTTGGCAATTACACACATACAAGCAGCGGTTAGTTGGCCAAGTTTTAAATGCGTTCGTTGAACTTGTCAGCCCAACATACGCCCCGTTGTCCCTTTGAGCGCATTGCGCATACGCTCAGTGTGCCATGTGCAAACTGTGGCACTGTGTCGTGTGGCATTCAACTATTATTAATTAGCGAATTAGCCAGCTGCCTGCGCATCGTTCTGCTTCGCTTTGCTTTGCTTTGCTTTGCAGTGTATCGCATCTATCAATCAACGTCCAACTCACGTCTGCCTTATTCGGTTGACAATGCGCACAAAATAAATTTCGCTGCTTAACCAAATATGTAACAAAAGTATTTTGGCTACCATCAACTTTGCATGAATGACGCGAATTCACTTCCGGCTGAGTAAACAACAAGAATCAAGTTTGTAACAAAAGCCAGCGAAATTTAAGTTGTGTGTTTACTATTGGACATTAAATAATAATTTATTTACTTGTTCGTCGAGTGTTTGAAAGAGAACACAAATAAATAGTTTATTGCATCACGTAATACAATTGCAATGCTTGAATTGCTGCCGCCGCCATCGACGTAATGCGCTCTCAATTAGTAATGCTCGATACTCTTATCTAGAGTCTTATGAACGTGTGCAGAAAAGTGTTGCAATATTCTAAAATCCTATATTCTGTATCTTGAACTAATCCATATAAAACTGAAGTGTATCTCAAAGTCGATGTCGTGTTATCTTTCGATCAACTGGCAAATAGTGTGCCGATATTTTTACGGTTTTCGCATGGCAATTTGGTAGGCACACACTCGAGTGTTTGTGTTTACAATTTCACGGCATATTATACTCGTTACGAATGCAAATCTATATCTAGATAACCACTTAAATATGTATATGCTATGATAGATATATGAAATATGTATGTAAACCGGTTCAGTTCAGCAACGACCTTTTGGAATGAGAAGTATTTCGTTGGCTGCGTTGGTGGCAGCGGCTTCCAAGTGAAACAAGCAAATTAAATACGTATTCGAGTAGAGTAAATTTGCGTCTAGTAAACAAACCGACACCGACACCGAAATCAACGCTGACTCGTTGACCAGGCCAGATGATCTCAGCGAAGCTCAGCTCAACGTTGCTTTGCGACGCAAAAGCATATGATGCGGGCATTAAAGTAGCAGGAGTGTTTTTTGGATGCTCTTTGCATGCCAGCAGCAGATTATTGAACTATTTAATACTTCTATATTTTATTGCTCGCGGATCCAAGTGTGCCTTGAGTGCTGCTGGCTCGCCCACGCGCCGTCGCCGTCGACGCCGACACCGAGACTAAAACTGCGACTGTGACTGCGACTGAGACTGTGAATGAGAGAACAGCCAGCTTGTCATTAGACGAGTATGGACTGCCCGCCGGACAAGTGCAATTGCGTCGCAGCTGTCATATAGGCACTTGACTCGCACTTCCTTTAACTCTAATACATATTTATTTTTTCAATTGCGAAATAATAAGTATTAATACGTTAAACGGCTGCGTTTGCTACAGACAAAGGGAAGCAACTGCAGGTGTAAGCAGTTCAAGGTTGCAATTGCACTGCTTCATGTAGCAGAGCTGCACTAAAGCAGTAATTTATGCATAGACTGGCAAGCAGTGCGTTCTGTTTATTCTCTTCAAGAGTATCCAGCTAGTCAAGCATGCTCGAGTCTCGCTTTTTTTTCATAGTTCACAGAACGCCCTGACTGAGATCAAGGTGAAGCTTAAGTGAGGCGGAACAAATCGAGTGAAAAATAGCAACACAGAATAGCAAAGAAGATAAATACAGAAGAAAAAAACATAAACACAACTAGAAGTAGAATCATAAATAATGCCAATAATAATAACAAAGTCTCAGCTATTTATTGTGGTTGAATGAAGTCAGAGGCGTTTGTTAGAACAATTATAG
This sequence comes from Drosophila rubida, assembly GCA_035046165.1. Lineage (NCBI taxonomy): Eukaryota > Metazoa > Arthropoda > Insecta > Diptera > Drosophilidae > Drosophila > Drosophila rubida. The sequence continues at coordinate 11,221,095 of JAWNOF010000014.1, read as the reverse complement.
AATGCCCCATAGAAAGAGAGCTCACGTTTTAATTGCAGGTAATAAATGGAGTAATGGGTTAAGCATAATTTAATAGCCCCATATTTGCCAATCTGCTTTTGCACTTTCACATCGCTGTGCGGCGCTTTGCTTTGATTTTTCTTTGACCCATTGGAAAATGTGTTGAACACATTGAGTTTGTTGTGATTGCGCTTTAATTTGTTAAAGCGATTATGCAATGCGAACAAGCACTAAGTTTAAACAAGTATATAAATACTGTACATACATATCTATGCTCATTCATATTCACACAAATGCGTTAGACAAATGTGCGAATTGTGTGCGTAAATAATTGACACGGCACATTCGAATGTGTTGTTAACATGGCTCAAAGCTTAGAGCGCTGACCTTGCCTATGCAAATACCGAGTAATAACACGTAAAACATGCCGCAAAATGATGTAATGCTAATTCGACGATATCTTCTATCGATTTTGTCTTGCAGATCAAACTCAAACGAGTCTTGGGCCTGACTGTCTGCAGCAATGCGGCACTGGATGTGTCGCCCATCAGCGGCCTGCTCGCCTATCCGGCTGGGTAAGTAGAATTGAGTAATGTGCCAGCGTTGGCAGCGGCTATTAACTGCTTTAAGTACGGCAACGGCAAGCCGCGTAACTCGGCGTATACGTAATGCCAGCCAGTTGCTGGGAATGCTCATAAAAGCAAACGAGAAAAGACAGCTCCAGCTGTGTTATCGCATAGCCCGCCCCTTCTCAATGCGCTCTTTTCCTCTGCTCTCCCGCAGCTGCACAGTGGTCCTGTTCAATGCCAAACGCCAGACGCAGGCGTATCTGGTGAATACCTCCCGCAAAGCATTCACATCGGTTGCCTTCTCGCGCTGCGGCCGTTTCGTGGCCACCGGCGAGTGCGGCATCAATCCTGCCATCAAAGTCTGGGAGCTCGAGACGCACAACGGCAATCTGGAGCAATGCAGCGGCGGCAGTGTCGTTGCCGAGTTTGTGGATCACAAATACGCAGTCACCTGCGTGGTAGGTGTCCCATAAACTGAGCACTTGTGCCGCAGTTTAATGGTCTTCCTTCTCTGTTTCAGGCCTTCTCGCCAACGGGCAAATACCTGGTGTCAGTTGGCTCGCAGCACGACATGATTGTGAATGTGTTCGACTGGCGGGCGAACCTGAAGATGGCCTCCAACAAGATTAGCTCCAAGGTGGCAGCAGTCTGCTTTGCCGAGGACGGCAGCTACTTCGTCACCGTGGGCAATCGCCACGTCAAATACTGGTACTTGGAGGGCGGTCGAAAGGTGAGTAGAACTATCGTCAGTCCAGCCGACTCTAGTACTAATCATTTTCCCTTTTCTTCTCACAGTACAAAGATCCCATTCCGTTGATGGGACGCAGCGCCATTCTGGGCGATCTGCGGGACAACGATTTCTGCGCCGTGGCCTGCGGCAAGGGAATCTGCTCGGAGAGCACGTACGCCATCACACGGCAGGGCCACCTCGTCGAGTTCAGCTCCAGGCGCCTGCTCGACAAATGGGTGCTGTGCCGCACCAGCAACGCCAACTGCATTTGCGTCAACGAGCGCTTCATTCTCGTCGGCTGTGCCGAGTCCATCATTCGCATCTTCAACGCCGCCACGCTGGAGTATGTGACGACGTTGCCGCGGACGCACTACCTCGGCGTGGACGTGGCGCAGGGCATTCAGATCAACCACATCATGTCGGTGCCGCAGCAGGCCAAGTTCCCCGACTGCATTGCCATGGTCTTCGACGAGCAGCGCTCCAAGGTACAGTATGAGGAGTCAACTCAATCGTCGGCTACATCCATCCCACTTGATTCTATAGTCACTTCTCTTACTAATTCCTCTTTCTTCACGCAGGTGAGCTGCGTGTACAACGACCACTCGCTGTACATCTGGGACCTGCGCGACATCTCGCGCGTGGGCAAGTCGCACTCTTTCCTCTACCACTCCACGTGCATCTGGGGCGTGGAGACCGTGCCATATAATCTGGAGCGCGAGCCCTCGCAGACGCTGCCCGAGGAGTGCTTCGTGACGTGCTCCTCGGACGACACGATACGCGTCTGGGGCCTGGACAGCTGTGCCAACAATGAGATATATCGCAAGAACATCTACTCCAAGGAGCTGCTCAAGATCATCTACAGCGACGAGGAGCTGCAGTACATCAAGGACCAGGGCTCCTCGCTCTTCGACAAGGCGGGCAACTCGAGCTACGACGGCCGCAACGGCGTGCGCTGCATCAAGATCAGTCCGGAACTGCAGCACCTGGCCAGCGGCGATCGGTGCGGCAACATACGCGTCTACAGTCTGCAGAATCTCAAGCTGCTCACGATCATCGAGGCGCACGAGTCGGAGGTGCTGTGCCTCGAGTACTCCAACGAGAAGATCGAGCGCAAACTGCTCGCCAGCGCTAGTCGCGATCGCCTCATCCACGTCTTCGACGTCTCGCAGAACTACCTGCTGCTGCAGACGCTCGACGATCACAGCTCGTCGATCACCTCCATCAAGTTCGTCGGCGCCGGCCTCAACTTCCAGATGATCAGCTGTGGCGCCGACAAGTCCATCATGTTCCGCAGCTTCCAGGTGAGCGCTCCCCACTTTCCCTGCCTACAACCTTAAACTGAAGTGAACTCTTTGCTTGCAGGGCAACATCTTCATGCGCGGCACGAACACGTCGGGCAAGACGACGCTGTACGACATGGAGGTGGACTCGAACGCCAAGCACATCCTGACCGCCTGCCAGGACCGCAACGTGCGCGTCTACGGCACCCAGAACGCCAAGCAGACGAAGACCTTCAAGGGCTCGCACTCGGACGAGGGCAGCCTGATCAAGCTCAGCCTCGACCCGAGCGGCATCTACGTGGCCACCTCGTGCACGGACAAGACGCTCGCCGTCTACGACTACTACTCCAGCGAGTGCATGGCGCGCATGTACGGCCACAGCGAGCTGGTCACGGGCCTCAAGTTCACCAACGACTGCAGGCACCTCATATCGGCCAGCGGCGACGGCTGCATCTTCATCTGGCAGGTGCCGCACGACATGATCGTCACCATGCAGGCGCGCATGTCGCAGCAGCGCCTGCGCTCCGGCCACGCGCCGCTCCAGCGACCGCTGGCCCCCATTTCGCCGCCGGACGCCATTGTGCTGGAGTCGCCCACCAGCGAGCTGGAGCACCAGCAGCACGCGCCCAAGTTCGCGCTGCCCCAGGCGGAGCCCAGTCGCAATGCCTACCAGCTGTCGGACGTCGGCCAGCTGCCGCAGTGGGCGATGCGCAAGACGGCCGCGGACTCGGACAGCGGCGCCCTGTCCATACCCACGCCTGTGCTGAGCTCCGGCGCGGCGCCCTTGCATGCGGCCTCCTCGATGGGCAACCTGAGCTCCTCGCCCAGCCAGCAGCTGGGCGTGGCGGCGCCGCGAGCGCGCGGTCGCTGGGCGCAGCGCAGCAGTCAGCTGGACACGGAGGACCAGCGCTCGAACTCGGAGAGTCCGCTGGGCACCGTCTCCTCGGTGGGCGGGCACAGTGCGCACAACGTGCAGACCTCGGACTACAACAGCGCCTCCTCCAAGGACATCATGTACAACCAGACCTACTTGAGCGAGGACTCGTCCATCGACTCGGGCATGGAGACGCGCCGCGAGCTCAAGTTCATCGGCAGCAACAACAACGGCACCATTCCCATTCCCGCCAGCGCCGCGAGCGCCAACAACGGCAGCCTGGGCGTGCCGCAGCAGCAGCGCCTGCTGCCGGACAAGCGCAAGCCGGGCATGCGCTTCGACACGCACACGCACGACCACGACGGCGACATCGAGGACATCTCCGACGGCGAGCGCACCAGCTCCGATCACGGCATGTTCTACAACAACCTGGCGCCCAGCACGCCCACGTAAGTTGCCCTAGAGAGTGGAGGAAGAGGGGAATACTAAATTGTAGAGTGTTTAGCATGAATCTTCTGTCTATATTATACCTGTTCAATCGTACACGTTGACAGCTCCTAGATGCTGTTGACAATAGAGCTTCCCGCAGTTTGCTGCGCTTCAGGCTGGTTTAAAGATCTGACTACTTCTTCACTTTCAAAAGAAACAAATTGAATGAGTTATATGAGAGTACAAGTTTTAAGAATGCTGAATAAACTGTGGAATAATGTACTATTGTAAGCAGGTCAATTTGGGTTTGCTGCTTTAGGATAAGTGACTGATTTGTTGCTTGCTGACACTTTTATCGCCCTTGCAGTGACTTCAAGGTGACCGCCATGAACGAGGACGAGCTGCGCAAGTCGGTGCGCCGGCAGAAGTTCGAGAAGTCTGGACTGCAGCTGGCGCCGGCCAGCGGCAACGGCAGCACACACACAGCCAGCACGGGCACCGGGACCGGCACCTCGGATACCGAGGACGAGGGCTCCACGCCGAGTGCGGAGAATGCAGAGCGTTCGCTGGCCTCCACGCTGGGCGGCAGCTCGGAGAACCTGCAGCAGGGCCGCGACAGTTTTCTGCACGCCGCGCTGCCCGAAGGACCTGGACTACTGTTGGAACGCGGTGCCAGCAGTGAGTAATCAAGCGACCTAATTGAGTCAGTGTCTAATTGGAAATTGCTCTCTGTGCAGGTCGTCGCAGCATCAGCGCCAAGCACAACACGGAGAACGGGAAGGGCGGCGGCGTTGCGGCGCCACCGACCATCACCAAGTCGTACACGAGCACCAAGAAGGAGGAGCTGCTGCAGGTCATCAACAAGGTCAAGCAGCAGCTGGAGAATGTAAGTAGACTTCCTCTGTCTTTGAAAAGCAATTACCTACAATTTTGATTTGTTTTCTTGTGTTTTTATTTACTTTTATGTTTATGTGATTTATTCCCCCTCCCTCTTTATGTGTTGCATCATTGCTTTGGTGTCTGTTTTGTGCACACACACACACACACACACACTCTCTCTCCACACACTCGAACCTTTTACTCCTCTTTAGGGTACGCGCAAAAATGGCATTAGCAAGTTGAATGCCATAGCCGAGGTGAGCACTTGAGTTGCCTGCGAGTTACTCGCGTAATTCCTTCTTACTGATCGTTAACGTGAACGCTTTGGCCATTGCATATTTGACTGCCTAATTGGGCCCTAACCGACTAAAGGGCAGCCCATTGCAACAGGGCCTGAAGAAGCACAGCTTTTTAATCCATTTAACACTCACTAATTGCATCGATTCGTGCTCTGCTTTCGAACATTTTACAACGACATCAACTCCACTCAAAAATGTACTATCTGCTTCCTTGTAGTACACAGGGAGTATCCTCCCACTAAATCCATTAGTATTATCAGATATTTTACAAACAACTTATTTGTCTAAAACCACATATTATGCCATTCAACAAATAGCAATTATTCATGCATTTATCACCACTCAATTGTCTAACAAAATAAAACAAAATCCATATAAAACACAGTATTGCACCGATCAGCATTATTTCGCAAAGAAAAAATAAAAAAAAGTGGTTTTGCATCGGCCGGGAATCGAACCCGGGCCGCCCGCGTGGCAGGCGAGCATTCTACCACTGAACCACCGATGCTCGATGGATGCGAGTTGGAAAGAAACCCAAAAGAGGAGTCTGCAGCAGATTAGACGAGTTTAGCAGACGCTTAAAATAGACTCGTGCCTAGCGAAGGTGGAAATAGCATAACTCACTACACATGCTCTTGCTAACTCAACTCACCAACAACAGCCTCTCAAGACTTTGGCTGCGCAAATGCTTAACTACTACTCGCTCACTTCACGACTGCAGCTGACTAACGCTCTCTCTGTCTCGATCTTTAACCCCACAGGTCGGCCATAGACCGCTGCGTGGCAGCCACAGCATCTCGGACCTGAGTCTGGCGGCCAACCTCGACGGCTCTCGCCCGTCCGCTGGAGCATCGCGCTACACGAAGCCAGGTGAGCATGCGCTTGAAGTAGTTGCTGATTGCCCGACAAGGGCAAGGGCGAAGAAATCTGTTCCCATCGCGTATTGCGTGTGTGTTTTGAACCGTAGGCTAATCCGACAATTACTTTTGCCACCTCGTTGTTTGCCTCGTCCCCTCTCTCTCTCTCTCTCTCTATTTTGTCTTTCTCTCTTTCTCTTTAACTTGCTCGCCCGCTGGTAATGACAAATAATCGTTGGTAACATGAATAATCGAAAACTGTTGTTTGCTAATCATTTGTTGAGTAACCAAAGCCGTTCCCTCCCACGAACCTTCACAGTATCACAGCATTAGAGCTAACCCAGCACAGCCATCGCCGCAGCAGGCGCCCCCACTGCCCCAGCAGGAGCTGGCGCCCCAGTACTTCAACTGCGCGGCGCCCAAGTCGAAGCTGCAGCAGAACTTCCAGACCATGCGCCAGGTGCAGCAGCACTATCCGCCCTACCCGCACCACGTCGGCGTCCACCAGATCCATCCGCCTCCGGGCGTGCCCTTCGCTGCCAGCCACGCCCACGCCCACGGGCACGGGCACGGTCAGTCCGCTCGCGTCTACTCGGCACAGACGGCGCCTAGGCTGGGCGCCGCCAAGCGCAACCCGGCGGGCAACAGTCGCCGCACGCCCAGCATCCTCAAGCACTACAAGTCGTGCCCGGTGTCGCCGGTGCACGAGGAGGTGGAGTGGTCGGCGGAGCAGGACCACCACCACCACCACCGCGCGGCGGCCGTGGAGCCCAAGCGGCACTCGGTCTACGCGGACGATGCGCGCACCATTCTGGACATGATCCACGCGGACACCGAGAAGATGATCGACGAGATCACCCGCAAGTACGGCGACCTCGACGACCCGCCGCAGCTGCCTGCCGCACTGCCCGCCTCCTGCTCGATGCCGGCCAACCTGCGCGGCCTCGGCGGCTCCACGGGCGACTCGACGCCGACGGCGACGGCCTCGTCTCCGCCCCGCGGACGCGCCCAGTACACGCAGTACGTGTACCGCGAGATCTACCAGTGCGAGCGCAAGGTCTCGCTGTCGGACATACTCAAGCCGGAGCAGTTCGCGGCCAGCCAGCAGCGGCTGGAGGAGGCGCGCTTCCTCGAGACGCAGCGCCACTCGAGCGCCAGCTTCTTCCTGAGCAGCTCGGGCCAGCTGCCGCACGAGCACAGCCAGGAGTCGCTGCTCTCCGACGGCGGCAGCTACTGCAACAGCCTGGAGAGCGTGCTCTCCGACGAGAGCGACTGCAAGAGCGCGCCGCTCGAGCCGCCCTCCGCCCGCCCGCTGCACGCCGCGATGCAGTGCCACGCGGGCATCCGCAACTTCATAATCCACGGCCCGGTCTCCAAGTCGTACGGCAGCAGCCCCAACGCCTACGGCAGCTTCGACTACTACATGCGCCAGCAGACGGCGGCGGCCACGGTGGCCGACTACGACAGCTTCGACGTGACCGGCTACAACCTGCAGCCGCTGAAGCCACTGAAGCCGCTGCCCAGCTCCAAGACGTATCCGCGCCTGGCGCAGCCGCAGGCGCCGCCGAGCGTGGAGCACATTCCCACGATGCGCTCGAAGAACAGGCAGTACAACTCGGGCGTGAACAAGAGTCTGAGCACCGACTTTGCGCAGCAGCGCCAGCAGCGCAACTCGAATCCGCTCGCTCAGAGCCAGCCGCAGTCGCAGTCGCAGGCGCGAGGAGTCGTGAACGGGGAGCCGCTGTTCGTGCGCAAGCCGCTCAAGCCGAAGCCGCCCATTCCGGCCAAGCCGCACAACCTGGTCTCGACGCTGAGCAGCGTGGAGAAGAAGCAGCAGCCAGTGGCGAGCTCGCGCACCGCCAGCGTGGTGCGCCAGTTCGAGCACAACCTGCAGAAGTTCGAGCGCGAGAAGCAGCGCGCCCAGCAGCGCTCGACGCCCGCCATGCGCAGCTCGGTGAGCAGCGGCGCCCTGGCCACCCACAGCTGCCTCAAGAAGGTGTCGCGCTTCGACACCAGCGAGAGCGGACGCCGCGCGACCAGCGTGCGCCAGAAGACGCGCCCCAAGATCAGTGTGCGCTTCAACACCGTCTCGCAGATCAAGTATACGCCCAGTGCGAAGCGGAATGAGGCTGCCGCGGGCGGCGAGCGGGACGCTGAGCTGGACGCGCAGCTGGACGCTGGCTGTGTGGTGGGCAGCCTGCCCAGCGACTACGGCGGCGAGCGCAGCTTCGAAATGTACTTCGCGGAGAACGGGAATGCGCCCGAGAACCTCGAGCACATGCAGAGCCTGAAGCTGTACACGAAGCCGCAGCTGCAGGCGGTCGTCGACGAGATACAGCAGGAGCGGCAGCAGGAGCGCGCCAAGCACAAGAAGAACATGGACAACGCCGAGCGGTCCAGCTCGAGCTCGACGAGCCACCAGTGCCAGACGATTGCGGCCAAGATCGACATCATCGAGAAGCTGATTGCCATGGAGGAGCGCAAGATGGAGCAGATCCGCCTGGCGACCGAGACGCGACTGCGCCCCTTCGCCTGCAACTCCAAGCAGAAGGGCTACGTGAAGAGTCTGACCATGAACTTTGACATGCTGGCGCGTGCGCAGGACGCGCCGGAGGAGGAGCAACAGCAGCTGCAGCAGCAGCAGCTCCTCGAGTCCGGCCCAGACGCCGATCTGTGCGCCTACGCGCGCCACATCAGACGCAACTGCAGTCTGCCCGACGTGCTCGAGAGCGCCGACGGCTTCGGCTTCGCCAGCGGCAACGGCGACGTGGAGCTGGCCAGAGAGGTCATTGCCGACGACGACGACGAGGACGCGGAGCAGGATGCTGGCAACAACGATGGAGACAAGCACCAGCTGGAGGACTTGGAAGGTTTGCTGCCCTCGCTGTTGTGCCACACCCACCAAAAACACATCGAACACACATCACTCTTTTCAGTTTCTTACTCGCTTTTATGTTGCCACACGATTTCCACTCGCATTAGTTGTAAGCTCTTAGCTCTTAGCTGTTAACTGTTAGCTGTTAGCTGTTAGCGTAGCGCACCCGTCGAGTCCCGGCATGCTTTGCTCCCGCAACTGATAACCGTCTACGCCTACTTACAGGTAACCCCAAAATGCTCAATCCCATGCCCATCGAGGAGTCGTCGTCATCGATTCGCCGCGCTTGCTCCCTGAGCGACCTGCACATGGGCAACTTTGGCAAGCGTAAGCTTCCTCTTTCTCTCTGCTCTGCGCAGCTTTGCCTCAAGCGCTCCCTAACACTCTCTTCTCTCGCTCTCACTCCACAGCCAGCAAGTCGAATGGCAGCGCACCGCAGAAGGCAGCGACACCGCATCGCAATGGCAACGTGAATCGCTCCAGCAGCAAGCGCAACAGTCTGCAGGGCAAGTCCGGCCTGGGCGCCTCCAGCAACTCCATGAATGTGCTCAATCAGGCGGTGAGTAGCAGGCGTTCAATGCACACTGAGCTTGCGTCTAACCATCTCTTCTTCCACAGAGCGACTCGGAGCCGGAGGACAGCAATCGTCTGCGCGGCGCCGCCAATGGTCAGAACCGCAACAACGGACCCATTGGTAAGTGCCGCTAAAGTTGACATGCGAAAGAGGGAGACTAATTGATCATTCGTTTACTCTGCAGCGGCCAATCGACAGTACGGCAACAAGAGCAACAATGCCACCAGCAATCGCCGCAAGATAACCAGCTTTAGCAGTGGTAACTGACCTGATCCCAACCCAATTACTGTTTATACTGACACGCTTCCCTTTCCACGACAGGCACCAATCTGCAAGATGACTCCAGCTCGGAGGAGACGCCCAACAACGTGGCCAGCAACAAGCCTGTGGTGCCGCCACGGCCCCGCAACCTCGGCTTCGATCACAAGACTAAACTCATCGTCAACAGCCCGGGCAATGCGGCCAAGCAGCGAGTCGCTGGAATGGAGGACTATGAGGGGGAAGATCGTAAGTTGCATGAAATCACAAGTAGCATGACATTCATTAATTTGCCATCTGTTCTTCCAGCTGAGGCCCTAGTCCACAATGTGATCAACAAGCTTTACACGACCACACAGGCGGCGATGAAGCTGCACGCGAACCTGAAGAACTCGTTGCTGCTGAAGGAGCTCGAAAATGCGGTGATCATGTCCCACAACATGCTGGGCAACATCACGCACAACAGGTAAGAGAGGAGAGAGACTAAATCGAACAACATTCAAATTCATTTATGATTGCAGACAAAACGAGAGACTGCTCTCGAATCAAGGAAACAATCATGTGGGCAGCGGAGGAGGAGGAGGTGACAATGGCGGTGGAATCAATCATGAGCAGGATAATGGCGACTATCTGATGATGGTCAATAACTGTGCCGATCTATTGAGTAATTTACGCACCAAGAACAAACCCGATGACTGTGAGAATAACTCCTAGTGTGTAGCGCATAGAATAGAATAGCAACAACAATACAACAAAACAACACAACACAACACAACAACAACACTGTGGGCTTAAACAAACTAATATTTATTAAAAATCGAAATCCAAGCAGCTAACAAAGAGACAGAGAGATACACATGAATGCACCGACTAATTTACAATTATGTAAAACGCATATGCATTAACGGCTATTGTAAAATGTATTCATTACTATCATATTAAAATTACTTTACACATATATATCGTTTAAGTCTAAGTCTTGTAGCTCCTAAGTTCTCGAGAGAGTGTGTACGCGTGCATTTTCTGTTCGACTTGGCCTTCAGTTGTAGCCAAATCACTTTTGTATAGCCTGAATTTAATTCATAGCGTGTCAAGTTGCATTAAGTAATCATTATTTTCGTATATGTTAAGTGTTATTTGAGTTTAAGCCAGGAGAAGTAGACGAGTCGGATCGACTCGATAGCCGGGCATGACAGAATTCTAAACGAGAATCGTTATATGTATATTTTTCCGTTTTTTTTTTTCTTGCGTTTATCGCTATATCTATTAGCTTTCGTTTTTTGGCCAATTGACGTGTGTCAAATTTACGTATTCCATTTATGAATATCCCCCCAAAGTATCCACATTGTATGTATCTATGTAAACCTTTGTATGGCGCTTATTTACTCAACACACAGGCATACACGAGAGACACATATTTGATTAATCTTTGAAAGCAAAAACAATTTCCATAATTATACAATATTTGAATAGCACTTCCAAGTATGTTCTGTAATTTAGTAGTTAATTATTTGATTGTATTTACAACAATTTCTATTACTAAAAACCTATTTAAAATGTATTAAACTTTAAATGTATGCTCTTATATAATTTACAACTAAATCAAATGTATTAAAACAAATTAACCACAAGCAAAGGAAAAAACGAAAACAAAAACAAAAAAAGAACATAGTTTAAGTGCAGCAGCTCTGCAACTTTCCCTCAACAACTTAAATCGAAAATCATTCTAATTTAATCGAAATAATACTACAAAATGCATAAATAATAACTTTTGAAAATATTAAAAATCGCTTTGTCTTATTTTTGTCGGATTTGCACCACTAATTAAACATACACACTCCCACACATACACACACACCTCCGACAACTTGTTGTTAAATTAATCGCCTAATTTAACTGCCAAGTTGCTTAGAGGATTAGTAAGAACAGCCCTTGATGGCCTTTGATGGCTACTAATATCTACATTTTTATATACACGCATCGTACATATCATGTATATAATCAATGTTGGGTAGCGGCAACAGCAAAATAATGTTTATTTAGCTAACTACACACTTAATACTTGAGAATGAATGCGATTTATTAATTGTTGTGTAAAATTTCGATATAATAAATAATGATTTTATGTTTATTCATGGCAAAACACGAAATGTCCTGTACAAGAGATTTATATTCAATTTGGAGAAGCATTTTGCTTTGTAAGATATTTCTAGTTCAAATCTCAATTTTACTAAATTCGGATCTAGATAGCCTGTAAAATTTTTGTATTCATTTACAACAAAATTTTATTGACTGTAAAGATAATTAGTGCGCATTGGACCATGCGGTTCGGCGGCCATTTTCGTTCGCGTGTCGAAGATAATCCCAACTTTGAAGATGACGGCTCTCGACGCAAATTCATCACGAAAGTCTGCTCCATATTATTTGTAAGTTCGAGAAGAAATGCCAGGAACTACATTTGCTACAATGCCACCCACTTCGTTTATGGCAGTTACAACTGGCGATGACTGCAGCAATTGCGTGCATCTTTATCTTCTCGGAGCCTGCGCAGGAATGGCTGAGTGAACACTTCTATATACTTTGGATTGCCTTAGGTGTATTTATAATTATTGTCCTAATACTATCATGTTGTCAATCAGTCGCACGTAAAGTGCCGATCAATTATATATTATTGATAGTCTGCACGGCGGCCATGTCGATGATTGTTAGCGTGAGTTGCGTCATGTTTCCGCCGATTAAAGTGAGCATTACCCTGGCTGGGTTTTATTTCCTATTTACCTCACAATTCTCTGTTCGTTCTCCTCAGGTTCTCATGGCAGTGGGAATTACAGCTGGGGTCGTTTTTGTGCTTGCATTATTCGCCATGTTTGCACCCTGCGATTTCACAGGTTGTGGCCCCTATCTATGTGTACTTTTATTTGTACTTCTTGCTTTGGGCATTGTTAATATTTTTATACAGGATCGAACAGTCGCTTGGATAATGGCTTGTCTAGGCATCGCAATATATTCTCTCTATATTGTCTACGATATGCAGATGATGATCGGCGGGCACAGGAATCAGTATGACGAGGAGGACTATATTATCGCTGCTCTGAGCCTCTACATCGATATCGTCCAGTTGTTCATGCACATCCTAATATTGCTTGGTCTTATTGACGAATGACCTACAGGATTTCTTTTTTTTTTTATAATAGACACAAGTAGAAATTAAGAATGTATTATGGGGACCAGGAAAGATGTGTGTGAGCAACGGGTTGTGTATGGATTGTAAAGCCGAAGCCTTGAATATTTTTTTAAGTTTGACTAATATCTGTAATTTTATCATAAATAAATCGCATTTAAATACAAATATTTTGTTTTAATTTGGTCACTTAAAATGAAACAATATCGAATGGAAAATGAAAGTTAAGGTAAATATTAAACTAAAGGTAAAGTATGTATTATTTTTAATTTATTTATATGCAAAAATTAGTAGAGTATAGTAGACAATTCTATTAAAGAGCTGTTGAGAAATGTCCACAAGATGCCTTTAAAAATGCCGCTTGGAACAGCTGAGATACCAAACAAACACAATAGAGCACCAAGTAGATCGAATACGGCACGTCGAACCGATCTATGTGCAGCCCTATTTACCTCTTTGAGCACGTGGAGTGACTCTCTGTGCAGTTGTATGCTGCTAAACTCTCTTCGCCTGGTACTCAACCTAATGTTTTTGTACTTATAACAAATACTACAACGACAGGAACAAAGAGAAGAGAGGAAAACAACAGAAATTACAACCACAACTGCATTAAACTGCCACGTACAGTAAGGTTTTTAGGAGAACGTAAATAGAGTAGCAAGAGGCATTATTTCGTATGAGTTTGTATTCTCTCTTTCCGTCTCTCGTGACGTCACTCGCACTCTGTGCAGTTGCTTGCTGCTGATTTCTGTTCGCCTGGTATTTCACATTGGATGACATGCAGTTTTTTGGCTTCTCGTCGCCAACTTGAAATTACAACAACAACACCAAAAGCCACCAAAGTTGTAATGACTACAACAACAGCAATATTAGGAAACTCAATGTTGTTGTCTTTGTTGATGATAATGATGTTGCTGTTGCTGTTGTTGTTGTTGTTGTTGTAGCTGATGTTGTTGTTGTTGTTGTTGTTGTTGTTCTTGTTGTTCTTGTTCTTGTTGTAGCTGTTGTTGTTGTTGTTGTTGTTGTTGTTGTTGTTGTTCTTGTTGTTGTTGTTTTTGTTGTTGTTGTTGTTGTTGTTGTTGTTGTTGTTGATGTTGTTGTTGTTGTTGTCGATGACGATGTGGTTGTTGTAGTCGTCGTTGATGTTGTTGTTGTTGACGTTGATGTTGATGTTGTTGTTTTTGTAATATCAAAGTTGCAGCGAGATGCTAAAAAACTGCAAATCATCCCAGGTGAAATACCAGGCGAACAGAAATCAGCAGCAAGCAACTGCACTAAGTTGTTTAAGAAAGTGTAGCCTATCTCTGAGGCGCGAAATTATTAAATGCTTAAAAGTATATCTCAGTTTGGAGCTGTTATAAGATAGTCTTTTATGTACATTTATTTACTTATGTTATAAGATGGTGCTGTTATAATATCAAATTTACAGCGAGGAGCCAAAAAACTGAAAATCATCCGAGGTGAAATACCAGGCAAACAGAAACCAGCAGCGGGCAACTGCACTTCGAATCACTTGAGCCGCTGATGGCAAATGTGGATCATGTGGATCCCAAGTTGTTGAAGAAAGTGTAGCCTATCTTTGAGGCGCGAAATTATTAAAAGTATGTCTCCGTTTTTGATGTTAATGATGCTGTTAGAATATCAAATTTACAGCGAGAAGCCAAAGAACTGGCGAACAGAAATCAGTAGCGGGCAACTGCAATTCAAGTCACTTGGGCTGCTGACGGCAAATGTGGATCATGTGGATCCCAAGTTGTTTAAGAAAGTGTAGCCTATCTTTGAGGCGCGAAATTATAAAATGCTTAAAAGTATATCTCAGTTTTTGAGCTTAGTTATGCTAATGCTTATTCGATTTATTGCTGCTGCGTGAACTTGAACGTGAATGAAAACAGATGAGTTCTAATGACATACACGCTGCGATTTGGTTGATATGATATATTCCTAAATGTATTGTTATGGTGCTTTATTTTTGGTACTGGTTCAACTACTAATGTAAATAAATGTATATAAAAAATTGCTGCTGCTCTCCTCCATGTGCTGCTCGAAATGCAACTAGAAATTGTAATAGCTACTGCAAAGCAACAATAATTGAATCGAGATACACATACAAAACAAAGCATAATGGCATAGAATGCCAATCATGTGAAGTATCGTGGCAATTAAAGCGTATTAAAGCTGTCAGAGTACTGACCAAAGCAGCAGGTGACCAACTCGACACGCGGCCAATCCAGAGAGTGAGTGAATGGGTCCTTTAAACTTTTCAAAGCGAGCTCTCAGTGTGTGTGCTGCAATTTGGCAAGCGCCGCGTCGACAACAGCGATAGAGCGGGCTGCCAGTTCTTTGTCCCTGCCATCAGCTGCCTGGAGAAGGAGAGGGAGCAGGAGCTGGAGCAGCACGGGAGCCAGAGCTGGCGAAGAAGCAGGAGCATAGTTCTTCAGTGTATTGTGCATGGGGCGCTCTTGCCATTGATACAGTGCCCGAAACGATTGAGGTTCAATTAACGTTTGTCAATATTGAACTAGGCAACAGTTCAGTTCCACCTGCGCACCCCGCCAAGTCGCCAAGTGCGCTGTGCTTGTCCTGCTGCTGCTCACCTGCCAGCTGTGCCCCTTTAATTGGTGGCACGTTAGCTCTAATTCGTTTGCTGGCTAGCTAAGGTTCAGCGCCAAGTCTATTGATAAACTGTAAATGCGAAAACTGAAAATAGCTCCCTTCGGGGGTAACGAACCCTTCGCACCCTCACGCACCCCACTCGCCATGCAGTTGTTTCACTTGCTCTTTGGCCTTGTCTTTGTCTGGCACACGCGCTGCATGAATAATTTATGACACGGCCCAATCATAAAGCGGGGCGAAAAGTTATATACGAAATATACTCAATAAGCTGCCAATGCCAGACACGCCCCTTGCTCGTCGCGCTCTTTGGGGGTGGCGCACGCACGCTTGACAACGGCAGCGAGGACAACGCCAGGCACGGCTGCCAACTGGGCGTATGCGTAATCTGCAGCAAGTTATAATAATCATAAATCGAGCAGCAATGCAGCAGGAGGCACATGCCACTTTTTACATATGCTCTCCACATTTTTTGCCATCTAGTTTGGGGCACAAAGAGCTGACGAGTTTTTTGTTTCGTGTGGCCATTTGAACTGATTTAATCACAGAATTTAATAAATAATCAAAGTGAAGGAGTGACAGACAATAAAATCACATGAGTCGCTTAATTACAATGTTTAAATGACGCCTTCATCAACTATTGAAATGTTTGCACCTTAATAACTTTTCTGTATACCTGTCAAAGTACTATGGATTGCTTGATTTTTCTTATTTATTTTCTTTTCGAAAAGCATTCGCAACATTTGATTAGTCTAATATTGTATTCTACATTTTAACTAGAAATAGTCACTATACTATATTATGGGAAAATATGGGAAAAATACAATTACTGTTTAGTACTAGTTATGAAGCTTTTTCAAACAATGAGTTATACAAAGTAGATGCAGATAGAAGAAATAGCTTGCCGCCGAATACTCGAGCTTCGACACATTCGAGTGTTTTCATTGTGCTGCTAAGTGAAACTAAAGTTGTCCAACGCCATCGAGGAGCCGCTGCATTTTGAGGCGCAACGACAGCTGGGGCTGCACAGTGGAGCAAAAGAGTGTCTGTTTGCAAGCGACTAAAGCAAATGAAAATATATTAATTTGGCTGCTTTGGTCGACTCGAAATGAATACAAAATAGCTTTTCCCCAGCGCTGCTTGTTTCGCTTAGTGTTTCCTAATGACCACAGTGCAGCCTGGACGCAACGCGAGCTGAGCTATGCGGCGTGGAAAATCTTGAAAGGTGAATAAAAGCCAGGTCACACCAGAAGTACTCGCAGCATTCACAAGCATATTCATGACCCGTCAGGCAGCACAAACGAGCAGCACATCGAGACTGCGGCTCCGCTCCGGATGCTGACTGTTTGACGGGGCGTGCCGTTTTTGTGCTTCGGTGTGAATAAGCGTATAAGAAGTTGGCATAAAGCCGACAGCCGACAGTCGACAGCCGACGACAGTGGCGGGCAGAGGAGTGGGAAGAAGGACGACAACGAGGACAACGAGGACAACGGGCGACAATGATGGCAGGCAGCAAGAGTATCCCAGATCGCTGGGAATCTGCATTGGAAGCCGCTGAACCGAACTAATTGAGCCGCGTTACATTAAGTTGAATGCATTTCAATGCGTTGCCAAGCATCCGCAATTCAACAGCATCATCAACGGCATTATATAGTGTGCTCAGCACACTCGCCGTGCTCGGCTCTGGGAAATCGAACAACTGTCTCCGACTCTGGCCTCCCTAGCGCCCCTTGCAAGCAGCTCACCTGTTTCCTGCACCACTATCTATACAAATATATATGCATGAAAGCTTAAGTCGACTGCGCTATATGCTGCAGATTGTTCCAAGGTGTGAAGGGTGCAAAAACTATATCTAAAGCAGCAGCACAATAGATAATACGTTGTGCTCGACATCAACCCCTAAATGCCAAACAATAACGCGAAAGCTGTCAAAAATTAATATTCATTATTAAGTAGAAGCTGTTCAAATGTGGACTTGGAACTGTTTTTAAGCTATCAATTTATACTTTTCTTTCAATTATTGCAATTTCTCTAAAATATTATGGGAATTTCTATATCTTCACGTCAACTTCTTTTCAAAAAGTCGCTAGGCTTGCTTGTAGAACGCTAATTGTGGAACGCCCTCAGCATATGTTATGTATAATCCTCTGCATTACCCCCATTCCGAGGAATAATCGCCCGTAATTCCCACAGAAGAGCGCTGAGAACATTGAGATACTCTCGCACCTGCTGCTGCGCCGTGTTCGCTGATGCGACGACAGTTGTGTCATAGTTGAGGGGTCGTCACCTCGACAATTAACGGCACGATTACAAACAATGCCAATACTCAAATGCTGCAGAGCAGGAGGACGCGAGGGAATGGGCTGCCCCGTGCGGCGTTAAGTGTTTTTTCGCCAGCACATTGTTGGTGCAGCACCAGAAGAAGCAGCCCTTGTGATTCAAAGGAAAGTGCAGCTTTAGCTTTTTAAGAAATTATAATCACAACATATTGCACAATTCAGATGACTGAGCTAAAGACACTGATAGGTCACAGCATTTAGCCGAGCTGACAGCAAACAATGCGAGCCATGTGCTCTGCTTCTGCTTTGCTGTTGTCTGCCTCGGATCGCTTAAGAGCGTAATCATATCCGGAAGAGATTACGCTGCAATTTGCGCTCGAATGCGTCGCCAAAGCACTTGAGGGTTGAGCACAGCCATCCCCATTGTCCCTTCTGCAAGGACTCCGCATTGTTGTAGGTGATAAGCGCAGTCGACACTGCAAATTTGTTGCATCTCAATATTGCGGTTCATCTTAAACAATGGAATTGGATTATCATTTTTTTGTTTTATATTCTCTTCAAGAAGACGCTGAACAGGCGAATGGGGCGTGTTGTTTCGCTCGCAGGCGTGGCACAGATTGCACCCCGATAAAAAAACAAAAACAGCTATCAATATGCTAAATTATGTTGCACAGCACGGACTGCTTGGAGCCCACTCTTGCGGCTTGTCGCTTGTGGCTTGTGGCGCCTTTGGAATTGTTTAGGCGGCATAAACAATTTGCCAGGCCATAAACAAGCCTTGCCTTGGGCCCATAAACAATAAATGCAAAATATGAAATATGATTGTGAATTTGATTCGTAATCGGAAAACAAAGAATGGGAGCAGACATTGCCAGAGCTACACAACAATGGCGAACTGGGACTGTTTATTACTTCCTCACAATTTATCGCGTTGCTTTGTGATGCAGGCGCCTAAAATTATCTACACTTTAATGCCAGACACGAAGATACAAATTCATCGGAAGAGATAGAAAGAATGTAAATACAATGAATAATGCAATTTCAGAATTTTGAAGTCATATCGAAAACCCCGAATCGTCGACTCTTTCTTCGATTGCGAATTATCCATATTAATTAGTTAAACATTTGCCTGCTCGGGCGGTTATCCACTTAATGTCGAATTTATCGCATGTCAATGCAACTAATTAGCCTAATGAAAGCCATCGCCATCGCCATCGCCGTTGACATCGTCTGTAGTAACAAAGAAGTGCCAGCAGTGGAAAAACATGCTCAAGCGGGTCGAAAAGTGGCGATATATCTGCGTAAATCTGCATAGAGCGGGGCAAGAGTGGGGGGGGAGGGGCAGAGTGGGGAGGAGAAGCGTGCGACTTCAATTAGCCAAATAAGTAAGGCGGTTTTGTGTCAATGTCACACAGAGAAATCGCATGCTGGCCAAGCGGATGGCACGTACTTGCCTCGCATGGGGACAGACAGACCGAAAGACAGGCAGCGGGAGAGGCTCTCGAATGGTCGCCTGGGCGTGCATTGAGTAAACATCAAAAGAAATAGCAAATTCAGTGCGCGGACAGCAGACAGTTGACAGCAGGACAACAAGTTAAGGACCATTGACGACGACCAAAATTAGGGGTTGGGCTTTCTCGTCAAGGCTGCTGATAGGAATCATCACAAGCTTCCAGTACGCCAAGTGCTGCCAACTGCTGTGTTCAAAAGAATGCCGCGACGCAAGGCGGTGTCAAAAGTCAGTTGAAATTGGGCAAAAAGCTCTCTGCGCCATTTGCCGTAATCACTCAAACGAGTGCGAGTGTGCGATCTGTCTCGCTCGCTCTTGCACACACACTTGCTCTGACAAAATGAAAGCTTCTTGCTGTCAACTGAGACAGGCAAGTGAGGTTAGAGCTGAATGGAGGTGGGGGATTGTCTGTGGGTGGTGTGCTTAGGCATATGCTGATGCAGATGCTGAAAGTGCATACTCGTAGCGGGCATAGAGAGCATTCACATTCCCATTCACATTCGTATTTGCATTTGCATAAAGCATTGCTTTTTGATTTCGCTTTTCGTTCCCATTTGATTTGATTTCGCTTGAATTATTCATATGCCGCAGAGCAAAAGACGGGGGCGCTGCGGCGTGGGTAGGAGGAGGCGTATGAAATGTCAACTGAAGTGGCGACACATGCGTCTACTTCTGCAACTACACACACATGTATACCCTGCAGTTGCAGCAGCAACTGCTGGGCATATAAATCAAGTGCGTAAATATTTGTATTTTGTAATTTACTATTAACTTAACTCTATAATATTTACGCAGTATCCATAGTGCCATAGTTAGCCCGTTTGGTAGATCGATTGCCGTCTCTCTGTCCACGGTCAAGTATCCATTGTCACTGCAAACTCTCTCAAGACTCTCCGCCATCTTGGTGACAGCTGCGCCGCCTCTTTCAGAGCCACACAGATCAAAGCGAAATGCAAATGTGGGCGGGGCCTGTACGTCGCTTTGAGTGGGCGCACTGAGCTCGCCACTAATTAAGGTGGGCTGCTTTCGCTGCTTGACGGCAGTTTAGAGCCCGTTAAAGCGCCTCTTACGCAAATGCGGCAATAATTGTTTTCATTACAGCGTCGCGATTTCATTTGCATTTTTAAATTGGGAGCGTCTGCCAGCGACTGCGTTCGCGTTCGCGTTCGTGTTTACCTGCGCGCCTATGTGTGTGGACTGCTCCGACTCAGCCATTTGCATAAGTGCTATGGCTTCAACTCCATCTGCACGCTCTCACACTCGCTCTCTCACTCTCTGGCTGTCAAGCAGCAGCTGACTAAATGCAGCAGTCTGGCAACGCTGCACTGCATGCACATCACAAACGTGCTGTCTCGCTTTGTCCTGCATGGTAATCCCCAGGCAGATCACTTGCGGCCATTCCAGTTTGAAGAATAGATAAATTTGCGGCATTTATATTGAAGAATTGGGTTTATTGCTTAAACATTATCAATAATATCACTTAAGTGCTAAACAATTGAAATTCTCTGTCACGTTATCAACTAGCTCACACATACACATATATGTAAATAAGTATTGATCGTAAGTGATAATCTGCCGTAAATACATCAAATCTGCAGGTGAGAGGTCAATTCGCAAATGCAGAACAAATAACTGACTAAATTAGGTACTAACTAGCTGAAATATACACATATGCGATTACAATGAACTACACAATGAAACACTTTCAAATACACTCTAACTATTTACAATTGTACAAAGTGCGGCGACTCTAAGCTGTTGCTGTAACTCTGTCTGTATCTATAGCGGTCACTAAAGTGGCGTCTGTAATATTGCACAGGTTAAGTTGAAACCATTTGGTGGGGTAGCTGTTGTGGGGGGCTTGTGTGCCTAGAAGAGTCCGTTGAGCGCACGCACCGCGCTGCCCAAAGTCGTGCAGCTGAACTCCTGCGACGCGGCGTCGTCGTCGCTGGCCAGCTCCTCCTCGAGTCGGTGCGTGTTGCTGTTGGCTGCCGCCACGGCCGAGACGAGCTGCAGTCAGTCGAGCAGCAGCTCGCTCCCGCCTTTGCCAGGCGCAGCTGTGGCCTGCTCGACCTTGGCTGCTGCTGTCGCTGTCGAGGAGGCGGAGGCGGAGGCGGAGGCGGAGGCGGAGGCAGCCGTGCAGCTGGCCATGTTGTCGGCGTAGTATCGCTGTCAAAACACCTTGGCGATAAACGGCACGTTCTCGAGCGCCGCAGCCGAGAGACGCTGCTGCTGCTGCTGCTGCTGGTGCTGCACGGGATGCGGCGGCTGCACGGGATGCTGGCCGGCGTGTGGCAGCTGCAGGAACGGCGAGCCGCCCGGATAGTCGCCGTGCAGCGCCGTCGGCGGCAACTGCAGGTGGTGATGGAAGTGCCCGGCGGAGACTGGGGCAGTCGGCGACTCCTGGTAGGCGGCGCGCGACCAGGCGGGATTGCTGGCCTCGCCGCTCGAGAGCGGCGGCGTCGTCACATTGATGGGCGGCGACAGGCTGCCCGAGGAGCTGTCGGGCGTCAGCTGGCTGGCCTGGCTGTAGCTGGAGAGGGGCTCGCGGCGCGTGTACTCGCGGCGGCGCTCGTAGGCCGGCGGCAGGTCGTCGTCGAGGCCGTCGCCGCCGATCTCGTGCAGCTTGCGCATGTGCTTCTTGAGGTCGAAGTTGCGGCAGAAGCCCTTGGCGCAGACGCGACAAGTGTAGGGCTTTTTGTCGTTGTGCGTGTGCATGTGGAAGGTGAGGTTGTAGATCTGGTGGAACGCCTTGTTGCAGATGTTGCACTTGTAGGCCTTCTCGCCGCTGTGCGTCAGCTTGTGGTTCTTGTAGTTGCCCTTCTGGTGGAAGCCCTTGCCGCAGTACTCGCACACGAACGGCTTGTAGCCGGCGTGGATGCGGGCGTGCGTGTTGAGCGTGGAGCTGCGATTGAACGCCTTGCCGCACGTCTGGCACTTGTGCGGCTTCTCCGACGTGTGGATGATCTTGTGGCGGCACAGCGTCGACGCCTGCCGGAACCCCTTGCCGCACACCTTGCACACGAACGGCCGCGCCCCCGTGTGCACGGGCATGTGGCGCGTCAGGTTGTAGTGCGCGTTGAACACCTTGCCGCACTCCAGGCACGAGAACGTCTTCGGCTTGCCGCCGTTCGCCGACCCCGGGCTGCTGTCGTCCATCGAGCCGTGCGGCGACGGCGACCGCGAGCGGGAGCGCGGCTGCGCGCCCACTGCAGCGCCTCCAGCGACGGCCAGCGGCAGCACTGGCAGCGGCGGCGTGCGCAGCTCCGTCTGCGGCGAGCGCTTGCGCTTGAGGCTCGCCTGCTGCAGCGCAGCCTGAGCGGCGCGCGCCGGCGACTTCTCGAGGCTCTGCTGCAGCGCGGGCGCCGGCTGCTGCTGCTGGGACTGCGCCACGGCGGCGGCGGCGGCAGCGGCGGCCAGCGGATGGCCCAGGTTGCGGCGCAGCGACTGCGAGTGGTGCAGCGTCGCGTTCAGCGAGGCGGTGAAGCTGCTCAGGTGCGCCGCGCTGGCCAGCGTCTGCTGTTGGGCTGTGAGCGCGGCGTACTGCGCGGCTGCGGCGGCGCACATCAGCTGGTTGGGCGCGTAGTAGAGCAGCGGGTACTGCGAGAGCAGCTCCTGGTGCCGTGTGCTCACAAACTGCTGCACTGCCGTGGCGGAGGCCGAGGCCGAGGCCGAGACGGAGGCGGAGGCGGAGACAGCGGAGGCGGAAGAGGCGGCCGCCAGGCTGGAGCCCGGCACGTACTTCTTGAAGGCCGAGTCGTAGTTGACGGCGGCCACGGGCTCCACGGGCTCCTCGTCGTCGCCGGTCACCTCAATGGGGCTGCAGCTGCGCTCGGAGTCGGCGTAGTGATCGGCTGCACTCGGCGGCTCCTCCTCCAGCTGCAGCGGCGGCTGCGGGAGCTGCGTGTGCGTGGTGGTTGTGGACGTTTGCTTGTGGTCCGGCTCCATGATCTTGGCGATGGAGAACTTGAGGGGGCAGGAGCGCTTGGCGTCGGCCTGGCTGCTGGCAGTGCTGCTGGTCTGGTTGCTGTCGCTGGCGGCGGTTTCCATGATGGGACTCTTCGATGGCGGCATCATTGCGATTACACCCGCTGGACTACACGGTTGCATGCCACGCGGACTCTGCAAGCGAGGAGAGGAGAGGAGGAAAACAAAGGTAAGAGCGCTGTGTGTATGCAAATAAGCAACGGGTTGTCAATTAACATCGAGCATACGCCCCATCGCTCCGCGCCTGCTCACTGAGGCGGCACTAATCGCACTTTAATCGCCACACAAACAAAGCCCAGGGGCGTGCCAACTAACTTAGCATACAACCGACTTCGATTCCCACTGCCACACGAGCTCAGCGCTCTTTGTGGCATCATGGTGGCTTGGTGGCTTTGTGGCTTTGTGGCTGCCCAGTCAGCGGGTCGCAAATTAAAACAAAACCGCCAAAAATTACGTGTATGCAAAAATATGATTGGGAAATTGAGAAATTTAACCCGTGCACCGAGCACACTCGACTTGGCCGCAACAATGGCTGCTGGCCGAACTCTTTGAGCATATTGTCTGAGTCTGCCGTCGCCATGGGCCAAATCAATCACAACAATCTTGCGTTCGCTTTTGGCGCGGGTCGTCGCTTTTATTTGCACCTCATTAAATTGTTTTCACTTGGCTGCAAGTGTAAGGTCGAGACGCGCTTCCCGTCTTGCCGAGTGCTGCCCCAGCCGCATGTACTATATGTGCTTCCTCAAGTGTTGCTAATGCGCGACATCCGTTGCGGGCTTGCAACTCGCTTCTGCTTCTGCTGCGGCTTCGACTCCTTGCGGGCTGCCGTTTTTAATTAACTTGATTTGACGCCTCAGTAAGTAGCCCCGATTTGCCTTTGCTTGCCTGGCGAATAGTTTTGCATTGCCCATTGCCCTACTCCAAGTGCTCTTAATTCTATTAAAGTTTTCCCTTTCCGCCCTTCAACCCCCCACCCCACCACATGGGGGCGTACTGATTTCAACACTCTTCGCAATTGAGGCGGGCCACTCGCATTCAGTGTGTTATGTGTGAAATGATTCAAGTAGTTGCTTGAAGTTAACTTAAACTCTGACTACTGACATTTTATCTTTACACTAACCAAGTCATCATGGAAGAACTTTCGAAATGTTTTCAATACTAATTCGATTAAAAATATACCAAACAAGTGATGAACTTTTAAAATGCTGTCAAAACTCATTCGATTAGTCACTAATAATATTAATTGTAATTATTCCCAATAACTTGTAGCATTGACAACGATAAATGATTACAAAAATAGAGAATAGTTGTAAACTTAAAAGTAATTAAGCAACAGATAAAGTAATTCAACTACTATTGCAAATAATTCATAAATTTGCATAAATTAATATTAACCTCTAGTGGGTTACTATTATTTTGTTGCACTTTTCGAGGAGAACACAAACGAATCAAAGTTTATAGCCACAAGTATCTATCACATAAAAATGCCGTCGGTTGTACTTATAGTTAGTAATTGTATTAAGCTTAGCTTAGGCGGAGATACGTACAAAGTAAACCATATTTAGATGCTGCCCAAACGTATCCAATTTGTGTCTGCACCGACGCGAGGCAACGCGTAGCAGAGAGATGCAGGAACAGCTTCGAGTTGCACTTGGACACAGAGTATTTGTTTGCTTCAGCAATCGAGTAGTTATTTGTTTATTTATTTATTATTGTGTTTCTCGTTGGCACAATTCACTTGTCAACTTGTTTGCGATTGCAGCGTTTCGGAAATTGTTCGAAATTGCGAGTCGTTGGCGCGGGATCGCAGAACGTGCAACGTTCAGCACAGGAGCAGCGACCGAAGCGGAATGAAGGCAAACACGACGCCGTGCGGCCTTAAGAATTATGAAAAGGACTCGCTGGCCGACAGAGCGTGTGTCTGTGTCTGTGTGAGTGTGTGTGACTCTGACTGGGCCTGTGAACTGAGCAAACTCGTGAGCTCGTGCTGAGGGGTGCAGAGAGGGAAAAGCAACCCCTAAGTCAACGGGTCGCGCTGCTGCCAGCGATTGCGAGCGAGATGGCGAGATAGCAGGAGAGATGAAGCAGGCAAAAGGACGACGGCAAAGGCAACTTCATCATCGTGTTCAGATTGGATGGGCCGATGTTGTAGCTCTCGACTGCGACGTCCGCAGCGACGTCAAGCGCTTTATGAAAGCGCACACAAAATGTCGAATTGGAATAATATCCTGCGGAGGAGAGTTGCGTTGAGCCCGCCCCTAAAATATTTATGTACACACTGCAGAGCGAGCGAGATGGCTGCATCGCAGTCAAAGGGAGACAGAGCGAGAGCGAGAGCAGAGCAGAGCAGAGAGTAAGAGCACGAGCGAGACAGAGAGAGGACAGAGTGTTGCCTGGGGCAACACAACAACAACAACAGCCGTGCAAAGTGGCAACCGAAACTTGGCCGTATTCTGTTCGCACTTGATTTGAGTCCTCCGCCTCCCCGTCCTCTTGGGCCCCGCAGAAGATCGCGGAGGAGAAGCAGAAGATGCTGCCAAGAAGCGCAGCCAGACACCGAAATGGCAGCGCCTCTGGTCGTCCACTCGAACGAGTTGACGCTGCCTCTTTCACTTGTCCACTGCCCCTGTCGCACCCCGACCCTAGACCCCCCCACCCCCTACATGCCTTGGCCACTTCCCTTGCCGATCCCGCTCTTTGTTGTGCACTCCCATTGTCGTTTGGCATTTCGTTTTATCAGCGTCTTTGTTTGCTCATCGCTCACCTCTAGCCGCCTTCCTCACTACCCTCCCCCCTTGCTGCCGCCACGGCGCTGTGCAAATATAATCTTATATTCCGCTTTCATCATATTGCACTGTGCGACGCGCCTTTCTTGATACTGTTTGCTCTTGGAGTTTGGCTCGTTGAAATGGCATCGCCAAGGATGTCGCGCCACATCCTCGGCTGCTGCTTCTGGCTGCAACGTCGCTGCAGTTGAGCAGTTCTGCTCACCCAAAAGCACAACTGCTCCTGGGCGCCCAGGGAGACAACGGGGAGGACCAACGCGATACAAATTGCGATGGCTGCTGTGCGCAAAGGGCACAATGCCGAGAGCCGCGAGCTGCGAGCTGCGACTTCCACTTGGCATCTCTTCGCTTCCTTCGTGTCCTTTTTGGTTGCATTCTAGCTAAAATGTCGCCGAAATAGGCAAATAACGCGACGCTACTCCAATTCCTATTTAGATTGCTTGCATTAGTCTAATGGCTAAGCTCTTTAGGCAGCCGCAAGGACATGTTTGCCAACCAACTACTATTTATATTGTATTCTACTCAGCGCTACAGCAGAAGCGCATTTATAATATTGATACAAATGTTTAGTTTTAGTCGAATTGCAAAGAAGCAACTTTATCGAAGTTATAATAAATCTGTGTGGTCAGCTATTCGTAGTGTATTCTATGAATACTAAGTATTATTCTAATTCATTTCACTTTTTTTTGAATACTACTATTTGACTTGCTTCCAATATGTCTTACTTTTACAACTGCTTCTAGTCACAATTATATCTTTATATTCAATTATTTATTTACTGACTAACTGAATGGCTAAATGGCAACATAATATGAGGGCACAAACTGAGTTTGCAATCTGAACTCCAAGTATTTGTAACCACTTTTTAAAATGTGTATAATAATTCACTATGAAGCAGCGATATCGCTCTACGCATTTGCTCACAGTCTATTGTGTTTTAAACAATAATTAAGATATAAAGCAGCGAGTGAAACTGCGGTTTAAGTTTTTTTTTCTACATATAACAGTGCATATGTATGTTTATATGAAGATGTGTAAAATAGAGAATCATTTGCATATTTCTCATATATTTCATACCTGGCATTTGTTGGTAATTGCAATTTGAGAGTTTCTGGCACCGAAATTGCAAACTTTGAATAACTTTTGTGCACACACATATTTGATAAGCATTTTATTCATAAATTATAAGCTGCAGCGTGGCCTCGCTTTCTCTGGCTCCCTCTCTAATTGTCTCTCGCTTGCACCCGCACACAATATCTGCCCCTCTCTCTCTCGCTGTCTCTCTTTCTCTCTCTCTGTCTCTGTCTCTGTCTCTGTCTCTGTCATTGCCAGCTGCTGCCATCGCATTTGCATTTTTGATATCTTTTACTTTTTGCACATTTTGCAGCTATTTTGAAGCTTTGCATTTGCTCGTTGTGTTTGCAATTTGCCGAGTGCTACCCCGCCTCTCCTCCCACTCTCTGCAGCTGCTGCTGCAGTCCATTCAACGACTCTTGCCAACTCTCTCCCTCTCTCTCTGTCTGTTTTTCTCTATCGCTCAGTATCCCTCTCAGTGTGCGTCTATTTGCTCAGCCTTTGTGGCCAGGGCCAGGCCATTGCTGAGAGTCGACGAGGTGCCCACGCCCAGGCTCACAACGATGACGACGACAACGACAACGACGACGATGACGATGGCGAGGACGAGGACGAGGACGAGGCTAAGCCCTGGCGGAGTCAACCTGGCCACCAGCCCAGTCTCTGGCTCAGTGTCAGCCTCAGCCTCGGCCTCGGCAGCTTTTTCACAGTTGTCGTTTTGTTGGTTCAGTGCTTTTGTGAATGTCCAGTTTGCTCGTTGTTGTTCAAAATGGACTCGTCATTTTTTAGGTGCAGCCTTTTTGTTGTTGCCCTCCCATTCAGCAACCCCTACCTCCCCTTCTCCTGTTCGCTCTGCGCTGCTGCTCATTCGTGTATGTATTTAGTTAACTAAATGCAGATTGCACATTTCTGCATTATGCGGGCATTTTGCAGTGCGAATGCGAATGCGACGCTTACGACAGATAAGTACATTTGTTTAAGCACACACACATACACACACACACACACAGATGACCTTTAGCGCGATGATGTGTTTATTTATTTATGCTAAAACGCCCAAACTGCCACAAATATATTATATTTTGTCGAAAGAATTGTCAATATTCAGCCTGTTGCAACCTCATTTGCTCTCGTTTACTGACTAACTATTAATTTGAATGTGCTAGAATTATAAAAGCACATTCTCTGCAATTCAAACCGAATTAGAGTTTATTTCATAAATTATATTTGCATGCCAATTAATTGGGTATCAACTTGTTGGGTATTCACCGTCAATTAGCTCTATTAAATGTTTGTAACTTTACACTTTATTTGAAAATATTTATGCTGCACTAATCGATATCTAAAAGTTAGTACTAGTAGCGCATAGAAATTAACCAAAAGAGTTTAACTAACTCGATCTTTAGAGATAAATAATCAAGTTCTCTACAACTTGCATGTTACACTTCCTCGACATCAAGTTAGCATAATAATACACTTATCTACTAAGGCAGCTAAGTAGACGGGCAAAGTACATAAGCAGTGAATGGATATGTAGATGTTGCTTGCCACACATCGAGACAGAGCGGCTGAGTGAGTTTGGGTATAATTTGTGGGTGTTATGAGGAATTAACCTCTTAATGAACTAATTTACTCAAGATTAAGACAGCAAACAAAAGGCGGCCACAGCTAATTGAAGCATGTAAAAAAGATGGTAGAAGCAGAGCCAGGAATGGGAATAGAAATGGGATCAACCCACAGACCCGCAAACCTGCAACATGAGCGTGTGAGGGAGACAGAGAGAGAGAGAAGTAGAGTAGGTAGATGGGAGATAAGATGCAAGCAATTTGCAAGGCGGTTAATCTATTTAAACGCGCCAAATACGCGTGACACAAAGGGAAATGGGAATGGGCAGAATAGGAAGCTGCAGACGCACGGTCGAGTGCGCAGATTTAGGGATAGAGCGGATCAAAAGCAGACCCAAATGACCGAAAACTCGGTCCACGCCGTCGACGGCCAAAACAAAAGCGTAAACTCGTCTAATTGCGATTGTATGAAAGGAAACAAACCTGCCGCGCATGCGCAAAAGCCGATTGTCAGCGCAGGACGATAGACTGAGTCGGGAATGTGGACGAGCGCTGAGACTGCCAGCTAAGAATGAGACTGAGACTGAGACTGAGAACTGAAACAGAGTGCAAGACTGTGTCTTGATTTGAGGATGGAGAGGCAAACAACACATCCCATCATCCCTTAATCTGTGTCGGTAATCGGCAAATGCGCACAATGAGCGGGCGAAATCTTTTTGAACTTTTACAAGCGAAAAGAAGGTTAGCAAAATATTATTATAAACCTTCAGAGTCCCCGTTCCCGTTCCCATTCCCGTTCCCGATTCCGTTCCCGTTCCGTAACCCACATAGCAACAAATTACGCCGAGTGAGTGTGTGCTGCTGTTTACTCTTGAATGAACTCAAAACATTTCAACTTGACAATGGCAACGTCCTCGTCGTCGGCCTGGATCGCTAATATAGAGATTTGCAGGATTACATCAATTGTGAAATTGGTCAAACACCGCAATTGTTTCATTTGCAAATCGGATATTTGTTGCTCGGACACAGCAACAACAACAACAGTCAGACAGACACCCACGCCACTTCATCGAGGAGTCCACTGCCGCGCAGCTGTTGAGTTTCCCTCGTGCATGGGCCGGGTCCTTTGTGGTCAGCCCGGGTCCAGCAGCTGGGTCAGGCACTGCAGCAGTGTCTGCTGCTCTCAGGGTCTTGCACAATGCCTTGTAATCGCTTTGGCTTACCACAGATTATGCAAGTAACTGGATGAGGACTTCATCTCCCACTCGCTCGCTTTGATTTCCCACTTTTTCATGGGAAATTGCGAAAATCTGCATAAGCTCGAGCCCAACTGCACGTCGCACAAGGTGTAAATCTTCAATTTTAAGGTTAATTTACGTATGAGGTGCGAGCTGTGAAAAGTTTTAGTGGTTTAGTAGGCCACCAACATTTGCACTAATGTTGACCAACTCACAAACAGATGGCCATAAAATAGTATGAATATCCTTAGAAACATGGTTTGCTGCCAGTTAAAGAGTGTTCCAAAACTCCTCAATATAACGAAACTATTACTAAAACACAGAAACAAAGTAGTTATGTATTCATTTCATTTCGTTTGGTAGGCTACTAAGATTTGCACTAATGTTGACTGCCATAAAATAATATGTATATCCTTAGAGACATTGTTTATTGCCAGTTAATAGTTATTTCAAAATTCATTAATGAAAAATATGAATAAAACTGAATTTAAAACACAGAAACAAAGTATTTATGTATGAAATTAGTTTCGTTTAGTAGGCCACGAAGATGGGCACTAATGTTGACCAACTCACAAACAGATGGGCATGAAATAGTATATGTATATATGAATAATCTTAAAGACATTGTGAATTGCTAGTTAAAGGCTATTCCAAACTCCTCAATAAACAGTATGAATAAAACATAACTTAAAACACAGAAATAAAGTGGTTATGTATTTATTTCATTTCGTTTCATAGACCACAAAGATTATTCTATACTCCTCAGTAAACAATGTGAATTAAACACAACTTAAAACACACAAGCAAAGCTTTATTCATCAATTTTGATTAAAGTAAAACTTCACTAATTCTGCGCCCTGAAGTCAGGCAAGCTCGATTTTCAAGCTTACCCAATTGACCATAGGCGGGCGAACAGTTTAATAATACTTTCATTACTAATGTTCATTGCTTTGTATCATTTACACTTGTTCGATATTTAATGTTCATATTAATAATTGGTTATACTACAACAAATACAATTTCTGGAGAGCACAGAGTTTAGTTTCTTCTTCTCTTCGTCGATAAGCACTGCAAAACTGTACGCTCAATTATTATGAACTGACCTGGCCGAATCGAAACTTTGGCAATCTGTTGGCTGAGTAATCCTATTCATTGCGAAAGTGCATTTGACAGTTGTGAAAAGTGTTGAAAGTGGAGCAAGTCCTGTCTCAAAATGAAAAGTTCCCACCGGTAGTTAGGTCCATCGTAGGCAGTTTTTTTTTTGGTTGTGAATTGGAATATAATTTTTAAATGACACTAATAGGCTTAGGTCGCATTAGCATACGGCGAGCGAGTGAGGATGAAAGCTGAATGTCGGAAATAGCATTGGAATTAGGACAACTTACAAAGGAGTCGCGTGACCAGAAACTCGGGGAAACAAACAATTTAACGTGGAGATGAAAAGTCGCCCACATTTTTGGCAAATTGAGTCGCATCGCAAGGAGCTTAAAGGGTTGTCCTGTCACTCTGCCGATTGCCAACCCTCTGCGCCCTTCTTCGCCACGAACCTTGCAGAGACAGAGAAGGTGGCGATGCCTCCTCTCGTTGTACGCATATTTTTTGTGTGTGGTGTTTGTTTGAAAAGTACTTGTTTAATCGGTTTGTTTGTGACATTTCTATTGCTGCCACTGCCCCTGCCCCAGCCCCAGCCTCCGCCTGCTCTTCGCTCTTTGTTTGCTTAGTGGTAGGCCTGACACGCGTTCACAACCACCCAGCGACGACCCAAGCAGTCACTCAGCCCAGAAATCCAGTCAGCCATCCATCTGAAAGAGTTCTCTCTCGCTCTCTCGCTCGCGGAGGCATCATTGTCGGTTAGTAGGTGTGTCTGTTTGTGGGTTTTTCCTGCTCATCACCTCATCCTCATCCCAATCCCCAGGCTGGCACACAAAAAGTTTCGCTCTGGTGGATGATGTTTTGGGTCGACTTGAGGGGCGATGGCGATGGGAGACGTCGCTTAAGTGCTGCCAAACAAAAAGAACACATTTGCTGGGACTCTCCCCCCCCACCGCCACCTTCCGCCCATCCAGCCCGACTTTCCGCCGTTCCGCTCGCCTATGCTGCGAATATGCTGCGAGTGTGAATTGTAATTACAGTGAAATCAGCTTTTGGCACTTGTTTAGCTTCTTCAGCTTGGCTGCCTGTTGGCGGGGGGTGGTGCTTCTGTTTCTGTTTCTACATCTGCATCTGGCTGTGGTTGCCTTTGTGTTCAGCTCTGTGCTGTGTGCTGTGTGCTGTGTAAAGTGCTGCTGCTTCAGCTTGTGCTTGTCTATTATGATGGAGGCGTTTCTCGCCAGGAATTCGCACACATGACGCGTGATTTATTTCTTCCTAATTGGCTTTCCCTGCGTTTACTGCCATTTATGCAGCATCCCCCACGCCCCTCTCTCTCGCTCATACAGCATATTTTGACAGCAACTCTTGATTTGATGTGCGGCCAGACCAGACCAGACCAGACCAGACCAGCAGGGCGTTTTGCTGATTCCAATTTTTTCTGCTTCATATTTTTCATTCTATGGGCGTTACCGGAAATTGTGGCTCAGCGAGCTAAATTAAACATTTGACATCGCTCAATGCTCGCTTCGGCCGCAATTGCAAGCCGCATTTATTAGCGAAATTGAGTGTGAATCCTTGCAGATTCATTGAGGAGCTTAAGTGGGATTTCCGACGCTGGGGAAGTGATTTGCGATTTCAATTCCAATTATTTATTTCATTGGATTATTTCCAAACCACAACAACTGCGTGAAAGATTACAGAAATTGGCACAGATATCTCATTACGTGTCGAACATTTTCTCGAATTATCTTGTCATAATTAAAACGCTATTATCTTCACAAAATATTACAGTACCAATTTTAACAAATATTCGCATTTTATTGTAAAACTCTAAATTCAACTGTTGTCCAAATATTTCTCAAATATTGTCGAAAATTAAACTCTTAGGCTTTCGATCCCTCTCTCTCCTGCTAGTTCACACATTGTATTCGAGTTGTGATCTGCATCGATTCCCATCCTTTGCGCCTGTAGCCGCACAAGTGTTTACCCCTTCATAATTTAACCAAAATATTTAAGGCAAATATTTGATATGCCGTGCATAGATGTGGGCTCAATTAAGCGTCTAAGCATGTCTACATGTCTAATCCTTTTGTTAAAGCCGGCTCAATCCCATCATTACTCTGGCCAGCAGACACAATGGTCAGAGCCCAAAAGGACCTAAGAGCCTCAGTCTGATCCTGCGGCACCCACACATTTTCACAATTCCACATTTCAGATTTTCACATTTTCACATTTTCCGATTTTCACATTTAGGTAGCGCGTCGGTCGGGTTCAAAGCCACTAGATATCTTTGTTGCTTCTTTCATCTCTGCAGAACAATTGGACACAAGTGCCGATAGGAAAATGCGCCGACTGACAGTGTTTTGACGTGTTTGAATTCGTGTTTTGGCTACCAGTTCTCCCTCGCTCCGAGTAGACCCAAATTATGCGGATTTGTCGAGATCTCAGCTGCCTTTCACTTTGCGAATTGTGCAACCCAATTAAGTTGCCTTGCCCAGCATGATGACTGCATAATTGCTGCTGACCAGCAGCTGCGGTTTGCGCTTCAACAAGCTCAGGTATTTTACGGCATTTAGAACATTAAATGTGATTGCACAACAGATAAACACTCGAATGCGGCTTAGTTTTTGCATAACCAGCAACTCATTTCAACTGCATGCTGCTAATAAAAAGCAATAATGTATTCACTGACCACCCAACTAATCAAGATTAATTCACTCGTAAATATTGGAGTTATTCAGATAGGTCAACTCAAATAAACTTCGCATAACAAGCTGTCAATTGCTGTCCTCATCGAGTCCGTCTATTTCCTGAGTCTATTTCCTGTCCAAGCACAAGTCAAGTACCAAAAAAAGCCGCACACAAGACACGCTAATAATAACTACTTAAACGCCAGAGCGGGGGGGGAAGTGTCTGCAACGCGGCCGGAAATAAGTAAAAGCCAATAAATCAGCACTAGAGCAAAGCGGGCGACAGATACATGACGCCCAGCTACCCTATAAACACAAGCGCATAACTCAATAAAGCACTCACAACGAACGCTGAGGGTCGTCGTAAGCTTGGGGACAGGGTATGGCCAACGAGGGCTAAACAGGCATTTAAGGATCGTCAAAACAAACAGAAGTGTCGTCGTGGCAAGCATCGAACTCAGCCCACATCCCACTGCCCGACGCGGCAGCAGGAGCAGCTCTCTGAGTCAGTCTGGTCTGCTGACTGACGACTGTTGTCTGGCGACTGGTGACTGGTGACTGTAGTCTGGTGTTTGGCTACCGGAAGATGAGCTAATAGGGCGCGTGTCGGCAGCGCCGTTCAATTTGTTGCAATTATAATTGTATTGGCCTCGTCGGCCTCGGCCTCGGGCCGCGTGTCACAATCTTTATTGGCTGTTCTGGCTGTCGATGTGAATGTCATAATGTTGCATAATGCGCTTAACCGCACCGCACTTCCCACAGCTCTGGGGTGGCACTGGGAAGCGAGCCTGTTAATCATTTCCTCCACGGCGTCCGTCAAAAAACGAGGACACGCGCTTCGGGTTTGGACCGTTTGACTTGCCTTGTTTGCAGGTTGTTAAAAAGGCTCACAACCCTTCGCAGCGACTCGTGCGTTTGTCACGCGGAAGTGTTAGAGTCGCCGCATACTCCATAGAGCAGTTGTTGTTGCTTTTTATT
Source organism: Drosophila rubida (assembly GCA_035046165.1). Classification (NCBI taxonomy): domain Eukaryota; kingdom Metazoa; phylum Arthropoda; class Insecta; order Diptera; family Drosophilidae; genus Drosophila; species Drosophila rubida. The sequence continues at coordinate 11,186,481 of JAWNOF010000014.1, read as the reverse complement.
ACAGGAAGCACACAGTTTTCCACGAACACTTCGTCTTTCATTCTTTTTTTCCTGCATTTCCAGCCTGGCGGCCGTCAAAACTTTTCATATCCTTATGCTAATCAGCCCGACAGTGTTTGCAACTACTCTGTTTGTGAGCAGTTCCCACACGAAACACGAAAGGAAAAGAGAAACCCATTGGAGATGATAGTTAAATATTTGTAGAGCCAGCAGGAAAAGGGTCAAAGGAAGGGCAGGCGTGACGCCAATGCATTTGTTTAAACAAAACTGGGCTATCGATTGTTTAAGCCAAAACACTTTGAACTACTTGCGAGCGCCAAGTCTGCAAAGATGTTAAATGCCAACTAAGCAACAAGCACAGCGTATAAAGAGAGTATTTTATATAATTGGAATATATCAATTAGTAGTCTTTATACAAATGTCATGTTTCAATCATTTCAATGCCGCGACTAGTCAAAGTTAGCCGAAACGTATCTTCACCTTGAACTTGGATCTCATGCGCGTCGAAACAGGATGCAGGATTGCTCAGATTACAATACAACTCAAGCTGAAGTTGGCACGAGCCAAACTGTAAAGCCAGGCAGACGGGAGAGAATAAAGAGAGAAGTGGGAAGCGAAAAGCGAAAAGCACAGAGGAACAGCATTTAATGAGCAGTTGCGCGTAGTTAGCGAGAGCTATCGCGGAACAAAGGCGAGGACACAGGAAGAGAATAGAAGCGAACTGACAGGCTGCGCGGAAGGACAAAAGCCAGAGCCAATGGCAGGACATCGAGATGCGAAGCGGAGCATATGCATTTAATTTAATGCTCAACGAAGGCAAACAAACGAAAGCATAAAATTTCGCTTTCAATTACAGCGAGTCTAGCAAAGGACTCGCTTTGTGTGTGTGTGTGTGTGTGTGTGTGTGTGTGTGTGTGTGTGTTCGGCATTTGCACATTTTTTTTAATTCAGGACAATTTACGGGAATATAATTAACCGGAAGCGGGAACACGCGCCAGACGATCGGATGGAGTCGCGGACGAGCCACCGACGACACAGCGAGTGCTGCTGAGTATCCTTGCCGAGGATCGCGTGTCAACAACCGTTGAGAAATGCGAAAGAAAAAGCGTTTCCGCTGCTCGGCCGCGCTGCGAAAGCGAAATTGAATTCGAAATCAAAGCGGAGAAATCAAATGTCAGTTGCGAGCGCAACAAGGACTCGGCAACGCCCCGAAGACGCAACCGGTTTGCCAGCACAAAGCAAACAGGATGATCGCGAGCATAACGATGATCATTAGACGGGGAGTAAACAAGTAGACGAACGCGTTTTGATTATCCTTGCCCACTTCAAGGAGCTGCCACAGCGCGCAGCAGCTGCGCTCGTCCAAATCTCAGTCAGCGAGGCAGCCAGCAATTGTTCAGTGCCGCACATTGCTTCCTGTCTTCCCTGCCGCTCAGCCGGCGCATTGTGTAGCCCGCCACCGGAAGGATCAGCAGCCAAGCCAGCCAAGCCAAGCGAAGCCAGGCCAAGGGGCACGAGGGTTTCTGGCTCCTATTTCTACTATTTCTTTCAGCTATTTTCCACCTTTTGGAGGCGTGAGCTTGATGTGTGTCGCATATGTAGCAATTAAATGCCGGGGAACATGTGCAAAACATTGCGTACTTCAGCGCGTGCCGCTCTAAGACGCAGACGCAGACGAAGGCGAAGACGAAGTCGAGGGTTGTCAGAAGGAGGAGGCGTTGTTGCAGGCGTCGACGCCTGATGCCAAACATTTGCAGCCTGCCAAAGTCATACGATCTTCTAGGAATGCGCCAGCTGCAAGCCGGGACAATCTGCATAAACTCAAGCGGCAAACTTTAATTAAGTCGCTCGCCCGCTCCTGCGCATTCCTGGCGCTCCAAATAGTCGTGGCTAATTGACCGAGCGTCTACTCGAGTGCTCAATGAACACAACAATGAACAACAAGCAGGCCCAAAGTCATGGCAACATGAGCAATAAAATTTAATATCCGCTTCGAGTGTGCGATTTGCGTAAAAATGTTTGCATAATCCCCGCCAGACCCGGAGTGACAACGGGCCACTGGGGCAGCGTGAGGGGAGGGGCAGGGGGAGGGGCGGCGAGGTTGGTATAAAAACGTCGGAAGGAGCAGATAAATCACGCAGCGAAAAGTGAGAAAACTTCTCAAAGCACAGAGATAAAACAGAGATAAGCACTTCACGGGGGTTTTTCCACTTTTCGACATTTCAACGATTACTCTATTAGCTGAGCAGCGCACGAAGGGAAGGTACTTCATTGCTGGCGTTGCGAGTGCGGTGTTCGATTTGATTAATTTGTTAACAAACTGAAAGTAGCAACAGCCACAACACAACAGTAGAGAACAGAACACAGCAACAACAGGCGTTGAGTAATTGCCGAGAGTCACGTCAATGCGCCTTGGCCCGAAATTTGTGTAGTGAACAACCCTGACGCAGTCCCTGCCCCCTCCCTTGCCCGTCTCTGTCCCTTGTGCTAGCAGACTGAACAACTTCGTCGTATTAGCTAAAAGCGCATGAAGATCGCAGCGACGATAAAGCCAAGCGAACGGCAAAATGTAAATGAGAAACTGACACTTGAAAGTCTTTACCCCCCTCGCAGGAGGGCAGCAGCAGGGGCGAGCACAAAGGGTACAAGTTGAAGCCCTTAAGTGAAATCTCCGGCCCAGGATCGCGCCCCACTGCAGCCAAGTGTACAGCTCAAGCTAGTTAAAACAAATATACAAGTATATAGTGGCCAATTTAATTGCAAATGCATTTCTTACTTATCCTTTGAGCTAAATATGCGAATCTCTGCAGTCAAACTTATAACATATATTTGCTTGTGGAAGTAGGACAAGTTAATTACTTCAATCATGCATTCACATCAACGAAATGCACACGCACAAAGAACGCATTGCTGCGCTACAGATACATTTGTATCTGCACGCAGCGGCCGAGCAGTGCAGCCAAGAGCGGAGCACGACAAACGCACATCGATGCCGAGCAGACACATTTCTATCTTCTGGCTGCTGCCGTATTGCCGTGTTGCCGTGTTGCGTTCTATAAATATCGAACTGCCGCCACGCATATTTAAATAGCTGTTTCTGCAGGTCGAGAGCAAAGTTTTGTTAGCAATGCAAATAGAGAGCTCTTATACGCCTAGAAAGAAGTATGTTTCATGGCAACTGATAGATCTGTCAAAGAGTTATGGAAACATTGGGTAACTGAAGCGGTGTTCTGTTAACAAGTGCATGGGTGATAAGACGCGAGAAGATTATTAGACCCTTTGGCGCAGCGGATAGCGCGTTGGACTTCTAATCCAAAGGTCGCGGGTTCGATCCCCGCAAGGGTTGTATGCTCGATACATTTTTTGAAAATTCCCTTTTTGCCATTGAGCATTGGGTAATCATTACAACATTTGGCCAAACCTCATTAAACTGCACAAACAGCGGCGCCAAGCAAAGCAATCTTTTCAAATGGAATTTTCAAATAACAAGTTGGGAACTCACACAAGTGCCAGAAGCCCAATTGGGAGAGCGCTAAATAAACTATTTGCTTGCCGCAAACAGTATCAAATTAAGTATCTGCAAGATACAACAACTCCACAATCTCAGCAGCAGCGCAGCATCAGTGCTCTGAACCCCTCGAGGGCCCGGCCGAAGCATATTTCTGGCTTAGATCAAGCGTAAATTGCAACAGCTGTCAAGTGGCTCTGGTGCTGTGGATGGCGGTTTTTCCATATCTGTTGAGCAAACACCAACTAACAGCCTATTAAATTGTTTACATGGTCCGCGCAAATATTGACAAAAGATGCGCTCGCAGAGCAGCAAAACACCAGGGGGTTGTTCCTCCACTCGTCGCCATCTCCCTCGCTCGCCTGGGTATCTAAGTATCTCGTTGGACTGCTGCAGATACTCGCCGATAAACTAAAGGTAGCAATTTGTTGTCGCTTGTCAAATGATCAGCGGAGCACGCGAGTTGCAGCACAAACCCAAACCCGTAACAACTGCACACACAAATCAAGCGACGCCATTTTGTTGCTGGAGCCTTCAAATGTGCAACTCGACGGCTAGAAGGCAAAGGTCTTTGCTTTGCCACACTGCCTTGTTTTGCTTCGCCGTGTGCCTCCAGTTGCAAAGTGCGCTTAAAAATAAATTCCCATTTACTCTGCCGTAATTTGCCGACAGCCGGGCTCGGCCTCCACGCCGCCCCCCAAACAACAACAAAAATATTGTAATTTACATTTCAACGCGTCGTGCTCCGACTCTAGACTTTGCATGTTCGTAATCTCTTTTTAAATGGCCTGCAAGCAGAGGCTTATAATAGCAAGTCGAGGTATAAATATAGAAGAGGTTTTCGTCTGAAACGTTGACTAACAAACTGTCTATCAATACGCTTATGAGAATAAATGGGCATATTGCTAATAAACCAAAACATGGTTATCGTGAATCGTTTTATACTATTTAATATTCAAAGATATGACGATAGAACCTGTGTTGGCCTTTCCCAAAGTCGCAGTACAGCAGCGCAGCCTTTCTTGCATTTGAATTGGTTGCCATGGAACTCCCAGAAACCCTTTTGTTATCGACCTCTGTGTCTCTCTATGGCATTCAATCTGGAACTGCGCGAAACCATCACTTTTCACCGCAGGTTAAAAAAGAGGCAGAGAATCACGTCTGACTTCAGCACCCCAGAAATAGTTGATCTCTCGCTGTTGGCTCTGTTGAAAAACTGATTTCTCAACCGCTTACAAAACATACCCTGCAGATATTAAGCATACGCCGCGTACGACGGTGAACAGAAAAGAGCAGAGCCCGTGGAAATGGCAGCAGCTGCAAGCAGCAAAAGGAGCGCACAAAAGGCGAACAGTCTGAAATGTTACTGCAATTACGCATAATAAACAAAAGTTACACGGATCGACGACAGCGGTAGTGTAGCAGGGGCTGTCAGAGCGGGGAGTGGAGGGAGCGGAGCGGAGCGCATAAAACGCATACTTAATTGCGGGTTTTCGAACGAGCAAACGCTGCACAAAGCGAAAAAGCAAAGTTCCTCTTGCGCACTTGAATGGCCAGCATGGCACAGATTTTAAGGGTAGTCCTTTGAGGGATCACCAGGCGGGCGCAGTTTGGCTTCCAAAAAATGGCTACATACGGCGATCCATGGAAATTGCAACAAATCGTCTAGAGCCCTCAGCATCATCACTGCAACCCCTTTGGCCGCACCCAGAGAGCGACAAAAAAACGAATAGAGCAACACTAAAATGGTTGACGTCTCGCGATTTTTACATTATTACAGGCGCAACAACAGGCGGGCTTCGAGTGGCGAATGAAGAGGGCAAGAGCAAGGGCAAGGGCAGCGGCAGAGGCAGCGGCACGGGGAGGCAGGATAGCCGAGAGGCAAATCCAAAGAATTTGTATCTAATAAAGTTCCATATGTGCCGACTTCGCGGGTCGCCGTCGCTCTTATTAGGCATAAATGTTTGATTGGGTTCATCTTTCACCATGAGGGTGCCCATACGCGCAACAACCCGAGCGAAATGGGTGTGGATAAATGTTGGCTGGTGTCATTGCTTGCATGCATCTACTTGCCACATTTGGTGGTGGTTCGTTCACCATCGCCATCTATCAAAATTATTACAATTTCATTTTGCTGTTGATTTTCCAATTCTCTGCTTAACTGACCCTCGGCCGGGAGTCGAGACAACAGCTCAAGTGGTGATTTGCTTTTTCCATTTCTAAAGTTGTTTATTAAATGGCGATATGGGGAGACCTCATAAAAGATATACATTTCATAAGCTGTCATAATTATATGGCATTACAATTTAAGCTGCGCCATCTTTTTCAAATATTAAAAAATATAGCTAGCGTGCTTGAGTATGAGAACTCTTTGGTATGTTTCAACAAAATATAAAGATATGTGAAATATAGTAATACTAATTGTAATATAGTTTTAAAAAGAAACTCACCAGTAATAGAGAAAGTCCCGAGATTATCCGGCCAAAAATTTAAGTGTTTCATAAGAATGAGTCCAATCTACTAAGTGCACTAAGATCTCGAGCAGACCTAAGAAATTGGTATTTGAGCCAAGTTAATTTGAATTTTAAAGTGCCTTTCTATGCAACGTTGAATGAATGTCACATACGCAGAGAAAAAACGCGAAATAAACCACTGCACTAAAGCTCACTTCAAATGACAATGAGAGCAAATATTTACATTAACCAAACACATACATGCACGCAGGAGTAGAGTCCTTTTCGAGAACTAAACAGGAATAAAACGAAAGCAAACGCAACGTAGTCAAACATTGAGAGTTCACCCGCAAATCTTTTGTCAAAATATGAAACTTCAAAACAATTGCCTCAGCCACATCCACATCCACGTCCACAGCCGCAGCCGGAGCCACAGTGGCGGGGCATGCAGCAACTGGCAAGCACTTGAGTACACAGAGAGTGAGTCTGCGAGAATGAGGAGTTGTGGGATTTGTGGCAGGACTCGCAGGAATCGGAAGCATGCGCAAACTGCGCAAATAAACAATTAAAATGTCACAATGATTGCCGTCGTACCCGTGTCAGGAAATCAAAAAACCACGAAAAATCGGCAAATACGTTGAACCCCAAAGGAGCACAGCCTCGATAGCGAAGGGAGGAGGAACAGGAGACGTGGCAAACAGAAAGCATTTGCCACTAGCATTTAACTTTACCATTACCACGTCCACGTCCACTTCCATTGCATATTGTATTTATTCAAAAGCGCATTTTACGACCACGTGGCGATGACGCCGACTCAACTCAACTCGACTCAACACGACACAACACGACGCGGGTCGACTCGAGTCGCCTCGACTTGACGGCGACTAACGGTAAACCGTGAAGCGCAAAGCGCAAAGCGTAGACCGTAAGACATGTTACCCCACGGCCATTTGGCGATGTGTGCGCGCACTCAGGCGAACCGGGCAAGTCAACACACAGCCAGGCGAGGCTGACAGGCAGACACTGCGAGGCAAGTCCTGCGAAGGCGTTGCACAAACAAAACAACAACAAAAATCCCAATTAAAAATTGAAAAGCGCGCGAAAAACGACAGTTAAATTGTAGTAGAAAGAAACGTCGTCAAGTTTTTGTGGCCACCATGCTGAGAGCTGCGAGCTGAGAGCTGAGACTTCTGCTCATCCTCCGCAAGCTACAGCCCCCCTCCCGAAACATGCTGTGTGCGTCTGCGGCATTAACAATTGATGCACGACGACAACTGCCACACGGTTGAACTTTTGACAGATTGTCGCCCGCTCAGCTGGGAGCTTAGGCACTTTCCATTTCATTTCACACACACTCAAATACACACGCCCAGACAATTGCGCTGACACAGTGCGCAGAGAATATCGCGTGTGCTTCCTCGGGCAACTCCTCAAGTGGTGTTGACGTCCCAAAATGGCCACTGTGGCAGAGTCACAAGTAATTCAACAGCCGTCAACTTCAAGATTCACTTTTTGCAATAACAATGTAACCACGAATTTGCTTGCCGGCCACTTTCGATAACGCGACTCATTAAAATGATCAAATGAACGAATTATATTATCGGCTATCGAGCCAGTTTGGCGAATTGGGATCCAAGTGAACCGAATGAGCGGAAATGGGGAACAAAAGGAACTAGAGCTTTGGAACCAACGTTCAAACGTACTGAATGATCATTTGTTCGCTTCCAATAAAGCAACTAAATCAACTGGCTGAATTTTAATTTCCATTTATAAGTACGAAACGTAATTGCAAAATAGTCAAACATTTCATTTGATTAAATTAAATAGAAGAACCCACTTAAATTAAGTAAAATGAAACATGATGACATTCTTTTAAATTGAAAATTAATTTGAGCATTCTTCACGAATAATCACGAGTATAATTTCATAAGAAAAGTAAATAAATGCAAACATCAACTCACCTTTAGATTTAGTCAAATATTCGTATGATATTTGCTCCTCTTAATTGCAGTTAAGTATTTAAATCCGTTTTTGATGTCTTGAATTAATATTTGTTTAATATTTTGAGTGTTGTGGGGCTTCAAAGCGTATTGCGGAACGTCTTTTAAATGAGTCCCAGACTAATCAAGCCAGCAATTGCTGCGAGCGATATCGGCGACTGTTTGCGAGTTTTCTTCGTATTTCTTGGGTTAATCGCAGCACACACACAATTACACACTAGCACAGACACATACACCGACGAACGCACAAGTTGAGGGAGCCAAGGTGAAAGCTGTCCGTTCAATTTACACCGAAGAAAAGATGCCCAGGAAAAACACCGATGCAAATTGCGACCGCGCGTTCAAGACGCCAATTTCGGAATGTAAATATTTGAATTATGTGCCCAAAGTAAGTTAAGGCAAAACAAAAATAATAAGTATTCGGAGGCCAAATCGTCGTCGTTCGTCGTAAGGAATACACGAAAGCATAGCAACCGCGTTTAACATTAATAGCAATGTCAATAATACGGCACCGTTACGTTGCGTTACATTTCTCGGCTCTTTCTCACCTACGCATTTGCGCTGCCTCTTCTTCTTAGCGAGTTCAAAATTTGCCGTCGGACTGAACGCCAGTCAAAATGTATAAAATGCGCGCGTCATGCTTTCTCGCTCTGACGCCACGTTATGGAATGAAATGAAACTCACATGCGGAACATCATTATCATTGATCAACATCATTACGCTTTACTCTCGTTCGCTCTCCCTTGCACACGCTCTCTCGCTTGCACCAATAAGATAACGCGTTGTTGCTCCCCCCTCCTAGGTCAGCTTTTGAGGGCTGTTTCGCGGAATATGTCTCTTGTATATTGAGCGTATGTGTGTATCACAAATGTATGTATTTTGTAGGCAGCTGCTGTATCTGCGGACTGTCCTTTTTCTAAGCTGAGCCCCTACATCTGCCCCCTCTCGCCGACAGACTGAATACATATTTGTACTGCAATTTGGCGGCGCACGCTCCTCTTATGATTTGCCTCTTTTTTCGTTCTCATTTACACAAGTGCGTTTTTGGGTGCCCCCTGTTCCTCCTCTCTCTCTCTCTCTGACCTCTCCCGCTGCGCCATTATCAGACATATGAAATATATACACACGCATACTTACGTACATACATACGTTTGCACACCCGTCGCCTATGCGTAGACTTGTATGCGAAAACAATTCCGAATTCCTTCTGTGAAATATGAAGACTGTGTGCTCACTGGGAGATTTTTTAATCAAATAATTACTATAATTATAGAACACGGAATTGCCCGATCCCAAAAGTTCCCATGCAAAATGCTAAAAACAAGAAGTTAACTTTAAATAAAATGACATTTAAATGAACAAAGTTAAGTCCCGTATAAAGAAAGAGCGAGAGATTAAAATGTTTATATATCAGGTACATACACGCGAAATAAAAAGACAAACTTCAAGCGCAGCAAAGTAATGATAATTCCACATAAACACACACACACGCATGGCATGCATGAGTATGTATGCGTGTATGCATACGCTATTAGAACGAAATGAGCGAGCAAAAATGGCAACAACAACAAAATGACAGCAGCTCAGCAGGTGAGTGCAAGGCGCAGTAAAAGCTCAACGCGAAAGTAAATAAACCTCGTTGCTCCTCTTTGCGTTTGTATGCGCGCTCTCTCATTGTCAACAGCTACTGAAACAGCAAAACAGCAACTTCATCATGAACATAACGAAATGTGGGCGTGTGTTTGCTGCTGTCTCTGCTGAATGGGACAAGGGCAGGGGCAGCGCATGCGTCTGTTTCTCGCTGTCGCTGTTACTCAGTAGGTAGCACCCATTTTGTCTTTGAATGGTGGGTGTGTCTTCGCTCACTCACACACACGTACACACATTTACACACACAGCATACGCACACATCCTATCCTATAGAGAAGGCAGCGCACATTGAACCGGTCCGAAACCACTTGATTAGCTCGATTTTTTTTCAGTTACTGTGTGCTTTGCTGTCTCCCTCTCTCTTCATTGCAAAAATGTGAATGTTTGAAAAAAGAGCGGCATGAAATTCAACAGGCAATGAAATTCACCCACATAAAAATAACGCATTATTTCTATCTGCTTTATATCATTCGATTCCACAACAGCTGTGGCTATCTATCTTTAAAGTCCTCATAGCGTGAACTCAGTTTGATCATTGAATTTAAATTTCATTATTAAAAATTCTTTAAATAATTTAACAATACCAAAATATTTATGGCGACATTAATTCATTATAAATGTAACAAATTATATTATTCTCTCGTGCTGATCAAATTTTACTTCAACACCACTGAACTAATTCAATTTCCTCCCTTTCCTCTTGTATGTGCAACATTTTGGAAATGTACACATGAAGTACACCCTCAAAATTCGTACGCTACTTTGCGTTCATATGAAATAGTATATTGCCAACAAACATCAATAGTTTTATAAAATTATTTGCGTTTTTGTTTAATGTGGCAATGGAAATTTCTGTGACATTCAAATTTAAATTTTAAAGCGACCCTCCTCGATGGTACCATCGATGTATTACCAAGCCGATAAATGTTGATTCCGCAATTTCGTATGGCAAACATTTTTAAAATTTAAAGAAATTTTACTGTTTGTTAAGATAAACGTTTTTTTCCCTTGAAAACGATCTTTGGGCAGTGATCGATAGCAATGTTTATACAATGTACTATGTCCACGTACATCAATGTGTCCACATCTCAACAAACACAATTTCAAATTTGATATTTAAAATTTAAGAACATACCAAATATACCATTAATTATGATTACTACATTGGGTACATTTTTTATGGGAGTATTTTACAGCACTGCTGTAGAACTGACGTTTGAAACAAGTGCACTCCAATACAACACATAAATTGTATATACTTGTCAATAAATTAAGAAAAATTACACAAAATTGATTATACGAATAATTTGTAATGATTCACTGAGCTGAAATAACTATTTCAAAGTCGCGCTAACTTCATGTGGTATGTTTTAGTGCTTTATCATAAAATGGTATAATTTATAGAATTCCCTTTCTGCATGGGGTCACACTGTTCCAGCTAAAGACACGTAAATCAACAGTACGGAAAGTTGTAGAAGTTTTACAATAGACACATACAAATTACAACATTTGGAATCATGGACGCTGGGACATGGTACAACTCGCTCCCCCGCTTCACCCGCTACTGGCTAACGGCAACGGTGGGCCTAAGCCTGCTCTGCCGCTTCGGCCTGCTGCCAATGGAATACATGTACCTGTCTCGGGAGCTGGTGCTCACCCGGCTGCAGCTGTGGCGCTGCATAACGTCGCTGTTTGTGTTCCCACTCAGCGGGGCGACGGGCTTTCACTTCCTGATCAACTGCTACTTCATCACACAGTATAGCGCACGCCTCGAGAAGGATCAATATGTGCGCAGTCCCTCCGATTACATGTATCTGTTGATCATCACAGCCATCCTGGCGAATCTGGGTGGCATGGTGTTCAATGTATACTTCTTAATGGACATGCTGGTCGTGGCCATCACGTACATCTGGTGTCAGCTAAACAAGGAGGTCATTGTCAACTTTTGGTTCGGCAGTCGGTTCAAGGCTATGTATTTACCTTGGGTACTTGCTGGGATTGAGCTGATTTTCCATGGCTCGCTTGCATCGTTGGTGGGCATTTTCAATGGACACGTCTACTACTTCTTGAAGTTCCAATATCCGCAGGAGCTGGGTGGCAACGCTTTCCTGGAGACTCCACAAATACTGTGAGTTTAACTGAAGTAATGCGTCTTATGTTCTTCATTAACATCTATGTCCTTTTCCTTAGCAAACGCTTTGCACCCGATGTCTCAGGTGGCATCAGTGGCTTCGGTGTGCCGCCAGAGAGCAGAGCACCGCCACCACGTCAAGCAGCCAACTCCGCCTGGGGACACGGAAACGCCCTGGGACGCAATTGAAAATCCCGGCATATATAAAAATATATATTAATACTAATTTAGTTAATATGTGTAATTCTTAATTCTTTTTAAACCTTTTTTGGTTGCGCTGTAAATGTACTGAATTTCCACAAAACAAAAAAATGATATAAACTAAACACGATCAAATTTTGAAACTCAACGTCTTACACCGAATGCTGTACCTCGATTTGCTAGTGCATCGTTAATGTGACGTGCTTTTATGGATATATCCACAAAGGCAAGAAATATATATACTTATGTCTAAAAAGAAAAGGATTTCTGGGGGACAAGATCATTAGCGCAGTGGTTGACCATGTCAAATAAAGTGTACATTTCAAAGTGTGGTTACGTCAAGTGCTTAACGTTTACATTTACATTAATATTTATTTCATTTAAAACTTCTATGATAAAAATGATACAGCTGCACGCATTGTTCAACAATATTTTTGTATTATTTAATTATTTCTTCTTTCCTACTCTCGCTCTCTGTGGTGGTTTTCGCTTCGCTTTCGACACGCGCAGCAAACTGTGTGTCTGTTGTCTAAAAAAATTGCAACATTTTACTTTTGCTTTATTAACTTTTGTTTTTGTCGTTTTGGGTAATTTGGCTTTTACAAAATCGACGCATAAAATTCTTAAGGGCTAAACTACCCGGCGAGTAGTTGTCATCAAATTTATCATTTATCATTTGTAGTAATTATTATTTTAGTCCCAAAACTATGCTTTAACTTTACATGGTACATATACATGAATTTTATATCAATCAATCAATCTTCAATTGCGGTTTCCACTTAATTATTTACAATTTTAGTTTCGTTTTCCGTGTATCTTTTGTAATAGCGGCCATTCTTGAAGGAGGGCTGAGAGGTAACTAAATCTATAATCTCATTTGAAAATAATAAAAAAAAAATAATTAAAATAAAAATAGAAACACTTTAATCTTATTCCATATTATCATTATCTGCTGCTTTGCTGGCTGTTCTGTTCGGGGTTTTCTTTCTGTATTTGTTGTTTAAAACATAGAATGCTTAGCTAAATTAAAGAGAAAGTAAAAGAGAAATGCTATTTACAAATGTGCATATGTATACAGGAATTAGGTTTTAAGGTAATTCGATGACTGGCAGCTTTGGAGAAATCAATGCCAACATGTATGTATATAAAACAAGGTCTAAACTGACTGCGAATTACGAACTAGATGAACGCGATGCTCATTGGGATGAACGTGGATGATCTCAAAGATATTTGAATTTACAGTATATCTATGTATAAATATAATGATAATGATAATCTTGCACGCGAAACTAAACTATCAACTAACGCTAAACTAAACCGGGTCTGGCTTTCTGGGTGAGTGAGTGTGTCGTGTGTGTTCTGTGCGTTTCTCTCGCTGATTCAGCACAAGATGCAAATCAAATTTGCCGCCTATGGCAACGCTGTGTTTGGCGTCGCTGCAATTCTGGCCGTTGTCGCCACTTCCAGTTTCCTCTGCTCCTCCTTCATTGTCGTCGTCACCTTGCTGCTGATCGTCGTCTCCACGTTGCAGCTGCTCTCCACCTCAATGGGCTGCTCCAGCTCCATGTCCACATACTCGATTGCGCTCCCATCATCATCCTGCAGTTCAATTACTGAAAGCAAACGCTGCGTTAGCATGTTTCGGCACCTGACCAAATCAAGTTACTCACTACGATTACTGATCTGTGTTGCAGCTGCAGCTGTTGCTCCTGCTGCTGTTTGCACCTGCTCCTCCCGCACATCCTCCACCACAACTGCCTCCAGCAACTTCTTGCTCGCCGCATTCGTTATCGTGCTTGTGGCCGTTGTTGTGCTCGCTGCTGTCGTGCTGGGTGTCACGACCGCCGCCGCCTTGGAAGCCTGATCCAATTCCATTTCCCAGTCCGTCGCATTTAACACTACCATGGGCGGCGCTGTTTTTGCTGGCGTCTTGGGTGCAGCCTCTGTTGTTGCAGCACCATTGTCGGCCACAATGATCGGCATGTTGATGATATCGATGGGCGTGTCCTCCGTAATCAGCTGATTTGCCTTCGCCTTGCTGCCCAGTATGCTTGCCGTGCTGGCGACCACAGTCTGTGTTGAGCTGCTTGCCGCACTCGCTGTCGACGACGCGGGTCCAATCACCAGCACATTGGGCTTGGCCGCAGTCAGCAGCTCTGTGCTCGTCTTGGGCTTACTGGACGCCAGTGTAACAGCTCGCATGCCGCTCGTGGGCAGAAAGACCAAGTTGCTCTTGCTCACACTCAACGTGGTCGGTTTACCCTTGGCGCCCACGCCGCCGCTCGTCATCTGCGAAGGCGTGAGCAGCTGCATCTTCTGTATGGTGATGCGCTGCTGTGCGGGCTGTGGCGAGGTTGGCGTTGTCAACTGATGCCCAGTGGGTGACAAGGCTGCGCTGCTGACGTTGACTGTGGCTTTGCTGACTGTTGTTGTGCTGCCAGTTGCTACGGCTGTGGGATTGGGATTGAGCTTGTGTATTATGCTGCCGGGGTGCAGTTTCGTGGCGGGCAGAAACACCTTGCCGTTGGGCGAGCAGATCTTGATGTTGCGCAGCGCGCTGCTCGGCACCTGCTTGATGCTGCTACTACTCAGCTTTATGTTGCCCAGCAATTGTGACGTTGATGGGGTCGCACTCGCAGCAGCTGCTGCTCCAGCCGCTGTGACAACAGCTGCTGATCCAGTTGCTGCTGTGCCGGCAGTGCTCGTCGCCTTGCGAAACATAGGCACTGCGCTGCTCAGCGGCGTGATGAGCGTGTTGTTCAGACTGCTCGCTGGTATATTCTTGATGATATTCACTGCGCTGGCGCTACTCAGCGGCGTCGCTATGCTCTGGCTATGGCTCTGACCCGGAGTCGCTGTTTGAGTCTGGCTGGGCACTCGCTCCTCCACAACGAACTTTTGCACGCCAGCTGTGGATGGCGCTGTGCTTGCTGCAGCTGTTGACTTGCTGCTGAGATTGCTGATAAGTGGCTGGCTTGACTGCTGTGGTTGCTGCTGCTGTTGTTGATCATAGGCGAGCACGCGCAACTGGGCTGTGCTCGGACTGGGCTGCTTGTCCAGCAGGTTGATCTTCTTGGGCGTCAACTTAGTGCCGGGCGGCAGTATTGTGGTGCTACGCACCTTTGGCGGCGCCGCAATCTGCTGCACGCTTATGATTTGCGGTGCCAGCGGCAAGTTGGCGGTGCAAATTGTGGTCGGCGATGCTTGCCGCTCCTCCACAATGTACTTCTTGACCGGCGTGCTGATCTGTGCCAGCTGCGGTTGCGACTGCTGCTGTGGCGTGGGCGACAATTTGCTATCTTTAAACACGACGGGCGAGCTGACAATTGAACGCAGCGATGTTGTTGGCGATTGCAGTGCAACAGGCGACAGCGTCTTCAATTTGGTGGCTGCCACCGATTTGAGCGCCTCATCGAGTATGTATTCTACATGCGGTTGCACCAAGTGATTGGCATTTGGCTGCTGTGTCGTCGTTATCGTCGTCGTCGTCGCCACCGGCTCCGTTGCTGCTGCTGGCAACGTTGCTGACAATAATACTTTATGCTGATGTTGTTGTTGCTGCTGCTGCTGTTGTTGTTGTTGTTGTTGTTGTTGTTGTTGATGCTGCTGCTGCTCTTGCTGTTGCTTTTGTTGCAGCTGCTGTTGCAACTGCTTCTGTGCTCGCCTGCGTCCGCTCTTCGCCGGCTTTGTGTTGGCCGCCACACCCGGCACATTGCCGCTGTGATTGACCATTGCATTAGCCGCAGCCTTTTTGCTGGACAGTCGTTGTTTGTGCTTCTGCTGCTGCTGGTAAAAGTAACGTTGCTGCATTGTCCGAGGGCTGGGACGCTGCTCGACTGGATGCGTCGCACGTCCGTCCTCATCCTGTACCACCGATTGCTGTTGTTGTCCCTGTTGTCTGCTGTCGTGTTGTGTGTTGCGCTTCTTGTTCGGCTTCGCATCGCCGCCGTCGTTCTCTTTGCGCTTTAATGTGGCCTTCCTGATCTCGTTGGGCAAGTCGGGCACCTTGAACTGCAAAAACGAATGCTTTTAATTTTTGATATTTATAACTGAGAATATAAAAAATTTTTTTTTGAATTATCGAATGATCTTAGTGTAATTGAAAAATTCAACTCAATATTAAATCAAATAATTTAACAGTACAAAGTAAACAAATAATCACTAAGCTAAGTTTTCCCGCTAAAACTGTCTGATAATTACTTGTTTACGTGCTGTTATCCTAGCACTAGTGTGTGTATGCGTGTGTATCGATAACGTGCTTGTTACCAAAACCTATCGGGCAGCTGTTGGCAACAGCTGTATGTTAATGTTAATTAACAACAGTGTTAACGATGCTGTTAGCTGCGGCATACGTTCAAACTAAATTTAAATTGCAAACAAACTGCAAGTAAATAAAACAAAGCTAAAACGCCGCCAAATACAAAACTTAAAGCAACGTAACATTTCAATGGGCAACAGTAAGATAATAAGTAGTAATTGAATAACATATCCAATGCAATTGGCACTGTTAAGCTGGAAGCTTTCCAATTGGACTGCTCGACTCCTAATTGCCGGCCGCAAACACACACACACATACACACATTTACAACACTATATATATGTTTGTGTAAGATTGGGCACATCTTCGAGAGCTTGTAACGCACTTGCCCCAACAGAGAGCCGTACAGGCGACTCTGGCAAAGCGCTGATCCAGGTGCAGACTGTACTTTTGCTTTGCCCCAATACATGCGCAAACACACATTCACATATATAGTATACTGTGCAAATCGCCAATTCAGAGTTATATAACGATGTGTGCTCCACTCACCGGCTCCTCCAGCACTACATGCGGCTCCTGCTGATACTTGTTGTGCATGCCATGCTTGAGCACCAGATAATTCGCCTGCTCCCGCAGCGCATCGCTGAGATTGGCGCCAGTTTCGTGAGGCGCTGCAAGTTTGGCATTTTCCGCCAACGCTTTGGCGGCCAAATCATTGGCCACAATGTTGAGCGCGGTCTGCGGACTGATGCGCGGCAGAAGCGGATACGGCCGGCGACCTTCACGCGACCATTCCTGCCATGTGTTGGGACCGCAAACACTTTAAAAATTCACATATATTGGAAGTTAGCAAATTGAGATATAATTCCTTCAAACTCACTTTTCGGCTATGGTACAGAGCTGCTCGTCGTTGGCGGCGCGTCGAACCTCGGCACAGTGACGCTCCTGGGTGATGTGAAACACTTGGCGCAATTCCTCCAAAAGTTTAGCTTTGTTTTCGCTTAGCGAGCCTTGGGCGCGAAAAACGCTAATAATGTGCGAATACGATTCAAGCTCTGAAACAAATTGCGTGTTGCCAATTAATTGTATGTCGAACAGTTGCTGCTTAGTCTCTCTGTCTCTCTCGTTGATTTTGCTATGTTCCTTGCGGTGGCAATAGCATCAACGTTTCACCTACCAAGTCGACGCAGCATGCCTCGACATTCGTCGCGCGACATTTGCAGGGTTTGTGGCCACATCCTGCGCCTTGTATGGAAACGCAATACGTTTGCCGCTCGCCAATCCGTTCAATTACAACGCGATTCAACTGTTTTCTCAATGGCTTTTCGCGTTTCTTATTGCAGTTTTTAACTAAAACAAACCAAAACTCCAAGTTTGCTGCTGCTGCTCAGCGAGTGACCGTACGTTTGGTTTTCAAATATACCATTTTGCTGCAAAATATACCACTTCCGCAATGCAAATACAACCATGCACGTACCTATTTGCGATATTTTGCGATCGATACTTTTTTGCAGCTTTGCAAATTGTATGACCCAAATATTTGTTTTTGCAAATTGCATTGTCTTATGTTAGACTTATAGCATAAACTATGTTATTATCAATAATTTTCGTTTTATCAATTAATGTAATCGTTTACTAGTTGTTTTTTGTTTCTTTTTTTTTTGCAAAAGTTAGCAAGCTTTTCTTGATGACATTGAACAGGGTTACCAGCTTTTTACAACTTTTAAATTTGTGTTTGAATATAGGTATTATTTTGTTGTGTTTACTTAATTAAATATGTTATTGTTATTTATATACTATAACAATTGTACATTCATATTTGAGGTATTTGGGTATTGTTCATTACTTGTAAGCTGCCTGCGTGTTTCATGGTATTGCACACGAATGTCTTCTTATATGTTTTGTTGGAAATAATATATACATTATTTCTTTGTTGATTTACATCTGGAAAAGGAATTGTAGTCCGCACCGTGATGAACAAGTCGAAGTTGAGTTTTATGTCTAAGCCAGGCATCTTTGTAAACTTTAAAGTTCAGAGCGGCTCAACGAATCGACGGCATCTTTACCCTGCACAAAAAGCGTTAATATGTTAAGAACAAATACAAATATGAACTAACCGCAAACTCACCGACTTAAACCAAAATGACGGCGTTAGAAAGTTAATTCGATTCCAAAGCCCCATCTTCGATTTGGGTGATATTCCATGCAGATGCAGATGATGTTGCGATATAAAAGGCGGAATATGAAAACCGATCACAGCGTGTGATGTATCCACACCTTTCGACTTCAGAAACTCTACCATGCCATCGTTCATGCGACTGACTACGAAACGTGTAATATATAAATAAAAACAATATGTAAATAAGCCAGACTTGCAACTTGCCTAAGCCTACGTGGGACTTGTTAAGCACATTTAAGCTTTCGAAGTGTTGCTTTGGAATCGCCAAATAATGATGAGTGGATGCAGGTCTAATGTCCTTAAATATCACATATTCATCGTTTTCAAATTCAAGGACTGGCGGAGTCCTGTTTCCGCTGGCAATTTCGCAGAACAAGCATTTCTCTGGAGATTGTGTGTTGAACGAAGTGGTTGTTTCAATCGTATATTTTATGAACAATAGTAAAATTAAGAAAATTGAAACAGAAACTAAAAAGAACTTTTTCTTCTTGAAAATAATAATCATTATTAAATAACGTAAACACAAACAATACAGAATTTGATGCGGATGAGACTCTAATCGATAAAAATACGTCGATAGGTCTCGATCAATTTGTGCAATTAGCATTAATATACAATATTTAATATAATTGAAATAAGCATTAAATAACCAAAATTTACCTGTATATAACATCTAAATTTAAATCAATTTGCTTCGATCCAATATTACAAAAAAAAATAAATACAATATCCACTGCATCAAATGACGAACATTAATAAATGGAATACCCATGATTTGCAAAGTAATGCATATCGATATATCGATAATTTTAGTGCTGCAGCTCTGCCATAAAACTATTGCTGAGTTTGGCCACAAATCTGTGGCCAGGCAATAACATTTTGAAAAGTGAAGTTATTTCAATGTGAAACCATTTGCAAACAAATCAGTAAATATGTTATTTCGATCAGCCAAAAACAAGTTCGAAGCCGTCGACGTGTTTCGTCGGCTCAAACGTTTGGCCGAGGGCACAGTAACATCGTACCGGCGTTTATTTGTGCTACTCTTATGTGTGTGCGTTGTGTTCTATATGCTGCCGCCAATCTTTCGTTATCTATTTTTAAGCACAAACGAGGAAAAAGGTAACGTCAATATCCAGTTATGAATCTACTACCATATCTTGAATCCATTTGCCACCCATAGATGTGCACAACATGTGTATGGACGATCGGCTTACGCCTTATATACTGCAAAACTACGAGTATGATGCGAACATTCGTCACGTGGCTCCTTTGTTGGCGGGTGAACGCGACTACACGCCCTATGTGGGCAATGGTTACCTGGGACTCGAGGTCGCCCATGATGCTGCGCTGAACATTAAACATGGGCGAGCCATGCAGCTGCCCATACGCTTTCAGCCTTTGGTGTCTGTGGTGCAACTTGGTGGCGTTGAGAAGGAAGCCACCGTTGTGGAGTATTTGACGGGCATGGTGCATAGATTTCAGTGCTTCGCAGACTACTTTGTATCCTACACACTCTATGCGCATCGTACACAGCCCAATGTGCTCATGCAGGAGCTGCAAATCACGAATACACGCAACATGGTCGAGAACATTGAGCTGATAATGCCACGCAATCGTTTGCCTAAATCCTCAGTGCGCAGCATTCCACTTAGGTAGATAACCAAAAGCTTTTAACCTCCAAAAAATCACAGCTAATTCAATTGATTCTTTTCTAGCGCACCCGTGCAAATTGGCATGTTTAGCTACAAGGAACTTGAAGTGATTGCAGGCAGCGTGCAGCCCTCGACAGACGATCCCACTAAACTAATTGCCATCAGCATCGTTAAGCCAAAGTTGGAGCCAACTCTGCAGCTGCGCAAGCGCGGCACAGTGCGCATCGTTTACCCTTTGGTTGTGGAGTATTCCAAGCCCGTTCCCGAGCAGCAATTTCAAGCCACCTTGGACAATCTGGAGCAGCATACCATACAAGCCATGACCAAGCTGCTGCAGAAACTCACTGGCTCGCTGAACAGCATCAATACGTTTCGGCAGGAGCACATCAATGTGTGGGCTGATCTCTGGGCCACGGGTTTCACGATAAGCACGTCTAAGGCGGAGAACAGTTTGAATGGCGATCGCATTAATGCCACGATGTATGCGGTGCTCTCGCAAGTGCGCAGCTTTGAGTTTGAAGAACTTAACGCTGGGTTAGGCACCGGCTCGGTCGCCATACGTGAAGACATAGCCAAGGCGTTGACATACGCCGAGGGCTGCTACGATTCCTATCACACGCTGCAGGCCGAGAATTTGTGGCGTGACATGTCCACGTTGGCTCAACTCAACTCATTGGTGTCGTCGTGGATGCTGACGCTGGAGAAGCAAGGCTGCCACAATCTGATACGTGCCGGCGCGTCAGGTGTCATCCAGGCTATGACTTTGAGTTTCGGCAGTTTCCGTTTCAGCAACCAGCATCTGGAGTGCAATATGCATCCGAAATTCCTGCATCGCGACTTCCACTTCAGGCGACTCAACTATGGCAATAAGACGCACGTCAATGTGACCATTATTGTAAAGGAGGACAACAAAGCAGTCATCAATGTGGCCTTGGACCGCTCCGATCGCAGTTATTACGCCTGCGACGGCGGCTGCCTCGACGAGCCAGTTTTGCTCACGTAATTGAATGCATTTCAATTGATTCGGTTCAGATTTAAAGCTCTTTCATATTGCAGGCAAAACCGTCGCGAATTCCCCGTCAAATTGACTGAACCCCTGACTGCAATTTTGTACATAACTGAGGATAAACAACACATGGAGGAGATTCATCATGCGATACACGTGAAGGAAGTGGTCGAAGGTAAGAATACGGTGTTCTCGATTTGTAGCGCTGCTAATTTCTTTTTATTCTTCAGCCCCGGCGCATGAACAACACGTAATTGCATTGCACAAGCACGGTCATCAATTGGGCGGCTTGCCAGCCTTGTTTTGGGTCTCAGTGTGTGCAATAATCATAGTATTTCATATATTCCTGTGTAAGCTTATTATCAAGGAGTATTGCGAGCCAAGCGATAAGCTCCGATATCGTTATAACAAACCGTGATTCTAGTTGTATATAACAAGTAATGAATGTGTGTAATCTAATTGGACGGATCAGAAGATGCTATAGTAAAAACAATACAAAACGAAACAAATTGAAACCAAAATTGCCGACCTTTTTTCACGGACCCAAATTATCAAGAATGCAGACAGCAGACAAAACTGGCATTTGTTATAGTAACAAATGTGCAATATAGTATTTAACAAAACTAATCAAAAATGTGTTGAATTTTTTAGGAAAATCACATTTGTATAAATACTTAGAAAGCGCTTTCGCAGCAAACCCAATTATATATATACATACTATATTGTTAAGCTCTTATTTATGTACATATTAATTCGTTTAAAGGCGCTCTAATCAATAAATGAAAATGTAAACGAAGAACAAATATTGACACTTACATTGACGCAAGTGCAACAATTTATCTCGTATAATACGTCACACTTTTGCATTAAAATAGCCATTTGGCTAAAGAGTAAAAATGTAAAAAAGTAATTAAAAACTTTACTGCTGCTCTTAAATATACATAAACAGAGAAAGTCGTATGTTTTGCTTCGCTTAAATACGCGTTTTTATATTAGATTGCATAATTAAGTTAATTGAAATAGATTGCAATATGTGCATGTATATAAATTTAAAAATGCTTTATGCTTAAAGGCAGATCTAGTATCGTATGTACAAAGTGTGTGAGAGTAAGAGACAAATGAAAATGCAATATCGTACGTATATCTCGGATTTCTGCTATATGCTGCTAGGTACATCATCATACAGGTGCCCCTAAGTAGCTGTAGAAAAGATGCATTCTGCATTCCACTCCAATTTACTTGGTCACCTTGTGAATGCTCTCGGCCAGGTACTCGACATTCTTGCTGGTTACACCTGCCATCGAAATACGACCATCCTTGGTGAGGTATACACTGTGATTCTTGATTAGGCTGTCGACTTGCTCGGGCGTCAAACCCGTGAAGCAGAACATGCCAATCTGATCGACAATGTGCTCCCAGTTGCGTGTCGAGCCCAACTTCTCCAGATTCGTCTTGAGCTGAGTGCGCACATTGATGATGCGATCGGCCATGCCCTTGACATCCTTCAGCCACTGGCCGCGCAGATCGGCAGTGTTAAGAATCTCCGCAGCGATGCGTGCGCCATGAATGGGAGGATTCGAGTACAAGGCACGAATGAGTATCTTGATCTGGGACAGACAACGAGCCGCCTCCTCCTCGCTGGCACAGATCACAGTGTAGGCACCAGCGCGCTCGCCATACAGACCCATGTTCTTGGCAAAACTCTGGGCCAAGCAGAAGTCGTGGCCATCGGCCTCGAAGATGCGCACCGCCTGAGCATCGCCATCCACATTGCCGGTGGCAAAGCCTTGATAGGCCATGTCAAAGAAGGGATACAGCTTGCGCTGCTTGAAGACCTGCGACAACTCACGCCATTGCTCCGCAGTGGGATCCACGCCAGTGGGATTGTGCGCGCAGGCGTGCAGCAACACAACAGAGTTCTCGGGGATTTTCTGCAACCACAAAATAAACCAAATGAGTTTCAAGCGATTGGAGTATTTTCGAATTGTTTACCTTCAGATCTTCCACCATTCCATTGAAGTCCAAGTTGCAATTCTTGGGATTGTAGTAGCGATAACGCTTCACTGGCAAACCGGCATGCTCGAAAATTGGCACATGGTTGCCCCACGACGGTGTGGGCAAGTAAATCTCGCGGTTGCCCTTCCAGAACTTGCTCAGGAAGGCGGCGCCAATGCGCAAAGCTCCAGTGCCGCTGATGGCCTGTGTGGTGGCGTTGTGCTTGGCCTTCAGGCGCTGCGATTGCTCTCCCAAAGCCAACTGAATGGCTTTGTTGTAGAACTCGGGCACGCCAATAATCGTGGCATACTCCTTGTCCATGCCGCGGTCGACAATGCGCTTCTCCGCCTGTAAGTATTACAAAGTATATCAGTGGGGGAGAAGCATAATAAAGATTCAGAACTTACCTCACGCACGCTGGGAAGCACAAAGGGTTTGGTGTTATCATCGCGATAGGCGCCAGCGCCTAGATTGATCTTCTTGGGGTTGGTGTCCTTCTTGAAGGCTTCCGTCACACCCAGAATGGCATCCGGGGGACCCATTTGCACCTCGCTAAACCATGTTGATCTGCGAAAAAAATCACAGATTAGTTAAAGTTACTAAGAAGCCTTCTTGATCAATTGGTGCCCAAACATTTCAAAGTTTAATATGTCTGCTCTTTGCCCTGCGATTATCTTTTGTTATTCATAATCAGCCGTCAGTCTGCAGAATTTGTCGGTTCAATTATAAAATTATCATTTTTTCTTTGGCTACTTTTGGATTGGTTATCAAGCATGGTAAGAAAGCACGAGCAAAGTTTGAAAGTCAATTAGAGGTTTTATGGTTGCTATACCTGACCTTTACAAGCCGCTGACCAACCCACGTCATACTGATCCGATGTCTCAGCTGCTCAGTTGGGGGTTGCCTATTAGCGGATCGCTTATCGCCCTCGCAATTGGTTGAAAACAAGTTCGAAGCGGTTCAGATGTCTGTATTCGCGATAAGCGGCCGGTATTATTCCATCAGATTTATTTCCTCGTAAATTAATTATTTTTTTGCATCTGTTTTAATCGGAAAATCAGACGTCAGTTGTTGCCGCTCTTCGATAAGTTTTCGATAAAACGAAATAGCCTTATCGCAGTAGCAAGAAAGATTTATCACAAAATAAATAGAATATCATTTGTGCTCCAATTGGACAAGTTTCCTATACACACGACACACATACAAAGAGTTGCTTTCACATTTGTGTGCAAAATTCATGTATGTGTGTGCGACAATGCTCGAGGTCATAATGGGATTTTTTTAGCAGCTGTTATTGTCTCACAGCACGCTGACATAATAAAACACAATTGCGAATACAACAAAAATAAACGGAGAAAATTATCTAGAGAACCAAACACATGTATTCAGCATGCATGCATGCATGTGTTGGGTCTATTTGTACGCATAGACAGACATGTGACGACATGTGAACCGGCATATGCAATGACCTTGACAAATGACACTGCACTGCATTGACGACGACGTGTAACACAGGGCGCAACAAAATGATAACAACAACAACAACCACATTTAAGCATAACGTATGGATTGGAGGAATATTTCAACTCACTTGCAACGTAGAACGGCTGGTGCATTAATTGCCATGCGGTTGGCGGTCAACAAACTGCGTTTACAAATCTGCGACATCTTGTAAATGATATATGTAAATTATATAGGCAAAAATGCAGAAGGTTTAAAATGCCGCCAAAAATGCTGCGTCCACAACGGCAAAAGAGAATCTAACCAACTAATTCCAACTGGAAAATAACAGAAGCTTTTGGCTTGCAGTTGGACAGAGTGACCGCATTTGTGTTTTAAAATACACTATTTAATGCAAAACTGTTAAGTACAATTTAAAAACATTCTGAGGACTTATTAAAACTGCTAATATTTTTAAAATTAATTAAATAACTACATATTAAGCAAAAGTTTATGCCCCAAGTGCTGATGTTAAAAGAATGGGCTTAACATAAAAGCTCTCCAGCTAAAATAATGTTCCCAGGCGATACTTGAATTATCGATAACAAAGCTCTCTGCTCAGTAAGGCGCGCAGCTGATTTTGGTCTTTTCATTTGTCATTTTCTTCTCAGTTTTTAGTTGTTGCTAAGCTGTTGCAGAAGAAAAATAATTCTACAACGTTTCGTATATTATCTCGCCTGATCTTTTTAATTTAATTAAGTTAAGTGAACGTCATGTTCAAGTCGTATGTGCTTACCTTGTCTCTGCTGCTGCTAACGCTGATGCAGCTGAACAGCGCTCTTGAATTTCACGATTGCGGTTCCAAAACGGGCAAATTCACGCAAGTGACCATCGAGGGCTGCGATACCACAAAGTCCGAATGCGTACTCAAAAGGAACACGAACGTCTCGATATCGATAGACATTGCGTTGGCTGAAGTTGCATCGGCCGTGAAAACTGTTGTGCACGGCAAGGTACTTGGCATTGAGATGCCCTTCCCTCTCTCCAATCCCGACGCGTGCCTTAACAGCGGCTTAAAGTGCCCGTTGGAGAAGAACGAAACGTATCGATATACGGCCACGTTGCCTGTACTAAAGAGCTACCCCAAAGTCTCGGTGTTGGTCAAGTGGGAGCTCCAGGATCAGAATAGTATTGATATCGTGTGCGTCGAAATACCCGCTAGAATCCAATAATAATACAAACAAGATTACTCAACGTTTCCCTGTTAAATTTGCATGACTGTATTCTTATTGTAATCTAATAAAAAAAATAAAAGGAAAGAAAACAAAAATTAGCTGACATTGTGGCTTGTGTGTGCGTGTGTTTGTGTGGGCGTGCTATTTCTGTAGCCCGCTGTAATTTGCTTTGTTTGCTTTTTATTGATTCTTCCGTTCCAGGCGAATGTGTGTGTGTGATAAGAAGGAAAGGTGAAGAAACCGAGCGTTACAATAACAGAGCAGTCGGGTCCACTTCCACATGATCAATTGCAATTTACAGGGATTCAATTGCGTTTTTAAGAAAAAAAGAAAGAGTGGCGCGTCAAACCAAAGGTTTCTGATAACATTCTTTGTTTACACTATATTCGCAGCTGGGCATGACGATGTGGAATACATATTGTATATATATATGCGAATAATACACCCGTGATGTCAGAGTTCTTGATAAGAGAGTGTCTCATATCAACAATGCTTTCTTTAATTTCGATTTCGTTTGCACAAACTGCTTGGGGTAGTCGTATCAAAACTCTTGACATGCCAATAGCAATAATATATACGAGAAGGCCTTATCAAAAAATTTACAATTAATAGTCGAAGTATCTTCGCAGGGCATTCTGTAGTCACAGTCTTTCCTGTTTGCTATTCAGCGCTTTCGTTTCATTTACATACGCGTCCGCATAAGGCAGTTCGCAAAAAGCAAGAAATGTGGAGCATGCAAAGTCGCCGTATAGGGGTTGATGTGCTGCCCACTCCAGACACCCCGTTACGCCCATCCATAGCCACAAACTGACATTTAAAGAAGAAACTTGACACATGCTGCAATGCAAAAAATGTGGGCGGCTATAGTCCCTGTCCCGCCTGCGACTCTCGGTCTGACTCTGTCTCTGATTCCGATTCAGAGCTGCATATCATATAAGCGATGTACGAGAATGTTACAGTTCCTCTGCTTTCTCCCTCCTGCCCTGCACCTCGTTTGCATGCCTTTCTTTCATCCTGCTGCTGCTTGTAAGCTGCTGTGTCTCTGTACTGATTTTCCTGCATAAATAGCAAACAGCGTGAGCATTTTAATATGCTGAATACAGAAATTGACAGAAAAGTTGCATGAAGAATTATCAGTAGTACGCAAAAATTTCAGCTTAAATGTTAGAAATTGAAATAATGTAAAAATGCATAAAATTTTTAATTCGAAGCAAGTTATCATCAAAAATAACTACTTTAATACATACATATACTTATAAACTACTAGGGTATTTGCACTTCGGCTAGATGAAATTGGCTGCGCTTTCATGCTTTTATTACGTTTACAAGTAAAATGCAACTTGCTTTCAGTTGAGCTTTTCTTTTTACTGAACCGAGCTTTGTAATTTAACATAATGTTGTCTGTGAGCAAGATTAAGTAGCTTTAATAAGTTGTTTTTGTGCACTTTATTATGACAGAAGAGCACGTAAAATGTTGTACTGGCTTTTTGTATCAAATTAGGTTGTTAGTCAGTTGCAACAGAAAATCAAGAAAATCAAGAGTGACAAAAAGCTTTTCCTATCTCAGAAACAAACAGATCGCTATGTAGATCAAAAGAAGTTGTGCAAGCGGATAAAGCTGTCTATGTAAATAGATTTTGTGCGCTCTCCACATTTTCTTAAATAACAGCGTAGTTTTTGATTGAAAAACATTTACTTAGGCAAGGTAAACGTATTACAGACCATATGTCGACTTGTTCAATATCACACGAACACTAAGGTAAAAGCATCACTAATCACACGTCAAGTATGCAAGGCCTCTTTATAAGAAGTCAATGGGCTCGCTCTGATAATTGCTTAGGAGGCTAATACAGTCGCGCTCACTTGGCCTCTCACTCGCACTATCGCACACCCGTTCTCCACAGAAAAAGTGCACATGCGCGCACACGCAAGCTTTCTCATGCGCTCTGAGTGCTGAGTAGATATGCAATACACACATGCGTAACTAAGTCTTCGGCAGCTGCTCTGATCGGCAAGCGCTCACTCACTGCAAGGGCATTCGTGTCTAGTTCGCACAGCCGCTCTCATTCTCATGCGCATGATTTGCATAAACACCCTGCACACATGCGCACACTCGCAAGCCTTCTAAGCGCTTGCACTGAGCCTCGCTCAGAGCGAAGGGAGTAAACGTTTGCTGCGCTCAGCCACGCACTCGCTATAAGTGTATGCGTATGAAGTGGCGTGATATCAGTTGCCTGCCGGTTCTTCATACAATCAGTTCGAGTGTGGTGTGCTATGTGAATTTCTCTTGGTGGACCATTACCAGGGAATGTGTGTTAAGCGGTGTGGAGGCAAGAGCTGCTGATATTGCTATGAATTAACCAATACCACGCCCCACAAAGACTTTAATATCGGTGAGTGTTTGCTATTCATTATTAGCTTTCCAGCAATTAAAGTATTTCAAAGTCGACTAATTTAAAGTGAGGTAGCTCTTGTTTTTCATTGATAAATCACATTCATTGTCACTTTGAACGCGGCTGTTGCGCATATCTTAATTATTTGCATGTGATGGCCATAAATTGTTGTTGTAAACGTTAACGGCCGCATGGAATTCATTAAAAGCCATAACAATAACCAAAATGGCCAAAAATGTTGCATGTCTGCCATGCAGCAGATGTCAATTTCTCACACCAGCCACAGCGGCAGCAACAACAAATGGCCCATTGGCGGAAATTGAATGGAAAGGATAACGTTACCGTTGCGCCCGTTTTTGCCATGAGCCCCGCTTGCTCTGCTTTGCCGGTTATACTCGTACATAATATAATTGTATTGAAATTAATCAAATGGTGAAAGAGATAGCCTAAATTGTTTACAATTTCTTGCTGTTGCCGTGTTTGCATGCTGCCGGATTTCGGCCCTAAGCGGATGGGGCGGGGCGGCTGTGAGGGATGCCATGTTGGCGTATCGTTGTCATGATTATTACCTTTACATTTTAAATGATTTAATTTGTTTGCTCACATGTGCAAATGACTGCAAATTTGTTATTTCCAGTGTCATGCGCGAAATGCCTGTGATTAAAAACAAATTAAATTTTAATTAATGGCACTTTTTGTCGACTTCTTGCTGTCCTTTATTATCATCGGGACACTAGTGATGGGGCGCTGGAGTATATCTCGATATGCATCAGCTTTTCTTTGACCAAAACATACAACATGCAATTCTTTTGACGTCTTTTAACGGGTTGTCGGCACTGCTCATTATTTCCGAAAATAATGAAATTTGCCGGGGGCGAGACAAATGAGCAGAACCATTTTGAATCCTGAAAGGATTCTGACGCGCTGCCATCGCTCGCTCAAGCCGACAAGATTGTGTGGTAGAAAGTAACAGACAGGTCGGGTCATACATGTGTCTAGACCCCGCAATGAATGACTCTCAGACCCACTGACATATTCAAATGAAGAGCGACACCCCCCTGGCCGCCCCCTGTCGCTTAGTCCTGCACATATGCTGACTTTGGCATATTCCACATTTGCAGTTGAAGTGTTCTTGCATATAAATCACTTAAATATTCACATTTATTTTCATTTTCAACGCGTTTTCCTATTTGTTTCGCGCACAACGCGTGTGCCCGCTTCCCCACTCATATTCACCCCATACATATTCATTGTGCTCCACATTTTGGCACTTAAAAACTCGTTACAAGGTGCAAAAGTTTTCGGTGTTTGTGTCGAATAGACAATCGGGGATGAGTTGCCCGAAAGGGTGCAAACTCAGCTGAATGGAATTTGTTTAAATAATGACTGTTTCGCCATCGACTATTTCTTTTTGTGCGCCATCGATGCGAAGCTTCAACATGTCAATCGAGTTGACAGATATCGAGGCAGTACGCAGCGTGCACTCTGACCCATTTATGCATTGGGGCTTGAAAAGGTAGAGCGGCATTGTTAACCTTTTATACGTCGCACTCCTATTGAGAGTGATTTAAAATAGTTTAGGAATGTGTGTCACAACTAAAAGGGTACCACACTACGTATGCGCGATATATAGAGGACAGCTCTGCCCATCTTGCGTATACTCCACATGGTCTCTAACTTGCGTCAACTTTATGTTTATACAGCTGTCCCTCAATTCCAAGCGGTGCTTTTAATATGTTATGTTGGCTTTAGCTTTCCTATTTTATTATTTTATTCGCGAAAAATAACACTATTTTCTATGGATTCATTTTTTCTTTTCTCTTATAGCACTCGATTTTAACTTTTACACACTTCACACTTTTCTTTTCGTATGCAAGTGGAGCGAAATATCCACATAAACTCTGAAATTTTCCTGCAGGCAATGGAAATTATCTCTGTGGATCAATTTGAATTCAATCTGTCTGTTGAAATTATGGGCTCATCCCTCCAAGTAGCAGTTTAAGTGTCGCTTTCTCCTACAATTTATTACAAAGCCGAGGCGAAGCTGTAGCTATGAGAGCGCAATCAATTTGAAATTTACTTACTTGCTTGGCCTTATTTACTTTGCTGCTCATAAATAAGTTATTAGGCATTTATTACACCTATCGGCAAAATGGGCAAATTGACAGCTTAATGATTTGTTGATGACTTGCGGTTTAATTAATGTTGAAGTCTTTGCACAAGCTGAGACACAGCTAGGGGTTATTCCAGGCCATTTGAGGAGGTGTTGCTGCACCCACTAAACGATGAGTGAAGGGCTGTAATCTTAATACTAAGGAGTGTCAATACATACTGTAAATTGACTCCTGATTAGCCCAAAGGCATCGACAGTCAAGCACAGAAGCGAAAGCATTAATGTGTGCACGATAATAGTTCTGTGAAATTGATAGAGACACTAGCGCCATCTGGTGTGAAGGGTTGTCAGGTTAGACATGTAATTAAGTCCGCAGTAGCGCCATCTAGCGTTATGGGTTGGGTAACTGCGCATTTTCAAGCTGACTAAAGAGTATGTTGTAAATCATCACGTCCTCCGAAAAGGGACGATGATTTCTGTGTGGAGCATCTGATCATGTTGTAATCAACTGGCATTAACATGCATTTGCCATTCAGTTTGAACAATTAAGTGCTGACAAAGTAATTCATTATTATTAATAACAAGGGCGAGCATAAAGCATGCACAAAACTAACCAATAGCTGCAGCTGTCTGCTGAGGCTGTAAATGGAAATCAGTCGCAATCAGATGAAGCGGCAAATTATATTCAATTTGTCCTGGCTGTGGCATAAAATTACTTTTCGCAAAATTACCATGGCAGAGGAGAGATGGCTGCTGCTGCTCCTGCGCATCCTTGCTGCACATCCATCTTTGCTGCTCATGGAAATTCAATTTGATGTGCTGCATCAATATGAACGTGTTGGTTGCAGCGGTTGCCTTTGCTCCAGCTTCTGCTGCTGATGCTCCGGGTGTCACTCTCCCGACTCATTAAATATTAATTGTAAATTTTAATTAAAATAAACCGTAACGATTGCGACAGGAAGCCAGCCGACGCCACGCCACGGCACGCCATGCATCGCACGACGACAATCATCTGCAGCTGATAGCCAGGTAATAATATTTACTGGCCATTCAACCCACCTCTGGGTAATTCATTTGGACGTAGCCTCAAGTATCCACAAATACTCGCATGCATTATCAATACGCAAAAAATAAAACGAAAAAAAGAGGGAAACCATTAATGGGCAAACAAACAGCATGCACGCAGGAAGTACGACGATCGTAAATAATGGGGGGACTGTGGAACTGCCATTGTTCCACTGCATATTGGAGCAAACAGTGGGCTGGCTAGTCGACAAGCTGGCAGCCAACTACTTTGTCTTGGTTAATTACAAAATCCAATCATCCGACAGCATTAGCCGATAATTTCAGGTTGATATATGCCACAGCTTGTTGCTGTGTATTAATGAAAGTGTTTAACACTTAAGTACTAGATCAAATTAATATATGAGTTATTTACGCGACATTCAAGGGCCAATCAATTAAATTGCTATTTAAGTAGTTGAAAGAGTACAGCAATTAGGCGATGCTTTTGGTTAGTGTATCGAGGGTTCGTTGTGAAGTGCAGTGCGTATGAATATTATGGAAATTTCAGCAAGAGTAACTGATTTAATCTCCTTTTGGACGGCTGCACATTGTCAATTTGCGGGCAACAATGGTAAATGGCGAAAGGCCGCTGGTAAAGGGATTGAGTAGTCCAAGTGGAAGTTGAAATCTGTCAGTTAAGAACAACTGCCTGGGTGGAAATGTTCAATAAATTGTGTTTTAATAATCAGCGCATTACAGCTCTATATGCAAGCGATTCATTTGTGTTACATCTGCATCTCTCGCCATCCCTGACTGTTTCAATATTTTTTCTTCCTTTGACCTCGCCACCTTTTATTTATTTAATGCGAGCAATTTTTATTTTATTTCTGCTTTCCCGTGGGCGCTGGTTTTTATGCTGTCACGTTTGCGGCCGGAATCGCATTGACCTGTAATATTTGCGGACTTTTAAACATATCGCGTGCGTATAATAAAATAAAAGACAGACAATAAGTTATTACGGCCCGATAGCCGATAGCGTTAATGTTCATTTATAGCCGACAATGTCTTTGGGCTTACGCAAATAGCGCTGCGGGCGCACTGGAGTCTGCACAGACTCTGGTGGCTTTGTCGCCACTTAACTTGCAGCGAGTCGGAGCGCGTCGTCGACAACAGAAAAAAAATGAGAGACTCTCGGTTTCCTTAAGCTCGCTTGGCACATTACGTATACGTAATGTAATGTGCTCTGCCCAAACTGAGATTTATGCTTAACTGATGTAAATGCTTGGCAATTTGACTGGTTTATTGACTTTTATGAGCTAGTTTATTATGCTTCTTAAGGGTTTAATAGCGTTGCATAAATTCGGCCAACAATCAGGTGGAAGCAAGTCGGCAAGCATATTAAGTATACGAACCGTTTGCTCTTTATCAGCCCATATAATCGCAGACACTTAGCGCAGTGACTATAAATGCAGCCAAGGTTTTCTCAATTTCGAAAGTACGTCATTGCCATGTAGCTTTAACTATTTCTATACGCCTAAAATAAACTTTAAGATAAATACAGCAATATAATCTCTTGTTGTTGCACATTAGGAGCGTCGGCAGGAATGAACAGCTGCACATGAGCTGCAGAAAGTTGGCCACACAAAACACACATTTACACATTCAAATGAATTTATTCCATATTACTCATACGTACCATCGGCTTAACAACTAAATGGTTTATTTGCATTATCAATTTCGGTTTCGTTCGCTCGCTCCATCTCTGTCTCTCTCTCTTTTTGAATTAAGCTAATATGATTCCACATCTATTATTGATTTGGTTTGCGTTCTCTTTGTTTTATTACACAATATTTAGTTTATAAGTAATTTAGTTTTGTTTCTGGTTTTGGTTTAGGTTTTGGTTTCTCCCTCTCATTGCGTTTCGTATTCAATAATTTGGACTTTTTCTTGTAAATTTCATCAAAGTGAGTTTGTGGTTGTAGGTTCGTTTGTTCTGGGAAGGTCTTAAATGCTATTTAAATATTTATTTAGTATCGCATGAACAACATTGATGTAGAGTTAGGCTAAATTTAGATTTAACTATCGAAGTACTCGTATAAGGTAGAGTTGACAATGCATATGTGATTTTGTTATTTGTGCTTCGAACTTGTGTCTCTAGATGTGTTTCCTTTGTCTCCGCAAAATCAGCATCAAAAGCATTAGAAGTAGTAGATGAATCAAATTAGACCTGGGGATGAACAAAGCAGTCTCTCTCTTCAAACTTGGAACTTCAGTCGTCAATCTTCAACGGGGGGGATAATCAATAATCGTAAGTGAATTGCACACAAAACGTTATCACAGAAGATACACATAAACACAGGGTGCCATTAAAAAATGAGCAGCAATAACAGCAACAACATTAACTAAGGCTGCAGTTAACTTGGTTTGCAAATCGATAATCCGTAATTAATAATTCCATACTCAATAACCAATAGTTCTGTGACCAATGCCAAATGCCAAACGCCAACTGCCAACTGGCAACTGGCAAATGCAAAATGTTCTCATCCCCATTTAATGCCACATCAAAGCGAGTCCAATAAACGATATCATTAGCAGCTGCCAGCTGGTTGCCTTCCAGCTGGTTGCCGTTGCAGTGGCAAACTTCCTCACTGTGCTCCAGTCGCTCAGGCCAGCCAGATTGCGTGATGCGACACGCATCAAATACGTCGTATTGCTCTGCAGATGGGGCACGATGAAACGATGACCTGCAACAGATTGAACCAATTCGCAGACGTATTAGTCGTTGAGCTGCAGCTGGCGCAGAGATATTGCCAAATACTCGTACAGCGTTACCAAGTGCAGTCAGCATTAAATTCTCGAAGGCAAGCACTTTTCACTCTACAAAACTGATTCTACAGCTGCAATCGAAGAGCTTGCTCTTTGTGAGGGAGAATTAATGTGACTACGATCCCTGACTGAAAATATTCTCGAACTTAAATGTATTTTGATTGCACTGTTGGCTGTGTAACGCCTCTTCTCTCAGAGCAGTAATAAGAGAAAAATGTCAAAGCACTTCACCCAGATTCCCATGTAGCAAATAGCGCAGAGGCCAAATGAACCGCCAAGAGCGTGATAAATGGTTTCGCAATTACTCACCGCGGTGGAAGGAGAAGTCCCGCTGCTTGGCGTGACTCCAGTTGCCCGCACTGTATTTGAAATCACTCTCGCTCATGTAGGCGACGCGATAGCCAAAGATTTGCATCTCGTCGGTGACGTTGGTCATGCGGGGCGTGCGCAGGTCGAGCTCCAGAGCGTCCGGGTACAGCCGCTTCAGCTGAATGCGTGTGGGTCCGATGGGCTTGACGCCCGTGCGCAGCTTGAAGATGCGCTCCAGCATGCCCAGGGGATTGGCCACCTTGCACTTGTAGTCGCCAAACTGGCTGGCATTGCGTATATCCAGCTGCAGGGTGGCCCCGTAGTCGGCCATGAAGATGCGATGATTGAAGCCCACGATGCCCTTGCTGTTGTGCAGCCAGGTGAACGATGGCGGTGGCTCGCCCATTGCATCGCAGCTCAGGTTCACAGCGCCGCCCACATAGGCGTATTGCAGCGGCAACGTTTCGTTGTAGAACCACTGGGGCTTATCTGCAAGGAGGGACAGTAGTAGGTAGAGCAAGCTGAATGGCACCCGCATCATGGCGGCTCTATTTGCACGGCAGAGCGGGGCTGCACTTTGTCGCCGTCGTTGTCTTAGGCAAATCCCCCAGCTGGCACACGGCACACGGCACACGGCACATCAGTTACACTTTTTGCACAGCGCCACAAGCGAGCGCCATTGAAGCGTAAACTGATGGCACATTTTAGCATTTCGTCCTCTCGTTGTCGCTGTCAACGTCGACGCTCGGGTTCATTGAGGTTTATTGCTCAGGAAATGCAAACACATATCTATAGTATATAGTATAGATTGCAGCATTCCAACAGAGAGCGACAAATTAGTTTCGCTTCTGCTGGCATTGCCTGCTGTTTGCTGTCGGTCAGCTGCGGGTTCCAGTGCGGACTGGGCAACTTTCAGTCAACAGTCGAGAGTCATTAGTAAAATTTCGCCGGCGAGTCGCAGCTCCATTCAAGTGGAGGCTGTAACCCGGCAGCTTTGTAATGCAGTTAGGAATATCAAGTATACGTCATGTGCAGCACAACGAATGCAAATCAAAGTAAGAGCTGCAGCTCGACAACGAGTGGAAGCGGACAATTAGAGCGCAGCTGCCACACTCAACAGTCAACTGTTAATGAAATAAACACTTCGACGCCCTCGCTTGACTTACGCTGTATCCTTAGCAGTATCGTTATCTGATCGGAATCGGAAAATGTGGGCGTGATGCGTATGGCGCGACATGTGTACTCTCCGGCATCCGCTTGGCTCACGTTCCGGATAAACAGTCCGTCGGAGAGACGGCGATGCTTTGTCGAGTTCACAGCTGGAAGACGAGACGGGCAATGTTTCAGTTGATTTGGCAAATACGAGTAGTTTGCTTAAACTCACTGTTGATGTATTCGCCATTGTGCTGCCAGGAGACTTCCGGTGCCGGTTGTCCTTTCGCCAAGCAGTTGACCATCGCGTCGCGTCCTTCGCGCACTGATTGCACCAGCTCCGTCTTGTCGAACGAGATCTTCTCTGTTTTGGGGCAGCGCAACAAAAAGGAAATTGCTCAATTGTGTCAATAAGCAGTTTGCAATTTGCCAGCTTCACTTTGCAGCTGGTTAAACATATTACTAGCAAATCAGGCGACTCTAACAGCGAATTTCCCAGCGGAATTGCGGCAGCTTGATATGAGATTTGCATACCAGATGCACTGAAGACGGCATTGGAAACTCACACTGAATAAAGGTGAGTTTGCGAAATTGAATGCATTCTAGATAGCATACTGCATCATTGCACCTACAGTTTGTGAATATTTTGTCTTAATCTAAATAAGTCAACTGCAAGTATAAATCCTTGGAGTATGTGTAGTGATTATTATGTTGAAGCTACTTATTCATTCGATTCTATATTTCATTCACAGCTTATTACATCGACGCCATAAATAAGCATCAGCTTACAGGAGGAACAGCTTCATCTACACTCGAAGCACTTGTAGCGAAACGAACGTAAGCCTAGGCACACTCAACCATATATTTTCCGTTCCGTTCAGCATAAATATGTTTTTGCGAAGAAGGTTAAACTTACGATTTACGAGAAGCTCAAATGATTTGGCTGGTTCCCGTGCAGCGGCAGCTGGGTCCATTTCACAGGTCCAGTTGCCCTTATCGTCCAGTGAAATATGCTCAAAGACGAGCGCCAGCAGACCTAGAGGGAGAGAGAGGGGTGTGTGGCGTGGGATTGAGGCGAAGATTCAGTTTGAGAATTTGCACTCTGCGCTTGCTACTTTAGCATAATTTACAGCATTTATGGGTGGTGGTCTGTCCAAACGTCCAACTGTCTGTCTGTCTGTCGGTCTGTCGGTCTTTCGGTTCTCGTGTCTCCTCTGCACATTGTTTGCCCGCTTACCCGTCTTCTTTTCAATGTGGACACGTCCCTTGGTGTTCTCACGGGTACGGCCACGGGGATCACGCCACTTGGTGTCGATATCCTTTTGTACTGTTTTGCAGAAGATGATGAAGGAGTCATTTACAAAATGCGTTATTGATGGCGTCGACGGCGTCAGTGTGAGTGCCGACAGCGGCGGCGATGCCGAGGCCAGCAGCTCGGCCCCATCTCCAGCAGCGCTCGTCGGACTCTCGAATTGCCCCACTCCGATGACTGCAGCTGCTGTAAAAATGTGCATTAAATTTATCACTTGCCCGACAATCGACGAACAGCGAACAGCGAACGAATAGTTGCAAATTTATACCGCACTCCCCCACTTCTGTATAGAAAAGCAAGGAAAACAAAAATGTGGCAAATTGTGGCAAATCATTAACTGGAGACTAGTCGATGAGCTACCCACTTCTATCTCGCTTTTCTTTGATTTAACAACTGCAGTTGAATGGGGAAAATGCGCAAATTTTGTTTGAATTTGCCCATGTTTTTGTCTCGATGCCAGTTGCCAACTTGCCAAAGATATTTCAATAGCCACTATTCAAAGAAAAGCCGCTCTGATATAGCCTGACTCATGCTTTTGCTTTAAGCATATTAAATAACCCTCTTTTTTAAAGCATTACGCAATTTAAACAATAATTTCATTAGTGCCTTGGAATGTTGTTAGCAATTTGTTGGTCACCACATATTTGTGTATAGAAGTTCGAAGCACGCGATGTTATTATCCTCTCCTTCCTCCAAACAACAGCTCGCGGCTCACAGGACATTTTTCGCAAGAACGTTTTTTAAATTGAAAACAAACATTAGCATGCAAGAGTTCTTTGATTTCACAAAAATATCATTCGAGACTATGACAAACTTTTTCGACTACGCCATAGTTTATTAGAATTTATAGAGCAAGTTTAAGTTGTTAAATGATTGAGTAAATTTAATAATTCAACAGCTTGTGCGTTTGTCACTGTGCGAAGAAGGTTCAAAGTAAAAGCCGAAATAGCCTTTTAGCTTAAGTGACTAATGGATAACTTTGTGACGTGGCAAATAAAGGGAGTGGACTTAACAATGCGGAGTGTGGCAAGTCTGCGAACTATTTTTATAGTGTTGCGCAGAATATTTGCATAAATTATACCATAAATGCGAAATTAGTAAGGTGAGCAATTAAGTAGCTAACAATAATTAAAGGACAGCTAGGCAGAGATAATAATTACGACGATCCCAATCAAACTTGCATAGCTCAATAAAGTTGAACTAGCATATTTTGAGTACTCATGATACTAGTTAAGGAATCCTCTTAAGCTGAGCAATTTTTCAATTGCGCCGCAGACGAGATTAAATTCCCAAAACTAGGATACAAAAGGATACAATTGAAATGCAAATGCAGCACAAAAATGCTCAAATGTCCTGCATATTAAATTGCGAGAGCCAAAATTACAAACTTTAAAATGTTGCAGTAACAATTATTTTAATTGTGCTCTACAAAACACGCTTCAGAGGAGGGCAAAAAACAGTGTTTTCAAATGTATGCACAATATTTGTGCTGCGCCCTAAAAGTATGCCACACTTTTTGGTGCTGTTTCTAACTGGCGAAACTTTAAAGGAAAATTAACACTTGTTTTGCAAACAAAGAGAGTAAACAGAAGTTTGTGTAAATTTAGGTTTATCATTTATTTATTTGTCCAAATGCACATATAGACGGTTCACTTTGCGTTCGGTCAAATGCTTACCATTTCTGGTCAACTGCAAGAGACAGCATAATAATATGAAACTATCCATTGTATTTAGACGATTGATTAGTGCTATAATCCTTGAATGGAGTTGGTGTTATTCGCTTTATTTGTGAGTAATCCCAGTTTGTGTTTAATTCAACATTAGCAGACCGCACACAACTTGTTGTTTTTGGGTTTCTTTTCCTTTTGGTTAATTACTTTCGCGTAGCGCACAAGCACTTTTGTTTTCACTTGCAGGATAATGGCACATGACTGCGACCAAATAGACAGTTGACAGTTGGCCAACACGAGGGCTCTGCGGCAGAAGCAGTATCAGCAGTAGTCGGAGCAGCGGGAACAACAACACTTTCACTTTGATGGGCACAAATGCATGACATCATCGCCATGGGCGACCAAAGATCTAATGGTTTGAGTTGCAATGGAGACTGACACTGAGGCGAGAGCAGGGGCAGGGACTCTGGGACTTTGGCCGTAGACAGTGGCTGCCTCAGCGGCACCATCAACATAATCATTTTGCTTTTTTTTGTTTTTTTTTTTTTGTTTTTTTGTGTTTGCCCCCTTTGGGCTTGAGAGCTGTTTTCTGGCAGTTCCTTCCTTTTATGCGCTTTCTTTTCAACTACAAGTTGTTTTTGCCGATGTTGATGTAGAGGTTGTTGTTGTTGCTGCACTACGCGGAGTCGGCAACGTGGAAGATAACATTTCCGGCCACATATCCTTTTAGTCAGAACTGTTTTTGTTATGCCTCGCGTCCTTCACACCGCATTCACATTCGCAAATATTACGTATCTTGCTCGCACTCCACTGACTAATGATAACAGTAGTGTCCAATGCGTGTTACGCGTTGCGCGATCCATTGCGAGCAAGTGCCAAAAATGTACTGAAGCTGCACAGGCTGCACGACAGGACACGCTGCTCTGCTGCTCTGCTGGTTGGCTTACGAAGCGCGATACAAGGCAAACGATACGTGATACGCGATACGCGATACGCATTTGCCACTGCGACTTGGTCTTGGAGTGCGTATGCTCGCTTGATTTTGGCGCGCTCAGTTCAAATCACTGCGAAATCAGAAATTGCACTGAAGGACATGCTGCCTTATGGCTCTTATGGAATCCTCTATTTCCGTTTGACACTTCGTGGCCAGCACGATTGCATCGGAAAAGGAAGCTACAACTTCGTCGCTCCACATAAATGTTGTTTTTGGCAATGTCCCAAGCAACATACTGGGAGCTGCAACATGTTGCTAGGGGAAAATTCGTGAACGCTTTCGACAACGGCAAGCTGGAGAAGTTAAAAGCTTTCGTGCTGTACTAAACTGTAATAAAATAGCACAGCGCGTGACATATGGGAGTATAACAAGAATTCATTTGACTTTCCTACTGTGCGAAAGTATCACAATATGACACGCGAAATTATAGCAACAATTCAACACTCCTTGCCGTATAACACCTAGTTTTAGTTGCTATAAATGCGAAATCTGGTGCACTTGCATTAAATTACGAACTGATAACAGATGGCGGCAATAATTTTGCATTTACATTAGTTCAAGATTTGCACGCATGTTGATATTTGTGTAGTTCCAAGGGTTATTGCTAGAGAGCGCTCTTTGGATTCGCCTCAGCTCTGATTACTTAATCATTGATTATATTGAATATATAAAATACGCATTCCCTACTCGATGCAGCTTAGTATAGTGCAAAAATTTGTTTAGGAAGCATCATACAAAATGTATTTTAAGTGGCTGCGTGTTGTATTATTTCTGATACTTTTAATCGTAGCTTGTCATCAACATGCGGATGCTAAAACTAGTGATATGACCCTGGATGGGAGATGCAAATGTCGCATAAATGGCAGGTGTGTGCGAATAATCGGCCGAATACGGTAATTAACTTTATGTTCACAATGAAATCCGTTAAAGTTGCGTAATGTTGTAATTTCTACAGGGGCATCTGCTGACAACAATTGCACATTTCAAAGATTTCCAAATTCGTGTGGTTCGATAGAGCGCGCAAATTCAGCAGATTGACTTCACTGATCATAAACGCATTTTGACGACTCTGAATTCAATAACCTAAGGAGCCCATTTCATTTCAGTTTTGAATAAAGTATATATTATAAATAACATGCTTTCAATGTACATCAGAATATAAAAGAATATACTCTTGTCTTCTTATCAGCAGTGCACTCTGACTGCGCATCGATCTTAAAATTTTGCCAATAAATGAGCTGAGAAAGAAATAAACAGTCAGGCTGTAAACATTGTGCAGTCGCAATGCTGCTTAAATGGACGAGAACCTTGCTTTGGTTGATTCTATTGAGCCTATCTGGTGTGATTGCATGTTATGGCATTGATCTGGAGAATATGGAGCACTCGATTACACTTGGCTCCAGCTGCACTTGTGTTGGCCCAAATGGCCTCTGTGTTTCGCTAAAAAAGTGTAGAATCTAAATAAAAATGCTGGGTATAGTTTCGTTTTTGAAATGCAATCAATGTGTTTTATTATCAGCGCTGGCATCAACCATTAGCCATAGTAGACATATGGAGAGGCATAGCCCACAGCTGGATAGCCAGCAGAGTAAAGGAATTGTGGACTGGGAGCGGGATTCGGTCCGGGAACTGGAGCAGGCACAGCCACAGCCATAGCCAGCAAGGCGGCGAGCAAAAGGAATACCTAAAGCAAACAAATAGAGAAACGGAGAAACCCCAGATAATTTGTGCGATTGCGACGTGATGGATGTGATGTTTCCTTACCAGCTTCAACATGGTGGTGATGGGAAGATTTCTCAGCTATCGACTTGGAATGCACACAGAATCAAACTGCAGCTGGTGTTTGATCGAATTCTGGCTTTTATAAGAGACGCTGACGAAATGAATGGCGGCGACATTCCCATTGCCATTTTGACATCATCGCCAGCGTCATTAGCACACGGTAACCGGGAGACGTCGATAAGCTGCTTAGTTGCCTCCTCCCCAACCGCCAACCTCTTCCTGGGACCTGGCCCATTTGAATGCCCATTTTGTGGCGTCATCATCGCATCGTTGCAGCGTCGCCTTGTTGCCTCTTAATATTCAATCTGCATTCGTTAGACGAGTTATAGCTTCAATTTTTGCTCTAACGACTCTCTAATAGCCATCCGAATGTGAGCATGTCTCTCCATATGCGAATCGTTTGGTAAAAACAAAGTGCAAAAAATATATGTATAAAGAACAAACAATACCCGCGGGTGCTTTGTGCCAAACAAAAATATATATATATATTGTTTCTTAATCCGGCTGCCCTGCACAATTGATATGGAGCGACGTCGTCATTTTCAATCTTTTTTTGTCGATTCACTTTTTCCCATATTTCTCTCGAATTGACTGTGATTTGTTCAATTTTGATTGATGCCACATTTTGTTTTTATTAAATGACAAATCAGCAAATCATATGCTCACAGAATGCGACCTAAATGATCTACTTCCCACACACTGGCACGCTTGCAAATCCATTTAGCGCTTATAGCAAAGGCACTACCGGAATCTTATTTTCAATTGTTCATCTTCATTGAAATTCTATTTTGATAATTACCCTTCCTGCTTATTACTTAGTCTATAAGAAATTAAAGTCTTTCAATGATATATACATATAAATTTCAGTCACTAGGAAATGTAAACACCATCAAGGCCAACAATAAGAGGTCTGCAATCAGCTTTAATTTGAATCATTATATCAAATCTAAATATTAGATTCCAATTTTCAGGAATTATAGTAAATTCGGTGTTAATGAAAATGCCATATATCAATTAATAATTTACTAGTGTTTTAGTGTGGACTATGTTATAATCCTTTTGACTTTTCCAATTTCAATATCTGTATCATAATCTATTTATAAGCTGCGAAGTAAAAACAATAATTATTTCCCCTGATTTCACAAGAGATAATGATGTATAATATAAAAGCTGAGCAATGCGCACATCAATAGATTGCGATATGCCCTTTTCTTTTCTGTTGCACACTTTTTAATAACTATATTCTGTTGGAATAATTTGAGCTTCTGTTTTGATTCGCAATTTGGAATTCGTACGCTCAATCATTTATCACTTTAATGTCTTCGAAAAGTGCTGAGGAGAGTGAAATAAGCCTTTGCCAATTAACATGCAATTCGCA
Source organism: Drosophila rubida (assembly GCA_035046165.1). Classification (NCBI taxonomy): domain Eukaryota; kingdom Metazoa; phylum Arthropoda; class Insecta; order Diptera; family Drosophilidae; genus Drosophila; species Drosophila rubida. Next base: position 11,143,839 of record JAWNOF010000014.1, on the reverse strand, counting down.
TAGCGAAATTATGTCTGTCTGTGTCTGGACTGGGGACTGATCGCAAGTACCAAACAAAACAGTAATCACTTTGAAGGTCACTTCACAATACAAGTGTAGACCAACACACTGATGATTGCTCGCTGGTGGTTGCGTGAATTCGCAATAGGAATACGTATCGTTCGGGAATCATGAGTTGGCGATAAGAAGTCATTAGAATGCGCGAGATACTTACAGTTCTACCGGCTGACAAAACTATCAAAACAAGAACAGATATGCGAGCCAGATGCAGAACATTTAATACGCTCACGAACGCAGTCTTTGAGAATTGTCACATTCTGGACTAGCAAGAGGCAGTGACTCTGAGCGAAGGGTATGCCTTTTGGGACAACCAATTAGAAGTATTATAAATGTGAACAAAAGTCGAAATTGCGATGTCGATTCGGTTGGTCATCATAAATAAGTCATGAGCACCAGTTTAGAGTATAAATAGCCGACGTCTCTGACCGAACAGCATCAAACCATCAAGTGCAATTGTTTCAATAGCAACAAACCCCAAAAAACAACTCTACCAAAATGTTCAAGCTGGTAAGTCGCAAGGATACGAATTGAAGATATTCGTAGCTAGGATAAGTCATCCATTAATTAATTCACTTACGCTTTCTGCCTGCCTGCCAGTTGGCCGTCTTCTTCGCTGCTCTCTTCGCTGTTGCCCTGGCCGTGCCAGCGCCTGCTCCCCGTGCCGCCCCTGCTCCAGTGCCAATTGCCAGCCCTGAGCCAGCTCCACAGTTCTATTATGGTGCCAGCCCCTATGCCTACTCCGCCTACTCTGCATACTCGCCATACTCGTATTACGGCTAAGTGCTAACGGCTTATTGCAACTATGATAACCGACGGCAATTACTACCGCTCTGACTGTGACCCGCAAATGGATTCGTGATAATGGACATGGAAACAAACGCGCGCTGGCAATTCTAATTAGGATTTTAGTAATAAATGCTTATGAAAAATGCAAAAAAAAAATCAATAAAATGTTTCTAAAACTTTAATTCATGGAAATGCTTTCCATTCAATTAGCCATGATAGTATTAGGGTAGGTGGAGTAAATGAAGTTGGATAAATTATCTACTATAGCAGTCAATGGGCGAAACTCAGCTCGGGTTCAATTCCGGGGCCAGTTAAAAATGTTTCTTTTAAGTTGTAAAATTAAATCTGACTTTTTTATATTGTGCAAATTTTAAAATCAATCAAATAATCTTTATTACAATTTTAAAAAAATATTTCGCAGATATCACAATAAGTTTCACATTTTTCTATAAGTTGTTAACTAAGAGAAATTGCAACAGCCGTACATTTTTATATTTGAAAATGGGAATTTTCTACACTGACTTTATTTAGTTGCGTTACGTCTTATGTTTTGTTGGCTAGAAAAACGACGAGCGGTTCCATGGTGTAATGGTTAGCACTCAGGACTCTGAATCCTGCGATCCGAGTTCAAATCTCGGTGGAACCTAACAAGATAAATACTTTTTTAATTTTTTCCATCAATTTAAATGTCATCTAACATTCTTATGACTTTTCCATATATTCTCGCTAGTATGTATTGTTTTAAATAATTTATTTTTATTCGACGTTTTTAGGTAACATTATGTTAGCTGAGTTTGTTGATATGCTGTTAAAAGTGCTGTTAAATAACATGTTTTTACATGTATATGTAAAGTCATTTTATTTAAAACCGTTTTTTTTTAACGAAATGCTAAATTATTGAATCAAATAAATTTTTAATATTATTCAAATTTAATAATTTATTAATATGTCCATGTAAACAACAGAATATCAAGTAATTGATATGAAAATTTGTGAGGAGCAGCAAAATTTTTAGCATTTGAGGAGCATTTCTATAACATGTTTGAAGGGCTGCACAATAAATAAACAGAGTTGTATGTCGTAGTACGTCGTGACCTAGTGGCGTTAAATAAGGTCGGCTGTTTGCAAACCTTCGGTTTAAAAATTTTCGACTTGTAATTCGATTCGTTTATTATTATCCAAATTACGAAAACGCATTTCGCGATATTAACTTGAACTCGTTGATATCTATTCAGCGCGTCCAGACGAAAGATTATTCCACGATAGGCATCGAATAAATTACAAAGGAGAATGTTGCGTTCATTGAGTACGACACGAAAAGAACTGGCGGCTCTACGCGCTGTGTTCCTCCGGTCTAAGGCGGCGCGACAAGGGGTCAGCTATGGAGTGCGTGCTCTGAGCAACACATGCAATCTTCAAGCAAACAGGTAGGATGGTGTCTGCAGTGAAGATGAATTTATTGTTGCACGGCGTTGAGGTTAGAAACTGTGTGTTGTGTAATATTGCAAATGCGAGGCTGCATTTGCCACCCCCCATCAATGGGTGGCAGGGTATTGAGGTGGCAACGAGAATCTGTCCAATTTGCATGCGTGTGTGCGTGTGTCCAGTGCGTGATTATCAAATCAGCGTCGCATGATGGCTCCGATTAACATTACGTTGATAAGCGGCATGTGTGATGAATTTGCCTTATTCTGATTGGCAAGCAATTGTTTACATTTTGCGTGTGCGTGTTATCGATAACAATAACAGCAATAGCAAAAGCAAATCAGCTGATTGTGACTGTCCATCGACTTTCATAGTTTTAACAGCATTTTAATTTAACTTGCATTTACTTGCAGTTCAGCGTTGAACATACCGGTCCTAAGCAGGCCCCAAGTGTTATCGACATGGGGTTACAACTTCGCGCGCGCCTACTCCAGTCTGCCGGAACACATTCGCGTACCTCTGCCCGCCCTGTCGCCCACAATGGAACGCGGCTCCATTGTCAGTTGGGAGAAGAAGGAAGGCGACAAGCTGAATGAAGGTAACCCACTCGGTGATCTCTCAATTCTTATCTTATTAATGTTGTTCGCCGCTTGCAGGTGATCTGCTGTGCGAGATCGAAACTGATAAGGCAACTATGGGCTTTGAGACCCCTGAGGAAGGTTATCTGGCCAAGATACTGGTTCCGGGCGGCACCAAGGATGTGCCCATTGGTAAACTGGTGTGCATCATTGTGTCCGATGCTGGAAGCGTAGCGGCCTTTAAAGATTTCCAGGATACAGAGGCCCCGGCAGCCGCTGCACCAGCTGCTGCCGCACCGCCACCACCGCCACCACCACCACCACCACCAGCCGCCGAACCTGCGGCTGCCGCACCAGCAGCTGCCCCTGCACCGCCACCACCACCACCACCAGCTGCCGCACCAGCAGGTAGTCCCGCACCCCCGCCAAGTGGTGGTCGCGTCTATGCTAGTCCCATGGCCAAAAAATTAGCCGAAACTCAACAGATGCGCTTACAAGGTTGTAATCACTAATCCCCATATCCTGCTGTGTGCATGCATCACTGCTCCACTAATGCTCCATCGTTCTTGTGCGTTACTAATCTCCTTTTGTGCAGGCAAAGGTTCTGGTGTCCATGGCTCACTTAAATCTGGTGATCTTGCAGCCGCACAACCGAAGAAAGCTCCTGCCGCTCCAGCTAAGGCGGGCGCTGCTGCCTACAAGGATATCCCATTGACCAACATGCGATCAGTAATTGCCAAGCGCCTGCTCGAGTCCAAGCAAAAACTGCCACACTATTACGTTACTGTGGAATGTCAAGTCGACAAGGTAACTGATCGCTTGAACAATGACTTGAGGCCATATTTAACATTCTCTGCTAATTTGCAATTTTTCAGCTAATGAAGTTGCGTGAAAAGTTGAATAGTAAGGGCGCGAAGGATGGAATTCGTGTTTCCATCAATGACTTCGTTATCAAGGCCATGGCGACAGCTTGCCGCAAGGTGCCAGAAGCGAACTCGGCGTGGATGGATACATTCATAAGGGAGTACAGCGATGTTGATGTCTCTGTGGCCGTGTCAACAGATAAGGGACTTATAACGCCCATTATCTTCAGTGCTGATCGTAAAGGCGTCGCGGAAATCTCGAAGAGCGTCAAGGAGCTGGCCGGCAAGGCGCGCGATGGCAAGTTGCAGCCACATGAATTCCAAGGCGGCACTATCTCTGTGTCCAACTTGGGCATGTTCGGTAAGGCGTCATTTGTTTACTTTAAATATGAGTCAATTCTCTAATGCAGTCCATTGGGTTTCAGGTGTGAACCAATTCTGCGCTGTCATCAATCCCCCGCAATCGTGCATCTTGGCTGTTGGCACTACAACGAAAAAACTCGTGGTGGATGTAGACGCGCCCAAAGGGTAACGCTTAAATCGAGTGCTGTTTTCTGGACAATATTTCTCAATCACTGTTATTTCATATACAGATTTAGGGAGACCAACGTTCTCACCGTTACGTTGAGCGCTGATCATAGAGTGCTCGATGGCGCCGTGGCCGCTGTTTGGCTAAAACACTTCCGTCAATACATGGAGGATCCTGTGACGATGATAATGTAATTGAATCAACTCAATGCGGATGGATCAGATAGCTATGAAAGAGTCAAGCTACTCTGGAGAGGCATTTGCTCTGTCAATACGCCATTTTGCTGCCAAGCATAATAGCTCCTGGTTCATATAACGTCTACGCTTTCGATGTTATATACACAATATAAAAAATTGTATATTTTATAAAATTGGCTTGCTGTCCCCCTAAATCCACGTTTTGCGTTTTGGCGTCGATTTTGGCACTCATTCGGTTTTTAAATTTATCAATCATACATAATGTGTAATGTCGTAAAATTGATCGTACATACTTATATTCGATATTACTTACATACTCCTCACACGCAAACGAAATTAAACGCAATCTATGAAACTCGGGACTCCCATTTATAACAGAAAACATCGCTTTAGCAACCGTTAAAATTTTTGTTAAATAATTTTGTATGTGACATTTCATTATTTTAGAGGAACATTGCAATACCCCACAAACTGTTGAATAAACAAATGTAATCTATTTTAAATTAATATCTACACATAATATATCATATTACTAGATTGATGTGATATAATCAGTTAATTGTTGTTGAACTCTGTCACCATATCATGAATATCGTGAATTTAGCTTCATCATGCCCTTGAACAAGTTTATAGAGTGGATTAGATAAATTTCAATTGCGCACAGGTGTTTCAAGAATTAAAATCCAATATTAGAAGTCCGACAAGTAAAAATTGAAACGAAATGTTTGATTTTGTATTATGTTACTAGTTTATTGTCAAGTGCTAAGAACTAATCAAGAATGTATTTAAACTTAGGCAAACGTAAGCGTACATTTATCAATGTAGGACTGGCTGTCCTGGATCAACGTCTCTACCACTTGGCCGGGCCCAGTTCGCTCCAGGTATTCACATACTCGGATTGCTGTTCCAGAGCGGGGAACCACTCAGCACCGCCGTAATCGATGGCGGGCAATGTGCCCTTGTAGTTAGCAGGCAGCACTGAGGGATCGAGGAACTTGTGCAGCGATTTCATGTCGCTACCATGGAAGTGCATCTGCAGATAGAGGGACAGGGATTAAAGCAAAGCGTCGGATGATAGATGGAGTTGGCAAACTTACGCGCTTGTTCAGCTTCTCCTTGACGAAGGGCTTGAAGAGCGTCCACACCATGTTGAAGATGAAGGGTTGCTTTACAAAGTGCACCTCCTTCATGCGCAGTGGCATGGCCTCCTGGATGAATGTGAGTAGGCGCTTCGAGAATGCCGGCGACAGCGCCTTCACCTGCTTCATGGACAAGCCATCGAAGTCCATGATGCAGACAACGCCACGCACTTGTGTCTCCTCCTCCAGCTGTGCGGCAATGTGAACCATGTAGAGCATGCGGAACATCTCATCGCTGGGCACGAAGGCGGGATCCCACAATTTGCCACAGTTGACGATGAGCATGCGACGTCCCTTCTGATCGCAGTTCTTCACCACATTGATGACGCTGCCCTTGATGAAGCGCTCCTTCACCTGCTCCACCTGGAGGCCATGCACCAAGTTGGCGTATTCCTTGCGGAAGTTGGCGGTGCTTTTCATCTGCAAAAAATGGTGGCCAATTTACAAGCTGCTAAGTTTTGCGGTGATAAGAAAGTGGTTCCACCTGACCATTGGACATGTCGTAAACATGAATATGAAACTTATGCCATGATAAAGAGCTGGTTTATAGTTGAATTTTATAGGTACGAGCAGCTCCCATAAGCCACGTCATGGTCAAGCAGCAACAGCAGCACCAGCAGCAGCAGCTGCAAACATTATGTATACGCCTAGTGTACTAAATACATAGCCTCTACAATATGTATTGAATGGGAGTCTGCTTATCGCATGTGTTTTAGGTTCATTTTGTGTTTCTGTGTTTGTTTTTGTTGCAACGAGTGTGCGTGTGTGTGTGTCAGCGAGTTCAAAAGCCTATCAATGCGAGAATCGCAATCGTCGGGAATCGTACGTTCGACAACTGTCAGTAATCGGCCTAGCGACATCATCCGAGCGCTTCCTTTGCAGTTCTTTTCTCTTTTCAGTTCTTTTATTTTGTGTCAGCTAGGAGGTTGAAGACCCTGCCTGATACTGCGAGCAATTGCTCTCAATAGTCATATTTGGGATCATGAGGTGAACTGCAGACCGATAAGGCAATCGCATGTTCTTTTCCATCTTTTATGTGGGTGGGGTGTGTGTTTGAGTGGCTTGCAAGATGTAGATTGTGTTTAGATTATTTTGAATGGGAGAACAACTAGTCTATTATTTTGCCTGCCAACTAACTATATATACCAATAGATTACTACTGATCACGTAGGCAACGCAGATGAAGTGCCGTTTATGAAAGAACCATTCCTATGCTAAATATTTATTATATACACACTGTATATTTGCTTGCAGCCTAAAGCTCTGGCTTGCACTTCACATCACTGAATGTCCTTTTTAGTCTATTTAAAGTACGAACCTTCTCTAATGCGCTCTCCGGGTAGAAGTGGGCGGCGCGCAGGAAGATGGTGAGGAAGGCATCGTCGTCCTTGTAGTAGATCTCTGGCGTCGCTTTGAGCAGCTCGCGCAGTTTCTTGATGGCCTCCGCCTTCACCTCGTCCGTTTCGCGCAGTTCCGTGCGGGCGATTTCGATGGTTTCCGGCTTCAGGTAGCCCAGACGGAGGTGGAAGGCCTCCTCGCTGATATCGACTGTGGCCATTTTGTGTGGAATGTAAGTGTATGCCTGCGTGTTACAGAATGCGTTTCAATTAGTTTCTCCACATCGTTTTTTTTTGCGAATTTATTTCCCGGGCACTTTAAAGTAATTTTGAGTTTTGGAAATTGACGAAAACGAATTAAGCGGTAAGCACAAACGCAACTTTCGATGTTGTTTGCAGTAATTTCGAGTAATAAGTCATGCCTTCGATGAGTGCTATTTACCTATGGGCGTGAGAGATGTGCAACGGCAACAAGTATGATATTTATTTGTTCCTGTTTTGTGTGTTTTCTTTTTCTTTTCGGTTTCTGTAGCTCTAACGGATTTCAATCGCGTTCTGGCTCTGCCTGCTCACGACTCGTGCGTTTTATACCAACTGAATTTTGCTTTTCAAAAACCCTTACGACTGAACGCTTTACGTCCATATGCAAGTCGACGTCGACGACGACGGCGACGACAACGACGACCGCGAAGGCGACGACGATCGACAGAAGCGGCTATCGCAAATACTACAACTACAATTACATTTATAAACACAAACACAAATACATACAGATACGAAGGCAGCGCTACGATCGCAGTCGTCGCCGTTGACGTCGCAGTCCAGAGCGTCGTCGAGGCGTCTTGGAATCGAGTCGGTTTCGAAGATTAGAAGAAATTTCAATCGCAATCGCTGTTGAATCTCCAAACTTTTCAAAAACACGTAGAAGATACAATGATGTTGATATTTGTCGGTAGCCCGAACCACAAAAGACCCCGCTGTCAATCACCTTACGCCCTCGAGAGAGGTCGGCCCTTCAAGCCGCGTCGCATACATGTACCTGGATCGTGCTCTGGCGTCGCGTCATAGCGATCATTGCGATTCGTTGTGATAATTGCGTTGGGCTGGGTCTGTCGCTTACATGGAGGGGCGTCCAATCTTGAACCCCAGCTGACCAGCGTAACCGGAGCGTCGCCATAAATGTCAACTGTGCAAAGTTGAGTCAAAAACAAAGGCTAAACACATTGACAGCGATAAACTATAACAATATACTCGTATGTGTGTGAGTAGTTGTAGCTGCCGGGAATACTCATACAATCGACGAATGGTTTTCGTCTTTTCGGCTTGCTTCACCGACTAAAGTCCAAGCTAAACAATTTCTTTGGCAGATAAGGAAACGCCGAAAATTTCAGTTTATTGTCGTGTATTCATTTTCGTGTCGAACGGGTAGGCAACAGCCGCTGCCCCTCACGCCTCGCCCCATCTTCATCTCCGCCTCCGCTTCCATTCTTGAACGATAGTCCTTATCAATATCAGCAACGCTGCCAACCGATCGACAAGTGTAAGCAGCGATTGCGGCTGCGACTGCGACTGCGACGCCGACAGCGGCGACGACGCCGAAGTCGACAACGACGATGACTACAGCCGGCGCTTGTGAAATATCGGCTCTCTATCTCCAGCTCTTTCACTCCCACTCAGAAATGCTCTTATGCCGGGTGGTTTCGTATGGACATTGTACTTGTAACTAACTCTAACTTGTAACTAAAATTATTTCTAATATGGTTCTGCTATTGAAGCGATTCTTTAATCTCACACAGTTTGTAGATGTATTTATGGTATCTCCCTATTATGTAGTGTAAGAAAACAATAGGAAGAAAGCGGAAAGATTCGATCCCTCAAAAGCTGTCAGTTCCTTTAAGAATGATAAGATAAGTTTTGATATTTACCGATAATGTACATATTTTCGTTAGCAGATAATTTACGTAATCTCTGATAACTTTTCGTGAAGATATGCAACTGATAAACTTAATTTAAACTATTTACAGGGTATGTATGATAGCGTGCGCCCTGGATGCTTCACGAAATGTAGTGCGATAAACATACGTTGATTTCATAATTCTCGACCGTCTTTGGGTTATTCATTATTGGATATATCAGGTGGCTTGAAACAGTTGTTTTTATTGGTACCTGGGCAAATTTCATACACTATAAACTTGTGTTTTGCGTGCGCGCCTGTTATCTCTGTTAATGTTTCAGCGGGTTTTATATTTATATATTTCATTATTATTGACGGGTGCTTCGGAACGTGCGCTTTGTGTTCTCAAAGCGCCCAGCGCTAAAATAACATAATTCTTTTCAACTATTGTATACAGTTATAATCTGAGCACATATATGCACATACAATATATGCAATGCAATGTATTACATGAAATATATGGATATATCTGGATGTGGGTTCCGTCAAGTAGTGTAGTCATGGGGCAAAGTCTTTGCACTCGATTCGAATTGTTGTCACCGTTATTACTGTTGTTGTTGCTTGTATTCAATATTGCTTAGTTGCTGAGTGTGCTTAATTTGTTGCTTTATTTCGTTGGTGTTGTTACTGCTATCGAACTTCTGTTTTGTCGTTGTTAATGATTCTTTAAATATGTTAACAGATAACACCCGGGCACAGCGCAATTTGTCTGTTTTTTATTTTTGCATTGATTCGATTAATTAACGCGTTTCAATTGATTCGCTCACACAGCAGTCGACGATTACGATCAGTTGTACCTATCTGTGATCCCGATTCATGACAATTCAGCTTGATCTTAACTTGGAAGGAAAACAAAATAAAGAATACAAATTGTTGCTTATAAAAATTGGAAATTGGAATTAAAAATATTATACAAAATTATCCAAAATAGCGAATTTCTACTGTGTCTTATCAGACTCCGGATAGTTTGCAGGGTCTAAAGCATGTGTTTCCACTTAGATAAACTAAGCGTAGCGAACTATGCCAAGCACAAATTATTGTTCCGTTTTGTTACGTATAATGAATGCTATATAAATTGTACTTTGTACAGAACGGGAAATTCATCCATTCATAAAGAAAACAATTGCGAGCGGTATTATTAAACCCAGTTCTTGATCAATGTTAAATTAAATTCATTGGCAAATCGTATGATGAACTTTGGATTAGGTGTGCAACTTATGCTCAATTAAGGGATAATGAGTCAATATCCGATTAGCGAAAGGTAGAGCGAGAACGTGAGTGCAATACTCTTTAGAATTGTTTAATGAGTGATTGAGCATTGTGTAAATCAAGTAGAGCTGCACATGTCCATATCAATATAAACTTTGAACGCCTCGAAGCGATGACGTGTGAAAGAATCTTTGAACGATTGACTGCACAATACATGTAGTTTTAAACTGTGCCAAGCTCTATTTCAACAGCTTTGCGGCATGTAAAACAGCCAGTTACTGGAGTATTACAAGTGCCACAAACCTGTTAGTGCTCAAATACATTAGGCGGAAGTGCATTACTTTTGTTATTGGGGGAAGCCCTAATGAGTAATACTCTAAGATGTTCAAATTTTCCCAAATTTATCGGTATTCAAGAATTGGCAGCCAAATGATTCGGAAAGTGAAACCAATTAATCAATGTAATACGCCATATTTATTGTTATTATTTAAAGAGTTAAAGCTTTATCAACGCTTTCAATAGTTGTAGATTAGATTTCATAAATACTAGTCAGTAGAGCATTTACATTTTGCTTTTTGCAATAAAAAGTTTCATTCTAGAGTCCTTATCTGCAAATCTAGCCCATTAAAAAGGGCATACAGAGTCTGGGGATTATGAGCGACAATTAGATTTGACCTCTACTGTAATAAATACTCATGTTTAGTTCAACCATGCTGAGGCCACGTACGAGCATAAGATATGAATATGTTAATTCGCAATTAAATTTGATGTACAAGGTTCAATGATAATGTGGGATTTACTTTAGCTACAACAACTGTCAGATGCATCACGTACGTTGGAAACTTTGCTTGCATCCAATAAGTTGCGTATACGTAATAATTCTTAAGCAACAGCTCATTTTATGTGGGAATAAGAATTCTTACGCTATCGTTTACTCTAATATGGTTAGTAATCAATCAGCAGGCCATTTGGCTATCTTTATGGCATAGTGCTCTGCCATTTTCAAGGGGGCATAATTAAGATAACTGGCACAACAACATTAGCCGATAAAGCTGTTTATAAATAAGTCGAATAATACTCGTGTGTATCTTTTGGTTTTCTGCATGGCTGCACAAATTGCAGAGCCAAGAACGCAATCGTTGAACTTCACCCAAATGGCCTTGGGCAAGTAATGAAAACGAAAGAAAGGTAAGAATTTCATTCGAGTCGAAGAAATGCTGCAATCGGCACAAAGCGAAGAAGGTTAACTCCACTTATTGGTGGCAAATATGTTTTAAGCACACCAAAGTCCGCTTAAGAAAGCCCCCCAACGGTAGCTGTAGTTTATTTACTTTTCTATAGATTAAACACTATCGATAGCACCTTATCTCATACCCGCTGAACCATATAATTACCAGTTAGTCAATTGTTAAGCGAACTCAAATTAAAACAAACCCAAACAAACACAAACAAAAGCAAAATACAAAATTATTATGCATGACGAACTGAAGATACTCTGCCTAATGGAAGTTTTAGGGGTGGGCAGCTATTCTTCGTCTCTCGTGAAAGGGAAGACTGAAGAACTAAATCATTTCTCCAAATTTAGTGTAAATTTAAGATTTGTTTGTTTAAATGCATATATTAAATTGATAAATTAAATTGAAAATGTTGTTTTATTCAACAGTTTATTTATTTACCCTACCTTACTACATAAGTAGGAGTACGCATGTCGCAAAGCTTATCAGAAAGTTATAAGACCTGGCTGCAAGCACCAAGAAATTCAAAAGCAAAACAAAAAGGCAAAGTGCTTGGCGAAACTTGCAAAAGCTTTTGCGCTTCGCTGTGGTAGTTTGAAGTAAAGCTTTGCCGAAAACAAGTTGGCAGCACTGTGAAAAGAGCAAACGAGTAAGCAGAGCTTTTGATGTCATTATGGAGTACTGTTTCTGTTTCTCTACTGCTGTTGTTGTTGTTAACTCGCTTGTGTGGTTGTGCTGACGGTGGTGGTGGCTTTGTTGCTGCTTCTTTAACATATTTTTGTCAAGCTTGACTTGGCCAGTTAATTAATTTTATGAGCGGGCGAGCGAGCTTCCAGCTCAGAGTCGTTTGAGCCGCGTTGCCATTTAGACGTCGTTTCCAATCGTCGTGCGCGTATTTAGTATTCATTCAATTCACCAGCCGCGTCTCGCCGCCAATTCGCCTTTTTCGCCCGCTTCGCCGTTTCGCCGCGTCCTGCCCCACCACCAAAAATATAAATCAAAGCAGTATCAGCCTTTGTAAACAAGTCCGAGTGTTTTGTGGGTCGCTTGCAAAACATCTGTAAGAAACATAGTGAAACAAGAAATCTCTTTTTTGGCCAACTGACATTGCCATTTTTCTGGCAAGCAAACTGCGTGTGCATTGTAAGCAATTGTTGTGGTAAGTTGAAATCACAGGTCAGCCAGTTATATGCTAACTGCGGGCTTGTCGGCGAGTACTCCTATTATTGCCTTGTGGTATTAGTTGTTGTTGCAGTAGTTGTAGTTGTTGTTGTTGGTTATGCGCATGCGCGGCAGCGTTGACACACTTTCTGCCTTTGCCTGTTGTCCGTCTAGCGTATCTACCTGCCACACCAGACTGCCATAAGTCTCGGCTGGCATTCAAGTGCCGCTCGAGCGGATTGGCAATAAAAACAATTACCACTTGCCACCGTCCGTTGGTCGGGCTGCTGCTGCATTTCGTCAGCGATTCCATCTACTCACATCGTATATAGTACCCCTTGGCTGGCCCATTCATAATCAGCTCGATCAGCTGCAGCTCACAGCTCGGTTTTGCTCTGCGCCCAGATTGCGCCTTCCTTTTATGTTGTATCTGATTCTCGAGAGCAGTTGATAGAATCGCTGTGAAAACACTAATGCTTGGATTTAATGAAAAACGTGCTGATATTGTAATTATTTTTTTTTATTTTACAAGTTTTTATACTCGCTTTATCAAATTTCCATCAATCGTAATTCGTTTTAAACTTTGTAGAGCTGACTTTCTTTGAGAGCAATTGCAATTCGAAATATTTCGTTTTTGTTTGTAAATGCAATTATTTTTGAAAGTTTTTTCTTTTGCAACGGGAGGTTGCGCTTTTGAAGCCCATCATACAAGCAAAAAAAGTTTGCAAAAAGTTAAATGAAATTGTGAATGGTGTTGTATTGTTTAGAGGACTAGCAACTTAATTTTCACAGAAATAAAATGTTGAAAAATTTTAAATGAATATGTAAGAGTTTACATAAGCGTGATGTTACTCATTTTGTGGAATATATATGAAAACATCCTAATGGAACACGACGAGCAGTAAACGCACTTGAAATTTTATTTATGTTGTGTGCCATGTAGATTTTTTTAGGCAAATTATTATTGTTATTATCGTACATTTTCTTATATGGGAGAAGCACGAATGTATATGGTAAATGTAGCATAACAATCAATTAGCTTGGGAATCATTTGTGGTGTCTCTTTGCTCAGCCCATTCGCTTGTCTGGCCCTCTATTCGTCTGTCTGTCTCTACGGCCATCTGTCTGTCAAACGCTTTGTCGCTTTGTCGCTCTGTCATTCGAAGGTTGTTGAGCTTGACACGCACTTACTTTGATTCCATACAATTTGCAGTTCTCATTGTGCGGGCTTTATTAAAACGCTGATTCATGGAATCTACATACGACAGAGTCTCATAAATATTGTCGACTGCACTCGCTCACAGTGCTAATGACACCAAAAGTGCGATGTGATGATAGACATTCGACTCGGCTGTCGGATATCGCTTTTATTGTGTATTTGGTTAAACAATTTAGGCTCGAATCTTGCCATGGTAATACGAACAATATCAACACAACTTCTAAAAAAACAACGACCTTGATGACGACTTCGTATTCGTATCGAGTATTACGATGAAAACCGCCAAAAAGTGAACTCAGTTCGTCGTATCGAATGGAAACCAGTTAGACATCTTTAGGCGTTGATTTCTCTATTTTTGTTGAAAACGTTAAGTCCATTTGCTTGTGCAGTTGAAGCTGGCCAAGTGAAGCTGAATAAAAGTGTACGAAAGAGTTATTGAAATTTTGGCATTTGTATGTGATCGATAGACCCCATAGAAACTCACAAATACACCCAGAGAATCATATACTTATTTGCCAGTCCATACTTGAGTTGAAGCCAAAGCGGTTGACGAGTGTTTTCTTATTGGGCAAAGGCAAAACCGGTTGTGATCGATTCTAGAGCATGATTTCTAGGCCGGCACGAAGTTTGATATATGCAATTGAGTTTCTATGCAAATTCCTTTGCAATTCTGAACTGTTTGCAGCTGGGTCTTAGTATGGCGACAGAATTGTGTGTGCTTATTATAAATGGAATTTATAGATCTGAGATACAAAATGGCATGTGTATTTGCTGCTATTTCCCTTCTTTGCGAATTCATTTCGAGGTTTCTTCGCTCATTTCAAACCTCAACCCATTCTATATATCTCATCTTTCTTTTGCTGAACACTCAGCTCGGGTTTTGAGGTTGCACAAGAAACCAATCTTATATTAGATTTCACATTTTCTTGAGAAGCACTTATTCTTTGCCCTTTGTCTATGTAGCATATTAATTGGCATTTGAAAGTCGCCGAACATTGATCTGAGTTCAAGTTTACCTCAACTAAATATAGTTATTTACGATTTATGGTAGTTAGCATGGGGAAATGCTAAAAAACTTGACTTTTAAGCACTTTGATCTCTGAATAACTCACCTACACTTAACATATCTGTAAAATGTTTATAATTATATAAGCAAACCTTTAATCAATCAATATACCGACATGATGTCACCACGTTACGATGTGTGGAAAAAAGAGCTAAAATTTATAGAATTTTATGTGCAGACAATTTTCATTGCAATTAGCCAATCAAATAATTGAGTTGCGTATTAAGAATCACTCGTATTTATGCATATTTGTTTATCGTTTCAAGTGTGATATTATTGCTAAGGTCAGCGCGAATTCCTAGTAGATGATAATGATCTACTCATATTTGCATTTCCCATTGCCTCATTGATCAATTGAATTTGTGTTATATTTTGTAGTCGAACAATTTGTCATGATTGTTGCCATTTGGCGCGCCCTCAGTTTACTACGGTAATTATTCGCCATGCATAAGTACTTTACATCTTGTTGTTATGGCAATTGGCTCGTTACGATCCCGGGGCGCGTGCAGTTCACACATATGTTAGACCATAGCAAAAGAGCAACAAAGTCTGCGACTGTGACTGCGACTGTAACTGCGACTTCGGACTACGCCTTGGGGCTGTGGCTTTTTTTTTCCATACTGTCAAGTCATTGCAAGTTGCATACGAATATTGTTATTAACCAATTTGCGTTTTATTCCGATTTTAAAAGCAAGTGCTTTGTCATCTCAGTGTGGGGTCCGCTAGCATTGCTATCCTTTTAATACTTATCTGACCGATCAAGATCGAAGTGGATTTAGCACTGAGC
Source organism: Drosophila rubida (assembly GCA_035046165.1). NCBI lineage: Eukaryota > Metazoa > Arthropoda > Insecta > Diptera > Drosophilidae > Drosophila > Drosophila rubida. Next base: position 11,128,294 of record JAWNOF010000014.1, on the reverse strand, counting down.
AAACTTCATTTTATTTCGCGATCGGCCCGCCACATTCAAATAGCTTTGTGTGCAGTCGAAGTTCAGTTTAACAATTGCACTGCGCTTGTTTTTATTATCTTTTTTGCAGAGTGCTAATCAGGCACTTACTATCAATTATTCGGCAGTACTTAACAGCTGTATGTACTAAAAGTGGTTAAGCGTTAATCTGGCATTGTTATATGCACAATACAATATTTATTGTACTTGCACATATATACAGTTGAGTTTGTCAACAGCGCCCGATTAAACTTGTAACTTCCCCGAGGGGAATAGGGTCGCGGCAATTATATATTTATAGCTAAACTTGTTTTTATATACAGTAGTCGCATTATAAGTACATTAAATCACATTTGTGTGGATAGCTAGAGGTGAGCTAAGTGAATATCATTGACAGTACATATGTACTCGATTTTAATTCGTTTGAATAGCTTTCATATTAACATACTTGACTATCAAAATCGTTCCGGTGAGATCATTAAGTATACGATATTCAAGCTTCTAAGCTGGGAGTATGCCTCTCTCTCGCTTACAATGCAGAAAAACCTTTCCCAGTACCATGAGGTGACCAATTATGACTGGTATTACGCGTACTGCAAGACTAAGTAGATTCGAGGCCACAGCTATTTGGTGGAGGTAAACAAAAATGAACAAAACTATGTGGAAACAGTTGCAAATATGCGAAGGTCGGTCACACAAAGGGAAGATTACTGCGGGGTGGCCAGGAGCAGTGACTCCAAGAGATACAACTGCGCGTCAACAAATCAAAATAAGGGCGACCTCGAAGTCTATGCAATTGTTTACGATCCCCTTCTAAGCACACAATTAAATATGTGCACGTTTGAGGTGCTAAACGATGAGCAGTTCAGTTCAGTAAGAGAAAGGGAAGCTTCGTGTCACGCTGCCATCCCTAGTGCTAACTGCGTCTTATTGCATTGCTGTAGATTGGGACTGGATCTGCGAAATCTGTGTGTTTGTATACAAGAACAACTAGCCGACTAATCGTGCCGATACCAGTTATCAGTGTTTTTAAATAATATATGTAGAGCGTAACTGGCATTTGGACGTCGAGCAGAGTAGATAATCCGAGTACTTATTGGAAGACAGCCCAGTAATAGCCCAGCAGTCATCCAGTGGAATCGCTAAGAAGTGCAGGCGACAACTCCTTGAACTTTCTTAAAGTGAATTCAGCAAGCAAGGTCAGTTGCTAAGTGCTACAGGATTTGCCCACATCGTTAAACGATGCAAGAATATTCATTTTGTGAAGTTTATGAATAATACAACAAGTGATACGATCTCCCTCAGACCTTGATGAGAACTGGAAACTGGTTAATTGTGTTGTTTACTACTCGAGCAGTGAGCTACCCGGTTTAACTGAATGTCCATTGCGGGATGCAGTGAATGCAGTTGGTTTGACAACTATAATTTAATAAGCAGTGAAACTGGTTCCAGTCGATTCCCTAACCATTGCTCGTGACTCATTAACTGCTGCTGACCAGTTTAATATAGCTAATCAGATTCAGTCCGCCCACTTAGCTGAATGCAGAGATTATCCTTAACTTGTTTCATCATATTTCATTTGAACACTTCATTCTGATTTCTATGTGTCGGAAATTATTTGCATAACAGTCTCAAAGTCCGATTTTGGGTGTGATGTATCTCAGTTTCCTTATTAGCTGCTGTTTCGCATTCGCTTTTTATATTTCTTTCAAATGTTGTCATTGCGACTTGAAGAAACAATAGATATTCTAATTAGCATCGGATGTTTTGGCTGCTTTTATTGGGGGGCATTATTAATTTATTGCGAAAGCATTTCGATCAGCTGATCAGCATTTATCCTTCAGCTCTTCAGCTCTTTCGAGAACTTCTACACACAGAATTGGTATTTTCTTAGTCGGTTTTAGAAAGTAGTTTAATACTTCTTTCAGTTGTTATAGTTCCGGTTCGCTCTCAAATTGAATTGTCATGCTAAATCTCGTCTTTCATAGTTTCTTTCCTTATCATTAACACATCTCGCCAAGATCACCTCGAGATCGACAGATTGCTTGTATTTAGCCTGTCTGTCAGTGATTTCCTGTTATTTCCGTTTCAGCTCGATAGTCTTGATCAAGCTCTAACTATTTATATCTAGCGCGGCGAATCGTTTTGTTTTATGTCGTTTATTATAACTGCGCATCATTAGTTTAATTTTGCCGTCAAGTTTTGTAAATTACGTGACACTTTGCATGCGTCTAATTGGCGATTAAATTGGTGTCACGATTCAAGTACTGAACTCGTCTAAAATTAGATGCATGCACAACTCGTTCGCGTCACAGGTAAATTGTTCGCTTCGAATATATCTGCAGGAAGGTCCACAGCTCCACTGTGTGTAATTTATGCGCATAACTTTATGGGCTGTTGAACTCGTTGTCAAAGTAAAGTCCATTAATTAAAAAACCCAATTTTCAAAAGACTTTTTTTACGAAACTTTCGGGTGTGCTGTGGGTCTGTGGCTGTTAAGCAAACAACAGCAATACCGCAAAATCAGTCAACAGGCAGCGGGTTTAATGGTCAACTCGAGGTTTACTAAAATTACAAAAGCAAAAACAACACACAAAATTGAATTAAATATTGATTCAGACAGCGGTCTGATTTGGCCTTGACTTTTACCTTGAAATTGTCAGTCGCCAGCAAATAGAAATAAATTTACTAATTGCTCTATTGGCCACGTAGTTGTTAACCGAATTTCGGGTCAGCTAGTGTGACTTTGTCTGGGTGCTACACTTTAGCAATTCTTTCTGCTCTCTGCCTTGCGGCCATTATAGCTCGACGTGTGAATCAGGTGTGTAGAGCATAAAGCGCTACGTCATGCTCGCAGCTAACTTTTATTAGCCATCAGCCAAGGTGTTGCCAAGTCGTCTGCTAGCATTCGTCAAATAGACAGCATAATGAAGTCCAAAAGAAAAGAGGCTTGCTATCCGGCGCCTCAATGCCCTGCAACTGGACAAGATTTGAATCAGAGCTATCTGCCAAATTTGTACAACTTTTTATAACGATTTCATTTAATGCGGAAAAAGATCATTCTCAAGCGCTGCTATAATTGCTACTACTTTTTTGTATTTGTGTGACTAAAGTGAAACCTTTGACACTTTAATAGTTATAGTTAGAGCTTCCTTTGAATAGTTATAGCATTTTTATTGCACTCAATCTTTGATTTCTGTTCACCTTGCTCGCCTCGCAAAGAACTTTCGGCACACTCCGCGTATACTTGACAAATGAGTTGCTCGTTTGAAGGTGCCCTCAGTTAGAGCATTGCCGAAACCGAAATCGAAACCTTAGCGGCTTTTCGGCTGTGGCGGTGACGTTGTGCGACCAGTTTTGGTAACATTGTCTATTTCTATCTCACTCCCTTCCGCTGTGTGTCTCTCGTTGCTGCCGCTATTCACTTGTTGTGCGTGCGAGTGTGTGAGTTTTCTCTGTTGTTTCGTCGGCATCGTCTTCCGTTGTCGGGGCTTGTTAATGAAGAGCAGCATTGAGTCATGTTTCACCATTGGGCCAAGGCGTTGAACCGCTGCCAGCGTGCAACGCGTCGGAAGTAACCCAGTTGGATGGAGTGTTGGTGGCTTGAAAGCGAACTTACTTAATTGTACAAAACCCGATGTGTTTATTCTCGATCTCGATCTCAGCTCGAACGGAACAAGATGGGCAAAGCGGAGTGCATTAGCTACGATGACAACCAGCTGCCGTACATCGATCTGGGCTCGGCCCGCATACGCATGGACAAGGAGCAGGCGCCGGAGTGGGCGCTGAAGAAGGCGCAGGACGAGCTGCGCGAGGTGGACGGCATCAAGGAGCAGGCGATCAAGCAGCTGCGCGAACTCATTCAGAACGAGAAGCATCTCAACCTGCCGCTCGACGACGAGTATATGATGATGTTCCTGCGTCCTTGCCACTACTACCCCGAGAGTGCCCTGAAGCGGGTACGTGCGAGTGCATTCCAATTCCACTTTCATTTCCAATTCACTTTCGCCTTCGTTTTGTTTCTGCAGCTGAAGAACTTCTACAACATGAAGCTGAAGTACGGCCAGGCGTGTGAGAACATCGTGCCCGACAAGCTGCGCAATGTATTTGAGGCCGACATACTGAACCTCTTGCCCACCAGGGATCAGCACGGACGCCGGCTGCTCGTGCTCGAGGCAGGCAGTGAGTACCGAGCACGCATCGATCACATTCATTCGCTACATGCTTCAACTCCTACTCCACAGAGAAATGGAAGCCTTCGAAGGTGCCGCTTGTGGATCTCTTCCGGGGCATTCAGCTGACCGTGCTCGGGTCCATGGTGGAGCCGTACTCGCAGATCTGCGGAGCAGTGGTCATTATCGACATGGAAGGCAAGACTGAGGATGCCAACGGCATTCGAATGCAACTGTTCTAACTGTTTCGCCTCGCCTGCAGGTCTGCCCTTAAGCCACATCACACAGTTCACGCCGTCGTTTGCCGCCATGCTGCTGGACTACATTCAGGACTGCATCTGCATGCGCCTCAAGGGCGTCCACATTGTGAACAACTCGTACATCTTCAACATGCTCTTCGCCATATTCAAGCCCTTCATCCGCGAGAAGCTGCGCAAGCGCGTGAGTATCTGACGGGACGTCGGACTGCTAGAGCGTGTAAAGAAATGATGTGCTACAATCCTCTCTGCAGATCTTCTTCCATGGCAAGGACTGGAAATCCCTGACGTCTCACATCGACGCCGGCGCCCTGCCGCCCAAGTACGGTGGCACTGCCACCTGGGAGCTGCCGCCCGGCAAGCTGCTGGGCGAGTTCTTCGAGTGCTACCTCAAGGACTACGAGCGTAAGTGATCAGATCTTCCCATCGCTGTGAGCAGACTAATAATTTTGACATCCTCTGACAGAGGCCGATTCCTATGGCTATCCCGCGGGCTACAAGATGAAGAAGTGATTGAAGGGCCGCTTGTCCCATTTGATATCTCATTTTGGTTTCGTATTTTAACATGATAAGTTGGGTCATTTGTGATATTGCAAAAATGTGGTGTAATACCATTTTAATGTTTAGTTATTTGCTCTTGACAAATTGTAACAAATGTGCAAAGACTTTTTAATAGGGTTTCTATAAGGTAAAGTGTATATTGTAATTTTGTATTTTAAGTGAACGACGTATTGTTTATTGTGAAAATGTGGATGCAATAAAAGTGCCTAGTTTGTTAAGTGCCGGAAGTTATGCGCAGTTTGGAAGCCACGGCAAGCAGTGTGAAGCAGTGTACAGCTGGCACAACAAGCAGTGACGCAAGCAGTGGACTGCAGGCATAGTTCGAGAGCGCCGAGGCCGTTACAAATATTCAAACAACTAGTGGCCAGTAAGTATTCAAAATATTTAATTCGATGTCTTCAGTTTTGGCATATAAAGCGGGCTACAAAAACGTTATCAAAAGCTGCTAACCATTTTACATACGTCGAGACAACTACACGCTAGACATACACAGAGTATTCGCAAGTTACGCGACTGCTAACTTATCTTTGGCATTGGCACTGAATGGATGCCGCCCAACGAGGGGGAGGGGAACGTTCGCTACACTAACTGACTATGGACTAAGTAAAGCACTAGTATGCCGGTCTCGCTGCCCCGCTACTCGCTCAGCGGCGTCGTGGTCGTGGCCACGCTCTCGCCTGTCTGCGACTTGGGCAGCAGCGTGGCGGGCTTGGAGCGACTTGACGGCTCCAGCAGCGACTTGCCGGCGCTCTCCTCGCACAGCAGCGTGGAGGCCTTCGACTTGAGCTCCTCGGCGCTGGAGAACTGCGAGCGGCTGCGGTACTGGCCGTTGCTCTTGTGCTGCATCTTGACGTCGTAGCGCCGGCTGCGGCAGGCGCTGAGCAGCCGCTGCACGGGCGCCCAGCAGAGCAGCACAATGCCGACTGCGACGCAGAGGCCCGCGAAGATGTGGCCGGCGAGCAGGACGAGCGGCAGCAGCTTGAGCTGGTCGGCCAGCTCGGGCGTGATGCGCACCTTCTGCTCGAACCAGATGAGCGGGAAGAAGATGCGCGGCACGTCCGTGTACAGCTCGATGCCGTCGATGGGCTCCACCAGCATGTTGACCTGGAAGCGTGCGGCCACCTCCAGCGGAATGCCCGTGCGCGGCTCCACCACCATGTAGAACTCGTGCTGCTCCCGCTCCGGCGCCAGGCCCTCCACCTGCCCCAGGTAGAAGGGGTCGGCGTTGTAGAAGTGCGGGTACGACATGAACACCGGCGAGTCGAAGCGGCAGGCGCTCACGTTCATCACGCCCGAGGGCACGCACTCGCCGCCGCAGAAGCACAGGTTCTCCGGGTAGATTGACCCTGCAAAGCGTTCGCTTAGTGACTTGTGAGAGTGGAGTGGAGTGGATGGTTGACTTACCGTTGTCCACGGAGCGCGGTCCGCCTGTGAACTTGTAGCCCTGCAGGCCCTCGATCTGTACGGTCTGCTCGTAGTCGAGCCGCAGCGTGCGACACATGTCGGGCGTGAAGAGGCCCACGCTGCCGCCTGGCTGCGGCTGGGGCGGCTGGAATTCGCCGGCGGAGCCGTTGGCCAGTCCGCAGTACGAGTCGAAGAAGCCCGTGTGCGTCTGGTAGTTCCAGCTGTGCAGCTGGCCCAGCTTGGCCAGCTCGTCGGCGCCCGTGAAGACGTTGAAGACGCCGGTGAGGTCGGCGCTGCCGTTGCGCGTGTAGAACCAGCCGAACTTGTCGAAGGGCACCTTGACGTCGTCGCCGAAGATGGGCAGTGCCATGGCGGCGTCGATCATGACGTCGCTGTAGCCCGTGAACAGCATCTCGTCCACGCTCTTCGTCACCGCGATCTCGCGGCTGTAGATCTTCAGGCCCGTGTCAACGAAGTTGCGCTTCACGGGACTCCAGTGCTTGGCCGTCGCAGCCGCCGACTGCGAGAGAGGAGAGAGTAGTAGAGTAGTAGGGTGGGGCAACTCCAACCCGAACTCACCAGCGTGACCGCGTTCAGCGTGGTCACCGCGTCCTCCAGGCTGCCAGCGCTGCCCTCCGCGTCGAAGTAGTAGTAGCTGCGGCGCTTGTAGCTGACCGTGTGGTTCGCCGGGTGCCAGCTGATGTTGACCTTGTCGGGGCGGTCGACGAAGCGGTAGGGGCCCAGCTGCTGCAGTATGGGCTTGGTGCTCAGGTTGCCGAAGTCCTCGGGGTTCGTCCAGTTGAACATGTAGATGTCCAGGTGCAGCTCCATGGGCGGCGTCTTCCAGTTCTCGAAGACGCGCGTGTCGGGGGCCAGCGCCATTTCCTGGCCAAAGATCAACGATTGCCCCAATTGCCATTAATTAACAAGAGCGAGTATGTGTGTGTGTGAGTGTGTGTGCATCAATCAATCAAAGCGTCGGCTCTTTTGAGCCACCTGCTTCGCTGCGGCCGCTTGCCCCAGTTGGGCGTCAGCTGTCAAGCGACTGCAGCTGCCAGCTGTCAGCTGCTGGCTGTTAATTACCTTGTGCTTGATCCAATTGAATATGTCCTCCCAGAACATGCCGCACGCGACGCCGAAGAGGCCGAGGCAGAAGCCAAAGATGCCGATGAGCAGGCCGCGTTTGCTGCGCTGCCGCCAGAGGGCGCTGTTCTGTCTGGGCATGGCCGGGCAGTGCTTGCCAAACTGCGCGCTAGTGCTGCAAGAGAGAGAAGCCATAGACCATGCGTGAAATGTGAGACTCCAGCGCGTCAAGTTGGCCTACAAACACGCTGCACACGACCACAGATTAAGCACAGCTGCTCTCAAGTGGTTCGAGTGCACTGTTTGCTTAAGAATTCTTTTGCCACCTTGAACTTGCCATCGATTGCAAAGGAAAGTGATTCACTTTGACTGGGCAAAACTTTCTTAACTTAACTACTGTTTTAATGGTAACAATTAAAACAATTAACACGTTGCAGGCCTTTTATGGCGATAACTTAACTTTTCCGCATTGTTTTATTATTTAAGTGTAAGGAAATCAGAAAGCTGCAGTTGATAACGGCAATTAATTGTTACGTGAACAACTTTCATATGTGACTCAGCCTACGATTGGGGCTATTTTTAATCTACTTAATGCATTGTGATTAAGTGCAAAACAGTAATCTTGAGTCAATTAACGAGTGCTCAAAGTGTTGCCTACTTTCAGGTCTGACTAAGAAGCTTGCAGATTAGTCCAAAATGCAGGTCTAAAGTGCCTTACAAAAGACGATCGCAATAGAGCTGATTGTCGCTGCGAGTGCAACAATGAGTGGGACACGTGACTGGCAATGTGTGGCTGGCATTCGACTCAACTAGATGGAAGTGTTTTTTGTTTTTTTAGTGACTGCTACATTGACTACACTGACTACGCTGGCGATCTGTATCAGCGGCGATAATTGCGGTGCCTCCAGTGTCGCTGCACACAAACACAAAGTGTTAAGTTTTTAATCGATGCGATACGTATACGTAATGTGTGCGAGGAGAACTGCTCGAATTACAAGGCGCTCTCGTGTGTTGTTGTTTGCGGTAAACGAGTGAATACTATACGGGTTGATATGTGTTCGAGTTTTGCCAATTGATATGCAGAGTCGTCGTCATGATGCGCGCACTCAGCGTAAATCAATTGTCAATTGATAAGCGTACTTTGCACCCGAGCAGCACTTGGCCAAGAGTCCCCAACCAGGAAATGCAGAAGAAAGTGCAATTCCATCGATCTCTGTCTGTTGTATCGCTTATCAGTCGCCCAAAGAATTGTTAACCCCTCAGATTGGCACGCAACTGCCAAGTTCACGACTTCGATGTAGGATGTAGGATGATGATGATGATGTCAGTGATAATGATGGTAATGCTAATGATGATGTGGACATCTCGTGCACATAAGTGTGCTTTTGCATGTCGCGCCGCTCTGTGATATATATTGCCATAATTGAGTCTATCAATTGACCCCGATGTGAGCTATGCTTGGGTCTTTGACACTTAACGTTGTGTCGTGCTACACACGACCACATCTATATATAGCGCCGCGACTTGTTGAATGCATTCGTTAACAACAACAACAACAATTGCCGGCACTTTTCGTCTGCGTTTTTTTTTTTTGCCGCATTCAGGCTTTCACGAATTTTGATTGACGATTATTGAGTTATAAAGGCTGCGGCGTCGTCGCCTCTGCAGGGTAATCGAATTAAAATTCAGGCCTCATTAATTGGCGATTAGTTTTAGTGCTGCCGTTCTGGGAACTGCTTTAACATTTCATTAGGTGTAGTTGTGTGCCATAATTTAATTAAAATCAAGATCAGCATCGGCGACAAACGCCAACGCTGGCAATAATTGCCTTCAATTAGGCGATTCTCTTTCTTCGCTCAGGCGATTCTCGCAGCTCTGTCTGTGGCCTTATTGAATCAGCCATGAGATGGTCCGAAAATCTGCGCCACTGCGCCACGTTGCACGTGGCAAGCAAGTCGCCCCCTTGCAATGAGTGTGTGCTGCACGCCCCCTTTAAATATTTACGTGCTCCAGTCGAGTGAGCAGCAAATATTTGAGTTTCTGCGGGATGCGGAAGCGGCTCGAGTGCTGGCCACGCTGTGTGGACAACCTGATAACTGTCGAGCAACTAATAAGCGATAATTGCTGCAGCACTCGAATCAACTGTTTGCTAAATACCGTGATTAGTGCTCGACAAGTTAATAGCTCGTCAACACTGCCAATTAATAATGTTCTCACTTTCTGCACGAATTCGCAAAAGTTTGTAAGCAGTTATACAATTGTGCATTATAGATCGAGTGGAAAATAGTGTGTTATTGAACAATTATTAACTGGTAGCTACGTCAGCGAAGTGATTGTTGCACTGCACGGTTACCAATAGCCGAGAACTTGATCTGTTTAGCATACTGGGAAAGCTACTGGGAGCAGCTAAGCAGCTAAGCAGCTAACTAGCACGATCTATCGCAGCTGATGCGCCACAGACACACTAGCTGGGCGACCGCAAGATGCAGCATTGTGGCAACCGCAGCTCGAGTCGCGACACAACAACGCAATTTGCATTTTTGTCGCCGCCTTTCAGTGTCAGCTGTCGTATCAGCGCCGTAATCGAGTTCTGATTCGCAGTCGCACTCGCCTCGCACTCGCATTTGCTCTGTACTCACTCAACTCGCTCGAAGTAATTGCCGAGAGCTTTAAGCTTCGGCGTCAGCGCAGCGTGCATTGCTTCCTGACCTATGCAAGTGGCTAGCCCGTATTTTTAGCAGACGCCCAATACGAATGAAGTGCAGCCAACGGCGACTGCCTTCCACTTGGCGCAGTCGTAAAGCAGTTGCGGAATTCTGCAGAGCCTAATCTTAATCGCTTTGCACTTCTAGTGGAGCAACTGTTTTGTCTGCGATTGATTAGGAGTTCAAGTGCTTTTCCACCTAGTCCCAACAAAACAGAAGTGCGATTAACGGCTGCGTAATCTCAATGGGTCTGTGGCCGATACTCGACACTTGTCCTGGCCACCACTAGCCCTATTGTTTGCTCAGCGACAACAGCAGCAACTCACTCTTGGTCTCTGGGTGGCGGGGTATCCTCAGGCGTAACCTGGTTACTACGTGAAGGGACACGCGACGCGACTTTTCGGTGTTTGCGCACGTGGATTGCTTTCTGCTGGATGTGCAAATCGAAAACAATCAAGCGAATTGCCGTACGCTGTACCGTTACTCGTCGAGGCTTGATTACGACTGTGCGCGGCCCTCTCTGGCGGACAGTAAACAGCCAACCGTCTGGCAACTGCGGCTGCGACTGCGACTACGACGGCGACTGCGGCTGCGGCTACAGCGTTTGTTCTTACTGCGAGCACTCGGTCAGCTATTGTTGATGAATGTCTGAATTAACGTGCCAATGTGCTTGTGTGTGTGGGAGAGTGAGAACGCTTGCGTGTGTGTGTGTGTACATGTTAATTTGCGCTTTAGTTTTCCATAGGATTGCCATTGAAATCTGAATTGAAGTGCATTAAATGTCCAGTGAGTGGCTTTCAAACTGTCGCTCCACCGGCAGGCCAGTCGCAGAGCTTCCCAAACCGCCTGAGCTTGACAATGGCTGTATGACCACTTAGCGATTCTAAAACTGTAGCTTTAAGCAACTTAAACAATACGTACAGTGCTTCATCAACTGTAGCCTTTCATGTTTCGCATTTCGAGTGCATTTTGAATTTTTCAAAGGTGTATGTGGAAACGTAAACAAATCATAAAGTCAAACATTACTGATAACGGATTGACAAGGCTTATCAATGCGGCTAATCGAAACGATTAGCCATAAGTAGAACAGTACACATTCGCACATGTTCTCCACTGCTCACGCTTAGTGGACAGTTTCACACATCGCTAGTCAACAGAGTATGTGTATGGAAATTATCGCCACCCACGAAGCTGGAAATGAAAATGCGACTAGCTGAGGCAATAAAACAATCAAATGTCGTTGCATTGGACGACAAATGCCTCAGTGAGTATTCGGGCGCCTTATTGGATTATGTGAGAGTGCGTGGCAACAAATGTGGCGTGTCTCCATGCGGATTAGTAATGGTACTTATTAGTGGGGGATGGCGCCAAAGCCAGAGAAGGTTCTATTTGCGGTTAGATTATGTGGAAATTCGACCTAGCTGGCGTACGCCACCAAAATAAACGCCATAAACTAGCACAGTTTACAGCTCCAACGTTTGGCGGGTCGTTTTGAATTAAATTAGCGTTGCCACCTGGTTGTGAGCTTAACATTTATTTAACAGTAAGCTAATAGCATAACCAGTATTTTGTGAATCGTTGGCAGCGCCATAATGTAAAAAGCTTCATTCCACAGCCGCAGCCAACTTCACGTGTGTAAAGATCTTATTAGTGAAAAGTGACATCCTTCACGTGTGTAAAGATCTTATTAGTGAAAAGTGAAGTGAAAAGTGAAACATCCTTATTTCGCGAAACTTTATTTTCGAACATAACTGCTAATATGCATAATAAATAAAATCTGTCAACTGAGGGTAAGTCATTTAAACCATGCAACTTATTTAATATACACCAGTATAGATAAAGATTTCCCATCTACGGGCAGAAGTGCAAAAAATGTCAGATCAAATTTGTCAACAAATCGTTTAATAATATTGGATATAACATATATATATATATAGTTGTATTCGTAATCAATGTCTGGTGGCCCTAGTAGTCTGTAGTATTTCGAACAGCTTCAGTTTCATCGACATGCTGGGTGGACCGAAACTGCATCAGTATTATGAGGTAGCATGTGGCGGCACCAGTTATCTGCAAATCACAATGTCAAAGAGGCTCTTAAAGACCAGTCTTTAAATTGGATTGGATTTATTTGCTTACTGACCGTAAATATTAACGTGCGATCCAAGCGAAACAATCCAGCGGCAGTGAAGCTGACTTTGCGGTGCGACAGCTGCAGCGACAAGCGAAAGAGGCGATCCCGCACTTCCAGATCGTCCGAGATGTTGAGAATTTTGTGGACAATGGCTGCACTGTAACTGCTCTGCCTAATGGTTTTACTGCTGGCCTCTACGATAAGAAATATGATGACAATGTACCACATGAGCTGCGTCAAAAAGAAGGCGAAGAATTCGTCGGCTTCAAAGTAATCCAAGCGTTTGGGATTCAACAAAGCCTCCAAAATATAGAAATCATCAAAGAGTATAAACAGAAAGGAGATGGCAATGATGCCCAGCAGCGGATAGGTGAAGTATTCTTCGATAGTCTGGCAAATGTCGCAAAGTAGATTGTGTATATTGGACACTTGTTTAATGGCATAGTCCGGATTCTGGCGTATAATCGAGGTAACACTGTAGCGTTGCATTGGAGTGCTGATCAGATTCCGTAGACGATGTGCATAGCGCTGGTGGTTGACCGCTGAATGCATTGGTGACAGCTCCAGGGCGGCGTTCTGCTCAATATGGGCATCTAAAATATCCTGTAGAATCTGTAAAATGTATAGAACAGGTTACCATTGATTCATTGACAGCTTCCATTTAAAAAAATGATAAATAATATTTTTTTTAATGAAGCTAAACACTATTCACTCAGCTGGTTTATTCATTTATTTTCATTTTTTTCAAATCAATCCCTTTATTTGCTTTTGCAGTCATCCAGATTGCTTTGAAAATTTTAGATTTGAATGTACCTCAACGCTCTCATTCAATCTCCAACTTTGTGAAAAGTGCACGTCTCAAAAACTAAGCTACAAAATATTTTATATATTTTTGTACCAAACGCAAACATTCAAAAATATATATTTTTATTAATAATATTTCCAAAAAAATGTCTGACGTAAAAGAAGTCGTATTTTTAAAATCCGACGCTAAGTCGGTCCGCTTTCTTTGTGCATGGATTAAGGATACTATGCAATATGAAATAAAGACTGTCGATGAACTACGCTCCGGATGGATATACTGCCAGATAATGCACAAGCTGTTTCCGAGGTCGATGCCACTATCGAAAGTGTTCATAGGAACGAATACAGAGCGGGAGTACGAGATGAATTTCTTTATCCTGAAGCGTTGCTTTGACAAGCTGCAGATGAACCGCAGTGTTCCTGTGCGTGAATTGTGTCTTGGACGTGGCCATTATGATTTTCTCAATTACATTTACAAGTTTTATGAAGCAAATGTTGATGAAACTCATGAATATGACGCCGGGGAAGTACGCGTGACTATGATAGAGATCTCCCGTTCCAGATACCGAAGACCGATTGTACGCATAGCACCTCGTAGATCGCAGGATCCCATATTTGCTTTGCGTGTCGGAAAGAACCGACAAATTGAACACGCTATGCTCGGTCTTAAGAGAATGGGCAATCGGGCTTTGCATCAGATGTGCACAATTGATTTAAAGATGCCTGGACGCAAACCTTTGGCTCTGGAGCTAAACGATTTGCGAGAAAAGATATCTACCATACGCTCTGTAGCAGAACGACAACATCAGCAAGTTGATCAGACAATGGAAAACATCTTGGCTATTGCTACAGACATCACTTTCTCCGAAGACGAAGAAGACTAAATTGCGAAATGCCCAATTAGGATTATGTTTAAAAATTGATTTTATTTGTTGTGTATTATATTTTTTGACTTACATCATTTACCATACTAAATCGACTCTGCGCCAAGTGCGTCGTGCACAGGAACTTGAAGACCATTAAGCTAATGTTAATGTGGGGCAGAGCAAAGGCCATGAACGTGACAAATGATGGCGAGAATGTCGCGCTGATTAGCAAACCGAAGCTCACACACAAATATATGACGTTGAAGATCACCATGCCCAGGGAGATGAGGAAGCTGAACAATAAAATTCGCTGATAATCCAATTTCATGCCGAGCCGCACAAATATCTCGTCCACAACTATGTTGTTCTGCATAATGCTGACTAGTTTTTGCCGCCTAAACATTGCGAAACCGAATATCGTGGACATGGCGATGATGCCCGTCAATCTCAACGTGCTATCGCCCAGTTTCGTTATGTTTGTCTGAAAGAAGTAACCGATGATGGAGTCGCCCTCACGTACGGATGAGGCGAAACATGCCACAAAGAACAAATAGTGCACAATGCCCGCGACAAAGGAGTATGTGGAGGTGTGCACTTCCTTGTCAGCGTTGATATTCAGCCGAAATGGAGCCAGGCCCACCAGCGAGATGTACGTTAGCGGTCGGAGCGATTGGAAAACGTTATCCGCCTGGGAGATGCCCATCCAGAGCCTGAAAGCCATGTCCGAAGGAAAACTCTTGTTATCACTAATAACGAATTCCGCACGTTTGTTCGTCTCGCCGGTTCACTGTTAACTGACGAGGCAAAGGATATGTCGTCGTGGCAGTGTCATCATCATTGTCGTAGCTCATATATCTAAATCGTTAACACACACACCTGAAGCGCAAGTCGTTTGGACAACTGGACAGCATGTTAAGCTAATACGGATAGCGGCAAATATTTAATTAAGCTTAAATGTGTTTCGCAACGTGCAGGAGCATAAAAACGGCAGCTTCGCTTTTAGGCATTTCGATTCAACCCTTTCTCAAACCCATTATGGAATTGGCATGCATAACGCATTTTATAAGGTCCCAGATCTTCGCTCATAACAACAACAAATGGCCTACAACCACAATTAGCAAAAAAAAAAAAAAAAAAAATTATCGAAATTTTAATGTTTTTGCCGTTTTGTTGTGTGTTCACAAAATAAATTGAAAGTTATGTGAAACAAAAAGTAAGAGTTTGCCCACTTATAATTCAATTGGCATGCTCGCCATTAACTAATTAATTTTCTACGATGATAATCGGTTTATTGCTAATAATTAATCTATAAACATACAAGAATATAATGAATGCAAAAGCAACGGCAACTGCTAAGGAAACCACTTAATATTATTTGCTGCACACCACAGGACGTTGCTCATTTCCAGTTAAGCCGTTTCAGACCTCACCAAGTGGGTTATATTCAACTAGAGCGTATGGTTCGTCATGTTATGCAATGCTTCACAGCATTCGTAGCCACTGCCATCATTGCTCGGCGAATTCGAGGTGAACTGCAGCAGAATGATGAGATAAGTAGTTAGAGCTCCGCTTATCTGGAAGAAAAAGGGAAGCCGTTAAGGATTTCTCGTGCAGTAAGATCAAAAGGCGACTCACAGTGAAGTAGAGCGTGCGGTCGATGTTGAAGAGACCTGCTGCCGTGAAATTAATCTTCAAATGCATCAGTTGCATGGAGAACTGTTGCAGCTTCTCGCGCACCTCGACGCTCTTCGTCTTGTTAAGCAGCGAATGCACAATGCCGCCAGTTTTCTCGCTTTTCTTGATGGCCCGATTGCTGCCCTCAACGATCGAGATGATCGCTATCAAATACAGTATCATTTGGCAAGAGAAGAATGTGACGAATTCAACGGTCTTGAATTTGCTTTCTCTCTTCGATTTCCCCAGCAGAGTTTCGAGCACATAGTAGGCGTCGAATACGATGATCAAAAAGGCAATCGAAATGATCGTGAGAAGTTGATACGTAAAGTATTTGTTAGCAGTGGCGGCTGCCTCGCAAATCAGATGATGTATTTCCATGGACTCCTGTATGATTTCAGCTGGATCCTTTGTAACAATTGTATACATGGAGAAGGAGTCGAGACACTGCAAGGAACGCTGCTTCTGGACCGCCTTAATGCTGCGAGTGTCCCATTGATGAGCGAGGTTCTTCAGCACCTAGGCAGGAAATACGAGACTTGCATTAGTAATGTACAATATTAAATGACTAACAGCTGCCAGACCTCGTTCAAGGCGCTAAAGTAAATGCGCAGCTTGATAAACAAACCGCCGACAAGTATGCAAACAGCGCAAATTATAAAATTGGGCGAGAAGTAGCTGATCATGGCCGAGTAGGACATGTACGTGTGGGTCATTGTCATGACCTTAAAGTAGGTGTAGCCCACAAATGTTAAGAGAGTGCCCAACAGAAAGAGGGCCAAGCCATTGATTTTATTGGCCTCCTGCTGCTGTTTGAAATTGACGCCCACGCGTGGAAATGCTTCGTTCTCCAGGCTATCGAAGAGCGTCATTAAATGTACCAACTTCTTGCGTTGAAGCAACGACATGACCAACACTATATTGATGCCAAAGATGCCATTGAACATCTCCAATTCGGTGGTTACTGTGGTGAGATTGGTGAGCGACACCGCATTCATTATATTACGTCGCTCAAGGATACTGCCGAAGAAATTCAGTGGGTAGAAACAAATACGCGCAATAATGTTCACCAAAAAGATCCACGAAAAGCGTAATTTTCCCGCTGAACTGTCCACCCAATATGGCATAAGGCCAAAGAATAGGGCCAGCCCGAAGGTTACGCGATAGCAGCCGTAGACGTTTTGTGGCCGCGCCAATCTAACCAGGTAGTCCGAAAGCCACATGGCGTATGAGCAATGTCCTCAATCGAACTCAATGCTATTGGTGAATAGTTATTAGATCTTATAAAGCTGTCGCGATTGTAATGTTAGTATGTCCTTAATTAAATAGAAAGCCAGACAGCACAAAGTCCTTTATTAAATTATATTGAAGGCAACCAGTAAATTAATTTATTCGAACATTTCGCTTACCTTATTTATAGATTCAAAATGCTGCTGACATCGGTGGAGGATGGCACCGAAGAGCAAAACAATGCTGAGCAGAAAGATTTGTGGCACATAGAAGGCAACGGTGGCCGTATAAATTGGCCGGACATCATTAAACACGAGCATAGCAATGGAGCTGATCAAGTAGCTCAATTGTACGCCAGAAATGAGTAGGAGATGAATGTGGCGTAGTCGCATTATCCGCGCATAGTTGAAGCAGACGCCTAGATTGAGCAGCTGGTCATCAATGTGGGCAATCAGATCGAAAAGGCGGATCAACAGTTTCACTTGAAGTCCACTCCAGAGGAAGAGCGTGAACATGCCCACCAGCCCAATGAATTTCTGAAGCGAGTCACCAACTTGTGAGATTGGTGACTTGAAGAAGTAGCCCACAATGCTCTGCTGCTGAATAAGTGCCGAAAGGAAGCAGTAACCAAAGAAGCTGAGCTGCAGCAATGCATTCAGATAGCCCAGACGACTCAACTGGAAATGCCGGGAGCCAGTCTCGCCACGCAGACGAAAAGGAGTCAAGCCGAGCATAAAGGTGAATAGGAGCAGCGATTGCTCGGCACCGTAAGCATCGCGTGGGCGAAACATTTGCCGCCATACTGGCCACATGATGAAGCAACAAACAGAATGAAAACTGATTGGCGAGCGAGTGTGAAGCAACTTTTATAGACATCGAGCAATTGGAGCACCTGATTAATTGATGGTGAGTTGAAAACCTTGAACTTCTCGCACGTTGAGGCGCTGTCAGGAAGCACGTAATGGAAACCTGTCAAAGGAGACACGACTCAACCGTTTTGATGGCAGTTTCAGTTCGCTTTGTTTGTTTCTGTTATGAAATTATAAAGTACATGTTTGCGTGGGACGGTAGGAGGATGGAGAAGCCGGGTCAAAGAAACGTTTATGATACGAAAGTTAGCGGGTAGAATTAATTAATTTAATTGAATTTGGTCATGCGCTAATAAGTGACGCTGACTAACAGAACGGAAAGGGAAAAGTTTTAAAGACGCGACACTAAACTATGCTTCAAGTTATTCCCAATGGAACTATTCGTTTTGTTCACCATACATTGGAGCAAATGGATCAGCCATAGACCAACTGAGTAGCTTACCTTGTTGACCATGACGAGCCGCATTTCGACGAGATAGGTGAAGCAGGAAAACATGGCGACGGCCATTGCGATGACCGTATGCTGGATAATAAACGTGAAATTCAAAGCCCAAGTTGGCGACACTTCCGACGAGTAGAGGACAGCAATGGTGCCCCAGGAAAAGGCGAAATTCACGATAAACAAGGAGATCATGACAGCATAGCTGAATCGCAGCACTTTGCTATACATAATCTTGATGCCAACAGTATGGAGTTGCAGGTCCATGGTGTGAAACTTCTGCAGGCATTGCTCCAGCCGGTGCTTCGGTATGATGGCTGTCAGATAGATGACAGTGACGCCAATGAAGCCACTGACAATCTGCAGCATATCCCCGAAATACGTAATCCTCGAACGGAAGAAATAGCTCGCAACGGACTCGCAATTGTTGCATATCGTGAGAATATAGCAGACGCTATAAAGTCCGATGTGGAATATGCCATTGACATAGCCGAACCAGGACTTCTTGATGTCCCGTTGGCCAGTCTTGCCGTTGCAGCTGATGTAAAACGAAGTCAATCCGTACAAATAGGTCACATGGAAGAGCGGACGTAGGCTTTCGTACAGCTGTTTGGCGGACAGCAAACGACGCAAGCGGCGCCGGAACGGATGGTTCGGCTCGACTTCCACATCAGTGTCTTTTTCAACGTCCATCCTTTGGGTCTCGTTAGTCGTTGGTCGGTCGTCTGCTCAGCTAAAGGTTTGCGCGGCAACTGAACACGAGAACTGACCACAATTTGCATGTTGCCGACACAGACAAAGCTCAGGACCGCGCGACGACTTCAACGGTAGCCTAATGAGGTGGGGCACACACATTTCATTCATTTCGTTGTCGTTGTTGTCACTGGCTTTGGCTTTAAGTAAATAAGTCTAGCATTTTTATGCTGCTTGGCAACCAGTTGATGGCGAACGGATAACGAAACGTATGTCAAGTATTTCCTATTAGCTTAAACTGTTGCATTTTAATTAATGCCCATTTACAGGTAAATGCCAACTCTCCCTCCTTGGGGACCGCTGGAATAGCCGCAGGACTCTAATTAGCTGTGCGATTTACCCGAAGCATTTCGTACTTTTTCAATGAATGACAGTTGAACGACACGATAGTAGTATTGTTACGCCCGATCCGTTCACAAATGTTTAATCTACTTACAAGCTGTTCCGTCCGCTTGGCAACAGAATATCTATTGAGTAACTGAGCGTATTGATGACTTATTGGCATTAGTATGTGATAAATATGTGTATGATGAGGTTGAACCTCAGACACCTTGTTTTCAATGGTATACAAGTATGATTGGAAGATGAAATATGTAATTATTAATTCAGACATCAGTTTGTTTTGAAAATATAGATTTCGATTTAGGACTCCTTTAGATTAATCAATTAACCCGAAGTACTAATAAGTACCATGACAAATGGCTTTGCACGCCCTGTCAATTACTTATTCGTGCTACATAATCGTAAATATTATTGAATGTAATGAAGTTTATGATTTCTATGAATGAACTTCGATATGTTCGCATGAATTTATGTCGATTGTTCAGTGGGAAATTAGCAAACGAGCTGAAAGTTCACTTCTACTGATATAAAAGCTCATAAAAGCCATGTAAGATTTCCTCAGTTGCCTTTGAGACCTTAGTAAGTCCGCTAGCTAACGGGCTGGAAGGGCATAAAATGCATAAAAGACGTAAAAATACAGTAAAAGCGAGCGCAAGGAATGCGGGGGCTTTGGCATCTGTTGTATTCGAATTAAGAGTGACATAAAGTTAATAACGTTGATGAAACACTATGAATACTATTTCCTGTTGCTGCTGATAATGCGCAGTTAACTTTCGAAATACACATGTGATGCTCGTAAAGGTAAACAGAATGTTTATGGCAATCTTATAGGGGGGCTTGTCACTGTATGCTCATAAATTTTACTGGGGGGCAATTAGTTTGTTTACTATTTTATAAAGGCAATTTTCGAATCCGTATTTCGAAGGATAACTGAAGATAGTTTATCAACCTTTTATAATAATGCCAATGTTGACTAATAATATTCGATTTTTTCTGTATCTTTCTCAGCTCAAGTAGATGCTGAATGCAAACGCAAAAACGAGTCTGCTTTATTAACAACTGAGTGAGTACAAAGAAAATAATTAGCGCTACCTTTCTAAATCTATTTTTGTTTTTCAGTTCCAACACACATTTAGTATCTGAACTAGCGACAAGGATTCGGAACTCATCTGCTGCTCACTTATCAAAGTAAGAAAGTATATAAATAGTAGTAGACAAGTAAGTAAATACACCCATTCCACACTGTCTGAAATTAATATTGTAATGTTTTTCAGTTCCACTTGGGGGATGACCACTTTCGATTTCGTCACGCAACAAGGACTTAATGCGCACCATCAATTGCACAAGTATCTCATCACAGAAATCGTGTCTAGACAAATCACAATAAGTGAAACAACACAAATTGTGTTAGGCAAATGTTTACTACTGGCTTATCTAATGGATTTGCATAAATTAACTTCGCACTTGATTTACTGTTGAGCAATTAACCGTGGAGAATAATTATTTGCGCTGCAAAGGGCAATAACCTGTCGGAAAAACTTACTCACCTGATTGACAATGCTCAAACGTCGTTCGAAGCTGAAGGCAATCACGCAGAATAAACAAATCGCAATGGAGACCACGGAATGCTGCAGGAAGAATGTCATGCAGACACAGAAGGAAGGCGTGACGCCGAGTGAGACGAGTAGTCGGAAGACGCCCACGAAATAAACGCCCAGAATGAGGAGCTTGAAGACGAGCAAGAGGATGGAGTATCGGAAGATCCTTGAGTACTTTACGCGTATTCCAATGTTGGAGAAGTTCGTATCGAGACTATGCAGAATTGTCAGAGTTCCGAGCAGCTTGCAACGCTTCAAAATGGCCGAGGTGTAGATCACTGCACCAGCGATAAGTCCGTTAAATATCTGAAGACGATCGCCAATTGTGGAAATCTCGGTGCGAAAAAAATAGCCCACTATAGATTCGCCTTGGCGCAGAGACGAGATGTAACAGAAACCGCACAGAACGATGTAAACAAATATATTAAAGATGCCAAAACACGACATCTTCAGATAGGATTCGCCCATCTTTCGGCGGACCACATGGAATGGCGTTAGACCGTAGAGAAATGTGAGGAAAAATAATGGACGCAGTGCCTCATAGACCTGCGACGATATGAAATATTTGCGCACACGACGTAACGCTGTCGACATTTTTATTTTGCACAGAACGAGGACGCACAACCGTTTAACTCAAAGGAACAACTGGAACTGCAGCAAGGACTCGAGAATGCCAGCCAACACCACCAAGCCGACGCGCGTAAACAAAACATGCCGCAAAAAAGAGGTCTCCATCCCCATTTGCCGGCAGCGGAAATGTAACCGAAGCAACAGCGTGTGCGAAATGCTTATTACGAAGTTCAATATGGAGAGCTGTGGTAGCTGTGGAGTCTGAGGCAGCGACGTGAGAGCAGCTCACTCTGCTGGGATTACAGCAGCAGCAAATCAACACAAGGTCCAACAAGTGTGCGTTTGTCCTTCAGCAGTGGCATCTCCTCTCACAGTGAGTACTCTCACACGAATACGGTCGCAGTCAAGCAGTCGCCGTTGTCTGTGTTTAATTTAGTTGTTAGCATAACTGTTGCCAGCTGAGGGCGATGATGATGATAACGTTAATAGAGTGTGAGAGCTGACAGGAAAGTCTAACGATGAGGTATCGTGTACGGCATAATGAATTGGACGCAAGCACACAATTAATGGGCTAGAAAATAGAATATATAGCAAGTTCACAACGGCTGATAGCAGCTGATTTCACAATTTGAGTGGCAACTATGTAGCTTATAGATACATTATAGTCATGTAAAGAATTAAATTGAATATTATCTTTCGTCTATGAGAGGATTATTTAGTTATTTTCCATATTTTGTTTTGCAAATTCAATTTAACTTCCTCTTTCTATTAACAGATTGCACCATCTAATTTGAACCGGCAATTAAATGAAAGTCCGTGTCACGCTATCATCCTAAGCTAGAGCGACACTCTGAATGGTAATTCATTATCAGCATGTATTTCCGACACTCTTGACTACGCAATCAAGTCGCAATCCCATTCACAGTCACACTCAGCTGCGCCGCAACACGAGGCGTATGCGCAATGCTGAAGCATATCCAGTGAGAGCGAGACGGGGCAACGTGCGGGCCATATGCTGATCAGTTTCGTTGTTGGTCCTGCTTGCCTCGTCTTGTGCGCATGCATAATATAGCGCTTTTATGGAGCGTGGCATGCAAAATAAGTAAATAGTTTATATGCGATGACAATTTGAATGACGTGGCATTAGTTACGCGTAAACAGCGAGCATATACTCGTACGTACCGCAGGCAAGTTGGCAATCAGCCAAGAGACAATTCGCATACGGTGAGTCAATTTAATTACGAATATGTTCTATGTAATTACGATTACAAGCACCACCTTATTGACCTATTTAGCATATGCGAATAAGGCAAGGTTGGGAGGAGAATGTCTGGACTGGAATTTATTTGAGTTTCGTTTTACATACTTTTCGGCGGCAGCTCAAATCAAGCAGGTAAATTGTAAAAACAAATTAAATCAAAGTAAAGTAAAACAGCCGATATCTATTAATATTTCAGGTATTCACAGGAGTGTGTAAACGGAAGAAAGGGAAATTAATGTGACGTCTACTTACGCTATGCAACCGCGAAAGGCGTCGTCGCACGGACAGAGCCAGGAGGCAGAACATGAAAATGGTCATTGATACAGTGACCAGCTCGTAGGCCATGATAAAGATGAGCTGCCACGAGGCTGTCACACCCATGTGAGCAAAGCAGGAAAGGCAGACGCTGATAATGGTGCAATCCAATGCGGTGATCATCAACAGCATGCGCATCGACTCGAACTGAATTTGCGGAAAATCGGAGGTGTAATGCAAACGCTGCAGACGACGATCAATCCGCACCAGAGTCTCGATGGCTCGACGCAAGTGGCGGCGCAGAAAAAGCGGCGCGATGAAAATGAATATGGCCGCTATAATGCCGCCGATATCGTGAATCCGGGTGCTCATCTGCGAGACGTGGTTACGCATAAAATAACCAATTAGCGACTCGTTGTGCAGATTAGTGTAAGTGTAACAATAGGCAAAAATTAGCCAACGACTGATGGCATTGGCGAAGCCATACCACGATTCGCGTACCATGCGCTCACCGTGGTAACCGACGCGCGAGACATGATAAGGCGTTATGCCCAACACGAGGGCTATGCAAATGAGCACCTGTATGCTGCCATAGAAATCAGTAGCCCGAAAGATGCGACTCCAGGCGCGTTGCCACAAGCCCGGCGTCCTCGAATTGTGGCGTGACATGTTATGAAGTGGGCGTCCAACGGAACACTAAACGAAATTGAAAATGACAGATAATTGTTGCATACTTTGGGGGGCAAACGCCTAATCGGTTTGCAGCCCAACCGGCGCAGTTGCCTTCCGTCATGTTATCTCCCACAGATCAAATATCACGTATCGTAATTATATTGAAGTGCTTTGTGCAAATCCCCTTAACTCCCATTAGAATTGGAAACACAAACAAATTTTGCTGCCAGCGAAACGCGCAATGATATGAATTAAATTCGTTGTTGCTATTCGTCGCTGCTGGGTTATCATTCTTGCCTATTATATTAATGACTAATGACATTTCATTGCTTTTGTTTATGATTTCAGCACTGAAAAGGTTCACAACGAGACAGACCAGTCTGGGAGAAGTCCAGACGAAAGCAAGCAATTTGAGGAAATCACTCAGTTAATGGTACCGGAGGATAGTTAATTGATAATGGGTAAGTTGCACAACAATATTTAAATTTAAAGACTTAATAAATTCTACTAATATCTTTTATTTATTTACCTACAGATTTTAAGTGGTAAACTGAGAAAAGCTGAGCAACGTCACGAGGTTTAAATCAACATGCAATTCGATACAATTTACTCAGTTATAGAGGCGGAGGATAGTTAACTGATAATGGGTAAGTTGCACAACAATATTTAAATTTAAAGGCATCAATTCTATTAATTTCCTTTATTTATATAACATACAGATTTCAAGTGGTAAACTGAGAAAAGCTGAGCAACGTCACGCGATTTAAATCAATACGCAATTCGATACGATTGAAATTGTAAGTATATTTACTCATTTTAAGTTGTTCTTAAACTGATTTAAATTAATTTTCCAGGTTAATATGAAGCCGAGACAGTAACATCTCGAGTAGGAAATTCGCAAAACGATTTCTTGGGTAAGCATACTTATTCATTTTTATGTAACATATATACTTATTTATTCATTTTCTTATAGAGACACCGCCATCACCGGGTAACACCAGCTGACACACAAATGTTTCTTCAAAGCACAATACGAGTTTAACGAAGCATATTCAGCAAGTGGATGCTACGCCAACTTCGACTTAGCTGCATCTTTAACAATGGAAGCCAGATTGCATAATGAGAGCAGCTGAATGAGTTGACAACGTCACTCGCTTCAGTTTCAGACCTAAAACTTCATGGATACAAAAAAGCGCAACAAATCATATGCTTCGCTAAGAATTTTGTCGCACAATTTGCCAACGACAACAGCAACATACACATTACTACGCGTTGTCAACCGCGAGCCATAACGAAGACAAATAACAATAACTATGACAATAAGAAAACAGCAAATGCAACCGCACTGGAAGGTCTACGAGTCGTCTGGGTCTTTTTTTTGAGTCGGTTTGCTTTGGCAAGTCCTATCATGGTCCATGACAATGCCATCGACTATGTCACGTTAACTATATTCCCAAGATACTACTGCAAGCAGCGGATTTCAGAATGGATTTCCAGCTTGCGATTATAATAGATGTATAATAATATTAAGAAAGAGAAATAATATTAATTAATTGATTAAGCAAATTCTGAAATACGCTTTTGGTTGCATAAATTGTTAAATGTTCGATAAATATGCCTTAAATGTATTTACTTTTCATGTTAATGCATAAGTATTGTTTTGGCACTCTAACTCAAAACTATTATTAAAGAATATGACTATATTAATTAAAGATTGTTAAATAAATTAGCAGTATAATACACAAAGAATGTCATGCCAAAACTATAACTAAAGAATGTAAATGTATAAACTAAAGAATGTTTAACAAATAAGCAAAATAATACACAAAATATACGTTGCATAAGCAGTCTAATTCAAAACTATTATTAAAGAATATGACTATGTTAATTAAATATTGTTAAATAAATAAGCAATAAAATACACAAAATGTAATGCCAAAACTATAACTAAAGAATGTAAATGTATAAACTAAAGAATGTTTAACAAATAAGCAAAATAATGCACAAAATATGCGTTGCATAAGCAGTCTAATTCAAAACTATTATTAAATAATATGACTATGTTAATAAAATAT
Organism: Drosophila rubida; assembly: GCA_035046165.1. Lineage (NCBI taxonomy): Eukaryota > Metazoa > Arthropoda > Insecta > Diptera > Drosophilidae > Drosophila > Drosophila rubida. Next base: position 11,102,555 of record JAWNOF010000014.1, on the reverse strand, counting down.
TGTTAAATAAATAAGCAATATAATACACAAAAAATGTAATGCCAAAACTATGACTAAATAATGTAAATGTATAAATATAAACAATAGAATGTTCAATAAAAAAGCAAAATAATACACAAAAAAATGCGTTTTTCTTTTTTGGTCATTTAAAAATAACGGACGCCTCTGAAAAGGTAAGCCAACGTAAGTATTTGAATTGAATTTCTCTCCCAAAGTACCAGGCGAACAGAAGTTTGCAGCAAGTTGCTGCTCTGAACGAAATTCGCGCCATTTCCTTATGCTCAGAGCGATAGAGAGGGAGAGGGAGCGATGTATTTTGTTTTGGTAGAACGCCGCTCTTACGATCCACATCTGCGCATGCGCATACGCTCCAAGAGGCGAGTTGTTCTCTGAGCGGATTAAAGGAGCGCGCATTTGTCAGAGAGTTACTTGCTACTCTATTATGTTCGCCTGGTATTTCAGATGCTCCACGTGGCAAATTTTCGGACAATCTCGACGACTGCGTGCACATACACACGTACTAATGTTGTTGTAATGCATAATGTTGTTGTAGTTGGCCATCTGAAGCCGATTCAACGGCAAAAAGTTGGAAAAACACCAGGCGAACAGAAGTCAGCAGCAAGCAACTGCACAGAAAGTGACTTGACTCTCTCTCTCTCTCTCTCTCTCTCTCTCTCTCATTCGAATGTAAACAGAGAGTGCAGCTTTGCAATGTATGGGTTCATGAGCTGAGCTATGCGGATCTAGAGAGCGCTATTCTATGTTAGTCATTGGGATGTAAACAGAGAGTGCAGCTTTGCAATGTATGGGTGCATGAGCTGATCTATGCAGATCTAGAGAGCGCTATTCTAGGAGAGGCAGATATTTGCTCTGTTTACATTTGATAGCACGTGCTCCCAGTGACTTTCTGCATGGCAACGTTCTGTATGCTTCTGTTGGCCTGGTACTTTTTGCAATTTTTCAGGTGGTTGGATTGGGGACAAAGTCATCAGAGTATAATACTTACATCACTTACCTTTTGAGAGGGATCTTCGACGGTTTAAAATTTGAATGACCAAATAATAACGCAATGTTATTATCGTTTTGTTTTCATTTGTAGGCTGCGCATTAATCATCAATCACTTGGACAATTGACAATTGCAAATCAGAATTTGCTGCGGTCGAGCCTTTTGCTTTTATCTTAAAAATAAATTATTTTAATTGTATTAATAATAAATAAATAATAAATTATTTTAATTGTTTACAAGTTAAATATTGAAAATTATAATTATTGTCCAGGGTATCAACAGCGCAGCTATGTTCAATTCAAACTGCGGTTGCCTTTTGCTTTTATCTTAAAAATAAATTATTTTAATTGTATTAATAATAAATAAATAATAAATTATTTTAATTGTTTACAAGTTAAATATTGAAGATTACAATTATTGTCCAGGGTATCAACAGCGCAGCTATGTTCAATTCAAACTGCGGTTGCCCCCAGATGAACTGCAATATTCTAAAATAGAATTCTGCCGATTACGCACTATGAAAGCTCCACCTGTCGGGTTGCGGCTGCGTACGTAAAAACAGCTTTTAAAAGATAAGAATTGACAAAATCAAAAATTCGAATGAGTTCAAAACAAAGTGGGCACGTTAAGCGACTGATAAGCGCCAAGCTCCAAGTCCAGTTATCAATGAGCGTTGACCCAGCAGTTCAGAGGAGACGCAGTGAAATGAGATTGTCAGGCTTCTTGGGCAGCTGTTGTGCTGCGATGTGGTTTAGTTTTCGATTACAATTCAACGCGAGTCGAAGATGTGGCGCTCAGGCATCGTACAGCAGGCAGCTCGCCAGGATTTGCGGCGACTCCTCAACCGGAGCAACAGCTCGACGACAACAGCAGCAGCTGCAACAGCCGCGCAGCTGCCCCAATCAGCGGACGTTGTGGTGATCGGTGGCGGCTCTGCCGGCTGCCATACGCTCTATCATCTGGCCAAGCGAGGTGTGCGAGCTGTGCTGCTGGAGCGTGCTCAGCTCACAGCAGGCACCACTTGGCACACAGCCGGTTTGCTCTGGCGGCTGCGTCCCAGCGATGTGGACATTCAACTGCTGGCCAATTCGCGCAACATGCTGCGCCAACTCGAGGCGGAGACGGGTCTCGATCCCGGCTGGATACAGAACGGTGGCATCTTCATAGCGCACAACGAAACCCGACTGGACGAGTACCGGCGACTGGCCACAGTTGGCTCCGCGCTGGGCATAGAGAACCAGATACTGTCGCCCGAGGAAACACAGAAGCTGTTTCCGCTGCTCGACCCCAAGGCATTCATCGGGGCTCTCTACTCGCCTGGCGATGGCGTCATGGATCCCGCCATGCTGTGCACAGCACTACGACGCGCGGCCACAGTCAACGGTGCCCAGGTGATTGAGAACTGCGATGTGAACGAGATCCTCGTGGAGCAGGGATCGCGTGGCAAGAAGGTGGTGGGCGTGGCGACGCCCTTTGGCAACATACGCACCGAGACCGTGGTGAATGCCACGGGGGTGTGGGGTCGCGATCTGGTGGCACGCCACGGCACTCATCTGCCGCTGTTGCCCATGAAGCATGCCTACATTGTGTCCGAGTCGATACCGGGTGTGCGCGGCCTGCCCAACATCCGTGATCACGACTACTCCACCTATTTCCGCATTCAGGGCGATGCCATCTGCATGGGCGGCTACGAACCCAATCCCATACTGCTCGATCCTGTGGCCAAGGACTTCCACTTCGGGCTCTACGAGCTGGACTGGTCCGTGTTCGAGACGCACGTGGAGGGCGCCCACAAACTGTGCCCAGAGTACGCCAAGTACGGCGTGAAGAGCACGGTGTGTGGCCCGGAATCCTTCACGCCGGATCACAAGCCGCTGATGGGTCCCGATCCCATCGTGTCGGGTCTCATGCACAGCTGTGGCTTCAATTCGGCTGGCATGATGTTTGGCGGCGGCTGCGGCGAGCAGATGGCGCTATGGATCACCAAGGGGCAGCCGGACGTGCCCATGTTCAGCTTCGATCTGCGCCGCTTCACGCAGGAGCAGGGACGCGCCACCAAGTGGATTGCGGAGAAGTCGCACGAGAGCTATGTGAAGAACTACAGCATGGTGTTCAAGTACGACCAGCCGCTGGCCGGACGCGACTTCCAGCTGGATCCGCTGCACGAGCAGATGCTGGAGGCCAACGCATTCATGGAGGAGAAGCAGGGCTGGGAGCGACCGGGTTTCTTCTTGGGCAGCAAGCAGCAGTCGGCGGCAGTGCTGCCCTACGACTGGTATGGCGCCTACGAGAATGCGCGCCACAAGGACAGCAACTACGAGCGCGTCCTGGAGGGTGATCTCAAGTATAACAGCTTTTCGGAGCATCACGACCTGGTAAGTGCGAGCTGACAATTTTAAATCTAATTTAATTCTTATCATTATTATTAACTAAATCATGACAAGAAATATTGAAAGAGCAGCGAGAACATAAATAAATTAACTATATTATATTACATTGTAGCGATAGCTATATTACATTATTACATTATTCTTTAATATAATTGATACGTATCATTCGTAAATTGATAACAAAGAATCATACATCAATCGAATTCAGGTTACTTATTTCAAGAATTTTCTCAATTTCATAAAATTACGAAATTCTCGAATTTAATTTTTTTCTCTCTGATAAGAAATCTCGCATTATTCATTAATCATGCAGCAAAAACTGAAAGCAAATAAAAACAAAATAATTGTTTATGATTATTTCGCCAACAATTTTCCCCCAGATTGGCGCTGAGGCTCACGCCTGTCGCAACAATGCGGTGCTCTTCAACATGAGCTACTTCGCCAAGCTGGTGCTCGAAGGACCCCAAGCCCAGCAGGCTGCGGACTGGCTCTTCTCCGCCAACACCAAGTGCGACCCCCGCAAGTGAGTTTTAGCTAAAGACAATCTTTGCAGCAAACAATAATTCTTTGCTTCCCAGAACTGTCTACACTTGTGCGCTGAACGATGCCGGCGGCGTGGAGGCAGATGTGACCATCAGTCGCCTGGTTTCTGGTTCCGGGCAGCTGCACGACCCCAAGTTCGAGGGCAAGGGCTACTACATTGTGGCGGGCGGTGCCTCTGCCTACTACACCTACAGCACGCTGCTCGCCGAGATGCGCCGCAAGGGCTTCAAGGCCACGCTGCGCGATGTCACCGCCGATTTGGGCGTCATCTCCATTCAGGGACCCAATTCCCGACGCATTCTGCAGCCACTGCTCGACTGCGAGTTGACGGATGAGCAGCTGCCCCCCAACAGCACCACGCTGGCCAAGTTGAACGGCATTGGTCTGCGACTGCTGCGCGTCAGCTTCGTTGGCGAGCTGGGCTACGAGCTGCATGTGCCCAAGCAAGACTGTGTGGCGGTCTACAAAGCGCTCAAGGCTGCTGGCGCCGCGCAGGATCTACGCGATGCCGGCTACCGTGCGCTCTATGCGCTCAGCAGCGAGAAGGGCTACCACCTGTGGAGCTTCGATCTGCGCTCGGACGACACGCCACTCGAGGCTGGCCTGGGCTTCACCTGCCGCAAGCAGGGCGACTATCGTGGTCGTGCTGCTGTCGATCGTCAGCGCTCCGAGGGCCTCAAGCGACGCATGGTCTATCTGACGCTGCGGGATCAGGTGCCCATCTGGGGCCTCGAGGGCGTCTATCGCAATGGCGAACCTGTGGGCGTGCTGCGACGCGCCGAATACGCGTATACGCTGGGCAAGTCTTTGGGCCAGGCGTATATCACACGCAGCGACGGGCAGAACGTCGATGCAGATTACCTCAAGGCGGGCGTCTATGAAGTGGACATTCTGGGCAAGCGCTACAAGGCCGATTGCCATCTGCGCAGTCCCTTCGATCCCAGCGGACAGCGTGTGCTCGGCAACTATGAAACAAACAACAAATAAATGACTATTATTTAAAATATATCTAAAGCGTTATTGAATATTAGTTATTAAGGGTATTACCAATGTTTCAGAAACAGGCAATGCTATTCATACGCACTGTGGGAGATTATTAAGTATACGCACATTTGAATTGCTTAGCAAACCAACCAGTTGCTGGGAAAATATCACATCTAGATGGCGCTAATGCAGATAGTTTGTTGCACAACTTCAATGTTCATAGTTCGAATATTTATATTTACCGCACAGCAAATCAAATGGCAAAGCTGAATGAAAAGTATAAAAAATGTTTATTGAAAATAAATTGAAATACCTGAAACCTTATGCCAAAAAGAATATTTCTATGTCTAAATAGTCGGGACTGGCAAAGTTGTAGAAGTATGCCACACACGAATATATCTTAGAACGTGCCTAAGATTTATTTGCAAATGCAGATACGTTTGAAGAGGTTACAGCACATTATATTATTATTTATGAATTTATCATTCGCTAAAGTCGGATAGTTATGTGCACAAATATTTATTATTTATATGTTTAACTAGCAAATTTTGTACAAATACTTTTCAAAGCAATCCCCAAAGCGACGACGAGCTGAAGGTTCTTCAAATAGTGTGGCAACAGCTGTGACGATTGCTCTTTTGACTTGATTTTGTTTGGATTGCGATTGCTTTGGCAAATTGGCATTTAGCTGTTTTATTTTGTTTTGCATCATATACAAACATATCCTTGAGCAGAGCTGAATTCTATTTTTGTGATTTGAAAAATAATAATAATAAAAGCGGAATTGTTGCAATTTAATTCAGGGTCAATGGAAAATGTTTGGATAAACTTGAACTGGCCGACAATTAAAATGTGTACCACTTCGATTGCACAGTGTGACGAAAGAGTGTGTGTGTATAACTGAACGCGTTGAGATGAGCGGAGAGATTGGAGTTGGTTGAGTTGTGTTACAGAATCCCAAATGCTCGGCACGTGGTGGGCTAGCCAAAGTCAGTCAGTGGGTTATGGTTATAAAGTTGCCACATCCACAGACGAGTTAATTAGCTCTCTCAATAGCAGCCACCACAGAGTCAGAGCTAGAGTTGGAGTTGGAGTCAGAGTCGGAGTCAGAGTCAGAGTTAATTACGGCCTCATAATACGATGTTATTGTAATTTATCATTGTTTACGCTTTGTGCGCGCACTTCTTGAAGATTCTGCCGCTCGACGGCCTTGTCCAACAATAGACAGGGCAAGAGGATGCAGTCGGGGAGTCTGAGAGCAGGGTGCAGCGCCCAAGGCTCTAAGCAAACGATAAGCAGCCGTAATGCCAATTAAATGACAACACTTCCCTGACTCGTACTCCAAATACTCGCTCGCATTTAGATTTCGATATGTTACATAAACCACAAACAAACAAACTTCGCAATGACTCGAAAGCAATTAAAAATCGTCGTGCTTAATGACAAAAGATGTCAAATAGCTGATTAAGCGCACCAATTCAGGTGTGGGATGAGGCAGAGAAAAGTGAAAAGCAACCCACACTGCCAGTCAAATATACCATGTACCATAAACGAGTACATCGTCATATCCACCTCATAGAGACAGACGGTCTTCGTTAAGGCGAATCTGCAGCTGCCATTAATTATAATGAGGCTTGGAGAGCAACAGGCGCCAAAAGAAACGTGAAGAAAATTATTTAAATTAAAATAAATATAATGTCTAATGGCTAAAATAAATATACTATAGTTGAATACAATTTTGATAAAGGCAGTCAACTCGTATGTTGATTATTTATATTTATGCTTTGATCGACAGATTGTAGATCAAATAAATACTAAATACGCTTACTTTTCGTTTAAATGAGAGAAAACACAGAGCAAATCAGTTATGCAACAAATATAATATATTTAATTCCCCTTCAAGACGCCTCACTGTATGTAGGTGCCTGCTGCTATCATGCTGGGTAACAGCAAAGGCCACGGGCAGTTGGCTTCATGGTAAGCGGCTTTAATATCAGCCCAGTTTTGTGAGACCCAATTTTAAATTGCCTTCATTGCCAGATAGCTGGGCTGGGGGCCCTCAGCAGATCTAATTGCAGTCGAAGTCATGGATAATGAGAGGAGTTGTAGCTGGCTCTATAGGCGGTCTGATCTTTTCTTTTGCAAGTCAGCGAGTCAAACCGATAAATAGACAGACAGACAGGCAGACAGGCGGACAGAGAGTCAGCCAGACATCGAGATCGGATAGTTGGGTGAACATTTGAAGTCGAGCCACTTCAAGTTCAAGTTCAAGCCATTAAGTCAAAACAAATCGAATCGAAACGAAACGAAACGAAGCGAACTGCAATTTGGCAATGTTCACACTTAATGAATTCACACATTTCACGCCAGTTGCCACCTGATGATGATGCCGCTGCTCAGTTGGCTGCCGTGGATGCTGCATAAATCACTTCACTGGATGCGCTCAAAGTCAAGACGCACTGTAAGAAGATGCACGGCAAAGGCAACTCGGCGTGGCTTTGAATACATTTTCGATGATTTCAATTTTCGATTGAGTTTAGATGACGTCGCCACTTGAGCGCAACGAGTTGCAATTAAGCAAGTAGAGGGACGCAATGGCAGATAGCTGCACTACCAGATACCCTGTTGCTCTGATATACATTTTCTTAAATTTTGTCAAATCAAACTTGAACAAATTGAAAGAATTTAAAATTGTCTTTTGCTTGACACCAAAATAGGGCTATCAAAATTCCCTCTCCCCCTCATTTGCGTAGTTTTTATTGATCACCCTCTGTTGTGCATTTAATGACAGCAGGGTATTGCAATTAATGCACTCAATGACCTTACAGCAGCTGCTGCCATAATTTTCGATGTTTGCATTGCATTTGAAGATGCGCTTGTGACTCCCAAAGTGCGTACAATGCAACTGCAACTCGCCCGCCTTGTGGATGCCCCAGCTGAACTTGAATTTTGAAAGTGAGCAAAAATCAGAAGCTGTATCGATATTGATACGATATTGTTGTTTTTGTGGTTACTGCAACAAACAATGCGCACCTGCTGCGAGGCATAAAAGCGCCTGCATCGAAATTAATTAAAATATTTTAATACTCTGAACATAAACACATCACATCGGCACAACATTAATCAAAATATTTTTATGAAGATAATAATGGTATAGGGGCAGACTGATACAATTAATGCCTGAACAACACAACACAATACATAATAGATGAAAATGGTTAATATGTTTCAAATATTTCTGTTTTTTCTTGTTGTTATTTTCTGTATTTCACTCTTTTTATTTGTGATTTTTTATCACTTATTATATTTTGTGGTTTGGCTAATGATGAACAAATTGTGCCGGAAGCAATTTCGCTTCATTGATTTTACTGACATTATTGACACAGTTTTTTGTTGGCACCGTTGGCCCCCCTTCGAGTCCCCCTGCTGCTGCGAAAATAAAAGTTACATAAACGAAATGCAAATAAAATGCCGATAAATGCCGAATGTGTGAAGAAGTGTGCCGCCAAAGAGGGAGGAGGGAACACAAAAAGACTGAGACTGAAACTGAAACTGACAACGACTATACATAAATAAATCAATAATAATGTGTTTAAACAATGCGCATAACGGCGATCAATTGTTGTGCATTTCTATTCAGATATTATTTTGGCACACTCCCAGCAAAACAAAAGACTCAGGCAACAAACTTGCTGCGAGAGGCACGCACTCGCCCAAACATGTTGCATGCAACTGGCCAGTGCGACTCTCGAACATAGCACAGTGACACAGTTACGCTGACTACTCCAGCCGAGCTCCCCGAGCCGCTGTGGCTCCGGGAGTCGATTTACTGGCGCATAACTCAATTAACAATGAGATGTCAAGTCGAAGTTTTGAGTGGAAATCGCTTTGGCCGCAGCACTTGTCGTGTTTGTTTTTGACCATAAGCCCATGCTTGCCCCGATCGCGAGAGAGATGGCGCGAACTAGCGAGCGAGCGAGAGAGGGCGAGACAGTCACAAGACCGAACACAAGCGCGGTTTGAAACGCAGTCGAACGGCAACCTGAGCGTCGAGCGTGAAGCTTGCGGCGTCAAGCTGCTTGTTTTATGCTGTTCACAGCAGTTGTTGTTGTTGCTATAGTTTTGCTTTTTGTGTTTTGTTTTTGTTTTGGGGACAAGCTATAAACCGTGGCAAGATCGTCGTTGCGTTCAGTTGGTAAAAGTGAAGCGTTGCGTGCGGTTGTCTCCACACTCCATAAACCAATTTTAAGTACATCATTTTCCAATTAGTCAGTCAGTCTCTATCTCTCCCCCTTTCGTTCAACCTGATCGATCGCCGCTGCGTGAAACGTTTGGTGCTGTTTACATTACAACCACAACTAAGGTGATTATCCCAGCATATCCTGGCAGGATATTGACTTGAAAACTGTCCGAAAATAAAATACATTTAACGGCGGCCAGTGTGTTTGGCTTTTGCTTGTGCTGTGAATTTTTAAGTGTACTTTTTTTGGCAAGTACTTTTACATTGACACAAATTTATATAGAAAAAGAGTTAAAAATATATAATACTTACAACATCCTCATTAAAGTGATGTTGAAATGCAAAACGAAAACTTTAACTGCGAACCTTAGAAAAAATAGAATTTTTACAACACAGAAAATACTAGTATGAGAACATATCCTTAACAAATTAACTTTGAAAGTTTTTTGCATAATAACGTTTAACGACAAAGAATACAAGAAGATACCAATTTAAGTTAAGAAAAAAGATACTTCGAACAACTTTAAGAGTGAACCAATAGATGATGAAATATTATTTGCTGCATCTAAGCTCAAAAGAACTAATAATTGCTGTTTGCATAATAAACTTGAAGATGAAACACCATTACTCTAGATTAGTTAAAGTATACATAAACGTTCTAAAAAGCAGAATTTGAGATTGTCTGAAGTCTAGACAAATTCATATTATGACCTTGTTGCAGTAGCCCTTCAAATAGAATAGCAGACGAAGAAGCAAATGTACGTTAAGTAGATTAGTTGAGAGCTCGACAAATACTTAGATGTCATAGGGGAACTTTAGAGCTCGTTTATCTTGCAGCAATTAAGTGTGCCCTCGTTTTGTGGCAAGCACTTCTGGCCGAGAACGGCCCACACCCAAACACACACCTTCGCGCCTCCCTTCCCTCAGCCAAATTACATGCATTGAAGCAGAAGATTGCGCAATATGTTTTGTGTTTGGGCCGCAGTGCAAATGAGCGGAAAATCTAATTTTCCAGCCGCATGCAAATTCTTTGTGTACTCCGCTTGTTGTTGCCTTTATTGCCGTCGTCGTTGTTGTTGTCTATTGTTGCAATATGCCAAAATGTCAGTTAAGGCGGCGTTGTGGTCATGAGCTAACTGCTGCCGCTGCTGCTGCTGCTGCCGCTGCTGCTGTTAACGGCTAAACAATAAATGCTACTGCAGCTTGGAGGTCGTAAACATAAAACCCCATGCTCATAATGCTTAATGGAGTACCCTCTACCCCCTGCTCCCCCATCGGTGTGCAGAGATAAGAGCCAAAATTGGAAACAGCTAAGCACAACAACAGCAACAAAAAATATATATAAAATGAAGTGGAAAAATAGCATTTGACATTTTTAGTGGGAAGCAGCTGTGACTACAAATTACACAGCACAGCTGATGGGCAAGTTGCGGATGGCATCGTGACCATACTATAAGCATTACTCGTATAATGCAGGCAATCTCCAAAACGAACAGAAATTCCAGCAAAGAAATCGCAAGTCACGTCTCGCGACTGGCAACTGCAATTTCAAGGCTGCCAAATTGACAACAAATAATTTATTTTTAATACTCTGCGAAAGTCGCACAATTGCAGCGATCTCTGGCAGAGATCTCCCGAAGGAAAGTTACCCAACAGTGGGCGATTAATGTAGGGCTTGGCTGGAAAATGTTTATTTGATTGAAAGCACTGATCACTCTGCTGCAACTGCTGACTATGTCTCTGCTGTGAGTGACAAATAGTTGGAGACGCTGCCCACGACAGACTAACGAAGCTGGCAAATTGATTCAGCTGCACATTCCTTAGGCAGTCAGTCAGTAGATAGATTACGTCGAGTACCTTTCTCTAAAAGTAAAAACCTAAGCCCAATATTTGTCAAACTCATTAGCGAGTTCGCCAGTCGCCGTCGTCGTCAGACGTCCGACGCCAGAAGACTCTCTTCAAGCCGCATTCACATCTCTATATATACGTGCATACATATCTATATACTACTTTTTTATGTCATGACCAAAAGAGCTGCAAATATTTTCACTATCATTTCGTGGTACGCAAACTGACATTGTTATTATTGTTTTTTGCTGAGTTGTTGTTTTTCGCATTGTCTGAAAACCTGAACCTGAAGCTGATGCAGATGCTGATGCCGTTGCCGTTGCAGTAAAAGTAACGCACCTCGCTGTGTGAGCAAGCTGACAGCTCAGCTCAGTTTAGCTCAGCTCCTTTGCTGGCCAGCTTCCAGCTGCAACTGTCCCCGCATCGTCGCCAGTCCCAACTGTCCCAGCACCTGTCTGGGGCGATCACAAACTTGCTTGGCACTTGCCTGGCATGCCAGACTTTCTTCTACAGTGTCTGTCCAGTTTTTCTACATGTTATTTGCGCGACTTTGCGCAGCCAGCGTCTGGCTGCTTCTTGCCAGCAATGCCCCCCTCGCATCTTCTCCGCGTCTCGAGGCAATTAAAATTGGCAGCGATTGCATCCGCAAGTGCAACTTTCTTAACAGTTTGCGGCGAGCATCCTGCTCCGACAGGCGGCCCTTTTTGGAGGTATTTGCTCGAGTGCGTTTCGAGCACGTGACATAACCGCAAGTTGTGCTTGCAACACGCTTCTAATTAGCACCAAAAACGACAACAATGCCAACGATTGCAGCTTGAATAAACAGCTGCATATATGAGTATGCAACACGAAGGCTTGGTACAGACCTACTTTTGGCCAAGAGACGCCCCGTAGTTGCCACAACAGCAGCAGCAACAGCACAATAACTGGCGACAACCAGTTGTTGTTGTTGTTGTTGTTGTGCTTGGCAAATCCGTCTTCTTTATAATTGCTGTCATCGGCGCATCATGACTACAGAAAACAAAAACCCGTCTCAGGCTGGCGTTCTACATACGAGTACGAGTACGAGTACGAGTGCGAGTACAAGTATGAGTACTCGCATTCGCACTCAAACTACTTAAGCTACTCACTGGCCAAGCCAAAACAAACTGATTTCTCTGGGAAACTGATGAGTCGCTTTTCAAATGATTTCCTATTAACAGAAAGCTGACAATCAATTAGAAGCACAGGCGCTTCAACAGTCCCAGTTTCAATTCGCGCTCAAAATAGATTTAACTGACAATGAAGTTTCCATGATTGAATGCAAAAACAAATCAAAAATTCCATATACATATAATTGTTAGCACATCCGTCAAACAGATTGTTTTCATTAAAGTTGTACACTAAACTAACAAATTGTTGGGTGGGCAAAACAATTATAAAAGAATATTTCGAAATGATTAAATCGATTTGCCACATCTAAAATTGTTGAAGCTTTTATATTCAGACAAATTATAAACTGTTGCAATTAATTAACAAGTTTTTGGTAATCAAATAAATCAACGGCTTAATACAATTTTTCAATAAATTTTTTAACAAGCTAAAAATTAAAGTTGTATTTGATATGGGAATTAAAAGCTCATGATACATAAAAAAATAAATTGCGATAAAAAGTGAACGACTAATTAATGCCCTTTAATTAAGAAAATGTAGCAGCAAAAAGGAAACTTGTGTTTTCACAAAAAGTTGGAAATTTCGAATACGGAAAAATTGCTTGGTTATTGAACATAAATTAGTTGTGCACATAAATAAAGCTCTGCAGCAATAATAATAATAGTAACCCAGCGCTGCTCGTCTTTAATTAGTACAGAGTATTCAAGAGATGGCAAATTGCAAGAAGGAAATAGCTGCAAAAATGCATCGAGTGTGAAAAACCTGTTGTGATTAGCCTGCAGATTTTTGACTGTAAGATGTGTCTGAGCCAGAGATTTATGGACATACTGCAGCATCGAGGGGATGGCAAGTGAAGGTGGAATGCAGGGGTGTCTGGCATGAGGCAATGGAACAAGGAATGTAGCTGCATGGAAAAACACAGGCAGATGCATGCGGCTGCATGGCACGGAATTAATTATTTAACACACAGGCGAGGAGACTAGCAAAAATTGGAATGTTGCACAGATGTTGCACATTAATAGCTAAAAAATTGAAACTTAAATATTTAATTTCCAGCAATCGTTGCTGGTGCTTGTTGTTGCTGTACAATTTATTCGGCGATTGAGCACGCTTCGAAGGTTGAATTAATATTGTTTTTTTTGCATTTGGCTATTGTTGTATTGCTGCCACTTATATAAGGAATTAAGTGGCGTTTAAACTGAAGAGCACCATCATCATTATAAACATTATAAGTATTAGTCATAATGGTGCAAGTGTATTCACATGTGAATCTACAATTATTCACATCGCCTTTCTCTTGCCACTGTGATCCACGCAATTTACAAGTGCGCAAAAGCCCAAAAGAAACCAACATGAAAAGTAAATAAATTCAAAAAATATTCAATGAAATGCGTTAAACAATAATTGCATAACAGTTGATAAACGTTCAAAAATCGAATTGGCTTTTAAGTGGCCAACGTCAACAATTGTTCGAGTTCCGAGTTCGAGTTCGAGTGCGAGCTGGTTTCTTTCTTTCGTCTCTTCCATTTTGGGTCTTCTTTTTCGTTTTACCCACGACAATTAGCCCAACATGAAATACGAAACAAAACAATACAAGTGAAGCAACTGAAATTTCAATTACAACACAGCAGCAGCAGCAGCAGACATAGAAATAAAAGCTGAAAAATAAAACTCAAATAAAATAATAATAAAAGCACAGCCTTTGCCGGGTTATCAGACGGAAGACACACGCTCAGACAAGTTAGAGTGTCAGCCGACAACTGTGTGTAATATATGGCCCAAAAACAATCAGCAGCAACAACAAAAACTAACAGACCGCAATGCAACTTTCTCCATTAACGCTAAGAAAAAAAAACTAAAACCATTTGGTATGCAAAGCCAGACTTTGCCTTTTATAGCTAGAAACCAAAGTGTATGGCATGTGCCTGCCCTACCCTGCTTCCCACGTCGCGCAGCTCACAGCAGTTGCAACACTTGCGCCTCGCTTCTGCTGTTGTGCAGTGTTAATGCTTCATATTGGCATAGGTCAGTTTTGAAGCTCGCTTTTTGGCTACCATGGAAGTGGGTAAAGGTAAAGGTAAAGGTCGAGTGTCTGTGCCCAGTGCCCCTTTGCAGTTGTGACTGCCGTTTTAGGCGCAAGTAACTGCCAAGAAGACGTAGAAAGCAGCCCAAAAAGAGGGCTGCGCATTGTGGCCAGCATATAGAGTACACAATTAACGGCAAGTATTTAGTACAGCGCTTGAAAATAGACTGAAATAGCAAAAACTAAGGCTGAAGAAAGACTCATGAGAAATATGAAATACGACTATAGAAATTGAATTAGTTTCAAGATGCCAGTTTAAGAAGGGATTGAATATAGATTAAATTTGTTGTATCGATTTCACTGCAGAGTCTTTTAATTAGCATCTCAAGAGTACTGGCATAAGATCTTATTTACATACTACATGAACTCTTACCTTGACAATGGCTGTCTTTGTACTCAATACAATATCTTTGTTCGATCCAAGGTCAAATCACCTGTATTACCAGCTTGTCGATCATAGCTAAATGTAAAAAAGAAACAATTCCAATCCGGATCTAATTGTAGTTAATAAGCATTTTTATGTAAACTCATCAATAGGATGCACTGTTGAGTTGCGGGCGCAGCTGCCGTCGATAATAAAAGACTATAAAAATTTGCATACAATTTCGTTTGGATTTTAGCCATAATTTATAATAGATAAAAGCATAAAACAATTAAGCGATTTGCATAGTGATCGCTTGGAGGGAGGGAGATGTGAAATTCTGTTGCTATGCAGCCATAGAAATCGATGCTATTGTAGAACTCTCATGATTACGAAATAGGGCGGAGGGAGCTGAGGAGCAGAGTGGGAGACAAGGCCGTTTGGCAAACCCCAAATCGAGAATGGAAAACTACTCAATTAGGCGAAATGGAATTGAGAATCGAATTGTGCGCGATTTAGACAATTGCCAGACAGGCAAATTCCATACACAAAAACGAAAAAAAAAATAGATAAATAAAAGCAGAGCACAACAAAAACAAAAGTCAAAATCGCTCAAATCTATAGAGCACCCCCGATAGATAGATAGATCACATTGCATTGCATCGATCTATTTCCAATCACTGATTTCGCATAAACGATTGTCAACGGCTCAGCCGAGCGGAAATGGGTTGGGCTCAGCGCTGGGCCTCGTTGGGTCAGTCGGTTAGTCACAGCCCAAAAAAGAGACAACACACACAGAAATAAAGACAGTCGAAACTCGCGGCTAAGCGTAACCACACTTCCACTTACTATACTGCTGTCTGCGCCTGCAGTGCTCTTCTCTTCTAGATTTAAACAAAGATGTTTGTGCTGCGCACGTTGCTGCTGCTGGCAGTGAGCGCCACCGTGGCGCTGGCCCAGCGCCGTCTCGCCCTGCCGGATCCCCGGAGTTGCGCCAACCGTGTGCGTCATGCCACCTATCGGGATGCCCGCGGCGTCTCACACTCCTACTTCTTCAGCTGGGAGCATGCGCCGACGCGCAGTCTCGAGGTCGACTGGTTGGACGCACGTAACATTTGCCGGCGGCACTGCATGGACGCCGTCTCGCTGGAGACGCCGCAGGAGAATGACTTTGTGAAGCAACGCATTGCGCGCGGCAATGTGCGCTACATCTGGACGTCGGGCAGAAAGTGCAACTTCGCTGGCTGCGACAGACCCGATCTGCAGCCACCCAATGAGAATGGCTGGTTCTGGTCGGGATCGGGCGGCAAGATTGGACCCACTTCGCAGCGCAACACTGGCGATTGGTCGCAGACCGGCGGCTACAATCAACCGCAGCCGGACAATCGCGAGGCTGCCCAAGGCAACGATGAGAGCTGCCTCTCCATTCTGAATAACTTCTACAACGATGGCATCAAGTGGCACGATGTGGCCTGCCATCACATCAAGCCCTTCGTCTGCGAGGACTCCGACGAGCTGCTCAACTTTGTGCGCTCCCGAAATCCCAATGTGCGTTTGTAATTCTAATTCTTAATTTTTAAATAAGCGAAACAAAAAGAAAACAAAACAAATCGAAAAACAGGAAAACAAATATTTATGTAGCATTAAAACCGAGCATTGATTGATTCTTTCGATTGATTGATTGACTGCTTTACCCCACGCGCTTTGGCCAATATCGTTCATATTTTTAATACCTTTATACTTTTGTTTGCATCAAATTCTAAAAGCGAAAAATTTGAATAACCATTTCCGTGTCGATTGCGCATAAAACAAAAAACAAAATTGTTAAATAATTTTAAACAACCAATTGTTAATAAAAAAATACCAATTGAAGCGAATTTAGAAAGCATTTTCTTCTCCCGAGATTCAGACCCAAGAAAATATTGAGGCAAACATGTAATTAATAATATTTCCGGTAAGTATGACCAATAAATAATCATTTAAATTAAAAAAAAATCCTCTCGGAATTATTTTTTGCACTGCATTTAAATACAACTTTCAAAAGAAAAGGTAGAAAGCTTTTTGTTCAAGCCAACTTAACATTTTCATACGCAACCAAGCCAAAGATGGCGCCACAACGAAAAATACGCGAGCCGCTTCAAATGTTGGCTCAGTTTGGCGGTTTTATGACTGAGTAGGAAGCTGACACATTTGTAAATCTTTATTGTTCCCCATAGGAACTTCAGAACTTTTCATCATTTGAAACACTCAATTCGTTCTTACCTACTTATTATACTATATACAGTTTATTTCGCATATAAAAGGCAAATAAAATATTAAATTGAAAGATTGTCTACCGTCTGTACACACAAGAACAGATTCGTTTACAGTGCAGTGTATTCAAAATCATTTCATGGTTGATTTTGCAATTTTAAACAATGGAAAACAGAAGTGAAAGGAAGCAGGAGTTGCCGTGTAAATCAATGCTAAATCTTTTATTACCATCCGAATTTGAGGCCGAGTCCTCCCTGAATCCTTTAGCATCGGAGTTTGTGCCGTCATATCTGAAGAACGAAACCCCGAAAATGAATGCGAATCGGATGAAATCGGAGACAACATCGACAACAACATTAGGTCATCACGAGGTTGTTGGCGATGCCTCATATTTGCATGCCCAGCGACAGCTGTTCGAATTGTTGCATCAACTGGGCAACAAGTTGATGCCACTCAAGGCAATCAATGTCAATCTCACACCCGATGGCCACGGCGTCAATGTCCAGTTCCAGGGAGAGCCGGGCCCTTTGGCCAAACAGATACTGAACGAGCCGCTCTGCCAGAATGCAACAGTTCACTTGGAGATGAGCGAGCGTTCCTTTATGCCGCGCCGATTGCCGAACGTGCTCGCTGCCAATTTCATGACTCGCATGGGAGATGTGCTCAACGATAAGATGGCCTGGAGTGATCAGGCCGATGACACCAATAGCTCATCTACCGTAGCCACCACTAATTCAATCAATTCGAATGCCACCAAACTGGAGAACCAAGACAAACGCGTAAAGCCTTCCACTCTTTCGCCATCGCCAGCTGCGACGGACATCATCAAGAGCCACAAATTGATTCCCAGCTCAAGCGGCAGCAACATGGTAGCCAAAAAACAATTGGAGACACCTCCCAATGTCGCTGGCAGTGTGGCTCAGACTATGCGGGCAAAGCCCAGTCAGTTCTCGAAAGTGTCCGCTCCACGTAGCGTGGGAAATAGACTAAAGGCCGTCAATAGCAAATCTGAGACACGCCAGAGACCTGGCATCGTCAAACTGGACGCGCAGCACGAGTAAGATGATTTTACACTATGCTTAAAGCTTTCTTGAATTCACTTTTATCACTGCACAGCAAAAAGTCGATTAAAGGCACTCCAACGCCACGCAAGAGCATGGGACAACCCATCAAAAAAGGTCCTCAGAAAGTGGCACCACGTGGCACCTACACATCCCTAATTCGTCAAACCGAGGCACAAAAAGTAAGCACACTTGCAATTTAATTCAAATATTGCTGATTCCAGCTCTTGATTTCGTTTGCAGCGTTTGAATCTTTTAAAAGTTGACAAGTAGCAGTCGATGCAAGTTGTTTACAGGGAGGAACACGCTTGAAAAGTTAACGGTTACATATGCCCATATCGAATACGCAGGAAACTTAGGTACGTACGACTATAGGGAACTATGGTAATTCAGTCATAATTCAAGAAGCCATGTCATGCATGTAGGACAATTTTTAAAGAGTTTTACACAGGAGGAAATTGTCATTGTTTTCAACCACGAAATGTTTGTCGACACTGATTACATATGACTACATGAGAAAGATAGCAAGAAAGAGGGAGAAGAATGCACAAATAAAACGAAAATATCCCCCTAACATTAATGGTTTGTTTTTTTTTTAACATTTATTTGATTTAAATATTCGTTAATCGATTTCACTAGAAAATGCATGTAAATATATATTCATGTATTTGTTGCATCATAGTTATGATTTTCGCATTGTTTTTCTTTTTCGGAATACTTTGGTAAGTTCTGTTGCTTCTCTGTAGTGGACCTTAAGAGCTACAAGTACAATTACAGGTTAGTATTTAAGTTTACCATACGAGTATAATAATTAAATTATTAAACAGTTGAGTTTCGAAGAAGACACAAAGTTAGCAGATTTCATCTATTATTAATAATAGGGGGAGCTCATCATTTCGATTACTAAACAATAATTATATATTTAAATATAGTTATAGTTATAATTAAATCATCTGTCAGTTTTTGTAGGCATGCTGCACACTGGAATCGTAATAATTAAATAATAATAAAAATCAAGGAATATACAATAAGAATTAAGCTCAATCAATCTATATATACAATTAAATATATATATATATGCGTGTGTGTAATTTAACAACAATTCAA
The DNA here is from genome assembly GCA_035046165.1 of Drosophila rubida. Taxonomy (NCBI): domain Eukaryota; kingdom Metazoa; phylum Arthropoda; class Insecta; order Diptera; family Drosophilidae; genus Drosophila; species Drosophila rubida. The sequence goes on along the minus strand of JAWNOF010000014.1, from coordinate 11,083,526 downwards.
AGATTCGTTTCGTTATATAAAAATCAACAAGTGCATGTTTTTTTCATTTGTTGTTTTCGGGTGTACTGGAACTTGGTCAACTGGCCAACGGGTCAGTTGGCTGTGTGTGCGTGTGTGTGTACGAGTATGTGGGGTATGCAGTAGTATTGGTATTTGTATTGACGGTTTGCATTTGGGCTTTAATAAACGGCAAAACCAAAACCTAAAACAGAAATTAAAAAATTTGAATTAAATAATTGAATTTGCTAGAGGAATGAAGCAGCTGAAACAGCTTGGCATTGCTTACTACACCTGGTTATTATTGTTGTTGTTAGTTCTTGGTTAGTTAGTTATGGCCAAATACACCTTGTGGTTAGTTAGTCGCGTTAGTCACATGGATGCGCGTTTTTAGACAGTTAGATGAGAGACACGAAACGTAACGCAATTTCTCAGTTTACCTGCTGCCACAGAAACAACAACGGCAACGGCAACGACAACGACAACATCAAACATCAAAGACCAAAGTTACAGAGCATACATCATACAACAAGAGGGAACACCAAAACGAAATGCTACTTGAATTAGGCTTCTACTACTTGGCTTGTTATTGTTCAGTAATTGTAATAACCATTTTAGTAGCTGTGCGTAAGTGTTTTGTTTTTGTTTTGTTTTTATCTATTGGTAACCGTGTGTGTTTGTTTGGTTTTGGTTTGGGGTTGAACTTAAGCAGTACTTGAGTTATGTGAGGCGCCACTGATCGCATTGAATAAAGCCATGCTATTGCGCTGGGCGGCGGTGTCAGCATCATCGCTAAGCGGCTGGAACGATTCGTCCTGCAGTAACTCACTGAGCGCTTGACACAGCTTCTCATAGTTCTCCTTGAGTGCATGATGATAATCCTTTTGATCCGCACTGATCATGCGCTCGTTCACACGCAACGCCTTATGACAGACGCCGATGAAATCGCTGCGAAGAGTGCTCATTATTAACAATTTTGAGTACATATTATATTTGCATTATTTACCGAAAGACGTCCTTTAAATCGTCGACACGATCCACCGAAAAGTTGTTGATAACCTTGGCATCGAGGAAGGCATGCGCATAGGCTAAAGGACCTGCATTCACTGTGACAGCCACACTGCCCTGCAAACGTAGCTGCAGCTTCTTCACATCCGCTGGCGGCAGTATAATCTCCTCTAGTTCTGAAACCTTTGATTGCATCTCATCGATGGCCACCTCTATGGGGCTCAGCTCGAAAATCTCGCGGGACTTAACGGGTATGCGCTTCAGCACATACGGAAATGAGTATTGGGCTGTAAAGCGCAAGAGAAATCGAGTTAGCTGAGATGGAATTGAAATCTTCATTGTCCACTCACTCTTGATGACCGTCTTGCGTTTCCATTGCTCCTCAACGCTGCCGCGTGCAGCGCCCGACTTGGTGAACGGCGTCTCGTACATGAACGTGTCCACATCGTGATTCTGCTCGAACTCATTGAGACGCTGATCGAGCTCGTCCTTGGTGAAGAAAGGTATCACATGTGTCACCTGTATGTAGGCCAGCTTGGCATCGAGTTCGTCAACCTTAACCTGCAACACCACGAGTGTTTTAGTTGTGTGCTACCACTCTATAGATGGCGCCAGTGCAGCCGATCAAAGTGGCTTTGCGAAAAACGCAATGAACGCTAGATGGCGATACGACGAACATCGAAGCAACTTTTGAGTTTTTCGGATTACTTCAACCAAATATTCTTGCTTTTCGATAAGTAAAAATACTACATAAAACAACAATTGTAAACATAATTTATATAAATCGCAACTACAAATAGTGAACTATTTGTATGCTGACCGAGTGCTAACAATACCAAATTACGTTACCAGTTTTCTTTAATTCTTATTTCGTTTCAACATGGATTGTGGAGGCCCGATGCATCAGCAGTTCCTCAAGGATTTTATACACTCGCTGCAATCGGGAAGCGAGGATAGTCGCAGTCGAAGCGAATCCTCGCTCAATCCAAATGCAGCAGAATTTGTGCCCTCGTATTTAAAGTGCGGCGAGGAAGAATTTGTGCCATGTCTGGAGGCTGTCTGTCCCATAAAGAAGTGCGACGACCTGACTACATCGACGACAACGCTGGTCCGGCAGGAGGTGATCGGCGATGCTCAGCACATGACAGTCCTGGACGCCCAAAGTCGCATGCAGCGACAACTCTTTAATTTGATGGATCAAATGGGCAATCAGGACTTCCCCATCGAGGCCATTCAGTTCACTCTGTCAACAAATGCGCAGGGCATCACTGTGCAGTTCGTGATGCCGGGGCGTACAAGCAGACTGCAGTTGGATGAGAATCTCTGCCAGGCGTCCGGACTGCGCGTCGAGATCGGCCAACAGGAGGCGTTGTCCAGTGCTGGACATGCGCTGGCTGCTCAGTTTCTGAATCGCATGTGTGCGACCCTCAATGAAGACAGTATCAAGCCGCCGCCGCCAACTCAACCCAAGGAGCCGTCGATTTGTCCGCGTTGTACGGCTCTGCCGAAGAAGACCAGCTACACCGAGCTGGAGATTGAGCGCCAGATCGAGGATATTAAGGCGTTTGAACGTTTGATCAACGATGATGCCGGCACACGCTATCAGGAGGCATTCAAGGAGCTCTGCCACAAGCTGGGACTGACCACGCCCGAGGAGCAATTGCTCAATTCGGGGATTGTAACAGCAGCTGCTCCTCCCGAGGAGCAGAACAATGAAATCTATGCCGAGCAAGCTCAGTTGTCGCTCAATGAGGGCGAAGAACTATCGAGCTATGACTGGGATTCATTCACGCCGGAATTCAATCACATGCAAGTCTACAGACTGACGACGGCCGAACCCGAAGCCAATATGCAGCTAAACGAGGTGCAGCCCCAACAACTATCAACGTCCAATGATAGCTACGATCAGCTGGAACAGTCGCCCAGCATGCCAGCCATGTCCACTACACCAACCACCAACAACATGTCCTCTGCCTATCCGAAACTATTCAAAGTGGGCGCTCAGCTGAAGAGCCCCAATCTGCCGCCCCGCAAGACCATCTTGCACAAGGAAAAGGATAGCAAATTGCAGCGCTTTCGCTACAGTTCGCCAGTGCGAAATGGCTTGGCCACCAACACAACGGCCAGAAAGCAAGCGGAGCCGCTTTATGTGAGCGGCACTCGACCCAAGGCGCTGCAAGCCAAAGCGGGTACAATGAAGAACGAGCTAGCGAATAGCCCGATGATCAAGACGCCAACGACCAACGGCAAGTTGGCCAAACATCAGTCCGACAGGTGGGTAGGCAAGTGGGCACAGGGGTAGTTAGTTAGTGATCCATTCGAATCTATTCTGTTGCAGCAAGCACAACAAGACTGCCACCTTGGGACGTTCTCCAGCAGGCGGCGCAATGCAAGTTCCGAGTCCCAAGCAGAGTCCATCCGCAGCTGCAACTGCCCCACGAGTTGTTGTGCCACGCAGCACCCATGCATCCCAAATGCGACAGTCGGAAGTGAAACGCGTAAGTCTGCTGCGTGCCACATAAATCGCAATTACATTCACCTTTCCTTAGCGTTTAAGCCTAATGCGCGGCGACGACAGTGACGTGCAATTCAACGAGTACCTGTTCAAATAACCTAGTTTTGCTGCGTGCATTGTTCAATGGCGCAATTAATAATTGATTTTAGTTCTCAAGCCGTAAGAAGATTCACGTACATATTTGTTAGAGCCACAAAAAAAAATGAAAAAAAAATACTATATATGAGCTAAGGTGCAAACTGAATCGAGAAACACAAATAATGTTAACTATTCTAAACTATTCTAACGCACGAAAATTATGTACATATACTTTTCTTACGATGAGCCATTAGAAAGGAGGTCACGTTTTTGGAAAATAATATTTACGGAAAATTATGACTAGCACACTTCAGTAAATAAACTTGTGATATTACAATAACTACTCAAGTTCAATTCATTATGAGAGTCTTGAGGATTGAGTCTTGAGGATAGCACAAGTTCACTAAATCAAATATATAGATTTTAGAGCTCTTCCAAAATTCAGACTTTGAGAAATAAATAGAAACTGTTGGTCACATACCGGCGATGAATCCATAATAAGTTTAACGACATCGGCGCCAAACTTTTCCTTATACTGCTTGGCCAAACGCTCCGAGATTTCGCTGAGAGACGTCAGCTTTGGCTCCTTGTAGACATACTCAATGGCATGATCCTCCTCGAAGTACATCTGCAAGCAGAATAGGTTAGTAAGTAGTAAATAAGTGGAAGAACAGTCTTACCATGCCATAGAATACAACGCGATAGAAGCGACCCAACATGCGCTTCCCGGACCGATTGACCTCGACAATCTTGTTGTAGGCCTGCGTCAGATGCTCATAGCAGTGGGCCAACTCGATGAAACTGCGCGCTCGCTCATAGATGGGCAGTATGAGCTTGTAGAGTTCGCCGAGACACTCGAAGCGCTCGGCGCGATCGAGGAAATCGGCGCATTGCTTCAGCTGTTCCAGCAGCATTTGCTCCGTGTACTGCGAGTCCTGGGCGCCGGCATCCAGCTTCAGGCCCTGCTCGTCCAGCGGAATATTGCGCGATATCTTGCCGAAGGCCGTCGAGGACCAGCTCAAGGTGCAGCCACCGCGCAGACGCAGGTACTCGCACATTAGCGCTGCAATGTGCAAGTGACAGCATGCGGCCTCCGAGAGATTGCCATTCTGCTCGTGATTGCGCGCCATGGTGACCAGCCAAGTGTGGCGCAGCTCTGGCGTCGAGGCATACGAGTTGGCCAGCGAGTACTGCAGCTCCAGCAGTCGCTCCGGATCCATGTGGTGCGCCTGCATCTGCGCCGTGGCCATGAGCACTGTGCGCACCCGGCGCGTCAGATCTTTAACCTCCAAGGGGAAGCCGGTGCCCTTCATGGCCTTGTCGCTGTTCGCATAGCTGTTGATTATGGACAAGCTCTCCTGGAAGCGCGCATTGTTCAGTCCAATCACATTGCCAATCATCTGCGACACCGAAATGATCACTTGCAGATGCACACGCGTCAGCGCCTTCCTGCCGCTAAACTCAAAGTTGCTGCGCATCAGCAAGTACAGCACGGCGCAGGATTCATGGCGTATGTCCACCAGCCGACTGTCACACGCCTTTAGCAGCTCATAGACCATCTGGCCACAGAGCATGGCGTTGCCCTTGAACAGTGCCATCGAGTAGTTGTTGATGAACGCCCGCAACGCGGCAAACACGTGCTTCGACAGTCGCTCCGACTGTCCCAGCTGCAGGAAGCGCAAATAGACGCGCGCCAGTTTAGGCAGCACCAGACTGTCCGCCAGCAGATGGCGAAACTGCAGCACATAGAGACCCAGGCAGTCGAGTATGATCATGCCCACCTCGGTGGCCAGATTGGACTCGTACAGCGCCTGCTGTGACCTTGCGCACAAATCCATATCCTCGAGCAGATGTTCACGCGTCTGCGTGAGTGTGCCTGTGCCATTAGTCTGCTCCTGGGTGCCGTTCTCGAGCACGGGCGGCGCAGTGCGAGCGGGCAGTGTGTGCGCCTTGTTGGGACGCGCGGCACGTCCATCTGTGGGCAGTGCCACATTCTTCTTGCCCACATAGCGAAACTGCACCAGACACAAGTCCAAAATGGACAAAAACTGCAGCGTCTCTGTCTCGTTGCAGTTCTGCCACCAGCCAATCATTTGGTCTTGCGACAAATGCTTCACAATGAAGAGGAAACCGAGCAGCAGATCCTTGCTCTCCACGGCGCTGAACTTGTCGCATCTGGCGTGGATTTGCGCGTGCGTCACACTCACCGAACGGTTGTGACCATTGCGCAGTGCAACGTCTGTATCGCCATTCGTGTAGGCGCCAATGGTGGTTGTGTCCTGCGAGTGCTACAAACAAAAAACAGGCAATTAGTTGATGCACAAATGCATGACATGCTCAACTTACGCCCGAGTCGGAGTTGGAGTTGAGAGATAGGTTCGAGACGCCATTGCTGATGGCGGAGCCTGCAATGGCAGCCAAATAGTTCTGCTCCTTGATGTGCATCGAAGTGCGGCAAGGACTCGGCTGATCAATGTGCAGCGTCAGGCGGTTCTTCGACCGCGGCGTCGACGTCAACGAGCCGAAAGTGGACGAGTCCTTGCTGAACACATAGCTACTGGAGCAGCTCAGGCGTTTCGTGTACGACGCCGAGTCCGCATAGCAATGTCCATTGGGCGTGCAGGCGCCCGACTCGGCCAGATCATCGATGCGCTGCAGGTTGTCCATGACAATGCCCAGCCAGGGCACGTAGAGCAGAGCGATGCGCGAGAGTTGGCCACGCTGCTGATAGCGCGCGTCCAGCTCGTGCTTGGCCAGCAGATCCTTGAAGATGGCCAGCGCATGTCGACGCACATGGCCCACCTCGTTGAGACTGCTCTTCAGCTCCTGCAACAGCAGTCCGGAGAGGAAGTGCTGGCGGCAGAATTGCTCCGACAGCGTGAAGTGTTGCAGCAGCTCGGGCGGACGATTCTTGGGGTTCAGCACAAAGGGCAGGTTGAGCGGCACGTAGTGCTCATGCTGGCAAATCTCCTGCAGAAAGTTGAACTTGTACTCGTGCAGCACTCGCGCATTGCCCGGCGTAAACTGTTCCATGTAGAAGCGTATCAGTTTGAAGACAAATCCACGATCCATGTAGCTCAAGCATTGGCGCACGAATCGCGCCAGCGATCGATTCAGCTGCTGCGTCTCCTCGCCCAGATCCTCGTAGCGCGTCACAATGTAGGGCACCAGCACCTTGATCAGCTGCTCCACACGATCCGCATACTCCTTGGGAAAGCGTTCGTTGCGCAGCATGCGTATACGCCCCGTGGCCAACAGATGCTGGGCCATGCTCTTGACAATCAAATCGAAGAAGATGGACGAGTAGCGCATGAACTTGTTGACCACTAGAAAGTCGGTGTTGCTCGGATTCAGCAGGTTGGGCAGATGCCGACACAGCTCGCCGTGCACAGTGCGCAACCTGGCCGTCTGTTGGCTGTAATAGGGAGCATGGAACACATACTTCACGTACGCTGACAGCAACTCGGTGCGGTTCGCTTCGTCGCTGATCAGATGGATGATGTTTGTGAGCAGCCGAATGACATTCTGGCCAATCTCCTCGGACTGCGTGTGCACGAGCAGCGTGAACAGTTCGTTGAGCAGCGTGGGCAGAAAATTGATCAGAGATCGCATATCGATGGCATGCGCTGCCTTCAGAATCTTGCATGTTTCCATTTCGGCGGGCAAAGCGCCCGTCTTGCCACCCTCCAACAGCCGCTCGCAGTGCGCAAAGAAATTGTGCAGATGCTGATCCGAGGTGAGCACCGTTGAGTCGAGACGCAGGCCGACGCTGTAGAGCGGCCGCTGATTGTCGATCCACTGAATTTCGGGGCCGCAGTTCTGCTGAGAAATTGAAAGTGTTGGTAGGCAGCCGGGTGGGTTGGATGCGGATGCGGATGCATATGCGGATGGGTGGCAGAGGGCATGGAGTGCATGGTGAGAAAAGAGAGCGGATGTGGTTTTCGGTTAGGCAAGCAGGGCACGCATGAGTCGATGAGCAGCGATCATAGCAACGACAACGACAGCAACTTACCCCTTTGCCCAACCCAAGCGGCTGTATGGAGAGGTAGCCCACAGGCAACGTCGCGGCGACGGGCAGCAGCTTCTCCTCCAGGCAGATGCGATGCTTCTGCAGCAGTGGCAGCCAGGCATAACCAATGGGCGTCTCGAACGAAGCGTGCGCATCGCGCTTCTTGCTCAGATTGCACGACACATGGTAGAAGGAGAAGAGCAAGTGGTGCTCCGGGAAGAGTCCGAGTGGCAGACGCAGTTTGATCTCCTCGTACCAAGTGGGCGTCACGTTGTGGTGCAGCACGGGACAGGCCAGCTGTGACACCAGCAAATCCTGGCCAGGCCGACCATAGATGCACTGCAAAGAGTAAACCGATTAGAGCTCGCACAGCCTATGCAAATAGCAGTCTTACCTTCAGTGGCTTGCTGTACTCTCCGTCGCCATCACGCAGCTCCACAACCACCGTAATGTTGCGCGCCCGCGAGAAGAGCTTCTGGCTGTCGAACTGCAGACTCAGCGGATAGATATACAGATGATTGCAGAAGTTCGTGTAGGGATACGCATCGCGCTCGTGCTGACTCTGGAACTCGTTCAGCTCCAGCGTCAGCGACTGCTTCGAGCTGGCGCTAAAGCTGGACAGCGGTGCCAGCGACTTGCTGAGTCCACACGGCGGCGTCTGATCGAGCAGCTGCAGCTCCAAGCTCATTCTGCCCGGTATAATGGTCAACTTGCTCAGTTTCTCGGGCTTGCGGTAGTCGGCAAGCAGACGCAGCAACTCCTCGTCGCGCAGCTTCAGCGGCTCCTGGCGATAGATTGTATTGAACTCGAACTCTCGCTGCGGCTCCACGTCCAGCTCGTGGCTGTAGGCCTTAAACAGCGGTCGCGCCGCCCACGCAAAGGGCTGGCGATAGTGGCCAATGTGCTGGGCACAACTCTTGGCCGCCTTGTGCGTCTTTTGGCCCAGCTTGGCGTCGCCGCGGGCGCCCTTCACATACGGCTCGGCCGCCTGTTGAATGCTGCACTGCAGCACCTTCTCAATGCGCAGCACCAGATAGATCTCGGCGTGCGGCGCCGTCACCGAGAGCACGCACTGCCGCAGCTGCTGGAACTGCTGGCGCGGACAGCGCAACAGCTCTGACGAGACGCCGTCGAAGAGCGAGTGCGCCGCCTGGGCCGCTTGGCTGGCATCGTTCTCGCCGCGTCGCGGCACCGCACAGCCCGATACGGAGGCGGGCACTGGCGTGTTGGGCAGGAGCTGGGCCGCCGCGGCTTCGTTCACATTGAAGTAGAAGCTCTCGCTGAGCTTGCGCCCCACCTTGGCATCGTACAGCGCCAAGCTGGTGATGTAGGGCTCCACCTGACACAGTTGGTCGCCGCCCGCACCCTCCGGTTGGCACTGCAGCTTGAAGCTGAGGCGCTGACAACGCAACAGCAGCCGTGTGCCAAAGTGCTCGCGGTACTGCTCCATGTTGTCGAGCACCGCTGCCTTGCTGGCACTCGGATAGCAGGCGAAGAGACGACGACGCTGCTCGCGACGCGCCAACGCTATCGAGGTGTCCGTCTCGCGGCCGTACTTCATTAGCTGCGGATGCAGCGACTGATCCAGCCCCTTGAGTGTGCCGAACGTGGGCGGCTCCATGGCCGGCGGCTGCAGTTGTGGGCTGGGCGTGGGCGTGGCATTGGCTGGGGTCTGACGCTCTAACGAGGCGTTGCGCTTCTCCTCCTGCGCCTTGTTCTGCGCCAGCACCGAGGACAGCTTGCTCAGCCAGTCCTTAAAGTCTTGCTCGTTCTCAGCGGCCAAGGTAAAGGACTTGTGGCCAGCCGTCATGCGCAGCTCGAAGCAGAAGCGACCACGCTTCGGATTCTGCAACAGAAGAAGAGCTCGTTAAAGCAACTGGGCAGGAGGACGGACAATTGCATAGTTACCTGCACCACCTCGGTGCAAAAGTCCATGACAATGGTGGCCTTGGCTTCGCCCTGCTTCTCGTCCTTGTGCAGCTCCAGCATGTAGGTGCCGTCGACCTCCTGGCGCAGATAGCAATAGCGCCGCTTGAACGACTTGTTGCCAATGTTGGCAAACATGCGATCCGAGGCGGAGTCGGGTCCTTTCAGCAGGTAGCCCTGCTTGGTGATGGTATCCGCTTGGGAGCGCGTCATCTGCTCATCGATGCGATCCTGATCCGCATCAATTTCGTAGACTTCGTCCACTAGCTCCTCGCCAGGTGCAGTGCTGAAACGAGCCATAGAGTTAAAGTGGCATTCACGGGGATAGTTTATTGAGCTCTTACCTGGGCAGATCGTGGCAGTTGCCGCCATAAGCGCTGTACTTATAGTGTATTAGATGGTTCTTGGCACGATACGTGTACAGCGCTTGTCGTGTGAAGCGTGTGCACTCTGCTCTTGTGCCTGGCGTGCTGCCATCTGTGGCATCGTCGCCTGCTGCATGCTCTGCCTCCTCCTCGTCCGCATACTCGTCCACCTCCTCGGGCTGTGCTAGATGCGAGCGCAGCGTGGTCGATGACAGCGCCGACTCAAAGGATTCATGCGATAATTTGTCCTGTCGACTCGCCGAGCCGTTGGAGCACTGTGAACTCTTTCGCGACAGCTGCCCGTTGCCATTCGACAGACTTGTGCTGCTGCTGTGGCCATTCTGGTAGCTGCCATTCGACTGCAGGCTGCCCTGGCGACTCACCTGGCTGTGGCCATTGCTGGCCAGTGCCATGGAGCCGTGCAGTGGACACACAATCGCCTCGTTCGGCGGCTCAAAGCGATCTGCCACCGACTTGGCGTTGCTGCGCTGCTTGCGCGGCATAATGATCTCCTGCAATAAAATAACAATCCAATTATTGCCGAAATTTCTGTTTATGACAAAAAGGTGTAGGTGGAACGTATTCCTATAAATAGATTAAATGCTTAATCATGATGAGGCATCGCAGTTTATATGGTCATACGCTGTAGCTGAGAGCACTCTGATTTGCATTAAAGGGAAACTTTGCGACATAATAAATATTTGAAGTATTATTACAAATTATATATACCTTCTTTCTTAGAGAAATTTTGAATTATTAAAATTACACGTTGATAGCGTAATGCGAAAGATAGATCTTGTCAAGCTAGAGAGTTTTATACTCATACATATATTTATATTATTATACATAATAGTGAGAAACGGAATTTAAATGACCATATTATGCATGTCTCCAAACTTTTGTTTGTAGATAAAGCAAAAACTAACCAAATTAGTTTGGCGAAAATATTTAACAAGTTTCGCTATTTTGTTTGTAAATAAAGTAATAGTTGGGCCAACATCAATTCATTTGCATTGATTTAAATAAACTTTTATGGGCTCATTATAAACATAGTTATACCAATTAAATATCTATAACCATAAAACTTGAATAGCTCCGAGACCTTTCAAGTCAAAATGTTTGTGTGTCCAACAATTGGCGTGAAGAGCAACATCCATTATTGTGGATTTAGGTTGTTCACTCAATTGTCCCACATCGCATGTATTGAAATTCTAAGCGAATCTCGCGAGTCTCAAAAGTAAAAGTTTTCAAGAGAACTGCATAAATTATTCCTGTTGCTTTCGTTCAGCTTAAGAGTTTCGTCGATTTTCTGCTGTTCAAACTTACCGAGACATCGTCAGCTGGATAGATAAGCAGCTCCCTCTGTGGATCGTTCTGTATAAGCGTTTTATTTTTGGCTATAAAGGCTTCAAAATCAATGGGCTCCACAACGTTGGGTTTGCTCTGTAAGTGGAAGTGGAGAAGAGAAAAGTGGGAGACATGATATGTATTTTATTTTGGTTAGATATTTGCTAATTTATGTATGCCACTTGTAAAAGCAGAAGCGCTGCTATTAATAGACTCCCCTCCGAGCGGTTGTTGGTCGGATGCCCCTTGCAACAAGAATTTATTGAATCTAGCCACGCCATAAATTTATGGCTACTTTTCTCTAAAGAGTCACACACTCCTCTGTAGACTCCCTCCCGCTCTGTCTATGGTCAGACCTTGACCGCATTACACAGCGGATATCGCCGTCTGTTGGCTGTTTTTGTAATGATATGTTCCATGTTCCAGCCGATGTCGGCGTGGGCATAGAGCTCACCATACCAATAGACGGTGTGGCCATAAACAAATCGATTTTGTTTAACCATTTGGCATTTTGCAATGCCGCTTTGTTTAGCTTTCGATTTTGATTTTGGATAAACGATGACACCATGCAGGCGGCAACCTGGAGGTGCGTCCCGCCTCAACTCAACTCAAGAAGTAAGAAGTTATAGGCTGGCTGGCTGCAGTGTGCCTCTCCCCAGGAGCAGCCCAACCCTTTGCGCTTTGTGGTGACATGGCGCCAACAGGTCGAAAGGTTAAAGTGCCATTTCCGGTCGGGTGTCGCTTTCAGAGTGTTGTCATTCGACGTGAAACCTGAGCTTCAAGTGGGTTGGGCATTGAAAGGATTGTCGAGGATGTCCATAAAACGGATGAGGTCAACAGACATGACGACGATTGTCTTAGGTCTGTCTGCAATCAGACTTTATCAATCAGCGGTTGCTTAATAGCTCAGCTGGGAATCGGACCAAACATTTACTACAGATTTAATTACACAAATATCTGCAAATAACGCGCATCTAATCAATCTGCGCAGTCAGTTTATCTTCATTGCTGCAACTCTCTCGATGTGCCAGTGAAATCTTTGCATGTTTTCATAATTAGTCCCATCAATATGAAAAAGATAAACAGAAGCCGCAACTTGCATAAAATTTGTCGAATTTGCATATTATATATTTCATGAACTTTCAACGCAATTCTTCTACTCTTTGACACTGTCAGCTTTCTGTTACGAGTTTCTTCTTTCAGTCTAACCCCGTCCTTTGGTAACCTTCACACATTGCTTATACGCAGTGCAACCTGTGGTTTCAGTTCATTTAGTTCGTTGCACTTGTGTCGCCTGTCACATGTGGAAAGCATTTAGCTGGTAGGCCCAAGTTTCTCTTCTACCTCAGCAGCTCTCGTGTGTCTGCCTGCCTCTTTCTCCCGTCACGCATTGCATGCAAATTGGCCACGACAACAACTCGCGTCGTCACTTGCGTAATTAATTCCCCTCCAAGTCCCCCCCCCCCCAACGCCCCCGCCTGAATTTGGAGCCGACGGCGACAAGTGCATCGCGAATTACGCAAAGCAATTACCAAATCAATTGCTTGGCCAAACAACTACAACAATGCCAACAGCTATGCTTCAAGACAGCTTGTTTAAAGCTCAAGAAGATACCCTGCATTTACTAAAACAAAGTAATAATCTTGTTGTTTTTCCAGAGTTTGAAGCTGTCACAGATACAACACATACAGCAGTTAAAATGATTTACTGTTTGTGGGTATTTCTGAGAACTGGGTATTGAAAATACATTTTACTGGGCGTTGCCAAATTGCGAATGAGAGGCACAGAAACTTGTTTCAATCAATGAATATCAGCGGCAACTATCAATCTTTGTATCTATCGTTCGAGATCTTCAGTTGAGAGAGCCCAACACGCAAATTTATTTATATTGTAAAATGCGAAACAGGCAGGCAATGAAAGCAACGGGCAACGGCCAACCACAGTCTTAACCACAATATCAACAGCAGCAGCAGCAGCAGTAGCTACAGCGAACTGGTCCAGCTGTGTGGCAAGGCGTGAAACCTGAGCAAAAGGCATCATCATCATAATCATCATCAGTGGCGGCAACAGCAGCCTGAGCTATCATCTACTGCTGGGTTGGGGCGCCACAACGAAACGTGATGTTTTATGCCTACTTCTCGCCAGACGCTGGCCATGCAATTCCAGTGCAGCCAAGTGGCATGTGGCATGTGGCATGCGGCATGCTACTTGTCGCTGCTTATGCCTAATGCACAATATACAATATACAATATGCAGTATACGGCATACAATGGCAATGACCGAGCCATTAAGTGAGGGGTAGCCCATTGATTTTGATATGGTTAGTCGAGCCCTGCTAGCCCTGGCCCTGCTATAGCAGACAATGTCACTTGAGTAGCAGTCAGTCGGTGTTCGTCCCCTCTTTCATCAATTTGCCTCCTCCGACCCGCACAACAATTTAAATTGCAACTGTGCAGTTGCGTTTTTCATGTATGAAAAGATCTTGAGTCGCCGCTTGGGTGGGGGATAAATTGCTTTTTGTTTTCTATTTCGCTTTGAAGTGCATTGGAAACCATTGAAGTGGCCGTCTGTCTGCCTCATTCCAATTCCGAATCTCAATCCCACTCCCTGCTGCATGCGATTTGCATTATGAGTCTATGGAAAAGCTTTGACTAAATTTAGCTTGCCCCACTCTGCATAAGTATTTTTATGCTGATGTCTGTCGAACTTTTGACCCACACTAAAAACCACCCAAACACCAAAAATGCTTTTTGTAGCATTTCCTTATATCGTAAGATCATCATGCCAGCATAATGTTTTGTTTTTCTATTTAGATTTCAATGCGTTCCAATTCGCTGGTGGCCATCAAATGCTTTTTTAGTGGTGCCAATGGCTTTTTGCACTGCCAAATTAACCCACAATAAAAACACAAAGTGGATTTTTACCATTCTCAAGAGCTTTCCGATTCGTAAGCAGTGTCTATAGTTTTAATGGACTTCTCTGATTGCTTTCAATGTAGCAGCAAAAAGCAAAGCAAAATTCAGAGGACCAAACAAATTCTGCAGCAAAATAAGTCAAATAAATAAATGTTTTAAACTCTGAAAACTATTTCTATTGAAATAGTTTATTTTGTTATCTATGTCGCAGTGTCATTTCAATTGTTTATTAGATAAATTTGCATTGTTAGATTTCGACCCATTTAACAACAAGCGCTGAGTCTAGAATGAGTCAGTTGCCGATTAGCAGCTGCATTCGTATGTATCCGACATCGTTATCAGTGTCTTATTGTTACCCTTGCAAATTCCATAATATTATGCATGCGCCCTATCGCCATTTCCTTTTGCAGCTGTTCGCATTCATATTCTCATGATGTTTTGAATAATTCTCTTTTTGTATAAATGTCCAGAACGAATTTGGAATTCGCATTGTGAACTTGAGCCATAAAAAGGGGCGCAGAATGTTGACAACAAAATACAATAAAGAATAAATGGAAAATGCAGTGCATCGCACTGTCACGAGCTTATGTGGGGATATTTTTATACATTTATAAGGTTGGCGTTTCGAGTTTATCAGCCGCTGACATTGGGCCGGTTTTCCAAGTGACGCAGCGGAAAAGGCCACAAAAGGTCCGGGAGTTTTTACCATTTGGTTTTTTTTTTTTCTTTATGTTTTGGTCATCGCGAGTGCGGGTTTTGGTTCAATGAACCCGAAACTTTGGACCAACAAATGTGTTAGCGTAACTGAAAACTTGTTAACTGGGCTGAAACAGGAGGTAGCATTCAAGTGCAACTCATAAATGTGACAACAAGTCAGCAGTTTATGGTCGGCTTGGCAATCCGCCAGGTATGTCTTTATATGTAGACTATTTGATAGCATAATCAAAAGTCTGACGAATTCCATTGGGAGGGCATTTTGAAAATCTCTCGCATTAGTTATAATAACTTTGACAATCGGCCTCGGACAATGAAAACTTTCTAAGCTGTCTGCATGACAATTCTATTCAGCTACAGCTTTATTTTTACTTTTTGATCATGGCGAAAAATTTCACCCATGCTCGGGTCGCAGGTCTCGGTCTTGGTCTCGAAATAAATCTCAATCTAATACAGATTGCTTAAAGAAAATTACAAATTTACATGTGCGCGATGCGACAAATGAGGAAGTTTATCATTAGCCGTTCAATTCAAAGATCTCAACAGTTTGTTCGACAGTTTAGTTTGGTGGCATTCATTAGACGATTTTTTGTTGTTGCTCATTTGTTCACATGCACAAAGCGATCTGCGACTCATTTAAATCATTTCAAATAATGCCAATACTGACACACATATTCCCCTATTATAATACATTAATCGCATCACATTGCATAAGTCTCAAGTGGGTAAAAGTGCCGCAAGACTTTCATTCGATTACGCAATACTCATTATGTCTCTAATACCAGCTAACAAGATGTGGTATAGAGCGCACAGTGATCGTGATTCTTCAAAAATGCATTGAACCAATCTATTTAAATGAAATTGTTGTTGTACTGAAAGTATAACTATAAAAAGATACAAAGTCAATGCATAACTAATCAATTTCATGCACTGATATTTGCGAAAAATTAAAATGATGTTACAGTTGGGAAAGCGAATTAGAAGAACGTAAAAGTCAATTCAATATAAATTAAATTTGGTATGTTATGATGATTATCTTTGCATGATATTTGGCAGTGAACTCATTTAAAAGCAAATACAAATAGAATTAAAATATGATACGGTTAAACCCCTTTCAAGGCTTCAACATACTTTATTTGAAGTTGTTTTTTTTTTCCAGAAAAGATTAACATCTCTACAGATATATTTGTGTATTTTTTCTATGCGAATGGAGTTCCTGCAGTGTTCGGACTGCTGGGGAATGTAGCCCTAAAGATCAGCTAGCGGCGCTTAAGCGGCTTTTGGGTTCTTGAAACTTGTTTTCGGGTCGCCGAAATGGCAACTCGACAACTCGAGTGGTTTATGGTGGGTGTGTCGGCAACAACTAAGACTATTGCAAAAGTTCAAGCTGCAGCTTAAGAGGTTTATTCAACTCGACTTCAACTCAACTGCCACTGCCGCCTTTCGACAATTGAGCAATTAATGAGTGAGAGAGTGCGAGACGCACTTACTTTTGGCCAACTTGTGCGTTAATTAACGCTTATTTCACACTCGTGAGCAAAAAGAAAAGCGGCTTTTGGTGCCTTAGCCATAATTAGCCGGACAGGCGCAGACAGGTTCTTTAGCCTGTTGTCTTTAACATTGTTAATACAATTGAAAGTGCTAAGTACTTTTTAGAAAGTAGCTGCCATAAGTCTGTCTACACTTCTGCACACACACACACACAAAGGCAATTTTGCTGCTGCACTGAAACTGTCAACTTTCCCAAACAGCGATCGTTTAATTGAAGACGGGAGCAATTATATGCCGAAGATTGTCGACCGAAGACACTAAAGTCGCCGCAATATTCTTTGTCAATGTTTGCTCTTGGACGACTTTTTGCTGTTTCAAATGCTTTGCTTTTCTTTAACTTTCTTCCAAACGGTTTAACAAGCATTTCTGGTCTTCAAGAATTGAAAAAACTATACCATGTTACAGTAGTTGTTATATTTGCTCATGTTGTCGTTTATGTAATTAACTTTTACACTTGTCGTCGCGTGGGAAACTTTTTGTTGTCCTCTTTCAGCTGATTATTGCACTTGCTTTTCATGCCTATTTTTTATGCCTCTTTTACTTTGAAGTCGTCCCCAAGGTTGACCCCCCGCGCTCTGTAGGATTGCTGTAGTTGTCGTTGTTAATACTGCGATTGTTGTCGACCAACTGACGCCTCTGGGCCAAAGCGCTCGAGGCAACTTGGCAACAGTGGTCGAAGCAGGAAAGTGGCAAGTGGAAGTACTAGATAAACACTCAAGTCAAGTGGGCAGTTGACCTTGAAAGGTTAGGCTACCAGGCCAACTACCAACTTTATTATGCATTTGGGCTTCACATTAATTATAGTTTATTAAGCAGCCGGTTATAATCCTAATCAGGTGCAGCACTCAAACTAGACTTGCTCTATATTAATTAAAAACAGTAATTATGCAGAATAAATAGTATATTTAGAATGCGAATTATAGGTGACTGTATTTTAGAATGGCAACTTGCTGAATAAACCATAAATAATATGGATAGTTCCACGTCTCTTTAAAGTTTTTATGGAACCTTTGGCCGTGTCTTATTATCCATTAATATTGAGTATCAATAAAATACTCAGAATTCAATTTCAGTTTATGGCAAAACAATAACTATGCAATTGCAATCACTAGTATAAATTTAAAATAATTGAACTCAATTCATTCCCAGATTGATTCATCATTGGTAGCTTATGCATCTCACATTTGAACAAGCCATCATATAGTACGAATAAATATACATATATGCATGTATACATATTTTTCTGCATGTCGGCAATTTGTTCATTGGATTTCTTATCACTGAACTCAACTTTCACAGACAAAACGCATTAAAGAAATCATTGCACTCTGTTCGGCCACGCCCCCTAACACCAATCCATAAACTGCATTCCGCATTTACCCATTTACTTTGTCCCTCCTCCTCAGCCCTTTGGCGACCCTTTCTCTTTGCGCATCTCACACTTGAAACTACTTGTTATTTGCCAGACTCTGTGACTTTTGTGTGTTGACAGTCCGTTGTTGTTGCTGATTGTTGACAACTGCCGCTGACTGTAGTTGTTGGTGTATTCATTGTTGTTGCTTTTTTATTTGCACTTTGCTCTATTGCATAATAAACAAACAAGCTGCTGTCGACTGACACACAGCGGCAACTCCTCCTCTTCCTATGCCATCAATGGAACTTCACTTCAATTTAACTTTGCCTCATTTGACTTCCCCAGTTGCTCGCTCTCTTACATCGCTCCCGCTATACTGCTCCTTTGCTATACTGCTCAACATCAGTCATTAAAAATGCACATAGATTGCGATGTCGCATCGTCAAATTAAAAAACAACTTTTCTCATCTGCACAACAATCATATTTTTTCCACTTGTTTACACTTTTTTCTGTTAACAACATTTCCCAATTGGCCAAATGTCATTCACTTGTTGGCAGAGGCGTCTTTAGACTGCAAATGTGTGAGCAAGCTATTAGCATTGGCCGTGTAGATTCATTCCTATGCAGCGTATCTAGATACATTGTACTGGAAGCTGTTGACACATGTATCTGTATCTGCAAGTTAGTTTGCAAATACTCGCTGTATTAGAATCGCCATCGCTTGTTGTCTGAGTTTGCGTTTGTGTTTGCCTCTCCAGTTGACACATTTACTAAAAGCAGCAACAAAAATAGTTAACTTGCTTCCGTGCCGAGCGCCAACAATACCAGCTTTGTTTTGAAGTTTGAATCTGTCTGTGTTTTTATTCGCATTCTGCTTTGCTCTTTGTCTCTCTGTGTGTAAATGGGTAAAAAGGGTATGTGGACACACAATCACAATGCAACATGTCAGCGACCTTACTTGTCTGATTTATCACAGAATCTTCTCTAAAAATCTCCGCATGTGTGTTTGTATAGAAAGTTGAAAGCCCTACTGTCCCAAATCAAACAGACACGAACTCAACAGATCCAAAGTTATTCAGCGATAATCAGCTTAAAGTTGAATAAAAATTACCTTTATTATGACAGAATTGTTTAATGTTGCAGAATATTTATTTATGTCACCCAAATTAACTTTATACTCAGCTAGAAATGTGATATTTATAAATATTTGCACAGGCACAATAATATATACATTTCTATTCACTTCAACACTGTTTATTTATCGCAGCACAGATGGTACAGTTAAATCCTATTCTAGGGAATATTAAAACACGTTTCTATAATTGTAACTAATAAAATAAATATTTAATTATTTCTGCTGCCCAATTTCACTTCAAATAACTACTTTTACTTTCCTCAATAAATTTTCACTTCCTATAAATCCTATAGACGTCAAGCTTTTTGCAAAACTGACTAGCTTAACTAGCTTTTGTGTGCAAAGAAATCGAATTTAGTACGTCTTTGGAAAGGCCCTTCGAAACCTTCCCCAACAAGTCAATAGTTGGGCAGAGAAGAGCTAAAATCTTAGCACCTTTCACCTATTTGAACTGCATGTATATTGTGTCTAGAGTTTCTCTCTCTCGCAGACAGTTTTACAGCCTTACAAGTTTACAATTTTACATCTGGCAGTCAGTGTGCTATCAACGGCCATTCGTTGTGGTTTTTAACACCTTTCGCGAATTCACATGCTATCAGTGGGATAGCGAGAAACGAAATAGATCTTTGTATAACGTGTTTGTTTATCAGCCACTTCAATTCACAATTTGCACACAATTTATCAGTGCAGAAAATCCAAGGCGAGCTCATAAATTAAGATGCCATTAATTTGTATAAAGCGCGGCGAGCGCGTCGAATTCGCAGAAATGTTTTCATTATGTTTCAAATGATGTGGCCGAGAAGCAACCACAAGCTGGGCGAGCGCACCTAATACCCTGTAAACTACGTCAGATACAATTCACAAAAATACTCAAGTACGAGTGTGTATGGCAAACATAAAGTTGATGCGAACCTTTGCCACATTTCCCAAACCACAGAGTATTAATAAATTGTTTACGTAGAATATCGCTTTGTGCGAAAATGCGCACAGAAATTCCCAAAATAAAAGCAAGACAAATGGCTATCAAACTGTGTGTATGTGAAGAATCTTTTTGGGCTTTGTGCGCACAAATCATAATAGAAAATTTCATTTGTTTATTTTTGTTTTTATTTTGTATTTGCTGTTGTGCTTCTGCTTTGGTTTGCCGACAATTGTGTCAATTCCGGCAAAAATATAATCAACAATTTATTTTAATAGCATCAATTGTGTGCAACAGTTTTTGCCGCTAAGCGCACAAGCGAAGCGAAGGTCTCGCCTCTCCGTATCTGGCAATTTTGCGGTCTAAATGGAGCATGCAGTGACCCTGAGTCGAGATGAAACATAAACAGAACCATACCCATAACTATAAAATTGATTGCACCTGCAGTTTCCACGCGCTCAACTCAACACTTTTCCCCTTCCCGATGCGCCCGCATCTTGGCAAATAGAAAAGCTAAACAAAAAACCGAAAAAGTTGACTCATTCTCAACGGACGAACAAGTTTCGATGGGTTTTCAGTTTTCCAGTTTTTCCCGGTTGGAAATCATATTCAATGTCAATATTAGCACGTCTGTCTGCCGCTGACTCGCTAGTTGTGGTGCTGAATTACGAGTAAATTTAGATAGAGATGCATCCCATAATGCATGGCAAACATCGTTAAGACACTATTTAATGGTTTCAAGTGTGGAAAGTCGAGTCGGGAAAATGCGTTTGCATGACAGCTGAAATGCGTGGAAAGTGCTTAAAACTTATGACTCTTGAGATCGTTATCTGCGGCCACATGAAATTGCTTGTAAATGATGCATGACATGACCAAATTAATCATTTACAACACAACCCAAAACGAACCCAAACAACTTAAGGCAAAATGTGAAGGTCATGCCAGAGAATCAATAAAACGAAAGCGATCTAGGTTACAGGGTATGAGTTATGTGTGGGTGGCAAATGTGTTTTTGGGGGCTTAGGTATTTTGCTTTACCAAAATCGAGAGACTGCGCTGATAGCTTCCAGGGCAGTGTAGCTAAAATGACAGAGAACAGAGTTAAGAGATAGAGCTGTTTGGTTAGTGGCAATAGCAATTGCTTGAGCTGGTGATGATTATATAGTACACATGACGATGAGTATAATAGATAGAACACGTATCAAATAGGCAAAGCACATACGATACGATACTTAGTTGTGTTGTGTGAGTCAGGTAAACAAATCGGTAAATGTAGCGCTCATTAAAGCGCAAACACACACATAAAAAGTGTATATAAAAAATGTAAAAAAAAAGATAGAAACGAATCGTGGAAAGTTCAGAGGCGATGTTTCCGCCGGGGCAAACTACGTCGAGCAAGCGAACCAACAGCACGAATATACAGAAAACAAACAATAAAGAATACAACATATTGAAGACAGGCAAATAGACAGGAATCTGACAAGGTTAACGACTGCAAAATACGCTGCAAACTAATATGAATTGTCTGAGAGGAAGCGTAAATGTAGCATAAATACGATGGTAGACTTTGATATTGTAAAATCTATTTAAATAATCTTAACAGCAACACATTAAGAGTAAGTAGTTGATACAACTGTGCGCAATAAGCTTCCCTTCAGCAGTTTTATACAGGGTATACATTTAGACCGTCCCCCGTAGCAGTTGAGCCGTGACAAAAGCGCTCGACACGTGAAGCGTCACTTTCGAAAACAATACGACAAACTGGGATAATACCGAGAGCTGTGCGAGAGCGCATAGGAGGAACAATTAAATAGAGGAAGCACTAAAGCAAATACATGCTCAGCATAATTCGCTTTCGGTATAAGTATGTTTAATCACACATAAATATAATCTAAAGTTAGTCTAGACAACGAGAAGGGAAACGTATAATATAAAGCCAAATTATTAATAAAACAAATGCCGACAACCATAAGTTGTGTGTGTATCAACTGGACGGTAATGGAAAACATATATACAGTCCAATATATTTATCTCGAATTGTTCAAATACTCGTTTAGCACTCGAGCGGCACTCGAAATGAAGCTGCTCAGTTCGGTTTTGCGTTATTTATTTATCATTCGCGAGATTCTTTTGGGTATGCTAATTGTTGTTGCTCTGCCTGCTCTTTTTTATTGTTATTGTACATTTATGGAACCGCTTATAATGCATGTTTCGTTGTGCGCAACATAATTGAATGCTGACGTCATGCCAAAAGGTGAATAAGTGTTTAGTCATAAATCAAAGTTGAAAATATGTGTATCAGAAATTATATGAAATGCTTTTAGGGCCTTAAAAGCGAGTAGATTTATCGCATATTTTGTTGGAGAAGAACAGAAACAATTGTTGCGCCAAACTTTGTACTTAAAACGTCTTTTGATAAATTTCAAAACGCAATTTTAAATAAAGTTGTGCAGCTGGTTTGGCCGCCATTAGAATATTCATTATTTTTCAAGTTTCCAACTCGACTCCCAGCTTGACTTGAGAGTCTTGAGACGCTTGACTATTCAGTAGCTTCATATTGCACTTGTTGTGCATGATAAGTGTGTGTGGAAATGTGTACATATGTTAACAATAAGCAACAAACTGCAAGTATTTTAATGAAAAACACCCATTCAAACAAATCGTGTAGGAAATGACTTTTTCCATCTTGAGACGGAAGAAAAGAAATATATTAGCGGCATTTACACAATGTTTAGAATGCCATATATGCCATATACGATTAGAACAGATTTTGCCATCCAGAATTCAGATTAATCTAATATGTATTATGATTTAGAATTTCATTTGATACGATAAATTACAATTTATTTATTATTAATATAAATAACGATCACATCCAAGATAAGTCTGCTTGAACTAGTCTTCAAATATTTGAGTCCGCTTAGTTGCCAAGCATCAACAAACATCAGTTCATAAGTAAACCGAAAATCTCTTCTATCGGTTATCTCTTTATCAATTGCTGAGGTCAAAGGTTCATCAGTGTGTAATTTCCACTTAGGAATTCAACTTTAACTCTTATCTATACTAAGCTGACAGCTCGCCTACTTAAAAGCACACCTCTCAGCAATTACAATAGACAAGATTACTTAATAGACTCCCCAAGAAAACATTCAATCAATAAACAAATTGTCATTTCCAGTAGTTCCGTCTGTGGCAACACCCTTTGCAATTGACGAAGCTCAAGTGTACCCCAAAAAGAGGTGATGAACTGCTGCCTAACTAAACTGACCCCAAAATGCGCTGTGGGTGTCAATAAACGAGTACTTAATTAATACAATCGTATTACTGCAGCTGCCGAAGTTGGGCAAGAAGCTGACACAGCTGATAAGACAATTCAGCGGCAGTTGAACATTTGGTCGTAATAAAGTGAAATTTTGGCCAGCAACGAGCTTCATAAGCAGCTCAACGCAATTCGCACAAATACTCGTACCCTATTATTATTCTGTTTTCATTTTTGATTATGGTCTGATTGATTGCTCGTGGACTTTTACGGCTAACTAAGCATGTTCGTGGCAGGCACTCTCACTTGCCGCAATATTGCTCACTAATTGAATTAGATATCGAGAGGCAACTCATGGAGCAGCAGGGAGGGGGAGATACCACCTACGCTATGGATCGCTGGAAGCACACACTCTCGAATTGGCATTGAAGCGCGTCTAATGTTGCCCCATAATTTGATTTTGTGTTCTGCGGGCCAAGTAATGTAATTAGCGGAACAGTTAGCAATGACACGTGGAGAATGCAGCGTTCGACTCGCAACCCAGATGAAGTCACGCCCGGCCACAAGATACGCCATGTACATACATAAATTCATTACTCAATGAACACGATGTACACGAACAATCCTCTATTGATATTTGAGATTTAGCAACAATATCATACGTTAATTATACCCTGCAGCTGCAGCGGCAGAAGGTAGACTAAAGCCGAACAAATGCATGTGACAGACAGGTATAATAATATGCATTATCAATCAGCTCGTGACGACGGCAAAAAACTTTTGATATGCCTTATTACTTCGCATTAGGAACAGCTCTCAAATTATTTTGTTTGTATTCCGCACTTACTAAATAAAAACTATAAAAGATTTTAGTTATAAAATAATTATTGTCCTCAAAAGAATTAATCAATTGCAAATTCTTACTATGCTCAATTCCTCAATTGAAGTTTTCTATAGTCAGGTGTGACTGTAGCAAACACACGTTATTATCTTTTTAAAACACGAATGTAAACAAAAGTGGATGCTGCGGTATTTCAAATCTCACGGCCTTGTATCTGCTAGCCTCCTATATGATTATCATCGAAGCGCGTTGAGAGAATAAACCAAGCAAAACAACAACAACAGCAGCATAGAGAGCAAAGAAAGAACAAGAACAACTGCGTAAACTCGTGTTGACAAGAACAAGTCGGAAAGTCAAGTTGGGTTCTCGCTCTCTCTCTCTCTCTCTCTACATCTCTGTGTTTGTTGTTGTTGTTGCTTATGCAAGATTACATTTTGGTCGAGGCAACCGACGACGTCATAAAATTAAATTTAAAAATGTGCTAAAAGATTTGTTTAGCCGCGAGAGCAAAAATATTGTTATACTACAAACATTTTGGATGTTTGCCAGAGAAAAGCAAAGAAATTAAAAGACAATAATTGCAACACCAGATAGCACAAAGAGAAGGAGGAGAGCGAGCATGGAATGAATATCGAAAAGAATATTTTCTATTCATTTACTTTTACGCTCCCACGCAAAGCAAAAACAACAACCAGAAACGCACACACATGCATATGGGACACACCCAGCAGCAGAAACAAAAACTCCAATGTCACCATTCAAAAACAGAAAACAGAATAGTGTCAAAGCGAATAGAAAAAGAATCAAATGCAAAAAAGTCAAATGCACATGCAATAAAAACAACAGCAAACTTACCAAAACCGCGCTCTCACGCACCACCTGAGAGACGCTCTCTCTCAGTTGTGCTGCCATACCCGGCTTATTCAAGCCACGCGTAAATTTGCGTTCCATTCTCAATTTCCTTTGCGTTCGCAGTTATTGTTGTTATTATTACCACGCAGGGGTTAAGCGATGCATGGAGAACAAGTTGTTGTTGTTGTTGTTGCTGCTGCTGTTATTCCTGTTGTTATTGTTGTACTGCTTGCTCTTATTGCTGCCAGTGTGCAAAAACCGGCGACGCACCAACACACGCAAGCTGGTGGATGCGCTGCCGTGTTTTTTGGATGACTAATTCGTTATCCTGCTGACTGCACTGCGCTGCCTGGCTGCCTGTCGCTGACGAAGTTCTTTGATGCTGTCCAGCTTTAATTTATACTTATTTGGGTGACTACAAGCTTTCAACCTTAAAACACCTTCAAAGGACACTGAGCACAATTCTTTTTCGTGTTATACACAAAACTGGACCACACACATACACACTCGCACGCCTACGCACACTCTCGCACTTTTTAGGGCATTAAGCACACATACATATACATAGACGCACGTCAGGCATCAGGCGCATAAGAAATTCTTTTTTTGATGAGAAATTCCTGGGCTTTTTATGAGGTACGCAACATCCAACGGTTTATAAACAATGCGCCTTAATTACTTTTATTTAATCGCAGCTGTTTTGAGAAGATGGGCGTTATTTCGGTAGCACTAAATATTATTCACTTTTGCTTTTATTGCGTTGAGTAGTAGTAGGTAATGCTGCGCGTGTTTTTGTTGTATTCTCAACGGTTGGTAAAACACCGTATTAACATTTTTCTTAATCCGGCGCGAAAAAATCCAACCGCACCACACGACAGTCGAAGAGCGAATGCTTGCAGCTGTAGAGCGCAGAGGTGGAGAAACACCGATAGCACTATCGATGTAGTTGAAACTTTAGTAGACAGCGATATTTTTCGTGAAATATCGATTATTCTAGCCGCCAAATTAAAAAAATTCGGTTATTAATTAATTAAATTATTTGTTTTGATAAATTTAAGCTTTATTACTTAAATATATTTAAACAAAGTTAT
Organism: Drosophila rubida; assembly: GCA_035046165.1. Classification (NCBI taxonomy): domain Eukaryota; kingdom Metazoa; phylum Arthropoda; class Insecta; order Diptera; family Drosophilidae; genus Drosophila; species Drosophila rubida. The sequence continues at coordinate 11,057,649 of JAWNOF010000014.1, read as the reverse complement.
TTGTTAACATTAGTGTATTGTTGCGACACAAAGAGAGAGGAAAAAGTTGGTTAAACATGTAACAGCACAATGTAAAAGCGCTTGCCTAACAGCATAATGTTACTGTTAACGAACAGCCGACAACTGGTCACCCTAACCAAGAAAGAGTAACGCTTGGAAGCTACTTGCTACAAAACTTTATTTATATATTTAAAAGTTAAGCGCGGTTATACTCAAACTCTTTCTTTTGTATATTTTGAAACAACGGTTTTTACTGGTGGTATTTCTTATTTTTATTTCAGCTGAACTCTTATCTGTAATTACATTAAAACAACAGGCAGTTTAAAATGATGCGCCAAACTTGTTCATACACTTTTTTGGTAATATACTAATATACCACATAAGAATTATCGGAGTTTAAATAGTTTGGTATATTTTGCCTGCTGACTCAAACTAAAAAGCGTTAAAAAAGTTTTTTTTTTTTTTAAATAATGGATTCATTAATGAATAATTGATTTATTACTAATTGAACTTTGTAAATTATTTGGCTTCAAAACATCATGTGTTTCATTAAAAAGCGTCGATAGATTAGAATATTTCGATAATTTTCCAGCTCTTTTCACTTCCTAAAACAGCTGATAATGGATGACGGCGCCAAAAGTTCAACGCGCAGTAAAATTGTGCAAAAGTGGAAAAAAAAGTTTGAAAAATCAGGATTTTGTAATGTGAAGTAAAACAGTTTACATTTTCATTGTGTTTATTTGTAAACAATCAGCGGTGCGCATAGGAAAACATACAAAATGCTTGTAAATTCCTTAAATACATATGTATGCACATACATAAGTAAGTGGAACGACGTTCAGAGAAGGAAGCTTAATACTACAATATGAACTTTGTTTTTGTGTGTGTGTTTATTTAAATATTTACAATAAGATATGTATTGTACAAAATGCTTGCAGGTAGCACAACTTTGTATCACGCTGCCCAATCGCTATCGTTCAACCAATTCTCACTTAAATCTCAAGAAATTATCAACGCCACCTAGCGGTCCGTGGCCAAAGTGCAGAGCATCCGAGGTGGATTCCGATCGAGTGCGCGCATCCAACACAGACGCAACACGCTGCTGACCACTGATATAGCCCAGCGAGCCAGATCCCAAATATACATTGCCATTGGGCAGACGGATGTAGCCCAAGCCACCCGATCCCAAGGCAATGGCATCGTTCTGTCCCTGATTCTGGAAGCGTGGCTGCACACTAAGCGCTTGCTGCTCCAGAACCAAAGCATTGGCACGCGAGTCCAGCTGCATGCCACTGCCTGTCGAGCCCGTGCCTGTGGCGCCCACATGCGCCCGGTAGCGATCAAAGAAGCTTGAGCTAAGGAACGGCGCTGGACTCTCGTCGATGTCGTTGTCAATGATCTCGATGACAGCATATTGCTTCAGCTGCCGGCCATTGGCCACGTAGGATTCGCCCGGTGAGATCAGCGCCTGCTTGCCGAAGGGAATGCGCAGTGGCTGTGCAGCTGCCGGCGCACTTGGCACATGGATAGGCTGCTGCAGTAGCTGAGGAGGAGCAACTGAGGGTGGAGCAGCAGTGTAGAGTGGCTGCTGAGTGGGCGCCACATCGTGATAGCTGATCGAGGCAATGGGCGAGGCAAAGCCCGGTGGCAGATACGTGCTCACAATGGAGCTGGCTGGCTGACCAGCTGCTGGACGACTCCGGGGCAATGGCACACGTGCTGTAGGCAGCGGGGGGAGTGCGGGCACTGGTGGCAGCGGCTGCACCGTTGGCAGCGGTGCAAAGTGATGGCCCGTGTAGACGGAAGTGGGCGCCGGTCGTGTCGGGCGATCGTAGTGATAGCCCAGAGGTTCGCCAGAGCAGAGCGACTGCACCGCCAGCAGCAGCAGCAACAACAACTTGGGCAGCTCCATCTGGAAGAAAGAGAACGAGAGAGCGGGAGAGTGGAGTGAGGTGAGTACACTACATATTATCGCACACACATTTGTGACATCATAATAATAGGCCCAATCAATCTTATAAATGTTTAATGGGACGCACAGCAGACACAAAACATAATTGATGAAAATCACTTGGCGTTTACGGTTATCGTTTATTTCGCAGTTCGTTGTGCGCAGCGCAGTGTGGTGGCTTTCCAATACACTATATTACTGTTGGAGTGTGGTGAATAAGTCGAAGCGTTTGTAGAGGTAGAGGTTGAGGTAGAATTGAAATCAAGCAGTTGTCAGAGTGGGAGGGAAGATAAATTACCATTGAGTAATTGTTTTGCATATTTGGTTACATATATTCTTCACTGAGAAGTTGCATTTTAAATGAACTTATTGTTAGGGCATACAAATTTTGGATTTAATATTATATAATTTATGAATATACTCCAATTGTAATGCCATTATAAATTACACTTTTTGACATATTTCAGATTTGTTGTTATCAACTTGAATTATTGTCATCGAAGCGTCATTTATTGCGATTTTATTGAGCTCGATTATTTATTTTGTAGTTTGTTTAAAATGCGTTTGCCAAGCGATCGATGATTTCCAAACAAACGTAATTAATTAATTAAGTGCTCGCAGTTTAAGTGTTTCGTTAGGGTATTTGCACTGTTTCGCATGGTGTGTGTGTGTGTGTCGATTGACAAACGTATATTGCTTTTTGTTATTTAATTGATTTAATTTGTGGCGCACGCTTGCAGCAGCCACTGTACGAGCCGCAGCTTAACTCGATTCGATGGCAGTTGAGTCGAGTGAAGCTGGAGCAGCAGTTGAAGCTGTGGCCCGTAATTGGCGTGATATTTCATGCATGGATTGTGGCTCGACTGTTGCCCAAGGCACAAGCAGTACGTACAGCAGTCAGTCGACATAATGGACTGCAACTAATTAGCAACAATAAACACGTGCGAAAGGGGCATCGCGAACGCGATGCGACATGCAAAGCTGTCAACAATTGTCGTTGGGCGGTCTCAAGTGCAGCAAGCACATTAATGGCTCATTTGCAATCAATCTTGCGAGCATAAACAATAACGCCTCTAGGGGCAGGGGAACTTGAAAATGGAGGCGTTGGAGGCTCCACCCGCGAACGATTATCGAATTGCAGGCGAAAACAAACAAAACAAACGTTGCACGTTGACTGTCGACTGATGATATTAATCAACTTGGAGTTGCCACAGTCGGCAGTTGCCACAGTTGGCGGCAGGTTCAAATGTGCTGCCACTGGGGGGACTACTTGCGAGTTGTGGCGTGTGGCCAAAGTTGTTGCTGTTGGTTGCTTGGGTTGCGCGTGGGCGTCAAGTCAGCGCAGTTCATGGGAACGTAAAACGACAGCTACAACTAGAGTTGACTGCTGCTACTCAGCTACTCGCGGCGTTGGCTTAAAAGGCATTTAATTAAGTTATTAACAACGTGGCGAACAACGCAACCCAAGACGTGCCACAGGGTTCAGGTTGTAACACGCCGAGTTCGAGGCCGCCACTGACAATCTGGATCATGTTAGACGGCAACTGGATCACACACACCCAGTGATCAATGAACATTAGTCATCTCTAATCGAATTTACTTTAAATTTCTTCACTCGCTAGTTTTCCCAAATTCTTTTGATGACTATCAGTTATGTGACGCACTTTGACGCACTTCAGTTCGTTGCCCAAGTCTTTTGTTTGCCTTAGTCTATAAATCAGCCGCAAACGCAAAAAGGAAACTTGGTTAACAAAAGTCAACGCATAGTTGCTTGGCCAGCACAAATAGATTTGTAATAAATTATGCACTCGCTGCTCCACAATAAATCAATAAATATGTTGCCATACGCAACTTTTTGTTGCGTGCTGTGTGTGCGTTGTTTTGAAGTATTTCTTAAGCCTGCTACTTGCTCGTTTTTTTGGCCGCCTTTTGCATACGCACCCAATGCATTTTTTGCTGTTTCTGTGTGTTTGCAGCGTGTGCCAAAAATTCAATAAAAAGCGGCTGGAAGGGGCAGCTGGAGATTGGAAACGAGCTCGTTCAGGTTGTCGCATGTGCACAGAAAGAGAAAGAAACACATGTCACAAGAGTTGACAACTGAATTCTGAAGTGTTGAGGTTTTTTTTGGTTTTATGTGCGAAGTGGGGGTTGCATTGTCTAGGACTTATTATAATATTGCAGGTTGCACTTTCCTAAACTGCAGCTTAAATTTATTTGTCACGCGAAAGAAGACTTCACTTTGTCACTTTGTGAGGCTATCGTCAAGTTAATCTATGCAATATCCCTTTAGCTTTATCTGCCACTCCATCTTGTCAAATTGATGCAACATTCCAGCTGCCAGCTTCACGGGCATTTCGTGTAGCACTTACTCACGCTGTTGCCACACAACAGTCACTTCTCCTTAACCGCCGCCACAACTGAAAGCCGCTCGAAAGGCACTTGGCCAAAAGGCAAACAGCACACCATCTTTGACTGCTAGCTCGCTCGCTAGTTGCTGCTCGCTAGCCAGCCCAGTCCCAGATCCAGTTCGCAGTTGCAGTTTGACATCGTCGTTCCCGTCTTTGTCCACTTGCGTGCTGCGTTGCCCATTTGAGAGAGAAAAAAAGCTGAATGAATGAATTGCATTGATTGAGCGGCTGCAACTGCAACACACGCACCTCGCCTCAAGTCTGGGACTGGCCAACAGCAACAACAACAACAGTAACGGCAAGCAGCGCTGAGTTGCAACCATATCCATTTAAGAGTTTTGCGTCTCTACGCGCTCTATAAATTTCGTTTGTCGATTTTCCACTCGCTTGGCTTAGCCTGACTCCTGCTGCAGCAAAACTGTGTCAATCTCTGCTGGCAGCGACGTCGACGTTTGATTTGTTGTTAACTTTTACGTGGCACTCAATTTCTGCAAGGCTCTCGAGGTGCGATTGCATCACTTGCTCGCAGTATTTTCGGGACGGAAATTAGATTTTTGCGCGAATAATTAAAATCCTTGGACAGTTGTTTTTCTCTGTGTGTTTTGAGCTATGCGTGCCGCTTACTTTGCGAGTGGAGCCAACGGCTAAATCTGACCAAAGATTGGGCCATAAAATGCAATCACAGTGCGCATATTAAGTTACCCAGTAGCCAGCGGCCAACGGCCGAGTGGCCAGTGGTCAGTGGCCAGGATGTCACGTCATACCCTGTAATTGTGCAATGTGCTTAGATTTTTGGGTTGCAGCGCAACATTCGGGCGGTCACTTTGAAAGTGCGTCACTTGCATGTGTTTTTATTGGGCATTACTTTGAATGAAACCCGTTTGATAAACTGGTATCATTTCGGCAACACCAGAACGCCAATGGAATGAGGGATTCGTGCACCGTGAGTCGCGCTCGCAAGCTAATCTGCGAGATCGCATAGCATTTATCATTCGACTGCACATCCTCCAAATTGCCAGACACACGTTCCCTGACATTCCATAGCATAATAATTTATGACCACCCCAAAAAACAATATTGCGCGAAAAAATGACATTAGTTTTATGACAAATGTTGCGTATACGCAATGTGCACTGCAGCCTCCAAAAAAAGAGTGGCATGTGCAACGTCGTCAACGATTTGGGAAGTCTGTATACTCTAACCTAGTCAGATGTTCAAATTGCTTAATAATTTGTAGATAGAGTGTGAATCGCTCAATAAAAAGCTGCACTAAAATTCTTAATTGCAAATTTATGCGATTTCCATTTTTTGCAAATTAATCGGAAGCTTTAAAATGCTCTCTAATTTCTTAAGCGAGTTTGCTAGAAAGCAAATTTAGATTGAATTGGATATTAAATAGCAACGCAAAAATGGAAGCGTTAATGCTATGCTAATTGGAAAAATATTTCGAGTGATTAATGATTAATCAATTCTCCACTTTTCTAACTTCTAATTGGTAGCTGGAGGTCAAGGCTGGCTTGAAATACTATGGGACTTGTTATTGATCTAATTGATAATGTATGGTACACAAATAAGCAATTTATAGGGTTACATTCTGCTGCAACAGTCAGCACTCCAAGTGACACAACACGCACTCACACACATACACACACACAGACACGCACTCATAACACTTCGGCAAAGAGTATCAAATGGAACGACAAGTTTTTAATTACCCCGAAAGGGGCGACGCGGGCCTTTCGAATGCGTAAACGAGTTGTTCGGCCAGCGCAGATTTCAATTAATGTCCCCGCCGGGCCAGCCGGTTGAGGGGCAGGTTGAGGCAGGGGAGGGACCTCCAGTTAGCACTAGGGTGTGCCGGAGTGTGTGCATTGGTCTCCTCCATCTTCGATGAGGTGGTATCTTTGCTGCTTTGAGCCTGGCGGCGGTTCACAACAGAATTTGCGTAAGCTGGCCGCGTAATTCGAGTGCCGCCTTTCCAAATGGCTTCCAATCTGGCATCAGCATCGCAATCTGAGCAGCCGCAGCCAAGGCTGCGTGGCCAACACTCTTGTCTGGTGTCTGCCCAGTTAGCCTGGTCGATATTCGCCTGTTAGCCCGTTGCCAGCTACGAGCTCGGCTTGTAATACGCGTCGCTCGACATCCAGCAGCAAAATTGATTGACTCGAGGCGTTTTTCTACGCATTTTACTTGGCATTTGTGCCATAGTTTTAACTGCTTTGCTTTTGCTGTTTCACGCCAAATGTGGTTGCATTAAAAACTGCTAATTGACGTCGTTCACTTGCTCCAACTTGCCACAAGTCGCAGACGGCAGGTTGCAACATCTCGCCAGCTTACAGCTTACTGGCCAGATTACACAGCGTGGGCCTCGCTGACAATGATTGAATTTGTTTAATTGCCTGCAAGGTGCTGGCCACTTAAATTCCAATTAAGAACGCTTCTCGCACCAGCGACAACAACACTCAACGGGAATTACCAACCGAATTTCGCAATTTATCGCACTTTACATTTTTCGGCAATTTACAATGCGGAATCTAGAGCAAACTCTAAAACACTCAACTTATTCGCTGACTTTCATGCGATACTCCCTATTTACCATTTAAAAATGGGGAATACGCTAAAACAGCGCTTCTTTCTCTTAACAAATTAAATTACTGTCGAGCTCTACTGATGTAAACAATTTCATGTTCCACTTAAGACTTAATATACCAGAAGGCATGTTTTTATGAGTGATTTAAAGCGTAAATAAGCGGGTTGTTGCTCTCGAACCGAATACAGAATACACTGACATGCAACGTTAATAGTATAACTGCACTGTGAATAGTAAAACTTATTTCGTGCACCACTTAAATATGTTTTGATCTGGGCAAGCATTCTCTAGCCACAAAATGAGACAGTAGCTAGATTCGAATGATTTGCCATAAAACTATTACAACAAGCGCTTAAATTGATGAAAACAGTTTAGAAACATCTCCATTCTATTTGGTGTTGCGAGAGTAACGGATAAATTTGCATGCCCATCGCTGCAGCATACAAAATCTGGTTTAAGCGAAATGCTAACAGAACTCAAATTAAATTTTAAACGTTTGAAATTAAAGGAATCGTAATAAATTGCGTTCAATAACCCTCGCAGAAGTGTGAGTAAATAAAGTCGGCGAGTCGGCTTGGAAGTTTTTCTGATGAAACATGGGATTATTCACAATCGAATTAATAATAATATGCATACAATATGCGGCTAGCTGACTTCCTTACAGTTCATGGCAAACTGCAACATGTTGCATGTTCTCTCTTTTAATTTTTTAATCGAATTTGCGTTAACGCCTTGTGCCGAATAGCTTATAGCTGGACCACGCCCACATGCGTTCTGCGTTGCGCGTTCCATGCGGCTGGCAACTTGCACAAGCCCCAATTTGTAATGGAACAAGCAAGCTGCGAGTAGAACAGCATTGCACAATAATTTGCATTAAATGACAAGGCGACTTGACCTGGTTACCCGATTAATACCCCTTGCCAGATCCAGTCCAATATCTGTGACAGGTGTGAACAGTCGGACATAAGACTTCGATTGACCCAGAGAACGAACAATGACGCGCAAATTAATTAAAATGCGTTAATCACTAAATTGCAGATTTGTTTTCGTCGCAACTGCGTCTTTGCGACGGCGCAAACAAGCTTTAAGTTAACTGCAAAATACCCTGCAATAAAGCTACGAACATGTTTAATAATTAATTATGGCAAATCGTTGAAATCTACAACTTGTGTCTTTAATATATGTGTGTAGCTGAACACATATGTATGTCTAGTTTGTCTCAGGAATGTTGCTACCCATCTTGGCGATTTGCCAGCTGCAGGGTGGACAAATTCTATTAGCACTAATTGAAGTTTGTTGCCTAAGTCTTTCGTTAAACAACAATTAAGTTATAAAAGCGCCACAAAACGAGAACAACAAAGGTCACTTAAATTGGTCTATAGGCTATAGGGAGTGCTTACGAGTGCCTGTATATGAATCAAAACAGCCGACAGCGTTCGTTGATCGGGGAAGCCAGTGAGCTTGTGGCAAACGACAGCGAGACTGACAGTTTGAATGCCACTTTTGAGCTGCAGCTAATTGCCCCAAAGTGTCAACTAAACGCTGTTAATGTTGCAGTTACTTGACTTGTTGCGTGGTGGTTGTTGTTGGTGGAGCACATTCTAACGCCTGTGACATATCACGAACTCTGTTTTTTAAGAAATGCAAATTTTTTTTTGCGCCCGAAAGATAAATTTGCATTGGGCTCGCATTGGGATTGAGTAATCACAGCCAAACAGAAAAAAAAGCATCGCAGATTCGTAGAAATCGAAAGGCATGCGTGACTAGCCAAATTGCTGGCTAACCCACCCAATAAAAAAAAACCCCACACTCTAACTGACTGCCCAATTGAACCCGTCTCTGAACTGAACGCTTTTGAACTTTTGCCTGACCAAAGCCAAAGGCAAAGCCATCGCCGTGGCCAGCGGGCAATGTAAACAAAGCGTTTTGTTTTGCTTTTTGATAATGCGAGATAAATAAGTAGATAATTGTGTCGATTTATGAATGAGAGTTTCGAAATCGAAATCGCAGTCGAAATCGATTTTCGCTTCTTCAACATTCATTTCGCCGAACAAACGATTCCAAAGTGCCACAACAATTAAGCAGGATATGACGGTTGCGCTTTAAATTAGAGCTCAATTTGACTAAAGACTTTATACGCTGCTCGAGCGGAGTCTATTGACTATAGAGAAGCGCTTAACTGAATGGTTAATCTGATGAATGCTAATTTTGCATAAATTCTATACAATAGCACAAGATGCTTCCTTCTTTGGTCTGCGCAGTTATAAATGCCATTCATTTCACACATTTCAAGATCGCTGGGTTATTAGTTCTGCGCTTCTTTGTCTTGGGAAAACTTTCAATGAGCGGCTGAGATCAACGTAGTTTGGACTGTGCTACTGTTGAAGGTTACTTCCAGACTGCCAGACGATCTATCTTCTAGCTTCATCTATGCATGAACTCCGCTTGGCCTGGCCAAGATTGTAGCAATCTATTAAAGCAGATCGCCTGCTGGGCTCAATCGTTGCTGCACGGGCTTCTTCCTAATTTATCGATTGTGAGCTGAACGAGTACTCGTACTCGCATAGCGAATGCTTGTTGATTTCTTTACGATTGCTTTTAATTAAATTGTGCGCATTGCCCTTGTTATTGTCTGTTTGTTTTGATTTGAGATCTGTTTACAACTCATTACGTAATGAAGCGTTGTTTCTGGCTTGTTTTTCCATGCAGCTGACGTTGCACTTATTGTTGTTTTATTGTTTAGGCTAAACACTTGTAATTGAACTTTGAACCAAAATCTGTTTACGAAGCCTAACCAAATTGATTTTCATTTGTTACACAACCCAAACAGCCTCCCAAATAGGGAAACGCCCAGAAACGAGGCCTTGAATGCACTTGAGGTTAACGGAGATGCCAGAGTCACAGTCAGACCTCAAGTTAGAGACGGAGCTGAGGTAGAGTCGCAGTCTCGATTGAGCCGCTCTAAATGCGCTCTAGTTAGACAGCTCGACTAGTCAACCACTTGAACTACTTTAAGGGGGAAACTCAATTAATGTCGTTAGTTTCACTCGACTCTGTCTGTCTGTCTGTCTATCTGTCCGTCTGATTGTGGCTTTTTGTAGTGCAGCGACTTGTCTGGCAAATGTCAATCGAGCCATACGCATTTCTGGGCGCAGTCCAGAGTCTGGCTTTTTGTGGCATATGGCATGTGGCATGTGGCTCGCCCTGTCTGCCCGCAAGCGAGCTGCTTGTCTGCCAGTTGTGGTTAGAACCCGAGTCCACTTTGACTGGCAGTGCGTCGACTTCATTAAGATAAATATCAATGTTCCCTGTTCTATTAGTCAAACGACTGTCAGAGGTCTGCGTACATATTTATTACATGCGTTCATTCTAAACACGGCAAATATTGAGAGCACAACAATGTTGTGGTTCTCGAGAGAATTGCAATGTATGCAAGATAAACAGCAATAACATTTTTTTTTATAGAACTTGGCTTTTCTTTCAAATACACAAAATAAGCAGAATTATTGATTTTTAAATTGATAGAAACTAATTGATCCTTATACTTTCTTCTCTTCTAAAATGTGAAGCATACTAAGCAAGTCTTAGAAAGCAAAAGGTTATTTATTTTGAACAATTTGTTACTCTTCAAAACCTTTTTTCGCTGATGTACTTTGTATTTGATTATTTGAAATATAAATTTTGTGCGCTTCGTTAATTTTTAGCTGTTTCGGCTAATGGCCCGATTAATAGCCTTAATTAAAGTCTTCAACACGGTTATACAACTGCAACAATAACGAGCTGAAGAACAACAATAGCAGACAATTGTAAACGAGTTAATGTCATTATCTGATAAAATTCTACACATGTAGCTTGAATAGTCTATAAAATGTCGATCAAATGCATAGAATTGTATCAAGTCCAAGCTCAATGGCATTTGCAGTTCATATGACTGGCCTTTTTTGTACTGCATATTCGAGTGTGTGTTTTTGAACACAATTAAAAGTCGTGGGAATCGAATTTGCATATGCAAAGCGAAATTCGAATACTTTTGTGTATTTCGAAATGCGAATTGTATTCGCAACATTTATTTCGGCATTTTCCTTTGGTATTTAGTTATGTTTTCCGATTTGCCAATTTAAGCCCAGTCAATGTCATATTGCAATCAATTTTAGAGCCTAATAAAGAAACTTTCAAAACGGAAGTGAAGGTGCGCAGAATTTTTACGACTCCAATTCATTGGCCATCAAAATTGTTTTTGCAAAATGAAAAGACTTTGGCAACGAAATCGTTATAACTTTTTTTTACACATTTTCGAGATGCCAATTCGAAGTGCGTTGCAGCAGTTAACACGCTGACTGTGCGGTAAAAGAGCCAAGATATGTGCAATGAATTATTCATTGGCCAGAAGAGAGAGAGAGAGATCAGCTCCAGCGACAGAGAGCCACATAGTCCCTGCATTTGGCATTCGTTTGCCTTGATGTTTTGACAATCCGTCTGCATGAAGCTCGCTCCGTATTGTATGTTAATTTGTGTTCATTACAACCGAAACCTTGTTCGGACCCACCACAGCTGCAGTTGCAGTTACAGTTCGAATGGCTTATTCAACTCCAGCGATTCGAATTTGAATTTTGAATTTGACATTTTCAACTTCAATTTCAATTTGCGAACTGCAATCCAGCACTTCATCGATGCCCACGACCGTCGACTTTGTGGTGTTCAATTAAAATTAATATGCAAATTTATACAACTTGAGCTATGACTTCGACATCCAACGTTGACATCCGTCAATCTGATTAAAACACATTTTAATTGCAAAAATTAATACTTATTATTTGTCGCACAATTGCAAGACTTTTACTTGTTTATTGCCGAGAGAAATCATGTGGTATTTGCCACTCATTGCCAAGGCGAACAAAGGAGAAACCTGCTCTAGAATGTATTATCAAATGCATTGCAATAAATAAGCTATTTTAATTGTGCAATTGTGTTTCGTCTCACTGGCGACATTTGAACACAGATCTCGTTTTATTTTACCGACCTGATCACGCAAAGACGCTTTAAATTTCAAATTTAAAAATACTCAAACTTGCTTCTTGAAACAAAAAAGCAGCAGCAAGTTATATAATTAGTAAATGATTACCGTTTTAATCGATTACAATTCCAAATTTAAAAGGACTTTGTTTTGAACATTTTAATTTTTGTTATTTTTTTCTGTTCGCCATCATTGAAGACTCCGTTTTAATTAATTGAATTAAACCATTCATTGACTTGATTTTATAAATGTTCGATTGATTTTTGACTTATTGATTTAACTCAATTTGAATCCAATTAGTTAACTCTTTCTGCATTGGCTTAACCTTGACGATTTAGACCGAAAACTCACCTTCGATTTGATTATAACAAATTGTGGTATCCGCAAAAATATTTTAATCCAAATGTGACGTATTTGTTAAAACTGCAAAATGCAAATGAATATATGTGAATGTTAATTATTTACTCGAATATGTGCAAATCTTGTTTTATGGCAAATGAATCATTTTACGAGTATTAACATTTAGAACACGTAATAAATTATAAGCAGTTGCGCGTAAATGCCCAATAAGGATGCTCGCACGAGGTGTTGACACCTACACTTCACTTCCGCGGCGTATGAACTGCAAGTCAATTGTTCAGTATCTGGCAGATACTTTTGGTCGCGCTCGCGATGTGTTCAAACTGAAGCCGTTTGCTCCACTGAACCACTTTTTATGCAGCGCCAAGTAGATGTAGCCCACGAGTCCCCAACGCCAATGCCGAACTGCAGCCGAAGCTGAACACGAAACGAAAGCAAAAGCCGAATGCGCCGGCGAAAACGACGGCTTGCCGAAGTTGTCCAGGCCCAGGCGAAGATTCACAGTCGACGAGTGTGGTTTGCGTCTCGGCTAAACGTGGAGACGACGCGCCCACGAAAATACATTTAAAATAGTATTGAATGCATTTGATTATCATCTTTGTGCGAAGAGCGCTGCCCGTGGCCTTTGTTTGGCTTAATTAAATTTTTGGCAACAAAACAAAACATTGCTGCTTTAGCCAAGCAGCCACAGCAGCAACAAGAGCACGCTTGACCGCCGCGGCTTCCCTTGTGGCCGACCAGTCGATAAGCCAGGTTAGCTGCGAGTTTTGCGAGTGTTGTATTATTTATTGGCAATCGGATAAATCATGACTAAATTAGCCATAAATTGTTGCTCGTACTCGCACACGTATCGCCAGTGGCGAGCTTGGGAATTGGCAAACAATTCATTTTTCAAATGCACGCTTCGAAAATTTGATTATAGGAATTGTAAATTCAATATAATAACTTTATTTTCCTGTTGTTGTTGTTGTTGCTGTTCTGAGATAATTTTCGTCGCGATCATAAACAATATACACTAAAAGTGGCAGCATGTGCATGTTAAATTTCATAATCACTTGCGAGCGGCGGAGCATAATTTTCTGGAGTGCGGATTGTGTGGCACGCTGATCCGTTGTTGTGGCACCAATCGAACGTCAGTGGGGCTTGCTCCAAAGTGAGTGTGAATTATTGCACTTTGGCGTTACACGACTTCTCCATGTCGAGCGTTCCATGCCCCACGTTCCAATAGAAGGCTGTGCCACAACATTGACAAAATATGCCCCAAATTTGGCTGAGAGACGTCTAGACGTCTAGGAATATGGTCAGGCGAACCGTGTGCTGCACCACGCCAAAGCTAAATGTTATCTAAATGGCATACATTTCACTCTCTTACATAAACCCAAGGCAAGCCTCTGCAAACTGTTATGCAATCCATCGAGTGGCCTCTGCAAACAAATCTGCAGCCACTAATTATGTGCTGACAGCTGAAAGGGCAGCGCTCACTTTGCAATCATGTTTGGCAATAAATATTCTTTTGTCTGTGGAGGATCTCTTTAAAGGTGCAGACATCTTTTAATTGCATTTAATGGCACTTGAGGTGAATGCAACATGTACTTTGCTTGATTAGAGCATCCGCTAGTCGTGGCTCCAACAGCAGGGTTTTGCTTTCATATTCGCGGTTTCAGATTGTCAACTACTTTTATCTTGCGTGTGCTAATAATAATGCTCTTTGTTGTCATCTTTGGCGCCCAGTGAGCTCTGTTGTTGAACTTGGGATGCGAACCAGTTTTTGCAATAGAGTATTTATCGATTGCTTCTTCTATTGTATCCACTCGTATTGAATTCTTTGTGTCACTTTCAAATCGACGGTCGCTGAAATTTCCTGTTTAATTTGCATATTTCTTTTTCGGTTGTTCGTTTGTTTGTTTTTGTACTTTGTTGGCTGGCAAAGTTTAAATCGGCTTGTAAACGTTTCAACGCCTTCGATTAACACCCCAAACATGCAGACCTCGTGGTCAGACATACACTTGTAGAGCCATAGACCACCCTGAGTAGTGTCTTGCCACTTGGCTGACAACTCAATTGACGCTAACACTTTTTGTTTGCTAACCGATCAACTGCAGAGGTGGCTAATGTGATCCAGACACGCAATGCCTCAAAAAGTCATCGTCGAATAATTCCCACCGAAAAAATCAACTGCAAATAATAACAACAACATGAAAGGCGCTCTGCAGATTGAGGCGCACGTTTACAGCAAATAAAATTAGCTGCCTGTCTTGGTAATTGCGCGGCATGGCCAAAGCCAAAAGCCAAGCCAAGTTACAGTCACCAAACAACAGCAACAACAAAGATGATGACGACGTGCTTAGAGACTGCATTCTGCATTTGGTAAGCAGAACGAGGGCTGCAAAGTAAATACTACATGGAAATGTTGATCTGAACTAGTTAGCTCCAAGCTGTAAGAGATCAAATTTAAAATTAGAAACTATAAATTAGATGGCAGCTTGTTGATAGTAGACAAAATAACAAATTTGTGTTGTCGCGAGACTTGTATAAATCAAAAAGTGAAGTAGTTATTTGTTTTGAACAAAAGTGATTCAACAGATAGTAAACTAGTACTCCATCAATAGACCAAAGTTCCGTCTTCAAAGATGATTAAGAATAAGGCAGCTGAGCTTGGAAAACCCATCAACCGTTTAATAAATCAATCTGAAACTTAAGCAACCTGTTTTAAGCCATCTGATGATAGACATGACACATAAATCTGTTAACAGCTTACCCTTCCTGTTATCGAACTCATCATTCGATCCATTAAAGACCCATTAAAGCTAAATTTGAAAGTGAATCCAAGTCGTAAAAAGTTTTTCTAAAAACCGACCAATTTTATGAGCAAAACATGTGTTAAATTCAGCTATTTGTCCAGCGAAGTTAATTAAAATTGAAAGTATTTGAGAAGGCCTTTTAAAGATAACATTTATCTGCAAACTTCTTAATGAAGACATTTTTATTTGTCATTCAATATCATCCATATAAAATATATCCTTATTTCAAGGAACTCATTGTCTCAATTGCTGATATAATCGTGATCAAAGTGACTAAATTATCGCATTAAATTCTCGATTTTTGTTAACACTTAAAGTTTTATGAGCAACTATAAAATGCAAAATAAGCAATTAATATTATTACTAATTATGTTTGGTAATTTTTGGAACTAGTTCATAGCAAAAAAATTGACCTCCAGCCGGAGATTTGAATGGACTTTTTGGTCTGATTGAGGAAAAGAACAGCAGCAGTAAGAGAACATTTTGTTGGGCTAACTCGTGCAGCGTTTGCTGTCTTGGCCATGTTGCAATTAACTGCCAACTAAACAGCAATTGGCCACAATTATTATTATTATTATTCTCGTACGGCTATTTTTTGCAATGTTTGCTCTCAACTTGTAGTTTTAGTTGTTGTCCATCTGTTGTCTGTTGTGTTCGTTGTTGTTGCTGGCAACATTTGGTAATTGTTTTTGGCATGTTTACCATTTTGGCTAGCTGGGCTTTGGCCACACATTTATTTATTTATGTGGCGTTTGGGCCATATTAAGCATATGTCTATGAGATTTACTTTGATTCCGCTACTGTTTGGTGCGTTGCAGTTGCAGTTGCAGTTGCTCTTTGCCACTGTTGCAGTGGCAGTTGCAAGTACTGCGATTTGAGATTTTCGACGCCAATGACCTTAATTTGCTATGGTCATAGCTCGTTTTTCTTATGGCTCCGTCAATTTGCTGCGCATATATTTCATTCGACTTGCATTGCAGATCTTTCGATTTCCCTGCGCAAAAATTGTGTATTTGCTTTTGTCATTTGTTGGTTTGTGCTCGCACCCAGCATGTGGGCTATACTCGTATATATGCATGTATGCTACACAGATCAGATCCGACAAAACACAGAATAAAAGACGCGCTAAATAATTCGATTACTACGAGTACAATGAAAGTTTTATTAGTTGTTGATTTCAGAGCGTAGTTGTAACAGCTGGTACAGTAGAATTTAAAGTGCTTCTTAAAATATATGTAAATGTATGTATATTTAATATGTGTATAGTAGTGTCTCTTTAGTCTAACATACTTTCCGCTGCAATGCTGTAAATATATTCATCAAGGTATGTGTATATTTGCACTATTTTAACCAGGAACTGCCCATTTATGTATTATCGCGATCATCATAAGTCTAGCTTAACTATCGTCGAGTCAACATTTTTAAATTCTGCAATGTATTAGCTTATAATCAATATAATGCACTTTCTTTTATACGTCGTTGCGAATAAATAATGTAATGTATTATTTATTTAGCACTTAAAGCTAACAAAATGTTGCATGTAAGAGCTCAAAAATATATGTTGTTGGTTTTTGATCTCTGATGCTTAAATGCTAAGTAGATAGATAACATTATAATCAATTAATACAAATTTAACATACAGCATAGATTGAAGTTTAAGGTTTGATACAGGTGTAGGTAAAAGATTTGCAAAAGATGAAGGTACGTTTATTAACTGCCATAAATGGTTGCGTTCTGATTCTAGTGTGTTACTTCTTTGTCTGTCTCTTGCCTCACTCACTTTCTGTCTTTTGTTTCTCTTTCTCTCACTCTCACTCACACTGCCTCTGTCTCTCTCTCTCTCACTGTCCCAGTCTGCCTTGCCTTTCTGCTCAATGATAATGGGGCACTGGTGCACGGAACTCGTGCTTCTCTTCCTCATCGCTGACATACATGCGGGTCAAGTCCGAAGCCACTGAAACATTGTCGCAGCTGCGATAAGAATTGAAGACGTTAAAGACATCGGCAAACATTAGCTTAGACAGTATTAACAGACAAGTGCAAAAACACAAACAAAAACAAAACAAAAATAAATAGAAGCGCAAACAAAAGAAATGAAAAAAATGGAAAATAATGGATAAAATCAGCGTTTACAATTTGCATTGCAAAGTGTCACGCCTTTTAGAGACAGCTCCCAGTTCGTAGTTAATGTTAGAGTTGGACATGCAACCGCCTCCATTTTGGGTCGCTATCGAAATCGCCTTAAATTGAATAATTGCCCGCCATAAATTTATGTGAGACACTGTTTGAAAAATGCTTGGCATGCTCCTGGCTATTGACAGCTTGACATTCTGTCAATTTTCGTTTTTCCTTATTTTTTTTCCAATTCGATTCAATTTGATTTTTGGCATTTGCGCAATGTGTCTAATTGTCAATTAGTTTGGCATGGCTCAATCCCAGAGCAGAGCTCGATTCTCGAGCTCTCCATCCCACTCACTCACTTGGCTATCTCGTTTTCGTAGACCGATGCCACCATTGCGCTGTACTCCTGATCCAAGTTGTTCGGCCGTGCAAAGTGTCCCCCAGTCACCTCGAGTCGCTCGAACGACGACTTCATCACCGCATCCGCATTCTGATCCGTGGCACTCGTGCTCATCAAGGCTGCCATTGAGAGCGACGAGACAGTGCCGCCGCAGCCGGAGCTGCTGCTGTTCTCATTGTGCGGCGCCATGAAGCTGCAGTTGCTCATTTTGGTCAGACAGGCCAATGTGCTGGTCGGATTTGCTGCACTCAGCGATGTTTGTGGCGCCTGCGACGTGGAGGCATTCGACTTGCCCAAGCCCTCGTCGTCGGCTGTCATGGTTGTTGAGCTGACGCTGCAAACGCAAGAGTGCGAGAAGTTAGGAGTTGGTAGTGCTTAAAATGGTTAATTGTTAAAATTACTCATGATTGGACACGGTTTAAACTATGTGGCTGTTCTTCTACATGCTTTTTAATATATTCAATTCGTCACTTAAACTCGGTTTTGAACATAATTTAATTCGTAAGACCATGAAGTATTATTTGACTTTTTCTTTTGGTTATTTGCTTTTAATTTGGCTTCAAACTAAAGGTAAAGTCGCACTTCTGCTAAACTTCTGCTTCCACTTGCGAAATCTCAATTCGCTATTCAATTCAATCTGGCGAACTTAGCCCTTTTGGCCAGCAATCCATATGGTAGCCCAATTAACCCTTTGCTACCTTGGTTCATATATTCTCACACCCTCCGGCAGTCCACAGTTGCAGTGGCAGTTGCGGCCGCTGTGGCTGAGTCAGCGTGCTGTACTTGCAGCTCAGTGCTGCAAACTTGTTTATTTAATAATTAAAATGATTTATGCGACTGATTGATGTGGTGCTGCACTCAACAGCAATCCACACCAGAGCAGTAATGGCGGTGTCCATGTTTGCCTGCATGTTGCGCTTAAAGCTTAATGCCTCCTCGATCGTTGGCCCATAAATTGCAGCAGCCATAAACCAAAATGTTAACAATACTCTATGCGAACTGGAGGCGAAGCCAAACCCAAAAACAATGCGCCCCGTAGAAGGTCGGCAATTGAACCCACGAGTTGTGTTGTGTGCGAATTAGATTTGTTTCGCTGAGCATTTGAAACACAAGTATTTAGCCAAGTCATCTGCCTGCTGCCGTATTATGAATACACTTGAACATCAAGTACGATAGAATGCAATTTATGCTTTAGCAGTGACTGCCCAACTCTGCAGGCGGACACTTCACACCGCGACAGTCAGGCAGTCGACAGTTGGTCTGCCCACTGCGACTGCAACTGCAACTGCAACTGAGAGAGAGGGGTTTTCAGTTTCGATTCGTTATTACTTGACTCGCTGGCTTCCTTGTGGGCTGCACAGCATGCACCGCATACACACCAACAAATGTCAGATTCAATTTGCGCCAGGCGCCTACGAAAATTACCTTTGAAAATTGCAATTTTGCACAACGCCCACGAGTTAGCCTGCGGAAGAGTCGTCCGACTCGTGCCCACCTCGCAGCGACGCCTTTTGTGTTAATTTGCCAAAAACCCATTAAATATGGCTAGGCAAACAATAAAGGCTCTTTGGCTGAATAGGCCCAAAATCGCACTTGAACAAGTTGGAAATTATGTGTCAATTTTGGATGTAGCCTGTCACACATTTTACGCCACTAAACAAGTATTAATGTTACAAGATTTATGGTATTACTCAATCCAATTCAGGGAAATCCTAAGCACTAAAAGCAAATCCGCAAACTTCTTAAATATGCAGGTGAATCTTGCTGGTCTGATAAGAAACTGGTTTAAAAAGATTTCTAATTGTTTTGGACAAATTGATTGCTAAGCAATTCAATAGTACTCAATTGAATTGGTTGTTTTCGAAGATTCGTTTGATGATTGCCATTGTCTGGCGCGTTGTTGTTAATCGAAACCTGTCCAAGGCATATTTAATGCTCCACACCTACGGTTAACCCAAATAACAAACGCAGCTTGCGAGGACGAGTATAAAGCTGAAGCTAAATAAATCATACTTTTAGCACCCAGCAAAACAATAGAACTTGTTTGCCGCTTTTTCTAATCATGCCTATGCTATAAATTGATATTATTTGTTGATGCTGCTGGGATATGGTCGGGGACTTTGTACTTTCCATATGTGTGGTTTGAAGATAGCAGAAAAGCCAAACTTGTTTCGCATCAACAAAATGCAACCGGAGAACCGTTTGAACAATAAATAAAATATCAGCTTAAATATTTCACATGACGTCGAAGCCAAGAACACAACTGACTATTTCAATTCTCGGTTAGCATTGTACGTACAAAAACTGGTTCAGTTCAGTTCAGTTTGGGGATTGCTGTTCTCACAGTTCCGCGGAACCGGCTGCGGTCGAGACTGCGACAACGGGGACTGAGACTGAGACTGGGACTGGGACATAAAAGTGAGACGACGCTGCGTAACCCCGAGATGAAGATGCAGTTGTAAAATGTACCTAAATGTCATTTGGCATTGTTTGTCGGTAGCTTTGATAGCGTCATCTATACTCTGTAAAGTCGTCGCAGGCATAGCACACAGTGTACTAAACGAGAGACACTCTTGGGCTGTGAACATAATAAGTACGTTGTATATTTTAGTTATAAGCTCGAAGAGCTACATTTTCACAATTGTTAACAACATAATCTGTATTCTTCACACAAATAACTCATTAAACCTTTCATCTCCTCTCTCGATATCCTTATTGCTCATAGTCTGCCCCACACAGGGTATCTAGTAGGCAAGTCTCGCATGTTTGCGTAAAGATTTATTGCCAATTTATGAGCCCTCGAAAGAGCTCATTGGTAATTACTTATTTAACAATAATCAGCTAATCAATCGCAATTGGTAATTGGCAATTGAGGCGAAATCAGAGAATTGGAGCGTAATTGGTTGTAAGCGCCGATTAGACGCCGTCGATGCATGTTTGATTTTGTGATGATGGTGAATCACTTGATTGGCGTGGCAGACTTAATTAATCGGCTCGCAATTATAAGACAAGTTTAATTAATTGAATAAGATTATAATAATTATTATTATTGATATTTGCGACCACTGTCGAGGTGGCCAAGTGTATCTCCCAGACACTTCAGCCGGTGTCTGCGCGTGCTAATTGCGATGACTTCGTTTCGTGCCCAACTCGCACCCTGCTGCTGTTGACAGAGGTCAGACATCGTTTGTATCTCACGGACAACTTTGATTTGGTTTCGGTGTCAGTTTCAGTTATAGATTTGCATAACTGATGCCAGGCAACGCGCCTCAACAAAAAATACATAGAAATTCTAGTTGTGAAGGTGTCAATGTGGATTAAGGACACATAGCAGCAAAGACGACTTCGCAATGCGCTGTAAAATTGAAATAAAACATGATGATATTATGCTTGATTGCAAGTTTATTGATTGCAGAATTTAAATGGATGTTCACTGATCCGATAAATCCAGTTATTGAAGGAATTTGCCGCTAATTTAATTGATATCCATAAATTTGCAAAATACGTTTTTTCTTTTCGCCAAATTTATAGAACACTCGCAAATGTGACTGAATCTACCTTAATGATTGTTAGCACATTTTTATATAAAGCGGCTTTAAATTATGGTGATCGGTTTGCTTGCTGTATTACTAAAGGGGAACTAATTTTGTAGATGGTAATAATATTCTAATTCTTCTAAGAATTATCAATTACCCTCCCTGCACATTAATAACCAAAGAGCACTCCTTTGTGATAAATCTTGCGAATCTTGCAAAGACTGTCGAGCTACCCTCAAGCTAGCTATTGTGCTTAATGGGAAACCCAACCCACAACTGCCCAGCTCAGCGCTGTGAATAGTTGAGGGAGCATTTATCGCCGATCTGAGAGTTACACACTCAAATATCAATGCATAAATGCGGAGAGTAGGAAAAAAGCAATCATAAATTGCACGCAAAATGTCGACGAGAGGAAGCTGCAGGCTGCAGGCGGGTGGCGGGTGGCAATCGTGTGAGGTCCAAAGCTATGAGCACACCAGATGCAAATAGTTAGTTGAGATACAAGACACTCACATGGCGCAGAGTAGAGAGATGTGGACAATGCCGAAAACGGATGAACAAGCTTATGAATTTAGATGAGGCGAATGGGGCAATGGGGCAACGGTCGAGAGCATTTGGAACGGCAGGGAGGCCGTTCTACGTTAGTGGCCAAAACAATGGCCAGAGCTGACATTTACTAGCGTAGTGCGCGTTGCCAGCGTTGCCAAGTTGCACAGCGATGTGGCGGCGATGGCGACAACTGTCAGCCGACTCTCCGACTCACACACGAAAGTAAATGTGTAGCCGGGTCTTAAAGTTCATAAATTGGATTGAGGGCGCCATGTAAACAATCTTTTGTTGTTCGTGTGTGCTCTTGTCGCTTGCCGCTTACTGTTGCAGTCTGTGCTCTGGCTGCCGTGTGCCGTGTGCCATAAATCTGATGGCTTTTGTGGCATTGTCAGCACTGCTTGCACTTACCAATCGCTGATGTCTGTTGCGGGTCCCGCTCGCTGATTGCATTTGCTGCGCATGACCAACTGCAGCCAGTTGGGCACTGGCGGCGTCGGATCCGGCGTATATCTGCAAAAACTCCGCACGATTAGCGCTTGGCCCGCCGAACTATCAGTGGGGTTAGCTCACCTGATGATGGAGTTGCTGTGCTTGGCCTTGGGCACCGCAAAGATCTCGTTGCAAGCGGCAGCCGCCGCCTTCTCGACGGCCGCATCCACTTCGGGTATGAGAGCCAGCTCCTCGGGCTCCACCAGGTCCGCATCGAGGCTGCTCACCGAGCTGAGCGAGTTGCGGGTGCCCGAGTGGTGGTAGCGCGACGAGGCACTCGACGAGGTGGCGTCCTCCATTTCGCTGGGATCGAACTTGAGCGTCACTATAAGGAGCCGAAAATGAGGAGAAAGAGAGGCACAGAGCATATCGAAATACACCGATTGACACACACACAGAGCCACAAATGGGTGTTTGGATGAGTTCAGATGTCAAATGCATTGGAATGGATCGAGGAGCGAGGATGCAGGGTTCGGGGCGACGGGCGAGATTCCCATAATCAAAATTCGAGCGCAGAAATTGTTGATAACGGTATATACATCACCTTACTGTACAGAGTGTTTGCAAGGACAATTTCGAGTTCAACTCACGTTTATCCAGCGGACCCAGCTTCTTCGCCAGCCCGTACATCGTCTCCGGCGTCCAGTAGTCCGGAATGCGCGCAAAGATCGAGCCCGCATCCGCTGGCAGCTGAATGCCCAACTTGTGCAGCAGCAGCACAAACGGCTGGTACAACATCGTCGTCGACTGCTCGTTGTTCCACTGCACCACAGGTATCGACTTTTGCTTGTAGATGTAGTGATACGCCACCGGCTCCATGATCGGCTCCACCTCTGGCAGACTGCTGCCGCACTTCAGCATCAACTTGACGTAGCAGCACTCGAGCAGCAGCTTCTGCAGCCACACCAGGTGCTGCGACTTGTGCTCCTTGATAATCAGGTCCAGCAGAATCTGTAGGGTGGATAAAGTCAATAGAGAGGTTTGCCCAGCAGTCTAAGTTGGCAGTTTGACGCACCTGCACATCGTCTGACGGCTTGCCGTAGGCGCACTCCTTCAGCTCAATGCCTGACTCGGTTGTTGCCGAGGTGGGCGTGGTTAGCAACGTGCGCTGATACTCGGCGTCCTCAAACTTCATCAGATCGTCGTACTCCAGCAGCGTTATAATGTCCTGGGGAGAAAATCAGCTTTAGTACGCAATCCACAATTCTTTCTTAAACACTCGAAGATTCGTTAAGAATACAAAATTAAGGCAACTGATCAACTATTGCAGTCAAATTGAGGACTGTACTTTGACGCACCTGCTGCAGCAACTGTTGTATGATGGAGATGCGTGTCTTGAGCTTGTTTCCATTGTTGCTGAAGAGCTTGACGATTTTGCCCACAATGTCGTTGTTCTTCTTGCTCTGCACATAATACCAATAGAGCGTGTCCATCTCCTCCTGTGACCAGGTGCTGTCAACAAAGAGAAGTGTCAGCTGGCTACTAACAAGACATCGTTTCGTATTTACTTACCACACGGTGTGCTCTTGGTTGTGCTCCTTGGTCATTTCAGTGAGGGAAGTCGTGGGTATGGTCAGCGGTGATTTGGGTGGCGTGTTCATAAACTTGTGTATGACGTACTCGATGAGATCGGACCAGTCCTGCAAGTGGAACGCACGTGTATTAAGAATAGCTGTCGAGCAGAGTAATTACTTGAACCTACGTCGCAGAGCTCATAGTCGGCCTCCCAGATGCGCGAGTAGGTCTTCAATATGATGGGCTGGAAGAGCACACCAATCTGACCCAGGTCGCCGCCAATGTGGTGCATCATGGTGAAGATGCAGTCGTTGACAAATTCGCCATTGTTGTTGAAGTCCTCCAGCAAAATGCCATAATAGTGCATCACCTCCAAGGTGGCAAATCTAACAGGAATTCGAGGTGAATCTAAAGCTATTTAACAAATGCTTGCAAACTCACTGTGAAATGTGCTCGGAGAGGCCGATTCGTTGGCCACCCTCCAGCTTGGCGGCGCTGTCCAGTATGAGCATGAGTATGTGATTGGTCACGACCAGATCCTGCAGATACTGCTTGGAGTGAATGCTGGGATTGAAGCGACGCAGCAGCAGCACAAACAAGCAGCGCAGATCGCTGGTGGAGCCAATCTGCAGCTGCAGCTGCCGCAGATGCTGGCGATCATCCTCGCTGAGGTGCGTCACCTTGTTGTACGTCTCAATGGCCTGCAGGAATTCCCTGATGGCCGTAACCACCAGATGCATGCGTCGCAAATACGGCTTCAGGTCACTGCCCTCCTGGCGGGCATTCATCTCGAGCTGTTCGCAGAGACTGACGCCCTCGTAGGTCAGATAGCTGAGCACGTCGTAGGTGAGTATGGTGTCGATGTGCTCCATGTCCAGTTCCAGCTGGGCGGCAAACTTTAGAAAGTAGGTGACCAGCCAGAAGAAGTGCGAGGTGTCTATGGGCACCTTCTAAACGGAAAACAAGCGCAAAGTGAATTAGACGAATATGGAGCAACAGTAAACAGGCTAAATAGCTACCGCATTGGAGAGCAGCTGCTGCAGCAGTTCATCCACCAGATAGTTGTAGCCTTTGAGCAGAAAGTCCACGGTGAACTCCTTCAGCAAGTTGGAAATGTCGTCGTCTGACGGCGTGTGCTGCACCAGACCCTTCATGTTGATGCTGTCGAAGCAAGAGAATGCATTTGTTTAAAGCCAAATAAGAGAACTGTGTAGAACTAATAAATTGCTACTTCAATAAGTTGTAAAGTCTTCTCTTGACTCTGACTTTTTGCTGTACTTACAGACTGCTCTTGCTGCGCTTCACGAGCTTCTTGCGACGGAGCTCCTTCTTGTCCTGCGGCGACATCAACGTGCGCTGCTTGTTGCGCGGCTTCTGGTTGCACGGCGGCTTCTGATGCTGCGGCTTGCCCTGCGGCCCGTCGTCGTCGTTGCTGGACGTCGAGATCGACTCCTGGTTCTCCACTTGCGTGCCGTAGCCGCAGTCGGAGAGCTCCGATTGCGACGAAGGACACTCGCGCTTCTGTGGACAGCACTTGCCCTTGGTCAGCTGCAGTTGGCCCGAGTGCGGCGACTTCTGGCCCAGCTTGACGGCCGAGACATGCGAATGCGATTGGTAGTTGTCGCTCAGCATGTCCGCCAGCATGTTGCGTCGTGTGGGCAGCGGAGCGGGCGGCTTGAAGGGCTCGTAGCTGCTGCTGTTGGTTGGCGCCTCCACGTTGGCGCTGCTGCTGCTGCTGTTGTTGTTGTTGTTGCTGCTGCCAGTTGTGGTTGCAACTGGACTGTTGGTAGTGCTGTTGACATTGTCAGCTGGTTGTGTAAGGTTTAAAGGTCCTGCGTGGACGGTCTCCTGCTCCTGATCCTGCTCGCGCTCGCGCTCGTATTGCTGCACCTGCACCTCGTAGTCAATGTCGTCCATGGCCTCCTCCTCGCCCTGCTCCGGCTGCTGGGGCGAGCCGAGCAGCTCGGTTATATCGCTGGCTGCCTCCGAGCTGTCCGGCTTACTGGCCGTAACACGCGCCATGGCATTCTGATACTCGTGCCCCTTGCGGCTCACCTCCTGCAGCGTGGCCTCGGTGCCTTCGCGCAACGCCTGGCGGCGCTCGTCGCAGCCCTCCTTCTTGCCACTGCTGCCGCCGCCATTGCTGCCATTGTCCGAGGAGTCTGAGGTGGGATCCGATGTGAGCATGGGACTAGAGTCGCCGCTGCCCTGTTTCGGCGGCGATGTGTTGCTCTCATTGTCCTCCGAGCTCTCCGAGAGCGAGGCCTCAAACCACAAGTTGAGCAGCTTCTGCAGCGTGCTCACGTGCTGGTCCTTGTAGATCAGCGCAATCAGCTGCACCATGGTGACGCCCCAGAGCGCGCGCTGCGGACACGTCATGAGGTAGAGCATCAGCTTGTCGATGCTCTGTATGAAGAGGTTCCACAGTATGGTGTTCTGCATGGACACCTGGTGGCTGCCGCCGCTCGACTGCAGCATGGGCATCAGGAAGTGCGCATGCGTCTCGGGAATGTGCAGTATGTTCCGCAGCAGGAGCAGGCAGTTGTTGATCTGGTCGCATTTGTGCGGCGACAGCTTTGGCTCCGACTCCAGTATGTGCTTCATGTACTCCACCACGCTCTTGGTGCTCTTCGGGTCGGTGAACGCCTCCTTGCTGCTGTACAACAACTTGTTCAGCTCGAAGATGGTGTGGCGCCCCACCTCGGTGCGGTACATGACGTCCACGGAGAAGAGGCACTCCACAGGCACGGTGAGGTTGACCAGAATGCGTATGACGGACTCGAGCACGGCATCGTCCTTGGCGTTCTCCAGCAGGGGTATCAGATCGGAGCGCACATTCTGGCCAAAGCCGATGGCGCGTCGGAAGGTGCGCAGCGTCTGGTCCTCGTACGTCAGCTTGTAGTTGATCTCCTCCAAGATGGCTAAGGCGTGAGAAATCGCAAAATAAATAGTTGCATCTGTGTCTAAAGGAGAGTGCTATGTGTGACTCACCCAGCGCGTTGGGGCTGACCACGTAGGTGTCTCCCTCGAGGGAGCCCAGCGAGGAGAAGGCGCTATGCAACTGGGGCGTTGCGAGTAACCAGTCCATAACAGTTGCTCTCTATTTCAGCTCTATTGTGAGATTGCACTCGTGGTGATAATTACGATTCTTGAACTGCCACTTGTGGCACATTGTCAGCGTTGCACATAAAATGGATCCTTCAACGGGACCAAAGTTCTATAGCTTGTGCTGCGAATAATTAATAAATTAATTAAATTATATTATATTATTATATTATATTATTATATTATATTATTAACTTTAATCAAATCGAATTATCGAAATATTATTTAAATTCTTTTTCAGTTTGATTATAATTTAATTTTCAAATAATTAACAGCAGATCATAGAACATTTCCGTGAATTTATGAAATGCTCTAGAACAACTAAAACTTCTTAATTATTAACTAGGAATCATGAATTTATAAATAAATATCTTTGTTAAAACAGAAGAAGTCCGAAAACGGATCCACAGTCTCGCCAAAAAGGTCATCGCTTGGATAGAGTTGCATATCTAAATTGTTTATGAATACAGATCTGTACTCGTCTAAACGAATTGCCAATTGAATAACTAAATATTTATATTCATCACTCAGAAGCTGCCACCATGAATCATTTGTCCAATTCATTATACAACCGAGCATTGTCCAAGCTTAAGTCCGCTCGCAGTCGCCGCAATTCCATAAATAGAATCCAAAGCTGCCCACAGTGAGCTGCATGTGACGCGAACCCGAAGTGACCAAGCGTCGCCCCTCAACCCTCTCTCTGTACCTCCCCCTGACGCCGTTGGCATTGGGTGTCAGTCAGTGCAATGTGCAGCGTGCAGGATAACGCGACAGAGAACAACCGATAAACAACACTGGCAAGCCACGGCGAAGCACTGAGGCGACACGTGCCCAGGCAGCGTGTGTTTGTTATTGCGGCTGCTGCTGTTCTCGGAATAGCGTGGAATGAGGGCAGGGGCAGCGTCTTTGCTGTTTGCATTGGGATTACCAGCAAGACGAGTCGACTACCCTGCAGCTCGTCCCGAGTGCTTGGGCCAACCCCTAACCCTAGCCCTAGCCCAAGTGCACACGTAACCAGTCGAAGCATAAGCGCTGTATAGCATCCAATCCACAGGCATCCGCAGTTCGCATGTGACTTACATTTGTACACGCCCTCTCTTTGTCCGTCTTCGGGCCTGACTTTGATGATTGTGTAAACGTCGCAGCTGGAGGACAAAAAGCTGCACAATATTCCAATCATTCCCACCACGCCTCCCCCCGCCTTGACTATAGTAATATGCTTTTCTTTGCCTAGAAATATCGCAGTCTTTGTGTTTTGCCATGGCCACTGCGAAGAGAGCGAAGCTTTACAAATGACAACCATTGCTTAATTGCTATTTGCTATATCTGTCGTTACATTGAATGTTGCCAATTGTTAACTATAATTGTTTTTCTTTTTACTCAACAGGGTATAGATAATGGCCATTATTCATTTCTATTGCTATTGCTGCCCTCTACAGCTCACATTTTGTTGCATACTTTCAGGCGATCGCTTAAAATAGTGTGTACTAAAAATTAGTACATCTGTGTATTTTTAGTTCTCGCTATTTAGAGGAGTTAAGTATGCAATTTGGAAAAAGTACGGGCTAAGTTAATAAAAATATAATAAAAATAATATAATTGTTAACTATTTGGAAATAAAAGCAAGTGCTATCATTGTCTACGTTCCAACGCAAATTTAAGATCAATGTTTCGCTATTCTCAGGGACAAATAATAATGACTTTGCATAACAATTGATTTGTTAAAAAATATCAGGTATACATACTTAAACATCTGCATACGAATACACACACATATATATTGCCATATTCGCGGTGTTGTCGCCACACAACCCCAATACCATTTCCGCTGAAAGTTATGAAACCAAGAACCATTGCACTGAGAGAGGAACCCCTTACATAAAACTTGTTTTATTGACTACGCCAAAGATAACAAATGATATGCGCATTTCGATTTGCATTGCCCATGCAGCTAATCAAAATGCATTTTCATTCTTTCGCAAAAACAAAAAGGAAAATTCATTCAAAACTTTGAACGCATATTTTAGCGCGGTGAAACTATGTGCGAGATTGTTGTATTTTTTATTTTCCTGGCATAAGTAAACTCTCAAGTCATGAATACAAAAGACAACCCTCCCATTCGATTGACTGACTTTACAATGCTAATTGGGACAAAGTAAGAGAAATGAAATGAAAGTAAAAGATTTCCTAGATTGCCTGTCAAAACAGATGGCACACCCGACATCTGACGGACACGTCAAAAGCAGACCAATAATGAACGGAAGGACTGAAGTATATTGCTATGACGACGTTGAAGTACTCTACCTTTTATTTACATATTATTATTTACAATCATTGTATAGCATATACTTGGGAGCATACGAATTGAAGGACACTAATAAATTAATCCATTGCTCGAAGCGTACAAAATTTAATATTGTAGTTAAGAAACGCAAATCATCTTTACTCAATAAATTGTTAGTATCTAACAATCAATCATAAATAATCAATTGCGATAGAGTACTTGGTTTCTATAGAAACGAGCTCAGCTGTTACCCAATGCCTATTGTAATGTCCAAACCATATGTACTTGAAAGGTATTATAATTTAAATAGGGGTGAAAAGCTATCTATCCTCAATCCATTGTATTGTGTAGTTGAAAAGATAAGTATACACATTAAGGGGGTTTCTCTGGGATTTATAAGGTTTGCTAAAATACTTTCCCAAATAGTTATGAATATAAAGGGCAAAACTATTAAAATTCTTAGATAAATTAAAAATGAGAAAAGTCTAGCAAAATTTGTAGTTAGATAAGTGAATTCTTGAAACCTCACTTCAGTGGTATCGGATGGGTTGCTAAGCGCATATAAAAAACGGTTCAATGACTGCAACTCGATGTTCCTCGACTTTTTCGCTGAGCTGTTTGAATTTGTTGAGTGTCCATTTAAATTTCAAAAGTTCGCTTTACCCCATATATAATATGTTATATAAGTTATACAATTGAAATTAACATATTTCCGCAACGACTTAGGGAATTTGTTGTGCAATACGATGATACCTGTAGCGACGTAAACTAAACGTTTCAAATAAGTTGCTTAGTCAGCAGCATTTACAATTTTAAACTTGCCGCTCTTGCAAGTACAAAACGTAAGAGCTTTTGTTACTGAGCTTTCATTTGAAGCTATGCTTTTGTTATTGTGCAGCCTACTATGTAGCGAACTGTGCTAGGTCGTGTACAAGTTCGCTGGCGATCTGCGTTGCAGTTAAATGAAACTACAAATTTAATTTATTTGTTACTTGACTTACCGTGTGTAATCTCGAATGCTATTCCAAAGTGGTTAAAATGCACTGTTATTCGTTTTCTGTGAACTGCGCACTAAATTGTTATATCTTGCTTTTATAATATTTTAATAATGACAGTGATCTTTCACTAGCGTTTGCATTTAATAGCACCTCTTGCGTGTTGCTGAGCACGTTTTCAAGTTAACTTACGTAAAATGCAAAAACAAATTGCACTTTTTTCAATTGCTGTGCCAGCAGAGAACGAGAGCGTAGCGATAAATGTATTATTCACTTAAACCAACACAGGCACAAAGCAATTTCTGCATTAGCTTAGCACTTTTCACTGCACTTCCACTAATTTCGTATTTTATTGCAACTCTTGCAACTATTCGTTTGTTGATTTGCTGTTGTTGTTTTCTTTATGATTTGTTATACTTCTTGTGCGTTAATTGGATTGTAAATAAAATATTTGTATTTTATTCGTTAATGATATCGCGACGCGACACGAACCGTTCGCTTAGAGCGTACAACGAAGAATGCTCAATGATTTGCATTGTGGCTCGAGTAGAACCCCAAGCGAATGCAGCGAGCTGAGCTGAGAAGCTTCGGCTCACACACACAGACGCGTGTCCCTTCACATTCACATTGTGCAGTCGCATGCGACGATAGCCGGAATAAAAGCTTCGGCTACAAGTTGCCGTTTTGCCGGCCTCCGTTTGGTGGTGTGCATGTAAAAGCTCCCACTCTCTCGCTCTTTCTCTGTCTCGCTCACTGACGATTTCTGCGAGTGCTTGAATCACTCACGTGTAGCGGCAACGTGCGCACGTTTGTTATTGCTGCTCTACGAACTGTTGCGAGTATGTTGACATGCATTCTCGTTTATATGTGTCTGTGTCCAAGCATGTGTGTGTGTTTGTGTTTGTGTACGGAACAACAGCGCACCGTTAAACGTTTTCTGCCTACACTTTCTGCCTTAAGCATCGGCTTCACGCTGCTGCTTGGAATTCCTTATTGATTCTTGACATGCTGGTCTTAGTATTGGTGACGCACTCAGACACATACGCGGACTCCAAATAACCGCACATTGACATCTGTTGCCTAACACCTTCGTCTTTTTTTGTGGTTCCCATTTGCACAATCATTCACTCAAACAGTTGGCCAGTCAATGCGGCGTATGCGCAATGAAATGACTTCTGCGACGAGGCGCGCCTGTGAACACGTCAGCTTCCCAGCTCCGCCGCAAATGCACTAATAAGAAACCGCTGCAAATTTTGAAGAACATATTAAAAGTTTACGTTTTTACAAAATATATCCAGTTACCCAGAGGTAAAAATACTTACAAAGCGGATTCGTTTGCGCTCAATGTTACTTAATCAAAGTGCCTGACTGAAAGCAGTAAAACAATTTGAAGGTACGTCTGCCTGTGTGTGTGTGTGCATGTGTGAGTGGAGTGTTATTATCAAGTTCAGGGAGATCGTGTTTTCGACTCATTCACACTGGGGCCAGCTATAAGGTTTAACAATTAAAATAAACACAAGGTAATGTAAAATAACTTATTTAAAGGATAGAAAATATAGTTTTTTAATAAATACCTTTGTCTATTGCGTTTAATCTGCAAATTATTTGTTGTAAATCATTGGAAGAATTTTAATTGGTCTCTTTTTTATTTGAAGGCCCGAAGAGAATATTTAATATCCTATTAAGATGAAGAAAAATGTTTATTATTCATCAAGTAGTACGGTTTTTATGTTTTTCCACTTTTATAATTTTATCCTTAAGTCTTAAAAAGTATTTTGAATGGTCTTTAACTTAGTAAACTAATTGATTTATATATATTCGTGTAAAGATAGGAAACTTTGCACTCACTTCTCTGGAATGCTAATTTTTGATTTCATAATTGTAGCCTTATGCAAGTGTCTAATAGCAACATCTATAGTATCAATAAACGAACTAATCAAACAGAAAAATAACGAAACAGGCGATGAGCGCTTGCAATTCAATGCAAGGCGAACAAAGACGGCAATTCGCACCGTCGTATACGTAATATTAATTGTGTATACGTACCACGATTTATATGTATGTGTGTGTGCATGCGTGTGTGTGTTTGTAACCAGAGAAGCAGAGCGAGCAAGCGAACAGTGCTGATAGAGCTATCAATTGAGAGTGCTGAGCAATTAGAGACGAGACCGCAGACAACAAGTACAAGTACGGAAAAGGGAGACTCCTGCCGCCAATCGAATTGCCTGGCAATAAAATGCGACGCGGATGTGGCATGCGTTGCCTTAATGTGCTCAGCTCGAGGATGCCGCGTGTTTTGCTTGCCTGCGTGCTGCCTGCGCGTGTGCACATCGCTGCAACAGTGTGTGGGGGAAATTAACATCGAGAGCAGCCTTAGAAGTAGTTGCTGATTTTGAGGATGTAGTAATGCATTTATTTGAACAAGCGTCACATTAGACGCCACTGTGTTCCTTGATCCAGTCACGTGCTTGCGCCACTCTCGAATAGACGCCTGGATAATTGGGCTTGGCACAGCCATAGCCCCACGACACCACGCCCACCAGCACACCAGCCTCGTTAACCATAGGACCACCAGAGTCGCCCTGGCAGGCATCCTTGCCGCCCTCGATGTAGCCAGCACAGATCATGCGTTCCGTGACGCCGCCGAATTGCTTGTACTTGTCATCGCAAACCTGCTGGTTCACCAGCGGCACCTGGACACGGCGCAGCCACTCACGGGATTCCAGCAGATTCTGTGTGTTGCCCCAGCCGCTGACATAGCAAGGATCGCCATCGACAAACGTTTCATCCGCATCCGGCAGCTTGACCGCCTTCTTGGTCTCGTCGAACTCAATTGGATGTTGCAGTTGCAGCAGCGAGAAATCGTAGTCCACGTTGGTAAAATTAAACTTTTCGTGCTGCACAATCTTCAGAAGGCGCAGCAGTTTTCCATTCCGCGAGTACTCCGAGCTGCCCAATCTTACACGCAGTCGACTTGCAGTTTGGCCACTACAACACATGAAGACTTAGTCGCAACTCAATCGAAACATGGCGAAGTACTTACTAAGTGCAGTGTGCCGCCGTCAATATCCATTCCTCCGATATCAGAGAGCCGCCGCAAATATGACTGGATGTCTGCAAGGATATTTGGTGGGGCGCATCCGTGATGTTTATGCGCTCGCCGCCCACAATCCGACCATCGAGTCGCGGCTGGAACTTCATCAAGCCGTTGACTAGCGAACGTTGTCGCATGACTGGTTGTGGAATCAAACAGACGCCACCCAAGACGAGCACGCTGCACTGCAGCACGAGAACTAACACCGATTGTATTGACAACATTGTGAGTTGGCTTTTGGGTGAAAACGCTGCGCTTTTATATGCTCAAACTAGACCCTGAATTGGCTAGAGCTTAGAGCTCGATAGCCACCCGCTGAGACCCAAAAACCCGCTGAGAGTTTATCTTAGAAGCTACCAAAAATGTCACACTACAATTATTTTATATCGCAGTGATAGGAAAGCGGACTTTTTGTAAAAGTAATTGAAGTTTGTGTACACTTACCTTGTTGGTTGTTGAAGCACCTGTTAATATGCAAAATATTTACTGAATGATACAAGAACTAATGGAAAATATGATATCAAACTTACTTTCTGTGACAGATGAGAATTTCAGCTGTTGTAATGATTTGGATATTTTAATAACCATTACACATAATATGCCTCTCGGCAAATAAGATTTCTTTTGAATACATTTTTTTTATGGATTTATATATTCTCTAAATAAAAATAATAAGTGATGATTCAATGTGTTTATTGAAGAAACCAACTGAAAGCTTACCGAGTAACCAAGTAGATATACTCCTCGTTTAGTAGAGCATAGTTGAATCGAACTAAATGGGTCAAGAGTACTTAAAGTTGTAGTTGAAACTGAAGCTCCATTCGTAGTCGTATATTAAGGTAATCATTTATCAAGCCAACAATTGTTTTACAATGGGTCACACGTTTCAATTCAGGAATAAATTACTAAGATGCTGAGGGAAGTCGTGATGTATCATCTACTCAACCACATAAATCAGCTGACGTCCAACTTCAGTCAATTTGCCATCTAGTTTAACGCTCACGCGTTTTGCATCCAAGTCGAGCACGAAGTCCCCCTCACCAAGCTGGGTCTTGCCGGTCTTAAAGTCCTGGAAGTTGGGCATCTTGCGCGGACCTAGCAATGGATCCTCATATCGCCACAGTTTCAACGATGACACCTCGGTCTTCAGGCCAATGATTTTGGCAAGCTTTTCGCGCAGCGATTGCACTGTGTCGCCCTCGGAGATGACGGTGTTGACTTGGAACAGCGCGGAACGCTCTATGGGATTCGTCAACTCGACACTAACATGTGGTGCAACGCTGAAGACAATGAACGGCGAGCCAGGACGGACTTCTTCGCGTGTCTTCTCTGGCGCCGAGGGATCATCAGTGTACTTGATCTCCAGACTGTCCAACTGAAACAATAGTTGGTTTAGTAAATATTAAACTCGCCTATTCATTTGACTTACATCCAGCGTGTTCTTCAGATACTCCAGATTGCTGATCAGCACCTGGCGCTCATCGAACTCGAGGGTGACAGCCAGGGCAGCCACGCCCTTTCCGCCCTGTTCGACTTTTTCGCGTATCATTTGCGCAAAGGGCATCACACGCTTCATGAACTTCTTCAGCTCGGCCTTCTGCTGCAGCGTCGCTGCAATCACCTTGTTATCAGGCAGCGACTTCGACTCCTTGTTGTACAACTCGCGCATGGTGTCCAGCACACAACACTGCCAGGGCGGATAAGTTTTTGCCACCCAGATCAAACCGCGATTCGGTTTCGCTGTCTGGGCATCCACAGCCTTCTCCTTGCCACCCTTACCCTTAACCTGGAGCAGATTCTTGAGGTTGAGCCGGAACGAGTGCGCTGCCTCCATCAGATACTCGGAGCACATGATTTCCTGCTCATTGATGTCGCCCACCTCTGGCCAACGCGTATGCACAACGGACTCCTTGTTACCCAGCAGTCCCCAGACATGCTCTGCCATATGCGGGCAAATGGGCGCCACCAACAAGGCCTGGCGACGTATAAACTCCAGCACCAGCTCCTCGTGCATGCCTTGCATGCCACACAGTTCACGGTACTTGTCACGCGCCAGCTGCAGTTCGTAGAAGCCGCTGCGCAGCGCCTCCTTGAACAGCATGCGACGATAGTTGTCATCCGTTTGCTGTGTTTTCAAATTCAATTCGCTAAGGAAGACCTTATCGTTGAAAGTCTTCTCGGCACCACGGCGCAAGCTGGAGCGAGTGGCCAGCATCTCCTTGACCCACTCGATGAAAGTGTACAGCCGCAGGATGCCGGCATCGGCTGTGCTCTCCACAAAGTTGGCATCCTCAACGCTGTCGCCGGCATCAGCCAGACACAGACGCATGCCATCCGCTGAGAACTTATCAACAGCCTCGTGCAGTGTCAGGAAATTGCCATCAGACTTGGACATTTTCGCAGAATTGAGCAGCAGATGGCCATTGACACGCATGCCCTTGGGCCACTTGGTCTCGTCATTGGGCCAAATGGCAGCGTGATTGTAAAGGCAGAAGGACAAATGGTTCTGTATCAAATCCTTGCCAGAAACACGCAAATCCATGGGATACCAGTACTCAAATTCGCGACGCATCACAGACAAATACTCCGGCTTGATGGCAGACTTCTTGGGCAGCGGCGTCTCCTTAAAGAAGATATAATCCCAAACTTCTGGAGTCATATCTGCTGGTTTAATGCCTAGAAGAGAGACCACAAATCAAATCACGGACAACATGCAAAAAAAAAAAGCATTTTACTTACCAAATGGACCCGGTTTCTCGCCGCGGAAAGTGCCGCCCTGCAGCAGATGCGAAACGGTATAGAACGCCATGTAAATGGTGGAATCCGACAGGGACTCAATGAGCCACTGCTCATCCCATGGCAGCTTAGTGCCCAGACCATAAGTACGCGAGCAGGCGTACTCATGCAGCCAATTCAGACAAGCCTCAAAGTTGTTGCGCGCCTCTTCATGGAACGTTTCCATCTCGCCCAGCATTTTGAATGCTTGTGCTTGCCATTCCGGTTCGCCATAGTTGAGATACCATTGATTGCACAGCGCAACCACACACTCATCGGCGGAGCGCGACATGATGGTCTTCTCGGGCTCATAGTAAATATCAGCTTCCTTGGCGTCCGTCAGTCGCTTCTGCAAATCCTTCTTGATGTCCTGGATTTTGCGACCCTTGAATTCGCCCACCAGCATGATGCCATCATAGAAACCTAATAAATAGAGAACTCGTTACAAATTTTAGGTAAACAGTAGGTACCAGATTTGACTTACTCTTCAAGTAGCAAAGGTCTTTGGCCTCAGCCAGTTTCTCTTTGTCATTCTGCGATTGAATCTTGAGCGTGTCATAAGCATGCACAGCACTTAGATTGCCCAATGTAGGCACCTCGATGATAGGTATTGGTGAATAGGGCAGCACCATCTCATCTGTCAGTCCGTACTTTTGACGGAATGCCTCTTTCTTCTGCAGATCTACGAGGGCGGCATAATCATCCGGCGAATCGGATGGGACTGAGGTCACCACACCAGTACCCTTGTCCGACTTGATGCTCAGCATGGGCAACGTGTAAATGATCTTGTGCTGTGTCAAAGGTGCCGACAATTGAACGCCCAACAGCTGCTGACCCGTCACTTCGGCCAAAACCACAACATTGCCCTCCTCGGCCGTAAAGCCCTGGTAGGTCATGTTACGCGCGGCACGTCGTGTGCTGATCCACACCTCATTGTCGCGTGTGGTCTGCCAGGCAATGTACTTAATGTCGGGATGCAGCCAGCAGTTGGTCTGTCCATACATAGTCTCTGGACGCAGAGTGGCGGCCACAAGGTAAATGGGCTGCTTGATGGCGCTACAACAAAATTAAGTTAGGTTTTAATGCGATCGCAAAGCAAATAGAAGTGCTAACACTCACCTAAGGGCCTTGGGCGTCTGCAATACTTTCATCTTTATCAGCGTATACTCTTGTGGACCCACGCCCTCGCCGGAGGAACGATCGTGATCCATGCAGGGCTGACCATCCTTTGGCGAATAGATGGTATAACGTTTGCCATACATAATCTTGCCACGCTGCTTCAAATGATTAAACTGCCAGCGCACAAACGAGTCAAAATAGGGATTGGCATCGGTGGTGATGAATGTGCGGCGCCAATCGACATGGACACCGATGCGCTTCAAATCCTGCACCGCCAGCGGTGGGAAATAGTTCAGCCAATGCTCGGCATTAGCGAATTCCTTGATCTCCTCATCCTTAAGTCCCAGACTATACATAATTTGCCACTGGTACTTGGCTGAGCCGGTTTTCGCGACAGCTTTGCTCTTCTTACCCTTCGACTTATCCTTAGGCACCTCAGACGTTTCGGCTACAGCAACGGGCGCTTCTTCCTGCACATCGGGGAACTTGGGCGGATAGCCAAACTGTTCAATTTCACGCGCCAACTTATCAGCACAAGCCTTAATGGGCATTCCCGTGCAATGGAAGCCGAAGGGCCAGAGCACGCGACGCCCCTTCAGACGATGATAACGCATGGCGAACTCGGCCTTGGACAGGGAAAAGGTGTGACCCAAGTGCAGGCGACCATTCATGTACGGAAACGGAAATGTGACGAGAAACTTCTCAGACTGTCGCTTCTTGGGAGCCGTTGGGGCGTCCGTCTCGTGCACATGCTCGGTTTCCCAGCGGTGTTGGACTTCGCGTTCAATCTTCTGCAGATACTCCACCTTGAAGGTGCCTTTACGTTCCACATTCGCCTGAGATCAGTAATTTAAATTACAGTCAATGCATACAAAAATTGCATCAGTCAAAAAAGAATTTGCTTGCGTAGAATATGTTTTACTCAGACAGTGCGAGATATGCAATATTACCACACCGGCACTAATAAAACACAACTTCACTTACCATTTTGCACTGTTTAACTGCGCAATTGACTGCAAGTTCACTTAATTTGCACTAAATAACTGTGGAATCAACAAATTGCAAAATGCAACGTGTTTACCTGGCAGCGGCGGCAAAAAGGTTGCTGTCAGCATGTCAATCGATTGTTCATAGTCATTGTTATCGATGCCTACAAATACTCAAGTACTTTGAGTTTCAATATTAGTTGACTTTTGATACAAGCGCTATGGACTGAGTTGTTTGAAATACAGTGTGTGTTTTATTAATATTTTTAAAATTATCAGTGTATTAAAATCGCAAATCGAACGCAGTTTTTTTTTTGCAACTGGTCCGCTTGTTTTTGAAATGATACTCGATTGCCAATTCTCAAGTACTCCTGTCAATCGATATATCTTAAACTAAATTTTTTTCTAAGCTGTTTTGCAACTGTTTCGCAACTGTTTCACAACTGTTTTGCAACTGTTTGGTACATTACTTTTCGATTGCAGTTTTCAAATATCGCTAGTAATCGATATTTGCAGTCCAATTAACCTAATTTTTTCTTATTAGGTGAAAAGTTTTAGACTTAGGTTAATATTAGCTGAATTATATTATTATTTTTGGAGTATTATATTAACACAATATGCGGCCAGTGTTTGCATTTCTGTTGTTGGGCCTCCTGTGCGCCTGCCAACTGAACAATGCAAACGTTAACCCCGAGTCCGAAGATGATATTGACAATGATTTTGCGGAGTTCGATGATGACTTTGTGGAAGCCAGCTACGACAACTCGGCAACCGCCGAGAATGCCGACTCATCAAAAGGACTGGGTGGAAGTGGCGTTAGCAAAGAAAAAGTAGACGCACCTGTCAAGCGCACAGTCGACAACGATGACGATGATGATGGTCTGGTGGAAAACGACGATGAGTTCGAGCATTTCCAGGATGAGGAGGAGTTTGAGGGCTACGATGCAGGCGACACCATGGAACCGCCCATCGATCAAAAGACCGAGCCCAAGCTAAAGATACCCAATATTCCGTTGCATTTCCGCACCCACTGGGATTCCTATTGGATGGAAATGATAATGGTAGCCGGTCTCTTGGCCTATTTTGCCAACTTCTTTGCAGGCAAGGCAAAGAATGCGCGTCTCGCGCAGCTCTGGTTCAGCACACACAAAGCTCTGCTGGATGAGAACTTTGCGTTGGTCGGCGACGATGGCAAAGTGGAAAATGAAAATCCTGGGCTGATCAAAGAGAGCGAAAGTCTTTACACACTTTGGTGCTCAGGTCGCACCTGCTGCGAGGGCATGCTCGTGGAACTGAAGATGATCAAACGCCAAGACTTGGTATCTCTGGTGGCTGGCTTGATGCGTCCACAGTTGGATCAGGCACATATCAAAATCGAATTGTCACGTGGCCTAATGGATACATTTGTATTTGCGGTGGGTAGCAAGAAAACGATCACCAAGGTATTCAAGGAGTACACCGATTTGGTAAGTGGTTCACATACCTTTTACGATCTCTCTTTTTATAATCTATATCACGTTGCTTGCAGACTAAGTTCTGTAGTTTAGTTGCCAAGCCGGAGGAGCGCTATAATGTGCCCAGCGGTTTTGGTGTGCTCTCCGAAATACCGGAGGCCACATCCGCCATACTCGAGTCACGTGTTATTACCGCACTTAACAAATACCAAAGCTATATCGATTACCTGCACATCTCGGATCAGTTCAGCGGCCAAGTGCAACAGGAGGAGGGCAGCACGCTGAAACAGCCGGAGACCAAGGCTGTGCTATTAGCCGGCTTCAATTTGCCCAAACATGCCGAAATGGAGACCATTAAACCCTTGTTATTGTTGATCTTTTATCTAATGGAACGTTTGAAGACTTATCGCATGTCCAAGGAGGTAATATTCTTGATTATCTTACGTGCGTTTGTATTTATCTCTGACATCTTATCTCTTGTTTTATAGGGCAAGTCCAAGGCAGATAAGAATCGCTTGCGTGTGGAGGAGGAGTTCCTCAAGAGCACCCACGCTGCACGCGCGGAGGCAGCTGCTCAGCGTCGCGAGGACAAGCGCAAGCAGGAGAAAGAGCGCGTGCTCGCCGAAGATGATCCCGAGAAGCAGCGCCGCTGGGAGCTCAAAGAACAGAAGCGTCAGGCCAAAAAGAATGCACCCAAAATGAAGCGCCTAGCTGTAAAATCTCTGTAGTTTGTCACACTCCTGTGCCATTTGTTCGCGCTCATCCTTAGTACTATTTTGTCGTCGATCAGTCCTTAAATGCCACACACGTTAAAGCAATAAAGTATTTGTATCCTATTGAGCGCCAAAAAAAAGATTACTGAAATTATATTGTGTAAAAAATATGGTCATTAGCT
Organism: Drosophila rubida; assembly: GCA_035046165.1. Lineage (NCBI taxonomy): Eukaryota > Metazoa > Arthropoda > Insecta > Diptera > Drosophilidae > Drosophila > Drosophila rubida. The sequence continues at coordinate 11,017,208 of JAWNOF010000014.1, read as the reverse complement.
TACGATTCAACATCAGAAAATATCATTTTCATTTAGAATATACAGACATCTACGTCAAAAGAAAAATAATTTGTATTGTACAAAAAATGAGATGGAACTTGGTTTGAAAATGATAATATTTCGCAATGTATGAATTTCATTAGCTATAATTGTTCATCTTAATGTTGTAAATCATTTCTATTGTTTGCTATATCAATTAGCACTTGGCTTGGGGGTTGGGGATTGGTTTTATTGGATAACAACAGATTAGGGACCTCTTCTAACACTTGACAGGGAAACAATTCTCATTGGACACATAGGCAATATGATTCCGAAGCGTTTTGATCTGCTTCTGGGCAGCATCGAAGCTGTAGGACAGCGTGTTGAGCTGTCCTTGCATCTCGCGGATAACAGCCTCCCGATCATTGACCGATAACGAGGCCGTGGCGCGACATTGAGCCAGCTCCTTTTCGAGGCGGTTGATTTGATCTTGTTGCTGAGCCTTTATCATCTCGGCACGCTCCTTGGTACCAGCGATAATCTTGGCAGACTCCGTACGCAGTGTGTCCAGGTCGTCCTGTGTCGTCTTTAGCTGCTCGCAGAAGAGATCACGTTGTCGCAATAGCTCCTCGATCTCGCTGCGTGCCTGCGATAGGTCCAGCTGGCATTGCGCCAGCTGTGGACTCAAATCGGCCACGGGATTCTCTAGCTGGATTTTGCAGGATTTCAATTCCTTGCAGACTACAACCAGTTTGCTCTGCAGATCGTCCTTCTCCTTGCACACTTGCGCCAACTTCAGCTGCTCGTTCTCCAGCAGCTTGGGGAAGTGCAAGAGCTCATTGAGCTTCTCTTGGAACTTGGATCGTATCTCCTTGACTTCCGTGTTGATCTGCTGCTCGATGCGTTTGTTGTTCATGTTGAGCTTCTCCAGCGAGACGCACTGCTCCTCGACCTTCTGCTGGGCTAGCATATACTTATTGCGATAGTCCTCCAGCTGCTGCGACTGCTCCTTCATGATGCACTTGAACTCCAGCTGCTCCTCCTTCAGCTCGTTGACGCGCGCACGCAGCAGGTTCAACTCTGCCGCATCCGCATCGGAGGCGCCCTTCGATGGCCCGCTGCCAACAAAACCCTTCATGCTGCAGAGGCGAAAGAGTGAGTTGACAAATATATTATATATATATGATGAATTTCTTACCGTTGCTCCAACTCCTTCATCTGGCAATCCTTGCGCTGGTATTGCGTCAGCAGACGCGTGTAGTTCTCCTTCATCTTCTCGTACTTGTCAGCCTTTGTGTTGCGCTTGCCGCCGCTAATGACCAGCGGGTCGGGATCTTCTGGGCAGGGAGGTCTGGAGATGTCAGCGCCGCCGCCATAGTCATCGTCGTCATCATCGTCGCCGCCGCCTGCGCCACAAGTTTGCGCCGACTCCCGTCGACTAACCTCATTGAGCAGCTTCTTCACCGAGCACTGCATGCTGACGATGCGCTTCTTAAGCTTGTCCAGCGAATCGCTTTTGCCACACGGACCACTCGGCGGTCCACAGGGTGGCGGTGGGGGGCAAGTGGGCTCGGGCGGGCAGGGACGCTGACGCTTCGAAGAGCGCGCTGGAGGCGGCGGTGGACAAATGCTGCTGCTGCTCTCGTCGCACGGCGACTTGTTGCATGGCCCCGGACTGCAGACCTGCTTGGGCTTTGAGCCCTTCGACGCCATGATGGCGCACGCGATTTCCTGCATCATCTTCATGTCCTCGGGGCAGGCGCCCTTCATCTTCTGCATGGCCTTGCTGAGCGCCTTGATCAGGCGATCCTCCTGTCCCTCCACTTGGCAACAACTGGAGCCGCCGGCCTCCTCGCTGCAATCGTCTGCAGTGCCACCGCTGCCGCCCACACCTCCGCCGGTCAGCGGCGCTCCACAGGGGCCCACGCAATAGGGCGAAATGTTGTCATCGTCCACGGTGGTGGTCATCGTCAGCTCGCGGTAGTGGCGATGCGAGCCGAAGTTCTGCAGCTGCACTGCCCGATTCATCATCGTGTGCAGCTTGATGTTCTCCTGTTCCATGCAGATGCGCAGACGCTTGATCTCGCGCAGCTCGTTGCGGGTTTTGCAGGGCTTGCCGCACATGTCCATCACCTGCGCCTTGATGTCCTGTATGATCTTGTTCTGGCAGTCGATCTCCTTGATCAGCGACAGATATTCCATGTACATACGCTTCTGCTCAGGATCGTCGGACGACTCGCCGAGGCGGGAGAAGAGGTCATCCTCCTGGCCCTCCTCCAAGCCGCCCTCATCCATGCCGCCCGTGGCAATGTCCTCCTCCTCATAATCCTGCTCCTCAGCACCACCCTCAGCATCCCCCATTGTATCGAGTTACAATTCTCACGGGTTTATTTATGAAAAATCTTTACGGATTCCTATCTTGTTTCGTCTACGTCGATAATAGTGCTTGAATTGATTTTGAATGTCTGGTTTGTTGTGGTTGTTAGGCTTTTGGATTTGTCTAAATCGTGACCCCAATCACTTGTAATTTTAAGCGCATAATCTTGAAATTTTGCAATAAATTCTGAAATGAATTACTATAAAATTTTAAGGTTGTTGTGTTGTTTTTTTAAACGACTAAAATGAACTGATATTTTTCCGCTTCGCTTTTCTCTTACTCCACATACGACACTCATGTCCGACGCCTACTTTGATTTCAATCATTTCCCATCTATCCCAATCCATTGCCTCTAAAAAATGCCTCGAAAATCTTTTCAGTGATCACTTACTTTACAAACTCTCGTAAGTTCTTCCCACTATGTTTCATACTATTTTTTGATACTGACAGATTGTCTGTCAATATCGATTTTGTCAGACCCTGTAATTAGTCTGATATATATTAATATGTACTTTCTTTTCTTTCTTATCCGTATATCCCCTTTTTCAAATCGTTAAAGTCCCTGTCTGTTGAAAAATGTCTATAATATTTGTTAGTCTACCTATTTAGAATGGTATATTATAACATTTTAATCAAACTTAGCTTTTAAGCTGCTATGAAAGTGAATTTTTGATTACCTGGCTTCCGTTTAGGCGTTTCCTATCTAGTTTCCCTGCTTTTCTCCTCTGTAGTCCTGCCGTCTCTCACTATGTCAGCATGTACGCCCGACTGTCAAGTAGGCCGATTAAAAATATTCGGATAAAACACTTTTGAATTGTTCCAAGGTAGAAGTAATTATTTTTGGTAAACGCATATGAAAGTATCCTTTTAAAAATTTTCTGTTGGCAGTAAGTAAGAGAGCAAAGGCAAAATTCTTGTAAATGATAATTCCGGCCATTAACGAACCCAATCCCACCAAATTGACGACGACCATCGAAGCGTCTCTGGAGCCGGGTCATGCCCGCAACGACCCAATGGGCACAAGGCACCAGGAGACCAATGCGGACAATGCGAATGCCATAACTGTGCAGTCCATGGCCAAGAAGCAAAGCTACAACAACCTGCAGCAATGTCAGGCGGCGGTGCTAAACCCGGTGTCGAACAAAGCGGCAACACCCCCCAACGAACTATCGGGCAATAACCACAATAACCTTGTCGACGACGACGAGGACGAACTGACGCTCAGCGAGGGCGAACCATATGGCTCGCAGGGCGACTATGACGAGAGCAGTCGAGTCAATCCGCGGGGCGATGAGATCGGCTCGAAGCTGAAGCTGGAGCTCAGCAAGTACAAGCAGGAGTTGCACGAGTACAACGAGACCACCCGGGACCTGGAGAAGAAGTACATGAAGATCAATTTCGAGCTAACCGAAATGCAGCAGAAGCACGACAAATTCGTCAATCTGCACGGCTCCTCCAACGCCGAACTGGAGATGCCCGCCGGCATAGCTGTGGCTCACGAAGAGATCGATCCAATGAGCTATGGCACCTCCAGCAATACCAGCATCACCAGTTCCGATCTGCGGCACAAGAACAACAACAAGATCTTCAGCAGCAACACCAGCAGCTTTATGACTGTGATGGAGGCGCCGAGCAATTCAGCGTTGCTGCTCGACACCAGCGCCAAGAAGCGTTCGCGGGGCCACGAGGCAAAGGCGGCCAAGTTGCGCCGCAGTCTGACCGCCCAGGTGGACGTCGGCTTCGGCCAGCACATTGTGGGCGCGACGGCGAGCAAGCGGCAGTCGCGACATACGCGTGGCGCCGGCATCAGGTCGGCGCAAGAGCTGCTGGAGGATCAGGAGAACGAGCCCACCTCCATCAAGGACATGTACAATGTGCTGAAGGACGTGATCAACACCACCAAGGAGCACAGCAAGTACAGCACCTACGAGCGCGATCGCGAGCGGCAGCGCGACCGGGGACGAGAGCGAGATCGAGACAGCGGAGAGTACACACAACTCTATACGACCATCAAGGATCTGAAGAGCGAGCAGCTGCAGTACCGCAACATCATCAGGCAGCAGCAGGAGCGCATCTCCGACTATCACACACGCTGCGTGAAGGCGCAGGACATAATGAAGACGCAAAAGCACGAGATCGACAAGCTGCAGGTGAACAACAAGCAGCTCGAGTCGAGCATCTTCATGGACATCGATTCGCTGCGCTCCAAGATCGACAACAAGCTGAAGAGCGTGGCCAAGTTGCCGCACATGATGCGCGAGGAGCACTCCAAGTACGAGAAGGTGATGCGTGAGAACTGCATGATGGCCGACAAGCTGCACGAACTGCAACAGGAGGCCAACTTGCTGAAGGCCAAGATCGATGAGCTGGGCAAGCGCAAGCTGATCACGGTGAATCGCCTGAAGGCCGCCGAGCGTGATCTGAAGATCTTCAAGAACTACAACGCCTCGCTGAAGACGGAGAAGCGTCGCATGGCCGACGAGCTGCTCACCATGAAGGAGCAATTGGACACGCTGCAGGCGGCTAGCAAACGTCAGCTGACCCGACATCGCGAGCAGACGGAGAAGCAGCGCAGGGAGCTGCAGAAGCGCATCTACGATTTGGAGCTCAAGCTGAGCCGCAGCCAGAACTCGACGTCGAGCCTGATTCAAGAGCGCGACAGCCTGATTGCCGAGCTGCAGACGCAGCTGCACACGCTCGTCCACAACTTTGAGGTGTCTCAGAAGCACATTCGTGTGCTGCGTCGTCACATCTACTCCATGACCTCTGGCGGCGGCGCATCGGTGATGTCTTCGTCCGGCGGGCAACGTCGTTGTCCCAGCGAGTCCAATGTGATGCGTGCCAATCAACTGATCAGCCAGACGCAGGTTCAGGGCCAACCCAGCATTAGTGTCTCGCGTCTCGGCGGTCCACGCACGCTGAAGACCAGATCCTCCTGAGGCATCATCGTATGTGATCTGTTCTATTCAGCGATTCAGGCAACTTGACAATACGGCCAAAGGCTTCGGTATATATTGCATCATCTGTGCAGGGCATCAGATGACAATTATATGTGCTTGAATGCCGCGGGGCCGCATCATCAAGTTGCCTGGAAGTCTTTAGTGTTGACTGCGTGGCAAACTGATTCCGAGTTGAGTTGTGATTGTGTGTAAATTTCTAACTTTTAGTCGATTGTAAAATGTTTGATTATTAAGAAAGTTTACTCTTATTTTCAATTAGACTATGCGGTATACGTAACTGCTGCATATCGAGATACTTTTGAAAACTTCGAATATATTTCACAGAATTGAAATATTTAAACCCAAACAGAACAGAGAGCCAATCGAGATAAAGACCATTAAATATTTTATAGCCAAACTATTGAGAATTGAAACAAACCAGAGCTCACAGTTGATTAAACGATTGACTACTAGAGTAATTGTCGCACATCTACAATCAACTCACAGAGCTTAAACAAATTTATATTAATACCAATTAATTCTATTCTGCTGACTCATAGAAACTAATTGCATTTCTGCCAACAATGTCTTTTCTTTGAAAGATCTGAAAAACTAGTTTCAAATTATTTGTATAAATTCGTCTACATAGAGCAGCGAGAAATTGATTATTAACTTATTCAATTCTCTAGTTTCAGAATTGCAACGTATAGAAAATAAATGTTGTTTGCAGCTTAACTTCTAGCCCACTTAATCAATGATGATTTCATGTGGCGACATAAAGAGTTACTAATGTTGTAAAGCGATCATCACGAAGTGTTTACCAAATATAGTACAAAAACGAAGTCATTTTGCTTAATGATGATATTTATAACAAGCTAGCGCCCTACGTCAAGGCCTTGGCTATAAATAGCGGAACGCCAAAGACATCAGAGGGTTCACAGGCAGAACGCAAAACAAGTGAGTGCCAATGAGCTGACCAATCTTTGGAGTGTGCTTCGAGTGTGAATATACTCGTTGCGATTTGTATAAACAATTGATGCTCACTACGCACACAGCTGATGCCAGATATATATATATATATATTAACATATATATCGCACATAGAACACGTATATATAAACATATTCCACACGGGCAGCTGAGTGGGATTCTGGCGAAAAGTGATGATGCTTAGGGGGAGAGTAAGGATTGATAGACGGACGAACGGGCGGACAGGTGAGCGGGGGTGGGAACAATGTTGACAGCTGTGCAAGAAGTGCGCAGCGTGGAACGCTTGGAATAGGAAGTGAGAGAGATGCAGAGAATCTCTTGCCATGGCTAAATATAACAGAAACTGAGTATTGAAAATTCTAAAACTGAGAAATCATGTTTTCAGTACTCACAGCCAGGTAGGGGGGCGCCAGCCAGCGGGGGGGATTGGCGCTCGCCAAAAGGTGTGTAGTGTGTAGTGTGCCTTTCAGTTTTTGCTCTCAGCCGCTTTTCAGCAATTTCCCTTCACGCAGTTGACTTTTCGCACGCGACGCGAGCAAACAGAAAAACGCTGCGCGGGGTTTTTGATTTTCACTTGGGATTCGGCTACGCTCCAATGAACAAGTGGTATGCCAGCGGGCGGATGACGCACTGCCTCGCAATCGCATTCGCACTCGCACTTATTTGTTGTGGCCAGCACGTGCTGGCCGCGGTCGACGAGGAGGAGGCGGCGCAGGCTTGCCTCATACGTGCCACAGTCTATGTGACGCCACGCGAGCTGCGCCAGCCGCAGGACTTTGGCCTGCCGCTCGACATTCACTGCAGCAACGTCAGCAGCCAGTTGGATGCCACACCGAGTTTTGATCTGACCTCGCAGCGTGTGGCTGGCAAGTTGCATGTGCTGCTCAATGGCAGCCAGACGCCGCCGCTCAACATCTCCAGCTATGGCCTGGAGTATCTCGACAACTGTCGCCAGCTGCAGAGCGTGGAGATTGAGCAGTTCGTCGGCGATGCCAGTCTGCAATTGAGCTGTGCTGGACAGCCGCTGAAGAACTTGAGTGCGCTCTCCTTGAGCCACAACGAGTTGGGCACGCTTAGCGCGCATAGCTTCGAGTTGTTGCCACAGCTGCAGCAGCTGCGCATCGAGCAGAATTCCCTGCGACTGCTGGAGCCATTCGCCAACTGCGAGCAGCTGCTAAAATTAAGCATACGACGGGAGCACCAGTTGGCATTGCGGCAGAGTGACATCTTTGATGAGTTGTCGCGATTACAGCGCTTGGAGTTGACGCAACTCAAGTCGGTGGCTGCCGAGCTGCTGGAGACGCTGCCAGGTGAGCTGCAAGAGCTGCTGGTGCAAGGGACGCCCATCGAGCCGCATCAGCTAAGCATTAACAATGGCAGCAAACATCTAATAAGTTTGGGTTTGGTGCAGTGCGATCTGACGGCCTTTAAACTGCTACTGGATGCAGAGCAAGTTCATTTGCTGCACGTCAATCTCAGCAACAACGCCTTGAGGCAACTCCAGCTGGCCAGTGTGACGCTCATCAGCCTCGATCTCAGTGGCAACCAGTTGACCAGTCTGAACAGCAGCTGGTTTGCTCAGCTGCCTCGTTTGCAGTCGCTGCAGCTGCAGTCGAATCGTTTGCACAGCATCTCACTGCAGCAGTTGTTGCAGCTGGCGCCACGTAGTCTGCTCCATGTGGATCTAAGCTCCAACTTGCTTCTACGCCTGCTGGACACGCAGCAAGCGCGCTGGGACCAAACGCGTCAGCTGCGCATGCGCATCGACAGCAATCCCTGGAGCTGCCAATGGCTGTTGAACTTCTCGCATGCGCGGCCCGAGTTGTTTCGCCTCTTTAGCTATGCGAAATACATCTCTCAAATCAATGTGAATGGCCTGAGCTGTCGTCCGCAGCTGGAGGAGGAGACGCTGGCGGAGTCGCCAGCAGCTGCTGTAAATCATACTAAGCAGTTGGACGCACATGCGCATCTGAATGTCTCCAGCCACACGGTGCTGTACGGCAATCCCGTTCACCAACCGCATAGCCAACGCTCGGAGGCTTTAATCATTGTGTTCATGCTGCCGCTGGGCATTGCGCTGCTCTTCCTGCTGCTCTACATGTATCTGCACTGCGAGCGGCTCTTCCACTGGTCGTATTACTCCAATGGCATGGGCTGCTTTGGCGGCAGTAAGTCGACGCGTGGCCAGCGCTTCGTGGACCACATCGACATCGTGCGTTATCCAGTGGCCAACGGCAGCACATGCGCCGAGCTGGAGCCGCAACAAGATGGCTATGAGACGCCTCTCAGCAATGCTGCGTCCATCTGCAATTGTGGCGGTCACCGGCAGTCGACGTGCTCGAGAACGCATCACGTCACTTACGAGGCCATGCCCACGGAGCTGCCTTATCAGCTGTATGCTGAGATCAAGGAGCAGGTCGATGTCCCGGACGAGAACGCGGAGCAAACGCTCGGCGAGACGCCGGCATCAACGGCGCCCATCTATGACCACTTGTCGTACGAGGAGGAGAAGCCGCTGGAGGTCTGAGCGTCGTTGTTAAGGTAACATATTTAGGTAAGTGCCTCAGCTGGCAGCAATTATCTGTTAATGTCATTATTATTAATAATACTCATAACTATAGTCAACTATTATAATATAGCGCAGTTAAAAATGATGTATAAATCTGTGTTTGATGTTTTATTTAAATCTTAATACACATATTTATTGCATCGATTGGAAGTTTTCGTTATTTTAAAACCTTCGCAGTTTTCTGTGCATATTGATAGAGTATAGATAAAGAAAATTCAAAGGACATACAATATTCTAATGAAAAGTAATATGTCTGAAAGTTTGTAGTTGTTTTTCTAAATCGCAAAGAATCGATTCCAAATTTTTATGATCGCGTGATTAGAATTGAGTGATATTTAAATGAATTAAGAAATAGCATTAAGATATAAAAATGCACTTTAAAGCATATAGAAATTAAAGTCAAGAATATAGATTAATCTAAATAACTTCAGAATATGCATCTACAGTTGCCCACAATTAGATTAAAATTGCTAGTCAATATTAATCATCTTCTTATCTTTCAGGTTAACTCTAAAGAAGCTTGGCGACTGTAGATCGTAAATTGAGTGTATAGCTCCATGGCCATCTCTCCTCTGCTTGGCAAGAATTATTCAGTTTGTACGTCTTGTTGTTCGGTGTGTAATTTATTACTAAGTTTTAAATCTAATTAAAAATCATTTTATCTTTGTATCCACATGTGAACAGAATTTAGTACATCATTTGAGAGAGAACCCCGAGTTTTTAGGCGCGACAACAATGCGTCTTATAATATTCTGGGATTTTTGGGGGGGTTTTATGTTCTTACCAGCAGGCTGTGCGTTCTCCTTGTGACTCTCAACCGGACTGCAGACATCCGGACTCAAATTATGCACAATAGGATCGCTGCTGCTGAACTGCACATTCTTATGATTATCCTCAGCGAATAGATCGCGCTTCTTTGACATTATGGAACGCACATTATTGTTGGTAGGAGACTTTTCCTCCGAACTGATTTTCATTGGAGTTGGCTTGCGCACTGCCTTGCTTTCAATCTCCAAGTCTTCTTTCATTTTAACTGGCGTGCCTTTGCGCTGTGGTTTGGCCGGCGAGTGCATTGCTTCCTCATCCTCTGCCTGCTCTGTTTTGAGCTGCGCAAACTTAACGGGTGTTCCCTTGCGATTGGGCTTGGAAGCCACAAGTAGCTCGGCAGCCTGGTGCTCCTCGGATAGCAGTTCCTGTTCGGCTTTGACTTTAATAAGCCCCATGCGTTGCTTAACCGGCGTGCCTTTTTTAATGGGCTTTGCAACTATCGGCTGCTGCTCAACAGCTGTCAACTCCGCTGGCTCCATTTTGCACTGCATCTCCTGCTCTATTGCTGTAGCTTGCTCTTCTTGCTCAGGCAGCTCCTGCTTGACATCGTTAGTCGACTCTTGTGGTTCAATTTTCAGTGGCGTATCCAAAACAAGCACTTCACTTGTCGACTCTAATTTTACTTTGAGTGGAGTTACCAATGAAATGACTTCAGAGGCATCCGTCACATTTAAAGGACTGGAAGCGGCAATTGGGCAAGTGGGCAACGCACTTACAATGCGCGGCAAGGCAGCGTTAAGTTCGGCCTCCTTAATGTTAAACTCCATGGCCTTCACTTGCTTAAAGGCAATCTTATGCTCCGTGAGCAGATTCTCGCGATCGATAAGCACACAACGTGACTTGAGGGACTCAAAGCGCCAACTAGAATTAGAACAGACATTTAGTATCTGTGACAAAATAAGTAAGAGTTGTTAACGCACCGCGCCATTTCCTGCTGCACATTGCGCAGCTGCTCCTCAATGGTGGCCTTCTGGATGTGCATGCTATGCAGCTGGGTCTTCAGCTCGTCCGTTTCGCGTCTAAATGGAATTAGGGGGAATGATTGTTGATTGCTAAACTAAAGCTAAAGGCAACTATGGCTAACTAGAAGCGTTCTAAACGCTGGACAATCACAACAAGAACAAACTGTAGCCGGTAAAATCGAGCAAGTGATTGCAACATTTTGCCAACATATCACTCAAGCGTTCGGCGAACTCATACTTGCAGAAATCCAGCATTGAATCTAGCCAAGTAACAGACTTTTGGCTGGCCAAATCACGCAAACGCTCCTGCGACACATTCAAATTGTGCTCCAGCTTCACGTTCTGCACCAACAGCTGGCGAATGCGCTCATTTAGCTTATCTACAATTGAAGGTAACAAACATGAATTGGCAATTCGAGGCGAAGCTTAATCAGAACTCACTCTGATAGGTTTTATCGGCACTGCAGAAAATGGTGCTGCATGCCTGCAGCTCTGTGTGCATCGCGATATTCTCCCGCTTCAAGCGATGTATCTCTGATTTGCTCTCATTGAATATCTTCTTCATGTCCAGATAGCTTTTCTTTTGGCTCGCCAGTAGATGCTTCATCGCCTGGCGCTGATCATCAACCTCGGCGAACAAAGAGTTGCCCTTGCGATCTGCAATAAATTATAATTGAATTCAATTCACTACACTTAATTTTTCCCTTTGTTTAATAAATAAATTCCCCAAACGAAGAAATCTATTACAGACCAAGAGGCCAGGGTTCACGGAATCCTTATTACTATTACCATTTACTTACCATTTTGTTCAGGGGCACTGGACAGCATGGCTATCTTGGCATTCGCATCCACCAGCTGTTCCTGCGAGCTCTCAAGAAGCTGCAGCTTCTCCTCCAGCTCATCGCGTTTGCCACGCAAATTCTCCTCCAGGCAGCTCACCTGATCCTTTAGTATTTCTATGGTTTTCTGCGTGAAAAACGAAACTTTAGTCGAATGCTAATAATATGCTTTATGTACTCACCTCCTGCTCGGCTACAGCAAAAGTATTTTGGACTTTGGCATCTTCATATTCCGCCAACTTTAACATTAACTCAGCATTCTCTTGCTCCACTGCTGTCAAACGATTGGCGCATTCGTCATGTGCGCTGTTGACTTTGAGTGCCACACTAGATTCGAGTTCCCGTGCTGTGGCTTCCAGTTTGCTCTTGAGACTGTGCGTCTCCTCGGACTTGGCATCGTGATCCTGTTGCAGAGTTTCGTGCTCTAATTGCAGACTGCGGTACTTGCGACGCAGTTCATCCAGCTCCTGCTGGAGGCGCAACTCGCTGCTGGGACAAGCGACCTGCGCTTGTGCATTATACTGCTCGAGCTCCTGTGTGAGATACTTTTCGGCCGCCAACGAAGTCTCCAAGCTGCGTTTGAGTTCATGGATCCGCTGCGCATCGGCTTCGCAGCGTTCCTTGAGCTGCTCATGTCTTCCGTGCAGTAATTTATATTCCTCAACTATGTCATCAATGCTTAGGGCGCTCAAATCCAAGTTTTTATACATTTTCGTCACACACAAATTACAGTTACTCGCTTCTTCATGGGCGTCAGAAAATTTTTGAATAAAGTGTGCGAAAGTGACGCTTTCAAACGAAAAAGAGTGGTAGCACTGGCCCAAGTGGCGGCTGGTCGATTATAATGCTCGTGTGGAGCAAATCCGACAGTGTGCACACTGTATTTATATATGCTGAAACAGTGTGACCGCTTGATATTAAAAAAAGCCTCACAATATGATATATTCTCTAGTGATTTTACGAACTGGTTTTGGGCGGGAATATTGTCTTAGGCAAAAATAGGTAAAGAAAGAAAGGTGTTTGACGTTTAATAGTATTTATTTGTAAGCCATCTGGTGATTTTCACAATCATCAACACGGTAGTACAAAATTTCGATAGCTTTATTTTGCAAACTAAACAAGTGGCGCCATCTGTTGTGTTGTTATACAAGCGCGCCAATTTGAATTTAGTTTAAAATCCGGCTTTAGTATTTAAATGAAACCTTGTACACCTAAAAATATTAATAAAATTATTATCATTCAAAGTCGATAGAAAATAAAAACAGCTGATTGAATGGCGCAAGCGTTACACTTTGTTTGGCTTTCATGGTTGCTATGGCAATTAGTAGTCAGAATAACAAAGTTTTATTACAAGTTTCGGTTGCACAATTTTTACACAACCAACAAAATGCAAGAAGATGCCGCAGAAAAATCGCAGCAATTGCAAAATTTTCAATCGGACGATTTGCTGGAAAAGCTCAAACTGCTCAACTATGAAAAGCACCTGCTGAGAGAATACAAACTGAAGCCCTTGTCCAGGTTTTATTTCGTCAAGGCCACAAATCCCGGCGAGCAATTCTTTATGTTTACGCTCATCTGTTGGTGGCTGTGCAAGAAACTGGGCAAAGACATGGAACGACCGCAGGAATTCGATGATCCCAACACAGTTATTGCCAAGATCATACAAATGCTGGAGGAGATTGTAAGAGCCCAAGTCACTTCCACTCACTATTTCGAGTCTACCTACAGGTTCTTTGCAGGATGTGCCCGTAGATTTTGCACCCAACAAGCTGATACGTGGTGCTGGGCCCATTTGCCTCATGGTCCTCGACGTTCTGGCCACTCAGGCCCTGAAGGTAACCAAGGTGAACTATCAACGCTTGCACATTGCACAGGAGGAGGAGTTTGTGGGCGACTACTTGGAGGACAATGCGGAGATCATACTAGAGAAGCTGGAGGACGAACAGAACGCCACAGCATTGAGCGATGACAGCGACATGGAGTTGGAAGCACATAACTTCAAGCAACTCAATTGGCTGAATCGCCAAAAGCGCAACCTTAGCGACATGGCCACCGACGAGCAGAATCGCGAGCTAACTGCCCGCCTCAGCGATCATCAGGAGTGGCGCCTAGAGCTGGAGCGTGTGCTGCAGCAGCTGAAGGTGTTTGTCAAGGCGGATGCTCGCGATTGGCGCACTCACATCAGCCAGATGGAGGCCCTGAATGCGGGCATTGCCAACGTGGCGGAGCCCACGCTGGCCCAGCTCAAGAAATTGCACAGCGAGTTCACGTTCAGCCTGGAGAAGGTCGAGAGCCGTGAGAAGCATTTGAACAACGAACTGCAGCCGCTCATACAGCAGTACAAGGAGCTGTCCATCGAGCTCTCCACGGTGCAATATGCCCAGACACAGCTCCAAGCCGACATGGACAAGCAGATGAATCAGCTGAGCGAGGTGATGGCCGAGCAGGAGCTCAAGAAGGAGGAAATGGAGCGACGCGGGCAGGTCATGTCCGACGGCAGTAAGTATGGAGGTTATAACTAATAGCAACAATTGCGATAGGTCTATTTGAGTATGAGCACATTAACAGTTAATAGGGTTATTTAGGGCTGTAAATTTGTTATAATTAATATTCAATTTGAAATTCAGCAGGTGAAAATATTAAGAGAATGAGTTTAAATAACTTTGACATTCATTTTAAATTGCCTAATTTGGCCTTTGATTATTGAAATTCCATTAGAAATAACTGCATGAGAAGCACTTTCCATAGCACTTCAATAATGGATAAAACTCCTAAAAAAAAGATTATATTTTAAACATTTGCATTTGAAAGGTTTTTAATAATGTTTCAAATATTATTATTCCACTTTTGTCAATTACTTCACAAACTATTTGTCGTTATTATTGATATGATCGTCATGTGGCACTGTTTTGAAGAATAGGTTGATATTGATACCAGAAGCCAGTAATTCGTATGAATCAGGCCACAACACATCACTTTGCTATTATCATTGCAACTGTTTGAATGACGCAAAGTTTGCAAGCAAAACATATACGAGTTGCAAGTTGCACTTGCAGGGGAATTCCCGAACAACTGTTGTGGCAGGGTGCGAGAAAACTCTTGTGAATCAGCGTTAAAGTCGCTCTAGAATTCATTTACAATTTCCATTTCATACTTAGTCACTCTACTAACTCATCAGCATTAATCGCTCATTTCGAACACGCTTCTTGCAACAGGTTCAGTGCAGCAGATCAAGAAGGCGATCGTGAAGCTCAAGGACGACATTGCGCAGCTGAATCTGGAGGTGGCGCTGCTGGTGCATGCCTACGACCAGGACACGGTGCGTCAAACGCTCGGCGTGCTCGATCAGCCGAGCAACTGATAAGAAACAAGAGAATAAAATATAAATAGAAGTTTATAGAGCGCAGTTTTGAATATGTTGTTGTGTGGATTTAACATATGCATGCGATCTCTTGGCCCGGGCATTTTTCACACTTGGCCATGGGTGCGTGATCGATGCTGATCGTAATCAGATCGCAAGACCACCGGCGTTGACCCCGCCCCCGGCTCGGTCGCCTTGTCGATTGTTTGATTTTGATTGT
The DNA here is from genome assembly GCA_035046165.1 of Drosophila rubida. NCBI lineage: Eukaryota > Metazoa > Arthropoda > Insecta > Diptera > Drosophilidae > Drosophila > Drosophila rubida. The sequence continues at coordinate 11,002,144 of JAWNOF010000014.1, read as the reverse complement.
CGAACCGCTGATAAATGTTTCGTAATTGGTTGCTAAGCCAATAGGGCGGTCAATTATCACCTCATTGTTATCTCTCCAACTCAGCACACACAGAGCGCGAGAGAGAGAGAGAGAGAGACGCGTGTCCTGCGCTGATCAGATAAGCAATATGGTCCCTGGATCACGTACATGAGAAGAGCCGCCACCGCCGAGGCCGCAACTACCACATCTCCTAACCAAACCAAAGCAAACCAAACCAATCCACTCCAAACTGAAACTCGAAAACCCAAACTGAAAACCAAAGCAAACCTATGACGAAACCGCGAAACCCTGAACCCCTAGAGGTGTTACTACCCGCTGCCCACAACTCGCTGCCCTCTCTCTCCCTCTCTCTCTCTCTGTCTGTCTCGTTCCCTTTGCTTTACCCTTGTTGCCTGTTGCGCACGCGCAAACACTTTGTTTGCCCACTTGGCCCGGCTTATCAGCCCAATTCCCGACTCCCAATTGCCGGTTCCCTATTCCCTGCACAACTTGTTGTGATTTTCGCTGCGGCTGCCAAAGGTGCTAAAAGGTTTTCCCAAAATATGAGTTGCAGCAGCACCAGCAGCGCTCAGGAAAATTCGTTGCACGCGCTCGGGTTTTCCATCCTTCGTAACTTACCTTATGTTCAACACACTATATTTTCAAGTAACATATTTGCTAAACAAAAACTACTAATATATTAAATTAGTCGTGTTGTGCTTTAGACAAGACTGGCAAGACTTCACTTTTGAAAGGACTTAATTATTATTTAACTTAAATAATTCTGATAATTATTTCAACAGATTAATAAACTCGTTGGCGAACAGAAAGATTTGCTTAGTACATTAGTATTTAAGAGACTGTTGAATGCTTTAGTAAACATCGACTTGCTGCTAATTAATGACTTGGGGAAGTCGTAAATAAAGCTGATCCCTGACTAAATGGGAACCCAACGAGCATTGAGCAGAATGATGAAATAAGCTGAGCTTTGACTAAATATGAACTCAACGAAAGCACTCAATGCGTTGGTTGAGTGAATGAGTGGATATTTATGCGACAAAACGATGGCACATTAACTCGACGAAGCTGCTGCCGTAGCTTTCGAATTAACTTAACGAATGTGGCAAATAACTCGCCGATGCAGAGGTAACCTACAAAACAGATTTCAATTAATCTGACATCTCTCTCGCGCACTCGCTATCTGTCTCTGTTATCGCCGAGCGCACGCTCTCTCTCTCTCTCTCTGTCTCTTTCTCGCTCTGGCAAAATAGAGCAAGTCAAAAGTCATTTTGCGACTCTTTTCGCTTGGCTGGCATAAATTGCATTATTATTAGGCTTATTTGATATGCGCCGACGACCGAAAAGCTGCAGTGAAATTGCAAAAAGCCAGCAACGGCAGCAGCAGCAACTGCGGCAGCGACAACAACAGCAACAACAACAGCAGCAGCAGCAGCAGCAGCAGCGACAGACGTAGCATTAAACTTGTTGTTGGTGCAAAAGCCAAGCGCAACTACTGTTCATTTCCCACGGTAGGATTCGGATGCCATTCCACTGAGTGAGTGGCAGGCAACTCGCGGCTCGCGGCTCGCGACTTGCGACTCGCGACTCTCGACTCGCAGCTCGGCGACTCGCAACTCGGCGTCTTGCGACTCGGCAACTCGCGCTCTGGGCTGTGGCTGGTTTTGTTTGTGGCCAGCCAGCAAGATCTCTGAGTCTTTCTCGGGCTGCGTCGCGGCCTCGTGTCTCATTGTGTGGCGCTGCCGAGCGGTGGGAGGCAGCTCCGTCTTCTCGAGCAGCAGCTGGAACAGAGCGAGTACGCAGATGAGTTTCATTTTCTCATTGTTTGGCACGAACAAAGTTGCAAGCTGCCCAAAATACAGCCAAAGAAACCTGTTGCCAACTTCAACGTTAACGTTAACGTTGAATGAACAAATTTGTGTTCAGCGTTTTTGTTTTGTTCGTCTTATTTTTTCCCCAGCTTGGCCGCGGGCTAAAAAGCATTTTCTGAGCATAAATCGTGAGCTGGCAACGGCGAGAGAGCCGCAAAGATAGTGCCCAAAACGTCCCCATTTCGATTTCCAGCAGCCGACCCCCTCGCCCCCGCTTCCCGCTCGTCCAGCTCGTCCTCGGCCCACTGGTGCCCGCTGCACTCAAAGACGTCAAAATAAAAGTTGCAGCCGCTGCGCATAATTTCTCATTTAATTCAATCAAAAATAGTGTGCGCTAGAATGTGAGCCACAAGCACAACTTGAACTTCTAGTCCCATCTGGGCAATTTCAATAAATAATACTCCTTATACTATCGAACACCTAACATTTGGTATTAAACAATCCCATTCACGCTTTCATTACAGTTGCTCGCCTAACTTGTCGTTTAATTCAATCGTAGTCTCTTTCTCAATTTGCTTGTTTTATTTATGATTCTAATACAATGTTGTGAACACCCAGAAATTCATTCATTTCCTATAAACTGACAAAACAGAAATTCATTCAAGATTCTTGTTTGGTTTCATTCTTTTCTTTTTGTTTTCAGTATTCGGTTTTGGGATTTGTTCTCCGTTGTCTGCTTGTCAACGTTTTGCCTTTTGACCGCTCGCTGTGCTCGTTATCATCAGCTCTCAGTTCTCGGCTCTTAGTTCTCGGCTCGCAGTTCGCATTGCTGGCTGGCCCATAAATACTCTATATACGCGATCGAGTCGTATATAGCCATCTCCCAGTCGGAACATCGATTTAAATGCAAATCAATGTAATAAAACATCTTTTTTCGTTGCTGCCCCGCCATCCACACTCTTGTTACCTGTTGCCGATACCCGCAACGATTAATTTGAAATTCAATTTGTTTCAAACTGAAATGGAGATGGACCTGGTGACACCTATAGTACACCCACACACAACACCTCAAGCTCAGCGCGCTTGATCGGGGGGAGGGGACTCGACTCTTTTGGTGGCTCTCTAAATCAACGGAAGTTCATGTGGCGCTTAGCACATGAAAATCGCTCGTAAATCTTATTTCACAGCTTGCCCCGACTGCCTGCCTGGCTTTCTAAACACACACACACACACACAGATACACTTTGCAATGGCAGGCAGTCAGGCAGTCAGGCAGGCAGTGAATGCGGGGGATTGCATTTTGGTTTAGATCACAATAAAAACTCTTGACCATTGACTTTTGTGGCAAAGAAAACCTTTTTTGCTGCCATCAGAAAAAGGTAACAATAGCCGTTTTATACAGGCAGCCATTGAGTCCGATTATATATAGTATGGTATTTGTGTTTTCGTAGCAACTCTCCTCGGTGCCCAGTTGGGACTTTGTCTTTTTAATTGGGCATCAAATTGTCTGTTATTTTCTAGTTTACTTGCTCGATAGTCTCTCCACATTTATCTTAACTCTCCATTTATATAGCGCATTTCAATTTAATTCCTCCATGTTACACGTTATTTTATCGACTCTTTTACATACTTCACAAACTTAATTACTAAGTTACTCATGCGACGTTGTTCAAAGTTAAGCCACAATTCATGTTTTTCAAATTTGAAGTAATATTTATCATTCATTTGCTGTCAATTACAAATTGTCTTGTCTTATTAATCAGAGAATGAATTTCAATTTTCCCAGCGTCAAATAAACATAAATATATAATATATAATTAAATGTGCCCATACTAGTTGTCAAAATATTCGTATTCCTTTTTGGTTTTATTTTTTGCCACCATTGTATAATCGTTAACTGATTTTATTACATTTTTGCAATCGTTGCGTAGCTTTTGCTTGACTTTTTCAGGTAGTTTTACTGTCTGTAGTTTTATTTAAATTTTCCATAAATTGTTAATCAATTATTTCTTGTGATTAATTTCCATAATCATCAGAGAGTTGCCGCAAGCTGCGCATTAAATCGTCGATGACTTGACAAAAGTTGTTCGAGCCTTTTGTTGTTGCTCATGTCGATGTTGCTGTTGCTGTTGTTGTCGTTGATGTTTCTCTGCTTCTTCTGCTTCGTGTTGGCTGTGCACAGGGCGCAAAAGTATTAAATTTCATTAATTGCCAAAATTAACAAAAATAAAAGAAGCAGAGAGGCGAATGTAAGCAAAAGATTTTGTGAAAAATTAAAAATTCATACGGCAGCGATGCGGTCGCATAAATTTCATGGAAGCTGCCAAGCAGCGGGGCTGGGGAGCGAGGGAAGAGGGGAGGACGACGGAGGCTGGCAATGATGTGGGCGAGAGATCTCTAAACTGAGATCTCTATAGAGGAACACATACGGAGTCGATGTTGAAAGTGGACCGCAGCTGATGACAACGTTTTTTTTTTTCGACTGGTGACGATTGCCATGGCAATGTCGTGACGGTAGTTGCCAGAGTTGTCATGCTACGCGGTTTATTACGCAGCTTTTTCGCTTTGCTTGGCTTCGCTTGGCTTTGCGGTTCATTCAAGGTGTTAGCCAAGTTTGTACGCCGCAGACACTTAAAGAAACTTGATTTATTTTGCCTAGGCTTTGTGTTGTTGCCGTGAATCCATCTGCATAAATTTGACTTATGGCCCGATCGTAAATTTGGCTCGCTGAACAGTTAGGCGCAAAGAGACGCGTCGCGACGATCTATCTATCAATGAATTCGGAACTCAATGAACTCGTACTATGCTCAGCCATAAAACGCTATCGTTCGATCGATCCATCCATCTCCCCCGAATTCACCTCCCTTCATCTTCATCTCCGGCTCAACTCATTTTGTATGCATTTTAGTTAGTATGTTAATTTTTTGTTGGTTTTGTTGCGGCCGCGGTTTCTAGTTTCAGTCTGCAGCTCCATTGTGTTTTATTTAATTTTAATTTTTATTTCGTAAATTTGAAATTTGTTGTCACTTCTGTAGGAGCGCAAAAGGTTTTTCCATTGTTCCAGCAATTCTCAACGAAAAAAAATATACACAAATAGAAATACCGAATATGTCTACGAAATTCGTATTCGTGTTCGAAATCGATTTCGTTTGTCTTTTATTATAATTGGGTGCGGTGCGGAGCGGTGTGGTAGTTTCTTCTCTGCCCCCCTCCCACACTTCCTCCCGACCTACATCTGCTCTTCTTTGTCTATTGCTGTATTTATTCCTATTTCTTTCGGTGTCTCTACAGAATCTCGTCTGAATCGCTGTCATTGTAGCGACAATTCAATAAAAAAAAAAACAGCCATACTCTTTATGAATAGCTTTTTCAATATCGTTCGCTGTTGTTGTTGTATATATATATATTGGTGTAGAGCTGTCGAGGTGCGAGCCAGCTGCTGTTGCTGCTTTAGTCATGCATTGAAAATTAATAAAAATTTATGGTTTATTTGGAATTTTCGTGGCTTATTAATTCGCCATAAAGCTGGTGGCTAACTTAAGTGGCAATCGGTGGCACACACGCATAGTCACACCCATTGAGAAAGTGATATATGCCCTAAACTTGCTCAGGCCTATTTCAAAGTTAAGCCAACTCGTCGTCGACTTTGCTGAAATTTGCTACGAACTCTAAGGGTTTCGATGGCACCAAATATATTTGGGGCAAATTTGATGTTATTCTTTGCAAATGTGATCTATTTTTAGCTTTGTATAAGCTAATATAATTGTACTTAAATTGGTGTTTGATTGAATGTTTTTAAAATAGTTCTAAGTTAATCACTTTAGAGTTTTACAGATAAAATATTTGTTATTATTGGCACATTTATTTAGAAGTCTTGTGAAATTGCAGCAATATAAAAAAGACTGTTTCGGGATCTATTGGGTTCGCGTTGTTGGACTTTAAACATCTTGCTACATCGACACTCCATTGGAAATAATTATAAATGCATTAAAACTATCATAAATAATACATTCGTTGCCAAAAGCATACTTTAATTAAGCGCAGCGCCTTTAAAGGTCTGGCTATTTATAGATAGAGTGAATTATATAGCCATTAATGATAGCTGACGCACTACTAAAATCGTTGCTCTATATCTGACGCAAGTGGGATCTCGAATATTTCAACAGCTGTTGTTTTCGCTGTTTCGCTGCTTTTGTTGCATGAAAATGACTCGAATAAATTGTAATTTTGCCTGTAGTTGGCTGCAGTTGACTGCAAAAGGAATTGCCACTTAGCTGTTGGCTGTCTTGATTGGATATATGCAAATGCTGGCCCCAAAAACGAGACTCAGACTCGAATCGAATGAAGCCATCAAAAATCCACAAAAAAAACGATGCCTTCGAACGAAAAAAGCATTGATACGTCTTCTCACAAGGAGAAACAATTTAAGCATTATTTTGTGTTGTTTGCCGTTGCTGTTGTTGTTGTGCTTAAACTTTATTGATGCTTGATGTCAATTTGGCAGGTTCGCAAAGCGAAAACTTAATTAAAACCCAACAAAAAAGCCAAAACAACGGACAGGCGAAATGCGAAATGAGAGGCAATCCTTTTTGGGGGCCACTTAATTAAAATAACAAAAGGCGCAGTGAGCTTGTGTAAAATTAACCAAATTATGCATATACAGCAACTTTGCGGGCGTTCTTGTTGTTGTTGTTGTTGTGCATATTTGTGAATGAAGCGTTTGTTTCATTCAGCAGAAGATCGCGCTGGACGAAATGAAAGGCAATCAGCAGTTGCCGAGTTGGAGTTCGAGTTGAAGCCAAAGCTGAAGCTGGCAGCAGATAAACAGACAATAAATATGAGGTCTCGGCCCTTTTGCAGCGCGGCGCATTACAAAATGTATTGTTGTTGTTGTGTTTCTTCATGTTATTCGTTGTTTGCTGGGCACAAAGAGGCCACACAGCGACAACAAAAATGCCACAGCGGTTTCAAGAGTTTCCCATGGCGGCAACCACACACACACACACATACACGCTTACAGGCAGACACACACGCACACAAAATGGAGCCGCAACAGTTAACAAAGTTGGCAGCGCAGTCAACGCGGCGTATGCGTAACACGGCTGCCTGGCTGCGCTGCCACTGGTTTTCAGCACTCGCACACACACACTCACACACACACACACACACGTGCGAGCTGTGAGCGAAACGGGTTAAGGGCAGGCAAACTGACAGTTGAGCGCCAGCAGCGACGCAAACGCTGTCTGCCATTGGCCGCCCAAAAAGCGCCACAAGGCAACGCCCACTTAACAACTGAGCGCGCGCGTGTGTGTGTGTATGTGTGTGTCTCTGTGTCCATGTGTGCGTGTGTGTGTGTAAAAGAAAGTTGACTGCGTTGCACGGCAGCTAGATGACAAACAGCAGCAGCAAAACAGAGACAGCACTAGTGAAACGCATGCGCCAGCTGTTGGTTGGAGCGAGACAGCTCGAGTGCCAGACACGTACAGAGCGAGAGAGCTTTTCGGCAGCTACTGCTCTTTTGCATACGTGAAACGCATGCGAATGTGTGTTTCTGTTAGGTTCACGCACTTAATTAAAACGTTAATCTTTTTTGTTGTTTTCGCGATTTTGTATTTTTTGGCGGGCGTGGGCGCATTTAAGCTTAATTAACAGACCAACAACGCACGCACACGTAACGCCCCAGCAGCAACAACGTTGTTCAACGCTCTCAACTCACCTGCTTTAATTCTTTTACTCTCTGCACACACTCACACACACACACGCGTTCGCACACAGCTCACTCGGCTCAGCTCACTCAACAGGCGCGCTCTCAACTGCTTTGCGCTGCGTCCAATCAGCGCACGTTGCGCTCACTCAAACTCGTTTTTGCGCTCAATTCTCGTTGCTAGAGCGAGACAGTGCGCGAGACAATTGAATGCGAGCAGCAGCAGCAGCAGAAGCTGTTTTATGCTCTTGTTGTTGCCGTTGTTGTTGCTGCTCAACTGTTTCAACACAGGCAGCTGTTAAACCCATCAAGCTGAAGTTTCGATCGTAACTTTGCAGTTGACTCTCGCGCACAGAAGCGTTCGGAAGTGAAATATATTTTATTAATAATATTAGCAGTCGAGCTGTGTTGTGAACTTATAAAAAAAAAAATACAAAAAAGGTATATACCAAAATACAAAAGACTTTAGCGCATTTTGCCGTCGTCACAACTGCGATTGAAATTAAACTATTTGGCATAGCGACCGCAAGTGAAAATCGCGCAGTAAAACGCATGTAATTAATAATTTCGACAGTAACAAGAAAAAAGCAAGAAGCAAAAGGTAAGCCGACGCCATTTTGTTAGATGTTGCCATTTTGTGGCTACTGTTGAAAGCTACCGCGGTTACGCAGTAGCAGCAGCAGCAGCAACAGTAACAGCAGCAGCCACAATAAGAGACTCTATGGCGAGTGAGTGTGAAAGGGAAAGACTGCTCGAGAGCAAGCGCGTTGAATGCTACTCGTCTTGCGCATGCGCAGTAGCCGAAGCTTATAAGAACTTGCTTCGGCTTCTGGTCTTCAGCATCTCCTTCGTGTCACGAATGCGACTTTCGACTGTCGACTTCGACTCTGACTTCGGCTTCGGCTTTTCAGCGTTCGTGCTTGACCAGTTAGAAAGAAGAGCTAGGCAGAGAGCTCAGAGCTGCTGCTGCTGCTGCTGTTGCTGCTGGCACCACAGTAGTCGATGACTCACACACACACACGTACACATAACACATACAGAGACATGCACACTACCGTATTGAGCCGTACTCAGCACACTCACACACACTCACACTAACACAGGCACACACTAAAGGCACGCCTCAGTGTTTTTGGTCTTGACTGCGTCGTCGCCGCTTCCTCAACTTGTCGGCAGCGACGTCGCAGTCGCAGCGCTCGGCAGCCGCCGCAGCCGCAGCAGCAGCTCGGCAGCAGCAGCAGCAGCAGAGTTGACTACTATTTCTTTCAGTTATTAGTAGCATTCATTCATTCAACTTTGTGCCGCGCAAGCGTGCGTAGTTCCTCAGTTCCTTCGCGTGTACCTTTCAAGTAACAAAAAATACAAAAAATCGAAATCAGAAAAATAAATCAAGCGCAATACAACGCAACTGTAAATAAAAATAGTGATCATCATAGCACATACGAGATACACTACGTGACTTTAATAATTCCAACGTCGCCGTTTATTATCGTCGCCATCGTCGTCGTCGTCGATGTTGATGTCGTTGTCGTGTTAATTTCCAGTGATTAGCCGTGCAGCTTCCCCCCCGACGAAAACGCACACAGACAAAACCCTCATTATCGCATTCACTCGCCATTGGTAAGTTTTGCCTATGCGACTGCGCAGTTACGCAAGGCAGCGCAGTCAGCGTCGCTCTAGGGTCGACTGCAACTAGGCGGCGGCGTCGCACAGTAGCCGCTGTCGTTGGCGCTTACTCGCCATGTTCTTGCTCTTGTTCTTGTGCTGTTCTCTTTTGCTGCCTTCTTATGCTTTGTCGTTGTGGTTGTGGTTGCTCTGCTTGTAGCTGTTGTTGTTGTTCTTGTTCTTCTTCTTGTTGTTGTGTTTGCTTGGCTACCAGTTTTACGCGCTTTCATTGGCCCGACGCCAAATGTGCGTGTGAGCGCCTCTCAGTGCTTCTGTGTGCATGACTGTCTGTCTCTGTGTGTGTGTGTGTGTGTATGCGAGAAGTCAATTGTCAATGGCGCTCGTGCAGCTTTATCTTTGAGAAAGTGTCGCAAAATGGCGACCAAGCTGCCAATTGGACACGGCATCCAAAGCTGTCAGCGCTCTTCTAATATTTCCGCTTAGAATTTTTGATCTCGATGAAAATATGAAATGATAAAATTATTACAAGACTTAAAACCAATACGCAAACTTTAGAAAACCGAAACAGATCGAACGCATTACCTAATACTATTATTGAAAAATATTGACAACAAATTTTAAACTTAATTGCCGAAATTTCGATTGAAAACCTTTAAATTTTCAAAAGCAGTGATTTCCCTATAGCCGACAACTAAAAATATTTCTTGATTTCATTACAAAATTATTATTACAAACTCTTGCGTTTGAAATTTCCCGTCAAATGTTTTTTTTTATAGTCTCGTTGAAATGCCGACGGCGTTACGTGTACTTCGACAGCTCAAACTTAAGTTTAAGCTGATGAGTCAGCGATTACTTAGTCAACTTCTTTTGGTCGAATCCGAAGACCTTAAGCCGAGGTTAAGACGCACAGATCGAATCATAGAATCAACACAGTTTATTCGCAGATGATTTGTGGCTGTGGAATGCACAGATCATCGCAGTGATCAGGTTTTAACTAAGCTCTCTGACTCATGTCGCAAAACGAAAGCAGTCAACGGTTTGCTTCACTTCTTCGTGGCCAATGTGGAGACTAGTGAAGCGGCCTAACCTCGTCCTTCGTCCCACTTGGACCACACGCTGCGCGCCATCAATTAGGCGCAAATTAGTTAAAGACTTGCTGGGACAGTCTGCAAGTATCTCGCTCTCTCTCTCTCTTACGGTCGCCCTGTCCCTTTCTGTCATAACTCATCAAGTGTTTACACGCAACAGTTGATAGATCGTGTTAAGTTTTCCCACACGCACCTAACAACAAAAAAGTAAAACAAGAAAGCAGAACGCATTCGTTTGCGGGATTCGCGTCGCTTGAACAAGAAAAGGATCCTTTTGTGGCAAGGTGTCGTTGCATTGTGTGTCCAGTTTCGCGCGCCTGTTGCCATTGTTTCCGATCTTCAATCTTGAGTTCTCAACTACATTCAAGTGGTGCCTAATTGTTGTGGCTGGGGTTTTTCTCGTTTCCCGAGAATTCTCTGCCATTAGCACAATTAGATTCGTATCAAAATCGTTTTCGGTGCCTTTTGTCCTTTCCGTTTTTATAGTGTGCTCTCTGACTTTTGTCCGAGCGGCTTATTGTCATTTTTTCCACATTTCGGCTGTAATTTTTAATGGCACCTTGCCAACTCAGCGCTGTCCGTAGTCCGTAGTCCCCTGTCCCCTGTCCGCCTCCAAAAAAAAGAGAGCGAGAAAAAACAACAAAAATAAAGGCCAACGACGAAGTGTGGTAATCGCTTTTGACCATGTCTTTCCCTTATTTTTGTTTTCCTTCTTCTCTGGAGCGACGTGTGTGTCACTCTGGCTCTTCTCTTTGGGTCCTTATCGCACTCGGCTGCACATTATCGCTGCAACGGGGTGTTAAACTGTAACTCTCGTTTCTCAGAAGGCGCACTCACACACTTGCCACAGATTTAGATGCCAGCTACTCCTCCACACTGCAACGCCAGCTTTTACTCTGCTTGCGCTGCGCTTGTGTTGCCATTTTTGGTGCAAATCTAATTTCACGCAGCATTAACGCCTTTCGCATGCCCTTCACAACTGCACTCTGCGCTCTCTCCCCCTCTCTCTCTCTCTCTCTCTCTATCGCTCGCTGTCTTTTTCTACGCACACTCAGCCGACTTGAGGCTCATGCTGTGCCTGATCTTTCACTGCATCTCACTGTCTCTCTGGCTCGAGGGACCTCTCGTTGTGCTCTGTGTACAAAACACTAATTATTTTCACTGCGGATTAATGGGATTATCTGCATGTTGTACAACACTTTATTATACAATATTTGTGCAGTTTCTCAGCTCAGCCCTCAGCGCTCGCAATGCGTTGTGTGGTCTCCCGCTCTCTCCCTCTGCACCACTGTGGGTGTTGCACTGCTCTCGTAAGCCGATTTCAGCAGCATTGCTAACAAGATATATGCGGTTGAGGCTAAGGTATTTATGCCACAAACCCAAAGGTTGACTTTGCAATATGTGAAAAGATTTGTTTAGATGTAAAGAAAGATCATCTTGCATTTCACACACTTGCTGCATAGATTCTAATGTGATTTTCTATTATTATATTGCATTTTTGTTAAGAATTTTGCACTTGTTATAAACGTTTATAAGCGGTCCATAAATTTGGCTGTTTACAAACATTTGACTGACACTCCTTTTTCTAATAATTAATCTACAAATTGACTTTGATTTACTAAGTTTTCCATTATATCAAACTGCTTGCCTATATCCTATATCAACATCAAGTTCAAGCTTATGAAGCAAACTGGGGATCTGGGTCATAGCCAGCGCAGAGATGATCATAAATCAGCGTGCTATAGTTTAAATCGATGTCCGTGAAGCGTTTACCCGACCATAACAATACTTGTCTTAATTATCGTGTTTATAAGCAGATAATTATCAACTGACATTTACAGCCTTGGCTAATGGTTAATAGTATTGCCAGATAAATGAGTTGGCACTTCTTCCGCTCGAACGCGCGAGGGAAACTCAAATGAAGTGCTTAGAGTGCTGTGGCAAATGCTGCTCCACTTTGGCCCACGCGAAGAGCGAAAAGCGAGGAGCGAAAAGCGAAGAGATGCTATGCATCTTAGCCATATCGAATGCCCTCTGAAGTCGTCGTATGCTGGCAGGGTCTCTTATGCAGGCGCCCTGTGTCGCATGATTAACGGCGTTAAAATGCCAATGTGACGCCACATTGTGTACACAAATTAACATGGCCAAGGATGGACTTGGACTCTGAATTCGACTTCGACTCCAACTCCAACTTCGACTTCGAGTTCAATTCCAACTACGACTGCGAGTCTGAAGTCTGGAGTCTGGAGTCTGGATCAGCGACCTGGCACTCAGTGTTATAATTTGAATATGTTTAGTGGGCATTAATGTTATAATGACAATAACTACGTTGCGTCTGCGGCTGGTGCAGCACCCGCTGTGACGTTTGCCTTTTGTTGTCAACGTTGTGCGCCCCCGCGCCCGCTCCCTCTGCCCGCTCCCTCGCCTCGCCATGCGCCTCCAGCTGCGCGCCGTGAAATAAAAATAAATAAATATCGAAATCGGGGCTTGCCGAGAGACGTTGTCGCTACCAGTCAGCGCAGGCTTTTGTTTGCCGATTCCGATTCCAAATCCGAACTCGAAGCCGAATCCCCGATTCCTGATCCCAAATCCCAAGAATGTATGGCATAACATTAAAGCCAAACGGCTTGAGAAATATTCCATATTTTCTCCCATCCGAAAAGAGAAAAACAAAAACGACAACCCAAAAACGCCATCCAGCGGCGCCGAAATGACAAAAATAAAATTACATAAAAAATAACAGTTGTTAACTACCGAAGCAGGATCCCAGCTCAGCTCGAATGGATCGCCAAAAACACAACACAACACAACACAACACTGAAAAAGAAAAGACAATAATCATGCCGCATAAATTGTGGTTCGAAGTCGCAGGCGCCAATTAAAAATAAACTTGTTACAGCGCCACTTTAATGAAGCGACTAAAATATGGCATCTTCACGGCTCTGACGCCTCTCCGTCTCCATTTCCATTTCCATCACCGCACCGTACTTTATGGCCCAGTGTCTGTCTGTGTGTGAGTGTGTGTTTGCTATGCGAACTCGGCTTTTACTGCGGCTAGCGTCATTAAATTTTGCATATAGGCTTTCTATGTCGGTTAATGCTTTTGTCTGTTGAAATCGTTAAGAACGCATCACTATATCATCTCGTAGGCATGTGTTTTATTTTGCTTAAGTGGTTCAGTTTTTATTTATCGTGACGAAAGTACTTAAGCACTTGATTATCTGCGCTTTTACGTTCAGTTGGTAGCTTTAATCAAGTGTTCTAAGGAGCTTTTACAGCCGTGTATTACTTTTTTTTCCGATAGACTTCCATTTTTGTTGTATCTTATAATAATCGAAGTGTTTTTGCTATTCAGAAATTGCTTTAATTCATAGCAATCCCAACACAAGTTAACAGGCTAATGCAGTTGATAAAGCTTTAATGAGCTTTGGCTTGCTAAATGCACGGCCACTTTCTCACATTAACACTTTGGAAGCGAGCTTTAATGAGCTTTGGCTACTTGAAGCGCTACAAAAGCTCCGTTGTGGCGCGTTGCGTGGGCGCTAATTGAACAATTGTGTTGCGGAAGTACAGTTGACAAGCTGACAAAAAGGCAGCATGGCGACAGACTGTGCCGTGTGAATGAAACCGATATTGCTGAAACCAAAAATATATATATATATATGTGTATATTGTATACTGTATATTGTATAGCGAAGCTGAAGCTCTCGAAATTGTTGTTCGGCGAAGACAAATTATAAACGAAGGTTAGCTGGTTAACTGAAACTGGGCGGCTGGTGATTTGTAAATGTCAACACCAAGTTTGAGTCGCCTTGTTGTGCTGTTGGTGGTGGTTTTGCGGTGGTTCAGGCTTTAATGAGTCATTTTCAATTTCATGTTGCGTGATTTAAGTTGACAACTTGTTGGTTGGTCGGTTGCTCGCTCGCTCGCCTGCTTCGTTTGTTGTCGTTGGTATTTTTGCTCAAATTTATTGGCACATAAAAGATGTCGCAGGCGTTGCTAACTTTATTTAACACTGTGTGTTTCTTACACCCCTCTCATTCGCTCACTCTCTCTCTCTGTCTCTTTTTCTCTTTTTAGGTGTTTGCCTTAAAGTGCGCCATAAACCAAAAGGCAACGGCAGCAGCAACAGCAGCTGGAACAGACGGCCCACCCAAAACGCCTACAACTACAACGGTGAAATCACAACGAGCGTGTGATAGTTGACAAAAAAAAAAACAAAAAGCGAAAAACGAAAGAAGAGGCAAAAAGCAGCAGCGGCGTTGCCACATTTCACTGTCTGTTATCTGCAATAGCAATAGAGATAGCGATAACGCTTTGAGTACCGTTAAAGCACTGCGCTCATTGCATTGAGCAAAGCTCCCCAGCCAAAACACAGCACATAAAAGCACTAACACTCGCGCACTTAGCGCTCGTATGCTTTGAAATCGTAGCGCACTCCAAAGTGAGAGTGTTGTGCAAAGAGAGCGGCGAGAGATCGAGAGAACGCAGCGACGCCAACGTCGACGTCAAGCTCAATACGTAAAGGAGCATAGCGGCAACAGCAACGCAACAGCAACAACAACACTTCTCACCCACTCCGATTCCCGATTGTGTGAGCAGTGAGCGCGCGCGCGTCTGTCGCACGTAGAACACACACCAACACCAACACACGAACACAAGCACGCGAGCACACCAACACATAGAACACCGCAGCGCAGCAGAGGGAAAATATATCGTCTGTCAAAATGTTTGCTGTAATGCGAATCGACAACGATGACTGCCGGTCGGATTTCCGTCGCAAGATGCGTCCAAAGTGTGAGTTCATTTGCAAGTATTGCCAGCGGCGTTTCACCAAGCCATACAATCTGATGATACACGAGCGCACGCACAAATCGCCAGAGATAACATATTCCTGTGAGGTCTGCGGCAAATACTTCAAGCAACGTGATAATCTGCGTCAGCACAGGTGAGTTCACGCCCCCAGCCTTCAAAGCTGTATAGCCCTATTTTATTCGATGCAGTCCGAGTATTTACGAGTACAAGCAACTATATAAACATGTGCATGAACGATTTTGGTGTTGGTTTCGCTTAAGTTATTCACGACTTCACGATAAAGTGGGGAAATTTCAGTAAAATATATATTATTCCATAGATAAGTCCGTTCACACTGACCCAGTGTTTCATATATACATACATTTATCAATTGCACTCAGTTTGATAAGTTTTCTAGGAACTTGGGCGATTTCAGCGGATTTCTAGCTGTCGAATTTCCGCATAAAGCTAACTTTAACTTTTTATGAGATTTGTCAAAAATTACGAGGAAAAATCAATGAATACGTTTTGCCAACAAATATATTGTTAACAGTGGGGTGAGACTTTCAAGAGCTTAAACAAAACTTGTAAATAGATTGAAATAAATCAAGTGAAGGGTTCCAATGAATTGAAAACTGTCAATAAGAAGATTCTAATCAAGATAGGAACAAATAAAGTTAATTATTTATATTTTCTAGTTTTATCTTGTCAGGGAATATTTCGGAATGATTTTGCACATATTTATTACACACATACACATACACATAGACAGCACTTACACCCCATACAAGCACACATACGAAGACTATTTTTATTTATACTTATGATCACAACACGGCTCCTACTACATCCCTATATTGTTTCTCTATTTTCTCTTCTATTTGTAGATGTAGTCAGTGTGTTTGGCGATAAGCTAAAGTATCATAAATACAATATATAAAAAGTAAAAGAATAATAAACAGAAAACCAACACACAGCAATATAAAATATCTATAAAAAAAAAAAAACAAAATGAAATCAATTTAAAACAAACACCAGCACCAGATATCTAAAGCACCGCAGCACGAACAGCAACAGCAAATGCAACAACAGCACGCAATATCACAAAAAAATAATAAACGAACTTAATCTTAATATTACAACTGTCATAATATACATAGAGTGTTATCGATATGTCATGCCTATCGATAATCGGCCGCCGCCGCCGCCGCAGCAGCAGCAAGCACGCAAACACGCCTACCGCCCACTCTCATGCACAAAACACACACGCTTACTACTAGATGCAATCAATCAATCAATCAAACAGTCAGCAGCAAGTGCAGCAGCAGCAGCAGCGCCAATCGAGAAATCGTTAGCGATCGGAATGCAATCGGGTGTTGGTATTCGATAACACGCTTTTGATTTCCTCTCACATTTTTTTGGTTGTTGTGCTTTCTCCACGTTCTCTTCTGCTCATACCTCTTCTAATCAATGGTCTATCGAGAAACATGCACTTGCCACGCCCACCACCAAATGTTGCGCAGGCGCAGCACCCACAACACCAACAACAACAGCAAACAGCAACATCAGCAACAGCAACAGCAACAACAATAGAAAGCATCCACATTTTACAATAACTTTTGCAGAAACTCACACATGAACACCTGTGGGCGTGCCTACAATAGTAAATAGTGCCACATGCCACATGCCACTTGCAACATGCCACATGCCACATGCCACAGCAACAACAGCAATCATCAGCTATTGTCGATTGGAAAGCACAATTAAGCTCAAGCTTTTTGTGCTTTCCCCCGCATTGACGACAAAGCGACGACAATTGCCAACGTTTTTCCAACACCACAACATTAATGAATCAATCAATCAATCAATCTGTCTGTCAATCACCAGCTGCAATTCTCTTGCCTTATAACTCGGAACTTGTGCGATCCTCTCGCTATCTTTATTAATAATACCATTAATTACAATTTATTAATAATAATAATGATAATAAACAAAACAACAAAATAAATCTTAAGTATTTTTATTTTAAAATCGCAAAAACACGTTGAAAATGTATTACTTAAAGTTTATCATATTAATAATAAATAAATAAATACAAAAAAAAAACACACAAAAAAACTATTAAACTATATGACGATGATGATAAATACATTGTTTTGTTTAAGTTTACCAACTACGAAAGAAAAATTCGCTAACAAAACAAAAAACGAAAAGAAAATGAGAAAATGAGAATTGCATTCGAAAATGTTTTTATTAGTGCCCTGCAATAAGATTGTAAATGTTTTGCTATTTATAAAACGAATAAAAGAAAAACTAAAAATCAAAACACTTTAAACATAAAATTAAAACCACGAAAAAACCATACGCAATATGTATTACATGCAGCTGGCCACGCCCACAAATGGGTTCAAGACGGGCGCCTGCATGCATATATAAATAATGAATAATAATAATAATAACCGTAATAATAATAATACTATTTTATTTTAATGTTTTTAATATTTACGATGACTTTTTTGTTTTTATTTTTGGCATTTTGTGTGGTAAAGACAAAACAATAAGTACATAAATAAACATATTTATACAAATGTAACAAATTTCTTGTTTTATTATTAACGGCATGTTGTGCAACATTTCGCTTATGCTTTCCCAACAATCAAGGCTTTGGCTGTAAGTATTCAAATATTGAGCTTTTACAACTGCCATTTACTTAAATTGCAAAGGCAAGGTCACGGTGGCTTACGTGCGCTAAGTCACAATAGATGCTGATATCCCACCAGGAGTTGCAATAGACCGATGATCTGCGTTTGAAAGCTCTGAGAGCTTAAAGCACTACTTGCAGATGGCGTCTTTTAGTTTTCTGCCGCCGCTTCTTCAAGTCGTGTTTTGTTTCTCGTGTAGTTTTTCTTCAATTTGTATATATTTTTTTTGGTGCAATATGAGTAATTGTTTAATAAATAAAAGCAATACGAAATGCTGCCAAGTGCAAGTAATAGCTAGTGTGAGTGAGAGCAAATGAATGAAAATACTGAGTGCAAGTGCAAATTATGAAAAAAACGGGAAGTTGCCGACGTCAAACGTTTACTACGTAAGTGCTGCACACAATTGTTGTTGTAAATCTATTTCGCTATTAGTATTAGCATTTGCATTACATACGTTTAGACATTCGAATATATAAATGCGAATATATTACATACGTTTAGACTTGCGAATATATATGTAAATGCGCATTTTCTGCACACGCTTTTGTCTACTGTAAATTGTCGGCCGCCAGCTCGGGCTCCGCTCGTGCTGCGTTCGGGCTTCGCTGGACATTTTCACATGTATGCTCGTGTGTATGTATGTGTGTGCAAGTGTAAGTGAAGCAAAGCTTAATCGAATCGAAGTGGCTACATAGACCCGATAAGTTATCGACCACCGCCACATTTTGATTTCTTCAAAGCACAATCGGGTGCACACTGGCCATATTCTAAATGTATACACTAACATTTACCGTATTTATTAAAACATTGAAAAATGAAATTCGCTATTGATATAGTTTGCAAAAGACGTTTAAATGTAATGATTGCAGTCAATTAATATGCTGCCAGATGTTTGGCTGCACTTGGGGATGTGTCTGTCGAAAACGTGTGTTAATGTCGTTTATAGAGCAAGTATTTGATGTCATATATCATTATCGCAGAGAGCAGTTACATTTACCCCTTAAATACACATCATTAACTGAGCTATTAGCTGCCCCACACAAGTCCCCCTCGCCCCCCGTAGTTGAGGTAATAATTACCTTTGCTGCCCGTTTGCTCAGCGAGCGTGGAGGAAGGGGGCAGGGGTGTTGAAGAAAAGCAGAAAATTTCACATTTCCATAAATCATTGCGAGGCATGCCACACCGCACGCTGCGCTTCGTGTTAATTAAATATTGACTATGTTTTGATAAGCCGTAACATTGCCGCAGCTAATTTTCCAGCCGAAAAAATTTCAATGTTGCCACATTGCGCGGCAGGATGCGCCACCAGGCACAGAGTAGCAGCACTGGTCGCACTGGTGTGCCACTTGTGGCACAGTTCGCTGTTGCAAAACTGGCGGGACAGCCGATAATGAAAGCGTTTCCAAATGCGAAACGAATGCTCGCGCAGCTACTGTGGCGAGTGTGTTGTGTGTGTGTGTGCGCAACCAGGATGCAGCAGCACCAGCAGCAGCAGCAGCAGTGTGGCAGCCGCATGTGGTCCACTCTGAGGCACGTGTGGTTTTCCAGCTAACCGCTGTCCCGCTTCTGCTGCTACGCTTAGCCCGCTCTTGCCACTTCCTGCTGCATTAAAACTAAACTGTTTCCACCTACCCGCCACACAAAAAAGGACGACAACTGGCGCAGTTTGACTTCCACACACCACTGCATACACACACACACACATACACACGCTTACACGCACTGCAAATCTTGGCCAAAAAGATGCGCAACGTCTCTTGCTGCGTGGCTGCCACCCGCGGCTTTTGTGTTTGGCTTAGACGCAGCTCTCAATCTCGCAGTTGCAGGCGCTGCCTCTGGTTCAGCCTCTGTCCCTTTTTGCCCACCCACTCTTGGCCCTTATCAATCGCGGCCATCACAGTTGGGAATTGTTGCGGCTGATTCAACACTTCGGTAGCGCAATCTTCATTTCCGCCTCGACTGCAGTTTTATGGTTTTTCCAGCTACCCAGTTGGCTGGCTGAATCATGCGGCACTTTTCGGCCACAGCATAAACGCTGAATTAGTCGTCGCTTTGGCTGAGACTTTAATCCCCCCACCCTCCTTTCTTTTTGACTCATCGCTGGCGACTTTCTAAGCTGTGCGACGCGGCCTTCGTATAAACATCTCAGCTGAACGGCAACGAGATTTGGCAACAGGTTAACAGGTTTCAATTGGCCGACTCAAGGTGCGACTCCGTTTTCAGCTGCCTCTCAGCTGCCCCCTCCTTTGGTCGTCTCACACCTGAAGCGACGCTGTCTAACTCATTAGATGTCATTTGCTGATAAACGCAGCTGCTACCCTAACTCAAGTGGCATTGTTAACTACGTGAGGCCGCTGAAGAAGGCAGAAATTTTCATTAATTGGACTATTCTTCTCTGTATTTAATTGAGTGTATTACAAATTGGTTTCTGAAGTGCGGTTTCGGATGTTTCATGACCTATTTAAATAAAGTATTAATACTAAATGTAATTTTAAAGATTGTGACATATCTTCCACGCACTTTTGTTATTAGTATTGCTGAATTGTAGAGTGTATTGCTTGTAGAGTGTGCAATATTCTGTCTAAGTCGAGCTCAAGCTCATTAATTCTGCTTAATTTATACGTAATATCTGACAGAAGGTAAAGCCGCTAGAGAAAGAGAGCGAGAGAGGGAGGCAGGGACGGGGAGGAGAGAGACGTTGCCCGTGGAATTGCGCGGTGATAGCATCGGGGCGACGTATTGGAATGCTCCACCTTGTTGTCATCACGTCGCATCGCATAATTTTACTTTTACTGTTAACAGACGCGACTGTCTGTCTGCCCTGCCCGCCTGAGTGTACGCAGCGTGTGGACTGGGAGCCGCTCCTGTGCCGCGGCTGTGGGTTGCAATTAAAAAAGCGCAACTACCACACAATGTTGAGCGCAATACACAAACAGTTAGTTGAGCGGGGAACGGGGTGGGCGACTAAGAGGAAGCCGACGTGCAGCTCCCAGAGCGAGGCACGTA
The DNA here is from genome assembly GCA_035046165.1 of Drosophila rubida. Taxonomy (NCBI): domain Eukaryota; kingdom Metazoa; phylum Arthropoda; class Insecta; order Diptera; family Drosophilidae; genus Drosophila; species Drosophila rubida. The sequence goes on along the minus strand of JAWNOF010000014.1, from coordinate 10,981,395 downwards.
CAACGTGCGGCTATTTGTCTGCTTTGTTGTTACTCGTGTTTGTTGTAGCTGGCATTGTGACTGGCCAAAAGATTTGTGGGCCAAAACCGACGATCAGTTCGGTTCACCTCGCTTCGCCTCGCCTCGCTTCGCTTCGCCTCGTTTCGCCCCGCCTCGCATCGGTTTGGACTCTGCAGTCGAAGTTGGAGTCTGTGTCTGCGCCGTGTGGCTGGGGGAACGCTGTCTGTCGCTTTTAATCTAGCAAAGCAATCGTTGAATGCCACTAAACTTTTCACCACAACTTATATCAATTGTCGTCCAATGTACGACGTCAACGCGCCTCTGATATATTGGATCTAAAAGTGATCGTAATCGCAAAGCGGAGCAAGCCCCGGTCAGCACAACCAGGACCAGACCAACTGTCGGCCCCAAAACTCTTATTCTCTCCAGCTCCGACTCCGACTCCGACTCCAACACGAACCGTTCTTTAGTCCAACAGTTAAGGGACCAATTTGTCCTCGACGGCGGCTATCACAAATTTCAACATGATCGCGAACGGATCGCGTCTGCATCTGGAATGTATATTACGAGAACTTGTACCAAGAACACTAGGCAACCTTGTGGAAAACTCTGGCATTTTCTTAAGAATTTCATTGGCATTTTTATTGGTTTTTAAAGCCGATACTAAGATCTATTTGAGATATTTACAGATTACACAAGAGTACAGATTAAAGTGCAATTGAAATAGTGAGGTAAAAGTCGATATTTAATGAATTATGTGATTAGGGGAGTTGACTTCGTTACAAAATATTATAAAGTTGTGAGCTTGAAGCTATTTTTGAGACTGCAGGGATATCAAATTAGCTATAAGGTGGTAGACCAGTGTCATCAGTTTGTCCCTGACCCAACTGTGGCACAGTGAAGAAGGTAGGGTAAGGTAAGGTGAGTCGACTGGTCGAACGATTGTCCGGCTGCCTTCTGAGCTGCCTTCCGAGTTAGCATTAATTTATGAAGTGATGATGACAAGTGGGATAACGGGGTCATTTCGCGCTTAATGTCGCCAACACGTAAAATGATTTGCATCGAATCGAGGCAACACAAGTTGCCAGTTGCCAGTTGCACGTTGGCAGTTGCAAGCTGACAACGGCAAGTCGAATGCGAATGTCGCGTAACTTTAGAGCCTGTGGCAAGGCTGACTGCAAGACAGGGCGAGAGAGAGAGAGAGAGCGAGACTGTAGACTGTCTTGTGTCCCGCTGCAGATTTAGTCTCTTGCCAGCTGCAGATCTTCGGCGAGAACTTATCGCCGCCACCCGATCATAACAACACATTTTAAAGGGCTTTAGTGGCCCGGGCGGCAACGCTGCGACGTTGTGGTGGCAGCCTCCGGAGCTGAAGCTGACATAAGCAGACCGCAAACGTGACAGCTCACTTCAGCCGTTGACAGTTTTGGGGGCTTTCTACTTATACTACACACACCCCTCTCTCTCTCTCTCTCTCTCTCTCTGGGAGTTTGTAGCGTCTCCGATCTCTCAATTGGCTTCGATATTATTCCTAATTTGGCACTAACTGGAAGGAGGGAAACGTCAGTTGTGTTTGTTTTTTACTTGTATTCTTTTGGTCAACGATGCGCCCTGTGCGTTGACATAAATCAAGCGACTTCCAACTTTTATCACGATCTCCTAAATAAGGCGATGCAGTCTGAAATCCGCTTCATACATTACAGTCTCCGCAATCGCTAAGTAAGCTATCATCAGGCTCAGTTCTTTCTTTGCTGTTTGCGCGCTCGCGGACCTGGCATGGTCAACTCTTTGTCACAGTGGGCCAAGTGGTGTCAAGAGTCAGCCTTCTTCATCTGCTGCTGCTGCTTCTGCTGCGTCCTCGTCTTAGTCTTCCCTTAATCTTCAACTGCTTGCTGGCTGTCTCTCTACTCTACACCGTCTGCTGCCTCATAAAATGCGTGTGCGCGCCGCGCGCGCCTTTTAATGACAGTTTGGAGCTGCGGTCAGTTGCTGGCCCGCTTCCCTTTGCCCTAGACTGCGGCTTACTGCACTTTATTAAGCTCTTTGTCACTCTGAAGTAGCTGCACGCGGCTGCTGCATTCCTCGATGTAACAAACCTCAGGTTCATTGTTTAAAAGATATTTAAATTGTTTTATTTTTATTTAATTTCATCTTAATTGCATATGCTTAGCTAGCTACTGACAAAACATTAGGTTGAATATCTCGGTCAATTGAAACAATATTTTCTCTGCAAGGCTTACTACAGACTTCATTTGAAAGCTAGCAGTGGAAAGTTTCAGCTAGCGTATGTTGCATTCGTAGTGTGAAAATGCGCATTTTCTCGCTTGTTTTCCGCTGTTGTGTGTCTTGGAGAATTGTTCAGTGAGTTTTAGCAAATGCGATTAAAATGTCAGAGGGACTTTGGCGACGGCCTCGTGTGAAGCAAATGTGGCGCAAATGTTGTTGGCCGTCTGTCAACGGGGCCTGCCTGCTTGCCACAGAGCAACTACTCTAGCCCCATGTCCACGCTCCCTCCCTCCGAGCTCACGCTCGCCCGTTCTCGCCCCTTCTCGTTGTCTCTGAACCCCCCTTGGCTGCTGGTATAGTGTAAATTGTAAATGTCTGGGGCGGCAAGCCTTGCATGTTTGGCTTGCTGTGGCGGGCTCCTCGTCTCGGGAACTGGAACTGGAACCGGAGGCTGAGCCCAGGGGCTCTCTTTGCATAATGATGACATTCCGCCGCGTATTTGATTAAGAATTTTGACAGGCGACATAGTGTCGCTTTGATGGCCACCCAGACCATGCATATCCGATGTCAAGAGATTCCTGATCCCCACAGCACGAACTCCAGCTTCATCGCGAACCCAAGCGATCTGCCCGACTCTCTGTCGTTTTAATCAACAGCGCTGATCAATAACAATCAACATGTTTGCTGATAATTTCACCAGACGACGGACGACAGTCGACAGCCGACCATATCCCTCCTGGCTTTTGTGACTCCCCTTATTCTCTGCCGCCCCTCCGCTGCCCCTCGCTCGTTCAGTTTACTTGTAGGTGGCGTTCTTCTTTTTGACTCATTTTGCGGTGCATTCTTTTTAATGGTTTGATTGATGGCTGGCAGTTTTGTTGATCTTGCTGCCTTGAATTTGTCAGCAAATTTGTCAGCCGCGAGGCGGGGACGGGGCAAGCAAAGTTTGACACAACGTTAACTGGTTTTTGTGGCATTTTGAAGGCTAACTGAATCACTCACTCAACTGGCCCAAACTTTGTGCGCGCGGAATGTGGGGAAAGTGACTTTGCCCGCTGACTTTGCAAATCAAGTGGAAAGTTTGTCCGGAAAATCCAAAAATTGCTGATTCACGGCAAGAACTTGAAACAATGTTTTACAATTATGCAAATCGATTTAGAATATTTATACAAATGGAAGCAAAAGTTATTTTTAGTTTTTGCCTTGGGAATTTCCTTGCATTTGATTTCCAAATATGTCGAAAATTGGAGGAATTTCAGAAACGAGCGAAATAGTATTTGAAGCTCACACTTTGTGTGTAGCTCGCGCTGATCGAAGGCAACTGGGAAACCGATCACGTTGTAGAGCATTACCAAATCTGGACAAGGCCAAAGATAATTCGCCTCAATTTGCGTCGCAAAAGGCGAACGTAAAATGTTGTTTAATAATTTAATTTGCCACAATTTAGCAGCGTTTATCAAAAACCAAAATAAGAATCAAAGTGCCAGCAACAGAAAGGTGGGGAACAAGAGAGCGAGAGAGAGAGAGCGATTGTGTCTCTAAGCAGAGAAATATGCGACGATGACGAGTCAGAAAACTAAAACTGTGGGATTGGAAACTCGGATTACGATGCTGATAAACGGCTACCTAAGTGAACGTTGCGCTGGAACGTGATCAGCCCAATTTTAACGCCCATCGTGAACTGACGATGCTACCAGAACCCAGTTGGAGAGACCAACTCGACGACGACGACGATGACGGTGGAACGGTTCATTTCTACGAAATGTGGTGGGCGCATTTTGACTTTGAGTTTGAGTCGTGGTTGTGTTTGAGGTCCATCATTTGGTCAGTGCACAGCGAAGTGCAGCCTATTATTAAATTGTCAAAAGGTCGAGAAATATATTGTAGTATGTGTAGCTGTGTGTGTGTGTGTGTGGTGTGTGGTGTGTACACTGAACCCTGCTGCTGGCCAGGGTCAACATCGCCACTGCGGAGTTGCAACTCCACCTTCAACAGCGTTTCGATGTCTACGACGCGCGTATCAGAAGCAAATCGAGCTAATTGGGGCAACGGGGCAACTCGAGTCAAATTGGGGGTGGGGCAGGGACAGCAGCAACAGCAGCAACAGCAGCAGCAGGGCCAGGGACGGAGGCTGGGGCACATTAAGACAATATGGGGTCTGGCTCGCGGGTCCTGCTACACAACATTTTGTTTATTTTGTGTTTAGGCCGTGTGAATTTTCAAAGGCTCAGGGCTACAAATGCTGCAGCAACAACACGAAACAACTGTCGAAATTCCAGAGAGAACCAGAGCAGCAAGCGGACGGGGTCACTGCGGCGGGGACCCTCGATTAGCGTCGTCTGCTGCCGCTTCTGCTGCGGCGGCGGCAGCGGCGGCGGCGGCGTCGTCGTCGGCTGCTGGCAAATGGTGGGCGTATCGCGGCATTTATTACAGCCAATGTTACAATTTGTGGCTTTCGGATTTATGCGTTTATTCAGGCAGCGCCCCCGAAATAGCCAGACAACTTATGACGAGCGCGGCATGGGCCATGGCCACAGTTTGGGGTTGGGGCAGGCAACCGTTGGCTAAGCTACCGAAAGCGCGGACTCTGTTGCTGCCGTCGCCGCCTGCTGTCTGATTGATTTCTGGGAATCGGACACACAACTTCACACACACACACACACGCGCGGACGCAACACCCAGACACAACGCAGTGCCACACAGTCGTGCAACAAAGTTATGATTAAAAAATGAGCTGCACAACAACAACACATTTGCTTTTGCTTTCGGCTCGAACTATGCGCGGTGGCAAGTGTTATCGCATTGGGTCTGCTCTATTATTAATTAGCAGTGCAATAGGAATTGTTGCGACTACTCTGGTCTGCTCTCATCTCCCAGCAGAGCTCTGGCCACTGATCCGTCTAATGGCTGGGAACCTGAAAGTTTTCATAGACTTCTCACAGCCAGATAGAGAGATCTCCTTAGTGTTTTATAAATTATGATAACCAATAAATTTTGGTACAAATTCCAATTGTTTTGATATGAGTCAGACGAAAAGTTTCGAAGGGGAAATCCATAAAACATTTTTCGCCTAAAAGTTTGAGGATTTGGAATTGTAGTAGTAGATGCCACTAAAAGCCTGTCTAATTCGGAGTCCATGACATTATATAAATTACGATAGTTATAATAAAATAAATTGCACTTTAATCTATGCCTACCCCATTCCTGCATATGACAATGTCTTATCAGCTTAATCATCAATTTAATCATCGTTTATTAATCAATTTCCTGTGGTGTTTTAGTCTAATGAGCTTTGCTGTATCAACATTTTATCTAGATTAAATAGTGCTTAATCGCATTTCCCCCATATTTCCCTGCGCTCTGTTTATCTAATATGATCTATATATTTAATGTAATCCCTTGCTTGACCCATATTTAAATTGGACTTCGATTAGTCATGGGAATTATCATATTCGAATGGACAAATGAGCCGCTAATTAGGCAGCCGCATTTCCAGGTCTGTTAACCCCCCCCCCTCCGACCCCTTCTCGATGGTAGCGACAGACGGTAGCCGTTGTCCGTCGGCTGATCTGATAATATGAGTAATTCCCCCCCGAAGGGTCGCAATTAAAACACGATCAAAGCGCTGAGTCGACTCTGAAATTAGCATAACGACCAGCTGAGCCAAAGAGAGGAAGTCAATTGACACAGATTTTTGTAGAGAGACAGACCCCCCCATGGAGACCGAGAGTGTAGTTGTGGTGTTGCATATGCCCAGGCGCACAGACCTAATCGATTATAAATGTGCCTAGCAATGTGCGATTAAAATAAATTGCAAAACTCCAGCGTTGCGCTTAAGTTTCATAATTAATTCAACAGACTGGCGACAAGAGCACAATCAACAACAACAACAACAACGGCAGCAACGCTAACCACAACGACCACAAGTCGAAGAGTAGCCCCATCGTATAATGATTCACTAACCGGCCAGCAGCAGCCTCTGATCGTCGCCCGTTTCTCATCCCCTCAGTCCCAAGTCCCAAGCGCTGCCAGCTTGTCAACTCGGATCGCCCATATAAAAAGCCAGCGGCTGTGGCTCGTTTCATAAACTCTTGTCAAGCTATCGCCAGCTTCTCGTCCATGTTGTCCAGAGCTCAGTTTGTTGTCGTTGTCGTTGTCGTAAAGTCGCTGGCAACACCTAGAAACGAGAGGCAGAGCTCTCCGCTTATGAGTGTATTTTCCAGAGGTGTCAGGAAACAACTTGTCGGAATGCATCTAACAAGGAATTCGATTTTGCCAGCCGTTCAGTTGGTCACTCTGTCGCACACTCCGTCCGTCTGCTCTGTCCGCTCTGTCCTGTCCAATGCCTTCCCCGCTGTAACCACTGTCCTGTGCTCGGCTCGACGTGTCTGTCCGCTGGGCTAATGGCACGTTGCATGTTTTACCACGCTTGATGACATGAATGGGCGCGGGCCCAGACAACAATCCACACACACACACACTCACACATGCAGATACTGAGTATCCACCTACCCCCCTGTGACGTTCCGCACATGCAGTTAAGCTTTGCTTCCCTGTTCAGCTTGAGCTTCGGCTCTACTCGGCTTGACTCGGCTGCTGGCTTCGTTTGCAGTGTGGATTGTGACTTGAGCTGCAGTTCAACCGAGCTTATCGATTGCTTCGAGGCGCTAGTGAGTGACTGCGTGAGTCTAATAAAAAACTGCGAAGCTTGGAGTTATCTCGACAGTGAGATACTCGTTCTTATTGCAGAATAAATGCCAGAAAAATTAATTTTAAATACAAAAATTAAATTCGTAAAGTATTTAAATTTCATTACAATGTCTTAAGTTTTTTGGAAGAAATTAATTAAAGTTAATTTAAAAGCATATTGATTAAGTTTTGCTTAAAGTGCATTTAAGCACATACTACTGTAATTAAAAGAAAAATAAATATCTTCTATAATAATTGTTGTAGTGCATGCAGCTGTTGCTTTAGCCGAGACAAGCTCAACAATTAATTCTTGTGCAAAGTGCGTGTGGGAACGAGAGAGAGGGAGAGAGAGAGCGAGGGAGGAGAGATAGTGTATGGTTGATAGCAGCCCAAAATGATTGAATCAATATGGCAGAAAACGTTCGTGTGGCTTGGCGAAAAGGTTAAGCAGGCATGTCGAATGGAACAGGCAGAAAATTGTTGGAATTTTTGTTAATTTGTAGGACGACATTTTGCTGCCCCTGTTGTCTTTAATGGTGATGAAGGTGACCATAACTCGGTTCGGGTTATGCAGAAGGCATGCGAGCGAGAAGCACTCAAAACGTATCTTATTAGATGGCAGAGCAGCTAAATCTTCGGGTCAAACTGTTAGTGTGCCCAGAAGAATGCAAAATATTTGTGTTTGTGGAAGAACTTAATTGAATTATATTGAAATAAATGATTAAACTGGCGAAAAAGGCGAGAAATACTAAATAAATTAAATGATAATTATATTTAGTACTGTGAACCGTAAAGTAAATAATTTAATATTATTGAGAGCACTTCATTTGCAAGTAAGATTAACAATGGCTTGTGAAATGAACTCAGAAATTCTTGGTAATTTTGTAAGTGTCTTACTGGCTCTTAAAATTATCGATTAATGTACCGCTTTGTAGCTGCAGCTCATATATCGATCAGCATGATCACTTTGCATATGATTTCAGACTGCAAACTTCATTCATCCATTTACTTTGTTTCGTTTTTAATGTTGTTGCTGTGCTGATCGTTTTACAGCTGCGATCGCCGGCTTGTCACCACTTTCCTGGGCAATTTGTACGCATTTCCAGTGGAGACTTGTGCAGCTCCCCTGCAACAACAACAACAACAACATGCTGATGAGTACAACAAACATTCTCGTAGGTGTTTATAATGTACACTTTCTTGTTGTTGTCGCGATCGATCGAATCGCAACGCAACGCATCGCAACGATCGCTTCGCTTCGCTTTGCTTTGCTTTGCTTGAGTCAAGACGACTCGACGCCGGAGTGTGGAGCAATTTTTGAGTTTGTGTTGCGCATTTTCGCAGTTTACTTTTTGGACATTAAAACATCCGTTTACATAGTATTCCCATTAGCAGTGCTCTTGTCTGAGACGCTTGTCTGTCCTCCATGTTGCCGAAGTCGTTGCCGTTGTTGTTATTATTATTGTTGTTACCGTGCTGTTGTTGTCGTCGTTGTTCGATCCGCAAGTCAGTCGCCTTGTCTTGGACACGCGACAATCTTCGTTTCGTTTCTTCTGCTTTTTTTTGTTGCGGTTTTCTGGGGGGATAAGCGTCGATCGCGATCGCGGAATGGGGGATCGGGATGAGGATCGGGCTTGTAGCCTCGTTTTGAGCCGGCCGTTGAAACAAAAGCAAAATTAAATTGTTATGAACACAAGTTTTCGATATAAGTTATGTGCAGTCCCCCACTTAACACATATTTATGGCGCGTGCAGCGGTAGCTCTGATTTAACCAGATACTCCTCATTCGGACCAACACCATCACCATCACCATCACCATCGTCGCTCTACTAACTACCAACTCTGATTCGTTTGTGCACATTGTAAATTACTCGCTTTACGAGCGCTGAGTCAGCCCTTGGAATGTCAGCCAGTTGGTTTTTATATTGCCAAATGATTGCCAATTGATGGAGTTCAATGTGGCGCCCTCTGGCGACCCGAAACAACCCCAATATGCCAAAAACATACGTAGTAAAATTCATGTTGTATTCATTTTTACGATTGCACATTGTCAAAGCACTGCAAATACAGTTATTCCTCATCTGAATAGCTACGTTGAGTTTATGGCCATTTAGCCGACTATAAAATACCCACACAACGTTTTTATTTGTTCAAATCATTGATCACAATGCATGCCAAGTGGTTGGCTTGGATTCGTCTAATGTGTACATGGAAAGTTCTACTTCAACTGCTGGCTCTAACAAATCGACCCTTTGTGGCGATTGAGTGCGGGTATTCACCCGCCAGCCATTATCATTTATATGAGCGCCTTCCCCACATACTCGCATGCGGGCCCGGTCCAGACTTAATTAAATATCAGTGACATTTATCGAGTCTCGTGTAGCTTTGGCACGCCACTTTAACGATAAAAGTGGGTGCATATAAAAAGCATAAGCACGAAAGTCCCGTCCCTGCGAACCGATCAACTGCCCCTTGCCAGGAAGGAGCCTGTGCGGCCTGTGTCGAACAGGCAACGAGCGAACCAGAATCAAATGCCGCAGCCCTGTCAAATATAAATCACCGAAAGCTCGCGTCCCCATAGCCGAACATCATTGTCCATCTCATTTCAGCGCGACGGCAGCTCGGCAAGTTGCAAGCTTGATGCCATCTCAGTCGAACAACTCGGGCCCAGCAGCTGGGGAGGGGAAACCAATAAAAAGTGCCTGGCGGCTGTGCAGGAATGTTTAATGATGTATAAAGCATGTTAGAGTTTATCTTTATGGTGGCGTTCCTTTGCCAAAAAAGCAACAGCAACAACAACGCAAGCAACAGCGACAACAACAAGTAAAAGTATTTTGAAAATTTGTCTCCATGCAGCGCGTTTTGAATTTATGGCGCTCGATGCTATCAAAAACCTTAAAAAAAAATACAAAAAAAGTACAAAAAACAGTGTCGTTGCCCAACACGCTGTTCTCCCCCCCACTGGCCTCTTCACCTGGCTTCTTTCACTGCTGTCGCCTGTCTCGTCTATGCGACTTGCAATTAGGCGTTGCTAATTAGGCTGCCCATTATCGGTCAAAGATTGGCCACGAGTCGAATTTCGAAGTGTGCCAAGTATGCCAAGTGTGCCGGGTGACGTCTTTGCTATCGAATGCCACTCGATATCGATTAGATATCGCCTGGACGACGGGCGGCCGTCTTATCGCCGGGACTTGATTGTTGCGGCAAGTGGGCGGCGCCATAAATTCGCCCCACATCAAATCTAAATTTCTCTGTGCCCGTTATCGGCTAAAACTACTGGAATTATATTTTCTCCATGCCCCCTTTTTATGCGTTTCGTCTGTTTCTTTGTTTTAATTCTGTTCGTTGTGCGTCTAGAGCAATTACTTCTCAGATTCGACGATAAACCGATAATGTGGAATGTGTTGGGGTTGGCCAGCCAGTTGGACCTATGGTACTAAGTTTGAAGGTGTTCAATAAACTGGTACATTATGAATTGTATAAGATGTTATCACACATTGAAGCTCATGTTTCAATAAATTTTGTTAACAAGATCTAATTAATTGGGCTGGAATTACACAATGTTTTAATTGATTTATCTGCTAAGGAAATTAGAAAGTTGTTTATCAGCCGCAGCAATGAAGCTCTGTAGCGTTTACTCGTATTTTAATTCTCTTCTTATATTCCCTTATTATTGAAAATATTTCTGTCCCTTTCTCTCTGGTCTCAGCCTCTTCTATTCTTCCTTTCACGCGCTTACTCTCTGTCGTTCAACTAGCACTTTCTCTCTGTGCGGCCCACCTACATGTCGTGAGCTATACGTAATCATAGCTCTATCATTTGGCATAGATTGTTGTTGTTGTTGTGGTTGCTGAAGTTGTTTGTGTGGTTGTAGTTGTTGCTGTTGTTGTCACAATATATTTGTGGGCACGCACGCATTGCCATCGATCGGTGGGCTTCATCATGTCGCATAAATAATAATCAAAAGTAAAATTTTCTATAACGCCGCTCGAGAGCCACCCACACAGAGGTATCGACTGGGACGGAGAGAAGGCAAGGCAGTGGCAGCAATCGAGTGGCAGACTCGCAGACCCGCATGTTAGGCAACCCAACACACACACACACAGACGTACTCGCATGTAATATATGTGTGTACAACAAAGTAGCCGGCCGGCCACTTGAGAAACAGTCGAAATTTATGGCGCAAAGTACAGTGCCCGATTGTCACCCAAGACGGCCGAGGAGCGGATGGGGGGGCGGAGGGGCAGAGACCAGTTTGAATAATGCTCAGATGGAGCAGTCGAAGTTGAAGTCGCAGTCGCAGTCGCAGCACTGGGACTCTGTGCAGATTAGTCACATGTCAGTTTCAATTATCGTCGAGTCAATTTGTTGAAAGGCCGCAGCCAAGATACTTTTTTTGCACTCTTTTCTGCTGCTCTGCAGTCAGATGCTCGTCCTCCGACGTCGTCAATCGATACCGCGATTCGAATCCGGGCGATTTTCGCTTGAAATATTCCAACTGCGTTGCCGCCGCGGGGAATGGAACATGCCTCGCGGCCAGCCTGGCCAGGAGCCACCAAGCGCGTCTGATTATCGGCAGGACGACAACGCAAACGCAGACGGCGACGACGCAGAGTTGAAGTTGAAGTTGGCTGGCATAGGGCATAACTCAGATGCTCTGCTATGATAATTTCCAATAAGAGAGGCCAAGCGCTGGGCAGCTGGAACCTGGAGCCTGGAGCCTGGCTTGAAATTGATGATGTTGGGTATGTTTGGAGTCAGCTTGTTTACACAATTCAGCGCACATTGAGGTCGTGGTGTGGTTTGTCCACCAATCTGAGCTCGGTGCTGTGGTGTCGTGTAGCCTCGCTCTTCATGCCAGGCCGGGCCAGAAAGGAATTTGTTAGCAGTGCCATCAAAGAGGCGCCGAACTGTATATCAAGATCAAGATTGAAATCGAAGCGATGTGTCGCATCAGCTCTGTGCTCTCGTGCCCAGATATGCAGCTAGACAAATGTGAGAGAAGCAGCAACGATCGATAAATTGATAACAACCGCAGCAGCAGCCGCAGCCAAAGTCGGAGTCTGAGTCGCAGACGCAGCAGCAACGGCAGCCACGCATGCCCAGCATTATCACCACGATCATCATTTAGGGAGCTCATCATCATCATCGTCGTCATGGACAATACAACTTTGTTTCGGCTAGAGATGCACACAGGAAGAGTTTGCGATTGTTAAACGACGTTGTGTCAAATTCAACTGATTATAATATATTAAGATGTTTAATACTGTTCAATTTAAAGGAATTTGTCACAGGCAAATTTGAAATTCGAAAAGAGAATGTTTATTCCTCGAGCATGACTACTCTCTGCTTTGGCGTGAGCAGATAGTTCGTGTCACGCTCGCATCGCTAGCTGCTTAGTGTCACCCAATTCACGTACGCGCTTGACTCTCTCACGTACGCGCGCTATTTGTTCTGCTGACAAATTGGTATCTGTGTATCCATGAGATACGCGTCGCATCTCCTGCCCGTTGCTGTTGCCGAGCCAAAAGCGTGTCAACACATTGTCTGAGCCATCTCATTTGTCAGCTGATGAAGCTTTGCTTTGTTTGCCATTTGCTTTGCTTTGCCTGGCTTTTTTCTTTTTTGTGATTTGGTTTGGTTTTTAGGCTTGAATGCGAGACGATTTGTCTTAATGCCTTCAATGCAATCGAGTTTCCCAGCATCCTCAACGTTGCACCAACTGCTGCAACAATCCCACGCACTCGCTGCCATTGGCCCTGTTCTGCGCTTTGCTCTCAGTTCAACTCGCTCGACTTTGTCACCGTTTTCATTGTCGTTTTATTGTTTGGGCCTTTTAGGCTCTTACCCTTTGACAACTGTGCTGCCGCTAATGCGAAATATTAATTTCTACACTACAGACATGTCAGCAAGCTTATTGAAACCAAAATAGATCGTAGTTCCGGTGATTTGCTTGTGGTTTACTTCAGCCATTCATTCATGTTCTTCTCTTAATGCGTGAGAATTGTGGTTACGATTCGCGGAAGCGGATATTGCTTGATGATTGAGAAGCTACAGCTGTGACTAATGCTGATAAAGCAGAGATCTACTTGCCAAGTCCTGATCAATAATTTTACTATTGATTCTCCGGTATGAAATATTCAAGAAAGTATTTAAGAAAACTAGTCAAGAACTAAAGGTAATCTGCAGCTTGTGTCGCTATGAGCAGCTGTTGGCAATTTTCAATGGAAGGGCATTAAGCCAGCAGCAGGCGGCAAGAAAGTCGAGAACAGCTCAGCTCAGCTGTCTGGAGTGGAACAAATGATTACCAATTTCTTCACACAATTCATGCATAAAAATAATTCCCAATTAGCTGCTGGCCCCATAATGCCGAAAAGCAAACAGTCAGCGAGGCAGGCAGGCCGTCAAGCAGTCAGGCGCCTTGTGGATTGTGGATGGCGTTAAAATGCCACAGCGGTAAAAAAAAAGAATAATAATAATCGTAAAAAAGGCGACGTGTCTGCGGGCAGAGGCCAGAGCCAGGGCGAAGGGGCAGCGGAGCAGTCGACAAAAAAACCAAACTCAAAGAGAGAGAGAGAAAGAGAGAGAGAGAGAGCGAGAACTGTGGGCAGTTGTTGTGCGAGTGCGACATGATGTTGATATGTTAACAAGACACCCGAGAGTGGTGCCAAGTGGTGTGTGAGCTAAGTCCCCGTCCAAGCCGGAGATGAGTCTCAGTCTCCGTCTCCGCCTCCGCCTCCGCCGCAGTCTCCGTCTGCATCTTCATTTCGATCTCCGCCTGAGTCTCAGTCACTGTCACAGTTGGCATTATATTCATACCTTAATCCCGGTAGCGATGTTTGGCATATGTGAATGAATGTTTGTTTTCGCAAATGCGCCAAGGATAACAAGCCTCATCTCCAGTCTTATCCACACTCGCATTAACATCCCAAGTGCCAAGTGGCTGCCTGGCGTCTTTTTTAATTTCCATACATACACATATACATATGCATATATATATTTCAAATTCTCGCAGCTGAATTCTTTCTGTATAGATCGGTGGGCAACGCGCATAAGATAAAATTGTTATGACCTTTAAAGTTTTTCGTTGGTTTTCTAAAAATGCGCTTTGATTTATTTTTATTGATGAGCATATCATAAAGCCAAAGCCGGGAGTCTGGACACAGTAGTACTCTACTCATATGTATGGTATGATGTGCAGTAGTAGTAGTTTGCCTGCTAGTAGTCATCGCATAACAGCAGGGGGGTATACAGCTCTCCGCGATTCCCAGCTATACGTATGCAGAGACTTTGATTTCACGCTGCGTGAACGACATTTTCTTCGGGCGACGCGATGCGGATGCGTCGGGGTCTTCTTCGTTAAGGATTCCCTCCTACATTTCATAATTCACGGAATATTATTTCAGCTGCCGAACAATGTTCAAGTTCAGCCGCAGCCGCAGCCGCAGCCACTCCCCCCAGCCCCCAGGTCGCAGTCAGTTTGTTTTTTTCGGGGCCCTTGGCCTGTCATTTGCCTGCCTCAAAAAATATATTCTCATTAAAATTGTGCTTTTTGCTGCTTCTTGTCGTCAGCCAACTACAAAAGCGACTCTGCTGAGCGGGAGAGCAGCAAAGGTGTCCCTGCCACATATATGCGAGCAGTCGCCACGCCACGCCACGCCACGCCCACCCCCCGTGGTTTTGCTTCCGTTGGAGACGCCACTGTGGCGTGTTCTGCCCACAGGTAGAACGATCTGCGAGGATGGGAGGGGAGGCGATCTGAAATCAAAGCTTAACGCTGTTTATGTGCAAATGTCGAAACAAAGATATTTCTTTAAATTGATAAAGATTAACCATAAACAAAGAGGCATGCAACAGAGCGACAAGCTTCGAATTGTGGCAAGTGGCACTGGCCACGGGGCGCATAGCCAGACCAGAGCTGAGAGCCGAAAGCCAACTTGACTGCTGCTGAGACTCTGCCTAATGTGAAATGGCAAATTAAATTGATCCAAAAGTTTACTCAGTAAAGTTTGGGGGAAAAATATGAAACTGAGATAGAAAATAGTTCAGAAATTGGAGTAATTGGCATCAAAGATATAAATAGCAATAGCTTTGATATTAACATAGACAATAGCATATCTCTTTATAATAATTTATTTTGAAATTGAATTAAACATTTTTACTTTGCCTTTTCCATTGGTCTGCAGAGCGACATCGCTTCAGCGACTTTAATTTATTTAGAAGCATGTTTATCTACCAGCTGATGTAGGTTTTATCTCTGTAGCTCTAATCTTTGCAAGCTATCGCTTAGTAAACTTCTCAGTTGGAAATATAAATATCTCCAAACTCGGTTTACACTGGTGCCAAGTATTGAAAGCGTTGCGTCCGCTTTTTGAAATATGTTCATTCAGCGTTTTCAGCGAGTAGTTTGGCCTGAACATTCATTCAGCATTTTAGAGCCATTCATTGGGAATAGGCCGCGACCATTGGGGGGGCTGTGAACTGTGTCCGAGAACTCTTCTGGCCGGATGTGGGCGTTAGCAGGCATGTAATCTGATCCCTGACAAATCGGTCTATTAGAATCGTCGAAGACTGTGTTGAAATATTTGTCGCATGCAACGACGATGCCGCCAAATGGACGCTGCAGCTGGTGATGGTGGTGCCACAGACTTTGGCAGGCTAAGGGGATGGGGGCCGAAGGCTGTGGCAAACGGCGTAGGTGGCGCAGGGCCAAATGTGTATGGGGCATGGGCATGGGCATGCGCATGGGCTTAACCCATGAGCTTGCCGCAAACGGCGTTGCCACAACGGCAACGTTATGGGGGAAAACTCCGACTGCGGCTCTGGAGATGGCTTCGCCGCAGTTGCAGGCGGCGCGTGTGCCTAGCCCTTATTTTGGTTTAGTTTTTGGCTGAGTTTCTTTTCTTTTGGTTTCGTCTGCTTTTTTCTTGTCGTTTTTTTCCGCTTCTCATTTTTTTTTTGTTTGTGATTTTATGAGGCGCAAGTGGCGACGTTTTGTGGTTGCGAGGCAGACGTTGGCTAAAATGTTGCACGTTGCTGGTGGCGGCGGCATCGGCAACGTCTACAAGTTGCGAAGACTTGGACTGAAGCGGCGCCGCAGCAATTCATAAACGTGGGCGATTGATTCTCGTACCTCATGGCCTCATCCTCTCATATCCATTGCCGGGCCGGGGCTGTGGCTCTGCCTCTGACTCTGAGCTCGAAGTTGGAGTTGGAGTTGGAGTCTCTGCCTCTGACTGCGGCTGCGGCTGTGGCTGCTTTTGGGCTTTGGCTTTGGCACTAAGGCTCGGCAAATGGCCCGCGGCATTGCGATTGAACTTCAAGTTATGATCGTCGTCGCAACGACAACAGTAACAACAACATTGCCCACATTGATGGACGTTCGCTCACGAACGAACTTGGCTACAACAACAGCAACAACAACAACAACAACACACGCTGTTACCACTTATTGATGGCACATTGTGATGGTGATGCGTTCGCTCCACAAGCAACAAAAACAAAAAAAAAACACGCCAAGACCCAGCGACGACCCAGCTGCCCCTCCTCCTCCAGCTTGCCGCTTGCCGCTCGCCGCCCCGGCAACCCTCATCCCTCGCGCCACACTTCACTCATGAGGCACGTCGAATAGAGGCGTTCTACTCAAATGTATGATACCCACCCACGAGCAAAGCCGCAGTCGCTGCCACAGCCACAGCCAGAGCAACAGCAACAGCCACAACCAAAGCTCCCAACTATGATGATGACTGCGTCTGTGTATGTGTGGCTGTGTGTTGGCTCTGCCCTACTCTGTGTCCCTCGGAGTTAGCTTAAGGTGCATCCACGAAGCCAGCGAGCAAGCGCCCCATGCATTCATTTTTTAAGACTTGGACTTTTTTTGTTTGCGGCCCCAAAAGACAATGCAAAATTAAGCGTTTCCTTTATTGTTGTTGCTTGCCTGCTCGCTTCGCTTTGTATTACTTTAAGGTGTGCTCCAGGTAATAATTTAGTTAAATCATATTTTCGGCAACACAGCACAGCACAGCACAGCACAACAACAACACCGACAGCGACATAACGTTGAACTGCAGTTAAAATTATTTGCCTTTAACACTCACTCACCTACTCAGCGCCGCCTATCCGACGGGGTTTTGACTCTGCGCGTACTCCTGCGCCTGCCCTCGACGCCTTGGCCCCCGTCCCCCAACTTTAGCAAGCGCCCCATGAATGGTGCAACATTGTTGGGGCAGACAGCACAAAAGCGGAGCGGATCTCGAGACGTCTCTATGTTGAGAACGACATCAAATCATATTTGAGCACTCTTTATGACGTTTGACGTTTTGCTGTAAGTCTCCCCCATGGGTCGTTCTTCATAATGGCTTCATTTTGATGACTGTCATGGGGGTCAAGCAGTTCAAAGAGTTGCCTGACTCCCCCACTAATTTAAGTTGGCAAACGTTGTAGAGCTAAGACAAATGAGATGCATAACATACACAAATATTGAACCCTAAAAAGCAGAATTGTTTCTAGTCTCTTGCATCTTCTAAAAGCTTTGATTATTTTGTCCAACTATTTTTGCTGCACTCGAACACAAAACCCATGAAAGATTCATTCATAAAAACCTGTTGATGTTCTATTATGTTACATCTACACCCTAGTCTGCGATCTTTCTTCAATTTCTCAATGGCTTAACTGTTGTGCTAAATCTACATCTGTTCTGGTTTATTGTGTGCTCGAGATTACAATATGCCAATATAAATTTTGGCATATTTCGGTCAATATCAAAGTGATCTAAGAAGACAAATTAAATTTATATATTTGCGAAAATTAATTAAGGTTTAGCCATGTCCAGTTAAGCTAAATTTGATATAAATAAAGCCTCCCACAGTGGCATATCTGACACTTTGCAACTAATTTATTATGGTCAAGAGAATGCCAAGCAGAAGATTGTCGACATTAATTTGAAGACAAGTTTAAAAAAGACATTAAGAAGGTGAAGATGATTTGGTTGACAATAGAAAGACTACGACTCTAGATAAGGAGAACAGGTTGAGAGAACTGGTCTTTAAAATCCACTCGTAAAAGGCTATCTAAGGTTAAATTTATGGGGTTCAAAGAATCAACTTGGACGTGTTGATAAAGAGGGCTAATTTGCAAATCGTGGAAAGTTCGCCGATCCTGTTGTATTGAAAAGGAAAAGAGAAGTCGAAACAACTTGAAATAAAAACAACAATAAACATTTTCGTTCTCTTTTTTGCTTCACCTCGAAGATTAGTACTTCACCTGATATTTTAGCGTAAACTGCGCGAGCTACTTAAGTCGAATCACTCGCCGCACTTGCGATAAATAAAGTTAATCTCGAGGACGTACGTGTTTGATCTGTTGTTGATTTGATTTCACGATTAAAATTCATTGGCAATTCGCAGCAATTTTCGGAACATTAAGTTCGGCTGGCTGCGACAAGCCATAAATAAATAAATAAATAAAATAGTATCTAATATTTAATGCCAACTAACGGCAACATCTTCATAACTCAAACGGGTCGCAACTCGAATCGATTCAGAGTCAGAAAGAGGATAGAAAAAAACTCAGATCATGCATCATCGCACCTACAAGTCGCGGCTATAATGTATTCTTAATAAATTTATCGTTGTTCTGCTTATTGTTATTGCTATTGTTGTTATTCTGCTAAACAAACAGAGCAGAGAACAAAGCAGCGCACAATATTTTGGATGGTCGTAAATATTCTTTATAAATATCACAACGGATGAGAGCCAGAGCTACCTCCTCAGCAGCCGCAGCAGCCTCATCAGTCGTAGCAGCCTCAGCAGCAGCTTGCCGCTTGTCTTGTCTAACGATAAATTACAGTTAGAGCTTGTACCTACCGTATACGCTCCGTTTGTCTCCGAAGACCCCAAAAAAGCTATCACTCCGCTCTAGAGGAGACAGATGCAGATGGCGGCGGGGAGCGAAACTGAAAACTGAAAACTGAACCACGTCGTCGAGCGTTTTTAAGGTGTGACCAAAACGCGAACGAAACTCGTAATTTTTTAAATTAGCATTTTTTTTTTCGTGTTGTTACTGTTGCTGCTGCTGCTGCTTCTTCTTCGTCTCCATCTGGTGTTTTGAGCCAACAGCAGACAGACAACAGATCGGTTTTTATTTAAACGTGGAGCGCGCGTTGTCATAAAACCAAATTTACAAATTGTCCCCCCCAAAAGGCCCCAGAAAAAGCGCTGAAGACAAAGAATCGACTCATATGAAGCTCGCACGAGTATCGACTGCCAGCATCGACAACATAGACATCATCAGCATCATCAGGTTGCGATGGCCATGGAGCTGGCGTTGCTTGTATGTTGCACTCTTTGGCTTGCAATAAACTCATCAATAAATTGCCGTCTGTTTCGTATATTGCGGTTCTCGCGCTTTGCCACCAACACCACACTGTGCAGGCTGCACCACACTGTGCCACCACCAACGCACTTGATGATGTGTCTCCATTTGGCTGCTGCTTCTTCATCTGCCATCTTCATCTTCATCCTCTTCCATTTCCATTTGCATCGCGGCTTCGATTTCGGGTGGTCGATGGCAATGCCAATGCCAATGGCAATGGCTTTCTTCGCTTCTTTCTCTCTGCTTCTCTCTCTCCCTCTCTCTTGCACCCGAGATGTCTTCGAATGTCGCGTGGCTCAGTGACTGTGGCTAAGTGGATTTGTGTGTTTTGGTGGTGCGAGAAAAATGTTTATTGTTTCAACATTGTTATCAGGCTTAAGTAAACACACAGCACCCAAGCCAGCCACACTCTGTGGTCTTCACTGTGGTCAATTTTTGATTTCTAATTTGTTTACATACAAAAACGACCACAAGAAGACAGCATCAAGAAAACGAGGCAACCAAATTATTATGCTAGTTGCTTATTTATGGCCCGTCCCCCGCTTCTCTCCCTGGACAACCGGAAGAACCCTCCATGCACACATTAGTGATTATTCTTTTCCACGCTTCTTCTTCTTGTCTTTTATTTTATTCTCTCTTTTTTTTGAAGAGCAGTATCTTTGCTTATCGCCAAAGAATTTCGATTCTTTCATTTTGTTTTCCCTTTTGAATTTTGTATGAATTTGCTCAGAATTTATTAGTACAAAGAAGTCGCGTGTTTGCATCATCAATCAGTGAGGACAAACCGAGAATCTTCCACTCGCCGTGTACCTTCTTCTAGAGGCAGCTTACTAAATACAACATATTTCACGCTTCGCGCCTAACAAATTAATTATGTTTCCACACTTTGCTTTGGCTCTGTTTCCTACTGGTAGCGCGAAGACATAAACTGGCCAAGGATAATCGCTGCTGAAGGTAAAAGCTTGCTGGCAATTTGCCAAGTTTTTCATTTCAAAATCGACGAATTACTTTTCTTACTTTGTCAACCTAAAGTAAGGTTTATTTATTCATTTAGTACTCCTCTTGTTTAGACCTTTTCAATGACCCCTTCGCACATTCCCAAGAAGTCTCTTCATTCAGAAATACCTCAACTCTAGCGGCTGCCATCGCTCAACTCTGACAGCTTCCATTCGCTAAGGTTTTTTCCCATCGAAATCACTTAGCCAACTCTTTCTTTTCGGCTGTGACACATCACATGCTCATTTGTCAGTTCGACTACGGATTCTCAGTGCCCCATTCTCCAGTCTCCTACCCTTTCTCCATTCAGCCGCCAGCATTCAGCATTCAGCATTCTCCATTGAATGCTCTATTCCTGTTGCTGTGTCATAACTAAGCTGACAGTTGTGACATTGTGGCGCTCGATTTATGCTTAATTAGGTTGAGCTATGTCAACGATTACGACACCTAATGACCGGCTACAGATACAGATACAGATACATTCAGCTCAAATCAAATGCGCACAAAACGCAGCTAAGCCGATGCAGACGAGCGATAAGCCGAGGGCAGACACTTCAATGCCGATCCCGATGCCGATGCCGACCCCTTAGTTGTCAGTTCCTTAAAACCCAACAGATGCACTCAACGAAATGCCAGAGAGTGTGACTGGACTTTGAGGTGGCGGCTGGTTCCCTTTACGCTTATGTGTTTTTTTCTCTCGTCGACTCAATTACTGTTACGTAAGCCCATTGGGTGCGAAGATCAGCGATGCATATAACCAGCAAGCGAACAGTACAACACAATACAATACAATACAATACAAAGCAAAATATATCCGCCACCCGGTCGTCCGGCACACGGGCGCTACCAACCAATAAGCAATGCTACCAGGCTGCCGTTGACAGTTAACGGGCCCTTAAAGTGCCCACCAGGACATAGACATATATTTCACGCTTATCAGCATTTCGGGCGAACCTTCCACAAAAACGGGTCACAAATTGTCGCTGTCCTCAACAGCCGCAGCCTCGTTGTTGTTCTTGTTTATTAGCTTAATAATTTGTGCCCAGTTCCACGGGCATCCCATACATATATCATCGTATCATTTATAGTCGCCTCTCGGGGTTGTTGCTGATGCAACTGAGGTAGGCGTGGCATGGTGTAGATTACACACTGCGAAACAGTTGCTGCTAATGGGCCAGCGCTGCAGGGGTGAAGTCTATCTATCACCCTGCTTCTCTCTCGCTCTCTTTCTATCTCTCGCTCTGTAACTCGTCTCGTGCCGTTTAGGGGGTTGCTTCCCCCGTGTGTAAATGGCAACCATGCTGTGATAATTAAATAAACATTGGGGCGGTCTGAGCACGTTAAATGTTTGAAGTTCGTTTTGATTGCCGTTTATCGTTTATCGTTAATCGCTTATCGCATATCACGTCTCGCCGCCTGGGGCAACATCAGTTACTCTCTGTGTTGTAGGCGTTGACAGCGCTCAAAGAAACGCTCACAAAACAACTGAAATTTTTGCATATCTTAAACAAAAATCTGGTGTCAGAACTTTACAAGTAAAGTGGAAAAATACGCAGAGACTTTTCGCCCTGCAGCAAAATATTTTGAGGAGGAAATTGTCTAAAGACTTTGAAAATTGGAGTTTATTTACTTTTTTTTAATATGCTGCAATAATGTCGATGGGTGCGCTAAGCACGACTTCAGTCTGAGAGAACCTTTTGCTTATCAACTTCAAAAGCTTGCCGAAAACGGAAAGAATGCCAGAGCTAACTTTCACATCCTTTTTTCCGAGCAATAAATACCTTGCCCAATCGTTCGGCTGGTAAACACGGGCAAAAGAAAGCAACCCGCTCTGGCCTGGCGTAGTGCTCTGCTCGTCGTATTGTATATGTAAATAGTGAAAGAGAGATGGTTCTACTAATGGCCCATTAATCACTTGTCTAAATATGCGCCTAGCACCAAAGAACCAGGCCGACCAATTCACATGGAAAGCGCACAAAAATCCCACACATTGCTAATCCTTAAGCACACACAGTTCACTAGTAAAACAAAACGAAGAAAATATTTCGAAAATGTCACAACCGTCAGAAAGAGAGCGAAGAACGCGAGAGCTAAGCGGAAATTTACAACAGCGAAAAGAGTCGAGCTGACTGACGGCTATTACAACACCTTCGAGCCGGAGAGACAGACGCTAAACTCTATATTTGACGACAAATACAATATATACACATATACTTATGGTGGGCAGTGGGAGCGGGAGTGGGAGCGGGAGCGGGTGCGGGGCACTGAGTGGGCCCACGATATCCGTGCAAAGCAATCTTGTCACTATATTATGACGTTAATGACAAATTGACGGCGAAGTGCCTTTGATGTGTGTGTTGTTTGATTGTTTTTCGGTTCTAATCATGCCGACTGCCGCCGAGGTAGTTCAGGGGGAGTGCTGGGAGAAACCACCAAGTACTCGGAGAACTCTGAGTACACTAAATACTGTGAACACCGAGCACTGAGTAGCCCCGAGTGTGTGCTGGGAGGTTGCTTGCAAATGATTTCGTTTTAATTTAACCGCGTTGCGTTCCCGTCAATTAGCTCTAGCCCCCACGCCCCATGCGCCTTATCAGAGCACCCAAAAGTCATATAACTCCGTACGTATATATAGATGGGCTATACCTCTCTCCACGTGCGTGTGTGTGTGTGTGTGCGTGTGATAAGCTATGCTATCTGCTAGCTGGAGGAGCACGGTTTGTTCTCCGCTCTGTTTGATGATTGTGTGTAGTACACAACTCGTTGCGGCGACTGCTCCGTGCTACGTGCCGCGAACTTGTCAAACAAGCCCTGGACAAATACTGAGAAGACTGGCAGTCAGTCACAGCGGAGAAGACAGTCAGTGTATCCAAAAGCAAAAGTGCAGAGCTCATTGCCTGTCAATTATATTGTAGTACCTACTACTCTCTATATCTACATACCTTCTATACTATATACTGTGTGTGTGTGTGTGTGCGCGCATATATACAACACTTCTCACATTTGTCGCATTTGTCGCATTTGTTTGCATTTGCGCCCCGAGTGTCATAAAAATGAATGCGACCCAACGACCGAGTCGGCTGCATCAAGGCGCAAAACCGAGTTCTAGGGTATACACATACTATTTAGGGGTATCCACACCTTCAAATCTATATGTATATACGTATATGTATAGATGCGGAGTTCAGTTTACCCCTTGCTTGGCCCCCAGAGCTTTGCCGTCGGCGAAACGAGCACCATCCAATAAAATCTAATTACCTCTTACAGGGTAACCGGTAAAGCGTACCGGATAACGTGTGCGGTGCCGCCGGCAATGGGTCGTCTATCTATTCACTTGCACGATTTTCGGCAGCTTTTCTTCTGCTGTCGACACCATTTGCCAGTTGCCATAAAGCTCGCTGCCAGTTCCAGAAATTGTGCTTCCCATTCTTTATGGTCGTTTGCATATACTTAGCGCTTGTGGGGCAGAGGAACGTGCTGAGGGGTTGCGACATTTCAGGGCCTTACATCTTTATAGATGGGGAATAGACAGCATTTCCGCTCAGACAATGAACTGGAAAATTTCAAAGACTATGTGTAACTGCAAAGAGTCTTTCTTCAATATAGATCGATAATAAGTTTCTTTGGATGGTACTTCAAAATATCGCAGATCTTTTAAGCTTAGCTTGTTTTCTTGGCCACCTTTAGTAGTAGTGTTGCTGGATTGCTCGCACTACCGGGCATTTCTTTCATAGAGCTCTTTGCTCTAAGCAACAGTTAAAATTTGGAAAAGAATTCAAAGCATTTACCTTTATGAAGCGTTTACGTTAATTGTGCTCTAGCCTAAGCATCGTTAGAAGGTTGAAAGAATCCGATAACCCCAATAGATGCGTCGTAAAATCAGTTGTGTGGAAAGCACCTTTGTCTGCCACATTTGCTGCACCGTTTTTCCAGATTCTTTTGAGTTTTAGTGGCCGCGTCTCACTAGTGTCATCGTTTGAGGTCTCCTCGCCGGCCGTGCCAACAGTGTGTGTGTGCCTCCAATATATAAAAACGTTTACGATACGACACCTAATTAGGCACAAGAACGCCGCATAATTTACGTTTCGTCAAACGTTGGCGCAGTAACTCGTCAAAGTCGTTGATGGTGGAAGGCTTTGGTTTTCGCTTTGGCTGCGGTTGCGGCTTGGACTTGGACTTGGTCCAAGAACGTAGCATGCATGCGTACATCAGCGCTGTGCAAACACGGATTCGTTCCCTATTGAGGTGCCGTCGAGATTTGATGGCTTGGCGGGGTGTGGTGGGGCCTGCTCCTCCCCCGTTCGCTGCCACAGACACAAATACATCAAATCATAAAGCAAATGGTGCCGACAACTAGCTGGCCAGACAGCCAGGCCAGGCCAAGACAGACGGACGGCGCGACGGACGTGTAGTCAACGTCATGACATTTACATTCACCCAAAACCAAACCAAACGAAACCAAACCAAACCAAACCAAAGACAACACCAACAACAACAACAACAACCACAACGAGCAGAACGTTCCGCTTTTTGCGTTGGTTCCGGGAAACGCAACAAAATTTCACAAGCACAACGAAAATATTTTCAACTCTTGCGAGCAACTTCAAAGAAACGAAGCCTTGGCCAGAAGTGAAGTGAAGTGGGGAGGCAGACTCAAAAATAAAAGAAAAAACAAAAAAAAAGCTACGAGGTGCCACGCCTCGACACTAGGCAACAACAATGTTGTTGTTGCAGATCGAACTGTTGTTGCTGCTGGGTGTTGCTGTTGCCGTTGCCGTTGCGTGATGTTGTTGCCGTGTTGTTAGTGTTGCTGGTTAGCTGATGGGCTTATTAGAGTTAGAGTCAGTCAGCCAAGGAGTCCGAGTAGAGCAGAGCGCACTTTGTGGCGTCGGGACGAGCTGACATTGTCAATGGGGCGTTGCGGAAACCTCAAAGCGAATTTAGTGCGCTCTGGCCGGTCGGGGCTTTATGACGACAATGCGTTTGCTGTCATAATTATTAGTCAAACACAAACAATGAATTTCATAATTTTCCCATCAATATACGCCACGGCACCAGCTCGGACTCATGTTTAAACATCCGCTCGCCCGCACGCGCCGCCAGACTCCGACTCCAACTCCGACACCGGACCAGGCCAGACCTGGTTGTTGCCGAGCGGCTGCAGCGGAATGGACGCCGCGCCCTCCTCCCTTCTTGCGCCTGGACGGACGCTCTATGTGGAAATGAAGCCGTCGCGCATAAAGTGTGAAATTGCCGGCAATTCGCAGAGACGCTGCTTCAAACTGTAACCAAGACAAGAAAGATGAGGAAAGAAAACAGAACAACAACAGCAAACGACGAGGCGCTGGGGGAAAGAGCATCATCAACTGTGTATAGTTGCCGAGTAGTCGTAGTCGTCCAACTGTCCGCCCGTCCGTCCGTCCGTCCGTCTGTCCTGCGCCGTCTTGGCTCTTTGGCTAATGGCTCCAAAAACGTTGTCGGTTGTCGTCGTCGGTGCCGCGTGGAACATGTCTCGTTGCACGCTTGTTCCATTGAATAGAACAATATCCGCGTAAATATTTGCAGAGCGCAGCCAGGGTAGGGTTGGGTAGTGCAGGGTCGACTGGGGCCAGCCTCTCGTACCTGGTCAAGAGCTGTAGCCGTAATTGTTGTTTGATCGTTGTAATTGGTTTGGCTTTGGCTGTGGCTGTGGCTGTGGATGTGGCGCAGGAAATGCAACAAACGTGGCGGCTTCACATTGATCCGTTTAACGATTGACAAACGCTGAAGCGAGACGGCAACACCCATGGAAAGTGACGGCTATATGTCCCAAAAGAGGGCTGCACCGAAAAGGGGTCGTCGTCGCAACGTCTTCAGCTGCGCGGCGTCTTTGCTTTTGAACCTGGCCGCATCGTTATGCAGTCGACAATAAAAATTGTTAACTTTGTGGCCAGCTGCAGCGCGGAATTTAACTGCTGCAGAATGAAGCTGCGCTTGGCCATTCGACGGCCAAAGACGTGGGTGGGCGGACAACGAACGGACGTGCGCAGTGCTCGTCTTGATAGCGCCTGCTCTCGATGGGTTTGTCATTGGCTTGTACTACAATGTTTGGCTAGGCGATAACGAGAATGAGACGGGGACTCGGTCGCAAGGCTGGTGGGAAAAGTACGCAACGAGTAGTCGCATTGTCTCTGGCTTGTCAAAGGCTTGTTTGGGGTCGGGTAACACCTTAATGGTACATTAATTGCCCTTGTTGGCACTCGAGCGATAAACATCGCTACAAATATTTGATTTTTAGTTTTTCCAACAAGTGTGTAAATAGTGTAACAACTCGAACCTTCGCGCCAGTAATGGACGGGGGAGACCTTGTGCAACAGGAAGCAGTTGGTAACTCGAACCACTCCACAAGCCGCGTTTAGTTCAGCAGAACTGCGAAATTAATTGGCTAGACGGCAATCTTTGCCACAGATTTATGGCGAGCGATTCTATGGAATTCAGTCAAATAAACACACAGTTTTGTCTTATTTTGCTTTTCGATTAAACTATTATCATTTATTCGATACACTTAGCATGCTATATATTTTATTTATGATAAAAGTCCACGATTCACTTATCCAGATAAAGTCAAACTTTCGCACTTAGAGATGTATATCAAATATCCAATAAATTATCAGCTACAAAATATCATTAGCTTAACGATATAGTTTCCACTTAGTCTAGGTTAAATGCTGTAAGCTGTAAGCAACTTAGGGGCAACGAGTACTACTTGTGTCAGTGTGTGTATGAGTGTGTGTGTGTGTGTGGAGGGATTCGATACGAGATTAGGATTTAGGCATTTCCATTTCCAATTCCATTTGAGACAAATGCACACTCAATCGCTGACCGCAACCAAGTCTCGCGTGGACGCTGCTGTTGCGGTGCCCGCTCCTCCATTGGTGTTGGGCAACACCATCGATAGACCCAATGGATCGGAACTGGAACCATTGCTGCCACTGCCGAATAGATCGCCGAGAGCGCCGCCAACTCCACCAGTGGCAGTGAGATTGTGCGTTAGACTGTGACGTCGCAGGTCGCAGTTGCGGCGGAACACCTTGCCACACGAGGCACAGTTGTAGGGCTTGATGTCCGTGTGCGTGAGTAGATGCGTCTTTAGGTTCGAGCGCTGGTTGAACGATCGGTTGCACACAGGGCACTTGTGCGGCGACTCCTCCATGTGCAGGATCTTGTGCACGGCCAGCGTGCGCGATTGGCAGAAGCCTTTGCCGCACTCGGCGCACTTGAAGGGCTTCTCCTTGGAGTGAATGTATCTGAGGAGGGCGAGAGAGCAAAGCAGAGGTGGAAGAGTCAGTAAATATTGAGAAAATGCAATTCTACTTTTGCTATTAATAAGGAAAGTAAATTGAAGGTTCGTTTAAATAGGAATATCTTGAGATAGAAAGTATCTTTAATTTACTTTAACAATTCAAAAGCATATCATATAAAATCTTTGAATTGAAGATCGATGCTCTTTGCTCAAAGTTAGTCAACAGTCTTCAACAACATTGTCTTGTATGTTACTATGCATCTAAAGAGTTCAAAGAACTGGTTCTGCGTCTCACCTGTGGTCTCTCAGATGGTCCTGGCGCCTGAACGCCTTGCCGCAGATGTCACAGGAGTAGGGACGCTCGTCGGTGTGCGTGCGTTCGTGAATGAGCAGATTGTAGGACTTGGTGAACTGGCGATTGCAGAACTTGCAAATGAACTGCTTCTTGGAGCGCTGCGCTGCCGCCGCCGCTGCCGCAGCCGTGGAGCTGTTGGCCGCCTCGTCGCCAGCTGCAGCAGCCATCACGTTGAGCTTGTCCTGGTACATGGTGGCCTGCAGTGAGTGCAGCGAGGTGTCCGCATCGCTGGCACTGAAGCTGGACGGATTGAAGATGAAGCTGCCATAGCTGCTGTCCAGGTCGCCGGCCTCAAAGGACAAGGCATCCTCGCCGTCCAGCAACGGCAAGTCGCACTCGGCAGCCAGCTCAGCAGCTGTGGCACAATCGAGCGCAGCCTGCTGATTGGCTGCTGCGGCGGCAGCGGCAGCAGCAGCGGCAACTGCGGCGCTCACGGTGCCAATCGAGGGCAGCGGCGGAATGCACTTGGAAGTGTTGGCGGAGCTGCTGTTGTTGTTGTTGCTCGAATTGTTGCTCGAGTTGTTGCTGCTGCTGCTGCTCGAGCTATTGTTGTTGTTGTTGTTGTTGCTGCTGCTGTTGTTGCTTGGGGAGCTGGCGATAATAGTGGAGATGCTGGAGGCACTCGAGGAGCAGCTGGACTTGAGCTCAATGCTCGCAATGTCAATGATTGTGGGCAAGTTGGTGTTGTTCTCGGCATCGCTGCTGTTGTTGTTGTTGTTGTTGCTACTGCTGCTGTTGCTGCTGCTGCAAGTGCTGTTGCTGGCGGTATTGTTGTTGTTGCTGCTGGCGCTGTTGCTAAATCGAAACACATCCGATTTGCCGGTGAGTCGCTGCAGCGCCAAATAAGATTCGAGTGCCTGCAAGTTGAGCGCGGCTGCTGCGGCAGAGTTTGCTGGCAACAGCGCCGCCTGCTGCAGGCTGCTGACCATGGTGCCCTGCAGCGAGAGCACCACGGCAGCAGCCGCGGCCAGATCATTGGTGGCAGCAGCAGCTGTTGCCGTTGCCGCTGCCATTGCGGCTGCACTTGACTTTGTTGCTGTCGTTGTCGCTGCTGCTGTTGCTGCTGTGCTGCTGGTTGCTGCTTTGCCTGGTTGTGTGGCGTCTGCCTTGTTGTGACTGGTGTGTTTTAATTGCTGCTCTAGCTGCGTGCTGGTCGTTGCCATTGCTGGGGCTGCCACACTGCTGTTTGCTGCTGCCACTTCTAATTCTTGTGACGCCTCTGTTGCTGTTGTTGTTGTTGTTGCCGTGGCTGTTGTTGTTGTTGTTGCTGCTGCTGCTGCTGTTGCTGTCGCTGTCGGTGTTGCTGTCGTGCGCATAGTGTTGTTGCTGCTTGTCGGCTTGCCAGCTGCAGCTGCAGCAGCGGCAGTCAATTGCTTTGCTGCGTCGTCCATAAAAAGCCCAATGCACTGATCCACGCACACACAGCAGGATATCGATGCTCAGAGTTGGCCCGTGGGCACAAAAGATGCAACAGTGCCTCCCGTTGCCGTTGCCGTTGTTGTTGTTGCTGTGGCCGTTGCTGTCTTTAGTTTTATTGTTTGGCGCACCTACGCAGGTTGAGTGCGCGCCTCTCTTGTGGCTCGCTGGCTTGTTTGGTTCGTGGCTGCCTTTTTGGCTTTTGACTTTGCACATGAATATTAAAAACCACACGCCATCATAAATCACGCCTTAGTCACGCTTTCAAAAGTCATAAAAATCGAATTTGACGTTGCCCCAAACAGACCAGCAGACAACAACACCAACACTAACAGCAACAACAACAATGCAAACAAACAAACAAGAGCATTAACCAATTGGCAGCAATTCCAATACTTCCAGCGAGTTCCAGTCGATCAAATGACGTAGCACACGCGCACAGCTTTCAGAAAATAAAGCTTCCCAAACACACACACAAACACAAGCAGATCCACAAAACTTTCGTGGGCGTTTTTGTCAACTCGAAGAAGAACTTTGCACAGTTTGCTTATTATTCAATTCTTTTATTTAACTAGTTTGCTTTTTGTTTTGTTGTTTTTTTTTTTTGTTTGTTGTTTTTGTTTGGGGTTATGTATTGTTTCCGTTTTGATCACTTGTGCACTTCCGTAAATAAACGCAAACTATTGATTAGGCTGTTTGATATGATATGGTGGTTGCTGCTGCGGCTGCTGCTGCTGTGGCTACCTTCTGCGATCAGCCGTCGTGCCGTGTGCGCTGCACAATATTGGTAAAAGATCACGGAATAACTAAAAGTCCATTGCTCTGCGAGCGGTGCGCGGACCTGGACCTGCTCTCACTTGTTGCTCCCAACACACGCACTCACTCACTCGCTCGTGCTCACTCTCCCTCTCTCTGTCTTTCTTGCGCTCTCTCTCCGCCTCGTTTGGACTCTCACCAACACCAACAAACTAACGCAGCAAACACGACGACCGTCAGCGCGATCGCCGAAGAGCACACGACACGACACAGACGGAGAGAGAGCAAGAACGCGAGAGAGGCGCGTGTGAGAGCGTGGTGCTCAGGTGCCCGAAGGTGCAAACGAAACAAGTTTAGTGCCTGTGTGTGTGTGTGCGCGTGTGTGCTTGTTAAGTGGTGCCATCTCTCACCCGCACAGACAGAGAGCACGATCGGACACGCACACACACCAGTGCGGCAATTGGCAACCGGTTATTGGCGCTCGCAGTTGTTGTTAATATGGCAAACGCTTAGTTTTGAGTGGGTGTTCTTTCACAATTGCTATAGAAGTAATCGCTGTTGATGTTGTTGTTGTTGTTGTTGTTGTTGCTGTGGCGCTCATAATTTGCCATTACTTGTTTGATTATTTACTTACGTTTCCCATTTCGCCTTGCACTTCTTCTTCGTCCTCTTCTTTATGAGTTTCACTTTTCCCCCAATTTCTCCTTGCTCCCCGTGCTTTCTGTAATTGCCAGCAATTATGCTTAGTGGCGATGCCCAAATCTGGCTGTTTCTTTCCTTTTGCTGGCAACTTCTAGCCAATTCTTTGATAGCCTTGAGCGATAGTTGCTGGTTTGCTGGGATTGTGTGCACTTGACTCGATCGTTGCTTCGCTGGAGCAGCGAATGCATTTGCAATGCAATTATATAATTACACATTTAACAGTTATAATCGCTTATCGATTTGTGTCAAATATTAACGTTAATAAGATTCGCGATGGATGCAGTAAATATAGGTGGGGTAAATTCTATAACGGAGAGTTATCGAAATTTTGTTGCGAATTTTAGGCCTTTTCCTTTTGATAATAATACATTATTTTAGTTTATTTGGTATAATTTTTGAGTGTGGAAATTTACCTGATTGGTCGCAAAGTTGCGTGCTTATTGGGCATTATATTCAACTGAAATCGATATTCTTCCATAATAATAATAATTCTGTTATAATAATATAGATTCTAAGGAAAAATGCATATTTTTTCGAATTCTAAATATCGGCCCAATTTGTAAGCTCACTTTAGTTGCTCGCAGTGTATTTACCTGCTAGATGATGCCCATTAAGCAGCGCGTTGATTTCTCAAGCCCCAAGCGCTACCCCCAACGAACTGACTGTTTCTCCCTCCTTCCAACCCGCCTGGCGCATTGGAATAATTTAGCTCGCACGCCATAGCAAAGAAATAAGACAAAAAACAAAAAGCACACGCCCCACAGCTTGCAGATGCCGATGCCGATGCCAATACGATGCAGATGCGGTTGCAGTTGTCGATGCAGATGCAGATGGAGATGGAGTTAAAGCTTCAGTTGCAGTTGCAGTTGCAGTTGCAGAATCCGAGTCACAGCTGCAAACAAAATAAAAGAAACGCTAAGAAAAGAATCGAACGCCCCTAGAGACGAGGCAGTGTCTCGAATCGGATTGGAACTCGCAAGTTTTCAACTGTCAATTATTCGTTATACGTATGCGAAAAGCGAGTAGAAAGAGAAGAGAGTCAGACTCTCGGATGGGGCACTCAGAATGATACTCGGGCAACAGTCGGAACATACACAGTGGTTGCGTTCGCTTGCATTTTAATGCGCTAAACGGCGCAAGTAAATGACCAATAATCATGGGAGCTGCCTGCTCCGGCTGCCGGTTGGCCAGCCAGCCAGGGAGAGCAGACTGAAGACTCCAGACTGCAAGCTGTCCAAGCTTGGAGGCTGCAATTTATTTTTGCATTAAATTGCAATTTGGCCAAAGGTTTGGCGACTGCGGCTGGGGCACAGTTTTCTACCATTTATACAGATATTATCATGATTAATAATGCACAAACATGTCATACGCTCGTTTCGTGTGTGTTTGATTGGAGCGCATTAGGAGCGCGCCGCGTAATGATCGCGAAATCACCACAGATCAGTGACGAGAGACGAGGGACGATGGATCGGCGGAGAGCTGGTCCATCTTGCAGCTTCATGGTTGAGCATGCAGTCATCCCACGGTAGCAATTATGTCGCTTAGTGCGCCCAAACGTTCGCTTATGATGATCATTGCGTCGTCGGCGCCTTCAAAAGATTAGCGATCGTCGACTGCATTCCAAGGTAAACTCCATGGGGTTTTCGCTTGTTGCTCTTGTTGTACTTTTCGTATTGACACAAGCTTCCTTTAAATGACTCCTCGACTGCTTCCTCACTCACTCTCTCGCTCTCGCGCTCGCGCTCGCTGGCGCTCTCCTAGTCGTTTCATTTCGATAGTCGCAGCTCTTTAAATGCGCATTTCCTGTGCCGCGACTTTGTCAGGGACACGATCGACGCGTCGATCGGCGGTCCAGGCTCAGGTCTCGTCTCAAGGCAAATGGTACATGATTTCAAATTTCAAGTACCAGTTTACATAAAGATCGCTGCGCTAGCTGCCCAAAACCAGTCGCCCATCGCCAACTCCAGCTTCGAGTCTGAGTCCAACTTTGACTCCGACTCTGGTGCTGTCTCTGGAGTTGAGTCTGGGTCTGTGCACGGGAATGCCTTGCAGCCTTACACCATCTGTCACAGGGCAAGGCGCGCATTCAGATCGGCAATAAGAATGCGCTAAACTTGATTCCTTAACGCTGTGCGCGCATGCGTGGGCTGGAATTACATGATCACGATCAGCGATAAAACTTGATGTTGTACATAGCGCACAACATGAACGCGACAACGGGCAGCGGACACGGTGGTGGGGTAAGCACTGAGAGTCGGGCTCTCAGCAGAGCTGTTGCAGGAACCGCCGCAGCAACTGAATCAGAGACAGAAACAGGGACAAGGACAGCAGAGAGCAATAAGCAACAGTCCAGCGCAGCTCGAGCTTTCTCATGAATCCCAGCAAAATGTCGCAAATTGTGTCGGAGACTCCGTCAGAAACTAACGGAACTGAGAAGCTAGAAAAAAATGCGATAAAATCAGTATCAAAATAATTTGGAAACAATTCGCGCTTGATTATGCACAATAGTTTACTTAAATAAAATTGAAATTAATAGCAAGAAACTCTCAATTAGGAACAAATACTCTTAATGCATAACCTAAAATTTTATTTTGATTTGAATAAACGCGCCAATGAATTAATAAAAACTTTTATAAAAATTATATTATGTTATTTAGAAGCATTAGTTCTGCCAGTTAACATGAACTATTGTCATTATTTATTATATTGTTGAGTCAATTGTCAAATTTAGTTGAATGACAGTAGGCCTGATTTTTCCCAAAGCATTCATGTAGGCTGTGAAATATTGAGCTATTCAAGAGCAAGCTAGCAATTGTTCATTTCTAGTCAGTGTGTGGCAAGGCAAACATCTTATTAACCAGGCAAAAACAGGAGATATAAAAATATTGGATTCATTTTAATCTGTGCAAAATGTATGCTGGGAACGTTCAACTGTGATGGCTCCAATCAAACGAAAAGCACACAAAAGCGAGTACGTAACCAATTTGTCAAGAATGAAGTCCTACAAATCGAAACGGAAGTCGCGTCGACGGCACTTTGCCACGGTTGGGACGCAGACGGATGCAATCAAATTGAATACACTGGACAACATACAGCAGACCAAGCGCTTCTCCAGACCAAAGTCTGCATTTGTTTCCCACCGCAAGTGGGCCGAGGATAAAGACGAGCCCGTGTCCGGGGAGCACGACCGCCTCAACACCAGAAACAAGTCATGTCAAACAATCAAGGTGGGCATCAAGAGCACTGGGCCGGCTAGGCAGATGAGCTCCTTGAAGGACATAATGCTGAGGCGTCGCCGATTGTCCGACGAGAGCGATCGGGCGCGTCTGCGGAAGCTAATGGAGTCGATTAATGCAGATCCTCCGCCAAGTTGGAGCGATGCTTCAGTAATGTGGCTGGATGTGGAAGTGCTGGAGAAGCGCATTGAGGAATTCGAAAAGGAGGAGGTCGAGATGATGCGAGACTTGGATCTGTATCGGGAAGAGGAGATGCGCAGGGCGGGTGGCACGGAATACGAATTGGAATACGACAGGGAAACGGAATACGAAGAGGATCCCGAAGGTTACCAGGAGGAGAGGGAGAACTATTATCAATGACGACGGGATCGGCTTGGATCTGTATCGGGAGGAGATGCCTAGGGCGGGTGGCTTGGGATACGCCTTGGGATACGCCTTGGGATACGACTTGGGATACGCCTTGGGATTTGACTTGGGATTCAACTTGGGATACGACTTGTGATACGACTTGGGATTCGACTTGGGATGCGAATCGGGATTCGACTTGGGATACGAATTGGAATTGGAGGAAAGAGAACTATTATCAATAGATGGGTCATCGACGACAGGACCGGAGGATATTACCAAAGAAGGGATAACGACGATGGGATCAGAGGATACGAAAATTACTAATGGGAGTAAAACTAAAATTGATTTGAATATCATATTAGTTCCGTATTTCCAAAGATGGGATAACGACTTGGGATCAGAGGATACGACAATTAATCAAAATAATGGAAAGACTAAAATTGAATTTAATATATTATTCGACTTGGGATTCGAATTTGAATTGGAGGAAAGAGAACTATTATCAATAGATGGGTCATCGACGACAGGACCGGAGGATATTTTCAAAGAAGGGATAACGACTTGGGATCTGAGGGGATACGACAATTATCAAAATAAAATAAATAATAATAGAATCACAATTGATTTGAATATTATGTTAGTTCAGTAGTTCAGTCGGCGCATTATATTATGATAGACTTTTGCTGTAATCCCGGTAACAGCGATTTGGCCATCTTTTTCGAATTGCTGTGAATCCGTTTGTCGTGTCAAATTATTGATAGCTGTCGCTTAATTTGATTTTGATGTTCGGTTTGATTTTTCACGGCCTCTTGTCATCTTTGCCGAACACGCTCATAATCGTTATGTTCGAGAAATATTAATCTGCTTTGATTTCGAAGCGACACCAAGTCCCATTCCCAGTGCGTTCTTGTTTCTTGCAGGAAAGTAAAAGTCATAACACACAGCTATGACAGCGATAAGATCGACACTGATCTTGGGGCTATTGTTTGGCGTGACTTTTTATAGGTACAAGTAATTACCAGGGGCGTTTGCCGAGTTGCCACAGCTTCGAATGTGCCACAATTCCCGGTAACAGCCGGCGGTGGCTATTTGCTGTGGCGGTGGCAGTGACAGCAGCAGCCGCCGCCGCTGTTCATTAGCCGCAGGCGTTGCCGCTGATTGGACCAACTAATCCCTATTCCAGTCAAGATTAGGCCCGACTGTGCTCCTTATTATTATTTTATTTTATCATTCTTTTATTTTGTTTTTTGTCAGTTCAGTTTTCTGGTGAAATAGTAGGATTTTTGTGGCTGTGCGTGCCACAATTAGTGTGTGTATGGGGGAGTTGTGAGCGGCGAGTAGATCGCTTATCGATTTTCGTGTGCAACGTCAGAGGAATTGACATATTCACTTGGTAATACGATCTATTGAAAAGGCCTCGAGGCAAGCCGGCTGCTTTTTTTTACAGTCGTTCTTCTTATTCCACTTTGAAGGTTACATTTTATCTTGTGACAAACAATGCCGGAGAAATCATAATTACAATGGATTAGGAAATATTAATATGCCATATGGATCTTTCATCTTTTGCCGGTTCCATCGCACTTGAGATCTCATGTTGTTGTTGTTGTTGACGTTGTTCTTGAGGCGAACGAATAAACAACAAATGAGTTGGCGCATGGACAAAGATCTTAAGCAAATAGAAATATTGACAAAGTGATTGACCAGCAGATTGAGAAAGGTATACAAATGCCGCAGCTATTAGAAGAGTGGGAAAGAGAAACAATTGCGATAAAGAAGAATTATACCAATTATTGAATTTATTACTAATTTGACTTTTATAGCTATAAAAAATCGATATATTTGAAATATTGTGCAACACAAGTTACCCCAAAAGGCAGTGTTATTAAGCACTTTCTGACTTGACAAGTTAAACTCTTTCCATGTGTGTTGCATAATGCCAACGAGTTAAGCCATTGCCTCACTTTCCAATAATGACGGTCAATAGGTTTATTGGAGTTAGCTTTTCCGTCAATTAGTTGCATTTTCTTTTGTCTCAGTCAGCTCAGTCAGCGACCAACTGTAGGTTTAATTTGTGTTGCCAATTTTGAAACGTTTTGGCCACGTCCGAAGTGATTAAGCATCAGTGCGAAGTGCGCCCCGAAAACAGTGTGAATGTGTTGCATTTTTGCTGGCCATTCCCCCCTTGCTCGGGCATTCCGTGAATGATTTGCATGCCTACACCACAGCAACAACAACAACAACAACAACAACAACAAGAGCAACGAGAAATTGAACTAAGGACAGAGCGAAATCAAATCGCAAACCATCTGGCCAAAAGCGTCGTGGGAATCAGTTCAATATAATTTGCATGGGCAAATAAGTCGAGAGTGTGGTTCGGACTTCAAGTTGAACAACGAACGAACGCTTCGAGTTTGACTCTCGATGCTGCCACTCGGCGGAGGATTGCGAATGTCAATTAATTGCAAACAAACGGGGTAAAAATTGTAATGAAACAACAACAATGCAAATGGAAAATTGTTGCAATTTTCTCGCGCAGAAGTAGAAGGAAGTCAATGACGACGACGACGACGACGACGACGACGACTGCCGAATTATTGACTGACGGACAGACTGACTGACTGCATGATGTGAGTGAAGCCCCCTTGCAACCGAATCTCTGGCTGCCTGACTGACAGCCGAAGCGTTTCGTTGTGCATCGTTGGATCTTCGGAATGGGAATCACTCACCGATCGGGACATATGTCGGCTTGCAATCGGCAGTCGGCAATCCGCAATCGGCATCGACTTCGGAATCACATTGGGCCGCATGTAGCGCTATTCGTGGCCAATGGCCAGCAGGCCAGCAAATGGCCAAATTGATGCACGCGATTTAACGTTTCTCTGATTGAGCTAATGACTGCTAGCGACTACGTGAGAAAGAAATAAATTTCAATTTCGCATTGGCATTGGGTCAACCATCAACTAGCGACAGCAACAACAACAACACAAGCACCTCTCAAGTGGGCTGAGATAGCAAAACTTCAGGGTGTTGGCCTCAATGGTACACAGTGTTGGGAGAGTATGGACTGTAAGCACTCCGAGAAGTAGCTGCTCTGATAAGCTTAGATCTCACAAACAAAAAGGGGGAGAAAAGAGTCGGGAAAAATTGAGTCAGAGGGAGTTTTTTGTGTTGCTGATAGGGGGAAATTACAGTTTGCTACACGCTCAACAGAAGCTGAAGTGCGAAACTTAATTACAGAGACAGGGACAAATCATAGTCTTAGCAAAGTATTGATAAGTGAGTTGTCTAAATTGTCTACTTTCAGTGTGCTTTTCGTTATGCAAAGTTTGCGCTCTCCGGAAATTCTTAGCGAGATGTATCAATGCTTTAAGCTACCCGGGCAATCTGCATCTTTCTTCCTGT
The DNA here is from genome assembly GCA_035046165.1 of Drosophila rubida. NCBI lineage: Eukaryota > Metazoa > Arthropoda > Insecta > Diptera > Drosophilidae > Drosophila > Drosophila rubida. The sequence goes on along the minus strand of JAWNOF010000014.1, from coordinate 10,943,615 downwards.
CTGCCCCTCTTCTGTCAACTCGTACTCCTCCGCAATGGGTTTTTCGCTTTTTGTTTTGGCATTTCGGTGTGCCGGATATTGCTTGGACTACCAGTCGGTAGGCGACGTCGGTGGATGGTGTGACCGGGCTGAAAGTGCAAATCCTTATTGTGCTGGGGCCACCCCCTATGGTGTCTCATGATTATTCTATTGGCAACTCATTTCCTGCTGCCCATTCACTTTCAATTTCTCAGGGCTGTTGCCGATCTTGAGCCAGGGAGTCGGCACAAAAGGCGCACACACAAATTAATATTATAGGACTGTCTGGGCTGACCCAAGTCCGTGGAGGCCTTTAATCATTTTTAGCTGCGCTTGTTTCGTATTTTATTTTTACCAAAGTAGAGCACCGCAGCAGCAGCAGCAGCAGCAGCAGGAGGAGCCCACGGAGCACAGTCTAAAGCTGTAAAGCGTGGCAAATATACGCTTAATTGGCTGTAGTTCGGGCACAGTTCGTGCTGGAGCTGGAATCGGAGTCGTTGTAGTCGCCAGTGCAATAAAATGCAAATTAAACGGAGGTATGGAGGCTCGAGCGCAGGCCCAGGCGCAGGCACATTTATTTACTTAGAACCTCCTGCTGTGCTTCCGAATTAAGTTTAAGCCCGGAGGCTAAAAATGCAAAAATGAGTTTTACTAATTTCTTAACTTGCAGCCGCCAATGTCCGATGTCCGATGCCAACGATGATGGACATGCCACAACCGCAAAAAGGGCAACGGGCTGCAAGGGACAGTGGAGTGGAAGGTGCGAGGCATGCTGGCTGCTCTGGCTCCTCCCGCTGCTCCTAACTGAATCTTAATTCTTGCATAAATCGATTTTAAATGAGTTTCTTGTGCTGCGGCCCCATAATCAAAATGTAGCGTCGCATGCAAATCTGCACTGCAGAATTCTACCGGTAGCGCACCGAAAAAATGAAAATAAAATGAAAAAACAACTCCATGGTCACTCCCACCTGACTGCCGAAAAAGCGCCCGAAGGACGACCACGACGACGACGGCGACGACGGCGACGAAGAAGCGTCTTCGGCATGCGTTGAAAGTGGGGCGTGCGTCGTTTAGTATGCAAAGTGGCCCATGGGCCACGGTACCGCCTGGATGCCGCCGCTGCTGCTGCTGCTGCTGCTTACCTGCTGCCCAGGCAGCAGCTACCCTCCTAAAGAGAAAATGAGTTATGACTTGGACTCGGCCTCGGCCTCGACTTTGTCTTCGGCTTCATCGTCGGCTTCAGCTTCGACTCCGACTTCGACTTCGACTCGTTTGCATATTTAAGGCCACCGTTTAATTAAAGGTTTCACAATTCTGAACATTTGAAACAGGGCACGAGCACGAGGGTCTGTCAAGAGCTCGCTCGCGACTCGCCCATAACACTTCACGCGCTGAAGAACTGTAGAGCTGTAGAAACTGTAAGAACTGGAGCTGATATGCCTCCAGCTCGAAGCACATGCATGCGTCTGTCTGTGCGCAACGGCGGCCTTTTGTGCGGCTCGAGAACCTGACAAGTCTCTTTGGGGCCGACTGTGAAGTAGGCGATCTGTTAGCCTGGCCCTGTTATTTTAACGCACAGCACTCGTTGCGTTCGTGTATCGTGTGATATTTCAAATCAATAACCATAACTTTGGGGCCTCTAAATAACTCTATTGTGCGGCGCTCAAGTTTTCTCGGAACTGCATGGAAAATACTCGATCGCTTCAGCGAGCGAACGATCGATCGATCGATCGAAGAAGCCCTTGGATACCTTTTTGGAAGTGCTGCGGGTGTCGTCATCATCAGCGGCAGCTATCAACTTGTTCTGGGTGGCTTCACAAATCTTTACCACTCTCTCTGTCTCTCTGTCTGTCTTTTTGCCGTTCTGTAGAAAGCGGCCACTAGTTCTATCTATGGGCTATTAGCGCTGCTGCCTGTTGTGCGTTTTATTGTCTTTCGTCTCATAATTTATACGCCGCGACACCTTCGAGAGCTGTGTAACTGAAGCTGAACCTGTTTATCACACGCATTAGATCGCATCAAATATTTTTATTTTCAGCTGCAGCAGCTGCCAATGGCCAAGACGCCACAACGATGCACCTTTTACATGGCACGCAAACGTTCGCAGTGCGGAGTGCAGAGTGCAGAGTGCGGGGGGAAAAGAGAAGGGCAACTGCAACTTGGTTGAGCTCGAACAACGCCTTTTGTTCGTTCGCTCTATAAATTCAAGTGGATATCAATAATAAATTTCACTAATTTCTGTCATTCCACTCAAGTGCTACAAGTCTCCCGCTCTCGCTCTCGCTCTAGCTCTACCTCTACCTCTACGTCTACCTCTTGCCTCGACTTCTTTTCCTCCCTTGTCATTGTCCCTCGCTCCACTGACTCGTTTGGCTGCCGCTGCTGCTGCCTGTAAGTCTGTGTGTTAATGTCTTGCTTTTAACCACTTCATTGTTCGGGCGTCAAAGGTTAAGAGTCTCGCATGTTGTTGTCCATGGCTGTCGCCATCGTCTGCAGCCACAGCCGGAGCAACAGCAGCCGCAGCCGCAGCAGCAGCAGCAGCAGCAGCAGCAGCGCCGCCAGCAACATGAGCAACCTCGCCCTCGCCCTCAACACCCGCCCCTCAGCGGGCAGGCGAACCTCATCGACAAGATACATGGATACTTTTGCGCTTTTGTAGTTATTTTTCTTGATTTTTATTATATGGTTTTGTTTCCACTTTTGTTTGACTTTTTTGTGCTGCCCGAGCGAGCATTGTGTGTGCGTGTGTGTGAGAGATTGTTGTAGTTGTTGTTATTTATCTTTGTATTATTCTCATTTTTATACACATCATTTGATTTCATTTCATTTCTCGGCTGCTGCTGCCGTTGTTGCCGATACTCTTGTTGCTCTTCGGGGTTTCTTAGTTATTGTTGTTATTCTTTAAAACGCCTCAAAATGCAATTGTTGAGCCATCCATTCACCTTGAATTGTGTGCTTGTGTTTGTGTTTTCATCTTTCGAAGGCTTCACATGCTCTCGACGTCTGCTACAACTTGAGAGCCAAGGGTTGCTTGTGCATGGGAAAGGGGTGAAAATGGCTCAAGATCAACTGCTTGGGATAGGTCAGAAAAGTGGTTGATAACGGCAAACGTTCTGGGAAACCATTAGACTGATACTAGGGGATACTCTCAAGCTGAGAACAGAATTCGAGGAAATGTGTAAAACTGTAATATTGTGGATGATGCTGGAGTTGATAAAGGGAATTATTGAATTAAAGAAATTTGAAATACATATTCAAATATTACATACAATATTACCAACAACAATTACCAACAAGGTTCTTCCCCCCATATTTTAAAAAGCTCATTCTCAGTAGCTGCCATGAGCCCAAAGCAATTGCTACAATTCGGGCGCAATTAATTTGTTTTAGGCTGAGAACAATCATAATAAGCAAATCATCTTCTGTGTGCTGTGCTCATCGTGGGGTAATATCGATCGACTGACTGATGCCTGGCTGTCTAGCAGAGTTCAATTACAACAACTGATTTGTAATTCAAATACAAACTGTAACCGAACCGAATGCTTCCCCTACCTCAATTCGTCTGGCGAAATGACGAAACGTTTTTATTTTCGGGTTTCTCTCACTCTACAGCATTTTTTCTTTCGATTTCTTGGATGGCATAAACAATGGATTATCTAACCACTTTACAAAGTGCGTGAAAATACGTGCACAAAGAGCAGCCAGGCACTTGTGTAGGAGTCGAGGAATCGCACCGAAGTCGGACTCGAAGTCGAAGACTGTGTCAGCATTCTTATTGTCCCAGTGATCATTGTTGGGCAGCTGGCTGATCACAATGCCAAACAATTAATGCTGCTTATTGTTGTAATCGCAGCGCTCTCAATAGATGCATAGATGCCAAGAGTATCGCTCTCTGTGAAAGTATTTTTATTTCCCAACACTCGACAGAAGTCAATTCTAATCGAATAGTTTTCTAAATAAACGCGCCAACGGCAAACGATTCTACGGAATCGCCATAAATTGTGGGAATCTCTGTAAGGGCGAAACAGCTAGTGTGCGTGTGTGAGAGAGTGAGAGAGGGAGCGGACTTGTCTGCTTTATAATGCCATAATAAACTGAAACTGCAGCAAAGTGAAAAATTACCTTAGCAAGTCTTAAGCGCAGCCACTAAAACGTTTAACTTTTAGCTTTCGAGACTAATGGCGAGCCAATTTGTATACGGTCTGAAGCAAAGAGCTCAAAAGCAAGAGAAGAGGTGCAGCTTGAATCGGGGGTTAACTTTCATCAAAGAATTTTCGGCGTTTCGCATAGCCATAAACTTATTGTTGTTGATCCTCGATTTGGGGTCTTTCGGTGCCAGTAATTTTCGGCATTGGGCAAGGTAGCTTCAACAACATCCATATCCCCATCGACATCCAAAGCCTTGCATGTGAAACGTTTACGTGCTGGCATCCCTCACAGCTGTCGGTCACTGCACACTCTCCGCAAACACAAGGATCAATCCTTCTCAATGCGCCTCCGTCTCCAGGTGAACTAAGCCTATGTCAGGCTCTCGTCTCGCTGCAAAGAAAGGTCGCTTTACGCATTCTTTTCTTTCAAATTACAATATTATTATTGTTGCCGTTGCCGTTGTTGTTGTTGTTGCTGTTGCTGTTGCTGTTGCCGTTGTGGTGGCTTATGGCACCATTTGTTCTTATTGCTGTTGCTGTTGCTGTTGTTGCTGGTGCTGCCAAATCCTGAGAAATTTGATTGAAGTTTAAAAGGCTTAAAAGCGCAGCCAACTACCAGTTAAAGGTTTCTTTGCGATTTCAGTTGCCATTCGGTTTTATTGCCGGCATTATCATCCTCATCGTTTGTTGTTCTTTCGTCTTCGCATCAGCTTGTGAATTTGAATACTTAATTCTCCACTTCTTCATTCCCTCGTTTCTTTTTACATTTATATGGTCTGCACCGACATTAAAAGGTCACAGTTCATGCGCGTGCAACGGTCGCAATGTGAGAAGATTGCGATGCGATTTAATTAACTGTAGCGAGCAGCTGCTGTGGAACTAAAGCACATATATATTATCGGATACCCCAAGTTCTTGGCAACACTAAAAATAAATACAAATATTCCATCATTTGGTTCAGTAGATATATTAAATGCAATGTAATATTAGAGTTATATAAGACATTTAAGTGAAATCATTAAGCAATATTGCAAGGAGTATATATTTGAAATATATTTAATTGTCATGTTTTCCCCTTTGAAATGCTATGCATAATTAAAAACAATTTGTATTGGCTTAAAATTAAACTGCGATAATCACGTTTCACATTAAGAAACCCTAGCCGCAATACATCCTCAGTGATTATCTTTTGTTTCTGTCATCATCATTATAAAGACTCAATTCTTTGTAAACAAACTGTGATCTGTGAAGCCGCCCTTTGATGTCCCCGTAGATCTAGCTGATATGATTATTTTTGATTATTTTCTACACTATTTTCACTGTCCCTCCAGCTCTCGCCATCGCTTTTGTGTCTGTGATGCACTTGTGTCCTGAGCCCTCCCAAAAAGAACCTCACACAATATAGTTCGATTTTTCGGGTTTTTCTGCTTTGAATTGTCGATTGATTTATGCGCACCTCCATGAGCCGCATGAGCCTATATATCACAACCCGCTTGCGCTACGATATATCACATCCGTATCCATCAGTCCATGAAATATTGCTGCTCCTAGTGTGTGTGTGTGGCCTCTCGCTTGCTCTGGCGCTCCGGCTGTGTGGCGGCCATCTCGCTCGCTGTCCCTTTCGCACATTTGATGGCTCCCCCACCTGGCACGATAAATTCCACGCCCGATATTATCGTCGGCCACACAATGGCAAAAGCCGATACAAAATTTATAGCCCACCCGGCCATAGACATCGACATGGCATCGACATCGACATGGACAACTTAGACAGCATGGACATGGACCCGTTGAAATGATATGAGAGCCCCCTTCATCGATATCATCTCCTCATCTACATTTTTATTTATTTTTTTTTTACTTTTTGTTGCCTGCGTTTTTTTTTAAGTTTTTGATGGTCAATTAAAATGGGTTATTATGGTCGGCGAAGGTGCGATATAAGTGCGATATATCTGGATGTGGTTGACTATACTACACTATACGATACTATACTATACTATACTATATGCATGTGGCGTTTAGAAATCAGTTTCTGTTGCTATTGCTGTTTCGTCTCGTTTTGTTTCGCTTTTTTCTCTTTTTTTTTGTTGTGTTTTGTGTACTCCATAAAATACCGTTCTTTTATGGGCCTTATGACAATATAAACCTTTCGATTCTAATGCGTGTGCTGCGGAGCTGTGGTGCTGGGTGCTGGGTGCTGGGTGCTGGGTGCTGTTGTTTTGTGTGTGGCTCATTAAACTATAAAAGAAGCTGAAGAACTTCTGCATTATGGTTATCGCTGTTGTTGTTGTCATTTCACAGGTGTGTGCGAAGGAGTCGACTGTTGCCACAGCGCAGGTTCAATAAAGTAGTTAAGTGCCTTGCGCGCTGGTAGCTCGATGTTGCAAGTTGCGTGTCGAGCCGAGACGAGTCGAGCCAAAGACCTGGCAGCGATCTCTATAAAATGCCGTCCATCTGCTGAGCAGGAGCAGGAGCAGCGGCAGCCGCATCGTCATCATCAGTTAAATGAAATGATTGAAGCTGAATTGAAGTCTTTAGTCAGCGCAACACGCAAGCCAACAATTGGCTGCAGCAAAGCTGGGGAAGGGGGAGGGGGATGTGGACGCCACTGATAAGCTGTCAATGGCAACCATTGGCCCGGTCTGTTGTGGTCAGTGATCCGCGGCTGGCAGTCGCTTCATTAATCACAACATGATGCAAATTTCTTTGGAAGCCGCTGCAGCCAGCAGTCTTCTCAATTTGCATTCCCCAAATTGCGCATACGCCGCGTTGACCTCGACGTTGATAATGTGCCATATCACCAATTTATTTGCTGGCCAACGGAGAACAGAGCAGTGAGAACTGCGAACTGAGAGCAAGAGCCATGCTGTGCTGCTGTCGTTGGTCCATTTGGTCGTCTGAGCAAGCTCATCGCACTTTACTCAACCCTCCCCACCCGATATTGAGAGCTCGACTTGCGACTCCATATCGATTATGTGAGCTTCGACTTCGACTCTGACTCCGACTCCGACTCCAACTTCGACACCGAGTTGAGCGCTTGCCTCGCTGCTGCTTGCTGGAATGTGCAACGTCATTATTTTTATGATTGTTCAGGTATTCAAAATGCTCTCGGTGCTTTATGAACTCCGATCGCTTTGCTGACTCTGACTCGCTCGCTGCCCTGCTCCATCGACTATACAATATTTTCTTTAGTCAATCGAAGTTGTCGATGTGACTTTTATATGCCACTCAAAGCGCTGCCTGTTGTTGTTGTTGTTGTTGTTGTTGCTGCTGTTGTTGTTGTCTATCAGCGGTGCGGGTGTTAAAGACCACTGAAGACAATTGTTATTTTTAATATCATTGTTGGCACATTGCTGTTGCCGATGTTGCCGTTGCCGTTGCTGTTGCCGTTGTTGAGAGCATTCACTGTAAAACTCATACAACATCAACATCAACATATCACACAACACTCAGTCATACTTGGACTCCGACTCCAACTCCGTCTCCATCTCCATTTGTGCCGCTGACTGTGACTCGAAGTCTGGCGATTGTTATTGTAAGCCATGTCTAGTGATATGATTTCATATTGTGCTTTGCAGCTTTTTCAGCCTTTCAGAGGAGGCCGCCGACGCCGCCGTCGCCGCCAACGTTGAGCCCTTGCTATCCAATCCAAAAGCAATCGCCCCTCCAATCCGAGTCCGCTCGTTGCCAAGCCAAAGACCAGTCAGCAGTCAGCGAAGGGCAGAAGTGCTTGGGGGGTTCAGCACATGAGAAAATAATTGAAATGACCTGAATAATATTGCAGCTTAAAAGCTGAACGGCGAGTCAACTAATTGCTATAATTAGTTTTAGAAATATTTAATCAATATTTAGGGCTATTTCTGGGTTTGAAGTATTCAAAATTTGAATTTAGATATATTTTTATGCGCTTCAATGAGTTTTTGCAGAAATACTCTTAAATATATTAAAGTGTTGCACACATTTTCAATAAACAGTATTGACCCAAGTGTTGTTTGTTTATGCCAATTGATTATAATACTTTAGCTTAAGTCTAAACTCATTAATATGCACTAAAATGCAGTAATATTGGATTCAAATGAAATACGCTTGACGTCTGGATTTGAATAGAGAATTCTTTGAAGCCGACCTTTCGCAGAGTTGTGATCATCTGGGCCGGTCTGTCTGGGTGGTTGTCATATCAGTTTGATCTTGAAAGCGCGTTAAATTTGACAACTAATCGTCGTCACTTCATTGTCGCAACCATAAAGTATCGAATAGATCGTAAAATCTAAACAAAATGCGCTTGAGAGTGAAGTAAATTCATTTATATCATATTATATACAGCTTTACAGAGGTTGTTATCAGGGGATAAAACAAAAGCTTAGATCGCATATGCAAATCAGGTATTCAATTTGAGGACCACCCAAAAATAAAAAGCATCGGAAAGCTAAAAGCAATTTGCATTTGCAGCGTATCGCATTGAATCGAAACGAATCGAATTGAAATGAATTCGAATTGATTTAAATAGAAGTCGAAACCCGTTGATGATGATGCTCAATTTTCGCTCAGTGTTTAATTAATTGTTTGTTGATTTAGTTGATCATTGAAAAACGCCTCCGTCGTCGTCGTCGCCGTCGTTGTTATTTTATTTTTATGTGAGGCAAACGCATAAAAATCGCTGAAATTCAGTAATCAACAAAAATTTAGACATTCTGTCGCTCCACACTCGAACTGATAAAACCGGAGGAGTCACTGCAACTCTGGCTCAGACAGCCAGACAGGCAATGAAACTGCCCACACAGACGACACAAAGTGGCAAGATACAGAGGCAGATGAAGATGATCGGCAAGACGATGACGACGATGACGATGATGATGATGCTGGTTAGGTCTGTAAGTTAAAAAGCAAACCCTGCGACTCCAACCCCTATGCCTATCCCCTCGTTGACCGCAGCCACAATTATCAAGTGTGAAAACCAGCGAATAACAAATTAAGCGAGTGATACGAGCGACTTGGAGTCGAGTCTCTCGGAAATGTATTGAATGTGTATGGATGAAGCACCACACAGAGCGTTGTGCAGAGATCCCGGCAAACAGCAAGAGAGCGAGAGAGAGGCAGAGTGAGAGAGAGAGAGAGAGAGCAGCACTCGTATTCCGATATCAGTTTTATGGGTGGCCCACATGTCGAGGGCCATAAAGTAGAAAATTATCACCTTTTAAATTGAAGAATCCAAACAAATTGAAACGGATATCGTGTTTAAGTGCTATCGACATCACTTCTATTAGCCACAGGCGGAGCGGAGCGACGGTTGCCAGTTGTCCGTTGCCTGTGGCTGGTGACATCCAATCCAGGCCGGGCGACATGGTTACATGACTCTCCTTAACAGCACTAACCCGGCTATCAGCTCCCCCCCACCGCTCCTCGAGCCCGAGTGTCGCCCCAGCACCAGCTTGACGACTCCTTCAAGCCAATTAAAAGAGGAAAGAGAAGAAAAGGAAGAAGTGAAAAACCGCATCGAAATGCGTGGGTTTGAGCTTGCATCGTGATCGGCTTCGGGTTCCCAATGGAAGCCTGGCCCATTAGCCAAAAGGTGTAGGCTGTATCTGCGCCGTTGTTCAGGTGTGTGTGTGTGTGTGTGTGTGTGTGTGTTGGTTGAGCATCAAATTCGCAGCAGGATGCGTTTGCTATTTGATTTGCTGGACAGCTGGACACTTGCTGCAGTTGGCAATTATGCTGCATTACGTGCTCAGTTGACAGTTTTGTGACTCGGCCATTGATATCTTTGGTGGCTCTGGGCCTAATTGAACTACCTACCACCTGCCCGGCCACCACGGCCATGTCATATGCACAGTCCGAGAGCGGTTCAGGGCTCAACCTCCTCGCTGGCTGGATCAGTGATCAACGGCAGCAGCAGCAGCCGACAGAGACCCGTGGCCATGGGTCGTCGGGGCAGGGCAGAGACTCTGCTGCAGATCGAGGTCTGAGTTGAATCCCCAAGTGTTCGGTGCCTATGCCCGCCATAAATGCGCTGCGCACTCCGTGGGAAATGGCGTGTGCCCTCGAGGCGTGTGCCGACCAATTTGACTCCTCGCGAACTGGAAAAATACGAAGGTAATAATTCACAAAAAAATATTTGTAGAAACTTGCATGGGAACAATCGCGTTGGACGTTGATTTCTCGAAAAGCCGAGCGAACGGCGAACGGCGGACGGCGAACCGCGAACCGCGAACGCTGCTGACTCGCTCGTTCGCTGCCTGCAACGTCGCGACGTCTCTCTTGCCACCTTGCCGCCGCTCCAGTCTGTGCCAGCCTTGCCACGGCACTTCATTCCACTGCAGCTTCATGTAAGACTCGCTCTGGACATGATTTTCAGCCTGTCTGCCGCTCTGTTCTTGTCTTTGTCTGTGTGTGCCTGTGTGTGAGGTGGCTGCTCATTTTATCGGGCCAGGGCTGCATCAGCTGCAGCCGCTGACCGAGGGTGGAGTCAGCTTTTTGGGGCGTGTGCAACATGCAGGAATATTTCTTCCTTGCGCCGAATAACCAAGTCCTACAACGGAGAGCGAAAGTTAAGATCTGGAATGCTTTCAATGTTTTTTTAATTTAATGATTATGCACAATGTTTTCAAAAATATTTCTTTGTAGATCATCTCAATTTCATTAAAATTAAAGACAAGCTTAAATTGGTTTTGTCATAAATTTCGCTTTGAATTATTTTTGTTTTTATTCAAGCCAAATTGTTTTTAATTTTTGGCTACGCATTTATGCAATTTTCATTACTTTTTATACGATTTTGAATTTATTTGAATCGTAATATTTATTGAACGGTATTGTTTTTTAGTGCCTTTCGATTTGAATATTAAAAATTCAAACTTTTTATTTGGGCTCTAAATGCTTGTAATAATATCTTTGCAATTGTTTATTTATGTTGTTAATAAACGTAATTTGATGGCCATCATCATTTTTATACAGCATTTCGAAGTTGCATTTATTTGTTTTTCAATGTTTTGCGCATTTAATTATTTTATTTAATAATTTCTCGGTATTTCATCATCTGCTGTTTGGGCCCTGCTGTCGTGTCCGCTGCGCCTGCTGCCGGAAAACGGCCTAAAGCTTTTTGCAGGGGCCACTTGACTTGACTACCAAAAAGCAAAAGCTCATTGCCAAACCGCCGCGTGCAACACGCCCCCGTTTATGTCCCGAAACAGTACGCCCCCTGTCTACTCTTGCCAGCCCCCGTTGCCGCTCCCTTTACCTCTGCCTCCCTCTGTCACTGTCCCTGTCTCAGTCAGTCGGAGCCACTGACTAAGTGCGAATCTGTGGCGCAATCAGTTGCCAAGTTTCGACAGCGACTGCGCAGCTGACTGCGGCAGCGACAGCGAATGGCATAGTTTCTGAATTTATTTCGCCAGACTGAGCGACAGACAACCAGAGCTGACTGTCGAAGCGTCTGAGGGGACGAGCAGTCGGGTCACGTCCACTGGGGCTGCCGCTGCTGCTGCTGCTGCTGCTGCTGCTGCTGATGATGATGATGGCGGTTTGCTGCCACAGTTGCCAGTTGGCAGTTGCTGTGGCTGCCACAGTTGCTGCCACGGCTGCCGTTAAAGAAGGCGAGTAGGTGGATCGTACGTTTGCTTACTAACTGCCGTGGTCAAAATGTTTATCAACTTTAATATTAAATTGTATGCCAGGCCAGGCCAGGCCAGGCCAAGCCACAGCCTCAGCCACAGTCGAGCACAGCTCGCTGACCGGTCGAGGCTGCTGACCATAAAGCACACCGGCTGCCCCTCGTTGCGGTTTCGTGTCGCTGCCACAACTGGCTTCCAACCGCACCGCCCGCAATTGCCGGGCAATCAGATGTATTGTGGCCTGTCCAGCCGGTCCACCGCCACCTCCACACCGTGGCCCGCCCTCCCGGCTCGGCTCTCCTGCTGCCCGACGACTGTGGCGACTGTAGCGACTGTGTCGACTGTGTACTGTTGTGGCGGGCGAGCTCCGCGTGCAGCTTTCGTGCTGCACATGGCCGGCGGCCAAATTTGTCGCACGTTGAGTATTTTTAAACCATGAGAAAATCCTTTGGCGCTAATAGCCCGAATTCCTTGTGCTTAACATAAAAATCGCCTCATGCTGCAGTGCATCATGCAACATCGCTTGCTCTTGCTTCAAATTAGCTCTGGCAAGGGGTCGTTGCATATACACGTGTGTGTGTGTGTGTGCGAGTGTGTCTGTTTGGAGTTCCATGTTTTTGTTTTCTCGTCGAGTACCAAGTTTTTATTGCCATTTGGCTGTTGTTGTTCTCGTAATCATGTGAAAATGGACAACGGTTCTAAGCCAAATGCTAGAGCCATATATGCTTGCTGGGCAGCAACCAGCTGGAGCTCTGTTCGGGGATAACTGCGAGACTTCAGACTCTGATTTCCCCATCCTAGTTTTGATGTGGTGTCTAACTAATTTATGCATTAACTCGCTGCCGCTGCAGCCGCGGGGCATCCACAGCACAGCCGTTGCGGCAAGTCACCTGCGTATGCTGCTATGAGCAGAAGATGATATCCTCGGATAGGCTCGGGGAGAAAGTACTTACGTGGCATGGGCCTGGGAAAGTTCGCTGTAATGGCCGTCTTGTTTCCCTATTCAACTCAACTTACGAACTCTACTATTCGGTCAATTTTGCATTCTACTTTCAAACTAATTCACATGCTTTAGTCGAAAAGGAATTGCAACTACAGACTAATTACAAATTCTATGAAATATATGCTTTTGCTACTTATTCTTTATCTACAGTGACTTAAATTTGGCATAAAGCAATCAAAAGCTAGCAAAATTGCCATCAAAATTTGGCAAGTCAGAGACGTCATAGTTTCTTATGTCACTTAATAGCAACATTTAATGAGAGGTGCACATATACACACAGACTAACACATTCAAGTGGCTGCACGCTCTTTGCTGCTTGACCATGCCCACTTTGTGAATCTGCACTACTTAATTTCTAGGTCCCACTTGTAGACAAACATGCACTTCGATCAAATATAGACATATTTTTGGCACCACTCACACACAAATTAGTTACTTGCACTAATACTTACACTGTCAGTGGCTGAAGTTCTATGAGAGCCAAGAGTGTAGTCAATCACCCACACACACACATGCCTAGCTAATCAAGCTAGGAAACCATTGGGAAGCTCATCTGTTTGACCACGCCCACTTAGCAGATTCGCGAACTTTATTTTGTGGGTTCCATGTGTAGACTTACACATTCGCTTGCATTTCACACACATACCTGCATATTTTTGAATATATTTAATATAACAAACAATTATTCTGTAGTTCGCAATGCTTTGCGCTGTAGGAGAGCTAAGAGGCTCGAATTTCTACACAGCAAAGCGGTCACAATTGCATGGCCAACTTCGAATAGTTTGCTGGTATCAAACTCACTAGTTTGCAATTAAAACTCTTCCAACTCTATCGAATGCATTTGCCTATTTGCCGCTACTTCAAAGTCATCGAAGTCCGTTAAAATTGGCTGGAATTAGCTGTTACGAGCATCATTAATTTGATTGGCTTTTGATTTGCTTTTAATTTCGCTGGCCATTCGCAGTGCGTAAATCTCTCTAACCCCCGCTTCACGCTCAATTTGGCAACGAAATTCTCAACGCTGAGTTCACAAAAATCTCTCAAGGTGTTTTGCTGATTATTAGCATATGATAATGATCGCAGCGCAGTTTGCCGCTGATGATAATTGCGGCGATGATGAGCAGGCGAAAAATGATGGCGACACACAGAAGTGCACAGACAAATTCCAGAATTGTTGTTAACAAATTAACGTAGAAAGCGCAACGAACTCACCAAACCTGTGTACCCCCGATCCCCAGCCGATCCCGTGCCCCACCAGCCCAGCCAAAGGCGACACAGCGGGAATGACGTCGGCACCGTCACCCACCCAAAAAGCCAAAATGCCAAACGCTGTCGATGCGACTGATGACGCTGACGTTGATGTCGGGGGACACCCCGGTGAGAAGAACCAGAACAAGAAACCCCATCCCACTGCAACCCAGACCCCAGAAATGCAGACCCCATGCCCAGTTCCCGGTTCCCAGTTCCCAGTTGCCAGGTTCCAAGTTCGAGATTCGTCTTTGAGTGCATGTCAGAGGCTTGTAAACGTGAATAAACATAATTTGTAGGCACGTACTGCAACAAACGCCAACGCCAATGAGCTTCGACTTGGAGCAGGAGACTGGCTGGGGGAGGGTAGAATAGGAAGCGCGACCAGGGCAAGGGGCAGGTGGGGGTGATGGGCACACACACTGCAGACATATGTAAATGTCGGGGCGTTAAATCGGTGCATAGAAGATGCGGCTAAGCTAGGGTTACACAGCCACAAAAATCATTACCATTTCCGGTTCGAGAAGGCTGCCTGAATACTTTCTTTGAGTTTAAGAAAAAGCATGAATTCCATAATCAATAAATAGTTAATTTTGTCAACTAAAACATAGTTAATATAATACAATACATTTCTAGAAGGAGCCTGCACCTTCAATCAAATATCACATAAGCAAATAACTTTAGTGTACGGCTGATAATAGAAACTAGCGCAAGCTGTAATATTTTACAGTGCATAGGAGTTTGTGGAAGGGGGAGGTGAGGAGCAACCTGATGTACTACACCCAAACACCGCTCACCGTTTATGGGCATGAAATATCGTTTGGCTTAGCGCATGATCATTGTTCGGCAAAAAAAAATCAAGACCTAAGACGCGGCCTGAGACCCGGACTCATACCCGGACCCGGCATCACTTGCTCTCGCTCTCGCACTCTGTTGTTGTCGTTGTTGTTGTTCTTGTAGGTGTGCTGTGAGCTGAAAAGAAAGATTCACATTCTTATGATTAATGATCGGCAGGCATTGGCTTGAGCATTGGCATTGGGCCCAAGGAATTTCAACATAACTACTTTGTGCCCAGATACAAATCGTTATTACACATTAAATGTTCCCAGTGAGTGGTTAATCAACGGCGCGAGAATGCCCGGCGAGCGGTGAGGGGCTGCGCGGGGGCGGGGGCAGGGGCGAGGGGCTTTTGTCAGGGTCAGTTACGGTGCGCGGGTGTTTTGGATGCTTTTCAACTGCTGAGCGAGAGCCAGCGTGTAAATCAATTGAAAATAATTTGTTACTTTTAATAATAAGTGAAAGAAGCTGTGCCGCAGACATGAAACCGCTTGGAGCGTGGGCACAGCAGGCTGGCAAAAGGGATGGGGGGAGGGGGAGCCGAGCAGGCACAGCTTGTAATTGATCATGTGTTGTGTGTCGGTGTGTGTAGGAGATGCCAACAAACAAACAAAAACACACACAGCGAGTGCAAGCAGACACTCTGGAAACTCTGGAAAGCCGGGGTTCTCAACTCAACTCGGAGACTATGTGCATAGGGACTGTTGAGCCATAATCGATGAAATCAATCGATCATGAGCGCAAAGCAGAGACATAGCCAGCCAGATCCATGGTATTCGTATTGCCATTTCCCATTGCCCATTGCCCATTGTTTTCACTTTTTTTTCGTCTCGAGTTTGACTGATGAGAGGACGCGTCTGCGGTGGGTCCACATGAATCATATTCGCTCGCCGCTCACAAATTGTATTTATTTGTTGAAGCGCGCCAAGCTTTGGCTGGCAGCTTGCAGCTTTTGGGAGGAAGCGCCACATGTCGTCGCCATGGACTCAGTTCCTTGTAATCCACAGAACAAATGAATAAATTTCGTGTTTATTGTTCGATTCATGATTCTGTCGATGCTGTGTGGACTGCGTCGATTCTCCCGCTCTTATAATGTCTTATTTATATCGGATTATTGCTATCACACCATTTTCGAGTGTGCCCAGCTCAAGAGTGACCACCATCAGCGTCAGGCGTCAACGCCAACGGGCGCATTAAAATGTCAAAGAACAGAGAATGGGAATAAAAATATAAAAAGCCAAACAGAGATCACAAAATAAAAGAGAAACACACACACACAGACACACACTAAAGACACAAGTGAAAAGCGATACAAACAAAAGAGTTGTTGCCTCAAGACAACAAACTGAAGACTCGATCTATACACTGCGACAGACTCCTACCTCACTCCCTCCCTCCGCTGTTCTTAAGGCCAGTTGCAGTCTTGACCATGGACGATGAGGCTGGTACTAAGTCTGGACGTCGGTTTCATCTTTATCGCTGCTTGTTTTTGTCTTCTGCTGGACCACAACAACAGACAGACAGACGGAGAGACGGAGCGACAGAGGGACAGAGGGACGGTGAGACAGTTGGACAATCAACAGACAGAAACATAGAACGCCTTGGGGACAAGGTGCGGGTCCCTCGTTCCCGTTCCCGTTCCCGTTCTCGTTCTCATTCCCATTCCCAGTCTCATTCCTCCTTCTCGACTGGGTAATTCAATTAAGTTCTCAATAAGTGCTTGGCTTACACACGATACGACTAGTATTAGAGGGGTGGGGGAGACGGCGAGAAGGGAAGGAGAGATCAGACCTCCCTAGTTAGTTTACAATAAAATTGATCGCTCTGTTAGCTGCAACGTTTTCGGCTTACAAATTTCAGACCAGCAACCAAAAAAAAAAAAGAAGAATACTGATTTGTGCCTGGTGATAAATTCAGCAACTAATTGACAGTCCCTTGTCCAGGGTATATATCTCACTCTCCTGCGGCCCTCTCGGGTTTGGGTCTAGGTGTCAATTAATGCCCCGACGCACTGATTGAGCCCTGCCGATAAGGTGCCACGCACAGCGATTAAATTGTTAGACCAATTCGAATTGTATTGTCCGCTCGCACCGAAGTAAGTTATATTTAAAACACCTTTTTAGGCAAAACAAAAGTGTCAAAATAGCAGATAGATACCAGGATTGGGACAGGGTCTGGCATACTGGTCTTCTGATTGCCATTGGGATCGGTTACACAGCCGGAGCCACAATAAAATGCAAACGTGGAACACCCAGCGCGACATCGAAGAGAACAGTAACTGTGTCACAACCGCTTACCCAAACTCTTAAATTACAGATACTTTTCACAAGTATCTCACAGCACGTATCTCTAGACTGTGCCTGCAAGTGTGTGTGTGGGGCTTGTCTGCTAAGTAAGAACGTGTGTAATGCAATTAGGGAACGACAACAATGTCGTCGTGTGACATGTGCAACTACCGTGCGGAAACGTGGAAATCTCGAACAATTATAAAGTGCATCTCACAAGGGAAGGAGTTGATTCCTAGAAAATAATGCAGCCCCTTTTTAAATGATTATTTGATGGGAAAACTTAAAACAAAATTACAACTTAATTAGCTACAAATATTTGGAATTATAAATGAGATAATTAGGAGTAGTATTAGTAATTTCATTCATAACTAATAATGTTTTAAAGTGCATGTAGTTTACAGTTTTAAATTCCAAATTTATTTATGGAAAACTACCAACATACTTGAACTTGCAAAACTTTTTAACTTTTGCCGAATGCCACAATTTTTGAGTTCAATAATTCAAAAATTGATTTTATTTCAAATAAATAACTCGGGTAACAATTCAGGGAATTGCACAATTGACGCGAGCTTAAGAGCCAACGAGTTGAGAGTAATTAATAATAGGTTATAAGAGTTGGGGTGCTAGTGCTGAAGATAAGGCTGGAGCTGGAGCTGGGGCTGGGGCTGGGGCTGGGGCTGGGGCTGGGGCTGAAGCTGGTGCCGCAACATGACAAGAGACAGCGACAAGCGGCAAGTGGCAAGTGGCATCTGTTGTGCGGTTGTCATTGCAAAAGGCGTCGGCTGATCAAATAGCGAGTACTCTACGAGCTGACAGCGTAGACAATCTACAATTACCGGAGACAAGTTTTGGGCTTGGCCCACTTGAGCAACAAGTCGAGTTTGAGGCTGGGACTGGGGCTGAGACTGGGGCTGGGGCTGATGCCAAAGTCGAAGACGAAGACGCAGTCGACGTCGAAGCCAAAGCCGAAGCTAAAACTGAAACTGAGGAGGAATGCTGTCATCATAATCATCTATCTTGCCATCTCTCCCGCTCTCTTGATGTTGGCTCGTGATTGTGCTCATGGACAACAAGTTGAGTCACAGCACTTGTGGCAAACACACAACGGCACAAGCGGTGGCTGTCAACGTGCCACAGCCGAAAATGGCGTCCATTTCTAATGCGCTCTCTCTATCTCTGCCTCAATGGTGATGGTGACGATGATGATGATGACGGTGTCGCATTATTCAATGGCGGCAAATCGATTTGCAACGTTTTAATTGCCGCACCAAATTAAGATAGCCGAGAGGCAACTTCATTTGCTGCAGCCAAACTAAAGTCAGGGTGGTCCTCCTGGCAAGGCCACTTGGAGTGCGAAACGTGCCCCGGAACTGGCCAATTGTCCGAGCCAAATGCACGTACTAGCACTACACTCGGCAGGGCCAAGTTGCCCATGTCGATGTCGATGTCATTAAACTGCAACCCCTGGGGATGGCCCGAGGCATCGAGGGGTGCTTCTGCTCGGTGCTCCGTGCTGACTGACTGAGTGACTGACTGACTGCTTGGCTGCTGGGCAGCAAATGGCTCACTTTTGGCAGACGTTGGCCAATGGCCTGCTGCTTAATCGGGGACGAGAGGGAAGCAACAAGACGCAGATGCCACCCTAGTTGCGGAACCGATGCGTTTAATTGTGGCCTAAAAACGACACCGAGACAAAACCCCGTTGGCAGTGCGAGAGCAAAAGGCGACAATATATCCATCACACACAGACACAGGCAGATACAAAACACACACACACACACTCACAGGACAACTCTGACTGAGAGTTATCCTTGTCAGTCTATCTGTCTGTCTGCTCGGCTCGGCCGCCCGCTGTGACTTTCACAAAATATTTTGGTTGTACGCAGTGCGGATTCGTGCAATTATGGGCCTGTTTGTGGACAATGTGTGTCGAATGCGACATGTACCTTGCCACAGTTTGCATCCTTCGGCCACAACACATCCTGTGGCGAGCTGTTGCCAAAACAGACCCAAGCCCAGACGCATGGTGCAACAAGTTCTATGGTTGACCAGCACAGCAGATAAGACCAAGATCTCGCGCTGCATGGCTGGCCAACCCACTGGCCAGCAGAGCCACGGGCTATCAGCTCAGCACAGATTGAGGATCGCTGGCGGGCGTGGCAGGAGGGCGCATCCTGGTTACTTCTGCTGCCACCTAGGACGCCACAGCTGAAGCAGCCCAATGTAGACATCTCCTTCTGCAACACCATTCCATTCCAATCCATTTTGCATTCGACAGTTGACAGCCAAGAGCATTTGGCTTGGCCCAAAATCAATTGTACATGGCCATAATGGCAGTGTCATCGATGCACATACGAGTATATATGCAGGGAGAATTGAGCTAGCAGCTGAAGCGAGAGGACCTGCCACTTCATGTGGCATGCGGGCAAAACTACCCTTACTACCTCAACCTCAATTAAAGGCATAGATGGCAATCTTGGCTTTATAAGACAGTTCCTGGTAATGCGCGTGCTAATGGCCAAGCAATGGCCAGAGCAGTTTCCTTAGTTTCGTAGTTGATCCAGAAATGGCACCCACAGCGCAAACAATAGCCAATTGTCTCAATGTTGCCATTTGGCACGTTCCTAACCACTGTGCCCAGAGCGACTCCCAGCGTCTTCTAGAGAATCCACAAGCTACAGCAAGTCGAGTTCGGACCACACCCCAACAAATTAAAACAAAAGCAAAAAAGACTCGTCTTCGTAACATAAACAACGATTTTCGAATGAACATCAAATTCAAGAGTTTCCATAAATTCAACATTGCGACAGTTTAAAATGTGAACGTGTTGCCTTTTAGAGAGCATCGGATGCTCTTAATTGGAATCTTGAAAATTAATAGAAACATCTAAAATATGAATCGATTTGAGTTATGCTCAAATGCAGTTTTTTTCAACTCCAAACAATATCGCAAATTTATGGAAACGTTTCATTGCGTTGAAGTGGGCAATATGTATATCAGTACTTTGTTGCGCAGAGTATGTGGAATTTTGAGGTAACGATAAGGCCAGTTTATAAATAGTCAGCTGGGGAAATGCTTAGAATAATAAAGTTATTTTTGCATTTCAATTTTACAATCTGAGCAAAATAAATAATTTATCAACTACAGCCATATAAAACACCCCTTTTTGAATAAATCTCTCTTTCATAATTATATTTTTGAGGGTTTGTTGTTTTTTTATACTTGTAAGTTAGATAAGTTTGACTTTCGAAGTAAAAGTATCAATAATACACATCAATATGTAGATCATTTCCCATTGCCAAATTATTTTAATAGATAAATATTTGACAACATTGTATTTCCATTTTCAAGTCAAGATTACGTCCAGCTTTTTGTGATAACTTGGCTGTTAAATTATCATACAAATTTATATTTGTAACACTCCCAAATACTAGACAGACATCCAGAAAAACCCACTTCAAATATTCACTAGTCTTCGTGACGAAGCCAAAAAAAAAAAAAAAGAAATGAGTGTTGGAGTAAAAACAATAAAATGAGTTTCAGTTTTAGCAATTGCTCGTTTATATTTGTATATATATATACTATATTGCGATATCTTTCATTCTTTATCATATACCTAAATCTATACTATACACTTACTATATACATGCATAACTACGATAATGAGATCGTTATGTCTTTGTGCTTAGTCAGCCTAGATACATATGCTTAAGTACAGAGCTCGTCTTTTATAATAATCGTAAAAATTGTCATACGAAAGAGTTATAACACTTAACTAAAGTTAACGAATCGCTCGAACGATTGTTTGATTGGTCGATTGATTGATTTATTTTTATTGATTAACATAAACAAATAATACAGTCTTTGTATATAGGCCCGACGGTGGGTCTGAGGTTTATCTGGGAATTGGTATTGGTATATTGGTGTACGAGTGCTGCTCTCGCTATAACAATTACAAACTGAAGAATCCGGCTAGCTATAGCTATAAGGTACATACGATTAGCATTAAATTAATGTCATAAATTATAAACTAAACACTATAGTTTTACAGTTATCTTGTGGCTGCAGAAATCTCTCGAACTCTTTCTTGCTTTTGCTTTTACTGTCGCTCTCTTCAGCTCTTCTCTTCTTGCTTGCCATGTTTTGGAATTGTTCGCAATACTTTTTACAATTGGATTCATTTCTTTTCTTTTTCATTTTGTTGTGCTTTGGCATTCATTACTCTCAGTTCTAGACGCAATCGGGTAGCTATATAAAATCGCTTGTTATATAGCTTCGATTGGGCCAGTTGTGTGACTTTCTTTGCACGTCCTTTCACTGGGGACTGCGGCGTTCCCTCCAGGAGGACGCTGCTCTCACTGCTGCTGCCGATGGCGACTCCAGGCCAGGCACTTCCCATGCCTGGCGGCGCGCGGCAGTCTGAAGCTGGAACTGGAACTGGATGTGTGTTGGCATCCGGAACATAAAACCAATAAACTTGCATCCAGCTCGCTCGCTCTATCTGCTCATGATCTCATCAATGGTGAAGCCCAACGCCCGCTTGGGTCGCTCCGGCGCTGCCGACGAGGACAAGTCCACTGGACTGGACAGCAATTGCACGGCTGGCGTTGTCTGCGCTGCAGTTGCTGCGGTTGGCGCTGCCTGCGCTGCGGCTGCGGCTGCGGCTGCAGCTGCTGCTGCACTCGTGGCGGACTCGCTGTGACTCTGCAGATGGCTCTTAAGGTTGGCACGCTGATTGAAGCTGCGATGGCAGATGTTGCACTTGTGGGGACCCTCCTCCAGGTGCGTCACCTTGTGCACAGCCAAGGTGCGCGACTGGCAGAAGCCCTTGCCGCAGTCGTTGCACTTGAAGGGCTTCTCCTTGGAGTGAATGTAGCGATGGTCGCGCAGATGATCCTGCCGCCTGAACGCCTTGCCGCAAATATCACAGGAATACGGACGCTCGTCGGTGTGCGTGCGCTCATGGATCAGCAGATTGTAGGACTTGGTGAACTGACGATTGCAGTACTTGCAGATGAACTGCTTCTTGGGGCGGCTGCTACCGCTGCCGCCTCCCGCTGCTGCGGCGGCCGCGCCTGCTGCGCCGCTCAGCTGCAGTTTGGGCAGAACACCAAAATGGCGAGCGGCGGCATGCAGATTGTGCAGTCCAGCGGGATAGGGTCGCACATGATGGTGGGGATGGGCGTGTGGGACATGATGATGGCCGTGATGGGGATGTGCGTGGTGTGGATGATGATGTCCCTGTGCGGCTGCAGCGGCTGCCTGCTGTTGCTGCTGCTGCTGCTGTTGGTAGATGGCAGCATTGCGTATCCATTGGTTCATCAGCAGCGCCTGCTGGTGCACAGCCACGGGATCGGCATTGGCGCCAGCGTAGACTGGATAGTGGCCATGTGGATGCTGCTGTTGCTGTTGCTGCTGCTGTTGCTGTTGCATCTGCAGCCAGAGGCGATGCTGCTGTTGCTGCTGCTGCTGTTGTTGCTGCTGCTGTTGCTGGTAGTGCGCCATGTGTCGCATGTGCAGTTGTGTGGCCACCGACTCCTCCGCCACGACGCGGCGTGGCATTGGCTCCTCGGTGGGCGTGTGCGGTGGCGTCAGCATTGGCGACAAGCTGCTCTCGCGCTCCTCCTTGATAACTATGAAGTCCTCCTCGGCAAAATCTAGCAACAAACAAGTGAAATATGCATAAGTTTCAGCTGGAAATGCATTGCTTTAACCGCACAGTGTTTTGCCGTCGGCTATTTGGCTTTGTGTTCGTTGTTGGTATTGATGCTTACCTTGTTCTCTGCTTATGTTAAGCTCGTCGTCCACGGTTATGTTGCTGATGGGCGAGGCCGAAGTTGAAGACATATTCTCAGCTTTTTGTTAGAATTTTGTTTTGCTTTTCTAGCTTTAGTTTTTGTTTAGCACTTGATTTGGTTCTGCTTTTTGCACTGTCACTTGCCACTAAACGTTTCGACTTACGTCTTTTGTGCTTTGGCTGTGCTCAGTGTGTGTACGTGTGTGTGTGAGTGTGTGGTTGTAGTTGTAGCTACAGTTGTTAATGCGCTCTTCTCTTTGGTGCGACGTGCCCACGACAACGTCTCAACTCAAACTGAATTCTGTTTGCGTGCCGCGCTCTCCGACTCAAACTCGTGAAAAGGCGAAGCGACGAAATGCGTGTTTGCTTGTGTGCGTGTGTGTATGTGTGTGTGCTTATCAGCTCTCTCCCTCTCTCGCTCTCACTCTGTGCGCTCTCTACTGTGCTCGTGTGTGTGTGTGTTGGTTGAGTGAAGTGACTTCTGCTGTGGCTGCTGCTGCTTGTGCTGCTGCTGTGGCTGCCGCTGCTGCTTGTGCTGCTGCCGTTGCTGTAGCTGTGAGTAGCGCTCGTTAATAACTGAATGCAACTGCGGCGTCGACGACCGGTTTTGAAGCGAACCAACGGCAGCAGCTGCCTTTGCATAGTTCTTGCCGTTGCCTCTAGTGGCGCGTTGTTGTTGTTGCTCTTGTTGTTGCTGTTGCTGTTGCTGTTGTTGGCGGGGTTGAATTTATTTGGAAATGGCAGATACGTACACGCCTACCTGCTGCCCTGCGAAGCGTTCGGATTGGCTGATTTCCACTCCCAGTGGCTGCCGTACACAGTATCTGTTGTTGTTGCTGTTGGTGTTGCTGTTGTTGTTCGCTTGTTGTTGCTGTCTGCACTCTGCGCGCGTGTTCGGCAACACACAACGACAACAGCACCATGAACAGGGACTCCACCACGACTCGGCTGCCTCACCAGGCTGGGCATCGTCTCTCTCGGTCTGGCAGTAAACAAGCGGAAACCGTTGGGCTGATGGTCGGACGCCGTTGTCGGCTGCCGTTGCTGCTGCTGCTGCTGCTGCAGCCGCTGTTGCTGCTGCTGCTGCTGCCGCTGCTGCTGCTGCTGGCAGGCAGCCAGCCATCAGGCCATCAGACCCGCATCCCACCCAGGCGCATGCCCCGGCCAGCTGGGCCTGTGTGTCCTGCTCCTGCTGTTGCTGTTGTTGTTGCTGTTGCTGTTGCTGCTCGTGCTGCTTTCTGCCTCGCCCCAGGATATTGTAATCTATTGTCCCCGTTGTTGCCCTTTTTGTCAGTGGATGTCAGTGTGTGTGTTTGCGCCTGATTCGTTTACATTTAAATTTTAATTTGCCATACAAATCAGCAATCACTTTTTCGACTACCTCCCACGTTTCACATTCACCATTTACCATTTCCCGTTTACCGTCCTCCCTGTTTTTCCGCTTTACACTTTCAACGCAGAATTCAATTAGCTTTATCAAAGCAAAATGCTCTGAAAAGTCACATTTCGGTGGGTGAATGAGGTGCTTCAATTTGCTATTTTCCATCACATCATTTATGATAATTTCGCTGGTGCTTTAATTTTACACAGAATGAATATGCATGGGACTTCAACGGACGACGTCTTTTATTTCTTGAATAAAACATAAGGAATTTCCTTTTTTATGTAACTGAAGATTACAGAAACTATATTAAATCAAGCTTTTATTGCTAAAAGACGAAGAAATCGAAGGTTTCTGAATTAATTTAATTTTGCACATATTGTTTCCTCTTCTCTTACACTTTCTTAACTTTGTTACTTTGCATTATCCCGAGAGTTTTCTTTGAGTGTAGCAATTTGAAATGGCGAATTAATGCATTACAATAATTTTGCACATTATATAATCACAATCCAGCATGAAATCGTAAATCTTTAGTTTAGCTATAAAATTATGGAAAATTGAATTGCTGATGATTGTCTCTACTGTGCTCATTATTGCTATTACAGCTCAACTAGATACTTGAGTACTTCAAATGAAGAAACTCATTACTGGCAATTTTGTATGGGCAACAGAAGGTGTCATTTAGTTAAGCTTATTGAAGTAAACAAGTAAATTAAGTATATAATTAATTGATTAACACTTTTTGCAATAACTTATAAAGAATTAATACAAATGTTTTGCTTCAATTGCTACAGCAATAAAATCGGTAATCACACAACACGCTTTTGTTCACCGTTTTTGGTCGGTTATCGAAAAAGATTTCTTTCTAGGAATTGGAAAGTAAGTTAAGCAAATTTTGCTGCTTATCAACGGCCAGTTAGTGCTCACTTTACAATGCCATTTTACGCTATAAAGTGTATATATAAAAGATAGGGTTAGGATTTACAATGTGGCGAAACGTGCTCTTCTGATTTGGCACTCAAGAACGTTAGGGAACTATCCAAGAAATATAAAAAATAATATTTAACTGAGTACGCTTACTTCAGTTTAGAATATTGATATTTTTCCTTATACTTTTCCTCATGTGTCGTCTTTTGCTTGTCGAGTTTCCCACAAGGATTAAATTGGTTGGTTGGCTGGTTTTACCGCACATTACCAAATCGACGGCTGTCATTTCATTAATTAAATATTTCCATTGTCGCTCGGGGTTTTTCCCAGCACCGAGCAGCAACTAAGACGGCGACTAGCGACGGATACTTGTTCCGTGGCAGCTTACGGCAATTTTTGACTTTTACCCGGGGACTCAATGCGAAAGTCACTACCGTGCCGACGAAAGCCAATTACAAAATATTTACACAACAATTTCTTCGTCAATTTTCCCAATTCGTTGAGACAACAACAGCTTAGGGAAATAGGCAAAGTCAACTGTCTAAATCAAATATCCTGGCCAAGAAATTTCCACGCGACGCATGTTTGTTGTTGCTGTTGCTGTGGTTGTCGGTTGTACTTAGTGTTCTGCTTTGCGTCTTCGGTGGATGGCAGCTTTCTTGGCTGGTTTGGCAACCGACAACCGACAACCGACAAGCGGCAACCGGCAACTGTCGTCGTGTTGACACTTGGCAAACAGCCGGCGAACTTTTCCATTTCAAAGTGGTTCCCATTGCCTTTCCGCTGCCCATTCCGAATCCACGCGCAGTAATTAACATCATGTCATAAGTGTACAAAAACAAATAAATAAATAAATAGATAAAAACACAAACACTGTCAGGCGGACAGACGGATTGTGGATGAGTCAGAGAGCGAGTGCGACACATGAAAGACACAGACCGAATATTTCCCAGCGCAGCATATATCATATGGTATATATGACGGCAACTGTCAACTTCCTGCCATGCCGAACGTCCAACGTCGACACATGCATAAAGGATTAACTCGGCAAACACACATGTATTTGCATAAAACAAAACACGGAGAGAGAAACAGAGAGAGATAGAGAGAGGGAGAGGGATGCAGCGACTTGCAATGCGGAAACGGAAACACTCTGTGCACTGAGCACGGCTCATAAAAAGTGATCCTGGTCCTGGCCAAGGACCTAGGCCTAGACCTCGAATATTGCACCAATAAAGAAGTCATTGCTGTGCATTCAATTAGGCCATAAAACCATAAAAACCGTCAAGATCGCCGTGCTCGACATTAGTAGCCTCGTCCTGGGCAGGTCTGTCCTTTGTCCCGCACTAATTTGGAGCGTAAAAAATATAACAACGAGAGCAGCAAAAAACAAAATCATCATAAAATACAATACGACTATACTGCATTGACAACTTACTTCGTCAACTTACTTGGACTCGTCTTTCTCTCTGTGTTTTTTTTGGTCTTTTTTTTTCGGAGCCATAAAAATTTGTTTGCGCTTCGCAGAAGTACTGCGTCCCTTGGCCCCTGGCCTGACCTGGTTTTTAGCAATTTTTGTCATTTTTTTGTGTGTCTCATTTATGTCTGTTTTGTTTTTTTACATTTCGTTGAAAAAAATTAGATTTTTTAGTGCAAAGTCTGCATTGTTTGCGGCTCGAAGATGCTAATGTCCAACGAACGTTATGCTTTTGCTTGTCATGACTTTTTACAGATTGGTATTTTTCACATTAACAGATTTTTTGTGCTTCAATTACTGCGACTCTTATGCTGACTTTATGCTGGTCTATTGGCCTTCAAAACATTCTCAGAAGTCTATTAAAATTTATTTTTATTATGAATCAAATTAAATAAAAATGGGATTTTATACAAAACGGCGGAAACAAGTTGGTAAATATGAGCAAAAACGCAAAACTCCCGAATTTGTCATTTAAGTTAATTTTAACTTAACTTTTAAATAAAATTAATTTACATACTTTCAAGACATTGAGCTGATAATTTACTATAAAGTATTTTTCTTTAAAATTTAATATAAACCCTTTGATAATTGTGTTTTCCATGAAACTTTTATTTTAGGAAAATTTTAACTATTGCAGACTTTCAAGGAGAAACACGGAAGCAATTTTCGTAAACAAAAAATAAAGTATGGAAGTACGTGGAAAATGCTGCCGCGAAAACGGCAAACTGCACAAAAAGCTGCAAAAGTAAAAGTGCAGCAACATTGAAATTATTTCAGGCCTTGAAAGTGGACTGCACTTTTATAATTAGGTAAATATGCGCTATATGGTATATGGGTAATGGTAATATTGTAAAGGGATGTGCAAAATGTGAAAGTCAAGGTTAGACGGGTGCAATTTGGCCATTGTTCCGATTCGCATTGCTTGCGAAAAGTATCTAAACACACCATAAACGTGTCACGCCCGCGAAGTGCACGCGGAACTCTGGCAATCAAAGTATCAAAATATCGGCGAGGCATCGTTAAAGTGACCAAGGACATTGGGCAATGGCCATAAGTTGCCGCGACCAAAACCAAAACATTGCCCAGGATCGTCCGTCGTTCGACGGCGACGAGGACGACGACGAGAGCGAAAGATGGGCCGTAACTAAAAGGGGTGTACCCTTTACTGTAGTAATTAAACAGGGTTGTCAGGTAGCGGCAGGCAGTCAGGACACACAGACAGACAGTCAGGCGGACGGACGGACGGACAGAAGGACTGCAGTTCGGCCTAACCCTAAAATGTGATCGCTCTCATTGTGTGCGCCTTGTGGTGGGCGCGACGCACTTTTACTCCTTGCCTACTCGAAGGATACCTGGAAATTGGCCAAAGGAGTCGCGAGCAGGGATTGACAGCAGCTAGCACGTTCACAGCAAGAGTGTGAGTCTCTCTGGGTGTCTGTGCGTGTGCGTATCTTGCAGATACTGTATCTGTGAGTTGCGCGTTGGCTGTGTGGCGAATTGGCCAAAAGGGTTTAACGCAAAGGGTTGTATTTATTTGCGAAAATAATTAGATTGATCCTGGGCTGAGCGGCGTCAATTACTGGTCACATTAGCGCTCCTCGTCGACCACCCCCGCAACTCTTTAGCGAGTTAACTCTTTCGTCTATCCCACTCTAGTGCTCTCTCTGTCAGTCTCTTTGGCTGGGCCGTATTTGTGCGGGCCATAAAATTGAGTCAAGCTGATAAGCGCTGGCAACAACGAAATGTCGCAAAATCGCGTTGAAACCAAATCTAATAAAATGAGGAAAAGGTGAGCGAGCCATTGAGCAAGTGAGCGAGCGAGAGGGCGCACAACAACAACAACAACAAACACTTTTACGATTTCAGTGACTTTGATTTTAGCCGCCGCGTTTGTCATAAAGTCGCGTTGCTTTCATATTTCGCCGGCTATTGATTTTCATATTTTCTTAACAGTTTTGTTTTTTCTTGTTTCTGCTCTTTTTTGCTTTTATTATTTATTATTTTTTCCTCTTTTTTATGCTTTATTTGGTTTTGTGATTTAGCAACATGGCGGCAAATGGCGGCAACGCGCTGTCCAATCAAAAAGCGAAACGACAACGACGCCGTGATTAATGAATTGCCTTTCGGAGGTGGAGAGACAGAGGCCTAATTGATTTCGACTCTTTGGCAAGTCCCATTGAATGTTTTTCAATTTGCTCCAAAAGCTGACACCCGTTGCGTTTGCGCCGCATCGGCTGGCGAGCGTTGATCTATCGAACCTGTGAAGCTGTTGCGCTGCGAACTGTCTAATTAAAGCGCTATTAATGATTTACGCCCACCCATTGATAGGTCACGTTAGCGCTGCGGATCTACACGCATACATCGTGTGTGTATATAGCTGGACCCCGGGGGCATATCACTTACAGAGAGCACACCACGAACCGCTCTAATCAGCGAGTGCGCACAGTTTAGAAATCCAATCCAAGTGTGTAATTAATAATAATGCTCACGTCGGGGCAGAAGTTCGTTGAGTTTTCCAGCGAACGCTTGTAAAGTATTCAAATTACGGGGCGACGAAAAGTGTGAAAATGCGTTTTCCAAAACGACATGCGAGACAAGCGAAGTCAGCCATAACATTCACTGATTTATGACTGCAAACATGTGCGACCCACCAGATCCCTCTCATTCTTCTTTTTTTTTTGCCGTATCCTTCAGCGCCACTTCGCTGCGCGTTTTGGGAGTGTCAAGTACTTTTGACCTTCGCTCCTTTTGCTTTGCTCCGATTACATGCTCATGGTGCTGGTTATTCGGTCATTTGGTATGTTTACAGTGCGGCGCTATACATAAATTATGTAATGTTCCAGCATAGCAACTCCTCTCCGCTCTCCTCGTAACCTGATGCCAAATCCTTTGGCGATAACAGTTCTGAAAACTCTTCAATGCACTTTGTTTACAGCGTTAGACAAATTGTCGCAGACTCAGAGTCACAGTCTTCCCACTTGGAGCTATTGCTGCTGCTGCTGCTGCTCCTACTGCTTGCCACAAGTGGCAGCCAGCAAAGTCCTGCTTTGCTGCGAAAAAAAACCCATCAAGAATTTAATGCAAGTGAAACTAAACTTCTAAACTGCTCTTGGGTGGCCTCAGGCTGCAGTTTTCCATCGCAGTTGGCACTTCAAGTGCGTGTTGCATGCCGCTTTTGCACTTTAACGACTCCAACTACAAAGTCCCAGTCACTTAGAGCTAATGCCCAGTTCGAGGAATTGCCAGCGATTGCAGCTAAGCGGCTAAACAGTAGTAGTTCCCCTTCGGTGTGCTGATCAAGTGGTTTCCAGTTGATTTCCTACTGAACCGCACTCGCTTGTCATTTGAAGATTGTTTGGTTTCGTTTTGACAACAACAGCACTCGTCGTTCCAAGCACTCGGCGACCTAACAGACACCAAGGCTTTGGTTTCGGTTTCAAAAATTACTGAAAACATTGGGGACACTTGCAACTGCAATGCACAAGTGTTGATAAGTTCGACTCAGAGCTGCATTTCGGTTTCAAAATCAATGGAAATTCTTCGTAAGTGTTGAAATCTAGTGTGTGTATTTGGTACAGAAAACTTTGTTAAATGTAAATTCAATATTATGATATGTGGATCTTTTATAAACTTAAAAATACCCTACTTTATGTGTGTATGAAACTGAACATCTCAATCAGCAAAACATCTTAAGGATAACCTTCTTTGTTGGTTATCCTCGAGTTAAATTACTTGTGCTAATCGATGTTCCTCGATGTTGTGTTTAATGTGCAACTAATCGAACTTCGTTAGCTGGTTAACCCAACATTTGACGCTCAGGTGCTCTAGAGATGTCCCTGGGCTTGTTGCTCCCACAGCTAGCCATTGCAACCTGCTGCTAAATAGTTACAAATAATTATCTGTTTGGCAAATAGCCGAACAGCTTCATCGGACTCGGAAACAGCGAGAAAGATACAAAATAATAAGGACATACTTAAGCGTATATCCAATTGCAATTACGGATATCCTTGAGTTACGGATACGCCAGAGGGGGCGCGAGGTTAGCCCAAGCAGCCAGAATCGCTGGGTTTTTGCCAGCGGCGAGCGCAGCGAATCCCGCACACAAAGACTGCAGACTGCGAGAGGGACGACGTTTCTCCAAGCAAGACGCATCGCCGATCTGAAGTGGAATCTGCACGGGACTAATGTTGTGATTAGCATCTGCGTTGACAAACACAGTGAGCGGTCCCAAGGCGAGTGCATGGCCATGGATGTGGACACGGTTGCGACGCTGATGGAGGAGAGCGCTGTGCCTCTCCCCACCCAAGATGAATAATTATAGGTGATCTTTATGCTGAGGCCCGGCTCCTTGCTGGGACCGTTAATGGGTGCGCGTACCTTGCGAGCCGAGCGCTCGACCGGCACAGAGAGGAACGGCGGCAACAGGGTGTTACCTGCGGCGTTTTGGCATTCCGAAAATTCCTGCCTTTCCCTTCAATTGATGCGCTCAGTGAGTCGTCGCATTGTTAGACAAAACGAATTCACGCGTATTCCGCCGAAACTCGCTAATGGTCACAGCGTCTTCCTCGGTCTCCTACACGACTCCCTCCCGTCCAACAATCATCTTCAGGCTACAATGTTGTAGTTGTCGTTGCTGTTGCTGTTGGTGTTGCTGTTGCTCTGGCTGTTGTCGCTCGTCGTGCTCATGTTCGCCTTCACCTTGGCCTCCGCCTGTGTTATTAATGATGGAAATTTGAAAATACAGAAGGTTCAATAATTGCAACATCATTGTGCGCGATGAGCGATGCCTTCGCCGTGTCCAGAGAGTCCAGAAAGAGCGGCAGAGAGACCGAGCGTCCTCTGTGCACTGGCACTCGCTTCAAAATCAGTGACTTTGTCTCAGTAACAATGCTGCAAACAAATTACCGCCTTGTGTATGCCACTTCGCCGTTGTTGCAAAGCAAAGCTAACACGCGTGTCCCTGGCTGCCATTTTCCCTCGGCGAAATACAGAGAGCGCGAGAGAGAGAGATCGTTTTATTGCCACATTTATGAGTCGTCCCACTCGCCAGAGCAGCCAGCCACCTCCTTGCTGCCTTGCTTTCCATTGCTCTTGCTCGATCGGCAGCACTGCGTTTATATTGCAGCAATTTCGTATCAATTGAATGTCTTCCACGAATCCACAGCAGCCATAAAGAGCGTCGCGTGGAGGAGGAAGGCCAACACAGCTATGGAAAGAGATACATCTTCAGCTGCAGCTTCGGTTGCAGCTACAGCAACCCTGAGCCAGAGAACGACTTCTTAGCTCGCTGCCCATTTCCATGCTGTCTGTTTATGCCAATTTTTATGCGCTTCACCTTCACTTTGCCCATTCCCATTCCCATTCCCATTCTCATGCCCATTTCCATTCCCTTTGCTCGTTTATTGGTCTTTTTGTCATTGCAATTCACGTGTAAAACATGCCTCAAGTTGGGCCGTTGCGCGTGCCCTGCCCGACTCCTTTGCCTTGCCCAGTTTTTACAATATTTACATTGCGCGCCCATCGCCTTTGCTCGCTTCGCACTCCCTACCTCTTGCTCCGCGCACGCGCCTCTCTCTTGGCCAGATCAACTCATGACCGTTTATACAAACATAGTTCTGTTGACCCATTGTTGATTCCCTTGAATTGCAGGCGCACGAATCAACTTCCTGGCACCTCGCTAACATCCAGCGAAGGCTGCAAAGCGACCTTGTCCCTGCGGAGGAAAACAGACCCTAAGCAATTCAGGGAGCCAGCACAACACAAGTGGCTAGCGACATAAACAGCTAGCAGGTGAAGTTCAAGTTGTACTTGCTGGTCGACGTGATTGACAGCGCTTTTGATATTGCTTGTGTCAACAAAAGCACTTCAGGTTTAATGAATGACTGTGAAAATTATAAGTACCTCAATTTGTACATACTATATCAAACAAGCACAGTCTCTGTCTACTTACATGCTATCTACAATATTTGAGTGCAGTTATAATCAAAAACATTCATTTTCTGTATTTTTCAAACTAAGGAGCTAGAAATGCAATCGATGTACAATTTAATTACATAATTTTTAGAGGCATTCGTTTTCGTCTATAAAAGTAAATATATAATTTTGTAATTGATAAAGAATAGAAATTGATAAAAATTGCTCAATTAAATACTGAAATATCTATGTTTAATTACAATATGAGTTCGAATCTGAGTCTAATAATTATTGTAAACATTGAAAATATAATTCATCCCATAATAGCTCTGTGTGACAAAACAAAGTCAATCAATATCTGAACTACTCAGACGTGCAATACTTGAATGTAAATAGTTTCAGCTCTCCAAATAGTTTGATACCGCAGATCTTATCAAAATTGAAGTAATCCCCCAGTTCCCGTGCAGACAACAGAGCTCAAATAACAAGATTTTAATTGATTTGAAGTAGCTGTCTGTCAACTGACTCTATCAGTAGTCTGACAGCAAATACATTATATATTCAAGTTTTGTTGATAAGCTATCACGTCCACTATGTACATGAATCTATGTGGATTAATTGCTGGCTGAGAAGCGCCAAGTGCGCCATTTGAAGTGCCATCATTGTGATTGGAGACGAAGACATTCTCATTAGTCTGGAACAGGTACAAGCACTCGAGGGCAACTGACGACTGGCAACTGACAATTGGAGGCAGCGGCATAGTCAATTCAAGTAGCGTGTGTAGGTAGCTCTTGAGCCTGAGCAGGAAATTGCAACTCCAACTGAACGAGCAAAACTGCAGCCAATCCACTCGAGAAATTGTGCAGCTATCTTTTCGCACTTGGCCACTCAGCAACTGGGCTGGCTACCCGTCATTCGTCATTGTCCAGCAAACAACGTTGACTACGTGGAGTGACGGGGAAGGAGCAGTATATTCGCAAGCAGGAACATGCTTTGTTCAGATTTTAATTAGATCACGGCCTGGCTGATTGTCTGGCTCCCCTGGCCTCCTGCTCTGTCCGGCAGTGCTTTGTCAGTGGGCAGCTGGCTGTCTGCCTGCTGTGCACACATGTTGTCCTGTGTGTCCTTTATGGCCTGCTAATCCGGCTCGTCGATGTAATTGGGCGTGTGAGTGTTTGGAGCAGTCGAGCAGGCGACAATCAGGGCAAACAGCCAGACAAATGAGCAAACAAATGAGCAGCGTATGTGTCCTTAAAGCCAACAAATTGGATCATAACTGCAAAATGTCGAAATCTGCACAAACAGCGCACTAATTAAGTCCTGCAGCGACCGTTGACGACGACACATTAAATTCAGGACAGCAACGATGAGTCCAAAATATCATTAAGCCATCTCGAACCAGCGCCCATCAAATGGGCATCCAATAAAACTGAACAAACTGCGAGCGTGTCACTTTTATGACGTCAGCGTGCTGCGTCCAATGAAAGACCATTCTCCATTTTGTTGCAAATTGAAAAAGAAAATCATACGATAGGCAAACGACTCAACTAAGTTGACGTCAGTGAATCTAAGATTCGTGAATATTTTTGGAACAATTGCAATTGACGTCAGCAAATACATACTTTGATACTTTGATTTGGGTTACAATTTAAATTTCAATATTTGGGAAATAATTTGGTGCACATTTTAGGAAAGCCTTCCCTCGAGAATAACAATATGGGACCTTTTTAACATAAATTATTGAATAGTGTGCATACTTTTCGAAATATATTTTCTTATATGTAAGTTTTGAAATGAATTATACAAGAAAGTTCACTCTGGAAGTACTTTATAGTTAACATTGAAAAATGGTATTCCTTCAAAGCGCAAAGCAATGCATCATATTAAAGTTTATCAATAGTTATCGACCATGCCTTGTGATTTATGGGATCGAAAATCCAATGCTTTGCCTATCCTTAATCATACATAAGTATACTATGTTATGTGTGGCACATACATATCAAAAAGGCCTTGGCTCAGCCTGAAGTGCTTCTAATCGATACGATTAATTGGTTGCCAGATGTGAGAAGCAAAGAGCGTAAATTCCATTTGAACCGTTTCTATTTAATTTTTTGATACCAATCGCCGGAATCTCAAAGAGTTTATAGGGGGCGTCATGGAAACTACCGAGTACCAGGCAGCCCGACAGTCAGCCAGCATTCCCCATACGGCAGCCCCAGCTTGGAGGCAGCCAGCAGCAGCCAGACTAATTTTTCCCATGGGCAACGTTTACTTATCGACATGGAGCACTTCGAGAGTGGCCTGGCCTGTTCACTTTTAATTGCTCTGTTTGCTTAAATAGAATTCTACACACAAACACATACACTCTTCTTTTTTATCGTGGAAAACACTTAGGAGTGTGGTTAACGCTTGTTTGGCGCTCTTATCGTGTTTTGTGCGTGTTGCGCTGTGTTTTGTGGTGGCCCAATCGGCGTCGCCCTGGGAAGTGGGTCGTTGACAACGCCCACAATCACAACTACATACCCACTCACACCCATTCCCACTTGGCGAGACCGAAAGAGTTGTCATCTATCGAATTGCTTTTCAAATGGGGCCACTTCATCTAACAGCCCGACAATCTGGGCAGATTCCCTAGCCATCTCCTCTCCCCAGTCGCAAGTTGCCAGTTGCGAAGCGCACTGGTCCATTTTGAGGGACATCTGCTGCAGCTATAGATGCATTTTGTCAGCCAATTACAATTATTATCATTTGCGTTCATCGCTTGAGGTTCAATTAACGCTTACTACTGTCTATTATGCGTCTTGTTTTCGGGGCGTATTTCCAATTCAATAATCTCAAGGCTTTTGATTTGCTGAGTGTTGCGCAATAATTTGGAGCAATTTGTTACCAGAGGGGAATTGCGGGGTACACAATAAAGCTGCGACGCAGTTTCTTTGGGCTATGAAATACTTTTGAAAATTATTATTTTTATAATGTAATACACATTTTTTGCATTAATGTACATTATAAGTTACTTTCAATTTAGTTTCTAAACAAATAAGAAAGTGGTTCTCTCGAACGATATTATTAAAAATTGCTTAAAACTAAATCAATTATCTTTCTGTTTTGCATTTCAAATGCCAACTATGCTTTGTAGCGCCATCTACATTTCAAGACATGAGGCACAATTAAACGATGCGCCCTAGCATATGCTATGCAATTCACGCAGTGACCTCAAGTGCGTCACAGAACCGGTTTGAAGCACATGGCAGCGCTGCCAACTGTTATTAATGCAGCACTTAAAAGTATGCAACGTTTTGCAAATTGCCCGATCGATTGCACTCACAGCGTTGCCATATGCAATGTACGAGTACTTGTCAGCTGATGCACTTGTAATTTAATCACCGACGCGACAAGTGAGTGCGAGAGTTCACTGGGAAATAGAGCAAACAATACAATCCTATTATTAATCAAATCAAATTCACGCTTATCAAGCGAAGTGGCTAAATCAATATGGCATCGGTGATGTGCGACGAGCGCACATTCAAGCACGAACTGCGAAACAATGACGACGCAATATCATCAGGCGAGAACAATTGTGCTTCTCACACTCGCCCTGTGCTGGACGGCGTCCATTGGCGTTGCCAGCGCTGGCAATATTCTAGCCGTGTTCCCGCACTACGGCTACAGTCACTTCAGGGTGGTGCAGCCACTGCTCAGTGAACTGGCACAACGGGGCCACCACGTCACCGTCATATCGTATGTGAAAAACCCGCTTGCTGCGCAATTACCTAACTACGAGCAGCTGCTGACCAGCGATGCGAACGACGATCAGGCGGCAACAACCATCAATGTGGTGCCGTTGACGGAGCACACTCCCACCAGATCGCTGCCCGTGCTGCTCGAGGAATACTACTCTCTGTTCAGCGAGGGACAGTCCACCTGCCGTCGCCTCTACGAGAGCGGTCATGTGGCTACGGTGCTGCAGCGGCACAAGGAGCAACCCTACGACTTGCTGCTCACCGAGTACTTCAGCAGAGACTGCCAGCTGTCGCTGGCCAAGCTGATGCAGCTGCCCGTGATTGGCGTTAGCACCTGTGCGCTGATGCCTTACTTCTACGATCGCATCGACCTGCCCGACAATCCCGCCTACGTGCAGTCGGAGTTTGTGGGCTTCGCACAGCCTCTGCAGTGGCACGAGCGACTGCTCAACTTTGTGCAAGCTAAGCTGCTGAAGCTACTCTACAAGCTGCACACGCAGCGCGCCGACCAGCAGCTGATTAAGCAGCATCTAGGCGTTGACATCGATGTGGATGAAGTGGCCCGTGAGCAGACCGCTTTCATACTGGTCAATCAGCACTACTCGCACATGGGCAGTCGCCCAGCAACGCCGCAATTGATCGAAGTGGGCGGCATGCACATCACCAGCACAGCCAAGCAGCAGCTGCCGCAAGAGGTGGCACAGTTTCTGGAGCAGTCGCCGCAGGGCGTCATCTTCATCAGCTGGGGATCGATGGTGCGTGCGTCCAGCATAGATGCGGACAAGCTGCAGGCCATGCTGCAGGTGCTGTCGCAGCAGCCACTGAATGTCATCTGGAAATGGGAGACGGACGAGCATCCCGATGTAGATGCCGGCAAATTTCTGTTTGTCAAATGGGCGCCACAACTGGAGTTGCTATGTAAGTACAATGAATCAAAATGCAATTGCTATAGATTATTCTGTATATGCAAAAGTAGTAACGTTTTCTATATCTGCCCAGGTCAACCACGTGTCAAGCTGTTCTGGGCCCATGCCGGTTTGCTGGGCATGACGGAGGCGCTGCACTGTGGCAAGCCCATGCTGATGACGCCCATCTACGGCGATCAATTCCTCAACGCCTTTGCCGCACAGCAGCGCGGCGTGGGCCTCAAGCTGGACTATGAACAGATCGACGCGACCGTGCTGCAGGAAACGCTGCAGGAACTCAGCCATGTCGGGTAAGTTAGCTGCACTTCACCCACGAGTACTATGCAACTAATCCTTCATTGTATATGACAGCTATGCTGAGCGCGCTGAGAAGCTGGCGCAGGTGTTCAATGGACGGCAGCGCACGCCCTTGGAGTCGGCCATTTGGAGTGTGGAGCATGTGCTCCAGCACGGTCTGCTTGCGGCGAAGTTGCTGCAGTCGCCGGGCATAGAACTCAACTGGTTCATCTACCATTCGCTGGACAGCATAGCCCTCATTGCGCTCTTAGGGCTGCTCATCGTTGTCAGCTGGCGTGCGCTGTTCCCGGCACACAGCAAACGCCAGTCGCGAGCGCAGACGCAGCGACGAGCAGGCAAACCGTCCAGGAAGTGAGCAATTCGAGCAACGCGTGCAACGTCAACAGTTGGCAGAGTTAGATGTAGTAAATGTAGTGTAAAGATTTATTGAACTTAGTCTAGTAGCGGCCACGCTGCATGCAGTCGCGTCGACACTCCTCATAGGTCAGGAAATTGTTGTCCGTGGAGGCGCAGCCCGTGTAGTAGAAGCTCTCGCAGTTACCCGTCTCCTTGTTGTAAGCGTAGCGCAGTTGCCGACCGCGGCACAGACCCGGCGCCTTCGGCTGCTTGCAGGCTAAACCCATGTGATTAGATTAGATTCCAGTATCAGTTGTTGGCCGGCTATTTATGGGTTTGTTTTGATCTCTGAACTCACCAACTAGCTGCTGTGTTAGATTCTCGAGGCGTAGCCCTAAGCTGACGGTTAGCCCCAGCACCAGAAGCAACCACAGCATGCTCCAGCTAATCATGGTGCATTCAAAAATATGTACAGCGTCCTTAGATTTCTCACAGTTTCTTTAGATAAAATCTCATTGATTGATATTATAAGAAGTAATTTTTGTTGTTGTTGTTTATGTAACTGTTGCGAGTGGCAGCTGCTACTTGACTTTTCGCACAGAGTGTTCTCTATAAAGTGAACCGAAACACTTGACAGTTCTTTCTCAGCTTTCTCTGATTTTCTCGTCTCTGCTGTTAAATTCTCGTTGCGCACGTAGTTAAGTTTTGTTCTGAAGTCTATTTTGAATTTTGCAATTTCTTTTCATTCTTTTGTTTTGATTTCATTTAATTCGGCTTATTCTTTTGCATTCGAATTGCACTGCTCATTGAGTCAAAACGTGTGTTTTGGCCAAGTTTACAGCTCGAGTGCTTCAATGCAGGAAGCCCAACACACAGTTGCCGTCGAACAAGCCAGACTCCAAGTCACCCTGTAACGTGCTCCAATATGAAATGTACATGACATTAAATTTAAACAAATAAATTTTGAGTTTTTTTTATATACTATTTGAAAGCGCTTTCTAAGGATTTTTCTTTCAAAATAGAAACTAAGGGTTGATTTATTAAGAATCAGTAAACAAATAAGAATCTTGGCGTTATCGAGACGCGTCGTTTGACATACGACACTTCAAGATTGGTTGAGTTTTGGCCGAGTTATGCGCAATTATTGCTAGCGCAGCAACAATATATTGTTGCTTGGATTTTTCGTTGTGCTTCTTCTTCCAGTTGTTGTTGTAGCCGCCGAGCTGCTGCGGACGTCAAATTTCTTAATTTCAGGCAAGCGAAGTACCAGGCGAACAGAATCAGCAGCAGGGCTACTTTTTCAGTAAGCAGCCAGCTAAAATTCAAGCACTCACACACACAAGCGCAGATAGCGCTCATTATGCTGAGAGAGCGCCAGTGGCGCTCTCTGGCCCATTGCGGCGGCGTATCTAAGCTCAGAGAGCGCCATGCATAAAGGGCGAATGGCGACCATTCTAAAAGCTCTGAGAGCGAACTACGCATGACGGTCGTTTATCTAAGCACAGTCGTGAGCGTATGAGGGAGAGCGAGAGCTGGCACACGTGCGCACTTCTTCCATTGCAGTTTTGTTTTGATCAGCGGCAGATTGGACATGAATGCAAACTGTGCGCAGGCGGGAGAGTTGCTTTTTCTCATTTCTGTTCGCCTGGTATTATGGGTCGTTTCAATGCTTCAGCAGCCCAGTTGGAGCTCCGACATTTATTGTGTGACGTCATCAGCCCTTGACGTGTTTGCTTTGTTGTCTGCAGAGTGAATTTCGCTTATCTTTGCGTTTGTTTATTGTTTGTTGTTTAATCGTTGCTTTTTTTCGCTGCGTGCAATTTGCATTTGAATGAGGCGTTAAATAGGTATTTTATTTACAGATTGCTCATCTTTGCGCATAACTAGAAATTGCTGATTAATTCTCTCGCGTACACTTTAAATTAATAAAAGAAAAGAAAACTGTTTCGAAGCGCATAAATTTGTTATTTATTTAATTTCTAGCTCATTTTACTTAAATTAGACAATTAAAAAGGCGATTTGTATTCATTTACATATAGATATGCATACATATTGAAAACGATGGCTAATGCTAATGACATATGGGGGATAACTGCAGTAGATCCGCATTAACATCATGATAGTTTAAAAACAATTGGGTTTCAGGGATCAGAAATGTTATGGGCATGAGGGTCTTGGTCATAAATTGCGTAAAAATCAGCTTACAGACTATAAGGCAAACCGATTTGTATGTGTGTATTTATGTGTGTGCGTGTGCGTATGCGTGTTGATGCATGTGTATGTGTGTTTTGCACTTGGTACATTAACAATTATCAATGATTAATTGTAATTTTACATAGTTTGGAAAACAATTTACATAATGGAA
Source organism: Drosophila rubida (assembly GCA_035046165.1). Taxonomy (NCBI): domain Eukaryota; kingdom Metazoa; phylum Arthropoda; class Insecta; order Diptera; family Drosophilidae; genus Drosophila; species Drosophila rubida. The sequence goes on along the minus strand of JAWNOF010000014.1, from coordinate 10,903,310 downwards.
CAGAACAGAGCTGCGAGCGACGGCTTTGCCTCATTGCCGAACGAACCTACTTACAATTTATATCAATTTCCAATCAACTAGACAGTATTTCTCATCATTCTTTACATGTATTAATAATAATAATAAAATAGATATAGGGCTTTCCTCAGCTATAGTTACAGTTATATAAAACATAAACATAAACTCGTTAATAAATTCATAGTGTTGCACATATTATCATATCATCATGATGATCAGATCTGAGACAATGAGCTGCATGCTTGAGCTATACTCTCCATATTTCCTGTCATTTCATTGGGGACTATCTCCATTGGTTAACTGATAGAACGCTGGGCATTGCGACTGCTTCGCCTGACCCTCTCGACTATTGCTTTGGCGTACTGAATGGCGATGCATCCATTCCAGGCGCGACGCTAGAGAGCAGTGTCATATTCATAAGTTTTCCGTAAGTATACACACTAAAAATCCTTGTCCCAGCCGCTGACATCATCTGGTGGCGGTCCCTCCGGATCTGGAGGATAATCATCAAAGTTTGTCGTGTCCACAACGCTCTTCACCGTCGGCTTGATTGGCGGCTCCAAAGTGCGGTTCTGCAGCGCCCACCAATAGAAGCCATCGAACCACCTGAATGACAAGTCAATGAATTAAATAATTGTCACAGACAATCTGGGGTATTGAGGGACTCACTTGTGCTTCTGTATTTCGCTGATGCCGCCGCGTTGGTAGCCCAGACGCTCGGCGGGATTGTCGCGACAGAGTTTCTTGATCAGATTGCTGGCGTTGCGCGTTATGTTACGGGGAAATTCGATGGCATCGATGCCCTTAAGTATTATGTTATAGGTACGCATGGGATCCGAGCCCGTGAACGGAGGAGTGCCTGCAACAAAGATGAGTATTGTAAATTAGCCAATTCCTCGACTTGCAATTGCAGTCGTTACGCACCTGTGAGGAGCTCAAACATGAGCACGCCCAGGGACCAGTAGTCAGCACTTATGTCATGGCCACGATTCAATATCACCTCGGGCGCCACATACTCGGGCGTGCCGCAGAAAGTCCAGGTCTTGCGGCCCGACTGCAGCTTCTTGGCAAAGCCAAAGTCCACCAGCTTCACGTAGCCCTTCTCGTCGAGCAGCAAATTCTCTGGCTTCAAGTCCCTGTAGATGATGTTGCGCGAGTGCAGATAGTCGAAGGCCTCCACCACGCACGCCGTGTAGAAGCGTGTGGTGGCATCGTCGAAGTTGCCCTTGTCGCGCAGTATGGTCCAGAGCTCGCCGCCCAGGCAGCTCTCCATCAGCATGTACAGATACTTCTTGTCCTTGAACGTCTTGAAGAGCTTCACAATGAACTGGCAGTTGGCCTCGCCCATGATCTCCTTCTCGGACATGATGTGCTGCTGCTGGCGAGTCTCCACGATCTGCGACTTCTTCATCTGCTTCAGCGCGAACGAGCGGGAGCTGTCGCCGTTGGTCTGCACGAGCTCGACGCGTCCAAAGCCGCCCACACCGAGTGTGGCGATCACACGCAGATCCGTCAGATTAATGTCCCGGAACTCTTCGTTGATCCTAAACGCAAATCAATTTCAATCAGTTCAATTGGTCGTTGTGATTGCTGTGTTGGCCACTTACTTTCTGCGCTCCATGGCACCTTCATCGTCGTAGCGATGCTTGATCTCGTCCAGACTCGATATCAGCTGGTTGAAGGTCTCGCGATCGATGACCAGACAGCTGACGCCCTCCGGCGACTCGCAGATGATGTTTGCAGTGCGCAGATCATCGCTGTCATGGAAAGAGAATTGCCATTAGTTGTCTACTATTATTGTTAGTTATCTTCATGGGACTCACCCCTGCAACGCCTTCTCGCCGAAGAAGTCGCCCTTGCCGAGCATGCGTATGAACTTCTCCTCCTGCGTGTCCTGCTGCTTGATCGTCACGCGCACCTTGCCCTTCGAGATGATGAAGAAGGTGTCGCCGCGTGCCCCCTGGCGCACGATGTAGTCGCCGCGCTGGTAGTGCGTCTCCTCCAGCACATCGGAGATCTTGATAAGCGTATCCTCGGGCAAGTCCTTGAATATGGGCACACTGTAAGCACAACGAGCAGATTGTAATGTGTTAGTCAAGAGTTTGCTTTGTTCAAGTATATTCATATTTCTGACTGAATTCAATAGGTGTCTGCGATTACTTTCCCGACAGCAGGAAAGAACAATCGAGTTGCCAATCGAGCCTCCTAATTTGAAGTATCTAAGTGTCGAGTGTGTATTTAAGTTTGCTTTTATGCATTCGCTTCGCTAATGAACTGCAGAGCCTAACGAACTTTTGTCAAATAAAAATATCCATTAGTAGGATTACGAGCTCTGGGTGAAGACGTTAAAAACTAGGACCGTAAATCTATCGGAAGAAGATTCAATTCCCAGGCATGCGGGATAAGTGTAAAGCTGTGTCCCGAGAAGACGCTCGACTTTTATTGCCAGCGGTGATTTAAGATGTTTGCATTTAACGAGTGATCGCTGTCAGGAGAAGCAAACACAACTCCCGCTCCTCGAATGCACTTTCATTTTCATTTCGTGCAATGCATCAGTGTTTTATTTTTGTGTGCGAGTAATGACAGTCATAAAGCGCTGTAAAACTGGCAACTGGAGGGACTATGAAAACAGTTTGGCAGCCACCGGCTGCTTCCCTGTACGCGTTCAATTAAATGCGATTAATTTGTCGGTCACTCACGGCGCCAGCGCAACGCGAGGCAACCGCATGCAGCTCCACTTGGTGGTGGCATAAACTGGTTGTGCATTTGATGGAAAGAAAGAAAATTTCTATGCGTTCGTTGGCCGCGCGCAAATCGATCGGCTTGCCGCAACTTGCCACAAAACAGTGTCTGCTGTCCATCTCGGCACGTCATCGCGCCGCGCCGCATATGAAAGACGCCCATGACCATGACGACTACGCGACTTGGTCTGGGGCTGTCTGCCCATTTGACGGTGAAAGTTGTGTGCCACAAAAAGCAGCCAGCAGCCAGCAACTAGCAAATCAAATCAAGTCAAATCGAGTGGCAAAAACTCCTTAAAAAGTTGGCAGCTGCGGCAGCTCATAACATGTTGCGGAATTGATATAATTAAGTGCAAATTGCAATGGAATCCAACTCATTAGGCAACCAGTTGGGCAACCCGCCGCTCTTACCTCTTGAGGAAGTCCGTGTACTCCGCCTGCCGTATGAGTCCGGTGCGCATCATGATCGTCTGGAAGCATTGACGCTCGATCGCCCACAAGTTGCACTCGGTGATCGCCGTGATGGTCGCCGTGCGCTGGCAGTTGTAGAGTATCGCCAGCTCGCCGAGCACCTTCGCCCCCGACAGCGTCGACAGATACTTGCCCTCGCGCGAGACCTCGACGCGGCCATCTGCAAAGAGCCAGAGAGAGAGAGAGGGGGCATTAGTGGGGCATCGACTGAGAATTCAATTGAAATGCAAACGCTTTTCCAATTAAAGAAACCCAACTGCACTTAATTGTGCAACGTTGCCTACGATTATTGATAAGACTGACAGCTGTTTGATGGAATGACAGGCAACGAATTGAGCGCGCAGATCAGCGATCGATCTAGTGTTCCTCCCCTGCAGTTCTCTTTCTCTGCAGCTGCTGCCCTTACCACTGTTGGCTTCCTCGTGCTCGTGCTCCTCCTCCTCCTGCGTGGCAGACTGCTCCTTGAGGTTGCCGGTGCGCCGTCGCCGCGCGTACGTGTGCACGGGCACAATGAGGCGTGGCCGCGGTATGCAGAAACCCTCGCCGTTGAGATCCTTGGAGCTGCCATTGCTGCTGGCAGCGGGCGACACATGAGACTGCTGCTCCAGCTGCAGACCCTGCAGCGCCTGCTCCAGACTGTGGCGTCGCACTGTGGGCGGCGCCGACGTTGACGCTGGCGCAGGCGCCTCACTGCGCACTGGCGCGCGACAGAAGGAGCTGGAGTGGTGCGGCAGCCGGATGGTGGCATAGCGCTGCACGCTCGTCTGCGAGCGACTCAGCGGCTTCGCGGTGCGTGGCTTGCTGGGTGGCGCGGGCGGCGGCTCTGTGGGTGGCGGCAGCAGGCGCTGCGGCTGCTGGCAGATGACGCGCTCCTCGGCGGCCGAGGAGAACGTGGAGTAGGCGGAGGAAGTGCTGTTGTTGCTGCCCGACTTCGTCAGCGTGGCGGGCTTGAGCTTGGGCGCACGCAGCGTTGCGTAGCTGGGCGGCGCCTGCTGCTGCAGCATGGTCTGGGAGCGACGCAGCGAGGGCGGCTTCACGGACACTTGCTGGCGTGGGCGTGGCACGCGCGGCCGTTCCGTGGGATCGAGCACGTAGTGGTTAACAGCCGACTGCACTGTCGCCTGTGGCTTGAGCTGCTGCTGTTCCTCCAGCTGGAGCTGCTGCTCGTCCACCCAGCCGTTGTGCAGCTGCTGCTTGTGGTGCTGCAGCGCGGAGGGGCGATAGCCGTTCAGCTCCTTGATGGTGCTGACAATACGCTTGTCCTTGGCCTCCAGCTGGCGTATGTTCTCCAGCGTCATCTGGTACTTGCTCAGCGCCGAGATGCCGTCGAGGAGAAAGCTGCTGCCCGCATTGCTCGCCTGTCGACTCAGCCGCGTCGTTGGGAGTGACGGCGGCGGTGTGGGAGTGACGGCTGGCGGGGATTGGTGGTGCTGGTGGTGCGCCTGCAGCCAGTTGGCCTCGTACAGGGCGCCCATCGTGCTGTTCGTGTCCAGCGAGAGACTCGCGTCGACGGCTTTGCCCGGATAATGTTTGATTTTCATGGCTTTGTTGTTGTCTGTTGTTGGATTTCGTTTTTGGCCTGCAGATTTCACTGGTCAGCGGTGACAAAACGTTGCTGTGATTTGTCTTTTCTGTTGGCTTCCACTTTATTCATTTGTTGTTGTTATTAGCTTTTGCATAACCCCGCCATGAAATTCGCGCTTGGAATTTTGACGAGTCACACACAGAGCCAGTCAGAGAGCGAGGGAAGCCGCGGCCAATACCTAATTGTATTTGGTTTTCTATTATTTAGATTGCTAAAGCGACTCGCCGTTGTTGTTGTTGTTGCTGTTGGTGTTGATGTGGTAAACTTTCCAAGCTTGTCGCTTGCCTCACGTCGCATTGTTTGCAGACAGTTTCAGTTTGTAAAAACCTCGAACCCTGCGACGAACTTAAAACAAAACGCAGCCAACTGTTTAAATATTTGACAGGCACTGTATTTAACCTCTCCCTCTGGCCGTTCTTTGTTGTTAACAAAGACCTAATGAATTAATAACAATTAGTTGGCTGAGTGCGAATTATTTTGTTGCAATTTGAATGGGCGTGCGAATGAATGAATCGTGCCCAACGAGTGCACGCGTTTCAATCAACTCAAAACCACTCACAGCGCCCAAAAGAGACAGCTACAATGAGAGTGAGACAGAGATATGTTGGAGTGACGTATGTCAAAGCTTGACCTGGCTAAAAATTGTTAGGCAAACAGCTGATCGCAGAAGTGGAGCATGACTGTTGATCGTTAATCACGCAGCGATCGTGTTTATTGTCGACGGACATTGAGTCATACGCTGAGAGCTAATTGTAGAGCTGGGGTTAGGCAAAGACATCGTTGGATGACAGATCTTCAACTTGTCATAATTGAGTGACGACGTGACTGATCAGTCCATCAACTACTTCAATGGGTTTACATTGTCTGTCGAGTGTTTGCTAACGATTGTCGTTCGTTTATGCTGATCAAATGAATATCAATCGATCAATTGATCATACTGCCAACTAATAGTTTAATTATGGGAATGAAGCACACACTTTAATGTAGAAAGAATAAGTTTAAGTGACGCATAAAACTGAGCAATCAGCAACCAGTGAGTTAGCTTTAAACGAGCACTCAATCCACATGTTGCTTATTCAATAATTGTCGACAATGAAAACAGCGTGCAACTGAATGAAAACAATAAGCATTTATGCGAAAACGAAAAGTAGGCCGTAAATACAAAAAGTAATTGCTCGTCGAACAAAAACAGACAATAAACCATTTGTAGATTGTTCAAATCTGCGTTAATCGACGCTTAACTAAACTAATCACTTGCCGCAAATTATTGCTGTTAACAGCTCAATCACAGCTAAAGAAAATGGCAACTCGAAAAAGTTTTAGAGTCAAATTTTTGTCATGTTTGCTTGTTGTTATAAACAAATGAGACATTCAAGCTGAACAAACAACCTCGAGCGTCGTCAACATTCGGAGTCCGTTCGCACCGAGCGATCAGTAAATAGCGATGATTATTGTGCGACTATTTGCGTAACATGTCCCAAAATAAATTGGCGTTTCGAGTGTGAGAGAATCGAATAACTACTTGAGACTCGGCCCGCTTATCACTGAGGTTCCCAGTTCGACTTCCAGACTGATAACGACAGACTCGCAATCGCAGCTGGCGATGCTAGCAGCTAGTTTCCACTTTCAAATCAACGGAAAAGTTCGTGTAGCAAGACAAGGGGAAACAAATTGAAAGGCGCCGACAAACGAGGTGCATAGTTCACAGAGTTGTTTTTGTGTTTTTGGCGGCCTCTCTGCGGCTTCAATTCAATGCGGAAATCCGTCATGCAAAGTTGAACAACATCAAGAGAACCAACAAAACGCCAAAGAGGTAACCGCCGAGATCAATTCAACGACGTTTAGATGCGCTCACTTCGTTGCAAGTATTTCGCAACTGAAAACACTTGAAAATTAAGCAAGTTTCGCCCAACTTCAAGTGGTATTCGTAATACTTTTGTTAACTCTAATTAAAATTATGTTAGATCTTCAAGAACCAGAGCACTTGGACTCGCTAACTTGCCTTTCTCTGTAGTGTATTGAGAGTGGCCAACTGCAGCTGGCCTGGCCAAAAGACTTTGCAACGCTGAGCGTGTTGGCTTTAATGGAACTGCTGGGCAAGGTCAACAAGTTCGCTCTCCGCCTCGACGCTCGACTCAGCTGAACGCGGCTTGGCTTGGTTCGGCTTTGATTTGAATACAATCGCATTGAGACAAGAATTTGCAAAAAGCCGTTTCGACTTTTAGGTTTAACATTTGGCTTTTAGCTCGCGACTGGCGCTCGCTTCGACTGCGGCTCTTGCTATGGCTATTTATAAATGTAACGGTGTCTCGCCACCCAGTCGTAACTCTGCGACCAGCCTCAATTAAAACTGGAGTTAGTCACAGGCAGCTTGGCTTATGTGCCAAGGGCAAGAGATACTCACTCGTATTATAATTTGTTCGCTTTGCCTGACACACAATACCATTATTTCTCTTGCTGCCTCTTCTTGAATTGTGTGCTTCCCTCTCTTTCGCTCTCAATCAGCGTCTCTGGCCATATCTCTGTCTCATTCAGGGCCTGTCGCTGGCTGACATTAAAAATTCCATTGACTTACTCACTTTTTATTTGTGTGTAGTTTTTTTTGTTTGTTAACCTGACCGCATTTCATTTGTAGTTGTTGTCGCTTGGCAAAATTATAATAATAAATATTTATAGTTTCTTCTTCTTGTTGGCGGCTATGCTAATAAAGAAAGTTCAGATTGATTGACGTGTTTAGGATCTATGGACGCGATATCTTGCATATACTTTAGATTGTAGTCAAACCAGAACCGAACACCAAACAAGCCAAAAAAAAAAAAGCAGCATGAGCTCATTAGCAACAACATTGTGAATCAAATCGGCGAATGTGAACAATGAATAGAAGATTGAATCTTGCAAACGGGTATTCAGCATTCGGCATCATCAAGCAGGCCTGCCGATCGTATCTTAGATAATGTTTATAATTTGTAATAGTTCCCCGTCAAACCCGATTTTATTAGTGTCATTTGGCAAACAACAAAAAACAAAGCTGATACAATTTCTGATAATATATTGTATGCATGATCATATAACTTGAGGTGCGTTTACGGCCAACATCGAGTAATCGAATTGTTTGCCCGTTCCCGTTTTCACTTTCGCGCTAATTGAAAGATCGCTTGACATTGAAGCCACTGATTTCCATTTCGCAAGATCGATTAAAGGCAATTGCAACGTGTAATCGCTAAGTGACTATATAAAGCTTTACGCAATCGCAATACCATTGAAATTGGCGTCTTTAACATGTCGTTTTGGATTCAATTCGAGTGTTTAAATTTTATTCTTTCTTTATGTAAAATATTTGAGATACTTGAGCACTGCAAGAAGTCGATGAAAACGTGTGCTGAAATTTAACTACAAGCTGTATTTAATTATTCGCCAATCAGGAAAATAAATTCCCCATAATTGCTGACGAGTTTGCGCATTTCTTATAGGTGAATCCCAAGTGCACGGGTGCTAACTGAACACCTATCTATCGAATTCCACTCAGACTCGTATTACGAAGCCACTTTCGACAAGCTCATTTTCAGCTTGGCCGCAAGTCAAAATTCCAAATGATCAGAGCTCATTTTCCCAATGCAATATGTTGTCGTTGTTGTTGTCGTTGTTGACGTAGTGCCCGATCAACCTGTTCGTAGCTCGAAGCATACGAAATGTTACTTAATCGCACGATAGAAAAGCAGAAAAACTCGGCTCATTTAGCATGTCGCAGAGTCACAGTTCAGAAAGCTTAATGATGGTGCTTAACATGGAGGGGAACTTCAATGTCTGTGTGTGATGGCTGAAGACTGGCTACTGGAAAAGTGAGAGTGCCCCTGGCGACCCCGTAGACCGGAATCTAGCCCCCGACACACTACGGCTGCTAAACGATCACTTGGGACAAATGAGCTGCGGATGAAGTAAAGTGAACTGAAGAAGTCAAATGGGAACAAAATGCGCAACATTAACACACTTTGTTATTGTTTTTATTTTTATTGTTTTTTCTCGTTTCTGTCGTTGGCTTCTCTTTTTTTTTTTGGAATTCTGGTATCTTGAGCTTTGATTGTCTTTGACTTTCGCACGATTTCTAGATTTCTAATTTAATGCTGCCCCTTGATAGCCGTACTTCTCTTGCTTGCGGTGTATGAAATGCTGCCCACGTTTTCCGCATTTTGCAATTTAAAGACCTTTCTGGCGAAATTGTCTCTTTTCTTCTGCAGATTCTTGCTGATTTCTTGCTCAACACTCTTGACGAATTCTTGCACGATCTCGAGAATGTAATCAGTGCTCACTGTACTCGCTACATTATCTGCTATATCTCGCATTATTTATTGTATTCCTACATACAATATTTGTGTGGAGTTACGTTACGGGTTTCTTTTTTTTTGGGTTTTTGGCGACTCGACATTTGGCATTTGTGTTAGACCTTTATTCGAGTATTTTATTAGTATTTTTTGTCTACACTTTTTTCGGACCAATGACCGACAAAATGCGCGAATACAAGGCAAGCGAGGAGAGGTGAGCAGAGCGGGGCTGCAGCAACAGTGTGGAAAACCACAAACCGGAATTCTACAAGTGATCTTTTCGTTCAATCCACCACCACAACAATAACAACAACAAATCTACTGTAACTTTGTTCGATTCCCGTTCCGTCTCACACTCTTCGCCACGCCCACTGCGCGCTGATGGTGGGCAGGAGTTCGGTTTGGTTTAGTTGGTTTAAATGCGAGTACAAAAAATACACTTTCACTTTTGTTTCTGCTGCTTGTGGCTTTTGTTTCTTTTCAAGAATTCTTCGGACCAAAGGCAATTCGAAGAAACCACATTGCTTGTTGTTTTCAACATCATTTCGGGTTTATAGCCGGGTTTCGATTTGCTTTTGTAAACACACATGGGAATTATTATCGTAGAGCGAAATGCGGGGATGGGGAGAGATGGTTGGTGCAAGCAAGAGACACGAAAATGCTCATGTTGTTTATGTAATTTTCCTGTTGAAAATAGCTCAAAAAGCAATGTAATTAACGGCGCACACAACAGCCACAGCGACCACAGCAACAACAAGTCGTTTGAGTATTAATCACAAGTATTTATTTCTATTCTTTTACTTTTGCCTTCTGCTGCTTCAACTTGTTGTTGTAATATTCCACGCGCGACGAAGCGTGTACAACATACATACGAACCGACTGGCAAACACTCACACACACACACACACTGTATGCAAAAAATTGCAACCGAACCGAGCACGAATCACCAGCTCACGACTCACGTTGTACCGAACCGCATACAATTGTTGTACGTTACAATTGTTATTGTAATTTGCAGGCAAAGCGCGCATGCGCCTCTCACGTCCACTCGCTACGCTGCCTGCTCAACGAATGATTTTCTGTTATGACTCAAACAGCCTCTGAGCGCCAGAGAGCCAACGAGTGTGGCCCAGCTGAGTGTGTGAGAGCGTCACTTTGGGATGCGGTAGAGACAGAGAGATCAACACACAGCTGAGTGTCAATGTAAAGTGTGCGTTCGATGTGTGCGGGTGAGAGAGGGTTCTGGACAACGACAACAACAATAAAACGTGTGCGCGTGAGCACACACACACACAAACACGTGTAGGCATGCAGGTAAAGCGTAAACGAAAACAAGTGAGTTAAGCGACAAGACAAGGTCGACTTGTTGATCAACTACGCGAGTGTAAAATTGTGTTTCAAGCAATTGTTTCAAAATTCGGAATTGTGTCAAGCGTAATTGTCATTAAATTTAAGTTTAACATATTGCACCTGCAATATATTTTTATACAAATTCGTGTATAATGTAGAAGTGAATATTCAATGAAAAAAAAAATAGAAAAAACTCTTGAAAGAAGGGGAATTACCGCAGATGGATGTTTTTAAAATTTTTAATTTATGTTCACTGATATGTTATTGAAATTGTTATCATGGCAAGATCGTTTCCGAGCTAATAAATTATATTTCAATTACGTTTTTATCACAAAGGTTTGAATTTGAGCAATCATTGAACACTTTCCATTTGTTTGCAGTTCTCCACATGCCGAATGTTATTTAATATTTATGGGTATTTACCAATCACTTGGTATTATTATACGAGATGCTTCAACAGACACAGCCATAAACACAAACACGTCGGCCTTTATTGTAATCATTTCATTTCAGTAAATGAATTCCTTATCGAAACGTTTAACGTATGTACGCAAGCAAGCAAGTACGTGTAGCCCAGTACTTTTCTTATCGCCGTTCTATAAAGCTCACATGTCATAGTTGGTCATGAGTACATTCATTCATATTCATGAAGTGAAGGGTATTTACACGTGCCCACTAGGCCGCATTCACAATTTTCGCACATCTGTTTGCACAGACCAAGTCTCTCACTTGCTCTGTCTCTCGCTCTTATCCTAACTTACTGCATCCGTGTGTGTGTGAGGTAGATCGACAACAGCTGCACCATGACATCTGTTGAGTGTTATTTCGGCTTCACTGGAGTCGTACCGGGTTACGAGTACTCGTATTCGTACTCGAAGTTTGTGCAGCCGGCTTTCAAGTGCGGAGGTTGCACAGATTAAGGAAGCAACTGTCGACGGTTGCATGATCATCATCGGGTTCCGTCTTAATGAGGAAGCGCTCCAGCTCCCCAGGTTAATAAATCCAGTCCCATCATAGAGTTTATTATAATCATAAACAAAGATGCTTTTCGTACATAATGCAATTAGCTCAGCGCTGACGCAATTAAAATGTAAATTAAGTCGACCACTAAATTAACACGAAGAGCCAAGGCACAACAACAAAGCTCAGCCCCAATTCAGAACTGAGCAAATTCAAATGCTTCGGCGTGCAAATATTTGAAACAACAATTAGACAGAAGCACACCCAGAACACGATTAAGCAAACAGAAAAACAGAGACAATGCCACAAGAAGTAGAAATAAATATGAAAGGAAAATCGTAAACTTTGCTTTTGGGAGCAGCTGTCTGACATTTGCCTGCTCTCAACGGCACTCAACGGGTTGTGTGTGGGTGCGACCACGACCCAACTGCATAACTCACAGGGCACTGGCAAAGAATCGAAGCTGAGGCTAAAGTCGAAGTCGCAACTGATGCCAAAACCGCAACAATGTCTCTGAGCACGTGCAGCAGCAGTAGGCATTACTTATCTGCCGGAACGAGTTGCACGATCAGCAGACGGAACTGCAACAGCCGTGGGCGACGAAGAGCAAGAGTGAAGCGTGTGCGTGGAGGGAAAGTGGCTACAAAAATGCAACTTCGTTTGAGTGCAGTTTGTGCACTTTTCATTGCATACTTTTAGAGGCATCGTAAAAGTGCAGCGAGCAGACTTTCAAAATTTGTTGCATACTTTTAGTGACGAGTTTCTTTTGATTAATCAAAAAACAGTAAATAAAAGCCTACATCACCAAAAATAAAGAAAAGAAACTGTACAGCCAATAATAGTAAAGTTTAAAATTACTTCAAATTGCACAAAGAGAATGTCGACGGTTTCAAGATAATTTATGCATTGAAGATAATAATTCATTTCAATCAGCAAGTTTCACTTATTCGGCAACTTTTTAAAGGGCATCCTAAATTTGTAATTCCTTTAATAACGACCCCACTTAATGGACAATAAATTGAAATTGAAACTCACCTTCCATGACGTAGACAATGCTGCCGGCATCGCCCTCCTTGATGATCAGATTCTTGGCCGGATATTTGACAGGGTACATGCAGTCGACAATCTCGCGAATTTGCGCCAGGTCCAAGTTCTTCATGAAATCATTATCCAAAATGGCCGTTTTGATAAGTTCACGGGAGCTGCAATACAAGTGTAGAGAAAAAAGAGAAAAAGCGTCAGTAAATATAGACGACTGCGAGTATATTTATAGGTAGCGATTCAACAAATTAGTTACAGATACTGAAAATGGTAGCAACTGTCAATGGCTAGGCACTAAAATGAGCCATGAGTCGATTATTTGCGGACTTAACAAGAACTTCGACAGCGCCGTCGCAGCGCATTGGCTGGCAATGGCAAGAGGCCAATTAATTTTATGGCTGACACATATAAATCGTTTTTTATCTGGTTCGCCAGTTTGGCTTACAAGCGACATGCAGCATGTCGTTGTCCAAAGCTACAACGAAAATGAATAAAAATGAAACAAAATCAAACGAAATTATTATGCTCGAGCGATATGAAATTAATACAAATTCGAAAATTGTATGCCTTGGCAGCGTCCCTCGCAGAGTGGGGGATCAAAAGAGCAAAAGAGATGGATGGATGGACGGAGGAGTGAGCGAGGCAGACACATGCCATGTTGCCAATGCCTGTAAATGTCAAATGACTTTATCTGTCAGCGTATTTGACAACCAACCGACCAGCCGTAGCTGCAGACTTGCCCGATTAATTAAAGCCAACTCCACAAAGACGTCGTGTCTCCGGCTCTGGCTCTGGGTCTGGGTGAGTGAGGCCGGGGCGTAACGTCGCCTGTCGTCGGTGGGGTGCCGCCTGTGTTGGTCAGTCAATTTGTTAAGTTTGGCAAACGGTGCGCATGCGCAATCCCCAACTCCAACTCCAACACTATCTCTATCTCGACAATGATGCGACTCGCAGTCAAGGCACTAAATGATCCAACTACCTGCAGCGCCTGTTTGGCAGCTACTCGCATATTTTTGGCACACAACACTTACAATTAACATTCTCGTATTTTAAATAAAAAATGAATAAAAATATTTCCATAAGAGCACAGACACGCCACCCGATACGCACTCAACGGGGTCGCAGTCCAAGTCGAGGCTGCGGCTGCCACTAAAGTCTAGGAAGCGACCAATTTCATTTCGCTTGCAACAAGGCGCCGTTTTATTTTCAGTTACTTTTTTTTAAAACGTTGGTTTTTTGTTTTGCGAAAGCAAAAAATGCGTATTAGATTTCAACGCCACGCTCTAAGCGTTGGCTTTGTGGACGCCCCGAAACGGGTTCGACTTAAAGCCTTCGATCCGTGCGGTGTTTGCGGCATAGCTATTGGTGCAACACCCGCGGCGCGATGCCAACGCCACAAGTTGCATTGGCCAATACCCTGGCTATAAACTAAGCACTGACAAGTACTACAGACTGATTAGTCATTTAGCGATGAAGATGACTTTAATCGAGCCAAACTTTGCTCGATTAATTAACCAATAAAGAGACAATTAACAGTCGAAAGTGAATCATTCAAATGTGTGTTCGCATGGCAGACAAGTCGAGCACACCTGCTGCACTTTGCAGGGTATCTATTTAGTCATTCGTGGTGTCTCCGGCTGGCGCATTTGTTATGCGTTAATTATCACTGCTGCACCACGCACTAAATGCATGTGGTGTGCAATTTGCGGTGCCCACGGTGCGACAGTGCAACGACGATGCAACGCGCTTGGTGCTTGCTGCATGGTGCATGGTGCATGGTGGCAGGGTGCCACTTTCTGGTCATGCCACCGCAGGCGAGTCGAAACAATTAATAGCCTCAATTAGACCTACGGGGCGTGCTGCCAGCCAGGCCAGCGAGCGAACACAGGCAGCAGCAAGCAGCAAGCCTGGCGGCGTTCCAGTTGTCTGTCGGAAGCTATAACCATTTATATGACTATATTTGTGCGTAAATTTTCATTTTATGTGTGCCAAGGCGTCCCCTCCACTGCCCCTCCGCTGCCCGCTGCACGCTGCCTGCAGACGGCAGCGTGTCGAGCTGCACCTAGATATTCTATCGGCATCCAAGACCTCCTTTTGGGGGCGCTGGAGATCGCAGATCATTGATCGCAGCTGAGAATTGCATTGCGGGTGCGTTCAAATTTATGCGGCTTAAAGAGTTGGCTTTTGGTCTCGCGTTGCATTGAAAGTGCCAAGTGGTTATTAGCGACAACTTTGGACCCACCGAACTGAGCTGAACTCGCAGCCGCAGCCGAAGCCGTTGGAATATCCATAAATGTGGCAAAGACACGCTTGAGCTATGGCCATGTGAAGTGTCACATATTAATAAAGATTTCTCAAGAGATAAAAGAGCCGTGTTGCGGCCAAAAGCGGCATGGCAATGCGATTCAATTAGGCCTACAAAGTGGCTGAGTGGAAAAAGTGCGAATTGATTATCGCTAAAGAGTAGAAAATGGAGACAAGATTGATATGAGATTGACTGACAGTGTAAATAGTGTAGCATACCTATAGGTTCAAAATATATACAATTTGTAGCCAACGCGCTTGTCGGACTGTGCAATTAAAAAACTATTAATCTGCGTTGATGGTCCATTAATTTGAGCCATAAACTGTTGCAAGTTCGTCTTTAATCTGACCAGAGATCACAGCAAATGTACAACATCCACAGTTTAATTGATAGCATAAATCTAACATTTTGTGCGGCAAAATCCACATTGCACTGTGCACAATTTCGAATTATGCCATTAATTATATATATACTAATTGCTATAAAAAAGAGGCGAAGCATTTGATTGACGAGTAGCTCGAATATATAATATATATATTGTGTGGCAAATTGAACTTGACTCATTCGCCGTTGATTATGCAGCTATGCCACTTGGCTGCTGTCTCCTGAGTTGGCTGCACAGCAAGTTCTCAGGCGACCCGCTGTCACTCGGGTCTCGACACAATTTCGCACAATTTGCTGGCATTATTTATTAGATGGCCCCGCTGAAAGCCACCATGCGGCATTTACGGCGTGTAAATGGCCCCCAAAGAGCCTCCACTCCACTCCACTTCAGTTCGGTTCGGTCTATTCGATGCGAAGTGGAGCCACAGCTTGTCCAGTCGAATGAGTCGAGGCTGCCGCCGTCGCATGTGGAACGCTGGTGCCTACGGCGCTTTTGATTTATGCCATGCAAGTGTCAAAAAATGTCCTGTTGCACACACGCGTTGCCATCGGGCCGTCGCAGACGTGCGGCATAGATTTTAGTCAGAGATAGAGTGCAGCAGAGAGTGGACTCTGGTCTTGGGTCCCGCCCCCTCGTGCCGCATCGAGTTTTTGGCCATTAAAAAGGCTGAATTGTTGACAACGCATTCGCAGTCGGATTTCAATTTGCCGCGATTTTCAGTGATTGTGTCAACGGCTTGCAACGCGCAACTTGCAACGCGCTACGTGCAACGTGCACTATCCACTGCTTGCGATACGCCAAATGCCGCATAAATTGCGCTGAGCTAACAAATTTGCGGCATTATTTAATGCCATATGCAGATTTGTCAAAAGCACACGCAACATTTGCAGATAAAGGAATGCAAATGCATTTAACTACTCCACACTTAATAAAAACGAATTACTCAGTCAAATTGCGATTGTTCACTGGCTCCAACTGCAATTCGAATCGACAAATTGAGCAACTGATCAGATTGCAATTCTTATTGCCGAGTTGTTAATAATAAATCTAATTAAATACACAAATGTATTCTTCAGATGCGTGATTCGAACTTTTACTCGATTTATATGCAAGTTGTGTTTAAGCATTTTACACGAATCGGTGCCATGACAAATTTCCATTACTAACACTAATCTGATCCATCTGCTTTAGCTATAAGTAGCTAAACTGTCGTGTCAAACAATTTTGATAATTCGCATTTGCTAATTATAAGTCTAAGCGATTTACAAATGACGCTGAACTTCAGCGCAACTTATGCAAATAAACCTATTTAGCACAATCCTCATTAATCCCTTTCAACACAACGCGATCATAAAGAAGACCTTAACGCAGAAATCTCAAGTATTTCAACAATTCGCCGCCGTCTAATTTCGTAGTCTACAGATCTATATTTGATATCGCGGCAGGCAGACAACAGACAGACAGACAACATATCATTGGCAGGCAATTGAGCGCGCGTGTCGCCTCCAAATGACTTGCTCGAATGCCCCTGGCGCTGGGGCAGGAAACATTGCGAAGAATAAATAAATATTGATGTTTTTTTATGTTTCCACAGCAAACAAAAGCGAAAGAGAGGCAAACAAATAGCGCACAGCTAAACAGAGCTCTCAGCGCGATTCGCAGTTCCAGACCAGCGGCAAGTGTGAAAAGCATAAACCCGACAGATCAGTTCGGATCGGCTATAAAAAAAAACAGATCGTGAAAACACCCACGCATTTTCGCAACACTCTTATATAGCCTTGACGGGGGTATTACCACTAGACAATGAACTTTGCAACCCAACGAGTGAGTCTATAAAGCAACTGCGATCGGACCAAGTTCGTACACCCCAAAGGGGACTTCCCCCCCGTCTCCCGGGGACAATCACTCGCATTTATGAGAAGCATAAACCACAAATACACAAATTTGCGTTTCAGTCAATTAGCAAGTGTATTGACTGATCGGTGTACGTGAAATCGCAAATCGCGATGCCACCTTTCTTTATTTTATTATTTCAAATGCGAATTTGATGGCACTTTTTTCGGTTCGTGTTCGTTCTTTGCTGGTATATGTTTTGTAAAAGATGAATATATCCACATGACGCAATGAAATTGCGAATCGAGTGTCTTTGTAGGCTGCATGGCTACATGACACTGGCCAAGGCCATTTCGCTGAATTTCGCTGATTTCTGAACCCGCAACTGTCGGCGAGAATTTAATAAACGCATTTTGGGCCACTCGAGCGACGCTGTTCGTATTGATTAAGATCGCCACGCTGACGCTAATGAAGATCCCTATCGGCGTTGCTCTGCACACATATATAAGTGTCTATATTGCATGTATAGATGCCCATTTATTCGAGCTGTATACATAAGTGTATAAATAGTCATAATGCGACGCTTATCTGCAGCTAACTCTGAGCTCTATATGTGAGGCGCGCTGATCTTTCACTCGTCGTAATCAGCCCTGTTCCAAATTTCACCAGCACTGCCAATGCGACAAATCTATACACTGCTATAAAGCGAACGCTTATAAATCGGGCAAATTATAAAGCGACGAAATGACAGCAATTCCTTGCTGAATACTTTCAAATCAATCTAAGTTGCTCCATGACTAATCCTAAATCTAATCAAACCCTATTTGCAATCTATCATGA
The DNA here is from genome assembly GCA_035046165.1 of Drosophila rubida. Classification (NCBI taxonomy): domain Eukaryota; kingdom Metazoa; phylum Arthropoda; class Insecta; order Diptera; family Drosophilidae; genus Drosophila; species Drosophila rubida. The sequence goes on along the minus strand of JAWNOF010000014.1, from coordinate 10,885,462 downwards.
TTTCTATTATATTTAGTACTTCTACTTGAGCTTCTTGAGTAACGAAATTGCACTTAGATTGACTCACCGCTCGTCCTTTTCGTATTTGGAGAAGCTGACGTTCTCGAGCAGCACCGAGGACTCGCTTTGCGGCTCCGCCGAGATGCCCTGGGCACGCTGTCGCTGAAACGTTTGCCCCGACTTGCGTGTGGCGCCCGTGGCACTGTTGGGCCCCGCACCCACGCTGCTGCCGCCGCTGCTTGTGGACGCTGAGCCGGCGCCCGCGCAGCCGGCGGCGCTGCTGCGGCTGAAGGGGAAGACACTTTGGAATTTGTCGAGGTGGGAGCGCAGCTCGGCAATCTCGTTGTCCTTGAACTGCAGCGCTCGCTGCATCTCCTGTATCTTGAGCTCCTTGGCCTGTATGATCTGTATGAAGCGCTCCTCCTGCGGCGTGGCAGCCACATAAGTATTGTTGCTCATCAGCAGCGTGGCGTCGACCATGCCCACCGGCGAGGGCGTGGCCGAGCTGCTGGCGGGCGTGCAGCCCGAAATGCGCAGTCCCTGCATCTGCTGAGCCAGCGCCAGCGAGTTGGGCGGCTGTGGCGGCAACTGTTGCTGCTGCAGTGGCTGTAGCTGTGCCTGTGGCTGGTGTGTGGTGGGTGAGTGACAGGCGCCAGGTATGGCCACCGGTTGACTGATCGACGCCGGCTGATAGAGCACCTGCACGGGACTGCCAGTGGCCGTGTAGACGCCCTGCGTCTGCGCCTGCAACTGCTGCAGTTGCTGGTAGCGCTGCTGCAGCTGCAGCTCCTGCTGGTGCAGCAGGCTGCGCGGGTCCGTGTGCAGCTGCTGCGGAGTGCCCGATGGCGGCGTGCCGTAGATCAGCGTGTGCGTCAGCACATCCGAGTGGCACGGTGGCGCCGGTTGTGGTATCAGTCGCAAGCCCGCCGCTGTGTGCTCCAGTCCCAGCAGACCGATGCTATTGGCTGCTGGCAGCGTCACAATGCCGCCAGCAGTGCCGTTGTTATTGTTGTTTGTGGCGTTGTTGAAGTGAAGGCTGGCGTTGTTGTTGTTGTTGTTGATGTTGCTGCTGTTGTTGTTGTTGTTGTTGACGATGTTCACCAGACCCAGGTCGGGCTGAAACTGATAGTTGGCGTTCGGCTCCTGCTGCATGCTGATCGCTTTTCGCATCTGCGCCGGCCACGAGTTCGAATTCGGAATCCGATTCGGATTCGGACTCGCTAGCGCACTCGTGCGCTCTCGATCTTCGGCGCTGCTGTGACGCCGATAGCGCCGCACTACGGCTACAGCGAGGGGGGCAATGGGCGCTGGCTGGGAAAATGGCTGTTGTAATTCTACTGCTTGAGGGCGCTGCTGGTTCGTCTCCGCTGCCGCCTCTTCGGCTCGCTTCGCTGCTGATTTCGATTCCGATACCGATTCCAATTCCAATTCCGATTGCGTTTGCTCTCTTTCGCGGATGTCTGGCGGCTTGGCGTCAGTGTCGTCTCGTTCTCGTCTGATTATCGCTGGCTGCAGCTTCTGATATTCGGCATAGACTGTGACGGGTTGTGCTGCTGTTGCTGTGGCTGTTGCTGTTGCGGTGCTTGTGGGTGCATTTGTGGTCGCTGCTGCTGCTGCTGCTGTGTGGCTGCTGCACGGCTCATTGGCGGTGCTCAGATAGTGGCTGTGGCTATTGCTGTTGCTGTTGTTGTTGTTGGCTGGCCGCTTGGTCGCGAAGCACAGCCTATCAAAGCAAAAACGCATCCAGGCGGCTTTCCAGTAGAACCGCCGCCACGTGGAATTCGCTCAGTTGCTTAAACGCAGCCCTGCAAAGAGTCCGAATGAAAGCAAGCGTATTGATTAGTCAGTGTATTGTATTCTTTGTGAAAAGAAAGAGCAATTGTTCAACAATTGTTTGCTCAAGGACCAAATAAACGCATTGCTTGGCTTGGCAACTCTTTTCAGTTCTGATTTCGACTTGTTAATTGAGTTGTCTTCGCTGCACTTCAATTGCCTTCCATTCAATTGACTTGAGACCGAACCCAACTCGAATCCGAGACAATCGGCAACGTTTTCGAACGTGCTAAATGTCGTCCCACACAAATTAGCAGCAGTTGCCGAGTTTGCTTATCACAAGAAGAAACACGAGAGAATCTTATAAGCCAGCAGATATCCTATTCATCTTAACTAAGCCAACTAGTAAATACTCGTATTTAAATATGAAGAATACGCTCGCAACAAACTGAAAGTTGAATCGCCTTCTAGGAACAATCAAATTATTTTTAATGCGTTGCCCGAAAATACACAAACAAGTTGTAGTTTGATTACATACCAACTTATTTATACTCTTCAATTCGTAGTGAACAATCACAGCAAATAAATGTCAAGCATCATTTCTCTGCCGTTTACAGGGTATGCCTACACGACTCGCCGACTTTTCGAACGTATCTATAGCCGGGGGCGCCGCTCGCCTATTGCCTAGCGTCTCATTGCCTATCTATCGCCCCTAAACGAGAGCCCCGCCTTAATTCCTGCACGATAAGAGTGCGCGTTATTTTATTTAATTTCTTTTTTTTTCGTGGCTTTTTTTTGTGTGATATCTTGATACTCGTTTTGCGTATGTTATTTCTGTTAATATGAGTATAAAGAGTCGAAATGCCAAGAACGTTGCGGACCGCGAAACTGGCACAGACAACTCTTGACATATTTCTGTTCTTGGCTCTTTGTTTGTTTTGCTGTTGTTTTTGGCTACGCTTAGACAATAATTCAATTCAATTCCAAACGAAATGAAAAGCTAAAAATACGCCGACAAAAACTAAACACGGCATGTGAGTGTTGGGCTATAAACGTATAAACGATTAGCAATCAGGTTTTATCGTACGTCCAAAGACGCCGAAGAATCCCCGCGAGTGGGCTGCCAATTGAGACACGAGACGGAGCGGTTTGCCACAAAGAGTGTCGATGGCAACACGCAATTTTGTTATGATCCACAAGTGGCGAGCCGAAGATCAATTAGAGCACACCTGCAGTCTGCGAAAAAGCGTTGTATTATTTTAACTTTAACTCTTGATTCAAATAAGAATTTAGTGCTTTTGCTCGTTCTTGTTGTTGCGTGGGCTGTCGCAGCATTCAAACTTGCCACTCGACAAGCTGAAGATCAGTTTCGAGCTCAACCAGAAGAGCATCAACATCGTTTAACTCATAGCGCTGAAAAGTACAAGTCATTGCAGCTGATCTGCGATCGCTAGGCGATCAGCCAAATGACTTGATTGGTGAGCATGTTTTAAAACGAATGCGATCTGCAATGATCTGCCCTGATCATTTGGCCGATTGACTTATATATATTTATGTGAACGTTTAGCGATGCCAAAGAACTGATCGATCAACTCCTTGTCGCCAAACGATCGCATTAAAAGTTAATTAGCATTTTTATGTTCGCACACCCGATTAATGGTCAATTTGTATGCCCAGCTTTCGCACACTCGCACACACACACACACTCCATAAACAATGCACAAAGCAAAACAATGGCAAACGGCATTGGGGACGCCCCGACCCCCAGAAATACGGGCAATTACAGCGCGTAATTGGGCGCAAAACACTCCGAAAAGCAGCGAATGCGAAACACGAGAGAACGGAAAAAACAGTGTTGCTAAACAAGAGTGAAACAATCGACGAGGAGGAATAACAAATTAAAACAATTGACACAAACGCGTAGCTATTGCTATTGCTATTTTATTTATAGAACAATTGACGGGCCACTCAAAAATATTGGCAGACAGCGCCATGGCTTTTCAATAAATGCCGCGTGGATGCCCAATATGTGCTCTTCGTGACTGCACGATCGAGAGGGAGATAGACAGAGAGAGAGAGAGAGAGCGGCAGTGGCAGTGGCTTTGGGCCACTTAAGCGCAATTACGCGTGCAATTTGTTTTCATCTCGAGCACATAAATAATAAACACGATCGGACGGGACAGAGCGGCGATCGCTTGGCGCTGGCGTATACGTAATATTTTAAATGATTTTATACTTGTATTGTCATTTAAATGAGCCGAGCGACGCCAGAGTGTGGCAACTCTGGCTCGACCGGGCAGCAGACCATCGAAACAGGTTCTTTACTTTAATTAGTATTATGAAAACATTTACGAAAAACCAATAAAAATATGTACGATATGTATATGCATGCACATATTCCGTTCCCCTTGCCGTCAAGGCGAAGCGCCTTGGAATGTCAACGCTACCCAATCGAGGGTATTAACATCAATCGATCGTGAGTTCATTCATGCCACTGATAAGACGACACACAAATAAACACGACACCACAGCCAAAAAATCAAAAAAATACAACACAACCCGCGGATTTAGTTATATATAGCACTCAGTATTCGTAGTATATATATTTCTGATTTGACCTGCGAGAGACCGACCGAGTACAAAGTATGTCGCAGCCATATTTGGCCCGTTGGTTGTTGTGCGAGGCGTGCCGCGATTATCAATGTCTACAAATTGTACAACCTGCTGCGATCGTGATCGCGATCGCAATGGCGATGGAGATGGCGACCGCGATCATGTTGCCGCCAGGAAACTTCAAATTTGAATGTTCTGTTTGAAGAAATTGATAAGTTTGATCTGATCAGCTCAGCCATTAATTTAGCTGATCTCTCAACGTTTTGCCGCCTAATTAAGTGTAATCTCAATAAACAAATAAGGTCGAAAATGAAGCCAAACGAACGCATTTGCTAATGAGTAAGCGTTGTGAGATTAAAACGATTGTTACGGATGATTCATTAAACGATCAGCCTGCTCGCGAGTGTCTCAAGCTAATCGATTTCGACTGAGGAAACAAACCAAGTATTCGCAAACGAGGAACTCAGCAATTCGCAATCGTGTGCGACTACGTGAAAAGATCACAAAAGATTAAGCATGCACAAGATGAAGGACTCAAGTAGAAGCGCATTGTTGCGCAATACAAAACAAGGTAAAAAGCCAGATTTCTATTTCATTTGCATTGCAATAAAAAGGCAAATAAATCGAATCGCATCACTTGGAAAGGTGTGAAAAAGATTCTTTAGCTTAAACTTTCTGCGAATTTCGTTGCCCATCTTTAGATCTATAGGAAATTGCATACTAATTGAGTGGCAATCACAACTCTTCCTTTTCTCCAGCCGAATTAAAAGTGTGCAATTAAAAATTTGCTACGCACATGTAGTAGATAACATAGAATATAGGATATACATATGTACATATTTAACATAGACATAAGCTACACATAATTAACATGTAATAAGCGCTCACTCTGTTAGATACATACACACATAAGTTAAAGAAACACACACACTCATGTACATACAAACACCTAGAATAAGAAACATGAAGAAACATAAAAATAAAGTCAGTAGTTGACAAACAGCAGAACGAGCAAGGCGTCACTTTTATTGCGTCGGGAGAGTGAACTACAAACTCAGAAGTGGGATCAATTCGCGAGAATAAATAGTTACCGATTTTTTTTTTTTCTCACCATTCGCCATCAAATTAAATACATATATAAAAATGGAAGTGGTCGACGCCAATAAATATTCCGTAGCGGAATTAAAAGAATGGCTAAGGCAACTGGGATTTAATACAGTCGGAAGCAAAGCCGTTCTGGTGGCCCGTTTAAGTGAAATCCCAGTGGCTGTACGTGGAAAGGCACCTAACGTTAGTGCAGTCAACGCTGATGTGTGGAGGGACGCCGGGGAAAGTACTGCAAAGAGAGACGACACATATGCAAACGTCGCGTTCATAAGAAATGGCGCCAACAGCCCAGACGCCGCAGCACATTCCAGAAACAGCGAGAAAACAGACGGCGAAAATAACGGCGTTCAAATTGCCAGCGAAACAGAGAACAGCGCGAACAATGTCGATACCAAGAACGGCCAAGTGTTGAGCAATGCAGTAATCGAGGCCGTTAAAGATAAAGTGGACAACGCTAGTGCAAGCATCGATTACGAAAGCATAACCATGTTGCAGAGACAAGTGCAGGCTCTACGGATAGAAAATGAAGCGCTCAAACAAAGGGGAGTCCCATCCGTTGGCCAAACAAATGCTACGAGCAGCTGCAATGAACCTAACAGCATGGTGATGAACATGGTCAAGGAAATGCTACCAACGTATGATGGTAAGTCACCAGCAAACTCTTGGGTGGCTCAATTCCAAATGGTGACAAGCATGTACAAGCTGAGCGACAGCTTAGTCCGTATGCTGTTGATGTCAAAACTTAAAGACGGTGCTCAGCAGTGGCTCTTTGCGAATAAGAACAACATTAATGAACCGATAGACACAGTGCTGATGGAGTTAACCAAATCGTTTGATGGCCACAAGAGCAAATTGGGTTTGCGTCGTGACCTCGAGCAACGTAAGTGGGTACCAGGAGAAAACTTCGCAACCTACTACAATCAGAAGTTACTGTTGGCGTCCAAATTACAATTGGATAAAGATGAACTCATCGATCATTTAATCGAAGGTATTCCGGATGAGAATTTGCGGTACCAGGCGTACATGCATCGGTACAAGGAGACGTCGCATGTGCTGGAAGCGTTTGAAAAAATGGAGCTAAAAATAAAAACATCCACCCAGGTACCAGCAAACAGGAGTGAAAAGAAGCTAGCAGTGAGGTGCTTCAACTGCAATTCGCTGGGTCATTTTGCAGCCGAATGCCGAAAACCTAAAAGAGAGCGAGGAGCTTGTTACGGTTGCGGAAGCATGGAGCATCAAGTATTGACATGCACCCAGAAGAAAAACAGCGATGTCAATAAATATGTAAGACCTTTTCATTTAAATTTTTTAGAAGATAATAAGACTAAGTTTGTTACAGAATGCCTCATCGACTCGGGAAGCCCAATAAGTTTTTTAACAATAACTTGCCTTAAAAATAATCTGAAGAACAACTTAGAAGAAGAAATCTATATGAAGTTCAAATGCAATGCGGAATGCGATTTTAATTTAAACAATCCAAGACAATGTAATTGTGAAGCAGTTAAAAATGAAATATGTTATTTTGGTTTATATAATATTAAACTGTTTACTTTCAAAAAATTAAATTGTTATGTGTTAATTAATGGAGAAAGATACAATTTTAAAATGTTTTTGGTGCCGGACGAGTCGATGAGGTTTGAGGCAGTACTTGGAAGAAATTTTATGAATCTATGTAAATTTAAGCTTGTGTCAGAGTTGTTTCCAGATAAAGGTACCAGTCACGGCGAAATGAATGCGCAAAGGGAAAAGGAAGTCGAAGAATTTAAGCAGAAAAACGTGTATCGTGGAGGAATAAGAGATGCAAACAAAATGAGTGAAGAAAAAGGAAGTCAGATGAGTGAGATAATTAGTGAACAAACAGAAGAACAAATGAGTGAAAAAATGAGTAAGCGAATAGGAGGCCAGATAACTGAACAAATGAGTGTGCAAATGAGTGAACAAATAGGAGAACAAATGGGTGAAAGAAAGAGTGCACAAATGAGTGAAGAAACTAACCATCAAGTGAGGGAGATAAATCCCGAAGAAATTAGTGATGAAACGGTCGAACAAATTAATGAGAAGATTAGACGGAATTTTAGTGTACTACCAATAGAATATCCAAAAGAAAATGAATCGTATACTTTGAAGGTGGGTGAAGGTTGTAATGAAAATTTGAAAACACAGTTGAACAAAATTTTTGAAAACAACTATTATTTAGCAGAGATGCCAGACAGACCTACTGTAAGATGTGAGATGAAACTTAATTTTGAAGATGTCAAACCGTTTCACTATCCACCTAGAAGATTATCGTACGCAGAAAAGGAACAAGTACAAAAATTGTTGGATGAGTATTTAGAAAAGGGTTACATAAGGGAGAGCGAGTCAGAATATGCATCGGCGATAGTTTTAGTTAAAAAAAAGACGGGAGAGTTAAGAATGTGTGTGGATTACCGTACACTTAATAAAAGCATGCTAAAAGACAACTACCCAACACCGTTAATAGATGATCTTATTGACAAATTATCAGGAAAACAATTTTTCAGTAAGCTAGATTTAAAGAATGGCTATTTTCATGTGTTTGTGAGTGAAGAGTCAGTGAAATATACCTCTTTCACAACACCATTGGGACAGTTTGAATGGACTAGAATGCCGTTCGGTCTGAAGAATGCACCTGCAGTTTTTCAAAGGTTCGTGAATAAAATATTTTCGGACATGATTAGGGAAGATAAAGTACTAGTCTACATGGATGATATTCTAGTAGCAACAAATGATAGTGAAAGTCATATAGAGGTGTTGAAAGAAGTATTCAAACGGCTAGTAGCAAACAGACTCGAATTAAGGCTAGATAAATGTGAGTTCCTGCAAAAAAATATTAAGTATTTAGGGTACATAGTGTCAGGAGATGATATTAAACCAGATGATAGAGGAATTCAAGCGGTGAAAGATTTCCCCATCCCGAAAAAAGTCAAAGATGTCCAAAGTTTCTTAGGACTCTGCTCATATTTTAGAAGATTCGTTAAAGATTTTTCAACGAAAGCTAAGCCTCTGTATGATTTGGTGAAAAAGGACAGAGAATTTAAGTTTGGGACACAAGAGTTAGAATGTTTTGAGCTATTAAAGGATATTTTATTGGAGAAACCAGTCTTGGCACTCTATAACCCTAGTGATGAGACAGAACTTCATTGCGATGCTAGTGCGTTGGGGTTTGGGGCAATATTAATGCAAAGGAAGTCTGATGGGAAGATGCACCCTATTTTCTTTTTCTCGAAAAGAACCACCGAAGTAGAGTCTAGGTATGAGAGTTTTAAGCTGGAAATGTTAGCCATAGTATATGCACTGCAGCGATTTAGAATTTATTTGCAGGGCATTCACTTCAAGCTTGTAACCGACTGTAACTCGTTGACGTTAGCATTTAATAAAAAATCATTAAGTCCAGCAATAGATAGGTGGATTTTAGAGTTACAAAGCTATAGCTTTACGGTGGAACATAGGCCAGGAACCAGGATGCAACATGTAGATGCTTTGAGCAGAGTGGGACAAATCTTGATGCTAGATACAAATACGTTCGAAGACAATCTAATTATTTGCCAAAACAAAGATATGAAAATAATAAACTTGAAAAAAGGGTTGGAGAAGACAGAAAGTAAAAGCTATGAAATGAGAAATGGAGTGGTGTTTAGGAAAAGAGGAAACGGAAACCTTTTATTTGTGGTGCCCGAAGAAATGGAAAACCATGTCCTTTACAAATATCATGACGAATTGGGTCATGTGGGAGTAGACAAAATGACAGAAGTTATTCAGAAAAGTTATTGGTTCCCCAAGATAAAGGAAAGAGCAAGGAACCATATAGAAAATTGTTTAAAATGCATTGCGTACTCAGCAAAAAATGGGAAAGAAGAGGGATTCTTACACAATATTCCGAAGGAGGCTGCACCGTTCGAAGTAGTACACATTGATCATTTTGGGCCAGTAGATAAAGGCACACCTAACAAACATATACTAGTGATAATCGATGCATTCACAAAATTTGTCAGGTTGTATGCGACGAAGACAACAAAAACTGCAGAGGTAATTAAAGCACTTAAAGATTATTTTCGTGCGTACAGTAGGCCGAAGGTCGTCGTGTCCGATAGGGGTACCTCTTTTACAGCAAATGATTTTGAGGAATTTTTGAAAGAGAATGAAGTTAGACACGTTAAAATAGCAACAGGCTCTCCTCAAGCGAATGGTCAGGTCGAACGGGTAAACAGAGTGTTAGGGCCAATGATCGCTAAACTAGTGGATACAGAAAAAGGAAAACATTGGGATACTGTATTAGAGAGTGTTGAGTATACGTTAAATAATACCAAGCAAAGGACTGTTAATCAACACCCTAGTAGGTTATTATTCGGAATGTCACAAAGAGGGAAAGCCATAGATGAGTTAAGTGAGGAACTCAAAGAACTCACAAATGTACAGGAGGATAGAAATATAGATGTTATTAGGGTAAACGCAAAAAACAATCAAGAAAGAGCACAAGAATACAATAAGAAATCGGTTGATATGAAACGGAAGCAGGCCCACAAGTATGAGGATGGAGACTTGATAATGATCAAAAACTTCGACTCTCATATAGGAACTTCTAAGAAATTAATACCGAAGTTTAAAGGGCCATACAAGATCAGTAAAGTATTGAGGAACGATAGGTATGTCGTGGAGGATGTGGACGGTTTTCAACAATCGCGAGTACCTTATAAAGGAGTATGGGCAGTTGCAAACATGAAACCGTGGCTGGGAACTACCAAAAGAAAAGAAGAATGTTTAGATGAGGATATATCGCAAGGCTGAAGGAGTTCGGAGCCCTCCAGTCAGGATAGGCCGAATTGTAGTAGATAACATAGAATATAGGATATACATATGTACATATTTAACATAGACATAAGCTACACATAATTAACATGTAATAAGCGCTCACTCTGTTAGATACATACACACATAAGTTAAAGAAACACACACACTCATGTACATACAAACACCTAGAATAAGAAACATGAAGAAACATAAAAATAAAGTCAGTAGTTGACAAACAGCAGAACGAGCAAGGCGTCACTTTTATTGCGTCGGGAGAGTGAACTACACACATTTCCTGAATTGCAACAATCGACAACGAGACGTTACGCGCATTCTTTGGAGCCATTATTCGCGTCTCTATATGGCAAACTAATGATCAATTTTGAATTAGCCTAAAATTCAATTGCCCCCCTCTACATCTGCGTCTCTGTCTCTGCCATGTATTAGCTTCCTGATGGCAATCATCATCAAAATGATGATCGTCATTTGCTAATCAAAAGAGACAGCAAGCAAAATGCCACAAGACATCTGAATGCATGCGGCATGCATGATTTGTTCGCCGCAACTGCCACAGCTGTCAGTCAACAAGTTGGCGACAAGATAAACACACACACACACATACACTCATACGGAGGCTGATACACGAATGCGGCATGCCAAAAATGCAGCTCATTCGAATCATTTAAACATAATTAAGCTGTTAGCCGGCCTACGAATGTGTCGCAACTGGAGCGGAGAGTGTGTGGGATAAAAGCGTCTCCATCTCGCTCTGCTGCCCTGTCCGCTGATTGAATTGAGACATCAATTGAAAGTTATGTCGAGACCATAACGGGAGCTCGTGTGTAGCCCGGCATCGTGTGCTATACTCGATATAGAATGCTATAATTATAGGTTTCAATAATCGTCAACTTCTCGAGCTGTGTCTGCGGCTTCCTCAATTCCGCTGAAGAAATGCGAACGAGAACGAGCCGGATTTTTGGTGTGTGTGTTGTGTGTGCGCTTCCAAAGCATAAATTGATCGACAGACTTCTTGCTGCTGTTGCTGTCAATGTCGTAAGACGCGTGCAATTATTCAAGTTTTGTAATGACTGCGGTTTTTAATTCATACTTTGTAACGAAATGTCGTAAATTCTGCAACTTATTGACAAGAGTTCCCGCTCTGACCCCGACTAATTAAAATCTGCGTTGATTTATGTTAAACTCTGTGCGATTCTCAATGCTCAGGCAGTTGCCAAAAGCGTTTTCCGATGTCGCCGGTGGGTATTACAAAAATACTCATTAGTCCCGGTGACACGTTCACTGATCGATCGATTGCAGTGGCCGGCGAAGGCAAACTGATGGCCTGATAACGCTTAAAAGACAGCCTGTGCTAACTAGTTGCTGGTTATTTAGTTGGTCGATTCAATTCGACATGCTCTGCTCAATTTGCCAGCTACCTCTCCCCTCTCTCTCTCTCTTCGTTCTCTCGGCGTTCTATCTATGGCATTTTCATGGCGAAAACAAAATCGACTCAGTGGCAAACGGCAATTGGCATGAAGCGCACGTTCGATCAATTAAAACCTTCGCACAGCGGGACAACGACGGCGAAAACCGTAAAACAGTTAATAAAACAAAAACACATACACAAAATAGTTGAGAAAAATGCGAAGCGAGTGCGGAATTGGATTGGATTCGCTTGGGCTTGAGGCGGTTCAAGGGGTTCTTCTGACGCGCTCCCTCCCGCTATCCCTCCCTCTCTCTCTCCCTCTCTCTCTTAGTGTTCAGTTAGGTAATGTATGACAATGGAATGCCAAGGCTAAGGTCAGTTAATCAAGTGGAGGAAGCGTCGTCGTCTACAGCTGAAGATGACGCTGAAGCTTCGTGGAAATTGAAGAACTAGATGATTTTATGTGCCTAATTTAACTAATTACATGATCAGCAGTTTCGCATATATTAAAGATTCTAAAGATAAATGTCGCAAGTTCTTCAACAAAACCCGAGAATGCCATCAGACGATAAAGATAATGGAGTGCAAATAAAAAGAAGTTCTGACAAAAGTATTATTGATGTCGTGTTGAAAGTGTTGCAGGAGAAGCAAACAATCTGGCAAGGGAAATAATAAATACCTCAAGTTATTAAGCTTGAAAAGTATTTTGCCTTCAGACAGTTGAATCTGCAAGATCAGAAAACATTGCAAATGAAAGCGCGTTGAATCAAAACGTTAGTTGCAAGACTTTCCCTCTCGGCAATTTCCATGTGAAACGAGAACTTTAGAGGCAATTGAGACATGCGTCATAGATACGATTATTAGGCGTGTATGTTCTACATTTCCGCGCCCTGCCTGCTCGATCACTCAGCAGCACTCGACTGGCTCTATCTCCGCCAAATCGAGCAATTTCAACTTTCCTTTATGTGTAGCGCTTGTTAGCACGCTTTAGCTCATTTCATTTGTTTATAGTTACGCACACACACACAGGCAGACACACCGACAGTCATTTGGCATTTCCGTCATAAGCATGAGACATTAAACAGCCCATCAAAATGCCATCAAAGCGGCATGTGGAGCACTTTCCCGTCAGCATTTATCATTTAGATCGGGGCAGGAAACAGAACCAGAAACCACTGAAAACTACTGCGTCAGACAGAATGTGATCGGATCGCGGCTTCGATCGTCAGATGCGTTGGCCACACACCTAGAAGCGTGGCCAACGATTTCGATTTTGATTATGACTCGAATGCAATCGACAGCCGGTGGCCGGTGGCCGGGCCTGTCAACGAGGAGACAGCGATCTGTCCAACGGGAGCCGGATTCGCATTTTAATTAAAAACTCCAATTTGGTCATCACGCACACCATGACGTTGACTTGCGGAAAATTGCACGTCTGGGACACTGGCAGCTGGTAACTGGTAACTGGAACTCTGGCGGCCTGGTTATGGGCATTACCTTTGATGCGATGGCGACTCCAAGAGACTTGCACTTGGACTTGGCCAAACAATTTGCACACTTAATGAACAACAAACAACATGAACAGAGTTGACAACGACAACGTCAGCGATGACGACGCAGACGACGACGACGACGACAGCTCGTAATTAGTTAGTGCGTGCGTCGAACCGTTTAACCGTTAAATAATTAATTGAGAGACGCGACTGGGGATCGTCGGAGATCATCAGAACGACGCTGATGACAACGATGATGGACTCGACGCGAGTTTGTGCAAGACAAAAGTAAATTCCGAAAATTTGAGCGACTCGAATTGACGACGTTTTTGTAGTGTGTTTTGTGTGAACCGCATCGAATGAGCGACGCTCGAGAACTGAGCCAGAGAGAGTTGAATAACAACGGCCGAACGTAGTAGAGTCGCCCCAGCCTATCGATAGTAGTTGACTTCGATGGCAGCGACGTCGCCGTCGTCGTCGCCGCTGCCGTCGACGCAGTTGTTATCGAAGTGAACCCCCAGAAGCGTCGACGTCGCCATCATCGTTCCCGTTGCCGCCGCTGCTACTGTTGCTGTTGTTGTTGCTGTTGTTGGTGTCGTTCGTACGTCGTTTAAATTAAAACTCGGAATTTGGCTGAAACCAGTTGATTGCACGCACACACTCACACACACTTGATCGCAGCAAATACACGGACAGTTGTGACTTGTTGACGCCTTTGCGTCTTTGCTGTGATTCGTGCGTTGGGTTCGATTCGTTTTAATAGAATGGTTGCAGCAACAACAACAGCAACAACTGCGATCTAATTGCTCGCTTGCATGCCTCAACAACAACATTGAAACAAGTATGGCAGTCTACGGCTACGTCTAGAGCTCGGCTCAACTGACTTGGCGATACCCGTGCCCTGCAGCTTCCAAACAATTAACGACACATTCGATAACATCGACATGGACAGCGATGCGAAATTTATTTATGTAGGCAGCTCTGCTCCTAACGGCATCTTTGCTACTCCAGCGAGCACCCTAACTGTAATATAATTGGCACTTATCACGTCCACATTAATATGTTAGCGTGCCAATAAAATATTTTATGTTTATCGAGTCAACTTCTTAAACCGAAGCCAATTGAAATAGTTATTGTAGATTTGCTGGACAGTTTGGAAAATTCTTTCGAGCATTCAATTAAGATTTAAAGCATACTTTTGGGAAACAAAATGAAACAGTTTCAAGTTCTTGAATAGATGTTTAATTTGCTAATCAAGAAACTCAAACTTATATGTAATTCTATATCAAATTATAGTACTCCAGCTATTCCTAAGTATACCCTCTGCTAGGATTGCCCGGTCGGGTATGCACTTCCAGGCACGCATCGCAGCCAGTCAACCTGCTTTGGAGATTTCCTACTCGATGCATATTTATGAGTCGCTTGGGGATCAGAGCACTTCGCTCGACATGCCCGTAATTTAGAGGATGTGAGGCAAATATCTTAATTGTGGGTACGCGCACAACGCGTTCCCGGGGGGAAGTCAGCAGAACTCTAATCCGATAGAGTATGGAATTTTAGAGCACTCCAGTGATTATTATCGCGACTTCATTAGAAATAATTGCATATACGCAGCGCATATTATACAATTATCGCTAATAGTTATCTTTAGAGTCAGCAATTATTACTTTCTAAGCACGACTTGTGCGCTTGTCTCCCCAAACAGATCACGCATACGCAACGTTAGCCACTAAACGTTTCCTACCATTTGACTAGAAGCTAATTCTACTTCAATTGACTTCGAATTTTGTGCTCTTGAATGTCGCCGGCAACATTTTCGATTGCATTCTCAATAAATTCGTGGTCTGATTTATTATCGACACGCCCATAAATCATATCAATGACTCTACTATATTTTTTTGATATATCTGTATGTGCACTAGCTATAATACATATACTAAATTCGCTCTTGTCGACGCGTTGTGCGCGAAGTTGTAGCTCATGTGCGTTTCGTCACAGCCAATTGTCGTCGGGTGGCGATTCTTTTTCGCTTTGCTTTTTGAATTTGCTTTGCGATTGCTTGACTTTATTTTCGTTGTGTGCCATAATTACAAAAGCTTGTTTTTTGCGCCTGGCATTTAGGAAAAGTGATTTATTTATTATAAACAATATTACCGCGCATGTAAACAAAGCGAGTTACTGAAAATTCAAGCAATTGCCAGCAGCGAGGTGTGTTCGCAAAGTGATTCAATTTAGCGGGAATTTAGCGGCAAGCTGCTCTCAGCCAAAGTCCTCATTACCAATTGACTCATTAAGCTACAATGCAGTCTCGACACATTGAAAAGTTTCCTTGAAAATGTTCAGAATTCACAATAACTTAGTTTACTGAACTTTTATATCCCATTTGTATTAATATTATTTTTAATGCTCTCCTTAATTTTGTTCTTTTATGTAGAAAGAACTACGTATATTAATATTATTATTTATGGACAGAGGGATTGAAGCTTTGCAATGGTTTCATATTCCAAATATTTAGTAATTACTAAATTTGTAACAGAATTATTACTTTAACTTATATTATCAACGCAAACTCATACTTCCTTCGTTGTTTTTAGAGCATTTTTCGGGAGACCCGCGCACTTAGACTTTATCAAGCAATACTGCGCTGCCGCTGCTTCGGGACGTGATTCCAATAAATATATCAGAAAGTATTATTTATTTACACATTTTTGCATTTGCGATTGGGACTGCACGCTAAGTCTTTCGAGTATTACGGGTCTCAGAGCACACGGGTTCCGTACAATTGATCGGCCACTGAGCCCGAGCAGAGGTTAGGTTAGGTGCGCCTGGGGTTGGGTTGGGATGATCGTACAACAAACGTGTACACCGGCTGCTCGCAGAGATACGACTCCGATAATATTCGATATTATTGTTACTGTTGCTGTTACTGTTGTTTTATATTGTCTGTTTGCATTGGACGGCATTGGCGACATTGATAAGCCGCTGCGAGTTTGCAAGTGAGCGAGTTTATGTAATTATACTACTATATATACTATACGTATTTTATTTAATTGACGTAATCGAAAGGTTATTTGGGCGGCAACGATAACCACAACAAAACATCACGGCATGTTGTCGTTATTTGTTGTTGCGCTTGCTGTGTTTGCATTCGGAAATAGCCAGGTCATAAAATGAGATAAGTGAGTTAGTTGCACGGGAAGCAAATGGAAATGTAGGAAGTTCTGGCCACTAAACCGAAAAGTAATTTGTGTATAAAAATAATATAATTGATGGCTAGAAAGCGTTTATAAAAATAAATTGCATGCCTCCAGTTCTGCAAAATGTTTCCACAACGCGTTTCTAAATTTTTCCATCACACATTTGATGAGCTTTCGTCTCATCAATTTTCCGTTAACATTGCTGAATATCGACACAAAAGCTTTTATTGTCAGCACCGATAACGAAGCTTTCGACCACGCACGAGCTTATTCCGCAAAAGCTTCGCGAGCAAGGCACGTTGTCAAGTGCCAAACCAAAAAAAGAGCGCACAACCTTTGTAAACATCGGCTAAACTGTAGTGTCAAAAACAAAGCAAAACAATGCCTGTTAATTACGAAAATTAAAGCAGTGAAATTAATGAAATTTATTGAGCTGTTTGGGTCATGTATGATTTGCAGAGGTCAACGGCATGGAGTCCATTAATAAACACTGTTTGCTGGCATAAATAACAACAGCTGTTTCTGTGCACAAAGAGCTTTTGCGCTCTCTTAAATACTGCGCAGCTCTCTTCTTGTTATTGCCCAGAAACGCTGTCATGATCTGACCACATTCCACAGCACAGCGCAAAGTTTGACATTTTGTTTACAACATTCGATTTGCCTGCGCTCTCTCGGTTTCGGTCTCGGCCTCGGCATCGAGCTCGCTCTCACTCTCTCTCTGGCTCTCTTTGAGTGTGGTAAACTGCCGTGTCATAGTTGAAGAACAATTTGAAAGGCGACCTGCATGCTGTAAACGTAAACAAGCAGCGCCGTCGACTGCGACGTCGCGACGTCGACGGCAAGATTGTAAGAAAAAATTTGCCATTTCGGCATGAATTTGATATGCGGCTTATACAAGCGCAACGAAACTCAGAAAATGATTTCGCAAATGGCCGAAAAAGAGGGGCGCGTCTTGGACGGACGAATCTTGAATTGGCAGCAAAGTCCACGGAACTAACCATAAAACGATTAGCGTTCGTCTCGTCTTCAACGTAGACTTAACTGAAAACCTGCTTGCTCGGTTCAATAGTCTCGCAGAGAATAGAGAATATTCATTATTTCTATTTCGATATGGCTTATATGACAGTCTTCAGACAGGCCAATAACAAGTTACGTCTCTAATTATAATATTTAGATTAGTGCCGTAATTTGTTATTGAATCAAACTATTAAAGCTTTTAATATTTTTATGTTCCATTCGGTAGTCAGGGGATTTGTTCGCATTTCGCTTATCTTCCCCTTATGCAAATGTTTAAATATAGCTGCGGGAAACCAAAGATTCGACAAAACCGACTATTAGATGCTCTGTGTCTAAATTTGATATTAAAATGATTGTATATATAGTATATATAAAATATATATTAAATCAACTACGATACTCTATTATACTCTACTATAGATACTTTATTATAGATATCGACCACATTTGAATAAATCTAACGAATTCAATGTATATATTTGTATATATGACAAAATCATACTCAAATTTACCATATCCAACATTAACGGTGTCAATAACTAAAGAGTGTGCAAAATTACTGATATCACATGATAATAAATGCATAAATTTGAAATGCTATATCAAAGCTGAAGGACAGGCAACGTCCAAATGTTTAAGCCGCATGCAAATCGGCTTAGTTGTTGGCCAAGTTATGGCTAATCAAAGTCGCAGATGATGCGTTTATTTGAAAGGAGAGTCGAGAACTTTCCAAGCTACCAAGAAATGCATTTCCACGCATTGGATTTCCTGATGACAACTTTCGTGTCAATCAGCTTCTTGTCAACTTCCTCGCTCCGTCTCGCTCTTTTGCATTTTATTTGAATTCACTTAGTATAAAGCATTCGATCGCTTGCCTGCTCTTGCTCTCTTCCTCTTCTGCATGCTGTTACATAGTTAAAAAGCTGCGCAATTGTAAAGCAAAGACGTCGACGCCGCCGCCGCCGCCGCAAAATACTCGAATAATTTCATGGCACAAATTGTCAGCTATTTTATTTTATTTTTCCGCAGTTATTGCTCGCTGTCGCTTTGGCCGTTGTTTGTTTGCTAAACTTTATGACAAAAGTCTAAAAATAAATGGCAAACAACAAGACAGCAGCAACAACAATAACAAGCATTGCCTTTGTGTGTGGAGTATTAAAGCGCAAAGCAAATGAATATGCAAGTAATGCAACAACACGAAACTACAACTACACAACTACAAGACAGCAAGAAGCAAGGGCTCAAGCAGTGGAGCTTTGAGGCTGAGCTTCTTCATTGATTATTCAATGCAGGCACAAGGGCACGCACACACACACACACGCATACACGTGAACACAAAAGCAAATACTCGTACATGCAAAGGGAAGGCTTAAGGGCGCTACAAAAATGGCGATAGCCTTGTCAACTTTCCACTCGATTGTGCAATCACAAATCGTAGGCGTAGTCCATAAATAAAATCTTACACAAATGTACTTCAGTTGTATCAGTATCAGTGTGTAAAATAATTAATCATGCAGCAGTAAACAATAATTGCATATTAATACTCACATTGTGACGAGCTAGCTGCTGAAAATCCAAAAAGAAACTGAGCGTGTTCTCTCCCTGTCTCTCTCGCACTCTCACGGTGCTCTTCTTTTCTCTGCGCAGCCGGCTTTTAAAGAAAGCTCTTGTTGTTGTTGTTTGTTTGTTGTTGCTGCCTTCCACTTGTTGCTTTTATATTTTATTTGTTGTCTGTTCTCCACAGGAAGCACAAAATTAAGGCACACACATGCAGGCGACGCGGCGGCGACTGCAACTGCGACGCCGACGTCAACGTTAACGTCGCTGCACTTGGAACTTTGTCACAATGGTCCCTCTTCTTCTTATATTAACTTGCAGTTTGCTGTGCCAGAGTCTGTCTCCTTGTCTGTGTGTGCGTGTATTAAATTAAGCTTAGCAACTTAATGCAAGGCAATGCTGAAAAAAGAAGCAAAGAGCGAGAGCCGTAAACAAGTGTACTACAACAACACAGCTCACTCTCTCCTTTCGTGCACTCTCTTGGTGGCTCTGTTTTTGTTATCACCTGAGCACCAAGTGCCTTCTGCTCTCCCTGCCTATCTCTCTCTCTCTCACAATCTTGTTCGCTCTTTGGCATAGTTGGTCTGTCTGCACTACGTTGTTGTTGCTGCTTCGGCTGCTGCCGCCGTCGCTGCCAGCGTAGCGTAGTTAACTTGACAGGCAACGACGACGGCAACAACAATATTGTTGCTAAAAATAGAAGCGCGCGGGCAGCAGAAATAACAAAACGAGCGACAGAAACCGAAGCGAGCTGCGCACAAATTGGAAGCAGCAGCAGCAGAAAAAAAATTGTGTGTGGCAAACACAGAAAACTACAAAACAACAAGAACTACAAGAAAAAGGAGAACAAGAAGCAACAGAAGTAGAAAAAAGCAGCTGTGAAGCTGAAATGGAAAAACTTTTGCAAAGAAAATGCGACGCAAATTTTTTACACTCAGCAGCGGCGTGGGCCGAACTCTCAATAAGTGCGAACGAGAGAGCAATATGCAGTAGAAGCTTTGATTGATGTTGAGGAGCAGCTTTTGATTTTCAACAACAACAACGAATGCTTCAAATTATGCAAAGCAACTGTCGCATGCGTCATGTGTAAAACAGAGAGGGCGAGAGACTGAGAGAGCCTAGGAGCGTGAGTGAGCAAGAGAGAGACGCGTCGAAAAAAATCAAATTGCTGGCAATTTTTAACACGCTTCTAATAAATGCAACACAACAACTGCAGCCAGAGCGTTTAGTTTATTAATTTTCCACTATAAATTAAACAACGTGCTTTGTTGTACTATTTGTTGTTGTTGAACGACTAACTAAAATGTCAAATGAGCGCGTGCTCTCTCACTCTCGCGAGGCTGACAAGTGCATTTTTTTAAAGTAGTCAATGATTTATTTTCGTTTTTAATTGCTACGATTTGATATAATAATCGTTATGTATGTTTTGTTTATGTTAAATAATTGCACATATGAAATTAAGTGATTTTGGTTTTTGCTTTTTACGTTTATTTGACACGAATTTGCGCTAGATCGTTCGACTAAAAGCAATAATAGCAACAACGACGACACCGACGAACACACGACGAGAATAACAACGAAGACGACGTTGCGTCCGTTCGGCTATTAATTTTACGAAGCGAACGCTGCGAAAGCGAGACACAAACTGAGCGCAGAGCGCAGAGCTCAGGGCACTCAAGTCGTTTAGGTGTCGGGCGAATCGTAAAGAGTGAAAAGCTCTCCCGCGCAGCACAGTGTGGAGTGCAAGTTGAGCAGTTTTTAGGTACAAATCTATTTTGTGTTTGTTTAAAGTTGAATTTTGAAATGGCTTTGATTGTAATTAAGAGAAGAGAGACAGGCGCGCCTTTGAAGAGAGCAAAAGACTGTAGGAGCGACTGCGACAGGTAGTTGTGGTTTGTGGTGTTGTATGTGTGGAACATATGTCAGCTGGGCGGGAGTTTTTGGGTTGAAATCAAGTGGAACGGAGTAATTTCGCGGCGTTTTAATGCAACTTACTCGAGCGGTAACATCAGCTTCGCTTAGTTAAGACCAATTAAGTTAAACGAATACACACACGCATAACTAAAACAACAAATAAATGGGTCAAGTTCATATTTAGAGCACTTAGTGAGCACTAAATTAAACTACAAATATCCAGAAAATATCTAAATACGCCCGATCTCAATTATAGATAACCGCCCAACAACAGACCAGAACGTAAAGAATTTTAATTAAACGTCTGCGCGGGCTTAGTCAACAGCTCAATTATTATATTAAGCGTTTCTGACGCTATCAAGCACTTCATTTATTTAATTACTTCAATATTAGCTAGTTGCCAGCTAAATATGACCAGAGAACTGCCAAGCATAAGCCCAGCTTTTTGCAAGCACAATATCACATTTGAGCAGCGAGTGTTCAAACCAAATTGGAAAACTTTTGTGGTTCCAGTACTTGTTGAAATAGGTTGTGTTCTGTGTTCAGCAAATGGCCCTGAACGAAATTGCCCAATTGCTTGTGTTCACTGACAGTGGCTGGAAGCTTTAGAAATTCCCTTCCGCTCTGGGCTAGCTGCTGCTCTTTCACACTTATGCAGCGCACCCAGCAGTGGGAGCGAGCTGCCGCGCTACAGCCATTTTCTGCACATAAATAGGGGAGGAGTCTGACAACATGATTGGGAAATTTTTAGAAGTGGGACAAATGTGGGCAGCAGATGGTATGTGAAACTACTTACTGCCGTGATAGCGAAATAAGATCAAATAAATGCAGTTTTTTTTTTAATTCTTTAAACTGTGTCGCAAACTACTTTTTTTTATACACATTTGTTGTACATTGGCTGCATTGTTATTGCTTGGCATGATCATCCTTGCTTACATTTCCCAGTATGCTTCGAGAATTTCCCCATGTTAGACGACTCCCCTGCAGCGGCAACAAGAAGGCGGTCCAAGGCAGCCACCCACAGCGCTGCCGCCGTCGCAGCTGCTGCTCTGTTCTGCTTGCTCTGCTGCTGTCGCCGTCGCTCTCGGCAAACTGTAAGTTATCGTCGTACAGGGGATACGAAGTGGCAAAGGGAGAAGGGAGGGGTGGGGCTGGGGAGGCGAGCAGGCGACGGCAGCAAAAGTTGATTAGATGGATTTCGTTTGGTTTTTGTGTTTTTAATCACACACCAATTTCATTTATTAAATCTTCGCATCAGCATTTCATTTTTCGTATTTTCTCCTGCTTCCGTTTGTTTGCTTGCTTGCTTTGCAGTTCGTGTAGTTGTTTTTGCTTTTGCTTTTTCTGCTGCTCTTCCGACGGCTTTTGCTGTGCTTCGTTTTTGTTTCTTTTGCGACTGCTGCTGCCAGCTTTGCTTTTCTCTTTCTCTTTTTCGCACGCTTTTGTTTATTGTTTTTCTGTTTGTGCAACTTTTTCGCCCGTCTCCCTATTTGTGTGTGTGTGTGTGTGTGTTTTTGTATTCCTTTGCACTCACTCATTGTCACGAGCAATTTACGCTGCCACCACGACCCCCGACTGCCGCCCCCCGTCTCACCATGTTTTTGCTGCGTGCAACTTTTTACAAAATGAAATTGTTTTCGTATTAACAATTTCATTAAAATTAAATTACTTTTATTATTACGACTCTGATGCGATGCCGGCTGAGCTTTTGCCGCTGTCCCTGTCTCTCTTGTTGTTGTTGCTGTCGTTGTTGTTGCGCTCTTCTATGCGCCATTTAATTTGCTTGCGAAGTGCGGACTCCCGCACTGCTCTCTTCGCCCTCTCCCAGTCCAACAAAAAGCTTTCAGTGCAAAACTCTGGCGTCTGTTTTCTTTAGCTGTCAAACAAATTAATTGCGCTTTTAATTGATTTTGTGGGCCAAATGAACGAAATGAAATTAACAGAGCTCCCCAAAGAGAGAGCAGGACAGATAGCGAGCGGGCAGAGCGGGACACAAATAGATCGAGTGCTGAGTTCTGTGGGAATTGTTGCAGATTACAGATCAACGACTGGCTGGAATATTCATTGATGAGAAAAGCTCTTCGTAATGATTAAGCTCTTAATCCACGAGCTTGCACTTTATTGAAAATAATTTCCATTTCCATTTCTTGTGATGCGATGCGAAATTTAAATAATTGTAAGTCTTTTTTTTATTATTATTTTGTGTGCAGATCTACATATAATATAATATTTACTATTTGAGAGTATTTATATTAAGAAAGAGAGAATTGTATTATGAATACCAAGTTTATTTGTGTTTGAGGAATAAATAATGAAGTGATTTTTAATTAAGTAAAACTGTTTTAATAATTCAGAGTGCTGCCCAATATTAAAACTTTTTTGGCTCCCGAATTGCGAGCATTTCACGCTAATTGAAAGATTAATGATTATTGGGCAATTTATTTTTAATGAAAGCCAATTTCTTCAGCTTGCGAATAGAGAAATTATTCTTTATAAATCGTTTTTGTCGTTCTATAAAAATTTTAATCGAACTTCTTGAAAAAGTCATGAGTTTGAAAGAACTTGGACTAAAGTTAAGCATATGAATTAATATAATTGCTTTTGGGAAAAGCGCGTTTCGAGCTGTAAATATTTGTTGGCTTACTTGAACTCGAATTGAAAAGGAGTCGAACATTTTGGTGCTACTATAAATTTCATTGGCCTATTAAACGCGGCAATTTATAACTTGATGTTCTGAAATAAACACAAAAATACATCAAGTTGTCCATGGCTCCGTTCGCCAGTTTCTTCTTGGAATTCTCCCTCTTCCTCTCCCACTCCTGCTCCAGCGACTTTATTCGCTTTATCCTTTGGCTCTTTATCGTAATTCTGTTTAGTCATTTATTTTATTATGCGTTTTATACGTCGGCCATTCGCTCGCAAAAAATGGCGGCTCAGCAAGTAAGTGCGCCAATAGACAGCGCACCAAGTGTGTGAGAGAGAGTGCGGAAAAGCGAGCCAGAGGTGCGAGAGAGGGAGAGACAGAGAGAGAGAGAGAGAGAGAGGCGGCGAGCTCTCAACAAAATTATGCGTTTGGCCATAAAAAAAGGGCAAGTGGCCAACGACACGGGCTATGGAAATGGACCACGTAGTGCTGACAGCAGAGCAGGGGGCAGCGGGCAGCGGGCAGCGGGCAGCGGGCAGGGGGGGGGGCAGCACTCAATAGCGGCGTTACGCCTCATCATTGCAGCGCCCAAAAACAATTTGATGGCGCCAATAAATTTATTTTCATGCCTCGAATTCGAGCGAAATGTCGCGTCATAAATAAAGTCAAGTCACCTCTCTCACTCTCACACTCCCCGTTTGGCCCCAGTGCGGCAGGGGCGGGGGCAGGGGGCGGGGCAGGCCTAATGACAGGCAGGCAGCTCAATAAAAGTGACTGCTGAGTGGCAACCGCAATGTAATTTGGCTCAACTTGGCTAAAAGAAGTTAATAACATTTTGCGCAAAGTGTGCGAGTCAAGGCGTGGAGCGGGGGGAGGGCGGTGAGCGGGGGGCAAAAGCTCTTGGTCTCAGGCAGAGGCTATTCATTTCGAGTTGCGCCATTTTGGCTTGGGCAAAATTTATAACCGTAATTGAGAAGCCTGCGCCGAAGGAGGAGCTCGAGACGAAGAAGGAGACGGAGACGGAGAAGGAGATGGAGACGGAGTTGGCAGCCCTGGCGCTCGGAGTGGCCAGGGCCGCACGTAAAATGCATTAACTGGCAGAGCTGCTTGCCACTTGTGCCTCCAGCTCGTGGCCAACAGCGCTCGGCCAAGGCACTCGCAATTTGGTTTTCGAAAAATAAGCAATTTGTAAATTGAAAATGGTCGTTGGAGGCGTGTTGCAGCCCGGGTTAGACAGCGACTGGACGAGGAGTGGGCGGCGAGCAAATGGGCGGTGGGCGTGTGCAGTCACGTGCAGCAGCTGCCTCCTTGCGACTCCGCGCCGACTGCGACACGAAACGCGGAAGCACGAAATTAATTATTTGCCATTAAGGCTAAGTAGATGATATAAAAAGTGGCAGCAAAGCTCGCTGGCCATCCTTGTGGGTGGCGGCGGCCAGAGTGTACAAGGGAGGGGGAGGGGGGTGGAGTGTTCTCCGCAGGCAATTTAGACAGTCAAGTGCCCATATAAATTACATAAATTTCACCCAGAGTGCAGACTGGAAATGGAAATGGCGAAATGAAGAGGAACCAAACATTCTGAGTGCCTCTGGGGCGCGTCCTATTCTTCCTTCTCTCTCTCTCTCTCTCTCTCTCTCTCTCTCTATCTGGCTTGCTCGGTCTTTTCGCTCGTCTATTGCTAGGCTGCTGGCGAGCATCGCTCGCATTTTGCACTTAATAAACGCTACGAGTCGTATGCTTAATATTTCCATTTTATTTCGTTCCCAGTGTTGCAAGTTATTTGATTTGCTAGAGGATTTCTTTGCTTGAAGAACTGTATGAACAGAGAAATGAACGTATCGCAGAAAGAATAGAATGCTACTGGAAATAGGCGGCAAATAATATGATTCAATGGTAAACTAATATAAATAATCAGCAACTTAAATAAAATTAACTACAAATTTGTATTCGAAATATAGTATAGTAAATATAAATAGTATGGAAGTATTTGATAACAAGCATTTAAAAGCAAAATGCGACACGAATGATTAGAAATAAAATAATTAAAGAATTAAACGCATAAGTTTAATAAACGCTTAATAAATGAAATAGAAGTAGTTGAAAATAATTACAATTTACTTAAAGAAAAGAAATGTTGCAGTAATTGAACAACAAAAATAAATAAGGCAGAAAATGAAGATGATGTTGGGGCATATTACATATAATACTATATTTCGCAATCATTTTTGTTGTTAGTAAATATGAATTGTAACAAGTTGGACACTATTTCTCTATTTCTCTTGTGGTTGCTCAGCAGCCAAGCAAATTCAATTGGAATCCGCGTATTCCCAGCATTATTAAAATGCAAGCAGAAGGCGCAGCAATTTTTTTGACACCACAGAGAAATTGCTCAGCTCGGAAAGCAAATGTCAAGAACATCGCCCTAGAATGCCCCGAGCACCTAAGAAAGCCCAAGCAGAACTGCAACTGCACTGCAAAGAAAGGGAAAGAAAAGAATGAAGTAGATAGAGGGTGTGAAAGTGAGAAGACTGGGAGAGAGCGCGCTGCACATTTATTATTAAGCAGGTAATTCCACTAAAACCGCGAAGAAGCTGCAGAAAAATGAAGCTGGCAATAAAATGAAATAAAACGAAATAAAGTACAACAAAGCAAAATGAAATGAAATACTAATAGAACTAAAACACAAACTAATGGCACAAGCAAACACGAAGGAAGGTGCAAGGCAGGCGGAGGGAGGGGAGACAACTTACAATAGACAAACTCATAAATCAGCGCGCCAATTTGCGAGGCTGACAGGCGGCTCCCAAAGAGCAGGGGGAGGGTGAGGAAAGGAAGTGCAAGAGAAAGCAGAAGGTGGCGAATCAGAAGAAGGAAGAAACCTAAAGTCTGCTCGACTGTGAAATATCCGATATTGATCACTAAGAGAAACGTTTATTTTAATTTTTATGTATGTATTCGACCTCCTACATTTAGAAATTAGTTATGATAAAATTTAAAATGATTTGCAATATTTTATCATTATTAATTAAGCATTCATTAAGTGTATTTATTTTCTTAAGTACTTTATTGTTATTTCGCAGGGCAACACTTCAGAATACCCTTTTGTGGTGTAGGGAATGGGTATAAAAAGTCAAGGGAGTCAAAGCTCATGTGGCGGGCAGAAAGAGAAAGCAATCGAAAATAGTTTCTGATAAGCAAAACGCCCCAAACTCAAGAGGGAGACAGCGAAGACGGCGGCACAAAGCGTGAAGTGGGGAAGCGGGGAAACGGGGCAGCGGGGAAGCAGGCAGCAGGCAGCAAATTCATTTCGTAATTGTGGCCAACGACCCAATCGCAAACAATAATAAATGGATCAAGCCAGGCCAACATGGCGGCCAGGGAATCGCCTAAGAAGAGTGAGAAATAGCCAGAGACATATCTAGAGAGGGGGAGAGGGAGAGCGAACTAAAGGCAATAATGCATGATAATAAATTAACTGAAATTCACTTAAATTGTGCACGGGATTTTGGCAATTTGAAGTGAGCGCCAGAAAGAGAGCGAGCCGCGCTGCCAGCAGCGGCGACGGCGACGGCGACGGCGTCGTTGCTCGGCAGCAAATTAATAAAAATAAATTGAGTTGTCAAAAATGATATGCCAAATAAATTCCAACGCTGAGTAATCGCTTTTAGCCAGGGCACAGCAGCAGCAACAACAACAACAACAACAGCTAGAACTTACGGACCACCCAGAGCACAATGGATGAAAGCTTTGCCTTCGCACACACACACGCACACGCACACTTGCACAAGCACACGCTCTTCCACTCGCTCTCGCTCTCTCTTGGAGTGTATTTGTACGACGCCACAACAACCTCTTCCCGCGCTCACTTAACGGCAAGCATAACGATGAAAATCCAATTTAAGGCTGCCTCAGCCGAGTGAGACAAAGCAGCTCTCGTGCGCGCTCGCTCTCTCTCTCGTTCTCACTCTCCCTCTCGCTCTGCCTGGCAGCCGCATAAAGTGTAATAAAATAAAGTAGCCTCCGCCGTGTGGAGAAATTAGAAGTCAGTTGTTGCAGTCGCCGTTGCCGTTGCCGTCGTCGGCGCCGCTGCCGTCGCCGTTGCCGCTGCCGTCGCCATCAACGTTGACGTCCTGGACGTTCCCATGCCGAAAATTCAATTTCACAATGAAAATTGCGCGCACAAGAAAGCCTTGATGGCCCTGCGAAAAATGAGAAAATTGTCTTACGCGTGTGTATTTGTGTGTGTGTGTGTGTGTGTGTGTGTGTGTGCACGAATGAGCCGCAGAGCTGTGCGAACAGCATAGCAACAGCTGCGCTGCTTTGGCTGGCTGATAGCTGTGAGCGCTGCGCAGCGCATGCGCGCACAATAATGGGAAATGCATAAATGCACAGCAAAGGCGGCGCTTAGGGGGCCCATACACATGGCACAAGCCGAAGGCACGCGAGCTGAAACCGAAGCTGAGCAGCCGAACCCAACCCCCGATTTGCGGCCATCTTTAGACGGCGACAGCGATAGCGACAGCGACAGCGACGTCAGCGCTAGAGCGACAACAGTAACAGAAACAACGTCGCAGCCTCTGCGTCGGCAGTTAGATCATTCGCAATCGACCATTGCACGCGTTCGGTTCACATCCATTCCAAGTGTGTTAGAGTGTTGAACAGTCCACGCCAAATCTACGAGACGATAAGCTGAATTGCAAATTGTGCGTTTTCCGTGTGTCGTCTTCTTCGTCGTCGTCATTATTGTTGTTGTCGTCGAGTTGTGAGAGTGCAAGTGAGAGACAAATTTAAACTTGCAAATAAACGGCAACAATATCACAAAGACAATCAAGACACGTGTGCGTGTATGTGTGAATGTGTGTTAAACTCGAAACTTTTGCGCTAAATTAGAGCTTTGATTGAGTGTGACTCAAAAGTTTTGCCTAGCTCTTCACACCTGACACAATAACAGTTAGAAACGCAGAGCAACAGCAGGCAAAAACTTCAACTGCACGCACTCTTCGAACTTTTGACTTAGCCGCTGTCTGTCAAGTGCTTTGCAACGCTCTTTAGAGTCTGCCGAAAGTTTCTCTTTGTTGCTGCAGTTGTTGTTCTGGCCCTGAAGGAATCTCGCACCGGCAAAGTTCACCCAAGGATTTTCTTTCTTCGCCACGCTTGAAGAATTACTGCCAAAATTTTCACGGACGGTAATAAGGTGAGCTTAAACAAACTAATATGGGCGTTTAGCAAGGGAAGAGAAATTCAATTTGGGTTGTAAGCTAGTTATGAAAATGAATGTGGAGAAGGAACATTACATAAATAGGAAATAGCTAGACTGCACTTCCACGTGTGCTCAAATTTGAAGAGTAAGCATTGAGAAGACCGGATTACTAAATAAATAGAAGCCTTTCGAAACAACGAATGAATATAGATAGAGAAATAATATTGTCATATTTCTCATATTTGCTTGATATGAATTCAAAAACAGTATATTCTGATGTAAGCAATGTCTGGTATTATGATCTTAGAAAACAAATATTAGAAACAGATTTTAAATTTCACTTTAAGAATAGAAGGAATATAAATTATTTATTTGATTGTTCGAGGAAACAATACAATACTTCAAAATATGTTTAACAAACAATCATTGTCTTGTAGAACAACTCCGTTAATGCCATAATTCCATAGATTGCCAGTAGAGATCTACACTTTTAAGCAATTAATTGGGAAAACAACTGCAGATTGAAGCTGAATTGACAATTATCTTTGGATCTGAGTGCAAGAGAAATAAATATTGTATGGGCTTCTTCACTTCCAGCTTATCTATCAAGAAAGTTTGCCAACTTCGAATGCCTTTCAATTCATTTCAATTCGTTTCAATTCAACTCAATTCAAGGCACAAACATTTTGCGCGTAATTTATTTAGACGTTTTTAATTTGCATTAAAAATTTCTTAATGAGTCGAAATGTGATAAAAATCTTCCACAAGTGCCTTCAAGTACACACACACACACACACACACACACACACTCGCATTCATGTGCGATAAGTGTGTTTGTGTGTGTGTGAGTTTCTTAAGTGCCTCCACTCGAGGAAGAGGCACACAACACCGAAAGTGTTTGTGTTGATGCCTTTCCTGTCAGAAATCGCACAAAATTTGTGAACACTTGAGAACAGAAAGGATTTCGCGTTTGTGGCGTGAGGGATTTTTATTTTTGGTGAAGCGAACGAAGCGACGAGATGGAAAAGAAAACTCAGCTTGCACACGCTGTTTTAATTGGCGACAGACCCAAAGTTGATCACTCCAAATGCAGTTTGAATAATTGATGGTAATTAAAAAGAGTGCCGAGCACTGCGGTTCTTCCCATCTCCAAGTGCGCCCGGGGGTTGAACTCCCCTCGAGCTTCTTTTTTTTTGTGTTGTGGGGGCCCAGACACGTGCTGGAGGGGAGCACAAAATCAATGGCCAATAATTCGCCAAACGAATCCGAAGTGCGCCAACAAATTAAAGCCTGGGTGGCACCACAGTTGCTGCACCACCTCTCTCCACAACGTCTGCAAAGATGGCTCCGAAAAAACGAGAGAGCGGGTGAGAGAGTGAGAGGGAGGGAGAAGGAGGGAGAGAGCGGCAAAGCTACAAATTGAATTGATCAACCGCAAATTAATTGGCAGCCATGCAAACGCCATGTGGACTCCAGTGGACTTCAGCTCCAACTCCAACTGCAACTCCAACTGACGGTCGAGTGGAGCTAGCTGCCTCGCAATTGAGTGGGTGCCCATCGAGGGGTCAACCGACAACGACTGACGACCGACGACCAACGAGTTTCGAGTTCATTTTGTTGTCATCGCCAAGTTTCGATTCGTTTTCGTTTCGCTCAACTCAATTAGGGAATGAGGGAACTGCGGGAATTGAGAGGGGGCTGGGAGAAGGTGCCGGGTCTGTGTGTCTGCGCATGCAAATAAAATACAATTCGGCATATTTAAATTAGCAAATAGAATTATCGTGCAAATGGCTATTGGGCATAGTTGGAGGTTAGTTGCCATGTTTATTGATTGCTTGATTGAATTGACTATCGAAATTGAAAACATTTTTTGAATGAACTGGGGCAATTGCTGCGGTTGGTCAACCAACCATCATCGCTTGTGATAAATGCCTCAAAATACTAAAATACTGATCGAATTGTATAGAATTCAATTGGAATGTCTTCCAATCGCTTGAGATCGATGCCGATCTGCGCGATATTTGAGTGATGATTTGATGAAATGCAAATTCATTTGGGCTGCTTAATTGAATCGAATTCTTGCCTTACATACTTAATTGATAATCCACATGGCAAGTGTGTTAAATTGGGACTCTACTGGGATGCGAAGCGATTTTCCCAAGAATCGCTGAAATTGTTTGAGCGACCCCCCGAGGCGCAGCAATAACAACAAGCGATGCAGTTGCCAGTTACCCGTTGGCAACTGCACACAGAAAGCAATTTGCTTTAATTAAACAGAAAATTCAATCAAAATATTTATAATAAAACAAAACACGAAGCACGCAATTGTCAAGAGTGAAATATTACGAGCTCATATTTGTGTAGACCTCCTATATGCGGGCGCCCCGAAGACGTATTCAAATTGAAGGGTTGGCTTTCGTCAAATGTCACCCGTCGCCTGCTGCCGCCCCTCGTGCCGCCCTTGCCCCTCGTCGGCCTGTTGCGTGTTGCACAATTGGCGACATTTGGACACGGATCGCAGTCGGCGCAACTGCAGCGGGCGGTTGGACGCCTGCCGGCTGCTGAGCTGGGCACATAATTCAATTTAGTGGTATTCTCGTTGCCAGAGATTCCCTAGATAAGGCTGCCTTAATTTAGATACCCTACAGCTTACGCAGCGATCACGCAGGATCGCCTAAACTGCAAGGCAGTGACAGATTGACTTTAGATTTGTTGTGTACTAACTAACTCTCTTTTTCGCATTTGAAACACCAATTAACTCTTCGATTTTAGCGACCAATCTATCGAGTAGTAGGTGTTATAGTCATGTAGTAAATCGCTATAATTGTTGATGCTTATGCGTATACTTCTGCATCTCAATAGGATCTTCAATAGATATTTCAAGTATATTACGCTGAAAATTTGGTTTATTCTATTCAAATTTGTTAGTCTTATTATCCAAATAATTTCAAATATATTTGGTACTCTTCAAAAAGTATATAATCAGCAAATAAATATATATTTATAACTTCACAATATGCTGTAGTTTCAGAGGTCTGACTAGAGCTAATACATATTTTGTTCATGCACTAATACACAAGATCAACAAAAATCTTTCTTATCTGACTTAATTCTAATACTTTCAATATTTTGTTTATTATAAAGCTTTATTTTTATTCCAACATATTTCGGGTTAAACGATTCAACTATTTCTCTCCGGCTTAGGGTATGTTGCAGAGCTCTAAACTCGCCTAAATCGTGCCATTTAGTTCCTATTTTTTTCGTGTTGCATTTGGATTTTTGTATTTTGAGCCTAGGCGCGAGCCAATTGACGCAATCAAATGCGCTTAATGCGACGGCAGCAGCAGCAAAAACAAAACACAGCCGAAAACTGCAATCAACGCCAGAGACAGGGACAGACAGACAGACAGACAGACGGACAGAGGGACGAATGGACATGGGACGTGGACGCTGCGCCAGTTTAGTTTGATTATGCGGACGGACAATTCTAAAAACGGATGCACTTTACTTTTCGCAAAGTGATAACCTCATCAAAAACTGTGAGCCGAGACCCCAACACACATACACACACACCCACACACACATACACAGACGTACATGCGTTGCACACCTCTTCGCGGCGTAAAATTATCGCGCTTTGAAGCAGAGCAACAACAACAAGCAAAAAAGCACTGCAGATGTTGCTCTTGTTGTTGTTGTTGCTGTTGTTGTTGTGTGGGTGGCAGGCAATTTCGCAAATGCGTTTAAGTGGCTCTAATGCAGGCGGGATGAGGCAAGCTGGGCAGCAGCGCTTGCAGCTGACTCGCACGTGGATACCACAACAACTGCACTCTCCTGTTCTCTAATTCTCTGATTCTGATGCCGATTCTGATGCCGATTCTCCGACACGTCTGCGCTGCGAATTATGCCAGCTCGCGAATTCTGACGTGCAGCTCTCTCAATTCTCAAATGTTATCGTTGTTGTTTTAGCTCGTTTAGTCGCGATGCGCTGAGATTTTGTAGGCCCGATAAGTCTATTAGGGCATGAAGAGGAACTATGCCTGTGTGTGGTGTGACGTTATGGCTGTGACTATGACCTTGGTGGCTGAGTGATTGCGGGCCAGCCAAGGGGGGGTTGTGGGGGGCGGGCGATATCTGGGTTAGTTGCGCGAACGTAGACAACGGATAATATCGCTATTACGAGTGTGAAAGATTTGCACTTTTTAGTAGTCAGTCTGACACAGAGAAAGATTCTTTCTTTCCTATTCGTAAATTAGGCAGCTGATGCTGTTCTAAGGATGAGTGATCTGATCAAATCCGAGATGATCTATTTAAACTGGGGCTACATACTCAAGACAATGTAATTAGTAATGTAAATGAATATTGTAGATTTCATCACAGAAATCGCGCTTCCTTTATATGCTCCTCTTCACTTTCAATTAAACACTTAAATCGATGTAAGTGCTTTTGTTGGCGCTTACAAAACAGCTGATTCGGCGTCCCTGAATTATTCTTGTGACCACATTCAACGGCCATAAAAAGTCATAACAAAACCAAACAGCAGATGAAAAACTTTGAGCACATAATAAAAATTAACTCAAAATTAATTAAAACGCATCAAAATGTAATGCAATTTGCAGCAGCGACGTCTGATGCGCATTATGCAACAGCAACAGCAACAGCAACAGTCGTTGCAACAGCAAGAGTAATATAAATATAAATTAATAATGTCACAAAAATAACAACAAGACAAGCAATTGCATTAATTGAGCAAACAACAAAGTGGAAATGCGTCTGCGACTGCTGTCCACTGGTCCAGTTGTCCAGGAAACTGGGGAAGCTGCAGCGGACTGAGTGAGCATGCATATTCATGTCGACCAGTATGCCAATGCACTTTGAGCAGCAGACTTTGTCACTGCACGACTGCCGAATACTTGCACCTGACTGGGAAATGCATTTCGTTGACTTTCAACCGAATCTTTTAGCTTTGGGCAAACGAATTTGTATTGCCAACATCTGCCTTTGCAGAAAATATTATAATCATACTTTTCCTTTCCCGTGTATACCCCACTTGGCAAGCTGGTGCTGGTATGAAAACAAATGCACTCGGCGAGCGATAAAAAGTTGTCGACTTCGCTTGATTAATTTGAATTAACCAAATTAAAATGAAACACAAGTCAATCAGCAGCAGCAGCGACACCCAGCGACAAAGAGAGTGAAAGAGACAATAACAGAGAGGGGGATAAAGGGGAGCAAGTCCGAACGAATGGGCATGAAAAGCGCACACAACAAACAAGCATAAAAAATATTTAAAAAAAAGCACAAAAAATTTGTTAAATTTGTAATTCCATTAACGCTGCGTGGAGTGCACCACGCGGATGCAGATGTGGCATAGATGGGGCAGGAGGAAGCCCACAATGGAGGCGACTCGACTGCAGCGACTGCAGCGACTGCCTAATGCAATTGGGGTGGACAGCGGCAGCCGCTGGCTAATCCTACAGCTCTGATTGAATTTCCCGTTTCGGCGACGGCTCGTGGCAGCAACTAGCGACGGCTGCTCAACTTGCCACACGGCGCACACCCATCCACACACACACACACACCACCGACAACAAAGGCAGCTGCGATTGCCATGTCCGACTACGAGTCAGAGTCAGAGTCCGACTACGAGCTTAGCACACAGATTTGCCCGGTTTTGTCAGCGCCTGCTGCACCTCGAGCAGTGTCTCCTCGTCGCGCCCTCCTCGTGTGTCGCTCATCGAAATCGTTGCGCTGTTTAGTGCGCTGCTAATTGAGTTTCGCGTGTTGCACTCGCTGCGGCAGCGTGTTGCATTGTCTGCGCCTAGGCCCAAAAGCCGCTCGCAAGTGCATTGCGTGCAATTGGATAATTGCATTTGCAGTCAGCGACTGCTGTGGCAAGTGTTGCAGCTGCGTGCGCTTCGCTTGTGTGTGTGTGTGTGTGTGTGTTGGCTGCCAGCTCGCAAAGTGGCCCCCAACGTGTCTTAATTACTCGGCCAGCCTAGAAGCAGGCAACACTTTGGCTCTTACTCGCCACTCGGCCAGTGAACTGCAATTAAACTCTTGTGTTCCCCTAATTATTGGCTTCAATACTTTCATTGTAAATAGCTTTTTGGTTAAATTAGTTTCTTTTCACAGTTCCCAATTATTTAGTTGTGAAATTCAAGTTAACTTGATATTGCTTAAGATTGAAATGATTACCAAAATCATTAGCAAATTTCGCTCACTTAAACTCGAAGGCTTTGAATGTTATTCATTAAGTTTATACTGAGAAACTCAAGTAACTCTTAACTCTTTCGTCGCTTATAATTGATATACAAATTTGTATTGATTCATATACGTTAAACGTGTAAAAGCACTTTAGTACATTAACAACACATTTCGTTAATATTTCCTGCTGACCGAACCTCAAACAAATTTGCTTTAAGAAGTTATCGATAGAAGAGAATTGAAACAAATTTCGTAATTATTTAGTTGTGAAATTGAATTAGCAAATCCTTTCACTGAAACTTAGAAGACTTAGAGTGTTACTACTTAAGTTTATAGTAAGTAGAAGACTTTTAGTTTATGTTGTCTTTCGTCTCATACAAAAGTTGGCATTGAATTCTGCGCAACTCTCGAAGAGTTGGCTCAATTGAGAGCAGCGCTTAATAAGCCAACATTTGGCACGGCTGTAAATGCATTTCTCGTCCATTTTTGATATGTGTGCAGCTTTGCGCAAAACATTTGGGAATAGAATTACAGAATGTTTGCTTTCACATATGTTATATGGCGAGTGGTGGACTCGCAATTTCCTGTGCTCGCATTTCTAGTTATATTTCAATTTCAATTGCAATTAAAATTAATTGTGTGCATACTTCTGCATGACACATTACAGCTGATGGCATGCCGCATGCTGTGTGCGAGTACGAGTATCTGTGTGTGTGTGCAACACGCATCCATTCCGAACCAGAACTCATGCATGCAACAACAACGAATTTGTTGCCGCTTCCTTGCGCCATTTTAATTTATTTGAGTAAATTTGTTAAAAAACTTTATGAATTTTATTTATGGCCTGCGCACGGTTGCCACTCGCACTGCCTCCTGCCACTTGCCACCTGCCACTTGCCACCTGCCACTTGCCACCGCGCTGCCCGTGCGCACCACAAGTGTTAGCATATCATGTTACAGACTATTTCCGCCAAATTTACACACGCAAAATAATTTAACGGCATCAGGAGGACGCGTATGCGAATGCGGCGGTTATCCTCGCCTGCCCCGTCTCGCCACGCCTCCTCGCCCCTCGCTGTCGCTGTTGCCAGCTGCGTCCCTGGGCTGTGTACGGCGTGGCGCCAATAAATTTCCATTTAGTCAGCATCAACAGCCGAGCCAGGACATCACCTGCTCCCCCCCCCTCACTACCCCCCCCCCCTGCCTGACCAGAGCATTCCATTAGAATTGTGAGAATTTGTAATTTTGCATAATTGTTATATTTGGAGTCCGTCGGCCGCAAAACTCATTTGCCAAATGGAAAATTGCCATTTCGTGTCTAATGTTGCACATGCGGCCTCCGCCTCAACTGTGCAAAGTTTTAGTGGCGCCCGAGCCGGGATCGTGGTAGGTGGTAGGTGGTAGGTGCCACTGGCAGGTGGCAGGGACGCCGGCGCTGTTACCCTGTAACTGTTGTTAGTGAATTAATTTCCACTGAATAATTTATGCTGAATTATTTGGGCGTATTAAACAGCCCTGCTACGCCGGGCCATGCACATTTTGCGGCCACTGTTTCCGCTCCTGCAGCGCTCTAATGGTGTGGCCCAAAGGGGCCCAGCCATGCATATTGGCAGTGAGCAGCTTGTTTTTGCCCACAATGTGCAAGCGAGTGCTGGCCAAGCGCATGTTGACTGACCCCGGGGTGTTAAATGTAAATCAAATCAAAATGCTATTTCTGAAATTGATTTTTGCAATTTTAATGGAGCGCTATTTGGAGAAGCATTCTAAATAGTTTATAACAGACTTTTGGGCTGCTGCGAGATTTGCTCCGAACTGTGAAGAGCGACTTATGTAGGATTAAAGAGTTGAATAGTTAAATGGGGAGCATATTGAAAGACTGAGTACTTATCAAATTAACTAGATTACAGCAAGCTAGAAGTTGAATCGTATTAAAGTTAACTTATTGTTAAATGTTAATGATATATTAGCAAACATTTTGATTTGGAATTGAACACTCTTTCTTATGTATAAAGAAAATACTTAAAGTAAGAGTGTTGTTGGCAATTGTGTGAACTGTAACAAGATCTTCTCACAAGTATCGTTTACACGCCGTGTAAAGAATCGTTCTCAATTTTCCCATACGCTGCGTGTTTGGTGGCTTTCCCTCGACATTTTCCCCTTGAACTTTGACTGGCAGAG
This sequence comes from Drosophila rubida, assembly GCA_035046165.1. Lineage (NCBI taxonomy): Eukaryota > Metazoa > Arthropoda > Insecta > Diptera > Drosophilidae > Drosophila > Drosophila rubida. The sequence goes on along the minus strand of JAWNOF010000014.1, from coordinate 10,848,327 downwards.
TGAAGTTTTTCCATGGGCTGTGGAGGAATGCTGGGTCTAATTAAGAGCTAAACATGCAAAGGCGCCAACTGGGCGGCAATTGCACTCATAACTGATGTTCAGTTGATGAAGCAAGCCAACAGGCAACTGAATGACAGATTGACAAAATGACGGGCAGACAGAGTGACAGAGTGAGTGCTGCGACTCTTTTGCGGCAAATGCAATTAATTTAAATCAATTGATTCGTTTGAGGACAATTTAATTGTATGCAGACAACAACAGCGCGCCAACTGCACTGAGCAATGCAAAAGAGGGAGGGAGGAGGGAGGCGGGCAAGAAATGAAACACAAATCGATTGTAGATTATTTGTCATAAGGCTGTAATTGTCTTTAATTGAATCGAATTGAGTTTGAGGTGCATATGACAACATTAAAGGCGACGCAAAGTCGGCCCGCATTGCGCTGCAGTCGCGGTCGCCGCGCAGTCGCAACGCAGTCGCCGCCGACGTCGCGTCATCAATTGAATTGCATTTAAATTACAAGTGCGCCCCAGCCTCAATAGTTGTACGTGATTGGCAAGCAAATTAATCAAAATTACTGACAATCTTTAACCAATTTTCGCCGTTCGTCAATCGTATCTGTAACATTGTATCTTCTGGCTTTCTTTGTACTTGCAGCTCGGTCCTGCAGCTGCGGGCAGAGGAATGTTTTGCTACCAGTGCCCGCCCGCCCTGCATCCCTGCGGACCGCATCCGCCGCGTCTGCCCACACTGGACTATCCATTTGCTGCCACGCATCCATGTGAGTATGAGCTGCAAATGGAAGAGATCTTGAAATCTACAAATGTATCTGCTAGCTACATCTAGCCAACAGATGCTCAGTTTCAGCCGAGTGCCAGTCGGTGCAACTCTCAACAGAATCGGAATTGAATTTTAGATAAAAAGCCAACGATAATCGTCGACAACGGATTATATTGTGCTCGCACTCAAAGTATCTTCTAGTTACATTAACGAATTATTCTATTAGTGGCACGCTGTACGTGCTACACACAGGGTTAGACTTGGGCATTGCCATTGGAGTGGGCTTGTGTCGCATATCGGATTACATGGGCGCACATGTCGAGGGTTTGTTGCATGAATTATGCGCAGAAGTTTCGTGTCGAAACGGTCAGAGGGTAAGTGTGTGTGTGCACAAGTGCCAATAGCACAGCCAGCCAGACAGAGACAGAGACAGAGACAGGTAGCAGCAGTCGCAGCACAGAGAGTGCGAGAGTGCAAGAGACAGCGACAGTGCGAAAGCGAGAGCGAAAATCAATTTGCTGAGCGTCACTTTCGACTGTAATTAAATAGTCGCAAGCTCTACGCACGAGCTGATGAAATCGATTACAACTCTCAAGATACAGTGTCTTAAACACACAACTATACCCTGTGAAGTTGAAGGGCTAAAGCAAAAGATCAATCTGAAGGTTCTGTTAAATCAAGATACTCTATCTTAATCACACAACTATACCCTGTGAAGTTGAAGGGATAAAGGAAAAGATCAATCTGAAGGTTCTGTTAAATCGACATGTAATGCAGATTACTTTGAAGTGCAGTGATGATGGCAACTCGAAAGAAACGAAATATTTAATGTGTGTCTGGCTAAATTCTATAATTCTATTAATGATTTTATCATTACAAGCTTTTATTTTTACTTTCTACATGCTTCAAAGTTCCTCAATTTGTCTAAATGCAATTTGGAACTTAAGACTTTATGTTTCTATTTTTTTGGCGATTCTGGAAACCTTTTGAGCTAGGCTTTTAAGCGCAGCGATTGGCTGGCACTCTCTAAAAGCGCTTCCACTAATTTTTCGTCATAACTCGCGACGCGAAAAGTCAGTGAATGAGTCATGCAGTCAGTCACTCAGTCAGTCAATCAGTCCGTTAGGACAGGCACTCACTTACTGACAATTCGCGGAATGGCGAACGCATAAAAATTCCATTAAACGCCATTCGTCGAACTGTCGAAAGAAAACCACAGAGCAATTCGATTTCCTATTGCCCCATCCCCGCTCACGATAATAAACTTTGCCTTTTGAGCGAGCATGCAGAGGAAGCTGCCCATCATTGCCATATAACTATAATTGAATAAAAAAACACACAAAAAATAAAACAGAGCGCGCTGCGAGTCGGCAACTCAATCGATATTCAGAGCCAGAGAGTCAGTCAAAGGAGTGCCCAAGAAGTGGGAGGAGACGGGCAGCAGCAGCTGGCGGAGTAAAGAGGGGCAATTTGTTGGGTTTGGTTGGATTTCGGATCATGCAATTATCTCGGCTTTGGCATGCAAATTTGTGCAGCTCGCGGTGCTTTGGAATGTGCGAAAGTGTCGCGGGATACGACTTAATAGCTCTCGATGCCGATAACCGATTTCGTCAGCTGCGGCATTTATCGAAATCAAAGGTGCCACCTGCCGCCGAAAAAGCACTAATCGATTAGACGCATTGCTATTTGTGTTTCGTGTGGTGTGGGGGGAGGTCTTTTAAACTTAAAAGACGCCGACAAAAGCTGCCAAATTGCAGGGCATTTAAGTTGGAGAGTTTAGTTTTTCGGCTGCCTGAGCGAAGCTCGGCAGTGTAATGGGATTAGCCCAAGACTTACGAACGCATTACACAAGAGGAGGCAGAGCAGAGGAGGGCTGGGCAGGCAGACAGGATACGTATACTATTTGTATGTATAATGTATGAGGCAGCTGCACGTACTGTATGTGCCTCACGTCTTGCCCCTAATCAGCTGCCCAGAAGGTGCAAATTCCATTTGGCAAAACACGACGTTGACTTATTCAATATGACACACAAGACAGACAGCCACAGATAGAGACAGAGAGAGAGAGAGAGGGAGAGAGAGAGAGATGGCATGCATGTGTGTATTTGCGTGCAACTTATGCTCACGATGAGGCAAACAAGCAGCGCATATTTGTGGCTTATTAGCTAACAAATTCAACTGTCGCTTTTGATTTCAGTTAGACAAGGACTCGACTCCACTGCTCGACGGAGCAAGTGTCACTAATGCAATTTATGAGATACTTGGGCTAATGCTCGCTCTACAATTGGGAGCCACTGCTAATGAGTTGAATGCCAAAAGCTGTTGCAAATCACAGATGCTAAGCGGCTCTTCAAGTGATTATTAAGCCAGCTTCCAGCTTCTAAAATGATTGAGTGCATTGGAATTGTGGCAGAAAACTCTGTGGCATATCTGAGCAAGTCTAGTTGCTTCAATTTAATATGATATGCACACTAAAGCGGGGCTTGTTGGCCTTTATCTAGTTCCATAACTCATTAGTCAATTCCCAAGGTCCAGTCAGCGCAGAAGAAACCCCAAATCAAGTTATGACATGTTATGAGCTGCTTGCTGTGAGTATCAAATATTGGAGGTATCAACTGCGACACTTTGCACAAATCAAAAAGCTCAAAAATTTGCATTCCTAATTCAATTTAGTTTCGTTTCGTGATTCGTAATTCGTAATTCGTGATTCTCGTGATTCTCTGGCACTCGACGACACCGAGGAACGCTTCTCAATTGCTAAACTAATTTAAAATTTTGAGCGCGTGCGACGTCGTCGAGCACTGGGAATGGAAATGGAGCGCAGTGAACTGAAATTGAAACCATGACGGAGACAGAGACGGAGCGGAGGGAGGGAGGGGCGGACAGGCGCAAAGGACTGTTGCGGCAGTGGCTTATGCAATGGGAATTGGGGAAATCAAGGAAAAATTGCCAGCAAAAAGTCGGACGGAAAGTGTCGCAAGCAATTTGCAAGGTTGCAAGACATTCAAACTGGGCCACAACTCATTTGCAGCCCGAAAACTATAATAAATGTTAATTTCACTGAGATTACGCAAGTCGAAAAACTCCCACACACACACAGAGAGAGAAATCGAATCAGAATTGATTTTCAGTCAGCATGTGTGTCTATGCCAGACGTAGCCAAAGTCAAGTGAAGCTGCATGCCAATCAAGCGGCAGACACAGACAAAAGTTGCAGACAAGTATCTTACAGATACAACAACAGCAAGCAGCTATAGACACAGCTACAGCTACAGCTACAAAGAGGGGTAGCTGATTGCAAGGAGTCCGTGAGTGAGGACCGAAAATCCCTTAATGATGGTTTCGCTTGTTATGCCAAATGTTTAAAAATTGAATTATCTCCCATTACCGGCGCAGCTAACGAGCGGGGCGGCAGACAGAGATGGCAACAGCAACAGCAACAGCAAGGGCAGCAGAGCCTGAGTTAGTGTGTGTGAGTGAGGGAAAGGGAGCGAGTGAGTGCCGGAATGACTGTGAGCAAGGGCGAGAGAGAGAGCGCTCTTGCTATGTCCTGTAAACAGCGGGGTAAATAGGGTCGCTCAAGGTGTGTACAAACATGAGATTAATCAGCATGCCAACGTACTGAAAACTGCAGAATAATTAGATAAGAAAACAATGAGTGAGAAAATAGGAATGAATTGGATATATGATATGATTTAGTGCAGATAAAACTACAAACAGAAGTACATTCGTCGAATTGCAAATATATAATATTATGCTAGAGCACGTAAATGATAATCTCTGATAGATAAATTTAGCTTTGTCTATAATTCCATTTGCATTTCGTCTATTCAGCTGTTTGCAGGGTGTTTGGCTAGTCGTTCATTCGCTTGCAGTGGCAATCTTATTCATTGGCTGTCTGCGTTGTCTGTCTCTTTGCCCTCTGTGTACTTTTTGAATCAATTTGCCAACAAGGATTTGTTAATCCTGTCTTCCTGACAAGTGCGGTTAGTTGAGTTGTTTTTGCTGCTGCTGCTGCTGTTGCTGCTGTTGCCTGACTGACATTTGATGTTTTTGGACTAGCACATAGCTCGATGCTTTCAACATGAAATTCTTATTGCTGGCAAAGAGTGTGCTGAGTGGGGAGCTGGAGTGAGGGGGTGGGCGGAGAGCTGAGCCTGCTGAACGCTTTGGGGATTTGCACTGGCAACCTAATTGTGCTAATTGCCGTTGCCATTGCCGTTTGCTTTTTGGCCTCAAAGCAGGCAGCAGGCAGCAGGCTGCAGGCCGTGTGGCGCATGCCGCATGCCGCATGCCACATGCTGCAAGGCGTCCATTTGCATTTCAAGCAATTATTGGCAACGAACAATTTGATTAGCAAAGTTGGGCGCCCCAAAAAAGCCTAGCCAGAAAACGGAAACGTACTCGGCTCATTGACTATTTGATTAGCCAGGTACTTTTTGGCAACAGCCAAATGTCGAAGATAGCCAGCCACACAGATACAGAGAGAGAGGGAGACACATGTGGCAGCATTAGCAGAGGCTGGAGTGGCAAGTGCAACTGCAAAATGTGTAATTATTTTCCATAATCAAATATTAATCGAGACTTAAATACGCAGCCAGCTGCTGCTGCATAGCGACACTTTGATAAGCCAGCGGCAACTTGTGAGCAAACAACATTAGTGCGCATTATATGAATTCCCCAGAGACGGAGACAGAGCCACAGAGAGAGACGCAGAGAGAGAGAGAGAGAGCCGGCGACCTTCAACATGGCGCAAATGAGCGTCGGCGGACTTCTACGGGCACTAACAACATTTCCAGCTAATCGGATTAGGCAGGCTCCCAAAAAAGTTGACACAGCAGCGGCGCCGAGCGGAAGCAGCGGCTGTAACTGGGCTGAGCGGGGCGTGGCCGACGGAAGGGGGGAGACAAAGCGAGCTTAAGTGCGAGCAGCGGACAACAAGGGCAACGGCAACGGCAACGGCAGCAGCAAGAGCAGAAGAAATTAAAATTAAATTTTGCAATTTGCTAGCTAATTATTTATTTAAAATCAAATTGAAAATTAATTTTACAACAAGGCAGAAAGGCTCAACAACAACAACAATGGCAGTAGAGCCACAACAACAATGAAAAGTCCGAAAATTTTTGGCCTCAATTCAGGGCTTTCATTTCATGCTTTGCCTTTTCACTCTCTCAGCCTTTGGCTGGGGTCAAGTGCGGCTGTCAACATGCCACAAGCCAACTTCTCCGCCTCCCCTCCCCCCTCTCTCTCCCTCTCTGTCTTTGTACAACATATTTCTCTCCATCGCCAGCTAGCTGTCTTTCTCTTGCGCTTGCTGACTCTGCTCAAAGGCAGTTATAAAATATTTTGTAGCATACAAAATGGCGCTGCTGCTACAAAATTCAATTAGCCTGCAATTTTGCAATTTTGGCAACAGCTGGCTTTCAGCAAAAAGGCACGTCCAGCCACCGAACGAACGAAGTCTCAGCTACAGCCTCACACTGCTGCAGCATCTACTCGTAACTGGCATATTGATGAGCTCCAACTAAAGAGTTGTTCCACTTAAAGTACTTCTGTGGAGCTACTTTTACTTAATAATTATTATTATGTGGAATGCTTTAAGCAACTATTTGCATATAATGATGTGTTCTTTAATATTCGATAATAATTTAAAATAGTAAATATTTCTATTATCATTTAGTTCTTTATAAGTTTTCAAGTAGTCTTTCTCTTACAATTATCATGGATTTCTTTCTTTATTATCAATTTGTTATGCGTAGTTTTACACTCTCAACTCTGCTCTAGAGTATTCCGTATTTTGTCTATAATGTGCAATAGCCATGTTTGTGCTCTGGGCCAAACAGTTTGCAGCTTAGTGGCGCTTATGCCGTCTCAGCTTATGCTCCAACACCGACAGCACACAGTTGGTCGTAGATAGAGAGAGAGAGATGCCAATGGAGAGACGGAGATAGAGATAGAGCAATAGAGCTGTAACTGGCTTAATTATGCCAGCTAATGCAAACACCTTGGGATAGCTAATACCTCGACTCACCGGAGTGTCCGCCTTTGCTCTACTATTCCAGATACCAGCTACTCGTATCATCCTGCCATACATGACGAGACTTTTGTGCGGCGCAAGCAGCGTCGGAATCGCACCACCTTCACGTTGCAACAGGTAAGCGGCGCGAACTTGAAGAAAATGAGAGAGTAATTGTAAATTTTTAATGGTTCGCCAAACAGCTGGAGGAGCTGGAAACGGCATTTGCCCAGACCCATTATCCGGATGTATTTACGCGCGAGGATCTCGCCATGAAAATCAACTTAACGGAGGCCCGAGTCCAGGTGAGTCCAGCTGCTGCCACTCTAGCTCTAACTGTAACAGTGATTTCCAACCGGAGGTCAACCCCTTTTTCAAAATTATGGAGTGTGTCCCGAACCGCTCCGCTCCGGTTTGCTTTCATTTGCAAGCCGAGAAAAAAGGTTAAAAGTGAAACAAAATTTCGTTCATAAATTGTATCAAATTTCACAAGAATAGCGAGAATGTTGGCAACCCTAGCCCGGTCACGCAGCCTGATCAAAGCGCTCTCTCCTCCATCTCCGTCTCCGTCTTCGTCTGCCCCTGTTCCCTGTCGAGCTATTAATAATGCATATGCATGTCTTAGGGCGCCGCGTTGGGGTCATGTACAACCTAATGCAATAACTGCCTTTAAAAAATATTCTATATACATTTTGAATGAAGCAAATATGCAAAGTTCTCATACCGAAGCTGGCGAAAACTCTCTCTGGGCAACTTGGAATGCTTCTGGCCAAGTTCCTGGCTTGCTTGCCGACGCAATATTCGTAATAAATCAAATTTACTTTTCAATATACAGTTAGAGACGAGTTTCTCATAAAGCCAGTGATAAGACGGCCATAAAAGCTGCTCCAGTTCGCCTGCCACAAATGTCAACTGCACAAAAGGTTCGCTTAAATGCGGCGTGGCGAAGCGTTAAAGAATAGGGAAGGAAGTTTCGGAGAACTTGAAGTCTGGCATCAAATTGTTAAAAGCTGAATTTCAGATGAGCGCAGCGCAAATCTTTATTTATTTGATATTTGCTCGACGCTCCACGCGAACTCCTCCTCATCGAAGTCAGAGACTCTATTTCAAAGTGAATCCATCTTAAGTCGCTAATATGCCGTCCCAGTTGATTCACCTGTTTCCACACTTTCAATGCGCATCGCTGCGCACTCTTTATGCCGGCTAATTTATCAATCAATATCATTTATAAGCAACAGTCTCAACTTCAAAGCACTTTGTCTCTGTCAAGCAGCCAAATTGTCGGCGTATTAGCCAAATCAGTTGCCAGTCTAGACCCAACCAGCTCTCTCGCTCGCACTCGCTGGGTCCGTGATACGCATTAAGTAAATGAAATGCGTCGCGACAGACGCCGAACATCAAAAATTGACAGTGAAAAACATATCAGGTTACCGCGTAGAGCCCGCCATCCAACTCCAAGTCGAAGTCCAAGTCCAAGTGAGCGGCAAATGAGCGAGGGCAGCGGGAGAAGTTGGGGGTTGGAGGCAGCGTCAGTCGGGAATCAAACGAAGTACATAATAAATTTTATTATAAAATTTATTTCCGCATTTTTCGCATTCGGATAAAAATGTGTCAAAATGTGGTCGCTGAAAATGCTGGAAAAGCACCCTCATCAAAATATTTGGCATTCATTCCATTATCGAAATCCCAGACTAAGCCTGCTCCAAAAGACTCGACGCGACTCGCTTCGTTCCCCCTCCATTCCCTAGTGTTGTGTTCGCTGTCTGTCCAATTGTTTTCTCTGGCTAAAAATATATATTTTTTGTGTTTTTTGTGCGATATTTAAAGAGCAGTTGCGGCTCAAAACTTGGACAGAAGTCAGACAGTTGACTGGGGGTGGTTGGGTGGTTTTTTCTTTCGCCTGGTGGCTTCTGTGGTTGCCCGATAATTTTGTTAGGCTGACAAGAACACGTGTTTGCGACAAGTGTCCCATTGTTGGACATTTGACATATAAATTTGCTGCAAATTTAATTCAAAGTATCAGGTTGCGCCTGGGAACCTGTCACTCCCAAGACCCAGGCCCTGCTGCGGCGACTTGCTGGATGGGCAAGTGCTGTGTGTGCGGCAAGTGCTGTGTGGCACGCTAATTGTGCCGGAAATAACTGAGTGCGTCATTGTGAGCGCCTAACGCCACCAAAGTGTTTTAATAGCCACCTGTGCGTGGGCCGACTCTCAGAGCTCAGTATAGCTCAGTGGCTCGGTGGCTCGGTGGCAACGTGTCTAGTTAGCGTTGCATCCTCATTAAGTTTTCTCCGCCACATAATTTGCTCAGTCGCAATCTCTCAGCATTCGCCGCGTGGGCAACGTGCTCGAGTGCCAGCCACCCACATCTTGAGCGAGAGAGCGAGAGAGAGGCTCTCCCTCCTCCAGTGCTCGGTGTGCTCCTCCAATTGTGGAAGTAGATCCGCTAATTGCCAGGCTGCCCCCGCACAGTGTCGCAAATTGTCAACGCTAATGATTACAAATTTCCACAAACAAGTGCAATTCTCACAAAGGTTTCGCACTCTCTCGACTGTGACTGAATTTGCATGCGCGAGTTCGTGAAACGGAACCACAAATTTGTTAAAAGTCTATAAATTTGAATGTGGAACCACAATTTGACAATGCGACTGCAATTATTATTGCATAATGCACTGGCAAGGCTTGCGAGAACTCTTAAGTTAATTGTGAATAGACTAAGACAACGTATTCTCTCTGTTATTATTATTTTAATTCAATGTTAGCGGCCTATGAAATAGTTTCGAGTAGTTTACAAAGTTTCTATAGTGAATTAGCCATTTAATACAAATTTTAATTCCAGCTGACCATTTTCAGACTATTCGGAAATATGTGCTTAGATTATGATTTATACGTCTTCTATGATTTCTACGTCTTTCTAAGTTGCACTTCAGTCAATCAAAGCGTACTCTGAATTAATCATTAACTCAGCTTATTTATAGTTCAGTCACAAGATTCACCCCTAATAGAATCGTGTCCGATTTCGGGTCTATTACAATTCATAATAAAAATCATTAATATTCATTCGTAACAAAATATTTATGAACCTGCTCAGGGATCCCTCGTCACATGCGATTACCCCGTTTCGCATTACAGCAGTATTTCACGAATAATTCGTTTAGAATTATGTCTGCCGCATGACAATGCTTTGGGTGCTGCCACACCCACAACGCCCACTCCCTGCAAGCCGATAGTGAGCCAGAGAGAGAGAGGGAGAGAGAAGACAAGGCACATATAATGCCAATAATTGATAATTTATTATAATCATAGAGGAGCGGCCGGGGAATTGGGGGAGCAGGGGCAGCTACGAGTCGTTGAACCGCCCAGTCAGGCAACCACAGTGAAACCACTTCTCAAGACGATGCCCGAAGGGATTGGCGGTGCCTGTCAAATAATTGCATTTGCCTCAATAATCCTTTAATGCTGATCCAAGTTGATGGCCCAGGACTCGCAGCTCGCAGCTCACAGCTCGTATGCTGCATATGCTTGCCCGCGGCAATGCGCAAGGCGGGGAAGCGGGGAAGCTGGGAAGGGTGAAGGGAACCAGGGGGTGTTGCTGTTGCGGTAGCCCAATTATTGTTCGGCTGCGGCTGCTACTGAGACTGAGACTGAGACTGCGACTGCGACGGAGATGGCGACTGTGTTGCAAAGGGTTCACGAAATGCGTTTGATATTAACACATCTGTTCATTCATTCCACTTGAGCGGCGTCATCAGCGCTGCGCGTCCCGCACTCCGGGCTGTGCCACTGTTTGCGGAAGCTAATGGTGCGCACTTGCCGTAATTACCCAGTCCGACCTCGTCCGCAATCCCAGTCCTGCTGGGTGGTGTTTACCCACTCTCGGCGCTCGCATTGTTGCCACATTGTGTCGCAACTTGTGTTTTATTTACCGCTGTTTATTTGTTTGCTTTCCTTTTTTGAGCGCAAATCGCTTTCGCCGTAAGTTGTAACCGCAAATTTTGATGAGCATCAGCATCATCGTGCAATCGCGAGTCCTTGCCCGCTGTTTTGTGTGTTTGTTTACCTTATGCCCGATTCCCATTGTTATCCAAAATTATGAGCACTTTTGCCGCCTCAAGGCGTTGCTCGCCCCTTCCCCCTGCGGCAGCGACTGTAAATAAATTACATGAAGTAGGACCTCAGAGTGGCAATATCCTCGATAGGGAGCGCAACTCTGAAATGGGTCCTCTTGAGCGTTGCGACGTGTGAGCTGAAGCGAGTGAGGGAATTTGCTGTGCGGCAATCTCCCAAGTTGGAAATTGTTATGGCAGTATAAATTATATTTACGTACGCTGTAATTGTTTATAGAGGTTTATGGCACACAAACAGAGGCAGCTCTGCAAATATGTGTTTTTGGGGCTCTACTTGAATTAAGATCAACGAAAGTACACAAGCAAATGTTGGAAATGTGTGCGTGGAAATTATTGTGGCTATTTTGACTTATTTATTTTTATTTATTTGTCATCTACAGTTAAAAAAATTTGAGTATTTATGAAGTCGATAATCCGCACAAAATACACGTAACAACCTCGCTTTTATTAGTTGCAGCTAAAGTGAATTTGTGTAAAAAGAATATACTTTTTTCTGTTGCATATAAGAGCTAAATGTATTATGTATAATAGAGTAAAAGTCGCCTTAATCCCGAGTAAGTCCTTAGATTGATTTGCTCGTGAGGTAAACCAGCAATTTAATAGCAGCTCCTAAAAGTATGCAATGATTTTTTTGCTCTAGCTACCAAATGAAATTTACAGAAAATGAATTGGAAAATGAAAAAGTGTGCTCTCAACGTCAATTAAATATGCAAAAGCGAAATGAATTAGCAACGTTGTAAATGAATTTGCCAAAAGCAAGCAGCTCGTAAGCCGCACTTTCCTTCAGAGCAGCGTTGTCTTCGATGCTGCAGATGAGCTTCGACAAGCAATCAAGAAACTAAACCAAGCGAATTGAATAAATAAAGAAACACGTTACGAGCAAAGTGGATGCCAGGCGAGGGAAGGCGATGGGATGGCGCACAGTTAACTGCAATAAAACAAAGCAAAATTGTGCATGAAATTATTATTGAAGAAACACACACACACAGGCACACACAGCGTGTAATATATTTGTGTGTGCAGAGGGAAAATTGGTTGGAAAAGTCAAGGCAGACGCACACAATTGTTTTTCATTATTCAATTTTTGTCATGATAATAACGAGAGCGCCAGCAGCAGCTACACTGCCTGTCTCGCTCGCACGCTCGTCTATACCTATCCCTGTTGGCCCCTGGGGGCGGAGGCGGAGGCGGAGGGGGGGCAAGTCGCAAAAGGGGGTTGTGCGCTGCACTTGGAAAAAAGTTTGCCCAGCCATATTTTATTGGTAATGTGCTTATGGCATAAATATTGTATTAAGTAACTGGTGGGCGTCACCACCAAAAACAACAACAGCAAAAAAATATATATATATAGGTATATATCCAACAACATGCCGGGCTTTTGGGGGTAGCAAGCAGGAGCGGGGGCAGGCAGGGTTGTGCTGCCATTTGGGGGTTGGATTGTGCGCAATTTATTGTTCAGACTTGTAGCTGGAGCTGAAGCCAAAGTTGCCGTTGGATACGGTTAGTGTTTGGTTAAGTCGGGGGATGGGGGGGTTGAGCATTGTGTCTGGGTACTGCCAACATGGCGGCCATGGCAGGGGAGGGGAGCAGCGGAAGGTCGCCTGGAGGCGCAAAATGTTGAAATTGTTTTATGTTGCGTTATGATTACAACAATGCGAACTTTTGCACAATGTCTAATTTGAATTTTGATTAGGAAATTTGCTTACACACACACACACACACACACACGCGCATACACACGCATACACAGAAGGCTGTGCGAGTGAGACGGGAAGCCATATCCAAGATGGCGCCCCCTTTAGAAATCCCATTAGGGGGCGCTCTAAGCATGGAATCAGCGTAACCGGAACTAAAAGCAAAGGCGAAAGCAACAACGGCAGCCAAAAAAGGAAACACGCGCGCATAAGCAAACAGGCAAAAGGATGCGATGCGATGCCTGGGCATTGTCTTGATTGAAGCTCATTAGTGGAAGACGCTGCTCGCTCCGCTGGCATGTGTGTGCTCCGACTCCTCCTGCTCCCTTACCAATTTAGGCGCTGATTACAGGGCAAATTTGTTTTGTGTGCCTGCGCCAAATTGAAAATCAGATTTTGTTTGTTTATGTCTTGGATGGCACAACAAACAAGCGACGCAGGCGGAGGGGGTGCGCAGCGCAGCAAATTGTTAAAGTTTCTGAGGTGGAAAATTTCGTTTATTGTTCTCCCCAACGTGGACTGGGCCGTGTATGCGTGTGTGTGTGTGGAAAGTTTTTCAATTTTCAATTGGCTGGCAGCCAAGCTGCAGTACTCGGGCGATTTGCTAACTTTGCACTTACCCACCCACTCTTTGTTTCTCCTTCTGTTAGGTCTGGTTCCAGAACAGACGCGCCAAGTGGCGGAAGGCGGAGCGGCTTAAGGACGAGCAGCGCAAGCGAGAAAATGGCGAGAGCAGCAGCTCCTTGGACAAGGTAAGCCTCGACGGGGGCCACAAGATTCCCACAATAACTAATTTGTTTCGCTTCTTTCACAGCTGCACGACTCACGCGAGTCCTCGCCAGACATCACCGGCGAGATCGACGACGATATGGACGAGCTGCCGCCACGCTCCCGCCAACGCTCGCACAGCCCCTTGGCCAACGGCCCCATGGAGCAGCAGCACTCCCATTCCCATTCGCACTCGCATTCGCACTCGCATTCACGCAGCCCCAGTGGCGTCCATCACTTGGACTCGAGCGACAACGAGCGGCCGCTGTCCTCCACTCAGCTGACCGCCACCACGCCGCACTCCGCCTCGCAGTCGCTGGGCTCGATTAGCGCTGGCTCGCCCTCGCCGGGCATGCGCGAGCACACGCCTCTGGCCAGCGCTGGTGGTCTGGGGCTGGGCGTGGGCCTGGCACACGGCATGGCACCTAGCAGTCCGTCGAACTCACGCAACACCGACTCACCCATCGAGGTGGGCGGCCCCATCTCGCTGACCACGGGCTCCCGCATGGCGGCCTCCTCCAACAACTCGGCCTCCTCCACCCCGACGCCGACACCGACGCCGACGCCGACCACGCCACACGCCGCCCAGCTGCCCCATTCGGCCGCTGCCGCTGCGGCCTTTGGCAGCCACATCTTCGGCAGCTTCGGCGCCAGCAGCGTCGCCAACGATGCGTAAGTTGCACACATTTTCTATTGTTGATCAATCACTATTATTGGCAGTTCTATCATTCAATTTACCCCGATAAGAAAGTTGTCTATAAAGTCCATTACGACTCAAGACAATAAATACTTGAGATTAACCAATTTTATTGCCAATAATGTAAATGAATTTTGACATGATTCCTTCAATCTATGCTAAAGCTTCAATACATATTTTCTATTGAAGTAATGAGCAAGAAAAGATTCTATAAAGTCCTTTACGACACAAGACAAGAAGTACTTGACAATCGAACACATTTGTTGTTATTGATCACTTTTGTTGGCAATAATGTCAATGAATTCTTGAAACGTTTCCTTCAATCTACTCTAATGTTTCCATACATATTTTCTATTTGAATATTGAAAAGGGAAAACTTCTACAGTCTTTTACGAGGCAATACAATAAGTATTTGTTCTCCACTTACAGAAATGAGAGCAGAGAGTTAGAATGTTGAGTGGATCTATTTGAAGTAGTTCGTTAGTCATATCGCAAGTAAGCCCAGTGATTCACAAGCTAATTAGTGTTGGTCCCTGCTAGGCGGCTATCGCTTATGAGGGGGGTCACTATCCATGGCACGCGGCACACTCCCATGTGTTTACATATCGTGGCAATCGTCGGACCCGCCCCTGCTGCAAGCGAGAGCGATTAAAAGTGAACGATCTGCTAATTGCCTGCGTGTCATTAAGCCTCCACTTACAATGGCATTAGGCAACAACAAACAATAAATTTATGGCAAGTGTCGCATTTTGTCGTCAATTTGACAACAACACCAACGACGATAAACAGAAGCAGCGAGAGAAACAACTGGCGAGAAAAAAGCGGAATGGAAATGGCAACAGAGGCCAAAAGAATTGCCACCCCCGAGTGCAATTTTCCAAGCGCATATTTACAAATCTGAGCAGGGCAAATTAGGGGAGAGACGTGGCAGGAGAACGACTGTCAACCCCTGAAGACTTTTGGCGACGATGACTAAATTAGCAATTGATTACGAGAGAGAGAGCTAGAAATAAGAATATAAATGCAGCCAACGGGGGCAGTAGAAGGTAGTTGTAATGACCACAATGAGAGCAGTAATGTTATTAGATGGGGCTGGGGGCGCCCCGGCGGACTGTGGACTTTTGACTCTGCCAGCCAGCAGCAGGGCCGTTGACTCCTGCGGTGCCACAACAACAACGTTGGGCTGCGCTGGGCTACGGGTTATTGAGCAGGCGTGCGCAGCGGAAGACGATTCAGTTAATGTTTTGGATAAAAACGTTTAAATTCCATTGGCGCACATCCGTTGACCGGATGTCGTGTGCGCCAGCGGAAACATTAAGAGTGCCCCCCTCGACCTCCATTCGGCAGATCCCTGCCTCATGCCCGATCCTTAATGATGCTGTCTCGATATGACCGACGTGCACGTGCTCGCGACGACCAACGTCTAATCAGCAGCGGAACAGCGTCTAAGACTAAGTCTTTGTCTCTCCATATCGCAGCATTCTCATAGATAAATCAGCTGGATAATCGATTTGGTGTTCCGGCAGATTGATTAAGCAATCCAGAATATGTTTGCGAGGAGAAATATTTAGTGATATTTTGTATCTCTCTTCATTTCCTTCATATTCATAAATGTGAAACATTGTGTTGGAGAAATCAATTCTAATGTCACATACAACATTTTAGAATCCCTTATCTCCCTCTCAGAGTTTAATCTGCCTTCAAATGATTCGCATGAATCTTGCACTTCACTCAAACACTGCAAACAGGAATCGTAAATGCGAAGTACTTAAGTGTGGTTCGTAAAAAGCAACTGGAAAATTTAATTGGGCGTAAATGAGGGTGTTTCGTGTTTGCTGTTTTGTGCTGCGTGTTTTGTTAAGGACTCAATGTAACCATATGCCACGCCCGGCAAAAGGCGATTGCCAGCACAATCACTCTGTGTGTTTTTTGCCACCAAACTGCGACTGGTTGGTGTGTAGGCAGAGGGGTGCCGAGGGTGGCGAGGGGATGGAGTGTGCCGGTTATCGATGGGCGGTCTCATCAGCCAGCAAAAAGGCGACGGGCGGCCAACAAAAAAAAAAGAACTCGCATACTTGTCCGCAATTCTTTTGGCTCACATGTCAACGCGCCCAGACAACAACACAGCGTCACACCACAATAAAAAACAACATCAAGGATCAGGAAGTGGATCAGGATATAATAGCACAGCAGCAGTAGCTGACAAGCCAAGTGCTCGAGGGGAGGAGGGGCTATCCCACTGAGCGGGCGGCGAGCGGCAGGACAACTGATGATGGTGCTGTTCCAGCTGAATCATTGTTGTTGTTGCTGCTGTTGTAACGGTTGACCAAATCAATTCCGACTTTGTGCTATATGCTAATGCCAATTGCTGCTCAGCATCAGCACTTTGATATCGTTTGATAAGTTTTCCCCATTGTTATTCAAATGCCTTCGACCGGATATCCTCAGTGTGTATGTTGTGTGTGTGTCGTCTGTGTGAATGTGTCTGCTGCCATTTTCCTTGCTTCAGCGCAACTCGAGCGTTTCATCGCAAGCATTTATCATCGCATTAGACAAGCACTCAGTGAACTATCTCGAGCAGCATTTATTTATTTTGCTCTGCACATTTCTCTGCCCACTCGCGTATATTTTATGCAAAACACATACGAGTAGTCCAATCATTCGCCTGGAACTTGGCATATGTTCAGACTGACGTCAGTTCGATCAAAAGATAATTAGTTATGCTGTGTACCATATCCAGCATAAAAACAGATTTCTTAATACGAGTAGTAACAAATTTGAAGGTTTGCAGCTATTGAAATGTAATTTTTATGTGTATCAACAATTGATTCATTTTACGACGCTTAAAAATAGCTTGATGAATTCAACATTGACAGGGAAGCATTATGAATTGCGTTTATTAATGAATTTTGCACGTCATTTCGAGTGTCACGAGTTATAACTCGTATTACAAATGTTATTTAAACTACATTATGACCTACATTCAACAATAAGAGTCAAGCATCTGGCAGCTGTTGAAGTTCAACGATTCCACATTAATAAACATTTAACAATTAATGCGAAATAGCACTAAACAGGTTAAACAGATCTTGAGCTTGAACAATTTGCATGTTTTATTGATACAATATTTGAACATGAGTTCGCTTTGAGTGCTTGGGAAGTGAACTCAGAGCACTCACCTTGGCGTGATTGATATTCAGTTGAATATTTAAAAAACGTTAAAAATGTCTAGGAGTTATTTAGAACTAATTAATGCTTGTAGTAAATTGAAATAGATTTGAAATCTGTGGTAGCGATAAGTAGACATTAATGTGCTTGGCTATTCGACCAATTTAAATGCGTTCGGCTACAGGAAATTGGGTTAATTAAATGGCAGTGCATCATGCATTTGCAAACTACTTAACCCGAAAATGTTAGCCAAAACTTGACGCCAGCTGAATAGCTGGCCCCAATATGTTATGCGCAAATAACTAAATACGTAATTAGCAGTTCTAGGGGCACAAACAGGAGGGGGGCAGGGAACGTTGTGAGCTGCTTAAACATGTAAGCAGGCGCATGCCTCGAGAAGAGGCCAAAAACGAAATAATGTAGCCAACTTAGCTATGGCAACAGAGCAATTTATTAGTATATACTTAGTATGCTATGTATATGCTTACACATATTTATACATATTTACCTATATGTGCGAGTATTTACAACTGAATCGACTCGTCGACGCGCTGGCTGTTGACTGCTGGCTGTTGGCTGTTGGCTCGTTGATGTTTGCGCGCACGAATGCCTGAATAATAAATTAGGCAAATATTTTAATATTCATCATGCAATTAAAATAAGCCGCTGCCTCGCGCACAACCGAGGGGGCAGTGGGGCGGGGGCGAAGAGAGGGCGCTTCTCCGCCCAACAACCCCAACAACAACAGCAACTTTGGGCTGCCTAATATAATAAGCATATAATGTTCATAATGCTCGCTCTCGCGTTGTTGATTTCGGCTGCTTGGGTCGGAAGTAGAAAATAATTTTGGCCAAAGGTTCCTGCTGAAATAAGCTCCCATGCTTTAATTGAAAGCCACCGCATAATATCCTGCAAATACACGCAGTCTAGTCTCCATATAGTTTGTGTTTGTTTAGATATGCGAAAATAAGTTTGTCATAAATAATTATAGTCAGCGAAATTTGTTTATCCCTTGAGTTCTTTATTTTTTTTTTTATTTAAAAACCCCGTCAACTCTGTTGGTACTGCATACAGGGTATGCGGCAAAAAAGAAACTTTTGGCAGCGCAAACATTTTGCGGAAATTGGGTTTGACTGTGATGTGTGCAGAGCGGAGCAAAGTGGAGCGGGGGGACTGCGAGGAGGGGAGACCGGGTGAAGCTAAGCCATTGAGGTGTTGATTGCTCGAGTTTAATTTGTTAGAATTGCGTAAAGCATTAAAATGTTTGCCAGAAAAATTATGCGAAGTTGCTGGCTCGCCCCTCAACCCCTGCACGAATGGCAGGGGGCGGGGGTGGAGCAGCGTAGGCGGCAACATGTGTAAAAATTCATTAAGCCAAGTTGGGAAAAACTTTATCCTTGGCGTACGGCAGGCAATCTGTGAAAAGTGCGAAAATTTAAAGAAAACTTTGTGCCAAGCAGCGCCGAGGTGAGTCTGACATTGACAACCCCTTGGCTGAGGCGCCGCCCCCTTTGTCGCGCCTGTTCGGCCCAGAGCAAAAGTTATGTACTAACTAACGAGCTCAACGACAACACTCGAGCTGCTGAATGTCTTAATTAGGAGTGCGAGAGCAGCGCGTCTCTGACTGGGCACGTTTGTTGAGTGTTGCAATTAAGGCGGCGACAGCCGACTCGAAGAGCGCAGCGCAGCAGAGCGGAGGGCAGAGGAGCGCAGTCAAACAGCATGGACGTTGCCTGCGGCCAAGCGACGTTCTTGCTGAATTTTTGCCAGTCTCAGACACACACACAGCCCCTCTGTGCACACACACACACACGCATAGCTGTTGGATGTGCACATGCAAAATTTAATTACGACCAAAGGATGAGTGCTTAATTATACGCAAACATTTAAGTTTACCTGCTTTTTTCGCAACGAGTTGGCAGCTCGACTGAGACAGCGAATAGCGCTGCCACTGCACCAGACTGTACCTCTCTCTCTCTCTCTCACCGTGCAGCTCTGCCCCGCTTGGACTTTTGCTTTTTGCTTTTGGCCTAATTGGCTGCAGCGTCTGTATGCCGAACTAATTCACAAACAGAGTAGAAAATCACATTGCAGTTGTTCAACATCAGCAATTATGATATGGGACTGAATTTAGATTTTCATAGGTATATATTTAATTGACTGAACGTCAGTAGATAGGCGAGTTGTGTTGCTCCTATTCAGACTTCGATATCAACCTAAGCACCATCATTATGGGGTAAGCTTTTAAGTCCATTTCTTTCAAAAACGTTGCCTCACTTTCGCCCTCGTTTTGTTCATATTTTTCGCCTGACCCCAGCGCGTGTCCAATCTATCTAATTCCCTTTCAATCATTGTGGCAAACAGCTTAAAAACGCCTAAAAAATTCATCAAGCTTACAACAAAATAGATAGAAAAAAAGTGAAATACGCAAAACTGGGGGAAAAGATGAAAAATTACGCATTCGCTACATACAAAATTCTGTTTCAAGCAACCAAAATAGTGACCTACCATTTCCATGCTCTCCCCCCTCGCCAGGCGAACCGCCAAAAAGCGGCCAAAATCTCAAAAATCAGAGCAGGCACAGAAGCTGGGCAAGAACGTGGAGGCGGACAGGGGACGGTGGTGAAGCGGGGAAGGCGAAAAGCCAAAACTTCATGGGCAAAGCGAAGTGAGAGGGAAAAAAGTGAAAAGAATTAAAAGCGCCAGCCGCGACGACGACTGTGGCCCAAATGGCTGTGGTCGCGACATTCAGTCGTGGCCCTCGTTTTGGCCACAACCCAACTCGATTAGCATTCAGAGATTTGTGCAGCACTCGACTTCTCTCCACTCTTGCGCTCGATGTGCTCCTGTTCGTGCCCGTCGAGTTAGGCCGCACTAAGAATTATTAAATTTTGGACACATTTGCATCGTGGCCCGAGAGCCTGTCGCCGCTAAAAAGCTTAGCGTGAATTGGAATAAATGGAAATTGCATTTTTTATTCGCGCACATTGCGCGATGACGTGGCGCGAAGAGGGTGAAAATAATGTCAGCAATTATGACTAATAAAAATGATAATAATTTTATTAATGGATTATGTGAGGCAAATAATTTATCTATGCGTTGCCGCTCTTGTTTGTTTGGCTCGCTTATCAATTAAAATTTTTAAATTGCATTAGCTGTAGGCTCGCTGGGGACCCAGCTCTTGGGGGGAGAGCTGAATGAAAAGGGTGTTGGAATGCGACCTAAGCGCTATATTTCATTCAATTAAAATGGGAACGAGCCTAGACGACACCACCAACAACAGCAACAGCAGCAGCAGCAACAACGACAAGAGCCAACATATTGGGCAATGAACGGGCCACAAATGCCCGCTACATATGCAACATATTTAGGTTTATTAATAATAATGCAATTACGCATAAAAATGTTTTAATTTATTTCAATTAAGCGTTAATTAAAACTCTATTTGCCTGCGCGTCGCGCTGCGTTCTGTTGGGTGTTGTGTGATGCGGTTTCATCATCATCTGAGTGGGGCAGAGAAAGGCTGAAGCGGTCGCTGCTTTCACATGGCACGATGATTCAGGCGGAGAAATTGACTTGGTTAAGGAATACAAACTCTTCTTCACATCTTGGCAGCTTAATCGAAATGATCTCTTAATTACTAAGAACAGCGAGAGCAAAGAGAAGCACTAAATCTTTTCAAATGTTAAAGCGAGTTCATTTAGAGAAAGGCTGAAGCGGTCACTACTTTCACATGGTCATTCTGAATTGACTTGGCTAAGGAATACAAATTCCTCTTTAACTTGAAGTATATAGAGCACAGAAAGAGCTGCTTTAAGTCTGTTTTAAAATGCAAACTTTTCAAATGTTAAAGCGAGTTAATTTGATGAAAGGGTAAAGTGGTAACTACTTTCACATAGTCATTCTGAATTGACTTGGCTAAGGAATACAAATTCCTATTTACTTCGAAGTATATAGAGCAAAGAAAGAGCTGCTTTAAGTCTGTTTTAAATGGTAGTTTAGAGACAGGCTAAAGCAGTCACAAGTTTTACATGCTCATCCTGAATTGACTTGGTTAAGGAACACAAATTCCTATTTACTTCTTAGAAGAGAGAGCAAAGAATGAGCAGCTTTCAATCTGCAAACTTTTCAAATGTTAAAGCGAGTAAATTTGTGGCTAGCTTTAAATATGGTTCTGCTTATGTTGCCCTATTTTAATGTATCTTCTCTTTTTACCTTTCACTTGCAGCAACTGCGGCTTCCGTCCCGTGCTCAGCGAGCAGAGCGCGGTGGCAGCAGCAGCAGCCGCAGCAGCGGCTCAGCGCAGCGCCAATCATCCACCGCTGTTCTTGCCACCTCATCTGGCGGCCCAGTTCTCGCACCAGCCGCTCTTCCCGGGCCTCAAAGGTGAGTACTCGAGTGGATTGTGCGGGGGGCTAATGGCGTAATCTGCATGGACGGGCTGTCAATCAGGGCTGCAAATCAAAAGCAAGCGCTTATTGAATTAGAGCGCAGCTGCGCCAAGTTGGCGGCGACAATGCATCAAAATCAAGAAATCAATCGGGCAAATTGATGAGATTTCTTTTTCATTCGCCTCGTTGCAGGTGTGTCGCCCTTCCAGAGTCTGTGCTCGTGCTGCTCGCTGAAGCCGCCCCCCATGCCGCCGGTCACCTCGGCCGCGGGCTCGGTGATGGCGCCGCTGAGTGTGCCCATCAGCAGCAGCTCGGCAGCCAGTTCGCCCGAGTCGCCCAAGTCGGGGGGCGGGGCGCACGATCCACGCTCCAATTCGGTGGCCGAGTTGCGACGCAAGGCGCAGGAGCATTCGGCGGCATTGTTGCAGTCGCTGCATGCGGCTGCGGCAGCCGGTTTGGCTTTTCCGGGCCTGCACTTGCCGCCGCTCTCCTTCGCCCATCATCCGGCACTGGGGCACAGCATGAGCACCGTCAACAACAACAACAACAACAACAATAACAGCAGCAATGGAAGTAGCAGCAGCAACAATAACAACAACAACAATGGCTTGCGCTTGAAGCACGAGGCACAGGACATGACGGCCAGCACAATGAATGGCCTGGGCTCTGCCACAGCGGCTGCAGCTGCGTTGCCCGGCAGCAGCTCCACTTCGGCAGCGCTGCTCGACCTGGCAGAGTCTGCGGCAGCATATCATCACCATCAGCAGCAGCAGCAGCAGCAACACCATGCCACACTGTCGCCACCAACCACGCCGACTCAGCAGCAGCAGCAGCAGCTGCAACAGCAGCAGCAGCAGCAACAGGACTCGCCTGCAGCAAGTGCGGCACTCAATGGCAACGCGCTGCCCACGAAGAGCGAGTAGAGCCACAGGTGCAGTTCATTTAATATTACCCATAACATTTACTAACTCTAGATTCTTGTATTAACACACTATATGCATAACTATTGAAATGATCCGCTCGTGCGACTAGCAACTAAGCATTAGATTTAGGCTTCTCTAGAGCAATCCCAACACACTCACCAATACACAAAAACCACATCACTTAGAGATTATAGTTAGTTAGACGGTTGGCTGATAATCGACAACACTGAGTGGGGAAGAGAGCGAGAGAGTAGAAAGTGAGAGGAGACTTGCAGAGAGAGCGCGTTCTGCAGCCAATGTAAATCAGAAATCAGAAAGAGAGCAGCACAATAACTAAATATTAGGTTTATGTCGTCAATTTGCTGATCTAAACATTTTAATATCGTACTCTTTGCCCATTTTCAACTAACTTTAAATTGAATAGGTTTGTTGTTGTATGAAGTGCACTTGACTTGAGTTTCAACGCCTACACAAGCATTAAACTGACCTGGACAGTGTCGAGATTTCAGCTGACAGCACTCTTTGAAATGTTTAAAAACAAAATACTTCTATCGATCTATAAAACAAATTGCGTATACAGAAAGATAAAGACAATTTAATACTATATATATGAAGTAGCACTTAGAAGGACAGTTAGCTAACGGTCTAGAGCAAAGAAAATAATAACAACTAAGTAGAATATCTCACAGACACAGCATACAGACATTCACACACTCACACACACACACACACAAACACACACACACCGACACGCATAAATTAAGGCAAGCAGAATATCGAATAATACGAATGCAGTTAATAAAGTTTAACAAGTTAATTACAAACAATAAATGATCATATATCGAAATAAAAACAAACAGTCAATTTATTGAACAACAACTTGGCCTAGACCTTGCAGGTCTTCTCGCACAGATTCTTCGAGTCGAACAGATTGTTATTGCCGTGGCAGCCACTGTAGTTGAATCGAATGCACTCGTTGGTGTCCCTGCGATACGTCCACTTGTCCTGCAGCGCCCGGCAATCGCCGATCTTGCCAAACTCCTCACCGCACACAGCTGCCGATGAGAGAGACGAGAGAGACGTGCATTAGCTGACTGCGACTCGAACTGCGCGCCGAACTATAGTACAACTTACGATTGCGGAGACCAGCGAGCGCGGCGCCCATCAGCGCGCAGAGCAGCAGCATAACGGCAAAGTATTTCATTGTGAGAGACTGACAGTGAGACTGAGACTGAGACTGAGACTGAAAGGTTTAAAACTGATGTGGACACTGCGACTATTGCAACTGAGTTGGCTGCCTGCGCGCTGGGCCCATTTTATAGGCACGAAACCGGCTGCGGCATCTGCTTATCTGGACAACGCGCCAGGGTCAAGTGTTGAATCCGCATCTTTTTGCAATAACAACAAACCTTGGAATTATAGTGAAATCTTGTGTTTTTGTTTTTATTTATACTTTTGTTGTGGTTTCAAAACAAGCTTGCCGGCTGTGTGTAGTTGTGCTATTGCTTAATTTCGATTGTTTGCTTCTGCTCTGCTCCAGCTCCAGTGCCCCACTCAGTCCTTGCAGGCCTTCTCGCACTCGTCACGACTGCCGAACTGATTGCCATTGCCGCCGCAGCCGCCGAAAATGAATTCCACACACGCATTCTTGGCGGCGTCATAGCTCCACCTGGGCATGAAGGCCATGCAGGCTGCCCCATCGTTCGGCATGCCCGTCATCGATGGCTGCTGTGTGCACTTGTCTGTGTGTGTGTGGCGGGCGAGCGTTTCAATCATGTTCAGTCAGCAGTCAATCAGACTCTCTCACTCACCTGGCTTGGCGTGGGCGCTAGCGAGGCACAGCAGCAGGCCGATTGCCACAAGCAGCGGATACACAGACTTCATATTCTCCAACTGGAACTGCAAGTGCAACACGCGCGCACCGCGCTTTTTAAAGCCAACTACATATAGCTCCAGGAAACCGCTTATCAAGCGTCAGCGACTGTTTGGGTCACAATAGAAAGTCCAGACAGATAACAACACTCGACACGGTCGTTGATAGTGAAGCTGAGTGCGTTAGACAGCTGGCACTAAAGTGAATCCATCTGTTCGCCGCCCATCGATAAGAAGAGCGACCCCAGCTAAGCCGCAGTCTGTACATATTTTCCACAAATAATTCGGTTTCCAGAAATTACTTGTTCTGCAAATCACATTACTAACTCCTTTATTCATGCCTTACTGCACCTCCTTAAAGAATTATCTATTTCAGTTGATTCTTCGTATTGATATTCTTTACTTATCATCACAATGCATATATTGATCAGGTCTCCACATATTAACTTCAAACACTGAAATTGTTGTTATTGCCCTTACATCCGCTAAATAGGAATTTCTTTCATAACTTAGCCCGCTTGACTTAAGAACTAACTGGAAATAAAGGCGAGCTAAAAATGCTAAGAGACGCTCCTTCTTTTTGAGAACTGTATGGTTTGGTAGCGTATTTCCCAATCTGTTTTAAGCATGTTTAAGTTTTAGTTTCGAGTACATCTTATTTATTCATTTGAGTTATACAGAAATCCAATCTGCTTTAAGCATGTTTGAAACTGAAATAAAATGCAATTAGTAGTATTAGTTTCGAGTAGATCTTATTTGTTCATTTGAGTTAGACAGAAATAATTTCGAGTTGCACATTATGTGATTACTATTCGAGTATTTAATTGAATCTTGACATTTTGAGTTTACTATATAAATTTGCATCACATTTTTGATTTATCCTTCTATTGATTATTATTTGTACAATTCCTTATTGTTTTCACTCCACGCATGTCTCCTCGCACAGCTTTTGGGTGGGAAAGCGATTACGATTGCCTCCACAGCCACCATAGATGAACTTAACGCACTCACTGGCTTGGGCGTCGTAGCTCCAGCTGGGTATATATGCCTCACAGGATATGCGTCCGTCGCCGTTCAGGGAATGTGGCAAACCGCAAACGTCTACATATTGAAGGTATTTATTAATTTCATTCCATAATATTTGCTTAGTATTTAGTAAACAATTACTGACCACTTTTGTATGCAAGGCTATTGACAGCACATGCAATGATCACCAAAAAGAACACAAAGACCTTCATTGTTGGTTTTTACTTTTAAGTAATTCTATCTCACTTTGCGAAGTTATTTCTAGAGACGTTTACTAAGTACTGAGCATGCAAGCGAAGTCGCTCCCAGTTAAATATGTAAAATTTGGAAGCTTTGTTCGGGCTGCTTATCGCAGTTCTGAATTCCCAGAAAACCTTGAGGCTACAACAAAGTGTGAAAGCTTTATGCATTTCAACATTGTATTAGTAAATATTTGAGACAGTATTTAGTAATGTGTGATTAAACAAACAAATCTAGTTCGTCATTAGCAGGGGAATTTTAGCTTTTATTCCTCTTAATAAGCAAAAGTAAAAAGCGTTTGTAAATACAACTGATTTATTGGACAGCGGATGACACAAAGTATAACATTGCTTTACATTTGCAACCAAACGACTTATTTACAGCCCCAGTATGCACTTTGTTATACGACTTTCGAATACAATATTCACAGAACTGGACAATATTGTTCTACTTCGTTTAAGTAGCGTAGCGAAATATCAACAAAATTAGCATGCTACCATTTAAAATGATGTGAAGTCGTTTATGTTATATAATTGTAACTGAAGTGCAATCCAAATTTAATCAAAAAATTATTATGCACACAGCATGCAGATCGTGGACTGACTAATGGAGAGTGTAATTGGATCACATTAGCATTTATTCTTCATTAAGGTGTATTATATTGACATTTGATTTATATACAATTGTGTTCTTTTACTCCTTGCATCGATCCATGCACTGCTGTTCGGTCTCAAAGCGATTGTCATTGCCGCCACATCCTCCGTATGTGAAGTCCACGCACTCATTGGTCTTAGAATTGTAGCTCCACTTGGGAATTTGTGCCTTACAAACATAAAATCCGTCGCCATCAGCTGAATGTGGTAATCCGCACTCATCTAAATTTCAGTAGTATTTGTGAATAGAGCTGATAATCCACGCGTTGTGTTTACAAATCAATTACTGACCATTTTTTAATGCAAAAGACTGTGCTGCACAAGCGACCAACATCAAGAAGAGCATAAGGATCTTCATTATTATTAGGGTTTATTTGAAAAGTACTTAATTGCTCACTCGTACGACTTGTTCTCATAAAAGTCGAATTTGAACTGAACTAAAGTAATTAAGCTCACAATTTAAGTTGTGCATTTGTAAAGATTTCTTATCAAAGTTCTGAATTCTTGAAACAAACAAAAAAAGCAATTTACAAATGTAATATTTCGTATTATTTGATTGAGCAAGCGACCTTGTTGTGTCATAAGTGGCGGGTGCTTAAGATTTGGCTTCTCCACATAAAAAACGAAACGTTATGAATTTCGTGACCGAATTCTACTTGATCATGCTCGTGTTGTTGAAGCCGCCGAGATCTTGGTGTATAATTTAATGCTTGGAAGTTATTCATAAAATATGCTAATTAATTGCAATATTATATTAAATAAAATTATTTATGAAGGCCTTAACTTCGCCGTTATTCTTCCTCGTCATTTGACTGATCTTCGTCATCCTTGCACTTCTCTATGCATCTCTCTTCGGTTGCAAAGCGATTGACATTGCCGCGACAACCCCCATATATAAACTTGACGCACTCATTTTTGTCAGAATCATAACTCCAACTGGGTATATGTGAATTGCAAGCGATAAGTCCGTCGCCGTTCACGGAATGTGGCAATTCACATAGTTCTAAATATTTAAGGTGTTTAAGAATTCAATTAATAATCTTTATACTCAATTTCGATATCAACAACTGACCATCTTTTAATTCAACGAAGTGGACAGCAGTCGAAAAAAGCATAAAAAATAGCACAACGAACTTCATATCTTTTGCGATTAATACTTTATTTTTCCTGTAAATCACTCTTACAACTAAAAGCTGTTCCTGTTACTGCCAACTGTGAACTAAGTTGCTAAAGTTTTCATGGTCAATTTTTTAAGCATCATCTATTTCACGATTGGACACTTTTATAATAGTTAGTATGAGAAGCAATATTAAATAGAATTTGATTCGGTAAAAAAAATTCGTCACATCGTTTTAGATTTAATTGAATTAATTTTCAAGTAAAAATGATCATTTTTATTCTTGACAATTGTTGTACTCTTAGAGATATATAGAAATATTGGGCACTTGTTGCTCTCTGAAATTGTAACTCTGGGAATACAAGTTCTAGAAGCTGACGATTTCGTTGTGCAAAGGAAGTGATAGTATCGATAGTATCAAATTCGCATAACATTATTATATATATATATACTTCAGTTATTCAATCTGACAACTTGATGATATATATGTAGGCACACGTTCACCAACATAATTTGAAAACATTTATATGGTCTTCTTATCGTATTACTAGCTTGTTTTAAACTGAAGTTATTGTGTGTAAGAATCTTTAGAAGTATTCTGATCATTAACTCATTTTCTCAAATTCTTTTGCTCAAAACAAAATGATGTTTTATCGATTTGAAATTGGGTGGAATGATCATTTATTTTTTGGTATATGTTGTACTGGTAGACATATTTCTATTTCATTCACTCCACACACTTTTCTTTGCACTCCTTTTCGGTTCCAAAGCGATTTTCATTGCCGCCACAACCCCCATATATGAATGATTCACACTTTTTTATTTCAGAATTGTAGCTCCAGCTGGGAACGCGTCCCTGGCAAACCATGGGTCCATTACCGTTCTTTGAATGTGGTAATCCGCATATGCCTAAATGTAATAGATGGTTTAATGGTCTGTGTAGTGTGCTTCGAAATCAATTACTTACTATTTTTCAATGCAAAGCAATGGGCAGCAAGGGAAAACAACATCAAAAAGTACCAAACTAACTTCATTCTTATTTTGTTGAATATTGATAATTTTTTAGTTTTTCACTTTCAAAGGTAGATGTTTCAACTCCTACTGCCAACTACGAACTGAGCGTTTATAATTCCAATTTAAATTCTTATATATATGCACGGTCTTCCCATCGGCAACAATGATTTCTGTCGATGTACACATATAATATTATTTCATTTATGTAACAATTCAAAGCCAAATTCAATTCGTCAAAGGAGGCAAAACTAAACAGCATGTAATTAAGCGGTCCAATAAATCAAGCAAAAAAGTAAGAAGTACTAGAAGATTCTGAATATAGGACTAAAATGAATTCAATTACTTACAATAAAAGTATATTTTGAAATAACTTTAAATAAATATAATACGCATATCAACAAATTGCAGTAAATAGTTTATTACAATTAATTTCCGAAAATCTTGAATGAGCAAATTAAATATAAAATATTCCTCCTTCGAGGTAATTCAAGTTTGACACGCTTTTTGCATTTTTAAAACGATTAGAATTTTTACTAAACCTTGCATTTGTCGTTGCACTCTTTTTCGGAGCCGAAGCGATTGTTGTTGCCGCCACATCCTCCATACACGAATTGGCGGCACTTGGCCGCTTCAGCATCAAAGGTCCAACTGGGCGCATATCCCTTACAAGTGATTTGTTCAGTACCGGACACGGAATGTGGAAGTCCACATTCAGCTAAAAATTAAAGATATTTATAAAATTAGTTGCTGCATAAATTTTAGTAATCAATCACTGACGATTTTTCAATGCGAAGGAGTTGACGACACAGGCAACCAACATCAAAAGGGATACAAAGAACTTCATTTTTAATTTTTAAATGCTAAATATTTTTTAGTAATTTACTGAGACTATAGCTTTTCGCTGCAGTGTCGTTTGCAAACTAACTTGTCAAGCAAACACGCTTACTATAAAATTGTACATTTCCGAAGATTTATTTGTTATGCTCGATTTCACCCTAAACCGTGAAGAAACGGACTTTTTAATTTCTAAGGCAATAATTACAATTTTGCGCAAAATGTATTTTCGCTTTACAAATTAATTAATAGAGTGAAATTTTCGCTTCATAGTTTTTGTGATGGACAAGATAGTTCACATTCTTCTTTAGTGCCAAACCTATTCAAATTTCCATGGCATCCGCCATAGGTGAATTGTATGCATTCGTTGTTGATTCCGTTGTAGGTCCACATTGGGAAATTTGCTCGGCACATGCCAGTCTCCGAATGAGATTGATAGCAAGCAACTTTAGGGGGATTTAAAACATGTTAAATACATATAATTAAATTTCATTTCTCGCAACTTACGATTCCAACAAGTAGCTAGAGAAAGAATCGACGCAAGTAAGTTAAGTGAGAGGCACTTCATTGTAACAGTTAATGTATTATAATGGCAAGTCTACACTTAAATAGACGCAATTTATTGGAATAAGTAAGGTATACAATGGGAATGCGAGTCATTATAAATGTTTTCAATCGTATTATTAGCATGTTAAGTAAGCTTTCAGAATAGTTTAAGTTACAGTGCAATCAAAAACCTGACAAACTAATTAAAAACTGACACATTAATCTGTATTTGCTTCATTTATTCGCTGATAGGAAGTCTCTGAAGTTTAAATCAATGCACATTTAAAGTTTTTTTGTGCATGCTAGTCGGATTCGGTTTCAACACATTTGCTGATACACTCTTGTTCTGATTCAAATGAATTTTTGTTGCCACCAATTCCGCCAAAGATAAACTCTTCACAACTGTTGGTATTTTGATTGTAGGACCAGCGTACGAAGAAGGCTCTTCCGATGCCGATTTTGCTGAATTCGTCTCCACACATCGCTGTGGAATATATGCCGAAATGATATCGTTCAAATAACATTGCGTAATAACATTATTTACCATCCTTGAGCGCAAAGGAGTTAGCAAGGAGCGCAAGAAATAAAACCAATATGGAAAGGAACTTCATGCTGCTTCCTGTTTTCCTGAATAACGAATTGAACGTTGTTGAATCAACCAAAAAATAATCTTTACTGAGCGCTGACTAAATTTCGTTGTAGTTTAAATTCACTTTATACACTCAATTGATACTTCTAATTTTCGCAAGAGTATTTGAGATGTACTTTATCGCTTTTGTTATCACCTAAACTTGACTTACTTCCAAAGAATTTGTATGTATTTCGAAAGTCAAACGCATTTCCGTTGTTTGTTTGTTGAATCAGCGAGCTCTACTCAGTTTATTTCACGACCTAATAGCTACTACTTTATTATCTATTTGATCAATATTTATCATTTCTATTCGCTACTCAACCACATCAGCTGAGGTGTTAAGAGCTGATGTAAATGAGATCGTTTTAAATTGATTACATTAACGAATAATCTTTCAATTGGTGGAGCATTTTATTTTGATTTTTATACTTCATTTGTACCTAAAAACGAAATGCCCTTGACAATTGTAGATGTCGGGCTATCAAAATTTGAATTTTGAACTCTGAGAACTATTTATAATCGAATATGTACTTAAACGATTGTCGCAGCTCACATTGTCGAATGTTGAAACCCAGCTTCAAAACTCTTCAGGCTGATAAGCTCAGCTGCTCAGCCTCCACTCATTAACAACCAGCGACGCAAGAGCATTTTATATTAATCTCATATAGTTTATTTAGATCGGAATTGGGGTTCTATTCAACACACTCGGCCTCACACAACTCCTTTGTGCCGAAGCGATTATTATTTCCGCCGCATCCGCCGTATACGAATGGTTTGCATGCATTCTCGGCAGCAAAGTAACTGAAGCTGGGATGGAAGGCGGCGCATTTTATTAATCCATTACCATCGGCAGCGGGGGGCAGACCACATTTGTCTAAGGATCAAAAATGAATTACATAGTCAGAGGAGAATCTCGAACACAAACTACTATTATCCTTATGCATACCGTTCTTGTAGGCCAGGGAAAGGCCAAGCAGCGCGCAGAGCACAACGATCAGTGTAGCGAATTTCATTTTTAACGATTGAAACTATATTTTACGGTCACTCTAACGAGACTAACTAAATTATTCCATGAAGCACGATGCTTTATACCATTTCAGGGCTACGCCTACTTGACTTATCAGTGTGCGTGAGATTGTGAATACACAGTAAAATATAGGTGTGTTTATGTTGTATTAATGTTTGTGTGCGATTCAGTGTCTAGTTCAAGCTAAATTTCATTAGCAATTGCATGTGAAGTCAGATTTATTCAACTCCAGGAGTGGCTTTCATATGGCGCAAATTCGTTATTTGATTTTCCCAAAAATACCAAGCAGTCGGGTCCCGACTATTAGCTTGGTATTGTCGCTAAAGTTGCGATTATACAGAATTCATAAATAAAATATTTGCAGTGTGTTCAACACTTCAACACTTATATTTCAATTTTCTGTGCGACAATTTCCATTTGTCATAAAAGATTTTTAAGACACTTAATGAGTGCACAACTTTGCCGCATCAAAATCTATCATTCAGCGATTGCAACCAATATGTTTAGTGGAACTGTATAATACTACTTATACTTTTTAAACGATTTATATAATTCTCTACCACCGTACTTAATTGTGATGGTGTAACAATTTAGTAAAATAATTGACCTTTTACTATTCATGTATATATTAGGTTTGACATTTAAAACATGTGATATATATTTGTGAAAGTTACACCCAAGTTGTCTTGACTATGAGATATCTGTTGGCATAAAAGTCAAACACCAATGTGTGGAATTTGATTTCGAAACGTTTAAATTTATTATTACTACTGCTGGTTTTGCGTACTGACATTTTTACATGAAATACTACAGCGTTAAAAATGCTAAATTGCCGCAGTCCGCTCCTGGACTTTCTAACGAGAGTGTGCTACCATAAAACTAGACTTATATACTACTAGAATGGGTACTTCCCAGTGTAGCTTTAAAAATACACTCTTATTCGTTTTGTCCCTAGAAATGTTTTCACAAACAACTGCGTTGAAGTTTTCATTTAAAATTTTTATCAAAAATAAAAAGTCTCAGTATGCAAAAGTTATTTGAATTTTAAACTATACAATGTTCAATGCATTGCTCTGCTGTGTCAAATCTATTTCCATTTCCGCTGCAGCCTCCATATACAAACTCTTCGCATTTGTTAGTTTCTTGCACGTAGGTCCACGAATGGAACAAAGCCCTGCAACGTCCTTTTTTTGAATGAGGCTCTTCGCACTCCGCTGCAAAGAAGAGTGCAACAAAATAATATTGAAGGTTTACTTGCATATAAAGCTTTAATACATACTATGTTTAGCAGCTATCGAATAAGCCGCGAGAGAAACGAAAATCCAAGCGAACCTCATTATGGAAATTTAAAAATACAATTGTAAATCAATTCGAGACCCAACTGTATTTATTTTGAATTTATTTAGAGCACACACAACATACTAAGCGTAACTGTGTAATACGATTTCTATATTTAAACGCTCCCTATAACAACGCTCAGCCGTGCTAGATTATAAAGTTGTAACACTTTGGTAAAGTTTTCTTCAATTTCATGACTTGGCGCCATGTCGTATTTCAGCATCTATTAAGATTGAAATGTAAAAGGGGGATATGGTTGTTTTGAAATTTTTGAGAAACAAGTGGTGACAAATAGGGAGATGCCCCTTAGCTAATTTTAGAAATACTAACAATATTAAATTGCTTACAACCTTAAGCCAAAAACACCAAGAACAATTTAAATAGAAATATTTATTACGCATAGATTAAATACTGATCTTTCTTTTTCATTAAAACGTGTACATTAAATAGTCTAGATGCATTGCTACAGGCATAAAAATACATATAGGTTAACAAATAGCTTAAGTACTCGCACTTCACAATATGAGTTTCAATTAATAATACCATAGTAACAAACTAGACGAACTAAACAGTTGTCGAGTGAGTGGTGCTGCCTGTGGACTGTGGATCTGTCTGCTCAGTGGTCAGTTCGGTGACTTGCTCTGTAGCGGATTCAGCTGCCGTTGGGGATGTGGTTGGTGCCGCTTTGGCCTGGCAGACTTGCTCGCACTGCTCCTTGGTGTCAAAGTTATTGCTGTTACCGGCGCAGCCGCCGTAGATGAATTCTTCGCAAGATTGAGTATCCAGATTGTAGGCAAAGCGATAGAAGAGCGCAAAGCAGCGGCCGGTTTCCTTGGGCTGATGACACTGCTCTGGCACGGCATTGACGTCCACGGGCACAGCTGGCTGCTGGCCATCCTCTTGCTTCTCCACGACCAGCTCCGACTTGGACGGCAGCTGGGATTGGTCCACTGCGGCGCTGAGCACAGCCAGGACACAGCTCAGCACGCTGAGAGTAATCAGGCAAAACTTGTAGCACATTTCGGTTTGGTTTCTGGGTGGCGAATGAATACAGCTCTGGCGCTTGGCCACGTTTATATAGTACTAGCAGCAGGCAAGCGTAATGAGTCAGAAGACCTCAAGTGTCATGTTCGTCGACTATCCATAGTTTCTTTATTTCGTTTATGATATGCTCCGTTGTATCATTTGCCGTTTTACGCGTTCGTATTTGCTCGACTCATTCGCCAGCGCCTGTAAATCACAGCGTCGTCTCGTTGACAGTTTCTGACGTCCAATGCCTCTAGAGTATCGGTTCAACGATCCCCCTAATAGCGCTATGCATTATGATAAGTACTCGTAGTTAGGGCCAAACCAGACTAAATCATATGCGAGCACTCAATCATTTCCGTACAGCTGCAGTCACTTCCCCAATTCCATCAGATCTATAGTAGTACTTTTTGGCATTTCGAAAAACTGTCACGCAACTGGGGATTGCCCGCGTATTTATGATGATCAATATCAGTTAGCTGGAAACAATTAAGCTAAATTGATTTCCTTAGTTTACATTGCTCTAGTGTGCGTTTCTGAATTAGAAACAACTCTAGAAAAGTTCGCAAATTCCATTCATTCATCTTAATATGCGACGCTTTCTAGTTAAAATCTAAAATTAAATTTATTCTCATATGATGAATGCTTGATTATATGCTCATTTTTAATTAATCAATTTATCTTATAATTGTTGTCAATTTTATCTATTAAAAATATTGAAAATTGAAATTACCTTTGGGATTTCCAAGTTTGTATTAAAAATTCTTGAGCAGAGAAAATATATACACATATTTTGGCTATTATAAATATAAGATAGTTCTTCAATATTCCATTATGAGTTCAAGAAATATTCCAACTGATTCTTTTAACATAATTCGATAACAATACGCTAAAATAAATTCGTAAATATTTAGACTTCCACGTTTGAATTAATGACTGACAACAAATTCTGTGCACGGAATTTGAGTCACGAATACAAACAATTCAAAGAACTTGTTGTTGATGTTTGACTTGGAATAAGTCGCAAAATATTTGATTTGATTTGTTTATTTTTCTCTGCAACATGCGTACAGCGTGTAAATTGATCTGGAATCACTTTCTGATGAGGCACGCCTCTTCGCAGGTCTGCTGGAAACCCCAGCGATTGTCATTGCCTCTGCAGCCGCCGTACTTGAAAGTTTCGCAGGCATTCTTGTCCTTGTTGTAGTAATAACGCTCCAGACTCATGCGACACGGACCCGTCTCCAGAGGCTGCAGGCATTTGGGATCTGCCGAGTGAATGAAGAAACTATTAGCGAGTGCATTTTAAATATATATTTATTCATTCGACTTACCTTGCTTCTTCTGTTGTGACTGTGATTGTCTGGGCTTCGCTGTGGTTGACTGTGTTGTCTGTACGAGGGAGTTGGGCTTAGCTGTGGTCAACGCCTGCGTCAGATGGGCGAGGCAGAGCAGCAGTATGGCGGCATGCCACATCACTCGTAACTGGGTCACCTGCTTCGGCTTCATGCTCAATGTGATCGCTGATAACTGCGCGTTATTAACTGCAAACAACAACTGAACCACTGAAATCTTCTATGATTTCAGCTGCCTAACGAGCTTTTGTAGAACAACAAATATGTGATCTGTGTGCGAGTGGGTGTGCGTGTGTATATGTGTGTGTCGGTGAGAGCGAGTGTGCGTGTATATGTGTGTCTTTGCTGTTAAGCGAGGCGTTTAACGTAAATTGCGCATACGACGCGTTAAGCGCAAGCGCGCTTAATTATCAGTATACACACACATACACCTTGAATATACACATATATGGATGGGTCTGTGTGCAGCAAACACATCAAAGGTTGTTTTAAAAGCTTCTTAGCTGCCAAGCTGAACTTTTGTATACACTCTGTTGAATTCTCATTGTTTACTTTACCAATAAATAACAATCTATATATTTATATTTTGCCTCAATCATTGCTTGCCACTTTTCTTTATTAATTTAATTTATTAGTGAATTTATTGTTTCGAGGCTTGCTATTGCAAATAGTTTTATAGAGTGTGTAAATTTTCATATAGCACGGAATTCGCCTTAATTTGTGATAATTTTTATCTGGTTTGCTAAATCAGTTCTCATCAAATTGCTGCACACTTGATGACATTAAATTGAACGGCCAGTGTGTTGTTTGATTTAATTTCTATATTCACATAATGTTTTTTTCGTCGCATTTATGCACGTAAATATTCAAGTATTTAGTGAGTGAAATACTCATTTATAACTAGTAATTTGTCGGCATTTCGCATTGAATTGGCATGCAGCAATTTGCATCATAAATGAGCATGCTCTGAAGCAATTACAGACTATGCTTGAACTAAGTACTGCGAGTAGAGGTATGAACTCGAATATAAGTATGAATAAGTATGAGTACTTAAACATACTTAGGAATGCATTGCACTTGGCAGACTCATTAAAGTTGCATTAGAAATTGGTTAACGACGACAGAGGCGGAGACAAATCACAGGACGAAGCAGGCCCAAGTGATAATTAGACGGACATTATGAGGGCCTAAACGACGTGGCCAAGACCGAGACTGGGGCAAAAACGTTGGCAGGTGTTAATGCACAGGTCAAATTGAATTATCACTCAACGCTGATGCCGATGATGATGCTGCTGATGGTCATGGCGATGATGACGATAGAGATGATTAGGCGTGCTCTGAGTACTATGAGTACAGCCAACAGAGTCGTGCTATTTATTCATTAGCTCAACACTCACACTCACACACGCACTGCAAATGGGTGGTACGCAAATTTGGCTGATTGAATGCCCGAAACGGCAAGTGTGCGTGTGTGTGTGGTGACAATTCAGTTAACTGTTTAATTTGCTTGAAATAATTGAAACGCTGCCCAGGCGAGACACATTAATTGCACCCTTCTCTCAATCGAAATCCCAATCCCTATGCCTATCCCGATCCCTATCCACATCGCTGTCCATTTCCAAACTGTGTGTTTAATTACTAAATTAGGCCTATTCCCCAGTTGAGCGACGAGTGCAGACCCAAAACCAAGCGTGAATACGCTCAACGCTTATTAGTTGATTCAATTAACTGGGCTAACTCAGTAGATTCCCCAAAGTGTGCCACATCTATCGCTGTATCTGCAAACTGCAAAATGTATCTCTTTCTTGATTATCGTATGCATGCAAACAACTTTAGTTGAAATCGAAAGCTCGCTCAGTTCAGCCCCAGCGACAACAACAACGACTTCAGCATTTAGATCTTTTTTACCATTTGTATTGGAAATACCCCAAGCAAAATCAACTTCAATTTGCTGTCTCTGTAGCTGGTGTTGTTGCTCTCCTTGTTGTCGTTGTTGCTGTTGTTGTCATTGATATGCGGAACATGTTTTTTTTCTGTGGCCACTGCAAAGTTTTTACGTCATTCCTGTGAACGCCGCCGCTGTTGCTGTTGCCGTTGCCGACGCTGTTTGTTATGAGCACTTTGCGTGCAGGGCATCAGTGGGAACGAGCGGCATATCGACATGTTGTTCAGCAAAGTACTTGGCAAGTATCAATAAGTACCTCACCTTCAAGTCAGCATGCCACTTCACTGCATTTGTGTTTATTCTCATCTTAGCTCCATTGTTGATTTGCATATTTTTGGAAGTCCAAGCCAATAAAGGTTACTTTGTCGATAAGTAACTCGTTTAAATGTATCATAATTAAGCTAATTGGTTTCTATTATTGCTTTGCGTCGAGTGTAGGGTATCTGTGGTGGAATGGGGCATATACGAGGTCTGCATTTATAATTCGAATAATTTGTGCCACAACTGTATGTTAGAATTCTTAATTTTCAGCTGCAGTGAGAAGTACTCCTCACTAAAGACTCTCTTCTGTTCTATTAGTCACTGAGTAGTTATTTGTTTTCAAAGTTATATAACGAAGTGAACAAAACATTAAAATGCACTTTAGCAATTGATAAGCCAACGTCATATAAATAATGGAAACTGATGCAAACAATAATTGTTAAACATTGTTAGAATTCTTAGAATTAGACTTTATATAATACAAACTGAATTACAATGCATTCGAATTACAAACAAAAGTTATCAGCAAACTTTTCCATTTAAGCAAAAAACAATGTGAAGGAAATTGCAAAAAATGCGCAGTTGCCAAAGTATTTTAACCTTTGCACTAAATATTTAATATATATGCACTTGGCAAACAACAAATCTAATCTACGATTTAACTGAATAAATAGATGAGCTAGGCGAAATCGTACAGCGAACTAAACAAAAGTGGAGTAGGTGAGCACGCAGTCATGATGGCCGAGAGTGTTGTGGGCATGTTTGTAGTTAACTTGGTCAATGCTGAATCTTGGCAAGCGGCATGAGAGACATTTGAAAAATAACAAAACAACAATTGACAGTCGTTCAGTGAGTTGTTGGCCAAAGAACGCGGCGGTTCATCGAAATGCCTTGGCAATGGCTGCTGCTCTTCTTGCTGCCGCTGATTGGCGGCGGTAGTGGCGCCTCCAAACGTGGTAAGCTCCCGTTGTGACGCAATGTGCTTGCTACAGTCATTAAGAAGTGTTCGTGTTGCAGTTAAAATGTGCCTGCAGCCAATGATCAGCGGACGCTGCTTCGGCCATGTGGAGAGCTATGCCTACAATCCGCTCCAGCGCCGCTGCGAGGCCTTCATCTATGGCGGTTGCGGCGGCAACGAGAACCGCTTCGACAGCAAGGCCGAGTGCGAGTATAGCTGCCGTGATATTTAAGCCGACCAACCGATCGCGAAATGATTGTGAATGAGATTATGAATCAATGCTCAATTAATAACAGAAACTAGCCAGAAACTGAATTCACAACTTGTGTTTTTGCGATTGCGATTGCTATATTCAATTTGTTGTTTGGTTCGCCTTGCTGTTCATGTGGCTGCGTCGCTTCACGTGTCGCGCATTGTTGCAGATCTTCTCGCAGTCCTCGAGTGTGTTGAACAGCCGTCGACTGCTGCAGCCCATGTACTTGCAGTGCTGGGTCTCCATGTCGTAGTAGATGCCTAATGTGGACGGCACGCAGAGGCTGCTCGTGCTGGGCTTCACCTGGCACAGGTCGCCTGTGTGAAGCGAATGGGATGTCGGTTAACAACTAGTTAACTAACTGACTCTCGCACTGTCTACTTACGTGTCTTGGCCGCGATCATGTGCTGCTCCAGGCACAACAGCAACAACGCCAACAGGCTCAGCGCCGACATTTGTGTTCCTCGATTCATGTTGCACTAAAATACTATGTGGCCAATGTGATGGGAGCAGTAGCTGTTGCAGTTGCTTAAAACTCTGTTGATTTGCTTGATCCTTTGCGTTGATTCAGCGTTGGGCTGTGGCTAGCACAGATATCTTCTGAATTTCCATAGATTCCCTGTCGACAATTGCTGCGACGAAGTTGTGTGAAAATGCGCAGCTTCTCGCCATATATATTGGCTTATGAGTGAAGTGAATTAATGCTATACGCCCCGTGTACTTAGTATACCGATCTGTTGATTTCGATTTATGAGTTCTTTATACTCTCGCCGGAGACGGAGACAGCGACGGCGACAGCAACGAAAGTTCAGCACAGTACGCAGACCAGCTTGTCTGCTAGTCCCAAAAATTCCACAGCAGCAGCCTCACTGCCAGCCACAAAGCGTAGATTAATTCACACTTATTTTATAATATAGCGCTCTGGTTCCGTACCCAGATCTGCTGTACTTTGCTGTGTATGTGTATATATGTTAAATCCAATTCCAATTCACTTGTGAATTTGAATCTTTATATATGATTGTTGCGCCACTTTTGGTCACTGGCTAAGTTGGTGCTCTGCTTTTTGAGCTGTCGCAAACTCGACTCGAAACCTCGAACAAAAGCCAACACACAGCACAGCACAGCACAGAACACCACAGCACAGCACAGCACTCAGTAATCAGGCTGCGCTCTGCCAATAGCCGCTGCTAATGCTGATGTTGCTCAGTTGCTGATAACACACACACACACACACACACACACACATACAAACACGCGACGCGACGTCCCACAGCCTTATGAGTTGATGATAATATGTAATGTATGCATTCAACGATCCACTCTGGGGAACGCTCCCTCCGATTCCGGCTGAAACTGGCGTGTGCCTGTTGCAGAAGGCCACACAGCTACAGTTAGTCAGGGCTGTTGGCACATTATTGAGCCGCCAACGATTCCCAAATACCCTCATTATATTGCAGTTTACTTGCACAAATCATCTCATCCTTTAATAGAAGAAATAGGGCTGCAAATAAGAAATAATTTAAAAACGATTCAAAATATGCGCTTATCTCGCATATTAATTTAATTGCTTTCAATATTTGTCCATATTTTCAGTGAATTCAACTCGCTGCGCCTACATCTCCGATGAAATACTGCCACCCGCTTTTGTTTAGAGTATGAAAAGCTGACGCAAGTGCTGCTCGGCGTGGAACTAAGTAAGCTAATTAACTAGACGGCGACTTGGAACATGCCACACTTAAGCTAAGCAACGTCAAACACGTTTCGCCATGTCCATCAATTTGATACCGATCCCAATCTCTCGAAGGCAATGTGAAAATAGCGAATTACGTCACGGGTCGATGAGGGCGACCGATCAGTAGGCATAAGAGAGCGTTGTGAAATTCGATTAGAATCAGTACAGACGTAGTTTATTCTATATACTTAGTAGTAGACACAAAAGAACTGAGTGCGCTGTTGTTTTGTTTATTCGATAATCGCGTCACAACGAACTGTCTTCATTCATTCCTATAGTAATCGGGACTGGAACGCGCTCCGCGCACACACTTTTCAATGCAGTCCTGTTGGCTGCCAAAGCTCTGGCCGGGCGTCACATGGCAGGCCCCAATGGTGTAGTTCTCGCAGTTCCGGGTAGCGGGATCATAGTAGAAGCCATCGATCTCGATGGTGCAAATGCCATCGGACTGTGGCGGCGGTTTCATGCAAATGCCTGCCGACAAAATGAAGTTAACTGCAGTGGCTGTGGCAGGCAATATTGTAGCTACAACTTACTTGGTATTGCACTTGTGTAACGTGCCTCGATTCGGCTGTCACCTAACCAGCCGAGCAGCAGCAACAACAAAGCCAACACAGACTTGAACGATGCCATCGATGACGGACTCTCAACAACTCAGCAAGCACAATACACCAAGCCGGCAACCGAGTAAGTGAGCGAGTTCCAAGCATACAACAATATTGTAGTAGATAACATAGAATATAGGATATACATATGTACATATTTAACATAGACATAAGCTACACATAATTAACATGTAATAAGCGCTCACTCTGTTAGATACATACACACATAAGTTAAAGAAACACACACACTCATGTACATACAAACACCTAGAATAAGAAACATGAAGAAACATAAAAATAAAGTCAGTAGTTGACAAACAGCAGAACGAGCAAGGCGTCACTTTTATTGCGTCGGGAGAGTGAACTACAAACTCAGAAGTGGGATCAATTCGCGAGAATAAATAGTTACCGATTTTTTTTTTCTTCTCACCATTCGCCATCAAATTAAATACATATATAAAAATGGAAGTGGTCGACGCCAATAAATATTCCGTAGCGGAATTAAAAGAATGGCTAAGGCAACTGGGATTTAATACAGTCGGAAGCAAAGCCGTTCTGGTGGCCCGTTTAAGTGAAATCCCAGTGGCTGTACGTGGAAAGGCACCTAACGTTAGTGCAGTCAACGCTGATGTGTGGAGGGACGCCGGGGAAAGTACTGCAAAGAGAGACGACACATATGCAAACGTCGCGTTCATAAGAAATGGCGCCAACAGCCCAGACGCCGCAGCACATTCCAGAAACAGCGAGAAAACAGACGGCGAAAATAACGGCGTTCAAATTGCCAGCGAAACAGAGAACAGCGCGAACAATGTCGATACCAAGAACGGCCAAGTGTTGAGCAATGCAGTAATCGAGGCCGTTAAAGATAAAGTGGACAACGCTAGTGCAAGCATCGATTACGAAAGCATAACCATGTTGCAGAGACAAGTGCAGGCTCTACGGATAGAAAATGAAGCGCTCAAACAAAGGGGAGTCCCATCCGTTGGCCAAACAAATGCTACGAGCAGCTGCAATGAACCTAACAGCATGGTGATGAACATGGTCAAGGAAATGTTACCAACGTATGATGGTAAGTCACCAGCAAACTCTTGGGTGGCTCAATTCCAAATGGTGACAAGCATGTACAAGCTGAGCGACAGCTTAGTCCGTATGCTGTTGATGTCAAAACTTAAAGACGGTGCTCAGCAGTGGCTCTTTGCGAATAAGAACAACATTAATGAACCGATAGACACAGTGCTGATGGAGTTAACCAAATCGTTTGATGGCCACAAGAGCAAATTGGGTTTGCGTCGTGACCTCGAGCAACGTAAGTGGGTACCAGGAGAAAACTTCGCAACCTACTACAATCAGAAGTTACTGTTGGCGTCCAAATTACAATTGGATAAAGATGAACTCATCGATCATTTAATCGAAGGTATTCCGGATGAGAATTTGCGGTACCAGGCGTACATGCATCGGTACAAGGAGACGTCGCATGTGCTGGAAGCGTTTGAAAAAATGGAGCTAAAAATAAAAACATCCACCCAGGTACCAGCAAACAGGAGTGAAAAGAAGCTAGCAGTGAGGTGCTTCAACTGCAATTCGCTGGGTCATTTTGCAGCCGAATGCCGAAAACCTAAAAGAGAGCGAGGAGCTTGTTACGGTTGCGGAAGCATGGAGCATCAAGTATTGACATGCACCCAGAAGAAAAACAGCGATGTC
The DNA here is from genome assembly GCA_035046165.1 of Drosophila rubida. Taxonomy (NCBI): domain Eukaryota; kingdom Metazoa; phylum Arthropoda; class Insecta; order Diptera; family Drosophilidae; genus Drosophila; species Drosophila rubida. Next base: position 10,805,632 of record JAWNOF010000014.1, on the reverse strand, counting down.
AATAAATATGTAAGACCTTTTCATTTAAATTTTTTAGAAGATAATAAGACTAAGTTTGTTACAGAATGCCTCATCGACTCGGGAAGCCCAATAAGTTTTTTAACAATAACTTGCCTTAAAAATAATCTGAAGAACAACTTAGAAGAAGAAATCTATATGAAGTTCAAATGCAATGCGGAATGCGATTTTAATTTAAACAATCCAAGACAATGTAATTGTGAAGCAGTTAAAAATGAAATATGTTATTTTGGTTTATATAATATTAAACTGTTTACTTTCAAAAAATTAAATTGTTATGTGTTAATTAATGGAGAAAGATACAATTTTAAAATGTTTTTGGTGCCGGACGAGTCGATGAGGTTTGAGGCAGTACTTGGAAGAAATTTTATGAATCTATGTAAATTTAAGCTTGTGTCAGAGTTGTTTCCAGATAAAGGTACCAGTCACGGCGAAATGAATGCGCAAAGGGAAAAGGAAGTCGAAGAATTTAAGCAGAAAAACGTGTATCGTGGAGGAATAAGAGATGCAAACAAAATGAGTGAAGAAAAAGGAAGTCAGATGAGTGAGATAATTAGTGAACAAACAGAAGAACAAATGAGTGAAAAAATGAGTAAGCGAATAGGAGGCCAGATAACTGAACAAATGAGTGTGCAAATGAGTGAACAAATAGGAGAACAAATGGGTGAAAGAAAGAGTGCACAAATGAGTGAAGAAACTAACCATCAAGTGAGGGAGATAAATCCCGAAGAAATTAGTGATGAAACGGTCGAACAAATTAATGAGAAGATTAGACGGAATTTTAGTGTACTACCAATAGAATATCCAAAAGAAAATGAATCGTATACTTTGAAGGTGGGTGAAGGTTGTAATGAAAATTTGAAAACACAGTTGAACAAAATTTTTGAAAACAACTATTATTTAGCAGAGATGCCAGACAGACCTACTGTAAGATGTGAGATGAAACTTAATTTTGAAGATGTCAAACCGTTTCACTATCCACCTAGAAGATTATCGTACGCAGAAAAGGAACAAGTACAAAAATTGTTGGATGAGTATTTAGAAAAGGGTTACATAAGGGAGAGCGAGTCAGAATATGCATCGGCGATAGTTTTAGTTAAAAAAAAGACGGGAGAGTTAAGAATGTGTGTGGATTACCGTACACTTAATAAAAGCATGCTAAAAGACAACTACCCAACACCGTTAATAGATGATCTTATTGACAAATTATCAGGAAAACAATTTTTCAGTAAGCTAGATTTAAAGAATGGCTATTTTCATGTGTTTGTGAGTGAAGAGTCAGTGAAATATACCTCTTTCACAACACCATTGGGACAGTTTGAATGGACTAGAATGCCGTTCGGTCTGAAGAATGCACCTGCAGTTTTTCAAAGGTTCGTGAATAAAATATTTTCGGACATGATTAGGGAAGATAAAGTACTAGTCTACATGGATGATATTCTAGTAGCAACAAATGATAGTGAAAGTCATATAGAGGTGTTGAAAGAAGTATTCAAACGGCTAGTAGCAAACAGACTCGAATTAAGGCTAGATAAATGTGAGTTCCTGCAAAAAAATATTAAGTATTTAGGGTACATAGTGTCAGGAGATGATATTAAACCAGATGATAGAGGAATTCAAGCGGTGAAAGATTTCCCCATCCCGAAAAAAGTCAAAGATGTCCAAAGTTTCTTAGGACTCTGCTCATATTTTAGAAGATTCGTTAAAGATTTTTCAACGAAAGCTAAGCCTCTGTATGATTTGGTGAAAAAGGACAGAGAATTTAAGTTTGGGACACAAGAGTTAGAATGTTTTGAGCTATTAAAGGATATTTTATTGGAGAAACCAGTCTTGGCACTCTATAACCCTAGTGATGAGACAGAACTTCATTGCGATGCTAGTGCGTTGGGGTTTGGGGCAATATTAATGCAAAGGAAGTCTGATGGGAAGATGCACCCTATTTTCTTTTTCTCGAAAAGAACCACCGAAGTAGAGTCTAGGTATGAGAGTTTTAAGCTGGAAATGTTAGCCATAGTATATGCACTGCAGCGATTTAGAATTTATTTGCAGGGCATTCACTTCAAGCTTGTAACCGACTGTAACTCGTTGACGTTAGCATTTAATAAAAAATCATTAAGTCCAGCAATAGATAGGTGGATTTTAGAGTTACAAAGCTATAGCTTTACGGTGGAACATAGGCCAGGAACCAGGATGCAACATGTAGATGCTTTGAGCAGAGTGGGACAAATCTTGATGCTAGATACAAATACGTTCGAAGACAATCTAATTATTTGCCAAAACAAAGATATGAAAATAATAAACTTGAAAAAAGGGTTGGAGAAGACAGAAAGTAAAAGCTATGAAATGAGAAATGGAGTGGTGTTTAGGAAAAGAGGAAACGGAAACCTTTTATTTGTGGTGCCCGAAGAAATGGAAAACCATGTCCTTTACAAATATCATGACGAATTGGGTCATGTGGGAGTAGACAAAATGACAGAAGTTATTCAGAAAAGTTATTGGTTCCCCAAGATAAAGGAAAGAGCAAGGAACCATATAGAAAATTGTTTAAAATGCATTGCGTACTCAGCAAAAAATGGGAAAGAAGAGGGATTCTTACACAATATTCCGAAGGAGGCTGCACCGTTCGAAGTAGTACACATTGATCATTTTGGGCCAGTAGATAAAGGCACACCTAACAAACATATACTAGTGATAATCGATGCATTCACAAAATTTGTCAGGTTGTATGCGACGAAGACAACAAAAACTGCAGAGGTAATTAAAGCACTTAAAGATTATTTTCGTGCGTACAGTAGGCCGAAGGTCGTCGTGTCCGATAGGGGTACCTCTTTTACAGCAAATGATTTTGAGGAATTTTTGAAAGAGAATGAAGTTAGACACGTTAAAATAGCAACAGGCTCTCCTCAAGCGAATGGTCAGGTCGAACGGGTAAACAGAGTGTTAGGGCCAATGATCGCTAAACTAGTGGATACAGAAAAAGGAAAACATTGGGATACTGTATTAGAGAGTGTTGAGTATACGTTAAATAATACCAAGCAAAGGACTGTTAATCAACACCCTAGTAGGTTATTATTCGGAATGTCACAAAGAGGGAAAGCCATAGATGAGTTAAGTGAGGAACTCAAAGAACTCACAAATGTACAGGAGGATAGAAATATAGATGTTATTAGGGTAAACGCAAAAAACAATCAAGAAAGAGCACAAGAATACAATAAGAAATCGGTTGATATGAAACGGAAGCAGGCCCACAAGTATGAGGATGGAGACTTGATAATGATCAAAAACTTCGACTCTCATATAGGAACTTCTAAGAAATTAATACCGAAGTTTAAAGGGCCATACAAGATCAGTAAAGTATTGAGGAACGATAGGTATGTCGTGGAGGATGTGGACGGTTTTCAACAATCGCGAGTACCTTATAAAGGAGTATGGGCAGTTGCAAACATGAAACCGTGGCTGGGAACTACCAAAAGAAAAGAAGAATGTTTAGATGAGGATATATCGCAAGGCTGAAGGAGTTCGGAGCCCTCCAGTCAGGATAGGCCGAATTGTAGTAGATAACATAGAATATAGGATATACATATGTACATATTTAACATAGACATAAGCTACACATAATTAACATGTAATAAGCGCTCACTCTGTTAGATACATACACACATAAGTTAAAGAAACACACACACTCATGTACATACAAACACCTAGAATAAGAAACATGAAGAAACATAAAAATAAAGTCAGTAGTTGACAAACAGCAGAACGAGCAAGGCGTCACTTTTATTGCGTCGGGAGAGTGAACTACAATATCAATCTCAAAGATGACAACAAACAGCACAACAACACCCACAGCAACGGCAGCCGCAACAGTCTCAGCTGGTGATACCCCAGCGCGGACCAACGGATGCGATAAGCAGACCCATGTGTCAGCTAAACACAGGCAGATGGTTGGCTCAGGGGAAAGGCATATACATTTTCCGTTTATTCAGTTGTACTACTTGTCGAGCATTAGTTATTGCGCCTTGGGCAAATGCCAATATCATTATTTTATCTATTATTAATGTCAAATACAAACATTAGAATACAGCTGCATATGCCAAGTTTGAGCAGAAGTTTCTGACTGATGTCAAAGTACGCACGACTAGCCTACGATAAAACGTAATTGGAGAGATACGCGATAAAACCAGTGCAAATATTTTGCGATGCAATTGTTCAAAAGATGCCCGAGTGATGACAGAAAGTATTTATATACAAAAGAGGAATGCCGTCTTATCGCAAAAATTATCACTTTGCTAACATTAGTTTATTGAAGTAACATTTTATTTTTCAGATTATTTTCAATAAGAATTTAGATTTAATGTAAATTAAAAATGAGAATAAAACATAACCAATAATTTAAAATGCCCTTAAATTTAATGGATTTCAATGCAATAGTTAATGGCAGTGGCACTATTATAAATTCAAAGATGACGCTAAATAATTCATAGGAAGTTGTTATATAGTATATCAACTCTTACAAGCCAGGCAGTGGGGCGCCCATGGCGCAACGCGCAGGGGCGCGACACGTCATGTACTACGACGCAGGTTCGAGTCCGCGTTGGTCTGAGGTTGGGTTTTTCGATTGGTTAAATTATTTGTATAAGCGTTGACAATTATGAACTGCCTAAAAGTATGTAACATATTTAATTCTCTCAGTCTATGCCTCTCCCTCCCTTTGCCCTTACCCAGCGGCTGCTTCTTCCTGCTTGTTCTCGCCCCATTGACAATTATGAACTGTCTAAAAATATGCAACATATTTAATTCTCTCTCTATGCCTCAGTCTTCTCCTCCCTCCCCTTTGCTCACACCTCACCCATCCCATCGACTTTGCTTCTTCCTTCTTTGTTCGCTCTGGTACTTCACGTATTGATTTGCAACTGGTTGTGTTTAGTTAGCCGCGCCGCCCGTTGGGGTGGGGGCAACACTACAACTGCTTGTGGAGTGTGTGGGGGGGGAGTGTGCGTAAAATAGCATGTGATCGCGTGTTGTTACTCTCTTAGGCACTCCTAGCGCAAATCATCCAACTTGTGAAGTTGCCAGGCAGCATTTGCTTTTTTGAGTGAGAAAAACTAATTATTCTGAGGTTAAATTTGAATTTGAAAAAAAAGATCGTTCGTTACATTTGAAATTATTGAATTCAAATAGCCTCAAATATGAAATAAAAAGAATTCTTTTAATTTTTACATAATTTTATTATAAATTTTTATTCTTAACATCTAATAACATTGATATTATGTTTAAAATAAGAAGAAAATATCAATAATTTATACAAATTACATTAAAATAACAATAATAACTGGTTTCTTTTTTATATAAATATATATTTAAAGAAGCTCATTTAGGTGGACATCCTTGCGCACGGCATTGTTGTAGCCCTCCTTGTAGCGGTACCATATAGGACTCTTGACAATGGCATCCGTCTTGGCTGTGAGAGGAAAGCAATTTATAATAAGCTAATATTACAGAATTTCAGGATAATATTTACCTTCCTCCATGGATGCTGTGGCTGTTGTTTTGTGGGTAACGCGCCCAAAGAAGTCCTTGGTGAGCTGCGAAGCAAGGACAAAGAAATCAACTGAATTAACTGAATAATATATTATTAACTCTCAACGAGGGCATGAGAAGTTGCACAATGAAATAAAATAAACAAATGCTGTATAATAAGAATAAAGCTTTATATAAAGTGTCAGAACTGCGAAACAACCCCCAGAGTAAAGGACCTTCATGCAGTTGGTCGTTTTTTGTTTCGTTTTTTGTTGTCGCGTTCGTTTGAGAGTGGCAATAAATGTTCGTTTGGCTTGATCCCACATTACGACCCCAATGAATCCCCTTATGGGTTATTAGCTCTTACAGGATTTGCGCAAGCACCAGCACAAACGTCAGCAAAAGCCAGAGTAGACTACTTCATCTGCTCGGTGGCAAGGTGGCAGGGTGGCCAACTAACGTGCAGCGTATGCCCAATTTGCGGCAAAGCGAAATTTCAATAAGCTGCACAACGTCCAAGAGTATATGCAACAAAATTGCTGCTAAGTAAATGCAAGGCATGCAAATTTGGTGGCATACAAAAATATGGAGAATGCTCCACGGACGCACCTGCTGCTTGGGCGCACTGCGTCCATTGATGTCCGTAATTTGCTTTGGCTTCAATGTTTGCAAATGATTTGGCAGTCGCGGCGATGCCGCCTTCTTCTTTGTGGCTGCCGCTGCACTCGGCGTTCCAGGCTTCTTTGCTGCATCGACTTCGCTGCCCTTGGGCGCCGCTCGACGTATGCGCTCCAGTTCCACCTCACGCGCAATTAGCTGGCGACTAAAATATGGCAGCGTGAGCCCAGCAGCGCCTAAATAGTAAACAATTATTACAAGGTTGAAATATTAAATTTAGTGAGCTGACTTACCTGGAAATGCGCAAAGCGTATCCAGATCGGGCTCCGTTTGGAAGACATAATGTCCTTCTGCCGATTTGACTTGAATAAAGTTTACGCCCAAATCAACCATCACTTGAATGGTGTGGCGCAGATCATACTGCTCCCTATTATTTATCAAAGAAACGTTTCGATTTGTTAACAATTAAGCAAATGTATACATAATATAAATATTAGCAAAGCCTTTTAGATAATAAACTTAATTAACCAAAGTAAATTTAGCAGAAACAGCAAGGACAACATTAATAATACTTGGAAACCAGCTAAAAATGTATCGTCTTTATCTCGACAGATGATCAGGGCTATATTAGAGTCTGCTTGACCATCTGCCAATTGACTCCACAGACTATTCAATGCAGTTCCACTCACTTTTGCGATAACAGCTGCACAGCCACTGAGCGCAATTGTGGCGACAGAATGCGTTTCAGCAGCGGCACCGTGTCCAGCAGCAGAATATGACCCTGTCCGACGCCCTGTGCCGACGTGGTGACACCTTTGCGCAGCGAGAGAAAGATGTTGCGCTGGTTCGTGCACTTCTGATTGAACTGCAAAGAGAGACGACGAGAGAGAGAGAGAATGATGAGTGGTGGCTTTGCTTGTGAACGGAGGCTTCTTAGTGTAAACAGTGTGAAATCTATGGAGAACTCTCATTAATCTTGTGATTGCATTTGAGGCACATAATGCACAAGAAATTACATGGCTTGATTGTGTTGATTATGCACTTTTCTGTGGCCCTCGCCCAGCTCTGTTTGCGCCAGCTAATGAGGACTGCATAATACATGAGGCTGCCTCAAAAGAAACCTACAGCTTACATGCTAAATGAAAAGAAATGATGCGACCCGAGGCCCATCATCATCAGCATCATCATCTACAGTGTCGTTGTCGTGCTCGGCATTATCGCTGTCGTTTCAGCTTACCTCAAAGCCACGCGTGGGAAATGCAATTTTCGGCCAGGCCAATGTGGCAAACAGCAAATGCCATACCACAAAGCCGTACTGCAAATATGGATAAATGCTGTAGTTCTGCTGCCTTGAGATCTGATGCTGCAACGCATCCGAGAAGCAGAACCACTGCAAGGCCTCGCAAATGCCATTGAAATTCGGATCAGGCATCTTTTGCTGCAAATAGTTCTCGTACACGCCTTGTGCGAGTCTGAAATGGACAAGGGATTAGCGAAGAGCTTGTATTGTACAGACAGCTAACTTACCGCTCGTAGTCGCCGCTGGAGTGCACCACATCGAGCACATTACCAACTCGAGTGGCCACCGACATGTTTGTCATGGTCACCTGGGCGGGTTCCTCCCCATTGCCAGAGCTATTCTGCTGCAGCATCTTCTTGGGGCGTTGTATCTAGAGAGCCAGCATATAGATTTATTGAATTCAACTAAAAAGTTGCAGCACTTACTCGGAAAACAGCGCCCCAGACATCAAATAGACCCTGATGTCGATCCTTCTGGCCCAGATTGTTGTTCAGCACATCCTGCAGCGTCATGCTGTGCTTCTGCACGCTAAACAGTGACACGAGGGATTAGAGGGGTTGGTTATGTCAATGGAGTGGAACAACTCACTTGAAGAACTGCATGGATGAGATGCAGCTGCGGACATCGTTGCCCGACTTCTCGGCCAAGGCAATAAGCGAGCCAAAGTCAGTCTTCAATTGCTCCTTGCGTGAGATTTGCAGCAGCCTAAAATATTACACATTGATCAATTTTTAAATCTCCGAATTCAGCTCCATCGACTCACCGTTCCGCGAGACGCGCAGCATCTATGGGCGGAAAGTTGACCACAAAGGCAATTTGACGCAGCGGCCTCAGAGCCGGATCGTAGATGTCATTGCAGATGCAGATGATAGGACGACGCAGCACATTGTGCTCCGCCTTGGCGCCCTTGGCCTTCACCTTGCTGTAGATGCCGTCACTGACAAACTTGACCAAATACTCAATGGACTGTCGGGGTGCCCCATCGATTTCATCTGTAATACAATTGTAGTTAATACATTTGAGTAGCTCAGTTATTAGCTGCATTTTACCCAGCACAATGCAGTTGGGTCGCTTGTCCTGATTGAGCACAGACGACATTTGCGTGCCATTCTCTAGAGCCAGCTTGAACGCCTCTGGACTGCGATCATCGGAGGCATTGATCTCACGCACATTGTAGCCCGCATGGCGAGCAATCGTATGCGCCAGCGTGGTTTTGCCCAGACCCGGAGGACCACAGAGCAGCGCTACCTTTTGCATGGGCCGGCCCAGATCATCCACGTTGGTGTTGAGCGCTTGACGCGCTTTGCGCTGTCGCCAGCCGCCGTTCGATTCGAATTTCCCTGTGCGTTTGTTGAAGCTGTTCAGTTGCTGTGCCGCTGAGCCAGAGTTGGAGTTCACTGCCTGCTGCTCCTGCTTACTATGAAAGGCCTTGCCAAACACCACTTTGTCCCACATTTTGAGCCAGTAGAGCAGACTGCGATTGGTCATTTCGTCTGACAGCAAATCAATGTATTTTCGCGGCTTGTACTTGTCCACCCAAAGGCGTCCAGTCTCCGCAGTGGACGTGGCAGCTGCCTCCAGCTGTGGCTGTGTCGCTGGAGCCATGCGACGGAGCACCTGCCAAAGCAACAGAGATTAGATGAGTTGTAGGCAATGCAAGTTTGATTGTCGCTTACCAATTCATTGGCTTCCTGCCACACTTGCTGCTTGGCCTCGCCTAGCAGGCTGCCCATTTGCTGGCCACGTGCACTCAGCAGCTCCAGCTGTCGTCGCTCGTAGTCCTCCGAGTGATAGCGCACATACAGACGCTCCAGATCGCTACGTTGCAAGGCGAGAAATGGCCATGAGGGGATCTCATACGAGAGATTCTTCATCTTGAAGTCGTGCAACGCCTTCAGGCGCGACACTTCGTCGTGCCGCACCGTTTTGCTGGACTCGCGCATCTTGCGGCGCAGCTCGAGTATGCGTTCGATGGCCTCGTTGTCGCGCTGTTCCTCGGTGCGTGCCTTCTTTAGCATCGGATCCTCGTAGCTCTCGTGATACAGATCATCGATATCGCCGAATAGATCGCGCTCCAGTCGCCGTTTGTTGGTGCCACGCAACCCCAGTTCTTGCAGCTGCTCTGCGGCTGCAGTTAGTAGTGGAGCTGCATTGTCTTCTGCATTTTTAGCCAACTCATCGATGGCAGGCATGCGTTGAAATGGCGTGGAGCAACCGCGTCCCACGGCCGATCCTCTGGGCGTACCAAAGAGACGTCGATTCACAGGTCCTCCTTCGATTTGGGTTGCGCCGAAAGTGATCTGCGACAGCTGCGGTGAACTCACAGTTGAATCGCTCAGGCGCGACACATCGTGCATTGCTGTCGTAGTTTCTGGCGCTCCGTCGACATCAAATTGTTGTTGCTTTTTCTGCGCCGCAGCCGCCGCTTGATGGGATGTGCTGGGCTCCTCGTCGAAAGCATCGTACTCGTGCGGCATATCCTCCAGCAGCTCGAGCTCATCTTGATATTGTAGTTCAAACTCTTCATTTTCGTCGGGATATTGATCCATTGCAAGATCAACACTCAGCAACAATTAGCAAAACAATGACCAAGTGTAAAATTTTCCCGCCGATAAGCACGGTTCTCGTATTAAAGCTGCCTGCTCTATCACTAATATAACTTCCAAGTGGCAACGCTACACCATATGATAGTTCGATAGGTGTCGCGATATACAAGGTGGCGTGACAAAAGCTAGTTACCTTGACTCGATAGTGTCACATTTAAATTTCCAATTGGCGCTTCAAAATACACTGCATACTTTTAGGAGCTTGCTGTTATCGTAACATAAATGCAAATGGCAACGCTGAGCAATGCATTAGTATAAATAATACTCGGTGGCGTGACAAAAGTTTATTGCAATGTGAGTGGTAGTGACGTCGACACATTGCAATTTGGTGTGTCTGTAATTTAATTCGTTTGAAGTTATTAAGCAAAAGTTAGCAATTTAAATAAATGCACATTGTGTAAATATCATTTGCTGATATTATGTGCTTAATAAGTATTTGCAAATAGCTTTGTCACGTGTAAAACATATGTTTTGTGTAGCGCGCAACCTTATAACTCTTTCGAACCATGTATGCTGTTTTTTTGCAATGCAAAACTCGCAGTATCAAGTCAAGCGCTAACAACGCTAACTCGCCACGGCGTTTATATCGGCCATAAATTATTATTAATAAGTGGAGCACTGCAAACGGAGATGCTTTTTTAATATATGTGTAAACAACAAACAGCTGCTTGTTGATAGCAGCAACAGCCAGATAGAAAAGCAACAACAACCTCCGCTCGATACCGGATAATCGGCTGTCCTTTAGTGCGCCCCGCTCTCCCTCTGCTCCCTGTAAAAGTCAACACAGCCAGCGCATCAAACTGCAAATATCGAAATGTGCATAAATCAGTGAGCAACTGCAAAGAGAACTTTGCCCGTTCCACGCAAAGCAGCAACAAGCCAAAAAAACAAAGAGAAAGCTGCACTGCTACACTCGATAAGCAAATCACAATACTAATGGAACGCTGGTCTGCACACGACGGCGAGGAGGACGCCATGGCAGCGCCCTCAGTCTGCCCCGCGACGCCGCCGCCCGCCAGGGAGCAGCGCATCTACGGCGACATCAATGCCAACCGCCTGTGGACCTTCCAAGTGCTGATGAACGATCCGCTGGCTGCCAACGAGCAGCTGGCCGTTGTGGGCAGTTGCGAGGCGCTGGGCAACTGGCAGCACAGCGCTGCCGCTGTGATGAGCAGGCAGCAGGAGGACGGCAATGTGTGGACTGCCCAGGTGTATATACCGCGTCAGTGCGCCACTGAGTACCGCTACCTGATCTGTGGCATTGATGCGGCTGCGGAGCAGCTACTGGTGCGACGCTGGGAGGTGCAGCTGCAGCCGCGACGCATCGCAGAGCTGGACGAGCCGCGTGGCCAATGCGAGGACACGTTTGGCCATGTGCCGGGCCAAAAGCAGCAGGTGGATCGCGGCTGGCTGACCAAAGAGACGCTCGTGCAGCTCAAGTTCTTCTACGCGCCGTTCACGTTCAAGCAGCGCATGAAGCGGCGCCTGGTGCACGTCAAGGTGACGCCCATGAACCTGCGCATACCCAGCGCGGGCTGCGTGGCCGACCTGACGCCCGTCTCGCCGCTGGAGGACTCGCTGTCGAACGACACGCACGACACGCGCGAGAATGGCGGCGACAGCTCGGCGTTCGCCTTCAGCGAGGTGGTCACGCTGAGCAGCGACGAGTGCGAGCTGCGTGCCCAGGAGCAGTTCGGCACTGCCTGCGGCGCATCCGATTTGGTCATCTTTCACCTGACTGTGGCGGACATGGACAACACGGCGTATCTTGTGGATCTCTACAGCTACAGCTCGAAGGTGGCGCGCGAGGATGGACCGCCGTTGCATCTGGGCTATCACTATGTGCTGCCTAATCTGTTCAAGCGCTCCGAGGGCAACTTGGAGCTGCCTATCACCTGCGCCAAGGGCCATCGGCCGCTGGGCATGATGCGCTTGGGCTATCTCATTGTCAAGCCTTCCTCGCTCAGCGCTCAGCTGGATATGCGCGTGAGTTATGCGCGCTACTGGAACAACAAGTGGACGGGCCTTGATGTGGGTCATCGCGGCTCGGGCACCAGCTTCAAGGTTTGAAAGCAATTTCAACTTCAGTCGCTTCGAATACTTCACTAATTGCATTTGTTGTTGCAGGCCAAGGATGCGGTTATCAGGGAGAACACGATCACCTCGCTGAAGAATGCCGCCGATCATGGCGCCGACATGGTGGAGTTCGACGTGCAGCTCAGCAAGGACCTGGTGCCCGTGGTCTATCACGATTTCATGATCTATGTGTCGCTGAAGAGCAAGTGTAGCATGCAGGAACACGACTTCCTGGCGCTGCCCATGCGCGAACTCACTTTGGACCAGCTCAAGAAGCTGAAGGTCTACCACACCGCCGAGGGACTGTCGCGCGAAACGCGCTCGTTTCACAACGACGATCTGCTGGAGCACCAGCCGTTCCCCCAGCTGGCCGACGTGCTGGATGCGCTCGACGAGCACATTGGCTTCAACATCGAGATCAAGTGGTCGCAGCGTCTGCAGGATGGCCGCATGGAGGAGGAGTTCGAGCACGTTGTGGATCGCAATCTCTACATCGACTGTATACTTGACGTGGTGCTGCGCAAGGCGGGCAAACGTCGCGTGGTGTTCAGCTGCTTCGACCCCGACATCTGCACCATGCTGCGCTTCAAGCAGAACCGCTATCCGGTCATGTTCCTCACCTTGGGACACACCACAAAGTACGAGAAGTACATGGACCCGCGCGGCAACTCCATGGAGACGGCCGTGTGGCATGCGGTGGCCATGCAGCTCTTGGGCATTGTGGCGCACACGGAGGACTTGCTGCGTGATCCCAGCCAGGTAAATTGACACTAACACTGACACTCATTTAGCTTTCCTTAATGAGGACTTTCGATCATCACCAGGTGAATCTGGCCAAGGAGCGTGGCCTCGTGCTCTTCTGCTGGGGCGATGACAACAACTCCAAGGACACCATCAAGCTGCTCAAGGAGCTGGGTCTGCATGCCATCATCTACGACAAAATGGACGTGCTCACCAGCAAGGAGGTCAAAGTGAGTGCCACCAACTACACTCGTTCCCTACTGTTTCTCATGCTTCTCTTTCGATTGCAGCAAAGCGTGTTTCTGCTGCAGGCCAAGGACAGCCAGAAGGAGCTGTTGAAGCTGCAGGCTCTCGAAACTGGCCACGTGTGGCACACCACCGAGTCCGGGCAGGAGGAGCAGCAGGCCTAAACACAGTTTTGTCTATTTTAAGTTGCGCCTCAAGACAGCCCTAAACAATTGCCAGTTGTCGTCATTTTTTCACCTAGCCAATATTTAATTTTAGTCGAATTTTAATGTATACACTTGCCTTTGCATCCTCAATTCCTTATTGCTACTCAATGATATTTCAAACTGGCTCTCTATCTTCAGCTGCTACGCTCTGCATTTGCAACTTCTGGAAAATGAAATGAAACTTATTTAATTTGTAGCAGTGATTTTTCAAACTAATTCATGCAAAAAGAGAGTCGGCAGATCACAATGCTTTTCTTTGGAAAATGTTGATTGTTTTTTGCTGAATAAATACGCCTAATTATTGTACAAAATGGCAGACCAAACAAAGATATGTTTATTAATGTTGTTATGTGACACGCAGTCTGCAATCGGCAACTCGAGTAGCGTAGTTGCATTCTAAGCGAACAGCGAACGAACATAAATAATTCGCAGTTGTTAAATATCACGTATACGCACACAACATTGTCAAATCGTATGGCCCATGGCATTTCTAGGAAATAGCACTTAAATAATAAAGGGAAGTGAACTAAATTCAAATAAATTGTAAAACTTGCTCAACATCACAAATAATCAATTTCAAACTTTGATTGGAACTCACATTGCGTATACGCAGCGTTGCATTGCGGCGCCAAAGTCAAAGGGCAAAAACGAAATGTCAGCACAAAAGACAAAAGATAAATGTGGCAGAGGCGCAGAGTGTCGACTCTCGGGCAGCGCGCATGCGCCACAGAGGCGCACGAAGAGCACAAGAGCAGAGTAAGGTAACGGAATAGAAAAATTCCATCAGATTTGTGGTTGTTTCGCTTGGATTTCAGTTTGTTGAATCGCATCGGACCGTTCGGAACGCGCTGAACTCGAAACACAAAAATTCGAATAGAAACAAAATCGAGAGCGTAGCGAAAACGCGAAGCAGCGTCGAGACGGGGCACGTTAACGGCACAAAAGTGTAGTGTAGTTCTAGGCTTTTCATTTCGTTTCGTTTTCCCCCATTTTTTTGTTGAGTTGTTGTCTTCACTTAATGCTCCTTTCGTTGCAATCCTTTTGGTTTGTTACAACACTCAAGAAACGACAACAACAGCCAACTGCAAGAATCCAGCGATTATGTTTATTGGCAGCGCGCACAAAATTCACAAATCCAGCAAATAGGTGAGCAGCGGCCGCCCGAAAAAAAGCTAAAGAAAATGACCCCACTACAACTATGAGTGTGCGTGTGTGTGTGTGTTTGTGTGTGTATTACTGTGTGTGTGCGGGTGTGCTGGGGAGGGGGAAGGGGGAGTGATCTATGTCAAGACGGCATGAAAAGTCAGTTCATTTTAAAGTCAACGGGCAGCACAAACAATCAGGAAGTTTTTGTGCTACACCAAACGGAAAAATCGATGCGTGCGCTTGTTCCCACAAACACACAGATATATACACTCACACGTATCGCCTGGCAGTGTGTGTGTTTGTGTGTGTGTGCTTGTGTGTAACATGTATACTCCACCGAAGGCAGGCAACGACTTCATACCACAACAAAAAACAGAGAGAAAACGAAGCAACCAGAAAAAAAGGAGAAAAACGAAAGGCGACGACGACGACGACGACGCAGAGCCAGAAGTGGAGGAATGAAACTGAAAAAACTGAAACAGCGTTTAGAGGCATGCCGCACTTACTACATGCTACTTACTCGTGCAACACTCCTGACCTACTGCCCGCCTGCTTTCGTCCCCCCGCTTGCCTGCCACACTCCCACTTCGCGTGTGCGTGTGCCGAGTGGTGTGCGTGTGCGTGTGTGTGTGTGCACTACAGGATATGGTGGGTGTGGGCCCATGCCCTGACCCTCCCCGCCCCGCCCCTCCCTCACACTCCCACTGAGCTGTGTGTGTATGTGTGCATAAAGGAAGGAAATTTGGTATAAAAAGCAAACAGAACGCCAGAAAAACAGAAAACTCATTTAAAATATGTGTGTGCGCGCGTCTGTGTGTGTGCGTGTGTGTGTGTGTGCTTTGGAGCTGTTTGAAGTTTTCTATGCTCATTAAAAGTGCATAAATTATGGAAGCATGCCCTATGTGAAGAGCAGCCCACATATTAATAAGCCCGTTTAATGGCTAGCAAGTCTTCTTATACGCACAGTCAGTCAGTCAGTTAGTCAGTCAGCCAGTTGGAGGCTTATAAATAATCGAACGAGATGAGACAGTTGAGCGCAGTTTGACAAGCACTGCGCATGAATCTTTGATTAGACTGGCGCTGTGTCGAAATTGAGATTGAGATTGCGCTGGAGATTGTGTGGCCGCATCATGATTAGCATTAATTGTAAATATTAAGCCACAACTCGACACTCTGCATTCTCTTTCTCTACACTACACTACACAACACTACACCGCCCAGCCCGCCACACAATTTGGGTTATTGCCGGGGGCTGCCCTCGGCGTGTGTTTCGATTGTTTGTTTTGTTTATAAAGCTCATGTTTTTCATTCTTCTAGCTGCCCGTCCGTCCGTCCGTCAGTCTGTCTGCCCGTCTGTCTGTTTGGCCTGTCAGTCTGTCCGGCTGCAAATAAACATTGAATATCGACAGTCGGCGTGGCCCAGGTCTGTGCCGGCAATCGATAGACAAAAGAGAGCACCATCTGACGGACAGACGGACCGACGGACGGATGGACGGACAGGCAGCGTAGACAGGCGATTCGATGAAACGGCTGTTGCTTGTTATTAGTTCGCCCCATGAGGTGGGTGGTTTGAGTGTG
Organism: Drosophila rubida; assembly: GCA_035046165.1. Lineage (NCBI taxonomy): Eukaryota > Metazoa > Arthropoda > Insecta > Diptera > Drosophilidae > Drosophila > Drosophila rubida. The sequence continues at coordinate 10,789,577 of JAWNOF010000014.1, read as the reverse complement.
TGTGTGTGTGTGTGTGCGAGTTGTAGGCGAATGCGTGCGTGAACTTGTGTGCGTGGCGTGTAAACAATGTAGCGTTAAAACTAAATATTGTTTAAGAACAAATATTTGGCTTTTGTGCAAATCACGAATCAGCGATTTTATTCGCGGCCGCTTCTTCGACGAGTTGAGGCCCCAAGGCAAATTAATGACGCTATCGATGATATTCACCAACGCCCCCCGTCCCGCTCCCTGACTATCTACATGTGTATATTTGTATGTATCCAGCTATGATTATATTTAGTCATTAGAAAGGAAAACAAAACAAATTCGTGGGATGCTTTTCACGAGCTGCTAATGGGTCATTTCAATTGAACCAAATATTATTGCTGCCGAAGAGCATGAGTACGATTGCGAGTACTCACTCTTCTATTTGTATTCGCTGAAGTTCGCCTCGCTGCTTTTTTAGTTGGCCAAATAGTCGGTATACCGCGGAAAAATCACCTGGGATTAAGCGCGAAAGGGCATTAGTAATGGAATCATCGGGAAATAGGAAGCATCTATCAAAGTTTTGCAGTTGCGATGAGTTCACATTGAAGTGAATCATTTGGCTGTGGCTGTGGGGCGCCTTGCCGGGTATTCATTCCTATGCACACCCCTCGTCAGATATTATATATCAGCAAAGGCAACGGCAACGGCAACGGCAGGCAGCAAAGCGTTCAATAAACCATTTGTTCTCCCCCCAACAAATTGAGAATGTGTGAAAGTGCGAGATTCATTTGAACTGATATAAAATATGAATATGCTATTCGAATGTACTCGTACGTACACAAAGCCGAGACGAGGCAAATATTGATTAAAGATATAATATTGTATTCATGCTATTATTCAATGCTCTAATGGCTGCGCCGCAAGGTTGCGTCCGCAATTAATTATGCCTCGAATGTGGTGTTGATCTGATGATCGATTATGCAAATTGCTGCCATTAATGCGCGCGTATTATTGATGAATAGACTCGCTGTGCAATACGAATAAGCGGCGAGCGAATCACACTCACGAATATCGTTCTTTTCTTCTTCAATTTGCAGCGCCATGTCGTCCAACCAGACCCCGACCTAGTGAGTACCTCGATGCCGCACGAAAGCACCCGCAAAATGCTTTCGTCGTGCTAACATCCAGATAAATTTCAAGTGCATACGCGCTAGGCACGTCCCGCTGACCACAGTGAGTGGAAGTCCAGGTTGGATTCGGATTCGGAGTCGCAGTCGGAGTTGGAGTCGCAGTCGGAGTCGGAGTGGAAGTGGCAGTGGAACAACGTGCTGTGAGAGTGGGTGACATCAGTGGGCGTGTGACTGCGGCTGGAGGCGACGCGTGCGTGTGTGTGTGTGTGTGATTGCGTGCCTGTGTGCGTGTGTGCGAGTGTGTGTGTGTGTGTGTGTGACCCGTTTGAGCGGGACACGCGACAGCGAGAGCGACAAAGCTAATCGTGGGCAAGGAATACGATAAGCATTCAGGTTTGCGGCCCCACTAAACCACCATTAACACACTCACAGACCAACAAGCACAAGCAGAACCACAACCAGAACAATTGTAAAACACTTTGCACCACAACAGCGAGACACTGTAGCCACTGATCGTGTTAGCGCGACAACCACACCCACACATATATCCCTTTTGCACCCCATGTGACCATGACATACATACCTAAAAGAATGCAACACTATACGCATGCAGCCATGAACCTGATCAACATGGACTCGGAGAACCGGGTGGTGCTCAACGTGGGCGGCATTCGGCACGAGACGTACAAGGCCACACTAAAGAAGATACCGGCGACGCGACTCTCCCGCCTCACCGAGGCCCTGGCCAACTACGATCCCATACTGAACGAATACTTCTTCGACCGGCATCCGGGCGTATTCGCACAAGTGCTCAACTACTATAGGTAAGCCCGACGACTGCATGGCATTCGCTTGGCGGCAAGCTCACCCGCCTGAGATCTCTTGCAGAACCGGCAAGCTGCACTATCCCACAGACGTGTGTGGCCCGCTGTTCGAGGAGGAGCTGGAATTTTGGGGTCTGGACTCCAATCAAGTGGAGCCTTGCTGCTGGATGACCTATACGCAGGTGAGCCGTTTAATCACTGCCTGCACTCGATGACACTCTACAGTGTTACTTTCAAACTGCCTGCAGCATCGCGACACACAGGAAACTCTAGCCGTACTCGATCGTTTGGATCTGGATACGGAAAAACCGTCCGAAGAGGAATTGGCGCGCAAGTTTGGCTTTGAGGAGGACTACTACAAGGGCACCATATCCTGGTGGCAGGAGATGAAGCCGCGCATCTGGTCGCTATTCGACGAGCCTTACAGTTCCAATGCCGCCAAGGTGAAGTATCGCCGCAGCATCCTCGCTGCAACAGCTCGAGTAACATTTGATTGGCTTGCAGACAATTGGCGTCGTCTCGGTGTTCTTCATATGCATTTCGATATTGTCCTTCTGCCTGAAGACCCATCCGGACATGCGAGTGCCCATCGTGCACAACGTGACCGTGAAAACGGCCAACGGCAGCGCCGCCTGGTTCCTGGACAAGCAAATGACCAATGCGCACATTGCTTTCTTCTACATTGAATGCGTCTGCAATGCCTGGTTTACTTTCGAGATACTGGTGAGTCAACCGAACAGAACAGAGCTTAACTACTGCACCATAATAAGGCAAAGAGTGGACACTTTGCTCTCATAGCAGTATCTATATCTATAGCTATATCGCACTTCTGTTCCGCAGGTCCGCTTTATCTCGTCACCGAACAAGTGCGAATTCTTAAAGTCGTCTGTTAACATCATAGATTATATAGCCACGCTTAGCTTTTATATCGATCTAGTGCTTCAGCGGTTCGCATCGCACCTCGAGAACGCTGACATACTCGAGTTCTTCTCGATCATCCGCATCATGCGTCTGTTCAAGCTGACGCGCCACTCGTCCGGCCTCAAGATCCTCATCCAGACGTTCCGCGCCTCGGCCAAGGAGCTGACGCTGCTGGTCTTCTTCCTGGTGCTGGGCATCGTGATCTTCGCCAGTCTCGTCTACTACGCCGAGCGCATCCAGCCCAATCCGCACAACGACTTCAACAGCATACCGCTGGGCCTCTGGTGGGCGCTGGTCACCATGACCACCGTGGGCTACGGCGATATGGCGCCCAAGACCTACATTGGCATGTTCGTGGGCGCTTTGTGCGCCCTAGCCGGTGTGCTAACCATTGCACTGCCAGTGCCCGTCATCGTCAGCAACTTCGCCATGTACTACTCGCACACGCAGGCGCGGGCCAAACTGCCAAAGAAGCGTAGACGCGTGCTTCCCGTCGAACAGCCGCGCCAGCCGCGACTGCCAGGTGAACGTGAGTCTCTCTCCCTCTTCACTCTTGTGTCTTATCTTCAATTTGTTCGTCTGCAGGTGCGCCTGGCGGCGTCAGTGGCTGCGGCACTCCAGGCTCGGGGCCGCACTCGGGCCCCATGGGCTCTGGCGGCACCGGACCACGCCGCATGAACAACAAAACCAAGGATCTCGTCAGCCCCAAGTCAGGTGAGTGTTTGGTTCTCGCTCGACAGCAGTCACAGTCACAGTCGCAGTCGCAGTCACAGTCATCAGTCGCAGCACAAAGCAAACAAGCAAACAAGCAAAAGCAAGAAAGAACACCAGTGTTTGTTAGCGTTAACTGAGCTGTGCTTCAACCGCAACACCGCAATGACCCTGCCCCCCGTGCTCCGCGGGAGGGAAAGCACACCTAGCGTTCGCCTCTCTTTGTAGTCTATCCAATGCTGGCAAAACAGTTCTCACAGCTTGCACAGCTGCACCCAGTTCGCAATCGATCTAATTAGCGGCGTTCGACAATTCTAGCGTTGTCCTTGGCGAGGCGTTGTCCTTGCGCAAGAATCGCTCCGAAACTATGCAACTGCTTTGCGCACAACACAGCTCCAATGATCTCTCTGTCTATCGTTCTCGCTGTCTCCAAAGTTGACTAATTACATAACTATAATTTACTATGATACGATATTAATTTTTGTCTATAATTACTACTTAATTTTGGGTGCGCTCCGCGAGCGTTGCAAGTCCTTCACCACAAATGTACTTGTATATATATATACTGTATGTATTCTATGTAATTACAATGAATGCATTCATCAATCAGCTCACTCATTGCTCAACTCATTTTGAAGCTTTGCTTTCCTTTAACGCTGCTCGTTCTCAGAGCTTTTACGATCATTCAGACCGCGAATTGGAGATACTCAAGATTGCCAACTTCAAGTGCTCCAGTCGTCGACACTTCATCACGTTGTACATCAGAACTCATTACCAATAAGCTTCTTATCGAACGCCTTTAGTTCACTATATACTTGTTTTTTTTTTTTTAAACGGAATCCAAGAACATATTTGTATATTGAAGTCATTGCCCTGCCCCCGAAAAGTTATGGCAAAATGGGGTTTATTTGCTCTCTTTATAACTATATTTATATATATATATATTTCTCCACATTGTGATATAATAATTGTAAGCTCTTTCGAACTTAATTTTACCACATACTTTTTGCTCCAAATATTCTTATAATTTATTTGATAAAAACCCAACCAAACCAACCACAAATCTTATGTAAATACTTAGATGAATATACAACCATGATTGGCAAACCCCGAGATGGCAAAAAGAGCAGGCTGCTCTAAGCCCACAATAAGCAAAGAAATGCAACCACAACAACAAAAATTAATAAGTAAAACAAAACCACAAAACTCTGCACCAGAATCAAGTTAAGAGAGATCAAAAAGAAAGCCCCTTCTAACCCAAACCAACGAAGAAATTTGAAATGCAAAGAGCAAAGCTAAGGACTCGTTCAAAAAGGAGCTGGAACTGGAGTCGAAAACAAAAAAGAATAAACCAATTCGAAACAAAGTTAATGATGCGACTGGCCGGATGGACGATCCCAATTGTGGTACGTTGGCCCACGTGGAGTCCGTAATCATTTGACACGTGCCACACTCGGCGGCGTCTGCTACTACTACTACTACTACTGCTACTATTGTACTACCAACACCTACCACTACCAACCACTACTACTACTACTACTACTGCTACTACTCGTACTATTACTACTCCAACTCCAACTCCAACTCCAACTTGCTATCGTATATATTCCGTATATGATCGTGCAAAATTGATGTAATTTCCTACGTGTTTTCTACTCTCTCTCTACCTCTCTCTATATATATACATATTTAAATATTATTGTACTCTTTATGGATATTGATATATTGATATTGCGTATCGTATATTTACGTGTTGTTCATCAGTTCTGGCTCGTTCGTTCTTTCGTTCCACCGTATCTACTATAAATTACCTAAACTATTCTATTCTACAAATGTTTATACCCACCTTTCTCTCCCTCTCTATCCCCCTCTATATTTCTTCTGTGACTTTCGATGTGTATTTTTTGTGTGTGTGCGTGTGTGTGTATGTTTTCATGGGTGTGTGTATATGTATATTTTTATTGTAAACTTAAGCGTTCCGAATATTCCTATAATAATTAGTTACTATACTATACTATACTATATGTATTTGAATTATGTATTTGAACTTCCATAGATCGTAACAACAACAACAACAAGCATTTTTTGACGAACCTTTGTATTATCTTGAACTTTTGTATTTCAGATATGGCCTTCAGTTTCGACTAAAATGCTAGAACCAGTTCATATTTCGTAATTTGTATTCAAAAAGAAAAGAAAAACGTACCGAAACAGAAAACACAGTTCAAATGCAAGCACCAAAAAGACCAAAAAACAAAAAAAAAAAAAAAAACAGAAAAACAACTACCAAAAGACAAAAGCTCAAAATCGCAATCGAAATCAAAAGCAAAAGCAAATCAAAGAAAAATGAAAAGGAAATGTAAAAGTTAAATCGCAATCGTAATCGCAATCGTTATCGTATCGTTCTCGTTCTCGTTATCGTAAAACGCTCATCTCTCATGCTCCCAGGTCATGCAATAAAATGTAACGGATTAAGCTGGGCGGGTGTGTTGGTTAACCATTATTCTCTATACTACTTACTAGCAACTCTAACTGTACTTGTACTCTTCTTTAATCCCTAAAACGATATCCAAGCATATGTCTATCTATGTAGCGAGTAGGTGCGCTGGCAACCAACCAATCTCCACCAACCCCCCTCAAATAAAAATAAACAAAATTTTCAAAAAACGTATTCAGCTAAAACTAGTTTGTAGCTAGCTACCTTGAAGAACCGCAACCGTAACCGTAACCGTAATTGTAACTGCAACCATAACCTTCACACCTCAAACTATCCAGCGTTGATTCGAAAAGTTTGCAAGTTGTGCGAAACTTGAAAAGCAATTCTCCCCCCGTCCCCGCCCGCGACCCGCTCAAGTATTCGAAAGTATCCGAAAGTAGCTTATTGTTTTTCGATGATGCATGCTGCATGTTTTGCCCGTCGGTGGTGCGAGCCACTTAACAACCACTCGAGTCTCATTAAATCTAGTTAGTTGTTAATTACTTTAAGTTGGTCTTGTACATTTTACTTGTATGCATTCAACCCAACCATGTGCCTGTCTTTATGTACGTATGTTGTAAACTGTGTACTCTCTTTGTGCCAATGTGTGTGTCTTTGTACGTAAGTGTCTACCCACCCCGCCCCACCAACACCAACACCAACACCATCCCCCCACCACCCCCCTGTAATGAGTAGTGTCAAGTGCACCCAGTATTAAACAACACTTATAGCGTTGCGTCAACCCTACGAAATTTGAAATAAGTTTATTGACATTGAATTGAATTGGTTGAGTTTCCTCTACTTACATTGTATATCAATTAATAATGCTTTTATTCTCTCTACTCTTTCTTTCTCTCTTCCTTTCTCTCTCTCGCTCTCGCTCTCGCTCTACTTCTGCTGTCTATCTCTATAACTACTACTCCTCCACCTACCTACCTACCTACCTACCTGCCCTGCTCAAACTGCGCTAAAACCAAACAGTTGCTCAACTCTTCACAGGTCCCTTGGGCGCCAGCATCGTTGCGATGAGTCCACGCACCATGTTGGACCTGAATCCGGCGCTGGCCATGGGTAAGCCAACCTTTCAGCCTCGTTTCCCCACGCAGCTAGCGGCCACCAGCATCAGCACGACCACCACCATCACCACCACCAGCAACAACAACACCAGCACGATCGCCACCACCACGGCCCCCCTACCGCCAACTCTGGCGGCAACAGCGGCGGGCGCAGCGGCTGCAGCGGCGTCGGGCACTCTGCCGGCGGTGCCGAGCATAGCGGTGACGAGCGCCGTCAGCCTGGGCAAGGACAGCACGGTCAGCCAGTCGGGCACCACCACCACCACCAGCACCGCGCTGGAGGGCACCAAGAAGGCGTTCCTCTAGGCAGCACGCTCTGCCCGGCAGTCCAACTGAGAAAGCAATACTATCCAAGCAAAACACTGAAATACATACATAATCAATCTTCGCACTCGGGCGAGTGCTCGCAATTGAAGCTATTAACACGCAATATCTACGTGTAGACTCCTCATTATTTGGCCATATCATGACATACATATTACCTAGAGCTATATTAAGTATTATTAACGTTAATAATGCATCGGCACACACGGCTTTCGCGTTTTAAAAACCCAGTTCTAGTTCTCTAGACTCGTTTTCATCAATTTACCTCTGCTGTTGTGTGCGGAGACTTATCGATCCGTTTATACGCAGCATAGACACAGTGGAAATGTACATATTACATGCAATTATTGGTATATCAACAGTTTTAAGTCAGTGGGTCGACGGTGCCCCAAATATTGACCCCGAAAAGGCAAACCGTCTGCCCTTCAGCTATTTATTTTCTTCAGCGCAGCGTTTCAGCGTTCAATCCCATTTTAGATCAACCCCTAGCAGGGAGGGAGCACAGCAAACTCAAGTAACTCGACTTCAACTTCAAGTTCGTGCTGTGCAAACGAAACTGCTTGCTTTTTTTGTTGTTGTTGGTCTTCTATGCTTATAAGCTTTGTAATTGCCTAATTAGAAAACGCTCAGAGAGACAGACAGAATGCAGGGGAGGGAAGGGAGACGGAGGCCAGTCCTCGTGCTCGAGACAGTCCAGATACGTATACTTAATAAAAATCAAAAAGTTGGCAACTGTTTAAAATTCATTCAAGCAGACGCTGCCAAATCGCTTGTTAAGGGCACGTGTTAAATTTTCAGCTAATAAGTACGCTGCCATGGACCCTACTTGAGGCCACGCACCGACAAACACTGTGTAAACTTTGTGCAACTTAAGAAAAACAAATGAATTTCCCAACAGTCGCCCCCGCCTGCAGCCCGTGCCCGTCAGTCAGTCTCCCAGTCGATTCTTCCTGCTCGGCATATGGGGAGCAAGTTGATAACATAGAAAAACCCAAGGCAAAGGGAACTTAACTTGCCTTTAATTATTTTCAACCTGCAATCGACAGAAACGTTGGGGGCAGGGGTGGCGAGCAGAGTTGGCAGAGATCCCATGAAATTTGCATGGAAAATCTGTGGCAAAGATTTCCCTTTTACTAGAGCATAAAACCAGTTAAAAGTCTGGCATATTTGAAAATGTTTTTCTTGTTCTCGCAGTTCTGGTAAACAGACTCACTTCTTAACTTCGTTGAGGGCTGCAGCCATTAGCTGAGAGGGGGGGTTGAGAAGGGAGATGGGAGACGGGAGAAGGGGAGGTCAGAGTCTTTACACTCTACTCACATACAAACATACATATTTACGATACATATGAACGGTGTTTCTTCTGTACATCATTATTAGGTGAAGCCTCTTGTACATTTTGAATATCTCTCAGCAAGCATTATACATAATAAACATTGCATAATTAACTAATACATATATTGTATCTATACATAAATTACAATTTACGATTATTTCTAAGATTAACAAAACTACAAAAAAAAAACATACAAAAAAAAATACAACAAATTCTAACGCTTTGCAATAAAATACAACAAGGAAAAACAAGCGCAAATTAATAAAACATTTAAAGAGAAAAAACAAATGGAAAAAATGATAAAGTTTGCAAAACATTTGTTAAGTTTTTACAATGAAAATGCATTAATAAGAAAAGATTATTATTAACAAACATGCATAACATACATACAAGTATATACACATGCATTACAGTACATACATACAAATACTATAAAATATACAAATATATATATTTAAATGAAACAAACAAAACAAAACGAAAAAAAAGAACATATATGCGAAAGTGCGCAGAATTGTTTTGTTACTTATCGGTTGAATTGATTATTTATGATTGTTATTCTTTTCAGATATTTATAAATGATTTTTAATTGTATAGTTAAGCGAATTGTATACTATTTAAACTATGAAGAAAAGCAAAAGCTAAACGAAACTGTTCTCTCAATAATTCATGAACAAGAATAAACTTAATTACTATACATAAATATACGAAACTCAAAACTGAAATGCAATAAACATCTATTGAACACCAAAATACAAATGCGCCCATTCCAATCAATTGCAGGGATTAATCGATCAATCTATTTGCAAGCATTTCACAATTAAGTCTGCAGACACTTGGCCAAGTTTCTGGCTACAGCAACCCTTTGCCAAAGACCCACTTCAGACTGTCTGGGCCAGCTCGAACAACAGCCAAGTGGGGACCCAAGTATCTGAGGTTCATTGTTCAATTGTGAAAGCAATTACATTACTTATAGTGGCAGCGCGCTTGGAATCTTGAGGCCGAAAACATTCGCCCCAGCGGTCGTGCGGTCTTGGCCTTAGCCGTTAAGTGGAGAGCTTTTCGGCCAGGTGCCTGCGGCTATTGACCAGTAAAGCGCTTCATTAAGCTGCTACATGGCCCATGACACACAAACACATCGGCTCAGCACAGCGGTGTGGCGAGGGGAGGCCTTGTCCCACAGGCATTTGACCTACCCAATCAACAGTTGGCGTCCAGTCAGCTGCTAGACGCTGCTAGAGCAGCGGGGCGCAGGACGAGTGGGGGTACAATTCTAAAGGAATTGCTTTGCAGCTTCGTGTAGTGCGGCAGCCCAAAACTAATAATGTATGAAATTTCAATTACGACTCAAAAATCATAAGCCCAGAGTCAAGTGCGAGAGTATCTTTGTATCTCGAAGTGCGCTATCTGCAAGCGAGTGAGTTTGTAGCACAGTGTTCGTGGACGGAGGCTGAGCTGGCTGAGCCGTGGAGCGTCATAAACATCAGCGCTGTCGTTTTGCGCTGGAATGTTGTGGGAGCAGGTGACAGAGACGCACATAGCTGGCTAGAGCGAGAGCGCGAACCAGGCAAAGCCAAAAGCCAAAAAGACATTGCGTGAGAGCGTTTTGAAAGGCATTTTACATTAACAGTTTTCCAGTTTTTCCGTTTTCAGTTGTGCCTCCGTCCCCCCAAGTATGCGCAGTGAGAGTTGCCTGGAAAAAGCTCGCTCGCTCGCTCGCGCTCTTTCGCTCTCTCTCGCTCGCTGGCCACATTACAGCACTCTCGCTCTCTCTGTCACTCTCTCTCTGTGGCTGGCTTTGTGAATGAGCTCTCGCTCTGCTGGCCAAAAATACATTTCTCTGGCTATTTGGCTATTTTGCATGGACGATTGCGCCTTCTCGCGCCCCGTCGCGCCCCGTCGCGCCCAGCCTCTGGAGGGCGAGGCGGCGGAGTAGGCGGCATGCTGCATGCTGCTCGTGACTTTTCGCTCGTTCGGTTGCCATAGATATACTACGATTGGCGCTCGTATAATGTGATCCCGTTGTATTTCGGCCGGCTGTCTGTCTGTCTGTCTGTCGCCTGTTGTTGGGCACTGCCGGCTCCCCGGCTCTGCTCGGCTTCGTCGTCGTCGCCGCTGCCTTCGTTGTCGTCGTCGTCTGGGCTCGTCTGGAGTTCACATTCACAAACGGTTTCAGTGTAATTTCGGCTGTGCGGCGTGCTAGTCTCAGTCTCAGTCTCAGTCTCAGTCGCAGTCGCGGTCTCCGTCTACGCTAGCTGTCGTCGCTGTTGTCGCTGTCGGGGACACCCGGGACAACAAGCGTCTTTTGCGAGTCGACTCGAGCGTCGCGCGTCTCTTTGTGTGTCGCGTATACGTAAGCATCTCTCTGTCTGTGTGTGTGTCGCGCGTCTATCAGTGCTCCAGCTGTCAGCGTGGTTCCGCCGCACCATCGCCATCTCTATTACTATCTCCGGCCACAGCTCCATCGCCATCTCCATCTCCATCGCCATCGACACATCTGCAGCTCCCGCTCCGACTCCAACTCGAACTTAGAGCTCGTCTGTTGCTCGCCGCGGTCGCATCTACAAGTTTTGCGTGCGTTTTTTTGTTTCGGTTCGTTTATGTTTTGTGCGTCTGCCGTCTTGTGTTGTTCGCTGTGTTTTTGTTGCCGCGCTGCGCTTGCTACAATTGCTTTAGGTTGGTTGCCATTTGAATATTAAAGCCAAGTGCGAGGACGACAGTTTTTCTTTATGCGTGTAAGTGTGAAAGTGTGTGCCTGTGTGTGTGCGTGCTCCCCAGTTTCCCCGGGGGCTTTCCCTGGGCGTCACCCTCGTCCGCGCGCTCCCTCGGCTCGTCCCGGCCCGACCCCGAGCGGAGCAGCCCCCCACTTTGCAGTTACAGTTGAAGTCGCCTCCGTGGTCCCCCAGCTCGCAGCGTTTGCTCGACTGCGACTGCGACTCCGATTAAGACCAGTCCACGGCAGTCGATGGTAGTTGTTGCCTGGTTACGTTTACAACTGGCACGCTGACTGTGCCATGCATTAAACATAAGCGCCACTGAATGACTCTGCGCCTCGCTGCTGCTGCGAGTGTGGCAAGTGGCAAGTGGTGGCCGACGCTCAAGTGCGTTCGTGGCGCGGGGCAGGCCAAGGCGGAGGCGGGAGGCACGTCGCAACTAGATTAAGTGTGCGTTCAAGCTTTTCTTTTTCGTTTTCCTCCCGTTGTTGTTGTTGTTTACTTGTTGTTTTTGCTGCTTTTGAATCTTTATTATTAGCACATTTTGCGCCTCTGGAGCGCCAGTGCCAAGACTCATAAATTAATAACATTTCGTGACAAATATTGCGGCATGCCGCACGCCGCACGCTGCACGCTGAACGCTGAACGCTTGTTGTTGCAGCTGTAGCTGTAGCTGCAGCTGCAGTTGTAATTGCAGTTGCTGCTATCAGCATAATAAAATTAATAAACGCATAAATCTGAGGCAGTCCAGCAATGTGTGCTCAAGTGACAACTAAATGGCCGCCCAATCGGGAACAATTTGTGGACAACACCTGCCGCATTATAAATGTGCCACCGAGACGCCGCAAGTAGCATAGAAGGTCGCCTTCCACAGCGACTCTGATTGACAGCCTGTCTGTCGTCTGAGTTAGCATAAAATATGATTTACAATTCACTAAAGTGAAATTGGACGCTTATCAACTTTGATTTCATTTTACACTCTGCCCCCAAACTGCTGACTGCTTTGAGCCAGCGCACACTTTGTGGCTGGGACGCTCAGGACATTGCGAATTCATGAGGCGAGTGATGTATTAATTATCCAGTCATACTTAATGTGGCCTTTAATTGCACACCACAGACATCGAGATTGAGACGGAGTGTGAGTCTCTGCTCTGGGCAGCCGGCAAATAAAGTTCCTCATAATTACAGACAGCAGGCGGCAGCAGTAGGAGGGAACGTATCATATTGTGTGAGCTGCGATAGGGATTAGCTGGACTTAGTTCAACTGCAAGTCGAGCTAAGCCTTTGGCTGGTTGCTGGAAACTCGAACTTTGTGCTCGATTGGGGAATCGAATATTAAATGACAGTCATTTTAAAAGGAGCCAACAATGAAATTGTGGCAACACATTCATGAATTGCTGAAGAGTTGGCAAATGTTGAAATGTACTCGTAATGTGTTTGCTCATAACAAATGGCTTTGTTTCAATTGAGTTCGATTGCCGAAATTCGCATTGTTTGCAAATAAATGTAGGTAATTTAATGAAATTGGCAACAGCATTCGGGCAACACTTGAGCAAAGATATACGCAATGTTCATTTATATGAATTATTATTATATTTCACATTAAAAATTTACAGTCAAATTCAATTACATATTTTTCAACTTATAAGCAATCGAATGAAGTCTTCATTAGCTCAAGCGAATTCCTGTGAAGTTATTGAGCATTAAAGTGCTTTTCCAAACACTTGCACTCAGCATTTTAAATAAAATGTAAATGAGAATGGGAAATTTGTGTAGTCAATTAAAAATATGCTAAAGCTGCAATCAAAAGGCAATCTAATGACGCCAATCACAGTCAACAATCAAATTTCTTTTAAAGTAAAGACTGGTAATAGATCTCCCTCCCTCTCTCTCTACTGAATGCTCAATGCGGCAAATGTGAATTTATTTGCAATTAGTGCAAAGTTCAACTTCGACTCGATTTCCTCAAGTTGAAGCTGCAAGTGCAACTGAAACTGTAGCTTCAAGTGTAGCTGCATCGGTGTCTGCAAGTGCAAATGCAAATGCAAATGTAAATGTATCTGTATCTGTATCTTTAACTGCAAATTGCATTTGCAAGTTTAACGGCAATTGGGAAGCGAGTGTAATTCAATGCGCTCTGCTGAGCTATGTAATTTCTGCGACCTTTTTGTGCGAGTCTCTCTCTGTCTCTGTCTCTGTGTTGAATTTCGTTACCTGCGCACATGTTTGTTCAATTCCATTCGCAATTGTAATTGCATTTTATTATTGATGGCGTTGCTGTCGATGTTTAAGCATAGGCATGCCCCTACGTGAGTGAGTGTGTCTGTCTGTGTGTTCCAGCTGTCATTGCAGCACTTCATTTATGAAATTTACATTCATTGTGACGCATTGCCAGATCAACAAATTAAAAAACAAAGTAGAACGCAATATTCACTCATTTTTGATTAACGTTTCGTTTTTGCTGATTCCATTCTGTTTGTCTTCGTGTGCCCCGGCAATGCGGGCGTGGCAGGGGCGGGGGCGTGGTTAGAGGGAACTTGCGTTAGGGGTGTGAAATTTGCATAGCACTGCTTGATTTTGTTTGTGGTTTTCCACTGTTTTGCACTGTTGACACTCGACAGCTGTGCAAACAGAGCAAACAGCCAAAGTTGAAAGAGAATTTCGCCGAATTTGTCAAAAAATCAATCGAGTTTCCAAGTGCCATCGACCATTGCCACTTGTGTAGCTGACCTGCTCCTTTCTCCTCGTCTCCGACAATACTCCATTTGTTTTGGCAATTTCTGCAGATCGTATACGTAATGTGGGGTGACCCATATTGGCAATTCCAGCGAAGTCACCTGTTTACATGCATTCGAGAACACAATATGGCATATTTGAGTGCCCTGCGAAAGTGCGTCGAGTTATGCGGGGTATACGAATGAGTTGCTCAGCAGAAGGTAACTGAAAGCGGCACATTCGTCGGGGGATATCTGCGAGTCGATCAACGGCAATTGTATTTGTATACGCCTGTCAATTTGATTGCTCAAATTTCCAGGCAATTTCAGTGACAAGTTCATTTTTTGCGCACAGCGCCCCGCTCGAGGAATGGAGGGACAACACATCGGAGATATGTACACACTCGCATTCTACTCGCATATCGCATGTTTGAATGAACTGAGGAATCCGACTGATGTGTGCGAGAGACGTAGAAAAATAACTCGGCGTTGGCGCGTCGTTTGGGTTTGTTGTTTGTTGTCAACAAGTTGGGGACTTTAATTTGAACAGTGAATCAGGCCAATAGCTGAGAGGATGAGAGGAAGTATTCTGCAAAAGGGGGAATTATTGATTGGACCCAGCTCAAAATGGAATTGGCATTCGGTTGAAAATGTGTGCGCTCTGCGGTTGCCACAGTGGAAATGCAAAAGATAGACAGAGAAAATCATATAAATGTAAATGAGTACAAATTGGTTTAGTTTCAGCTGGTTGGTTGGGCAAGCAAAGGTTTTTCAATTGTGACTGCATCATTATGGACGACTTGCCAGGGATTAAACTTTAATTCAAGTTCAATGTGCTCGACGTTCTCTGCGGTCAGCCACTATCATACTTTGTTTTGGCCAGAAGAGGGCTGCACAACCATTTGAGAGCCCAGCTTCCAAGCTGTCAGAGTAAGTAACCAAATTGTTTCACATTGCATTTCAGGGTTTCATCCTTTCTCTCTCTGCTGCTGCTCTGGTGCTCTGCTTTCTGCTTTGGCTGTCTGCGTAATCCGTAGAAAAGTTTCGACAGTTAACTGGCGGCGGCATCCATGACAAAGACCTAAAGACCCGCATCTTGTCTTAAGCACTTGCCCCAAAAATGCATTGACAGCCACTTGCTGCTGCTCCAGCTGTAGCCGAGTAGCAACAGTTTCTGGCAGCGCCTCCCCCATGATTTAGTGCGTCTCATTGTGGCGCCCCATTCTCTGCTCTGCGAGAACTTTGGGCTGTCGCATAAACCGATTAAACTTCTGAGCAGCTTATGCATTTGCTATGTATATATGCTATGTATGTATTGCGGACATAGTCTCTATCTAGCCGGGTATCTGTTATCTGCTTCCTAAATGTGCAGCGCTAAGCACGCTCCACTCCCCGCCCCCCTCACTTACTCCCCCTCTTCGTCTTACGCATCGCCTCGCTCACACAGAGAGCCCATCACTCATATGGCTGCTCTTAAAACGTTTCCATTAGGGACAAAATTGTTTTGGCCTGGCCGCCGCAAAAAACGAAGGAAAAAACACGGCGAAAACAATTTAATTTCATATTTCCTAATGCCTTTTCATTTGCCTCTCAACTTTCTTGCCATTCGCATCCGCATCCACATCCGCATCCTCGTCCACATCCGCCCCTCACTCTCCCGTTCGTTAACTTAAATGCTTTGCAATTATTTTAGCTTTTGATAAATTTGCGCTTCTCTTTTAATCATTCTCTCGCTTCGAGTTTTGTTTTTCTTGCTTGTTGTGTGTGTTGTCGTTGCTATTGTTGTTCTTCTTCTTGTTGCTGTTGTTGTTATATATCTCTCGTTGTTTACACTTTTTGTTGATTGTATTCATTGCCCTCTGGAGCTTGCCAGTTACCTGTTATTCTACCTTTCAGCTCCATTTCAGCTTTCTCTCTGCTTTTTCTCATCATCTCTCTCTCTCTCTTTTTCTCTGTGTCTTGTTTTTCGGAGGTAACAAAGCGTGTTAGAACATGCAAACGAATGCAGAGGACAATGGCAGCTTCGACAACAGAATGCGAGAGTCAGACTCAGCATTATTATTATTATTACGGTTATTATGATTATTCATATTTTTTGATTATTTGCTTTTTATTTGCATGCCACATGTGATGCGGGTTGCGGGTGAAAGTGGCGGCACCACTTTGTGCCGCACGCTGGTCAAAAGGCACAACTTTGTCCTCCCAGAGGACGCATTACAATTTGCCCAGAACACCAAAAAACAACAAAAACAAATTTGTTGCACGAATTGAATAAATACGGGGAAAAGAACAAAACTCAAATAAAATGGAAATTGTTTTAAAATGTAAAGCAGCAAATTATTGTCGACAATTGTAAAGGGGTTTGTTTCTCCAGCCAATGAAGTCTTAGTTATGTGCTGGGAAAGTGGCTCAAAGAGTCGTTCAGCAGCATTCAGCTGCGGATGCAATACTTCCATGAATCTAAAGTGGAAATTGTGAGAAAATAGGACTTAAGGAACGTGCTCACAGGTTGCCATTTCAACAAAGACTTGAGAGTGGTTTCTGTGTAAGCAATCTTTTGAATCCAATTATCAAAGGTAGCAATGCTAATCTCATTGAATTAAAGCTGGAAGAGTTCGAGTTAGCCTGCCAACTTGACCTCAAAGAAAGTAAATATAGCAAAAAAGGTTTAATTTTGTCTTGCTTAATAATGTGCTCTACTTATAAACAAGAAAATGGGCTTCTCGCTGCACCTGTGGAAATATTTTCAGGGACTGCCTCGCATAATTATCTCCACTAGCAGCAAGCAGTCTCATATATTTCGGCCGCAATCCCATTTAAACTGTAACGAAATTTGTTTGGTAATTACACGGCAGAGTGCAGCAATAGTCGGCTCTAACGACCTGGAGACGAGAAGAGCGAGCGGCTGAGACACAAGTACGCAGACACCTAATCTCCCTAACTACAGTTGTGCTGTTGTAGCCATTATGGCCTAGTGTAGTTACATGTGTCAGGCTCGTTTGCTTTTGGCAGTTACCGTTACTTTCTCGATAACTCGATACGTTCTCTGTCTGTCTGTCTGTGTGTGTGTCGAGCCTTTGTGTCGAGGCGGGGTTGAGGATGGCGAGGACAAAGACGAGGCCGGGCACGAGCAGGCCAACGCAGAGCATTCGCTTAATTTATTATTCAATTAAAGCAGCAAAAATAAACTTTAATCGCACCGCAGACATCAGCAGCGACAGCGACAGCGACTGGGACTGGGACGGCAGCAGCAGTTAAGCAACAACAATAATAACAAGGCCCCCAAAGGCAACACACATTAACACAACACTCGCACACACTCGCCTCACATGTGTGCCAAAGTGAAAAAAATGATGTAAAATATATGAAAAAATATTTTTTCTTTTTGCAAATATGAAAATCGTGTGCCAAGAAAATGTCAGCACATTGTTGTTGTTGCTGCTGTTGCTGCTGCTGCTCGTTCTCCTTTGTAATCGATTAAAAGTGCATGTCAAACTGTGCGTGCGGCCGCATTTTTTAATGGGCTGCTAAAATACAAAATGAAAATAAAATGAAAGCAACAACAACGACGCAATGAGAAAAAAGCAAAACAGCCAACAAAAGAAAACAAAACAAAGTCAGGCGCATTAACAAGAAGAGCAACAGCAGCAGCAGCAGCAACAACAATAACAACGGCAAAATCATGGAAAAAAGTTTGAACGTGAAAGACGAGAAAATATGACAAAATTTACGAGCACACACACACAGACACAGAACACATGCACATCGCATGAAACACCCTGTGCTGACTGGCTGGGCTTGTTTTTAGTGCTTTGGCACGTAATGGGGTCGTCTCACTCACACTCACACTCGCACTCGCACACACACACACCTCATTATCGGTGTCCCGGCCACTCAGTTGCCTTTTGTGTGTGTTGCTTCTGTTCGCTTGGGTTTGAATGGGTTTGGCTTGGCTTGGTTTGGGTTTCGCTTTCGGTTTGAGTTTGGGTTTGGGTTCGCAGTTGGGGCTTGGCTACGGGTTTTGGCAGGATCCCATCATCATGTTGCATAGTTATTCGAGCCTTGTCGCTAACCACTTGACGCGAGCGCGTCAGCTAAATGTTAATTCCAGCTCGGACTGCGTTCTCATAACACTCTAAGTCCGGGAACAAAGCGAAAACAATTAATCTTTTGGGACAAACGTCAAATATTCGACTTTAACTGCAAGTCCGAATGAATATTTGACAATAAGTCACTCTGCTCTAAGAGAGAGAGAGAGAGAAAGAGAAGAGCCTAAAGCATAGACATAACTGGTAGGCGACTCTATAATATCTGTAAGCCTCGAATATACACATTATAATCAAATCAAGCGGGATTCCACGCGGCTCAAGAGAGCTCAATTACGCTGGCTCAGCTTGAGAAGCTTGAAAGATGCATATCTAAATATGTGTATTTCCGCAGCTGAATCACGAAGCACGAAGCGAGTTGGGGCAACAAGTCCATCTCTAGGCACAGCTGGAGGAGAATGTTACTGCGGCTGCTGATGATGATGGTGATGGCGATGACGACGACGATGACGACGGCGACAAGTTTCAGCGATTCGCCGTCTGTTTGACGATATGATATGAAGAACCGATTAACTGCATTCAAGTGCCTCGTTTGCGCCATCTCTTTCGCACACCACTCAGCCCTGCCCTGCCTGCCCTGCCCTGCCCTGCAACGTATTTATCTCCCTCTCACTCATTCAGTGGGCTCTCTGTGCTCATATCAGTAGTCAGTTTGGCCTCCTTGCCAGATTTGTGCAAACCACGAAAGCAAATTACGTTGACGATGAGCATCATTTTCCACTTTATTGAATTACCCCCGAAAAGCAGAGCAAAGCCAGGGCAGGCACGTCGGGGCCAAACCAAACCAAACCGAAGCCAACCAAACCACGTCGAGTTGATTCAAGTCGAGTTGAGCCGAGTCGAGGCCGGGCAACAATGTGTGCTAAGAGTCGACAGTCTTTTGGGAGCCGGAGCATGAGTCTGGTCTGTTTGGACGATTTTGTCAGCGCGATAAACAGAATTTCAATTTAAAATATTTTTCCTGCTGCCTTAGCATAATTTGCGGGGCGCAAGCGGGGTCAAGTGTCACAGTCAGCTGGCGCGCAGAGTTGCGAGTCCTGGCGTCGTGCTCAAGTTGGACCCGAGACATAAAGAAGCTATCAGCGGGGCGTTTATGGGCTCTTCTAGGTGGTTAGTCGAGTTCGCTGGGTTCGAGCGGGTTCGCGTCCCCAAGGGGGGGGGGATCGGGTGGGGGACAGGACAGGACAGGACTGTCGTTACCTACGACTAATGAAAGCAGCAGCAGAGTCAACGTCTTTGTCAGCGCCAACGCGAGCGCGAGCGAGAGAGAAGTCGCTTTGTTTATCTCGCTTTGTTTGTTTGCTTGCCTGTTTGTGTGTCTTCTGTGACAATTGGAGGAGCCGGAGGAGCCAGCGCAGCTCTCCTCGCTCGCTTTTTATAGCACGAGTAGCGGCACGAGTATATATAATCATCATTGTTACGCGCATTTGAGGCACTTTCGCTAGACACTGCCACCACAGTCGCTCAGTCGCCCAGTCGCCCATTCGCCCAGTGGCCCATTCAGTGAGTCAGCGAGCGAGCTGCGTGCTTAAAAGAGCATTGCCCGTCGGCATTATGTTTTGTGTCAGCGCAAAGGCGTCAGGAATGGAGGGGAGGCGAGTAAATGGTGTCGGCATTGCACGTTCTTTTGTGGGTTAGCAGGCCTTGCTGGCATGCGGCATGCGGCATGGGGCATGCTGCTATGTTGGCCATGTTGACTATGTCATTTGCTAATTTAGCACAAGCTGTTGGACTACTTACTCGCCGCCTCCCCCCTCCCTTCCTCCCCTGCCCCAGACTCTGCACACAGTGGTTCAAGTTGCATTTGCTAAAAGGTCAACACAACGTAGGCAACGAGACAACGAGACAAGGAGACGGGGAGACAGGGAGACAAGGAGACGACGACGGCAGCAACATCATCAAAGCAAACTAACATTAATTAAGCAGCTTCAGTTTGGTTAGAATAGATGACAAACAATATCCTAAGATGGACAACATTCCCAGCCAGCCCCGGCGCCCTCCTCCCCCTCTCCCCCTGCCAGTACAGTGCGACCCAGTTCAATAGAGTTGGCAAACACAAAACTGACCGCAGGAATAAATAATTAGCCGCAATGCACAGCACATTTGCAATTTAATGCGGCTTTAATGAAATTCCTAATACACGACGTTTTTTTTGGTTTTGTTTTGAAAAATGAGCCCCAATAAGAGATGCTTCCATTGATATATGGTCGGCCATTAATCAAGGCCCGAAAGAGGTTCGCTCCCATTTCGCCATTTGCAATTCATGAGATACAGAACGGACGCACATTTAGTTTACAGATGGCGATTAACTATGCGTGATGCCTTAAAAATATGTCTTAATGATGCGACAACAATAAATTCATGCGACGGGGCGGGGGGAGAATATGATTTATAAGGACAAATATTGAGATACAATTGTATCTGATTAGTGAAAAGCCGATAGCACTTTAATTCAACTCTTTGCGCAAAATATGATTTATGGGAGCAAAAGTTTTTGTATCTGATTAGTGAAAATCGCTCGAACTTTTAAGCGGATAGCACTTTAATACAACTCTTTGTGAAAAATACAATTTATAGTAGGAAATAATGATATAAAATTGTATCTGATTAGTGAAAATCGCTTGAATTTTTAAGCGGATAGCACTTTAATGCAACTCTTTAGATTGAAATTGCGGCGAGGAAGTGCGGCAACATTCGTTATTCAGAATGGTTTTTGTGGGCAGCCCGGGCCCATTAAGCGAATTAGTTTAACAGCTACAGGTTTATGGCTAATTAGACGTCTTTAATTGGCCATAACAATAACTCAGTTGCGGTTTCCACTTAGCTGGCCAGCAGTGTCACCGTCCAGCTCACTCACTGCCATTCGCCTTTGGGGACAGACGACGAGCTGCTGCTGCTGCTGCTGTTGCTGCTGCTGTTGCAAAAGCTGTGACTCTATCAGCCTAATGGCCTGCAGGCTCCAGAGAGGCTGTCAGCCAGGTGCGGGCGGGGGTGCTGTTGATGCTTGCGAGTGGAGCTGGAAGCTTGACAAAGACTAACGCGCTCTCGTCACACACTTTGACACATTGTTAGTCAAACAAAAGATTTTGCATGCTAATTCGATTCACCCAGTCAGCCCCGACAAAGAGGATAAGACGTTGCCGCGGGGGAACGAGTAATGGGCAGCAATAGCAGTGGAGGGAGCAGATAGGCAGCTGAGCATCAACTGTTCTGTTCTGTTGCTACCTTAGCCATTTTTGGGGCGAAGCACAAGCCAATAATAAAATTGCTTGTGTCGATTTCCACAGCTGCCTCCTTCGCTCCGATGTTGATAAAGCAGCCAACGAGCAGCCAACGGCAAGTGGCAAGTGGCAACTGGAATGTGGCAGGCGGCAGTCAGTAAACAAGCAGCAGCAAGCAGCAAGCAGCAAGTCAGGAAATCAAATTCTAACCCAAAAGCTCCAACTCAAACCGAAGACCCAAAAGGCCCAATTCAGTTGCGTCCAGTTGTTTAGCTCGCTATACACTTGCCAAAGGAATTAGCATTTTCCGAGGGAGCATGCCACAACGAATATGTGTATGGCAATTGGGGAATGCTTTTATTAAAAAGGTAGCTGAAGTTGCTTTGCATATAAAGTAGATAATGAATTGTTCTGCTTTTGGCTGCAAAAGAGACAATTCATAATTGCTTTTGCTCCAATTTTTCGCAATAAGTTGGCTTATGAATATTTAGTGGTGCAGACAGCAATTAAGAGTTCACTAGTTTGTTCTCGAATTTATCTTCTACCTCAAACAACTCAGTGCATGTTAAAATGCACAAAATATCTAAATTAAATACTAGCTGCTATGTTTATTGCTTTAAAGAGTAGCATCTCACGATTGGGTTGCTCGTGCGAATTCATTTCGCAATTTATTTTACAAGTTTTCTAGTAGTAATTTCCGTCAGAGTATTGGGCCTACGGCTACAAGCCACACGGCCTTTGTTGCCTGTAATTTTCGTTGTTTTAGGCCCTTCCTCTGCTGCTTGCGTTGGGCTTCCGTTCGTCGCCTTTTTTGCGGAAGTGTCATTTTTCAGGCAAGAAGGGCTTAGCTTACGCTTTATGATGCGGTTCACGCCTGCCGCAGAGCAACCACACCACCCCACCACCACCGCACCGCACCTGACACCGCCCCCCCGCTTGGCTCAGCAGGCAGCATCAATTTGTTAGCTGGTTGTTTAAAGATTTTTGCTGTGTGGCTGCTGCAAATTTGAGGTCTAAGCAAGTTTGCGTTTTAAATTTATTTATAATAATATTAATATTAAGCATGGCTGGTGCGTGGATCAGGCCGACGCCTGCTTGAGCTGGTGGTGCGTTGGCTGCTCGGTTCGTTGGCCGCTCAGCAGGCAACCTAATTACGCTTCTGATAGGATTTTTGAGTAAGGTTAATGGCACTTCGGCCAGCCGATAAGCCAACAACCAACAGCCAACAGCGAAGAGCGAACAGCCAACAAGCCGAAAAAAAAGAACAGGAATGTAATAAATAAACCTTTGGCGAGAGTGAGATGTGTAAGGAATGCAAAGGTTATGGGAGGCAATCTTCAAATCGTTACACCACATAATGTAGCATACTTTTCGGGGGAGGCATTTAAGCGAATGACCTCGCGATTTAATTTGATTATTCGAGGACTTGAATTGGAGCCGGAGCGGGGCTTATTAGAAACACATTTTAAGCCCATGTAGATCTCAATTTGTAAATTGGGGAAACATAAATCCATTAGTCGCTGTTAACTGCGAGCGCTGCAGATAAAATATGCGCAAACTTCGGGGACGACAAAAGGCAAACATTTCTGCTGCTCAGCTCTCCTACATTTTCTTGGCTTTTTCTTATTTCATTTTCTTTTTTGGTCAACTCGCAAAGTTTTCAGCAAATCCTTGAATCGTTCTCAAGTTTTGCAACCTCTCCCAAATGTAAATGAAAAAGTATTAATATGTTCTGCTGCCAGTTTCTCTTGGAATTATTTTTCCCCCAGGGAAAGCGTAAAAATTTAACATATACACGCACACACAGACACAGACACAATCGCATGCATATCAGAGCTTGTACCCTTTCGGCAGATAGCGAAATAAAAAAGTCAACTTATAGAAGTGTAACTCAATGTTCCAGCCAACGCTTTCGCCGCCCAAAGTTGCCAAAGTGCTCGGTGTGTGAAATGAAATTAAGCAATTCTAGGCTAAGCTGCTGCTCGAGATTAAAGGCGAATCTTTTTTGAGACAACCAAAGAAAAAGCAACCCAAATTAGGAAGCAACAACTTGCAGTAATTTGGGTTAAGCAGCTAACTTGCCTAAGAGGATCAGCGACGGGTCACTTGATGTCACTTGATGATGTTGGCACAAGCTTAACTCTTGTCCCCACTTTCAGCTGGGCGAGAATTCAGGGCGAAATCATTTGCGGGAATCGAGTCGCTGGCGACGTTTTGTGCTATTTTCTTGGAAGGGTTTCGCGCTTGGTGGTATTGTCGTGTGTTTATTACAACGCCAAGTGTAAAACTAAAATGTAAACCCGGCGGCAACATGATATCCATTATCTACCCACCCGGAAGCTGCCAACAGGGGCGACAATTCACCCGAAGCGCAGCCAAAAAAGCACCAACACAGAAAAAAAAGGGACATCAACACGAACACACACACACAAGCTCGAAGAGCATCTCGAAAAAACAACAGAGCCAACTTCTCGGTGTGAATTAAATTTAGTGGCTTAAAGTTTGTGTGGAGTGCGTTTTGTTTTTCTCACTTTTTTTTCGGGTGCGGGGTGGCAATATGTTTAATCAGCAGCACCGGCCAGCCAAAGAGACTGACCGTGTCCTGGTCCTGCCTCTGCCTGGGATACCGCAAAAGGACCAAAACACTCTGGTATGCTGGGACTCCAGGCTCTGCTCCTGTCTGAGCCTGCCTGCGCCTTTTGCTGAGTGTGGCAAATAAAAGTTGTCCTTTTTTCGTCTCTGTGTGTGTGTGTGTGTGTGGATGCACAGACACGATGTAGGATGTTTATATGGTACGTTGTATATTTAATTTTAGTGCATCATAAAGTTGGCAAAGTCAATGACCAGTTAAGTCAACCCCTGGACTCGTCTCGAGTGGACGGGCGGGCGGTCGTTTCATTGGAGGCCCCGATCAACATTGCGTTCTGAGTTATTTGAATTTGCACAACGCTTACATTTTAATATAACATTTTAAAAGGACATAAAGCCCCCTGACCTGCAACGAAAGCCAAAATATGGCACGGCCCTCAAGTGTACGTCGAGCGAGTGTCTAGGATATTATTATTGAAATGTTCAGCTGACATTAAGCCTCGCCTGCGGACAGTAACAGCAAGCCGGCAAGCTGGCAAGCAAGCTGGAAAGCCGGCAAGCAAACAGGCTGGGAAGCAGGCCAAAGGAAGCCCAAAGGCAACCTCGAGCTGTGAACATTTTTACACTCGACTGGCAAGCGAAAATAAAATAAAAACCACAAAAAATTACACGAAAATAAGAAAGGAAACCAAATATATATGCGCAAAATATTTACGGATACCCGCACCATTGTTTGCTTACAGGGTATAAGATAAGCTAGCATATTTTCGGCTTACTTTGTGCAACTGCGAAGGCAGGGTAAATTCCTTGTGATGCTAATGGCAGCACGACAATTGCTCGTTATTAAATGCAGCTGTTCCCCTCTATACTCCGATGTTTTACCTATTAATTCTATGCGTGATTTATGCGCGTGACTCGTGAGTGAATTTCCTATTTGTTTGCCCCCGAGTCGTACAGTATTTCTTCATTGGGAAGGATAGCTTTCAGCTGTAAACTGTTATTTATTGCAGCTTCGGCTGCTTGCCGACTCACGCGCACATCTCTAGCTGTGTGTTTATGAACTGAATCGGGTATTTGATCGTCATGTGTAGGCAATATGCTCACGCTCATGTGCACACACGCTTGGCTGGCAAAGGAAGTGTTTCGGCTAGCAGAGGATGTCTTTATGTATTGGTTCTAGGTGCCTCTTAAATTTAATGCTGCCACAGGTAGCGGGGCTGCTGCTCTATTGGTCTGCTGTGAGTTGCCTCCATTTTAAGCTGGGATCTTCGTGCTTCGCTCTGGTGTGCTCTGGTGTCCTCCCCGCTGGATGCTTTACTCGGGCGCTTCGGCACAATGCGTTTTGATTGATGTTCCCAGTTCCTTGGCTGCTTCCTGTTGTGCTGCCAGAGCCACAGCCAGTGCCAGAGCCAGAGTCGCAGCTCCTTCTGCTTGTGCTTACAATCAATTTAAATGCGCCGTTGTGCATTGTAAAAAGTTCCTTTTGCTGTTGTCGGCTAAATCGTTATGTGAAACCATAAAAGTGGAATAGTGGGCCACAGGATAAAGCATCGCAATGTTGTGTGTGTGTACTATATACATTCTGTTACTGTTACAAGGAGGCGTTGTTGCACTTTCGCTCGCATGGCGATGCAGAAGGATGCAAGTTTTTTATAGCCAACCAGAGCCAAATCATTTATCATCTTTATGGCCTGTTCCAAGGACACTGAGCTAATCGAAACGATAAAAATACCATGCTACAAGCCGAGACTCCTACTCCGACTCTGGCTTCGATTCCATCACACTAACTCTGGCCAGCCATAAATAAGAAGAGCACAAATCAATCATGTCTCGAGACAACAACACATTCCCATACACATTCAACATACAACATCGAACATCCAACATCAATGACCAAAAATAAAGATACTTTTTCATGGGATGGCAGGAGGAGGAGCAGTTTTCCTCAAATTGTCATGATAAGCAATTCTCTTTTTATGGCCGTCCCCTGAAAATTGTCGGAGGCATCGTTGACTATGCGACTGCAGACTGGCTGACCCGTATTTCAGTGCACAAATTCAATTGGAATTCCACTCGCTTTAATTTGTAATTTTTGAATACATTCAAATTGCCACAAAAAGTTGTCTAACAAAAGTGCCAAACTGTCTGCAGCAATCGCTTGGTCAATTTCTCAAAGTCAGAGCTCGGTCGAATAATGATTAAATTCCCATTTTCAGCTCGGACTTCTGAAGTTGCCTTGCTGTTTTGTTTGTGGCGCAGTTGAAACTTAATAAATATTTTAATTGAAGCCATTACTGGCATCTTCTCTAATGCAATATTGTGTCCACAGCACGTCAAATGGGTTAAGAGCAAATTAATTGAGTTGAGCAAATTCTTAGATTGTGAGGCGAGTTTGAAAAGAATCAACAAACTGACTTCCCAACTGTTTGCGGAGTACATACTCTAATAAACAATTGTTGTTAGGGTAACTTGAAGTCTAACATCGAATTATGGCCATCGACATCTGTCTGTATTTTTCTCCATCTCTCTCCCACACAGTCGGCTGTTGGCCCAGCAAGCAACCGCCGGCTCTAATCAATTTAGCACTTGTAATTCCCAAACGGTTATGGCGCAAATTGAATGATGTGCTTCATTTGACAGTTATATTTTTAGCCAAAGCCGAAAAGATGAAGAAGCAGTCGACAGAGTCGCAAGGATAAAGTTTTCTCTCCGACATAACTCGCGTCTGCGTATGCGTGTGTGTGTGGGCCACTGATTACCGATAAGTGATGATTGATGATTGATTCCTCGGCACACATTCAACACGCCTGAATGAGTATCTTTTCACCAGGTGAATGAACGATTATTATTTGCTTCATTTAACGCCGCGTGCATTTAATTTCTCGAGTAATAATCGGAAATTAGTCAACTTTGGTTGGAGGTCTACACTCTACACAAGTGAATAATCATTTATTATGCTCATAAATTCGGATTCGAGATCAAGATTTGGCTGCGATGTTTTCGTTCCCAATTTGTCAATGTCGCTCATTAAGCAAATACAGGCAGACATGTTTTAGTGGCGCTACTGAGCTTTCAATAGAGCTTTGCTCTGCACACGCCACGCTACGATAGCGCCACCTACACAGCTGATCGAGACAACACATGCAATGCAACCCTGTGTTTACACTAAATAATTCCCTGCAAAAGCTTTAAGTTATGCTTCCACAGCGTTTGATAAAAATTGTTGGAAAATGTGCATTAATTACAAATGCCCCAAGTTATTATTATTTATTTATGTGCATTAAATTTATAGCTTAATAGCGGCGTAGCTATAGACTTATGTGCAGCACTTACCCCCATGTTATGCTCCTCATGCCGCGGCTGCGCCGCCAAATAATATGCACGTTTATTCATCTTTTTAGTTTATTTTTTTTTTGTTTGCGCTTGCATACACACGGATTTCGCACTTGCAGCGTGTTTGTTTGCATTGCAATGTGTTCGCAATTTTAATTACAAAGAAAAACAAAAAATAAAAAAACAATTGCAAACAGAAACGCGGCTTGAAGAGGCGTCGCGACGCGGGCACACTGACGCTTACACAGCTGAGCACATACTGAAAGTTCTTGTGTGAGAGCTTTAAAACAGACACAATTGCAGTGAGAAGCTTATATGAATAAGTGACGATCTTAGCGTAGATGAAAGAGTGAGAGCGTTGTAGTGTTTGCAGCTGGACTGCGTATAAGCCGGTGTGCGTGTCGGATCAAATGGACAAGCTCGCCGGCATCACTGCATGTGCGTGTGTGTGTGAGAGAAAGCACTATACCAATGGCATTTTGCGTAGCGAGTGCTAGAAGAGCTCAACGGATTTAAAATCCACAGTTGTGCTCAAAAGGCTTAGTCGGGATGTAGCGCCATCTAGTGGGTGTGAATAAACGTAATCTCTATTAAAGGCGCTTAAAAAGTTGAATTTCAAAAGTAACTTACTCGGAATGAATTTCCCAACAGCAAAAAGTGAACTACGTCTTTTTTAGAAATTCAATTAAATTTTAAATAAATTGCGCTTGTAACTACGCCGTTTTTTGTGCCAGCCAACACTTCATATTTATGTCAACAGCAAAACAGCGTTATAAAGTATGCAAAGCTAAACTATATAAACTATTGCCACTTGCCAACACTGCACATGAAATGCACAAATCACTTCAAAGTTAAAGTTGTGTGGCGTGTGGAGGGTTGGCAATCCAATTCGCAGCCGACCGAGCGAGGCAGTTAAGTAATCTAATCCAATGGCTCTGCAACTGTAACCGCAAACCTAAATTTATTTATTTACATTTTTATGGTATTTTTTTTTGGTGTCGGCTTGCCGCTGTTGTCCTCTGTATTTCGGCAGTTCCGCATGACTCGCAGGCAAATTGAAATACACGCAATTGAACAGCAAATTAAATTATGCATTCATATGCACTCTCTAAGTGCGACTGTGTGCGAGTGTGTGAGTGTGTGCGTGAAGCAAACAAATTGATTTTGATTTATTTATTTATTGGTGCAATGTGTGCATGTTCCCAATTTTTGCAGTGCCAGAAAAAGCGAGCTAAAAAACTGGTGGCGTAGCGGGAAATCGGCAAATAGGAAGGAAACTCGTTGTGCGGACCGAAAATGGCCGAGCTGGCCTCAGCGGGTTTCAACGGGTGGCTGGCGATGGCCTAGAAAGCGCAACCTCAACCTAAACCTCGACACACATAACGATGTGCCGCATGCACTGAAGTGGACACAGCATTACACAACACTGCACACCGACCGACCGACAGACAGACAGACAGACAGACGAACGAGGGGAGAGCGAGTGAAGTGAACAATGGTCATCCAGTGTACATGCGATTGCAACTGTAGTGATAGAGACACAGTCCGCAGCTCCTGCCTGCCGCGCCTGCAACAGCTGCGTGGCACGCCCACGCCGTCGCTGCCGCCGACGCCGACGCCCACAACGCCCCTGCATGGTGGCAATGATATGGAGCAACGCCTTGCCCACTACCAGCGCCGGCTCTCGAATACCTCATCAGCGCTCTACGGCAGCTGCCCCCAGCTGCATCTGCAACAGCAACAACAGCAGCAGCAGCTGCCCCCGAGCTGCCACAGTCAGAGTCACGGCCTCGCCAGCCTGAGGCAGCCACAGTACTCGAGCTTGCTGCGGCCGGCGAAGCACAGAGGCAGCGTGCTGTGCAACAAATGCGCGCTGTGACGAAGATACAACCTAAGCTGTGAGCACCCCGAGTCAGAAACACAAGCAAGCCACAACCCAGCAGCGAAGCGGCAGGCAAAGGAGCAGCAGCAGCAGCAGCAGGGGGCCGAGGGGGCGCACAATACGCCACGCTACTTGTGCCCCGAGTGTCGCTTCAACAATCAACCGCTGGCCTGGTGGGTCTCATGTCCACGTCTCTCCAATCTGCCCACTGAACAGCAGCAGCCAAAAACAGCAGCAATGCAGTCACAACAGCAGCAGCAGCAGCAGCAGCCGTCAGCTCGTCACTGCCACGCCACGAATCTGAATCCGAATCCGATTTCGACGGCGCGCTTTCCGCTCCAGGGCACGACGGCCAAGCGGCACTGCGACAATTTCGGCAGCTACGCAACTCTGCCCAGCTTCGAGCAGCAGCAGCAGCAGCAGCAGTTGCACCACGCGCCCTGCAACCGCCACTGCACGGCAGCACATGCTGAGCCAGCGACTCGCTGGTACGCGCCCAGCAGCGCAGTCAATCCCAATGCCAACCTCAATGCCTGCTGCTACATGTACAACCCCACGCCGCACTACGCGCCGCCGCTCTGCCTCTGCGACAACTGGTACCACCAGCAACAGCAGCAGCAGCAACACCACCACCACCAGCAGCAGCAGCAGCACCATCTGCACCACCAGCGCGGCCTGCCAGTGCCGCCGAAGCCACACATGCCCAACGGCGGCTGCTACTTGGGTGAGTAATGGGGCAGCGAAGCCTGCTTTGGGCTCGATTTAATCAGCTTTCAATTGTCAGGCTATGAGGGCCACCATCCCAGCCATGTGACGGACGAGGAGGACTCGGCGTTTCCGGCACTCGCCGATCGCGAGTTCCACCTGCTGCACCGCAATATACCCGCTCTGCGGCGCACCGGCGTCGACACGTCGCGCATACGACAGGTGGGTGCAGTGCTGCTCAAACTGTGGCAATACAATACAATTCGACAATACTTGTTCACTCTTGCAGTACTTCTACCCCGACGGCGGCTGGGGCTGGATCATCTGCGGCGTCTCCTTCCTCGTCCACATCCTGACCACCGGCCTGCAGCTCAGCTACGGCCTGCTGCTCTTCTATGCGGTGCAGCACCTGCACAACACGAGCGGCATCGGTGAGTGCACTCAGCAGCCATACATGCTGCATGCCTCAGTTAAGTGCTTAGCCTGGCTATTTGTGTGCCTAATCCTTATCGGAGTACGCAAAGCACACATTCAGCGCGTAGAGAGGGGTTCCCTATTGCAGATGCTTCAAGTGGCAGTTGGCAGCAGCGATAGTAAAACTACCTCTGACAATCTGACCAGCTTTGGCTTTAAAATAATCAAATCATATAACTAATAAATCTCAATACAATCATTTCAAAATCAGTCGAAAATTAGTGCACTACTTTTTGAGCAAATTATCAGAAAGCACTTGTCTCATGATAAATGATTTAAGAAATAGAACTCCAATACAAAATGTAGTTCTACTAATTTATACTTTTCAAGCAAGTCGAAGTAGAATTGAAACACGAAATGTGTCATATTGCTTTACTAATTTTTAGGAAAAATAAAAAAAAGGAAACATTTGTCTCGTGATGATAGTTGTTAGGAATATAATTCAAATACAGAATGTAGTCTTATTAATTTACTAGTTTGCAAGCAAAAGTCTGACTGGGAAAGTCGAAAATTTATCTATTCCTTTGTTGCATGCGACTACTACTTTGTCGCACGCTACTTCTTTTGTTTTTGGCAGTAGAACTCAAACTCAAAATGCATTCCTATTAATTTACCACTTTTCAAGCAACATAGCAAAAAGCATTTGGCGCGATATAGTAGTAGATAGATGTAGAATTCCATTACAATATAGATTTCTATTAATTTGCTACACATCAAGCAAAAGGCTCAAGCGAAAGGGGGATTGTAGAGACGCTTGCCAACTTATTACATATACTACTTGCATGCTACTACTTTGTCTCATGACACTTGTTTTTAGCAGTGCAAGTGAATTACAATGTGTAGCTTTATTAACTTACTACTTGTCAAGCCAGGAATCAAAAGAAATTTGTGTCTTGGTGAATGTTTTTAGAAGCGAAATTCACTTGGCACAAAACAAGTAAATTAAATCTAAGCAATGCAATAAAAGAGAAGCTTGGATTTGAAGCAAGTCTGTATGTGAGTGTGCAGTACTCCTCCGAGCAGCCAAGGAGCAGATGTTGCCATGCTGCTGCGTTTGTTTATTGACGTTGCTCCCTGCTTTATGTGGACTTCATAAACTGTTTGCGATTCCGCGGCACGCCAAGAATGCTTTGCTCTCGAGGCAGCCTCAACTTGGAGCTGTTTATTTTTAGACATGTGGCAGGCTTATTTGCGCACAAACATTGACGCACATGCTTAAATTTGCAAGTCGCAACTTAATCATCTGCAGCGACTTATTTAATTCACTTCTCTCTCTCTCTTTCTCTTGCCGCTTCCGATGTCGCAGAGCTGCTGGGCGCCCTGAGCTGGTCAATCTCGATGCTGGCGATTCCGTTTGTGGTGTCGCTGTGTCGCAAGCGCTCCATTCGGCTGCTCTCCATTGTCGGCGGGCTGGTGATGCCGCTGGGCATTCTCTTCACATCGTTCGCCACGGAGTTCGGCCAGGTTGTGTTCAGTTACGGTGCGTATGCTTAATATCGCTATAGTCGGCTGTAGTCAGCACACACAAACATCTTGGTTTGCGGCCGCAGGCATCGTGTTCGGCGTCGGCGTGTCCATGGTGCGGGAGGCCTCCACCGTGATGCTGGGCAATTACTTTAAGCGGCGGCGGCAGTTCGTCGAGATGGTGGCCATGTCCGGCGAGGGCGTCGGCATCGCGCTCTTCTCCGTCATCCTGAAGGAGGGCGTCGGCAAGGCCGGCTGGCGCCTCGGCCTCCAAATCGTGGCCGCGCTGACGGCGCTCAGCTTCTTCATGGGCCTGATGTATCGACCCGCCTCGCTCTACCATCCGCAGCGTCGCGCCATCCAGCACTTGAAGAACCAGCGCAAAAAGGTGAATCACACACACACACTAACACATATGCTCGTTAAGTCCGCACTCTAACTAATGGTCATTCGTATCGAGCAGCTGAGGGAGAAGAAGCCGAAGCTGACCCACGAGGTGGAGTCGCCCAGTCGATACTTATTTTTGGACATATCATCCCTCAAATCGGTCACAGTTAAAATCCTTCTAATGACCTCCAGTGTCGCTGCACTCGGCATCTACACGCCCATGTTCCTCATGGTAAGCCCCCGTCGACGATTTATGCGAGCAGTCAAACGATTAAATGCCTCCCCCCCTCCCTGTCTCTCTCTCTCTCTTGGCAGGCTCTCAATGCCGCCAAGGAGGGCTCTGACGTGCAGGAGCTCGTCCTGCTGCAGACCTTCCTCGGCATCTCCATGGCCCTGGGCGTGGTGCTCGCCGGCGCTCTGCTGCGCCGCTGCTTCGTCATCAAGCACTTTGTGATCAACACCAAAATCGTCACCCAGGTGAGTAACATACTCTACTCTACGTCTGCTTCAGTCTTCAATGTGTTTGCGCTGCAGCTCTTCATTGCCATCGTGGCCCTGGCCATACTCTTCCTGTCCTTCGTCATGGGCTACAAGGGCCTCTGCATACTCAGCTGGCTCTACGGCATCGGCCTGGGCGGCTTCCAGTACTCGCTCAAGATCCTCGCCCTCGAGCGCATCAAGCTCAAGCATTTCTCCAAGGCCTGGGGTAAGTTGTGACACATCGAGTTGGAGACATGAAATGTCTTTCTTATACTCTTTCATTATTGAGCACTCAGTGCAAACAATAATCGCGACATACGAGCTATTTCATTGCTGCAAACTTTACAGTTTAAATAATTTCCCAAATTTGACTATACACAAAAATGCA
The DNA here is from genome assembly GCA_035046165.1 of Drosophila rubida. Taxonomy (NCBI): domain Eukaryota; kingdom Metazoa; phylum Arthropoda; class Insecta; order Diptera; family Drosophilidae; genus Drosophila; species Drosophila rubida. Next base: position 10,756,358 of record JAWNOF010000014.1, on the reverse strand, counting down.
AAATAATTGCAATAGCATTAGCCACTCTCAAACAAATAAAAGTCATTGACATTAGCTTATACATTATTCACAAGTTCAGTAACTAACATTTGCACTCTAATTGATTAGTCAAAGATTGTCAATTAGTATTGACAATCAACTATTCAACTTGAATGCCAAAATGTCGCCTCTAAACTTGGCTCTTGGACCTGAGCTTATTCTCCCGCTAGTGCGCTGTGTTTAAAGTTGTAAAGTTGGCTCCTAGTTCATAGTTTATTCTCGCAGCAGTGCTCTGTGTTTTAAACTTCTATGCTCTCCTCTCTCAGGCTTCATACGCGGCGTGGAGTCGGTGCCCGTGTTGATCAGCGTGCCGCTCACCTCGTTCCTCAACGACTACTCGCTCAAGTACGGCCGCGCCGGCTACTACATCTGCTCGGCGGCCGCCGCCATCTCGGGCATCATAATCTTCTTCATCACGGAGCCGCAGGAGCAGCAGCAGCAGCAGCAGCAGCAACAGCAGCAGCAGCAGCGTGGGCATCTGAATGGCCATCTGCCGACGCCGATGCTGATGCGGCACTCGTCGGCGCGCCACCATCGAGCGCCACAGCTGCAGCTGGACTACGGGTATGGCGAGTACCCGGCGCCCGACCTGCTCAGTCGCAGCTGCATGAGCCTCAACCAGATGGAGCCGTACCCGCAGCTGGCGGGCAACGGGGGCGCCAACGCCAACGCCAGCGCCAACTACTGTCAGCGCCACATGCAGCATGCACACCACCAGCTGCCACCGCCGCCGCCGCCACAGCCGCATCATATGGGGCCGCAACACCATCAGCACCACATGGCGCCGCAGCAGCTAGCCTGCCACAACCTGGACATGCAGCAGACGCGCTCGCCCTACCAGCTCGGCCAGGGCAGCATCGGGGCCAAGATGGGCAAGCGGCTGCAGCGCAGTCTCTCCTTCATCCAGCAGCACAACTGCTGCGACGGCCAGCTCTACTGCAGCTGGCACAGCACCTACGAGCTCGGCTGCCGCAAGTCGCCCAAGTAAGTGCCCCCATCCCGTTTCCGTTCCCGCTCTGCCCCACCTGCCACTGGCATTTGCAGCTGCCACATTTGTATTTGCAAAAATTAGCAGTGCTAATTAAATGCGACGTTGCTGCTGATTGTCCAAATATTGACATTCATTTGTCTGCCAGCCAAGAGCAAAAGTTGTCGCTGTCAATTCATCAATCACGGCTACAATTTGTTTTAAATTGAAAGTAAACTCTTTATTTTAGCCATGTTTAGCTATATTAGTTTCTGTTTTCTAAAGTTATTTTTGCACTGCAAACTGGTAGATAATTTTGTCTCTTAATAATTTCATTTCGATATTTAGTTATTTTCTTTGTCAGAATTTGCCAAATTATTGAGCTGTGCAGTTTTAAGTTTCAGCTTATTCAACTACAAGTGCAAGTGACGTGAAACTTGTTGGCAATACAAATTTGATTTTTGCTCAACATGCAATTTGCAAACTTCAAACAGATTGTTGTGCGAGCTTCGCGCATATTTTGCAATTAATTCAACACTAGCCACGCTTCGCCATCGATTAACTCTGTGGGGAATTGCGGGGACAGCAACAACTGCTGAACCCTTGTGGAGCATGCATTGTGCGTTTTCGCTATGAATGCAATTGTTTTGCGCATTTTGGCATATTGAATTCTAATAATTCGTTTAAGCGACTGAGCAAACAACAATAAATCGCAGTTGAGTCGAAAGTTTGGCAACAAAGGGGCCGCAAGTGCAGCGATTGCAACGATTGCAGCGAGTAATCGAAATGAACGCATCGCAGTTGTGGCTGGCGCTGAAGTGGGGCTCATGTCTTGTGCATGATTAAGTTGCGAGATGATTGCTCTCGAGGCTGACGTGCAATTATCGAAATGCGAATCCGTGGCTGAAGCTTTACAAATCCAATTGCGAATTGTTCGGCTTCCCGTCAACGTCAATAACAATCGTTGCACTTCTACTTCCCACTCACTCCCGCTCTCTTCCACTGCGCGCACGTGTTTATTTGCAGATCTCAGGACAGGCAGCCACTCATCTGCACATGCAGCCCCCCCTCGACCACGTATGGCACAGGAGCTGGAGCTGGTGGCTCGGCGCGTAGTCGGAGTGTGCCGGAGGGCTTGTCGACCATGTCGCAGCAGTGTAACTGCCGTCATGGGGCAGGCGTGCCAACCGCAGCGCCCTCGCGCGAGTTTATCTACGTGCCACACGCCTACGCATCGCTGCAGCGCACGCCGCATCGACAGGGTCGCCAAACGGCGGCAGCAGCGGGAACGGGAGCGGGAACGACTGCAGCGGGCAGCGGCTGCTCGGCAACGGGTCGCAATCCGCAGTGCCGACTGAAGCGCTCGCAGTCGCTGTGCCGCCCCGTGCACTTCGTCGAGCAAATCACCACCTCCGTGTAGGAGTAGAGTAGCATATTTTGTAGAAGTTACGTGAATCGTGAATCGAATTCCAATTGGCGAAGCAACACAGTAAGAGGAACGAACGAACACATCTTTTCTAGTCTTTTGTCGTAGTTAGTAGCACGCATGGTCCGCGGTAGGAGGACGAGGAGGGTGCAACTGGAGTCCCACGCGCACTAAATTGAAGCACACACACACGAAACGCAACTCGATGAATTTTTAACTGTAAAACCTATTAACCATTTCTACACATAAATAACCAACCAGCAACCAAAAACTTAAGCCATAAATCACAGGGCAGCAGAGGAAAGTTTTATCATTGTGTCTCGACCACAAAAGAATTGCAATTAACTTGCCAGCATTTTCATATTAACAAAAGGCAGAGGCGCAACAATAAAACGCAAGTATTATGCGATTGAATAAACAAAAACAAAGAAGCAAGCAGCGCCCACACGTCGTATACTTTATGTACAATAGCTGAGAGGGGAACACAAACACACACACACACTTAAATGGTCCATTTTAACAACGTACACAAACAATTTATCCACCGATACCAATACGATATACACGCGACTCAACTCGACTCCGACTCCGATCGAGGCCGTCGACACAGTTGTGGCGCTGGGTGCGTATACTTTATTTTTAAATGCGAAATATGCGTCTTGCGTATACGTAACGAAATAGGAACAACACTCTTGCCAATATACAACCATTCGTTGTGGGATTGAGCCTTATTTTAACACAATGAACATAGCTAAATAAAAAGTATTGTCGTTTCTCTAGTTGTATCGAATCGAACACAATTTTCTGGATCGTATTTACTGCCCATTTGGCCACAAATTAACCGCAATTGCACATTGCACATTGCGCGTAAATAAGTAATATTAATAATAATAAATTGTTTGGCAAGCCCAACAACAATTGTGTGCGGGACAAATGTGCAAAGTATCTAGGCGATACGGTATAATAATGACGAGATTTAAATAAATGCATGACGAGAACGTATTGGATTGCAAATTCAAGCGAAATCAACAAAGCATCAATTTCAATTATATTTACATAATTTATTAAGTAATTGATTCATTAAATTAATGAATACCTAAAACACAAAAGCAAAAACTAAACCATTTTAAATAGTTCTAGACTTGTGCTCGGCCAATTTCGACACGCAACTATCCTTGCAGAGCAGCCACAATAAACTTGTATTAGACCCATTGTTGAATGAATTTTTACCGAGGCGATGGAGCCGCAAACGGCACAATTGCTATCTGCAGGGATATAGTTATCTGGGGGAGGGATGCGATTGCCTTGAGCAACTAACTGCCATAATCTGCAATAAAAATGCAAAATTAACTATGTGAAGCTCATAAACATGAACATCAAATCATAAACATAAAATAAACGACACTCCAGCTCAGCTCAGCTCAGCTCGGCTCGGCTCATAAAATCTAATTAGCCATAAATTCTTTTCTCGTGGAGCAACAAACACGAGCGAATCTGTAAACAATTTCGATAACTGCACCTATTTGCGCGGTGACGTGTTCGCTGAAAAGTTGTGCATAAATTAAGCATAAATTGTGTTAAGCTTTCCCTCAAACAAACACACACACAGAAACCGACACACTCAGACACAAATCATGCATATCTAAATGCCCTAATCGAAAAGTTTAAATTACGAAATTTACGAAAATACTATTTGAATTTGTCGACAAACTATTTAGCCTAAGATACGATTGTAGCTAAATCAATTTTGCGGAGACGAGCATCTATTAGATATGGGAAGTTTGAAAGTAGCGCAAGCAAGCAAAATACAAAACGTGTAACTCATGAATTCGAAATACTTTAATATGAATTTGTAACTCCTTATCATTAGTAGTTTAGTGATAAATGTTAATAAAACGCAACATGCAAATAAACGACAATGCGAATTGTAATTGAAAACCTTTCCCACACACACACACACGCACACACATTGCCATAAAAGAGCCACAAAGAGACTTAGGGTTAACCACAGCATGGATGGAAGGATTTGGGACGTTAATCATGGGGGATTGCAATGGACCGCAATAAACTTTCATTTATTACGTGCTAAAAATTAATAAACCCTTGGCCAGAAGTTCAACGCTGCAGAGCAGAAACGTCATATTTCATTTATTAATTAATGGCATTAACATAAAGCGTCAATTTGTGTCGCCAAACACACGACCCTTCTTCTAATGCCGGTGCGAATTAAAAACTTTGCCGAGCTGCCGATGCTGCCGATGCTGATGTGGAAGCGACGTTTTATAATATGTACCAGGGTACATAGCGCCCGGGGCGCCATTATGAGACGTGCCTAGACTGCAAACAGTTCAACAAAGAGCAGCCAGCGACGCCGGGCGACAACAGCAGCAGCAGCGGCAGCAAGAAGTGGAGCAGCCGCCGTCTGCAGGGAGGCAAGAACGGCGTCAATGACATGCTCAATTTTTCATGCATTATGCTGGCGCACTACTGTGCGTATGCTTAATATTTGCCTGATATTGACTCGAGCACAAAGCACAGTTAAGCTTCGAATATTTGCCCTGTAAGCAGCAAACACACACACACACACACACACACACACTGACTGGCACACGCATAGAGAGCGACACAGCGAGAGGGAAGCCCTAAAGCCAGCCTAAAATGCATAAGACAATTTGTGCTGCCTGCCAAAGTCTATATAAATGTCTTACGACCATACTAAACACAGCCAACGACTATTTATATACCCAATTTATATGTGTGTGCAACTACTATGTGTGTGTGTGCGCAACTGAACAAACAGATCCAACAATAACTACTATTGTTGTGTATATATTGTGTTAGACGTTAAGCCATCGTGAGTCCTCGCAACAAGTCATGAAATGTGACATCTGTTAAGAACTTTGAATCCCGCAAAAGTTCGCCAAACTTCGCTAAATTTAATATGCAACATACGACAACTTCCCAATACTATTCCAAGCAGCGAAACAATTGAGATTCGAGCGCAGCGCAAGTTCAATAAATCACGAGTTTAAACTGTTGCGCTTTCTTCAAATGCAGCGCAGAGAAGGAAATAGTTTGGTACGAGTGGCACAAGTTTATATTCAATTTAAATGCAATTCTTTTTTAGGTTTGTCTTCGTATTATGTATAGAAATATAAATCGATTAAGCAACATCGCTTTTAGTTGGACTAGCCAATTTAAAGTGCTGCTTTGATTACTAGTGAAATTCAATTAAATGTGATTGGCATGCTGATAGTGGGCGAGCTGATTAAAAATATTTAATAAGCATAAAATGAGACTTTTTTAATTGCATTTAAATGCTGATAATTGTGTTACTAGCTGTGAAATACAATTCTGCAAAACTGTTGCCCATTTTAAGCTGCCGCCCGAAAGTATGCAACGATTTTCTAAAAAACAAGCGCGGCTGCCGTTAATTATATTTTTAATACGCAAACAAAAAACAGATGAATTAAATGTGGAATTAGGCCCGGGGAAAGAGCATAAGACGCGCGTTGTGGCCGCCTCGCAACCGTTCGGGGGTTGCTCCAAAAGTCAGCCAGCCTGGCAGTCGGAGGCCGCGTGAAAACAGCCGCGTGGCAAAGTCAACTTCGCGCCGCATTGTCGTTAAATTTGACTGAACAGGAGTGGGGGAGGGGACTCATCAGTCGCTGCCTGCGGGCTCGTGTCGTGTGTCGTGCGTCGTGCGTCGTCCTGGCTCGCTTTGTTGACACAGTAGCAGCTTCAACAGCAGCAGCAGGAGCAGCGGCAGAGCAGCAACTGTGCCGGCAGCAGAGATGTAATTGTGACGCTGCTCTTACGCTTGTCATGCGCACACGCAGCACAGTGTTGCCCGCTTCCAGGCGTCGCTCGGCGTTCATTGTTGCGCTTTTGGCTGGCCCCGCAAAACATCTGTTTTATGTTTGCCTTTTGCTTCCAGGAGCGCATCACGCGTCACGCGTTGCGCACTCTCTCGTCGCTCTCTCGCTCGCTCGCTCGCTCGCTTCTGGCAGCATCCTGGCAACGCTTTGTATCATATGGAAGGGAATGCGTCGCTATGTGGCCGCATGTGGCAGCAGCAGCCTCAGTTCCAGCATCAACGCCACGGCGCACGGAGCGTGTTCGCGAGTTCGCTGAGCAAACGTGGAAAAAATAGGAAATCGGAGACACGCAGCAGCAGCGCACACACACACACACACACACACACACACGCACACAGACGCGCTCACACACGCACAAGGCTGGGCTGGAGAGGCAGGCTTCAAAGTAATTTTCAGCCAGCACACGAAACTTGCTAAAATTCGAAATACAATTAAAAACACATTAGCCAACTGCTGAGCTGGCAAGTACCAAAGAAACGCCAAAAAATACTTGAGCAACATCGTCAACTTTGCAGTTTTGTGGAGTGCGTTTTCATTTCGCTGCTCGCTTTTCTTTTCATTTCGTTTCGTTTGCTTTTTCCCTTTTTTCTTTCATTTTTTTTTTTTTTTTTTGGGCAGTGCGAATATCGATTGCTGGGTGCCTTGCATAAGTCCAGAGATTGGTATACCAAACGCAGTCGGAGTAAACTGCTGCGAGCAGAGGGGCGCAGTGAATGCACAAGAACAACGAAAAGCAACTTGTAGAAATTAAGGTTTAATTATACATATTGAAGCATAACGATGACTGCGCTCAGGACGACGGCGACGATGACGATGATGATGATGATGCAGCAGCAGCAGCAGCAAAGGCAGCCCGAAACAAACACAAAGTGAAATTCAAACAATTGACAGCAGCAGCAGCAGCAACAACAACGTCGACAACGAAGAAGTTTATATATAGCGTCAGCAGAAAGCAGAACTCGAGCAAAGGTGTGTGTGGCGAGTGTGTGTGTGCGTGCCTGGCAGTGTGTGTGTTTATTTTTGGTACAACATGGATATCGCCTTGCGTGGCACAACAACAGCAACAACAGCAGCAGCAGCAACTGGCACAGGCTCCAACACAGGCTCTGGTAAGTCCTTGAGAGTCACTGAACTGAGCACCGAGAACAATTCTAGCTGTGTGTTTGTGTGTGTGTGGCCCTGTCACAAACATGACAGTTCAAAGACAGCCAACAGCACACACACACTTAACACATAACCGCTGTGTGTGTGAATCATTTGTCTACAACGCAGCGAACATGCCAGCGAGACAACTGCGAACAGAAACTAAACAATTCATTTGCAGGTCTTCATCATGCCGTCTCACTGGGCAACATCGGACTCTCCTCGAAGGTTGGCCAAATAGCAATTTCAGCCTGCTGACATTGTGCGGGATTAATGGACGAATTAACTGGCGCATTGACTAACTAAAATAAATGGCTGCAGTCGCCGTGACTAATTACGCAATCCACAGCATTACACTTCATTTTCATACGCACTCTGTGTGTGTGCTCATTTATTCCCATTTTCCACAACTAATTGAGAGCTCGCTTCAGCGCATACTTTTCGCATTTCACATTAAAAAACAAAACACATTATTTCTTCAATTTCATTTCATCAATTTATTTGCTGGCATACATCGATTATTATATTTTGATATCTATGTTTTGCTTCAACTTTAATGGCATTTCATTGAACTTGATAAAGTTACGCATACGCCCCGCAAACTTGTGTTGCGCTGCAAGTTTTAATTTGGTTTTCTGTGGCTTCGATTGCAAACCCTTTGTAATCCTTACCAGGCCACCTATTCCAGCCACATGGACCGCAGCTACGACTCTGAGGACGAGCACACGGGTCGTCGTCGTCTGCGGCACACGCTCTCCACCGAACTGCAGCCTCGCACCTCAGTCTACTCGCGCGGCGACATCCGGGAACAGGTGAGCCGATGCCTGACAACAATCTCTACGTATATACTATATAGCTCTCTGCCTTGCAGTACTGCCTGACCGATCGCCAGTTGCACAGCATTGAGCAGCGTCCACGGCGCGAGCGTTTCTTCGGCTGCCTCTCGCGACGCGGCCAGACACAGGCGAGCAGCTTCCTCGGCGGCTGCGTGGGACGCCGCGTGCCCTCCGACGAGAACCTGGCCGCCTACGCGCCCTTCGAAAAGTATCCACGGTACGACTTGAAGGCATTACAACTCTCTGGCCAACTACAACTCTCAGTCGTTTGCAGCTATCAGAACAACTACACGGACACACACGAATTGGATAGTTCCTATTTTCGGCGCCAACCGGCGTCAATCCTAAGCACCGGCTCGAAGTCGACGGAGCCGGACCTGGGTGGTCGCTACAACTGGATTGGCCAGCAGGCGCAGGTGAACAACAACCAGCTGGAGTCGAGGTATGAGTCCCACGCAACACGCAGTGCGCTCCACAGACCCGCAAACAGATCCCATCAATCAGATTGTACAGAAACAGAAACGAAAATGAACTCAACCACTTTGTGCTATGCTAAACTGTCGCTAGAGATCATGCTTTAACTTTGACTGTCGCACTATCCGTAGTCTCTCTGTCTCTGTCGCTCGCTCTCGCTCTCTCTTTCTCTCTGTCTCTACGCTACACATTTCGTACTTTAAACGCTTGCAATGCTTGCCACTTGAACTTTAACCATGCAACCACAACAATAACAACAACCTCATTTTGCCAAACGCTTTCGCTTCTCTGTAAAATACACTGCAACAAACAGTCTACCACGTAATCCAAAATTCCAAAACAAAAAGTCAATGAATGCTGTAAAAATATTTTCCTATACTTTTCGTTATCCATTCACCTTCCCCCCGTCTCTCTCTCTCTCTGTAAATCGACTACTAAAACTCCAAAAAAAAAAACAAAACGAAATTAAAAATTGCAACCAATCCAATTACCTCCAAACTGAATAATGCAAAATGATAATGAACATAATGAAATGTGTAAAAAGGGCAACTTGTTGTACAGCACCACTTGAATCCTTTTACCAGGATATATTGCTACGGAATTATTATGTCGAGCTTTGCGCTCCACCACCACATCCTACACCACCAACATCACACACCAATCAAATCGCTAATGTAAATGTTTGGTATGTAAAGTGATCTTAAAACAAAACTAAAAACTAAAAACCTTAAACCTTAACGCTAACTTAAATCTAAATTTAAAGAATCGAACTTAAATCAATGCGAAATTTAAATTAATCGTAAATCGAATACTAACTAAGAGTGCGCTAAAATCCAAGAAATACTTTATTAATATTGACATATGCTATATATAAACATATATATGAATATCTTATGCTATGTGTCTGCACGTGTCTCGAACCACAGCGAGCGAATGTTATAGTTCTAGTCCACAGATTAAGTGCGCCAACAGTGCCACGAGTCCTTATTAATAGCCTCTGTCTTGTGCTCTGCTCCACAGCTCGTACCACTGCCCCACTTACGCCACAATGCCAACCACACAGCATCAACAGCAGCAGCAACAACATCAGCAGCAACATGCTGGCAATCCCAGGTGAGTTTGAATTATGAATAAGAGACATGCTCATTAATCTGAGTCCAGCTGGGGGGAGTTGACAGCAGCTGGGACGAGTGGCACATTAGTGTCTCCTCACCGCAATTGTTGTGCAAGCAAACAAGTGATTAAATAAAAACGCAGATGAAATTAAATAAATGCTTAAGCCTAGCACAACGACAGAACTTAGAAGAGATAAATAAGTTCATAAATCAAGCACGAAATCGGAATAATCAACTCAAAATATAGCCATTGTTAGCTACTTTATTTGAGTGATCAACAGCTAAATAAATTGTATATACAATCGAAGTTAGTAACTCATCTGTCAAGTCTGAGCCACCCGCTTCAATCTTTTGCCCATGCAGAACACTTACTGAAATTACTCAACTTATTCACTTCTCTCTCGTCTGCACAGAACCAAGCATGTGAGCTTCGCTCGGTCTCACACGCTGACCAGCTTCGACACTGTGAATGCTGGATTTCGGTCGTCGGGTCGCTTGAAGAGCGCGCGCAGCCAGGAGCGTCTGATTGGCGGCAAGAAACCCATCATTGCCACGGGCTCCATGTATGAGACGCTGCAGCCAATGCTGCCGCATCAACAGCACGCGTCGCAGCCGCCGCAGCAGAGCGCCACGCTGCCCAAGACCTGGGTGCCAGCGCCTGTCCAGCTGCAGACCTGCCAGCACCATCCCATTCACCTGCATCAGCAGCTGCCAGGTGAGTCTCAGAGTCAGCTCGCTCCACTCCCCCTGCTAATCGCTCTCTTCGATTCGCAGAGAACATGCTGGGTCTGATCATACCGCAAGCACTGCCGCTGTCGCTGCCGCCGCCCAGTCCCGAGGTACTCATCGTGGAGAAGAAGTTCCGCAATGCGATGAAGACGCAGGCCACGCAAACGGATGTCGCCGCGCGTCGCGAGGGACTGTCGAACTCGCAGATGCTGGCGCTGAGTCCACGCGCCCCGCATCGCATCAAGGTGATGTCGCAGGGCGCCCAGACCAACGGGCTGCAGAACGGCAAGAAGCTGACGAAGAGTCTCTCGGAAATACCCAACGGCAAGGAGCTGCAGCATCAGCACTATCCGCAGGGGTAAGCTACGAGTTCTAGAGGCAACTCTTAAACGCTTTTATTAGTTATGCAATAAGTACAGTTTTGAAAAGTATTAAATGTTTTATACGGCATGAAAATTAAACTCTTACTTCCCTTTCAAAGTCATTTCGATTATTTTATATGTACACTTGTATTTCGTTTTTAATATTAGCATCACTTTCTTCTCACATTTACATCTGTATATTCAATTGCCAATCACACACATTAATTGCAATAGATTGTGAACATATACTTGCATATTTTCTTAATTGCCAATGGGATTTAAACTCATTGCATTAACTTGTTATTAGCTGCCCTATTCACTTATAGTTAAAATTATGTAATTTAAAGTTAAACTTTAGCTTGTAGTCTGCGTATACTTAATATGCCTTTCTCTTTTAATGAGTTGTATTGTAATGCTTAGTAGTAATTTAGCTTCATACTTAAGTCAAACAAGTTGTTTCTATTTATCATCAGCTCTCACACTTTATCAATGCATTTCAATTCATTATATTAATTTCAACTACGTATACTTGATATTAGCATAGTCTGGTTGTCTGCGTATACTTAATATTAATTTCGCTTTGTAGGATGTGTTGAAAAATGTATTATAGTAATAGTGTTACATACTCCTGTCATCCAAGCTGTCAATATTCATCAACTCACACACTGTTATCAAAGTGTTTCAAATCCTCAATTTCATTTGTTGAACGTATACTTGATATTGGTCTGGTTGTCCTATGTATTTAATTTTGGATGTAAACTTGTAGTTTGCGTATACTTAATACTCATTTTGCTATGTAGAGTGTGTAGTAGAATGCTTAACTGAAATTTTATTGTATATTTTAACCATCCTAGCTGTCATTATTTATCAACTCGCACACTTTACCAATGCATTTCAATTCCCCAATTCGTCTCGATGTCTTGTAGTCTTCAATTTGTAGTCTGCGCTTAGTTAATATGCATTTCATCGTGTAGAATGTGTAGTAAAATGTTGATCTCTAATTTTGTTATACACTTTAATTATTCAAAGTACTTTTAGTTATCATTATTATTATGAAATCGACGTATACTTGACGTTGTGTTGTGTCCACTTGATCCGTATTGCAGCGCGGGCTACCCGCACGAGCTGATCTACCGCACGCAGTCGCAGGACGTGACGCCGCTGCAGACGCTGTCGGACGCGCAGAACAACATCATGTACTACAAGCCGCCGCCACCGCTGCTCGACGCGCACAGCTACGGCCTGGGCATGGAGCACCTGAGCCGGGCGGCGCGCGGCGAGCAGAGCGTGGAGTACGTGAACGTGAACGCGGCCGCGCTGGCGCTGAACGAGAGCTTCGACTACGAGAGCAACAGCCTGCCGCGGCGCGCCTGCACCTCGCACGCGCGCACCGAGACCGACTACTTCTCGAACAGTCTGCCGCGGCGGGCGGAGGCGCTGCACGCGCACGACGTCTGCAAGCACATCACCGAGTGCGCCGAGCTGATGACGGACAGCGTGCCGCTGGACTTCACGCGGCCGCACCTGCTGCCGCCGCCCAGCGACTTCTGCAAGGGCGACGAGGACGCCGTCGAGGACTACTACGACGACGACGCCGACGGCGACGTGGAGGAGGAGCCCGAGGAAGTGCGTGCCCACGAGACCGAGAGCTACAGCTCCGAGGTGTGCGTGGAGCAGGCGGCGCAGAGTCGCCGCATGTCCATGCTGCCGCTGGACGACTCGCCCTTCCGGCGCGACGACCTGCGTCGCCAGTCGATGCCCGTGTACGGCCAGACCGAGAAGCTCATCGACGGCTTCGGGCCGCGCACCTCGTTCCGGCGCCGCGACAAGGTCAGCTGCTTTGCGGACGCGCCCTCGCCGTCGCCGTCGCCGCGCGACGAGCAGGAGATCTTCATTGACTTCAAGCCGCACGTGTCGCCCAAGCCGAGTCCCAAGCAGCAGCTGAAGCATCGCAAGCAGCACAAGGCCGAGATCGCAATGCGCAAGATGCAGCAGCAGCGTCTGGCGCAGGCGGCGGCGCTGACGCTGCCCAAGCTCAAGCAGCCGCCGCCCGTGGAGCTGGTGCCCAGCGATGCGGACGACGACGAGGACGACGAGGAGGAGGAGGAGGAGGAGGACGACGAGGACGAAGAGCACGAGGAGCCCACAACACAGTCGCAGTCGCACTCGCAGTCGCAGTCGCAGCTCGAGCCTGCAATGGAGCTGGAGCAGGGCGAAGACGACGAGCCGCTGTACGAGAACATCACGCCCTGCGGCTGCAAGCTGGAGCCGCTGCCCGCCCCACTGCCCGACAAGCGCGCCCAGTTCCGCAAGCGCTCCGTCAGCCTGGACGACGACTACGCGGCCATGACGGCGTCGGGAGGCGCGCCGGGCCTGCGGCTGCCCTCGACGCCGGCGAGTCCGTGTCGCGAGGAGCTGCTGCTGGCCAATGTGTCCACCTATCCGTCGTCGGACTCGCTGGCCAACGACAACACGCGCGACCACTCCGACGGCATCTGGAACGAGTCGCAGGTCACGGTGCTGACCGCCGAGCAGCGCGACATCTCCGACGGCTCCTACAGCTCCAACCTGCTGCTGACGCCCTCGTCGAAGCGCAAGAACCTGCTGCTGCAGCACCAGCAGCGCAGCTCCGTCGACACCGACGCCCTGGACTTCGAGGAGCAGGTGAGCATGCACTCGAGGCCGGAACTCCGCTTGCACTTGCCACACATTCATTTTGTGCTCCCTCAGAGCCCCACCTACGGGTTGCAGACACTGCCGAAGATCATCAGGACGCCCACGCCCACCACAGCCAAGCCGGTGGCCGCCTCCCTGCACCCGGTCGTCACGCCCGCCATCGCCGTGACGCCCTCGAGCAACCCGACGCCGCTGCCCGACGCCGTCGCCAGCTCGCCGCTGCCCAAGCGCAGCCTCGTCGCCCGCAGCTCCGTGCCCGACGCCCGCCAGCTGATGTACGTGGCCGGAGTGCCCAAGCAGCGGTAGGTCACAGTCTCCTCTTAACCACATCTTTGCCACAAGTCGAGACTATATGTTGAATAGAATGTTCTGTGAAGCAGGGCAAAGTATTCATTCAACTCAATCAGCAAATATTCAATCGAAAACTAAGCAAAAGCAAGACTGCATCAAATTGCTCCTACTTCAAGTAAACAAAATTGTATTGAATTTATTTATTAACGTATATTTGAGATATCTTCATTTACTTTATTGCCTGCCAACTAGATTCCATTTTATGTTTCAATCTAGTAGATTATTTTTGATTTACTCAACATACAGCAACTATTTTAAGTGACTCAATTGAAGCTGCAGCAATTTTTTACATATATTGAATTAAAAGCAAAGCAAAAACAAATTTATTACAAACTTCAAGTAGACAAATGCTCCATACATATTTATTTATTTCAATAGTTTTTGTAGTCGCATTATTTGTGTATGTTAAGGATATAATTTACTTGCTAATAGATTAGTTTTTGTTAAATACATTTGGTTTACTTCAAGTTTAAGCAATTTCTGAAATCCCTTTGATTTCCTTAAACCAAGTTTATTGCAAGTTCATTTACTTTACTGCTTTTTTTATGAAATACAGAAATAAGGATTCATTTCATTTGGCTCCATTTAAGTTTAAACAGTTTCTGCATTTCAATTGGCATCGTCTGTCCCAATTATAAAAAGCATTAATTTGTATAGGAAAGCAAATATGTGTAGCTTTGATTAAAGGCAATCAATCAGTAATTGGCGACTTTGTAACGTTCCTAACTCCCACAGGCACTCGGACGCCTCGTTCCTGCCGTCGACGGGCGGGGACTATGCGCGCAGCGCGGACATCTCGGAGTGCAGCACGAACACGAACACAGATGAGTATGCCACCTGCACGGACAACTCGAAGCGCACACCAGGTATTAAGACACCGCCGACCACGACGAGCTCATCGTCGACCACACAAGTGCCAGGTTTGGGGACCACATCTCTCTGTTGTCAATCTCAACTGTTGTGTGTTACATCCATGAATGTTGTGTGCGTGTCCCGTGTTATGTCAAATCGATTCCATTGGGGATCAGTTGCGCCAGTGTGGTTCACCCATCATGCCCACGCTTAGACTTAGCTGCGCTCTCCAGACTCCGCCATTAGCTCATCCACACACCCAACTCTCGCGCTCTCTCTCTCTCTTGCTACCTCTCTTTCGCTCTCTCTCTCTCTCTCTATCTCTGTCACTCTCTCCACCTAGTGCATATAGTGTTTGTTGTTGTTGCTTGTCGATCGCCTTGCCCGCTCTGCTTTAGCTGTCTACTCTCCCTCAACCCGCTCGCCGCCCACTAAACCCAACTCCACTCTCTCCCGCAGTGTCCACGCAGAGCTCGCAGCTGGAGAAGACGCACGCGGGCTCCTCGTTCGAGAGCGCCAGTTCGCTCTACTCGATGCGCGAGGATCTGCTGCAGCACGACGAGAAGGATCGCCCCGCGCCCCTCAAGTCCAACCAGCTGAAGTCGCCGCTCGGCTCGCTGGCCGAGCTGGCGCGCAAATCGCCCTCGCACTCCATCAGCAGCACCACGTCCTCGGGCAGCTGCCAGCAGGTCTCGGGCCAGGCCATCAAGTCGCCCGCCCGCGAGTGCCAGCCGCAGACGGTTAGCAGCTCCTCCGCCGGCCAGATGAAGGTGAGCGCTGCAGAGGCGGCGACTTCGACTTCGACGGCGACACCGAAGCCCAAGCCGGAGTCCGTCTCGGAGGATGAGCGCAGCGAGGTGCGCTACTCCTCGTCCGGCTACTACGAGAGTCCGCACGACGACGACGACGACGAGCAGCGCGTGACGCCCAACTGCAAGGCGCGTCGCCAGCGGCAGGAGGACGAGCGCAAGCGCCGCAAGACCAGCATGAAGCTCGACATCGAGAAGGAGAACATGCGCGCGCTCACGAGTCCCGTGAAGAAGCCGCCACCCAACAGCGCCGCAACCGCTGCCGTCAAGCTGCAGTCGCCCGAGCAGCACAGCGCCGGGCTCGGCCTCGACGGCGGCAGCCCCAGCAAGATGAAGCGCTTCCGTCCCAAGATCCGGCGCCAGCTGCGCAAGAGCTCGCGGGAGGATGTGCTGGCCGCGGCGGCGGCGAGACGCGCCCGTGCCACGCCCACGCTCTACGGCCTGAGCAGCGCCAGCGGCGACACCGAGCTGCTGCTGGACGCCAGCATGACCAGCAGCATGAGCAGCCGAGTCACCACGGCCGCAGTGGCTGCCACGACGACCACAACTACGTCGGCCTCCTCGGAGCCCGTGGCGCCTACTGCGCTGCGCAAGCCGCACAGCTGTGCCACGCCCACGGCGCTCTTGTCGCCCAAAGTTCCAGCTACAGTTGCTGCCGCTGCTGTGCCCGCCGTCAAGTCCGCCTCGGAGGCCGGCCAGCTGAAGGCCAAGTCGATTGAGTCGCTGCGCTCGGTGTCGCCCGGCTCCGACTCGGTGTTCTACAGCGAGGCCGACGGCAACGCGGCGGGGGCGGACCAGGGGCACTGTCTGCACTGCGGCAAGGAGATGGAGGGCAAGCAGCACACGAACACGGTCAGCGAGCTGGCCGGCGACTCCGTCGAGTCGATTCCCTACATCGAGCAGGAGGCAGACATCGTGAAGCCGCCCTCGGACTTCGCCGACTCGCCGGTGACCACGAAGACCACGCAGCGGCTCTACAAGAAGATGGACAAGCGCTTCCGCTCCGAGGAGCGCTACCACGGCGAGCGCGGGCGCCACTACAAGAACAGGCAGGAGAACATCAGGGCCAAGGTGAGCATTGGGGGGGAAATTGGGGACACAATTCTGAGAATTTGCAAACGGTTTACATTTTATAGTTGCATTCACTACGATAGTTACAGAATGCTTACAAAATTACCATTCGAAACTTGTTGTCAACTCTCTGAAGTAATTTAATTCACTGCTAAATTAATAGAACCCATAACAATTAACAATTTTCTGCAATTGTTTGTGAAACTAGGTTTTTTCTTATTTCTATTGTTAAGAACAGTCTAAATCTCTATATTTATTTATTTTTTTAATTACAATCACTTTGATGTTTAGAAAATCCACAAGTAGTTAACAATTTGCTACAGCTATTAAAGTGGCTAAATCCATACAGGGTAGATACGACTCTGTCTATCTATCTTTTGTGTATCTTAGACATAATTATATTATAAAGATCAAACTTAACGCTTGACAGATGCAACTCAGAACAAACTTTTTAAGGACAGAAATATTTTCATCTGCCAATTTAGCGTGTGCGTTTCCAACAAATCAAAAATACACTTTGAGTGAAGAGACTAAAATGTTATGGGTCTAAACTGGCTCCAGCTTTATTCCATTTTTTAGAAATGAGAAATATTTTTATTAGCCGATACTGCGTCTGTGTTTCTAACCAATCCAAAATACACTTCTAGTTAAGTGTATAAATTCTTAAGGGTCTAAGTTGTTAAGGGTTTAAATTGTTAAGGGTCTAAACTGGCTTTAGCTTTATTCTGTTCTTTGAATTGGGAATTCCATCTGCGTTTCTAACAAATCCACAATAAGCTTTTATTTAAGAGTCCAAACTGTTGAGGGACTAAACTGGCTTTAGCTTTATTATGTTCTTTGAGTTGGGAAATCTTTTCATCAGTAAAAATTGCGACTGCGTTTCAAATTATGCTTTTAGTTAAGGGTCCAAACTGCAGAGTGTCTAAACTGGCTTTATTCTATTTTTTAGGTGGGAGATATGTACTTTCATCAGTCCATTCGGCGTCTGCGTTTGTAAAATACACTTTTAGTTAAGGGTCTAAATTGCTGAGCATACAAATTGGCCAACGCTTCGTGCCCTTTCTACTTAATTTCTATTTTTGAGAATACGCATATTTTAATCAGACAATTCTCAGTCTGCTGCTAGCGCAAATCCAACGATAGGCAGACACATTCAGAGCACATGTTTTGAACAAAACTAATCATATATGTGACCTTCGGGTCACTTTGAAAACACTCCGTTTCAGAGCGAGGAACGCGGCCGCGCCCCCAGTCTGCCCAACACGCCCATACTGCGTCCCGCCGGCTCCAGCCCCTGTGTGCTGCCGGACATCAACACGGAGCAGAGCCAGCACATCATCTACAAGGGCCACTACGACGCCGGGCGCTACACGCGCCTGACGGACGACGACCTGTGGACGCAGCTGGACCATCAGTGCTTCGGTGAGTTGGCCAAGTCTCCAAGCAAGCTCCTCCTAATACCAACTCCTCTCTTGGCAGATCGGTCGAGGGAGCGTCGCGCCTCAACGGAGTCGGAGAAGGGCTTCCACGCCAAGTACCAGGTGATACTGCATCGGCTGGTGCAACGGCGCTGCACGCTCGAAATGTACCATCGGCAGAAGCACAACAACTTCCGTAAGTGCGCCACCAGCCGTGGCACCCTGTATCTGCTGGCTATATTTGGCACAACGTGCGCGTCCATTTGCTGAGCGCGTTGGCGAGAGCTTTGATAGTGGGTCGCTCGGTCGCTGGTCGCTCGGTCGCGCGGTTGCTCGGTCGCTCGGTGTTTCGCTCTGGCTTTTCATGACCGGCACTTGGCACACACAAAAAAAGACGACGGAATACATATTGAAAGCAGCAAGGGGGGAATAGTTTTTTGTGTGTGTTATCGAAAATAGTCGTCGTCGTCGTCGTCGTCGTAGTTGTGTTGCGTGCTTTGTTGTGTGCCGACGCGTCGGAGGGCACCTCGAGATCCGCCGGTTTACAGTCGCAAAGTGGCAAGGAGAGACACGACACGCGAGTCGCAAGTGGTCCGATTTGAGTTAGTTATTTACACACGCGGTTCTAGAGGCCAAATGATTGGTGGGTAAACAAAACGAAAGAAAGAAACGGAGGCTGCTCAACATTTCTTTGGCTTTGTAGAACTGATATCGTCGAACTCGGCGCCGGAGTCGGTGCGTCGCAAACTCGAGGAGGTGCTGAAGCTGATGCTCCTGCTGTGGGCGCGCGAAAGTTTCGTCATAGCCACGCTCAGCAACGGCGCGCACGGTAATGTGTTCGGAAATAAAACGCCACAAATCACGCCGCCATCATAATCGCCCCTTCATTCATATATCTATATATATACCTTCTGCTCTCTCTCTATCTCGCTCGCTGTCTGTGACGCAGGCGTGGACAAAACGGTGGTGGTGAAGAGCGATTCGGGCGAGTTCGGATTCCGCATTCACGGCTCCAAGCCGGTGGTGGTGGCCGCCATCGAGCCCGAGACGCCAGCGGAGAGCTCTGGCCTGGAGGTCGGCGACATAATCATATCGGTGAACGGCGTCCAGGTGCTGGACAAGCACCACACCGAGGTCGTCAAGATCGCCCACGATGGCTGCGAGAAGCTCGAGCTGCAGGTGGCCCGCACCATCGGCGTGCTCATGCACGAGCAGCTGGAGCCGCCCAGCGAGCCCATCTTCAGCGGCTACCTGTGGCGCCAGAGCGGCCAGGCCAAGGGGGCGCCCAACAGCAAGAAGTGGGTGCGTCGCTGGTTCTCGCTGCGCCCCGACAATTGTCTCTACTACTACAAGACGGAAGACGTAAGTTGAGTTCAGCTAATTGAACTGGTGGCTGAGTGGACTAACCACTAACCCAATTACCTGGATAATTGGCAATTAGATCGCTAATGATTGCTGCCCGATTGAGCTTGTGGAACTGGTTAGATGCACACACTTTAGCCAACTTGAACGAAAGTCGCAAAAGTGAGAACTGCCTGCACAAGTGGTTCAATAAAAGTGCGAAATATTCCAAATTGCTGAAATGTTAACAGGAAGACGCACAAAGAGTGATTGCAAATTACACATTTACATGAATAGTATTTCTTATTTAACTTAAAGGAAATAAATAGGGAACACTTTATGCCTTGATATGCTTATACTTATACTTTGTTGATTCACACTGCGCTTTTGTAGGACTCGCAGCCCGTGGGTGCCATGATCATGGCCAAGCACACGGTGGACCCGTGTCCGCTGGACATCGGCAAGCCGCACGCCTTCAAGGTGGACTCCGGCGAGGGCATTCCCATGTACGTGGCCGCCGACTCCGAAGAGCTGGCCAGCAGATGGCTCAACCTGCTGCGCCAGGCGGCCTCGCAGGACAACCAGTGGCTGGACAAGAGGTAGGCGCATGGATCACACAACAAACTCTTTCTCTCACACATCTCTCTCTCGCGCGTAGCGCCCGCTGCTTGTACCAGAGTCCGGGGAGCATTTTGCGGCCGGACTGCTTTGGCCATTTGCTGAAATTGGGCTCAAGGTGGTGCGGCTGGTCGAAACGCTATTGTGTACTTAAGGATGCCTGCCTCTATTTTTATCAAGATGCAAATAGCAAGAGTGCATTCGGTGAGTCACCTGCGCCAAGACAAACGAGACAGATCGACGCATGTGGCCAATTAATCGCCACGCCGCTCATCGCTGTTATTGTCTGCTCTTTATTTCGGCTAGGCATGGCCTGCTTGCACGGCTACAAGGTGGCCTCGATGTCCGCCAATGCGTCCGGCAAGAAGAACTCGTTCGAGATCATACCACCCGAAGCCAAGTTGCGTCACTACTACTTCTGCACCGAGAGCGAAATGGACAAGAAGCGGTGAGTCCCAAGTCAATCGCAACGATTAACGCAATTAATGTCTGTTGTCTCGCCCATCCAGCTGGATATCCGCTCTGGAGTACTCCATAGATCGGTGGATCAAGTCCGGGTAACTAAGGTTAAAAACACGCTCCAGGTCGGCCTTAAGCAGCCGGCGCAAGCGTCGCAGTTTCAGCTACTTCATGGATTAGTTCAGTCGAACCCCCCGCAGCTGGAACTCTCTCTATCTCTCTGATTGGGACATTAGTACGGGTACTAG
The DNA here is from genome assembly GCA_035046165.1 of Drosophila rubida. Classification (NCBI taxonomy): domain Eukaryota; kingdom Metazoa; phylum Arthropoda; class Insecta; order Diptera; family Drosophilidae; genus Drosophila; species Drosophila rubida. The sequence continues at coordinate 10,735,546 of JAWNOF010000014.1, read as the reverse complement.
GTACTATCGAGTAGCGATTAAGCAAACCACAGCAACCACAACACTACACACCAGCACAGCAACCATAGTGAATTCAGTATAGATATTGTAGTAGATCGGAGTCGGTCGGAGGTGCTTAGCCAATAGTCCAGTGTTTTTGATAGCAACTAAGACAAGGAATTTAGATCGCCAGTCGAATCGGGTTTAAATATACAAACAACTTGCATGAAACCAAACTATTTTGAATAGCCCTAAACAAGTAAATTATTATAGAACTTTTGGTGTGTATTCTTGTTATATATTATAGCTTATATACATACATACTTATGTTTAGTGAGGTTGTCTTGTTATACACACACACATACACACACACACATATTTAGCGTGTAGTATATACATATATAGTCGTAATACCATGCAGCAGACCAAATTACTGTCTCTAGAACGTGTGAGAACTGTAGGAGCAGCACAGCGGAAATATTTACAAACAAATGCAAAAGATACACAAATAGTGAAGATTGAAGATTACTTTCGGATAGTCAAGAAGCTCATGACCAATTTCAAAATCAACCCGAAGAAAACGCGACTAAACAAGGTTTAAATATTAGAAACTAGTACGAGTAAAATAGAACTTCAGAAATCATATTACTAATTATACATTATACTTATACGGGCTGTTCCAAGATCGGTTGAAATGTTTAGTTCGAATGCAAACGGTTTTCGTCCTTATTGGAAGCGATGAACGTAGATAATGAGGTTTATTAGTTAGACACAAATTATTATTATGATGATATATGTATAGCTTTTTTATATGTACAACACGATGAGAACACATTGTAGCTAAGCTTAGTTTTTTGATAGGTTGAACTTTTTTTGTATAAGTCGATCGTCGTCTGTCTGATGTTAGAAAAAAACAAACAACATACAATAACAATAATATGGAAAATGCTTTATGAATAGATCACACAGCCACAATGTACGCATACGAACATATGTATTTCACAATCCAGTAGTTACTTTGTCATATATGCAATATATGATCTTTTTTTGGATCAGTGTGTGCAGTTTATAGCTTGAGTTTTTGGGTAAATATGAGTATATGATATATTTGATATATTTTAAATAGAAATTTCCAAAATCAATGAGTGTGCTGGTTCGTTTAGATAATACTTATAATATATATATGTATACACGAAACTAAAACAAATTATATATACACATGCATATATCGAATGTATAGTATATATACTCAGTCAGTAACAGCCATTTTATGTTATGTAAGTTATCAGTGGAAATGACAAAAACAAAAACAAATGAAATAAAAAACACTAAATAAGAGCTTTAATTATTAAATAAAGAATCTACCAAGAACAAATTTGACAAATGCATTCCAATTCTATTGCTGACAGCTCGAGCCCATTGAAATGCATCAAGCAATCATTAATTAGACCCGCTACCGATCCGACCACGTCCACGTCGAGGTTCACGTCCCGGCCCGGCCCGGCCCCGCCACACCTTCGCCTACCTGACGAGTATTCGTAGTACCTCTGGCAGCATTTCAAATGCGATCAATGAACCTGTCCCAACTCCATTGCTCTGCCTTGTGGGCCACATGTTTTACACAAATTTTGAGTAATTTATTTCAGATCGTAAAGAGCTGCAAAATATGCGCAAGGCACAAGGCACTCGGCAGTCAACAGTCTGCAGTCGGCAGTCGGCAGTTACCGACCAATCGGTTCGGTAGTCTGCACTCGGTAGTCGTTCATCGCGTCGGCAGCAAGAAGTCAACGACTAGCATAACAATTCGCTCGCCCTATGAGACTGCTACCGTTTTTTCTTATTCTCCTCTTATTCTCTTCCCCCCACCACCTGTGTGCATGCATTCATTGTGGTCGTTGTTGTTGTTGTTTGTCTCGACTGCTACCTCAACTGCATCAACTACTAGTTCTACCTTGGGCTGCGTTTTGTTTCTACTTTCGATGCACACCACAGCACTACAACGACAGCAACAACAACAACAACAACAACAGCGACAACGACAGCAATAATAATTTCGTTCCACTGTGCCAGCCAGCCACCTTAATTATCTCTTATTTTGCTCTTCGTCAACCTGAGCCTTTCTTTCTTTGCATTATTTCCTTTTCGTTTTGCTTCTTCTGCTGCTTTGCTCGATTTTCTTTGCCACTTTGGAAACAGTTGGTGGCATCGTCATCATCACCAGCGTCCCTACGTCATCGCCGTTATCGCCGTATGCGCATCATCGTCATCATCGTGTTGGGACGATCATTATTGCGACGAAAGGTAACTCCCTCTCTTTTGCACCGCAGTCACTGCAGTGGCAGCTCACCAAGACCCTGACTGCTTTGTTTCTTCTTCCACTTCTTAAATCTCAGCCGCATACCTTTGTTGTTGTTATGGCTGTGCATGTGCGGGAGACGGGGTTGCCAGACTGTCGAATAACGTAATCTCACATGCGAACAGGTACAGATAGGGTTAAATGTGTAGAAGAGTTAGGCGTCGTATTTGAAAAGGCATTGTTTAGTTGATAGTTGCCATTGGAATATTCGTATTCATGTATAGTACAGAATAATCAAAGTATAAATAATATAGTGTAATGAAAGTTCTAAAAAACTTTTATTGGAAAAATTCCCTATTATTTTGTATGCTTCTGATTGCATATCTCTTGCACAAGCTAATAAGTCGCTTCAGTTTTATTAGCATTATTTGCATACAAACATATCTAATTATTTTTTTCAGATAACACTTTCATTACACAGTCCCACCCTAATAATTCTAGGAACAGCCCCAGCTCCGGTAGCAAACAGCCAACCGAGTTACTCCATCGCCGTCGCCACAGAGCCACAGTCGCATTGGAAGTGTAGCGTAGCACTCGTTCAGTGGCTAAATGCAATCTGGCAACCCGTAAGCCGTGAGTTGCTTCGTCGTCTACTCTCGAAAACAGTAAGCAGTCGGTAAACAGGTAGCTCTCTAACTGACAATAACTCGTCGTACGTATGCACGTTCCGACTGCCGTCGTCTGTCCGTCAGCCCGTCCCGCCGTCCGCTCTGTCCATGCTGTCTGTGCTGTCCACAGCGTGCGACTGGCGGTCGGTTAGTTGTTGGTTTGCCAGTAGTTGTTGTTGTTGACGTTGCCATTGCTGTTGTTGTTGGGGGGTTTCTTACTTGGCTGGTTTCGAGCTCACGATCTCTCTCGCTCTCTCACTCCATGTCGCTCTGTCGTCTGCGGCTTACACTTTTACGCGCTCACCTCTCTCACGCGCTCAGACGTTCGTACGTTCGGGTTTGCTCTCTCACCACAGAAACGACGACAGCGACGACGTCAACAGCGGCTCGACAACTTTGAATTAGTCTTCGAGTGTTGATCAAAGCGAACGCACCTGCGCGCGGATCGTGCTTTTCACGATTCCAACAGTGCAATTGTCTACACGTACGTGCAAGCATGTGTGTGTGTTAGTATTAAGCGTACGCAAGTGTTTGGAGTATGTGTGCTTGTGTGTGTGAGTGAAAAATGCAGGCACAGTGAACTTGTTGCAGCGTCGCTTCGTTTAGCCCCCCTTTCCCCAAACGCCCCACAACTGAAAAGCGCTTTTCAAAACGACGTTGCAGCGTGCCCAAGCGTGTCTCGCGTGTGTGTCTGTGCCTGAGTGTGTGTGTGTGTGTGGGAAGAGTTTGGGACTACTTGAGGAGCGAATTGGTAGCTGCACTGGCTTCAGCTCCTATTTCAAACAAAATGTAGAAAAACACATTTCAGCTGCCGTATCTCGTTCGCTTGTTCGTTCGCCCATTCGTTCGTTCGTTCGTTCGTTCGTTCGCCGACTCGGTTCGTTGGCTGAGTCGATGTGATCGGTTTTGTTGGTTCGTTCGGTTCGCTGGGTTCGTTCCCTCTGCGTATTATTATTTTTTTTGTTTTTGCTCGGCTTCTACGTGGTTTGTGGTAGCTGCTGCTGCTGCTGCTTTTGCTCCCGTTACACCCGCGACCGCTGGCGGCTGATCGTGCCGTGATTGTATCACACACACACACACACTTACACTGCTGCACTGCAGTACGTCGTCAATGTATTTGTGTGTGTGTGTAAAGAGTGTTATCGCAGCTTTAACTAAATTTTTAAATGATATGCAACCCTTTATCTTCTAGAGTGAAACAAACGCCTACAAAAAAATAACACAAAATTTAAGCAAAAGTGTGCAAGAGAAAAGAAACAACTGAGCAAAACGAAAAACTAAAATAAAGCATAAAAACTTGTTCACATCAACTGGGAATACGAAGCAAGCTCCAACAGAGCCGCAGGCGCTCTTCCAAAATTGTTTTGCTGGTAAGTTTGCCAGAGCTTAGAGTAACGCCCCAGCAGCAACACCCTAAATACAGAAATATACAAAATCAAATATCAAAAGATTCCACAGACAACAGCACACACTCAAAAATGAAAAAAAAATTCCAAAGTTACCTGCCTTCTTTATAGTTTTTTTTTTAGGGTCTAGCTAATTATTTTCTTTTTATTTTCGCTATGGCCAAAAGCAAATCACGGCGAGTAACAGTCGATCAGCGAGTGGGCAACGCAAGAGAGCGCAAGCACTGACTGAGAGAGCCACGTAGTGAGAGAGAGAGAGAGAGAGGCAGTTGCTAAAGAGCGCGCATACAGCGAGTAGTAAAGTAAATAAAACAACAAAACCAAGTCGACTGCTAAAACCTGCTCCAAGCGCACACACACACACGCACACACACATACACATACTCGAGCGTACGTTGTACGCCAACTCAACGTTGGAGGCTCCTCCACAGTTGGCGGTTTTTTTTTTTTGGTTATTGGGCGACTGTCGGCTGCCGCAGCGGCTTCCACTACAACTGCATGTGCCACTGTCATTGCCACCGAACTCAGTGTGGTGCCTGCTGACTGCTCGCCGCCTGCGTTCCATTGACAGGCGGCCTGGCGCTCGAGCCGACGTCGTCGGCCGAGAGTCGCCGAGAAGTCACTTTCGGGTTCGACTCGAGCTCGAACCTTCGCTTGGAATTTCTCGTTGTTGTTGTTGTTCGTTTTTTGTGTAAACCAGTTCACTTGTAGCCAGTGCCAGTGGCCAGCTCTGAGCCACAACCTCAGCTTCAGCTACAGCCGCAGCCACAGCCGCAGCCGCAGCCACAGCTTCAGTTTCAGCAGCTCTCGTCGTGCTCAATTTGAATCCGGTTTTTTTGGACTTGGTCGCGTTGTTGGACGTTGTCTTGGCCATCGCCGCCGTCGTCGTCGTCGTCGTCGTCGTCGCCGTCGCTTGCCAGCTTGGCTTGCCGCGCGCTTTAATTGTTCAGAACGTGTGTCCAAAGAGGAAACGCAATTGCCGCAAGCTTCTGTTGGGTTTCGACTCTCTGGGGTTTGGGGTTTGGGGTTTGGTCTTGGTCGCGGTCTCGGTCCCGGGGTTCGGCTGCTTCAGTTTCCAAGCATCATCGGGCTGCAGCATCTTTGTGCTTATTTTCCTTTGATTTCTTTTAAATGCTACACTGTGGTATAGTTTTATTTTCTGCTTTCAGATCTCTTCGCTGTTGTTAAATCGCCTCCCGCGCTCCCACAGTCAGACTTCAGCTTGAGGGGGATCGTGGGGAGGGGGTAGGGGCCTTTGAGTTCCATTCGCTGCGGTTCTATAGAGCCATTGGGCTTTTGTTTCGCTCGAGTGGAGCTGGAGCTCTCGAACTCTTTTGAATTTCCATCATTGTTTGTTTATAGGCAATTTGATCGGTGCCCGGTTCCCACTTTATTTTATTCAACATATTGCTATTTTAGCATAAGAATGGCCGCATAAAACTTTATTGCATTCGGTATAGTATGTTTCTGGGTGGGTTTGGTTCCCAAAACTTCGTTTGTCATTCACATTAGTGCAACGGATGCCCCCGGTAGGAGGGGGCTGTCTGTTTGTCTATTTTTAGCTGGCGCTCAATAAAAGAGCGAAATTAATTAAGCAGCAGGCAAATTAAAAGCGTCTAAATGTTGCGTGAAACAAAAGGCGACACTTAACAGTGCGGCCATAAACCCAATAACAATGCTCCATACAATTGGCCATAAAAGGCGAAGCATTTTCTTGACGCTCCGCCACGCCCATTTGGCACGTGTGTTTAACTGGCACTTGATAGACTCCAGTCTCCAGCCCCCGACTCTAAGAGACTAGTTTGTTTTTTATTTTTATTTCACTTCATTTCCGATCGCTCTTGATGATGAAATTCAATTCTGTCCCATTACAATATGAATACATTGAGTGGGGCGATCATAATGTGAATAATCTCCAGTCTTCCCCAAAAAGCACTGGCGATAAACTAGGCGAGCGTACAACAGATCGGTTTGGCGTGAAGCGACCTATGATTGGCCATTCTCATACACACACACACACAATAGACCTCAGACGAGCGATCGCCTTAGAGACTTAGAGACTGTGAATAGCGCAAGTCATAAGAAGCATGACAAACGATCGGCTTAGGCAGATTAACTTTTGCCCAAGAGTGTAGAACAAATGGCACAAAGGAGCTAACCAGAGCACAGGAAAAACTCCCAGATCTCAGATAAACTCATAAATTTGCAGATTACAGTTGGTATACTCGTAGAGTGGACCACAAGAGTGAAGCAAGTACAGCTACGATTTCTCTGGGAATTTTCCAAAACACCCATGTGAAATTATTGGCGACTTTCGAATGGTCTTCAGTCTTTACTTTTTAGTAGTTTCCACGGTAGCAACAGTATTTGAATTGTTTGCATTTGCATGAAAATTAGCATCAGCATTGTGGGCATTATTGGCATTGACTTCAGTATCTGCAGTAGCTGAACCATTTGAATTATTTTATATGGCATCAAACAGTAACTGAATGCATGCGAAATGGAATTAAAATATGCATTGAATAGCTGCTGCATTTGTTACTATTTAAATATTAATTCTTATAGTAGCAATCAAATGCTAACATTTTAATTCACTGCCAATTACTTTGCTATTGGCATCAACGCTATTCGTATTAGCATAACATGGCTTTAACTAAGTCAATTGTAGTTGATACTGTTTTGGTAGCTGAAGTGAATCTGTGACTCTCTGACTGCAGATCGTAATAGTTTTGCATTATGTATTTTCAATTTAGAGGCACAAGAAGCAGCAGTCTACAGCTTCAGCTGCATTGCGAGCCCATAAAACTTCATTAGCAGTTCTCGGGGCTGGCACAAAACTGCAAAGCTTTCAGTTTAATGACTGCGCACTTACACGCAGCTGCAGAGAGGGAGAGTGGCAGAGGGGGGGGGGGGGGGGGGTAGACACATGTGTAAATCGCTTAGATATTAATCAAGCAAATTATAGACTCTGGCTAGAGATTTTAATAGCTTCGACCATAATCTGAGCTGTGGTGTTTGGTCGCTGGTCGCTGGTCGCCAGCGCAAAGGGTTGCCAGATTAACGCAGCCATACATATGAATGCACTATAATTATAAGTCCCCCTCCCTACTGCATTTCCTCGCTGTCCACTTCGCGCTCGGTTTTTTGAGTTTTGTTGATTATTAGCTACCTCTGCTGCTCTCAAGCCTGGCCTGCAGGCCTGAAGGGATTAAAATCGAACAGAGCCTGACCCTTTTCTCCTCACTGTCTTCCCAGTCTCGCTGTCGTTTGTTTGTTGTTGCTGTTGCTGTTGCTGTTGCTGTTTTGTAAGCAAAGTGAAGTAGTGGTCCAAGCCGAGATACGAGATACGCGAGTCGAGGGACAAAACTTCGTCTCGTTTCTACGCAAACATTAAATCCCTCCGCGCATGTGTGCGTGTGTGTGTGAGTTTGTATATTTACTTCTTCTGCTTTTTTTTTATCAACTGCTTCGAACCTTTGCAGCGACTGTGCGCGTCTGCTGGTCTCTCGCTGGCCCGTTGTTTACACAAAGCCAGCCCAGACCAAGTCGCGAGACCTGGCAGCAGGCAACAGCGGCAGCAGCAGCGGCAAAGTGGCAGCCAAATTGCTCCTCGATATCTTTTATTTTCTTTGGCAGGCAGTAGTTGTAGTTGCTGCGGCTCAGTTGCCGTCGCTGCGTTGTTGTTTCTTATTATTATTATTATTTTTCTTCGCTTTTTTTTCTCTCTCTCTCTTTTTTATTATATGTATACACACATTTAAGCCTTTGGCTTCATTTGCTGGGCAACCGTTTGCGCAAACGTTCCCCACAGCTCTCTCTATGTATGTGTGTGTGTGTGTGTGTATCTGTTGTGTATCTCTGAAAGTACACACAACTCTCTACCTCCGTCGCTGCCTTTCCCGCTGTCTCTGCCTCGGCGACTTCGCATTTTGCTGATGATGTCCATTATTTACATTAATTTTATTTGTTTTTCTTATTTGGCGTTGACGTTTCAAAAGTGCCGATGTTTCAGAAGATAATGAACGCTCAATCGTATAGGAGAGGGACTGCGAGAGGGAGAGGCAGGGTCGAGCTGTTGGACAGTTAGACAGTTACGACAGTTGAGACATTCAAACAGACAGTACTGAGACGTACGAGCCGTGCGAGTCGTAAATACACATAAGTGAGAAAAATAAAGTTGAAACCTAGAAAAAAACACATATATAGCTGTACTACGCACGATACAGATACAGATACAGATACAGATGCAGATACAGATACAATGAAAAACCCCAAAACGGGTTACCTTTTTTTTGTGTGCTTCGCTGTGTCTCGGCGAGTCGCGTCGAGGCTACCAGAGATACGTATCTCTCGGCGTGAGATATGCGTGCTGTGGTCGTAGTCGAGGGAGGGAGGCGGCGGCTAATCGGGCGTATGAGTAATGTGGCCAAATGGCACAGCAAATGAGGCGATAGGATTACAATCAGGAAATCCACGACGTGTGCACTTGGCGACAATATGCGACAGCACAAACTACTGCGCTGAATGTCGCTTTATTTTAATGAGTTCCCGATTTCTATAGAGCTCTTTAGAAGTGTTTCTCCTAGCCATAAACTATTTCTACTATATATACTTGCTGGCTGCCTAATTCGAGTGGAGCGAGACAGTTTGCAGCACTTGTTTGCCATCCGTCTTGCGGGCCTAAAGCCGAGCTGACAGCTGGGGTGGGGAGGGGAGCTTGTGGCTCCACTTACTGCGCATGATGCAGCAGTTCCAGCTGCTATCTAAATACTCGCCGTGCAGCATGGCAGACAGGCAGAAAAGTACTGAAAAATACGTGAAAATCACGATGTCAAAACTCATTTTCGAGTCGAGAACATTTTACAGCACAAAATGATAAGCAAAACTGTCATTGTAGACTGTGCGACTGCCAAGATTGCGAAGACTGCGAAGACTGCGCAGACTGCGTGAGCAGCAGGGAGAAGTGCGGGGCGGGAGCAGTGGCTGCTTTTTTTTTCCATTGCGCTTTATGCACAACTGGTTATAAGGCATTTAAATGAGGCTTTAACGCAAGAGCGTTTTATGGTCGATCCAGCGACAATATGATCGTCATTATCATTATCTTGGCATTACTTTTTCGCTTTGTGTTTGTGCTCTCCGTTGTTTTCTCTGCGCCTCGTTGCCGCATTATCGTGATGCTAAACCCCAGAGCCAGCAGAAGCCCAAGTCGCAGGCTCCTGTTGCGTAAATCCAGTGAGCAGTCAGTCAGTCAGTCAGTCAGTCAGTCAGTCGGGTCGTCTCGGGTTCGACTCGGGATCGAGGCCGAGATCGGGTTTTTGTGGCTGTGACTAACTGGCTGAATGCCTGACTGACTGCCGCTTAGGCTACCAGTTGCATTTCTAAGGCTGCCTGCCAAATGCTAGTCTCTTTATCGCCACTCACTCTCCCCATATCTTTCTGTATCTCTCTGTGTATGTGTGTGTGTGCCAGTGTGTGTGTTTATATCGTTACTACTGTGCTGTGCCTCGCTTACTGACTCAGTCAGGTTTTCAGACGCACAATCTTATCTAACCTGGCAGCGTCGACAACTCCAACAGCAACCGCGTCGTCGACTCGTTTCAGTTCAGTTCGCGTCAGTTGAATCGAGTTGAGTTTCACTTGCCGCCGCCGTCGTCGTCGTCGTCGTCGCGTTGCTGATAAACCCCCCAAAGAATTGTTCACAAATAAAACTGGTAGAAACAGCGCTAGAAAAACACACTTCAGAAACTGCGAATACTCTTTGCGAACTCAACTTCTACTGCTCTGGAAACTGTGTGCCTATAAAGTATTGATCATACAGATGTGCTATAAGCTCGAGATTGCAATAAGCATATTGTTTAATGGCACTACACTAACTAAAGTGCACAATTTTATCATATAATACAGCAACAATCAGCAAATTTAGAGAGCAGTGAGAATTTATCAAAGGAAATAAATATAAACGTCAATAATATGCTTAAAGCAGTGAATAACAAATGATTGCATATTCTTAAAGTAAAATATAAATATAGTATAAAATGTTCAAATAATATTGCAAATGAATACCACATTGATTTGGCTGTGCTTTAAACTATAAATGAAGTGAAGCAATTTAAAGTGAACTGAAGAATAAAACAATTTGTTGTTTAAAAAAGAATTGAATACAACTTGAACTTTGAAGGGCAACTCTCTGTAAAGTGTTGGCAATTGAAGTTGGCTGGGTTGTCGCAAAGTGCCGCCCAGAAGGAGGCATGCCCCAAAAGGGTAAGGCAGCAACGTTTGCAGGGGGAAATAAACAGTTTATGGGACTTGACGAGCAATTAAGATAAACCCGCAGAGCCCAATAAGCCGCAGCAATTAACACGACATTTGACTAATTGTTATTTCTCCCCCCCCCCCTCTCCCCTCTCGTTTATCTGCAGGTGAAGGTCTGACGGCATGTGAGTAGCACTCGATATGCCCACGGACAGCACAGGGAGCGAGGGCGGCGGCGCCATTCCCATGCTGCGCGCCTCTCGCATGGATCAGTTTATGTCAACGGTGGCCGCAGTCGCCGCCGCAGCCAGCGCAGGCGGAGCAGCAGGCGGCGCCACCGCAGCCGCAGCAGGCTCCAGCTCCAGCTCCAGCGGCACACCCAGCGACGGCGCCTCCAGCAACAGCGGCGGCAGCGAGTCGCGCAACTCATCAGCTAGCAGGATCTCGGCAGCGGCCGCTGCCTACGAAAGCCAACTGGCCTACCAGCAGCACCTGGCCGCCTCGGGGTTGCACGCACCGCACGGACCACCGCCACATCATCGCGAGATATCGGCGTTCGTGCCCGTGCTGCCCACGCGGCAGGCGCTGGAGGCGAAGGCGCGCGCCGGCAGCAACTCCAACTACGAGATCATCGCCATGATGGCCGACAAGCGCAAGGAGCTGGCGCTGCGCGAGGCCGCCGCCGCCGCCATGCTGGGCCGCGGCGGGCCACCAGCCGGCCCCCCGCCCGGCGTGCTCTACGCCCCGCCGCCGCCGCCGCCCTACCTGACCGGCCCAGGGCCGTCGCCGACGGCGGGCGGCAGCTTCGCGTTCCCGCCGGGCGCGGCGACGGCGGCCGCTCTCTTTCCGCCCGGACTGGGGCCGGGCATGCACGCCGGACTGGATCGGCGGCTGCTGCGCGCGCCGGGCCGGGCGTCGCGGCCGAAGAAGCAGTTCATCTGCAAGTTCTGCAACCGGCAGTTCACCAAGTCCTACAATCTGCTGATCCACGAGCGCACGCACACCGACGAGCGGCCCTACTCCTGTGATATTTGCGGCAAGGCCTTCCGGCGACAGGACCACTTGCGGGACCACAGGTGAGTGGGGAGTGGGGAGCGGGGAGTGGCAGGGGCGTGTCTGGTGCCAGTAATTGCTGGCATGCCTCGAGCCAGCTACGAGAAGCCAAAGAACTGGCGAGAAATTGAACGAGAGTCGAGTCTAGTCGACTGCGCAATGCGCTGCAAGCTGAGCGAGAGCTGCTTAACAGATAGGAATAGTCTAAGTAAATAGAGTTTAGATCTGAAGCAGACAGAAAACATTGCAGTTTATAAGGCAGTAACTACAATGGAAAGAGAAGAGAATAGAGCATAGATTTGGCAGTGGAAATTATAGAATAGTGGGAGTCAGTTTCAGGGAATAAATAGGAAAAGCTAGTTAATATGGTAGAGTAATGGGAGTGGAAACTAAAAACCCAAGCTAATCTGCTAAACCTGCAATAGCGCATAATTCGAGAAGCCAAAAATAAAGTAGGAATTTCCCGTATTGCTGAAAGTGCCTGAATGTTGAGACGATTCCCCCCCAATTTATGCTCAAAATATAAAGTTACGTATTGCGTTAGCGAGTGTGGCCCAACAGCTTGTCGAATTGTGCTGGAGCCGGTCGCAGTGTTAGCCAAGTTAGTGTAGGAAACACGCCGCAAAAGACAAAGTTAATTAACTTTGTTGGTTTTCATTTCTGCGCCGAGACAAGCGGGCGCAGGGGCAACAACGACTGGGGTACTTCGAGCAGAGGGTACTCGTTAGGCTGTTTATCCGAGAGTGAGAGCGCCAGAGGGGAGGGGGGAGAGACAGCGAGGGGCACCAGCAGCAGCTTGGGAAGCCGTCGTCCAGCTGTCCAGCTTTGTGCGACTCGCCGCGCCGTTCTGTCTTTTGATCGCTTCGGTTTCGGTCCATTTGTCGTTTGTTTGCTTTGCCGCGAGGCTAATTCCGCAGCGTGAGGGGGGGGGGGGGAGGGGACGGAGGCAGCTGAGAAGAATCTCGCAGCAGCAGCATAAAAAGCAAGTGTAGATCTTAAGCTGGAGAACCTGTTTCGCCTGCTTGCCGCAGCAGTGGCAGCATCAACAGCAGCTGCTGCGGCTGCTGTTGGGGGCAACAACAAGTGGCCGCCATTGCCCAAGATGGCGGCCATAAACATCAGGCGTATCGACGCAGATAAAGCGGACGCGGACGGCGCAGATAACTGTCAACTGGCGGGCTACCAGCAGCCAGCCGCCAGCCGCGAGCCGCCCACGCTGCAGTCGAGTCAAGCTAATGCCCCACTCTGTGTCGTTGCAGGTACATCCACTCGAAGGAGAAGCCCTTCAAGTGCACCGAGTGCGGCAAGGGCTTCTGCCAGTCGCGCACGCTGGCCGTGCACAAGATCCTGCACATGGAGGAGTCGCCGCACAAGTGTCCCGTGTGCAGCCGCAGCTTCAACCAGCGCTCGAACCTCAAGACCCATCTGCTGACCCACACCGACCACAAGCCCTACGAGTGCTCCTCCTGCGGCAAGGTGTTTCGCCGCAACTGCGACCTGCGCCGCCACGCGCTCACCCACGCCGTCGGCGAGGTGAGCAGCGCCGACTACGTCGACGTCGGCGAGGAGGACGAGGCGCGCCACCTCAGCGGCGACGAGGAGGACTCCCTGCTCGAGGTCGACTCGCCGCGCCAGTCGCCCGTCCACAACCTCAGCGACAAGCCCGAGCCCGACGAGGCCGAGCGCATGCGGCTCAAGCGCAAGGCGCCCCACGGCAGCCACAACGCTACGGCCAGCAGCACTCACTACGAGCACGAGGACAGCGAGGAGGAGTTCGACGACTACGACGACGAGGAGGAGCTGCACGACGCACCCAGCGGCGCCCTGGACCTCGCCGAGGACGAAGACCTCGACGCGGAGACCGACGAGGAGAAGGCCGAGGCAGCGCTCGTGGCACGCGCCCGCGCCCAGCGCGCCAACGTCGCCAGCGCGGCGGCCACGGCCGCCAAGTCGGAGCGCCAGGGCGTCACGCACTGCCACCACGAGGGCGGCGAGACCTACACGATGCGGCCGCACGGCGAGCGTCCGCTGGAGGAGGCGCCCCCAACAGCAGTTTCAACTGTTGCCACAGCAGCTGCGACTGTTGCCACGTTCATGCCCGGCTTGCGCTACGCCGCCGCGCCGCATCCGCATGCAGCGCATCTGCTGGCGGCCAGCAACGGCGCCGCAGATCCCTATCTGCCCATGCTGCACGTGCGTCGCGACCTGCACCACAAGACGCTCAACCTGAGCAAGGCGCCGCCGCCGCCGTCGCCCACGCAAGCGGCAGCGGGGCAGCCGGCGAACAGCCTCGTGGAGCCGGCGCGGCCGCCGTCGCAGCCGCTGCACTCGCCGCACGAGGCCATGCCCAGCTTCCTGGGCTCGATTCCGGTGCGCAAGCGCATACTGCCGCCGCCACCGCCGCCGCCGCCGCCGCCGCCGCTGGTGGAGCTGGTGGTGGACCATCACCAGCGCAGCTTCCTGGAGAGCCAGAGCCTCTATGCGCTCAACATGTCGCGGCACCCGCCGCGCCAGCTGCTCTGCAAGCCACCGCCACCGCCACCGCCGTCGTCGTCGTCGTCGTCGTCGTCGTCGACGCCGTCGTCGAGCGAGAAGGAAGCGCCCGCCGCAGCGCCGCAGCAAGCGGCAGCGCCAGCAGCGCCGCGACGCACCGGCTTCAGCATCGAGGACATCATGCGGCGCTGAGGGGGCGAGGATGCAGGATGTAGGAGTTGCACGCTGTTTAGCCATAAGCGCACTTTTAGTACATTTTAGTACAAGGCAATAAGTATAACTGCAGTCGTAAGCGTAGCGTTTAGTACTTGGACCTAGCGTAAGTGGAACGTGCCACAGTTTGTTGTTGCATCGGCATTTGCTTTTAGCACAGTTAGCAGTTATGGTAGTCTAGCCTAAGTTCTACGTTATTGCATTTAGACCTTTAGACCCAGATCGCCCGCGATCTTAGCTGTTTAACTCGAGAGTCTAGCGCCTTAGTTTAGGCCTCCACTTTAACTCAACACTAAGTGTTGTTGTTTCTTTTTTGTTAGCAATTAAAAAGGCAGAAGGAGAAAAAAATGAGACGCAAAACAGAAAACATAATAAATAAATGAATAAATACTTGTATACAACTCTAATTTATGTTTAATGCTTAAGATAATCTTGGATCGTTATGTAAACACGAAATCGTATCAAGATTTTTGCTGAGGGAAAAAAAGGTTGAAAGTAAAAGTAGCTTAGATTTAAGCACACAACACGCAAAACCCGCAACAACAACAACAACAACAAGAAGAGTAATAATTTTAAGACTAACACAATTTATCCAGCATTCCAGTTACATTTTATAGGCTTAATCATATATATGTACGTAGTCGTAGATAGCGTTTTAGTACGTCCTTCTAGCATTCCATGGTCTTCCTTCAATCCGAAACGATTTCTCTAGATACGACACAATATACACGTCTAACTAGCATTAGCGATATACTTGTAGAAATAGCGCTAGCAATAAAAATCTAAATCAAAATATATTTAAATAAAGTTTGCATTGAAATTAATGTATTTTCTGTTGTTTCCCAATTTAATGTTAGTTTTAGTACCTTTTGGATTTTAGCATTTGATGGGCTTTCAACAGTGTGTACGATTCGTATGATTCGTATGATTCACTCGCCAGCCGGATTGATGGAGCCCATCAATCAAGTGTCAGCCCGCTGCCATTATAAACTTGTACTTCAGGCACGTTTCGCATAGGTTTCTTCCTAGACGGGTTTCTCCCTCCTCCTCCTCCCCTTCTTCTTCATTGATGCGGGAGTGGGAGCCGGGCAATGCCACGCACAATTCGAGGCTCAATTCAAGGCAGATTCAAAGTGTTGCACTCGAACACGTAGAAAGTTCAATTAATGCGGCACGTAAACTGTTGTCATCATCAAATTGTGGCGGCGTCAGGAAACTTTATAGGCGGCCCCCCCGCCCCCCTGCCCGTATGACATAGGCTGACAACATCAATCGGTGAACTATAAAAAACGCAAAATTAAGCAGAAACATAACAATATTAACCAAGATGAGGCAATGATGATATCACCAGTCGTCACCAGTTGCCGGCCGCACGTGAGTTGCCTTCACAACAAATCTCTCAGTGCGACTCAGAGCGAGTGCGTGAGAATTCGGCTGCGAATTTCTGAATGTCGCCGAAAGGAAGTCGCCAAAGCGTACGAAATGAATGCATAAATAGCTCTTTGGCGGCGACACCAAACACAAAATAAGTTGACTCGCTTTCAAATTGATGATAAGTTCGCATTCAATTGTTTATTAGCCCAACGGACTTCCTTTCTCAAGGGATTTTCAAAATCTATGTTAAGCCGCAAAGTATGCTTTATTTATTGATTCCATAAGTAGTAAATATACGCGCTAGATGGCGGCACCTTAGCGAGTCAGCGAGTTGTCAATTAATGCGGCATCAAACAGTATGCAATCAATAAATTAGTTTCCCTTATGTTCGACAGATGGCGTTCATATGTATGCCTGACTTCCACAACTTACTTATTTGATATTAACTAATTTCACGTCTTTACGTACATCTTTTCTTACTCCACTACTCTCACTAACGTAACCCACTTTATGTATGTTTCAATTCACCTATTAATAGCATTTTTCATATTTTACAATTTCTTGTAACGCATAAAAGATTGCTACAAGAATTCCTCACTTTCAAGATGTGCACTCCACAACAACTGTGTAAAGTGTATTTCAAATAAGGCATAACTATTGGCCAGCTAATAAAGCACTCAAATAAAAATACAATATAATTTATAATTTATATACTAAAGTACTGAAAGCGTACAATTAATTTCAAATAACCTACAATAGTGAAAGCAAATCTAACAGCAAACTGTTAAGCTAACAGTGCGCACCAAACGCAACTCATTTGCGCGCGCTGTTAACAAGCAACAGGTAACAGGCAATGCAAAAGCTGTAAAAGCTATGCAGTATGCTGTCATTTCGGCCAAGGTAAACAGTGAAATAGCGGCAACAACAAATACGCGTAACCGTCATTTCGCTCTGTCCAGTTGGGAGCGAACTTTTGAATATTGTCGATTTGCTCACATAAAGCTGCTCTCAACTTGTGTATGTGTGCGTGTGCTGACTGTTTTGCCTACAGAACTTAAGTTGGCAGCAGAGCGAGAGCGCAGATGAAGAGAGCGCGTCACGTTGTGGAGCTTGCTTCTCCGGGCGACTCAGCGCGCTCAGAAGGTGTTCAACGACGCGGCCGAACAGACGTCTGTGCGCACGAAGCCAACGAATATTTTGATCTCAACGGTGCTTTTTTTTGCTGCTCGCTCTTCTTCTTCGCTCTCTGTTGTCGCCTATACAACAGTGTATGTTTGTGAGCGCGTTTGTGTAAGTGTGATCACCGTTGACCGCGCCTTAAAGCCCAAAACGAAAAGCGTCCCTTGAAGCGCTAGAAAATGCGTAAATAATGCCAATAATGTTAACAGAAAGTGCAACAAGTGCGTGAAGTGTTGTGAATAAATCGCGAATAGTGTTGCAAAGCTGCGCGAAAGAAGCGAAAGAAAAAATGCTGCGCACACGAAGAAAAGCTAAAAGTGAGGTTGTGTTAGTGTGGCCAACACAAAACGAAGTATTACCAAACACACCAATACCAATAGAGTTACCAATACGCTTACCAAAACTCGCTGGCCACACAAAGAAACTGCGACTGAGGCTTGAAAACATCAATTCTCTTGTGCTCTGCTCTGCTGCTTTAATTAGAACATTATGGGACTTTACGACTGAAGTCGGGAGTAGTTGAAGAGAAACCGTTAAAAGCAGGCTCATTAGTGCGAATATTTATCGCAGGCTTAGATAAAGCAGCAGCGCGTAAAGATGCAAGAGGCTTTTGGCCAAATCCGTTCCCAATTGGAATTCTCTTTTCGCTGCACGCTTTCATGCTCGTCTAATTGCCACACAGCAGCAACAACTACTATATAGCTATGCTTGTGGCCAATAAACTCAACAAACTTGCCAACTGCATGCGTGCAGCCAGCCGCAACAGCAGCAGCGCAGTCAGCGTCGACGGCGACAGCGACGGCGACGCCAACTATGAGTGCAGTTTGCTGCCCTGCTACTTCCACCTTTACTTCCGCTCACTTAGCATAGCATTGCATTACATTACTCACTTCCACTGTTAAGCTGATGACGCGTTGCCAACCAATGGTTCTTGTTCTCGCGGTTGTTGTTGTTGTTGTCGAAAGGAAGTGACGACATTATCAATCAGCCATGTCGAGCCAAAGACAAGTGCACTTTGAGGGCTTACGACGATAAAAGGCTAAAGGAAATAAGCGATAAGCATTTGGTAAGCGACAGCAGATAGCGAGAGTGTAAGTGAGACGGCGAGAACGAAAGCGAGAGCTTATAGTTACCTGTATTAGATTAAAGCGAAACACGTTGCTATTAGTCACTGAAAGTGGAATGCAAATCGCGTGCTCATCCGACCAGTTGAAATCGAAACAAAAGACGCCGGCTAGATCGTTCTACTCATGACTAATACAATTACATACACATTCATAGGTCATTTAAGCCTAATGACTGTGCTAGCGATTCACGCTGTTATTTATTATTAGCTCTATACGGCATGGCGCACTCTTCAAATGATAAAAAGACTTCCCGTCAAACTATATAATTGAAAAATTAATGAGATTCTGCAAACTAAGAGTTCTTCGTAGAAGAAAGTAATAAATGGCACGATGCTTGGCTATGATCTACATAATCGTAGAAAAATAATAAAAATATGTTATTCAAAGAGAGTGAAGATAGAAAGTCGAGTCAGTGAAAGGCACGTAGAATCGTTATGATAGAGCGGAGTCTGAGAAACAAGAAAACAATTCAATAAATATGCTTAGGAAACTAGCGCTCTATTAGTTCAAATAGAGGTTGTTGAACCCGCCAAAAGAATTGTTTCTTTGGCCAATTTTTAGCAATTTAGCCAACCCACATTCCCTAAAGTTATCTACTGTGCACATAACCTTAATTATCTTATCAATTTAAGGAAATGCCATCAACATCTAATACTCAGAGCTATTATCTTGCCAATTTGATTGGCGAGTTATCGCACTTTAAAAATATACGTACTAAGTTAGGGACAGTTTCAATGCTTTCAGACAGCGTTACATGGCTTATCAGAAATATTCGTAGAATATCGACTTGTTAGCCACTTATCAAAGCTGGCTGCATTACTTGGCAAAAGCAAAAGCAAAAGCTAAATGCCAAACAAAGTTAATAAACCCATAAAAGGCCCACAATCAACTTTTGAATGCACTTTAGTATGCAACAGCAGCAACGACAGCAACAATAACCGCTGTCGTTGCAACTTGGATAGCTTGCAGCTGAGTCACAGATGCACCGATAAAAACAACGCACAAGGCCCCAAGACGAGTCAATATGCACTGAGAAAAACTTTGGATAGACACTTTCTTTTCATTGAATTCAAAAACTAAAAAAACTGAAATCAAAAAAACATTTAAATGCGTTAGATAAATAATAATTTCATACATATCTATTTTTCCGATCAAGTAAATTATTGTTTCTCAAGCATGGACACTTTTCTGATTTGTCTATTAAATTATATTTGTAGTTTTCTCACAACAGACAATATTTTGAAATATGTGTGATTTATGATCGTGGCTATCGCGTTTTTCTCTCAGTCCATTAGCCGCGCCCGCAGCTTGAGCAGAGAACAGAACAGAACAGAACAGCAAAGCTGCTTTGCATACGCCATAAATAAGACCCCGACTTGGGCTCCGTCTTTGGCTTGGATCCAAAGCCAGAGCGAGGAAAACTCTGGGGCCCGTCTTGGAAATGCTTTCTTTCCGTCTTCTTCTTTCCGTTTACACACTCTACGCACACGTAACCCACAGCAAATGAGTGGAAAAGCCCAACAACAAAATACCTTTAGCGGTGCGTGCGACGCTATCAGAGATGCTATCTCGCTCTCGCGCGTCGCGCTCTCTTAGGCTGGCTCTCTCGCGCTCACGCCATGAATGAAATGCCTACACATTTACAGTTACGCTACGTGTGGAGACGAAACGGCAACAACAACTACAACTTCAACGATAGCGACAGCGACAACAACAGCTCTCCCCAACTGCTTAACATGTTGTTTCAAGCTTTTCCCTCGCACTCGTTGTTGTTGCTGTCGCTCCACAGCCATCGTCATAATACATAATGCAAGCAACCCGCTCAGTCGCTGCTAACGGTTCTTTGCGTATGGACGTGTTTTTTCGTGTATGTTTAAATTATTTTTCGTCTTTCTTTTTGGGGGAGAACACGACCCAGTCTAGGTTGCATTGGTATTTGTGTGTTTTGGTTTTGAAACGTTGTCAAGTTCTTTGTCTACGTGTGTGTGTGTGTGTGTGTGTTGGTGTTTGCATGTGTTGGCTTTTAGAGCCAGTTTGTGGCGGCTTATCAGAGATTGTTAACAATGCTAGAGACTTGTGGCTTTGCAACAATTTGAAATCTGTATAAACTATTGTGTTTTCGGTCGTGAAGTGTGTGAGAAACCCAACGTGTTAATTGTATAGTTGAAAACAAAGTGGAAAACTGTGAAAACTGTGTGGAAAACAAGTGAAGAAGCAAATTGAAATTGAAATGTGGAAATCTATTAAAAAGCAATTGTTTAACATAACCCAAAGAAATACAAAAACTTAAGAAAAAGTTCACGCTTTTATATAATTTATATACCAAAATATACAAAAAATTAAATTTCAATACTTTTACTTATTTTTGAAATAATCCAAATGAATTTGTTTATGTTTTCAAACAGCCTTAACTGCCATGAATGTGTGAGAAGCAATGCATAATATTTATAATTAGCATCTAGAATCTAGATTGAGTAATTCGCCGATAAAAAGTGATTAAAAACAATGCACAAATGACGCTGCAACGACATAAAACGAACTTTCTTCAACAAAGACAGAGTAAACATGATAATTACGACGCGAACAGCAACAAGAACCACAACAACAACAGCAATAGCAACAACTGCCCACCCCGCGCCCCCAAATGGGCCAACAAATGCACAATACTCCTGCTCTTCGTCCTGTTGTCGTCGTCCTGCCAACTAGGTCGAGCCCAACAACAGCAGCAGCAACGCCGCGACACGGAGTTGGAGACTGAGGAACTGCTGCAGGACAATGGGAGCGACAACAACAACGATATCGAATTCGCCAGTCTGGATGGCGCCACTCAACTGCTGCCAGCCACGCGTCACGGCGGCGACGCCACTGCGGCGCCACCGTCGACGCCATCCTTGCTGCTGACATCATCGGCCAACTCGTACACCGAGCTGCAGGGTGGCGAGATACTCAGCGAGCGCACTCTGCGGCTCAGCGAGAGTCCGTACCTGGCACGCGATGACCTGGAGGTGCTTCGTGGCGCCCGCCTCACCATCGAGCCGGGCGTGACTGTTGAGTTCGCGCCCACCAAGGGCCTCAAGGTGCGCGGCGTGCTGCAAGCAGTGGTAAGTGCAACAGTCTCCATTACACCCTGCACTCGCTGAAGGCGAATGATCGGGTATTCTCTTTTGCTATTAGTAATTAACCAAGTTGAAAAGCGAAATTTGACTTTCTCAACTTGCACAAAATGCCAAGATAACCAGCGATGTTCGGATTTGGTTTAGTGGTTGCTTAGCAAGTTTCTCTCTTATGCAATTGATTCAACCTTTGTGATAAAACAGTTATCGTTAGAACTTCGAAGCCTTGACCTCATGATGACGCTTATCTGCAGATAAAAGTAATTCACTTCAATTTGTACAGTGCTGTGGTTTGTGGTTTCATACAAATGTATCTTTTATTAAGCAGCTTTGTATTGCTTTTGATGCTACCATTAATCTAAGAGATGGTGATGCTCAAAAAACTAGTTTCTAGTTTCTTGGGGCTGCATGTGGAATACAATAAACAAATTACGCTTGTTAACATATCTGTAGGCTTCACTTATACTTTGCTTCTGCTGAGTTAACTCTAGCGTATCTATTGTTTTCATCACATTGCAAAAAAACCATTTCGCGGAGGTGGATACTGCGAATGATTAAGCGCTGGCGGGGCACCTGTTGGTATCAGACAACAGGTGAGTAACGGTAATGATAGATAAGCCCAAAAGTTTCGTAGCACCCCGTAGCATTCACTTGTCGTACTATTTATTCTGTTGACTTTTGAACTGATAAGATTGCGATACTCAATTGCCGCCCATACTTCGAGTTCTTCTCCGCCTTCTTACTCACTCACTCTCTCTGTGATAAGAGCTGTTGAGTGTTTTGCTCTCCGATTTATGAGTAGTCGTAGGTTAGGGCGTCAGCGCATGCGCTGGATCGCGACGGTAATTAGGTCAGAGCAAGTTCACTTCCTGCGCTCAATGAATCGTTGCACGATTCCAATGGCAATAACAATTAGAGTAACAACTACCGACGACGACTTCAAAGAGATTCGCTGCATTTACTTTGCATGTCCGCTCCACGCTCAACGTTCCGCCTCCCGCTCGCTGCAGCGTGTGGCCACGACTCCCGTTACTTAATCAGCGGTCAGAGGGTCATTAGGGGTTAATTAGATTTAAGTGAACGACGTCGCATAATTGATGTTTCTACTGGGCAGCTTAACTCGCCTCTGGGTCGACTTCAGGTCTACTTCGCGACGCGATAGTTAAGCTGTCAAAAAAGCCAGACACATTCTTGTCTATACGCAAATTCAGCGTGAATCATGCCAAATACATAAACTGACTATGATATACGAGTATATATATAGTATATTATCGGCTGACCTGTTAAAGTTCGGGTCTTCTCCGGTTTCAATTAAATAAAATTGTTTGCGGCTTCGTCAATTGTCTGTGGGCGTTGCTCAGCATCATCGTGATGATCATCGAACGCATAGGTGTTAATTAAGTCGACAAATTGAGGCAAGATCATCATCAGCAGCTGATGATTCTCATTGGAAAACGAAGGCCAACTGGCGTGAAAATAATAATCATAATTGAAAAAAGAGAAATAACAGCTTAGAAGAGTAGAGTAGCATTGAAATTACACTTTTATCCGCGACTTGTCATGAGCGTGTTGCGTGCGAGAGGTGAAAAACCTGGGGTGAAACCGAAAGATAATTACACTAGTATTCACACCTGAAAATTGGACAGAAAATGGCACACAAAGCGAACGAAGTAAATATGTGAAAAGAGTCATTCACATTGCAGATTAGAAAAAGAAATGGCAATTTCATTTGTGAGAATACTTTTAGCCTTTCTCGCGTCTAGACGGGCTTCAATTATATGGGGAGAATCCAGTTTGCTTTCTATGAATGTTTAAATTAGGAAGCTACGCAGTTATTAAAACAGCTCTTGCATATTTTCATAAGTATTGAATGACTAATAATTACATTTAGATCATAATAACTAAATAACAAGCAGCTTCTTGATAGTAGTTTATAGTAATTCGAATTTCCTGCGTGTTGTACTTCCTTAGGGCACTCCCACCGCGAGAATTGTGCTGAGATCTCAGAGTAATGCTGCCAACGTGAAGATGGAGCTGCCCGACGAGCAGGAGAAGGGCATTCGCCTGGTGGACGGCCCCACGCCAGTCGAGGGCAGACTGCAGCTCTACCACAAGGGCGCCTGGCGCTCAGTCTGCTCCAACTCAAGAAAGTAAGTAGCCCGCCCCCAACAAAACAAGTGCCTCAAGCTAACGACGTCTCTCCAACTTGCAGTTGGACCATGGCTGACTATGCGGTGGCCTGCAGGCAGCTGGGCTATCGAGGCGGCCGCTTCTGGAACTGGGTGGAACGCACGCCGGGCTACTACCCGAGGCTGCTGTACGAGCAGCCCAAGTGCGGGGGCAGCGAGCACAGCTTGACGGCCTGCGGCTGGAGTTCGAGGCAAATGGGCGCCGGCTCCTGCGACTACCACAACGACCTGGGCATCCAGTGTCTGGCGGTGCATGCGGAACCGCTGGGCCACTGGCGCGGCATCTACTTCGACAATGCGCCGTCCACCAAGTCGCTGGGCCGCGACAACACGGTGTACGCGGCGCAGTCGGAGTCGCGCCTCAAGTACGTGGACATCATAAGGGGCGGCAATGGCGCGGGGTACAGCGCCAAGTCGGCGCTGGAGGTGCAGGGGCTGCCGCCGCAAATGGAGCACGTGGTCATCAGCCACTCGGCGTACACGGGCTTCAACAGCACGCGGCCCTGGGCGGGCTTCCAGCTGCTGAATGTGACGGTGCGCAAGAGCAACGGCATCGGCGTCTTCGTCAACTCCAGCCAGGGCCTGGTGCAGCTCGAGGGCTGCGCCGTGGTGGACAATGCCGGCGACGGCATCAAGTACGTCGGCCACGACCTGCGCGGCACCGAGCGCACCGACCGCGCCAGCATCTACGACTTCTGCACACTGCCCACGACCTCGGGCCAGACCTACCCCATCTCGCTCTCCTTCACCCAGAAGTACTACGCGGGCTCGGCCAAGGAGTGCAGCAAGTACTTCTTCACGCGCCCCGGCTACCTGCTGACGCTGCACTTCGAGCACTTTGTGCTGCAGCAGAACGCCTCGGCCACCGTGGAGATCTACGACGGCGCCTCGTCCAACGACCGGCTGCTGTTCCAGTGGCAGGCGCGCAACTTCACGCGGCCGCAGAGCGTGACGAGCACGCGCGAGAAGATGTTTGTGCGCATACGCGCGGACGCGCGTCGCGAGTTGAACGGCTACTTCCGCATCACCTCCGGCGACGCGGTGGCCTACGATCTGCGCGTGGCACAGTCCACGGTGGAGGACAACGGCGGCCGGGGCGTGGCCATCGACAACATACGCTCCAAGTTGCACGTGCACGCCAGCTCGGTGTCGGGCAACGGGCATGTGGCGGGGGTGCATGTGACGAGCGGCGCGGGCGACGTGAACATCACTGGGAGCAACATCAGCTTCAACAACGGGGCCGGCGTCAACATCACCTACTACGGCGGCAACCGGAACATCTCGCGCTCGGCGCTGAACTCGAACCGCGGCTACGGCCTGGCCACGTGGCTGAACCACACGACGGACGTGGAGCGTGTGGAGTACATACCGTTCAACCAGACCACCGTGGTGGAGTACTCGCAGATCGGCGGCAATCTGGAGACGGGCGTCTTCCACGGCAACTACTGCCGCCCCATCTGGGTGAACATCACGGGCAACACGTTCAACGGCAGCCAGCAGAACGATGTCTTCGTCGAGTCCTGCTACCAGGCCACAGAGACGGGCCTGGCCAACTTGCAGCTGCAACTGGGCCACAATCTGTTCAAGTACAGCCAGGCGAACGCCATCTACCTGAGTCCGGCGCTCAATCTGCAGGGCCGCATCGAGTACAACATGTTCCGGTATGGCGGCTACGGCTGCATCTATGTGAACAACGACTACGTCTTCCAGGAGTTCAACTACCTGCCCGTCAAGCTGCTCATCCAGAGCAATTACTTTATGCGCAACAGCGGCCTGCACGTCGTCTCGCTGGCACTCTCGCCCTACAGTCGCGCCGAGGTGCAGTACATCCTCTTCACCCGCAATTTCGTGCGCAGCAACAACATCACCGAGGCCTTCGGTCCCTTGATAGCGGGCAGCGAGGGCAGCGACGGCGCTGGCCGCTTGAATCCGCGCTCGCGCGTCGCTGCACCGGTGGTGGTGGGCTCCAGCAACGTGGACATCTTCCGCAACATCCTGCACAACCTGGACTCGGCCTACGAGATCGGGTCGCAGCTGACGGACCAGAGTCAGATCATCAATGCCACCTGCAACTGGCTGGGCCACACCGACGAGAATCGCATCTATGCGCGCCTCTTCCATCGCAACGATCGCTACAATCTGGCCAAGATACAGTATATACCCTACCTGCTGCACAGCTCCAATCCGGGCTCCACGGCCATGATCACGGTGTCGACGGTGGTGCCGCGCTTCTTCCACGAGGGCAGTGACGTGCTCGGCGGCGAGGTGGACGGCCAGGACATGGTGCCGGCGGGCACCTACACGGTGACCAAGGACATCAACATACGGCCGGGCGGCAAGCTCATCCTGCAGCCCGGCACGACGCTGCGCTTCGAGCCGAGCGTGGGCATGATGGTGGCCGGCAAACTGGAGGCCCGCGGACGCCGTCCCGACGACATTCTCTTCACGCTGAAGCGCGAGACGATCATGGGACAGAACGACACCGAAACCATTGACTTGGACAGCGAAACCGAGGCGCTCGACATGGAGACCGAGGTGCTGCCCGTGGACAGCGTGCCCCGCGTGCCAGTGCGTCTGCTGGGCGGCGCAGGCGCCCACGAAGGCCGGCTGCAGGTGTACGTGAAGGGGCGCTGGGGCACCGTCTGCGACTACGGCTGGAATGTGCTGAATGCCGCGCTGGTGTGCCACCAGCTGGGCTACTCGCTCAATCCGCAGGACTGGCGGCTGCTGCGCTCCCAGCTGCCCAACGCTGGCACCTCCGAGGACGTGCTGTTGGCCAACGTGCGCTGCACGGCCCACGATCGCGACGTGACCAAGTGCCGGGCGGAGTACGAGTTCGAGAACAGCTGCAGCCACGAGAGCGACGTGGGTCTGCGCTGCTACGAGGGCGCCTGGGCGGGCGTGCGGTTCAGCATGCTGGCGGAGCGCGCCGATCTGCAGTACGTGACCGTGGAGAAGGCCGGCCTCTTCGACTACACGACGAACTCGTTCCGGCCCGCACTGCAGATGGACCATGCGCGCCACAATCTGGAGAATGTGCGTGTGGTGAACAATCTGCAGGACGGCCTGGGCATCATCTATGCGGACATCTATGCGGGCAAGTCGGTGAACAACATCAAGAACTCGGAGTTCGCTGGCAATCGCGGCAGCGGCATCAGCATGAAGCAGCTCGACTTTCGCATTTCCGGCTCGATCATCAAGGACAATCGGGGCAGCGGCATCTCCCACGACGCCGTCATTGCGTCGCTCGATCAAAAGGAAATCGGCGGCTGGTTCAACATGGCCAGGGACTTCAATGCCTACGACACCGACTACGATCCCTATGTGCTGCCGCGCGACACGTCCGCCAACATCGATCTGGGCACGTTCGAGCACAAGTACATACGCACCGAGGAGCTGCTGGGTCAGTCGCTCAGCCGCAAGATCGTGGTGCAGTGTCCGGCGGGCTACGTGATCGGCATACAGCTGCTCAACCCAATACACAATCTGTCCACCGAGAGCATCAGCATACTGAACGCGCGCACCGAGAACATCCGCAGCGACCTGTGGCAGGTCAAGCGCGACCTCACCGTCTTCCCCGCGACGAGCAGCAGCTACGGCATCATCATCTACTACGAGAGCGGTCTGCAGGCACTCGGAGGCGCGGTGCTCATGCTGAGCACTGTCACGGCGCCGGTGCAGAGCATACGGAATCGGATCGTGAGCGGACCGGTGCCCACGTTGACCATACGCTCCACGAAGATACAGAAGAATCTGCGCGGCATAACGGGCTATTACTACAACCGGTATGTCGGCGACAACGGCGAGCACTATCTGCGTAAGGCGAACGAGTCGATTAAGCTGATCAACTCGGAGCTGAGCTACAACGAGCGCGAGGCCATACTGATCAAGTCGCCCTTCTGGGACGTCATCTCGAGCAACCTGTCCGAGGTGACGCTGCACATCAACAGCTCGCTGATCACGCAGAACGGAATGGGCATTCGCCAGATGTCGAAGGATCTGCGCTCCTCGAACAACCTCTTCCACTACGTGATCCAGGACAGCACCGTCGAGCAGAACGCGCACGGCGGCTTCCAGGTGTCCCTGCCCTACGTCTGGCAGTACAACGAGAACTTCACGCACTCGATCTACTTTGGCAACAGCACCTGGCAGCGCAATCGCGACTTTCGCATCGGCGTCTACGGCCACTATGCGGTCTTCAACGTCACGTCGAACGTGTTCCGGGAGAACAACTGCCCAGGCGCCCTCGTCGCCCTCGATGGCATGGAGAAGCGGCTGCGCTTCGACAACAATCGCTTCGAGGCGAACAGCGCCAAGTTTGTGCTGCTCTTCAAGGCGGACAGCCTGAGCGAGATCATTGGCCAGGTGCCCGCCAGCATTGAGTACAACTCGTTCAAGGGCAACAGCATCGTCAGCATGCTGGCCGACTACAGGCACTACATGCGTGCCGCGCGGCGCATTCGCAAGCAGCACCAGCTGCCCAGCGCCGTGATTCGGCTGGATGGCGTGCAGACCGTGCGCCTCTATCGCAACCTGATTGCCGACAACGAGATGGACTATCACCTGGTGGCGGGCGTGCGGTCGGCGCGCCTCAACAACTACTTCCAGGCCACGGAGAACTGGTGGGGCTCCAAGGACGTGGCCTACATCGAGTCCAAGATCTTTGACTTCGACAACTGGAACGACCATGCGGACGTCATCTACCAGCCCTTCCTCATCGAGGACAGCTACGATGCCAGCGTGTCGGTGGTGGCGCCGCCCAACGAGGACGTCTCGCTGGCCAGCTATCGCGGCGGCCGCATCTATCGCGATCTGACGCTGCCCAAGCAGGCCACGCCCTACTACATAGCCTCCGACATCACCGTGATGCCGGGCACCACGCTCACCATACAGCACGGCGTGACGCTCGAGTTCGAGCCGAACGTGGGCATTCTAGTGCTGGGCACGCTGATGGCCATCGGCTACAAGGAGTCGCCGATCGTGATGCGACCGTTCAGGAACGCCAGCCGGGAGTCGCTGGTGGCGGCGCCGCCGCGCAAGCGTCGTGGGCTGGAGGACATGAGCGCCGCCCTGACCGACTTCGACTCAATACGGCTGTGCACCGGCGCCAGCAACTGCACGGGCGAGGCGGACGGCGTGTACGGCCTGAACGAGGGCTTCCTCGAGTACTTCAATCACACGACACTGCAGTGGGTGCCCATTTGCGACGGTCGCTTCACGGAGCGCAATGCGCAGGTCGTCTGCCGTGAGCTGGGCTTCGATCCGCTCAACGTGTACTACGGCCACGACAGGCGCATTGAGTTCCACACGAACTCACTGACCCGCATCTGGTCGTGGGTGCAGCCACTCGAGTGTCGTGGCGATGAGGAGCGCATGGAGGACTGTGCCGAGCGTCTGAACGGTCAGCTCTACGGCCATCGGCACGAATGCCGCTGGGACGACGTCTTCGTGTTCGTCAGCTGCAACGGCGTGGCCGACGACGAGGTCTACTGGGGAGGCATTCGCTTCGCCAACTCGAAGTTCGAGGAGCTGCAGTACGAACATCGCTTGGCCAACACGCGCTCGCACGGCCAGTGGCCGCAGCGCGAGAGTCAGCTGGAGTTCGTGCAGATCGAGCAGGCCGGCATGCTGCACAATCACAAGGCGGCCGCCATTCAGGCCATACACAAGAATCCGGCGATCAGTTCGGTGAGCATCAGGAACTCGGCGAATCACGGCATCAATCTGATTGCGCCCAGCGGCAAGCTGAACCTCAACCATCTGAGCATCAACAAGACACTCGGAACGGGCATCAGCATCGTGTCGCTGAGCGGCGAGGGGCGCGACAGCGATGAGTCGAGCTTCACGCCGCTCAAGAAACTCGACCTGCCCTACAAGCTCTTCTCGCTGATCGACATCTGTGATCCGCAGAAGGTGCTCAGCATCGAGGAGCGCATGCTCGTCTACTACAAGTACGACAACAACCCCGTCAACTGCGTCAAGATCTTCACGTCCGCCTTCCGCGCCAAGCCCATTGGCTTCCGGCTGCTGCAATCGAATCTGTTCAATCACTCCAAGCTCTATGGCCGCACTGATTTCATCAAGCTGTACGACGGCGACATCTACAACGTGACTGCCACGTATCTGGGCAAAGTGGAGTCCGACACCGACAATCAGCGCTCCTTCTTCAAGACCAAGGGCCCCACGCTGAGTCTGCAGCTTGTGGCCAGTGGCGCCCCAGAGACGCATGGCTTCATCGCCGAGATCGTGACGGTGCCCATTTCGACGCTAGGCCAATGTGAGTATAAAGTTGCAGTTGGAATCTGGTCTATTTAATTATATTCACGCTTCACTCTTGCTGCTAGACCGCGATGCACTGCACAATATCACCGATACTCACATCTCGGGCGCGGTGAAGGGCGCCGTCAGCTACGCCTCTGCGGGGGAAGTCACGCCCACTCTTACACTAATCGGTAACCGCATTGAGCACAACTGCAAGCAGCTGTATGGCAACTTCTCCACCTGCGCCTCAGCTCTCAACTTGGATGTGCAGAACATGAACTCGCTGTACTTCATGGTAAGTCTCACTGCCAAGCAAGATGACATTCTACCTGTAGTAGTTCCTTGAGCTTTGCCAATTAATCATCTTCTCAACTGTACTTACTCCCAGAACAATCTGCTGCTGGAGAACCAAGGCGGATTGCGTATACGCGCCGATTCTCGTGGATCGGCGACTTCGCTGCGCGGATTTGTGCATCACAATCTCTTCATGCGGAATCGCAATCGGCCCGCGCTGTTCGTGGAGGGTCGCCAGTCGTCGCCGTACCAGGAAGTGGAGCTCTATCGCAACTACTTTGCCCAGAACAACGCTGGCTATGCTGAGGTCATACGCCTGTGCCAAGTGGTCTCCAACTTCAGCTACAACTATGTGCACAGCAACATCGGAGGCCGCATTATGGAGGTGTCCGGCTTTGAGAAGGTTCGCCTGCAGATCTACCAGACGACAGCGCACAATGGATTCTATCGGTAAGCCGAAAGACTTGGCTTTATTGTGTAGTGGTATTAATCACTTGGGATTGCAGCAATGTCGCCACCAACTGGATGTCCCGAGCCACCATTGTGGCGGGCACTGCGGGTCAGCAGTATGTGGACAATATATTCGAGAACTACGAGAACGACTACGAGCTGCTGACAGTCAATAATTCCATGTAAGTTTTGGCACAATTCAATTACGAAAACTATTCTTTGTTCCCCTGAATTTACTCTACTAATGTGGAACTCTCTTCTTGATTATTTTCCTCTTGCTCTCCCCCTCTACCTACACCTTACTCTTGCTCTCTTCTTCAACACATAGTATCAGCTTTGATTATGAAAACAGGTAAGCTGCTTAGCGCTTTTAAGTTTCCAAGCAACTGAATTAACACTTCTACTTATTTACTTCACGCAGGACCTTCGAGACTTGGAGCTCCAAGATCGACGCGCGTCACAATTACTGGAGCTACAATAATACCATTTCAGTACAATCCCGCATTAGGGACAAATATGGTGAGTAGAATTTCTAATTAGCTTACATTTGTTTAAAGTAATTTAAAATTAGAATTCAATTCGAATAAGCAAATTAATTTACTTATTGCATTTGCCATGTTCCAATTTAAAGTAAATTGAAGTACTAGATTCACTATTATAGTAGATTGCATATAATTTCCCTTTTCGCTCCTTTTAGATGATCCCATGCTGCTTGAGGTGCTCGCCGTGCCCTTCCAGATGAACAACGAGACCATTCTGGATGGCAAATGTCCACCAGGTTGGGCTCTGGTGCAGGACACCTGCTTTACCTATGTGGGCGCTCCAATGACCTTCCATGAGGCACGAGATTTCTGTCGCTCAGAGAACTCAACGATGCCCTTCATACGCACCGACAGCACCACGCTCTGGAAGTATCTGCAGAGTCAAATGCGACATCTGAAGTATCCGGAGAAGGTCTGGATACAGGACTACAATCACATTGAGCGCTGCACAAGCTTTGTTTTTGGCGAGATTGAGGTGGAGGATTGCGCCAGAGAGCGGGGCTTCATCTGCGAAATGGACCCAAGAGTAAGTCGACATAATATCGCATATATTTGAAATATACTTTACTAATGCATGTTATATTTCTGCCAGGTCATCATTGATCCGCTGTCGTGGCGTGCAGACATTTTTGCCATCAGTATTATCTCCGCCTTTGTGCTCGCCATCATCCTGCTGATTCTGGTGGCCTTCTGCTGGTTCGCCAAGTCCAAGCATCGTCATGTGCAGCGGCTGCAGCGACGCAACAGCATTCGCCAGAGTCTGCGCAGCTTGAACAGCATCGATCCCCAAGGATCGCTGCGTCGTCGTCCCAATTATGTATGATTTGCCTTTAATTTCTATCCTTTTTTGAGTTGTTTTTAGTTGATTTTTGTTGTATTCCTTTTTGGGTTTCCATTTCGGTTACATTAGAACATGTCCAGCAATGGCACGCTGTCCAAGAGCCAGGACTACAAGCAGATGGTGACGAATGGCTCCATCGATTCCATGGACAAGAGCGTGCTCACCTCTGAGGCGGGCAGCTACGAGGGTTACGAGCAGAAACCGCATTACAACGAGTACGTCAATCAGAATGCACTACGTCCAGCTGGGCAGGATCAACAACAGCAGCCACACAAGGTGGCGACCATCTCCAAGGGCAGCGCGCATCGAGCTCGAGCGGCTGCTGCTGCCGCCGCCTTGGAACCCGACGCCTTTGAGCTGAGCTATCGCAACGAGGGCTTCAGGGATAACTCGACCTATGGCGGCGGCACTCGCGCCAATTCGATTAGCACCAGCGTGGCTGAGGACACGCCCATCATACATCACACGGACGCGGAGGCCGAGGAGATTGGCTCGGATTACTATGGCAATGCCAGCACGTTGCCACTGCGCACAGAGGCCGGGGGAAGCAGCAGCGCCGTGGGAGGACGACGTGGCCAGCCGGGCTTGGCTTTTCTCAGTGAGCTGAAGCAGAATCTGCCCGAGTACCAGCGCAGCTCGCATAGCAGCTTCATGCCACAGCGCAGCAGCGGCGATTCACTGCCCTTTGACCAGAAACTCGATCAATTCAACTACTCCACAGAGTCATCGCTATATCGCCCGGCACCCGCAGTGCCGCAGCAGGTAACGCCAGCGGATATGCGTCGTCCGGACTCGTATTACACGGCCGTGAGGAGCAGCAAGGCGCCCACATCACATTATCGCGCTCCCAGGCCGCTGGCTCAGCCGCCGGCGGCGCCCACGACGCATACGTCACGTCCAAAGACTGTTTATCAAACGGCCTCGTCACAGGAGGCATCGCCCACAACGCCAACGCTGCCGACGTCATCAACATCGCCTTTGGCCTCCGTCAATCCGTATCATCGCTCCAAGTCGGAGGCGCTGCTCGAGACGGATTTTGATAGCGAGGCCGGCGACGGCGGATTGGTGCCACTGCATGCCAACGGACGCAGTCATAGCCAGCCGCTGGAGACGGCCATGTAATCACATCCTTCATTCGCTACGTAGATTTTAGTTAATTATTGCATTAAGAGATTATGAGAGACGAACACACCCCACGTTGTTTTATGTAGTAGCAAACTTAAAGCATTCCATCCATTAGTTGTAAGCATTTAACATAAACATCCACATACGAACGCAAAACAAACGAATTAGTATTAAATACATAATTGTTGTATATAACTGCTTAGAAATTCTATTAAACATAAACAATAAATAAGTCAATGCCTATATTGAATAAATAGCGCGCACAAATACTCGGCAGTGTTGGTTAACGTCAAACTCGGGGCATTGTGTGGCAACGCCATGTAGTATGCAAACAGAGGTCACACTTTTTCACCACAAGGTGCTTAGTATTTTGGTAATCCGCCGTATTCTTTTCCCAATTGTTTTTGGTCACACACACCGTGAAAAGTTTTTACCGCGTTGCGCCGAAGCTGAAGTTTTTTTCAGTAAAAGTGACCGCGTCGCGCTGAAGCTGCAGTTTTGTTTTATTAAAAGTGAAAACTAAGTTTTGTTAAAATAGAAAGTCATTTCATTTGTCATTTATTGTTACTAAATACCACCCACACCGCCCTCAAATGAAAAACTTTCCGTTTGCTTCTATCCAAAAGAATTTACTTGCCAAAGGTCCAAAACTTGCGCATATAAAAATTTAAAAAAACTAAAAATTTAGAATTTATGCCAATTTGTAGAAGAAGAACTTTGAGATTGTATGTTTTCGTAAGTTCATGGTCGCGTTCGATAATTTCCATCTTATTGACTTTCATATTGAGGGCCATGCATAAAAATATGCAGTCCAAGTTATCTCGAGCTTTGTCTGCCGCGCGTTTAAACTTTCGAAAGTGCTTGCAATGTTTTGATTCGAAGCGCCATAATTTGCCAGATTAATCTCAGTTTTCTGTGTGCGTTCATTCTTCTTGTAGGACCGAGTGTTTTTAATGGTGCCACGATTTTTAAACTTTGATCCAACTTGCTTCCAAATTTTTACCAACCAAAACTTTCACAAATACATTCAGTCAAATGCGGCCGCTCATTTCATTGTTCGACGGGTCGCTTAACTAGACGTACTGTGTAACTGTGTGCTTCTCCCTTGGCTATTTCATGTTATAAAAACAACACCGAACTGTCATCATTTAACTTCTTTTGCTTCCTTCACACAGAGTTCATCAGAAGCCACCTGTGGATTGCAAGAAATAAGTGCACATCAATAGGACGGCAACTACAGCTACTTACAAGTTCTGTAATTTAACTTGGGTGCGGACAATAGTGGGGATGTCTTATCAAAAGCTAAACATCTACACTAACGTTTTAGTTTCGTTATATGTGTTATTTAACATTGTTCCCTGAATGTGTGGCGGTCATTGCTACCGTACACAAGGCGATTGCTTTATCAACGTGCAGAAGCTGATGGCTCTAGCAACAGCATTTCGGAGGCGTATTGTAGCAATGAGCTTTGCATGGCGCACACCAGACGCATGGCAAGTCGTCCTGCTTCTTTTTCAGGTAACGAGCAGGACAGCCTTTAAATTGGAATTTGATCAGTAAGCATCTATCTTATTTGCAGCCTTAATTTGACTCATGCTGTGGCACGCCTAGCTCTCGCAACGATGCGCTGGACACGCTCAGCTCAAACGGACAACGTATTGTAATGGAGGAAATAACGGACGGACTCGGGCGCTCACTTACATGGATATGTTGGCGGTGTGTTACAACAATTCCAAACACGTGGATCGGGTATACCACCCTCGGGCAATGGCGGAGCACAAACGCCGGGCGCGGGTGAGCATGGAATTGGCGCCGGCGCACCGCATGGCGGACTATGCGGGCCACAGCATGGACAATCATTACATGGACCGCCACCGCATGGACCGCCACCGCATGGGGGGCAGCCACCGCCGCCTCCACCGCCACTGCAGCATCCGCCGCATGAGCGGGGCAGGCCACCGCCGCCAGCGCATGTAGCAGCGGTCGCAGCGCAACGCATGCGCTTGTTGTTCACGCCCATCGTCATGTTGGCAAATCGCAGCGGGAATGTGGCCGGACAGCACG
The DNA here is from genome assembly GCA_035046165.1 of Drosophila rubida. Lineage (NCBI taxonomy): Eukaryota > Metazoa > Arthropoda > Insecta > Diptera > Drosophilidae > Drosophila > Drosophila rubida. Next base: position 10,700,627 of record JAWNOF010000014.1, on the reverse strand, counting down.
TCGGGGTTGGAAAGCACATGCACGCGGGTCGTCCTTGACAAGCCGCTCTCGGACATTTGTCCTGCAGGCCATTTCGCTTGATGCAGTCACACGTAGTGTACAGAATACCACAACGTAGCTCGCGACTGCGGCAGCCCCTGGGCTATAAGTGACAAAAAGGAGGAATAATTAGTAAAATGGAATGGAGATCGCAAATGCCTTTTGATACGTGTACTCTCGCTTGACGCCGGGAAAAGATTTGGTCTGGTATCAAGGCGAGCAACAGGATTGCAACGCCTTGATGTACGAGATTGATCACGTATCAAAGCAAGTGCAATCGAGTTGCTCACCTTGACATGGTCCACTTGACGAGATTCAACAGATTCAAAAGTCGTTCACAGATCCATTTGGCGGACAAAAATACAATAGATTTAAAGCACAAAATACGAAATGAGGAGAATTGGCAAAAACTTCGATGGAGAGCAAGTTGCTGTGTGTTCAGCACGGTCCACAAGGTCCACAAGAAGTTCCACATGGCAAACAAGGTCCAGTCTGGCCACAAGGCCCGCCACAAGGGCCACATGGTCCGCAAGGACCGCACGGCCCACAAGGCCCGCAGCGGGTCTCGCACACAGGATACTGATTGGTTGAAAAGCAGGGTAATGGGCAGCAAGCACCGTTGGGTGCACACGGCCCAATGGGACACGGCGGACAAGCGGCACTCGGCTTGTAATTGATCGGTCCGTTTGGATAACAGCAATATTCACGAGGCGGAGGTATGTCGATTGTCTGCGGCTTCGGCTGGCACAGTATCGACTGGCAGACCTCACGCGGCTCGCATACGCGCTTGGGATAGCACACGACATAGGGATCGGGTATCATCGATGGGTAGTAGATGACGCGCGGCTCGCGCACCATCTGCGACACCCAGACCAGCTTGGGTACTTTGATCACACGCGTAGTATCCACTACTTTCGGTATCGTGATCTGCCGGCAGCGATTCACCACCATCGGCTCGGGGACAATCTTCTCGGTGAAGACGACACGCTTCTTGCAAATGAGTCGCGGCGGCTGCTGCACCGTGATGCATTTTGGGAACGGTGGAGGTATGCGTGGCGCACACTGAGGCAGTGCATCCAACTGTGCTGCATTGTAGCACTTCGGGGAGCACTATATGGTGGGAACGTTTACGAGGATATTATGGGAACACCAATCTTGTAACGAGTGTCTGCGCTACTACACGTATCAAAGGGGAGGAATCGCTTGCATAACACTTACCTCAAAAGGTCCACAACAAGGTTCACACATCTTGATTTTTAAAATTTATATTCTGCATATTTGGAGCGACGCAAAAAATCCATTTCGTCAGGTAAAATACACATTTTTTTATAAATTGGGAAAAAATTGGTTAGGCGTTACATTATTTAGTGTAACAAAAAAAAACTATTTTATATTATTTTGTAGTTTGATTTTCACACTCACTTTAGTTGGTCAAGTTATAAGATAATTTTAAATTTTTTACTTAAAATTTAGAAGCTAGTCGAAACGAAAGGTTCGAGAATCAGAAAACTAATGATTCCATTTTGGGGCCGTCGTTGCCTCTTGAACGAAAAACATTTTAGTTTCGATTCCATGGCCTACTTTATGATTTTCTCAATGGTTACTTAGATTCATCAAAGTTTTAAACTTTTACTTTATTTAAATTTAATACAATTAAATATTAATTGGGATTACTAATTAAGGTATTTGGAAAGTTCTTCATTTAAATTTCAAACTGTTTCTAATTGCAATAAATCGACAACTATATTTTAGTATATGCCAATACTTGCAATATTCATATACGGTGAAACTATTTTAAAAATGCACTCTTTATAGTCGATAAACGTGTCTGTTAAAAAATGATTAGCGATCGTTGAGTTTGTGCGAAACTTTTTAAGGTAATAATTACTAAATCGACCTTTTAAATAGTTCTCTTGATCATTATAAAGTTGCAATTGTTGAACTAACACATTCATGTGTATATTTGCCTTGTAACATAGTCTTTAATAGGTTCAATTAGCCACATTTAATATAAATTTGAAACTAGCCTTATGCGCACAATTTGATTTCGATAATTTCGCAGTTTAAAACTGCTCGCGTCTAGCCAGGGTCGAACAATATGTTTTGCGAATTGAAATACTGTGCTCGCTTCACTCTTATCAATCGACTTGTCGCTGAGCTGATTACAGCTCTCTAGTTTAATCAGTCCGTTTAGTTCATTGCAAGCGGAATCATGCTAAAAGTTGCAGTAATTGGGGCTGGCGTAAATGGTGTGTCGAGTGCAATTAAAATACTCGAGCACTATCAGAATGCCAAGCGGAGTGTGCAGGTCACCATAATATCCGATGAGTTCACACCAAACACAACAGGCGATGGATCTGCGGGTCTCTGGGGACCCTTTCTGCTAGGCGGCACTGACGAGAATAAAGTCTAGTTGGTTCACCCAGTTAAACAACATAACACAAATGCATTAATAAACTCTTTACTGTCCACAGCAAATGGTCCAAGGATGTGCATCTGTTCCTCGAGCAGATCTGGTTGAGCGAGGACGCCGGCGAGGCGGGCGTGTGTCTGATTCCCTGTGTGCGTCTGAGCACAAATCCAAATGCGGCTGTTGGCGACTTTTGGCGCGACATTGTCTATGGAGCTATGGACTTAACGCCGGCCCAGCTGGAGGTGTACAACAGGAACCGGGATGTCAAGTTCACGTGAGTAAGCTGCACTTCAACAGTTGTCAACCTACACCACTAATCTCGACTGCAGTTCAGGTCTCTCCTTTGTCACCTACACCTCGGAGCCCATCAAACTGTTGCCCTATCTGATGAAGCGTTTTGTGCGCCGCGGCGGAATTGTGCTGCAACAGCGCATCACAAACCTGGAAGGTTTCGTTAAGGACTCGGCCTACGATGTGATTGTGAACTGCACCGGACTTGGTTCGCGGCAGCTGCTCAACGATGAGCAGATGTACTCTGTGCGTGGCCAAGTCTGCCGCGTGAAGGCCAATTGGGTCTACGAGGTGCTGCTGGACGAGAGCGACGATGGCAACTACATTATACCCAAGTGAGTGATGGGCTAATCTACGCTGTTAGGAGTCTAATGTTCTATTTTTATTCAGCACTGAGTCCGTGGTACTTGGCGGAACGCACCAGGAGAAGGACTACAACCTCAAGGTCTGTCCGAAGGATAAAAGTTTCATTGTCGACGGCTGCCGTCGCTTGTTGCCAGGTCTGAATCATGCTCAGCATCTGTTCGATTGGGTTGGCCTGCGACCGGGACGCGAGCAGCTGCGTCTCGAGGCCGTCAAATGTGGATCTAAGCTGCTCATTCACAACTATGGGCATGGCGGCAGTGGCGTCACACTCGCCTGGGGCTGTGCTGAGGATGTGCTGCAATTGTTGCTAGCGGCCAAGCTCACTGCGAAATTGTAACAAAGCCCAATCAGATCTATACTGTAAGTGTGTGTTATCAGCAGCAAATCAAGCACTCGATGCCTGAATACTAATTGCCCAAACATACGAGCATACCGTCTATTCGATTATACGATGTCTGTGCACTAGATGAGCAGCAATAAACTTAGCTTATCAGTTTGCCTTATCGCGCTTGCCATGCGTCGAATCGCTTTGGATTCAAGTGGTTCCACAGTGAACTAGATTTCTGAAATTGCAGCCCTTGAATGAACTGAAATGTTTTTACCCATTTTCCCGAGTTGAAATATTCTTTCTTATGCACTTCTAAACAACTTTTGTTTATACTTTATAATTCTCTCATTCTTTAGTATTCGCTGCTGATTATCTTATTGAAATTTGTTTCGAAACTTTGCATATTTTCTTATACTATTATACTACTCCCAAGTGCAGTAGTTACTTGAAAACCTTTTGAACTGAAGGCTCTACAATTCTGAACTTTTTTAAGACCCGCAAGTGATTAGCGCATTCATACACTTTATCGATATATTTTTACATACAATTTTGACAGACAATATTTTACATTTCATTCATTCATACGCATAAGTTCCTCCTCGCGCTCCTTTTGCTCCTTGGCCCTAAGTGCCTCATGGAATTTCTCGAAGCCGGGCATATTGAGGTAATGAATTATAGGATCTAGGGGCAGCAGATAGATCAGGGCGTACATTTCATCTAGATCGCGCAGGATATCGAATGGACGCTTATTGCCCACCTTATAGATGGAATATATAGATCTGCCGTAATCGGCATATTCCGCCAAATCGGCGGCATCCTGTTCGCGCGTAGTCAGCGCAATAAAACAAACACGAGGCATATGCATATGCTGAGCCACAGATCCAAACACATCGAATATGCAGATCTGGAAGTCCATGTTGGTATACAAATCATCTGGAAAGCCCACTTCGTGGACTGTGAGAGCATCGAAGCATTCCAGGCCCATGGCGATCTTGGTATTGTGGACGAGTTCCTTCTTCAGCAGAATGAACTCCTGGAACAAACCCTTCGTCACTGTCGAGGGCAACAGAATCCTGCAAATTACGGAAATTACTACTGGGCTGCCACCAATTGGTTGAATCGGTGTTGCGATAGCGTTACCAGGAATGCCACTCTTCTGTCATCCACTCGATGAGGGCCACAGCAACGATTTGGGTTTCGTCCTTGGTTAGCATCATCACTGAGCATTCGTTGCGCAGTATGTGCATGCAGTAGCTGGCGTAGTTCTCCTTCATGCCCTCCACCTCGTGCAGGTGTATGCCCTTGTACACAACATTCTGGAGAAAAGAGTTCTTCCACATGAACTCGATGACCAAGTTGTAGTTCCTGTTGAACTCGTGTTAGTGTTATCTAATACCAAGATACCTTATTTCACTTGCTTGAAATGTATGTCCGTTATAGGCATATCCTCCCACACGTCCCAAATGATATCATATTGCAGGGGACGGATATCAGCCATTTGTTAGTTTCTTAACTTGAATTTAGTACGGAATTTTCACAATTCACTCAGCAATTTATTGATATTATTTGAAACAATGTTTGACATTATGAAAACATCGGTTTTCTAGTCTACATTCCAGTTATGCGGCATCGTTCGCTTTTATTGCCCTTTCTTCTGCAATAATTGCCTGGGCTCGCCGCAATAATAATAATAGACGAGAATGTGAATTAAAAAATGCAAATGATATGTGTGCGGCAGGTTGGAATTCGTGCCATTCGAGAGGGAGGAAATGGCATAATTAAATGCGTATACAAGCGATAACAATCAAATGAAATAGGTGTAAATTTAATTTGTCTAATGTCTCAATTTGAATAAATATCAAATGGCCACACACAGAAAGAACAAGAACAATATCAGCCATGTTAATAATAGCGTAAATCTACCCCTCGCAAATTGAAACACGTCGCACTCGTAACACACACCTTAAGGTCGAGATACCTCGTCCTGCTTATCCTTCGCAGCAGACCCCTTGGATTTTAAAATTCAAAGCACTTCGGGTATCATTTACAGGGCAACAACCAATTGGCAACTGCCTTTTCCCATTTTGTTCCCTTCTTTTCGGGGATAACTGAATTTGGCTGAACGCATTTTTAAATGTTTCCAACAACTTGTCAAATTCCTCTCGTAGCCATTCCCCTCAGCATTGAGCATCCGCATCATGCCGTCAATTGTATATTTAAATACAGACGACACTTTTAATGTGCAAAGTGTCAGCTGGGCGACTTCTTAGCAAGTGGCACGAGAAAAGGAGGAGGGACCGAGTCTATGTCTATTCCGAACACGTAGTGCTCCTGTCTCGTGCCTCTTGATAAATTGGATATTGAAAAGAAATAATTGAATTTTGACATTTCTTTGGGTCATGTGGGAGCTCTGCAGGAATGCTCACAATTTTCAATAAATATATTTTTAGAGATCCTGAGTAAAGTGCGTGATATTATTGTCTGCAATTTTGCATTCAAAATACATTTTAAGCGCAGTATTTGTGCATTGTTCTCTTTGTCTTTACTAACATATTTTTCAAATGACTTTAAAGTGTAATTTTCGTCTCAATCACATTAATAAGAAGGCATTTCCAAAAATCAACAACATTTGCGTGGCAAATATGGTAATGAAATTTCCGAATGGAATTTTCTGGTAATTCATAAGTAAATTTCGCGGCAAATTGTTGCCAAGTGCGAGTGTATTTGAGTAACGGATTAGAGGCGAACTCATCGCAGTTTATGACGGGGCATAAAAACGTCTCATCTGGGACTCGTTTAATCCGCCAAATTGTTTACTCGCACAACAAACTCTTCCTCCCGCTGCCCGCAAATCCGATGGCCTAACGCCGCCCTAACCCATTTGGAATCCGCCCAACAACAATCGCGAATTTGAATTCATTCGAAAATCGTTTAACGGTCGTTGGCTGTTTTTGTGTGCGCGACACCTGCGCATTCCCAATGCCTCGCCAAAGGTGAAGATGGGGTTCCTCGCCCCACGCTCTCCTTGATGCGCCGCTGTTGCGCCGTTGAGCGACCCTCGTGACTTGCAACCGCGTTGGCGCTCGGTGTGGTTTTATTTAAAATCGAAAATGCGGAAATACAAAACACACAAAATGAAAATGCAAAACGGCGAAACGGCAACGTTAACGTTTCTTGATTGTAATGGCTGTGCCACATGTAGCACGTTCTCGTTCCGCTCCTGGTTCAGGTCCTGGACAGCCAATGACAAATGGATGCACTTGTCGCCAGCCGCAAGGTGTATGCATCTCTCTGTGTGTGTGCGCGAAAGCGGTTGTCGCGTGGCAAACAAATAAACAAAGGCTTCAACAAAAGCAAGCGTTCAAAGTAATTCAAAACAAGCGGTCGATTGAAATGTTTGAGCGCAATGCTAAAGCATCGCGGATTAAACCGTCCTGATCTCCTGCTGTTCCTCCCCCCTTGTTATTTTTTTCTCACACAAGGAACTTTGCTTACTTTGTTGGTTTTGCGTTTAAATGCCGATTAATCCGGGTGTTTCAACTGCTCAAAGTATATATCTTCATTTAAACAAAAAGCGAATTTCATTTGCACCCAATGTATTTTAGTTTAATTACTTTATGAAACATGTAGGACAACACTTTACTTTTACTCCTTAATATCTTACAATCTATGTGAGTAGGACTTCACTCTCTGGGGGAATGTATCAATTATCCGAAACATACAATAATAATAAGTAGCTTAAGATTTACAAATAACTTGGCATTCTCATCATGAGGTATGCAATATTAAGTATACGTTTGGGTAGCCTTGGCTGAGTTGAATTGGAATTAATATTGTCTATTTTTAGGCTGCACATGAAAAGCTTGCGCTGTTGCTCTACATCTTCATTTGTTTCGCGTCTTTGGTTGGCGTTATGCTCGCAGCATTTATGACTCCCATTGCATTGCTCCAAATTCCCATTTCAAGTCATAATTGCGCGTATAAAAACAAATTAAACTTCAATTTGCAGCGTCGACTTCCGCCTCGACTCGAGTCGACTCGACTCGACTCGAGTGTTGTGGCGTGCGGGTTGTTGAGCGGTTTGGGAACACGACGGCGCAGGGACTTGTGGCCATAAGGAGGCTGTCAGACAACTCTGCAGCCTAAAGTTGGCAGCCGAGTTTCGCAGCTGCTGCGCGGCGAAAGGGGCAAAAGGGGGGAGCGGGGCGGGGAACTTGGCGTGTCGGTTAAATGAAGTTAGCTTGTTGCGACTTATGCAAAAGTTTCTCAATTGCCTTCTGTATTATTGTTGTTTTCTTTTATTTTCATTGCCCTGCCGCCATCAAGTGAAATGCAAATTTATTCAAAATGCTCAACGGTTTGAAAAGTTGCCAGCCCGAAAGTTGTCTGGATTAAGGGCTACGGCGATAATTAAATAGCATTTTTCGCATTTATATTTGCATTTCGCCGAATAATTACGTTTATTTCTTTGTGCCATTTGCTGAGCAATTCAGCAGAAGTCTGCAGTTCATTTAAATTAAAGCCAACAACTGAAGAAGAATTCTTAGTTGCTTGGGAAATTCAAATTAAAGTTTATTTTCTTTTGTTCAAGGTAACTGCTGGCGGGATCAATAGTTATGGCCCATAACTGTTGTAAACGGCAAAAGAAAGCAAAGAGTTGAGCTCATTAGCGACACGCGATAGACGAATGAAAAAGCTAATGGCAAATCAAATGCTCGCAAGGATACGCCGAGTGCCGAGCGCTGACGAGGCGCAAATCAGTTACAACTATGGACAGTTATCTCAGCGGGTCATCTCTTCACGAAAGGACAATTATGAGTGGACATGCTAATTTGTGCGTGGCGCCGGACATGCAGGACATTCGCCAGAGACACGCGCCAAAGCAGAATACCTCAATATTTGTGGCGCGAACGTGATTTGGCGCATTCGTAGTGGGCAAAAGGTCGAGCACATGCCAGACAGACCGCGCCCAGCTCGTAGGCAAAAGCAAAAACAAGAACAAAAATCTGGAGACAAGGGGCGCGCCAGCTGAGGCGAATCCTTTGACACACGCACTCCTGCCACGCTGGCGTCGCCTAGAAGTATGCGAAATGTTTTGTTCACGCTGCACAAACAGGCGCTTTCAACACACAGCGAGTAGAACATGGAGGTGAGTCCTTGAAGCGTAACCGCTGAGCACGCAAAGGGTTAATTAATTAAATGCGCTTTAGCTTTGATATACTCGTCTACTTGCAGCCAAGACGGATAGCAACTGCCACACTGGAGTCGCAGTCGGAGTCTGAGACTGACTCCGCCCCGGACGGAGCTTGCCACATGCCGCACAGAGGCCACACCCCAAAGCCTTTTCGCAGGGGTTGGCGCGCGCGTCTTTTGATGTTTCAGCTTCTTCGCCGCAAGCCGAGGGGCTTTCTAATCTTCCAATCCGCCTGGAAACTGGTTCAATTGGCTGCAAGTCGCGACGGGCCGTAAAAATGGTTGAAAGGTAAACGGAGGAAGACACACAGGCATGACAGCATGACGTCAATTACGGGCACTTGGCTGTTAATTAGAAGCTCATTTTCAATTAATCAAAACGCCAAAAGAAGCGCCAATAACATCAGTTGGCCAACTTAACAGCATCGCGTGTGCAGTCAAAAGGGAAAGAAGTGGGCAAGTGTGGGGGGAGGCGATGTCAACGCCAATTGATTGCCACATGGCATTAATAATTCAACAGGATCTCCCTCTCGCTGGTGTCGTTGATTTCAATTGAACTGAAAGTCGAAGTCGTCGCGCATCTCATTTCATTCACTAAATTATTCGAGACTTCGGGGACAGCGCGTGGAACATCAACAGCCTATCCACTTGCCATTAACTTCGCTGCTGCAGGTTAAGCTGCCACATGCCACACAGACAGACAGCCAGCGGCGCACGGCACACCTATAAACATTAACTTGTCAATAAAGGTAATTCATTATGTCGCTCCAGCAATACTCCGGGGAATGCTTTCGTGGCTGAAACAAATTGTCGACTGGTTACCTGTACGCCTGCTACTTGTATCTCTATCTGTGTCTTTTTAGCCGCATCCCATTTGACATTCGCACTCAACTGCGGCCTCTGCATCGATGAGCAGTAAAATATGCCTCTGATGGGTAATAAAACGCTTATTGCTTAACGTGGCGCACACAAGAATGCGACGCTTTTCTGGCCACGATTTGGGCCCAATGATGGCGCAATTCACCACAATTCGGTTAGACCAACTCTTTGAGCAATCAACCCCAGACCTCTCAACGGAATCTTCACCTTCTCGAATGTGCCACGAATTTGAATGTTAATCTGTCCTCGATCCTCATCCTTGCTGGCGATCTGTTTTGACTTCGAGTAAGTGTTAAATACTTTCATTTTATTCTTTTGCCACTCAGTACTTTCTGTTGAAAAATATTCAACATTTGTTGTGGGCAACGTTGGCGTATACTTGTTATTGTTACTTACACTTTAAATGGATCAAGAGTGTGCTGAATAATGCAGTGGCATATGCTTGCCTTGAACTGAATATGAAGTAAAGTGTTGACTCAATGCAGGACACATGCCACAGCCCACAAGTCTGCCACATGCATGTGCAACGGGGATACGAGTTGCGAGTTACGATTTCGGTAAGTAATTATTCATGGCAAGAACAGGAACTGTAAACAGTGCTAACTCAATTCGAAAACCGACACGAGAAGCAAACAAACTAACGGCGTGAAGGACAACGCACAAAACTAGTCGAAGGCTGGACGATGCGCATGTGAATCCTGTTTGCATAACGAGTGACGCTCGAGTGGGCAGCACTTAAGGACCTGGACATGGATTCCAGAGTCGAGAGCTGCGACATGTGGCGGCTGTGTGTGGGCGACGGAACCATTACTTAATTATCATAACAGCCAGAACGGCCGGGAGCGCGCGCTCTTTTTGGCCAAAAGGGTTAGCAGCGAGCGTTGGCCATAAAAATTGCGCCACTCCCAGCTAAGTGAGTGTGTCTATGTTGTGTGCGGAGTGGGCGAACACACGCCGCTAATAAAATAATAAATATCCTGCTTGCCAAAGCCAGCGAAGAGGGGGGGCGGTTGAAGGGAGCCGGGAGCCGGGACCGCCCGTCGACACGCGTTGCCCCCGAAAACGAAAACAATTTCATCAACGTAATATACTACTATAGAGAAGAGTCGAAGTCGAAGTAGAAGTCGAAGGGGTTGACATAAAGCTCGCAAAGAGTTGCTATAAATTGCCATATTTTATGCTTCAGCTGCCATTTCTGCCTCGTTTCGTTTCGTTTCGTTGCGTTACGTTACGTTTGCTTTCCATCTTTTTGTCAATTGAAACGCAATTTTCATAAAACACACGTGCGCCGAGCGCTGTGCTGTGGTCTACACGTATCCGTCAGATACATTTCGTGTTGCATCTCACGTCTGGGTTTTGTCAACGCTTTGCGACTATTTTCGAGTGCTCCTACTCCCCGAGTCCGCAGCTCCGACCGTGTGGCAACCAACGGCTGCCGTTTTTGCCATGCCGCCATTCCGCCATTGGCCCCAGCGGAGCCGTTGCCAGCGTTGGCCAAAGCACGTACTGCCAAACTCTAATGACAGGCAAATAAATTTCAAAGAATATATATTTCGATAAATTGATCTGACGTGTCACGCGACCACAGCGTCTGCGTTGCCAGCCGATGCTTCGGTCACCTCTGTTGACCTCACCTCGCCATCAGATACAAGATACGAAATGCGAAATGCGAGATAGAAGATACTTAAGCAGCAGACCAGAAACAGATAGCTGAATTGTTTAAGCTGCCTAACAGCACAAGCAGACTATCACTTATAGTTATCATTCCAAATGTAAATCCTAATTGTATGCAAATATAGAGATACTTTGTGTATATATTTCAAAAGCGCCATTTCATTAATTCAATTAAGTGACTTGCCTTATTTGAAAATAGCTAACTCTTTAAATTATAGTTATGTTACTCTTATACATTTGGTCAAAGATAAGCTCGACAAAAATCACAGCAGAGTCAATTTGTGCTTTGCAGTCTCACATGTTTTATTTTCTTCGCCCGTAAAATAGTACAATTGGGTAGCAAATTCGATTCAATTCATTTTCAATGGTATAGATAGTTATGAGTTTTGATTGTGGTGTTCTAAATTTTATAAAAATGCATAAAAAGAAATTGCATTCAAACAAAATGTATTCTACTGCATTGTGTTGTTGAAATGCAGCGTAATATTATTTCGAATTCACTAAAACAATATTAGAAATATGATTTTAATTGACTTGCTCTCAGAGGTAACTATTAAAAGTTGCGAATGTAGTGATTGCGTGGGATTAAGAGAGTGTTCAAAGTCGAGAAATTGTATGTGAATCGAGTTTGCACTGATTCTACAAATTGCAATGATCGGGGCAATGAGATAACCTCTGAATACTTCTATTGATGCACTGCAAATCTATTTTTAATAATGTTATATGTATTATTTATAATGTAATTAGCGTCAGTACATTGAGATGATCCCAACGCCTTTAGTTCTGATAAGCAACCCATTGTCCGCCTATATATTGCGCTGTAAGCTCAGTTGCACTTTAACAGTTCCCCGATAGAACACAAGAGATGGTCGCTTTAAAAACCGCTGCACTTATTGGAGCCGCCGGGTACTATATTGGTTGGGCTGTCTATGGAGCATTTCTAGCGGTCATAACTATCGTTGACTCGAACTCGAGCGAGGGAGGGGAATGACAAGAAGCATGAGAAGTTGATGGCGCAGAACAGCAATTCAAATGGATAGAAATTGAGAGGTAACCAACCACAGCAAAGAGTTAAAAACAAAATAAGAACACTTGTCGCTTGTTTTGAATGCAGATAGCTCGATTAAACGGACATACCTCATAGTCGGACATCTTTCTGATAGCAGTTTGCATTGAATATAATAATTCATTCCATTCTCAATTTAATCAAAAGCTCACAAACTAGCATATATTTAAGCTAAACAACTTTGTATATATGCAATTCAAGTATTTCTCCGAATTTCAGGAACAAATTCCTATTCGGCTTCAATCTAAAAGTCGAAAATTTCCACGTTATAAGTTTACACTGGAAATATGTCTGCAAGGAATTCAACAAGGTCTGTCCTGGGTTAGTGTATGGGCTGTTTTGACTGCATTATATGCATAGTTATCAGAGTTTTCGATTTCAGGTTGACCCTTGCAATTGGATTTGGCGAAATTTGCTGTGGATTCCAACTGGTTCTTGAACAGCAACTTATCTTTATTTTGCATACTCTTATTGCCATTATTTCCTGCTGTGCGCAGATCCCATAAGTCGCCAAATAAAAACGTCCATTGTTTGCTGTGGCTCGCTTGATTTGTTAAAAGATTTCATTTATGGTTTTATGCTCACATGCCACTTAACAACTACCAACTACAACAAGCGCAGATAAAAAGGCCAATACGCTCACTGCCCGCAAGCCGATAAAACAGGCCCAAAAATCAATTGAAGGCAGTGCGCAAATGGCTGTCAGGTGACGAAGATTAATGGCTGGACTCTGAACAGTTTCGAAACGTTTTTGGCTTTCCTCTCTATGGGTATGTACGTGTGTGAGCGTTTTATCTGCATAGCTTAACAGTTATTATAAGTTTGCTCGGGTTTTATCGTCCCCATTGAATGGCGAAGCGGGGCCAAAGTTCAGCGCGCGGCATGGTTACCACAAAAGGCCTTAGTGCTTCCTAATTGCGCACTAAATTAGCTCCAAACCGAAGAATGATAATAATAATAATAATAATAACAACAATATGCAGAAGCACAACAACACTCGCTGACTCAATGAATGAAACCCCAAAATACTCGAGCTCTGGAAAACATGAAATGCGCCGCCAATCAAAAAGACGCACATCAAAATTACCCACCAAATTGCCGCAAAAACAATGAATGAAAAACAAAAATAATGTGCAATGAAATGAAATAAAGTAAAGTGAATAAATTTGGGCTGACCAACTGGTTTTACTTTACGAGTCACTCAGCACTCATTCGACTGCCTTCTGGCACCGCCTCTTGTGTCAAAACTGCGACTGTGACTGCGACTGCTGATTTCAATTGCACGCTTCCGAAGCAAAACAATTGAGTGCCCCCGCTCTGTGGCACCCTACTCTAAGTGGAAATTATGATTAACTGGACTGCCGAAAATGTGGACAATTATCAAACTAGCAGCTCCTTGCAGAGGGCCGTTCCAGAAGTAAGCAAAGCTCATTTTAAACTTTAACATATGGAACTGTAACATTGGAAGTAGTTCAGTTGGTGTTTTTCTTGTTTTTTAATAAAAGTCATAATACAATAATCATTTAATCATTGACAACAATTAAGTTAACAGTAGATATTAGCTTGTAATCAAATTTGTAGTTTGTGTTAATGTACTAAAAATCTGAAACTATAAAATAGATTGACATATGGAGGTATTTTTTCGGGATTAAAAATATTCAAAAATAATATTAACTCAAATATGTCAAATCAAATATGAAATGTATTAAATTTGAGTTACATTAAAATGATGATATTACTTGAATAAGAATAAATGGAAATAAATAATAATTGACTCTTTTCTTAAACTCTACTTAATTTGTACTTTCTATTGCTCAACTAACGCAAAACTATTACACATTTAAACAGTTTATGTTATTTGTAGAATAATATGAATACCAGTATTAAACACTGTCTTTCAGCTCTCTTGAGATCGCCTCGCTTTATGGAATTTCGAGTGCGGTTTCGCTTTGGTTTCAATGCCGACTTCGTTGAACGCAGTTGATCCAAGCGCTCCCCCTTCGATCCTGCAGCACCCACACACCGCAGTCATGCCCCTGAATCCCGGAGAACTCTTCAACGAGGGCCGCAATGCTATTGAGAAGGCAAACATTCGGATCGGGCCGATGATCAATTTAAATTAAGCTGGAAGATTTTGTTTTAATTAAAAATCTTCAAATGCGCTTAATGACAATTAATTGGCCAACATCATCGACATCGACATCGGCTCTCGATCGCCAGCGGATCCAAGCAGTCTCCTAGCTTTGCGCTTTCCCCGAGCCCGACAGAGTGTTAACACCCTGGGAGATTGCAGTGGAAATAATGATTCTCGGACGCCTGAAACGGAGATCGCCAGATGGCCTCGAGTCACGCAACCACCATAAACTGAGGTTATTGTGGGCATGTTTTAGCTGCCTCATTTCCAAAGAGCTTTTCTCAATTGAGGCAAATCAAACTGAAAAGTGATGACACACCCACGCACCGCCTTAAATCGAGGGCCCCTTGATTCGCCTTCGCATGAATCAATGAAGCGTTTTCATATGAAAATCAGACGATCTATTAGGGTGTTTAATTGAAGACTGTTGCTGCTGGTTATTGGGAAAAAGGTTCCGCAACTGAAAAACATTTTTTCTGCTCCATGTAAGCACAATTCTCATTTTCTTTTGCATTAAATTACTTTTAAGATGGCTTAAATTGTTTCTACTTTACTCTCATCAACTAACTTTCTTTTCTGCTTCTTTTAGAAGTTTACTTCTAATTTTTATGTTTGATCTTTTCTCAATATTTTGTTTTCAATTAACAGCGCGTCACCTTTACGTGTTCATAAATTTTCCCTTCCTTTTAATTTGCCTTCGCTTCCATAATTTAACCAATTGAATTCTTAGACAACTCCCTTTTCATCTTTAACTTGTATTATTTAAAGTGTCTTATGAAGACACGCTTTTATTACAGTTTCTGCGAAAAACAAGGAATGGTTTCAACTTCAACACATACTTGGAATTAATATTGGATGACGGATCCTCGTGTGTGTGTCTGTTGTGGGTGCCTCCCAGAGGTATTTAAGAGTAGGGTAAATGTGAGTATTACTAACCTCGTTACTTAGCAGCAACAGCTTATTATTAACTTGATGGCTTTTAAGCATACAACGTCAAAGCCAAAATGATGTGCAGCAGAATTGACGTTAACAACCAGTTGTGGTCAGTTCACAACGGGGAAGGGGCGGAGCAGTGGCAGATAGGGGGAGGAGCGCGAACTCGGTGATAATCTGTGAAGTTTACAACGAGCGAATGAAGGATAAAGTGACCTCGAGTCCAGCTGACAGTCCCAAAAGGCAGCACAACTGATGGACTGATGATGACATAATATGCAAATAACACAGACACAAGCTCAGGTAAGCACAAACACACACATACACACATTTATGCTAAGCACACACACACACACACCTTCAATGCTTCGGCTATAGTTTTTAGCTTGATTTCTATGGGGAATTTGTCGATGCGCTGTCGCCGCGCTGCACAAGAGAGTTCTCCAGAGCGAGTGTGTGGCAGCCAGCTCGTTTATCTTTTCGACCTGGACTTGGTAATTTAGTTAATTACTTTAACATGTAACCCGGAGCCGCTGAAAGGTGCGGAACAACATTTCGAGGGCGTCGCGACGACAATACCGTGCGTCGTCGAGGGGCAGCTGCGGGGGTGAAGCGAGCTCGCGCTAATCGCCGCCTTTGACAGCTGAATATGTCAGCGGGTTGTGTTAGGTGCCAGTTTTTGCATAAGCGAGCGCGTTTGCGTTGTAATTAAAATAATTACCCCTTCCGATTAACCCAGTTTCGCGTGATCTTCCCGCTACACTCCTCCCACCCCCCCGTTCGCGACGTCGACGGCGCTGCTCAATTTGCTGCATTTGGTCGTCCATTAGCCCGCATTGTCTTCAGTGAGGTTGCGTGCTTCATTGCGTGCCCATGTCCCCTCCCCCGTGGCATTGTTATTATTTTGTCACATGTGAACTGAGGCGTAAGCAAAGCGATTACCCAAAGGGTGCCTCAGAATCAGAGGGCTGCAGGATGCGATTATATGATTCGGTTGCAACTGTTTGCATATGTAGCCGAAAAATATGCCGCTTGCTTGCGGCGCTGATTGTTCCTTTTGTTGGCCTGAAATCGAGACTTACCCTTTGATCCCGTCCACCCCGTCCAACCCTTCTGCGACGACGACGGCGACAGCGACAGCGGCGGCTCATCGAACATCATCCCATAATTATAGGGCTTCCGTATGTTCGGTGGCATTGGCTTTTTGGGTGCTGCACGTGCCTTCTGTCTCCATGTTGAGCCAATATTTATGCAACAATTTAAGCGCAAAATTTATTCATGATTTTCGGAAATTGTTTTAAAGCTCTTGCCCAACCCATCCGCCGCCCCCTCGCCCTTGTTGTGGGCAATTTTGAGATTAGCCGATTTATGTTTACAGCAAATGCTTGAGACTCCGTTTAGCCAGCGGCAAGGCGAGGAAAGCCAGCGAAAATACTTCAAATGAAATTGCAAATAAATTGAGCAGTCGCTTTAAATGTGCTCCAAGTCTATTATCATGCTCCTTCTTAAAGCCGACCATGTTTAAGCAGCTACATTGTGCTCTCAATTGGCCATCGCGATAATGTTTGCTCTAAAAATACTGTGTAGCCAGTGTGTGGGGAGCGAGCGAGCAAAAAATAAAACAGTTAAAAACAATTAAAAATTTGAAATCATGCAAAAGTTCGAAAATGTCAAACTCCGAAGCGTGAGAAATATTTTCGCAGTGAATCAAAACCCGCGAACGAGAAGATATTTTTACAATTAAAAATGCGGTTAAAGTTGCAATTGTGGGAAGCGGCCTCAAAGCACTCCACTGCAACAAAATGTTGTGCGAGTTTGTCAGTGTGTCTTGAATAAATCTTGCTGCCTGCTAGCTGCAATCAAATCTATCTATGCAAATCCCTCGTTTAACTCGTCAACAAGAGCACCCTTCAAGCCCAATCCTAGCCACACAAATAGGTGCGCTGTCAACTTGACCAACTGACTGTTTGCTGGCAGTGTAAACCACAAATCGTTTCAGTCATGCGATTTTTTCTTTGCACTTTATCAATTGTGGCGACGCTGTCCGAGTGCACTGCGATGCCAGCCAAGCATCGTCGCCGGACAACGACGACCGACTCCAAGCAGAAGCCCAAGTCGGAGTCCGGAACGCAATGTATCCGTTGGGCGTTTGGAAATGCGATATGCGAGCGGCGAGTGCGAGCGGCGAGTGCGAGATGCGCCATGTCACCCTTTTCATTACGTTCCATTAACAGTGTTGGGGGATTAATTGAATTTAATTGATTTGCCAAAGCAGACTAAATTGGCCACACTGTCTGGATTGCGAGCGGCCGCAGCAACAGATACGCTTCCATGTGCTCGCAGTCGCCCCCCAGCCAGCCAGCAATGTATCCATGAGATACATTACAGCTGCTGGGCCCACCGCTGGCCAATGGCTGACTTGGCTGGATAAATTAATGAGTACATGAATGGATTGGACGAGTATAGGCTCGCGTATCATTCGATCATCTAACAGTGCTTGCAAATACTCATCGCACACACACTGCGCCTAGTACGGCTACATTTCAAGCCTCGTATGACATCACCATCCGCATTTGTGCGGGTCTCGGTATAGTTGTTTGTTGTTCTGCTTCGCCTTGTGGTTGTTTAATTGCATGATGAGCTCGCAGCTTGAGAACTTCGCTGGCTGCGACTCTCTCTCTCTCTCTCACTCTCTCTCCGTTGTTTTCCGTGTCTCGCAATTGATTGCGGCCGCTGTAGGCGTGGGATCTGGAGCTCATCAGCTGCAGCTTTGCGACTTTTTCAACTTACCGACGACACCCTGACACTTTTGACAATGGAACTGCTTAATTACAGAGCTAACCATCGTTGTTACTGCGCTTTGTGGTCGCTTTGCATTGTCGAGCTATGCGCAGTGCTCGAATGGATCTAAATATAGCCACAAACAAGCAACTGCCAGTTGTGACTTGCTAATGAATGGCCACTGCTCCTCTATTGTCTGGAATGGCTCGGAAAATGGGTCAAAAATGCTAGGGAAATTCACCCTAGAAGTTGCCTTAGACAACGAGGGGGAAACTCTATAAATGGAGTGTTTAACTGAAGAGTGATTTCAATTAGATATTTTCAATCTAAATTAAAAACTCTCTTTAACCTCAGCTAATGACTAACTGCAAATAATGCAACAAAAGTCAAGTCTGTAGTGTTGTTATTCTGTTTCTATGAATTGATTTAGAAATATTGAAAACTAATTGAAATTCTCAATAATGTTAGCAACTAATAATCACTTGGATTACCCAGCTACATTTGGGGGAGGTCCATGTATTTTGGTTTTACCTGAAAATAGCCAAATAGATTCGATAGTAAACATATTACGTATACGCATTTGCACTCGCTGTAATCAGCAGCAGCAGCAGCAGCAACAGCAGCAGCAGTTATCCGGCTATAAAAACACTCGTGTTGTCGACGTACATTTGCTGATTAAATTCCAATTGTTTGCTATGGGGGATTCGATTGAAATAAAACTGCAACCGAATGTTGACATTTAAATCACAACTCAATTATTTAAAGCGTGCCCGAAAGGAGCGAAAAAATACATATTATTGCGAAACTTGTTATTGTGCCTTAACTAAATACGTGTGTGCGTGTGGTGTGCAAATATTTTTCTTCGATTTGTATTTGTTTTACCTTGATTTAAGCAACGCGTTGGCTCCGCCCCGAACATGGCACAGTCGACTGGAATATTTCGTATATGGCTGCTCTGCTTCCACACACACACACACACACTTGCGCACTCTCACACCTACGCTCACCTCGCGAGGGGCCTTGCCTTGCGATTTGCCGGCGTGCGAGATGGACAGCTCCTCCCACTCGGTCGGCGCGCGTCGACTCTGACCCAATCACAGCGAGCCGGGCAGTGCGCATGGTAGGGATTGGGATTGCTGGAGCGATAGCGCCTCTTGTTTTCACAGATAACAAATCTTTATCGACGCCATGGTTGCTTATCTGGCAGCCAACTGAAAAATCAATCGATTCAATTGAATTCGTTTGTTCGCTCGCTAATTAGCTTTTGGACAACAATTCCGACCGCTCCCTCTCCGCCCTCCTCCCTCCTGTTTCGTTCGTTGTTTCATTTCGCTTCACGCTTCACGCTTTTTATTTATATTTGCCCTGCCCCGTTTGCACTTGTGGCTAGAAAAACATTGAAAATCCTTATAAATACACGGCAAGTGGCGGTTTATTTTTTAAATAGTTGACCAAACTGATCAATGAGCTGTAAGCACTGCTTTTTTGCAATCAAACGCATGTGTTGTTGCTGGAACAATTAAAGTTTTGGATTTCGCAATCGCTCAAATCGATAATCGATATGATTAAATACGACAATATTCCTGCCAGTTCTTTTGATTTCATGTTTAACTTAATCATATACTTCTTTTCTTTAACCATAGCCATTTGATCTAGCGATTAAGTTGTATTCCCCAAAGCTATCACTTTAGATTTAGTTGGCAGACAAGTATTTAGCATAAAGCATAATTGAAAGACATTTTTAATTGAACTATAGATGTATGTAGTACGCATCTCTAAAGGGGTTAATCTACTTCCTTCGATCGATGATAAGTTGTTGGGAAAAGCTGCTGAATAAATAATGCATAGTAACCGCATATCTGAGCTTTTATCTGTTGTGTGAAGTTAGTGGCAGCAAACAAGAATCGAGCCATAAAAATAATTACAACTTATCAATAAACGTGGAGACGACAGTCGAGCCTGCAACCCGACTCAGCCAGACACAGTGTCGCCGTTGCATGTAGATAGAGAGATAGATAGCTACTCCGTTGTAGATCCAGATACAAGTACCCAGACTATTTGTTTGCTCACAGACGTGGGCACAGTTACAAGTTGTAAATTATACAAATAGCAATCAATAAAGCTGCATTGCATTTACCCAATTGATTGCTCTATTACAGATCAGATGTCACGAGGGTAGTCTAAGGAGTATTCGAATTTCTAGAGAAAGTATTTACAGCACTGCAACCAAACAAAACATGTAAGTAAAATTAAGTAATGTCTTTACACCAATATTATTTTCAACGGTCTGATCAGTAACTTTCTTTGCAGCTACTCCGTTTATATTCCTTTTCAACAAAGTATTAATATTCATCGATCTTTTACTCTTTCAAGGTAACTGTTGAGGAGCTTCCAGTGTGGCCAGCAAACCGAGAGAGAGTCAATAATTACAATACAAATTGCTGTTTGGGAAAATCGGGCCATAAATATACGAGCGCATAAATAGGAATACAGCGAGTGCAAGTCTAGTGTTTGTGGTTGTGGTCTAGGGTTTGTGGTGGCTATAAAACCGGAGTTTTATTTCAATCTGCCGCCCCTGGGCCACATATATGGGCCTATCAGCCCAGACCAGTCCGGGCAGCAAACGCAAGCTATCGATCTGCGACCCAACACAGTTCCCTCGATTAGATAAGAGCACGACGCGTTCTACGCACTCCACGGATGGACAGGAGGAGGCTCGACCCAGCTCGACGGTTACATTAGCTGCAGTTCGAGGTGATCCGCATCCAGCACCCGCACATAAACTCACACACACACACACGCACACGCACACATCTATCGATCTATAAAGAGGCACTAAATCAACAACAACAAGAAGAACAACTGGAGTCAGAGCTATAAATAATTTATTTATAGCTTTCGGTGGTGGAATATTGCCACCACACAGAGGTAACACAGGCACCACAACCATCGTAAGTATATATATGGCAGTAAGCATACGTATAATGCCCCGCTACCATCCGATACCTGAACGGTGGGTGCATCGAGCCAGAGACGGATGTGGACATGGGGCAATCGGGCAATCGGGCAATCAGTACGACGATTGCTTGGATCGATTCGTTTAGTTCTGGCTGTTGTGGTTTCTCGGCTCGGCACCAAAAATTACTTGACTTTGATAACCGATTGTGCGCGCTGATAACTGATAGCCATGTTATTATTAAGGGCTATTAAAATTCTGATTGAAAATTCATGTCAAAAATATATTTTATTGCCACTGTAAAACTTCATTTAGGTCTTTATTATAAGCACACCGAATCGTTTCAATGCCTACCTGCTATTTCTATACCGCGACTATATTCTTTGACGATGGTTTCCTAAGTGGCATCTTGGCAGTCTTTGGTGTCTGCTTCCATGCTTACAACATGTCGTATACGTGCTTTATAGTTGGCTCTTTAGTGACCGCCTCATTGCATTTTCCAAGGCAGGTAATTACTAAAGTTTACAGCCACTTTATCGCATTTTAATCCTTTATGGTGTCCAGCTAAAAGTTTTACTAGAGAGCGTATACGATTAATAATAAATTGTTATATGGTATAGGTAATCTGTAAACATTTTAGTTTGGCTTTCAACTCGATACTCACTTGTGATCTATATGTTATGTGGGAACTTCAACAAATGGGGGAGCCCTTAAGCAAGTCACAGATTTCTCAGCTAAATGCTGATGGCGTGCTTATGTAAGCATTCGAGTATGTAAGAGAAGTTGAGGTCCAGATCGATGTCTAGGCTTGGTTCTCAGCAGCTTTAGGCAGCGCGAAGCTTTCGGAGTGTCATAAATAATAAATTTTGACAAGCATCTAATTTTTAAAAACTCATGCATTTAATTGCGACATTAAAAGCCCGACTGACTGACTACAGTGAGTACAAATAGGCAGCAACAACGACACTTTTTAAATGCTCCCCAAATGACAGAAGAAAGAGCTCGCCCGGGAGCAGTTGGCCCCTATGTGGAGTAGCACATGTTCTTCTCGCATTCCCCCACAAAAATTATGACAAATATTTACAAACAGAGCCCAGCTAATGCTCCCATTTCAACATGCACATAAATAAGTGTTATGAGTTCCCTCCGCTCCCCGCGTTTCTCGTTTGCTCAGCAATTTTTTGTCACAGATTTCAGTTGTTCCAGATCCCAAACCCGAGCTTGATGATGCTATAGGCGAGAGAGACACTAGCAAACGATTGCTTGTGGCACTTTGTCTTGGGCGCCATATGCAACACATGGCAACGATTCGAGAATTACACACTAAATTTAGCATGAGGCGTGCATTCGTGACTGCGACAACTGGGGCCCCATCTTAACCAAACTCACTTGCTGAAGACTCAATTAGACGACCACAAATCTGGCTGACACGCAAAAGAGTGACACGATTCCATTAAATTCCGATAGTTGCAGTTACAACTGGGGTTACTACCGAACCGTGCTTATCGCGGCGACCTTCACTTGAAACATTTCAAATCTATCGTATAAAATTGTTGACAATGTTTTTCTATTTATAGAATTTATAATAACAACAAAATAACTAATGAGATTTATTACTTTTTATTATTTCTAGAAGATCTTGAATATTCCACTTCAGGGAAAAACAAATTGATAAAGCTGGAGTGCAAAACTGTAAGTAAAATTGTTAGATTAATATATTATCATCTTTCAATAATTTGTTTTCTTTAATCTACTTGCAGAACCACCTATTATTAATAATTAATAAGTCATATTGAATGTTTCTGGACTTGCAACTTGAGCACAAAGGGGAATTAATTCAGTGAAGTAAGTTTAAAAGCATTTTCTTTATGCATTTTCCGCATGTCTCTGAAGTTTTCGTTCATTTCCACTTACCATTGATCGATTGGATGGCAGCTAGAATTGAAAATGTAGCGCCTTAAGGGATTGCCGTAAGTGGCAAGTCGAAGTCAGAAAGTTAATGGGAATGAAGTGAGCGAGAGGGAGGTAGGGAGAGGGAGAAAAGTCAGCAGCAGATAGGTAGGAATTGCTGGCAGTCAATTGTGAAAGCGACACTTGAGTGAGGTGCCGTAAAAAGCACTTGAAATTAGAAAATGGAATGGACTGCTGCGCATTGCAAAAGACAACACAGCGATTGCCACAGCCCGATGGAGGACCAACCCGAAAACGCGCAAACCAAAGGCGACCCAAACACTGGCAGCGCGAACAACCCTAAGTCCCCCGCAGCCCGCACCATGCACCTTGCACCGCCCCACCCACTCCCTGTAGTGGCAATCCCCTCAACCCGTGAGTGGCGCATTGATTTGAACGAATCAAAGCGGTATGCGCACTAAAAATACCAACAACAAGTACCAAGGCAATACCAAATCCAGATTAAGCGTGACCAGCTGGAAAAATGGGCGTCTACCAAAAAATCAACAGGCTGCCCCGTGCGTTAGACAGCGACAGCGCGCTGTGCGCAGTGCGCAAGAATGAGAGCGCAATGGCTGGCAATGGTGGTGGACTGCCAGGCGTTCCAGCTGTGATTCCAACTGGAATGCGAAACGGCAGCCAGCCGTCTCGCTCTAGCATGCGGGCCAGCAGTGGCTTGGGTGTTTTGCTTTGCTTTGGTGGTGGGTGCCGTTTGTTTGCTGCTTATCAGCACAGGCAGCACAAAGCAGACAGCAGAAAGCAGAGAGCGCGCGTCAGTTGTGTTTCGTTGTTGCTTCGTCAGTCGCTGTGCTTTGAGGCGCACAGACGGTCCGCTAGTTGTGCACTACGGTCGCTCGCTCACCGACTAACTGTAAACCGCAAAAAAAGCCAAAGAGTGCGAGCGCGTGTCAAGAGAGTGAGTGAGTGAGTGTTCTCAGCGTGTGTGTGAGTGCTTGTTGTTGTAGTAGGTGCTCTCACAGCTTCTCGCAGTCGCAGTCGGCAACGGCAGCGACGTCGACCGCGGCCGCGACCGCGACGCTCTCAACTTGATTTCTTCCAATCTTTGCTGGGAAATCGGAATCGCAACAATTGGAATAGCAGTCGAATTTGCGAGTGTGTTTCGATAAGCTAACTGGCCCACTCCACTTCACCCCCGGCGACCGGCCGTCCCGTACTTCCAATCGAGGCGCGGTGTCAAGTGCAGGCCGCAGCTCTCGCACTCGCTGTTCTGTTCTGCTCTGCTCTGCTCTGTTCTGTTCTGCTCTGCTCGGCTGTCGCTGTCAGCAGCCAGATTCACTCTCAGCCAGAGCTACAGCCTCAGCTGGCGCCGGCGTCAGCGTGCGCGTTCCATGACTTCCAACTCTGCGCCCAGCGCCCAGCCGTGATTAACTTTTACTGGTTTAGTCCGCTCGATGACGCCGAACACAACAGTAGTAATGCTCAGCAGCTGCTTGCATGGCGCGTGTGCCGTCTAAAACAACAATAACAACAACCACAACAACAACGAGAAAACAAAAAGCAAAAGCAATCAGTTCCGCAGTCATTTACCGTTGTTAGTCGCGCGTGGTGCGTAGTGCAAATCAGATTCCGATACCGATACCGATACCGCTACCGATTCCAATTGCGCTTTCGATGCCGTCGCGTGTTCGTCGAGTGCTGCCCAATTAAACGCTAAATAATCCGCAATTCGCAAAAAATACCAAAGCAAAGAAATTAAACTCATGAACGTTGGCAAGATGCAAGCGCCTGGCCAGCATCAGCACTTGCTGCACCCAGCCGCCTCCGCTGCCCCGCCCACGCAACAGCATCACCTGCCCATCGACTACAGTCTGGGCAACTTTAAGCCAGCGATTGCCGCCGACTTTCCCGGCGGCCCCTTCGTCGCGAGTCCGCAGCAGCCGCACTCCTCATCCTCGTCGCCAGCCACGTCCACGTCGTCATCATCGCTGCAGGTGCGCGATCTCAGCACCTTGACCACCATGGCGGCGATACCCTCGCCCACCCAGCTGCTCCACCAGCGCATGCAGCCCGCCCAGATCACCGTGGACGCCCATCACCACCAGCCCCAACAACAGCAGCAGCAGCAACAACAACAAATGCCGCCGGCGGCGACTTCTCCACACGATTACGCGCCCATGTCCGCCTTCAAGGCGGTGCTGCCCAAGAAACGAAGTGCCGACGGTAAGTAGTACTCGACTTATTCCATTCAATCAGTGTGTGCAATCTAACTACGCTGCTATAAACTTGAGATTATGAGTGAGTGTGGGGCTAACTCTTTGAGTGGCCAAACTTCCAGTACTGTGACGAAAAACAATTCACTTTGACAAATATAATTAAGTTACTATGAGTTGTTTGAAATGAATGGTGTGAAATCTTATGTATTAGCTATGCAATTTGCCACTAACTTAAGGTTATTCAGTTACTCAAACTATAATACACGTACTCTCTATATTTGTGTGGCCAAACTTGCGGTATTAAACAGAGAAAGAATTCTTCTCTAATCATATTTTTAATTAGTAATTGATCCTTTGCAACTTTATTTGAAACCACCGTCGAAGTTGTTAGATTATTTTGATGAAAAACAGGACTTTTCAATTTGTAGCAGTTTCATTTGAAATTTTAATTCGAACTCGAAACTAACGATAATTAAATTACAATTTATTATTGCATATTTTCAATAGTCTGTTATTTTTAAGCGGCCCACTATGTAAGGCATACAATTCCCACATCTCTATTTAGATTAGCTAAAGAATTGATTTTAGTATTACCGTTCTGACCACATAGATAAGTGCAGTAGAAAACTTTGATTAGAGATTTCTAATCTGAAAGATTTGATAACATTGGGGACATGCTTTTAAATCTTTCTGTATTTGGTTTCAATGACTCAAAACACTCTAGCAAATTATTTCCTAGCTGCTTCACGATTGACACTCGTTTTGTTTCAACTGCATTTGAATATATTGCTTACCCAGTTTTCACTTTATGCGCTGCTGTATTTCTCCCACTTAAATAATGGAAATTGCAATTAATTTAAATGCCGACCCACGCTGAGTGAGGAACGCTGTAGGCTTTCCCAAATGCCACATTTGATATTCCCAAGTTAATTAAAAATATTGCCACACATCTCTCACACGGTCGATTGGGGAGAAGGATGCAATTTTTAAAAATGATTTGAATAATGTGTGATTTTAAAATATGGCCATATATATCCAAGCGCCAAGCACGGGAAACAGAGCAGAACAGAACGGAGCCGAACACAGTCAACAAAAGCCGCCAACAAGGCCCAGGACGCTGTCAGTTTAATTGAAAAAAATTTTGTGTGCTGGCCAAAAACGTGAAAAACGGAAAATGCTGCGACCAATATGCATGCCAGGATGCCAGAGCAGGGCGTGTCGAAGAGAGCGAGTGGGCATGGGGGGGTAGAGCGGAGCAGAGGGCGAGAGGCGGGTAGATGTGCGGTGAAAATATTCATTATTCCGTTTGTGTGTGGCGCTTAATGTGCAAATCTTCCGTGCGGACATGTCGGACGGGCGGACAGGCGGGCGGACGGACGGACGGACGGCAGCCGGACAGCCGGACAAATGGATATCGGGGATTGAAAAATCCATAGCGAACCACAGATACGGAAACGAACGAGTGGACAAGGCGAACTCATAGATACTCGGGCAGCGAGCAAGCAACTGACAGCCCAGACAGCAGGCATATGGATGGATGTGTGGATATGAAATCAGTGAGTGTGTGTGTGAGTGTGTGTAGTTGTTGTCGTCGCCATCGCTGTTGAATTTCCACCATGAGCGTTGAATGAATGAATGAATGAACAAGTGCGAGCACACACCCAACACACACACACTCACACACAGGGGCGACAAGCGGATTTCATTTACCGGCATTACATGTATCCAACGGATATGTTTTTAGCTCCGCAGCTTGAGCCAGGACATGGATACGCCTGAAACAAAGACACACACACACACACGGGCAGGGAATTTTCAATTCCGTTTGGCGCGCCACGTTTTTCTCGCTGCTTCCTTTTTGCCCCTCTGCCATTTTCACGTTCTCGCTCGCATTTCGTGTTGTTGGGGTTTTTGTTGCGCTTTTCCCTTTTCCGCTTTTGTTTTTGCCACTTTTTCTGTGTGTGTGTGTGTCGCTCGGACGCAAATGAATTTCGCTTTGTTTGTCGAAATATTTTTGGTAAAATATAGTGCTGGCTGCGGGGTATCCCCGAGCCCTCCCCTGACACTCGGCTGACTGATTGGCCGCTGCTGTCAGCTTTTCGCAAGGATTTTCTTTTGCCTGCGCTCTGCGAAAATAAGTATCACAAAAATCAGAGCAAATGTGATTAAGTTTGGTGCTCTTCCGCTCCGCGCTTTACAGCGTTTTAGCGGGTGCCATTAAGGCCCGGGCCCAACCTTGCGAAAAAGGTCAAACACAACTAATTTCCGTCTCGATTTCCAATTTTAATTGTCGCCAAATGGATCATCAGCGCCTCGTTCAATTAATGCCGCACAAGTTTGGGCTGCGTTACCGTAGACAGAGCGTAGAGTGCGCGTGAGTCACGAATTAAGTTAAATTGAAATTGCCCACGATCCGAGCCGAGGCATAGACATAGATAGTGGGGGGGAGGGGGCGGCCGACTCGCCCCCGACAATGTACTTAAGAGAGAATCGCCCCGCCAGAGATGACTGGGCGAGAGTCAGAGGTCAAATGGCCTAATCAGAGAAGCTAGCGCACTGATTCATTTGCCGATCAGTTATGCATAGTTCTGTAATGATATCAGTGCGGACTTTGTGCCGCTAGCTAGCACTCACCTTAGAGCGACAGCAGTTGTATACCATATAGCCTCAAATTGCGGGCGATATAAATTCAATAATAAATTGTTAAGCCATTTTCAATCACACCAAACAATTGAACAGCGATTCGAATCAATTAAAAGCAATCGAAATATCCTATCGAATGTATAAATCGATCCATGCTCGTGCTGCCCGCGTCGTGAGCTCCCCTAATCAGCCCGGTGTTTGCTCTAGGTTTCCAACTGCCAATAGGCCAACTATCTACAAAATTTACGAAGCCCGAATTGCTGTAAACCGTTTGGAAGTGCACTCTCAGTTCGTTGTCTATGCCACGGAGACCATTCAAATGCGCTACAGAAACCATTGATTGTCACGCACTTTTAAATGCAAGGCATTTCTCGAGCCACACGAGTCGAACCGCACAATTACACTGTGAGAAAATAAGATTTAATTTGCAGAAAAACGATCATTCAAAACGCCAATTGCAACAGTTTCCTTGTCACCACAGACAACTTGATAATTTTTGATATGATTGTATTAAACTTTGTTAATTGGGATTTCGCGCAGTGCAGTTGGCTCCTTCTCGTTGGGTGCTCGGCACTCGCACATTATTGATCAATAACAAATTGTCGCAACGAAAATCAGAGCAATATTTATGAAATGTTTATGGCACACGTCGTAATCATTGGCAACTCATCGAATATGCGCTCAACGGCTGTCGTATATCTTTCAACTTCTCGCAAGTAGACGAAGAAATTGGGCATTGTAAATCTATAAAGATACCAAAAATACCAATAACAACAGCAACAACAACAGCAACAGTAACAGCGAGGGCATATGAGTATCTGCAAGATACATTTGTATCTACGCGGTCGTTCGCTAATAACTACGCACACATCGCACACCGCACACCACACACAGCACACGCGTTATGATTTACGATGCGAAGGTAAATACGTAACGACATCTAAACATGTCAATATCCTCGCCCCGTTGTAAAGTTGAAAGAGTAAAAGTATCGTAAAACACGACCGGCCAGCCGATAAGTAAACAACAACAACACTAACAACAGCTGAAGTCGCTGTGGAAGTGGAAGTGGTTGGAGCTGTGGCCGGAGTCGCAGCCGTTGTGGTCTCTTGATGTCACATTAAAAAGTAAGAGTCCGGCATTATTTATGACGCGATTATTAATTTGGTTCCTTTCTCGGTTACGGTTTTATCGTGTTCACAATGTTTGCCAAAGCACAATCAACGTCAATTTCGGGTGTGAAAACGAATACCCTTTAAGCCCGGCCACGTCTCCCAGGTCACGACTGACAGCCAGGATTAGCATTCGATCTAGCACAGGCGAGTACGTGTCTAGGGTATGGCCAGATGTGTCGAGCAGCAGAGCAGCGTGTGCGATACTGCGATTTGTGCGATATCGTATTGAACCGCCATAAAAGCTACCAGTCCCCGATAGCAGCTTATGGCGCTGATACGAACTTGACAACCCAGCCGAAATTAGCTTTCATTCAAATACTGTGCACCCCGATGATGTGGATGCGATCATAAACGGACAGTGTATCCAACTGTGAATGGAAGGAAGTCATATCGTTATATAGGCACAATACGACCCCGATAAGTTCTAGCGCGCAAAACTGAAATCAGAAACATATTTGAGCAAATAAAGAAGCTTCCACGGAGTGCGACGAACAAACAGAGACAGCCAGAGTTGGCGAGATTTAGATTAGCTAAAAAGCCGAGTCGAGTAGCAATTTTTGGTTTATGATCTTCGAATTGGGTGTGGGTCTCGCGATCGCTGGCTTCATTCTTGAAAAGTGAAAACGTGCACCAATTAAATGTCATTTATCAGGGCAAGAGTCTAAAGTTTAGATAGCCTTCTGATTTATAGCCCTGCGATAAGCAACCCAGCAAGGAAGGGGACTGCAGAAGGGTGCACAACTCTACGGGTAGGGCTGGCCAGCTGGCATTGGCATTACCAGTGTTCGACCGTCTGTCTGTCTGTCTGCTGGCTGGCTGGCTGGTGCGATGATTGATTTGCAGTCTAAAAATAAATATGTAATTTGTAATTGCGCCGGGCGATTGGCAATAGTTGTGGCGCGGCTTCAAAGCGCACCGCACAATTGCTGATAGCGCTGACAGCAACTGCAACTACTCGTACAACTGCTGGGCTTGTTTGGCGAACGCAATCCCCATCTAATGCCGACTGGAGTGCAGCATGAGTGGAGCTTACGCTGCGGATTGGCACCCTCTTCAGGCAGCCACTGTCGCTGTCGCTGTCGATGTCGCTGTCGTCAGCGCACATTGCTTAGCCGTGCCTCATGCCCCACGGCAGCGCCTTAATCTCGCCCATGGAATCGAAATCTCAACGAATTCGTAAATCATGCATCCGCACACACACACACTCACTCACACAAACGCAATTGTGCTGGAGTCCAGTCAGTGACCAAATCATGGCCCTAATCTAACGGCCGCAGTTTATGGCTTCCACTTTTGGCATATCGGACCTCAGCTCGACTATACAAGTATATTTATTATATTGCTCTATATTATTCGCCCTCCACGTTTGGCTTTCATATTTGCCGAAAGCGGCTGTTTTACAGCCACACACTATATAGTATAGTATAGTGGTAGTAATATATACTGTGTGTGGTGTGTGGAAAGAGGTATGCAGCAAGTATACGCAGCGTTGCCCCCGCCAACTACCGTTGTATTGGCAGCACCTGCCTTCCGATCGATAGGCGTTGATATCGTTGCTGCGTCAACTAATCCACAACAACGTTGTAAATTATGCATGGATTGAATGTTTTTCCTCGAGAAAAGAGCGATCGCGACTCTAATCTGGCTCAGCGCAATGCGATACTATGGAAATGAAATGAATCAAATACTTTAATCTGCCCAATCAGCTAATTTAACAATTAATCATGCTGCGCGATTTCTTCTCTTCAGTCGAACTGCTAATCGCAAAACACTTCTGCTTTAACGAGCTAAACGCGCACGCACTCGAAACGAGAGTGCAAAGCAGTTAAACGCAAGACTGATGATCTGCTCTCCAAAGTCTTGATTTGGTATACAATACTACAAATCTATAATATTTAATAGATATAGATGTATACTAATAATGTTATCAAACAGAACATTGTCATTATTCAGTTAGCAAATTTGCGAATAGTCGTGAATTTGATTACAGTGCGTTTAAAATAATTATGAGCTAACTGCTTCCCCGCTCACTCCCGCCTCCTGAGTCGAGGCACAACAGTGATAATCCTGCCATAAGCCCCTCAATTGAGGGTTGTGCGTGGGGTAGAGAACAGGGGACAGGGGACAGAGGACAGCATAACAATGATTTCAATTACCATGCAGTGTCGAATAATTATTTTACCTTTTTGCAAGTGCGTGGAGTGCGTGAATATTGCTCCCGGGCGTATAAAACCAGATGAACAACGGAACCACACGGCATCTCCACGCCACGGCACGACAAGGAAGGGCGGATGATGTCAGGGTGGTCGCCTCCTGCAGCCGCTGTGAAGCGGAGCAGGGTGGACGACGGCTATGTCTAATGTGCACAAATTTATGACTTTGCTGCCGACGACTGCGGCACAACTGGGTGAGCGAGTGGGCGGTTTGTTGTTGCGTGCGTCGTCTGTTTACGGCGTCAGCCTCCGGGCTGCTGCCACCCTGAGGAGGCCACATCGAGCACATGCTTAAGCTCATTATTATTATCATTTAAACAAGGCGGCCTACGTGAGCCAGTCGAGCCACTTGTCGCCCTGTCGCCCATCTGCTCTGGGGTTGCTTTCTGGCCAGGCGGCAGTTGTCGGCAATTTTCGGCGTTCAAACGTTAAACGTTTCCAATTTTTGCAGCGGCTTTCGTTTCCTAGATTTGCTCGCTCTCTCTGTCGCTCTCTCTCTCTCTCTCTCTCTCTCGAAACAATAATAATAACTGGTAGCTCCAGCTGGTGGTTGAGCTCACATTGCGATTCGTTTTGGGCACAACGAATGAGATGCGAATGCTCCCGGGACAATTGTGTGCATAATTAGAATAAAGGGTTTTGCAATTGACATTCGTTGTAATGGCGATGATTAAAATTGGGAAGCTGCTGTCAGCTCGTTTGGGGGTCAGAGCTCAGTCGAACCCTTTTCCATGATCATTTGTCGACCATCAATTTCAGCACGTTGATATTTATGACTTTGCAGTGCGCAGCAGAGCTTGAGAAATGCAAAAGCTGTGTAATTAAATGTTGAGCAAATCTTTAAAGTAATTAAACTTTAGTTTCAAAGCGAAGCCTTTGTTGCGTGCTTTAAGTTCAATGCTCTGGCAAACTTGTGACGAATGCTCACCTGTTTGATTCGCTTTGGCCTTAGATTATTTCTACTCCATGTTTATGCATTCTGTTCAAATTTACCAACAAAATAAGTGTTCTAACTGCAAAGCAAGTTTGAATGTCATGCGATTAACTAATATAAGTTTTAAGTGTGTTATGTTAGTTGTACATGGCGTATACGCAATTTGCAAGTTGCTCTCTTTGTGGACCACTTGCGAATGCTTTCTGTGACACAGGCGAATGTTGGCTGCTGTTGCTGTGAGTTCAGGGTGTCTGGGAGTGGGGACGAGAGCGTATAGCGTGTAGCGGATCGTTGAGTGCCTATGCTGAAGCACTTAAAAACAGCGAGCAAGAACTAAGCGAACTACAAAAGAGACGCAGTAAAAACACTTGACACGCTGACGCCAAGAGAGCATTCGACAACAACAACGCCGACGACGTCCACTTGCACCACACCCCGAAAAAGTATCTGTGGCTGAGTAGCCGTAGTTGTTGCTGTATCTGTATCTGTATCTGTATCTGACGGATGCGAACTTCATTCAGTGTTCGCTGTGTGGGTTTTGTTTATATTTATTTGGCTTTGCGTTTGCCGCCTCACTGGCTGCAACAATCAAAGCCGCATCATCAGCAATCCGCCTCTCTAGTCCTTCCCCTTTTACCCCGCTCCCCCAGCAGGCACTGCCTGCGCAGTTACTTTTATCTGCGTGGCGAATTAGAATGTTGTCAAATTGTTATTCTTTTGTTGCGATGCGTATTCATTCATTCGACTCGGATTCGTATTCGGATTCGCACTCACCGCCCCTGTTGCCACTCTCTCTCTCTGCCTGCCTCCCCTCTCCAGCGCTTACCCCTTTCCCCCGCCACTTTTTGCGCCTGCGTCAAACTGTCGTGGGCTGTGTCGCCAGTCGTCGTCGTCATCGTCGTCGTCGTCGCCATCTCTGCGCCTGTTTGTGTGTTTTCTGTTTTGTCATGCTCCATTTAGCCGAGTGTGGACCGAACAGATGTTCTATTTAAACGCACATTATTATTATTCCATTTCGACAGCCGAATCTGAGACTGCCAAGCGCCCGCTGGTGCACCACACACGCGCGTCGCAAGCGTTTTCGCGACAGCCTCAAGACCAGTAATTTGCACAATAGTTGAGCTCATATGTTTCCCTTTGAATGTCTGACATTTACTCTTGTTACTTCTCGATTTAATAGCATTTTGCAGTATTTTGTTTATTTGAATATGATTAGCTAATTCTCAATACGATTTGTATTGCTATTTAGTTACTATTTTAGCACTTTCTTTAGACAATTCTACGCTTAATATATTTACTAACTTTCGCTTACTTTCTTGACTGTTGAACTGTCGACTATTTGCTGAATTTGTCTGCAGTCACTGCGCGCAACGTGTGGAAGGGTTGAAGGACTTGTGCGAGTTCAATTCATTTGTTATTCCTTTGTCGGGTGGCGAGCAGGAGTTGCGTCCTGTGTGACACAGTCGCTTGCCCAACGATGATGATGGGTGATGATGTGCGCTGCGGCACAGGGCAGGGAAACAGAGGAGGGGCGAGTGCTGCTTGATTAGGGTGAATTAATGGTCGTGTAAGGTGGATTAGGCGACTGAATACGAAAATAATTACATTTGAAATTCGATACGCTGCCAACTGTTCGACATGCGAGTCGCTCTCTCTCTCTCTCTTTCTTTGCGTGTGTGTGTGTGTTACAGGTGTGTGTGTGTGTGAGTGATTGATGGTATGATTTTCCTGTGCTCTGATTTGCTCGTCTCGCTGACAATCGTTTTGCTTTCCCCTATGCAGATGCTTCGCTGCCCTTCAGCATAAGCAGACTGGTCAAGACTGAACACCTGACGGCAATCGCAGCCGCCGCGGGCCTCAAGCCGCCAGCTCTAGCCGCCCACGGCCTGCCGGAGGACAACAACAACTCCATCTCGATGCTGAGCAAGAACCATCTGCAGCAGCAGCCGCCACAGCAGCCACAGGCAGCGCAGCGCAGCGCCAAGCTGGAGCCCTATCTGAGTGCCAGCGAGCAGCTGCGACAGTCGCGCTCGAGGTCGCGCTCGCGCTCCCGCAGCGCCTCGCACTGCTCCTCGCAGATCGACATGGACGACGCGGACAGCAGCCACGAGCGGTACTCGCGCCACTCGCGACGCTCGCTGCACTCGCGCTCCCGCTCTAGATCGCGCTCCAGATCGCGCTCGCACTCGAGCAGCTCCTCGGTGGAGCTGGAGGTGGACTCGCCGCCCGGCAGTCCCAGCATCAGCTCGCCCAGCGCCGCCTCGCTGTCCGCCTCCGAGCTGCTGATCACCGCCAACAGCAGCAGCAGCAGCACCAAGAAGTCCGATCTCTTCTCAGTCTCCGCGCTGCTGCGTCGCGACGAGCCCTCCTCGCGACGCGCCCGCAGCCCGCCCCTGGCCGCCCTGACTGGTGCGGCTGCAGCGGCGGCGGCGAGCTCTGCGCTGGCGCTGCCCGCCAACCCGCTCGAGGCGATGCGCCAGAGCTACCCGCCCAACTACGATGCGAGCATGTTCCAGCGCCCCATCTTCTCGCCGGCGCTGCCCTTCTTCGCCGCCTTTGCCTTCCACCAGGGACAGCAGCAACAGCAGCAGCAGTCCGGACTGGGCGCCAGGTAAGTGCAACTAGGTGGCACGAAGTGCACTGAGAGAAAGTTCAGCACTGTGATGAAACAATTCATGAAAAGAGGAACAGTTGCAAATAATAATATAGTCAATGTAGATAATTGTGGTGATCACCAAGACTCCACAACATGACAGCCTATAAATTATAATAACAATATTGGGAAGCAACTAGTGGCAATTGAAATAAATATTGAGTAGTGTAGTCAAGTAAGTGAGGAACACATAACAATAAATATTAAAGAGTTTAGTCAAGTAAATGAGGAATACATGAGAATAACTTATTGTGAAGTGTTGCCAAAATGAGGAAGACATGAGAATAACATATTAAGAAGTGTAGTCAAATTAGTGATTAATACAAAATAATAAATATTGAGAAGTGTAGTCAAATAAATGAGGAATACATGACAATAAGTTATTGAGAAATTTAGTTAAATAAATAAGGAATACATGACAATAACTTATTGAGAAATGTAGTCAAATAAATGAGGAATACATAACAATCATATATTGAGAAGTGTAGTCAAGTTAATGAGCAACGCATAAGGAATACTTGACAACAACTTATTAAGAAGTGTAGTGAAATAAATGAGAAATACGCTTACACTTACACTTGAAGTAGTATCATAACAATGTAAATAGTTATTATAAACACAATGACAATTTGAGAATGCTTCCCTGCTAAATTACTAGAACAGAACTACTGTATACTCTTCACAATCTATGCAAATGAAATTCTAGCAAGTAATTCAAATTGCTAAAGAAGTATTAAAGCGTAAAGGTAAATGCATCAATCTACAACATCATTTAATTAGAATCTCTTGCCAAAGTCAATGCACAATATTCTGAATGATCACTTGATTTCTCTCAGTGCACGCAGAGCATAGCCTCCAAAGCAGTGCTAATTAAGCGTCCTTAATTAAGTGCGAATCTAACCAAAGGCTTTGTCTTCCCCCTCCTTCGCAGCTACCATCCGGACTCGCAGGAAAACCTGTTCCGGCTGCGCAACCTGATGGTGCCACTGCAGTCGGGCGGGCAGAACGGCAGCACGGCCGCAGCAGCAGCGGCCGCCGCCGCAGCAGCCGCCGCCGTCGGTGTGGGCGTCGGGGTGGGCGTGGGAGTGGGCGTGCCGCCGGGCGGCGGGCATCTGGGGCTGCCGCACCCGCAGCACCTGCACTTCCACCACATGGCGGCCAAGTGGCCGGGCCTGCACCAATTCAGCGACCTGTACTCGTGCATGAAGTGCGAGAAGATGTTCTCCACGCCGCACGGACTCGAGGTGCACTCGCGCCGCACCCACCACGGCAAGAAGCCCTACGCCTGCGAGCTCTGCAACAAGACCTTCGGCCACGAGGTCAGCCTCAGTCAGCACAGGTATGCACAGCGCTAGGCCGCAACCATTTCGAGTTGCGTGGCGGGGCGTGGAGCTGGGGCTGGGGCTGCATGCCTAATGAGCCAGCGGGCGGGTCAGGGACACTTTTGTGTTACTTAATTTGACTGCAATGTTGGACTTGGCCCGGCCAAATGTTTGCTTTGCGGTCGCCAGCAGTTTAACATTCACTCGCCCGCTCCTGGCCAGCTCCAGGGAATTCCTTGGCCTGGCTTTAATTACACCAAATAGCCGCCAGCTTTTGTTGTCGCTCCCCATCCCCCGTCTCCCTGTTTAGTATTTAGTGCTAATATGTGCTCTTCGTTTCCCCCTCTCTCCCACCTTGCAGGGCTGTGCACAACGTGGAGAAGGTCTTCGAGTGCAAACAGTGCGGCAAGCGCTTCAAGCGCTCCAGCACGCTCTCCACCCATCTGCTCATCCACAGCGACACGAGGCCTTATCCCTGCAGCTACTGCGGCAAGCGATTCCATCAAAAGAGTGATATGAAGAAGCACACCTACATTCACACCGGTAAGTCGCCTTCCCTTCAATACTAACTGCATTTTAAGAGTCGTCGACAAAGTTTACTGGGAAGAAATAGAAATAGTTTATAATAGTCACTGGGATATTCAGGAAACAAGATGAGAATCCTTGAATCACAAAAAGATCAATAGAATGAAAATAGAGGACAACGTTTAAACGAACTTAGCTGAAATCTTCTCTGCTTAAATTACAAATAGATCAATAGAAAGGCTGACGTTAAACGAACAGAGCTTTTTTAAGAAATCTTCTGCGATTTACAGAGTTCTTTGGTAGTAGGGTCTACTGTGCTCATGAGATATTCAACAACAAATCTGCAATCAATCTAGAGCCATAGACATAGACTGGCTTTAAAACTACATTAGTTATTAAAGTCAATGGAATCTATGTGAATAGATGGATCTACATAAACTCACACACACAAGCATACATGCATAGGCAGAGCTGTACATAGAAGAAGAAGATGTGTCGTTTTTGGCTATACATGAGGAAGTGGGCGCTATTAAAGCGGCGAGCAAACCACGAAAACCAGGCAAAGCCACAGTCGCAGTTCCAATTACAGTTTCGCCAGTTGACAGAGGGAAGACGAAAGCGAACACGAGGATTGACAGAGGGGGGGACGGCGGAAGAATAGTGCGAAAATGGAGCGCTGATGGCGTTGATAGCAAAGCGCGAAGCAGCTGAAAAGAGCGACAACTATAAAACGCGTGCTCACTCTCCCAAAAGCGCAAGAGAGCCAGCACCCAACACACACACACTCACTCACACAGCGACAGATATATGTGTGTACATAGCAGCGAAACATGTAACTGATAAGAGGCAAAAGTGAGGACGCTGAGGCTATGTACAAAGCATGGGAGAGGCATTGGAAAGACAACGACAAAGCAACAAATGCACGCACACAGTCACACACAGACACAGACACAGACGGAGCGTTGCCGAAACGCCTTAGCGTGCGAACGAGTGAGTGAGAGAGGGAGCGCGAGAGCGTGTGCAAGAAAGAGCGAGCGAGAGTGAGAGCGGACAGAGAAATCACAGCCGACCAATGAAAAATTTAGTCAAGAGATTTTGATTTTCTGTTTTATACGCGCGCACACACACGAATAACAAATACGACGCACACACTGACACGCCGTCGACTGCGACGGCGACTGTGTGTGCGAGCGTGCATGTGTATTTGTGAGTTGCGCATACACCCCTATAACAGCGAGTAGAACAACAAAGCTCTGCCAAAAGCAGCCACTGCTCTGCTCCGCTCTGCTCTGCGCTGCGCTGCTTGGCGCTGCGACGCCATTGTGAAGCGACACCCAAAGCGTAGGCATCGATTTGTAGCGTTACTTCAGAGTTCCTTGGACTCTGCAATGGCCATTTGTCGACACGATAGACTAATCTATATAGAAATGCAGATATATGGGCAACACTAAACCTGATAATATATGAGCGGCAATTGTATTTAAAGCAATGATTTAAGTCACTCATTCACCTGCTGATTGATTTCATTCTCAGAACATTTCTTTATAAAGAGCTGTCTATATTACTGTGTTTCAAATCGCTTCTTAGAATATTTCATTACGTATTTTATCACATACAAATTGAAGAAGTGGAAATCCTTTCACTTTAAATGCCTTAAAGCTGTAGGCCAATAACTGTTCTTGCGATTTTCCGCTTTTGAACCAGATTTTATCTGCAATATTTTATAATTTGATGATAACATTGTAATATCGTTTCGTTGTCTGCCTCCTTGTGTTGCGAATGTTTCGCATTTCGTTGCCTTGAAATCAGTTTGCAAATGGCCAGGATAATAACCTCTAATAAGCTGGGCCCCCACGCAAGCCACACCCACTCAACCCCGTCAGACGCATCCTTGCTCGTATTTAGCACGCGTCTGGCCAAATCACTGGAAGATGACTCCGCACACACACACACACACACACATACAACACACACACACTCGCACAGCGAGGGAAGCAGAAAAATATTTCAGACATTTTTATGGCTTGCCGTCTTCGATTTGGGATGTGTGCCCCTGGCAACCCGCCCCGAAATGCGCCATTCGCCAAGGATTTGTGTTAGTGCTTTAGCTTTGGTCCTGGTTTAGTTCTCGTCCGATTTTCAGTTGCATTTTACGACTAGCCTTAATTTGCTCGGCTTTTATGTTTAGTTTTTCGTTTCGCTGCCGTTCTCTTAACCTTTTTTTGTTTTGCATGAGTTTTATTTTCTGTTGTTTCGTGTCCTGGCGACGTGTTCTTCTATTGCTAGCAAAAAGCGAAACTCGAAAAGCAGCAGATTTTTCCACATTGATGTGATTTGCCTCAAACATTCTCCTCCTGCTTCCTGCTTTCATGCGCTGTCTCTCTCCTTCATCCTGTTGTAGCTGCGTACATTTTCCACATTCACGTTTGGCTACGTTTTATTTGCGTTTTGTGTTTAGCTCGCATTTTCATTTTTTATTTTCCTGCCTCAGATTTTTGTTTGTAAATTTATGCGCCATAAAAGCGCAGGCAAATAAATTTTTCATTTGTCTGTAGAGATGTGCGTGTGTGTGTAGGTGTGCGTGTGTGCGTTTTCCAGCTTGTTTAATCATTCATGAGTGTTACTTCGATCTGCGGTGCCCACTTTAAATCTCCACTCGCCCTCAGGATTTCGCTGCTCGACAAATCGATAACTTAAAGCGCGCTTGAAGCTCGCAGAAAGTTAATGAAAAGAGCTTAGCTTCCGAAAGCTCATTAATTAAGTGACACTAGTTTTATAATACAAACAAAGAAGCTGCAAAAGGAAATCATTGTGGAAAACAATTTACCCGCTTGCTATGAAAATCTGTGGGCACACTAAAAATCTATTTGAAGTTTATTGGACTCGCTTAGTTTATGTTGCCGAGTGCGTTTTACGCGGCGTATGCG
Organism: Drosophila rubida; assembly: GCA_035046165.1. Taxonomy (NCBI): domain Eukaryota; kingdom Metazoa; phylum Arthropoda; class Insecta; order Diptera; family Drosophilidae; genus Drosophila; species Drosophila rubida. Next base: position 10,661,058 of record JAWNOF010000014.1, on the reverse strand, counting down.
TCATTTGCTTAGAGCCAAAGATAACACGACTGGCAGGCAAGAAGCAAAAGCAGAGCGAACAACAAAACGTGTTGAATCGAACGGATTTGCGAAGCACACACACACCAAACACAGTCGCAGTCAGAGTCAGGGAAACAGACTGACAGACAGACAGACGGAGAGACAGACGGTCGTAAGATATTAGAAGAGTAAAAGAAAGCAGCGCAGAAGCAAGCAAAGATTTAAAAGAATTTCCACAATGTGATGCAATAAAAATCCTTGAAATCTGTACATACTCGTACAAAAAGGCAACCCACGGCCCCCTCCCGCCCTCCGCCCAAAATTTTCATACGCCCAACGCTCGCACACAGCAACAGAGCGCGTTCTATATATCGCAAGCTTGTTCTAGACTGTCTGTGTGTGTGTGTGTGTGTGTTGCCAGTGTTAGTTAGCGCACAGTGTTGAGCAGCAACATCGCAGCATTGCCAGAGGCCGTCGGCCGACGGGATTTGGATTTGGGTCTCGTTAGTGTTCGTTGTGCTCGTTTGCCGTGATAAATAATAAAAGCTGCTCTATAATCTCTGCGACTACGTGACGTTATTTGTGCCGATAGTGCACGAACGTGCCCCGAGCAGCCCGGCAAGTTCGTTCGCCACGCAATCCCTTCCCTGTTCTTCCTCCTCGCCGTCGTCCTCGTCCATGTCGTGGGGCATGCTCCGTGAGGCATGCGCTCGCTTCTGAGCGCCAGCAGCGTGACTGCTCAATTTTTCTTTTCTGTGTGCTGTTCTTGCTGCTCGTCGCCATCTCGCCTAGAGTTTCCGCATTTTCCGACAGCTCCTACAGCTGCGCCCGCCCCCTCCCCTCCCCTCCCCCTGCCGCTGTCGAAAGCAGCGCTGGCGACTCATGCCACGGGAGCGAAAGTTGAATCAGAGCACATCCCAACGGTCGAATGTTTCAGAATCACGTCGCTGCAATTCCATTATATACTTACTGCGACTACGCTCTGCTCTGCCCCACCCCCCACTCCCCCACTCCCGCCTCTATATAGTGTGTGTGTATATGGCCAACTGTTGGCTCTCTCGGTGTGTGTGTTTATATGGCAAAGTGCGCCACTGTTATTGTTGCCAGTCGCCCTGCAAGTGTGTGGTGTGTGTTTGCTTTATATACGACAATACATGGCTGCCTGCCAGCCTGCCTCCCCTCCCCCCCTCCGCCGCCATGCCCCTGTCGCAGTGTCTGCCCTCGCGAAATTAAACTCAAGTTAACATTTCGTCGTTATTTTGTTGCCACAGCTCGTCTGCGTGTGTGTCTATATAGGGAAATCTATCGCATTATCTCTGGCAGAGATAAGCGCATATTTCTGTCTGCTACCACCATGGAAACTGCCATAAAAAACAGACAGCCTGATCGAATAAAACGTGCCTTTGTGCAACTTGACGAGCACAAACACGAAGCGAGTAGAAAGACTGCGATTTCTGTGGCTCTTCAAGCCAAATCAGAATCGAGCTCTGCACTCGCAGCAAACGTTTTAAAGACCAAAATCTTCATACAATATTGTAAATTTTCAGTATACAAATTATTTGTATGCCAAAGAGACTCTTTGTAGCTATCTAAGAAATGCAGCAATTACCAATAATTAATAATGGTATAAAGTTGTTTAGTTATAATTTTAGTTTAGCTTGTATTCTGCAAGCTTAGTATATGTAAGAAATACTTGAACTCTTCAGGAGTTCATCTCGTATTGTGTATTATATAAATACACAGTCCTGCTGGAATGCCAGGCGAATCTCTGTAGAGCAGACGTCATGTTCAACTGCCTTATGTCAGCTTTGATAACTGCGAATCAAATCAAATCTCGAATGAAAATTTGATAGCACTTGGCGCCGACGAGCCACAGCAGAAGCAGAAGCTGGAGCAGGAGCAGGAGCAAAAGCAGCAAAAAATAATCGCAATAAAAACGAGGAATAAAAAAGTTAAATTAGGGCGAGAGGCTAAAAAAGAGGAAATAACAACAGAGAGCAGCAAATCTCTAATGAAAAATTTAAGCGGATGAAAATGTGCTATAAATGAAATATAAAAGCAAAGTAGCAAGCAGCAGGCGGGCAACGGAAGACGGGCAACGGGGTGCTCTCAAGTGGAAACGCTTTAAAACCTGCCACAGCAAAGACAGAGAGCGAGCGAGAGAGCGAATTCTTTTAGCATTTGCAGCATTTTTATGTGGCTGCCTTTAAGTGCAAAACCGCAGAACAGCACACAGATGAACCAAAAAGTTGAAATTTAAAAACTGTGGAGCTCGACAGCAGTGTGGGGCAGGAGCTGTGTAGCTGTGTAGCTGTGGTTAGCAGAGACGACGCCATTGCTGAGCAGCTGCCGCTAAGGGGGAAGATTGTCTGACTCAGCGCCCAGACGCTGTTTGGGGGTTGACGGGCGGCTCGCTGTGAGCATGTGTGAGAGCGCACGATGACGGGGAGGGGGCGGGGGCAGCTGCCGCTGCCATGAAAGCAAAGCTGACTCGTTTCGGCCTAAAATGGCGCGCACTGGTTGCCAGTTTGGAGCAAGGAGCAAGGACAGTAAACGCAGAGTGCAGCAGGCTGAATGCAGAATGCGAAACGCTTATCGATTTTTACTTGCAACTGCCACCCAACTCAATTCAACTGAACTCAACTGACGTCTACTTCCCACGTTTTGCAGGCGAGAAACCACACAAGTGCCAGGTGTGCGGCAAGGCCTTCAGCCAGAGCTCCAACCTGATCACGCACTCCCGCAAGCACACCGGCTACAAGCCCTTCTCCTGCAAGCTCTGCCACAAGTCCTTCCAGCGCAAGGTGGACCTGCGACGCCACAAGGAGACCCAGCACACGGACCTGCGCGTCCACCTCGGCAAGGTGGACTTCATGTCCGCCGCCGCCGCAGCCGCCGCTGCCGCCGAGCTGAGTGGAGGATCCGGCATGGTGCAAGGTCTGTCCGCCGGCAACGCTGCAGCCGCTTCAGCCCAGTCGACGGCGGCGGCCCAGGCGCCGCCTGCGACGCCCGTGAATCCGCTGCAGAAGGTATCGCTGCTGGCATAACAGGCCCAGACATCCCCAGACGTCTCCACTCGGACTCCATGTGCAATAGCAGGCGGGTCGCATCAGCGCACTGCATTTCCATTTGCCGCCTCACGTTGAAGCTGCAGCTGCCGATGCAGCTGCAATTGAAATTGAAATTAAAGTTAATGCAATTTGAATAGATTAAGCCGAACATTTCCATTGTTGCCAAAACAAAAAAAAAAAACCAAAAATAACAGAAGAAAGAAAACTCAGCAAGAATGCACGAAATCTTCAAAGGAGAAATATACTAAACCACATAGGAAATACCAAAGTGAAATATTAACCACAAATACCAAAAATACCAAAAAGAAAATTCCCAAAATTCTCAGCGCACACATCCAAACTAAGATAAACGAAATGAAACGTGAATTTGTTTAATTGTAAATTACATAGTCTTTAAATAATCGTATGTGTGTGTGTGTGCGTGTTTTTTTGTATGATTGTATTTCTATTAAACACCTAACTATAACTGCTAAGACGCTATCACATTCAAGATATCACTCTCCCCATATATATATATATATATATATATATATATAGATGGTAATATGGCGCAACATTAAATCAAAATCGAAACCCTGAATCGTGCGTGTTCTACTTGTAAATGTAATTTAAAATATTAAAAACAAAAAATCCACAAGAAGAAAAAAATGAGAAAGAAAAGTTCCAAGTTTTCGCTTCTAGATAGTTGTGAAATTTTAAACGGTGTACTATGCAAATATTTTGATATTATATCATTCCAATGAATTTAGTCTAATTAATAAATTTTTAACTTATTTATACATATGTGTATGTATGTAAAAAACCAAACGAAACCAAACCAAATCAATTGCTAAATAAATATATATTTTCATTTTAATGTTCAACAACTAACAACAAAATATTAATAATATATGAAAAGCAAACAAAAAAAATAAGAACATCTAATATACATTCTAAGTATTTTTATGTTTTCCAATAAATTAAATTTATTAAGCAATTAAAACTTACAAAGTAAACTGCATTTTTCATTGAAGTCGAATTCGTATTGAATATTTACGAAACTGTGAAATGTTATGCGATAAGTTCTATACCAAAATATTAAATATTTAATTTTAAGAGTGGATTAACTTGGACACAACGTTAATATTGATAATTCGGCTGCAATTATTTGGATGCGATGTGGACGCCAAAGTGTCAGTGTTTGCATAAGCAGTAAGTTGGAGTCCTTGCATCAGGAAGAAGGAGGTATGACACCTGCCCAGTCGTGTGACAGGACAGCGAATTGTGAATTGAAAAGCAAATCGAAAGGACACCAATGTCGAATGCGAATTCTCGTTGAATATGCAAACTCGTGTAAGCTACACACACATGATTAAAGAGTCATAGGTGCGGGAGTCAAGGTGAGCGACAAACGGCAAATGGCAAATGGCAAACGGCAAATGGCAAACGGCGAATATCTTTGGTATTCCCCAAAGTGTCCGGCGAAGCTTGATATCGGGTATCACGTACGAGACAAGGGTAAGTGTTGGCCCGCGTCGCAGAGTGTTCTAAACAAAATTTGACAATAAAAAAATATATAATAATCGTGCAGCATGCAGCAGACGAGCAGCCACATAACGAGTGAGTTGAATTGTGAGTGTGGGTGTGAGTGTGAGTGCGAGTGTGTTGGAATCGTATTCCCAAGTCTGCCATTTGAAGTAGCAACTTGTCTACTTTGCAAATGGAGTCCGAGGCGAAAGCAATTTCATCAATAAAAAATATTTGTCTACCTTTTCATTTCGTGCACATTTCGCCTGTTCGTTCAGTTGCCAGTTTTCGATTAAGGAGCACAGTGTGGGAAACTACTCGCGTATGCATGCATATGAATATGTAAACCAGCAGCTTTGCGAGTACTTCGGCTTGATGGATTTATGTCGAGATGTCACTCAGAGAGTTCAACTCATTGCTGCAGCCATAATCACAATAAAAATGGTAATAAAAATTAACAATAGTTGCTTGTGAAGCAAATCGAGCGTTAATTTATGCAATGATCGATAACATCCTGCGATTGGATCAGCAAACGGTGCGCCGAACACCCACAAAGCAAAGTCGCGAGTGGCGAGTGTGTTTAGGTGGATCGTAAAACATTGCTCAATCAATCTTAAACGATGGCAAGCCATAAAGGCAGCACAGCAAGCAGAAATCAGCAACTTCCTGCCCATCGACTGCGCGTTGCGAGATCATCGAACCGCGCCATGGCGATCTATGAGATCCACATTATTGGATACAAAGTCCCCGTTGCGAGATGCGGGCTCTTTGAACGAATTAAGCGCAATTAGCGAAGGTAGGGGATTGGCGTAGTAGGGGCTTCGTGTGGTCTGCCGATCGCCTAGCAGGATCAGCGGAACCTCGACGCGCAACTTGCATGATTTAAGGTCAGCTCATCGGGTGTTTTTCTCAAGTCATTGCAGCACGCATCTGCGCGTTCTTAATGCGAATTTATGGCCGCCTTCATTACGATCATCAGACATGAAGATCCCCAGGCCAAGCGATGACTAAAGACTTTCCAACAACTTTCGACACCCCTTTTTTCGGTGGAAAATTCTGCTGGCATAAGACAATGCATCTTAATTGCATTTTATTGTCTCAAGTGAGTGTTAATAATCCCAAAACTTATTTATCAAGGTATCTCACGGCATGCGTTTGTGCATGTTGAACATTTATCTTGATGCTACATTGATGTGAATTAAAATTGTAAGAAGTTTGCTTATAATTGAATACTCAATACTTTCAACACTCAACTCAACTGGCAGTGCAAGTTGATTGAAGGTCAATAGCAGCCATATCCTTTAATGACTTCGATTTGCAGCATTCCATTCACTCTAATGGCCCCAAGCGCATCCTGAATTTAATTCGGGGATTTTTACTGCTTCACTCGACGTGGCAGTGGCTGTGGCAGTGGCAGCAACATCCCAGTTGCGACACATTCGGGCGGCACTTAATGACAATTGCATTTTTATTACACAAACAGACGACGAAATGTTTATTAATGGCCCAAACATAAAGGCATCACGACCTCTCCCAGCTGCAGCTCAAATTGATTTCGCTACATGCATCTGTATCTGTATCTGTATCTGTATCTGTATCTGCAGTCAGACACTCTGTGTGTATCTGTATCTGTTTCTGTTTCTGTTTGTGTTAGTGTTGTTACAATGCATACGCTGCACCTGCTGACAATTTCAAGTGCAAGTGAAAGAATAACACGCACAACTGGGGAAATTCGACGGCCAGCCCGCCACCTCCCCCCGCGCATAACCACAGCGAACCGCAATAGTAATTTACGGATACGGATGCGCAACATCAGGCTGTTTCCCAAACTAATCACACGCTCAGCGGGCCAAAGGCGGCGACAAAGTGTCAGCCACTCGCCCCTGGTGGTTGTTGTTCTCCCATTGTTGCTTGTGTTGTTGTTGTTACTATTCTCACTGTTGCTCAACTTGTTTGTTTGGTGGTTCAAGCGAAACTCAAGCCCACAGCCGCTTTGTTGCCAATTGAACGTCTCAATTGTTGCAATACTCGCAGTTCGCTGCCAATGCTGCCGGAGTCCTGCTGCGTGATTACACAAGAACAAAGTGGCAGTGGCTGAGGCTGTAGCTGCTCACCCCCCTGTTCGGATTCGACAATCCCACTGGACTAATTCAAGTGTAACCCCTTGTTAGTCCTCAGCCTGCACCCTGTCTCGCAAACATCTCCCGTCTGTCGGCCTGCGGCTGTGGAAAGCGCAACGCCTGAAAATTGAGCAGTTAAATATTTTGGTGTCATAAGTCGGCATTAGGTGCCCCCTGCCCCGCTCAGCCCTCACTCCTTACACACTGTCATTTGATGCAGTCTGAAAATTGATTCTTTACCCGCAGATTTAGTCGTCATTAAAAGCTACACTACGTTAAACTGTTCTAATTGTTAGCTCAGAAGTCTTTTGTCTATTATTATCTCTATAAAGTACACGTTTATCAATTCAATACATATTCGACTATAGACTTACTTCGAGATGAGCATAATGTTTGTCTTGAAAAAGACAACTAAAAACGTTGCCTAAGTTGTGAAGTATTTATTTCATTTGCTGTCAAATCACATCTCATTAATTGTTTTAATATTTGCGAGCTAATGCTGCAGCCCAGCCTTATATTTAGACGAGGCGAGCGTCATCTATATTTCAGGCTTTAATTAAAAAAGTGAATTAATTTCGTATTCGTGATTTATTCGTCTCTTGATTTGCGTCCTGCGTCCGATGAGTTATTGCCGTAAATCACGTAGTAGGTAAAAGCCCGTTGGAGGCAGACGAAACTATGAATAAGGCACAAGCAGGAGGGGGAGGGGAGGGGGCGCAGCATGTCCTGCACTAGGATGAGCACTGCTCGTGTTGTTGCTGCTGCTGCTGCGAACCTGTTTATTAGTCCTCTAATGCACAATAATGCTTAGTGCCAAGGGTAGGAAATTACTCGGCTCCTCGGGGGAATACTTATCGTGCTGGCAGCCAAATGTGACCTCTGTGCCACAGTCACAGCAGCAGCAGCAGCAGCAACAGTGGCTGCCACATCTACAGCCTACACTGCTTAGTCTCTGTCTCTATGCTGGGCTGATATTGAATTACGAGACACGTCTCGACTTTCAGGCCGTGGACCAGCAGAGCAGAGATCCTTTGCCATCCATTGAAGTTAATTTGTGCCTCGACGCTCGCAATTGGCGCTGACATTTTTACATAAAGCGAATCGCATAAATCACATTTGCCCATTGCCAGAGCAATCAGTTCAGTTTTATTCCGGCTCGCACAATTCTCGACGCTCACTCACAATGCCAGGATTTGGATTTGTCGACGACGAATGCAAAGTGTTGCTGAAATATGACGCACCCAATGAGATTAGAGACCGAACTCCACTCATATTAACACAAATGTCCACAATTTGCCACAAAATACAAACACATGCCACCTTCGTCCCCATCAAGTCCACTTTCAAGAGGCCTCCTCAGATTACTAATCATATTTGCGGTTTTACAATTGACCAGCTCTATGAAACTGCAGCACAGACAAAGGGAAACTTTTCAAGTTGTATGCAATATAAGAAATGTTTTATAAGACTTCAAAATTAATGAATGTAACTAACGAGTTATATATCTTCAATTATTTTATCCTGAAAGACAGACTTTTCTTCTGTGTGTATCTGATAATAGTATTCAGTTCAAGCAGTAGTCGTTTTGAACAAGTTATCTAAAATAATTACTTGGACATTCCCTCGTATTTTATCTGATCCCATGCACAACCCTTTTACAAAATATTGCACTTTGTTAATCGATTTCTCTAGCATTTTTTCGTTTCCCACATGACAGTGCAGTATTTTATTTGACATTTGCTTTTCGTTTCTTTGGAGAATTAGAAGTGCGCAAGCAAATCTCAATCGCGTTGATTTCGCTGATGGGTGGAACAAGTGAATGGCAAGTGGCTTCCATTAACGGCGTTGCGCCAGCCAGAAATCAAACAAAGTCATAAAAATTTGACACTCGCAAAGCTTCCCACAAAATCCGCACGCGTCAAGTGGCAGTCGCGACTCCCAGCTCGACTCTCAGCTCCCAATCCCAATCACTTTCCCAGTGCCAGAGCCACACCCTGTGCTCGGACAAGTGCAATCGGATATTGGTGCAACCGGGCGTCTGCTGCTGCTCTCCAGCTCATGCCACATGCCACTTGCCAGTTACCAGTTGTCTCCGGTGGTGGCTGGTTGCTTTTGATGGGGTGGTGCGTTGATAACCGGATGATTGCAGGGCGTATGAATGTGGACATGGTTATGGATCTAGGCAGGGGCTAATCAGAGTGCGTCGATGGTCACGTGGCGCGCACAAAGAGCTGAGGCGAGTACCGAAAGATTCCCATGAAAATGATTGCAATGATTTCCTTCCAAGTGCGAGTATGCAACAATTATTTTGATTATGATTATGATTAGTTATGATTGTGCTAGAGCAAGTGCAAGAGTCCTTTCCAAATGTTGATGAGATTTGCAAGGTGTTCCTTGGGGAATTGCCTGGGTTCTGTTATAACTGGTGCGCCACCAATTAAATGTAAACTTCAATGTGTTTGGCTCGACTCTAAGCGAGTTTGCTGTCATAATTCGCCCAGAATTTAATTAAAACTATTCTCAATTCAAATAAATGCTTCGCTCGCAATTTGCGGCTCGAAAACTTTAAATGTGCCCGAGCGACGAGCGTATGCCCAAAGTTTTTGCCTAATTGCTTTAAATTAGTTGTTAGTGTCCGTTCGGGCCACTCGCTTCTACCACAAGCCAAACAAACGTTAAGTGCTCGGCCACAGACGAAAAGTTGTCAACCGAAAACAAACCATTAAGTGGGTCCAAAGCACTCGACACTGAGCGCCTCAGCTCCTTAAATTAGCATCTGGGTTTGGGCCTGTGATGTCTGCTCTCTAGTCCCATGTCATATTGTCAAGTGTTTATCGTGGTGTTGTCTTCTCGTGGTTGGGCAGCAACCCTTAAATCCACTCGCTTTAATGAGTATCTTCTGTAAGTCATTCGAATCCAAAGGTATGCATTCAAAGTAGTGGCAGATATCTGCAATTCACAAATATGTGTTATACTTTTATATGCATACTTTCATTTCTAATATCATAATTCATTCGAGAATGTCGTAAGTTTAACATCCTCACTCTGCATTTACAACACGCCAGATATTCTCTTCGAACACTTCTCTGTCTGCAGCCAAGTTGGCAGCTGAAACTCTCGGTTTACAAGCCAGGCGCTGACAGGTGCTTAGAGGCAGGTGCAGGTGAATGGGGTGTAAAACTAATCCTAGTTGAAATCAATGTTAAATAAATTATGCTCAACTATTTAGCAATAAATTAATCTTCATAAATCACAAATCAACAACAACGAGAACAACGAACGAGGAGGCGAAACACCTTCGGAGGTTGTGCCCCACAGACTACATTAAATTAGAAACGAGGCGTCGTCAAGATTCCGTATAATGACAAAAGCAATTAATTTTGTGCCCATCCAAATGCCATTCACGGTGTGCGAAAGGTGTGAATTACACACACACACACATACACACATATAGTGGGGGACTGGGGGACTGGGGGAGTCGAGAGACCCCTTGCAATTCCCTTCTCTGATTACGTTCACAAATCGCTACAAGCACAAGCTTGCAGCAGCCATATCAATGCCAGTCCCCCAGCCACGAGTACTTGCCCCTTTCCCCTGCCGCTCCGCATGCAGGCAACACACAATCAAAATTCCAGAGCATGTCTATGGCCAGGTTGTGCGCTGTAAGCTCCAGAAAGCGCCTCCCCAAGCTCGCAATTAATTATGCGAATCTGACGAATCTTCCTGAAGCGAACAACTCTTCGACTTGGCCAACACACACACAAACACACAGACACAGACACTCTCTCGCACTCACATACACAGGGAATGAATGCTGTTTGCTGTCAACTGGCTGGCATCATGATTTACATGGAAGCTCGAACAAATATTCGCAGGGGGTGAGCAGAGATGTGAAAGTTCAAATGTGTGTACGACGATGTTCCTGCCTCCCAATGGGTGGCTTGACGTTGAGGTTGAGCTTAGGACTCTGAGAGATGGGGTAAATGCAAATTTAAAGGCGTGAATAAGCCAAGGCAGACTCTAATTGTAGACAACCCCCGTAATTATCCGCAATGGAAATGCCATTAATGGAATTAAGGGATTCGAGACGACGACAGCCCCAACTACATACGTAGGCCTCCAACGTATGCGCATATTTGGCGCTAGCTTAGCTAGATTTTTAGGAATCCAATGGACGTTTTGGAGCACTCGCATATCTTCGGTACGCTGCTGACAGCCAGCTTTCTTCGACCCAAGTGGTAATTGATTTACAGCGGAATTAGTTTAAATAATAGCAAGCAATTATTCAATAAGAAAACACAATGTTTTCGCAATAAAATCAGCAGACTTGACTTGTGGATAAAACACAAGTAACCACGTAAACAAACAACACAAATGCAACTACGAGACAACGGCAGCGCGATACCTTGTAATTTATACTAATTTGAATAGATAAATTATTACTATGTTATATATTAAATGCATAACTTAGGACAAATTCCATTTCTTGCAATATTTACAGCTGAAAACTTCACTTTAAGAGCTTGCAGCTTGAACACTTGCATATATAAGCAGGAAAAGCTCATTGGTGGCTCTTCTTTGTTAGCAAAAGCAGCTTAAAGCGCCCTGCACTAAGCTGCAATTGCCACTAATATACATTAATAATATTTAATTAAGTATCCATTGACAGCTCTAACACAATCGCATGATATTTATGAATTTTTAACTCAATTACTATAACATTAATACATCCCATCTCGTTGTTTGCTTTACAGGGTAGACCGACTTAAGATTTCGAGCTGGTCAATTGATCAGATTGTGGTAGGCCTGAGGGAATGAACTAGACAAGACTTGCATGTGTCCTCCTGGCATCCTAGGTGAATGTGCGCTGTAAATGTAATTGACACAGGGTTGTCAACAGCATTTGTTTTGCAACATGTTTATATGTGCATCTCGGGGCAGTGCACAATCAAGCAGAGCGAGAGGACTTATGCAAATGGCACGACGTTCGGGTGCGAGTAGTCTTAGCAAATTGAAAGCAAAACATTAAGAATTATGCCTAAATGGATTGCATTCTGCCCAGATCGGGGGCCATCTGGAGACGACACTTATGTTACATGCAACATGGCAATTGAAATTAAAATGGGAGATTGCAAATGCAGGCAAAACTGCATTGCATTGCCAGCACCTGGGCATAGTCTAGTCTAGTTTATGTTTGTTTTTGGGTCTCGTTGTCACTACACAGATTTCCAATTGTAAGCACAAATATACGCATGAAAATTATGAAGTCTGCCGCTTGTGAATTGCCCCCAGAAAGCCATCAATTGTGTGGCAGACACTGGGAAGTGGGCTCCTCCTGTGGCAGCAGATTGCTCTGCAATTTACGCACCTGCAAAACTTTTAATTGAAAAACCAAACCAGCCAAGGCGTTGCCAAAACCTCACACATTCCATTCCAAGCAGTAGGGTCCTCACATCTGAAGTCTGGCACCAAATTGATGATGCACAATTACAGGCAAGGATTTGGGACTAGAGCATTTTGAGGGCGACTAACTTTCAGATTGGCCCCAGTTAAAATTCGTTATGTGTGTGTTTTGCTTAATTTCACCAAATTTATTGCTATTATTTTGTTATAATTGAATAATTGTATGCTAGAATTCATTTCTCTTTGCTTATTTGCTAGTCTTTATTAATCAAATATATCCTTGGAAATTTCATTAGTTTTAACTGCAACTCATATGTCTTCAAATTATGTACTCAGCAGTTCCACTATTTCCAAAGCTTTATTTACAAACATTGCATTGAAATGTTCAATATTTCTATAACTATCATATCTCATCAGTAGCTATAGTTTTTGTTACCAGCATAAGCGTAACCAGATATCCTAGTTACGTAAGTCTTTGCCATCCAAGTGTGATTGCCTCATCGCGGTGTCCTTGTGCTGGGAATATTACTTGATTGTTTGTTTATCTGATTGACAATCGCCCCTTCGGCACGCCCTTTGAGTCCTCTCGGATCTCACCTTAACACCATCTAGGGGCCAATTCCCAGGGTCAGAGAACAGTTGCCATCTTGCTGGTGCGCTGGTGGTGGTGGCAGTCTTTTCTCTCGCCGTTTTTTATTCATTCCATTCAATCAATTAAGTCATCAGCTTGGTGTTTCGTATTGTTTGCCACTCGAGTTCATTTATGAAGGTTCCCATTTCGGTGGTGGAACCTTATTGACTTCCCACTGATAGTCGACCGATTGTCACATTATCTTGTGACTTCCCATCGCCATTCTGGCTCTTGTTTTGGGTGTCTTTTTTATTCGTGTATTTATCAGCACGTGGCGGTACTCCTCGGTTCCTCACTTCCTCACTTCCTCGGTGTGTTCTCTGGGCGCCTTTAGGAAACTTTAGCCTGGCTAAGCACTTAATTAAGACGAAATGCCGCTGTTTTATTATTAGTACAGTAAATACTCCATAAATTCACTAATGAAAACACTTAATGACACACGTCACACGCAAACACACAAAAAACAATGCGGGAATTCAATTTTCATATTTATTCGGCCCAGCTCAAGGGGAGATTTTTATAATTCAACTACTTATGCAACTGTGTCTGAAAGTCACCTACAACATTGGATGAATTTATATTTATGACTGATTGCAGTTCAATTCTGTTGATTAGCCATACACACACAAATAGGAGGCAGAGTTTGTTTAAGAAATTAACAACAGCAGGCGAACTCCCCGAAACTATAAAAATCATATTGAGTGGCTCGAAGTTCTTCAGTTTGTTGCTTGCCAAACTATTCCCTTGTCTAACAGATATACAAGGATAGTTTAGATTTAATAAATACGATATTTACTCCGAATTGCTGTAGGAAAGTCAAAGTCAAGCAAATGTAGATTACAATCGATTGACAGACACTAAGCAGCCGCAATGCATAAAGTGAATAAGTTGAATAAACAGTGAGCTAGCGGAATAGCAGTAATAGTATCAACCACTTTATGGTTCGCAGCATTTGAAGCCACCATAATCAGCCAGCAGGCAGCAGGCAGACCCCGACCAGACCCTGGCCAGGCACCCGAGGCACACTCGTATGTCTCTCGAATGAAAGCAACATATGTCCACAAAGTGGTAGCTACGCGTCGAGGGCGGCGCGAGGTGTGAGCTCTGTGCTCTGAGCAGTCGGCAGTCGGCAGTCGAGGAGGGGGAGTGAGTGTAATATTTTGATCAGGCGTATGTGTAAGAGTCGCGATGGAACAAATCGAGGCTCGTTAATAGAAAACAATTACCCACAGCCAAAAGAGAAGCGAGGGTTCAACCGACTAGAGTTGAGTTGTAGTTGTAGAAGTAGTTCCTTCTACTTTTTTTGGGTCACGCAAAAGGACAACTGCGGTGCGAATGGACGAATTGAATGTGGCGCACGTATTTGCTAATATGTGAAATGAAAAGTCGAGTTTTAAATCATTTATCTTGTTTTTCCATTACTCTGCCGCTGGCTGGCTGGCTGGCTGGTTGGGAAAAAATGACAGAGGCACGAGAAGAAATGATGCCGCTAAATGAAATTGGCAAGAGTCGAGCATGCTCTGAATGCCAAATGAGCTGTGTGACAGTGACACCAGCAGCCCAGCAAAGCCAGCAACCAGCAACCAGCAGTCAACTGACGGATAGATTGTTAACCCTTTGACACCCTGAACGACACACACACACACAGACCCAACCCATGCACATCCTTATTCAAATTGCCGGCTTGCCGCCGTTTTTGAGTGTACTTTTCGCATTTTTTAACTTAAAATTGCGGCCATGATTAATTCACACAACACACTTGGGACACACCCGCCACACAGAAATGACCGTTGACTTTCTGACTACTTAGCCGAACTCTTTTAGTCCTTTTCCTTCACACTTTTCGCTTCTTCACTTGACAAATTGTAGACAGTTTTCAAATTAAAAAATACCTTTTTGTACGACTTTTAAATGAGCTGAAATTAGATACTGCAATAGCAATTGCAGTTTCAGTTTCCATTTTCATTTCACTCTCAATTTGCTAATTGAAATTAAAAAAAAATAACACAGAACAAAATGTTGAACAACATCTGGGCTTTGAAAGTCATATATCATTTCGCGAGTTGCACGTGCCGCAGTCCAAAATTGCATTGATTGATGTTGCGGCATTTTTGCAATTGCAAATCAATCAACTTTCGCAAATGCGCGGTGCACATCAAAATTTCGCATCAATTTCTCTACATTTTCCGTGGCCTAATTTCCAGTGCTCAAAATAAATTATTTATATTCAATTTTAAACTGTGGTATAGACAAATTTAAGTATGGATATGCATAAAAGTATCAACATTAAAAACAAAAGGCATTAATATGTATTTTTTAAACTATGTGTAAGGTATTCAGACCTATAAAGACCTATAAGGTTAGTCATAGTTCTCCCACCTCTCAACGAATGTTATGCGTTCGTAACTAATTTGCAGCGATTAGAATATGAATCGCATTAAATGCGAAACGATATAGCTGAGCAAAGAAAAACAAGCTGCAGACGCGAAAGGACGAAAGGAATGTGGAGAGTATAAAAATGATAAATGAGTGCGATTATATGCTTATTACCTTCAAATTAATATTGTGGCCGTAATCAGCTTGGCGCCGCGCCCAGGTGAAAGCCCAGCACCAGCGCTGGGTCAACGATTTATTGGCTAAAAGCGAATTACCGGGCAGCGGGGCACGACAACGAATACAACAAGTACTGTGTGAACAAGAGTGTGACTGCGAGTTCGAGTTCGAGGAGAGTGTGCATTCCGTTCGTGGCCAAAATCAAACACAATCAAGCGAATTGGGTACAGCTCGCGCGCGTTACGGCGCCACTCCCACTCGGCCAGCTCCTGTTGACCAGTTGGTTAAAAATAATTCAAGCGTTTCAGGTTTCGTGTTGTCCCAAGGACAAGCAAGCAAGCGACACTCAAACCCAAGCACACACTCCATGTGCTCCTCGATATTATGGCCAAACGGGTAAACATCGTTTGTCAAGAGTTTTGACTGCTCGCCGTGGTCGCATCTCCCCTGGGGGGAGGACGGCGCGCTCAGGAAATAACCGGCTACAAAATATTTGTTGACATTCCGCGGGAAATTACCATAATTAGTTGATTCGAAATAGACCAACTTGGCCCGCCGAACAACAGGGCCAACGGCAGCAACTGCATTCGCCTTTGCCATTGCCGTTGCCGTTGGCTGTTTGATCAGCCCCTTTTTAGGGCGTGTCGTGGCCAGGTCACGGGCGTCGATGTCAACATAATGCGGAACGGCACTGCCCACAGCTAAAAGGATAATAATTAGAGCATATGTACGGATTGTGTGCAAATATTGACACTCATTCCACCCCACCTCCCCTTCCACCATCCCTCGCCCTCTCTGCTTCCACAGAGTGTACATGCTTCCTGAAATTAATCAGTTCGGTTTCAATATCCACACACAAACATTGACTTACTCCACATAACATATCCTTACACTATGTGGACATATGTTTGTATAGTCCTAGTTTACCATAACGCTAAACACTAACTACACTATCCCATAAATAAGCACTAAAGCACATATGCATTGAATCTCATTTTTATATTTGCTCTATACACGCACCTTTTTATTTTCCCCCGATTTTTTGTGTTTAATACGTTCTATATTTCCATCGATAACACACATCTGAAATTCACTAAATCGTTTTCAAATAAAACTATTTTTTTTTTCAAATTAAATTCTAAAAAAAATAATCAATTGATTAAATAATATAATATTCACAACTTATTGTATGCTTAAATATGAAGAAGTGTTAATGCGTCTCACGGATAATGGAAAATTCATCCTACAAAAGGTATTTAACTCAAATTAGTGTTCAAAAATCATAATAAATTACAAGTTCAAATATTAATTACTGTTAGCTATCTCTATAAAGCTTGTCAGCCCATCAACAACTAATTGCTCATCCACAATTATGAAGTGATCCCGCCCAGAAGAGTCGACCAAACGAGGGATTAGGACGTCCAAATGACTTTAAATAAAGCCGATGTGCGTCTGTCGATTTAATTAAAATCAAAACAAAATCTTTGCCCATCTTCCCTTGTCCTGCACGGGGATAATAATAAACGCATAAATAATGCAAAACAATAAATGAGCAAATATTCATAAATTATTAACGGCGGCGCCTGCGACTACTGAGCTGGCTGGCTGTCTGTCGGTGTGTCCTGCAACCGAGGGGAGTCAACGGCGAAGGAGGACTCACAAAAGGCGCACACACTGCACAAATACCCAAAATATTTTGCCAAAGCATTTAAAAGGACAATGAAGCACGAACCAAAATGACAGCAATGGAAGAAAAGCAAATCCCCGCAACAAATAATTGAGACTCATAAAGAAATATCATTCATTGATTTTCCTTTTGCTCGCCCTCTTTCTCTCGCACACACACACAACCCGTCTCTACGATTATTCCTCTCGTTCTCTCTCTATTTTGCAGTCTCCCTGTCTGCAGCAGCAAGTGGCAAGTGGATGAAGGCTGTCAGCACCCAAACCAGAGAAAAAAGAGACCAAAAGGACAGCTGATGAAACTATCACGCCGACGAGGCCGACAAGGCCGACGAGGGGTTGTTTGCGGTGCGGTGGCCACTAAGATTTTCACATGAATTTGAAATCTATGCCTGGGCATGATTTGCACAAAACTTGAGCTGGCAAATTTGTCAGATGGGCAAGAGACAAGGGGAGTACGTGTAGTGTGCTGCGTGAGAGAGAAGAGATGCGATACATCCCTGGGTAGGAGTCAAGTTTGAAGAAAACCTGAAACAGAACAAATGATAAATTATTAAGGGATTTCGCTATGTTGGTGACATTGATAGCATCACCAGATTACCCCAAGTGTCCCTTCTGCTAATCGACCTCAACGCGGAAAATTCGAAAATGATGAACTATTATAATGGATAATTATTTTTCATACATTTGTATAAAATATAATAACATTTTTTGAATTTAAGTCAGGCATTTTGATTCCAATTAAGTCATTTAACTACTCGAATTGTGAATGTCATATAATCACAAGCAGTTGAAATTTAACTGTTGCATATGCCAACTAGTTTTCAACACGTGATCTTCAAAGGTTCATAGCAACCAGCTTCGAATGCACAACGCTAGAGTCACAATAGCCGTGCTGTGAATTACGTTTTTAAAATATACCAAATAAACCGTATATGTGCAATTAGGTTTCTGCTTGTGCGTATAGTGCTACCTCAAACCTACGGTCACACTGTGACTAATTTGCATTGACGCCAATTGTCGACAAAAAATTCCAAAGAGTAAAGCAACAATAAATAACAAATGTAATTGTGAACCGACAAACATCATTGGCATTTTCATTCAAAATGAGTGCTTACAATCGTAAAATGTTGATGAAAATGTGTTCCGGCAGCGGCACCATGGATATGGATGAATCGGGCTACGCGTCCTTTCGGGCGCTACACAACTCAACCGTGGAGGCGCCATTTTTATCTGAACGCGACTGTGAAGAAAATGAAAATTGTCTGAATGCTTCAAATACCACAACATGTGGACCACGCAAAACAATAACAACTGCAGCAACAACAACAGCATTCAATTCTATGCAATTCCAAACTCCCAGCACAAGCAGCAGCAACGACTTCAATTCCAATTCGAATATAATAAATACAACGCTATGGCGCAACCACAAATCGCTGAGTCTACCAACGACGACGATGGCAGCAAGTGGCCTTCAACTTGATATTGAAGATGATGAAATGTGCTGCAAGTCGCCGCTACCGTTATCAGTATCATTGCCGCCTGCAGCCAATAAGCGACGCAAGCCACATTACCAGCCACATATGGCGCATCACAGTAGCCCTAAGAAGTCGAAGAAGAAACTGTTTCCACAACCTACAATTGATCCTATATGCCGTACACGTTACTACAATGGTTTTGCGAAACTGGACATCGTGGGTATGCTCATCCACAAAGTGCCTGCCCTGGAATGCATACTCGGCAATCTCAGCTCATCCACATTGGAAACTATGACTAAAGTGTCACCGCTTTGGGCGCAGGCTATTTATAAAAGTGATCGTGCACGGGAACGACTGGAGAATCATCGCTTCAAGATGAGTCTCACCAAAGAGAACGCACAACAACAGCATTCGGTGAAGGGCGAGCGCAAACTGTCCAGATCCACCACAAACTGCAACATAGTGCCATTGCAACCATCAAACGCCATACACAAACCAAACAACAGACATGACATTAACTTTAATAGGAATGCAGCCATGGAGGAGAGTTGCCTGCCAGTGGAGCAATCCCAACGCATTAAGTGTCCGCGCTGTGGAAAAAGCAGCAAGGTCTTCTACAGTCAGTCACTAAGCGACAAGACGCCACACCGTTCCCGCTACCCGAGGACAGCAACAGCAGCTTTATCGCAAACATTACCACATTCGTATTCAATGAGCCAGGAGTGTAAACCGCAGCTAATGCGCTACTATTCCCTGGACGAGGTCAAGAGCAGCTCGCCGGACGAGAACAAGTCGCAATCATCCTACAGATTCGGTGAATGCACCAGCATACCATGTAAATTCAGGTTCTGTATCCATTGCTGCAGTGCACCGCATCCAGGGGAGAAGTGTCTGGTCACCGAAATGGGCACACCGTCGAAGGTTATGATGCCTGGCGAGAAGTGGACACCGCCGAAGAATACACAGAAGTACGACTCGAAGCTGAGCCGCAAGAAATCTTTGAAACGTTTAAACTTTTGAACCGAAAGAGAAACACTCAGAAGAACAACAAGCTGTATCCTTAGTTTTATGATAATTTAATCAACAAATGTACCAAGGTTTTTACATGTTTAACTAGTATTATAGTTGTCCACACAAAAATATCTCATTAGTTTCGGTCGTACAAGTAACAAACAATCCATGTCATTTAATTTGTATCGCTAAACTGTTCCGTATGCTCAACATTCATTCTTTGTACCTCTGTGAGATTAAATAGTTGTAAGCTACTTTTTACACAAGCGAATAAACGATATTTTTATAAACGTGACATTTAAAATTAAATTGGCTTCTCCATTTTTCCATTGAAGGAACAGAAATTCAACCAATGTATTTCACAGGGATTGCTTAATGCTTTTTAATTTATTCAAATTATAAAGCTGTTTGAAAGCAGCTGTGCTGTGGTGTGACCACAATATCTTTTAATGGATATACTAGATGCAGACATCGTGTGTTGTTCCCTGGTCCCACTTTATGTGGTATATAATTACCTGTTTTAGTTTATCGATTACAGACCGCACGTCTTATCGATAAACACTTTTTTCACCAACCGCGAAACACGTGTGAAATAGTTGCTGCAACAATTAAATTATTTTTCGGTATTACGAGCAAAATAAAATGACGACGTCATTAGCTCAACAACTGCAAAAACTAGCGGCGCCACAGACGTCCGGTACGCTAGCGGATGCACGCAGTCGTGCCTCCATACTCTTCGATCCCAAAGAGGCGGCTACAAAAGACAGACGGGCGATCTATGAAATCGGCGTCAGCGGTCTGCAGGAGCTGACAGCCTTCAATCCCACATTTAAAGAGTTCCAGCTAACGCTATTCGATGAGGCCACACTCACGCTGGAGCGTGCGGTCGAGGATACCGAAGTCAATAAGCTACTTGATGCATCCATAGCCAAGTTCTTGCGTTTATTGTCGCCTTATTTCATGCTGCGACCGGCGCACATGTGCTTCGAGTGGCTGCTGCGTCGTTTCCAGGTGCACGAGTACAACAGGGAGCAGGTGATGGCGTTGATAATGCCCTACCATGAGACAAACACCTTTGTCCAGGTGCTAAAAACGATGCGTCTGCGTTCAACTGACGAAGATTGGTTCTGGCTACGAAAACTACAGCGTCCTGGCGTGCCACTTTCGAAAACGGCCATCGTTAATCGCGCGGCCAGCATGCCCTCCTTCCTCAGCTTCATATGTCGCAGCACACACAAGGCTGTCAAGGAGCTTGGACCACGTGCTCATCAATTGCAGGCGCAGCTTAATTTTTACGCCACCGTCGTTGTGGGCGCTTTGCAGGCAGCGAAACCTTTGCAGGATTGGCATATTTCCACCATACTGGAGTCACTGTTGCGTGGCCTTGCCTCCGACACTGTGGATTTTGTGGCGGCCGCCTATGTTATTGTGGCACAGCTCGTGTCGCGCACCAAGCTCAAGGAGAAGGTCTGCAATGCGCTGCTCGAGCGTGTGGCCAACTGCACTTTCGAGCGACTGCATACCACAGCGTTGTTGTTGCTCATTTGGATACACGACAAGCAACAGGCAGCGAATCCGCAATTTACTCCCAAGACCATGCTGAATTTGGTGTGCCAGAAATGGTTGATTACTGCACTGGCTGATCTCGCCAAAGAGAACGTGGCCATTCAGGCTATTTGCATGCCATTGATGCGAGGCGCAGTTGCAGCAATACGCGAGGGAGACGCTTCATCCGTATCACATAAACAGTTTCTGAATAATCTGCTCGCCGATGTGCCACTCTCCAAGACCAGCGCTCAGCAACTTATCAAGTAGGTAGTTGATATTATCAATATTATTTTTATATTAATTTTGTTCTATTTTGACAGCTGCTACCTGGACACCTTTGTGGAAATGGAAGCTGAGGTTGCTGTGACGCCTATGGACACCTCATCAAATGATGATGGCGGAGACACGATTGTCATTGATTCCGATGATGAAATGGAACCGGTCAAGACAAATTTTCAGACGTGGTACACAGAGTTTCTGGCCAAGCTGGAGCGTCGCTATCCAGAGGCTTTTGATCACAGCGTCAAGGCGGCACTCAGCTCGAAGAACAAATCGAGCAATCGCCAAAAGGCGTTGAAGCTTGCGCTAGGTAAGATTATAATATATTTGTTTAATTCATGCTTTTAGTTCATGCAGCAAACTCCTGAGAGCATTTGAATTTGAAAAGCAAAACAAACAGCTGGCAGCCTATAGCAAACAGATGAAACATTTCACCACGCGTCGTACTAAAGGAGAGCTGGATAGTTGCTCACTGGGCGCGATTAAGATGAAGCGCCTCTCCAAATTATGTGGAATCTAAGAGGCAAACGAGCGCATGCTCAGAGCGATTCAGTATCTGCTTAGAGCTCGTCTCTCAGAGTGTCATATTAACTGTTCTGTGCAGATGCTCTGAGTAAGACTAACGTGAGCTAGCAACAGAAGATTCTCTGAGCGCAATAGTAGATGATCGCTCTGAGAGCGATGTAGCATAGCTGCTGTAAACTACTCTCTGAGAGAACTATAATAGTTGCTCTGAGTACGACCGAAGTATTGTAAACCTTTTTGTGTAGAGCATAGAAGAGTGGCTGTAGTCGCTCATTAACTTAAACATTAGATTATGATATTTTAAAATGAATTCAATTAACTTCTCAAACTTTCGCAAACTTTGAGTGATAGCAGATGTATAATATGTATTCTAATTGAGAACCTACTAATTTGCTTTCCCTTTGCAGGTTTCCGTCTCAATACAACAGATGAGAAGGCGAAGGCAGCCTACGAGAAGCTTTATCACTACAACGACGAGTGGCGTTTGAGCGCCGTGCAGCATCTGCTAAAGAATCTGAAGGTGACCAAGCGACGAGAGCGAAGCTATCAACTACTGCAGGAGTGTATCTCCGATCGCATCAATGATGACAGTCCCTTGGTGGTCTCCACACTCCTAACGCTACCCACTGCTGACTTTGTGACCATGCTGGGTGCTGACACATTCGCAAAGATACTGTGTGAGCTGCTGCGACGTGCGCAGCGTCAGCGACAGACACAGTGGGATGCTGTGGTGCCACAAGCAGTGCAGCATCTAACTACAGCGGCAGTTACTGATGGCTTTGACACGAATCTACTGCTGCTCACGCTGATGCCATATCTATTCCCAGGCAGTACATTGAATGCCAGAGAACATGCAGCTCTATTGATCATACTGAGCAGCAACTTTGCCACCAAGGTGCCGTTCCTGTCACGACTCGAAGTGGACACGGACCACGATGCGTTCAATGTGACACAGTATCGCCAACAGTTTCTGGACGTGATTGCCAGCGCTGGCCAGCCAGCACAGCAGCAACAGGCGCTGCTCGACAGCGTGGAGCAGCATGGCGGCGTGACATTACTGCGTGGTGAGGCCTCACAATTAACACATCTACTTCTGCTGCTCACAGCGTTCGCCAAGCGTAAACTGAGTGCTGCAGAGAGTCTTCACATGCTGCAGCGTGTGCAAGCATACAGCAAGGACTTTCAGTTCCGACTGACCAAGGAGGGCAAACAGAATAGCAGCGCCAACATCAATCATGTCTCGCTTCAGCTGTACGTGGACTTTCTTCAGACGCTGGCAAGGAATACACAGTTCGGCCAACTAGCCGCCGCGCCTTGGACATCGCTGACTGATGAGCTGCGTCTGTGCCTGCTATTGCTGGACACACTCTGCAGCCAGGTTTTTGCGGACCACGCTGCCTCGTCCACACGCCGCGAATGGTCAAACGCACTCAAGGATTGCCTCAATCACATGCTGTCTACGGCACAGCAGAAACTGGACTTTTTGTGCAACTTTTACGTGTATGAAACGTTGCCGCAACTCTATGACACCGACGGGGATTATGCTGTGCTGCGCATGCGTGGCTTTAAGCTGCTCCAGGCGGTGCTGCGTTCCCGACCCCGCTTCAGCAGTTGCAGCCTGTCGCATGTGCTGCGTATAGCCAACGCCTGCAACTCGCCGTTGCAAACATTCAGACAGCAAGCATTAGCAACACTCGAGCTGCTGCCGCTGAGCACGCTGGAGAAGCATGTCGCTCACTTGGTGAACTGTCTGCTGCAGCGTTCAAGTGAGCTGAGCATGGACCACGAACAGTATGCGCTGGTGCTTCACACCATACTGCAGACGAGCAAGTGCACGCCGCGAGAGAAGTTGCTGCTGGAGAAACTGCGCCGCACGCTGATCGCGCTCATCTGCGACGTGGAGCAGCCAGCCATCTGCACGGCAGCGTTGCTTAAAGCACTGAAGCACATGAACAACGCAACATTGTTGGCGGCACTGCTGCCTCTTGGTCTCGCAATGCTCGACAAGATCAGCAAGGGAGAAACGGAGCAGCTACAGCAGCTCAGTTGGCCGTACAGCGACATTTACTGCGCGGTCATCGAACGCTTCGAGGGATCCGTTGGTCTGCGTGTGCTGGCCGATGAACCGAAGGCCTGGCAACTGATCGAGTCAAGTTTCAAGCAGCATACAACATATCTGCAGCTGGAGCAGAAACTTCAACCATTGCCCTGCATGCTGCTCAACTCGCTGTCACCGGAAACTTTTGAAGCGCTGCCAGCGAAGCAGAAGGTGGCGCTGATTCAAGTCATTGTGGTGGCAGCCACTGCATCCGATAACGACAGCATCTTCCTCTCCGCGCATCGGCTGCTCAAGCGCTGCAGCATCGATTGTCAGCCACTGACTGCGATGCTGACCAAGATGTACAGCCAAGACACAGCTAAGTCTGCACCACAAAGGCGACGCAAATCCGCCGCCACCAACAGCGCCAAGTTGGATCTGACCAGCGAATCCTGGAAGCAGGGCCTGACGCTGCTCGAGCTGCTGGAGCATAAGAAACAGCTGCTGGGCGCCGAGCTGCTGATACCCACTCTCTTCGAGCTGCTGCAGCAATGCCTGTCGGTGGAGGAGCATAGCGCCGCGGAGTACCCCAAGCAGCTCATCCTGTCCAGTCTGCTGCACTGCTGCGATGTCTCGCAGGCTGCCGGCGTGCAGCTGGCCAAGGTGCTGCCCGAGTCGTGCTTCCGCATCGAGCAGGTGGTGCAGTGTCTGCGCAACACGCAGAACCCGCAGACACAACAACAGGCGTTGCTCTTCCTTACACGCTGCGCATCGCTCTATCCGCAGCAGGTGCTGCACAAAATCGTGGAGATCTTCACCTTCGTGGGCTCGACGGTGGCTCGGCATGACGATGCCTTCAGTCTGCATATCATTCGCAATGTAGTGGAGACCATCATACCAACACTTTTGCTGCAGCAGCAGGGCATGCAGCGGGATCGCCTGGTCATACCCGTGCTCAAGGTGTTCGCTGACATCTGCACAGATGTGCCCGTGCATCGCCGGCTCACGCTCTACGAGACGCTGTTTGGGGTGCTGAATCCCAGCCAGCATTTGTGGCAGTTCCTCTGCATTGTCTTCGAGGCGCAGATGCTGCTGGAGCAGGCTCAACAAGCACCGCAGCCAGGCGGCAAAGCTAAACAGCAGCAGCAGAAATCGAAGCATCTGGACAAGTCGCGTTTGGAATTTGCACGCGAACTGACACTGATGTTCAAGGATCCTGAAGTGCTGTTGGAGACCTGCATGCAGCTGCTCGATTATCTGGCCAAGCTGCCGCAATCGAAGGAGGCTCAGGCGGCCACGCCCGCACCAAATGGACTGTCGCCAGAACAACAGTTGTTCGATGTGCGCAACCGAAGCTTCAAGCAGTTGCGTCACTACAAATACCTCATACTCGATTACCTGTCGGGTCTGAGTAGCAGCGACGAGTTCCAGGAGAAGTTGGCCAACCCGAAGGATCAGCAGCTGCAGCAATTGCGACCGCTCTATCAGCAGTTTATACTCAAAACTCTTTCCTACGTCGGCGTGGTTAACAACGCGCTACAACTCTCGTCAAGCACACCAAGCTTGGAGAAGTATTGGCGTGTGCTGGCCAACCATGTGCACGATGTGCTCGACAATGCCATTGGACTGCTCACGCCCGAGGCTTTCCTGCAGGTCATCACAGATCTGCTGCAGCACGATCTCGTGCACGTGCGCATCAAGGTGCTGGAGCTGCTGGTGACGAAGCTGATGCCACCCAGCGATTACTTTGCCCAGTGCCAGGCGCTCAGTTTTGCCATTCTCTTCGAACCGCTGGGCGCCATCATTGACGGCATCTTGGATAGCACGGCCAACAATAGCCATGCTCAGCCCGCTCAGCAGGCGCAACTGCAGCAGACGGCGCTGCATGCGCTGCAATTGCTGGCGCATCGTCATGGTCGCAATTACCTCGACGAGTGCCGTGAGCTGCTGGCCAAGTTGACGCGCATCGCCAAACGACGCGCCAATGTGCCCAAGGCTGTGGTGGGCAATGTGGTGCTCACGCTGGTCGAGATCTGCGCCAGCATCAAGGCGCATGCGCTCGCCCAGCTGCCCAAGTTTGCGCCACAGCTAACGGAGCTGCTCAAGGAGCAGGTGCAGCTGCTGCTCGGCCAGCGCCAGACACCAGACTACTTGTGCTCCGCGCTGGTTACAGGTAAGTTTACTTGTCTATATTTCTTCAGTAAATATCTAATACTAATCCTCTCTTCCTGCCAATAGCCATGCATAAGATGTTCCTCACGCTACCGCTCTTCCTGGGTCCCTATCTGGTGGACATCATTGGCGCCCTCATACGCCTGTCAACGCAGCTGGAGAACCCGCAATTGGCGCAGGACAAGCGCACGCAAGCACTCAAGCTGCGGCTGCTGGATGTGTGGTCCGCTGTAGCACGAGGCGTGGAGGCGCGCATCCTGGTGCCCAGCTGTGCCAAGACCTATGCCAGTCTGCTGGAGGCGCAGGCCTACGATGAGCTGGGCATGCTGATGCGCCAGCTGTTGTTGCCCTGCATTCGCCACAATGCCAATGCTGATCTGCAGGCTGTGCAGGATGCGCTGAGCGAGTTCTTGCTGCAGGCGCTGGAGCTTCGTCTCCAGATGCGCGGCAATCGCGACATCGATCGTCAGCGCATTGCGGATATTGAGGCGGCTACCATTGAGGCATTTGTCGCTTGGATACTGAAGCTGTCAGAAACCAGTTTCCGGCCTATGTACGCCCAGGTGCATAAGTGGGCCATGGAGCGTGATGCCTTGGAGTCGCAGCTCACCTATTTCCTCCTGACCAATCGCATTGCCGAAGCCCTGAAGTCCTTGTTTGTGCTGTTCGCAGGCGAGTTTATCGATGACGCCGCCAGGTTGTTGCACGCCAACAACACACAACGCCCAGAGTTTGTGGAAAGCGTGAACGTTGAGGATGCGGCGGAACTGCTAGGCGCAATTATCAGCACACTGCATCATGTGTTCCTGCACTGCAACAGCGACTTCGTCAACGATCATCGCTTTAGCACGCTGATGCCTCCAATTGTGGATCAGCTGGAGAATCAACTAGTGCTGGCCAGCGAACGGGACGACCTGCAGCAGGCGTTGAGCAATTGTATTGCCCAGCTGGGTGCTGCCACCAACGATGTGCTGTGGAAACAGCTCAACCAGCAGGTGCTGCTCAAAACACGCACCAGTTCGCCCGAGGTCCGCATTCTCGCCTTCAACAGCTCCATCGCCATTGCCCGCAAGCTGGGCGAGAGCTTTGCTCCGCTCCTGCCTGAAACCATGCCTTTCATCGCCGAGCTGCTGGAGGATGAGCACGAGCGCGTCGAGAAGAACACGCGCAACGCTGTTCTCGAGCTCGAGAGCATTCTTGGCGAACCCGTGCAGAAATATTTGTAATATTCACTGGACTAGAAACACACAATATTGTTGAAATGTTATTCTATGTAATATTTACGATTTATTGAAGATGTATTTTGTTCAATAACTTACGCATCAACATAAGAAATGTCATTAAGCTTGTTTAAACATTTAACATGTTAAATATAGTTTAAATATATATCTATTTTATAACAGTTTGATATACTATTTGACGTACAAACATATTCAGCAAAAAATAATTGTAGTAATGCTTGTAAACTTACAACATTAACTATTTAAAATGTTGAATCCTTAATTTTTATACAATTCTTTTCAATTTATTCTTGTAAAACATAGAAATGAATATGTTTGGACGCTTAAATATAGAAATTAATTGATTGAATGAAACGAATAAATAAAGAATACACACATTTAATAACAGAGCTTTGTTATTATTTGGCCATTGAAAAACGAGAGAAAACCCACAAACGAGAAGACAGTCAGAAGATGTAAGTATCGTAAGTATTTGAATTTTACTAATTATGTAGCTTAAATTTATACAATATTCATTTTATAGTTCAAATTTTAACGGCCGTTGTCACGCCCACAAATCCACTCCTACTTCACGTTCCCAAAATCCAAAAAAATTGCAAAATCATCGGGTCGAATACCAGGCGAACAGAATTGAGCAGAAAGTAGCTATACCGAAAAATGTAAACAGAAAGTTTCAGTCAAAATGTAAACAGAGAGTTCCAGTTAGGCTTGCTCAATTTACGAGCTCTAAAAATGTAAACAGAGAGTTATAGTTAGGCTTTCTCAGTTTACATGCTCAATATTTAAATGTAAACAGAGAGTTACAGTAAGTTTTTTATGCTCCCGCTCTTAGGATCCACATCCGCTCTCACTTGCCTACACATTGTTTTCATCCACCTGCTACACGATTATGTTCGCCTGGTACTTCAAGCATCAGGAGAACACAATTGACCAGCAGGCAACTGTAGAGAGAGTCGCATGGAACGCGTGCCGTCCGAAAAAATCGTTGCGACGTTGAAAAAGTGCCAAATCCTGAAGTCAAGTACCAGGCGAACAGAATTGAGCAGCAAGTAGCTGTGCAGAAAGTCGCGAGCGCCATGTGCTCACAAATGTAAACAGAGAGTTTCAGTTAGTGCGCTCTTGGATTGCCGCTCTTAGGTTCCACATCGATCTGCTCATGAGTTCACACTCTCCCACGTGGCTGAGCGATCTACCTACTACTCAATTCTGTTCGCCTGGTACTTCAACTGCTCCACATGGCATTTTCAGACCATCCCGGCCAGAATTTTTTTACTAGCAATAAAATTAGTATTGCCTATCGCTGAGGCGCGAATTAATTAAAGTTGATACTTACCTTTACTTACCTTCATCGATCTGCAGTTTTATCATCAGTATTTTAATTGACCAAATAAAACAAAAATTCGCGATTTAATTTATATATTTTTTATACATAAAAAATTTAACATGAATGCTATTTTATTCTTAGATTAATTTAATATGTTTGAATAACTGATTATTTTTCAAATTTTGCTTTACGCAAAGTAAATTAAACTATTTTGCGTATATTCAGATATGTATCAGAATGCATTCTTAGTTAAAGTAATTATGTATAGTAACTACAATTAACAGCTGCGTTACTATCAAGTTATATTTCAATGCAATTGATGATTTAAAGTCAATTTCAGTCAACTCGATCAAATTTCAAATACAAAATTACACAATCAAGCGAAAATAAAACTGCTTTCTGAGAGAAAATATAAATAATACGTTCATAATGCTCAGAATGATTTTAAAAATCATTCCAGGAGTAGAATCTCCCCATTTATTTTTGTGCAATTTGATTCGAATTGAACAATTCGTTGGAGTTCAGCAACTATTGACTTTTGGTGTAGGAATAATTCGGAATTTGCGCATTGTTCTGGGTATTGTCCTGCGTCCGCTTGTCGTTGGGCAACTCTGGATCCTCGCGTTCCTCCTCCTCGTCGATGATGCTGATGTCGCGTATAGAAGGACGATGACTGCGTCGCCAACCCGTCAGAATCTGCGGCTGCTTCGTCTTGGTCAACATTCGTGTGCCTGTCACGGAGATTAGAATGGCACCCAGTGGCGCTGTGAGGATGATGCTGAATATGCAAATGGTCTGCACAATCTTGGCCCATTTGATCTCGTCTGCCGTTCCCTTATCGCCCAAATTTCTCAGCGCCACGGGTCCCAGGGCAGCCTGAACCGTTGCTTTGGCCATCCACGAGAGGCCCACGAAGAACTTCTCCTTGGTATTGAGGCGATCCCCAAAAGCGATGCCCGCCGTAACGAAGATGCGTATGATGACGCCCGCGAAGATGCAGGCGGCACCAGTGTAAATCAGATTGGTGTCCAGCTGACCCAACTTGATGGTGACACCAGTTAGACCAAACAGAATGGGCTCGAAGATCATCCAGAATATCTCGAAGCCCGTGGACACCGGATTGTCATCGATGGTCCAGCCATCCTTGCACCAGAAGTAATTCGAAATAAACGACGAGAAGACCACAGCCAAGGGGCCAGCGCCCTCGTAGCCCAGCTTGTCGCTGCCATAGATGGCCACCAGGTTGCCCACGAAGAGCAGCAGTGTTCGCAGCGGGACGACGTAGGCGTCGCCCTTCTCGGGAAAGATGCGCGCCAACAAGCCCCAGACGATGCCAAAGCCCAGGCCGCAGAAGATGCAGACTGGTACCTGGGAAATCAGATAGAGTTGTCCCTTGTCCGAGAACAGAATCGTGCTGATGATGCCGAAGACGGCCACAGAGATTGCGTCATCGACGCCCGAGACCGCGACCACAAGCGTGGGAATTCCCTTGGCCACGCCGTATCCTTTGGTGCGCAGCCGGAAGAGGCAAGGCACGACGACGGCTGGAGCAATGGCTGCCATTATGGCGCCAAGCAGACAGCCCCAGATCCAGGGCAGGTCGAGCAGATAGTGCGACAGCGTGGCCATGACACAGAACTCGACGAACCAGGGCACAATGCCAAGCTTGAGAATGGTCTTGTAGACCTTCTTGAAGGCTTGCGGATCCATTTCGAGGCCAGCTCGAGTCAGAATTACGGTGAGCGCAAACTTGCGACAGTGCGCCGTCACCTTAGAGAAGTCGCCATCGAGATTGACCCAGCCAACGCTCTGGAATGCAGTTAAATTTGAAATCAGTTTGGCGTGGAATTGACCGACGAACTTACCTCGAATAATAGGCCAACCAGCAGCATGCCGATGAAGCGTGGCAGCGTCGTCAACGACATCAGATAGCCACCGAAGTTGGCCGCCACTGTGAGCACGACCATGTTGAAGAGCTGCCCGCCAGGGGCAGCCGAGTCGCCAATGATCACGAACGAGATGATCCAGAGCAGAGCGCCGATTGCAGTCAATGCAACCAGGCGCGAGAATGTCCTGAACGTGGGGCACAGCGGGAAGGGAAAGATCTTTTGCCAGAATGGCGGCTCCCAGGCCTCGGAGGGTTCCTCGCCACGGCACTTGAGGCAGAAGTTGTAGATCCACGATTGCTCCACATAGTTGCCATTGCTGTCCTGCGATCCCAGGACACCTTGCAGATTATTGTACTTGGCATTGAGCACGTCCAGCGCACTCTGTCTGTAGTTCTCTGAGGAGATTGAGTTGTGTATAGATAGATAGATAAGTTATATAGGCTCGAGAAATTAAGGCAGCATTTAGCAGGCAGCTCTAATTGAATGATAAGTGTGGCCAAGGCACAACAAAAGGTATCTCAACTGCGGCCAACATATTTGTGCTATAGAAACTGGATATTGAATGCAAGCTGTTAATTGATAATGTCAAGCGATCGATATCAAATTCAATTGACATCAGACCCAAAAGTGTTGATTCTTTCATTTGCCGCAAGCCGCAGCTCTCTTACTACTAATTAGCAGTGCCAAGATTTCTTACGACCGCAAATACTATATGTTTTATTTGAAATATTTAAACTTGAAATATTTGTTCGACTTGTAGGTGTCTTCAACCTGGCACTTCAACGGTTGTTCTCAGCTGTGCAAATATTTTACACGCAAAAATAATTCTTGCTTCTGCAAAGTTTGCATAACTTTCACTAGGGATTAGCCTACTGCTTCTGAGATCGTTAACGGTTTCATTAAAAAGTCTTTCGTAATGTGGTTATCAAACAACTCATTACAAAATTGTTGTAAATGTTTTATAAGCTAGTTGCTAATTTTACGATTTATACACTCGTAGATGCAATAAAAGCCAATATAATCTCATCAATTTCGTAAGGTATTGAAGAGTGTACAGTAAAACTGTAGTTAGATATAGATATATCACAACTAATTATATATCTAGTGAGTTAAATTGTTTGCTTAATGAATATTAAGAAACATATCTGGTTTTGTTATCTAAATGCCGAAAGCTTTGCTCCACTTTACCATATTAATTAAGATCTAATCATTATTATTCATGGGAATAACGACATGGTGTCCATGAATCACACACATCGCTTAGCCCATTAACAGCTCTGGGTGTCATATGATACGCAATGAACGCAATAAAAACACAACAGAATAATTACTACTAATAATGATTATTATTTCTGGATGGCAGACTTGTTCTGGAATTTGAATGAAATACAAATAAATACAAATTTCATTTTAATTGTCGCTGCCAGCTACTTAAAAGATTTTAAGCTGATTATCAGAGCGGCTAAGTGCGCTGCATGTGCTTCTATGGCAACAATCAAACAAGGTCTTGGGAGTGCACAAATATACGAAATATATCCTGACCAATTTCATTTTATGGATCTATTGAATTGTTAAGTATATCAGTTTCTCTCTCTCCTATTCTACTAGCTATTCTACTTTCGTGTAGCTCATACGCCCTGTTGGCTGCAACTTACCGTAGCTGTGTGTCGACACGCGATCGCTGTCGTTGTCATGCGCCAAGGTGTCCTTCAGAATGCTTTTCCGCCGTCCAGGCGGTCCGATTTCCAGCGGCGAGTGTGCCGAGCTCTGCAACGAGATGCGCAAATAGCAATAAATTAAATTTATCGATCATTTAAATCCCCGATCTGGCAACTGTCTGGCCGAGCAGCACTTCAATGGTTGCGTGCATCGCCATTAATGTCGTCATTCGAATAAATGACCTAACATTAAGCGTATGCTCAAACTACTCATGAGTGCGACTGCAGTTGGGTCATAAAGCCATAAGTTGCACAACCATTATATCGATCGTATAATAACTGTTGAACTCACCTGGGAGATCTTACGTGCATGACTCTGATCAAAGGCGGGATTATCGTAACCGAGCACTGGCTCCTCGGAGACAATGCTGACGCGTCGCTTCGGCTGGCTCTCGATGACGATGGTGCTCTTGTGGTTGCCGTTGGGCGAGGGCGTCTGTGCATCTCCTGCGCTGGCGGAGGTGACCGGAATGGTGATGGGTATGGATGTGGGTCGCGTAGGAGGGGAGCTGGCATTAGCGGCGCTGCCCTCTTCGCTGGCATTGGTCGTCATCGTTGAGTGATTCGCTTCGACAGGTAATTTAACGGCTCAATGCACTTTATGGCTCGACAACAATCATAACACACACTCAGCCACACTTAAATCACATTCGCGTACAATTTAATTTAATTCAATAAGATGAGTCGATTCGATTCGATTCGCTTCGAAACTGAAATTGATGCGTTACGCGAGTTTTACAACTATCTCGTTCGGCGTTTAGCGATCAAATAAATTCATCAGCGATCATCGGCAGCTGCCAAAGCTCAGCTCCAACCCTGCTTCGCAGTCCGACTCTCGCTCTGGGTGGGGTGGGGGCTCGCTATACATCACTGACTGTGAGTCTGTGTAAGTGTGTGTGTGTGCTGCGTGTGTGGAGCGTTGTCAATAGCGATAATGCTTTACGCAAATATTATAATAATATTATTGGCTATCAAACACAAATTAACAACAATTAGCTTTCATTATTTCACACGCCGCCAGGTGAGCTCCAGCTGGGCATGGTCCATGGACATGTTCTTCAACGCCATCGCCATCGACATCGCCATCTGTACCTCTGTCTCCAAGTGTTGTGCTCCAGTCTGTCTCGACCCAGTCACAGTAGCCAACAGCTGTCGGTCCGTCCTCTTTGATCCGTCTGTAGTTTGTTTGCCTTTGCTGCTTAAATTGTGACGCATTTTATCTAAACAAATTCACGTGAGCTGCCTGTAGACAATCGTCTCATAATAACGAGGCTGAATTAATTATTTAATGAAATTTGTTATTGGTTTTTTGGTGTTTTTGCATTTGATGCTTTGTTCTTTCTTCTTGTTTTGCTTGTTTTTACTGCTCTGCAGCACATTCCGTTGTTTGAGCAGACTTTTAGCATTATACCCTGCACAGCACCAACGTAAAGTTATGTTCATAATTCACACTCAATGAAAATTTCAATATTTACAAATCTATATACAAATCATTACAATACAAAAGTGTCTACTTACGAAGTCAGCAAAACAATTTGCTTCTTCATATTCCAAATTTGTTTCAACTAATTACAGGGTATCTATGATTCGCATCTACACGCACCAAACACACTTGTTATTTATTTATTTCTGTGTGCGTTCTTTTTGTGTGTATTTTTTCACTTTGTTTTTCTGTTGTCATCAAGTCATGCGGTTCTTTGGATTAAACCCAACAAAACATTGCGACCCATGTGCTCTGCTCTGACTGGTTCGACATTTTTTGCGCTGTGTCATTTAAATCGTTAATTATACAATTTCATTATTTATCGTTCACTCGCTGAGTTAATCTCGATTATCAGCTCACACTCGTACTATGCGATGCACATGCTCGGCCGCCCGAAATACTAATTATCCAACAGGTAAGTTTTGTGCAATTTCCACAAATTACATGGGAGATTTTCACGCAAGCGAATTAATTTCGCGGCTTGAAATTGTTAAATATTGGGGTATTGAAATTTAATACAAATTGACAAATAAGGGTGTAATTGGGTTAAAGTGTTAACCTCATTGAAGTACAGTCAAACCTTTGTGTATCAGAAACTTTAGTTAATTGAATGCATAAAATACAGTGAGAAAGCACGCTATTTGCAATAACATAAGATTAATTGCCTCTGAAAATTTACTTTTACTCGAACTTTTAATTTGCGAATTTGATTACAATCAAATATTAATTTCATTTCAATTTTAATTTACTTTCAATCATTATTTCGCCAATTGCACTTTAGTCATGCCTCCGAAAAGTATGCAACGTTAAATTGAATTACAAAAGGGCTTTAGCGGAGACATAAACCCAAGTTGCAAATGAAATGAAATGAATTGGATACTTTCGAAAAGATGCCACGAAAGTATCTTAAAGGATATGTAAATGGTAAGTGACAAAAATTATTTATATAGATACCTTAAGATACTCACTATACAATATACAAACTTTTTCTCATTTCCATTTCAAATAAATTATTGATATGCAATGTTTTCATCTTAATATTTATTTGGAATGGAAATCCATATATGTGTATGTTTTAAGTACGTAGTATCTATTGCATAATAACAATCAACATTATAGCTTAATCCAACAAAAAAACTGGAGTTTGATGCAATTGAAGCCCGCGCGCGGGGCTCTACTTACTTGCGGTATGCGATAAGCTTGTTAAATGCGCATTGGTCTGGGTATTATCTTGGGTCTCCTTGTCCGCGGGCACCTCCGGATCCTCGCGTTCCTCCTCCTCGTCGATGATGCTGATGTCGCGTATAGAAGGACGATGACTGCGTCGCCAGCCCGTCAGTATCTGTGGCTGCTTCGTCTTGGTCAACATTCGAGTGCCCGTCACAGAGATTAGAATGGCACCAAGCGGAGCTGTTAGCACAATGCTGAACACACAAATTGTCTGTACAATTTCCGCCCACTTGATCTCATCTTCTGTGGCGTTCTCGCCAAGGTTCTTCAGGGCCACAGGTCCCAGGGCAGCCTGAACCGTTGCCTTGGCCATCCACGAGAGGCCCACGAAGAACTTCTCCTTGGTGTTGAGGCGATCCCCAAAAGCGATGCCCGCCGTGACGAAGATGCGTATGATGACGCCCGCGAAGATGCAGCCGGCGCCTATGGAGACGGTGTGCGAGTCCAGCTCGCTGATTTTGATCGTAGCGCCAGTAAGACCAAACAGAATGGGCTCGAAGATCATCCAGAATATTTCGAAGGCTGTGGACACGGGGTTGTCGTCGACTTCCCAGCCATCCTTGCACCAGAACAGATTCGATACGAACGATGAGAAGACCACAGCCAACGGTCCGGCGCCCTCAAAGCCCAGCTCCTCGCTGCCATAGATGGCCACCAAGTTGCCGGCGAAGAGCATCAAGGTGCGCAGTGGGACGACGTAGGCGTCGCCTTTCTCGGGAAAGATGCGCGCCACGCAGCCCCAGATGACGCCAAAGCCCAGGCCACCCAGAATGCAGACAGGCGCCTGGGCGATCTGGTAGCCCAATCCCTTGTCTGAAAACATGATTGTGCTGACAATGCCGAAGATGGCAACGGAGAGCGCATCATCCACGCCGGCCACGGCGACCACAAGCGTGGGAATGCCCTTGGCCACGCCGTATCCCTTGGTGCGCAGTCGGAAGAGGCAGGGCACGACGACAGCTGGTGAAATGGCGGCGATGATGGCGCCCAGCAGGCAGCCCCAGATCCAGGGTAGGTCGAGCAGAAAGTGCGACATGATTGTCATGACAGTGGCCTCCACAATCCAGGGCACAATGCCCAGCTTGAGAATGGTCTTGTAGACCTTCTTGAAGGCTTCCGGCTCCATTTCGAGGCCAGCTCGAGTCAGGATGATGGTGAGCGCGAATTTGCGCAAGTGCCCCGTCACTTTCGCGAAGTCGCCATCGAGATCCACCCAGCCAACATTCTGCAAAGAGAAGAACGTGAATATGTGCGCATTGAACAAGTTTGAATGAGGACTCACCTGGAAGAGTATGCCCACGAGAAGCATGCCAATGAGACGTGGCAGCGTGGTCAGGGATATGATGTAGCCGCCAAAGTTGGCAGCCACTGTGAGCACCACGAGACTAAAGAGTTGCCCGCCAGGAGCAGCTGTGTCGCCAATAATCACATACGCCACAATCCAAAGGAGTATGCCTGAGGCAAGAAGAATTTATTTGATGCAGGAACCGGGGCGATATGGGAAATACTTACCGATGAGAATTAGCACAATTAGGCGCGAGAATGTCCTGAAAGTGGGACAGAGCGGATAGGGGAAGATCTTCTGCCAGAATGGCGGCTCCCAGGACTCGCTTGGCTCCTCGCCGCGGCATTTTAAGCAGAACGAGTACATCCACGACTGCTCCACAAAGTTCGTGCTCTCGTGGGAGCCGGGCATCGACTGCTGGTGTCCCTGGTACTTGCCGTTTAGACCATCCAGTGCACCCGGTCTGTAGTTGTCTGCAGAGCAGGAAGAGAAATCGGAGAAGCGATAAGAATAACGCCGAGTGCAGAAGACCTCTGATTACGCAGTTCGATATCAATTGACGTGTTTATCGTCAATTAGCATGCCGTTCGAATTGTGTCTGGCTGGATCGTCAATAAGAACACGCAATCATCAAGACATGTGAGAAAGCTGCTTCAGTATGATCGACTATGAGATATGCTATTGCTATTGATTTAGTTGAATGCGTGGCTATTTTTGAGCACAGATTCAATGAGGAGTTCAAAACATGATCAATCGAAAGACTTCTTTTAAATCCAAAGTAATTTTGTAAACCAAGCTAAAGCGTTGTCACCTGTACTTATACTAAAGAATAATTCCCACACAAGCAGAAGAATACTAAAACTATTCAATACTTCTATAAACTAAACCCCAGAAAAATAAATAAATAAAGAGCGCTATAGACAACTGCGGAAACGATATACTCCCGATCCAATGTGTTTTGCGAGCTGAGATTGGAAATCACTTTCCGAACTGCTAATTGATAATGTTAACGGTGTGATGGCAAATTAGATTGGACAATTGCGGAATCACAAGTGCTCAAATAGAAGCGTATTTGCTCTTTGCAAAACTGACACAATACCATACCACAATAGCACTACTACGTACTACGTTTGGCCTTCGCATCTTCTTTGAAAATAGCGCCAAAAAGTCAACAAGCGACGAGGGTGATTAAGTGGAAATTTTTTGGAAATTGTGGATCATCGATGAGGCGTGTGCTTACCAAAGCTGTGCATAGATCCGCGATCGCTTTCATTGTCGTGTAGAGATGTTTCTTTGAGAATGCTTCTCCTCCTCGCTGGCCCGATTTCGGAGTGCGAATGTGTCGAGGTCTGTGGTTGCAGAAAGAGATCTCATGATTAAGGGTTTGATTTTATTGATGCGAATGAAATCGCAGCCGATTAACAGCCCGCTGATATCGCCGCCACCGACAAATAATCAATATATGAGCTCGCTTATGAGTGTGCTTAGATTGGCGCTTCAACCGATTTATGGCTGACAACAAATCCAAATTTATGGCAGCCAGCCAAGCACTCGCTCGCTCGCAATCAACGCCATCGATAACTCGCCCCGCCAACTCACCTGGGATATTTTCCGTCTGGGGTTTTGCTCGAAGGCGAGATTGTCGTAGCCCGTGGCGCCCACATTCGGCGCATCGGAGATAATGCTGACCCTCCGCTTCGGCTGGCTGTCGACGACGCTGTTGCCGGTCCTGTGGTTGTTGCCATTGGGCATGGGTGAGGTGCGGATATCCGGCACGGGCAGAGTGTTAACGTTCACCACATGCAGCTCATCGCTGCCGCCGACTTCCCCAGTTGCCGTCATCGTCGCTCTGCGGTTAAAGAGATGCACCGACTCTGATCAATTGTCGCTCTGATTTACGAGTACGAGTAGCGCTATTCGATTAATTGTACGTTTATATTCAATTATCACTCCCCGAGCTGTTTGCGATTTTTACAACTATCTCGTTCAACGTTTCGCGTCGGAATAAATTCATTATCATTCCGCATTCGCGATTCAGATCGACACTCGGTGGGAGTTTCGCAGGGCCAACAAGTGTGTCACTGTGTGAGCGAGTATGTGTGTGTGTGCAGTTGTGTAGGTGTGTGTGCGAAATCCACAGAAAGGTGTGAAAGGGCTAAAGATTAACTCAAATATTTAAATTTAAATACATAACTTAACACAACAATAGCCATAAATATTAACAACAATTAGTTCTACTTAGGGTAGTACAACAAATGACACATATATGAATGCAAATATCGTCATATAATGCAAAACTTTGTTGCACTATGCATAAAGCTTTGCCCATTGAGGGGCTTGAAACTTATGCTCTAAAAAGTAAAAGTATCTCAAGATCGTTGACCTCTTCAGATGCCCTAAGTTACTTCATCAATACTACTCTTAGGGCATCTAAGCTTCGCCTTTAGAATGCATTGTTTATATTCATAATTAATGGATTTTAAAACGGGCTTTAATAATGCGACAAATTAACATTTTATTTCGGGCATGTTATCTTCTTTGACTTCGTTGACGTAAAAGTAACCAGAAGTCATGTGACTTCAGTCTGAGCAAGCAGCTGATCCGATTTTGGCATTAGTATACGAATGTATTCAAATTGAAGCTTACTAATTCGTTGCTCATACAAAGTTACATTGCATGCAGATAAACAATCATGCATAACTAATGGCAGGTATTGCAACAAATATTTAGGTTGCGAACAATTAGAGTGTAATTTTATATGCACTTTTATGAACCCAATTTAATATATGCAGCTATAAAAAGTTTTGCAACTTAGTCATAGACTTGTCATCGAGTTCAATTATACGTACAATTGTCATTAAGAAAGACGGAACTGATTTATAGGTTTCGTTACGATCTCTGCCCATAACGGTAAGAGAAATAAAACTGCCCCAATAGTGCCCAAAGTTGACGGGCTCTAAATAAACTATGAAGTGTCGCATTGAACTTTAGTCAATTACTTCTATTTATAAGGCCATTTATAAATCGGGCTCTTTGTCGGTGGGCATGCCATAAGTTTAGTGACAAATCCCCAATGAATAGGTATTCGTAAAACATCATTTTATTAATTTATTAGCTCTTCATTCACGGGGCACGCTGCCAATTATCAACACAGAGGCAAGTCAAACACGGTTAATAAATCAGTTGCTACTTAAATACGACAACGTCGTATGCAGCTTGTTTATTTGATTCACATTCTGATTAAGCCACCAAATATAGATTCACTACACAGCATATATGTGTGTGTTTATACTAGTATAAGTTGGACTCTATTAGTATATGCATATATTGGCATCAGAGTGGCAGCAATCAGTGTATTTATATTTGCAATGGCATCTGCATAATTGACCAGGCACGCTCAATGTTTTTCAATTTTCACCTCAAATTAACGCCATTTCGCATCACAGTCGAAACGTGGAGAAACACGCGGGTAATTCGCAAAAATTGATACCGCCAATATTTATGATCGCAACCGCTTCGTTTGCTTATCAACAGCACTCGTGCTGTTGATTTGATGCCACATTCAGTGTTCTGTCTGGGAAAATTTGCATGGCCAGGCAAAAGGAGTAGAGAGTCATTCAACTTCTGAGAAATTCTACAGACTAGTTAAGCATGTAGTTCAATGAAATGTTTTTAGTAAGGATGCATTTCAATCACACTTTAAGACGCTGCTTGAATTGAATTTAAATTCAAGTTCAGCCCCAACTCACTCCTTAGTTAATACGCCCCTCTGTTGTGTGGGGACTGGACTGGATGGGGTTTAATTGACAATTGTCTGGCAAATGCGTTGACAAACATTCCTAGTCGAGCATCACGTGCAACTGCGACGAGCATGTTGAACAAAGCAGATTAATTAGCATGTCTCTGTTACTTGTAAAAATTGAAGCCATTTTTTTTGCTATTCAATATTGAAACTTGAACTTCAGTTTGATATTGAACGATTTGTTGGCACCTTGCGAGTGAATGCCCCAAGTTAACTAGAGCATATACAGTAATTACATTTTCTTTTCTTTCCTTTCCCCCATTTTATACAAGCATTTCTGTATATTGTTTTTGCTTTTGTTTTTGTTGTTATTTTGCATACCCGTAATACCTTTAGCTAAATTCCCATTGTGTGCTCGAGCTTAACTGTGAGCCCGTCTATAAATCGCATCGCGTTGCGTCGACACTCGGCTTACAGTGCCTGACCTTGTCGGAGGTGGCATACCAAAAGAAAAGAGCGCGTCGCATTGGCACCGAAACGAAAAATCACTTTACGTGACATGTTTCCCAATATCAATATCGTGTAACTACTGGGCCAGTAGACCATTCGACCATTCAACCATTCGTCCAGTCGACCAGTCGCCCAGTCGCCCAGTTGCCCAGTTGGCCTGTTGTCAATAAGCAAATTTTCACGCTTACTTTGAGACGGGTCAACTGGCGGTCGCCACTTCAGTTACCCCGAACAGTTAACGCCGCTTTCGCATACCCTCAGAAGAATTGCAAAGGAATAAGTGATCAAATTAAAAGTGGACTTCAGTTGTAGCTGAACTATTTCAGAAGCAGTGAACTAATATCCAAAATGATGAGTTTATTGAACTTAATTACTTTTGCTTCTGTTTGCAACCATGCAGGGTATTTACCAGTCAAGCGACTGCAGCGAGCACAAACTTTATAACTTTTCATTTGTGTCACAGCCCCGTCGGATGAGTAGCCACCTGCAATTCGCCAGATTCGCGTCGCGCGTTTTCATTGCTCAACTTTTGTTTACAATTTTAAGAGGAGTTTTTATTAATCTAATCGCCAACTGTCTGGAAAAGTTTTTGTTGCTTATACAGCTAATCGAAACAGATAATAATAATACTTCAAATCGAAATGAAAATGAAGAAATTCGCGTCAGTATTGATAAATTTTCCACACATTCCACTTGAAGTCAAGTCAAGTCAAACGTCGAACTCGATTAGCAGAGACAACATTAACTATAACAAATTACAATAGTTATTATTGATTAAATTACTATCGCATTTAAAGCCAACGGTCGACAGTTTCATTCATGGGAAGTACAGATATGGTTTCAAACAATTCAACGGAACTCCAAATACACTGTAATTCCAGTCAGATTGTCAGATTCTCGAAAACAACTTTACAAGATGTGAAGCAGCTGAAGCGAATTGATTGAGTCGCATGACTTCATTGATCAATTGAAGTTTATTGGGGTTGTAATCAGTGAAAAGTGTTGGTCTTGTTGACGTCAAGGGGAAAACTTCTCTTCAATTGACTCGCTTCGAGATCAATAAAAAAGGCATTTTGGCTCCCAAAGCGCTTCTGATTATACAATACGAGTATATAGCTGGGGCCATAATTTCTGGCCAATTGCAATGGCGGTGAGCCGCAGCGCATTTTATAGAGCCTTTCATAAATTTATCAGAAGCCATATATTGCCAATTGTTTATAACAAATATAAAAGACTTGCAATGATTGATGGCACCTCGTATGAAATACCCTATACGATGAGTGCTCGTACTCGCACTCGTACTCGTATTTATTGCGGCTAAGTAGGCACTCGTTGGCAGCTTATCTGGCCGTCAGTATTATGAATATTCTGAATAAGTTCGATAAAGAACTGAGGCCCTTTGCAGCACAATGATTTATGCTGTGGAGGAGAGCAGCAGAAGCGAATTGATTGAGAAATTGACGGCGCTTATCGTTAATTGAGTTGTTTGTTTTTATTGCTGCGAATTGTGATTGATTCAGATGCGGAATGCTGATTGACTAACTCGCCGATCGCATCGATCTCGAATATTTGATTACCCCACTTACGGCTGCCTCGATTAACACACTCACACTCTGCCTTTCGCACCCTCAAGCTCACCCCACTTGACTGTCAATCAGCCATGAACGGGTTTTACGGCTCAACCAGTAATCGTCTGGGCATAAACACTTGTGCTACTGCTGTATTACTTTATGTGGGTCTGTCTATCTGCCGTCCGGATGTGGGGAATTGATTGAAAAGCAAGTAGTGCAAGCACGAGTTTCTCCGCGTATGGTAAGGAGCTTGGTTATCTCTGTCAAATTGCGTGACAACCATAATTAAGTGCTCTATATAACCGAATCAATGTATTCAATCCTCCATTACGTTTCCACCTTGCGATAAATCTGTTTTTTTTTTTTTTTGTTGTTTTTGTTTCCCCCAGTAAGTATTTGTGTTAACATGGCTATTAGCAATTGTTTTGGGGTAAGGGTATTAGATAAGATTTTTAATTATTTATTATCTTAAGTTTTCGTTGTTGTTGCTTTTATTCCATGGAAAACTCGCTTTATCAAGCTATTGAGCAATGCCTCATGGTTTGAGATCTCTTGAACTTAGATAGAAACATATTTACATGCGAAGGCATGTCTGTGATAGCGTAGCAGACTAGAAGATACCCTCAAAACATTGGCATTTCAATATAATCTTTTTATTTGTGGATTTGTGTATTATTTTTCAGGAAATTCTCATTCCAATGCGCTTCCATTTATGCAAATCCAGCAGTTGAACAAGAAAAATGCATTTATATTTCAAACTTTTGTAGTTTATAGCTTTTCGCCATCGCCGCTTCTCACTTCGCATCTTTATGGCTATTGTTTACTAACGAAATGTAACTAAATAAAAACGAAACTTCGCCCAAAATTTACATACTAAAAGTTTCGCTCAACATCCCATAACCCGAACCGGATAAACGTTAACGCTGCCTTAGCTCACGTACACAGCGCACGTACACGAAAGAGTCGCAAGCTTAAAGCCCAACTTAAAGCCGCAAGCTTTTGGGGGCTAAGAGGAGCACTAATACCAGTGTGTGTGCACATGTGAAAGTGACTTCCCGTATGAGTTAATAACCCCATTTTTGATTTAGTGCCATAAATTCGGATCATCCGAACTGTGTCAAGTTCAATAAACGACACTTAAACGCACACGATACGAGTATGATAACTTGAGTGTGATAACACAAGTACATGTATTAAGAGATCACAAACCGGTATTTGAAGTCACTGAACTGACTTCCGAATGCAATTAATTATTATTTAGAATTCGCGAAAATTGACGACGTGTTTATGTCCCGCTCGTAATTAAGTCGATTTGTAATTACTAATTGCACATGTTAACACAGGCATGAACAAATTGCTAGAATACCTCGTAGTCTGATTTTATAATTTGCTAATTCGTTAATTGATCACGTATAAAAAATATGAATAATCACATTTATTGCCATATTATTTATAAATTGTGAGAACTGTTTGCGATAGGTGACGACAACACTTGCTTTTGTTGTAATAATCCAAAGTACTGCAGACTTATCTCATATTATAAGTTTATTTTGCTCTTTCCCAATTTAATTAGGCATGAAATGGATAAGATATCTTGATTTATTTTCGTTGATCGTATTATGTTCCATTTATAAACAGCATTATCAATAGGCTGCAGCTTCGAGCTGAATTTCGACATTAAATATTGCGTGTCACTTGGAGGAACCTACTTTTAAGTTGTTTCCAAACAGGAAATTAGACGGTCGAAGCTATTTTAGTGTGTAGTTCGAAAGGTGCTGGGGATGGTTGCAATTAACTTTTACTTTCGATTGGCACGCGAGGCAGTCGTTCTATGAAGACGATCGACGGACTACCGAGCGTAGCTCCGCTTTTAATAAGACTAAATCGCTGCAAATTCTTGTCAACGCTTTATAGGCACACACACACACGCACTCCGCTTACAAGCACAACGCACACACGTGCACCAGTGTGTGTGTGTCGTACTCGCGGTACAAGAATCGAAACGCAACGATTACCTCAATTGCGTACTGCACTGTCCCTCCCTCTCTCGCTACGCAGCGGTCTTCTTGGCTCTTCTTGCGCTCTCGTCGCGCCGATCGACAAAACGAGCCGAAGAAGAGCCGAAGACGAACACTCTGCTTCGGTTGTAATGTCTTTGGCTGGGCGAGCGAAACAATCGCTACGGCAATCGAGAGACAGTTAGTTGAGAAGCCAATACATTAAATCGTAAATATTTAATTCATAAATTTGATATTTAGTTTGGTGTGTGCAGCTGCCATAAATTCAATCCATCACGTACTTATCAATCAAATGCTATGGCTACTCGAGTTAAGAGTACACTAAAAGCATGCTCGTAAAACGATTATCACACTCAGTGCTTAGCGGTAGTAGCAGTGCAAGTTAAAGTCGAGTTAATATTTGCCCAGAAATAACTTAGCGAATACATCAATAACTTAACAACTTTAGTTAACCGAACAACGAGTGCGAATTTGATACGCGAAAGTATGCAATAAAAATGATTGATGGCTTAGATTGTTATTCCCATTGTTGACTGTTCGCTCTC
The DNA here is from genome assembly GCA_035046165.1 of Drosophila rubida. Classification (NCBI taxonomy): domain Eukaryota; kingdom Metazoa; phylum Arthropoda; class Insecta; order Diptera; family Drosophilidae; genus Drosophila; species Drosophila rubida. Next base: position 10,616,484 of record JAWNOF010000014.1, on the reverse strand, counting down.
GACAGTTGGCTGCTAGCTGTTGGCTGCTAGCTGTTGGCTGTTGGCTGTTGGCCGGTCTCAATTAGTTTCGAGTTCAAACATTTCATCAACAACAGACTTGCTTGATGGCTTTATTGCACATCGTATAACATGCGCATACCCTGTAATCAAGTCTGCACACTGCAGGGGTCACTTGAAGCCAACAAACGCGAGAACAAAAATTGATGTTCATAACATTTACTGCAAGTAGTTCACAACGCTATTTACCTCTCCTACTCGATTACAAACTAAATACAGGGAATCCTGCCGGAAGTCTATTGAAAATGTGAAGGATATCAACTAATAGATTGGCGATTATGGGCTTAGACTGCGACATTAACCGATTCGCTTTATGTCTTTAATCGGTTTAAACTGCAAAATGAGTCATGAGAAACAAACTGAGTGATTAGATCTAACAAATGATATCATGGCAAGCATCAACTGACCTAAAACATTAGCTATATAGGTAGTATCAAGAAAGGCGTTCGTTCGCTGGTTGGCAGAACTGCGGCACTTTCAATTCAACCGCCTACAATCATTGGGTAAATCTCGAGCAAACACTCGATTATGATATTCAACGTCAACTTGTTTTATATGTACTAATAAAGTCAAGATGTTTATTTATTTCGACTGGGCTGTCGTCGAGTTCTTAAGACCGAAATGATCGATGATATCCGAGTGCACATCTAATTAATGGGTTCACTTTGTATTTAAATATTCATTTGTTGTGGCAGACAGCGTGTCTGCTACTATTTGCATATCTACGTCAACTACTAACAAATTTTCTATTTATTTACGTTGCAGATTTAATACAAATTTATTCTAAATATGCCACAGTTGGACAAATATAATTTATCGTAGTCGACAGCATTCAAATATTGGATGAAACATTTTGCGGAATGATAAAAGCAAATCGTGATAGCAAAAACCGCCGACTAGTCTGAACTAACTGTGCAAACAAATTGTCTTACGTGTGATTTGTTTACGTGATTATTCGGAATATTTTTTAATGATATTTGCAGAATGACGTTCAGAAACCCTATACACCAATTTGACTGGGTAAACAAATCGTTGCGTTGAATTATCTCTGACTATAAAGTCAAGTAACTGCGATAAATACGTACTTGATCATAATGACATAGACTTTAATTTGGAAATTTTCAGAAAAACAACATACCAGCTCTTTAATGTGTTCCATTTCCATCTATCAGTATTTATCCGTGGTGTATCCGCACACGAGCATAGCTTCAATTGAGTGCCATTGAAAAGGTCCCGAATATAATGTATTTATTAGGGCACATCATCAAACGGAAATCTGCAATGCGAGCGAACAGAATAAATAAAACTCGCAGCTGCATTTGTTTAATTGGGTTTCCTCTAATCATTTCAATGCAAAGCTCAAACGAAAATTACCAAAAAATCAAAAACTAAAGTGCAAAAGCACCAAAGCGAACGGTTCACTGAGTTCAGCTGAAGTGGCGGAGTGTGAGTTGGGTGGAGTGGAGGGGAGTGGTGGCATGGAGTGGATTGGACGGATGGCAATGTTAGCCATAAATTAACTTTGACAAAATTACACACACATTTTGCACATTAAAACCCAAATCACGAAGCTAGTGAATGGCAAAGGAGCAATTTCAATTAAAGCTAATTACAACCAATATCGAATGCCAACAATGTCAAGCGTCAAACTCCCTGCTGACACCGACAGCAGAGACTCCGACTATGGCCATCGCTATGGCTGGGATGCCACCAATGCGGATGGCGGATTCTGCAACACAGTCACAGTTTGCTCGCAAGCGGCTTCAGTGGTCGTCGGGGGCGGTGGCGGAGGTAGATGTCCGTCAGTGGCACAGTTGCGGATGCGAATAGTTACACTGAGCGAACGACCACAAGACGAGGGCATCTAGTGAGCATCGTCTCGAAATTAGCCGACATTTTATGTGATATTGGCTATGTAGCGAATTTGAAATGAACTTTAATCAGGCAGCAATATAGATTAGTTTGCCATGGCAAATGCAAATCATATTAAAGTGCAATTTAAATTTATTGAATTCATTGGCAACTCTGCAGTGCTGCATTTGCATTGTTGGCGTGGTTTCACGCAGCTTTGGCCACACTGCAATGTACCAATGTACACACAATTATTGTTATCGTATATCGATCGGCAATAAAGATTAGCTTGCAATTAAATGATGGCGACTCTAAAGCATGTAAAATGCCATTAAAACGCCAATATAAATTAATGCAATTTGTTTGCAAGCGCGTGTGTGGCAGAGTAAAGTCGCCTGTGTTTTATTTGCAGGCAGCTAAATTAAATACTAGATCCGATCCACACTGCAGACAACGAGGATGACATCCACACACACACACACATATTTACACGTACACTAGAGAGCAAAGGAGTGTAAAAATTTGCTTGCGGGCTTAAGTAAATGGCGTTGTCGCCTCCTACGCTAGCTACCCTACGTGTGCATGTTCTGCGCTTGTCGGGCTGTTTGGGTGACGTTGACGGTGACAGCGATGGCGGTGGCAAGAACTGATGCAGATGCCGTTGACGCTTGCCACGGAATAATTAAAGCAAATTTGCACTTCAGACAGTCAACCATGGAAAAACAACGCAATGCTGGCGACCCACAACAAGAACAGCTCTCGCCCAGGTACTGCACAACAGCAGCACAGCAACACGGCAACACGGCAACATGGCAGCAGGGCAGCGCAGCAAAAACAACCGCATCCCACAGCCCACAGCCCACATCCCACGGCCCACGGCCCATAGCCCACATCGCACATCGCACTTCCATAGAGCCAACCAGCCAACGTCAACAAAAGGGAACAACGCCAGTCAGCCGGGAAAGTATGCGAAAAAATATACATACAATATAATATGGAGCACAGCCAACAATGCCACAGTGAGTGGCAGAAAGACGCGCCCAGGGGCGGACTTAAAAACCCAGCCAGATAGGAGCTGCGTATTGTCTCCTTATAAATATATAAGCATGCTTGCGCTGATGTTAAATTAAAATAAATGGACATGTTCAGTGTTCAGCTGCGCCTTCGTATTAAGTCGCCATCGTTTCAATTAATGCGCTAACTTGGCAATCCCAACTAAACGGAACGGTAAAAGTAAGTAAATGCCAAATACTTTTACCAAGTATACATTTTTAATGCTCCATTCGTGTTAATTAGCAAACTCATTAACAGCTGCTGGTGCTACGACAAGTTGAGACTTTTTTCAATGAAATAATACATCGACTTTGTTTTAGTTAATCTCTAGCAAGACTACGTTTCAAAGAATCGTTAGATAATTCGCACAATATCGTAATATTACGCATACGACATGGTGAAACAAAATAAATCAATACGAATTAAAATTTTTATGGGTGTCTTAAACTTTAGTTGAAAACAAGATTGTATTAATCCAAATTTAATATGTATTACATCTATCTAGTTTAATGGTTTGTTAATGCCCCAAGGCGCCAAAAATTAGCTACTGAAGTCGTCAGTCGGCGATGCTCGCGGCGGGCCTGGGAAACGAGAGCGCACACAAAACCCGAAGTGGAACAGCGAGAAAGCCGAAATGAATCTAGCAACAACAACAGCATCGGAAACGGGAGCGGGAGCGGGAGCAAAAAGTGGATGCTGAGCGCAACAAGGACCCAAGTATAGTAATGGCAACAACAACAGCAGCTGCAGCGGCAGCAACGAATGCTCGACAATAAACTGAGCTTGCGCCGAAATTTGAAATGTGTAAGCGACGCTGCTGCTCTCGGCACGAAGATGGGCTCGCAACAACAATGGCAAAATAGAGGCACACACACACACGCAGATAAATACGCACACACTCGCACTCGTAGTTACAAATGTAGTGAGCAGTGAGCACGAAGTCAGCGTCGGTTTGCTGGTCGCATTGAACGGTAAATGGCGCTGCTGCTCGCCAGCTTAAAAGGAAAGAGTCAAAGTCAAAGTTTGAGAGAGTGTGTGAGTGTGAGTGAGTGTGTGTGTGCGTACGTGTGTTATTCCGTTTCAAAAAGTTTTCAACTTGAAATTGAACTGTGCAAATTGAAAGAAGAAGCAGCAGCAGCAGCAGCAGCTGGTAACTCAGTCACAAGAGACAGACAAATTGGAGAGCGCAGTGAGCTATCATTGTTCTTGTTCTTGTTGTTGTTGTATCTGATGCTGCGCTGTTGTTGTTGTTGTTGTTGTTACTGTTGTTGTTGTTGTTGTTGTGGGAGCAAAAATATTTTAACGCAATTAGAGTCGAAGCATCGTCGTGGCCTCAGATCCAGAGCGAACGCGCACGCAGACGGACACGGCGCACGGATAAAATCAACAAAATAATAAAATAACGCCACACAAAAGCAGGCGAAAGGCGCAGCACGCAGCACGCAGCGCACACAACATTTTTAACATTTTATAGCTGTGCCAACTTTCAACAATTTTATTTGCGCAAACACACCGCCAAATTACAAGTGACATAGTGAGTGAATTTAAATAAAATTATTAGAATAAAAGAAACCAAGTAACTAAGCGCTAAAAACGTGGCAAGCGGCTCAATTAGCTATAACAAAAAACACAAAAAAGAAGCAGCGCTGCAGCATCAGCAGCAGCAGCATCCAAGAACAAAGTGCGAGAAGAAGGTGTGAAGAGTCACGACCGCGAACAATTTGTTGAATACTGCGTCGCCCCACCAAAGCAAATCCGAAAGCAAAAGTGAATAAGAAAATCACACTCACACACACACAGACACACAGATAGACTAACACTGCTGGCGTGTGTGTGTGCGTGTATTTGTGTAACTACTTAATACTAATGCAAATCATTTCAATATACACACGCGCCTAGGAGTAGCTAAGAAAAAAGCATCAAGCAGTGTGGCCAACTAAACTAGAGTGGAAAAAACCACAGAAAAACAGCAAGCACAGCAACGTTGGCGGCGCAAAAGTTAAAAAGGACAAAGACGATTAAGCAGCTTTGCTCGACGCGGCGAAGCGGCAGGCAGCGGCAGCCGGAGCACCAACAACAACAACAGCAGCAGCAGCAGGAGCAGCGTCAGCGTCAGCAGCAGCAGCATCACAACAAGAAGAACAAGCACGAAAGGTGAGCGCAAAATAAGTCATGTAAAGACGCCAGCTGAGGCCACCAAACAGCATCAAGAAAAACGCCCCGAAACCGATTTTTTTTTTTTTTGCTTCTTGCTTGCTTGAAAAGTGACAGTCGTCGTCGCCTCGACAACGACTCAAGAGGCGGCGGCGTCAGCGTTAGCGTCAACGATGGCAGCGCCTTGAGCTACAACTTCGTATTCGTTGTGGGTGTCGTGCGTGCTCGCGAGCCACGCACGAAGACGACGACAGACTCTCCATCTTCCACACGACAGTTGCTGCTGCTGCTGCTATTGTTGTTGTTGCTGTTGGTGCTGGCAGCGGCAGCGGCACACACAAGCGAAAGAGCAAACTGCAGGCCTAAAACAACCACAGCAACAACAATTACGTTGATGTCAGCGGCGATGGCGGCGTCGTTGAGGGCAACGGTGATAACTCATGTCCCACTGACATTTTTGGGTCAAAAACTAAAATATTATGTGCGGCTGTGTTGTGACTCTCCTTCTTTCATTCTTTGCGTTTTTTTCCTTCTCTTCCGCCCGCTGCTTAGCCGTAAATGTATTTGTGTTTGTATTTGTATTAGTGGCTTTTGGCAGTCAATATTTCAAGCTAGCGACGCTCAATTGCCGTCTCGCTCGCACGCCGCATTCCGACAGATTAAAATTGCATCCGGCGGAGGCAAACAAAAGTGTTTTCCCTTCGCTTACACATACACACATGCACACACGCCAAACTGCTTCTATGGGGCGACACAAAGCAACAACAAGCACAATAGCATCAGCAGCAGAAGACAACAAATACGGGGAAAAAAAAACAAACAAAATGGCGGGCAGCAAGGAAAATAACAAAAATGAATTCAGAGTAAAAGTCTTAATTGAAATTTTTGCTCGAAATGTGTGCAGTGGGATTTTTAGAGCGCGCTCAGCGCCACCTAAAAATGGATAGCAAGGCCATGGAAATGCCAGCGACAAGTTTCAGTGTGTGTGTGTGTGTGTGTGTGTCTTTGCCAGCGGCAACTTTTGTTTGCCAGTCATGTCAAAAGTCGACTCGCGTCGCGGGGGGCAAGAGACGAACACACACACACACACAGAGAGTATACAAATCTTGAATGAGTTTGTCTTTGTATTTGTAACAACATTTTTCAACTTGACGTGCAAATTGCTGCGCTGCTCCTTGACTAAGGTATCTCTTTGTCTCTGCGCCTCTTCGCCCGGCGCAGGCAATCAACTTTCAGCCAAATAGCCAAGAGCCGTATATTGGATGTTGTCCAATTACATCGCGATACACTAAACATCGCCCACAGCTGACACGCGCGATTTTGAAGTATGTGTGATAAGTTGCGGAAGCAACATGCATAATCATCAGAATATTAGGGTGAATTTACACAGATTGTGATTGCGCTAAAGTTATTCAGCAATGCAATCCTTGAAGCTTTGGCAATGTTTAGTGCGTTCTTGGAAAATTCCATAATTATGCAGACACAAAAAATGTTTGCGTCTCGCAACGTTAATATTTTTTGTTATTTCGGAGCGCAAACAATTGAAATTTGCATGGAAATTTGTGTGTCGTTTTTTACAGCAGACAACTCGTAAACCTAAGAGTTTTTTATTTCCATTCCGATGTTTGCAATCTGACGCATAGATAAAGCTGAAACAACTCGAAGAGATTGCCTCGAGCCAACCACGCGATTGATGTTATTCCACAGCTAAGCGAACATGCAAATTTTCGTAGCATACTTTTGCGGGCAGACTTATGTAAGACAGCCAGCAAGGCAGCATGCAAGATGTGGTAAATGCCAAACAAATCCCACATGAATTGCGCTTAAAATGTGTGCTTTTTTCCCTAAACTGAATACATTTTGAGTGCCACTTGAAAGTCTTCAACTTTCGGCAACAATTAGACTGTCAAGGACGTTGACTTTGCGTGGCCCACAAAGAGGCGAAAATAAAATGGATATTTTTAATCAAGTTTGTGCAACAGCTGAACGAAAATATGATATGCAAATTACAGCAGCAGGCAACTCATTCGAGAAGGAATCAATTTGTTTTTCGGCCAGCTTAATTTATGGCATATTTGAAGACTTTATTTGAATAGCGTTCGATTTATCAAATCGAATTGATTACTCTGAATATGCAAAATACTTGAAATATTATTGCCGCCACTTGCAACACTGAATAATCATTCTGTTGATTGACCAACATAAATCGGCTGGTGGCCTTTTGATGTGCTCGCCACATGCCGCATTCCCTTTGCCGTGCCGTCCCTTGCCCGCCCCGCCCCGCCCCGCCTCGCCTCGCCGCTTGATGTGGCTGGCTGCGGCTTTAATACTACTAAAAATTTGAATCGACTTTTCTGGATGAGCGTGAATAAATGACGAGCCGTGTGACGAGGCGTGTGCTTTCTTTCACTGAAAGAGAAGCATGCCAAACAAATGGGCACAAAAACGAATCAAAGGTGGGGCGCTCCACACGCCCACAAGCTGCCGACCGCCCACTTTGTCTTAGGCTGTGCCTCCTCATCCTCCGCAGTCGTTATTTAGCTTTTTGTTCGAACGGATACATCTTAGTTATTTGTCAGTGTGCAGGGTGTGTGTGTGTGTGTGTGATGGTTTGTCTGTGTTTATCTTGGCCAAAAGCTATATAGTTTATCTATGTGCATGTTTGTTGTGCTTGTTGTCGACTTTTCCGCACTTATTCCATATTTAAGAGGCAATTTATATTCCCTTTTTTCTGCACTTTGCCGCAATGCCATTCAACTTTCAGCCACAGTTTCCGTTCGCGACTCGCTCGCTCGCTCGCCCGCTCACCCGCTCACCCGCTCACTCGACTGTTTCTGATTTCTCTGACCGACACACAACAAAAAGCGCTGCACGCCCACACATCCTGCAGGCCCGGCCCCTACCCCTGCTCCAGCCCTGCAACCATGTACTCGCCGAAGAGTGCGAGAGATAGACGGAGCGCTTCCTGGCAACTGGCAACTGGCAACTCGACTCGGCCTAAGCTCGGAATCCCTTTTGACAGTCAGTTCTGCCGTCTCGTCGACGTGTAGCCAGCCAATTATCATTTTTGCTTTTTTCTGCTGCCTCTTTCGAAATGAATAAAAAGGACTCTTGACTCCAGACGACGACGGCGACGGCGACGCCTGCTGCGTGTGTTCACGTAGCAATAGCAAAGAGCAGGATGTATCTAAATAGCATTTCCATAGCCGGGACTATGGACTTTTGCACCTTGCGGCAGCATTGCAATGTGGCTGACTCGCGTGCTTTTTTTTTATTGCGTCATAAATTATTCAAACGTAAACATCATCAGGCAGCAGGCAGCAGGCAGCAGTCGGCAGTCAGCAGGAACAGCGGGCAGCAGGAGCAGCGGGAGACAGGCGTCCTTCCTCATTATCAACAGTGCCCCACGCACACTCATATGCAGTCGCAGTTTATATATTGTACATTTATATATATAACGCATGTATATGATGTTGGGTATACGCCCGGTTGTCCCGCACAGGCGACGCCGGCAATGATGATCACGATGACGATGATGATGATGAGGATGAGGATGAGGCTCAAGAGTAAGAGAGGGCATAAATAAAGGCGCCATCACTTGATAAATAAGTAGTGCACGTAGGCATTCGGCATAATGAAGCGAGCCACCAGCGCTCTCCCCGCTCCCTTCCTTCCGCACAGTGCTCCCAATTTGTTGTCGGAACCACGCGGCGTATACGTAATCACGCATTGATATGCCATTTACCACGCCTCGCGGCACGCACGAGTGGATAGACTGTGGCGGACTGACGGACAGCCTGAGAGCCGGAGAGACGATCTGCCTGATTTATGCAGTTCACTTCAGTTCAGTTTACGGTCTCCACATTATTGTTTTTCATTGTATTACGCAATTATTCCTTTTAAAATGGCAAAAGGACGCGACACGCGCCTGCTAGCTGTGCAAATTAAATTGACACTCTCGGTTCGCATCCAAATTGAAAGTTGGCATCGCCAAAGCCGTTACAACACTGATTACATGTTAATTATCTTGGCGTAATGAATTGGCCTTTTTGTGTCTCTGGCTTTGCGCAATTTGAGTGCTCGACAACTGGCGCTCGCAGCACCCGCGCTTTGTTATGCATTACATGAATATGCAAATCGAAATTTTAAATAATTTAATTCACACATAATGCACTTAACTGCTCCCCGACGATTGTGAAGGAACATAAGCATTTGCAATCACACACGGCACATGCTCAACTTTGGCTTTGCTCGAATTGTTTTTCAAAACTTTATGCAAATTGCATAAATTGTTTGAATAATTCAGATGCCGACTTTGCGAGCGGAATTATTAAAATGCTGCAAAAGGATTTAGTTTGCTCTCGGCATAAATAAATTACCGACTGCTTTTATGCTGCAATTGCTGCTATTAATCAATTTTGGCAAAAGGCATTAACATTTTAGCTCCACACACGAAATTAAAGTCATCATACATTTATGCAACTGTGTTATAGACGTGCACAAAATACCAAATTTTAAACTCAAATCTTTCCATCTATAACGGAGACTGGAGTGAAATTAGAATCGACTATCCACAAACAGCAGTCACATTTACACAAAAGCATTTGTCAGTTTATCTAAACTGTTCTTATCAGCTTGCCACTCATCTTGCAATGCATAGTTAGTCCATTAATTTTTCATTTTTCCAATTGACACGCTACTTGAGCAGTTCTCCACGCTTCCTTTGCCCAACTGCTGTAGTGAGCGGATCCTCTATTTTTGTGTGTATGAAATCTCAAATGGTTTGCTGTCAAAACACAAGGAGAACGTGCACAAGTTTTCCAACTGAATTGCCCCAGTCACAGGCAGCTCGCATCGAATTGTGTTTAAGATGGAAATGCTTTGCTTTTGTTTCTCTCTCTCTCTCTCTCTCTCTCTCTCTGTATCTCTTTCTCTCTTTTGCTTTGTGCGCTGCTCTGCTGTGTTTTCGTTTTTGTTGGCTGCATGAAGGCGGGGCACAAAGGCGAACTGTTGTTCTAGTGTTATCTCTCTATATAGCAGAAGTATGTGCTTGACACACACACCCAGTTACATACACATGCCATGGCACAGTATGTGCGAGTACTTAATGGCAAGTGTGTTTTGTCTGTGCGATTAATTCCATTGGCACCGATTGAAACTTTTGTGCTTCAAGGCAGCAATAAATTCACGACTGGATATATTTACAATACTTTGAGCATGTATTGAGCACACACACACCCACACACCCGCATTAAGTGCATGCTTTAATTTACATATTCATTAAATTACAAACGATCTCACATTTCCGCACAAAATCCACTCGGAAAATGCGAAAATCCCGTGACTGTGAGTTAAGAGCGTGTCCATATTCATGTACGACTATGTTTCCATTTCGCAATGTCCGTGTCCGTGTCCATGTCGGACTCCGTCTCCGTCTCCGTCTCTGCATCCGCTTGCTAGGGCTGCGCATCTGCTGTGAGCTGCCAAGCCAGCCGGATGATGAATATAAACTTGGTGTGTGTGCGAGCGGAGCCGGGTCGCAAGCATGAGCAGCCGGGGCTAAAACTAACGTCGCCCATTTGCATTAAGCCCATTTAATTATACTAAGTACATAGCAAATACGACAGCGGTTCGACGGCTTCGAACGTGTACAATATATGTGTGCATATAGCACACACGAGCACACGAATGTATATAAACTGTAGTAGTCGCTGCTGTACTCGTAGAGTTTGCCTCTCGGCGCGCTGCTTGACGACAACAAACAAAACACGGACAAACAAACGAAACACTTTGCCACGCCAACTCGCCACTTATACTCGTATTATGTGTGCGCCTCACTATGGTACTTACTCATATGTAAGTGCGTTCAGCGCACCACGCTGCGTATACGCAATGCTTGAACATTAAGCATACGACGACGCCCACCCCCCCCGCCCGGTTGGGTTGGTAACAATGTTTGCACGCGTGTTTGCCTCTGCTTGCCGCAGTCATAAATAATTTATGCCTGCGTGAATTGGTCAACTTCGGGTCAGCCGCCCCCGCCCCCGCTCCCGCTCCCGCTCCTGCTCCCACTCTTTCTTTCGATGTCTTCATCTGCATGTTAATCCTCCTACGAGCATTATTATAGAGCAGTCTCCGGGTCTCTGTAAATCAGCTGTTGTCACTTGTCCTCCCATTCCTCCATTCCCATTCGCATTTGGCTGCCTCATTTGCATTTACTTAACCCAAAGATGAAGCCATTAGCCGCAATAGTCCCTTGCCTCTAATTAGAGCTGTGAGCAGCCCATACATTCATTTACTACACACACACACACACACACACACCCACTCGCATCGCTCCGCCCACCGCACCGTATTTAATTTTACAATAGAGATTTGAAATGTCGTTGGCCGTAATGCGTTCAGATATTTGCACATTAACCAAAGCGACAATTTAATGAGCATTTGGCTCACAACACAGCAATTTATTAAGCACTCGGGAAAGTCCGAAACTAGTAGATATCTCATAGCAGGACACCAATTGGGCTATTTTACATGCACACGCATGTCCTTGCTGCTGGCTTATTGGGGAATGTAGCAGCATTTCAACAACTAATGGAGCTAAGCAGGGAAGGCGTCTATAAAGCCATTCTAAATGTGCTCCCAGCATTTGCAAGTTCCCAAAATACAGCTTAATCAGTCTGAGCTGTGCATTAATTGAGTTTTAAAGTTATTCATAATATTTCTAAATAATGTTAAGGCCTGCTAATGCAAGAGTAGCTGGTTTTCCAGCAAAGTTGATTGTTATAAAATATACTTTTAAAACTCATGCCAATACGAAGCGGAAAATGTTAAGAAAGGTAGTCGGGATAAGTTAGTTTAGCAAGTTTAGCAAAGTTCGAAAAGAAACATCTTTAAAACAAATTGCTGCTTATCCAATGCAGTCTCATTTCAAACATAGAAAGCGCAGTTCAGCTTACAAAGAGCTGCACAACAAGCGGCGTCAACTTGAAACTGGTTCAGCTGCTAAGAAAAGTACTCAGTGAAGTTTGCGTTTCACGCAGCTTGCGAACTGGTTCAAGCACAGCGCGAAACTAGTTCCGAACTGAGTCATTTTGCGGTTGAGAGAAAGTGCTAAGTTCAAGCACTGTATTAAACGTGCTTCAGAATCAGCGATCTATTAATTCTCTAATTAAAAACAAACTTTCGCGCAAAAAATTGTTGCATAATTATTTGAGGCTATTTAAAAACTATGGCTTCAAGGGTTTCGCCGGCGAGGGACGAAGAGGGAGGTAGAGAGAGAGGGAGAGAGAGAGAGGGTAAGCTGGGGGCTTGGGCTCGGGTTTCCTCAGTTCAACAAGCTGCCAGGCAAAGGCCAGCAATTTCAATTTCCCAGCAAGGAATTACGTTTTCATTTTGTTTTTTAATTATAATTCACATTTGACCTTTTCTCGGCATGCCCGCCCCTGTGTGTGTGAGTGTGTTAAAATGATTTGTTAGCCGAGTGCTTGAGTGTGTGTGGGTTTCGCTATTTGCCTGACTGTGGAAAAGAATGACTCCGGCAGCGTCCGCTCCTCCGTCTGTTCTGGCTGCTGACACAACTGCTTTGTTTGCCGCCAGTGCGAGCGAGAGAGCGCGACAGAGAGAAAGAGAGACAGAGACAGAGACACATGAGCCCTCTGTTCCAAATGGCAAAAGGCGAAACCAGCGTCACCCGGGCACCGTCAACAGTCACCAAAGTAGAACTACAAAACATTTGAAATGCCATTTAGTGCACCTAACACACACTCGAGCGCAGTGTGTGTGCGAGCGTGTTTTGGACGGCATTTGGAAGCGGCAGCGAGGGGCGCTGCAATTGCAGAACTTTCCCCTTTCATTATGCTGTGCAAAAAATAAACGAGGTTACATGCCTGCTTGAATCCACAACCGAATGAGACAGCGCATTTGCTGTGCTCCCGTTTTACTTGCTATATTTTTTCTACAACTTTATTTTTGTGTACTCGCATTTTCTATATATATATATATATATATACTTTAGCTGTCTGCATACCCTGTAACCACAGCCTGCCAAGGGTTATAGAGAGATATAATGCCCGATAAGCCACGACTACTTCATAGCGCTCAGCTTACGAAGTCGATATAGCACGACCTTTGCCCTTGTCAGTCTCTGCGTCTGTCTATTTGCGACCTTCTGTCACTCTGCACCCCTCCAGAGTGGGGCCCCGCGTCGTGTTAATTTCCTTGCCTACCTCTCGAAGGTGCCGGCCAACCTTAATCCACGAGGATCCCGGCTGTCTGCCCAATACTTGTGCTCGACCTTTTCAAACCAACCCTATCGCTGTCTGCCCGTATTTGCCTTGAAAACTCTGACCCCTCAGCAACTCTGCTTAGTTGACTGTGAGCAAACTCGTTATAATCCAACTCCAACTCTCGCTCTGCAGCGCAACCCGATGTCGAGCATGCTCAAATGCGGGGACTATGCTCGTTGTGCCATTTTTCAAGATTTGTCGAGTTGGCGAATTACATTCGGAAATGCAATTTTTTCGCAATTCTTATTCGCATTCAGCTTCAGCTTTTGCTGTAGCACATTTTGTCAATAAAGCATTTTAAATCAAGAAGGCACACACATGCTCGCACAACGGTACGTATACGCAATGTTTTTGGCACACATATTGTGACACTTGCGCTGAAAGTTTTTGCTGGGCTCCTACTGTTTACTGTTTCTATTTGCCATGCCAGGATATTATTAAGGGCATTGTGTTAGTAATTAGAAAAATAAAACCATATTTGTTATGAGAAAGTTGTGCAGAGTTGACAATTGGATTTATGGTCCAATGTCACACAACTTTTCGCTGCGGTTTCCTACTCCGGCCACTTCTCGCCGCTTCCCATAGCGCTCGAAAAATGCCAGAAAATACTCGTATTTCTCTCGCACATTCGTACGCGTGTGGTATGCTGCAAGCGGAAATCGAAAACAAGTTGCCCCAAACATATTGAACGGCGAACGAACAGGTCTTGTGCTCATCCACACAAACACACACACATAGAGAGAAAAGAAGGGAAATTGCTTTTTAATAGGCTTTATATGGATTGGTCATGCAATTTGTCCGCTCCCCAGCGACATCTTATGCGCAACCTGCTCGCATTCGAATGGCCGAATGAATTATTATTATGTGGCAGCTAATGGATCTCTGAGGCACACCAATGTGTATGCGAGCAGCATTGTGAAATATGGAAAGCGTTTACTTTTAATCAATGTTCAGGCAGCTTCAATTTCCATCCACCTTCGGTTGTTCAATTGAGTTCCGTTCAGCCCGCTTCAGTTTATTGATGTTGAATTGACACCCGAAGGATGCCAGAACAACAACAAAAAAAAAAGAGAGAAGCAGCAGCAACAACATCAAAAGCAAAGGACGAAAAGGATGCTGCTGCAAGTTGTGCCTTTCCTGCCTTTGCCTTCGCCTTAGCCTTTGCTGCCTGCGTCTGCTTTCACTTAAAATGTCAATCAAGCGCTCGCACACACAATCTGAAGGAAAAGGCAAAGTTGGCATACGAATTCCTCAATTTGAGTAGAAAATAAAAGAATAAAGAATAAATAAAAACAGAAGGCAGCTGCGCGGGCCATGCAAGTTTTAATTAAATAATAAAGCGAACGGATAGAAGTACCTCGCGTTGGGGCAAGAAGTGGTGCGTTAATGAGCAGCATATTTAAATATAGACTGTGCGAGTGGGCGAAATCTCGTTTACCATCTATGTGTGTATATGCCAGCCAAATTAGCGTGAATTAAAAATAGAACTTAATGTATGCAAACCATGAAATACTACGAATGAAAATAATGAAAGCCCGCCTCAACATTATTTCTGCGAATTTCACACGACACCAGGCCAGGCAACTGGCAACTGGCAACTGGCAGCTGGCAGCTCCAAAAATACTGCAGACTTGGGGGCGCTTTGCTCCTTCCATGGATTACTTATTTAAACAGGCTTACAGGTGTAGTTTTCAATTAAGAATGCCTAACAGAAGAGGGAATACGCATGTTACACTGAACGCAATGATTAAAAGCATATTTAACACATTCGTTCGCACGTTTTTGTCCTTGCCCTTAGCACAGTTAAATAAATAGCAAAAAAGAATGAATAAAACTAGAGTTTTTGCTACAGTTTCGGCGCAGTTCGTAAATGTTTGCGCAACTTTAGTGCTTTGTCGCCAAAGTTGAGTCTGTGTAATATATGTGCTTAAACTCTGGCACCAACGAGCACTGCACTGCATATATATAGGGAGAAAATTGTACATTTTGTATTTTACATGCGCATAACACATACTTATTACTTTTTGTAAAAGTTTCAAGCGTACTTTCCTCTCCACTGCTTCTCACTATTCACAGCCAGAGTTTTCCCCACAACAAGCCCGAGTTGTCGTTGCCGTTGTCGTTGTCGTTGTCGTTGTCGTTGCACTATGCGTGTATAAGCTGCTTCCAACCATCGTTTTTTTGCAGCGATTGCTTGCCAGGGAATATTTTAAATACTTGTGTTTGCTTTTCCATTAACAAAAGGCGACGTGTGGAAGATGTTTCGACGACTACGACTAAGTGTGCGTCTGATGAAAGATAAATAGATAGCTAGTTTGCAAAGCAGCTTTATATCGCACATATCGAACAAATCACTGAAGTGCTACATACAATCGCAATACACTTTGTGGGTATTGTGTGCCATCTCAGTACAGCTCCAACTTAATCACACGCATTTTAATTGGAGCAATGTACAATACACTTTTTGTGTACAGGGTCTCGCAAAGTCAGTGCTGCGATTTATACTTTATCGCGCCAGCGTTTGCTTTTAATGCGCTCAATAACAAGCAATTGCTGTGGCGTGCTCGGGAATGTGTTGAGCTTCCGTTTGAAGTCTTTTCAACGACACAGCGCATTCATTGAAAATTTCAACGCCAGCTTATTAAAAGAAAAATCAGCGCGAAATAAGCAGACAGAAAAAGCGCAAAAGAGAGAGAGAGAGAGAGAGAGAGAGGGAGAGGGGGAAACGCATACACAAGCAGCGGAAAATGCTGACAATCAGGAGACGCGACGAGGACATTTTCGGGATGCCAACTGCGATTGCAATTGTAAAATGTAGCAAATTTTTAATGTGCTTGCAACTTTTATATCGAGTTTTAATGCGACAAAGTTCCTGCTCGATGATGGCGCGCTGTGGCGGCTATGTATGTGTGTGTGTGTGTGTGTGTGTGTGTGTGTGTGTGTGCGAGTGTTCTTGCCACGCTTTTGTGGCGCTGCGTCTTGCTGCAGCAACTGCTGGCACTGCAACAGTCTGAGGACGTTGCATTTCCTGTTTGCACAGCCATGATTTGCAGTTATCGTCCCCAACTCGGAGACTCGCCCTCGCCCCCCTACCCACCCCCCCCCTCTCACCATAAATGGTCGGACGTGTGAGACGCCTGGATGAATGTCTATGTGCTGGCAGGCAACTCATCTGACTGCCGCTTTTCATGCAAAAATATGCAATTTTATCGGTCTTTACAGATTTGCCATACACAAAAAAAAGCAGAACAGAAAAGACAAGCTTAAAAAAAAAAAAGAAAAATACATAGCTGACTAGGAAAATGCGTCGGGTCTTGTCAGCGGCGGCGGAAGGAAGGGGAGGTGCTGCGGGAAGGAAGCGGGGAGGGAGTATCTGGCAAACGCATAGCCTGAAAGACATTTGCCAAGCAAAAGCAAAAATGTAAATATTTATCATACCGGAAACATGCGTTCGTTGCCTTCTGCAGCGTCTACTTCAATTTGTACTTGGAAAACCCAGCCAGTGAAATCTCCACTAGTTCCTGTCCCAGCCACGAGCAAAGCCCGCAACGAGTGTTGCCAGTGGCAACGTGGCCTGTGCTAAGTTCGCGAGTCTATTTCGAGCTGGCAGCAGCTACTGCAGCCGAAATGCCCTTTTAAGCTTTTAGTTAATTTAAAAGTTGAAATTTATTTGCAAATCCCAAACAGAATGGAAGCCATGACGCGCACTCACAACAGATTGGCGAGCCAGTCAAGCGTAGCAAAGTAGCAATCATAAAAAGCGACAAGTAAGCACGTCACAAGCGAATCAGCTCGACAGTCCGATACGAGTACTCGCTGTACATTTTACTATATATAACATAGCTTTGTATAAAGACAAAAGGGTTCTCTATATGTCGAAATATATGTAGTAAGTCTGCAGCTAATCTGGACCTGATTAATTCGTGTGTTGCAAACGAAGACACAAACTAATCACGCTCTGTTGTGGGGCAGGCAGCAAGTGTAATAAACAATTTATATATACATATATATTTAGTTGAAAACGTGCCGACATTTGGGACATTTTGGATGTCAACACGCACAGCGAGCGGCAAAGGACACTGAAACCGAAAACAAAGCTCCAGTTGGAGCCCGAGCAACTGCTGGTCATGGGAATAGCCCAAGAGATGGCAATGGCGATGGCGATTGCGATGGCTGCCGGGCTTCGTATAGTTAAACTTTAGTTTTATAGCTGCAATTTACACAAAATACTCCGACTGGCTCTCTCTCTCTGTGTGTGTGTGTGTGTATTTGTCAGTCGTTCCGGCTCGACAATCGTTTCATTTCAGTCAATTGTTTAGCCTCAGAAATATACGATTTAAACGAGTCTGCTTAGACCGAAAGATAAATTACAGCACTCGTCATGTGTCTGGGGCATTGCCACAGTCCCCCCTCCACTCCCTCCCTCCTGCTGTTGTGTGTGTTTGAGGATTGTTAATGAGCCCCAAGCAGCTTAGCTGCTCACATCATTTGCAATGTTTTGTTTTTCCATTTTTCTCCATTTCCTCTCCTTTGCCTTTGCTGCTTTCGGTCCACTCGAAATTTTCATGTGAGGAGTGCAGGACACATAGCACAAAGCATATTATCGTTTGCTTCGTACATTTTGCATTAACTGCGATTACCTTTCCTTGCCACTGCGGTGCCTATAATGAGGTGACATGGCTTCTCTCATTCGCAAGTCAACCTCACTCATCATTCAGTTGAGATAAAGCATCAAGCGACTTTAATTTGAATCAAAACACACTCCATATTTAAGAAAGTCTTTTACTTGTTTTTTTGTTTTCATTTCGCTTTTTTCTTTGTTGTCGTGCGGGCAAATCTGAAATGGATTCAGCTTGTTGAGATTGTTGTACAGATCAAGTATTCGAAATTTCCCATTGTATTTTGATAAGAACTTTGACCACTTGGCCAGGTTTCGCGTTGGTCCAAGTTGATTTGGCAGAAGTGCACAACAAAGACGTTGGGTTTGTCAGATTGGTTAGCCAGCAAGTGCAACGTGTGGCGATGTGGCAAGTAGATGTGCTGCTATGCAACGCTTAATAAAACGTTCGAAAGCTGCAGCATGCGCATTTAAAATGGCGCATAAAAGCCAGGTCAAAAGAAGCAATCGCCCGCATGGCGGGCCGAGGTGCAAAGGCGTCAGCTGAACGAGAGGGGAGCCTGCAAGGGGAGAGGGAGACGAGGGGCCCCAAGACGGGGGGTAGGGTCAGCTATAAATTGAGTCCAGCTGCGAGTTACGGCGCACGGCGGCGCCCGGATGTGGCAAGCGCCGAGTGGCGAGTGGCGAGTGGCAAGCTGGTAAGCTGGCAGCCTGCAGACTGCAGCCTTCAAGCGGCAGCAGCAGCAGCAGCGGCAAAAGCTATTTAAGGATGCCACGCTCTGATGCGTTGCACAGTTAAGATTCAAACGGAGCAGTGAAAAGGTGTGCAGGACGTGCAGCTCATCAATTGAGTGCTGCATGAAGCAAGTAAGAAAGCAACAGCCGAGTCAAAGTCCGCTCGACTGCAACGCAGATTGAAAATAATACAAAAGTGGAATAGAAATACAATATACCGCAGTGCAAAGCAAAAGCAGCGGCTCAGAGCTACGATTGAAATTATCTAAAACAATGCAGGCAAACAAAGTTTTAAATCGAGCTTTGAAAATGTAATATATTGATGATAGTTTGGTGATAATGTAAATTAATATTTCAAATTGAGAAAATGGACACATTGCAGAAAACGTGACTACAGAGTTTCTAGAGGGTTTCAGAAAAGAAAACTCATAACTTGCATAGACATCAGGCGATCATCGGATGATCAATATGATGTAGAACACAGCAACCCACAAGTCAAGTGCTCATAGTCTCTCTGGAGTATTCTCCTAGGCTGCTTTGTCATGATGAATCTCAGAATTCGAATTGAATTTTGCGCTAATGACTTTTTAAGGAGTTAAGTTAGCTTAAGTAGGAGACGCACAAAAATAGCAATAATAATAATAATAATAATTCCAACCAACCATAGAATGCTGTTGTTTTGTGCCAACCAATCGAACGCATCAATGTTTAATCAAAATTGCTATTATTTTGGCAATAAAATGGCAATTTATGTGAAGAACATCAATTCCAAGTATTGCTGATTATTATTGCTTAAGTTGCCATTGTAATGAAGTTCTAGGAATCCATTTCTTTTTAAAATATTAACTGTCGAATGTAGCTAAAGAAACTTGAAGAGCAGCGCAGACAATTCATTTGAAGCCACAAGATTTGATGGCTCTACCTCTGCGTCTGCAATTTTGGCGTTTATATGGTTGGACGAATGCACAATCGTCTCCAGGGTTAGCACTAAGTTATAATATTTAACTCTGCGTGGGCATAAAAAACGGGAGTAAAACAGAGAGCAAGCACATCGCACACTCACAGCACATTTAATAGTCACTAAATATTTAATTTAATTTGCTTTTCGCACTTGCTGCGTGTCTCTTGCAGCAGTAGCCGACGAAGCAGCACAACAAGGATTCGGGAGACAGCTGCGTGTTTAGTGTAGAATATTTGAAATCAAAGCGAAAGGGTATGAGCGTGTCGGTGCGGCTGCAACTCAAACAGAAGCTCAACATGCGCACAACAGCGGTCAAAATGAAGAGGCTGCCGCAAATGAAATCAAGCAGTGCCAGAGCAACTATCAAAGCCAAAGTCAGAGCGAGAACCAAGAGCAGACTCGAGCCCAATTGACGGCAAGGAGTGCGGCAAGTGGCAGCCGAGTGAGGATTAGAATGCGGATGAATCTGAAGGGTGCGGGCGGCATGCAGGCGGAAAGCAAGCTAATTCAATCGCGTTTTCTACGTATCTATTGTTACATTCTGCTCGCTGCCCTCATGAGCTACATTCGCGCGATTTGTGCCACAATGACAACGACGATGACGATGACGACGACGAGAAGCGACAACCACAACCACAACCAATTCCGCAATCATACCCAAAGGAGTCGCAGCAGCAGCTCTGCGTCAACCTTAGCCAGCCTGCAACTTCGCCCAGGAATTTGCATTATAAGACTGATAACATTAAAGAGATTTCTAAACACTTTGGCCATGCCAACAACACACAATCAACCACAGCAGCCCCTCGAGAAGGAGCCGCAACTGGAGCTGGAGCAATCAGCGTCTGGGCAGCGCTATTTATGGCACTCGCTGGGCGCCTCCTCCTCCTCCTCCACCTCCCCTTCTGCGAGCTTCGCCTACTCGTTGAGCTCCACAGTAACATCCTCGTGCCGCGGCGCCACGTGGCTGCTGCTGCTGCTGCTGCTATCCTCGCTATGGCCGGACTGCGAGTGCCTCCATGGCGCCAAATTGAGCAACAGCACCGTCAAGACCAAGTACGGCCTCCTGCGCGGCATTGTGGTGCGCACAACGCCCCTGGTCGAGGCATTCCTCGGCATACCATATGCATCGCCGCCCGTGGGCAGTCTCAGGTGAGTCCCCAGCCTTGGCTTCAGCCTCAGATTAAGCGTGTAACTTTAACCACCCACACCCACACCCACACCCTCCCCACACACAGCGTCGCGGCGCAAGCAATTTTCATAATTATTTTGATAAAATATAGTTACAACGCTCGTTCGTTGTGCACAACATGCACGAACTTTTGCACACTCGTGTTAAACGGCCAGATTAAAGTTGCAAGACCTTGGCTGCCAAAGGGCCAAAGGGCTTCCTCCCCAGCCCCCTCTCTGCCACCTCTCTGTCCCCTCTCGCGCAGTATCTCTCTTAGTTTTTAATGAAGCCCACAGCTTCTGCTGTTTACCCAACAATTAGTTGTTAACAGTATTCAGAGTTTGCCTCTAATTGAAATGGAAACTTTGCTGTTATTAACAAACTGCAGATTACATAAATATTGCACTTGGGCTTATCAAAAACGAAGCTGCACGTTGTATAAATATTAGAAGTGCAGCATTACACTGTTTTCCCAGCTGGCGACCTTACTAATTATAATTAGCTCAAGGAAGCATAAGACTTGCACAAGAAAATCAACACGTAAAAATGTAAAATTTAAATGTAGACTATGCAAAGAACTCAGTTTAATGGTTCTACTAGAGATAAACACATATTGAAAGAGAGCACAAATTAAGCAGCTCAAATCAAGGAAACCACAATGCTCTCAAAACAACTAATAGTACCTTCAATAAAACAATAGGTTCGATTTCAATAATTAATATGTAGATAAGGTAATCCCCAACATGATAAAGTGTGTTGTGAATATTTCCTAAATTGTATGCAGCCAACAATCTTAAATAGAACTACAGCAAAAGCCTCAAAACTGCAAAATAAAAGCAAACAATGAGAGGAAACCACATTTTGAAATGCAAGTTAACAGACGGTCGCATAATTACGAATGCAAAACAACAATCTGAACTCGCTTGTAAATGCTCAGATACATTTGTAGCCAGCTACATTAGCGAACATTTGTGTGGACTGTGGAATGATGGCCAATTTAGGCAACATTGAGAGAGCATGTTTGGCGAGGTGAATGCGGTAATGAGTTTATCCTTGTTCTATAACTAATTTCCAACAATAGTTACGGAATGCTTCGGGTCTTTGGTTCCCAGCTCTCAGTTCCCAGTTCGCAGTTCGCAGTTCGCAGTGCTCTGGTTTGTCGTCGAGTCGCATTGATGCCATGCATCAGAAACTTCGATGAGCGAACTTTTTTTGGGGGGGCGTCGTGCTTAAGAAATCTAAAGGAAGTTTGCGGCATATTACAAAAGTTTCTGCCACACTTTGACACTTGTGCACATGAGAAGGAGAGCCTGCACTCTCCCTCTCTCTCTTTCTCTCGCTCGCTTGTTGTGCGCTGTGTGAAGAAGCTTCAACATGCTCGAGACATGCACAACAAGTGTGTGTTGAATGGACTGATTAGAAGCTATAACGAGTACTCGAATCACCTCCTCTCTCTCTCACTCTGGCATGCTGCGAGTGGCACAGCCACTTTGGTTGCAGCCTGCTGGCAAATTGTTCTTTAATTACTTCCTGAGTCAATGTTGCCACGTTTATGACTTGGCCTTGCCTGACTTGCCTCATTGTTATGCAGCAGCAACAGATGCCACAGAAATGAGCAACAGCCCAGAACTTAATCAAATGACAAGTGAATATTCGCTCGTCGCTCTTCTTGCCGCATCATCATGCCCCGCCAGTCTATTTGCAAATTATTCATGCTCCAATGACAATCGCTCACATCGCTCTCATCGCCAGAGGTGGCCTGAGGAGGGCGTTGGGGGGCGCAGAGCGGCGCAAGCAGAGGTTAAATAAACGTGATATTTGACAAATTGTCGATTTACTTCCAACGCATAGCATACGAAAGCTAATTAATCATCGGGCCTAGCCAAATCTGTGACTGTCGCCAAAGTTCCTAATCAAAAATTCAAAAAGCGAAAGCCAAAACCCGTTCTCGACCCAGATGGCATACGATTACTCGTGATGATCTATCTGTCTGTCTCTCGAGGGAGCTTAACCATCAGTTACGTACTGTTCTCCATGCACATGTTAAGCTCCCCAATTACTCTCAAGTGTGTAATCTTGTAATAATTATAGAAAGTCTCTGTCGTCTAACTCATGCGCATGTAAAAGCAGCAAGGTTTGAAGCCTCCTCCCCACTCTTTTCCATTTACCTTCTATGTTGGCAGATTTCAGACAGATATTCTGTTACTTTTCGCTAACTTTCCAACAGATAGTGCAGGATATTATAATAGAAAATGTAAAAAGGACTCACCTGTCGTTGAAGAAAGCGTAAAATAAAGATGTTTTTGATGCGATGACAACTGCACTGAAAAACAAATAGTTTTGGAGTAAGTAAAACTTTATAAATAAATTCAGGTTTTTATATACTATATACAAGTATTGCATTAGTTGTGAAATTAGAGGCTGCTGCATAGACTCCGCTGGGAAATCGAGCACAGGGTCTTACTTAGTGTAATGAAAAACATTTACGGCTTGTTGAAGCCTGCAAAATGGTACGTTCCACTCGAAAGCCATTTGACTTTGATCCATTGTGCGCTTGGGAGCGCGGCGGGAGGGGCAGCGGAGGGGCTTGGGAAATGACGGGGTTACGTGGTAGTTAAGGGGCAATTGTTGTTGCATTACGGCCGCAAAGTGTGTGTAGCATTTGCGGAGATGAACTCGAACCCGAGCCCGAACCCGAAAATGGGGAAACAATAAAAACAATTCGCGTCAATTATTGTGTCATAAAATCAACATTGCTGCCGCTGTCCTGGCAACTGGCCCTGGAACTGCCGAGTTGCTCGTTGCCGCCGGCATTTTGATCGATGGTTTTCAACGTAAAACAATAAAATGTGCAATTAATCAATCGCTTGGCCGTTTTGATTGATGGGCTTAGTAGTTAGTTGCGCTGCTTAACGATAGCCACACACAGCTCACAACTCAGAAGTCCTCTTCCCTTTCCCACTCCCACTTCCCACGCCCCGGCCCGCCCACGCGCAATTGCGGAAGTAATCGCGATAGTTTGCTGCCATTACCATTACCCGTTAAGCGTTGCCCAGCATCCGCGATGCTTGGTGCCATTACCTCGACACTCGACACTCGACATAGATATATAGTGATGGCGCTGATTGCTGATTGACTTGCAGATTTATGCCACCCATAACGCCATCGACGTGGAAAACGGCCCGCAACGCGGATCGATTCTCGCCCGTGTGTCCACAGAACGTGCCCATACCGCCCAATGGACCAGAGGCCCTCCTCGAGGTGCCCCGCGCCCGTCTCGCCCAGCTGCGACGACTGCTGCCGCTGCTCAAGAACCAATCGGAAGACTGCTTATATCTAAATATCTATGTGCCCTACCAGCTGCAGCGCCCAAGACGTAAGTCACCACTCTTGCCACCACCTTGCGCTCCTAATTGGTTTGCATTCAAGTGGGTTCGCATTCATTATCATTTGTATTTTCGTTTTCATTTCCAATTCAATTGTGTACAGCTGCCGCTAGCTGACTCTAATTATTGTGCTCAAGGGGAGCCGCAAAGTCGCTGTTATGTTGCAAAACTATATAAGTTATAAACTTGTATTGTATAATTTCTATAACAATCTTCTCGCAAACTATATCATATTCCATTACAGTTCCTCTTGGAAGCAATAGATATGTTATGCTTTCAAAACTTAAATAAAATCTATCATTCTACCATTTCTCCTAGTAACATACAAGTATTATTTTTACCACCACGAACTCGAACTCAAGAAAAAGTTGTAATTTCAATTCAAGTAGAGTTCGCTCCGCTAGCATATCACATCATCGTCAGCGGAATTAAGCAACTGTTTCTTATGGCAAAACTTACTTAGAGTGTATCAGAATTAAAATCAATTTGAAAAGCACAAACTTTCTCGCCAAAGTAATTCAATTGAGAGTTTTATTGATGTTGAAAGAGCGTGCGAACTAAACCCAAAAGGGAAATAATATTTTTTAATTTCCTTTTATTTTGGCTGGGTTCATGTGCTTTTAAAAGTTGCGCAACATGTGCAAAAAACAACACGAAAGGGAATCAAAATGAGGGGATTGGCCGAAGGCGGCGAAACTTTCAATTCCGTAGTGCATTGCAGTTGGTTTTAATAATTGCTGCAAGCGCTGCAGAATTGGCAGGTTCGCCGACCACACACACACCACATATGGCGAGGGTCCTCGAGCCCAACTGCATGTTATTGACAGGCGAGCAGACGTACAGACCAATAGCAGCAGCAGCTCCATTTTAAACCCTCTCACATGCTCTAACCGCAGGGGAAAACGAGAGCGCCAGCTCCAGTTCGAGCAACAGTGCGGACAGCATGCTCTCCACAGTGGTCTTCATACATGGCGAGTCGTACGACTGGAACTCGGGCAATCCCTACGACGGCTCCGAGCTGGCCGGCCATGGCAATGTCATCGTCGTGACAATCAATTTCCGACTGGGCATCTTTGGTTTCCTCAAGACCGGCGGCAAGGAGAGCGCCCAGGGCAACTTCGGCCTCATGGACCTCGTCGCTGGCCTCCACTGGTTGAAGGAGAATCTACCGGCGTTCGGCGGCAATCCGCAGAGCATCACTTTGCTGGGATACGGCACTGGCGCCGTCTTGGCCAACATTCTAGCCGTGTCACCAGTGGCGAGTGGTGGGTTTCACTTACAGCTCTTCTCGACAATCAGTTGCTTAACGTGACTTCGTCCGCAGATCTCATGCAGCGCGCTGTGCTCATCAGCGGCACAGCTCTCTCGCCTTGGGCCATCCAGAAGAATCCGCTGTTCGTGAAGCGACGCGTCGCAGAACAAACTGGCTGTCACGGCGACATGCTTTACGACGATCTGGCGCCCTGTCTGCGCACCAAGAGCGTCGCCGAGCTGCTCGCCGTTAAGATCGATCATCCACGGTGAGTCCAGCTCGGAACTAGCATCAACAATAAACAAGAATAAATACCATCTCAACGCTTCTGCAGCTTCCTCGTTGGCTTCGCGCCCTTCGTGGACGGCACTGTGATATCGCCCAACACCGATGCCATGTCGAGCACTGCGCTACCTCTAGGCTCAGCCATAGTCAGGTAGGCTGCTACACTTAAGCACTTTTACTTGCAACTAACACTACACTCAACGTACAGCACTTCAGGAATTGAATATGCCAACTTCCCGAAGCGTGATCTCATCTTCTGCCTGACTTCCGTGGAGTCCTATCTGGACTTGAGTGCCCAGGATCTGGAGTTTGGCTTCAATGAGACGCGCCGGGATCGCATACTACGCACTTTTGTGCGCAACAATTTCCACTACCACCTCAACGAAATATTCGCGGTGCTAAAGGTGAGTTCACTTTTACTAGCAAGGGAGCAACTGATTACCCAAAAGCCAGAGCTTAGACTCTCGACATAATTGGTTAGCATATAATAGTGAATAAGTTTAAGGAAGTGGAAGACGAATAGGCATAAGTTTAAGTTTAACTGGGGCAATTTGTCACTCACCTAATCATGAAACTCTGTCGCAGAATGAGTACACGGACTGGGAGAAGGCCATCAGAAATCCGCTGAGCTCGCGGGATGCAACGCTGCAGTTCCTGAGCGATGGCCACACGGCGTCGCCGTTAATCAAACTGGGTTACATGCACAGTCTGCGTGGCGGCCGCACATACTTCGTGCACTTCAAGCATCGCACCGTCGAGGAGGAATATCCACAGGTGGGTGAGCTGAGTTGAGTTGAGTTGAGCTGACCCTGACCTTGTCGTGTCTCTCTGCTTGTCATTTATTAGCGCACGGGTTCGGTGCGTGGCGAGGATGTGCCCTTCTGGCTGGGACTGCCGCTCTCGCCGCTCTTTCCGCACAACTACACGACGCAGGAGCGGCAAATCGGACGCCTCATGCTGCGCTATTTGTCCAACTTTGCGAAGACGGGGTGAGTTGCTTGCACTAGTCGCTTGGCGCACAGAGATTAATTGCAGTTCGCCGACAGCAATCCGAATCAATCCACGGCCATGGCTGCGCTGCCCAGCAGGGAGCAGACGCAGCATGTGCAGCGCAAGCGTTCGCTCTCCGGCGAGACCTTGAACCTGGCGGTCATCTACAATCAGCGCCGCAGCAATGCCATGCACGAGAAGCGTTCCTACTTCCGGCGACGGTTGCGCAGCAACGATGGCAACGAGCCCGCCAACAGCGAGCAGGACGTGGGCAACTATGATGGCGACGAGCTGCCCTTCTGGGATGCCTACGATGTGGTCAATCAGCTGTACATTGAGCTGGGTAAGTCTTCAGCGCCAGACAATTCATCCGTCATCCGCATTTAACTCGCTTTGCTGCGCAGGCAACAAGGCCAACATACAGAGCCACTATCGTGGCCATAAGCTGTCCATGTGGTTGAATCTCATACCGCAGCTGCACCGGCACTTCAACATCAACGATCAGTCCATGCGGCACCATCAGTTCCAGGACGATCTCAACAACCGCGATCTCTACGAAGGTAAACAGCGAGCAGTTAATTTCGGAATCACAAAGTAAACGCTTTGAATTTTACTCACCAGGCGTTGTGCGTCCGCAGCTGCAGACGAAGCCCGCTGATGATGACAATATCCTGATCATACAGACCACAAGGACGACCACTCCAGCGCCCACCACGAAGCAGGAGCAGCCCAATGCCACAGCCGCTGCAGGCGCCACCACAACAGGTAGCATGAATCGCTTTCGTTCGCGAATCTCGCTCACATTTCTTTGGCCTGCTTACAGAGTGCGGCATCGACGGCGCCATGTCCGTCTCGGAGCTGACCACCACGCAGGCGCCCAAGGAGAATCGCACGCACACCCAGCAGGAGACGCGCAAGGATCTGGCCACCGCGTCCACGGGCATCATTGGCAACCTGGAGCTGCTGCGTCGCCTGAGTGGCAAGCAGTTCCAGAGCTACACGACTGCGCTGATAGCCACAGTGGCTGTGGGCTGCTTTCTGCTCATACTCAACGTGCTCATCTTTGCGGGCATCTATCACCAGCGCGAGAAGCGTGCGCGCGACGCCAAGACCAAGGAGGAGCTGCAGGAGGGCGAGACCAGCAAGAACTCGAGCATACTGAAGCTGAACCAAGCCGGGCCCAGCGTCGATGCCAGCGACGCGTACACGCTGAGTGGCGCCGTCGTCGACAGCAAGGGCGGCGGCATGGGCGTGGTCTTTGGCGAGTACAGCTGCTACGACGAGAAGACCAAGCAGCTGAAGGAGGAGCAACTGCTGGTCGAGCTGCCGCCTCCACCGCCGCCGGGCGCAGCGCAAACGACGCTCATGATGGACAGCTGGGAGGCATGCTCCACCAGCACGCTGGACCTGCTGAAGACACGCCCGCCAGCAGCGACGGCACAGTCCATCGAGATGATCAGCTACAATGCCACGTTGCCCACGCTGCTCGAGAACAGCGCCGGCCACTCGGCTCCGGGCAGCAAGCGGGGCTCGTTTGTGGACACCAGCTGTGCGCAGCTGCAGTTCGATTATGCGGTGCAGTCGTCGGACCAGATGTCCTTCAAAGCCATCGAGGAGGCTGTGAAGGCTGCGGCCAGCGGCGACTCGGAGATCATGCGGGACGACGACATTCCCGAGCCGCCGCCACCGCCACGCTCCTTCCTAGCCGCCCAGCAGCAGCAACAACAGCAGCAGCAGCAGCAGCAACAGCAGCAGATGGGCATCCTGCGGCAGGCGGGACAGGCGAGCAGCAGCAACGCCTCGGGCAGCGGCAAGAAACGTGTACATATTCAGGAGATCTCCGTCTAAGGCTCCCAGTAGTACTCCAAGTGCTCCTTGACTGCGACCCTCCTGCTAGTGTCTCCAGACTGTCTTCAGCTATGCTTTCCTTTTCCCGCCTTGCATCTGTTATATCCGGTTATTTACTTCGCGAGCATTGGCCTTGGTTCTTCCAGAGAGAGAGAGAGATGTTGTTGTATACTACGTACTAATCTTCGTCTGTTTGTACATTATGTAAATGTTCCTTATAGACGTGTGTCGCGTGCATGAACTAATCAGACTATGTAGGCCTCGTATTAACAATGTAGTGGTACACTATTATTATGATTGTCTTAGATTGTAATTGTTTTTGGTCGACTATGTGTGTGTGTATAGTTTATGTTAATTTTGACACGATCTAGTTAAGCATTCTGAACGTATTTTACTATGATTATTACATGTTTTGCTTGTTATGTATTTGATAATAATAAACGACATAATAATTAAAGTAATTAGCGAAAGTGGGAAGACAAGTACTCATGTATGTAACTGGCTTTTAAACATTTATAAAACTACAAGTACACACAACCATATATAATACACACATAATGTACGAGTAAATGTATTGTAAAATATTGAATCTATTTGTATGAAATACATCATAATGTAATAAAAACGGAAAATCGAAATAAATGTATTATTATCGGCATTTTGATGGTGATATTGCAAAAATCAACCCACCACTGTTTCTTATTGGTGGGGAAGCTTTTATAAAATAACATAAATATTAAATAACCCATATGAGAAATTGTTTTGCTCAATTGATTATTGCGTTAAGGTTTGGTTAATGTAACATTTTCAAGTGATAACGGGGGGAGAGTCTATTACTTTTACTATTACATCGAGGGTTATTGTGCATTGTAGTCATAATTAGTGTAGTGTGTGGGGAATTGAATAACAAATTTCTTTTTTTACGGTTTGGTTAGAGTGACACTTTACGTTTCCGGGCAACTTTGTTCAGCTTAGCCGATGGACACGATGTGCCGGTGAGGTCCGCATAGCGACAGCCTTGAATCAGGCGGAGAGTTTCGTCCACGGAACGCGACACAAACAGATCGTTGATCGTTGCCTGCCGCACAATCCCCTTGCTGTCGATGATGAATTGTGCACGCAAGCTGTGTCCGAACTCGGGCAAATAGATGCCATAGTCCTCGCTGATCTTGTGCGTTATATCCGAGAGCAGCGGTATCCTAACGTTCCCCAATCCACTCGCCTTGCGCGGCATATCCAGCCAAGTCATGTGCGAGTATGCCGAGTCCACGCTGCAGGCGATCACAACGGCATTCAGCTTGCGAAACTCGTCGATCCGTTCCGAGTACTCCGTCACCTCCTCCGGGCACACCGACGAGAAATCGAGGGCATAAAAAAGCAGCACCACGTATTTGCCAGCGAATTGCGAGAGCGATAGCGGCACCAAAGCCTTGTTGATGACAGCAGTGCCTTCAAAATGCGGCGCTGGTCGTGTCACCAACGACATGTGCCTTGGCTCCGCTTCGTGGGCTCTCATATCTTGCGCCAGCTGCTCCTGTTGGGTGAGCAGTCGCATCTTGTTTGACTGCAGGTAACCGGTTCCGAGTAGCAGGTGAGCCACGAATAGAATGAACAGGCCTAAGGTCTTGAACAGTTGCCATCGGTTTTGGGTGTACAATTTGCTTATGGCTGTTGAGATCATTTTTCAATAGTATTTTCAATTTTACCGGCTTGTGGGTGAATTTGGGCTGGAGAATTTTTTAACACATATTTACAATTTCTATTATCCAAATTATCTATTGATACATACTAAAATAAATCAGAGTAGATGCCGAGTTATAGCCCAGGGCAAACTACACTAATTTTTAAAACTAATTTGTACCATGAATTAAAATGATCTTCGGTTTTTTGCGGCTATACAGGTTCCACTTTTATTTTTTTGGATTTTTTCACTTTTCGCACAACTGAGTCCTCCTCCTCCGTTTCCAACGCTTTCTTCCGCTTTTCCGACTTTTTCTTTTTGGGCGACGATTCGGGCGTTATATTAGGTTCCGCCTTGATCAGCTCCACCAGCGCATCGAGCTCCACATGCGTTCCATTCTCGCTGCCATTTGCAACAGGTGTTTTCTGCTCCTCCTCCTCTTCCTCCTCCTCTGCATTATCTTCGAATTTTATGGATTTGTTCTGCAAATAAACCGTCTTAATGTGTTATCAAGTTTTGCTTTAGCCATTGATTGTGACTAACCTGGGGCTCGTTTTCGTCCAGCAACAACTCGCCTTCTATGTAAGGCATCACATTGCTAATATTGAAATCCTTGATCCGAAACTTAATCTCCTGATCCATTACAATGCCGTCGCGGCTTTGTTTCTTATTCGTAAACCGTATCGTTGTATTGAAGACTCTGTAGATGATGGCACTGATCTGGTGCTTCGATATGTGCCGTACAACGCCATGCAGCACTGCACCCGCTTTGGGCCTCAGCACATAGAAATCCGCATTGATTAGCAGATGCAACGTGGGATCGTCGGCTCGCAATCCCGCCGTCTGGCCAAGCACTTTGATGTTCTTAATTCCCAGAACAATGCCGTGCAAGTTGGCGTCGTAGATGCCCACCTTGGTCCGAATGAGAAGCTCGTGCAAAGCATGCTTAAAATTGGCCATGCCGTAGGGGCCCATTGATAGGTGTAGATCTGTTTTCACGCATAGCACACACGACTCGGGATTCGCGGCGTACTGTTCCAGCTCCTTAGTGGAGAACTTTATATATTTCTGTAATATTTTGGCCATTTTAATACATCAATTCCACCGAACAGGCACAACCACATGAGTTTTTGCTGTTGCTCAATGAAACACTTGCTACTTTATAGGGTCACACTAGAATGCAAACATGTGGCAGCACTACATCTATCGTATAGAAATATCGCTACAATCCAGTGTGGCCATCTCTGAATACTGCTTTAATCAGTTGGGTTTGGAATATCCGTTGAAAATTTAAAATTAAATTTATAAATCATTTCCCGCCAACAAAAAAACATTTTTCATTTGAATATTTTATAAATGCAATAATTATGAATACAACTATGTATTGGTTATTTTTATGTAGCAACCAAATGGTGATAGTTAATGTTAAAAAAAATTAACAAAAATGAAGAAAATTTCATATAGTGAATACAACTTTTCGAATACTTCAAACTATTTGTGCAATAGCACAATACAAATCAAAAAATTAACGTGTAGTTGAAATTGATATCATTCGTTTTATTCGCGAATGGAATGTTGTTACATGTTTCGCTTTCAATATAATAAATAGCTTTAATTACGAAAACAATACATACTATGTTACAGTTAATACTTGGTATATACAAAAATTTTAAACTTGTTTTTTAAAATTATTTCCAAAGGCAATACCTTTATCAGCATACTATTCGAATCTTCCTTATTTTATTCATAAAATTCCACTGAGTTGATAAAAAAAAGAAATTATATTCTTTCTGCTATTCTTATTTTCAGAAATTTTCTTGTTTGTTTTTCGAATATTTAAATGAAAATACTTAGGTGGTAGAAGCAACCCACAAAACGAAATCGAGGGAATCCAGAAAATGCAACAACACCTTAATAACTATGGTACATGCTTAAATTTAACAAGAACGTGAGCTTTGTTCACTTGTAATACGGAAGAGTAAAGTTCGGGAAATCAGTAAAAAATCGACTAGAAATCGACTAGTCATCAAACATTGGTAATGGCGTTCTTGTTGCGATCCGCGGCTAGATTTGCAAATTTACCATGTGATCCAAATGGCGTACGCATGCGCCTGGTAAACGAACGCAGGCACCGCTGGCCATCGAGAGGTTCTGGTGTATTTGATGTTGCCAGTACAGAGACTAAAAACGAATTCAAATTATTAGCTTGACATAGATTGTAGCATAACAAACTTACCTCGCTGTTCGAGTAGCTTTATCTGTTTCTTGGCCTCACGCAACTTATTCATCAATATCTCATTCTTGCGCTTCTCCACTGTCAGTTCCAGGCCAAGTTGCAGTTTGCTCTTTGAATCGACAGCGCTCAAAATGCTGCAGAGTAGATCGAATAAATAAATTGGTAACGGTTACAGAATTTTCAAATTATTAACTTACGGATGACTGTAAATGGACATGGAACTGGGCCTTTCATTGGGCTCGGGATGCATCATTTGCGCAATAAGTTCATTGAAATCCTTGCTTAGCGAGGCAATCACTGGCACCTCGCCATGGCGCAGCTTGTGCCATTCGGGTCCATTCTTTGGCAGTGGTCCGCCGCCAGCAACCTCAAAGAGCGTGATGCCCAACGAGAAAATGTCGGCTTTGAACAGATTACTATAATCCTCTTGGAGTATCTCCTTCGGCAAATAGCGACAGTCGCCCTCCTCCACATGCGGCTCTTTCACCGATGTCACGTGGCCCAAATCGCCAATTTTATAGGTAACCAAATTTTCAGAGCTGCGCAACTCCTCATAAACGCTGTCCATGCCATCATCATCTTTGCCATTCGAGGACTGTGTTGTCTCCGAACTGTTGCCAAGTTTGTGTGCCGTGGGATTCATGGTAGAGAATATATTCTCGGGCTTAATGTCCATATGCACCAGGTCATTAGAGTGTATATAGCGCAGGCCTTCGATCACATGCATCAGCAATATTTTCAGTTCCGATTCGCATAGACTGTGATCCTGGATACGTGCCTGTAGGCTGCCGCCATCACAAAATTCATTTTGTATGAGCATATGATCATCCTCCGCCCAGGCTGAATAATAACGCACCACGTTGTCATGCTTGCCGAGCACGGCATGCGCCCAAACCTCATTCAGGGCGCGTTTCCTGCAAGAAGGAAATAACACATAGTGGAGATGATTATGGAAGTAATTGGGATTGACTTACTCGAAGGAGCTGCCTGCTACAGGCTTCTTGCTTTTCTTAATAGCATAAATGCATCCATCCAGTCGGTTGACACACTGAAATACCACTCCAAATTCGCCCACACCAATAACACTAACTTGCATAAACTCGCGTTTGAAGCGACTGATATTTGTGTCGTGCAGCGCCAATCTTTTGGGTGCCTGCTGATGGATTTCGCGCACAGTCTCAATACCACCTGCCTCCTGTGCGGCATCCTCATCGCTGGGTTCATTGAGCAGAAACCGCTGCATGGCGCTGACATTGAGATTCTCGCGTCCAAATTGTGTGCGACAGCGTTTCTTGTTGTGCGCCATAAGACCTAAAAACAAATAGAGATCAATATGCTATATTCTTCTAGTAGCTTGCTGGCACTCACTGTCCGGTGTAAAGGGATTCACGTTTGCAGTGTCCTGCGGCTGCATGGTGCGATGATTGTGCAGAGGCAGTGATCGCGGACGATCTGGAAACTTGGAGAATTCACTGCGTGCCGCAGCATTTGCAGCGGCTGCCACGGCAGACAAATGATTGCAGTTGCTTGTCGATTTCTGTAATATTGTTTTTGGTGTAGCCGGCGTATTGAAGAGACGCAGTGCACGAACTTTCTGGCATGGTGGCGACATGTCTACATCTCGTTGCTGTGTCTGTGGTCGCTTCTTATTAGTTTGCGGACTCTCCTGCGGATGATCCTTGTCAAAATCATCGTCGGCAAAGCGCAGTTTGCGTGGATTGAACACCAACGGTGATGGCGATGGTGAACGTGAACGCATCTCGACACTGGAATCGAGATGCTCAAGCGATGTATCTTCCGTACTGATGACGCTCGTTTCGTGCTTGGACAAGCGAAATGCCATTGCCATATTGTTAAACACTTTATCCTTTTACGCTTTGGTCACACATACACGTACGCACAGTTTAGGTATGAATGGAACTGCACTTCGAGGTTGATAAACTTTGCGAATTTACCAATTTAAAAAAAAAATTTATAGGTAACAAAACAAAAACACAAACAGCATTAAGTATAGAAGAATGAAAAGCGCAAGAGATCTGTTATCGATATACATGAAAAATTCAACTCCGTGTATATCGGTGGCACGATCTACTCTCAGCTCACGATCGAGTCCAAATATCGATACTTTGAAATGTACGAGCACCATTTGAATTACTTTAAAAAATATATTAGAATGCGTTCCCAGGCGAATAAATGTGGCAAAGCACAAATGATTTATAGATAGATATGTTAACTTTTTGTACTGCTGGAAACGTAAATAATTCAAATTGTTTTTTTTTTGGCATTTGATTTATTGATTGAATAATTATTATGTATTATTTTGGAGCGCATTTGCTACATACAAAGACGCATTTCAAGAATCATACATTATAATACTTAACTATGACGTAATGTATGAGAAAGATGAATTTTGCAATAAGTGTTTCTTTTTGCCTAATTTATATGAATATTAAAAAAACAGCTTACAAAATTGGTGAAATTGAAAATATTGTTTTGTTGGGGGCATTTTTGTATTCAATTGATAAAAGGGATTCAGTGTGATAAGTTACATCATAAAATTGACTTTAGGATAGCAAGTTCAGTTGTTTATCCCTAAAATGATTCAATTTTAGTATATATTTTGTTTGTTACTCTTCAGTTTTCATTTTTTTCTTAGCCTGATATACATATATGTATGTGTTTATATACTTTTGTATGTATTTGGATGTAATTAAGTATTGTAATGCATATATGATAAAACAAAAAACGGACTTTCTTTTTACTTATACAATGGAAAAACACCATAAATAACTGAAAATGACTAGATCGGCCTTCTAAAGAGACTTATTCGATCCATGTTGACAAAATTTCCAAAAAAAGAGCATTTGTTCTATGCGAGCATTAAGGGGTTTCATGTTGATGCAAACTAAAATTAAAGGATGACAGGAAGGGACACAGGAGTGTAAAGTTTATATTAATCTATCGATTATACTCTAAGCTAAGAATGCAGGGGGGGGCAACTAAATTAATTAACTGCCTGACGAACGTATGATTTAATGTAAATGGGATTTTCTTTTGGGTGTTTTTTGTTTTTGTTCTTTCTTTTAGATTCGAGGAATGCAAGGTGCAGCAGGTTGAGCCCTATATGTTGCTGTTAATGGCCAATGTGTGTTTAGCCGCTGCCACCTGGCATCGCTAGTCTCTGGACATGGAACGGGAGACGGAGGAATCGCCGCGACGCCTCATCGGCGGCGAACCACGGCGTGGTGGCGGCGATGGTGATGATCGTGATCCCCTATCTCTGTCATCGTCCTCGTCATCGTAGCGCCGCTTCACCGGTGGCGGTGAGTCCACCAATCCACTGCCATTGCGCTCCTGGTCACTGTAACGCGAAACCGAACCGTTCTCATCGCGACCGCCATTCTCCCGCGAGCGTCCCGAGCGACGACCGCCGCCCACCGAACCGGGCGAGCGACTACGGGAACGGGTGCCAGACTTGGAGC
This sequence comes from Drosophila rubida, assembly GCA_035046165.1. NCBI lineage: Eukaryota > Metazoa > Arthropoda > Insecta > Diptera > Drosophilidae > Drosophila > Drosophila rubida. The sequence continues at coordinate 10,580,439 of JAWNOF010000014.1, read as the reverse complement.
GAGTGCGACGACGCCGCGACGTACTGCGTGATCTGCTCATTGAGTTGCTTCTGTAAACAGAGAGAAAAAGACATATTTAGTAGAGCTTCAATCATAATATTTGCATGTCACAACTCATACATTTTGATTAGAAGTAAGACTTAATATTAAAGTAATTGTTAGAACTTCATATTTTGTATTTTTTGCTTTTTGGCAATATGCCAAGAATTAATTAAATTTTCTCTGCCCAGTCGAAAAACTTTATGTTGTTCACTGTTGAATTTCTTTATTAATGATTCTAGAACAAAATATTTTTCTAGCCATGCTTCTTCCCACTCTTCTTGTGGTGCTTGTGCTCGTTCTTCTTTTCGCCCTTCTTGCCGTGCTCCTCCTTCTTCTCGTAGCTGTCACCGTATTTGTGCTCCTTCTTGTACTTCTTGTGATCCTCGTCGTGATGCCCCTTCTTGTAGTGTCCCTCCTTCTTTTTGTGCCCCTTCTTTTTGCCACCTTCGTGCTTCTCGCCCTTCTTCTGCTCGCCGTGCTCCTCCTCGTGATGCTTGTGCTCCTTGCCGTACTTCTTGTGATGTCCGCCCTTGTGCTCATCATCGTAGAACTTCTTCTCCTTGTGATACTCGTCCTTGTTGAACTTCTTGTGATATTCCAACTCCTTGTGGCCCTTCTTGTGCTTCTTCTTGTGGTGATGTTTGCCTCCCTTTTTGTGGACACCATGCTCATGCTTCTCGCCATACTCCTCTTTCTCATCGTAGTCTTTCTTCTTCTTTTCGCCTTTGTCGCCATGATGATGTTCGTGATCCTCCTCTTCATGATGTTTCTTTTCATCCTCTTCCCACTCCTTGTGCTCCTTGTGTCCATGCTCGCCGTTGTGCTCCTCGTCCCCATATTTCTTCTTTTCGTGCTTCTCGCCGCCCTCTTCCTCCTCCTCGGAGGACGACTCCTTCTTCTTGGCCGCTGCGTACGTTAGCAGCAGCCCCAAGATCAACAGCAGCTTCAGATGTCCCCTCATCATGCTGCCACCTAACTGAGCGCTATCTTCGCTTGGCTGTTGTGCTTTTATATTCAACTCATTTGCAGCACTTGCTCCAGGCGACTTCGGCTCACCGCAAAATCCACAAGACTTGTGTGATGCAAGAGATCTTTTCGGGTGCTGCAGTTTTGAATTTTCTGCTTGATCGCCTCCAATGAAAAAACCTTTTTTACAGCCCAAAGTCATCAGCTACTTACAGTGGGTAAAAAACTATAAACTCTACGATATATATTCAAATTAATCAATGAGTGAATTATGAAATATCCACGGAAACCTTAAAACTTATCTGTTCTAAAAAATGAACGTGATAAATCTAATTCAAGTGAAACCTTTTGTGCTATTATCAGTCTTCACTTTGTGACTTGCAAACTTCAAACAATTATTGTTGGTATTTTGGCGCTAGCATAAGCTGTGTGCAAAGACAGAAAGGTTCACGTGATGGAAATTCATTTCCATAGGAAAATTTCCATAGAGGAAAACAGAAAATCTATTAGAATAATTTTAATTTGAGCCATCAGTGAACTAAATCTTTTTTTGGCAACACTCCAAAATTATTATCTGTATCTGAATCTACAAAAAACATAGTTACGTAAACTTCCATAGGCTTGGTATGTTACATTTTTATTCCGAATGTAGTACACAAATAAAATATAACTGTTTCCTAAGACTGCAGTAATATTGTTGTAAAACTAGAGAGTAAAAACTAAAACTATAAACTTAAGCGTTATTTGTAGTAAGGAGCAGGCCCCCTTGCGCCTCCCTCTATTCTTGATGTTTTGATTTCTTCTTTTTCTTGGCAGGCTGTGCGGGCGCTTCATCTTCGTCAGCCTCCGCTGGGGCGGCTGCTTCAGGCTCTGGAGCCTCTTCGTCCTTTTGCTTCTTCTTCTTCTTCTTTTTCTTATCAGTTTTAACTTCCGCATCATCGGCGGCGACCTCTTCCTGCTCCTCCTGCTTGGCGGGCGTCTCAACTTCCGAATGCTTGCGCTTCTTCACCTGTAACGTGTTATCCGCCTCCGGCTGATACGTAAACACTTCGCTGTAATGGGAGAAAGCAAAACATTAGTCAAATCTGTAGCGAGAACTGCACGTTGATCAGCATTTGGAACAAATAGTGTGTGTTGTGAACTCTTTGTCAGACAGCCAAGGTTTATCGTCAAGATGGATTCAGGTAAATGCGAAACCTTTGTGGTATCATCATTGAAGAGTGCAACACTTGAACCAAATGGAAGATCAATATAGACTTTTACGTACCTCTTGGCCTGGTATTTCTCAAACTTGGCTTTGGCCTTGCCGGTACCCGACAGTTTGCGCAGATTGCCCTCTTCAAGCAGCCGCAGTCGCGCCTCCAGCTTGACCTTGTGTGTGGCGCCCAACTCGAAAGTGGCCTCCTCACCAAAAGCGTCCACACGTGTTGCCAGCGAAGCCTTCGCCGCTAATGAACGCGACATTTTGCCCTTATTCTTTTGGCTCGCCTGTCCTACCAGCTGTGCGTGATAAATCAAGCCATATTTGGGCGTATCCTTCTTGGTTTTCAGCGCACGGAAGAGCGCCTTTTCAGCGCCCAAGATCTGTACGGTCGATGAGGGATGCTTGGCGAGGTTGATCAGTGAGCCGGCGTGCGCAATGAGACGAGCGCCAACAGTGTCGCCTACGAGCACGGTTAGATTGGGGGCCATGGCCATCATGCGTGCTTTGAGGTAATCGTACAGATGTGTGCGATAATCATTGATGGAGATGATTTCATCGCACAAACACTGTATGTTCAACACATCCTCTTCGCTGATCTCCGTGCCCATGGAGATCTCAGCGGCCTCCTTCACCTGCTGCTCCACATCCTCGGGCAGTATGTCGGACAAATCGGTGGCCGCCATATTATCCCTTGTGCCCACCAGTTTGATGGTCTTGACAAACGCAATGTTGTCTGTGATCAGTTTTCCCAGCTCAGGGAAATGCCAGCCATACCATTCACGTGCACGCATCAGATAGTTGTTCAGCTCTTTGTCCAGATCATCGAGCAAACACTGCGCCTGTACTATCATCGTATCAATTTTGTCCGGTGAGAATTTCAACTTGTAACGCGACAGCGAATGCGCCAAACCCAAAGCCATGGCGGTCATCTCACGCTTGGGCAGACCACCCAGCAAACTGTCCGCTTGCTGGCGAATGCAGCGCATCAGCTCTTGGACACCAGTGTTGTAGACACACTGCACTGATAGTTTGTCCTTGATGGCGGTGCCCAGTTTTGCATCGGCGACCAGCAGCGATGCTTGCACATCGTCCACCAGCAGTTTTTTCAATGTTTTCTTCAACGGCTTGGCCACCTTGCCCTCGACGGCTGCGGTGGCTGCTGCCAGTGCCTCTGTGGTGTCATTGAATTTCTCGAAATGCTTGAGTTTCAGCAATTTATTTGCCTTCTCGGGTGTTTCGAATTCCAAGTACAAATTATCAACTTGCTCCAGTTTCTTTTCGTCGAGTAACTTGAAAATTGCGTAGCCCGCCGGCGTCTCGTATAACACAAACATTGTGCGCGCGCTCAATTCATTTAATTTCAGTTAAAAATTTATTTTTTCGAGCACTGCAGCGCAACACTCTCGAACTTAACCTTCTTTAGTCTGGCGCCGCGTGTAAAAGAAAAATCCAAAATGAAGCAAACACGTGCGTGTACCAGCGTGCGCCAGTGTTGCTCTACTCAGCAATCGACAAAATTGCCACATGCTCACTATCGATATATTTTTGTAGCTATCGCATTAAAAGAGACGCTACGCAACACACAATATGAGGTATATTTTTTAATTTTTTTTTTAAATTCTGAATTAAACACATTAGTTTGATTATATTATATACTCAATTCGGACACACTTTATTTATAATAGTAATAAGCATAGAAAATTCATAACACTGCTTGTTTAGCAACACTCACATAAATTCGCGCGCATTTTTAATTCTAGGGGTGAGCATGCACTTGCCTCGAAATTCACCACCAAAAAAGAGCAGCCATGAAACTCACCGCACTCAAAACAATTTAAATTTGATTTGCCCGACATACATTTTGTGTGTATGTATTACATACAAAAATACGATGCAAAAATGATGAATGAAATTTATATTCACTAACCTGCGTCGTTGTCTTGCCTTCCGCTCGCGACAGTGGCGCGCAAAATGACCACGCATGCCACATTCATAGCACTTATCGTCACTGCGACCGCCGCCACGGTCACCGCGTCCTCCTCCTCCAAATCCACCACCACCGCCACCTCCTCCTCCGCTACCACCACCTCCACCAGATCGAGCGTATTTGCCTGTGGACAGCTCTACACGAGCGCGGCGTCCACACAACGTGCGACCATCGAGACCGCGTACAGCATCAGCTGCGTCTCTGGCGCTTTCAAACTCCACAAATGCGAAGCCTGGTGGATTGCGTGCGATCCAAACACTCCGCAGACTGCCATACGCACCAAACACATACTCTAAATCGTTCTTTCTAGCGTTGTTGCCCAAATCACCAACATATACTTTCCGGTCGCTAGGATGCCGCGACATTTTGCTGGCTTGCTTGCTGGCTTCGGTTGTGTGTTATTTGGGCGCTGTGAAAGTTGGCAAGCAGCGCAGCGCAGAAAAATCGATTCGAGTGCAAAAGTTTCGCGTTTTTTGATGGCCTTGTCAAAAGCGCATTCGGTTAATGCAAATGTTGCGGGCTTCTCATAACTTTGGCTGGTAGTTATTGGCGTGTATTATGTTATTTAGGCACTATATTTATTTCGGCACAAAACTGTTTTTGCCGACTCGCACAACGATTAGCGTGACCACAATTTGAATTTTCAAATATACCGTTTTAATTCGCAAACTATATAAATATACCGCATCCGCGAATCAAATTATCTTAAAATATACCAGCACTTAATGCTTTGGTCACTTTGTGCCAATTAAGAAAGATTATTTAACTTCGTAAATAATATTTTTTTAATGCAACTACTTTAATAAAATATATTACAGACGTTTTAGAATGGTTAAATTAAGCACCTGGTATCACTAAGAAACTATGCAGTATTGGATAACGACGATCAGAGTTGTATACGGAAAAAATCGATGTATAGAAGTATTTTCACAATATCGATATAATCGAAGTCCCACCACTTCTGAGTATCAAAAAAAGTGCCGGTAATCTTCACTTTTGAGGCAAACAGAAAAGCAGTTCAGTCTGTGACTGTCTGGCATTGCAAGTTAATTGATAAATTCACAATTTTTAATCAAAATGTCGACCTGGACACCACTCGAATCTAACCCAGAGGTGAGAAATAATTTCATGGAGCAATAAAAACAAAAGAAATAAAAATGCATTTTGCGAATTTTTTCTGTTTGGTTGCTTGGCAAAAATTTGTGTGCCTGTGTTTTTTGTTTTTGCAATTGGCAACTTGTAAAATGAAGACGTCCCATTGCAGGTGCTGACCAAATACATACACAAGCTGGGCGTGTCGCCATCCTGGTCGGTCACTGACGTCATCGGTCTGGACGATGATGTGCTCGCATTTCTCCCCCGACCCGTCAAAGCCATCATCTTGCTCTTTCCAATCAGCGATGCTGTGAGTTATCTATCTCTACCCCTTAATCAATTTGCTTAGTCATCGTGTATATATCTCGTACGCAGTATGAGAAACATCGCGCCGAGGAGCATGAGCGCATCAAGACTGCCGCCGAGGAGGAGAAGTATCCCGAGGACCTCTTCTATATGCGTCAATTCACGCACAATGCCTGCGGCACCGTCGCCCTCATCCACAGCGTGGCCAACAACAAGGAGTAAGCTTTAAATTGACCAGGAGTGAAACTACAACATTCTAATGTTTTGCTCTTCGTTTCCTGTAGCATTGAGATCGCACCCGGCGTGCTGAAGAACTTCTTGGAAAAGTGCGCCACTCTCTCGGCCGAGGAGCGCGGTCAGGCCTTGGAGAAGGACAAGGATTTCACCGAGGACCATCAGACGCTGGCGCAGGAGGGACAGACCGATGCTAGCGCCTACGAGACGGTTATCCATCATTTCATTGCGCTCGTGAACAAGGAGAACACTTTGTACGAGCTCGATGGCCGCAAATCGTATCCGATCAGTCATGGCAAGACCTCGGACGAGACTTTCGTGAAGGACGCCGCCGAAGTGTGCCGAAAGTTCATGGCACGCGACCCGGAGGATTTGCGTTTCACCGTCTTGGCTCTGGCTGCCACTCAGGATTAGAAACAGCATTAATACACACTCATAAACTTATACGATCTCTGATCCATCATAATATACTATATATACTCATTGTAAGGCTGCGCAGACTTTTGTTCAGTTTGCCGGCTATTTAACCAAATCTGTCATAACGCATATATTACGCCTCTATATTGTATTTGCCGTGATTAAAGAATCGCATCCAATGCTTGCAACAAAACGTACCTCGTCAGCTGTTTTGTGGCCACACTGCGCATGCTCCGCCATTGGACACGCTCCACGTAACAACTGCTTGACAGCTGTCTGCAACCCCAACGAGACGAGCGTGGCTCTTTTCACAGCTCTGCATTTTTGCAGCTAGACGAAAACACACCGAGAAAAAGCGAGCGCTCATCCAATCCTCCAGCGTCGACCATCGTTAGCACTTATATACTTATATGTTTGTGTGGCGTCGCCGTTGCCCGGTTCATCATGCGGTTGTTGCTCAAGGAGCTGACGCGTTTCACCACGCAACATCGCACCTTCTACTGCTACATGTTTCTCAGCCTCTGGATCTTTCTGCTCATCGCAGGTGAGTTGCCCCAACTGGCAATCCGCAATTGCGCAGTCATCTTTCATCGTCATCTTTCTGTTTGTTTGGGGAACAGGCATGTATCGCTACATGGGCAATGCTGAGCACTCTGGCAATCTGGGCAACGGCGGCGGCGGCGGCGCATTTGGACCTGGCACAGCTCCGGCCAGCAATTCTGGCGGCGCTGCGTCGGCAGGCGACTCCAGTGCCTCGCAGCGCTTTGCCAAGTATCGCGAACGTTGTGCGCCGCTGGCGCAGCTAACGCGCTTGGACGATGGCGGCATTCTGGAGGGTTGGAAGCTGCAGGGCGTGCTGCTGGTGATACGGCACGGCGATCGCGGCGCCATGTCGCATGTGCACGCCCAGGGCATCAATTGTGGCGTGGCCGCCGATGGCGACAGTCTGGTCAACAGGTGCGACGCCTTGGCTGTAATCCATTCCATTGAAAATGGGCTATCACAATACGTGCATGATACATCGTAGTCATTAAGTCCGTCTGTTCAGTGCTTGTAAACAACTAGATATTCGCTAAGCAGCTAGTGTTTACCTTGGAGTTGTGCAGGTGCAATTTATTGCCCTACTCATCGACAACACTCAAGTTACCATTATGTCATTGACTTTGTCTGTCTGTCCTTGCTTATCAACGCCAGGAAATTAAGAATTACACCCATTGCAACTTGTCGTCGATTTGCCAACGTTGCTGTCATGTTTTTGCAGGTACCGCAGCTTTCTGCACAACTCCAGCAGCAGCGCCTCGGGCTCCAATCACATGTACTGGAACAAGGTGGGCCCCTTCCACGGCTTCCCGCTGCTGCCCGCCACGGAGCGCGGCTGTCCGCTGGGCCAGCTGACCTACAAGTAAGTGGAGCACCACAAGTGCGTGCATTTCTCACTCGCATCTCCTGTTGCAGGGGCATTGCCCAGCTGCTGCACGTGGGCGACATCATGCATCAGATCTACGCGCATCCCCTCGGACTCCTGTTGAAGCCGTCTCAGCTGCAGCGCGGCTCTGTGGACACCACGCCGCACACGCTGCTCAATTCGGACGAAGTGGTGGTGTTCACCACGCGCTATCGTCGCACCTTTCAATCCGCCCTGGCGCTGCTCTTCGCCCTGCTGCCGACGGACAAGTGGCTGGCGCTGAACGTGCGCGAGTCGCACAGCATGGCCTTCTGCTTTGGGGACTGCAGCTGCGCGCAGTCCGTGGTGCTGCAGCGACGTCTGGCTGCGCTGGCGGATCGCCAGCTGTTGCGGCGTCCCGACGTGCTCGCCGTGATGCAGTGGATTGGCGGCACTCTGCTGCAGCACACGCCCACTGAGGGCGGCATCACGAATCCCTTCGAGGTGGTCGATGCCATGCTCACGGTGCTCTGCCACGACGCCAGCTTGCCGTGTCGACGACGCAATGGCAGCCAGACGGCGAGCACACAGCATCAGGAGCTGGTGGACGTCATCAACATTGACCAAGACGAGACGTCGTCCAACCAGCTGCTGGCTGCCGTCGAGCCCGAGCAGCTGGCGGAGCCGCAGGCGCTGCCCGAGGCGGGCGAGGCGGAGGCTTGTGTGGAGCCCGGCCATGTGGACGCGCTCATGTCCTTTGCGGATGAGTTGTCGTTGCGCAGCGCTCGCCACACGTACTACAAGCGCTCGGGACTGCTTCGCGCCTACGGCATGATCCGGCACATAGTGGGCTATATGCTCAAGATGATTTCGGGGGATCGCACCAAGTTTGTGCTGTACTCTGGACACGATTGCACCCTGCAGTATCTGACTGCCGCCCTGGGCATTGTGACGAGCCAGGGGCAGACCATCGCGTACGCTTCCCGCCTTGCGTTCGAGGTGTATCGCAGCGAGGCGCACACGGATTACTATTTTCGGGTGGTGTACAACGGACGCGATGTCACCCAGCAGATCGACTTCTGTGAGGGTGGCAAGAGTTTGCGGGTGACGCGCGACAGTCGCGGCAACAAGGCCGATCTGTGTCCCATCGAGAATATTATTCGCTTCCTGCACGAGGACTACTTTGCGCCCCTCAATGCGACCAACTTCAAGGAGGCCTGCGTCACGTCCGTGGGCAACACGCCCAAAGCAAACGAGTTCTAAGAGGGGGCAGCAAAGACACACGGGTTCATCTCTCAGCACTTTGAACTGTGATAAAAATACTGTTAAGACAACCCCGCGACTAACTAGCAAACCAAACTGAAACATATCAATACGCGATCGCACACACTTACACGCATTCTCTCTATATACATCAATTTACATTTTACATAATTAGTTGAATTGTAGTTAAATCGACGTTTAAACAGCCGAAATCGATACATATCAGCGTTTGCTTGCAACGCAATCGATAACATTTTACTAGGTTAGCTCTTTATCGATAAGTGAGCCCCAGCTACGGTAGCGACGACATTAGGTACACTTGCAATATTGGTGGTACACTATGATCGAAATTTGTACCTGTACCAATCTGATCGTGGTACATTTTCAACCACGTTGAATTGATTGGTACATTCTATATATTATTGGTACAGCTTGTTTAGAAATTGTACAGGCGTATTTATCTGGTACCAAATTATCTTTACCCGTGGCTAGCTCAACGAGAACATATCAATTACCATATCAAGCACACATTTAGTGCAAAAACATTCCTTAACTTATAGTGTTTAAATATATGTGTATGTATACAACAACATCCATTCCGTTTAGTATTAAATAAATGTTGATCCGTGTCTAAATGTTTTCTTTGCATGGAAATGTCTCTAAAGCTAGTTACTGAAATGCAGCAAAATAAATAAAATGTGCATTTAATTTTAATTGTAATCCAAATACTACTAACTAAATAGAAGATTAGCTAACAGCCTTTGCTGCTGGCAACAAGTGACTCGAACGGCCTGCACACTGCGACTGACTGACTGCAAAAACGCAAAATGCATTAGCAATTTTTCTGCTGTGTGTTTTTAGGTGTTTGTTTGTGTATGAGTGGTGTGGGGTGGTCAGTTCGCTCTCGCACTAACACATGCAGCCGCATATATGCATACATGTGGCGAGCGCATCAAAGCAAACGTGTATACGTCATGAATGATAAAGCAAACGAGAGCAAAGACCTCGCTGCCGCCAAAGGCACGCAAAGAACAAAGTAAGGAGAAAAAAACACAAATTGCGCTGACGTCGACTGCGGCAGTGGAGAGTGGAGCCATTATTACTTATCTGTATGCTTTGTCGGCACTGGGGAGTGGAGAGTGGGGACTACGCGCGCAAGTAATGCGAGGCGCACATACACACAGACACACTCACACACACACACAGAGACTCAAACAAGCATACAGACACACAGGCATAAACAGAGCGTACACAGTGTCGCGCGAGCTGTGCAGCAGACGTGGCGAAAGGAGATGGAGGGGTGGAGAGGAGTTGGGGACTGCGAACGCGCAATGAGTGTGTACCGAGACCGAGCGTCGATTGTACAGCGATTGTAATGTAAAATCGTCGCTCTGCTCAGCGCTGAGAGCCTGTTGGCATTCAGTACATTTTGTTACTTTTGTGCACGCAGCCGGCGACGGCGACGCTGGCGATGACGACGATGACACAGCACAGAGCAGGAGTTTTATCGTTGTTGCTGTTGTTGTGGGCGCCAGAACAGCCGTAAAAAGGAATAGCCTCCACGATTGCCCCACACAAAAAAGGCCTGGATCAAACTGCTGTTACATACGTAATACGTGTAATGGGCAGCTGCTGCTCCAAGGAGACGTCGTGTAATGCGCCACGTTCTGCCATATATGAAAGTACATTTATGTATCCACTTCCACCACGTCCGCATCCATGTGCCATATCAACGTAATCGTTGTCGTAATGCTAATGGCAGCCCTGGGGCAATCGTCGCTCGCATGGTGCATGGTTGTGTTACATTGGGAAAAGGAGCCCAGAATTCGTAGAGGCGTTGCACTTTGCGCAACACAACAAAACCAAAACATACAACAAAAAACGTTTTTATTTGCTTGCATATGCGAGCTAGTGTGTGTGTGTGTGTGAGAGAGTGTGCGAGAGCGAATGGGCGGGGCAGGTGCGCCTGGCGACGAGCGGACTGGGAATATGCAGTCCAAAGGCCTTTCACATGAGCATCTCTCTGTGCTCTGTTTGCTGCACGCCGCTGTCAATGCCTTCGTCTCTTTCGTTGTATGTGTATTGGGAGCAGTTGGAGCGAGATGCTGTGCAGTGCACAACCAAAAAGTGCATTGCAATCCCACCTCGACATCCCGCTCCCACATTACTTGCCATACATACGTACATATGTGTGCGAGTAGGAGAATGCACATGGGCTAGCACAGTGTGGCGAAAGTAATGCAAACTCACTGCAAATGCTAGTACAAGACTAGTACTTTTAAGCGCTTCAAAATGTAACAATTAACTAACCGTCTAAATTTCATTGAACATATTATTTTGTCTGTTGGTGTGCTGCACTTGTTTTTCAAGTCTGGTGTCACTGTACCAACAGTCACCGTTGAATTGCATTTTGCTTTAGCTCTCTCTTCCACGCTTTGCCGCTCTTGCGCTCTCTCGCTCTCCAATTGCACTACACAAACACACACATGCACAAGCAAACACATGCACAACACAGCAGCGATGAGCCGAGTGCAGCGGCAATAAAAATAACAGCAACAACTGCATTGAGCAGGGGAATCGATGGAGGGGCCACAATAAGAAATAAGAAAAAAGAAACAACTTAAGCTGGCGTATGTGAGTGTGTGTGCGTGTGTATTGCTCTCTTGCCTTGTGTGCATTTTTGTTACAAAAGTCGTAGGCACCGTGCGCTCGGTGCTGCGGCTCTGTTACAAAATATTGGCGAAGAAAAATCATACAACGTTTTTTTTAAAACTTTTTTCAACCATTTTTCATCGGTACACTGGCATGCGCCAGTGTGAGTGTGTGTGAGCCTCCAAAGGGGCTGTGCCAGTGCAGCTAAAGCTTTTTGCCTTGCGAATCGCACTTTATGGACCGACTGTTATGTGGTCTCGGTGCCTAGACCAACTATTTCTATTTGGGGGAAAGCATGGACAGGATTTTCTTTTGTCCATGCAGTTAGAGCAGGGGAACCAGCAATAGACGACGAACCAGTTGCCTGCACTAATCGTGTGTCTACTTTTGCTGGGCTCTCTGCATAGGCCTAGGCGAGTTGGCTATCTAATAGAAAACCGAAGAGTTTTCCAAGCAGTCAAACTAGGCTCGGCTCCATTGGAACTACGCTGCTACGTCGCCACCCTGCGCCTCCCAACGTCGTCGCAGGCATCGCAGCAGATGATGGTGGCGATGGTGATGCACTTTTCAAATGTGCGCGCTGCGGGGGGCATACAATTTTCCACGCAAACACAACAGCAACTCGGCAGAGGAGCTGCATACACAAACACACACAAACACACACACAAGCGCATGCACTTGCTTGCACACAATCATAGAGAGCTTGAGATAGTGAGAGCGAGAGGGAGCGAGCGGCGATAGCAGCTGCAGCTCTACGCGCACCTAGAAGAAATTGCAGCGACGACAACGTAATTGCACGGAGCGGGCAAATGGCGTGAGCGAAGTACTAAGAGAGCCAAAGTGCCGCGGAAGGGCACGCGATTGGCACTTGGCGGAGAGGGACGCAGTCGAAGGCCCTAGCAACGATTATTTTTATAGTACAGGGAGTACTAAGTTAATTGCTACCGCCCTAAGCTGCAATTAAATCGACGAAGACTCTTTTTCAACAGGCATTGATATAAATAATTTCTTATCAGCGTGATCAGCTTAATAGTTGCCACTGCAATTGTGTCCAATCAGCTTAGTCTCAGCTTATTTTGAACGTAATTGTCTGTTAAGCGTTTTAATGACATTCGAGATATTTATAAAGTTTAACCGTTTGCAGTTTTCTATTTAAAATGCTATGCTATAAGAGAATGTATACTACGATAAATTTAAATTTCTAATATTAACATTTGAAAACATGAATTTTTGAATGTTAACTACCTATAACATAGTCTTAGAGGTCTTATAATAATAATAATTAAAATATAAAATAAATATAATTATTTTATATTTATTTAAAATGATTGTTGTATTTAGATGCAATTAAAAGATTTAAAGTTTTCATTTACGCTAATTTGGTAATTGCTTGCTCTTCATTTAAATACTTAATGCTGTTAGCGCAAACGCAAGCTAAAGTGTAGTTAACATGCACATTCTCATATTCCCCACATGAACACGCAAGCACACAAACAAAACACAAACAAGTGTGTGCCAGCGCACTGATCTAAAGCAACAAAATCAGGAGCACGCTGAATCAACAAGCGGGCACAGAGTGCAATGCACTGAACTCCGAGTACAATGGCCCCAAAAACTGAGGCACCAACACACTCTCGCACACTTGCACACACACAGACGCAGACGGAACACACAGAGCAAGCAATGCTTGCACGGTCACACTGCGCTGCTCACAAGCGAACGGATAACAGATAACAGACAACACACACACGACACACAGGCGAGCGCGACAGCAACTCGCGTCTGACCTTCCACATTGCCGTCCCGCTCGCACACAAGTGTCGGCCATCGACGTTACGTATCAGGCGCGGCTGGCTGTCAATGCTGGGCGCCTATTGAATTAACATCGCATGACGCAAAGTCCGCGGAACGTACATTTTTCACATTTAACGAGAGGTAAGTGGCACACCGGCAGCTTGGGCAGCAGCGGCAGCGGCGCAACAGCGAACTCGGCTGAGGCGCGCTCTCAGTTTCGCGTTAACATAGAAAATCGTTAGAAGTGAACGCAGCAGTTACCAAGTTTTCATAGAAATAGCAAAACGTCTGGCCGCAAAACTTTTGCAAGCTGCTGCCGCGCTGCGCTGCTGGCTGGCGGTGGCTGCAACCAGAAACTGGAGTTGGTGGCGCGGCGGCTAGACCCGGCTGGCGTTGGAGTCGGAGTTGGAGTTGCAACGTGGGGCGCGCTGTTGTGGCCGCACATTACATTGCCAGTGGGTGACGCGGGAGGGGGGCGGTACGCAGTCGAACGACGAACACTGTAAAATTAACATGACAAAAGAAGCGCGCGCGCGCGAGTTTACAAAACTTTTTCCCACTTGGTCGAATTATAATTTCAAATTTTATGGCGAAAGCTGCATTGTAATTGCGAGCGAGAGAGAGCGATAGAGAGTGTAACAGAGAGATGGGCATTTCTTGAAGCCTGTTCGTTTATATTTTAAACATACAAACGAAATAATGGTCTAGCCTAGCCCCCCGAGTGAGTGCAAAGTGTGTGTTGGTGTTGGCCATAAATAAAATAATATTATTGCGCGCGGTTTGAGCCCCGCTGCCGCTTTAATTCGATTGGTGTTTGAGGCACGCCTTCTAAAATTATAATTTATTATTATTATATTTCGTTTGCTTAATTACACCAGGAAAACAGAAGTTGTACAGCGAACAAGTGACACAGACACAACAATCGCCATCCACGCGACGCCACCACACCACGGCACCAAACCACACCACACCACAGTGGCTAGAGACAGGGCGGCAGAGATCTATCGAGCTGCCTCCCGCCACACACACACAAACAGACACATTTACAGAGAGCGCAACGCACTGTGGCACCACAGCCAGGCAAGGCAAGGCAAGGCCAGGCACTGTGATTGAGCAAAAAATCGAAAAAGATGGCTACTAACAGCGCGGGCTAACAGAAAGCATAGCTAAACGGCCGAGAGCATTTGTCATCAGCGTGTGTGGGGAAGAAACGCAGCAATTGGGGAACACGATTTCAGGGGGCCCTACCACACACATCACACACTTCGAGTGGCTCACTCTAAGGGGCAAAAGACCTTCTCAAGGCTGCAGCGCATTTGTTTGCCAGCCGAAGGGGGGAGCCACATCACATCTTTTTTTCTTTATTTCGTTTTTGGGGGAGCTCCACATTTTAGTCGGCAGGCAGAGCGCGCGCACACACGCCGACATGGGGAAGTCATGACTACCGTAACAGGCGCCCATAACCTCACAAGCGACGCAGCCACGTTGTGCCCCTCCCAACGGCCAAACTGCTGCTGATATCTCGCGTGCTCGCTCTCTTGCTCGCTCACACACACGCCAGCTCGCTCGCTCACTCTCTCGCCCTGGCTGTGTGCGTGTGTGTTGGTGTGCGTGTTCACTTGTTTCGTTATGTCACGCCTGGTGAATCAAATCGCGGCCGTCGATTACGAGTCTGGCTGGAGAGGCAGTGGCGCAACTGCAAAGATCCTAGGGCGAGTCAAGCAGTTCACTTCAAAGGGCAGACAGATTCCGCACTCTGAGCTGGAACTAGTTCCTTACTGAGAATGAATCCAGTCTGCTACTTTATTCCTCTTTTTAGTTTCGCGAAGATCCCAATTTAAGATTTATAAATTTCATTACTATTCAGAATAATAAATCATTTAGTACTTGAGAAATTGAAACTCTGCCGCACTGTTGATATAATTTGTTGTCTATATATCACCCAGTTATGTATTGGAAAGCGGCAAATTACCCATACGACCCATCGACCAATATTGTTATTATTTTGTGCTTTATCCTGCGCTGCTACGCCTCTGTTGAGCATCCGTCTAATACTGCTTCGCATTCTTCCCTAATCTGTGGCAGAACCACATCCCGCTGTCGAGCAGGTGTGCTATATAGACTCAAGTCGATATGTAGCGTTGAGACCCCTGCAAAAAAATGGCACAGCGTCGTCGTTGAAAACGGGGGAATGGGGTTTGAGCGAATCAGCTTGGAACGCTTCGTATTATTGGGGGCCAAAGGACACTTTCATTTCGTGCCAAACGAGAGAGTAAACAATTTTTAGTGAAATTTTCGAATAGGCGAACAGCAAATTTGTAGGGCGTACGCTGCTGCCCCGTTTGCCAGGCAGCAGCGACGCTGCCGCCGACGTCGAAGCTGACGCTGATGATGATACTCGTGTGCTGTGCTGTGCTGCGGCTCCGTGCCCGCCCCATTTACTTTTTGTTCATGCGCGCGCGTCGTCGACAACTGTTCTAAATGATGACGGGAGCAACGGCAGCAGCAGCAGGCAAGCAAACCACACCATCCACACATCCACTTAGATGATAAAAAGCACACAACACTAACACACAGACAGGAGTAGGGGGCGAGGCACGCACACACAGACACACAGCAAGGTGGGCAACTTAAAGAGGGGTACGTTTGGGGTTGGGTCAAACAACAACAGAGTTTGCCTCACTCTCGCGCACGTTCTCGTTCTCGCGCACACACACACACATACACGGCATTGACTTTGAAACACATTTGACAGTCAAGAACAACAACAACGCAGCAACAAAGCAGCAGCGCCGTGATCACATCGAGAGTAAACGAAACAGCAACAACAACATTTGGCGAGAAGGAGAACGGCAGGGGCCAAGCTTGTTGTCAGAGCAAACATTTGAGTGAGTTCTCGCTCTCGCAATTGACTAACTAATTAGCATGCAGGTAAACCAAAAACGAAACGGACATACACACCAAACCAAATGCAAATGGGGAGAGCAAGTGAGCGCGCTAGCTCCGGTTCTGGCACTGGCTCGCGCTCTCTTGGCACTCTCTCTCTCTTCTTCTCTTCGGCGCGCTCAGAACAGCACAACGCAACGCACACCAGAACATCTAATTCACCTCAGAAGCGCATGACCGCGCTGAAAATGTGCAAAGAGGTAAATGAACTGCCTTCCCACACGTCGCGCTGATTCGCCAGTGCGCGTGTGTGTGTGAGCATATTTCATTGCCAAGGTAGCCCCAGAAACAGAAACACAAACACACACACACAAGCACACCCACACGAGCACACTCAGTCGTGGCCATTGACGTCGCACTCGCACTCACGCTGTTTGCCCCTGGCAGCTTGCTGGCCATTTCTGCGTCACTGTTATCGTTAAAACTTAAACTTAAAACAGTTCAAACATTTTTTACAACATCCCCATTCAATCGAAAAGCGAACGAGCGAGCAAGCGAGCCAACAACGTGCAGCATTTTGGTTTGCCCCTTCGAATGCTGTTTGTGTTGTGGCAACAAGAACTCAAACTTCTTGAGAGCGCCGCGCCGCTCAAGTGTACTCGTTGGGCATTCACGAGCATTCACTGCACTCGACTCGGCCAGGAAGTTGAGCATGAATAAAAACTCTATTCAACCAGAAACGAATACGATGCCCACCATACTAATTAATATGGCCACTACATTTGAGTACACTCACAGCCATATTCAAATGGCTAAGGCGCTGTCAGGCGAATGAAAATTGAATGTTTAAATATTGCTTGCATCCCCAGTACGTTCACTCATAGGCACAGCGGTAAATATTCCGAAACTCGAGCTGGACAATTGTTATTGTGTGTTGGGTTCCCACTCGAGGCTTTCAAGCGAGTTGTTCACACGAGTACGCAGGGGTACACCGGGTGCACACGATTCTCCGAAAGCGAGCGAGTGAGTGAGTGAGTGAATAGTGTGAATGCGTTATATTCGTAGCGGTTTTGTGAATTTTTCAGCAGGCGCCCAGCGTGGGGAGCAAGCTGCCCCATGCGCATTTCGATTCACTCGACGACTGTGAATGGCAAGCACAGCCGACCGGGTGTGTGTGTGCGAGTGGGACGACCGTATGGCATGTTTGCGCAGTTCTCGTTGCCGAGACGCGCTGCTGTAAAATGTTTGCCGCCAACGCTGCGAGCCTGTTAACTGTTTTAGTTAAAGAGCAATCCATTTTGTTTTGCGAAAAGGAAAAGGAGTAGACAACCTCGACGCGTCTCGTCTGTCTCTATCTGCTTGTTGTTGTTGCTGTCAGCGACGAGTGTTCTTTTGTGGTGCGACAAAAGGTAGCAGACGCAAGGCACTTTTTCATGATACGGATTCAGATTCGAAATTCAGGTCGGTGCACGATTTGTTAATTAAATAATTCAAAATACTCGTACCAAATATTAAAGGCAATAAGCTTCATGGCACTCGCATTTTGTAGTTTTTGTTTTCTTTTCTTTGTCCATTGCTTGCTTTGCATGTGTCTTAAGCTTTAAGCGCATTGAAATTTAGACTTTGCCAAAGTTTTGAAAGCTATAATACCATTTTGAACAGTTGTTCTTTTAAAGCTTTAATTATTGTCAAAGTGCACCTAAAACACACATACTTAACTGTGTATGCGTATGTATGTATTTAATAATATATTTATGTTATTTCGACGCGTTCTTCATAGAGTGTGGCTTTTTAAGCTCGGTTGACAGAACTTTTCGCGGCGTGTGTAAATAATAAGCTCGTGTTTTGAGGTCGGCTTTGACTTTGCGTCGCGTCGTCGCCATATTGACAACAAGTAGTATGTAGGGCCTGTGTTTTGGCTTTCTGATAAAACTTTCAATCCGTCAAGCACAAAAAAAGCATTAAGCAGTGCTTTTCACACACCACAATTTGCGAGAGAGGTGTGCGCGCTTTTGGCGTAATCAAATCGAAATCATAATAGCTAACATAAACATATAAATTTGTTATAAAGAACATTAAATATAAGATTTACTTGTTGGCAAGATCTCCACATGATTTTTTTCAGATGGTTCTAAACTGTTGATTTGTTTGAGTTCTTTAGCTACCAATATTTTAATTGCTTTTTAGTTCTTCAATAGGCAAAGCCATCTGCATTAAATTTCTAATTTGCCTGAATACGCTTCGATTTTGGGTTTTATCTAATTCTAAATTTTATGCCTTTGCTGGCTATCTATGACTGTCGAAAAATAAAGAGTGTGCATTTTTACCTTATTGCATTTATTGTATTTATCGCTTTTGCCGATAACGATAAGCGTCGCAAGTTTTGTAGTTGTTGCAGCTTACACACACAGAGCGAGCAAGTTTAAGTTTAGAACTTGAAAATATTTAGCTTGAACTTTTTGAATGCTTCCGCGCGAAAGAGCGCAGCTAATATGGCGGGGGCGGGGCGGAGCGGTGTCGAAGGGGCGCTCAAGAAGAATCCGCACACAATAAAAGCACTCGGCGGCGGAGGTGAACTTGACAGATTTAACTTTTTTCAAGTTTCGGAAAACCAAAGTGTGTGTGTGCATGCCTCTCTCTCTCGCTCTCAGTGTGTGTGTGTTTGTGTGTGTGCAACTTTGGCAAGTTAATTTTGTTTGGAAGCTACAGATTTTGAAAGTTCTTGTACTGGGAGCTAAAAATCGACAAAGGCTTTAGCAGGGCGATATCTTGTGTTGTATGTGTTTTGAAACAGCTTTGTCGTCGCTGTCGTCGTCGTTGCGCCCCCTCGTTGCCCCGATGCAGTCAAAGAGGCGCGCGATCCGCCATTCGAGCCAGCGTAAGCATTTTTTTCGTATTTTGGCGAGAGCTTAAACAGCTTTTCGTTCATTAAACACAACAAAAAAATAAAAACATAATAACAGCCATGCGACAATTTCATTTCGACACTACAACAAAAACAATGCACCTGGTGGACATGCGTTTGCATCTTCTTCTTCTACGCGATTTTGTCGACCAAGCGCCACAGAAAAAAAACGGTCGTCGAATTCTGCTGCGCGACGAGAGACTTCGACTTCGTTGTGTCTACAAATTTGAGTTTGCACCACACACACAAAACACGATGTCGCCGAAAATTGCACAACTAATTCGGTGTAGAATTATTGTAATCCCCACCAGGCGCCCAAAATCGGTAGCCACAACGATTGCGGCTGCCGCCGGTTCGAAAACTACTTCGCAGTGCTTTTGACTCAGCGGTGCTTTTCTGTGTGCAGTGCTGCGCCGTGCGAGCAAGCGAGACGACTGCTGTGCGCAGCTTTTATGTGAGATGCGCAAGCAACACGCTTTCGCACTCGCACACACGCAATACTGCCATCGCAACTGCTTGCGGCGACGGCAAAATACAGAAAAACGCCACTCACCGACGGCAACTGGCAGCTTTCGCTGTGCGCCTGCTGAAAAATTCACAAAAAGCCAAAATAGCGCGAACGGAACACGTACAAATCGAAAATCGGACGTTCACAACGTCCCTCGGTCGTTCACATGCGCGGCGCTCAATTTGAATCGCAACGGTCGACTCGCCGCATGCAGTTTCGTTTTTCGTTTGGCGATTTTTCGAGCTGAACACAAAAACGCATGCAACTTGGCAATACTGTTTTTGCGCAACGGCATCGCTGCATTTTGTTTTCTATTTTTAAATTTTACATTAGCAACATCGCTGCAGACGTATTTTGCAATTCAAGAAGTAAGTAAAGTGCTCTCGTTATTACTTTGCACGGTTTACTGGAAAGGAAAACAGCACAAACTTTATATAAAAATCGTATAAATTTGTGCCATTTAGCGTAACGTATTTTTTGCATTTCGTTTGAATATCGCAAATTTTCAGCAATTACATAATACCCTATAGAAACCATGGCGTTACCTGAGGGATTGGCTGGCAAAATGAAGACTTTCCAGGTTGGTTTTCCTGTCATTGCTATTAACTATAGACCTCATTTGGAAACCTTCTTGCAGGCTGTGAATGATCTGCCCGTTTTCCTGAAGGGCGGCCCAGCCGATAAGGTGCTCTTCGGCGTTACTGCAGCGCTTTGCGGCGTGGGCTTGGTGAGCATCGTTCACATGATCTACACAATGGGTTTTGCCAAGAAGAAGGCATAAATGTTGACTGCTTAGCTTAGTAAATCGTGCTAAATCACATTTAAAAAAATGCAATAAAAGTAAACCGAAACCAAACTAGCGTTAAATTATTTTGAATTTGCCGCCCAAGTAGTAAAATGGCTGCTGCAGCCCTGGCGTCTACAGTGCGGTCACACCGACAACAGCTGTTTGCGCGTGTGTACGTAACCTGTGAATGCCTAGAACACACACAAAGCAGAGTTTTTGCTTGCAAACAGTGGATTGAAAATAAATTGCAACAAATTGGAAATGGAGCCCAACGATGAAGTTGTGGAGCGCCAGAAGCTAGTGCCAAACGATGTGGAGACCGAGGAGGAAGCAAAATCAGCCCAAACACCTGCCACACCCGTCGCGGTGCCAAAGATCAATGTAACAAAGCACACGCCCCAAATTCCCTCCCCCACAATAACAAAGCACTGATATTTTGTTTACAGATTAAAGGCATATCGAGTGGAGAGACAACACGCAGCCGCAACTCGGCCTCGTGCTCCATTGAGCGCACCATCTCCGAGAAGGGCCAGGCCGGCGGCCCACAGGGACAGCAGCCTTCGTCGGCCAAAACAACACTGCAATATGTGAACGAGAGGCGGCCACGCCCACACGCACAAGGCGGCAGCAATGCGGCAGCGGGCGACGAGCGGTTCGAGTTCAAAACGCGTCCTCGCAAATTGCTGAAAGGTGAGTCACAGCTCTGACTGGACAATTGATTTAGATTCTCTCCTCTAACCTTGCAGCCGTCGTCGCTGTGAACGCTGCGCGTGAGGCAGCTGCCCGAAGTGTGACGCACTTCTGGCCATATGTTGCTCGCAATTACACTTCACACACGTACACACACCGACACACACGCACACATGCTGTCGATTGGCTGTAATTTCAATAATTCAGAGGCTCCTCAAAGCCATTACACGCCTTCCTACCGCTGTCGCCTACTGGTTGTAGGGCTCCTCCTACATCTACTCCTCCATGGGATTTCTAGGCTCTCACTTGAGTGTTCGCGTCGCGTCGCAACTGTTGCGATTTTGTTGCTGTAACCAGGCCAATAGTTTTGAGCCCATTTCAAGTTAACTACTGCTGTTGCCATTTTATGTTAATTGCATTGATTTTCAGTTCATTATAGTTTACTTGTTTCACTTGTTAATTATTCACGAATAAGTTGTTTAAGTCTAGTTTGCAAGAGGATCCTCAATCTGAAACAGTTTCTGCTGTATTGTAATTATTATTTTATTTGTTGTTCTCGTTGTTTTCATTAATCCTGCAATTTTATTACTTAAAGTTTCACTCCAATTTAGTTTTTAATTACTTTTAGTTATCCATTTGGTTGTGATTTACTTTTTGGTTCTCATTATTTACTTCCATGGTTTATTGTTTAATGTTTTGGTCATGCCGCAAGCAGACGGCAATCCGCTGGAGGCGATGCGCAGCAGCGAGCACAGCTTGAACAGCATCACACTGGTAAGCAGCGAGTGGTTGTCCCCCGATCCCACCACCAACTCCAGCAGCAACAAGAACAAACAGCAGCCAAACAGCAGCCACAACGACAGCAACAACAACAAGAACAGCAACTGCAACAGCAACACAAACACGCCAAGCATGCAACGACGCAAGGGGCAGCAGGCACACGCCCCATCCCTGACAATGCCCAACGCCAGCGTTCACAGCGACAAGTTCGACGAGCGTCCGATTAAACACCATTCCTTTGTCTCCGAAGTGCCCGACGTGAAGCACATGGAGCGTGCGCTGCTGGGACTCCTCGATGACTTTCACTCCGGCAAGCTGAAGGCGTTTGGTAAGCTGCTGCCACTATCATTTCAGCATTCGATTTGTAATCGCGTGTGGTACGTTTTTAGGCTCTGGCTGCACCATGGACCAGATGACCAAGATACGCGAGCAGCAGGAGAGCTTAGCCAAATTGCATTTCGAGCTGGCTGCCGCCGAGGAGGATTCGCTGGAGCATGGCAATGAGTTCAACACGAGTCGCGCCCAGGAGAACATGCTGCAGCTGATGCAGCGCCTCGAACAGCTCTCCATCTCCATTGAGCAGCTGCAGACGAGCCACACGGGTCTCTGAGAGTTGGCCAACCTGCTGCCAACGATCACGACGCTCGGCGATCGTTTGCTGCGGCTCTGATTCACTGACTCTCTTGTGACTTCTGACTTGTGAAACATCTGACTTTTGACTAGACGACAACAACGTTCAGTTGGGACTTGTGTACATATTTTAAGTTCAACAATTAAGTAGTAAGAATTTTGATAAGCTTCCAACTGCTATGCAAGCATTAGTATAGCAACATAAAGTTAAGCCGAACTTTTGCAAAACATTGTGAATTCATTTTAGTCTGTAGTCGGTTTTTATTAGGCACGTTCAGTGCACGTACTCGTAACAGTAGCTTGCTCCATCTATTCTCAACTGACTAGCTTCGATTTCGATGTTCAATCTGTTCAAGTAGTTACCATATGTGTTTTTGTTAAAGTTATTTGCATTATTCAATTGATTAAAAGTGAATACTTTTATATGACAGAAAACGTGAATTTATAATTGTAAGCTTGATCTTTTCATTCGCTCTCCGACTATTTTATCGCTTTATTACTTCAATCTGGTGCTATTTAAATATCTAAACCTAACAATGATCTATTAACTGGCTTTAAATATCCGACGTTTCACTACGATTTATGTAAAAATATTTTCATTTCATGAACCCAATTTTGCCTAAACATTTGACGCTCTAGCTGGCGTATTAAGATAGATTTTAAGTTTAAGAATTTAATAAACTTGCATTTTCGTGACAATACGGCAAAGTTGAAAGTTTACTCATAGTTATTCGAGGGCAAACAGAGTTATCTTTGAATAGTTCTCATTCTTATGTGGAACAACAATTTTGTAGAACATTAGTTAAATAAAACACCTAAACTATTCTCCGAGAAAACCATAAATTAGGAAAAAGGATCTACATTTTTGTTTATAGTATAAAATTCGTTTAAATTGGATACTAAAAAAGAAACAAACTGTCAACTGTCGCATAAGAGGGCGGCGCTATATTTGCTTCGTCTTTAGCTGTCAAGAAGTCGTTTCATCGTCGTTTCAACTCGGAATTCCGCATAATATCAACAAAGAAAAAAGAAACACGGGAATACTCGTACAAATCCATAAACAATGCTATAAGAAATACGCTCGTCCGGCAATTACAGCAGCGGCCTTTCAAAAAATGTCCATTTCTTCTTGGGGAGAACTCCCCATGTTTTGCATGCACAATTGGGAACCGAGAGATTTGGGTGTGAGAGGAGTACGAGGCGAGGCCTCGAGAACCTTTGGACAAGTGCATGCGTACATAGGAAATTTGTGTGTGCTTTAATTTATGCATTTGTATTCAGCTGGTGTCCACTCTTCGACTGCGTTTCAGACTGCGGCTGTCATCAGCATTAACTCCGTCATTGTTGTTCGCGGCGTCGTCTTCGGGCTTCTTGTGTTCTTGTGTTGTTGTTGTTGTGCTCGTGGAGTTGCTGTTGTTATTGTTGCAGTTGCTGTTTGTGATCGGTAAAAGTAATTTGTGGCTCGTTCTTCTTTCTTTTTCATGTTCTGTTTAAATCCGGGTTTCAAATAACAAGAATCATGCACTGCCAGAAACTTGCAACAGACATTTCAATACTTTTTGACAGCTCTATTGGTGACTTTCTTTCCTAATTGTAGATTTAACGCTTTAGTGTTTTAAGATTGAACCGAATATTGCATGCAACTTCCCAGACTGTTTATAGTCACATTCTATTCTAAAGGATGCGTTGAGTTTGAGTCCAATTTCAATACTTTCCACAGTCTTAAGCACAATATGAGTTCTTGTCTAAATAGTTCATTTAGCAGCGGGTTCAGTAGTTGTTGTTGTACTTATTGTATTCCATGCTTGTGCCAATGCATTCTAGAGTTTCTCGCAGTGTATGTGGCTGCGGTTGCCGCCTGCCTTTCCCTTCGCTAGTTGCGGTCAGAAAACTCAGCAACGACTTCGACTTCGACTTTGGTTTCGGCTCTGGATTTGGGGGGCGATTGAGGGATTGGTTTGTTGTCAGTTGTTGTTGTTGTTGTTGCTTTTTCGGGCTCTGGGCTGTGTTTAGTTAGCGGTTTGGTGCATTCCTCTGGCCGGCGAGTCGAACGTCATTTGCGTCAAATGAAGAAATAAACGCTTCGGCCGGCGCATCCGCCATGCTGCATACTAAATGCACCCGGTACCTGTTACACTCGGGCTCCAGCAGGCGGGGCACACACAGGCAAGTGGCACTTCCATTGTCCGGCGTGCCATCACGTGCCTGCTGCCCCTGCTGGGGATCGGGATTGGGCATTGAGGAATGGGAATTTCCGAGGCGACGAGCGAACCAAGCCCTAGAATGCAACAAGTGCTGCTTGCTGCTTGCTGCTTGGGTGCAACACTCGACTGAAACCTTAGCCAAAGGGATCCACAGCTGAAGCGAGGGCAGGGCAGGGGACGACAGTTCATCGAATCGCGTGTTATGTAAAATGCAGAGAGCGCGAGAGAGCGAGGAGAAGTCATTAAATATGTGAATCGCATATCAAATTTCGTATGAAATGAATTGAACCTTTTGGGCTCTGGTCACATGAGAATTTGATGAACTGCCAACGATGCGTCGCCGTCGTCGTCGTCGTCGTCGTCGTGACCGCTGAGCAGGCGGCGTGGAGTCACTTGTTGACGACCATTTGATATGTCAGGCGACACGAGTGCGCTGCCCGAGGTTATCCATCTCCGTCTCCATTTCCATTTCCATTCGAACTCGATTTCCATTTGATAGCTGCTGCGCTTAATCCTTGCCTTGATGCCATCGCGCTGAGGGAGTCTGGGGCACACAAAAGAGCCTGCCTGCTACGTTCCGTTGCTACGTTCTGGTTGCGGAAATTACGTTGCTGATGACAGCGCAAAAAGCGGAAGAGCACGCAGCACGGACGGGGAGAGGAGGGAGTGCGAGAGGGGAGGGGCTGCCGTAACAGGAAGTGCGACAAAATTCAAAACGTACTCTGCAGTCGGGCATCCTGCTGTTGCTGCCACTGCGGAAGCAAGCGCAAAGCCAAAGCGACGACGTCGGGGCGAGCTGGAGGTGGAGATGGAGGCGGCAGTGTCCGTGTCCGTGGCAGGTCTGTGCTGACTGACTGACAGTCGCTGGCTTTCAGCTGGGCTGCCATAAATGCCGAGCACACGGCACAAAGTTGCCACTCTCTGCTCTGCTGCTGCGGAAGTCAGGCGGGCGGGCGGTCGGATGGGTGGGTGGCTGGCTGGATGGCTGGCTGGCGAACTCCCGCGCCCAGTGGGATGCCGTGCAGCATACGCAGAGCGAGTGCAGGACGGGGGCGACGTACTTTATTTCCTGTAAATGTCCTCGAAAATATGAACATTATATCCCGGAAACGGAAGCTGCAGCATTTGCAAGGAAGCGACAGGCTGCCTCCTGGCAGCATGACTCCCTGACTGCCTGAGCAAACACACACTCGCACTCGGACGCTGGCAGCTCCACACGGACTGATTAAAGTGGGTAAACAAGCGACTTGAAACGTAGCTGGCTGCATTGGCCCTCCGACAGCGACGTCTTCCAACATCCTGCAGGAAGCGAAACGAGGCGTGGCGTGGCGTAGGCGTTAGCTGCTCTCGTTACAAAAACCTTTTGCATGCAGCCGAGTGACGGAAGCGCCTTTCAGCTCGCCAGTCTGCGTCTCCAGAGTCGTCTCCGGCTGCTTTGGCAGGAAATCATCGTCGTGGACGTAAATTAAATTCCATGCAAAGTTAATTTTCAGTGCTCAATACCCGCGCACCCCCCGCAGCCCGCGCAGTCCTCGCAGTCCTGCCCAGCACTATTTCCATGAAAACATTTGTGCAAGCCAACGATATGGGCAAAACTTTGAAGCCGCCTCAGGAAGTAGACATGGGAGCTAGAAGCTGAGGGGTGGACTACATTTCCGCTGTGGATGAGCTTGAAATCCTCAAGACAGCAACTATTTCTAGAATCGTTTTTAAACTTAGAGCTAGAGCAATGCCAAGGCAGACTTTATAGAAATGCAATCCTGTTAAGTGGAACGCACTTGAACCAGGCCATTTGAGCAGATCCAGCTGGCCACGCCCACTTTTATGCTGCAGAGCCGATTCATGTGAGGTCGTTGCAAAGACGCTGCGAACTGGCAGATGTGGGCAGCTGCGTATAGGATGTGTGTGCTTGCAATTTGCCTCAATCATGCGGCACAATGGGAACCGTTGGCATAACTACGGCCAATGTACCGCTAGCTGCTCGACCATAAACAGCGCCGCAGCGCCTGACGATGTGAAGAGCTGTCTTCGCATTCAACGAATCTATGGACCTGTTCCCAGTCTCAAGATCTCGCCTGGGCCGCCGCTTCTGCTGGCGAGAGATTACGTGAAAGGTGAAAGTTGTGCGCTGCGTCGAGAACCGCAAAAGCAGGAAACTCAGAGCGAGAGAGAGAGCGAGAGAGGAGAGCAGGTCAGTCGGCAGCAGCTTGGTGAGAAACCGAACCCGGAGCCGCACCTGTCGGCGGCCCGAGCGACCCGGCATGCCCCGCAAACTCGCAGCGCAGATTTCCGTATGCGAAATGTGGAACACTGGCACAGTAGCCGCCACGCTACCGCACTACCCGCTCTCTCTCTCTCTCTTTCTCGCTTTATGGCTGCCACTCGTCGACCCACTGTCTTAGTGAGTCTGCGGCGCGCTTCGGTCCAGCTCGCAGAGACGCGCTGCAGCTGGACAGGTTGGCTGGACAAGGCAAGACAAGACAAAGACAAAGACAGGCTACCGTCTGTGGCCGCTTCGTGTGCATTACCGCATTGTAAACCTGAATTCTTCAGCGCTGTCTTCGCTGCTTTTGTTTCTTCTCTCGCCATCTCCTGCGCTCCACACGCTTCCCCAAGAAGTCCAACGATTTGCGCACACAATGTGACTAGTAGAAAAGCTCGCGATAATCCGTCTGTCCGCTCATATTTCCGCTTATAACTCTGTTGATTTGGAAGCCAGTTTAAACAAATTTCTTGCAGCTGCCAGTTTTTGCTAGTCGTACAAAATATGTAAAAATGTAACTGATCAGAGAGCAGAGAACCTCACTCAAGGCATAGTCTAAACTGCTTTGCTTTAGCCACAACATTTCATCAAAAGTGTGGTCTGCATCTATGCCACATGTGAGTGTAGCAAGTCTTCGGCTTACGGTGCGCAACTTTTCTTGCTGCTTTTCTCTCTTTTTGCTTCGTTTTTGGCACTACAAATCCGGATGCTGTGTCGCCTCCTCGGCATTGTTTTTTTAATAGATTATGAATGTAAGGCAGTGGGTGTCGCCAGTGGAGTCGCTGCTGGAGATTGCGGTGTTGCGGTGGTGCGGTGGTGCGGTGGTGTTGCCGGTGTCGCTGTCGCTGTCTCTGCGATTCGGTTTCGGTTTCGGGTATCCCACTAACTACGACGACTGGCTCGTCATTAGACGGTAGCGTGTTTGTAACACTTTTTACTGCACGCGGGGGCAGAGAGAAAGACTGTGGACTGTGTAGACTGTAGACTGGGAACTGTAGACTGTAGACTGGGTCTTGCACTCGAGGCTGTCTGTTGGTCCGGGGAGTGTGTTTGTTGTTAGCTCGAGGAAGTTATATAATCAGACTCAATCAATTTATAACTGTTATGAGCAACTTGCTTGAAAGTTAATAACCAAAAGTTCGGCCTCGCAGTATATATGTATGTGTGTGTGTGTGTGTGGGTGGGCAAAGCGAACGGTACAAGTTAAGAGCTCAGCATGTAACTGATCCGTTCGAGTGCATATGCTGTGCTGTCTGCGAGCTGAGAGCCAAATATGCTTCCTCATTAATTTATTGAACATGCCGGCCGAGCGAAAAGGAGAAGGAAGGGGATGGGGACGGGAACGGGGAGACACATTGCAGTTCATGATCTGTGTGAGAAAACACTTTAAAGCAATCAGCTGGCAGCGAAGCTTGCAACGATCGTTGAGCATCGCTGAGGATCAGCAAGTTCGACGGCAAAGGTCAACAGTCTGCAGACACTCATTACAGTCAAAGTGAGCTACTAAATTCTTAGTTTATTACACTTTAAGCAAGAACCCGATTTACGAGCTGCTTTAAATATTTAAGGTTGAAAAACTTACCAACTGTGGATCATTTGTGGTAGCAGAGGCAGAGAGCGCTTTAAAGAAAGAAAGCAAAACATCAATAAAATATGGCATAATAATTTGTTAAAGTTAGCAAGGAATTGTATGCAGCAATAGTCATTGTATTACTAATATATCAAAGCAGCCTATTTATAGTCTACTCTGCAGCGAATCACAAATCAAATTTCCACGCTTCCGCTCTTCAAATGAAGTCTTTCCAGATATTGATATTGTCTCAGCGTTCTAACCGACGAACGTGTGAATTTCTAATTGCACAATGAAAATGGCCAGCTGTTGTGTGAATTTTCTACCATAAAAACTGAGGCGATCGAAATGAAAACGCTTGACTCGTAAAAAGTCGAATTTTATGTAGGTTTTCCAATCGCATTTCCTTTGTCACTTGCAGCAGCAACATGTGTGTGTGTGAGGATAACTTCCTTTGAGCGCTCGAATGACGCAAACACTTTAAAAGAGCCGTTCCCATTTCCCAGGCATGAGGCACAACTGACTGCCCGTCTGTCCGTCCGGCTCTTCCCCCTCCTTTGACCGTCTGCAGTTGGCTGTGGATCGACTCGTAATTAATTACACAGCATTTTCATTTTCAAGTGCATAGTTGAGTCACTTGTCCTGCTCCCTAACTCCCGCTCTCCCTCTCTTTTCAGTTGTCTATCGTTCGGCTCATCATCAGCGTGCTGTTCTGGTTTTAAACGTTTTCCTAGAAATGCAGCCAATGGCACAAACCGAGACCGAGACCGAGACCGAGACGGAGACGGAGACTGAGATCGACTCGAAGTCGGAGACTGCGCGATCTAAAGAGGCTTCAGCGAGCGGATGTGGCGCACATTTTCCAAGCCGTCCCTCTCTAGCTGTCCCTCTGTCCCTCCGTCCGCCTGCCTGTGCGTGCATCTATCGCATGTCTCTTGGGTTGCATCTGTCGCTGGCTGTGGAAACTATCTCTAGCTGCGCCATAACCTCGAGGCCGGTCATCATCATCATCAACGTCGGCTGCGCTCGTGAGTCGCTTGTGATATTTAATTGATAACATTTTCACATTCCACAAAACTGCTGTAAGAAGCCACACACTGTTTATCCTGGCCTCGAGAGGATCGCCTGCCTGACTGCCTGACTGCCTGCCTGCCTGTCGATCGTCGTCTCCCTCTCGATCTCATATCGAATCTCAGTTGCACAATGCACAATGAAATATGAAACCTTTCACCGCTCTGTTTCTGAAGCATGCAACCTGCGCCGAGGCTCAACACTTGCGGCTCACGATCACTTTGCAACCCCTAAGTGCCGATCGAGTCTCCGTCTCCGTCTGCAGTCTGAGTCTGAGTCTGGTTTTTGGTTCTGGTTCGTTGAGTTTCTGGGCGCTAAATTAGAACATGAAATCAGAAAACTGAAATTCCTTGGGCTGCCAATAATCCTGGGCTCTGGTGTCTCTGCAGGTCTTTGATTTTGATCGCTTTTCCCGTTGTTTGGCTCGTTTTTTTTTTGTTGTTGCTCGCTGCTTCCCACGGTTTCTTCTTTCCTTCATATCCTGCTCGCACACAAGCACAGCTGATCCTTGCAATGGAGGGAATGCGTTTGCCTTTAGGGCAAACTGTCAAAAAGGTCGTACAATTAGTCATTGTGCCCGTGAGGGGGAAGAATGTGTAACAATTAGGGTAACCAGGATCTGCACTTAATATCCTTTCCAACATGAAATTCAATTTAATGCCAGCAAAACTGTAACGAATGCAACTCATTTGTATCCTTTATCCCTTGTGCCCAATCCTGATCCTGTAATGTTACGTGGGCGGCAACGAGGGCGGCCAGGCTCATGTTCTGCTCGGCTTCTGTGAGGGCGTGGCTCCGAGACTTCCTCCTAAGTAGTTCTCTAATTCCGCACGCGGGAACTCTAATTAAAAATCGATTTCCCCCAAGTACCTATTAAGTTTATACCGTCGTATGGAATTACCTATAATCGCACTCGTAGTAATAATTAAATTTCATCTCTTTCCACAGACAACCTGTAATTACTATCTTGTACTAATTGAATAAATATACGAATCGATTTTGTATTTTTAGCGCCATCAATTTAAAGTGCTTAAGTGGCGACTACAAATATCTGTGGCATTTTTCATGAATATTACAATTAGAATTCAGAAACATTTGTCTTTATAAATTGTTGACTTGACTTGTGCTAAGAACAATTCCCAAAATACTTTGTATCTTCAAAGAAATAATAATTATTATGACAAGAGGATACTCAGCAGGCACACCCCTGAATGCTGGCGATACGCTTTTACTTGGCAACCGATTCCCATATAGTCGGGCACTTATTGGACGCATTTGGAATTGCATTCCGATCAAGTGGCACTCCAGACATCGCGACTGTATCTCGAGCATGTAGAATTGTCACGCCTCCCCCGTTTCGTCCGGATTCTAGTCTTAATAATTCAGCGCGATTGGCAAATGACCAAAAAAGTGAAGCGTCTGGAATACTTCCGCATCGGGTGCCCAGCAAATCGTGCTATATTTAGAGGCCGACGCACTGAGACCCTGCACTATGCGCAATATATAGGGCAAGGGGAAACAGACGCATCAAAAGAGAGATCGGTTTGTGTCTGTGCTATGCGGCGAGCGAGCGAGCGAGCGAGAGAGAGAGAGAGCTTCACAACTCTGGACATTGCATATGTCTACGAAAACACATATGCACTATGAAGACGTATTCTATTTTAATGTCTTATCTGCACTTGGGCATCGAACTTGCGACGTTGCGACGCGGCAGATTGACGGCGGCAGGTTGCATTGAATGCATGCAACACGAATTGCCAAACGCATTTTCAAACGTTGACTTCATATCGGCTGCGTCATCGGCTGCTGCCACCACCTACGACCCACTCTCCTTTACGCCCCACCCTCCCACACTCTGCAGTCGCCCACTCAGCAGTGCAGAGTTGAGCAGCAAAAAAAATGTTTGCGGCTGATCGCAAAATATATGTTGATTGGCTCAATTGGACGACTATTTGAACTCTGAACTCGGAGGCGGCAGCACCGCACAACAATCCTGCTCGTCTCTCTGCCGCTCTTCGCTTGCCCGCTCTCTTTGCGAAGTGTTTCTCTTGATACGCATCATGCACACAGCAACAACAACTACAACTACAACTACTAATTTGCTCGATGGGTGAGCGCCAAGGAGGGGGGTGAAGACCGCAATCGTCGTCGTCGTCGTCGACTCGATCGCTGCCGTTTATGGGCATTTGACTTCAAATGTCAACGATGTTTAGGGAAACTGGTTAACGAACTTAAAGTGAAACAAAAACAAAACCCAGCTCAAACTCAAGCGGATGCAGTGCAACGCAGCTGAGCGCATCTTTTGCCTTTTTTATGGCAACCTGTCGCCCCCTCTCACTCACACACAGACAGACGCGCTCTCTTCTTATGCGCTGGCCACCGCTAATTTATGTAGGGAAAAAGAGTTTTGAAGACTCACCAAGCGGAAATGTCGTGCTGCACCTCGCAATCCAAACAGTTCAGTAATTAAAGATTGCTCGACTGGTTTTCTAGGGTCCACAAAACTTATTATGGGCATGGCCCGGCGTCCGTTTGTCCGTCCATCCGTCCGATTAGAGCAAACAAACAATACTAATACAGCCCACCTCTATTAGCTCATCGATAAACGATTGTATCAACTTTTATCGCCTCCTGATTAACAAGTCAATCGGCGCCCACGCTTAGCACCCACGCCACAGTTCAAAACAAACGAAAAGAGATTTTGTTTCTTTTCTCGTTTTTGAACATTTTAAACATTTTCTCAACGTAAACGTTTATGATGCGATTAACAAACAATCATAATTGCAATAAAAACGAGTGTATATTAATAATTATGCAAATTAATAATTCTTAAACATTGACAGTTGCAAGCTGCCCCATCTCAATCAACAAACAAGAAGTGATGTTCACCTGTTTTTAACCTCACATGAAATGTATAAAATACACCTAGTAAAAGGAAATAAACAACGTGCAAATATTCGGAAGAAATATTGTGTGCAAGAAGAAGAACACGCAAATAAAATAATAAATTAAATTCTTGCGTTTCTTACTTTGCGCTCTTACACACTTATGTTTTGCGGCCGCACTCTTAAAAATGTAGTCGTCTTTGTGGTCGCTTGCGCTCTCTCTATCTCTCCTATACTCTTCGTGCACGTCGTACTCAAAAATGCGCATGCTCCGCTCTCTTGGCGCGAACGGTCTCAGTTTATTTCTTACTTGCGTGTGTTTTGAGTCACAACGTAAGAAACTTTCGTGGTGAGCGGACGTGTTGCTGCGGAGTAAAAACAAATTTGTTGTACAATCAAAAATAATAATTCCCGAATTGTAATTGTGCAAAAATATTGTATTTAATTAAGCATTGAATTTGATTTAATGCACGCGTAAAAGCAGCATATTAAATAAACAAGTGTGGCCAAAAAAGTATACCGTTTGCAATATCAAAACATAACAAGCAATAAATTGAAATAGAAGAGAAAAAGAAAACCAACAACTGTGGAAGAAAAGCCGCCGACAAGAACGAGAATCAAAGCTAAAAGAAACAAAAAAAATAACTGTGTATGCCAAGTTTTCTGTTTTTGTGGTTGTACTCGAAAAATACAAGCGAAATAAACAAAAAACTTGGGCAGCAACAAAAACAAAACATGCACAAGTGAAAAGGAAGCAGATTATTATTAAAGCATTTTGTTGTTGTTGCGCGCTTGTACGTAAAGTAGTAGGGTAACGTAAGCGCATGTGAAACGTGAAAAGGGCCGAACAAAAACACAGACGCAGCACAAGTGCATCGCGACCGTCTCTCTCCCTCACTCGCTCGCTGGCTCTCGCTCTCTCCCCTTCGCTCGTTTTTCGTGTACGCGCGTGTGTGTATGAGACAGGAACAGACGGAAGTACTTTTTAGGTTCTTTGTGGCTGCTGTCAGCAGCCGGCCAACGTCTCAAGCTTTCGATTTTGTTGTTGCCTTGTGTTTCATTTTTGCTGTGCGCCATGGCAAATAAGAAAAATCACATCAAGTAAATTTAAAAGCGACGGTCAGCACACGCACACACACAAACAAAAACACAGGATTACCCTTCGTGTCTCCACAATGGCCACTTGACGCTCGACGTCGCAGCAACAGAACCAGGAAATCAGCAAAACAGCAACAGCAGCAACAAAGTGCATGCAGTACGTCGCGTGACGCTAACGCTACTGGTTACGTTACGTTAAGTCGTAGTGCTGCAGTTGTAGTTGTAGAGCAACGCAGCAACAGCAACAGTAGATATTCTGGATCTGGACAACATATCCGCTTCCGCGTTGCGCTGTCGCTAAAAAGCTTAAAGCTTAAAGAACGGCAAAACAGACAACAAGTATTACAATAACAACAAGCACAACAAGGAACTACGTCACGGCACAGTGGAGCTAAAGCAAACAGGTAAGCAATGAAAATTGTACTTATTTTCTTTTCCGACAGTATTGTATGAAATGTTTCGCGGTTGTATTTCTGACCTTCTCTCGCTCAGCTTCCAGCATATGTTTCTCTTCATATCGCACTCTAAATATGAAACATAAATCTGTTCATCTGCCCCTCCACTTGCCCCTACCGCTCTCACACAATGAACCATAAAAAAAGTTGATAAATGTTAACGCTAATCTTTGGGATTGTACGATTCATTTTATTGTTTCTGTCATGTTCTGACATTTACAACGTTTTCTTAGTTCTTTTTTCTCTGCTTTAGTTGAGGTCAACAAATTATAATTCCTCCCTTTGCCGACAAGATAATTTCATCGTTCTGTTGTTGAACTACTTTACAACATTAGGTGGGCACTTTATCTTTATCTCTGTCTATTTCTGGTTTCGGGATTTGTTGTTTTACTCAATCTTGCAGCGCAAAATGTAAAAATAAACGCGAAATCATTTTTTTTTTTGCATTCCTCATACTGAAGCTTTGTCTTTGCATTTATCTCTAATATCACGATAGTTTCACACCTCTTTAGTACAATATTTACCGATCAATTAAGACGATACAGCATTAGGTTGGTGTACATAACCTAGAAGAGTATTCTCGAAAATGGTTAAGCTATTTTTGTAATTGTTGCAATAAACCGTTGCATCAGCCACATGGAGTCCCGTCTCCCGTATATGCGGAGTCGGAGAGTCGACTGCTAATTACAAATTACCCATCCGTAGTAAATGTGGTGAACTGTATCGGAGGCAATCATTCGGGCTGTTTTTTCTTGTACTTCTTGGGTTTCGGTTCGGTTCGGTTCGGTTTGGTTTGATATGGTTTGGATATAATATATGGGGGTTTTGACTTGGTTCGACGGGTCTCTTGTTGCATGCACTTTTTTCTATGGAAGTGAAACAAAAGCGGAGCGTTAAGCTCCAATTAGGTTGGCTTTGGCTGTTGGCGCATTTTCTGGGGCCGCTGCTGCCGAAGCGCACGTCAGCGAAATCTTATCGCGAACCCCGCGGCTGCTAAACAAAAAAAAAAAAAACAGCAGAATTGTGTTTATTTGTTCGCCTGCTGCTGCAGTCGACGCCACTGTCGCAGTCGCTGTCAACGTCGACGCAGTTGTCGCCGCCGCGCAGCTGAAACGAATCAGCCATCAGTTCCTGCTTCTGGTTTAGCTACACACACATGCACAGCAAGCACACACACACACACGCACACACCTAGCGTAGACGAAAAGCTCAAACTCTTTGGGTGGCGGCTGCAAAAGGCAAAGGAAGGCATAGAAAGGCGAACAGCACACCTGATCATGCTGATCGTGTCCCGCGCACACGCACACAATACTCTCTCTCTCTCGTCCCACCACATCAGTCTGTACTCTCTCCGTCTCCACCCTTTTCACAGATTTCCGTCGATAAATTTGATTATATTATGTGTATAGAGTGTGTGTGTGTGTGTGCTGCGTGTTATTTATTTAACATGCTTGGCTCTCCAATTAGCGAAAAACGAAACAAATCGTTGAAATATCTATGTAGACCCACAATACATACAAAGACATACTTATAGACAAACAGAAATCTTTCCAGCTGAAAAGCAGCAGCGATTTTTTATGGATTTCTAGACCCGTTAACTTTCCTGCTTCTATCTGTATGTCTGCCTATTTGCCTCGTCTGACTGTCTGTCTGTCAGTTAGTCGTTGTGTGTCGGTGTGGCAGCAGCAAAAGCCAGCGTAAATACAATAAATTAAATTCACTTCCGCATTGCTCCACAAACGACGTAACGGGTGAGTGTGTGGCAACGTAAGAGACGCGCGCGCGACGTAAGGCAAGAGCGAAAAGTTGTACGGAAGCAAAAACACGAAAGAGAGCGTCGCCAATACACAGACGACGTCGACGACGACGTCGTTGTCGACAACGACGATCTGTCGGGTCACCAGCATGGCATGGCAATTGGGGAAACACACACATACACACACACAGAGCAGCTCACAAATCCACACTCACACAAATATATACATTTCCAAATGCATGTATGTATGCCATGCTAGAGCAACACACGACCATGCGAGGGGAGGAAATGTGGGGAGGGAGACCAGCAGCAAACAGGTATAAAAAGTGTTGATCGCAGCAGGTAGAAGGAGGAGGAGGAGGCGTACAGGCAAAGGCATCCGAAAGAGCAAGAAAATGCCCAGCAGCAACAACAACAACAACAACGGCAGCGCATTAGTGAAAAGTAAAGCATTGTGATGACGCTGTTGCTCTCTCATTGGCAGCGTGCGCTAGTGTTGTATAAAATCAAAATGATCTGCAACTAAAAGGGCTTAAGGCTCTCTCCCTCACTCACTCAGCCAGTGTGTGTGCATTGTTGGGGCTTGGCTGCTGTCTGGCTCTTCGTCTTCCTCTTCTGCTTTGCGCTCTCTTTGAGTCACACTCACACACACACACACGCATGCAAAGTGCATTGAGAATGAGTCGTCGTCGTCGTCTTTAGCTGTTGATGTAGTTTTTGTTTTTGTTATTTTTGCTGACGCCGATGACTTTTAGTTGTTTAAACTTGCATGCGGAAGTAGCGCACATAGCAATTGTATTTGCTTGCTATTCGTAGTTGCTGTTGTTGCTTAGTTATTGTTGCTGTTTGAGTTTCTTGCTGCGTGTTGTTATCGCCAACACAGATGTAGCTATTGTTGTTGTTTCTGTGGTTGTTGTTGTTGTTGGAGCTGTTGATGTGTGCTATATTGATGTTTTGCAATGTGCACTACTCACACAAACACACACACGTACGCGAATTGTGTGAACATCATGCGCCATAACACGCGACCTACGCCCTCTCTTCACACCCCGCAGCCTACATCGTGCAACTTGCTAGCATTATGGCAGCCACTTGTGCGGCCAACGACGACGACCCATTTTATAGTGCACAAAATCACACTAACCTGAATTTGCCATAAATGCTTACACACACACACACGAACACATGCAGCATCCATTTATGCTGTCTCCAAAGAAAGCCAACACTAGTTTGTTACACTATCCGCCTGGCTCTGCACACTCGTATGTGTGTGTGTGCGCCGGCTATCTTTTATCTCCAGACTGCGCTGCTGATCGTGCGAAAAAAGAGAGCTTTAAGCTTCCCCCACCAAGCGTTAAGCTTATTACCTTTTTTATGCGACCATAAGAAGGGTATAATAAAGTTGCGCAAATTTATGTAACAAGCCCGCGACTGACAATCGCTCAATACGAGCAGATAAGCTCTGGCTATAAAGTGCAAATGTGTCTAAAGAATGTGTGGCTGGGGTTTATTGGGAAGTCGTCTTTGTGACAGCAGTCTGGCATCCATAATATCCCTACACACACACACGCGCGCGTATTTTTCCCAGCTAAGGCCGTTTGCAAAGAGTCTACAAAAGTGTCTGCATGTGAAATGTGAGCAGTTGTCGAGTTGTTGCTATGTTGGAGACCCGATCGTGGTAACCTGTTGTGTGAATTATGTTACGAACGTAACGTAACGTGTTTCAAAATATAGGAAGTCTTGCTTGAGTTATACCGCCGACACAACAACTGCAGCAACTAAATGGCTTTTGGGGTTCAGCTTGGTGTATCTTGGTGTAGCATTAACGGTGCTGCCTGTTGTTGTTGTTGTCGTCGTCGTTGTCGTTGTTGTTGCCTATTATCTAACTGCGCCAAAGAGAAAGAAAGAAACGAACAGCGAGCAGGCAACGAAACAGTCGAACAGCGAACAGCGAACAGACGAACAGCGAAAAGAGCACAAAAAATGCGCCACATTTTGCCGTTTTGCTTGGCACATTTTCTTTTTCCTTTTCGTATGTTGTGCGGCACACTCACAACTGGAGGCAGCGATCTTTTGCTGGCGTGCTCAACCAAGAAGTGGAGTAGTGTAATGTTGTGGAAAACTCGCTGTTACTGTTGCTGTTGTTGTCGATGCAACACAATTAGGTAATTGTCTTTCTTTCTTCTACGGCGCGCGTCTAACGAAACCTATTGAACTGGACAGCTCCCAGGACAGGACAGCGGAGGGAGGGTGTTGGGGCTGGTAGCAACGTTGCGTGGTGGTTGAACCACACTGACTGCAGTTGTACGTCGATGTGGAGTACGAAAGCGATGTCGTAACGACCAAAAAGGAAGTTGGGTGTCGCTCATGCACCTTGTAATGCACTTTGAGGCGCCTACTGCGATCGGAGCGCAGCGGAGCGGACGCAGACCTTTCCTTCCTATTACTTTATCGGCCAAGTGTCAAAACCGGCAATGCAATGCGACAGAGCTTAACGAGCCACTATCTTTATGGTGTCTTTGTGAATGCTTTCGCTTCTTGCTTGTTACTTGTTGCTTGTTGCTCGGTGCATTCTGAAGGGCGTGTCGCAGTGGTGAGGAACAGCGTGATCTCTATTAGAGCACACTCGACAAATTTGGTAGCAGCGCCTGAGATAGGAGTGTTTGCATCAAGAGGTACCCTGGAGAGCGGCTAAGCTGGGCTTAGCATACCTGTTGAACAATGACCCGGCGCACTGCAGGTGGTCGAGTCCAGGCACACTAATTGTTGAGCGCTCAAGTGCTGCGACCTCGAAACGCCCCCTTGCTGACCGCAACGAATGCACAATGAAGCTGCAGTCTTTTCGAGGAATTGCATGCAACAGCGGAAGGAAGACGACTGCGACAACACTCGAACCGAAGACAATGGCAAATGGCAAATGGCTGAGATGAAAGCCGCCCAAAGGGAAGCGGACAAACAACAACAAAAAGATTGCAGCCACTCCAGAGCGCAGTGGGCGGTCCTCGAGCTGAGGCATATAGCAATGTGTCTAATATATATATATATATATATATATATGTGTGTATGTATTTGGGCT
The DNA here is from genome assembly GCA_035046165.1 of Drosophila rubida. Classification (NCBI taxonomy): domain Eukaryota; kingdom Metazoa; phylum Arthropoda; class Insecta; order Diptera; family Drosophilidae; genus Drosophila; species Drosophila rubida. The sequence goes on along the minus strand of JAWNOF010000014.1, from coordinate 10,541,531 downwards.
GTGTGTTTGAGTATTTATACATAATTGTATTTTTGGCACTGGCAAATCGTTCATAAATCAATTTGATTTCGCTGCCCGATAGCATTGATAAGGAAATGCGTTGGCCACACTCTATCGCAGCGTGTGAGTGTGTGCGAGTTCCTATCGTAATCGCGGTAACTGTTTGATAAGCGCGTCAAGTGGAAGAGCCGGGAATTCGCAGTCGGGGCGACCAAAATATTGGGGAACCATAATAGTAGAAGGAGTTTATTGTGGGTCTGCAAGAATCGCAGTGCTCGTGGAAGCGACAACGGCGGAGGGGTTAGGCCAACCGGAAATGACGTCAGCAGTCGGCAGTGAGCGTATTAAATTGCAGCGCTGTCTCGGCAGCGGGAGTTTCGAGTGATAATCGAGAATCATAATCAATTGCTTTGTTGCTCGACTCGCGATACCCTTGCACTTGGTCTAGTCCGGTCGCAAAACAATTGCGATTGCGATTTTGAATTATTTTTATTACCTGGCCACACACTCATTTATTTATTTATAGACGAAACAAATCAAATGGCGAAACAACAAACAATATAGATATCTCTTCAAGCGATACCCTACGCGGCAGTCTTATGACTTGGCGAGCCACAGAAAATAGTTTAGTCCGATAGCGTAAAAGAGTGACCAGCTCACTAGCTTTTTGTAGTGACAAACGACTTGGGGGAATGGAGATGCCGCAACTTAGGGTAGCGCAGACAAAAACAATCGTTGAATTTCTTTAATCATATCGCGGTTCACAAGTGGGAACTAATATTGTTGCTTGTTGTTGGCTGTTCAATTATAGCGCTATATGTACACACACAAACACATGCACAATATTCAACTCAGAGATTTGGAAACACACTCGCAACGCAGCAATAGGAAGCCATCGAAAATGTGGGCACTTCAACTTAAAGCCATCATCGTGATAAGCTCACACAAACACACACACACAGGCACAATTTGGGTATTGTGTCAGGGACAAGGAACGGGAAGGACTCTTGAACTTGCGCTGACCATCATTGGACGCATTCGAGAAATTGTAGAAACTGTAGAAATTCCAAAGGTGACTGATTAGTCGGCGTTGGCATTATTATTAGGCAAGCGTGGCTAGATAAGCCCCAAGTGATACCGGGTTTATGCGAAAAATGTAAATTTCTGAAGAACCCGCCACAAAGAGGCGCAGCTTATCATGAACAGTGGCGACTCCGCGTGATCCAGCAATTCGACAGTGTCGTCTGTCGTCTGCCTTATAGAGTGAGTGCCTCTAATCTGCAGTCTTGCGACGTCAGAAGCGGATGCAGTTCTCCACAGCAGCTGCGGTTGCTACGTGTGCACAACAACTGCTAGTAGTTGTTTCTAGGCAGGCCCCAAGTCTGCCTTTTCAATTCAGATTTGTTCGTTGCACTCTCAACAACAACAACAACAACAGCAGCTGTTGTTAGTGGGGCTATTGTTGTTACTCTGCTGCAGTTTATAGCTGATATCAGCAATAAATAAAAAGGCGTCTATCTCGCAAGAGCGGGAGAGCAGCCAGATAGGCAGATAGACAGCGAGGCAGAGAGGCAGCGAGTTCATCATCATCGTCAGCATTAACAAAGCGCGGGGCGAGTGCAAGCGAACAACAAGAAGCAGGCACATAGTAATAATGAAATGATAATTATACAAATAAGCAGCGCTGTGAGTCAGGGCAAGAGCTGAGCCCCGGGGGAGACTGCAGAGCAGCGAGAGAAAGAACTGGGCAGAGTGCTCGCCACTTGTCGCGCGGAACGTGGCTAAGTAAATCTAATGCGTTGCATCCACACACAATTAAGCAACTACGACTATTGCGCTAATAGAGCGTCGTGCAACCTCAAGATGCCGCATCGCTACGGGCCACTTGCCGCATTTGTTTGTTTCTTGCCTATTTGCTAATTATGGAATTTGGCGACAATGGCTAACATCCTCCTCGCCGCGCCACGCCGCGTCTCGTCTCATCTCGTCTGCTGCGGGTGGCGTCATCATCTGCTGGAGAAGCTGCGGCCAAGCCTTTTGGCTCCTTCAGAGCACTCTGTTTTTTTCGCTAGCTACGTGATGTTCGTGTCAATTTGTTGTTTGTTTTCATTCTGTTTGCTTTACTTGGAAATTATAATAATATAATCTCTGTCTTCCCGCTCGCTCGCACTCGCTCCTCTGCTCTCTCGTTCGCTCTCTCGCTTTGTTTGCTACGCCCCCAGCTCTTGGCAGCACATTCTCGTGCACATTTCCCCAAGCCGAATCAAGCACTCGGACTCGCAGCTCGCTCTGCACTTGTTGTCGCTGTCGTTGTCTCAGCTTCTTGGCAATTGCCTGGGGTCTATTGTGGATGTTGTTGTTTATTCATTTGACACTTGGAATTGACGTTGCCGCTTGCCGCATTCGCTTGAATTTTATGACAAATCTCATCAAAATGTTGAGCTTGCGAGAAATTTTAGAATTAGCTGAAATAGATGACTTCCACTTCCTACAATTGCAGCAGCAGCTGAGCGCGCATTTGAATTCGAGTCGTGTGATATTTCTCCAGAAACTGTCTTCGCACAAAGGACAATAGACTGCGCAGATTAGAGGCAAGAGAGTATCCCCAAAGCAAGCTCAAGCAAGTTTAGATCATCTCTAGTGACTATTTCGAAGAATCTGCGTATCAGGAACTCAGATCAATTGGGTCGTTGATAGACAGATGTGTGTGTGGCGTGGGGCGAAAGCAAAGATCAAGTGTAACAAATGACTTCCCCGCGTCCGCTGTAATCTACGACTGCGATTAAGACTGAGACGGAGACTGATCGCTTCCTGAATTCCTCAACAGCTGCAGCAGCAGCCAGCCGATCTCGTGTTGAACTGCTGTTAGACATTATCGCGGGGGCGTTTGGGGGCTGGGGGCAGCCATTATTGTTGTAATGATTGTGTTTTCATTTAATCAATAATTTATGTCTGTGCGCGTATCGCATGTCGAGACAATGCTCGTCATTTACTTCCCCTTCTCATTCCCCTTCCCCTTCTCATTCCCCTTCCCCTTCCCATTCCCATTGATTGCGATTGCGATGCGCAATGCAATGTGCTTCAGTTAGTTCGCTTGGGTCTTTCCTAAAGATAAGTACAAAGTACAAGCGATGTTCTCGCTCAGGTGTATTTTCTATTTTCGTTGCCGCGCTTGCAATGCTTTTTGCCAATTTCCTGTGCTCTGCCCCCCACCCCCTCCCCTCCCATCCAACACATGCTCCCCCAAATATTACGCACCGCATCGACGTGTGCTTGCTTTAGCGTACTTCCTTCGGCATTAGCTGAGGAAGTGAGTGGATCCAACTGCCTTGTTGGCAGAATCTTAACCCCAAACTCCTCCTCCTCCTCCTCCTGCCCGCCCGCCTCGCTAGACGAGTCGTAGCTGTAGTCGCTGCTTTGCCGCGTTCGCCGCTCTTTGGCTTTGCGAACATCCGCTTCCGCATTTATTAAGTGTCTTTGCGGCGCAAAACGCGCAAAATGTTTCACGTTCCGCGCTCGCTTAGAACGCTTTTTACAATTCAGGTTTTTGCAGGCATTCGTTGTGTTGTGTTTGGCTGTGCTCGCCGTGTTTCACACTCATTACGATACCCTGTAAATGCAACTAAAGCGTGACGCTTTGCCGCAGTCTTAACAGCGTCTTACACTGAACAATACAAAGAGTTAACGATTGCATGGCACACATTTTGCAAAGGGTAACTACTAGTCGTGCTTGCTCAGTTGGCTGCTGTCAGTTTCAGCTTTTTGCATTGCGCTCTGTAATTAAGATGCGAGGCGCGATCGTCGTCGTCGTCGACGTCGTCTTTGGACTGTCGAGCGAACAAAACGAGCTGCGATCAGATCAAGCCAAAGTTCTGAACTGCTGCTACACGAGTCGTTGCGAAGGGAGGGCGGCAGGGGGGACAGGGGAAACGTAGCTGGCTCCATGCATGCCTAGATGCCAGCAATGTGCTTGATTACCAGCGCAAATACTAACTACCGGTTTAGATAGAGACCACAGATATATATGTACACACGGCGATAGCGAGGAGACAGCGACTCAACTTGACTTGGACTCGACTTGGACTTGGCTTCGGCTCGCTTTCGTCTCTGCTCTTGGCATGCACTTGGCGTCGCTGCAACGGGGTATCTCAAGTGACAAACTTTTCTCTAATGGTATGCAAGAAATAGCAAAATGTATTTTTGATTTGGCAGTGCAACGTCATAAGCTTGTTAATGAGTATCTCCTAGTCGAGCACACAGCTGAGTGTGTGGCATTCTTTGGTTGCCAAGCTGGCTTGGCTGGCTGACTGGCTGACTAGCTGGCCACATCCGCGCCGAGGCGCTGATCTAATTGACCATTTTTTGCGCTACAGGAAGCTGACTCGCTTGTCTAGATCAATTGGCCAAGTTAAGCGAGCGGGAGCGCGGTGGCAACTGCAGGAGGAGCAGGAAGTCAATAACCAAACGGCCGAAGAAAGACTACAACAACAGCAATGAGAGGGAAGCATGTGTAGAAGGCAAACATAGCAGCTGCCTTCTGCGACCACGACCACGACTGTATCTGTATCTGTATCTGCATTTGTATCTGTATCTGTATCTTTGACTGTGTCTGTGCGTATCTATAAGTTGGTGTCTTATCTTATCTGCGCATATTTGTTATAAACTTACTGAAAAAGAACTCAAGCAAATCGTAAACATTTCATAATACATTTAAACACTATAGTGGAAGTGTGGCACACACACACACACAGAGAGAGAGAGAGGGAGACACACACACTGGGAGACAAACAACGGAACATGTTGTATCTCACTGCTCGCTCGCTGCGCTTGTCCATATCGTGACTGGTGCTATCAAAAGAGTCGACACCCCAAGACAACAAGTAATCCTAGTTTACAAATATCACAAAAATGAAAAGAAACGCCCCACTTGGGGCGGAGTGGGAGGTGCACCAAGTGGCCTGCCGCGTGGCTGCTTATCGACAACGACCAAGACGAAGACGAAATAAGATGTGCTTTTCATGGACAAGGTTCTGGGGCGTCTTCTAAGTGAATCAATCTAGCAGTGCTACTGAAATGCCGCCTTATCGGGCAGCTGCTCTTTCCGCAGTCGTTGCTTAATGGCAATTTTGTGGTGTGCCAAACACGGAAGCCAACTCAATTGACCCCGAACCCTAACCCCGACCCCCTTAAGGGGGGCACACAGCAAGATATGGACAACCCCTTGATGCTGACGGTGATGAGAGTCAACTAACTGCTGACGACGACAACTGGCCTTATTAACTCTGCCAGGGAGTTGCAGGGGGGCCCGGGGTGTGGGCGGTTGCAAGTGCGAGAAAATCGCAAAAAGTTGGAACAAACAGTGACGACTAATTGAATGTAATGGGCACAAATGATGCCTCCCTTCCTCGCCGCCCAATCTATGCCTCCTCCTAACCCGCCGGACAGTGGCAACATTGATGTGGCTCTTGTTGCACACAAGCACACATAAGCGTGGCAGACGGGCGAACGATTTTGAACTCTCTGCTCGAGCGTTTGATGAACTCATCGCTGGCGCATATGATTGCTCTGCTCGAGTAGGTAGAAGATACGCTGCGATGTGGTTGTGATTGTGTAGTTGCGTAGCTGGCTACCGTTGACGACCACGATCATCATGCTGATCATGCTGGCGACGATGATCGTTATGATCATTTGATGATGATGCTGTGCTTTTATTGTTCCACAACTAATGCTAATGTTGTGTTGTATTCTCCGCTGCTGATCATGATGAACGTAAAAACAAAATAACGCTGCCGCTGCTGCTGCTTCGGTTTGCATATTAAAATACCGAAAGGTTATCGAACGTTTGATATCATTAAGCATTTGTATTCAGCTTTCTGTTGTGTCCGTAGATATGTCGGCGGCATATCTCTGCCTCATATCATTAGAGACCCAAACCCCCGCACACAACACAGCACACAGCACAGCACACAACGCAACACAACACATTATAAAGAAACGACGAATAAAACACAAAAACAGAAAAAGATATGCGCAAAGCATAAAGATGAACAATGAGGCAGCAGAAAGTCAAAGAGCGCTCCAAGTGCTGAATCTTGGAATCTCTAGAACAACAAACATGCACGTAACGCCTAGACACACACACACACACACACACACTCACACTACGTAGTGCCCCCAAAAACCCAAGAAAACAAAACAAGAAAGCTGTAGTTAAGTGTGGCCGACTCTGGAATACCCGCTACCCATTTTCAGCTGTTGTTGGAAATACAAAGAGCATCGGGAGTGAAGTTGATACAGCCTTGTGGCCGACGGCTGGCGGGTATTTGAAAAGAAGAACATCATAAAAGATTGGTAGGGATTTGGCTTGAGGTCAGCTGGAGCGTTTTCTCTAATCTATCTTCCTTATAAATATATGTGATGTGTTTGAGTACACGCGCAACATATTTGGGTTGTCGAGATCTTGTCGCGTGATCGCCAACTAAACTAATAACTGACTAAAGTGTGAGGATCTGGGTTCATTAGTGGCAGCAGCAGCAGTTCTATAGAAATCCCATGCTGCGCCTCGGGGGGGAGAGCGAGCAAGGGGCAACGATCGTCGTGGCGATCAGGTTAAACCGCCTTTCTTCAGCCGCTGACGCTGCTGCTGCTGGGCAACCGCAAGCTCCAAGCTCCAAGTGCGTAACGATGATTGATTTGCTTGCCTAAGAGCTGGCTGATCGACGCGCAGTGATCGTGGCTTGGGTTCTGTCGTCTGTCGTCTGTCTTCTGTCTTTGGGCTTCGGTTGCTCCACAAAAAAGTGCCTACGGCGCTTAACGCAAACAACAACAAGAGATCAACAATTCCACCAGCAAAGTGACGATCTAGACAAAAATTTTGTGGAGAGCAGCAGCAGAGAGAGGCGGACAGGGGGGCGAACTGTCTTTGTTGTTGTCGCGATCGCGCGAAGAAGAACCCGGAATTGGCGTCTTTTTTTTTGTCGTTGTCGTAGTCGTAGTCAACTCGTCCGAGTATGTGGTTTTTATGCGATGATCACTAATACCAAAAGAGCTCCAATACGTAACGCTCACGCTCACGCGCTTGTTATGCATGATCAGCTCAATATCTAGACTTGGCTCTGTGTCTGTGTGTGTGTGGGGTTGGGTTAAGAGCGTGTTTTTTGACGCGGGGCGTGGCGGGGCGGCTCGGAACGGAACGGGGGAGGTGAGGCGAGGCGAAGCGAGCTCTACGTGCCAGTTGTTGTTTCTTTAAATATATGCTTCAGCATTGTTGTAGCGATCGCCGTTGTTGTTGTCGTTGTTGTTGCTGCTGCTGTTTCTTTGAGCAGTTATAAAGCAAAGCAGGTCGTTGACTTGGTTTTGAATTTTTGTGCTTATTAATTGAGTATTTGATATGCCGGAATATGGCATACGATTCTTGCTACATGCCGTCGAATTCGCATTTACACATTCTTCTACAAGCACCTCGTCTTGTTTCAAACTATTGCAACTTCTTTCACTGCTGCCACTTCTACGAGCTCTCTCCCTCTTTGTTGTGATCTACACGTGCAACACACACGATCGCTGGCTTCCATTGAAATTTCCTGCAGGCAATAACAAAGGCGAGCGACCCAAAGGTCCTCAATATAAGGGTTGCTCCTCAACACCACTTGAGAATTCAGCCTGCAGATGATAAAATACAAAATCGAAAACGAAAAAATGAAAAAAAAAAACAACACACAGATTCAAAGCGAGCTGAAAAGAAGACCTCATAAAAGAGATCAAATGTCAACTGTGTGTTTTGCTGGGACGCTTGTGTGCATTGCTTTTGTGTGCGCTCTTCGAGTTGGGATCGGGCGGGTTTCCAAGAAGTCCTACAAGATGTAAAGTGCATCCGCAGGTACGCATTTCCTTATTCCCATCTTCCATCCGCTCCCCTCCGCGCTTCTCGCATCTGTCTACCTGCCGCAGAGCAGATACCAGAGACCATCATTAACAGCACCATCACCATCAGCAGCAGCAGCATCGTCATCGTCATCGCCATCGCCATCGCCATCACCATGAGCATCGGCATCCCTTCTCTCTATCGCCATCTCACTCGCTCCCGCCTGCGCCCTGCCATCTCCTGTTGTTCCTGCTGCTGGGCCGTTAATCTTAATGCGCCGTGGCGGCTGTCGCTTCTGCCTTTTTATGTTATCAGATTTTTCTTATTTTCTCATCGTTTCGCTCTTTACTACTGCGCAGCAGCTTGCAACGTGCAACAGCCACTTGATGCACAGCCAGCGACCAGATATTGGTCCCGGCCCCAGGGAGGATGCGCCTACGGAAATTACTCATTAACTTCGCCGGCGACGCTGCAACATAACGATGCACTTTGCTGCTGTTGTGGCATCAAGTGCAGTGCGCCGAGAGGGGCTCTTGCTGCAGGCTGCATGATGGATGGATCAAATGTCGTCTTGAGAGCAAGAGGACTTAGAAAGTGCTTAGGAAATGTGATCGAAACATGTTCACATACTAATTAAGCGCAGCAGAGCAAGAGCGCTAATTTTCAAAACTTCGTGTAATCGATTGTTCAAGTGGTGAAACTGCTCAATTAGACGCTCTGCGATTTGTTATCGATAACAAATCCTGCTTGCATTTGTTTGGCACTTTGCAACACACATTTTTCTTGTGTGTTTTCGTGTGCCATTTCCGATCCCACGCCTAGCATTCGCATTCGCCAAATTCGCGGAAAGCGGAAATCTCTGCACAAGCAAAAATTCTTTGCACGCACAAACACGAATACGCTAGTATGCGGACATCACTCTGTCACTCTCTCGCTCACACCACTGCAGTTTACGACTTTTTACCTTTTACATTTCTTATTTGTTGTTGTAGTTGTTGTGAGATCGACTGTGGCGGCTGCTGGCATTTTTCTAAACTGATCGTTTTATAATTTTCGTTTGTAATTTCCGTTGAAACCGGTTCGCCATCATCCGCATACCTCTAACTACCTGTGCCTTGTTGCCTGCCCCTTGTGTGCCTGTTTCCAAGCCGCGCCTCCTTCGTCGTCTCGTCTTCTTCGCTGCCTGAGATTTAGAATACACACAAGCACACGCATATACTCATACATAGCTAGCTACATACATATGTATGTGTATTTATATTCTTATTCTTCTCTAATTGCGTGCGTCGTCTTGTGTTCTGCTTTTGCCTTCTTTCACTTTGTTGCTGTTGTTGTTGGATGATGAACATTCATTTGTCATTTTACTACGTGCCACCGACTGGTTGAATGTTTATTTGTTTGTTGTACGCGTTGCCCGTCGAGCAACGAACATGTGTGTACTACAATATATGAATTTATTTTAGTCAAATTAAACCATATGTTGTTGCGGCAACCAAAATAACACGTAGGATCGTCAACAAATACATGCACATACTTCTATGCATATGTGTGTGTGTGTATTCATAATCAGCAGAGGGCAGCAGCACCTCTTAAACAAAACAAATAGACCCCCTCTAAGTAAAAGACATGTACACAATAAAATATTCATGCATACACACACACACGCAGTGATCATCATCATTGTTGTCATCATTATCATCATCTGTTGTGCCTGCTGGCTGCGTCTTCTCCTACTTCTTGCTCAACGCAAAACAACAACAACAACAACAACAATGAGACAAGACAGGCAAGCAATATTTATTATTCACGCTCTCTCAGTTGGCTCAGTTGCCATCTCACTTGCGCGCACGTCTCCAACGTCTGAACTTTAAGTAAATTTCTTTGCGCGCTCACTTGTTGAAACGCTTCCCGGAGAATGAGGAAGTTTCTGCCTTGTGAGCGAGAGAGAAAGAGAGCGTGAGATGAGATAAATTTTAATGTCTGAGCATATGTGAGAGTGACGTGCATGTGTGTGTGTGGGGACTGGGCAATGTCTGATCACGGCCAGTATACAGGGTGCTGTTGTTGCTTCTTTAAATTGGCTTGTTGCTCTCTTTACCCACTGGCGGATTTATTAGTCGTCGTCGTCGTCATCGTTGTTGCCCCAACGTCTTTCTCCACATTACTGCGGCGGCGGCTGCTGCTGCTGCTGTTGGAAACGGGTTTTGTGTATGGAATGTGCACTTCCGTTTGCTGTTTGCCGCCGTCGTCGTCGTCGTCTGCTGCTGCTGCTGCTGCTGCAGCCGCTGGCAGTGATATGGTGTAGTGGAAGGCAAGCCCAGAGACCCGCGAGTGGGCAAATGGGTACGGCTTTCAAGTTTCGTAAAGCGCCTCGCCACACACACCAGCGAATACACGCAAGCTCACCCCCAACTCTCCTCGCCACTTGCCCAGCGGCAGCAGCGGCATCAATACATTCGTTTATGTTGAAATCTTACAGCGACTGATCACGCTAAAGATACACATGCATGTGCAAGTGTACGCGCATGTGTGTGTGTGTGAGTGTGTGCTGGGCTCCATGTGTTGTCGATTTGTATACGCACACACATACTTACATACATATAATATGTACAGCACACATACAATATTTATTTGCTGTCGGTGTTTGCTTTGTATACATCCGGAATAGTAGCGTAAGCAGAGCTGCCGCCGCCAACGCATACATTTATGGCAATTACCATATTGAGAAATTTTCAATTAAAATTCAAATTAAACAAAACGAAAAGCGGGCAGCTACAACAACATAACAACATATTGTACTATCGCTGCACTTGCGCCTTGATTTTCGGCAGCTAATTGTCATCGTCATCGGAATGCAGTGAAAAGGTAAAGGAAAAGGAGCGCATGTATGTTCTATTCTCTGATCGGTTGCTGCGGGGGTGTGCGTTGGGGAGAACGAGAGAACGCGAGCACTTACTCAGCGTAAATGAGTGTGTGTGTGTGTGTGTGTGTGTGTGTGTGTGTGTAGATTCTGACTCACGCGCTGTGCTCTCTCACTCTCTTTGGCTCGCTCGCTGCGGGATGCGTTGCCTGTGGAGCTTATTTGTTTATGAAGAAATCTGATTTGCTTGGAATGCGCGAATGTCTGTGCGTGCGTGTGTGTTGGTGATCTGTGTACTCAGCTATTTAGTGGCGGAAGTCGATTGCCGATTGCCGATTGATGCCCACATCCTTTTGCGTTGCGTTGCGTTGCGTTGCTCCATAAAACTAATCGACCTTCTTTGCTTTTTCTCTCTTGCAGATTAATCCGAAACAATCTCGTGGCTCTTTCTCGGGCATGATCTAAATTTCCAACCCAGCGCGTTGCATGTCCAAAATGAAAATGCTTCCAGTACAGCTATCACTGAATCCCAACCTCTGGACCGATGTGATGTGGCGTTGCCCGCCACCGCCATCCAGCCAACTGGCCGAACTGAAGACACAGCTGCCCCCCTCGCTACCCTCGGATCCCAGGCTCTGGAGCCGCGACGATGTGCTCGTCTTCTTGCGCTTCTGTGTGCGCGAATTCGATCTGAACAAGCTCGACTTTGATCTCTTCCAAATGAACGGCAAGGCGCTCTGCATGCTCACCCGGGCGGACTTCGGTCACCGGTGTCCCGGCGCCGGCGACGTGCTGCACAATGTGCTGCAGATGCTGATCATCGAGTCGCACATGCTGCAGTGGCATTTACCCAACAGTCCGGTGACGCCCACCGGCCGTTATCCGTTGTCGCCGCACAGTCACCCGCCGACGCCCACCTGGCCGCCCCTGAATGCCCCCACAGCCGATCCCAGCAGCAATCCCTTCCACAGCAGCAGCTCCGCGGCCGCCGCCCACATGGCCCATCATTTTATGGCGCCCAATTCCGTGACACTCAGCCCGCCACCTTCGGTTGATTCGCAGGCCAGCAGTCCGCCGCAGCAGCCGCAGCTGCAGCCACAGCCACAGGCGACGTCGTATGCACAGAATGGCGTCGTCTCCATGGCCACATCGTCCACCACATCGTCGGCGTCGTCCTCGTCGTCATCCCTTTCAGCCACAACGAGTGCTGCGGCCGCCGCAGCCGCCACTGCGTCGTCGAGTGGCAGCAGCAGCAGCAACGGCTGCGTGCAACCCATGAAGGGCATCAGCAGCGCCAGCAGCAACCACTCCGACTCCGACGAGGAATCGTACTCGGAGGCGCCAACAAGCAACAATGTGAATGGCGGCAAACTGAATGCGCTGCCAGGTGGCCCGCTCTCCTACAGCGCTGGCAGTCCGCCTGGCACGCCCATTCACAAGGATCTGAAGCCCAACTGGACGCAGCAGTTGACCAACAGTTTCGTCAACTCCTGGTCCCAGCAGCAACAGCAGCAGCAGCAGCAACAACAACAACAGCAGCAACAGGCGGCACAACAGCAGCAACAACAACAGCAGCAGCAGCAACAGCAACAGTTGCCACAGAAGCTGACGCTGGAGAACACAGCTGGTGCTGTGACAGCTCCAGTTGGCGGTGGCTCCATCTCGGCGCCCACGACGCCCAGTTATATGTACAAAGCCAAACGCGAATTCTTCCCGGAGAATTCGGAACCTAATACGAGTAAGTAGCAATCGAACATTACTTCAGTTGCAGCAGCTGGCAGTCAGAAATATGGTACATTTTGGCAAATGGTACAAATATCTAATGGTACATATTTGCAAATGGTACAAATATCTAGTGACAATGGTACAATGTGTGCTTTGGTACAATTCCACTGCTTAGCAGTCCTGCTTTAAACTGCGTGTTCCGTTTCCAGTTTGTTTCACTGCCAGCCAGCAACTGACAACCTTGGCGCGCAATTTGAATGCGCCGATTAATGCACAGCACAGTGACTAATCGATAATTATCGTTTTTACAGATGGCCGCTTGCTGTGGGACTTTCTGCAACAGCTGCTGAACGATCGCAATCAGAAGTACAGCGATTTGATAGCCTGGAAATGCCGCGACACGGGCGTCTTCAAGATCGTCGACCCTGCTGGCCTGGCCAAGTTGTGGGGCATCCAGAAGAATCATTTGTCGATGAACTATGACAAAATGTCGCGTGCCCTGCGCTATTATTATCGTGTCAACATCTTGCGCAAAGTGCAGGGGGAACGGCATTGCTATCAGTTTCTGCGCAATCCCACGGAGCTCAAGAACATCAAGAACATTTCGCTGTTGCGCCAAACGACGACGCCGGCGAATGGCGTCAATGCAGCGGCAGCGACGCCCAATCAAGGCAGCAACCAGCCGCCCAGCAGTCCAGCAGCTGTGACCAACAACTGGACACAGCAGCAGCAACAACAGCAGCAGCAACAGCAACTGCAGCAGTCGCCACAGCGTCCTGCCTCAAGGAATGGTCCGCCCATGAGTCTGCCCACAGCTGTGGTAGTCGCCGCAGCCGCTTATGGGTTGCAGCCACCATCGCCGCTATTTATGCACTACTTGTCGGCGAATGCGGCGGCTGCAGCGGCCGCTGGACCGCCGCCAAATTCGCCAGCAGCTGTGGCCTGTTTAACGCCCGGCGCTGCCGGACAGACGACGGGCGACAAGTTTCAGTTCCATCCGCTGAAGCTGGAGAACGGTGGCGTGAGCTCGGACAGCGCTGGCGAGGATCTGAAGCCCACCGATTTGAGTGTGAGCAGCAAGAGCGTGAGCAGCAGCGTCAACAACGAGGACTGCTATCCGTAAGCACAGAAAGCGATCAAGAAACAGCCAAAGGCATTTGTGCTAATCCCATGTGGACCTCTTTGCAGGCTCATACGCAATGCCGACGGCCTGACCACCATCAAGCTGATACGCTACAACGAGCCAACGACGACGACGACGACGCCCGCCGACCAGCATACGCAGCAGCAGCTGTCGCCCAAGTCGGAGCACAGTCTCGACGATAGCTCTCCAAGGCCGATGGATGCCACTGTAGAGCATCAGCAGCATTCACAGCAGGCTGTGCCCATGGAGAGCGACGGCGTTTAGGCAACAAGTAGAGCACCAGAGAGAGGACAGGCAGCCACACGCATGGACAAGCACGAACAAGCATGGACAATCAGCCGATTCCCCCTTTTTACTCCCCCGCATCCACAACTTTACCTGAGCAACAATTGCAGCTGCCGCATGGGACCAGCAGACAGACAGACACACACACACCCTACACCCTTTGTAAATAGAACACACCACACCACACAACACACAAGCAGGCGAGGAAAGCCTGCTATTAATAATAGTGCATAAATAGTTGCAGCATTAATGAATAAGCTAAACAACACATATACATATTTTATACTCTAAGACGCACACACATGCCTGCAATACACCCACATATGCACACATACACACACACACACATGTAATTTGTTTATAGAGTTGTAAGTAGTTTTTTTGATTGGCGCAGCGCAGCCTTCAACGATTTACGATTTATACAGAGTTATGTGCCAATTTTCGACATATTAAATAACATTAATTATGCATTAAAATACGCATTAAGTTTTAATCACACACACACACACACTCACATACACCAACACAGACCCCACATTAAGATGTAGTGTAGTGTAATTAGATTGTAAGTGTTGTCACCTTTGAGCTTTACAATGTTGCCTCAACAATGGTTTCACGTCGTAACATGGAAAACAAAATTGTTAGAAAATCAATATATACATTTACACACACATCTATATATGTATGAAATATATATACAAAAGGACATATATATTAAATTGAAAAGCGAACGAAATTTGGAAAAATTATTAGAGAATTATACAAGAAAAAAATAACAAAAAAAAAAAACAAAAAGGAAAACAAAAAATGCGTAAAGAGCGAAACTAATTCGGATGCAGCCATTTCATTTTCATTTTCATTCAAATTGTGATAAACAACAAACAAAGTTTTGCAACAATTGGCTTCCATTTATTAAACAAACACCCACACACAAACACATACACAATTTACATATGTATTTATGTATTGTATTTAGTTATTAGTTGCCTAACTCGATAAGTTGAAAGGTGTTCAAACAACAACAGCTAATGAAGTAATGAAAACAATTTCTTTTGTACATTTTCAAAGGCACTTTATTGATTATAAAAAACACACACACACACACAACCCAACACCAATACAAAAAATGATAGCATTACAATTACAATGATGAATTATTCTATGATTATAAAACTAGCGCATATTGCATATTAAGTATACGTACACATCTTGTACATGATGATGATATATATGAGAGAGAGAGAGTTATATATATATAATTTGTTTGTTTTTCTTAACGCATAAGTTTAAACACCGCCAATAGCTAATAATTAGCACTTTAGTGTCGCCACAATACCTGTTCTTCCATTGAAAAACCTTATCTTTCGATAATATACGATGATAATTGATTATGATAATGATTATGATTAATGATTATGATTATAATGATATATGCTATATGTATGTTTAAACTGAAAAACTTACACAAAAAAAAGGAAACAAATTTCTATTTGCAATAAAAGATAAAAGTGAAATCAAGTTAAAAGGACTCCTGATTCTCAAGGAACTCACGTATCATGTTGCGGCACGACTTCAGCAACGATGCGTTGCACTGGTTGGCATGCGGATCCTTGGCCTTGGCCTTCACTATGCCAGCGCCAGTGGCACGAGTGCCGCCACCACCGGCACGCGAATTGTTCGCGGCACCAGCGGCACGCGGAGCATTCGCGGCACGCGGAGCGTTCGCGGCACGGGATGGGCCAGCAGCAGCCGGGACATTAGCGGCACGGGATGGACCAGCAGCAGCCGGGACATCAGCGGCACGGGATGGACCAGCAGCAGCCGGGACATCAGCGGCGCCCGATGGTGGTGCAGCAATAGATGCGGCAGCACGATTAGCTGCAGCACGAGTTGTGGCCCGAGATGTTGTTGAAGGACGAGATGCGGCTGCAGGGCGAGATGGTGCTGCAGCGCGAGATGTTGAAGCACGAGAAGGTTTAGCGGCCTGCGAAGTGCTAGCAGCCTGAGATGTGCTAGCGGCCTGCGAAGTGCTGGCAGCCTGAGATGTACTGGCAGCCTGCGAAATGCTAGCGGCCTGCCAAATCCTAGCGGCCTGAGATGTGCTGGCAGCCTGCGAAGTGCTAGCAGCCTGAGATGTGCTAGCGGCCTGCCAAATCCTAGCGGCCTGAGATGTGCTAGCAGCCAGAGAATAGCTAGCGGCCTTCGAAGTGCTGGCAGCCTGAGAATAGCCAGCGGCCTGCGAAGTGCTAGCTGCTTGAGAAGTGCTGGCACCCTGATATGGGATGGGCGCAGTTGGTGTGAAGCTTTCCAACAGATGCGGCGGAATAGCGCGTTTCTTCAGCGGCTGAGTTGAGACGACTTTGACGGCCGGACGCACTTGATCCTTCGGTGTGGTGTAGTCCTGTTCAGCTGCTTTCATAGCAGCAGCAGCCGCAGCCGATGTGGAGGCGACGACTGGCAAATAGATGGCATCGGCAGCTGGAGCTGGCTTAGGAGCAGCCACTGCAGCTGGCTTAGTAAGAGCAGCAACTGGAGCTGCTTTGATACCAGCAACTGCAGCCAATGCAACTGGAGCTGCTTTGAGAGCAGCAACTGCAGCAATCGTTTTGCGAGTGATGATTGCGTTTGGCTTGGCAACGACCACCACATTCGACGAAGCAAGAGCGGCTGCCTTGGCTTTCGAAATGAATACGATGTTCGGCTTACCAGTTACGGTTATTTTCCCAGCTCCAGCGACAGAAGACTGGGGCACCACAATAGTGGCTGCCTGGGGCAGCATGACAGTGGTTGCCTTGGGCAGCACGACAGTGGCTGCGCCTGGCGCTGGCGGCGGCGGTGGAGCTGGCGATGGCGGATCGGACTGCCCAGCGGGGCAGCCAACAGGCTGGATTTTGACGTCGTACTGATAGCGCAGCATAAGAAGAGCCGCAGCAGCTTCCAGTTCGACGGGAGCATGCTGGGTCCACTCCTCCGGCTGCAGTTTGATAACTTTGACACACTTCATGTTTGCTCGGTAAGTTGGTTTACTTGCGGATTGCGATGTTATGACTGAAGCTCGGTTCACTTGCGGATTACGACTTGTTGATAGAAGTTCGGTTCACTTGCGGATTGCGACTTGACAGAAGCTTTGTTCACTTGCGGATTGCGACTTGATGATAGAAGTTCGGTTCACTTGCGGATTGCGACTTGATGATAGAAGTTCGGTAGACTTGCGGATTGCGACTTGATGATAGAAGTTCGGTACACTTGCGGATTGCGATTTGATGACTGAAGCTAGGTTCACTTGTGGATTGCGACTTGATAACTGATGCACGGTTACTCGGTTCACTTGCGGATTGCGACTTGATGACTGAAGCTAGGTTCACTTGCGGATTGCACCGTGAGGACTGATGCTTGGTAACTCGGTTCACTTGCGGATTGCGACTTGATGACTGTAACTCGGTTTACTTGCGAATTGCGACGTGAGGACTGATGCTCGGTGACGTGTTCACTTGCTGATTGCGAGGTGAAGACTGATGCTGTCCGAAGATCCGCGCCACCCTTTTATAGAAGCTCAAAGGACTTACCTGACGGATTAGGAAATACAAGGGACGGCGGACTACCTGGCAATTAGCTTGCGCTAATCTGGTATCCTCGCTAATCCGCGACAGCTGCCGCCGAATATCCGAATTTTAATGACAGGCAGACGACACAAATTTCGCAGGTAAATCCCAATATGGAAAGTACTTTATGATACATTTCTGCGAATTCAAACGACATACGCGACTTAGCCGTTTTTAGAAATGTCTAGGATTTATTTTACAAGGAATAACCGTGCAGCTTAGGGCACTTAGTGCATTTGGTCTTATGGCATTCGTAACAAAATTGCGCTTAACAAATAAAATAACTGTCGTAAAGACTGGAGAGAAGAATGCAGCCGATCATTTAATATTAATAGTGACATACGATTTAATCAAATATTGCTTCTTATAATCATTGAAGTTCAACATGCCATACTTGTAGTTCAGTTGTGTGTCTGTCCTTCACTTCATCGTTTGTTCGACTAAAAAACAACAATTTATTCCAAAATAATAAAATTAACACTAAATTTCTGTTGCCCCTCTCTCTATCTCTCCAGCTGTCGACCCGCCTCTGTTTTCGCTGTACATACATAGCATGGATATAGTATATTACATACATCATCTGGTGGCTTGGAACGTTTGAGATGATTGCGTCAGTAGTCAGTAGTTGTAGTGTGTTCGTTAGCTGGCGCCAATTGTGTGTGAACATTTGGCAGCCAGCTTGGCTCTTCTGTTCTCCAATCCATGCGCAATGGAAGCACTACGTGTGAATCTCAAACAATTTGGCGACCTCGTTGAGATCATCGTAGGTCTTGTTCTGATTTATAATTGTGCGTGCGAGACCAATACGATTGAATAGATTCCACAGCAGAATGCCCACGATCTTGTCGTTCTTCAGATAGAAGATGACACCCTTGCCATAGTTGCCATCCTCGCCAGGATCGCAATTGAGCGCAGTGTGGGACCCGCTGGTCTCCGTGACGACAGTGTCTGATTCGGTGGAGTCGGTGGATGATTCATTATTGTTGTCAGAACGCTTCTCGCTATCGCTGGGCAGCGCGAAAACGCCCACGGTGGGCAGTGATGAGTCGACGAGGCCAATGCCCTCATAACCAATCTCAGGACCCAAATCCGACCAGAACATGCTCTGGTGTTGATATGGTTTCTCTGCAACGGATCCAAGTCAATTATAATCACTGTGCGCAACATTTGAATGTGTCTACTTACTTGCGCCGGTCATATTCTCGCCCGCCAAGCGACCAGAGACCACCGAATGATCGTGATGCTCGACTCGTCGACGCCCCAGCAGCGGATCATAAAAGCAAGACGCATCGCCAGCCACGTAGAGGTTGCGACGTGCCTCCAGCTCGGCATTGACTACAAAACCGCCTAGACTGCGATCCACCTCCAGCTTGGAGGGACCAGCCATGGCTGTGTTGGGTGTGCAGCCCACGCAGACCACAACAATGTCCGATAGCAGCGTCATGCCGTTGTTGAGCTCCAGCCGGAGCTGCGAATCATCACGATTGGCCGACTTGATGCTGGCATCGGGTATAACGCAGACACCTTGTGCCTCCATTTTGCGAGTGGTCCAAGTGCTCAGATAGTTGGGCAGCACCTTGGACATGTTGCCCTTCTCTTGGAATACCTGATACACCCTACCGCCGCCATGCTCCTTCGAATAGTGCGCCAGCGAACAGGCTAGCTCGCTACCCACAAAACCATTGCCCACAATCGTAATGGAGCGCTTCTCGCGCGCATATCGACGCAGCCGATCGAAATCCTCGGGTGTGCGATAGACCATCACTTTTTCCCGCACACTGGGGGACGCAGTGCGGAAAACGGGCAGGTTCTTGGGCTGTGCTCCAGTGGCAATCAAGCACACCTCGTAGCCAATTTGATAGCCATCGTTCAGTGTGACAACGCGATTCTGGGCATCGATTTTCTTCACGGCGAAGCCTTGAGCGACCGCAATGCCGCCATTTGAGCTGTGATCCAGCTTCTCAGGATCCACAAAGAACTCTTCGGGCTCAAAATACAGGCTGCCATTGGACAGAAGCCAGTGATAAAAATAAACAAAGAGTAAACTTCAATTGCTAGTTACCTGCGCTCGGAGCCTGTCCACTGCTTGAAGCGATAGTCCTTGATTGGATCCTCGTTGGGGTTGGGCGTGTACCACAGTTCTTTGGAGAGTGGTGGTCGCATATACGGCTTGCGGAATTCATTGCTAATCATCAGCACTTTGGCGCGCGCATCGTTCGATTTGATGGCACGGAACGCTGAGAATGCAGCGGTGCCGCCACCAATGATCAAATATGGCACCGACGTGGGCAGCTTATCGGAGCTGCGTGGCGCTGCAAGCAGAGAAGCAGAGGTAAAGTTGGCAACTTAAACAACAAACTATTAACGACATACTCGTTATAAGGCCGGACATTCGAGCACGTTTGAGTGCCTCCTCAGCACTGTCATGGTGTTCGCCAGATTCATCGACAGTAGTCGGATGGGAACCTTTCGACAGTAACCAAGCAATCTGCAGGGTACAAAGAGTTCTTAAATCATATACGTATGAGAAGTTTAGGGCTTAAAGCTTACAAAGCCACCAGCGAGCAGTGCTCCAAGTGCGCCCACAATGCACTTCAGCTTCAGTTCCCTGTTTCGCTGTTCGCAACATTTTTTGTCATTATCATCCTTATCACCACCACCACCGCTACATTCGCCGCCACCGCCACTACCGCCAAACATTTCCGCAGCGGTTTCGCGACGCAACCGATTGAATTCTTCACAGGGATCGGCTGGCTGTTTGCAGACGGGTTCCGAGGGTTTATCGCACTGCGATGACTTGAGCACATCCTGTGCCGTGGAGTGCGAACGCGTATCAGCATAGCCCTAAATTGAACAGGACAAGAGGAACAGGTGAGTAACCAGTTTGTTTAACTAGAAAACAAAATGAAATGGGTTCGAATGAATGATGGAGCATGAATACCAATCGAAAGTGCGGGTCTTGAAAGGTATTGTAACTTTGGCCATGCTGGTCTTGCGCTTCGTTGCTGCTTGGGGCTGGGTGGTCAGTTGCATGGGTCTGAGCACACTCGTCCACATCGGGCACAAATTCAACAGCTTTGGGCACCCGCATGCAGGCATTATGATTTGGATATTTATTGGCTTGCAATTTCGTACGTGCTTCGAGCGTGCGTTTCTTTACCATTTGATATAAACTGTTGTGGGCCGGACGAATGCTGCCTGTAAGCCAAAAAGACGGTCTTTCATTTATCTATTGTTAAATTACAATTCGTGCCGGGGGGACATAACCTCACATTGTGGATGCCCTTGCCCATTTCACTTACCGGTGCTGAGCTGTAAGCGCTGTGGCAATGGCGGGCTGATGACGCGCCTGTGCGCCAAAATGTGCGCCTGCCGACAGAACTTGTGACACAAACATCGTACACTCCAAATGCTCATAATACCGATTTGAATCAAATGCCAGCCAGGAACAACAACAACAACAACTGTTTTTCAATCCAAATCTATTGGCTTTCTTGTGTAACAACGAATAGTAGAAACGTGTGTGTATATTTGTATCTATATATTATGATTTTTCTGTTGTTTCTCTCAGCAAGTGAATTATTTCGCAGAGTCAATATGATTCAAGTACACACAATGCTGACGATGACAACATACATTGTTTTAAATGCGAAATAACACAACTTTTAATTTACATCACTATCACGTCAAAAATGCAGTAAGCCCCACCGTCCGTCGTTTTCCAGCACTGCCCCGTGACTGCACGTGCGTGTTTGCAAACACTGTCAGCTACACCGAACTACCAGGGCTATTTAAAGAGAGACACGAAATTCAGTTTTTTGTGTTAATATTTTGATTTTATTAAGCAAGGAAATAAATAAATGCTGTTATACTTGTGCAAAAGTGAGAGTCAATCGTGGAAAAGTAAAACTTTAGCTTATTTGTCGGGCACAGATGCTGTCTTAGCCACAGCAGTTGCTGCTCCGCTCACTGGGGGCTTGATTCCCATTAGATTGCATAGTTCATTGCGCAGCGGACGCACCTCTACCAGGGGCAGTGTCCAGTCCGTTTCGGATAGCAATGCGAGTATGTCATCCATATTGTCTTCCGGTATTTCGGTAACATCGCCGTGCAGCGCCAAGGCTTCGTATAATTTGGTGGCTGCCGTTTTGCGCACATGAACATGTTGCAATCCGAGGAATACTGACAGTTTTGAGAGCACTCGCTTGCTGAGACGTGGCACCTGGACGAGCTGGCAGAATGCGCTAATACTGCTGGCTGTTTTGTACAACTTCTTATAGCCCTTGACCTCCAGATTCAGCAAGCGATAGATATCCTCGGCAAATGGATTCGATTCGTCATGCAACACCGCATCAATGGTGCTGGAGGCAATGATGCGTTCAAGGAAACTAAGCATGGGATACGTGACGCGTTCGTTCAGTAGATGCGCCTCAAAGTTCTGCACAATCTCGGCGCAGAGTCGGGGCACCATCTCGGCATGCGAGCGCATAAATTGAAAGAGCGCCGTTGAAGCGTATTTGATCTGCAACAGTTGCAAGTGAAAAGAATGAAGAGAAAAGAAATTTGTGTACTTACCAGCGACTCGGTGAGTTGCCCAATGCTGGCACTGAGTCCTAAGAGCACCCGCTTGGAATAGTTGGGAAGGGCGAGTAGCTCGCAGAAAAGTGGGAATGTGTGATCAGCAAACAGCCAGAGCACTGAGGTCTCATCGCTTGGGAATATCTCGAGGAGTTGATCGTGATCTGGGACATGAGGAATGGTTGGTTGGGCGTGTATCAAGCGACAGCACAGACGTCCAGCCAGACCTCGAGTGCGATCAATCTTCTCCACTGCCTGCTGCATGAAGCCAACCACCGTTTGATGTACATGCTGTGGCACCAACAGCTCCTTGGGACATTGTGTGATGATCTCAAATAACGCCGTCATGGACGCCTCACGCACCCAAGCGCCAATATCGCCCCTATTGTCCAGCGTGTACTCATCCAAACCCTGCAGCAGACATTCGATAACCTTGTTGAAGTGCTGACGATTGGCAAATGAATCCTCCGTATTGTTCTCATAGCCCACGGTTTGCACTAGCTTCCTGAGAGCGTGCACGCTCTCCTTACGTGCCTCGCTCCAGCGATAGGTCTGCACGTTTTCGTTGTCCTCGTGCGCAACTTGTGGTGGCAGCGAATGCTTCACCAGGTTATCCAGCACAGTGGCCAAGTGCGGACGCAGCATAAACGCGGGCAGCACGCCCAGGGCAGCCAAGTAGCCCATGCGTATATGCTCCTCCATATCGTTGTCGGCTCCCCTCAAGTACGCATTGATGACGAGCTCGTTTTCAGTGCGGCGCGAGGAATCGCAGTAGTAGGCGTTGCAGAGCTCGGCCAGCGCCTCCACGGCGTACTCTCTGATTAGTGTTGTCTTGGATACCAGGCACATGTCAATGACGGTCTGCCAGCTGCCTGCAAAGCAAAGTGTTGCAATCGGGGGGTTAGTAGAGCGACAACTATAAAGCATTATGTTTCTGTTGTTTACCTAAGCACTTCTCGCTGATGGACAACTTGGCCAAGCTGCAGTTGCGTATAAAGTTGGCGGTGCAATGTTTCATCAGCTCGCCGCTCATGCCGCGATACCAGCATTGTTCCAGGAATGTGTGAATCAGATCGTTTAGTTCGGCAATGCGTTGATTGGACAGATACACAGTGCCCTCATCAGCAGATGCCAACTCCAATCGCCTGAGGGCCAGCGTTATCTCGCCCATGGCCAGCACACAGCCATGACGAGCATTCACATCAATGGTATCTGTTTTGGCCAGCAGCTGTGGCATGACCACAGCAGCCATGTACAAGGGCGAACGATTCGTGAGCTTATGCAGTGCCTTTGCTGTGAGTTCGCGTATGGCCGAGTCCCAATGGCCCACTTTGCGCTGCACAAGATGGTCGATTAACGGCTGACGATATTCGTCGTACTGCGCGATAAAGTCACTGATGTTCAGATACGAGCTCTGTCGTATGCCTACTGAATAAAAGTCCGTGGTGGTGGAAATCTCGATGCCAAAGGGGAAATTACCCAAGCGACCCACACTCTCCTGGAAAGCAGCCGACGCTGCACGTCGGCAGTTGATCTCGCGGTCAAAGACGGCCACGATTAGCAGACCCGAGGAGATTTGCTGCACAAACGGCTTCAGATCGTCTGGATTGTAGGCGCGTGCAAAGGCCCAGCACATGTAGCAGGCGGCATCGCGAATATGCTGGCCGACCGACATGTAGCCCTTCATCTCGTCGTAGAAGAGCGCCTGCATCAGCAGTGGGACGAGCTCACGCAGTCGATAGGGCAGCAGCAGACCACGCTTGGCCAACTCGGCGATGGCCAGACAGCCGCCATGCCACGCCTCGTGTGGCTCCAATGGGTTAAGTATGTCGATCACCGACCCAATCACTTCATCGGCCAGCTCCTTGGGCAGGCGATTGGTCACGCGACCCAATCCCTTGGCCGCGCTCCAGCGCACATCGTTGCCGCCGCTGCGCAACGCTTGCAACAGTTCCTCGATCACCTCCTCGATGGCATCGGGCACCACAATCTCATCGCCATCGCCAGCTGCCTCATCGTCAATGGCAGACGTGGCCGCGTTGCCAGCAGCGCTCGATTGCTGACCCAGATTGGTGGCCAGCGAGCGTGTGCCTATCAAGATGGCAAATATAATTGAAAGTCTGTTAAGCATGCGATTTACTTACCACGCTTGTAGCGCCAGCTGGCAATGCGTGGCTTCAGGTGCACCAGCCCCAGGCGCTGCACAATCTTCACATAGTATTTGTACTTGAGGAAATCGTTGACATCCTTGTACTGGCACGCCACAATCCACTGCAGCAGCTTATCCGCATACGGCAGCAGATCCTCACGCTTGCCATGCTTTAGAATGGCCGCCACAGCCGCAAGTTGGCCGAACTTGACCTGCAGAGTGTCGGCCTGATGCTGCTCGATGATCCAGTCGAGAAAACGCTCCAAATACAAATCCTTAATGTCTGCGCGCACAAAATACTTGGCCGACAAATAGGCTGCCATGCTGCTGCATGTGTCATTTGTGGAGGCGTATAGCTTGCATAGCTCAAATATGCGCTCCATTTTAGAGGCAGACTGCGGTGCGTTTACATGGTTAACCACGCAGTTATTAACGGGAGACGTGGGTGTTGTTGCGTAGGCATCCAAGCGGGACATGTGAAAGGGGTTGAGCACGAGAATGGACATCCAGAGCAACAGCACATAGCGGGTTTCCCAATTTTCAAACTGCTTAGGATCCTGTTGGCTCAGTAACTGTAGCACAAACTCCAGATCACTCAACTCGTGTGGCATAAACTTCACAAGCACTTTACAAGTGCGCACCTTGCTAATGATGTAGAGATACTTGAACGCAGCGTCTCGTTCACCAGCTGGCGGTTCTGGCTGTCGTATTTTGCCCAGGAGACGCGAGAGCAGCAACTCCAGGTGCGGATCCAGCAGATGTGGCTGTTCTTGGTAGCGCGACAACACTTCGGTGTATTGCTCAAACTCACGTTCAAAGCTACGGTCTTGAATAGGCTTCATGTTGTCAATCATGGCGAGCACTTGGTCCAGTTCGGAGAACTGCTCGAGCGTGTTCGCTGGCAAGTCTTCATCTTTGACATCTTCAGTTTGCAGCATATTTGAGGTTTATTAATTAAATCAAGGAATTTTCAAACAGCCGGCACAAACAACTTGCACCGTTTCAGTTTCCAGTCTGTTTCAGTGTTCCGTTTTTGATTCGTTTCACGCACATATGATTCATAAATTTTTGTGAGCAGCTGTTGCTGCCAGGGGTGGCGACGATCATGTTATCGAGTGGCAAAACTATCGCCGCGATTTCAGTACGAAGCAGTATTGTGCGTCCCTGCTGCGTTTGGGCAGCTCGCAGTTTTATTTTTATTTCTGTTGAAATATTTTTGAAGTTTGTAAACAGTTGATGCAATTTTGTATTGGTGAATAGACGCAGAGTCAAGATTTTTTGCGAGTGCCTCTGGCGTGGGAGCCTAGGCCTGGCTTAAACGCACAGATTAGTTTGCACGTCGTATAAGCGCAACTTTCCCATTTCGTATGCGCATTTAGTTGTTTTGAATGCAATGAAATTGGATAATTATCGGTTGATCGTAGAGGTGGGACGGCGACGTGCGCTATGGGACTCCACCATGCACTTGTCACAACGCAAAGATGTGGGCAGCTTTCTATGGGACGAGGTAGCGTCTATAATGCAGGCGGATGGTAGGTTTATCGCTAACTACATATAACTTTATTAAACTAAATGCTCTATTATTGCAGTTAATACTTGCAAAAAGCGATTCAAAGGACTGCGGGACAGTTATCGCGCCGAGGTGCGCAAAATACAGCGGCGACGTATTGATTACTCCAATTGGCCTTACTTTCGACCCTTGGAATTCCTGCGCAACATCTTCGATCCCGATCAGTTGGTGCCGTTTGCGCCACTGCCCTTCAATATCGAAAGCGATTGCAACGACAGTGGCGATCAGCAGAAGCTTGATGATTTCGTCATTGATGTGGACAACGATTCGTTTGATTTTGAGATCATGGGTGATATTTTTAAGCGCGATACATCAAACACGCCGGGACCTGACTCTGGCTCGGATCTGTCAACGATCGTCAAGCAAAACAACGTGGATATGTTCACACCTATTTCTTACAACAACAGATCAGATGTCGATATATCACCACTGCCAAAGGCGCCGTCAACCAAGCGGATGCGACGTCACAAGTCATCCACACCCACAAGTGAACAAAGTGGATTTGTTAATGGGTGCACCTCGACTCCACCACCATCCCAAAAGTCAACAACAGCTGTTGCTGCTGGCGATTCGACCAAAGATGATGCGGACCACAACTTTCTCGTTAGCTTGTTGCCGCATATGAAGACGCTGTCGACGTTGAACAATATGAAGTTTCGCACTGAGGTCAGTCGCTTGCTAATGGAACTGAATCAGCAGGATATGCAGCGGGAATCCATCAGTCAGCAGCACCACCATCAGAGTTCGCCTAATCTGCCAAAATTAACTCCAGCGCCAGCGTCAACAAATCTTGGCTATCATCAGCAGCACAGCAATAATAATACACCCAATTCTAAGTACAGTGGGTCAAGTACACATACAAATAGCAGCCCATATGCGGCTCATTGTTCCATAATAGAGTGTGATGTTAAGATAGAGAATGAACCCTTATTTTAAGACATGAATCAGAATTTTATTGTATATATAAGATGATTATATACATAGATATGTAAGTTATTATGGGCTTCATCCATAACTAATTTTTAGCATTTAAAAAATCGAAGAACATTCTTATATTCGTATTTTGTAGTCACAAATATTAGTTTGCAATGTGGTTGATTAATGCTTTGAATACCGAGTGTGCGATGTGCTAGGCTTGTTGCCTTGTACATTATTTAAGATATTGTTTTTTTGTAATAAAAAAAAACAGCGTATGCCATACTATAATTATTGTTGATTTGAAACAATTCAGAAGTATTGAACTTGGCATAATTTAAATTTAAACGAGGGTAGAAATTCGTTGTGAATGGCAAAAAATTAGGCACTTCACTGTGTGAATGGTAAACAGATGTGACCTATGCGTTGTGAATGGCAAATGAGTCAGCTGTTCATTTTTCAAAGGTAAAGTGCATGGGAAGCACAATCAGATTGCAGAAATCTAGTTTGCGTGCGCCGTGTAATAAAATTCCACCATTTTGCTGTGTTCCGCCCAATTGTGCAGTCGTGTGCCAGTGCGCTACTTAATTAGCTATTAGAGGAAAATGGGCGATAGTTCGGATGAGGAGAACTTGGGCACCGACTGGTTGCCGTACAGCGAACGCGATGATTGGGCCGATGTGACGCCGCTGCCGCAAGACGATGGCCCCAATCCCGTGGTATCTATAGCCTACAGCCCCAAGTGTAAGTGCAGCCGGGTATATTGGTTTAGTTAATTTACTACTTGCAATTTTAGTTCGCGAGGTATTTGATTATATGCGCGCGATTATCGCAAAAGGCGAAAAATCGCAACGTGCATTGGATCTAACCACAGAAGCACTGAACTTGAATCCGGCCAATTATACGGTGTGGCAGTACAGACGCGATATATTGCGTGAACTGGATGCCGATTTACAGGATGAACTAGACTATCTGGATGAGGTGATCAGACAGAATGCTAAAAACTATCAAGTTTGGCATCACAGACGAGTCATCGTCCAGATGATGAACTGCGCTCAATGGGAGCTAGAGTTGACACAGAATGCACTGGACAACGATGGCAATGCCAAGAACTATCACGCATGGCAGCATCGTCAGTGGGCAATACGCACATTCAAGTGAGTAAATTTTTGGTATTTTTTGGATACTAATTCAAATATTTCTCTTTTTCAGTCTATACGATGATGAATTGGAATTTGTGAATCGTTTGATCTCCGAGGATCAACGCAATAATTCGGCCTGGAATCAGCGCTTTTTTGTGCTGAAGCATCTGGGCTTCACGCCGCAGGTTATTGAACGTGAACTACTCTATACCATGAATCACATACGTGTTATCAAAAACAACGAAAGTGCCTGGAACTATTTGGTGGGCGTGCTGCGTCATAGCCCAAGTGGACAGCTCAATAGCTCGCCCGAAGTAGTGCAGTTCAGCGAGGGTCTCTACAGTGCCGGCAATCGCTCGCCATATCTGCTGGCCTTCTTGATCGACCTATATCAGGAGCAGGCGCTGCAACGTCGTGAAGCCATCGATAACAATCAGTTGGCACAAAAGGTTTACACACTGTGCGAGGATATGGCCACCAAACATGATGTCATCCGGCGCAAATATTGGAGCTATGTGGCCGAGCATTTGAAAACGCAGCTAAGCAAACCTTCCTCAACGGAATAAACTTAAACTATTTGGCCGTTTTGCTGAGTTTCAAACAATGTACGTACCGCTGAACTCGTTTATACTGAAAATACATACCATATTAGACCATAAAACCTTACGAAATGTTTTGAATATTGCTGAAGATTGCATACTGCACGTCCTAATACGTAGCGGTATGATTGCGACCCTCTCCTAGGGAACTTTCAATGTTTCTTACCCTGATATTTATTCAACTATCATCGAGGTCATGTAGTATGTGTGTTTGTACACGTAATTTTCATTAACAATTAAAAGATAATTGTGAGCTCACTCGAAGTTACTTAGTTTTTTCTTACCTTATCTGTGCGGAAACTCTTATCTCGTGATGCAGTGGGATACAAACTAGAAGACAGGCTGCTGTCTCAATATTGGTATTTATTTAAATTTGCTTCATTTTGTTCAGTTTTGTTTAGTTCGAGTACATACAATATAGCAGTTGTAATATATAACGTGTTCTTTTTTTGTCTTTTTTTTTCTTTTAGTTTTCATTTTGTCGTTTTTAATTTGATTTTTTGCGTATATTTTGAGTTTTCATAATGGAAAATTGTCAATAGGCAAAGGCAAAAATGAATTATTACTCGGCAATCAACGATTTGGAAAACTGTTCACACAGTTTGCAGTGTAATCGAGTCGAAGCCATGCTTATTAATTAATTGCTACCTTTGCATAGTATTTACGTACTTAAAATAAAGCAGAAGACATCTTTGGCGTGTTTATTTTTCTTTCATTCATTTTTTCGGCTAAAAAATATTGATTTTATGTAGGAGCAAAAAATCATTAAGTACTCTTTTGCATATAGTTAATAAAATTTCGTAATAATAAAATATATATTTGCTTTTGTTTTCGTTTTGTTTAATTTTTTTTTTTAAGTTTTTGTGTGTGTGATTTTTTCTTTTTGTCATTTGGGTATATATAAATTTGAAAAAGCCTATAAATCCAAACATACTTTCAAAATCAAAGCATTGTCTCGCCTGGGCCACGCTAATTGAGATGTTCAGTTTGAAGAAATAAAATAAAATATTAGTTTAAAATCGTGAGAAGCTAAGTAGAAGTTTTATAAAGAGATAGAGGGAGGGAGTAGTGTCTGGCATGGCCCATTTGCAAATATTGAAGTGTACGAGTATCGTAAAATATTTGGTACCAAAACCGTTTTATCATTTTCATAATTGATTTACCTGTTCTGAGATTGCGTGGAGCCATAGAGAAGTTATTTTATCTTTTGTAGTTGAGTGAGTTGTTTTGGTTGTCGTGTTAGTTTGTTTTTTTGTTTTTTTTTTTAACAATTTGATATATAGATATATTTATATATAGTTTATAATAAATTTATACGCTCCTTGTTTTTGTTTTGTTTCGCACTGAGCCGTCATCGTCTTGTTACAATTGTTGGATTTCATTTTGTAAAAGCATTTTTAGCAAAAAATTAAAAAGTTTTCATTATTTTTATTTCAATTCTAAAATCGGATCTCCAGCGTGCTTTCAATGGTGTACATTTTTTTCATTTATTATTTTTCTTGAGTTCTTCACGTAGAATTCATTAGGCTTACCTATGAATTTTTGTTGTTAGTTTTCAATTGTGTTTAATATATATAAAATAAATCATTTTCCGACTAACATTCGTCTCGTTTAGCAAATTGATCGTACTGAAAACACGCTGCGCTTTTGTGTGAGGAAGCTTCATATACCATCTATAAATATACTCGTACATAGATAAATGTAAATACTATGTAGATACTTTTTAATCTGCCCTTTCTGTTTCTGTTTCTGTTTCTCTTTTGTTTTTGCTTGTAATATAACTGTTAAAAAATTAACGCCACTTGTGCCTTGCAATGTTGCGAGTTCGATCGACACGACGCGACGCGACAATTCTGTCTGTCCCCTAAAGGTGCCTACATCTAGGTGCTTACAACTTTACATACATATTCCATATATCTTCTTCATCTTCGTATCTTCCATATCTATAAGTGTATATATAGCATTCAATCGTTCAATCTGTAGCTCTCTGTTATGGGGGAGGGGCGCGATGCTCTTGGAGCCGCTTTTTTGTTTTTGTTTTTTGTTTGTTCTATTTATCTTCGCCGATGCCCTCATCAGTTGTGGTCTTACGCTCTCTAGCCTCATCGTTGCTGATATCACATTTTTCAGCCAACATATCCTCGATGCCCTCATCGTCCACAGTCTGACTCTCGCCGGGCACGTGCTTCACACGACGCAGCTGGACAACGCACTCGTCATCGGCCTGAGGTAGCGGCGGAAACTTGGCATAGGATGTGTTACTGATGGTGCCCACAGTGCTGTCCTCATAGCAATCGGGCGTCATGCGGACGCGGCATGTCTCGTATGCCTTGACATAGCCCAGTTTCGTATACAGATTCCTCGAGGCATCATTATGTGGACGTATCACAACGAACGGTGTGTAGCCGCGCTCAATCACAAGCTGCGTCAACGCCTTGGCCAGACGGATGCCATAACTGCAATGGAGACGTTTAATTAGATACATTTTTTGGTGGGATCGCCGACTAGTATTTACCCCATGCGTCGATAGTCTGGACGTGTTTGCATCGAAAACATTGCGCCATAGTATGAATGGACCATCCATGCGGCCAGCTCGTTGGTATCCTTACGAAAGATCCCCAAACCGGGCAGCACACGCACGAGTATATCAAACAGTTTGACGCATTCGATTTCATTGGCCGGATATAAATCGTGTATGCCCTGGACATTGTCGAGTGTCAGCAATCGCATCTCCGCATCCTCGGGCAGCGGGTCAAGCTCCAGGTCCGTGTTGAGCTTGTTACACACATAGATATCACCACTTAGTCGCTCCATCAGCCCAATTTTCGAATAGAAGTCATCCAGGCGATTCATAATTGCGATGTGCGTAAAGTTCAGGTACAATGGCTTCTGCCAATCTATAAGTACATCTTCGGTGCGCATCAGATCGACATGCTCGATTTGTGCGGATGGACAAAATATGCCAAAAGCTTGGTATATATTGTTGTAGGGCTAAATGTCAAGTCAATGTTAACAATTAATGTTGAATTTGCCTCAAGAAGAGTGATATTTACATACCGTAAGCGTGCATCCTGGAAAATGTAATATTATCGGTTTTTCGGGCCAATCTTTAGCAACATAAAACTTGAAATCCCAAATTCGATCATTCAGGTACGTTTTAATGGTTTGATGAAACTGCAAGCAAACAAATTCCATTAAATATCTAAATTCTTTATTTCACACATTGCCTGTTAATAGTTTTTCACTTTTAGTGAAATTAATTATTTGTTTAAATGTATACATTTCCTAAAACAATGTTTAATGTTCAGCAATAGCTTCAATTTAAATTTAAAATTAGTTTTGTTTTTGTCTAGCATTGTTGTGTTGTTGTTTGCTGTTGAATAATTAAGTAATGCTGTGAATGCCTAAACTAGATGCCATAAATCTATGAGACTAATTTTCCATGTGGAAAATCGTTTTCTATTGTTATTCGTGACCCTAATTTAATATTCATTCAAAGGTTTGCTAGACTGCATTCCAAAGATGCCTTTTAATAACACAGGATCCTCAACCTGCTCAATTCAAATTTATTTACGTGGAATATTTTTACTGCTTTTAGTGCTTGGCATTCTGCTGAAATGTTGCTAATATCAAAGGCCAGGCTAGGCGGAGTCGGACATAGCGGGACTAGGACAGACTTGGTAATGGGATTAGCTTCAAAATTAGTGTACGTTTTTATGGCAGCAAATTGTTTTCGCCTCGTTTTTAGCACTCCCCCTGGCATGTGAATGTGTAGTATATGGTATAAATCGAAAAATCGAAACTTTAACCAACAAACGAGGGGGGAGGGACAGACGAGGCAGGCGAACTCCAATGTCGGCCGAATCGTTGAAACTGGTGCCAAGCCAAATAGTTTAGCTGTCGAGTTGCCACCCTCTTGCCACTTGCTACAAGGCATTGGGAACAATGCAACGGCAGCACGAGGCGAACTTGAACACGTGATGGCGGACTGCAGGCTGGGCACGAGGGATGCGGGAAATGCGGGGGCATTTCGCAAATTGAAGTGAAACGGGCGTAAACAGCAAAAAACAGGTCAAACAGCAGTGATGGGTCTCTTTCAGTTTCAGATTCAGATACAGATACAGCTCTGAGATTGCATGACTTGCGGTCTATCCGGCCCAGCCCTGGTTACTGCCAACTGGCAACTCGTAACTTGCAACTCCGCTTATACAACAGCAACAATTGCTTAAATTATCTGAGAAACGGGCGTGTCTAGTGTGAAATACTCGTACTTATTTATGCGCTCTTCAAGTAGATTAAAGATACTGAATTGAGTAAGTTTGGAGCGATGAGGATGGCACATACCTTTAATGATTCCGGCAGATAGCGTTCTAAAGTTACCAAAATTTCTGGAAGCTCTGATTCATGCACCAAACGAAAGTGTCTACCTTCAGGAATGATTTCCATTTCTGAAAGAGAAAATATTGAAAAATATGAAGTATTCGTATTACATTATGTATGTGATTTAATCATCGCAAATGTGTTTCAAGTGCATTTTTCTATTCTTATTTTTTATTTCTATTTTTGAATGACGTCGCTTACGTCGTGTCCCTTTTGAAGGCCTCACGTTTTGGCCTCAGTCAAGGCCAAAAAAGCCAACAACCAAAATTAATAGGGGAACGAGATGCTAAGCCAAGCCAAGCCAATGCTGATGACAGATACAATTTTGATGATGATGTTGTCATTTTGGCTAATAGTATATATCCGCTGACAGCACCCTAAGTCGGATGCGTAATGAGCAACTTCCTTCTCCATAATCAATCGGCCTGAGCGCCTGCACTCTAACTCAAGCCAAGTCAATTAGGTTTTATGACACGTTAACTAGAGCAATTTAGCAGTTAGCAAGCAAATCTCATTTACATAATACGTTTGCCGCATACTTTAAATAATGCATGAAATTCAATTTCAAATAAATACAACAATAATTGTACAATTCCGAATTGAAGTCAATTAAGTTAGTAATTAGTTAGAAACTTCATTAACAATTCAGACTTTTATAATATTAATTCTTTGTATTTTTTCAGCAATCGCTGTGTGGCAATCTGCTGTAGTTGCAAGTATCTACAGTATCTATTTCCTGAAAAGCATTGCAACAATTTGTGGGTTCACAATCGGCCTCCTTAAAGGCGGAGCAAAACCATTGGCCAAATAGGTAAACGTTTTATTTTTTTATTCTATTCTTTGGTGGTTGACTATCTGAATGCTGGCCGAGCTGGCTGCATGACTACTTGACTCCTTGACTGATGGATGATGTGATTGATTGGCCAAAACAGCGAATAGCAATGCTGTTGTCTTGCTGTTATTTTACTGGGTTACTATGACTATTTATTACCAGCTATTTGTGTCGAATGCCGACGACGCCCAACAAGGCGCAAATATGTAATAACAAAATGCCCTTTCTAGCTGCGCTGGCGTGTTGAAATTAGTCCGAGTAGTAGTAGTATTAGTCATGTGCTCGAATACTTATGGATGTGCGAGACAGGCACTGTTACTGTGTATGTGTGTGTGTGTCTGGGTGTGTGCGTGTGTGGGTGTAGGTGTTTGTGTGGGCTGCTAGCGACACGCAGCTGCAGGTCAGGTCGGACACTCACACAGCCACGGGACGAGATGCGACGAGGGGAGGCGAGATGAGATGTGTCTGCATATTTGCACGTACAGCTCAGACACGGTCATGTCGCTGTAAAAGGAGACAAACGCAGACGGACAGGCAGCTGGACAGGGACAAGGACGGCTCCGGAACGGATCACAGACGGACTTGTGCGCTGCTCATAATACAAAATCAATATGAAGCATTGCTAATCTGATGTTCAGGTAGAGGAACAGTCGCCGCGGGCGGCATGTGGCAGGAGGCAGGTGGCAGGTGTGTGCCGATTGTATGTAGGTGCATTGCTAACATCAGACAACAGAGACGAGCAAACATCTGTTCAGTTTGCCGCTTTTTGTTTTGCTTACTTAGCCGATAAAAATACCGTTGACATTTCGCACGGCGGCACCCCGGGGACAGCGACGACGCAGGCGCGTCGCCAGACTGAATGCGATTACGATTACGATTGCGACTGCGATTCTCAGATAGCTCAATCCCGTAATGATTCCCATTACCATTGCTATTCCCCACTGCTCCACACAGTCAGGCCTGTCCCGCTGTGCGCGTCGCACTTGCCAGCCAATTAATTTTTGTTTTTGGCCCAATTATTACAGTGCGGTGCCTGTGATGCGTTAATTTCTATACCCTAAGCGTAGGACAGCACGATCGCGGCATATTGCTTTCCAGGATATTTTGCGCATTTTTCGCTTAGCCTAAAAGCAGGCTATGTTTTTGTGAGTGTGTTTTCGTGCAGCGGCTGTGAAAGGGTTGAGCAGTGAACTATTTTAACAGAGTAATGTTATTTTGTAGTTCATTTGTAGAACCATACAGAAACTCGTAGTCTTTTTTTCGATACGTTAATATTGTTCATATAAAAACAGTAAGATGTTTGATATAGAGTATTTGCGTTGCGATCTAATGTTGAATTGTCGTTTTTAGCAGATTCTCTCGATATAGAATAGTGTTCACGGGCGAACAGAAAGTACTAATTGACATGCACATGTGCACACACGAAAGCATACTTGGGACATTGGAATATTCGAGGGGATTCAGGGCGGTATTTTCAATAATTTTGCGAAAGCGATGTAGTTTTATAAAGAAATTGGGTGATGCATTCCTTAAAAGTATGGGCAATATAGGCTAATGCATGGTTCAGTTATCAGATGCAGTGAAAGCACTTACAAAATATTAAATCCGTTGACCTTGTATGAATTTGTTGCTGTTGCGGCTGCTGCTGTTGTTGTTGCTGCTGTGGTTGCTGCGGTGCTGGCAATCCCTTTACCAATCCGTTGTGCTGTTTTAATTATTATTTGAGCTCTTTGTTCTATAGTTATGACAAATGACGGTTATATTCTCTTGAATTTATTTAATAATTTTGTTTTGTTTGCTTAATACGTTTCTTTTTCAGTTAGTTTTGGAAAAACGTGCAGTATGAAAATAAGTTTTATTTTATAATTATTATTTTTATATGCGAATCACAGATGCTCTTTTATTATTTATAAATTGTTGTTGTTCTTGTTGTTTTTGTTTTTGTCGAGTGCGTTGTCGAATTTGTGAATTTGAATTTGTGTTCGTGTAATTTGTAATATTTATTTTTAATTAGTTGTTATTGGGGTTTCGTTTGTTCGCCTCGTCGTCGTTTTCGGGGCTCTGATATAATGTGTAATTGAATTCGAATGTCTTTTCTCACTCAGCTTCTGTTGGTTAGGCCTTCATGAATGGAGGCAGGCCGATGTCGGAAGGCCGATATCTGATGCGAAAGACGAACACACGATGCGATTTTGTATGCGATTGAGAAGTATTGAAGTTCCACTGCTGCTGTTGTTGTTGCGAATGCTGCTGATGCTGCTACTGCTGCTGCTGCTGCTATTGTTATTGAGTTGTTGCCGAGACCCTTGCGTCGTATGTGTTGTGTTTGGCCCCCGTTGCACCTCCGCTCCACAGAGAGGCCTAACCAGCCAGTCAAGCCCGACGTTGTTGTTTAGGTTCGTTTTGTATCTTTTCTGTGATTTTTTGTTCTCTTCTTGTATTGTGTATCGTCAGCAGATACAACAACAGGCGTGTGCTAGTCCAGCATGGCGGCTGAGGACGACCAGAGCAGTTGACGGAGCTGGCAATTCTGTTGGCTTCTTTTTCCGCTGCTGCTGTTACAGTCACTGCTGTTGTTGCACTCACACTTTGTCGCTTGTTCGATCGCTCGCTTGTTTTCGCAAGTACTTTTTTTTTGTCTGCTTGCCTGACGTTTTCACTTGTTTTCGTTGCAATTTATGTATTTTCACGAAAATTGATTTTCTGCGTTGTTGGCCTGGTTCTGCTTCAGATTCAGCTTGCGGTCGCCGTCGCCGTGGTTGTGGTTGAGGTTGTGGTTTCCCTGCTTACTTGCTGCTGCAGCTGTACTCGCTGTTGCCGCTGTCTGCTGCTGCTGCTGCTGCTGCTGCTTGCCTTGTGTATCCTTGTGCGGCACCTGCTTTTTGGAGGCTTTGGAGGCGGAAAGAGTTGCAAGTTGTATTTGGTAGGCTTGCTCCAAGGACGCGCCACTTGGACTGACAGAGGCAAGGCAAACACTAACACTTGCAGACACACACACGAGCGTACGTACACGAGACACACACGCGGCGTACACACACTCACACTGACAGAAGCACTCAAACTCTCGTCTCGTGATGAAATTGAATTTGTCTTAATTTTATTGTGTGCGTTTAACTATCGTTCCTGCTGCTGCCCTTTATTCTTTTTCTTTTTTTTTTTTTAGCTTTTTCGCTTGTTTGCAATGCGTTCCAATTCGTTGTGGTTGTGTGGTGCTTTATATGCTTTGCTGCGCTGCGCCTTGGAGTAGAAGAGGTGTTTGTGTGTTTGGAATTCGCAAAAGACCGAACTAATCTGACTGACTGACGACAACGAACTGATTCTGAATCCAAGGAGCGCAACCAGATGTTGCCACAAGTTTCTATAATTATGTACATGTATGCGAAAGTCTGTGTGTGTGTGAGTGTTGCGAATCGACACTGCAACGTGGCAACGTCGTCGTCGTCGTCATCGTCATCGTCGTGTTGCCGACGCCTGCCTTTTGTTGCTGTTGCTGTTGCTTTTGTTGTCGTTGTCGTTGTCGTTCTTGTCGTTATTCTCGGCTCTCATCTGCGTCCTCGTCCTCGTCTCGTGTTTTGCGTTTTGCGGCGGTTTGTTTTTCGTACTCTCGCTGTGGCTGCCTTGGCTACGTTGGGCTGCTTGTCACTGCCCTTAAGGTAAACAATCTTATCAAACATTCTCGCTACCTGAAACAGTTCAAGTTGTGAATTTGCCTTGCCACAGTTTTGTGCTGTCGCAAAGTGCACCACATTTTCGTTGCATACTTTTCGGCGACCCCGTGCAAATCGTTGAACCAGAGAATACAGTTTGTTAGGTTTAGCAATTGTGAATCATGTTATTTGTTAAGAACTCAATCCATTTCAATTTTGCAAATCTACTTTATGTTTATTTTTGTGTCAAGCCTTGGCTGTTCTAAGTGCTGTACATTTAGAAGTTATTGCCATTTACCCATTTAGTGTATTATATGTTCGTTCTGTGTGGGCCAGTTGTTTATGCATGTTACCAGCACATGTAAATGCCGCCTGCATTTGTGTTTGTATTTTTGCGCGCTCACATGTTGCCCATCGCACATCGCAGCTGCTCTCTCATCTCTCTCTCTTCTCAGCGAAGAGAGCGCGCAGAGCACGAGAGCGTGTTCGGCATTGTTGCTGCATGCAATACCAACAACAACAAAAATCCGAATGTGTCCGCATAACTCTAACCCCCGTCTGACTCCTTCACATCATCATGGCATATAGAGTTTCGCATTGCTTTTTTGCTTTCACGCTGGCCACGCTGCGCTGCTTAGCGCAACTGTACTGTACACCCCAAAACAGCAGCAGCGGCAATTTTGCATGCGTTTTCAAAACACATTTGGCAAAATGGCCACGGCGTCAGCGCAATACGTATACGCCACGTATAGCGCCGCCATCACGAGGTGCACGTGTCGCCGGCCAAAGAGAGAGAAGCGTGTAGAGTGTAGAGTCGAATGTGGCCCACACAGCAAAACTAATGAAATTCAAATGCCGTATCCTACCTGCACATACTCTCACTTCTCTGTCTCTCTCTCTCTCTCTTTCTCTTTTTCGCTCTTCTCCCGCTCGCTTTCTCTTACTCCGCT
The DNA here is from genome assembly GCA_035046165.1 of Drosophila rubida. Classification (NCBI taxonomy): domain Eukaryota; kingdom Metazoa; phylum Arthropoda; class Insecta; order Diptera; family Drosophilidae; genus Drosophila; species Drosophila rubida. The sequence goes on along the minus strand of JAWNOF010000014.1, from coordinate 10,503,292 downwards.
CATGCTCGTTTGTTTTGTTTATGCCGCACAGCTGTGAGGCAGCCGAAAATCATTTTAATGGACATTTCTTTTTGGCCAGCGGGGGGGAAGCAACGGCTTTCAAATGGATGACCAATTGCTGCAGGGGGGCCAAGGCTCAAGGTCGCTGTGGAATGCGGTGAGCGATGTGCGTGTCTCTCGCTGTGTCTCTGCGAGATTGACATTTTTATTGGCTTCAAGTGGCGACATTCAAAACTATTCGAGTTCCAGTTGCCAACTACAGTCACCAGTCACAGTTCCAGTTACAGTAATTAAAATAGACATACAGACGCGCCAAAAGAAGGCTGGGTGTTGCATTGAAGTTGGCAAACAAGTCGCCTTGCCGCATGCATCATGAATCACGCAAGACCCACAACCCCAGCACTCCTAGCACGCAAAACAAAAAAATGACGCCAGAGTGCCACCACAATGTCTCCTGCTCTGCGAACATGTAGTATATACTTATTTTTTTGTTTGCCGACAGTTCGCACCACGCGTGGTGTTGATCGTCCTCTCTATGAGTGTGTGAGTATGAGTGCGAGTACAAGTGTGTGAGTGTGTTTGCTTTCTGTCGTTGTTATAACAGATACGCGAATCGTTATTCGATGCGCTCATTTCCAAGGAAACTTCAGTCGTAAAAGCCAAAACTAAACATATAAAACAAGCTCAGTTCTGCGGAGTTTGGGCCCATGAGCCTGCCAGGTGTTTGCTTGGCATTTGCGTAAGCGTGTCCTTCAGCCCGCTATTCTGAACTGAACTCCAACTCAAACTCGCACTTAACAACTGTAAAATGTGCCAAATTTGTTTATTAAATGCCTTGCCAAATGAAATGCCCATACAACAACCCTAAAGCAATAATATCCTTCGAATGAGGGCCAAAAAGGGCCCCGTCCGTTGGCAGTGTCGCTTGACAAACGACTATGGGCCACTGTCGACGCGGCCTCCAAGGTCGTCGCGCCTAAGGCCTGGTCTGGTATGGAGTTTGGTGACTAGCTTGGCCTTTAATTAGCTTTAGCAGCAATCGCTGTCGTATTACTCATACGTAACGTTGTGCGACTGGCAAAACGGAAGCAGGCGCCATTGTTTCAGTTTCACTTGAACTGAAACCGTTGGACAAATATGTGCTGGCCAGGACGAATACGAGTACTGTATGGTCAAACGTGCATGACTGGCACGTGTTTACACATTAAAGCCGGCAGGAGGGGGATAAACGCTGTTGTTAATGTCAGGGTCAAGTAAATCGCCGCAGTGCCATTGCATGCATGTATCGGCTATTTTATTTAATTTCATATTACATATATATTATAATGCATATGCATAAATCACCCTACAAAAAAGTACAGTTTTACGTACATTGTTTCTAGCTGGGTGGAATTGGTATTTATTTAAAAGCAATTGACAGCGAGAACAGCTGCACACATTGGGGACACTGTGCTCTACACACACACACACACAAACACAAGCACACGTGCCTGTGACAGCATGACCAAAAACATCGACCTTGACTTGCCAGTTGGCAATTAGAGTTATTTTCATTTGCAATTGGGGGAATGTTTATTTAACGACACAACCGGCACAGCACCAAAATGGTCAACAGCATCATGAATAAATGATTTGACCATTAGATATTGATGCAAAGAAGATGGTGCCAATGCAATATTTAGTATCTAGAGTGACCATTCCTCATCACAATGCGCGCGGTAATTTAAGCTTTATGGACTTTTAGTTTAAATGTTTTTGAAACACGCAAAAGTAATACTCAATTTGGAATTTAGACACAGCTGCTTTTTACTCCTACTCAATTTAAAAACAATAAGGGCGGATGTTATTCTGCGTGTGGCCTTGTATATAAATTCGCAAATAATATTGATAGCAATAGGGCGGCGCTTCAAAAGTGTCGTATGCACATTCTAAGAAAGAAAAAAAATTAATATTTTGTAGGCGTCTTGATTTTTCAAATAATAAAATTAATCACCAGCTGTTTAAAATTACGCGCTCTCCTATAAAACTTCTGATTCACTAAGATACCATACAAAGTGTAACCAGATTTCAATTATTGTCGTTCAAAAATTATGGTATTTATTCATGGCGTAAATTTGTATTTTGTAGTAAATTCAAATTGTGGTCACACCGCAACACAGCTGTTAACTAAAATAATTTTCTTGAAAACCTTTTTTTTAATAACCAAAGGACTCGATATTCATCTCAGCAATAAAATTTTTACAATAATAAAAATTTTAAATTATTTATATTAGTCTGCAAAATAACTGTTACTTTTTCATAGATCCGTAAGTGGACATGTCAACAAAATGTAAAGTACGCTGTTAAGTCCATGGGGCGAACTGTTAAGTTTCAGTCTACATTGAGAAACCAAATCGGACAGACGTGATTTCGCTCTGATTTATCAATTCGCCGAAAGAAGCACAAAAATATTTATCAAGTTTGCGTGTAGCGTAACAATTAAGTTAAAACAAGGAAATATAAAACGAAAAAGTATATTTTATTTAAAACAGGGCTCAAACATTAACAGAAGCTCAGTGCTCCGTTTTGCAAAGTTCATCTGTGTGTGATAACAATTCCAAGAAATTTGTTAAATAGTTGCATAACCCTTGACCATTGTAAGCGCCAAAACAAGAACGCCCTAAGGCAACAACAAAGCGCAAAAGTAATATATATTGTACATTGTACATAACTTGCCTGTGCAAAAATAAAACGAAAAGCGTAAAGAGCGAATATAAAAAATTCCACTGCGGTGTTGCGGCCGTCGCCGCCGGGAATAAAGACGCCGTTTCCCCCCGCCGGCGCCCTCAAGCGAGTAGTTAGTTGCGCTAATTGGTAAAAAAATTCAAGTGCGCGTTAATTCATTATCCAATCAGTTTTCGCCGTGTGGTCGTCGCCGTAAACTAAGCAAACTAACTATAAAGGAGGGCAGACAGAACAATTGTCGATTATGTCCCAAAATCGTGATACTTTGATACATTTGATAGCCGGCGGGTAAGTGTTAATATTTGGTTATTGTTTTTGTTAATATTGCGCGTTATCTCGTCGGCTCCTCAGCAAACTATAAACCGGTTTTAGTTGGAATCTTGATCTTAGCTGGGCAAACGCAACGTCGCAATTACGATTAGCTGAACGCACACAAACATACATTTCTATTCGTATGTATTGGTATGTGTGAACTGCTGCTGCATTTGGGAAAGTTGGCAATGGCGCCAAAAAAAAAAAACAAAAACAAACAGAAAGAAGGAAAAGCTGACAAACAGCAAGCACACAAATACATATCCATTTATGCATGCAGATAAAAATCATCTGTAGGAACAACATGCACGGTTCACGTGTTCTGTTTATTTTTGGGGTAACTTCTGCGTCCCACGCTGCGCAAAAATAATTCGAGATAAAACGTCACACACAAAATCCTCAATTAAAAACAGCCAGACGCAAAAACATTCACACAAAAACAAAACCAAAACATTGCCCAAAAGGAAGAAGATCGTAAAAAGCTCTGCATCTCTCTCTTTTTCTATTAAGCTGAACCTTGTTTAAGTAGTAAACCATGCAAATGCGATTCGGAACCACTTGTTGAACTTTGAACAGTTCTATTTGAGTCACTACTGGAGTGAAGCTTGTGGAAGTTTATCATTTATCGATATCGATTATGTTGATCTGCTTCAAATGTCACTTCCTTGAATCAATGAAGAATATGCTGACATTAGTACCATGCAAAAGCAAAAATAAATAAGCAAATTGCGATACTTGAAGACTTATTGTACATACACAAATTTTGGGAGATAAGTAAGAAAGAATTTCATATAAATGAAAAGAGGAGCGAAGCGTTGACGTTACCCCACATAAGTCATTTGTGTGCGACGTTGTTGAATTTAATTTGATTTGTGAGCAACAAGCTTTCATTGTATTGTTATTGTTATTGCTAGTCGTCGTTTCGTTGTTGCTATTTTTAGAATTGCATCTTTATTTATTTCGTTTATTCTTTCGTGATTGTTTTTTGTTTTTATCACGCACCCTGCACAACCACAGCAAGCAGGCAGATCGTTTTTCAGTCAGCTTTACTTACTGCGAATCCGGTTCGACTTTGTTTTTATTTGTACAACGCGCTTTGGAATCCACTATTGCTCACATTTTGAGTAAATAACTGAGAAGTGAGGGCCTGGTAGGTTCCTTTCCGTGTGTAAGACGAGCCTCTTGTTATTGTAATGTAACTAAAGTTCAATTAGGCGTTGTTCGGTTCAGTTCTTTAACCTTTAAACGTGTATTGAACAGTTTTGTAAATAAGTTTTGATATCGTAATCTGTCACACCCATTCAAACAAGCAAACAATTCCAGGGGAACTGCAACTGCAACGTAGAAAAGCAATTCAACCTGGGGTGAAGTCTCGAAGCCAAGCGTAAATATATTTGTCCTTGGCCAAGATCGTTGATAAAACAGCCTCCAGATGTGCCAATTAAACAAATGTATATATATATGGATACCTCTTCGGGAAGGTTGAATATTTTATCTTACATGCTTTGTATATTATGCATCTTAACGACATTTATCAGTAATCTTGCAACTTTTCAATTATATCTATAAATTATCCCAATTTTGAGCCGAGGGTATCCGCTAGTCAAGTTTTTCTTTAAGTTTTTTGTTTGTTATGCAAATAAAAAGCTAAAGAGCAATTTGCCGGCCGGCCGGCTTGATGTTAATACGTATTATCTGCAGTCTGTATTCATTCTCTACGTTGTCTGTACTTAGCATAGTATATAATACTAGTTCGACTTTCCATGGGTTGTGAACCTTCTTTGTAAACAAGCTGAGAAGCAGGCAAAACAAAAGTCAAATTACAAACGGAATCACGTTGCACATTGTGCTGTTTTTCTTGTTGTTAATCTAGTTGGTGCTGCTTTTCTAGTTGCAACCTGAGCTGATTGCTCAACTGTGCGACACAAGCAGAGAAGCAGTGTGTTGTCCTATCTATTCCTAAGTATTTCAGCCGTATCTCGTGTTTACACACGTTACTATCGCTGCTGCTTGGAAAAACAGCCTTGCAGCTGCCCACATGCAAACATACTGTAGTTAATGCACAAGCAGTTTATCGATATAATTTACTATACATTATGTACAGAAATAAACTGACAACTGCTTTATCAAGTTGCAGAAGATTGTGAAATGCACGATACTCGAAACAAATTGGATCTGACAAATTGCCTGTCTACCCAATCTGTATCTGTAACTATAGTTAACTTAGTATTTTAATGTAGTTGCGGCGAATTTGTGCTCTATAAATAAATGCATTTTGCCGAGCCATGTTTTGTCACGCATTGCACTGTCTAATGTTTGCTATTTGCTGCCATATTTTGTTTTTCTGCTCAGTTGGCTATTTGTGGACTGCACAATAATCTTGATTGTACTTACTAATCAGCTACGTTGCAGGAGGGGGGGTATAAGTAAGTGCGCAGCAATTTAAATTATCTAAGGTATCTTATCAAACTTCATGAGTTTCCAGATTGAAACTATGTATATATAACCTGCATATAACTGAGAAATAATGTCTTGCAACAGATTCAAACCCAATTTGAATGTGATAATACCCTTGTATGTCGCCTACCTCAATGTTAATGCATTACAGGGTATGCTAAAATTAAACATCGTAAACAACAATTAAACGGCCTTTGCTGCTGAAAAGACTTTTGCTTTTATATCATGAAATCAACAAAGAAGGCAACGCTGGCCTGGTCTGGTCTTCGATTTGTTTTGGTTTTTGTCGTCGTTGTTGGGGCAAACAAACTCTTTCTGGCACATTGACTCATTTGAAGGCGACTGCAGCTACCACAATAACAACATTCCTAATAAGATGCACTTAGCGGCGAGAGGGAGGGGAGAGCGAGAGTGAGAGAGACAGGCAGCGTGACCGGTGCGAGCATTGACGTGGGAAAAAAACAACAATGCCACACGTTATATAAGATTAAATAGATCTTGCCAAGCTATTTATAGACCACCTGGCCTGGTACTAGCTGCATCCAAGAGATAGCAGTGTGGGGGGCATCCATGAGATTCATTTGTATTTTTTAGTTGGTTGATGCGTGCATCTATCATTTAATTTTATATTGTTGGGCAGGTTGCTTTTATGAATTCGTTTGCATGCCTCGACGCACGTAGGCCGCACTTCAGTTAATACACTTTCCACTCTCGATGGTTCGGTGATTTTAAGGAAGGGCATTAAACTGGGAATATATACGACAATAATCGGAAAGAGAAAGACACTTTTTTCTTTTTACTAACTCGGAACGCGACAAATTTCAAGATTTCTACACAAATTGTGTCAAGGGCGCACGTTTTGCATCATTGAATGTGTAGAACTAATTTAAATACATACAATATATGTGTGCTATAGTCACCTACATATTTGCTTGGCACATTCAATAAACAAGTTCCGAGTGTTTGGGCAGAAGAGAATTTTATTTACAAAATAAAATATAATATAATACTGTATATAGTATATCTATAAACATCCGAGGAGGTCTCGTGCCAAGTTCAATGTAGAAGGAAACATGCGGCATACTTAGCATAGAAGGTGAATCATACGCTCTTTAAAGATCCCATTCGATAATTGACTCTTTTCGAACTAATTAGCTAATTGAATACATTGAATACATATATATATGATGTTCTTCAGGCAACTGCATAACAATCTTTGACCCACATAAATATAAAGACACATGCGAAACTTTCCATCGATTTCATAATCTAAGCAGAAAGCAGCAAGTGGATGAAATGCTCGACTGGCAGATACTTCGCAACAGCCATGCTTGCAAATTAGATTAATAGTAGTATTCAATCTTTTTGTGTTTCACAACAAAGCGATTTGAAGGCTGTGTCTTAAGGAATGCATTTGTAACGTTTTATTATCAATTTTATAGCTATGTCAGCGATGTCTCATAAGGCTGTCTGTGGTGTCTTCCGCCTTCCAACATCGGACTTTATCCACCAAACGACAAGAGAGTATAGCATAGACTGTCATTGATAATAAATTCCATTAAAAGTCTGCTAAATACCGAGCAAAAAAAGCGTTGATAAGATTTGCCCACCACCAAAGGCGCATTTGTATCAAGTGTCGCAATTTCGATGGGAGTAAAAGTCGCCAGCAGAGATGACGCACCATAATGTAGCACTGAGCGGAGGGCACTGGGATTCAGCACCACCTGCTTGCTTCATTTGCTTCTTTTTTGCGTCTGCCAAATTTTCCACTCTTATCTGGCGCGTGTGGCGTATTACGAATGCGCTGCGATTCAGTCAAAAAACAGCTAAATCGACCATTAACCGGTTGAGTTTACCATATAATATAATTCACTCATGAGTGGCAGCAGTAACAGAGGCCATTGAGTTGGCGCTATAGATACAGATACTCGGCTCGCTTGTACTTTAGCAATGCACGAGGAAGTAAGCAAATTATGTCCGCATACGACTGAAATTCGCATATTGAAAATATATCCTATATCATGGGGTACTTCTTGATGTCAGCTTTCATTTGCGTTGTAGTAAGTAAAGCTGTGTTCTAGTCTAATTTGTTTCTCTTTTGTTTCACATCAACTGATTAATTAATCGACTGTCTGTCAAACGAAACAACGTCATCCATATTTGTCCAACTGTCTAGGGGCTTAAGCACGCGGTCTGGTTTATTTTTCGCATCGGATGTGACAACTCTCAGCTCATGCTAATGATGAAATTCAATACTGGGAGGCTGCCTTGCTAATTTATTAATTCAATTGGCATTTTAATTGGGATTGTAACGCTATCAGTTTGGCATCGGAGGTCAAAGAAATGAGAGGAGTGCAATCGAAAATTCAGACACATATGGCGTGAGTTCCGAGAGTTCTTACCGGTTTCAGACGCAATTATGTCATAGACGTATACCAGATTTAAATTGTAGCTCTCCTGCATCTATAAGTATTCAATGTACATACATATGTGCTGAACCTCCGCGATATGGCTGGCGACGTTGCTGATAAGCTCATTCGGCTTTGTCCGGCGATGATAGTTCATTCCTAGGCACAGGTTATCAACATTGGGTCAACGTGAAGCCGGTGGAAACCGGTTCCCAGTTGGCCCTGCTGCAATCGCATTGAGATTCGTGAAACTGTTTGCTAGTTTTGATGCTATACTTGTATATATAGACGATTAAGTTGTATTAATTGCATATAATGCAAAAAATGGTTATCTCTGGCGTATACTTAATATTGTGATAATAGCTTCTGATTTATTCAAACCGTTCATAAACTAGAAGTATTTTTTCTATGTGTATAGCTAATATTCCTTCAAAAACATATGGTAGCTCAAGTATGGTACCAAAGTAGAGCTATTTAACTGTTGCATTTTACTTCGTAATCACTCGAGAATTGCGTGTTTTCCGCGCGAAATGCTTGTTTTTTAGCATAGTATACGAGTATGCAAATATAAATAAGTATATTTATTTCAATGCATTTACTGAGGGGTTTCGTGTCTGTCATTAAGTGCTGTTTTCCTGCTCTTTGTTTGGCTTTCATCGATCAAACTTTCCCTTTAATTTATTTATTAATTTATGAAAATGTAAACGACAAAAGGTTTCCTTTATCTCTTACATAAGGGCTTTTGTCTGCCAGAAATATATAGTAATTTGACTGATTTATATCGAATTCGCTATAGATATATACGTGTTTTATATCAGGAATTTGATTGTACATTGACGCCAAAGGAAATTCATCACGTTTATCTGGTTGCCAAGCGCCAATTAAGCAAATGTTTTAATCAATTCACAGCTAAGATCACGAGTCGATTTCGTTGCCATAGATAACAATGTTTTCCTTTATCACAGGTTCTCTTTTCACAACAAATATAAATATTTCATTAGGTTTATTAACCAAGGTCTGGGTCATTTAGACAAACTGAAAATATTTGTGAATTTTATTGTGATCGCCGGAGAAATACCCTAGTCAGAGAAAGACAAAAGATACATATTGTTGTTGATTTCTGCGTAAGTGTGTTTGGTTTTGAATGAAATGAGTAATGACCAAAAACATGGAAGTGTGTATGAAATTAATATATATTGAATGTGTAATGCTATTGAATAATCCGCGAATAATCATCCGAAGTAAAGTGGTAAACAATTACTCGAATAGCGAATTAAATTGATTTCAAAATGCATTTCCAAGTGCAGCGTGCCTCTATAGGAATTCTTTCAATTGATTTTCAATAAGTGCTGCGGCTTTTTCTTTGTGCGAAATTCGAACAATTTTCTTTCTGGCAACAATAAATTGAGAGAAGCCATAAAGAATAACTACGTAATTACATATGTTGATTGTCAAATGTGTTTTATTTTTAAAACTAAACTCGATATTTCGACATTTGGCGCATTTGTGGCGTGTCAAGAAATTTGTTGAAACTGCTCGAAAATATCAATGTTGTTTTTGGCCCGAGTATTTTTAGAGAATGTCTCAAACGATACTAAATGATTTGTTTGTTTTCCCTTCCTCCGATGCAGATCCGCGGGCACGGTTGGTGCGGTGGTGACATGTCCCCTGGAGGTGGTCAAGACACGTCTACAGAGCTCTACGGCATTTTCGGCGCCGTCGACGCGAATTGCGGAAACCGCTGGCGGACCGGCAAATGGCGGCGCCTCCGAGCTGCTGCGGCCGGAACAACGACGTAAGCTAAGCACAACGATATTACGTAACAGATCACAGCCACAGGTGATTGGGGGTGTGCGTAGGGTAGTACCAAATTCTTTATTTATTCCTATCACTCACTGTCATTCGTCATATTATTGCTATTGCTATTTGCTATTGCTATTGCCATTGTCATTAATGGACCGCCGATCAACATTGACGCCAGCAGCAACACTTCATGACCATTGCTTTATCCAATGCGTATTTCGATAAATTTATTAACAATATCGTTGCACTTTTTGCAGATTATGGCCATTTCTCATTGCGGCATCTCGTCGACCACCACAAAGTCCATGAGCATTGTGCAGTGCCTGAGGTAAGTAACCAGAAATGATCTACGTAAGCTGCAATGAGAAAATCGATCGATTCTCGATCTCGACGAATACTGTTGTTAGGGACATTCATGTGCTATTGCTGTACTGTTTTTCCAGTTCGACACTTTTGTCATTCAATCCAAATTGGAATTACCCCCACTTCTTCCACTTCCAAAGTCATTTCTGGAGTCATTAATTTGCTTAAAAATTGAACTCGAATGAACTGCAACTAGTTCAACGCAACACTGGAATTTGTGAAAAATGAAAAATGTATTGATTCAAGTTATACTTCACACATCAGCCCATCTATATGTATTGCCCATTCTTTCTGCAGGCACATTGTCCAAAACGAAGGTGCACGCGCTCTGTTCAAAGGCCTGGGTCCGAATCTTGTGGGCGTTGCGCCCTCTCGTGCCATCTACTTTTGCGCCTACTCGCAGACAAAGAACACACTCAACAGTTTGGGGTGAGTGCATTGCTTGAATCACGTATCTGTATCATTTTCATACTAACTTCATGTCATCCACAGCTTCGTTGAGCGCGATTCGCCTTTGGTGCACATCATGAGTGCAGCCAGCGCTGGTTTTGTATCGTCCACGGTGACGAATCCCATTTGGTTTGTCAAGACACGTCTGCAACTGGACTACAACTCCAAGGTACAAATGACTGTGAAGCAGTGCATCGAACGCGTCTATGCCCAGGGCGGCATCTCGGCATTCTACAAGGGCATCACGGCAAGTTATTTTGGCATCTGCGAAACAATGGTACACTTTGTCATCTACGAGTTCATCAAGTCCAAGCTGGTAAGCAAATATCATTCAACTGCCGTAAGCAACTAAACAATTATCTTTGCCTACAGTTGGAGCAGCGCAATCAGCGGCATACGGACACAAAGGGTTCGCGTGATTTTCTTGAGTTTATGATGGCTGGTGCCGTCTCCAAGACAATTGCCTCCTGCATAGCGTATCCTCATGAGGTGGCACGAACGCGTCTGCGCGAGGAGGGCAACAAATACAATTCATTCTGGCAAACGCTGCACACCGTGTGGAAGGAAGAGGGACGCGCTGGACTCTACAGGTGTGTTGCTGCACGTAGAAGGGAATTTACAATAATGCTTCGTTAATTGAAGCTCTATTTTGTATATATAATTGAGATTAGCACAGTGAAATTTCACCTCATCTTTGTTAAATCTGGGAAGGCCCTCTTCAAGTAATTCCCCAATCGATTTTCTTTAAAACAAAATTTCAAATTTGAATTTCCGATCAGAAAGTTACTTGCTCCACGTGGACTTGTTTACATTTTCTCCCTCTTTTCTAAACAAAATAGATCATAAAGCACTTAGAAGTATGTATGATTGTTCGCTGTACAATGAGAGAGCCTTGCGAGCATTCTAAGTGAGGGTGTTTGTTCGCGGTCTACCAGGCGCACAGAAGTATCTAGTTAGTAGCAATGCAGAAAGTCACTTGCTCCTCGTGGACTAGTTTGCATTTTCTCCCTCTTTTGAAATCAAAATAGATCATAGAGCACTTAGCAGTATGTATGATTGTTCGCTGTACAATGGGAGAGCCTTGCAAGCATTCTAATTCAGTGTGTTGGCTCGCTGTCCGCTAAACTCGCACTTTAGCTTAGGAGATTACAAGTGTGTGTGTTTGTTCGCTGTACAATTGGAGAGCCCTGCGAGCATTCCAAGTTAGTGTGTTTCATCGCTGTCCAGAGAACCATTAGAAGTGTGTGTGGTTGTTCGCTGTACAATTCGAGAGCCTTGCGAGCATTCTAAGTTAGTGTGGCTGTTCGCTGTCCAGAGAACCATTAGAAGTGTGTGTGGTTGTTCGTTGTACAATGGGAGAGTCTTGCGAGCATTCCAAGTTAGTGTGGTTGTTCGCTGTCCAGAGAACCATTAGAAGTGTGTGTGGTTGTTCGCTGTACAATTCGAGAGCCTTGCGAGCATTCCAAGTTAGTGTGTTTGTTCGCTGTCCAGAGAGTCATTGCAAGTGTGTGTGGTTGTTCGCTGTACAATTCGAGAGCCTTGCGAGCATGCTAAGTTAGTGTGTTTGTTCGCTGTCGGCTAAACTCGCCCTTTGGCTTAGAATGTTCGTGTGGTTGCTCGCAGTCTAGTTAGAGAGCTCGCTGTGCAGAGAGCCATTGCATGTTTATGTGGTTGTTCGCTGTACAATTTGCGAGATGAAAGTTTGTGCGTTTGTTCGCTGTCAGTATTGGGTGGCTGTTTTGTAAACAGAGATAAGTTTAGCACAGTGAAATCCCACCTGACCTTTGTTAAGCTTGGGATGGCCCTCTTGAAGTGATTCCCCAATAGATTCTGTTTAAAACAAAATTCCAAATTTGAACTTCCGATTTTTGTCTATTATCATCATGATCATTCATAAATATTTCTTGCCAAAGGCATACATATAATTTATAAATATTTAAGATGTTTGCTTTTGATATTTATAAAAACGCGAATGCGAATCATGTTTGATGTATGCTAATTTGTTATGATAACGAAGCGCCCACGATTTTGCGCCCATCTATATTTAAGTAATATAAAGAAATATTTTGCGACGCATTTCGTATCTATTTGTTGAGCATTTTTATACGCCTCAACTAATTTGATTACCACTCGCAAACGGAAACGTGTGAAGTTCGCTTGAACTGCAAATCAGCTTTTGCAAAAATCTTAATTAATAATTTGTTTACTTAAACTAATAATTTTCTTGACGTTTCTCTTCCACAGAGGCTTGGCCACGCAACTGGTGCGACAGATTCCAAACACAGCCATCATGATGGCTACTTACGAGGCGGTGGTTTATGTGTTAACGCGGCGCTTCAACAACAAATCGAATGAGTTTTACGATTTTTGAAGAATACCACCAGAGGGAGAGAAAGAGAGAACCAAATGCCACGCCTATTTAATCCCGCCCCAATAACGAACTAGTTAACAGCGAGGAACCCAATCTGTGCATATATATAGACGCGACTGCTGCAACTTATTATGTAATATGAAACATATAGAAATATTAATTTTAATGCGGTTTTCTAGACGATTTAACCAACGAGCGCAAAATTTCGTTAATTAGCTCCTAAGGCAACGAATTCGAGAGACTTTAAAGAGACGTTAAGCGTTGAACGCACGAATTATGTCCTATGTTCTGCAGTCATTATTATTGTGAAGGCAACAACAAAACAAAAAACGTATGCAAACAAAAATTGAGAAAAAAAAACTGAAAATTACTTTTCTTATGTTAAAACGATTCTGAAACATCAAAATTTGAAAAAGGCTAATTAGTTAAAATGTTATATTACAAATTATAAATGGAATATGGTTGATGTTTTGATATATATTCACTTGTAAATAGAAATGTAGTATACTTCTAAATATTTATGCTGTACTTTATAGTTGAGAAACAATGTTCAATGAGGGAGAGCGCTCGGAATCTGATGTACATGTATATAGAAACGCCGACTTATGAGTTCGATTGTCGTTGTCTTCATATTAGTTCTTAGCAGTAAGCACAATCCATACTAGTTTATCCGCAGGATATGCACACACATCCTACGGTCGCAGTCATTAGGCGCGCAAACCTGTTGTTCAAGTACATCAATGCCGCCATATCTACTTATATGTTAATATAACTATCTTATATGTAATTACTTAATTCGTACACATATGATTAGAATCGGTATGCACCACGCAGCGTATACGTAATTTGTTGTGTTAAGTTTTCTCAGATGCGATATATATTTTAGTTACTATTAATGCTATCATTACTATTATCGGATACGTTGCTGTTTATTTAGTGCATTAACTAGTTGATTATAATGTAATGATATTGCCACTATATTGCATAGTGCCTTTAATCGTATATAATTGATAACGAGCAAAGAACGAAAGAAAAGTACTGTGAATATCTGATAACAATATAATTGAATGGTGAAATCAATAAATACAATTTTTGTTTAAAAATAAATTTTGTTTACAACCAATACATTACCCAGACAACCGCCAAGGGTGCTGCGTTCGTACATTACTTTAATCTAATCTACCTAACGTCTGCCAAGCTCTGAGCAGAGTCCAATATAGCCACTAAAACCATCGAGCTGTAGCTAATAAATTATCATAACCGTTCGTTAGACAGACTCTGGGTTTCTTTAAAAACGATATTCAAATAATATTTAAGTAAATCGACTTATTATATTGATTAATAGCCACGTTGTGTAGAAATACTCCACATTAATACATTTTACAAACACTCATCATGACCGACCACGGTGACTAGTTTTCATTTTTCCCCGTTTTTGTAATCAAAATAGATCATAAAGCACTTTGGAGTATGTGTGGTTGTTCGCTGTACAATGAAAGAGGCTTGCCATCGGGCGCAGTGTGTGTGTTTGTTCGCTGTGTACCAGGCGAACAGAAGTGTCTAGTTGGTATCAATGCAGAAACTCATTTGCTCCTCGTGAACTAGAGAGCATTTTTTCCCTCTTTTGCAATCAAAATAGATCATAAAGCACTTAGTAGTATGTATGATTGTTCGCTGTACAATTGGAGAGCCTTGCGAGCATTCTAAGTTAGTGTGTTTGTTCGCTGTCGGCTAAACTCGCACTTTAACTTAGGAGATTACAAGTGTGTGTGGTTGTTCGCTGTACAATGGGAGAGTCTTGCGAGCATTCTAAGTTAGTGTGTTTGTTCGCTGTCGGCTAAGCTCGCACTTTAGCTTAGAGTGTTCGTGTGGTTGCTCGCAGTCTAGTTAGAGAGCTCGCTGTGCAGAGAGCCATTGCAAGTTTGTGTGGTTGTTCGCTGTTCAATTTGCGTGCTGAAAGTTTGTGCGTTTGTTCGCTGTCAATATTTGGTGCTTGAGTATTCTCCCGCTCTTAGGCTCTCTGTTCTCCACGCTCACATAGTTGTGACACTTGCATGCTGTGCACAGCCACGTGCATCTGATTTCTGTTGGCCTGGTACATTTCGCAAAATTTACGATCTCTACAGTCTTCATCAGTCACTGAAGTGGAATGCGGCGGCTACACGCGGCGCAAATAATTTAAATGTTTCTCAATAAATTTGTGTATTGTGTTAAATAATCAATTTTAAATTTTTAAATATAATCAAATAAAATCAATATAGAATATAATTTATTAATAAAGGGGGGAGGGCCAAAAGGTAAGTAGAAACGGAAAATCGCTAAGAAGAATAAATGAAAATAACGAAACAAAACGAAGCCAAAAATAATATTTTTGAAGAGGTAAGTATTTAAAACGGAAAAGTAAGTATGATAAGTAAGTATGTATATTATGTTAAATTGTACGCCTGTATGATAGACTACGTTTATTTCATGCGAACATAATTGAATAGCATATGTAAACAACATTTGCTGTTAACGCTCCGCTCATTATGCTCCTCTCAGAGAATGGAGAGTGCGAGCATAAAAGAATATGCCGCTCATTACGCTCCTCTCAGAGAGTGAGATTGCGAGCATAAAAAATATGCCGCTCATTACGCTCCTCTCAGAGAGTAGAGTGCGAGCATAAAAAAATATGCCGCTCATTACGCTGCTCTCAGAGAGTGAGAGTGCGAGCATAAAAACATATGCCGCTCACAATGTGGATTCTAAGAGCAAGAGAATAGTGTGGATCCTAAGAGGGAGAGAGCTAAATTTTTGTGCATCTACTTGCTGCTGATTTCTGTTCGCCTGGTGTATTTCTGAATTTTTGCAGTTAGATTTTGCCACGCAAGTTGGGAGTTTTGGGTGGGCGTGACAACTATCGTGAAATTTCATGAAAAGTATCCCGTGCATGAGTTTTTTTTATTTTTTATTTAAAAAACATTAGTTAATCGTAATAAAAATTATATGCTATATATTAAATTGAACTGAATATAACTTATAGAAACATAATCAAACCTTTTTGGTTATTTAAAAATTTGTTTTTACAATATTTTTTTATTTTTAATATTTTTTACTATTTTATTTTTAATACTTACTTTACTTACCTTTTCCAAAGCGACAATTGCTGATTTTAAGTGACCGAAATAAAAAATGATTTTCTTTTATATTGTTTTTTATTTTTTATTTAAAAAACATTGTTTAATCGTAACATTGGATGGCTAGTAATAAAAATTAAATGCTATATATTAATTTGAACTGAATACAACTTATAGAAACATAATCAAACCATTTTGATTATTAAAAAATTTGTTTTTACAATATTTTTTTTATTTTTAATATTTTTTACTTTTTTTATTTTTAATACTTACTTTACTTACCTCTTCCGAAGTGGCAGCTGTTGATTTTAAGTGACCAAAGTAAAAAATTATTTTCTTTTATATTGTTTAAATTGTTTATTAAAAAAAACATTGTTTAATCCTAACATTGGATGGTTAGTAATAAAAATTAAATGCTATATATTAATTTGAACTAAATACAACTTATAGAAACATAATCAAACCTTTTTGGTTATTTAAAAATTTGTTTTTACAATATTTTTTTATTTTTAATATGTTTTACTATTTTTATTTTTAATACTTACTTAACTAACTTATAGAATCATAATAAAATATTTTTGGTTATTTAAAAAGTTATTACAATATTTTTTTTACTATTATTATAGATACATAATTTTTAATGGATCAATTTTCTTAAAAAAAACTCGATTTACGTCGATAAATGGGTACCAGGCAATCATAATATTTTCTGTCTGTAACAGTCACATTTGGTCTTCAAAGCTGGGGTTTTTGCGTTGCAATGATAATGGCCATTTGAATTTAAATAAAATTCAGTTCGATCTCTAATGCTAAAAATAAAAAGAAAAATATGACTAATTAGTTTTGATTATAATGATTTACCGATTTTATTTTTTTTTTATTTATAACAAATTTATTAAAATAGTGGCGCCATATTTTAAAATGTTCATCACTAAGGCAGCGTAACCAAACTCGCGACAGTTGAATATTTTTTCCAAGCAAACTAGTATATTTTCAAATTGATCTTGTGGTCACGCTGCACATCACTGTCGAATTTTCAGTGTTTACGTTTTGCGTGCGTTGTGTTTTCGTCAAATAAAATCGTTTACACTGTTTCTAATCACGAAAAAACATAAACAATTCATTGTTTACAATAAAATTTACCTCAATAAAGTGCACATTAGTTGTATGATATACGTTGCGCATGCGCATGCGCCACTTATTTGCCCCCAATCAACGCGACACTATTGTCAACTATTGTAATTGGACGACACCCATTTAATAATTTATTGTAGTTCACCACTCCCCATTCATTGTCATTATAAATGCTCATTTCCATTTGCATTCGAGTTGCTACCATGCGTTGAATGCCACTTCGAGATGCTGCTCAGTGAGCTGCACTTCTGGACAACGCTGCGCGATGAAGTGCGCATCAAAAGCAGTGATTTTGGTGCTTTTCGCTATGTGCGCCAACGCGAGGTGTCCCAGGAGCTAACGGCGCTGTCGAAACGCGACTATACCGAACGACGCAATGGTCTCGCTGTGCTGAAGAACAGCCGCAAGGCTGCAGGACGATTGAAGGATAATCTGAAGAAACTGGAAGATTTGCTACGCACTCACAAGCTTGTGCATTCGGAGTGGCAAGATGCGGCTCAAGTTCTGCTACTCTTCGACAATGGGCACATGGCGCACATCTGTGTGGACATCTATACGGGCGATATACTGCGCATGGTCTTTGAAAAGTATCTCGTTGGCAAACTGGCCGCCGAGGTCATTACCGATGGTGAGTGAGTGAGTGTGAGTGTGCGTGTGTGTGATGATGGCTCCGTTGAAGAGAAATTTACATTTATAACGACTTAGCGACTTTCCCACAACACAACACTATACAACTGAACACACATTCCACATGCAATTATTGTAATTTTTAATTAATCTGTGCTCGCGCTTTCATGTTTTGTTTATGCACTTTGTCTTCGGCAGCATTTTTTACACGTTCCCACATCGTCTTGGCCTACAATACCAACCAGCTGACAGTGGTGCATTTGCAGCGTCCCAATGCCCGGCCATTGGGGCCGGAGAAGATTGCCAACATGGATCCACGTATCTTCCATGTGATCATACCAGGCGCGGCCTCGGAACGGAAATTGGCACGTCATCTTACAGTTAATGGCAGTTTCGATTTGTTCGTGGTCTGGACACAATCCTCACAGAACGAAGTGTATCCATGGCGACCCACGATACGCGATCAGGATCGTGCCAACATTCACATCTTCAAGATCAAGGGGTGAGCTGGCCAATTATGCAAATGTGATACACTTTGTATGCATTCATTAAATATTCATTAATTCAATGTTATTCCGCTTATCATTATAATGGTAGCTTGCAACTGGAATCGATTGCCTATTGTTGGTCCGAGAATGATCCGTTGTGCGTGGACTTCTTGCGGAGTTCCGAGAACCAAATCATTACACTCGAACAGAAGGTATCACGCAAAGGCGACATCAGCGCTGAGATCTGCTCCTATGAGCTGGCAACTGGCAAAATGCAACGCACAGCAATTACCTCGATTGCGCTAGGCACACAGATCTGCTCCTTTGCCTTCAGTCCCGATCAGGAGAAGCTGTTTCTGGGTAGCGTAGATCGCAACATTTGTCTGCACGATCTGGTGCTGCAGACCACGAAGTATGTTAATCAGATTGAGATTGTGCCCACACAGTGTGCCTGGCACTGTGACTCCGCCTTGCTTTGTGTGGCCAACGAGCGTTCGGTGCTGCAGTGTTTCGATCTGGCGCTAGCGCCTATTGGCAACCAGCTGTTGAGCGAGAGTGTGACTCCACTCAGTCTGTTGGATTTGTCGCATTACTTTGCCTCACAACCAACGCTGTTAAGCATCGCCTTTAGCCGCAAGCCCGATCTGAGCAGTTTTACACACACCTACGCACAAACGGATTGTCTGCTGCTGCTGCTGTACGATCAGGGACCTTTGGCTTGTATGCGCATTTTTGGTGGCGCCGGCATGCGAGGTGACATCCATAACTCGGGTCTGACGGCCGACGTTATTGCGGACAAGTATCTGCGGCTGCAGCAACCAGAGCGAGCAGTGAATGTGCTCGCTTCACTCAACTGGGAGACGTATGGTGCAATGTGCCTGATAACGCTGCACAAGATCGCTAACTATGTGTTCTTTGCGGGCGATCAGCGACGTGCGGCTCGTTGCGATCTGATGGCCAGAGCGCTGCGCACCTTCGCACACACGCTCTCCGAGGACACCAAGGATGAGTTTAGCGATCAAGTATATGATCTAAAGCGACGCTTTTGCTTCTTTCTGCTGCGGTAAGTTCTATCTGTTTGTTGTGCATTTTTCCGTCTAATATGCATCGTTTTAACGCAGCAAAAACCTGTTTAACGAGGCCTTTGAGATGGCTCAGGACATTGCAGACTACGATCTGTTTATGGATTTATACAATCTGACAAAATGCATCGCCAGTCTTACCGAATTTGCCCAAGCCGCATTCAGTCAGGCCGCCGCCATAATCCATGGAGAGGATCCCGTTAGTGGGCATCTTAGCATGAGCTTATCCAGCGACGTACGTCCCGATTCCGCATGCTCCCAGTCCAGCTACTCGTCGCCAAGCCAACAAGCCTTGAAAAACTATGTGCCACCCTTGCCCTCGTTCAAGTCCAAGATTTTTAATGCCGAAATGATCAAGATCAATATACCAAAACCCGAGCTGCGGCCACCATTGCCCGAGCTTCGCACATCCAAGCTGAGTAGCACGTCCACAGCCACGTCGCTGGTGGCGCTGGCGCAGAAAAGCGGGAGCCAAGCAGTAGCAAGACCCATGAATGCCAATGGTAAGTGCAGCATAATCTGCAAAACGGATTTAAATAAAATTAGACTTATGTAATTTTCAGGCAACGTCTGGTCACAAGACGTACCCGATCAAACCGTGGGTTTGCCCATGCCCAGCAGCCCAGCGCAGCGTCAACAGGCTGCATCGTTTGCTGATCAATCTGCACAGTTGACGCCACTTGGCGCCATGCAGGCGCAACCTATTCTGCCGTATCAGCCCAAGTTCTATCAACATCCACTGGTATCTGGCAACATTCCGGCGATGCTGTCAATGCCAACACTTAATAATGAGGACCATCAGAAGCGTCTGTTGCTTAAAAAGCCTACAGCTTCTATTTTATCAAATGCGGCACCGGCACAGCTTAATGGTGAAGCCGCTCCAACCCCCAGTGTCAAAGCTACGCCCACGGAGAAGAATAAGGTCAAGTTTTCGGATACTATACAGGTCGCTGTAGTGCCAGTAAGTTTCAAAATGCTGTCTCCATAAGAACAACACATATTTTATATAAATTTCTTTGCTAGGAAATTCCGCGCAAGGAAAAGCCTATGCCGCCTAAGCGCAATGGGTACTCACGTCCAACAACGCGACATCTGAATCCACGAAAGGAGCTAGCTGATAGTTTGCCGCTTTGCCATCCAAATGATGAGTACTTAAAGGACTTTAACCCAATCACAACTAGTAAGAAATGTTTACTTTACTAGTTAGCAATCCTCCTTTAATTTGATGAATAATTTGCAGATGTCAGCAAACCGCCAACCCGACGCAGAGACGAGGAGACAACTAAAGCAGCATCTGCGCCAAGCTCCTCGTCATCGTCCATCAAGGTGGTGCATTTTGGTGTTGTCTAAGCGAGTATTTGATAGTGCAATTAATTAGTTTAGCGAGAGCTGTCTTCCAAGTATGTGTAACCATTGCCGTCCAGATAGTGCAAAGCTTTAAATAGGAACGTTTTTAGATATTTCTTCTCTCTCTTATAAACAGATGTATTTTATACTCAATAAAAAACTAGCGATTAATGTTTTGCCCAAATGCCAAAATGCCAATTGAGTTATTTTTTCTTGGTTGGGGTCGCGCCGCCCATTCGTTCCAGCTCTGCCTTCAAATCAAGCAGATCCTTATCGGGCACATAGCGACGCTCGTCACTCTCATCCGTGTGCTCCGCCACCTTGAGATGAACTCCCTCGGGCAACGCGGCTTGGGCGATGCGTAGGAATTGAGGATAAAGAGGAGCATCGACGTTGTTTAGCTGCAGATTACGCTCGTAGGTAGTCAACTTGTAGTCAGCCTCGACAACCGTCGAATTGGGACGCAGTCGTTGCACCTGTGTTTGCTGTGGCGGCAGTGCATAGCAATCGGACACATCCAGGTCCAGATATTCGGCAACATTGTGCAGGAAGCGTTGGTAACTTTCAAGCAGCGGATAGTCATAACCCTTTATTTGCACATTTAAGCACTCGTATTGCGGAAACTTTGGTTTAAGTGACTGCAACGTTTGAACTTATTTGATAACACGACGAATGACTAGATTTACTTATGTTGTAACTCACCTCGAGGTAATCCGGCTCATAGACACTATAACTATTCTGGCGGACAGCAGTTATTATTGGCCTCGACTGTTTTAGCGTCTGGCGCAGCGTCGGCAATAGCTGTAATCGTTTAAAATTTCAGTTTTATTAAATAAATAGATTATATTTGCGGTATTGTTATTTACTCGTCGCAGCATTTTCGTATTTTATGTAGAAATGCAGGTTATGTCACAACAGCTGTTTTGTACTATGGTCACGCTGCATGTTCAAACAGCATGTCATACAAGCAAATATCATTCCTTGCTATTAAATTAAATAATATTTATATGCACCTGTATTGTGGAACAACTGTATTGCTAATCAGATTTACTCACGCCTATCCTCTCATATTCAGGAGAAATAGTTGTGAAACCAAATTTGTCGTCCAGTCGATATAGCGGCTTCAAACACGTCATTCTAAAATATATCGATAAATTGGCATTGTAAACATTCTTAGTAACTGTCAGTTTGAGAAGAAGAAGAAAATAAATTTTTACATTTGCTGCTAATTTCTTTGCTCGGCAATTTTCAATTGAAATTAAGTTAGAAAAAAAAACACAAAATGAACTCATTAAACGGCACGAATATTGCGCTACTTGTGCTCTGTTTGTGCGCCTGCTATGCTGTGGCCTTTGAGGGGAATAAGGAAATACCGGCCACTAAATTCGGACAGAGCGTTGCTCCAACGATGACTTTTCTTTATTGGTGAGTGTGAATTAACCGCAGCCCTCGTAGCTCTATGATAACAACCATTATCGTTTTATTATAACACGTACATCATGCTATGTTTTTTTTCTTATTGTTTGAATTGCTTGTATAGCTATTCGTGCGGATATCGCAAGGCATTCGAGGACTATGTAAACATTCTGGGCGAGAAGTATCCACAAATTCAGGTTCATGGCGCCAACTACGATCCGCCTGGCATGAATTATTATCTCTCGAAGTTAATATTTGCTCTCAAAATCATCATTATTGTATCGGTGGTGAGCTCAGTGAGTCCTTTCACTTGTCTTGGCATCAACACGCCCGGCTGGTGGGCTCATCTGCAATCAAACAAAATTTACGCCTGTATGATGATCTTCTTTTTGGGCAATATGATCGAAGGTCAACTGATTTCATCGGGCGCCTTTGAGATTACTCTCAATGATGTGCCGGTGTGGTCAAAAATACAGACAGGACGCTTTCCTGCGCCTGAGGTGCTGTTCCAAATCATTGACAATCAGTTGCAGTTCTCGGAGAAGGTACAGGAGAATCCAGACTTTGTTAAATAATAGTTACAACATCCCATTCTCGAGCAGCGCTGGTGGTGGTGGAAACGTTAAGGAACAAAACACCAAATCTATAATACATAAAGAAAAACAACAAATAGAATGAGCAAGAAAGAAACGAAAAACTGTATAACATATAAGAAGACATGTAAGGTGATTAGATTTAACAACTGTTGTACTCTCTTGTCTCGGTCTAAACCTTACGTAAATAGTTTTATGTATTTTTGTTTTCACCTTACTTTACATTATTATTATGTATTACAGCAACAACTACTACTACTGCTCTTTAACCAATTGTGTCAAGAACAAGAAAACAAAATTCCCCTCCCAGCTATATATGTAGTATAAATAATTGATGACTGTGTGTATGTATAATTGAGATGCCACCGAATGTGGCACGTTTGGTGTAAGCCTAGCCCCGGGTATTATTAGTATTGGATTGGATTGGCTGCAGCCTGCATACAAACGAATCTTGTATTAGTGTACATTGCCCTGTTTTATAGCTTAATACGAGCATCAAATTATGTAACACATTTAATAATTGTTAATAGCAGAAGCAACAAAATATATATACAAGGGCGTTTCCTTTTTCAATCGATTTCAACTGAACGTGTTTCATTTCTCTAGCATTAGCATTACAGTCAGATTTAATTAGCAAATTTAATTTGAACACCATGTTTTTACACAATTTTGGGTTACATATTTTCATACCGACTCGGAATTGAATAAAGCACTTCATCAAAAAGATGTTTATCTGGAAAATATAATAAATTGTTTCGCATTTTTTTAAATGATGTGTACATTTTATTTATCAAAAACTGGGCTTTGTTTCGCTGGATTGTTAGTTATAATCCCAAAAATCATCATTCCAAACGTATTTATATGGCATATCGAGGCAGTGGGTAAATATAATATAGTCGACTTCGACATCGTCGGCCACTATTCTGCGATGGATTATTATATTATGTTTTGTTCGTTTTACATACAATATTAGAGTAGAGATTGGATCAGATCTCGAAAATGGCACTGCTCAAGGATCACTGCTATCATTATCGTCATCATCATTCGTCGAAGACAGAAGAAGATTAATTGTGTTGTTTTGTGGTGTGTTGTTGTCGTTGTTGTTTTGATTTAATGGTGTTGTTGTTAACGGAGAGTGATAGCAACTTAGACTTAATAATTATTTAACTGCTACTTATTTAAACTGAACTGTGGCATCTAAGGAGCGTGGGTGTCGTCGCGCGGATACCGACGGAACTGGCGCCTTCCAGCATTTTGGTATGAACGGTATGGCGATTGACGATTGTAGTTAGCCGGTGGCGGCTGAGGCTGTAATTGCTGCTGCTGTTGCTGCTGCTGCTGCAGTTGCTGTTGTGGTGATTGCCGTTGACGGAAAGTAACGTCCGGGTAGTTAGACCAACTGGAGTATGACGATGGCTGCGGCTGTTGCTGTCCTCTAGATGAAGACGACCACGTGCGTGAGTCTGAGTCACCGCCGTTGCCTATACTGCCTGATCCATAGCTAGAACCGGAACCGACGTTAGAGCCCTGTCTATTGTTGGAGCCCTGTCCATAGTTTGAGCCTTGTCCATAGTTGGAGCCATAGCTTGAACTTGATCCTGCGCCATAGGTGGAGCCAGATCCTCCGCCATTGCTGGAACCTGATCCTCCGCCGTAGCTAGAACCTGATCCCGCACCGTAGCTAGAGCTTGATCTTCCGCCATAGCTGGAGCCGGCATCGTATCCGGGGTTAAACCGCGAGCTTGAGCTCGAGCTGTACGACGACGAGCTCTGGCGCGTGATAAAGCTATCGCCACGACGACGGCACACAGTGCATCTGCAAAGGACAAAAATGTATGTGCCACGAGGAAATTAGGACATGTTTGCGATCATACCTGCTAATCTTGCTAGTTTGATCAGCCTTGAGAGTTTGCTGACGGGGCTGCACGAACTGATCCTGCTGCTCAATAACGGCTAGCCAGAAGGAAGCCAGAGCATCATAGTAATTGCAACGTCCATGGCCATGGCATTCAATGACGGGATTCGCGCGGAACTCCTCCAAACAGGAGCCGGGCGAGACAAGGTTTTGGCCAACGCCGCCCGTGTTATCCAAGGTTGTCTAGTAAGGAATCGAGCGAAATATGAATGTGAATGCGCAAATAGTTGAAGTCAAGCTTACCATATAGTAACTGAAGCCGGTCCACATCTCTTCCCAGCCACCGGGACAGTCGGGAATGGACATGGACTGCGAATGAAGCGCAATGATCTTCGTTGAGGTCTCGCAAACGACGCAGCTGCAAAGCAGGTGAAGGTCAAGCTATTTCTATGAACAAGGCAATGAATTCTTACCGTGAAATGTACTTGATGAGATCCCTGGATTGGATGGGAGTCATGGTCATGGGCATTGGTTCGGCCGTCGACAGCCACAGACTGTCATCGTTGTTTTGTGCATAGTTGCAGACGTTATTGAAGTCGCAGAACATGTACGGCATGGTGGTGAAGCGCATTAGACACGATCCTGACTGACCCAGGTCCTGACCAATGGCACGGCTGCTGGCCACATTGCCGGACAGCGAGTAGCCCTCCCACAGCTTGTTCGTGTTGGCCGGGCACTCGGGAATGCGCACGGACTGTGAGTGGCGTGTGAAAATGAAGCCACGGCTCTTGGGTGGCGGGGGTGGTGGCGCCGGATCACCAGGCGCACCAGGTGCGCCACGCAATCCCACACGACCGGTAAGACCAATCAAACCAATTTCGCCGCGCTCGCCCTGAATGCCATCTTGGCCCTGGTAGCCCACCTCGCCAACATCACCGCGATAGCCGACCTCGCCACGCAGACCAATGGAGCCCACATAGCCAGGAGCACCTTGATCACCTTGTTCGCCCTTGAAGCCATCCAAGCCGGGCTCACCACGATCACCGGGACGCGCATATGTGTAGGAGTAAGTGACACCCTGTTCACCCTTTTGACCGTCCTGACCGTCGATACCCTCAATGCCGCTCCAGCCAGCATCACCGGTTGGGCCACGAGGTCCACGCTGTCCAATGAAGCCGGTGCGTCCGGGACGACCGCTAAAGCCTTGCTCGCCTTTGATGCCATCATAACCAGTTGCACCTTGTTCGCCACGGTCACCTTTGTCACCTTGTCTGCCCCAAATGGCAAAGCCAGCCTCGCCTCGTTCACCCTGGAAACCGATGTTGCCACGTTCACCCTTCGCGCCAATCAGGCCATGCATTCCGTTGCGACCAGGGGCACCAGGATAGCCGTAATCACCAGGCGCACCGGGTGCACCGACACGAACGGGTCCCTGTGGTCCAATGGCTCCGTTAAGTCCATATTCACCTTGCTCGCCGGGTGCGCCCTTTTGTCCCCAACGACCTGGTCGGCCGGCTAGACCGTCGTAGCCCATGTCACCGATTTCGCCGCGTTCGGCAAATCCACGAAGTCCAGGCAGACCGCGCGCACCAACGTCGCCCATCTCACCCTTGATGCCGGGCACACCATCTAAGCCAGGCTGTCCTCCAAAGCCAATATCACCACGTTCACCAGGCCGTCCGTCCAGGCCAATTAATCCAATCTCGCCAACTTCGCCACGTAGCCCTTCGGGACCATGGAAGCCAGGAGTTCCGGGCTCTCCACGTGCGCTGCTCATGTCAGCGTAAATGATTTCACCGTCATCACCCATGTCGCCCACATCGCCGACTTCACCTTGCAGGCCTTCGCCACCGTATTCGCCAGGCAGACCTTGGTCGCCCTGCATGCCATGAGCACCGGGATATCCCACGTCGCCCATATCACCGAATTCACCGGGCGCACCCATGGGACCGATTTCGCCGGCTTCTCCCTTCACTCCGGCAGCGCCATGGCGACCGTCGTAGCCGGGCAGACCGTCAGCGCCCGGATCACCGTTAATGCCAGGATTGCCAAATAGTCCAAACTCTCCGCGCACACCCTTCAGGCCATCCAAGCCAGGCAGTCCGTTGCGTCCGGGTATTCCCATCTCACCCTTAACGCCCTGCAGACCATCAGCAGCGGGTAAAGGCTCGCCAGGTTCACCACGTTCGCCCTTGAAGCCAGGTGCACCGTCATAGCCGGGAGGACCTTGCCAGCCGGCAACGCCCAAGTCACCCTTGATGCCACTGTAGGCAGATACACCCTTGGCACCGACTCGGCCGGGCAAACCAGCCTGGCCGGTCTCGCCCTTCTGACCAGCACGGCCAGGCACACCCGGATAGCCGAAAGGACCGATCTCTCCAGTAATACCTGTGACAGCAAAGCATATTAAATCGAAGCATACACAGCAAATCAACAATAATTCATACTATACCTTTAAGGCCGAATTCACCGGGTGCACCACGTGGTCCTAGGTCACCAGTACGTCCAGAGAAACCAATGTCACCGCGATCGCCTTGCTCGCCAGGGATACCGGCCAAGCCAGTAACGCCTTGTTCGCCGGGGAAGCCGGACGGTCCCGGATCGCCGACACGGCCCGTGCGGCCAGGATAACCAATGCTACCCTTTGCGCCAGTCTTACCGATTTGTCCTGAATTGCCGAAAACACCCTTCTGGCCCTTGACACCGTGCAGAGCAATACTGCCCGCACGACCAGGTTCACCTTGTCGACCGGGTGGTCCCACAATGATATCACCGCGTTGTCCTTTGTTGCCGGGCAAACCCTTCTGTCCCCAGAGACCCTCATCACCAGTCTCGCCCTTGGCACCCTTTGGTCCCGGTCGGCCCTTGGCGCCAGGGTATCCAATTGGTCCGTCGTCGCCGATCACTCCCTTAACGCCGGCACGGCCAGGCACACCGATTTCGCCAGGAAGTACAAATTGTCCAGGCTCACCACGTTGTCCCTTGTAGCCAGGTACACCGGGCAGGCCGGGCTCGCCATCTCGGCCAGGTTTGCCGGTCAGACCCTGGAGTCCATAGTCGCCAGTTTCGCCCTTGTAGCCCTTGGCACCAGGAGTGCCCGAAATGACGTCGCCAGGAATACCCATGGCACCAACCTCACCCTTGAGGCCCAACTCGCCCATTTCACCTTTTGGTCCTCGGAAGCCTGGCTCTCCAGGATAGCCAATATCGCCTTTGTCGCCACGATTTTCGTATATCTCTCCTGGGTGTGGTTCACCCTTGTGGCCCTTAAAGCCTTCGCTACCCACATCTCCACGTTCGCCCCTGCAACACAACAAATACCAATTGAAGCCTTTGCATTTAGTTGTACAAGTCAGCAATTACCTGCGGCCATCGTAGCCAGGTTCTCCTGTTAGGTAGATCTTGGGTACGTTTGGCGGTGCACCTGGTTTGCCATTGACACCATTGAATCCAGGTCTGCCATCCTGACCGGGCCGTCCAATATCACCACTGTCGCCAATAATACCGGGTTCACCCCTCAAGCCGGGAGCGCCATTCTGGCCATTGATACCACGCTCACCTTGAGCGCCGTGTTCACCGCGTCGTCCATCTTCACCAACGTCGCCATTTTGGAAAACCAAAGAGCCGATCTCTTGGAGCACTCCGGGTGAACCTTGTTTGCCAGGGCGACCTGCCTCGCCGGGAATACCGGCTGGGCCTTGCATACCCTTGAAACCGCGCAAACCTGGTTTACCCTGAACACCTTTCAGGCCACGAGCTCCGGTTATGCCAGCCAAGCCACGTGCGCCGTGCTCGCCTGGATAGCCGGCATCACCCAGCAATCCTTTAATGCCACGCGGTCCCGCATGACAGTAGCCACAATCATCGCCTCGTATACCCTTGTCGCCAGGATTGCCTCGGTAGCCAGGCAGTCCATCAACGCCAGGACGGCCGCGTTTACCGGGCGGACCTTGCGATCCGGGAGGTCCAACAATATTGAAACCTTCGCCTGGCATGCCCTTGTCGCCAGTTATGCCGACCTCGCCGCGATCACCGCGATAGCCGTCGACTCCAGGAACGCCATGTTGACCAGACTGTCCTTTGGGTCCGTACAGACTGAGGCCGGGATCGCCGGGGTAGCCATTGCGTCCTGATGGACCAATGAGACCAGGTGCTCCTTGCTCGCCGGGCGGGCCCATCCAGCCGTAATCACCATCGTCGCCTTTCTCGCTGCGTCCGGGTGGGCCACGGTTGCCTCGCAGACCTTGGTCGCCAGGTGGACCGGGTGGTCCCTGGGGGCCACGACGTCCCTGCTTACCGGGAATACCGTGCAGGCCGGGCTGACCAACGGGACCGACGTCACCTTGAGGTCCAATTGGACCGGGCAGCGACTTATCCAGATTGGGATCATAGACGCCGGGCGGGCCTTCAGGTCCCTGAATACCAGGTGTTCCACTGAAGCCCGGCTCACCGCGCTCACCAGGCCGGCCATCTTCGCCGTTCTCACCATCATAGCCGGGTGCTCCTTTCATGCCCTTGTCACCGGGGCCGCCTGGACCACCGTCACGACCGGGTTTGCCACGTTCGCCACGTGCACCAGTGTCACCGCGGGCGCCAGGCAAACCATCGCGACCAAATTGTCCCGGCTCACCGAATTGGCCAAGAGGACCAACGGGGCCAATATCACCGTGTTCGCCCGGAAGGCCGGGCTGCTTTCGGTTATCTGTCAATTCGACTCCCTCTCCATCGCCAGGTTCGCCCTTATCGCCAACAATGCCGCGCAGTATGGGATAGTTTTCAGAGACACCCGTTTCGCCCTTGTAACCTTGGGGACCCTGTTCACCTTTCAGTCCTTCGATGCCCACAAAACCGGTGTCACCCTTAAGACCAGCCATGCCAGCAAATCCGGTCAATCCATTGGAACCGTCGGGGCCACGCTCGCCGCGATTACCTTTGGTGCCCTTGGAATTGATGCCGCCCTCGCCAGCATCGCCCTGAGAGCCAGGCAAGCCCGGCTTGCCCATCGGGCCACGTAGGCCATTCTCACCGGGAGGTCCAGCTCTGCCCTGTGGACCGGGTCGACCATCGCAGCCGTCGATGCCGCGGGGGCCAGCTGTGCCGTCCTCACCAGGATAGCCCTGCAACACATTGATATTAGCACATGCTCCAACTGCTCGACAATTTCAGTCTCTACTTACGCGTGCGCCAGGAAAACCTTTTTCTCCTTGCAGGCCAGCATCACCCTAAAGCAGGGCGCATTGCGAAAATAAGTATATTATGTGAATTGTGGATCGATTAGAGTGGATTCAAAACCTACCCGATGTCCTTTTTCACCCTGTTCGCCGTATTCACCAAAGTCGCCCTTCTCGCCTATGGGTCCGGCCGGTCCAAACGGTCCCATGTCACCGGGTGAGCCCTCACGTCCGGGAACACCATGGCCTCCAATGGACCCAATACGTCCTTTAATGCCCTTGCAGTCGCACAGCGTTGTATTGCAGTCCTGCAAAGAAACGAGAAGCATTCACCATTAAAGTGTAATTCAATTTCGCAGATGACACAAACGAGAACGATGCTTGATTGCCAATCATTGATTAGCACTTTGATTTCCCACAGACTCAATGGTCATCATTCTCAATTGAGGTCCATAGACAACAACTGGCTGTCCTAATTCCAATTTCAAACATTGTTTCCTCAAACTCTGACGTCCGCAGAGCTTCAGGAATTTGATTTGCCATAAAACTTGTACGAATTTCCGCAATTCATTTGAGCTAATAATTTTTGGAATAAACCAATTCGTTTCGTTCAAGTTAAGATCGTAGGTAGGAGTAAATTAATAAATGTTGAGTTCTATTTATAGAGTTAGTTTGAATTAAGAACAGCAGCGGCAAGTGCAAATGCAATTGCTCGGTTAATGGCCGAACTCTTTATGCTTGATGCACTTTAGATATTTTCCCCATTTGCCCGATTTAGGTATTAGTCATAACAATAACAATAACAATAACATGATTTCTTGCGGGTGCAAGTTGGCATGGAACTTGTGGCAAGTAACACTTTACACATTCACTGCACTCGGACTCGCGTCGTACTCGTAGTTGCAACTTAAATTTTTGCTTTAATTGCACTATTTCCGTTGCAATGAGATAATCTTCTATATATTGTGTTTTTTTCCATTCTCTTATTTGCCATTGTTCTGTTCGCACTTGCAGCTGCCTCTTATGCTGTTCCTACGCGCCAGTAGCAAACAATTACCCGAGCACATAGAACACGGTCACTGATGCGTCTACAAGGGGTTTGGGGGATTGTGGATCGGGGCACTCGATGGCGCACAGCTAAGCATGAGATCGTTTGAGACCCACAAACAACATGATCCTCAGTAAAAGCCACTGCTGATAAATTTATAATGCGCAGGCCAATTAACAAACTACCAGTTTTTGATAACATAACTAATCCAAACTAATACTGCCCAATGACAAAGCTGAGTAGTCATACTCGTACTTTCAGATATTATTCATGCCATAATCAATTCTACTATTAGTCAGAGATTGCGCTGAGAAACAATGTAACATAATTATTAGTTACAGCTAGTTGCCACGACTAAGGCTCTCTTTTGAATATCAATCGAAAATCCTCTACTTTTTTATGTTTAGAAGACTTGCAATATCCAAGCAAAAGGCATGTGCTAAATCGTTAAGTATACGTATAGAATTAAGTATGGCAAATAAGAATCAAGCATTTGGGTTGCGCCGATGAAGTACGTACTTAAAGCCATTCAGAGGCAATAACGATCCGAAGTATTTTCGAATTCCGCAGCATATAAAACCAAATTACGCTTGCGACCTCCAGGCACTTGAAGTGATCATTAAATAATTGTGTTGGCCGAGTTGTTGTGCAGCAAATGAAAATTCTGCGCCAGCCACCTAAAGTTTTGCCTGCTTTCCGCCTTGCAGGTCAACTGCCAGGCGACATATGTACAGTAAAAGAGTTTATAAACATCCTTAATTTGTTTTGTATTGCCAGCGCAGACACAATTATTAATAGAATTGACATAATTCCGTTTAGTTGAAAATCAAAATTTATTGCTCGGTTCATTAAAATGACTTTGAGCGTCGTCGGTTTCTTCAAATTTTCAGATGAAACAAAACGCCAAAAAAAAGTATATATCAGCACACATGTTGCACGCATGTTAAAAAAAAAGTTGTGGAAATAAAAAAAACAAAGCGAAATGGATTTAATGTTTGCCGCCTGGAAAATTAGTGTCAAATATTTGCAATGAGACTAAAACCCGGCAAATGCAAACTTAACAACATTGTTTATAATTGCAATAAACATCGAGTGCAATTCGTAATGCAGTCGACAGGTTTCAAATCAAAAGTTCAAAGCATCAAGTTGAGAATGAATCGGGGAATTCCTAGAAAAGTGCTGCCACGTTGGGAGATCAAACCATCTGTTAACAAAATATGCACATGACGTGTAAATCAGAAAATCAGAACGTAAAACATAAACAAAAGCAACTAAAAAACAAAACCTACAAGAAACTCAGCAAACTGAGGAAAAACTGTTCGCTGTGCGGTTAGCCAAAGAAATTTGTTTTCGCGCGGCTCCAATAAAAAAGAATAAGCATCGAACCGAAAACAAGATGAGAGCAAACGCAGATGAGGACCAAAAATAAAATGCACAATGCATCTGGCAGGTGTATCAGCTATGCAGTCTAAGTGTGTGTGTGTGTGTGTGTGGGTGTGTGGGTGTGGGTGTGGCTGCGGCATAGTTAATCTGTGAAACAATTGCAGTCTGCGCTCAATTTCTGGAAACTAAATGAGGTGTTCTTATGTACAATGTGATATGTAAATTTGAGCAAATGCTCAAAGCGTATTTGCTCCGTTTTTATTACATTGATCATTTCAGAATTGGCACAAATGAACTTATTGAATCAACAAATTCAAACCATTTTCAATTCAAATTTACGAAACTTGCTAGGCAATTTTCTTGTCATTTAAATAATATCGGGCCGCTTCAGTTACCTGGTTGGCAACATGTTTCTAAGTCAGCTGGGGATCTGGTAATAAAAGTATTTTATTTCATGCATTCTTTCAATTGAAAAAGCCGCAATCGAAACCCAGGTGAGACCTTCGAATTTCATTCAATCAATTGCCCAAAACCCCCCAAAAATATATCAACAGAATTTATAAATTGCAATTGCGAATCCAGAGTCAAGTCTTTCGTAGTCGTTCATCGAATGGAAACACGCTTAGAAAATGACAGCACTGCAATTTCCTTGAACTTGACACTTGCCAAGCAACACAAACAGCATGATGTGTGCACACATTTAAATATATAAAACTGAACGTAGTATATATGGAAATGTCCAAATATGGGGTAGACAAACATATATCACATTTGGGACTGCCGAATACCCGCTCGGGTTGTAAGTTATGAGAAACAGCGAAAAGAGAACAGAAACAAGTACGAAAGTAAAAAGCAAGCGAACATATAGAGCGACCGTCTGTCCGATTTGATTATTACGACGGCAACATTAAATGTGGGTTTATGGTGCATATGCTCCACCGATTTTGTCGACGTCAGCTAGTCGACAGAGACATGGGCAAGTCCCCGGCGTCTATTGGCCTGGGAATTGAGCAGTTTGCGTTGACATAGGTACAGGTAGATGTTAAAGCAAGCTCGAACTCGAATTTATGGCATTTTCATTTCATTAAGAACCAAGTAACATGCAAAAAAGTGTGTGCGATTTAATACTTAACTGAGCACTAGAGAATTTCGTTTTCAAAGATAAAGTTCCTTGAAATGGACTTCAACGGAATCAAATGGTATGCAACTAAATGCGTTGTGATCCTGGCATCCTTACAAAAAGCTGTCTGCTACGCCACTGCGCGGCTAGAATGCACGTGGCGTCTGCGAAAAGTCGGTCGCGATCATAGCACGCCTTGACTATATATATTTATATATGCACTGTTGTTGTCGCTGGCCTGATCTGTGTCAGTGGCTCACTTGAGCGCATTTACACATGTTAATGTCAATTGTGTTGCATTCGCCGCGCTTTCATTCAGCGTGCTGCCCTCTCTGTCCCACTTGCACACAGCTCGGACTGCAGTTTAAGGTCAAAGTTGGCATCCCTCTCCCCCGCACGCCGATGCATATCAGCGCGACAATTGGCACAGCCGCCCACACACTCAATGCGGAACGCAGTTCAGTAGACTACACTTGTGTGGTAGGTATGTAGTCTGGATTTAGGGGAAAGGGGTTAGGGTTGAGGGCAGCGCACGTGTTTGCCGCGGTCAGCGACTCCAACAGGCAGAGCAGGGCAGGAGTGTGAGGTGTGAGAGTGTCTAATGACGTTCGACACTGGAATTCACAAGTTGAGTTCCGTTGAAAAAGAAATGTCAGTGATACCCCGTACTTATGTTTTATGCAGAATATGTGCACGCAAACTGCAAAGCGCAGCAAATTTGACATACAGCCAGAGCGAGACACAGAGAGAGGGAGAGAAAGAGAGAGAGAGAGAGAGAGGGAAAGGGAGACATTGACGCACTTGGATTTGGAGCAAGTTGAATCAGTTAGCAAGCAAGTAGCAGCGACTATGCTACTCATAATCTACATGCTAAGTATATAGTCGCACTCAAGATGGCGGCCGAGCGAGCCCCGGATGTGGCACATTCTACATACACATATACTATATAGTATACACAGCATATAGTATACATAATTCCGACTACGAGTACGAGTATAAATCATGGCTGATAAGACGCTGACAGCTTTTTTCTTGGCTTGGCATTTTAATTAATACGTCTTTATTTTTCTTCTCTTTTTTTATTATTTTGTTAATTTGGCATCAAATTGTAGTCTATACGTACTGTAGTAAATACAATATTAAAGAGCTCCCTTCAGCAGGGAACTGGCGAATTAAATGTGAATGAAAAGGGGCACAAAGGGGTTATCTGTTCGGCTTCAATGCGAACCGTCTGCGTTCGCTTTGTTGCCAACTCGAGACGGAGGGCAATCTTTGGACGTAGTCCTGTCAGCTTCATCGTTGTCCATCACATCACAGAATTGACCCAATTCGTCAAACGATCTCAAAATGCAACAACACGCGCCATCAATCAACATTTGATCATCATCTAAATAGTCCGACTACAATTGCAAAATACAAGTGCACAACGGGCATCACACAAAAGTGTTTAAAGTGTGCCAACCACAAGGATAGCCGACCGAGCGATACCCTCTAAAAGTGCTACTCCTATCGTAGATCCACAACCATCAAGAAACCTCTATTTGATTTCGATATCATTTGAAAGTATAACTCTTCAGTAACATTCAAAAGAGTTGAATTATTGTTTTAGTACTTCAAATTGCTCAAGGCTTTTAAAAGTCGAATTAATGTCGGATATATAAGGAATTCTTTCAATTAACAATGCAACTAATCATAACTAATAACTGTAGTTAATGCAAAATTCTATACTCATAAAAATATGTCACTTAGTAAGAGCCCCACTGAAATTCCACACTATAATTCATTTTCAGAGCTATTACATTTAAATACCCCTGGATGTTAATGAGTGCAGGGCATATGTGTGCAATCGTATATGGAGCAAACATATGAGCAACGTGTGATTGACATGAAATCTCATGCCAACACACACACACACACACGCATGCGAATAGAGGGAGCGATAGAGACAGAGAACGAGTGGAGAACATAATGAATGCACATCTGGACATCTGGACTGCACAAGTCGCGGGGACTCTGGCTGATGTTATTGTTAATGTTATTGTTGTAGCGCTCTTGCAGCATGACATCATTTTTGACATCATAAAGACGAGGCGTGAAGACCGGAGACCGAACCACTGGAGACAGAAGACACAATTTGCACATGCAGATACAGACTGAGATTGCGTGCGAGTAGGAGCGAGAGGGAGAACGAGTGTCGATCCAAATAGCAATGCTAAAATTGTAGTTTATAGTTTACAATTTACAGTGCGCTCACTGTTCGCATAATTGTTTAGACAAACGCCTGACAGATGATAACTAATTGCCGCGCACTCGAATTACAAGCAAATGACAGCACAGCGACTTCCCAACTGTCGCCCCGTAAGTTGATAGCCCTTCTAGTGCAGCCCAAACTGTAAGCTGACGTATTGATTGCATTGGAGTCAAG
Organism: Drosophila rubida; assembly: GCA_035046165.1. Lineage (NCBI taxonomy): Eukaryota > Metazoa > Arthropoda > Insecta > Diptera > Drosophilidae > Drosophila > Drosophila rubida. The sequence continues at coordinate 10,467,599 of JAWNOF010000014.1, read as the reverse complement.
TATGTCATATTAAAATGCCATTAAATTTATCAAAACTATTCATTATTTGCCATAATTCTACAGCAAATTTGAAGTCCATCTTTAAGAAAATGTAATCTTGTTTTCAATTTTTCTTTTAAAAACTTTCAAATACTTTGTTTAACCAAGTAAACTGTTGAACATAGCAAAGGAGTAAAATTGTGTTTTTTTTTATTAACACTCAAATTCTTAGTTGCAGATCAAGCAGATCGGCAACAACAAGAATTGTATAATAATTAAAACAGAATGAATATTTCAGATGTTGCGTGTTATCAGAATACTGTTAACCTCATAGTTGACACCCGACAATGATTTATGAAATCAAAAACTATTTCGAATTGTTGATAAAATAAAAAATTAGATGAACAAAAACAGTAAAGCGCCGTCTCGAAATTGAAGCGAATAATGTTTGTGTATTTTTAGCAATGATGTTAGACGCAAAGATGAATAGCATGGCAGACACGGAGAGAGAGAGAGAGGGAGACAAGAGAGAGGGAGCGAGAGAGCGACACATTGACAGAGCGATACGAGTGTGCATATATTTTGATGAGTTTTAATGAATTCCAATTTCAAAAAGCTGCAACTAAATCAAACTGATAACAACAACAATAACGAGAATGTGAAACTGTGCCTGGGACTGATTCCGAGACTGAGGCCGACTCTGAGATGGCTGATAACCCAATTTCTTGCTTTAAGCGCAATGAATGTGCAGCAGCAGCAGCAGCATCAAATAATCACTTTAATTTACAATTTTCACACTGTGTGCTGCCCAGTTGTTAGTTGCCATCATGCATCACTTATACGACATGTAGTTCATATCACACAGACACACACACACACACAAAGAGCGAGTGAGAGAGCACTTCGCATAATTTCCGCATTCAGTTGTAGATAAATAAATAATTGAGTCAAATTGAAATGCAACTCGCCAAACAATTTTCAAGACGCACGCAAATAAACTTCTTCGCTCATAAAGAAAGCCGAGTGTTCTTCGTCTCCCCTTTTTGCTGCTTTTGCTATTGTTGTTGTTGTTCTTGGGCGGGCTCCGCGTTGTCTACAGCTGGCCAGTGATTTATGTGTGTGTGTGTGTGTGTGTGAAAGAGTGTGTCTGCGAGTGTGCGTGGGGTCAGCCTAAGGACTGAGACAACGACTCAATGCCTTTTGCTTTTGCATAAACAAAACTGAACCAATGAAATTGAACTGAGCATCTAGAATATCAGAAGCAACACAGGTCATCGGAAAGGGGCGAAGGGAAAGCGAAAGGGAAGTTAGAGCAATCGACAGCAGCGAACAACAACAAACTTTCAATTCCAATTCCAATTTGAAATGAGGCAGAGCGTCAAAGACGGCCGCAGCTGCACTCTTTGGCCCCCTCCCGCTCATCGCCACACACTTGAACTGCTAATTGTCGGCAGCAAAAAAGAACACACACATACACATGCTGAGACTGAAACACAGACACACCCTCACAGTGCAGCAGCGAGACAGACAAAAATTTCCATATAAAAATGCTTTCATTCTTTTTTCAATACACAGATGCTGCAGCTCTTCGCAGTCGCTGCTGATAAAGTAAATTTATCAAAATTCATTCATAGAAAAGCAGACGATGTCGCTGCTGATGCTGCTGCTGCTACTGTTGCTGTTGCTACTGCTTGTTCTTGTTGCTGTCGCAGTCGGAGTCATCACCGGCGAAGTGCACACAAATACATGCGCGCACTTGTTGCGCACTCACAGCGGCGCTCTCTTAAAATCGAATACGAACGAAACAATGCGTGCGCTCTCTTCGCACAGACGCTCTCTTAGCTGGTACGCCTGCGTCTGTGTGAGACGGAAAAGGAAATCATTTGGCTGTTAAATGTAGCGCAATAAATCTGTTTGCCAACAGCGCGAAACCAGTTGGCCTGCAGTTTGAGAGCCACTGGCTGGCGATCAAACAGTAGCACAAATCGCGTTGACTTCTTAACGTTTCTGCGGTAAGCCACAAGACGTTGACGCTCTCACTCAGCAGTTGCATTTTGCAATTGGAGTTGCGAGTTGGAAGTTGGTAGTTCTTTCCATGGCATTGACCACGTAACCGAGTGCGAAAATAAGCGCAGATCGTATAACAAAATGCCTGCAAATGAGGCTGAAACACGTGAGTGTCGCCTCTCCAAGCTGGCCCCAACTGCATGGTGAGTGTAAATACACATAATTAAGTATGTGCTTCAGTATATGCATGTTTGTGTTGGCAAAAGTCACGCCGATAGCCTCTGGCTCTGTTGGCGACACTTTGGAATTCTATTTTCAGTTCGATTCTACAAGTGTCGCAATCAGCAGACTAAGCTCAGCTATCAATGCCGCCAACATAGCAATAAACCTAATTAAATTTCAACGATTTCAGCTTAACATCATCATCGCATATAGCACAGCAAAAAATAAAAGAATAGAACAGAGCTTGATAAGGCAGCCCAAACGAAACCTCTTCTAAGCAAGAGAGTTTGCATAGCCTCCAAATTGGGAAGATGACGAAATTAACCTGCACACAAATAGTTCACTTCAAATGGAGAAGCTGCCTCTCTATGTGTAACTAGAAAATACTTGACATCGCCATGGGAAACAAATTTAAACATTTCTGCCAACTTTCCCCAACTATTTGAAATATATTTAACTAGAAATTGCCTAACATTACTATTCGAAATTCGCCCAATTTTTTTTGAATATCTCAGCTGGTTTTATGAGCAGTTTAATTGCATTTTCGTAGCATAGTTCCAGGGGCACGATTGTTCGGGAACTGCGCTCGAGTTCAATTTGAACTGTGTCAAAACCATCTGAGATAGTGTTCAGCATTTATCCGATCCATCACATCAACTTGATGGGTTTTGCAGATTTGTGTGCTTCTTCACGATTTGAAGTCATTGCTAACCGGAAACATTCAATGGCAACATAAGTACTTGTCTATTGTGCGGCTTTCGATGGAACTGCGGGGTTATCACAGATTGATAGCACGCGTTAACCTTTTGCCAGCGTTGGCAGATTGCCAAATCGGTGGCCGGATTGGTTATCAAAGATGACATAATAACATTGGGCATGACATCGATTGAACTCGCAAAGAGCTTAGATCAAGGAACTCGGCGCGAATCGCACTGAAACCCGTCGTCTCTCGCCGTCTCGGCGACTTTATCAATGCAGTGACTAAAGAGTTGCAATTGCTCCGGAAATATAATGTAATACATATGATGGTTGCTCTGTGCGCGTGGACTGTAGGAAATGGCTTGGGTTCGTTTTGGGCTGATTAAGAAGTGCTGCAACGCTGACCTAATTTTCTTTTCTACACGCACAACTTTTTCCCACTCTTCTTTCCTGCTCTGTTCCTGTAGATTATCAAATGCGGTTGTGAATCAGTTGCGCACAGTTTGAGAGTCACTGCACTGGCTTCAAGCTAGCTTGAGAGGCTCGAATACAACTGGCGCATTTTGCGAAGCATCTAAATTAGGTTTGAGAAAAAAGTTGGCTTGCACTTACCTTGGCGTCCGCAAAGGATACAACGCTGGCGATCAGCCAGACTGCGCCTAGCACACCCGAGAGACCAGCTAGATCTCTGGGCAACAACATGGTCATGGTCCTCAGCCTGACCACCGAATTCCAATTGGACGAATTACAAAACTGTCACTGCGAGAACACACACGATACTGCGAAATACAGAAACAAACAGTTGTAAAAGGATTTGGCAATTACAAGTAGTAGCAACTCTGCAATATGCAAGAAACAATTGGATTGAACACAGTTCGACTGGGGAATATTTCGGGAATATTCGCTAGAAGCAATATATTTGATTTAATTGCTTGGGGAACGGCAACTAACACAAATTGCTGCTGCTTGCGGGTTCGTCACTTGATTTGCTGTGCTGCTGCGATCGTCGAGCGCAACACACTCCCCACATGTGGAGATCGTCAAGCGTTCAAAGTGTTACTAAAATCGGGCCGCACAAAAGAAATTCGAATTCGTCGACGAGCCGAACCGATTAGCCGACGCGGCTCGCTCCCGCCTTCGGCTCGTGCCGCGTCGCTCGGCTCTCGCACACACGCGCATCTCGCGCGCTGTCAGTGTGTTGGTGCTTGTCAAAGGGTTCTTCGCTGGCTCTAGGCGGTTGTGTGATCGAGCGGGGGGCGGGGGGGCGTTGGGGGGTTCGTTGGGTTGCGCAGCCTGTTGAATTTAGCACTTTATTGCCTTGAAATGAGGAAACGAACAACGAACGGCAAGTTCTAGTTTCTGTTTTCTTATATTTTCCATATTTTAATTTCCCTACTTAGCTTGAAGCTCTGTTTCGAGTTTGTTGTTGTTGTTGTTGTCGCCGCGCCTGGAGCGGCGTGTGATTAGCCTAAGGCGTTTTCATTCACGCTCGGCGGACTGATAAGATGGGATAAGGTTGCGTATTTCCTGTTCGTACACAATTGAAGAGTCGCCCTCGACTCGAGCATTTCTAAACTTTTTAATTAATTAGTACGCAGATTTATATAAATAGAACTTTACGAAATGCCCATTGCCCCAAAAGTAGCATTGACTCGCTTATTTACTTGCTACATTTTTCCTCCGCTTCAATTTGTTTTTTGGGGTCAGTTTTGAAACTGAATCCGACACTAAGTCCAAGCATAATCAAGGCTTTGTCCGTTGTGCAAGATTAACCCAAGACGGCGCCGCACAATCGGTGCGCGACAGGGTCGGTCAGTCAGTGGGATGTCGATTGGGATTGGGCTTGGGCTTTGGATTTGGGTACACGACCTACTAGTCCCAATTTACAGCAGACTGACCGCATTTGATTGCTCAGTTATCGGGGCTAAAAATAGATTTTTAGCAGCCCCATCTAACATTGCAAATCTTGGGGCTCTAAGTACACTAACACCGGAATTTTTAGCGCTTTCAAATTTAAGTTGTTATATATCTGAACAATTTTTAAATTTTCTTGGGTTTAGGACGTTCAACAACTACATAATTATTCTCAAATTAGATGGTTAATAATTACTGCTTCAAATATATCCCTTAACTTTTGTGATGCATATTACTATGAACCCTTGGCTATCGTTATGACAACAAAAGCTTAACACAATCTTAGACCAATCATTCATTTATTGCATGCCACGCTCTGCCCTCAAATTGTGGAATCAAGCAATACCGAGAATTTCAAGCCTTATCAGAACTTATAAAATTAGGTTGACACTTTACCTTGACTTGAAGCATCAATAGAAATACAACAATTTTAAACGAAACATTAATGAAACCGATTTGTCCTAGCAAATGACTAACAAAATGAATGAAGAAAAAGAGAATTTCAATTCGGGAAATGAATAAATTACCAATGACAATTATTGGCAACTTAAAGAATAAAAAATGTCAAATGGCACAATATATTAATGACAAATAACTAGAATTTTACAAGCAAATGGTCTGATTGTTTGTAGAATAGATTTTTTCACTGGAAGAAATTTAGCACAAGCTAGGCCAGACCGGATCGAGCCCTATCGGAGCGCAATAACGGAACTCATGTGCCCGATCTCAGAATTGGGCTATCAGCTATGCAAGTGGTAGGTGCTCAAGGGGGAAGTAAAGGCATTGAATCTGGCATATAGTATTGGGCAAGGCATATCCAAAGACTTGAGCTGCTGTTTCAATATCCATATCGCCCTCAACAACAACAACAACAACAACAGCAAGAACTACAAAAAGGCGACTTAGTTTTATACTTATCGGCAAGTTTCATTCATTAGGTTAGCTGCTTGGTTTAGTCGTGCTATTGCTACATTGTTGTGCACCCCATCCGCCCCAATCTCACACACACACAGAAGTGCGCGCGCGCACGCAGAGCAACGACACGGACAGTGTACGTGTGACGAGCGACGATCGCTGATCGTTGGCGTTCGTGTCGGCGCGTCGGCTCCACGATCGCGGCAGTCGGGCAATCGGGCGATCTGGTTTTGGTTTTTGGACGGCTGGAGCTTATACTATAATTAGTCGTGTTCCGTCTTCTCGAGTAGTAAGTAGGCTGGGTCTGCTGTCTGCGGTTCAGTCTTTGGTCATTTAGTTCTCAGCTGGCTGGCTGGCTGGCTGCTTAGCTGCTTGGCTGCTGTTGTGTGTTACGCTCGTGCTCGCTGCGCCAGCGAATCGGTTGTGTGGTTTTTCAGTTCGCTCCAGGCGATCCATAAAGTTGGATCACATTTCCGTAAGGAACAACAGCAACAAGAAAAATAAATGCTTCGATACAATTCAAATCAAAGGGAAATTCAAGACAAAAATTCTGTCAATATCCAAGTGAATTTTTTCGCCATTTCCACGCCAAAGCAAAAAAGGCAGCAATTCAACAAAAAAAATTTAAACTTTGGCTAAATTGAGTTTTCATTGGTTCCATACAGTGCTTGTCAAACTGCGAATTGAAAATACTTGAAATGCAATTGAAATTGCAAATGAAATCGAATCGAAATGAAAATGAAATGATTTCATGATTTTGTTCAAATACCCATTCATTTAAAATAGTCAATATTGATATTTTAATTGAGAGTGCCGTACAAAAATTAAGTGCCTACTTTTCTGTCAACATTCAATTTCAGGCCAACGACGGCAACATATTTTTAAGTCGACAAGGATCGCAATAATTAACTGAGCCAGCATTGTGCAAAGGGCATAATGTTGCCCCACTGGAAGCGGTAAGTAGAGAAAATTTCAATTACCACATAGTATAGAGCTTGACATTAAACTTGCGAAAAAAAGCAATGAATATTCGCCCAGTGCTTGCAAACCTGCCAATGCTTCCCAAATATTAAATATCGCAAGTCGCTCTCGCACTTGATTTGCTCATACAAAGAGCGCGCTTGTGCTCTCTTAAGTGACGACTCTCTTGACAACGCGATCACGCTCTTACGCACTCATACACACACATACAATTATGTGCCTACAAGCACATGGAAGATAAGACTCTTAATATTATCAGTCACTGCGCACTGTGTTCCATTATAGTTGAGCACGGGCTCAAAGCTTAATCGAATCTTCTGCTGAATCGTGTAAATTTCCGTTTTGTTTCGTTTCGCAGGCTGCTGTTCGCCGCTGTGATAGCTGGAGCGTTAGTTTCTACAAATGCTGTAAGCATCATTTCAGCTAACTCAATTTGTCACCATTATTGAACTGCCTCACGCACTCCTCACTTTAGCAATTCTGGAAGAATCCTGGCGCCACTGGCTCGATCCAAGATTCGGTTCGCCATAATCCAAGAGAAGATCCCCGTGATGTATTTCCGATTGACGACAGCTATGATATCGTAGATTCGGCTGGCATTCAGCGTGGTGGACAACCACCCAAGAACTGCACCAGTGGATACGCGGGATGTGTACCGAAATGCATTGCCGAGAAGGGTAACCGCGGTCTGCCCGGTCCCGAGGGTCCCACTGGACCCAAGGGTATCATGGGCTATAGCGGTCCCGATGGACCGCCGGGAGATAAGGGCCAAAAGGGCGACCCTGGACCATTCGGAGCCCGTGGCGACAAGGGCGAGCATGGCTCACGTGGTATACCCGGCTTGCCCGGTGTGGCTGGCGTTCAAGGACCTGCCGGTAATCCTGGTTTCCCCGGTATTCCTGGCAAGGATGGCTGCGACGGTACCGATGGTCTGCCAGGTTTGCAAGGTCTTTCGGGTATGGCTGGCCCACGTGGCTACCCAGGTGGACAGGGCAATAAGGGAGAGAAAGGTGAACCCGCCAAGGAAAATGGCGACTACTCAAAAGGAGAGAAAGGTGAGCCCGGCTTCGCGGGACGTTCGGGTTTCCCCGGACCTGAAGGTGAACGCGGCCTAAAGGGTGAGCGCGGTGACACTGGGCCATACGGTCCACCTGGTCCTCGCGGTGATCGCGGTATCAAGGGCGAGAAAGGTGCCGCTTGTTTTGCCACTGCTATGCCCGGCGAGAAGGGAGATAAAGGTGACAAAGGAGACCCAGCAATTAAGGTTCCAGCCACTGGAGGCGAAACTGTTGCCGGTCCAAAAGGCGACAAAGGTAGCAAGGGTGAGATCGGCTATCCCGGTGAAAAGGGCGGTTTGGGACCAGCCGGCGAGCCAGGACATGATGGTCAAAAGGGAGAGAAGGGTTTGCCTGGCGGCGCTGGTGATAGAGTAAGTACACTCGAGCCATTTTCCTTCAAGTGTACCACCCTGCTAACACCAATCATTCATTGTGTAGGGTCGTCAAGGTAACTTTGGTCCACCAGGTTCTGCGGGACAGAAGGGAGATCGTGGCGAAACTGGCTTGCATGGTTTGCCTGGACAACCTGGTTTGAAGGGCGAGCCCGGACGCGCAGGTTATGATGGCGAACGGGGTTTGGTTGGTCCACCTGGTCCACCCGGTGGTGGCCATGGACAGCCTGGCGCACCCGGTCCCAAAGGACCTCGCGGTTATACAGGACAACCAGGACCACAAGGCTTGAACGGTGTGAATGGCGCCCCAGGACCCCAAGGCTATACTGGACCCAAAGGCGGTCCTGGTCTCCCAGGTCATGCCGGTAATGAAGGTCCTGCTGGACAGAAGGGTGACAAAGGTACTGCAGGACGCGTAGGACCACAAGGTCCCATCGGTCCCACTGGCCACAATGGTCCTCCAGGACCCGAAGGACAAAAGGGAGACCCTGGCGCGCCCGCCTACGGTATTCAAGGCCCCAAAGGCAACGATGGAATCAACGGGTAACTGAACGCACAAATCGCATACAATTGCCAATCAAATTTCATATATTTCACCCAATAACAGCTTGCCTGGCCTGAAAGGCGCAAAAGGAGAGCGCGGCTATAAGGGTAGCGCTGGCGCACCCGGTGATTCGAAATTAGGTAGACCTGGCACTCCCGGCCAAGCCGGTGCTCCTGGCCCTCAAGGTGATGCCGGTCGCGCTGGTATTCCCGGTAGTAAGGGTGACATGGGTCCCAAAGGTGAAACAGGTGGCAAATGTTCATTATGCCCACCTGGATCTAAGGGAGACAAGGGTGATCGCGGTGCAAACGGCATTCCCGGAAACCCAGGCGCCCGAGGACCTCCTGGCGAACGTGGTTATCCTGGCGAGCGTGGTGATGACGGTATCATTGGACAAATGGGTTATCCTGGCGAGAAAGGAGAGGATGGTTTCCCCGGCGCTCCCGGTGCAACTGGTGCTCCCGGACAATCGGCATTCGTAAACATGAGTCAAATTTTAACCGAAAAGGGACAGAAGGGAGAGCCTGGAATGCATGGTATTCCTGGTGCAAGGGGTGACATTGGCATAGCTGGTCTTCCCGGCTACCCCGGAGTTAAGGGTGAAATGGGAATAAAGGGTGACAAGGGAAACGTCGGTCCATCCGGCGCAGATGGTATTCCCGGCAGTCCTGGACGTCCAGGGTCCGATGGTTTTCCCGGCATCAGCATTAAGGGAGAACCTGGTCGGCCTGGATTCGACGGCACCAAGGGTGACAAGGGAACATCTGGATACATTGGACAAAAGGGCGAGCCTGGCACATGCGCAGCAAGTGAGCTGAAGGTCCCGCTAAAGGGCAACAAGGGAGAGCGAGGTGCCACTGGAATGCCTGGTGACAATGGACCAATGGGCCAAAAGGGTGATCTCGGTCTTCGCGGTGAAACGGGAGCTACTGGTCCTCAGGGTCCTCCCGGATTAGTGGGACCCCGTGGTTTAACTGGTCCCCGTGGTGAGAAAGGTAATCCCGGACAGTTCGGTGCTCCCGGTAACGATGGCAAGGATGGAGTCCGCGGACCACCTGGACGTTTTGGCGAGCGTGGTCAAAAGGGAGAACAGGGCTTCACAGTTGCTGGACCACCCGGACCTCAGGGCCGTGACGGCTTGACGGGCGAAAAGGGTGATCGCGGCTTAGTTGGTGCTCCAGGTTTCCTTGGTCCTGATGGCAATCCTGGCTACCCCGGCGACAAAGGCGACTCTGGTTTCCCCGGCCAACCTGGCATAACTGGCTCAGTCGGCGAGAAGGGTGAGCCCGGTCCAATAGGTCCTGAAGGTCGTCCTGGTCCTCCAGGCAGTCCCGGTATCGATGGCGTTCAAGGTCGCGATGGTGCTAAGGGTGAACCCGGTAGTCCTGGCCTTGTTGGTATGCCTGGCAATAAGGGTGATCGTGGTGCACCCGGCAATGACGGACCCAAGGGATTCACCGGTCCCGTTGGTGCGCCCGGCAAGCGAGGTCCACCTGGTCTCGCTGGATTCTCTGGTATGTTTTTCAAATATCCTTTAGAAAATCCGCAGCCATACAATATTCATCTTATCAACCAGGAATGAAGGGAGATAAGGGTGATCGCGGCTTGAGTGGCAACGAAGGACCAACTGGAGCCAGAGGCCCCACCGGTCCACCCGGATTGATGGGTGCTAAGGGTGATACTGGCCCACAAGGTATGCCTGGACAGGATGGATTAGACGGACATCCTGGCGAGAAAGGTAACCAAGGCGTGCCTGGTTTCGATGGACCTCAGGGAGAGCCTGGAGATGCTTCTGAGAAGGGACAAAAGGGTGAACCTGGTGCCCCTGGTCTCCGTGGTCAAGATGGTCAGCCTGGAAGACAAGGTCTGCCCGGTGACAAGGGCTTGCCTGGCATTGCTGTGCATGGACGTCCTGGCCCACAGGGTGAAAAGGGTGATGCCGGTCATGACGGACAAGTTGGACGCGATGGATTCCCAGGCGAGAAGGGTGACCGGGGCTACCCAGGCGCACCTGGACCGAGAGGCGAGAAAGGATTAGACGGACAGCCTGGTACCCCAGGTAGCCCTGGTATGGATGGCATGCCCGGAGCTCAGGGAGCACCTGGACCTATTGGATATCCAGGACCCAAGGGAATCAAGGGCGAGATCGGCCCAGCTGGCCTGAGTGGCATGAAGGGTGATCGAGGTCTAGTTGGACGTCCCGGCTACCAAGGACAACAGGGTATTAAGGGTGACAAGGGCGAGAAAGGTCCTCAAGGTCGCTCGGCTGTCGTCGACGCCGTGAAAGGCGAAAAGGGTTTGCCCGGCATACATGGAATGCCCGGACAGCCAGGCCAAAAGGGCAACAAGGGCGAAGCCGGTCAAATAGGCTATACTGGCGCAAAGGGTGAGCGTGGTCTTACCGGACCCCCTGGAATCGCTGGATTGCCTGGATTAGCTGGAGCTAAGGGAGATATCGGTTTGCGTGGAGAGACTGGCTATCCCGGCCCTGTCGTTAAGGGAGAGAAGGGATTGCCTGGACGTGCCGGCAAAAACGGTCGTGAAGGTAGAAAACCACTAAACAGACGTCTAAACGAATTGAATTCATATCAAATTATCTCGTAGGTGCGCCTGGACCAATTGGTTTGAAGGGTGAGCCTGGTTTGCCCGGTTTGCCTGGTAATGCCGGCCTTGTTGGTCTGCCCGGTCCCATTGGTCCAATGGGTCTCAAGGGAGAACGTGGCTTGCCTGGTGCCACTGGTGTCGACGGAGCCGCTGGGTTGAATGGCGCCCAAGGCATAAAGGGAGAACCCGGTTATCCTGGCCAGAAGGGTGAACGTGGTGTAGCTGGATTTGAAGGACAGAAGGGCGACAAGGGAGAACAGGGCATTGCTGGACCCCCCGGATTGGCTGGCTTGGCTGGTCTGAAGGGAGACATTGGTCTGCCTGGTATGGACGGACATCCCGGTCCAGTCGGTGCGCCAGGCGAGAAGGGTTTCACAGGTCCGAAGGGTCGTGACGGCCGTGACGGCATGCCTGGACAGCGTGGCCAAAAGGGAGAGCCTGGCTTGGTGCCACCACCCGGACCCAAGGGAGAGCCTGGACATCCTGGTCGTGACGGACAAAAGGGCGAGGTTGGCGCTCCTGGTGAACGTGGCCTCATCGGTATCCAAGGCGAACGCGGCGAAAAGGGAGAACGCGGCATGATCGGTGTTACTGGCGCTGTCGGACGTCCTGGCATCAAGGGCGAGCGCGGCGAGCAAGGCTTAATCGGTTTGGAGGGTGCAATCGGTCCCATTGGTTACAAGGGAGAGCCCGGCGCACCATGCACAACCGCTCAGGACTATCTCACCGGTATTCTGGTCACGCGTCACAGCCAAAGCGATCAGGTGCCCCAGTGCACCGCAGGACAAGTTGAACTGTGGACGGGCTACTCGCTCCTCTATGTAGATGGCAATGACTATGCACACAATCAAGATCTCGGCTCGCCCGGCTCCTGTGTGCCACGTTTCTCAACACTGCCCGTGATGTCGTGCGGACAGAACAACGTCTGCAACTATGCATCGCGCAACGATAAGAGCTTCTGGCTGTCGACATCGGCCCCGATTCCGATGATGCCGGTGAATGATAATGAGATCAGCAAATACATTTCACGTTGCGTCGTCTGCGAGGCGCCGGCTAATGTGATTGCCGTGCACAGCCAGTCGCTGGCGATACCCAACTGCCCCAATGGCTGGGAAGGTCTCTGGATCGGCTACAGTTTCCTCATGGTAAGTGCGATCTGGCGCATCAGGTGAACCACAAAACCAATTTCAATTTTCAATTGCAGCACACGGCTGTTGGCAATGGCGGTGGTGGTCAGGCGCTGCAATCGCCAGGCTCCTGCTTGGAGGACTTCCGTGCCACACCGTTCATTGAGTGCAACGGTGCGAAGGGACACTGCCACTTCTATGAGACCATGACCAGCTTCTGGATGGTCACACTGGAGGATAGCGAACAATTCAATCGGCCCGAGCAACAAACTATCAAGGCCGGCAATTTGCTGAGCCGTGTTTCCAGGTGTCAAGTCTGTGTGAAGAACTCCTCATAAGCGGATCATGCCCACATGCAATAATTTTAATCTAAATGTAATGCCTTAACTATACCAACGAAAAGAACAACAACAACGTGCACATATGCAACATACACACGCTCTTCACAAACACACACACACACACACACACACACACACTGCTACCAAATTCCTTAAAATAACCAACCAAAAAGAAAAAACCAAAACAAAAGGTCCGCTCCGATCCAAAGCGGAACTCGATGCCATTTTTGTATCTGCCATTTTATCGTTTGCCACAATGTTCGAAACAACAAATGTAAACTGCTTCTAAGTTACGTGTAAGTTAAGTAAATCAACAAATAATAAACTAGCCTGGTAATACGACAACAACACCAATAGAAGGGGTTCAGCCACAACTCGATCCACACAATAAAATACTGCGACTATTCACGATCTAATGTCCAGCTAGCCAGCTACATGGTTCCACTGTCTACCATCGAGATGTTTTAAAACCAGTGCTACAGCGAATACGAACACACATACACACAAATTGTTTATGTTTATGAAACAAAAAAATGGTAAAAATAAAGAAAATTTTATAAATACATCAAACGGGGCCTTCAATTATAGCGAAAGCTACGATCTACCTAATCCGTTCAATATCTAAAAATTACAAATGATCTTAAAGATCCATTATATTATACATTTAAAAATTTTATAAGAGCAACTATTTAAATAGCGAAATGGGATTTGCTAATAGATCTAACTAAACCAATTACGACGACTATTAACTCTGAAATCGGAATAGTAAACTTTTCTTTTTTAATATGCAAAGTTGAACTGATTGCTGCTCAAGCTTGGGGTTGACAGTGGGCGGTGCAAGGGTGGTTTGTGGTCAAATTTGCTTCTATTTACAGGGACGACAACGGCCAGAAATCATGCAATACTCGAAATACTCGAAAAACTACAGAATACTCGTTCGTTATGTTCAGGGAAACTCACCACTTTGCCTCCGACTAGACACTTGTGCGCATGGTCCGAGGGTAATGGTTAGGGGTTGGGGCCGAGGGCTGTGAATTGTGCGATGGGGGGTTGCCGATAAGCGGAGCGTTGGCAGAGGGTGGCATGCGATGTGATACGATACGATGCGAGACCATGCCATACCATATGATAATGATATGTCAAAGCGCACACACGCATACAAAATTCCAATTGGTGGTGGAAAAGAAGATACGCAAACGACTCTCGTCGTTCCAGCTGTGTGCTGTTGTTCACGCAAATAGGGGTAGATTTTTGGGATTCAAATTGGAAGAAAAAAGAAAAGAGTCGCGCAGACTATACCGAGTTATTGGCGAGTGCAGAGCTGGCGGAGTGCAAAGTGCGAGGTGTAAACACCATTCAATGGCAATTACGACAAGTTGGCGATAAAGAAAACTCGAGAAAAATGAAAGAAGAAAATGCATACTTAAAAGGTAGCAAGTGAAAGCGAGTTGTGCATCAGTCTAGCAGACTGGCCAAATCAACCGGAACCGGAAGAGCAGCTACTTGAGTACACCCCCAGACTCTAAGACTTACCCCGCAGTCCCGGAAGCAACCTGGCGAGCAACCCCATTTCGGTCTATATGATTATCGTGCTGTTGTTGCTTTTCCAATCGCTGTGCCTCTACTGCCAACGTCTCGTGCTCCACATCCACGACAGATGCTTTCCGCGGAACGCACGTCTGCTCCAGGAGGTGGCCGAAACCGTTGGCGATCGTAAGGCGCTGCAGCACTTGGAGCACCTGGAGTTGGAGCAGACCAAACGCCGGCAGAAGCGTCGCACCCTGGAGCCCATCTTGCCACTGGGTGCCGGTGTCAATCTGGAAGCGTGTCGTTTCTGTGCGCACAGTCCACAAGGCTATTGTCGCCATCACTTCCACCTGCAGGTCTACAAGCGACGAGTGACGGGTAGCCAGGGCGAGGACTACAAGGAGCAGCGCAGGATAAGGCGGGAGTTAAAGCGCAGCCTGGAGCAGCAGCAACAGCAGCAGCTGCAGTCAAGGAGCAGCTACCACAGCTATCGCTATCAGCACTATCTGAGCTCTAGTCGCAGTTCGGTAAGCAGCGGCTACGTCTCGCTCTCGCAGTCCGCGTCGCTGGACGAGGCGCCGCACGAGCACGAGCACGAGCAGGCGCAGGAGCAGGAGCTGCGGGACGAACAGTTCGAAGAAGGATTTGAAGAAGAACCATTCGAGCAGCCAGTTGAGGAGCACTTACAAGAGCAGCTCGCACGACCACGTTCAGGGCTGCATTTCGAGGACCTTCGACAGCCAGAGTTGTTAACGAGCCATTTATAGAGTTGCCTGTGCCTGCCTCTCGATTGTGTGTGACAGGTATTGTCAAGTAGGCAACGTGAAGAGCTCATTCAATAAATTCTCTGTGAATACTTCACATTGTCAACGACTCTGTAAACGTATCAAGTCATCGCATAACCGCAATGTCTGATCTTGAAGTGGGACAACAGTCACCTCCAATGCCAGCGCAGACGCCACGCCAGCGGCGACGCCAGTTGCAACAGCATCAGGGGCGTATTGAACATGCCATGCAGGCCGGCGGAGATGGCCAAGATAAATCGCCAATGATGCGCTGCCCCCTGGTGAATGGCGTCGACGACAACTGGACATGGAGTAAGCGCTTTCGCTCCAAAGAAGTTGTGCTCAGCGGTCCCAACTTTCGCACCGTGCACTTTCATCCCAATTGGAGCAAGGGCACTGCCGGCATTCAGGGCAACCGGCCGCTGAACAATAGCCGCCACTACTGGGAGCTGCATGTGTCCCAGCGAGTCTTTGGCACCTCCATAATGTTTGGCATCGGCACCAGAAACTGTCGTCTGCACGCCAATGAATTTCGCAATATGCTCGGCGAAAACGAGCACGGCTGGGGATTGTCACACAAAGGTAAGGATACAATTAATAGCAAATCGATAATACTTTATTTAATATGAATTTACCTTAGGCGTACTTTGGCACAAGGGTGTTGCGCTGTTATATACGAAACGGTTTCGCGAGAATCATCCCACTCAAATTGGAGTGCTCTTTGACGGCATCGAGGGTACCTTGACCTATTACAAGGATGGCAAATGCCTGGGCGTGGCCTTCAGAGGTTTGGAGAAGGTGAGGCAATCCACACACACACACACGCGCAACAGAACCAAATATGCACAATGATAAACCTAAAAGCAAAAGAGTTAAGGAAATTAATATGTGCACATAGAAACGAGATAACTTTTAATGCATGCAATGAATTGTGGACGAATAGAATTGCACCCAACTTAAACCATACTTGCTTTTGCAGGTGGCGGAACCACTTTATCCCATAGTCTGCTCCACAGCGGCCAAGACGGAGATGACGCTGAAGTACGCTCGCCGTGAGTTTGTTAATCTTCAGGATCATTGTCGGGCCGTGATAATGCGACGTCTGAGAACAGCTGGTGATCTGGAGAAACTCAAGTTGCCGCTGCCAATCTGCGAGTATTTGGGCGAGGTCATTGATGACAAGGAGCCACTGCGTCAGGTAGACAACTATGATATATTGTGTGATTTCTAGACAAGTGGTTCGGTTTGCATTTTCGATCCGATACGATTCGATCCGTTCCGATACGATTCGTTTTTCAGAGAGCAAGAACGTCAATGTAAATGTTTGTACATTTGTAGGTCAATGATTACGAGATGTGCATGATGAATATGAGTTAATGCAGAATGTAAGATGATGTCCCGTGAAACTGAGAATTGTGCCATTATTTGAGTGGGGCAGCAACTGAAGTAAATTGAAAACGATTATTAAAATGATTTTCCAAGTGTAAATTTCAAGTATGCTACTGTGTTTGAAATTGTATTTGTGCATGCAATTCATTATCATAATTATATCAATTTACTCACCGAGCAAACTTCACAACAATTTACCTCGTTTACATTTTCTTGTGTTTTGTTTTACATTTGTTTTGTTCTTTCTTACTTTGTTTTTTTTTTTTTGTTGATAATTGTAGCTAAAATTTTATGCGGTAATAGGCCAATTAGGTGCAATATTTGTGATATAAGACAGAGGCAAGAATTGTGTGTTGAGCCAGGACACATCCATGGATATAGGAACAAAAAAAAACTTTAACTCATAATATACATAATAATATTCGTTATAAGTAAATATAATTCATAGTTGTAAGTATATAAATATATATTTAAATGTATGTATTTTGGTACGAGTGTGAAATCTAGTCAAAAGAAAGCACGTTATGGAAACCGAATTGTATAAAATTGGTAGACCATTAGTCAGTTAATAGCATTTTAAGAACATGTTAAATTGTACAACTTTCCTTAGTTGCATTCTAGTCAAGAAACACAATGTTGACCGATCTCAATTTAGCTATGTATAACATTTAAGCTCATACAATAATAATAATACAAAACGATTTACATTTAAGTACACAAGCAGGTAAATAATCGTATTCTATGTTTTAATATTGTAGATTCTTTTTGGTGTCTATATAAATTACTACATACAATATAGTTTTGCCTATGATCATGTGTGAAGAGCAGCAAATTGGCATGAATAAAACATACATTTGTACTAACTAAATGAATAAAATACAATACTAAGCACAGTTGCTGTAGCAAATGTCGTGATATGTCCAATGACAATTACAGCTCGTCAGTCAGATGATTGATGTTCTGCAAATGGTCGCCGTAATCGGTTGCCTCGCTGCCCACAAATGTGTCGTAGTTATTCAGAATTTCCAAGTACGACAGCCGATCGTCGTGATCCTCATCCGTGGAGACAAACAGATGATCCACCTCATCGCCAGCAATGGCCGTATTGCTGGGAACAATCCACGACAGAACCTGCAATGGACGAGCAACATTTATTTAACGGTTTATTTGGCAATGATAAAATCAACGTACCTCATTGCCTGTGAGCATGCCATCGCCATTGGTGTCGTGATCCTTGTCGAAGCGTTCCTTTTCCGTCACCAGCCATTCCTTGTCGTGATGCGCAGCCGCATGGCCCACATACTCCTGGAAATCGATTTTGCCATCGTGATTGCTGTCTTTATCCTGCATCGTATGCTCTAGTAGAATGGGTAACATTTGCGGATGCTCTTCGGGATTTTGAAAGTACACATACTCCTCCATTGTGAGTACGCCATCCTTGTTGCCATCAGCGGCATTAAACATCTCCTTGTCCTGCTTAATCATATTCTGTTCATCCTCATAACTGTCGAAATCGATGACTTCCTTTTTAAAGTCTTCATCCTCCATGGCATAGGTGTCCAGTAGATACTCTTTCCAGGTAATTTTGTCGTCACCGTCCAAATCGAGTTCCTCAAAACGATCGGCGGCCTCCTCCTCTGACAGTTTCCTGTGGAAAGTCGAGCACATTTAGTAGTGTTTTAAATAAACTTGATGAATTACAGTTACATGCATGCAAAACCAAGCAGGCAAGCAAGGGTTAAAGCCACGGGGTTAATCAACAGACAACACTCACTTAAAAGACCTTAATATCCACGCTTTCAATTCGTGTCTATCAATAAACTCGTCCTTATTCAAATCCATCATGCGTATGAGAATCGCCAAACGTCTTTTGGATTCTTCCGGCGTCAAAGTGTCAAACTCCTGTGCCTCTTTTGTATTGCCTGTAAAATCAAGAAGTCAAAATGGTTTAGAAACAGAGTCAAACGTGTTCGCACAATGAAGAGACGACGGCGCATGCATTAAAATCCAAAATATGAAATACAAAAAGCAATACGTAGGCATTTAAATGAAGAGTGAAGAAATCCCATAAAGAACGACCATACAAACATATGTACGTATAAAACAATGAAATAAACAATATGTAGGGGCTATTAAAGTGGCTGCTAAAAACAGCACGTGAGTCAGCATCATCAGCCTTTACCCTACCTATAATCGCCTCATGATCGAACTCCACATTATGCTCTCCATGCTCGTCATGATGATGGGCATCCCGCGGCAAATATACACCATCCTTGATCCGCTCCTTGCTCGTATGCTTCTCATGCTTGTGGGTACTCGCAACGGCGCCATGGGTGGGCATTGGTCCAACCGCAGCCAGTATGGCCAGAGCAAACAACACCATTGGCCAAACCGTCATCATGATGGATATTTGAAGGTTTGTTTACCAGAAATATTCTTTCCGATACCGTTGTGTCCGTTGCGCGCAGTTCAATCGTCAGCTACACACTGAGCGCGTTTATTTCATAGCCTTGTTGTTTCTCTGCTCTTTGGATGCTGTCTACGAGCGCTAGAAACTCACACACACACTACAAATCGAATTTATAGCCGCCGGCGACACACGTAATAGGCCAAAAAAAAAAATAAAAATCCGATGAACTCTATTGAACCCAGTCAATGGATTTGCGTAACCTGAAATATACAAACATAAATATATACATATAGGAACAAACATATGTAAAGTATTGGTTCTAATTCATCTTCATTCAAAATTGACGTTTTTTCGCACCAGCTGTTGGGGACGCGCTCACAAATTCGCCATTTAATCGTTGTAACTAACAACTCTGCACGCTTTGTTAGTATTTCAACACTTGCACAATCCGATCATTAGTTATTTTGACTAAGAAATTTAACTTTGTATTACAATTTTAACATTATTATTTGCATAAAATTGGCTGGTCACTACAATCGCAGCATCTTTTCTGCGCTATCGAAAGACTAGCCAAGCTATCGATACCGAATTGGCATATCGCGTACTCGCAATCGTACTGACTTATCGATTCAGCGAAACACATCACTAGCTATTGTTATTGCAAATAAAAATTTCGCTTATTTGCCAAAATTTGGAAAAAGTTTAAATAAAACAAGTGGAATACACAACAATTGTTGGGTCAAGACAACAACAGTCGACAATTGTTTTTTGCAGACTACACCTATGCGAAGACAAAGCAATAAATAAGTGAGTAAAAGAGACACATAAATAGTGAGTGAGGCATATGCAAGAAAACCCCGCAGAATAAAAACGGGAATTGAAATTTGATTAAATTCAAATGACATCATTGAAGCAGGCAGGCAGCACCTAATTTTTAGCGTCTGTGTTTCTTTTATGACTGTCGCGCATTTATTTATGTATTTATTTTTTGTGTGCGCCAAGCACGCAAAAGGATAACGATAGTTGGCAATTGCAAGAGGGGTTGCCGTGGGGTGGGCAAAAGTGGGTGATGTTTATATACGTATGTGTGTGTGTGTGTGTGTTTCTGTGGCTTTATGTAGAAGTTGTTGACCGCTGCTCACAGGTGCTCCTATTTTTAGTTGACTTACGGAAATATTCATTAATTTTGGTGTGAGATGACGACGTCCTAATTACGTAGCCAGCAAACAAACAGTTATAGTCAACGTTCAATCAGCGGTGACTCGGACCTAAACATGCAACTGGTCAGCCCCCAAGTGTATGTATATGCATGTGTCTGCCTGTCTGTGTGTGAGCGTGCTCTCTTATCCTGTTGATGAGCGAGGGATTATCTATCAGTGTGTGTGCACTGCTTACATTTTGTAGGTTAATCCAATAAAGTTGCTAACTATTTCAGAAAGAGAGAGCGCGCGAGAGCGACGCAGCGCAAGGCCTATTAATAATAAACAAAAGCATAACAACAACAACCACTGCACGCTTTTTGCTGTTGGGGAAAACCTCTAAGCTTTGAAAACCAAATTCAGTCGTGAGCCAGCCTTCAGTCAGCACAGCAGTTAGCTTACGCTCGTGTGTTTGATTTTCGGTCTTTTTCACATTACTACATTTCGAGTTTGAACCGGTTACTTTGCAGACCGACCTCCAACCAAACCTCGCCCGCGTTAATTAATTGCAACAACAACCACTACAAAAAATACCAAAGAAATACCAAATGCCGTACATTATCATACGCGGCAATCTAGCCTCCTACAGTCACAAATATCCATGGCGTGTACTCGTCTCTGGATTGAAAGGTAAATCAACAACAACACCAAACCAAACAAAGCAACAAGCAACAACAATAACAAGCCAAAGTAGTGGGCTCTTCACAATCTTAGCCGTTATTTTCTTACGTTTTCTTGACTGTTTTTAATGGCTCTTTCGATTGTTGAATTACTTTCGTCCTCTTCTGTTTTGTCTTCATTTTTTTTTATTGCGACACAATTAATTTAAAGAGTGCTTCGTCATACACAGACAAGCACCCCTACTACACAGACAAAGCTCAGCACACTTAAGCTCAGCACCCACAAATTTGAGCGCTAGTTTTTTTATATTTCTTCGGTTATTCCACTTTGTTGTGTGTGCACAGGCAGCAGCTACTTTCTGAATGGCCCGGCCTTGACTGTCCGTGTATGCGTAGCGTATACGAGTGTGCAAGTGTGTGGAGAGCTTTACACGACAGTGGCATCTCAAAATGTTGTACACGCTGCGCATTTGCTTATCACTTTAATATTTTGCTTTCAACTTCATTTGTAACTGTAAAAATTGCACATTTCTTCTACACCTCGCATACATACATACATGAATATACGAATTCACATACAAATTATGTAGGTGGATAACACCGAATAAATTAATTCTCTTCTTTTTTTCTTTTATGTAAATGCATTGATTCAGCGTGAAAATGTTCATTTTTAATTAGCAGACCATAAAACCCATTTAACTTTTGGCATTTGCACTCAAGTTTGGTTAAATGGCGCTCATCCGAATTTAAAATGTGTTAAATAGTAGTTGACGAAGAGCACTGCAGCTTCGGCGTCGAAATCGAATGAAGTTTGATCTGTTGTTCTCTCTTTCCCGCCTGCGGTTGTATCTTGTTTTTGTCGCGTATGAGTCGTCGTCAGTTTCGTTTTGTTTCGCGTTGAGTGCAGTTGAACTACGCCTCTAGATTGCATGGTGAGACACACACAGACACTCACACAGAAGCACACGTAGAGCGCAATACATACATATAGAATTTATATTTACTTCATTTTCTTTTTGTGCTTCCCTTTTTATGGACAAGTCAATGCACTTTAAGAGATAAATATGTTCAATAATACCGCACTGTATGCAAAGAAATAGTACAAAAATCGCCAGATCTTGACTTTTGTTTAATTAGCACACACTCACACATGCGCACCTATAGAGTCACACAGACAGAGACAGTGTGGCCAGCGGCCGGGCGCTGACGTCATGCGCTGGCCCCATAGCAATTTATTGTTATTGTTATCTTTGTTGTACGAGCTTCTCATACTCTACTGGATATACAACACTGTGCAAATTTAACAACATTAAGCCCCAAGCACCTACAATAGATAAAAAAGTGAATCTTCCTCGACATTCTTTTGCAGCTGACGATATCGAGCAGTTGAACAAATTTTCATGTGGCGGCTACAGCGATGAGTCGACGATTGTCTATCTAGTGCATCCCTGTCGTATTTTGTCAGCGTTAGAGGTAAGCACATTGATTGATAGCTTAATTATCGGTCACAAATTAATCACCAAAATTTGAATTTCTTAGATTTTGGGCTTTCGTGTGGTAGCGAGCTCATCGACGGCCGTGAAACAGGATTATAACGAGTATATGTGGACAATGCGTAAGGAGTTCGACGAACCCGAACCCGAGTCTGAAACCGTATCCGTTGTCCGTGAGAATCTGTCAAATATTGGTCGCGAGGCCGCTAGTTTAGGCAACTATCACAAGGTTGATTCGCCGGAGTAAAGTGTTTTTTTTTCACTTTTTTTTTATTTTGGTTTGCAAATATCTCGAAAAACTCCGCATTCACTCTTACTCTCTCTCATTAAATTTTGTGTGTGTGTATGTGTATGCTTGTGGCGGCGTGAGTGTGTATTTGTAATTGTAGCGTGTATAGACAAAGAAAGAGAAAAAGCAAAAACTATAGCAACCTGAAACCAAAACTAAAGCACATATAAAAGCAGAAAAACAGACCTTGCTGCGACAGTCTACACCCGGCATTCAATCGATCATTGTCCACAAGAAAAAACCAAAGCATGAGCGATAATCAACATCAAACAACGACTGGAACACAAACAAAAAGCCCATCAGTAACTGCGGTAGCTTCGCCACCTGCAGCAGCTGCGGAGACTGCACCACCTGCAGCACCGCCTGCAGCAGCACCGCCAGCAGCAGCAAAGGATTCCACTTTGAATTGCGAGTGTCCACCAGCAGGTATCGCACCATCAGCGACTTCTGTTGGCGGCTGCCCAGCGAATGTGGTCACCATCCCGGTGCCCATCTTGCAAACAGAGGGCACCTTTGCCTACGTCACTGTGAAGGGCTCGCTGCATGATTACACTTGCTCCGTCTTTGGCTTGAATCAGGCGGAAGTGCAGGCTCTCTCCCAGCGGCTGTCCGTGAAGACTTGTGTGAATGGTATTTTGGTTGCAGTGCCGCCCATGGTTTTGCTGAATACGCTGGCCCAGCTCAGCTATAAAGTGGTTTGCAGTTGCGGCGAGGCCGAAATCTGTTGGACCATGCAGCGTGAGGTTTAAACAGCAATTCGAGATTACAAAACCAAGGGATAACATCATAATCAAAATACGCGCATCAGAATCATCAATCATCTTTATCACAGACAAGTTAGACAAGGAATTTTATCGTTCGAAAATGGATCAGCACAGCGCCGACAATTGCAAGTGCCACAAGCAAACGCAGCCAGCACAACAAACGCTCTCGGACATGGACTTTGATCGTGGCATCTGGAATGCAGGTAACTTCACCTTGTACACCTTATCCACCTCGATAAACCACTAAGTGCGTTCTTCTTCCATCCCCAGCAATTTACAATGAGGTGGAACGCGTGCGAGAGTTCATCAAGAAGGGTCAGGCCATGGCACGCGATGATTGCGACTACACCGCTCTACATTATGCAGCACGCAATGGCAACGAGCAGATCTGCAAGATGCTGCTCGACGAGGGCAAAGTGGATGTGAATGCGGTGACCAAGGGAGGCGCCACAGCATTACATCGTGCCGCCATGATGGGTATAGGAAATACTCCTCCAACGGGAGATAGATTTTAATTAATATCTTCTGCCGTTGTAGGTCATCTAAACATAGTGAAACTGCTGGCGACGCAACCCAAGGTGAATCTGCTGCTGCAAGACGAGTGCGGTCAGAGTGTGTTGCATCGAGCAGCGCTGCGAGGCCAGTTGGAGGTGTGTCGCTATCTGTTGCAACAGCAGCCCGAGCTGAAGCTGCTTAAGGACAACAAAGATAAAATTGCTTTCGAGTATATTATGGAGAATGCCAACGACGATTTCAAGCTGCTTCTAAAGCCCTAAGACATGAAATCAATACGCAACATTTTTCGTAGCCTTAATCAGATTCTGAACAAAACATAAAAATATGTCGGATTCAACGCGACAACATTTAAATTGACCCAAAAATAAAACAACATATACATAAATAGCATGAATATTGTTGTTAGATTGTAGGCAATTAAATCAATTTGTAGTATTGTGTGTATATTATTGTCAATTCCTTGTAAACTGTAAGCGCAAAAATGTTGTAAGCAAAACTCTATTCATATTTTTCAATTATCCATTCTCCGATAAAACTTTTTTTTATTGAGTATGCTATTTAAAACGTTTAAAAAATATTAACATTGCAACGTTATTCAAAAATTCCATTTTCAAAAGCTAAACCACTCGTCGTAAATGTTTTAAACGACAAGGTGCGCTTCAAAATAACTTTCCAATTCCTGATCAATTTTTATTGAAATCCTAAAAACGTTTATAAAATACAGACAGCAACGTTGCTCGAAATGTTCATTCAACAAGAGCTCGATGCATATTTTATAATTTACTCCCTGCAATAAAATGAATGCTAAGAATGATTACGTTGCCCGAAAAGTAAAACTTTGGCATTGTCAAGCCCAAAACTTATGGAACAATATGATAAATGTATCTTTATCTTTACATATACTGTATTAAATAGAGTGACTAGAGCAGAACTTGTACTCGAACCATTTGAAATCGTAATTTGACATTACATTAACTAACGCTAAGGGGCAATATACAGACTAAACATACTTATGCTACACTAACATACATTATTACATTACATTACAATTACCAAACACATTACATCATTCATAATTATAAATCTAAATAAATTTTAGAACCCTGCACTGTGCTGCTTAATCCCAGGACTCTATTGATCGCAACAGCGGATTCACCGGCGATTGCTTGCTCCGTATTGTCGGCACCTCCGAAAACTCACTAACGTATCTCTTCAGCGTTGCGGGCATGCACAGCTTCTCCTCGACGATGCGGGCGAGCGTGGAGCTCTGCTCTGTGGGCGGGAACTGCTCATGGAGGGATGGCTGCTGCAACGCCAGCAACAGGCGCTGGCGTATTACCTGGCGCGCCAGCGACTGCAGCGAACGCGGCTCGCAGCTCAGCTGCCTGAAGTGGGTGGAAGCTTGTGGAAACTGCAGGCCTGCAACTGCCAGCAGCTGAGCCATGGCCAACGCTTGTGGCGTGCACTCGGAGCTCAGCTCGTTGAGCACATGCTGCGCGGAGATCTGCGAGAGATTGCAGCCCTCGCGCACCAACAGCTGCGCCACGTCCAGCTTGTGCATGCTGATGGCGCGCGCCAACGGCGTCACACTGTAGACGAAGCCGCAGAGCAGCGTGGGCGCCTTGCAGCTGTAGAGGTCGCGGCGTGCGCTGGGCAGCTTGGCGAGCAGCAGGCGCAAGATGCTGGCGAACTGCGTGATGTCGTCGATCTGCTGCACGGCGAACAGCAGCAGCCCTTCGTCCTGGGCGTCCGTGTAGAGTCCCTGACTGCGTTGCTTCTTGGCCACGTCCAGCATGCAACTGAGCATCTGGGGCAGCTGGCGCTGTATGGCCAGCATAATGGGCGTGCAGTTGTCCGCGTCACGCAGGCTCAGACTGTCATCGTGCTCCAGCAGCAGCTTCACCATTGCCAGATCCACGCTGCGCGGCCCCACGCAGTGGTGCAGCAGATGATGCGAGGGCAGACGGCGTGCGCCACGTTCCAGCAGCAGCTGCGCCAGCTGCAGGTGGCGTCCGATGGCGGCAAAGTAGAGCGCGGTGCTGCCGCGTTTGTCCTGCAGGTTGATGCGCGCCCCACGATTGATGAGCTCGACGGCGAGCTCCTGCAAATTGCAGATAATTGACATCATGAGCGGCGTTTCGCCCTCGTCGTCCGTCTCGTTGATGTTGATGTTCGTCTGCAGCAGCAGCTGCGCCGCGGCGCTGCAGCGATTCTCGATGGCCAGGTGGAGCGCCGTCTTGCCATCGCTTAGCGTCTTGGCATTGACGAGTGCGCCATGCTGTATGAGCATCCGGGTGACTTCCGCGAAGCCAGCGCCGACGTGGAGCGGCGAGTAGCCCTCGCTGTTGACCACATTGATGGGCGCCTGATGTTTGAGCAGCACTGCCACGCACTCGGCATGGCCCCAGGCGGCGGCGTAGTGGAGCGGCGTTGCCAAGTCCGAGTCGTACAGATGTGGGTCCTGCTGGCGGCAATTGGGGCAGCACTGCGTCAGGAACTCACCGGTGTTTTCGAAGGTCTTGGCGTAGTAGTGATACAGCTGCGAATCTTCGCCGCCGCCGTTTGAATTCTCTGTCCAGTTCTCCTCGCCCTCGAACTCGTCCACCCATTCCAGTTTCTCCATGCCGTCGGGTGTGCTCTCCATCTCCAGCGCATCCGTGTGAGCTGTCCCAAAAGATGGTTGAAGATTGTGAGAGTTATTGTCTGACACTAAACACAATGAATAGCTGTCTACCTGCCTATTAGACACACAGCTGCATACTGAGCCGACCCCAGATTAGTGAGACCGGAAGCAGCAGCTGCCAGCTTACTTTTTGGGCAACACACCGAGACTCTCTCTGTTTTACTTGGGAAAACAGGTTTTCTCACTCTGCTCGCATTCGATCAACGAGAGTTTTGTTTGTTCTACGCTGTACGCTATCTTTTTGGGTCACTGACGGTGCAATACAAAGCTACAACCTCGAGACCTTCTACAAATACTTTACGCAGCAAAATGCACTGGAAATTCTTAGCAGAGCTATTTATAAAATTATGTTGTAGCCTATTTATAAAAACATAAACTGCATGTGAAAAGTGATAATTAATTGAGTTGCTCAACAATTTGAATAAATTATATTCACAATGTAAATTTGCTTACTAAATACTAAAACATTAGTTTCTTCAGTCATTTATAAAAATGATTAAACATCCCTTTATATTAATTATTTAGCATACAACTTCCATGTTAACAACTTGCATGTGGCAAGTTTTAATATTCCCAACCTTCAGGTTAATAGAAATATTAAGCAATGTTTCAACAATTATTTTTTTTTCTAAAATAATTATAAAAATGAAATTTCAAATTTAAAAAATCTCATTTTTCAAACAAATTGTTTAGTTTTAAGGAAATAATTAATTTTTTAACTGAATTGATTGAATATGATTTAAGCAGGTCAATTGAATTTAAACAACTATTTGCAATATTTGTTTCACTAATTTGCATAAATTTTGTAATTAAATTCGCTATGCTTTGCCACTTTTGGCAACTTGCCTCCGCCATTGATTTTGTACAGCCAACCAGCTGTTGGCCATGAACCCGTGTTGCTCAGGCCTTCGTGTCGTTCAACTTACATGGCTGGAAGAGATTCAGTTGCGGCTCCTCACAGGACTGCACCAGGAGTTCAAGCAGTTCGGCATCGCCCAGCAGAGCAGCTGTGCCAACCGCAGTGCGACCACAAGTGGAAGACACGTAGGTGGCCTGGGCGCCTTCAATGATGCAGTTGAGGGCCTGGCCAAAGTCGCCGCTGTGGACAGCGCTCAGCAAACGTTCGTTGAGATCGTAGGATAGCATTTTGCCATCGAATTGTAAGCAAAAATCGCAAATGAAACACGGCTGCAAACGGCAAATCAACTAAATGCAGAAAATGATTAAACGCACTGTCCGGAAAAGCGCACGAAAAGAGACTGAAACGCAAACAAAAGCAGCACAAGGTGTCCCAAAGAGAAAAACCCACCACCTAAAGGCACAGGAGAGGTAGAATTCGAGAGAACGAACGATTCAGAGGGCAGAAGTGGTGGAGTGTAGTTCCGCTCAGCTGTGGCATGTGTGCAGTTTACACACAGCTACAAAGTTGTGGTGACTTTATTTGTTATCGCTTTCAATGTCTCAAATTTTAAACATATAACTAAATTACTTGATCTCCTTGGTTTCCTTGGCATTCTGCAGTGATTCCGTAATAAAGAGTTTAGCCAGCGACTGTGAGCAGAATTGTGCAATGTGCTGGGCATGCGTATTGATCTGGCCCGAGGTAATGGTGGCCGTCAGTCTGGCCGGCACCGGCATGGGACGGAACTGCTTGATGACCTCCTCCTCGGGCACCGTTGGCTCGCCCTTCGAGGTGCGCACGGCATTCTCCGCCGCCAGCTTGGCCAGAGCACGATGTTTCTCCTAAACACACAAATAAGTAGAGCGATCAAATAATGTTTATAAATGGAAATCAGTCAACCACTCACCGTGTCTTGCTTGAAGACCACCTGCTGATACTTGTTGTAGCGCACTGCCTCCTGATACAATTCATCCACACGCTCGATGAGGCTACGCATGTGATTCTCCAACACGGATGCAGTACCCAAGTCTAGGAAATTGTGTCCCTTATCCTCGGGCAGCAACTCGTTCAGCTCGCTCATCATGATGTTGGTCAGTGGCGAGTTCTTTATGACAATGGGAATCTCGGCAAAGAGACTCTCATAGCCCACCTTCAAAGTGCGGAATGCCTCGGGCGTAAAGTCGCCGTCCTTGTACATTTGTATGGCTTGCGGTGTCAGGCGATAGGCCTTCAAGCACAAGAAGCCACGAGACGATTTCTGTGTGTCGTAGACAACGACCACGGACTCCTCAATGCTGGTCTGGTAGTGATACTGGGACTCCAGCAGTGCCATCGACAAGCTGTTGCCCACATCGGAGCTCTGATACCAGCCCACGTGCAAGTGGTCGACATTGACACGACGTAGACGACGCATCACCGTCAGCTGATACATCTCCTCGTCCATGTTCTCATCACCGCTCTTGGGGAAAGGGAAACAGTTGGTGATCTCCAGACACTTGTCCACGACCAAGCCGAGCAGAGCGCCCTGGGCCAAGTCCATGTTGCTGGACTCCTCATGGCAGTGCTTCACCATCTTCATGACGGCCTGCAAAAAGCATAAGGAATTAGTTGATTATCATAGCAAACAGGACTGTTCTTCTTCTTAGCGTTTGACAATGCTCTCTTTTACGCTCTCTCACAATTTGCACGCACCCACACACACACATACAAAAACAAAGTGTCATACTCAGCGCGTGGCATTTAAAAACATCCATTAAATGCCTTAATTGTGCAAATATTTTTAAACACACACTTGCCGTCATCGATGCAGCTTGTTAATAACTTACCAGACCGTCGCATTGTACATAATTTATGGTATTATCCGAATCCTCAGTACGAGCATGACGACCACCGCGGTTTGCCATTTTGACGACGACGAGAAAGAGAAAAGACGTGAAGTTGGCCGCACATGTACACGCTCACACTAAACAATAGCTTTTTCAACACTTACACGACTACGCGCCAATTTTACAACACTGTCAGTAGTATCAGCTGTTGTGTGCCGACTGCGATAACAAATATAAAAAGTGTTTGTGTTTTTTGTTTATCACAGTAAATTTAACTAAATGTAATTGCTGAGTTTGCTAGAAGTTGGAGGGAAACTGATTGTGGCTTGACCCTGAACGACGTACTAGTTTTCAGTCGTAACTTCGCAACGCTGGCAAGTCAATCAGAACAGCAGCAAAAATGTCTAATTGGCGTGAACTATTTCCAACCAAATTAACTTTCATAATTTTTTTGCTGTACATGTCATTGTTCATAGGACAAGGTATAAGATAAACCATGAACTTTATATGCACTGTTTCATTATAAACACCTTTTCGCAGGCATATTTGTGACGGCTTCCCAGGAATCAAATAATTCTTATAGTTATAATACAGTGACTGTTGTGCTGCTCACCGAAATACTTAAACTAATTGTCTCCGCCTGTCTCTACTGCAGAGAGTAAGTGACAGAGCTACATTTATCATCCGTCACTAATTTGGAATTTTACAGAAATAGTTTACGGTCGCTGCTTCACGACGTTCACAAAGATCGCCAGGTTCTGGCGCTTTACATGGTGCCTGCGTTTCTCTATTGCCTCTACAATAATCTCGCATTTGTGAATCTCGCCACCTTCGATCCTACCACATATTATCTGCTGCTGCAGCTGCGCGTTGTTGTCACCGGGGTGCTCTTCCAAATAATTTTCAAGAAGTATTTGTCACGTCGCCAATGGATATCGCTGCTGCTGCTGACGATCGGCTGCATGCTGAAGCAGGTAGACTTGAATAGCTTCTACAGTGATGCGAATGATGACAGCGAAGCAGCCGCTTTGCAGGCGGGCGTCGAGACAGCTACTGTGGCAGCAAAGGCTGTGGCAAAAAACATGACGGGCTTTGATTTCAGCATCAGTGCTGTGTTCATCTTGGCCCAGACGATCTTCTCCTGCTTGGCGGGTGTCTACAACGAGTATCTGCTGAAGGACAAGGGCGCCGATGTCAACATCTTTGTGCAGAACGTATTTATGTATCTGGATTCGATTGTCTGCAATGCAGTGATTTTGCTGTTACGTGGCGAGCTGCTAGATGCATTTAGTGCTCGCAATTTGGGCAGCATAATGCGCTTCAGCGTCATCATAATCATTGTGAACAATGCTGCCATTGGCATTGTGACGAGTTTCTTCTTGAAGTACATGAACTCCATACTGAAGACATTTGCCAGTGCCTTGGAGCTGCTCTTTACGGCTGTGCTTTGCTATTTTCTTTTCGCTATACCCATCTATATGAATACTGCTTTGGCGATTGCAGTTGTCTCCTATGCAATCTACTTGTATACGCAGAGTCCGGTTGTCAATCTGGGAAAAGTGCGTCCGCTGGCGCAGTTAAGTGAGGCTACTGTCAATCCCAAGGACAGAGAAGACAAACGGAAGCTCTTGGATGATCAGACTGGAGACACGGACTTGGAGATGGATGATATAGTCTAGTATTCATAGTCTAAATAGGTCAACTTATACTTTAATCACTGCCCATTTTGTAAATGATGCAGTGCGGAAAAGTGCCTAACATTGTTTTCAACGAAAAGCGAGCGTGCAATCTTTGTTCGTTTATGTGTATGTACATATGAATGTGTAAATAGCGTTTCCGTTTTAGGTATTATTTCATCATACACAAAAATACAAGAATAACTTTGGAAATTGCCTTTTAATGAACACATTTGATAAGGATCTTTCCAACTAAAAATAATAGCATTAGTAATCAGAGGGCGTTTGACGAGCTTGCAACGCAATTTCCTGGTAAATGCGCTCGTGGTATTTATTGTAATCAGCGCATTCGGCTAAATGTTCTTCCATTCTCTCTTCCGGCAAACGATGCGTTGCATTATATTTGCAAATTGCCAACGGCGGTCCATTGTAATTGCGCGCACATTTAATTATGTGTCCTGGCATTCGAAAAAGCACAACGCGATGGTCCTTATTGTATGGACAGGTGCCGTATTGAAACTCGTTCATTGTGATTACTAAATAACTTCAAATTAATTCGATTCTGCTGAATAAAATATATTTATACTTGTAAATTGAAAGTACCGCAATTTGATAACTGTCGTGCTAGAGATGCTTCATAGTTTTTGATGTAACGATATTCTCACGTGCTTTTTTCGATTTATGATACGTATATCGATATTATGTTAGCGATACCCTCACGAGTGATGTACCTGGAATGCAGATCTGAAGATTGAAAAAATCTCCTATAATTCAATTAAAATGACCGTATATAAAATTATTTGCAACAATATGCGCTTTCATTATCTTGCGTAATTGTCATGAAGATAGATATACTCGATAGTTTGGAAATGTAATCACTAATCGATACTCTTCGAATGTTGAAAATAATCCAGCAGTATTGTCGCCCGCCCGACCCCTCACCCGTTTCATTCATTGAAAAGTTATCGTACAGTTCGGACGTCACTTTATCTGAACGCAAAAAAATATTTTGATCTAATTGTAGACAAGTAGTGAAAAAATTTATTGTCGTTGAGAAAAAATGGCTCGTACTAAGCAAACAGCGCGTAAATCAACAGGAGGCAAGGCTCCACGCAAACAATTGGCCACCAAGGCGGCCCGCAAATCTGCACCGTCCACTGGTGGTGTGAAGAAGCCTCATCGCTATCGCCCTGGTACCGTGGCACTAAGAGAAATTCGTCGCTACCAAAAGTCTACTGAATTGCTCATCCGCAAGCTGCCGTTCCAGCGTTTGGTGCGTGAAATCGCTCAGGATTTTAAGACCGATCTACGTTTCCAGTCAGCCGCCATCGGCGCGTTGCAGGTAAGCACAACAATAAAAAATTGGCGGGAATGTGTTGGTAAATTGGTGGAATTATTATCTTTGCAAATAGTGGTTGGGGGATTTAGATCGATTCATGTAATGTCAATTTCGCCATGTAATGTAAATTTATTTTTCTATATATTTAGGAAGCCTCAGAAGCCTATTTGGTGGGCCTGTTCGAAGACACAAATTTGTGCGCCATCCATGCCAAGCGTGTTACCATCATGCCCAAGGATATACAGTTGGCCAGACGTATCCGTGGTGAACGCGCCTAAACGACGTGTCCGCCATCTTTAATTAGAAAAGCAGCAGCACCAGACGGCCGAATAACAATGACACCAACTACAACAAAAACAACAACAAAGGCAGCAGCGTCGACGTTGGCGTTCGTCGCAGCTGCTGCGGCTGCTTAGCCTTAAGTTTCATAAGATTTATTTTACTTTAAATACTTAAAAGATAAGTACAAAAAGAACACGGAAAATATGCGAATTTTGTGCGTTTAATAAAAATACATTTTTGTTTGTGTAAAACTTTTTGCTCTAAACACAAAGCAGTTTTTATTTTGTTTCTATTTTTTGGGTGTGATTTATGGAGGTTTCTTTTAGGGGGTTGATTTTGTTATTATTCAGTTAATAGCAAATGCGATTTGATTTATTTAAAGACAATTGTATCGAGCATGGCTCCTAAGCACTGTACAATATTGTTCTGCATGACCTTATCCACTTTCTCCTCCAGATGTCTCTTCGGATCCTGTTTTCCTACATTCTTAATAGCCAGCTGCTCGGGCGTCATTTTCTCCTCGTCTTCGAGTGACTGCAAAAGTAGATTGGGAAAATTGGGAATAAGTATAAGAATTTATATTAAGGGTTGCGAAAATTGCATTGTGAGGATTGGTGACATTTGCAAATAACTATAACTTCAGCAAAAACTAAAGAGCGTGTATCATTTAATGGTAAAATTGTAATATATTCAATTTAAATAGATCATGTTCATAATAGAGTTGTATTTGGTATCTATATGTGATATTTTTAGAAAGAAACTTTACTAATTCAAATTTCTTTCTTCCCCATCCTTCCTAGGCAATTTTCAAGCAATGCAGATTTTCCTCAATATGGTACAGTGTACAATGTTAACTATTGTAATGATATTCGCGCTAATTACAAGGCGGTTCTCAGGGTTAATCCCAAGGCCATAACAAATTTGATGACTCATTTGTAGTTGGAGGAACTAGTTCAATTTCGAAAAAAATTCCATGGTAGGTACGATCTGTATTGCCAGCGTTGCCATTATATTTATTCGATTACTACCACCGTTGCCATTTTTTAGAAAATAATTCGTAGGCAAACTTGGAACATGGAAATATAGGGTATTGGCTATTCGATAAATTAACTAAGAACATGTAATCAGTAAATAATATTTAAATAATAATTGAAGTGCGCTAATTTTTTAAATGAATATTCCCTGCATATGTAATATCTTTCTTAGTAGTCTAAAGAACGTCAAAAATCCCAAATATTCCTTATTTTCAGCTTATGGTTAATTGCCGGTAGAATATTCTAATTGTATGAAATCTCCTAGAGAATGTTTATCATGTTAATTTAATATTAAATTGGTGCCAATCTTGGAAATTAATATTTTCCTCATCTTATAGTATTATCCAACCAACTGATTGAGTGCTTCACATTAGCAAATAATCCATCTCCGAAATATTAGAATTTTTAGTCTCACCTTGTTGTAGTTCTTGGCCAGATCGAGCATCTCGGCCACTGTGTCCTCGTTGATGGAGCAGTGCTCGTTGTAGTCGGCCAGCGTGAGACCATCCTTCCATGATTTCTTGTGCAAATTCAGCAGCATCTTCTGCTCCAGCTCGTTCTTACGGTAGTTAATGCTGATTGAATAGTAGTGACGATTCAGACCATGGATCAGCGCCTGCACCGATGGCTTTTGCAGATGCCCCAGATTCGAGGTGGTCTGACGCGGCTCCTGGCCCAGCACCAGCATGTTGGGGTTGATGAGGCGGAAGGCATCGATGACTACCTTACCCTTCACCGACTGTATAGGATCGACTACAACGGCGACTGCGCGCTCGGACAACGCCTCAAAGGATTGCTGCGTGTTGATGTCGACGCCGGAGAGCCAGCAGCCAAAACCAGGATGCGAATGATACCAGCCGACAACCATTTCGGGGCGGCCCGTCTGCTTCAGCATATCCAACATCTTGGCCTGGAACACGGGATCCACGGCCTCCACTGAGACGCCTGTGCCCGTCTGTGGCATTGCAAACACATCGATCACCTGGACAGTGTAATCGTCAACAAACTCGCCAAGCATCAGACCCATCACCTCCATGGGTACGCCAGCGCGTCCGTGCTTCAGCATCTTGAGTAGGGCCAGCGAGGAGATGTACACCTGCTCGGCTGTGTCCACAACGGGGGCATCTGTTGGTGGCGCGGCCTGAGGCATTGAGCCGCCGAGACGTAGCAAACGATCCATGATTCGACTGGCGGAAAGAACCTCGCGACGTTAGTCAGAGCGTAAAGTATTTAAGGCATCGCAGTACTTACCTTATAGGTATGTAAACGACGTGTGTTTAATGGAAGATTTTACTTAATTTTAGCTTGAATTTTGCAGGCAGCAACAACTAACACAAAGCAGTTTCTTGCTCTTGCTTTTTTTTGACAGTCAGCGTCGGCAAAGTGCAAGTAATAGTCGAGTTATCGATAATACTTGGGAATGCAACACAGCCGAAAAAACAGCTGTGCGCTGTCGATGTGTGACCAGCAATCGATTGCGCTTGCTATCGATAGGAGTCCATTTCTGAAATACGTCTTGTAATTCGCGGTGAATGTTGCTTTAATTGTGTTTTAAAAGGCGCGCTAAAAATGCAACAGCTTAAGCAAAAGTTGCAATGCGTTCCGCTAGACCGATTGCCAGTTATGGCTGGTAGACGACTTCTTGGCCTACCTTTAAAATTATAAATGCCATGTGAAGCGAACGGTGTTTGTTGCTCGGGCTGCTGCTGCTGCTTCTGCAATGAGGGCGACCGGCTGAACACGGTAAGTGCAACAAAAACAATAGCATTATGGTGAGCCAAATTAATTGCACTGCTGCCTTTCACCTAAGGCGTCCGCCCATTTCCATTTAAATGCCACAAATTCCCAGCCCAATAAAAATCATTTAAAATGCCATCGTTCGTCAGGTCGCCAAGTCAAAGTTGAGATTTCAGGTGACGG
Organism: Drosophila rubida; assembly: GCA_035046165.1. Classification (NCBI taxonomy): domain Eukaryota; kingdom Metazoa; phylum Arthropoda; class Insecta; order Diptera; family Drosophilidae; genus Drosophila; species Drosophila rubida. The sequence continues at coordinate 10,432,163 of JAWNOF010000014.1, read as the reverse complement.
CTCCACACCCTTCTTCACCCCTTCCTCCCTCTATCAATCCGGCATGATTGCAGACGCCGCCGCCATTCAGTCTGCTACTCCAATTTCTGTCTCGCTTGCGCCAAAGCGCTTAAGCAGCGTAATAAAAGTTTTTCATCTTCAACAAACATTTTCCATTTGCCATCAGCAGCAAAGCAAACAACTGCGCGTCAAACCGTCGCAGCTTTTCAGTTGCAGTTTGTCGTTCGCCCCACGCGCTTGTTTTACGTACTTTGAACGTTAACCACGCCGTCATAGTGTTTTTTTAATTAGTTCAATTATCGACGCTTGTTTCGCGGCACGTCAACTTGTGTAATATTCGCAAATTCAGCCTGACGAAGGGTAACTAACTAAAATAAAGACATTTTCTAGCACAGGTTACACAAAGTAAAATAAGTAATATTTGCTTCAAGCAATTCGCTGTCAATGTTATTGCGCTTATCAGCACACAATCCAAATTGTTGTTGCTTGATAATAATGCCAGCGGGGCTGTGCAAACACTTGCCGCAAGAGGGCGTAACAAAGCCGCCAGCGACGACCATAAACAGTTATGTTTGAATGATCTTGATAGCAATTACTCATCATTAAATGCCATCACGTTGCTCCCGATATCTAGATGGACTATCGTCGACCTTGTCGTTGAGTTCAAAGAAATGCGTTTAAAAGCATTTTGCAGTTATCGTCATTAAATCTCGTTAAAAACGTGGCAAAACACAAAAGCAGAAACAAGTAGAAGCTAGTTGTTTTACTATTCGTGACTAGCCGCTACCCTGTGCCATTGTTTTTATTTTAGCTATTTTCATTAATGTTAGAAATAACTTTATTCTGCATAAAAAGAAATTGTAGTTGAACTTCCTAGTTTCTTAAGCGATTGTTATGGTAATTTTAATATATTTTGTTGAAATAATTTTGTTTTCAACTTAGAAAAGTTGGAATGTTGTTCAACTCAACATTAGAAAGAGTATCGATTGAATTTGTAGTTTATCAAGTGATCGTTTTCATTATAAATGTTTTATTACTACAGTCACGTTTAAATTTATTAATTACAAGTCAAGTTAGGTAGAAAGTTATTTATGTGATTGTGATGAATTGCAAGAATTTAGATAAAGCTCAAATAAGAAATGAAAGAATGGAAAGTATTTTAATATTTAGCTTTTTGTTTTACGATATACCTAGGAAGTATTTATAATTCTGTCTTTTACCAATATGCAAGTTATCCTAGGTTATAAAACCCGCTCGTTGCAGTTGCAGGGTATTACGACAAATTACATGCGGCTAACTAAAGCAGTACAATTTGTACATATGCCCAAATCCATTTGTACGTACAAAACAAAATTAACAAACACGTTTGTTCAGCTGTGAAATTGACCTTTTATAGCCTAAACTAAACTGAACTGTATTTTGTGTTTTTTGTTTTGTTTTTGGTTGTCTGTCCATAAACAAAAAGCGGAAATACTTTACAACGATAGCTTAAGAAATGCTGCAAGTCTTTGAGCCAAATAAAGATAATCAGGCCCTTGGCAGAGTCTCACTTAATGGAGAGTTGAACGTTTTCTTCAGCAATTTTCTTCAATTTGCTGGGTCGAAAGTAATTTGTGTCTTCTTTTCACTAATTCGCTGGCTGCTCATCGATTGTGGCCAGTGAAAACGCTAAGAACTTGTCACAACATGCACCAGTTTGGTGATCTTGAAGGTGATTTATCATCACTTTTTCTACCTGTGCGCGAAACCTGAGATAAACAGAGCGCATCTGTTGAAGTTGCGAATGGATATTATCATGTTAAAAATCAAAAGTGATTAAAACGTGATTTCGTTTCACTCCAATTTTCTTCTCTTCGACGAATTTCAGTATTAAATCACTTGCAAATTTCTCATATGAAATACAAGTTGAATACGATTTAAATAAGTTCGTATTGCATGCCTTTTTTTGGAATTCGGGCAAAAATTGAGTCTCTGTTTAAATTTTTCTTTTGAACAGAAGTTTATTATTAATGCTGAGGTCTTTACTTATTATATTTCTCATTGGGTCAGTCAAAGACTGACAAGCAATGTTTCACTAGAATATCGATTAGGTGAGAAAATATAGATGTTTGTTTCATTATCTAGATATGCCACTAAATTGCGTTTTATGTCATCCATTTCAATGTTGAGTTATTCACTAAATCTGGATTGTATTATCAATATGAATAATGACTTGTTTCAACGTTATCAGGATTCAGTCTTATACAAGCAAAATCTATAGTTTCAAATATTTCCTTGCATTTCCAATCAAAAAATCAACACACTCTGAAACAAATAAGGTAAATATAACTACTCCATTAGTAATATAACAATGTTTTTATTGAAGTTATTCGCAAGTTTTCGCAAAGTCTCGAGGCAGCCATCAAAGTAGTTTTCACCGATTAAAGAAAATGCTCAAGAGAACTAGATACACATGCTTATAAGCATTGTTGCAACACACAAAGAGTTGAGTCGTGTTGTGGGTGTTGGTTACAATTGAGATGTGTGCACAGCTGGTTTCATGCTTCAACCGAGACTTGGCAATGGGCTTCATGCAACTAGAACACTGCAACAGACTCGACGAGACTCGCTGCGATCTATAACCAAAAGCCGCAGAAATATTGTGAATATCTTTTCGAACAAATTTCATAACAAACGTGCGACATGCAATCGCCTTAAGTTTCACTTTCATTGTGGAAAAATGCAGTGGCAAGGCGCAGGGGAGTCGTCAAGGGGGACGGGCGGCGGCAAGGAGAGCTGAGATATTGTAGCTCATTAATTGTTTAGCCGAAGAAAGTTTTTAATTATTTTGTAGAGTGGCGAGCCGTTTAAGATAATGAAGCTTTTAAGTCGTGCATTCATTTGAAAAATTGCTCAATTTCTTGTTATTTGCTCGAAAGTGCAACGTGCAATTGCGAATTACGAGCAACTAATGAGAGAATTGCACTAATTTGCATTTGCTATTTTCACTTTTCGCAGCTCATCAAATCGTTGGAGCAACAGCAGCGCCAGCGATGACGTCCTTGTTGCCAATGGATACGTCATCGAAGGACGGCCAGATGGCAAAGGAGACGGAACTGCAGCTGGAGGCGAAGTTGCCACCACAACAACACGCAGCACCCACACGCATACCACATCGCAACCACAACGAGGGGGATGGCGTGGGTGTACAGCACAGTGTTCCAATGCGCCGTTCCGCCTCCATGCGCTTGCGCGGCACTAAACCGTCGACACCTCAGTCGTCGAACCTTCCTGCCGGTGCTTTCAGTACGCGCGCCAAGCTCGCCGAGAGCAGCTCACCACCGCTAAAGTCTCCACTCGGCGGCCACACAGCACGTCGCCTGACGCGTAACCGCAGCTGGTGCAATTTGGGGCAACGCAGCGCAACGTCGACATCCTTGCAGGACACCTCGTCGGCCACGTCGACATTGACGCCACGGGAGCATACATTATGCAGCGACACACAGTGCCTGGAACTAACAGCGAAGCAACCACAGCAACAGCAACAGCAGCACGCATCTGAGCTCAGCGACGGCCTGGACATGTCCGCCTCCAAGTCGCGTAATATGGTGAGTTCTAGTGTGGGGGCTGGCAAGCCAGCAAGCGTTTGCCTCCTCTTGGAGCCTGGCATACATTTTGTACTTGTATCGATTTTTATTATTCCGCCCGCAGCAATTGCTAGCGCTGCTTCGACTGTGTCGACTGACTGACCTACGTAACTTAAAAAAAACCTCCCTCCAGAAAGCAGACGTAACGCACGTCGTGTCAATATAATGTCCAATTTCATTATGAAACGGCTAACGACAACCTCACACCCTGTGGGACTCGTTAACAACCCCAGCTGCACTGTTGTTGCTAGCGTTTTTCTATTCCAATTTTACATACAATACTGTGGAAAATTCCGATTAGACAAAGCTTTAGGACTCGTTCTGTATACCCTACATATTTCCTCTAGAGGTAACTCACAATTTCTAGATTCCTAGGTGAATATCCCAACTTTTCGTATTTCTAATATAGAAAATTGTACCTAAAATTGTTTAATTAAGCTACGTGTTTGCTATAAAGAAAACTCTTACTATTGAAATGAGCCTAAGTTCGTCTTAAAAGAGTAATTTTGATTGCCTCGTTTATATTACAGTAGCGTAAGCAGCAAACATAAAAGTCCGTTTAATTACAGCCTAAGGAGTTGTCACTGCTCCCATTACGCTTAGGTTGGGAAAAGGGAATTGTCAGTATACACCTGCTTAATTTCAGTATTTCTCACTACTTCAGTTGATTGCAGTTTAAGAGACTCTTGGTATCCCAAAACTTCACAGCAATCGCGTAATACAATTGTGGAGTTATACAAGATGCAATAAATTATAGGGCACTACTTGCATAAGCACTAGTATTTAAATTTTGCAACTGCAGAGTATGTTTCAGTCGAGCTTTATCTCTTGTCCCTGCATAATTGATAGATCGCAGCGCTCTCCTTTATTTCCGCTTAAAGTTGATTTACCTCGCTTGCCGCAGGGACATGTAATTTTGTATTATTACTAGCATTTGAATAGAAATTTAAAATTAAAACAACTTAATTGATCTCATTGAATATTCAAGCACTTTTAACGTGTGGTATACGTCAAAGTTTTCCATTGTTTCCGCTGCTGCAAAACAATTTAAATGCAAAAGATTGCAGATACGAGTCTTACAGTTTGTGGTGGAAGTGGACGCCAAGTGTTTTGTTAAGTATGGGAAAGTGAATGCTCAACTTGCTCTTTCTCTCTCTTCTTCGCTACGTCGGCAGCTTGTAAACAGAGCAAAGTTTGCATAATCTTGTGGCCAACGACGACGGCAAGAACAACACTAACTGTCATTCACTCTGCAGCTGTTTCAATTCCATTTTTGTGGAACGTGCATTTTGTTCCATGCCCAAAGTGTACACAGCGTGGCGAACAGCTGATGAGGGCCACAACAAGGAAATGCAAGTGGGCAAAGCGCAGCTTTCGCAAATATTGACAAGAAAGGGAACCAGGAAAGCAAATACACTAGCAGCACCCCCCACACGCACACACACATACACACACACATACGCGCGCGCACTCTCATGCTCTAGCTGCTCTCTCTCACACTTGCTGTTATTTTGTAGGGTTGCTGTTGTTGTTTTCTTGGCTGCTTCTTTTTGGGCATCTTCTTCATTTCGCTCTTGCCCCATTGCGATTTGCGTTTCAGTTGATTTTTTATGCTCAACGTGAACGCGTGCAAAAGCTCGTTGTTATTGTTTAAAACTTGAATTAAGCTAAACTTGGGCTTTCATGTGATTGAGCATATTTCAAGGTATTATACATATATCTGTGTGTGAGCGAGTGCAACGCATTCTAAATTGTAGCCAATGGCAATAGCTTTGTGGCAAGCTTGAGCTTGTGGCTTGTTTTAACGTGCTTTTTAAATAGTAATTATCCCATGTTGGCCTTTATTTAGCCACAATTGGCCAGCCCGCAGTTCGTTGGCCCTTTTACAAAGCTTATGCATAAATAAAATTTAATTATTGACATGTTGTGCATTCAAGTGAACCGAATTGAACTGTTGTTGTTGTTGTGAATGATAAACTGACCAACTGCGGGAAGTGCAAAAAACGCTGAAAAATTAATATTAACAAGGTGGCAATTAGTGCTCATAAAAACTGCAAAACGAACGGCAATATGTGCGAAGTTAACAATAAAAGAAAGTTAGAAAAACAAAATGTTGAATTCAAGAAATATATATCTCATAGATTTGCAATAACTTTACTCATTTTATTGTAAATGTTGCAGGAAATGTTTTCATAATTTTTTCAATACATAACAGTTAAGTAAACAAATGAAGGAAATTATTTCCCTAATTAAAAGTAATATAAATATATTTATTATTTTAGTTTGCAATTTGGAAAACAGTATCAGAATTAATCATGAGCTTGTCTCAACTAATTCTAAGCAACAATATATCGAAAAATATTAATATTATTCTATTATTAAGCTATCATTAGTATATAACTTGGATTATAGCGAAGTTTGACTGTCAATCGTATATAGTAAACTATAATTGGGGCTTGTTTCTTGCTTTAGTGACCCTGAAAAGTAGGCAAACTATATTGAAATGCTTGCCAAAAAAGGACAACTGGGAAATAGTCTTGGCAGTGGTCCAACTGGGCTTTAGTGGCCATAACGTTGCAACGGCAACAGCAAATTGGAAGCCAGCAAGCACCTGGCAATAAATACTCGTAGTACAGGTAGCACTCAAATCAGAGCTATCGATTTTTCTTAAGTGATATTTGCGGCCCAACTAAGACTGGGCTACTGGCTGGGACGTGACTGTAGTGTGGGACTTTCAATTGTTTATTAAGTCAACGCAATTGCTGCACACAGTTAGCGCGGACTCGAGTAGCAATTGTTGTACAGCAGATAGTCTTTCAGAGATAGTCGTAACACTCTTTTTATACACTCGCCAACTCTTCGCCGTTCCCTTCTCATCTTTTGCCAGCTCGTGCGTAAAACGTTTATACTCTGAAGCAGAAGAAGTGCCATGAAGTATTCTCGGTATTCTCTGTTGTACAGCTGTTGAACAATTAAAAATAGGGCAAGAAACTCATTACGTTCTTGATTATGAAATATGCATGAGGAACGTGCTGAACGCACCTCCTAAGCCCAACACAAACTGTAGGCTTCCACACAATGTTGGTATTAACCTGATTTGCAACAAAACTTTAGCCATATGCAGTCGATGGCGGCCAAAAGCGCTGACAACACTGCCGCCCACACAATGACGAGTTGGTCAATGACTGCCACAACTCGAGAGTGGAACACACTACGTACTGCTGCTAATAGTATTCCCATAGTGCATTCTAAATCAATTCCCATTTGGGTCACTTGCAAACTGCCAGACGAGCGTTTTTTTACTTTTTTTTAGTCTCTTTTTCTTTGAAATGAAAACTGAAACTCTTTTTGTGTGGCCTCTTCTAGCATATTGTCATAATAGCTTTAAGTGCTTTTAGAACTATTTTTGACTATGATCTTCTTGGGGTCATTAAAAATAAACAACTAAAATGGGCATGTAAAGACCATGAAAGTAAGAGAATATTGTTGAGTTATGATCATGAAAGTAAGCAAATATTCTAATTGGCATAAGACATTTTGTTATAAATATTGTTGTCTGAATATATTGGAAAAACTGTTTAGAAACGTAACTTTAACTATAAATATTGATATGAAGTCCTCCCTTTCCCTGCTGATCGATATATAAAGTATTCACTTACATTAAGTTTTGTTTTTATTCAATAACTGATCTATCTTTTGAGCGTAAGCCTAACCTGACCCAATTCCCAGTCCTGTCTGGGAGGCGATAAATCGCAAAAGATTCTGTTGTTGGTGCAGAAAGTATCTCGACTATGATTTGGGGCTCTAACCACGTAATCGAGGCTGCCCCCTTGGAGGGTAATAGGCAGTTAATTGACCACAAAAATGCTGTGGCTGTGTCTGTGGCTGCACAGCCATTCAGCGAGGGGCAACACCAGATGAGGGGAGGGGGAGGGAGCTGAGCCACAATGAAAGTAAGCAAACGCTGCGGTGTTCACAATGTTTTGTAAATGTATAACAACAAATTGGTTTTCGGGGCGTTACGGTATTCGGTATTGTCTGATGTCTGCTGTCGATGTTGCTTGCCAGCCAGCTCCCTACAGCTTGCCGTCTCCCTGCCCTTCCCCTGCCCGCCCCACCTCTCTAATCCCCCTTCCAGTCACCCTGTCACGAAACGATCTCTTTTGATATTTGTTGTGTGGTGTTTTTTATTTTTTTCATTTATTTTTTTTTTGCAAACATTGCGAGGTATGCACGAGTGAGCAGCAAAGCAATTGAGAGATTTGGACGCAACAACCGCAGAGATTAGCAACAACAGCGAAAGCACAAAATAAGAAGAAAAAAAGAAAGAAATTAAACAGTTAATCGCTTCGACTAAACATATTTCCATTTGCAGTCTTTGCAGCTAAACGGCGGCAGTGCTGAGACAACTGGCAACGCCAACTCCACGTCCACACCAAAGACACCCAAGACTCCGTCGGCTGCAACATCGGTGAACGGTGCTGCAACTCCACGCTCAGCTGCAGGTGCAGGTGCAGTTGCAGGTCACAGCTGTGTGCGAGAGGCGCACTGTGCTCGCTCCTCGAAGAGCTTGAAGAAGCCGGAGACAACAGCGAAGCTGTCGACGGTGCCAGAGACCAAGATATCGCCAAGGACGCCGCCCGTGACGCCGGATTCGCCCAGCACCTATCTGGATGATGATCTAGACTCGATGTACTCGTTCGCTACCACAACCTCAGGCCGCTCCACCATGTCCTGCGAGCATCCCTACGTGGCCAGGTGAGAGCTCGTCAAGGGGGAATTTAGTTGCTGCTAGGCAAATTCCGAAAACCTGTAGACAGAGAGAGTTTAAAAGTTAGATGTATTCGATACATTACAAGGCATTAGTAAATCGTTTTTTGTTAAATTGTAAAATCTGAAGTATTGTAAACAAGTATAGCAACCAAATTGCATTGCAAGTGATGTTCAAATTGAGATACATTCACTCTTTGATGTAGTGATTAGCAGTTAATTTAGTTAAATGAAAATGCTTATGTAAAACTTGACTGCCAAATTCCCTTTAATACAATCTTCAACAAAGAACTTTAGCTAATTCCGTGAACATTACAGAAACGGCACAACATTCAGCGGTCGCAAGATGAAGTACGTGGTGCACTGCTCCAACTATGCGGGTCAAGTGGGCCCAGAGTACTTGACGCCAACGCAGCGGGCACAGCGTCAGATACGACGCCTCAAGGAGCTGCTGTGCATCGCACGCCAGGATCTGGAGGCAAAGGACTCGGAAATAATGCGACTCACCAGAGAGGTGGTCGAACTGCGGCTGTTCAAGGCATCGCTCAGTTCGCCCGAGGAGCGTTCCGCCTCCTCGGATGCGGTGACGGTGCGTGAGGCAGAACTGAAGACGTCACAGGACGTCTCGCCCATCGTGGACATGGTGGACGAGGCCAAGTGCAGTCCGCGCCATCTGGCGCGACAACAGCAACAACAGCAGCAGCAGCAGCATCAACAGCTGCAAATGTCGGCGGAGATGCAGAGTTCGTATGCGGACTCGGGGCACTTCGAGGACCTGACTGTGTCGTCGGTGCACTCGAAGGACTCGCAAACGCAGAGCGAGATCACGCCCGAGGCGGCGGCCAGCAGCCTGGAGAACTACGAGCTACAGCGCCAGGAGCTCATACGCATGTACGAGCAGCGCATCGAGGAGCTGATACGCAACCAGGACGGCGCCAGCAGCGACCTGAAGCGTTCCCACAACGACAAGGTCGAGGCGCTGCTGCAGAAGCTGGCCGAGTGCAACACGAGATACTCGGACATTGTGCCCGACTATGAGCATGCCAAGCAGCGCATTCGGGAGCTGGAGAAGCAGCTGGAGGACCTGCAGCGCAAGCTCGTCGAGCACGAGGAGAAACAGAATAAAATGTACTTGCACATGTATCAGCAGGGCCAGGAAGCGGAGCGCATCTCGCGCGCCGATCAGGTTACGTGCTTGTCTTTATATCTCATTTATTTATATTTAATTGCGGAATTGTGTTGGTTTGCAGGCCTTGGAGCTGGCACAGCGCCAGCCGGACAGCAAGGTGTCCATCAATGAGCTGCTGCAGCAGTTGCAGAGCACACAGGATGAGCTGGAGAATATACGCGTAAGATTCTTCAATATATTTCTAATCCTATTTTCGGTTTTGTTTTGTGTGTTGCATTTTGTTGCATCGTGATTTTGTCGAGCGGCTCATTCCACAACCACAACACAACTACAACAAAGCACACGTCAATCAATCAATCAAACATTCAATCGCATTCTCTTTATGTGTGTGCTTCCTGGACGTCGCATTTCAATTTGGCGCCTTTGCCTGGCCGTCAAAGCTGCCGTTAATTGAGATGGACGTCGCCACCATAACAAAAACAATAAGAAAAGAAAAACAGTTTTCTAATTACATAATTCAAACAATATGCAATTCTCATTTTTAGCTCCTAAGTAATCATAACATAATGAATAACATTTAATTAATTAATTTTTACAACATTTACATTTACACTTTACTGCAAACTGCATTCGATTACATTAAAAGCAACGTTTTGATTTCGAGTAAATACACGAATTGTTTTCTGTTGTTTAATTGCTTGTTTCATTCCATTCCGTTTCGTTCAGTTCCGTTTCCAATGCGCGTTAGCGAGCAAAGTACAGTCACCACCGTAGCGGAGAGAAAGTGAATTTCATGCATGTTGTAGAATTCTTTCTTGCATGTTCTTCTTCTATCAATACTATTTCGTATTATATTATTTTCGAATTGATCAGCTGATTTACATAGTGTTTTACCTTATTGTTTTCCTTACGATTTCGTTGGCAAAACTCTCGAAATTCTTCCAATCTTTATATATTATATATATCTACAACTATATAAATATATATATATATTCTTTTGTCGTATAACCAAAACAACAAACCAACTATTTTTGTAGGCTTCAGAGTGTAGAGTGAGGGAGTGCGGCAGTAATCACGCTCTCCTTACTGCAAAGGAGGCGATTTCTTTGTGGGTTCTTGGCGCGCGTAAGGTTTGTAATATCCGTAAAACCCTCAAAAACAAAAAAAAACCAAAAAACAAAAACAAATTATTCAAATTGTACCTAACAAAGTTTTTAATTTATTTGCAACGAAAAGAAAAAAAAACAAAAGATAACAAAATTTATTTTACTATTAATTAAATTTTTAATTTGAATCATTGGCTATCGAACATTTTGGACTCTCATCTATTCCCACAATCCCCCAAACTAAAACATTTCATTTACATTCGCGCCATCATCATGTGGTTTAAGGGGTCTGTGGGCTCTGTAAGCGGTCGGAATGCGTGAAATGAATCACGAAGTACGCCGAAACAAGCTTCTGGTGTTCCTATTCCACCAATCGATAATTTTCGGTATTTTTAGTGGTAACTAGAGGTATGTTTTAATCTAAGATCTAAATACTAAACGTTGAACTTCGTTGCCCGTGAGCAACTGACAGTAACTAAACTCGTATACACGTAAAGCTAAATATACCTAAGTAACAAACATATAGCATGTGGTTCCATTTACATATATCCTTAGCAAATCGTTTGCCCACAAACTCTAAATATACTCGTATATATTCAACATTTTCCCCGTTTAATCTTCAGTGTTACATATACATTTCAATTTAAATGTTCATATGTCATAAGCACCAATGAAACAATTTTATGTAAATACCATTACAATTATTATATTTTGAACGAGCTCTAATCTCACTTTTGCTAAACTCTAATCTCTGTGTTTACTAATCTCAAGCTCTTTCTTTTTGCACTCTCTCTCTGTTCCGAACTAACCAACATCCCAACTAAATATATATAGACGATATATCGTCGTCTGTTGGAGGCCCAAAAGAATCGCACTCATGTCGATCCGGAAGTGACGTTGCAGTTCCTTAAAAGCGCTATTTTCTACTTTCTGACGGATAAGGAGAACTCACAAGGCCATTTGCAGGCCATCGAGAGCATTCTGGAGTTCACCGATGAGGAAAAACAAAAGATCAGTCAAGCACGATCGCCAAAGTAAACAAAAAAAATCAAAGTGAAAGTTAATCATCTTAATTTTTAGAGTCTGCAAAATAATGTTTTATTTTTTAGTGCCGCTAAATTCATTGTTTTGTGTCTTGTTCATATTACGAATTTATTTTCAATGTTATTTTGTGTCTGAAATAATTTTGATAAATTGAGACGTACCCCAATTCTGTTTTGTGGCGATGAAAACAACGAAGAAAGTGAGAATGAAAAAAGAAAAAGAGAGAAAGCAAAAACCTTGTAAAAAATTTCATATATGTAAGCCGTGTGTATTAATTTAGCGAATTTTGTTAAGCGAACGAGTACGTCCTTTAAAAATGCAAAATGCGATACAAATATAAAAAGAAAATACAATTTTATTTTAAAATAGTGTACATCTATTTGATAGACCTGGTTGTCAGATGATACTCAGGCATAAGCAAAAAATCACATCTAGTTTTAATCGTGTTTCAGTGAAATTTTAATGAAATAAATGCTAAAATAGTTTCAAATTGACGGTTTTATTTTACTTAGCTTGTACAATTTGGAGCTTTCAAATTTAAATTTTAATCAGGCGCCACTTGCTGCGATATCGATTTAAGTGTAACGGTTTGATTGCGTTTTTGCGTTGCGTGCGCATTTTGCGCATTGCGTATTTAATATCGAAATATTAATTTGCTTGAGGAATATCGATAAATATTTTCATTCACTCATCCCATCACTACATGTGGCTTCCCATGCTTTATGCTTAGCTACAAATGTCTACGCAACAACGGTATGCGATGAACAACATTCTCCCATCTATCTCGCTCGCACACATGTTTTGCAACTCGGCATGCCAGGGTATTTGCTGGTGTAGTGCAACATGCCCAGCAACATGTTGCCAAGCAATGTTTACATCCGAATAGTCAACGTAAAACTGATTATCGATATATCGATAGCTCTGCGCTTTTTTCCACTCATTCTTTTTCGACTCAGCAAACTGTGCGGACGCGTGGCGTGGTCTGTTTTTCTATGTATTTTTACAACAAATTAAGCGTTTGATCAACTTTTCGTGATAAAACCAAACGGATGCATAGTAAATGTATTGTATTGTAATCCAATACACACTAATACACTACAAATAATGAGCAGAAAACTATTAACTAGGCAGCTTGTGATATTGGTGCCGGATGAACGTCGAGCGTTTGTTTATAAAATTGTATAAATTTGGTGAAAAAATTGAAAGTGTTGGTTAATGCAATGCAAATTTGTTAAACTACGCGTTGTGTGCATCGTGCTTTAATTATTTGTTATTCAAAAACGCATCACACATTTGATGCTATTAGAAATTCTTGTATTGTGCGTGCGTAAAAGTGTGTGCGTGTAAGAGCATGTGCATGTGTGTGTGTGCGCAGGCACTTGATACCTACGATAAGCTACATTGTGTTTGTTGTAGTTGTAGAAAGTGGGATAGAAGAAGAAGAGAGGAGGCAGCAGCAGCAGCAGGCGCGGTTCTCGTCTCCGTATTAAATACAACGTGTAAATAAACCGGGTCGCCCACATTTTGCGGTGTGTGTGTGAGGAACGCGGTGTTCGCATTAATCCCGGCCTCTGCCTCTGCCTCTGCCACCGTCGCCCGTTCACCAATTCAACGATTGTTTCCTTTTTGCATTTCGCAGGCATTTAAAACGCAGCTGCTAACACCAGAGAAAAAAACGACACTAGCTGCGACGCCGACTGCACAACGTCTAAGGTAAGGAGCAAAAATAATTCAAGAAATTGTACTCTGCATATCTTATTGTTATTTGGCGTGTTTTTAATGTTGACAATTGGAATTGAACTTGATTCTTATTAGAGGCCGACGCTCAATTAAACCGGTTTCGCAGCTCCCCACCGCACTTTCTTCTTCTTGCTCATCTATAATTCAGCCTCTGCAGCAGCAGCAGTTGCAATTCCGCTTTTTGTTGGTTTTTCGTCTATGCATGCATGCATGTGTCTGTGTGTGTGTTTTACTTGTCGCAGGTTTTCTTTTATCTGCTCTGCTCTATGCACTCATTTGCTGCTTCTGCTATCGTCCGCCAGGGGGACTTTGCAAATGTGTGCTATTTTTTGTTGTTGTTGCCATTGCGCTTCATTTTACTTTTTATCAACTGCACAAACTGAACGAGCGAACGAATGCTCAGTGCACAGTGGAACCAAAAATGCATTAAGGCCGCCTTTGCGCTGTAATTAATGTTAAGTGCTCATCCCTCATCACCTGGCAGAGGGGCAGCGCAGGAAGGGGAGGTGCAAAAGGTAACGATGTGATTGCATTAGGCTTTATCGCTGCTCTCTACACTCAGCAAAAAACTTTCTTTTTAAATGTCAGCTAATGCTAATGGTCGCAATGTCAGTAGCTGAAGAAGCAATGATAAGCAAAAGCCAGCAACTATGGAGCAGCACACTTGACCTCACAATTATCAAGAAGGTTTCTTTCCGGATATACTCACTACTGTAAACAGAACGCATTAGCGAATTATCTAGCCATGTGTAATCTTTTGATTTTATTATTTCCAGACATCTTTACAAACAAACAACTATTGTTCAGAGGAAAAGTTAGTAATTCTTTTTTATATATATTGCATTAGCCACGTGCGAACTTTCTTTTGTTATATAAAAATACATTTAATTGTATACTTACGCTTTATTCAACCACAAAATCGAAAACACACATTTATTTTATACATATTTATTTTATTTCTAAAGAATTTCCAGTAATCAGTAATCACAGTTTGCAAAGATTTTTCATTATTTCTCAGTAACTTGTTGCTTGTAGCCAATGTCTTTATCTCAAACACACAATTTATAATACGCTATCTTAGCTTCAAGCTTATTTCTGCACTGTGGGAGCTTCCTAAGTCAACCACCCGTTGTGCCATTGTCTTTTTTTCCAGTCAAGTTATCCCTAAATCCCATTACACGAGCGCAAAGGCAAAAGCAATAGAGCAAGCAGTCTTATCAGTATTTCCGATTGATTTAACAAAATTTTCATTTGATTTTATCAGATGTGGTCAAATTAAGCAACGCTGCTGTCTTCATATATGTTTTTCTGCTCTGATTCTGATTTGCATGGCACAAATGTGAATAGAAATCGTCGCTTTTTTCCGTATTTCTAATATTTCCTATATGAGTTTTTTTCTGAGTGTACTTGGCCGGGTGAAGTACTTAATTGCCTAAGCGCCGGTTGATGTACAGAGTTTCTGTGGCTGCTGCTGTTGGCAAAATGAAGCTATAAAAGTGGGCCATACCACTGACCACAAACAGATAACTAGCCGCTTTTAATATGCCCAGATCGTTGTTGCAATGTCCAAAGTTGTTTGAGAGAAAGCCATCAAAAGCGCGCAATTCCCCCGGAGTCAGGCACTAAAACTAGAAATACACACACAGAAGACACCTGCAACAACTACAAGAACAACAAGTTGCAACAAGATTAGCAGCAAAAACAACTAACAAACCCAAAGAGCAAATGAACATCTGAACAACTGTGGATGCTGTCTAGATTTCCCCACAGTGCGACATGCGGTTGTAGTTGTTGTTGTTGTTGTTGTCGTTGTTGTAGTTGTTGTTGTTGCTGCTGCTGCCAGTGCTGTGGTTGTCGTCTACCCTATATAAATGTGCAAGACGAGATTTTAGTAGCCTGTCCATGAGTTTCTGCTGCTGAAAAGATGTCATCATGAAAGTCCACAACAGGAAAGAGAATTAAGTCATCATAGGGCAGCTTTTGCAGGATTAAATATTTGTCACTCCATCAAAAGTTAATTCTGTGCTGCAAATAAATATGAAATGTTTTCAAATGAATAAGGTATTAAGGTGCTGCATTTATTATATATTAAAATATGATCGAAATGGCAATTTATGCGCTGGGAACTGACTTTTGTTGAGCAGAGCTTCAGACTTGATATTTTGATAATTAAAAACAGTTGGCTGCTGTTATATATAATTATATTAATATTGAATGTACATAAATTAAATGAATAATATATTTTCTACAAGCACTGCAGAGAAAGTATATAGTTGTTCAAATTACCAGCTGCATTATGCAAAACAGTTGCAAAGAGAATATAGATATGAAGTGCTGCTTTTATAAGCAGCTTTACTTTGTTACACAGAAAAAAACTTCTTTTGATATTTAATATTATAAACAGGGAAATGCATTAAGGCAAATTATAAATTCACAGTAATGTAACTTACATACAGGATATCTTGTAGCCAATCAAGACTGCTTAAAGCTCTTCAATTTGTTTGTTTTTTCCTGCGCTTTGAAGCCATCTGAGCATCGCTGCATCTCCCTCTCTTTCTTTGTGCAGCAGTGTTGTAGGCTGATTGACTTCCAGGGGGGACTTCGTCATCAGCCGGCGGCTCTCTTCTCACACACATGAAACGTTAATCACTTGCAAAGCTCGCCCATTGCATGCTGCTTTTTGTCTTCCAATTGTGTGTGAGTGTGTGTGTGTGATTTTTTTCTTCAGCTTTGTGTTGATTTGTGCTTTTGCGTGTGGCGCTCTATCGCTCACACTCGCATACACAAAAGAGTGTGATATTATTGCCTTGAGTCTTTTGCAAGGCCTTTAACTGCACACCCGCAACAACAACAGCAACGTTGTCAAGTTGACGTCTACTCTGGCTACAATTACAAGCATCATTGGCCTTATTTCGCTTAAGCTATTGCTTGCTACTTCTAGTTGTTTTTTCTTTGCTTCCCCCTTCGTTTACTGTTTGGAATGTCTACCACACACACACACACACAAGCAAACACATAGACATACACTCTTGCACTTTTTTACACACACGCATAGCTTTATCTACAGCTGACGTAGCCGCCTTTGAGTATTTGCACAGCTTTTACTCAATTTGCTCTCGTTCCCTGGCTTCCCCTCCCACTCTTCACCCCTTTGCATTGCGTCGGCTGTTCTCGAGTTACTTGGAAGCTTCCGAAAATGATTACGCAGCATTTTAGCAGCCACTTTGTGACTTGAGAACTTCACTTACCGTGTCATGCACAACCTTCCCCCGTTCCGCCTCGCCAGCTGCCTTGCTGCCTAGCTGTGTGTCTGCTTATGTGTGTTTGTGTGTGTGCCGCCCACTTTCTTTTTATGATCAGCTCGTGGAAGCTCGAGTTTTTATTCTGATAAACTTGATGTTTAAAGCGCGCACAGTTTTCTATTTTTAGAGTACAACGTTTCACAACCGGACAAAGACAAGTACCACTAAGTCTAAAAAATATTAAATTCTACAAAAAAGAAAAAGTATCAAATGCCGATAATTAAATACATACACTTGCTCTTGTTCTATTTGTGTAACAAGTTCAGTTGTTCGCTTAGAAATTGTTCATTTAGCCATTGAAGTAACCACAGATGACCCACATAATGGGCAACTAGTCCATTCGCTCAGCTTTTAGTTATTGTCCAAGCTTAACGATTCGATTTATGAATGGAATTATTGCATGCATGAATAATCTGACACCTAACAGCATTTTTAAACGATTTGAATCATTGATTAATTTAAACATTTATGCAAATTTCATGTTTTTGCACGATAGCAGAGCAAAAACTAAACATTATTTGTTTAAAGTGCCACAAATTGTCGGACAGATTCTCATTCGGTTAGTGTGCGAAAATCTGAATTAATCCGCGCACATTTTAAAGAAATTGTTTTACAGCAACACACTTTCTTTGCTTTAAAGTTTTTGTGGTTGCAGAAAGTGTCTGGGGGGAAATAAAAACGCAGCTGAGTTATGAAGCCCCGAGTGTCGGTTGACACTTAAAGCCGTGTTAACAGCGTGTTAATTGTTCACTTTCAGCTCAGGTAACAGGCACATTAACATAGTTAACGTCAATCCCAGCATTTATGCGAACTTAACAGTGCCATCATAGCAGCGCTTTAATTGCTCTCTTTCGCTTAGCAGCAAACTGTTAAGCTCTGCTCTGTTAATAGCAGCAAAGATAATTACGTATGCAAATATATTTGAATACAAGTTTGAATGTGTCTGTGTGTGCGTGTGTGTTTGTGTGTGTGGGGGACTTGAGAGTGTAGTTGTTAATGTACAAGGGCATAGAAATTTTCGACCTTTTTGTGTGCGCTTTCTTTGCATTCATAATATTCGTCGTTTTCTTTTGACTTTTTGGCTGTGCTTTTAGCCATCTTTCAAATGTGCCTGATGAAAATTGCTTGCTTATTTATGAGCATAAATTAAAAATTAACAGTGCACTGCACACAAAACAAACAAACAAACTGACTCACACACACACACACACAGGCAGACAGAACTTAATTCAATTATGCTGCAAATATTTCATATTGCAAAGCAGCAAGAAATTTATGAGCCATGCTCTGCTGCGTCGCTTGCCTCTTGCAACAGCCCCAACGCCCCCAAACCAGATCCAGGGCCATTCGACGCCGTACTTGACAAAGCCCCCGAGCTGCAACGCGGAGTCAACTCCAACGCCAACGCAGCAGCGACGACGACGACGAGAGCAAGCGCAGCATTTTTGCCAAGGCTGCGCCAGCTTCAAAGTTGCAGCAGCAACAAAATGGCAGCAACAACAATGGCATTAACTATAAAACAACAACAAACAAACAACTTCAATAGCGACCCCATAAATGTTGATCAACTGTTTGTTTGGCTGGGCTGGCAACTATTAGCGCATGAAACTCGCCTGCCACGCAACCAACAAGCGGAAAAAATATGTTGAAAACTATCAACACGAGGGCTGCTCATTAAGTAATTAGTTGCAAGCACAACTTTGTCACTACACAAACGACAGATAGGAGCCCGCTTTTAATTAGGTTGCAGGTAATGTCGTGCTCAGAGATACACCACATAAAGTGTAGATAATAGTTGTAGTATTATACAACATTGGGTTTTTCGAAGTACGTTCAGAATATCACACTCTGCACGCTTTGTTTTATTAATTTCTAATCAGCATGTCAATTTCCTTTGCAAAACACATGTCTCTCGCCTTGTCAGAGCGAAATCTATCTAGTATTCCACTTACTGTTATTACTAATTTGATTTCTCTAAATCCCATACCAGAAACAATTGGTTTTTACCCATTTTTCACATGGTTCATATTTTGTTCATTACTTAATGTACAACCCACTTGAAGCATAACTAAAGTGTTCACAGATGGCTTGACATCAGTTTGCAGCAGCAGTATTTGCTTAACACATATTTGCACTCAGCTATTGAAAAATAATAATAACAGGAGAACGAAGCACAGGTGCCAAATGTGGTCCAGCTCAGATCCGGCGAAGACGTCGGGGTCTTGTAGGTGCATATCTTAAATTGATTGTCGTTGTGATAAGAGGAGAGACACAGTGCTGTCGGACGACAACGTTGTTTGAGGTACGTCCGTGTAATGCTTGACTGCACTTAAACTAATTGCCAAGTTTGCCAATGGCCAGTCGAAGGTCTACGGCGACCATGCCCCTTGGGGGCGAGCCAAAGTTACGCAACTTCTTAATTAGTTCAATGTTTTTGCAATGACGCCCCCGGCCCGGCTAGCATATGCCACTAACTTAACAACAAAGGGGGCGTCTGCTCCTTAAAGCTCTTATCGATTTTAACTGCAAACTGGCAACTCAAGCTAAATTTGCATACCTACAAACACACATATAACATAGCTGCGGCTGAAGCAGCAGCAGAGCCTGATGCCGATGCTGTTGTTGTCATCGTGCTTGTTGTTGCTGCTT
This sequence comes from Drosophila rubida, assembly GCA_035046165.1. NCBI lineage: Eukaryota > Metazoa > Arthropoda > Insecta > Diptera > Drosophilidae > Drosophila > Drosophila rubida. Next base: position 10,412,797 of record JAWNOF010000014.1, on the reverse strand, counting down.
TAATATAAACATAATCATAATAGACGTGACGCAGCTACAAATATTTTTTGTTTGCCGTTTGGCTATAGCTATAAACCAAGTAAAAAGCAGCAGGCGAGTGAGCACGACTGCGAAATACTCGTCGACTAATCTTCCTACTGATTTCAATTACATTAATCAATGCAATAGTAAAACACTAAGCAGCTCATAATTTTAATTCAAATAAACTATTTCAAATGAGGCTATACTTTGTCGTTGGCCACCAAGCTAGCATACCCTGCTGGCCAATGCGAAGGGGTACACAGATATTGCGAGAGGGTGGCTTTGTATGTGGGGCGGAGGTGTTTCGGTGGCTGAGTGTGTGTGTGTGTGTGTGTTTGTGTGGCGCCACATACTCAACGCAAGTCTGAAGATTACGTGGCGTGTCTCAGAAATTCATGCCGCACAAATGTGTGGCCATTGTCGCTGGCACGCAGACAACTTGCACTCCACACACACACACAGACACGCACTCAGTCGTCGTATTGTCACTCTCACGCGCCACCAAACTGTGCCTCGCCGCGTCCATCGGTCCGCGCGTCACTGAGTCAATCAGTGCGTCAGTCAGTCAGTCAGTCATTCACATGTTGAGCCTGCTATATAAGTGCTCCCCATTGGGTGCTATTTGTTGTTCTTGCTATTGTTGCTGCCGCTGTCGTTGCCGCTGCTGCTGCTGCTGCTGTCGACGATGGCGATTAAGGCTAAGGGCAATAATAAGGAAATAACATTTTAATGGCCCCTACAGTCAAAGAAAATAAAAGAGAAGTGGAGCATGGGCGACGGAGAGCGGCGCGATAGTGAGGCAAGGCGCTGACGGGACGGATAGGAAGAGCGTGTAAAGAGAGATGACAAGTATTTTGGGGTTTTGCTGGTGAAAACCGCAAGACAAGCGAATGATGTCAACAGCTGTTAATGTTCATGCGTGCACGTTATTGTGATAAATGCCCGATGACAAGTTGGCAGCTCCCCAGAATGCTTTCGACGAGGGCTAAGCGCTTTATGGCTAATAACATTACCAGCTCTCGCAGCTTCTAGCTCCTCTCCTCTCCAACTTTCAACTGAGATGTTCTGAATGATAAAATTCACGAAAAAGTAATCAAATTTCTTTTGTGAAAGTGCCAAAGTGTTCTGCTTAATTGAAATTCATGATGAGTACACTCTAGATAGCGAACGGGCTGATAAAAATTCTTCAGATATAAGGTTATTTATAGCCCATCGAAGAAATTGCTTTGAAACTATTCGTCACGAAGATGTTAGTAGCAGACTTTCAAATAGTTACGTCTGCTGAAAATTCAAAAATCCGCCGTTCATTTCTTTTGCAGAATTTCAATGAGATTTCCGCTGGCAACTAGAATTTTAGTTTTCCCTAATCACGATTCGTAGACACGGCATAAACCGCTAGCATTGTTGACTCCACGCTGCTGTTGTAATGAGCGCATGGAAAAAAGTTAATGATGCGGGTCGGGTCGAGGCGAGTGGAGTCGAGTCGAGCCACCGTTCGCTGATGGGCTACATTAAAGGGCCATGGACCAAATGTCAAACCTCAAAAAACTTTTCCTTTGCGTTTTTATTTTGCGTATTTTGTGTCGTTTTCGTACTTACCGCCACCAAAGGGTGTCTGCAATTTGTCCAGTCCACATAAATTCCATGAAGTAATCCGAAAGGAACGTCTCATTAAAGAGTTACAAGATTGGGTCGTAACCTCAAATTACGTTGTGCGTTCAGGCAGTGTGCATAAAACAATTATATGAGGGCTTTCATTATCGGCGGGTATTTAAGCTAATTGACTGTTTGTGCGCGACTGCAATTCATTTTGTGGAAATGCATAAAGTTTTACTATCGGTTTAAACTTTAACTATGTTAAAGTGGTCGATATATTTCTTTTACTGCCTACGGTGCCTCATAAAATTAGTTAAAGATTAAATATTTATTGGGTTATTCTATAGTACTGTTTTAAATGCTTAACTTTGAGAAGCTGCCCTAAGATCAATTGCAATTAGTCTTCTACTTTTCATAGAGTATCACTTGGCTCGCTTCTCACAAGCTCCACTTGCAATTTGGTTACCACTTGAGCAGAAAGTTTACAACGCAAAAACACAACTGCCGAAAACTGGGCAACTTTTTGTGTACTCTGTCCGTCTGTCCATCCGTCCGTCCGCTCCGTCTGCTCATCTGTCTGCACGCTGGCAATGAGCAATGGGCAATTGCTATGCAAACGGCTGCCGCTTAGCATATTTCTGCTTTCTAACCGCACAGCCACGCCCCGCCCCCTGCTCCATCCTCCATGCGTCGGAGGGGCGCTCTCATCTGGTACATTTAACCGCATAGAACCCCTCGAACTCAAACTCGAACCCGAATCAGAATCCGAATCAAGTGCGGGCTTTGCCACACACAACTCGGGCAACTCCGCTGGGCATTATGGGGCAGCTCCCCCCAGTTTTTATTTTCTTTATTCTTTTTTTTTGCTATTCTATTTTCTCTCTCCGTCTCTTTGTGTTTTTTTGGCACGAGAATGGGGAAACTCGTGCAACTTACCATACAAATTGTTGGAATTAGCGCAGACTATGCCCCCCATCCCACACGTTTGTTGGAGTCTCTATTTGATTTTAATTAAAATGCGTGTCATGAAATTTTTATATACCCTTTGCAGATGGTGTTTGCAATTTGTCAAAGCATATGGATTGAATTAAAAGGAGTTGCACCCAAAATTTGTAAATTTATGCTGAACTTTTTAGAGGGTATAACTTGGTCAAAGTACAAGTCTGATATGTTTGGGAATATCTGTTTCGCTATTTATTTTCTTCTTTAATTGTGTTTATCTAGGTTTTATTTTAATATGTTGAGCGTATTTAATATTCGACTTGAGGCGCAAACTTTCGTCGAGTTTTGTTTTTAACTTTTGCCTGAAAAGAAAGATTCTAGTGCTGCACTCACTTTATGAGCTGCTGGGAGACAAGTAACGCTCGGAATAACTGATGGGATTCACTTGATAATGACCATGATGATGATGATGATGACAGCTTTCTTTGCCGGCCACATAAATACGAGAATAGGGGGGGAAATACAAGATTGCCCACTTGTCAATCGCGCATTTCTCACATTTCTCTGCGCATTTTCTGTGCCCATTTTTCTTTAATTTCGTGTTTCGCCTTGCCGGATTTCTCGAATGGATATTAATCACAAATCCCCGGTCGCCTCTTGCATACATAGGCTGGCTTTATATAAATTGTTAATAATGTAGCCAGAGCTTTTCCTTTTGAGCTTTCGGTAGCCGAGTAACTAAGCCAGCTGAAAAATTACCTTTTATATTGATAAGAATGAGAATTGCTTGAACAGCTGTGTTTGGGGATTGACGACTTTGGATTGCTGTGGAAATACATATTGTCCACATACATTTCGTGCTGACTGTATTTGTGCAGGTTGTTCTACACGTTACGTTTGACGTGACTGTTTCAGTTTGTTTACGTCTATTTGACCAGTTATATTTATAAAGAATCCACTGGAATGTAAATAGCACTCGATAGAATAGTTTTTTTCTATTATTTGTGTCTAGTATTGTTTGACATCAGCATTAAATGAAGTGCATTTCAACCAGTCTGTTTTTAAGACTCAAAAGTAGTAAAACTGCTAAGAAGATTTATGTTTATTAATTAACATTTCTTTCGTTTTTGCTTTGTTGTCGTAGGGAATACAAGCAGCATTTTTAATGAAATAAGACTTTAATTGTGTATTGTTTTTTACCCGAACTTGGTTGATTAATAGTGAATTATGAAAGCTTGCAAAATTGAAATGCAAATTTACGGAATTCAAATTCTTAATAAGTTGGCTCCTAAAAATGTTAAATTGGGGTGTTAACTTTTCTAGATGTGACTGAGAGTATTTGCTTTATTTAATACTCGTAAAATGAACATTTCCCAGTTCATAGAAATAGCTCTCTCTACCAGGTTTGCTTACAGCCAACGTTCTAAATGAGATTTGTCAATGTGTACATTAACTCGCAATGATTTGATTTACAGATTAGTCACAGTTTCACCTTGAACCGCTTGCCATATGTGTTCGAGTATAGATATCGCACAGCTGATCGCTGAGCTCGGCTGTCGACGGTCGGCTGTCGTCTGTCTAGTCAATCTGGTCTAAGGTGTACAGTTAATCAAAATACGATAAGCGGAGCCGGTTGCCGAATTAACATTTTATTAGCAGAAATTGTTGCTTGAGCATCGTTACGCCGTGCCGTAGTTCATTAACCCTTTTTTCACCGGCTCAAGCTCGCCGGCGCATTCGTCGTTGTGTTTATGACTTTGACTCGCTGCCCGCTGCCCGATTGTGGATTGTGTCTGTAATTGTAATTGTAATTGTAAGTGTAAGTGTGCATGTGTGCGGGCTTGTCGCGTATTTTTAGCAGACTAATTTGTATCTGCGCCGGCTGTGCATGCCAACATGTAACTGAAATAAATTTTATTTGTGTGCAATATAAATTACGCGCCTCTCAAGTGGCTCCCTCAACCGGAGAGTAGCAGGTCGGAGCAGGTCGCGTCTCCCTCTCTCTCTCTCCCGCATTCGCACTGTAAAGCTGTTGGCGGTTGGCGGCCATCACGGATCATTAAAGCGGCAGGCAGCAAGTGCAGGGTCTGCGCTGTGTGCAGCTTCTGCTGTGTCATTTCAATCACGGGTAACAGTGACGTGTTACACACACATACTTACAATTACTCGCTTGCCGTCTCGCTCGCACTGGTGCGGCGAATGTTTATGCGAAATTTTGTGTGACTTTTGTTATTGTTGTTGTTTGTTGTTCTTGATGCTCTGCTTTTATGCCGGATTTGGACTTGTGTGACTGTGTGTGTGTGTGTGTGTTTCGAGTGTGCGCCAAATGCGCGTGCTTAATTATACAAAATGTATTTGCGCTCGACTTAACAGCAAGTGATTTATTTTGGAAGCACACTGGGGGCCTTTGAATTTATGCGTGGGGATGCCATGTGGATGCCATTGTCTGACAGTGCTCTGTGGACTTTTACAGCTACACATGAAAAGTGGGCTGCAGTTGGATTTCAGCTGCAACGTGTGCCGACTAGACTGTTGTTCGCTTCTGTTACCATAACAGCCGATCGATCGTTCGCTTACAGAACTATGTTATGTATATTACAGTAGCTGTATGCATTACAGAGAAGCTTTTTAGTGAATTTAACGCGCCTGGGAACCAGACATCCCCAACATCATTTGACATCATCATCATTTGAGGTCTATTAGCGTAGTGCCTGGTCACTGGCGTTTGTAATTGCACAATTTGACAATTTTATTAATTGCATTTAATTGCTTACGTGTTTTTTTTGTTTTGTTTTTTTAATTGGGTTTCGCTGTGCTTTTGTGTTGCCGTTTCTTAATTGCAATTTCTGTTACAGTTTCATTTGCAATTGCTGCAGTTGTTGTTGCGGTACCCATTAAACTCATTGCCTTTGCTTTTCAGTCGCTCTTATTGTTGTTGTTGTCGCCGCGACCTTTGCCAACTCGCCAATTCATTAATGAATTGCGCGCAGAGCTTCAAAGCTTTGTCGCTTTGTGCCGTCAAATCGAACGGAACATTTATGTTTATGTTACGCTATCTTTCGTCAGATTGTTCTCAACCGGAGCTTTTTTCACATGAAATTTGACACAGATTTCCATTAAATTAATTGCTGTGCCGAACGCACTGGAGGTGGGTTGCTCAAAGTGTGTGCTGCACTCAACAAGCGTGCTAAAGTGTGCTACAAGTGCCGACAACTCGCATACACGCACAAGCCGCCTGCCATGCCACGCTTATCAGTGGCAATAAACAGCTCCAGCAACAGTCGCGTCGCGTCGCCTCCCGTCGCGTCACTCGTATACAAATTTTGCTTCCGCTTTGCTGGCTACATAAACACGGAGGAAGAGAGCGACGGAGAGACAGAAAGGGAGAGAGAGAGAGTGGTGTTCGCAGTGAGCGTCGTTTCAATGTACGACACTTTGACAGTTTTTCGAAACATTGCTAGGTCGCGTCGGCTGTGCGACTTTTAATTAAAATACAAAATTAAATTTACGCGCACTGCAGCGTAGCCGAAAGCTCGACTGAAGCTTATGAAGCGGACTCACACAAGCACAGGGGAAGCGGCGAGAAAACGCGATAAAAACAAATCAGAGCACTAGTTCACAGGCGGCGCCGTCGGCGGCACCCACATTCTCACACACACACATTTATAAATCATCAATTGTTATTGCTGTAGGCGTACACTTCTCCCCTCTCGCTCACTCGCTCATTCACTCTAATGCCCTGTGGCTCGCTTTACATTCGTCTGTTAACAGTGCTGCGTCTCTGCTGTTCTTTCCAATTTCCCCGGCATTTGCTCATAGAGTCTGCGAGTGAGTGATTGTTGTGTTTTGCCTCAATTGCCTTGAATTGAATTATAATTAAGTGCTAATGTGTCGTTCTATTATTATTAATTCTGCTGTCGTTAATAGCACAAATTCAATTATCTCGTTACACTGATTGCGCGCAGAAGAATGCTGGCTTCATAGCTGAGAAGATCACAAGATCGTTAACAGTCCATTAGCTGCAACAGCTGTTAATCTTTTGAATTAGCAGTAGGCGATGACATTTTTAGCAGCCAGAAAGTTGCAGTTTCGAAATGATACATTTCTAGACGTGTTATGCAATTTACGTAGGCGTGGTCAAATTCTGAAACGTGTGAAGCAAGTCTGTAATATATCATTCTGATAGTTTCTGCGATATACGTGTTCGTACAAGCGCTTGATGTTGACGTGGATCGAGAATATATACGTTAGGGTTCGGAGAAGCTTAAATTTGCTGTTAGCAGTAAGCTATATCTCCCTCTTAACAGTTGCACCATTAAAATAGACAGATGAAATATTCGCAGTTGGTATTTCGTATGCTCCCATATGAAAAAATGACCGAATTGCAGAAAACGTGTCACAAAACCTCTATAGGGGGACCTGTGTTGGCCATAGGACAAATGGCAACTCACTGTGACGTCATGCCTTACCATGACTAAGACTTCTTTAGGTAGCAGGTGATGTTCTGATCGTTACACACTATCTGCACTTCCTCCCCCCTCCCCCGCTACCCCGCTAGCACAGAATTTGAATTTGAACTTTTTGCTAACGACGTTTTTAAATATCTGGTTAACTAGAATTACGAACATTTAAAAACATTTTGCGCCTTGGATGCTTTAGCATCGTAGTATGTTTGCAACTCGTTGGTGCTGCTTAAATTCAAATTGTGCCGCCTTGACAGCCCACTAAATTCAAATTCAAATTCAAATGGCTGTTGGCTTAAATAAAACTTAGTGCGTGTGGATATGTGGCCAAGCAATGAGAGCACATGTGGAGCCAAGGAGTGCTACCTCTGATGCTCTCAGCTCTCAGCGATTTTCACAGCTACACTATATAAAAGGCTGCACTAAGCAGCGACCATCAGTCAGGCAGCAGAATCGTGTGTTGTAGGGCGGTTCAGTGGTGCGGGTGAAGTTCGAAAAGTGCGCGGTCATCTAATCAGCTCCTAATATCTAAGAATGTGTGAATGTTGAAGCATCAAGCCACAGTAAGTTTACAATACATTATTATATAGGTATGTAAGGCCCCTTAAATTCTGAAATGAAATTAATATTTTCATTGGAACGTGTGTGTGGTTGAGTTTATGTAGCATTAACCTTGAATGCGTCAACATAAATTCATTCGGGCTTTCAGTTTCAGCCATAATTGGGCTATTCAAAGGATTGTGGAATGATAGATTAGCCGTATAACTATTGGGCTATTAAAATAGCATTATTTATTTCATATCTCTGCACATGATACGACTGTAATTGGAATTACAGTGAAATATTTGCATAATAAAAGTCTGAAATTGACAGTTGAAATTGATTATATTTTGGGCAGCGAATCTGAAGCGTGCTGTTTTTAATTATGCATTTTGCTTTTTGAATAATTGAAATCATTTTTCAAAAGGACTTCCTGCATAATGTATCAATTAAATACGTATGTGCTGTTAACGTGAACGTGGACGTGGCCATTGCCATTGCCGTTAACGCATTAAACAAAAAGCTTTTGCAAAAATAATTGTTATATATGGATATGATGTGTATGTGTGCGTACAACTCAATCGCATCAACGGGCAACTCGTTTTGTATCTTGCGATATTGTATATATTGTATGCATTATTGACGAGTCGCCGCCTTCTGCTGCTGCCCACGCTGAAGGGCACTCTACAGTCTGTTCTCTGCCCTTTGCTGTCTTGCTCTTTCGCTCTCTCGCCTGTCATTTGCCACTTCATTTTTAGCCTCTTTTCGGTTCCGCACATGCAATTGCATATTTTAACAGTGGCTCTCCCCCTCCGCTCGCCGCTCCACACAGACAGCCAGCAGCCAGTCATCTCAACGAGCTCTCAACTTCTCTGTGTGTGTGCGTGTGCATCATGTTATGGGAAACTGGTTTTGAATGCGCTTCGCTACTCTCTCTACCTCCGTCAGTTGCTCCTCTCTGTCTTGCTCTATCACGCTCTGGGGTATGTCTAGGAGAGCTTTGGCAGTCGTCGCATGCTTTATGAATGATTCAAATGCATGTTTTTCTGTGCAAACCAAAAAAACAAAAAGAAAATAGCAAAAAATACCGTTAAGAGTTGTTGCGCTTTTTGCTATACCCCACGTGGTAGAGTAGAGCTTTAAACGGGTCCACTCGCTGCTTCGCTTGTCGCCTGTCGTTCACAAAACTCATTTGTATTTTTCTGCTTGTCACCTTAACGAACTTAAGCGTGATGAGTGCGCAGCTCTTGTTCGCCTGATTGGCTGTTGCCGAAAGAGCTTTTTATTTTACTGTTTGTTCACTGTTCTCTTTAAATGTCAAGCTACCTAATAAGTGCTTGAGTTAAAGTACAAAGGGTATGCGGCAAGTCGAGCATTATTCACGGCACAGCATTTTCTCATGATATTTTCGATGCGGCGCTGACATCTCGTTTCGTTTGCCGGTTTTCGGTTATAGTCGTTGTTGCTGTAGTTGTTGTCTGTGGCATTTTTAGGAGTGCTGTGACTATGACCTTTGTCAATGGTATTTGGGACCCCATTCTTTTCGAGTGTGTGGATTTCTTTTCCGTCAACTGCTTTTGCATTTTTGTGTGCAGAATTGTTTTGACAGCATTACGAGGATTGTGCGGTGAGATCTGACAGCAAAGAAAAAGGTATTCAATGTATTACTCTTATTGAATTTATTGTTATTTGCATACAACAATAAAAAAAAAAAGAAAAGAAAACATCAGATATTACGCTGTCAGCCGCAATCCATCAAAGTTGAAAATCAAAGGTGCGAACGAGTTGAAAACAATTACAAGTCATGGCTGCGAGATTTGATTTCCTCTGAAGCATTAAACAAAACCCCAAAAATAACTTTCATATTTACATAATAGTTGCTGTTTTCTGGTATCATTATTAATGGCCATATTTTTTGTTGCTTGTTGATGTTGCTTTCTTTGCAGTTGAATAATTTCTCAAGGTCTTTTTGCTGTGGTGCGTGGAACTGAAAGGGAAATCGACGCAAGAGGTGCAAAACTGGTTGAGGCATGAGCTGGCCGAGGCGACACTCGATTTGGACGTCGTCTCAATGGATCAGCCAACAACAGTGAGAGGATGCAGCACCAACAACAGCAGCAGCAGCAAGAAGGGCAACTAGTTGAGCAACAGCGTCGTATGAGACAGAGACAGAGAGCGCGACTGCTCCACATATGTGCCAACCAACCATAACAGTAGTAACAACAAAAAGCAGCAACTAATTAACAGCGATTCACGCTTGAAATCGAGAGAAAGAGAAGTGAGCCGCATCAGAGATCACGACGCGTGTCTAACGATAAGTCTGATAACAAAAGTTATACATTTTAACATATAGGGCAACAACAGTAGCAACAACACACCAGCAAATAAGATTAACATATCGTCTAACAGCAGCGCGCACACCTTAACAGAATGCTCGCAACTTAACATAGCAGAGAGAAGTTTACATTATCAGCATCATCATCACACAACTCGAAGACGGACAAAAGCTGCCTGCTGCCAGCTGACTGACAGTTGCAAATCAAACTCGTTGCACGCAAAGCAATATTTAAAACTGAAAAACAAAAGCAAAATTGACAAGAAAAACGACAAATCAAAACAGATTGAACATGTCATTCCAAACATTCACACGCAAAATGCGAGGACGCATGCGTTCCAACACCTGTCGCATAGTGCTGCTCACATCTTTGGTCTGGGTGATCTTTGACTTTGTGCTCATTGCTCACTACTCGGACTGCATAGGCAAGGACGGCTGGCGCTGCAGGCGAGCCGGCGAATACGACGTAGAGGTAAGATGCAATACCCAACAAATGTGTCCACCAGAAATTCAACGTTTTTTTCGATTTGCAGCTGCCCAACGCTGAGCGTTTGGTGGACGATAATCAACTGGTGGACGACAATGAAATCAATACGGAGAAGTCGCTGGATGGCGACAGCGCTGGCGTTCAACCCATAATGGGCCAGGGCTTTGCATCGGGCGGCATCTCGATGACGTACCGCAGCATTCTGCTCAAGAAATGGTTCCAAGCGCCCACAGTACGCGAAGCGAAGGGCAAGCCGGGTGAGATGGGCAAACCCGTCAAAATACCTGCTGATATGAAGGATCTCATGAAGGAGAAGTTCAAGGAGAATCAGTTTAATCTACTGGCCAGCGACATGATCTCATTGAATCGCTCGCTCACCGATGTGCGGCACGACAAGTAAGTGAATGTTGCAGCAATCCAATGACAACTAATTAATCCGCTATCAACTTTCAGCTGTCGTCACAAGCACTATCCCTCGAAGCTGCCCACCACCTCCATTGTGATAGTCTTCCATAACGAGGCTTGGACGACGCTGCTGCGCACCGTGTGGAGCGTCATCAATCGTTCGCCACGCTCCTTGCTCAAGGAGATCATACTCGTCGACGATGCCAGCGAAAGAGGCGAGTAGTCTGCAAAAGAGATTATTACGTAATCCGCTAATACTTTTGCACTTGCAGATTTCCTGGGCAAACAGCTGGAGGATTATGTGGCCAAGCTGCCAGTTCGCACGTTCGTGCTGCGCACTGAGAAGCGTTCCGGTTTGATACGTGCTCGTCTGCTTGGCGCCGAGCATGTGACGGGTGAGGTCATCACCTTCCTGGACGCCCATTGCGAGTGCACTGAGGGCTGGCTGGAGCCGCTGCTGGCGCGCATTGTTCAGAATCGACGCACAGTCGTGTGTCCCATCATTGATGTCATCTCGGACGAGACATTCGAGTACATTACGGCATCGGACTCTACGTGGGGCGGCTTCAACTGGAAGCTGAACTTTAGATGGTGAGTTAGTCAATAAATCTTCTGAATATTGCGCAACAAAATCACAACATTGTATTTCTCAGGTATCGTGTGCCTCAGCGTGAGATGGCGAGACGAAACAATGACAGAACCGCGCCCTTGCGAACGCCGACAATGGCTGGTGGACTGTTCTCGATTGATAAGGATTACTTCTATGAGATTGGCTCCTACGATGAGGGCATGGACATTTGGGGCGGCGAGAATCTGGAGATGTCGTTTCGAGTAAGACAAACTCAATGTATATTCGCCTCTATGGTTTTTCTATTCGTTCTTACAGCTATCAAAGCCAAGCCGCAAACAAAAGTGCTGCTCACTTTATCCATATATATATATATATATATGATCGTATCATCTATATTGATATTACTTTTATTTCTCTTCATTTAAGTACAACGTTATTTTTTCCATCTTCTTTTTTATTGAAATTGTTCGAAAAAAGAGACGAAAAAATAATGTAATATTTCTAATCACAAAAACAACCAACACAAACAACAACAAATCAAACCAAATGAAATCCATGAACATTCTCAGATATGGCAATGCGGAGGCATTTTAGAAATTATACCCTGCTCGCATGTGGGCCACGTTTTCCGCGACAAATCGCCGTACACCTTCCCGGGCGGCGTGGCCAAAATTGTGCTGCATAATGCGGCGCGGGTGGCCGAGGTTTGGCTGGACGAGTGGCGTGATTTCTATTATGCAATGAGCACAGGTTCGCAAAAATACAACAACAACAAAACAATACCACAAAAATACAGATCTCAAATAGTTATAATAATAATAACAATAATACGTAAAACAACTCACAACAACAACTACCTATGTACTTACAACAATACATAAACACAAACAATTGCCTCTAATACAACATAACTTTGTACTTCTACTTATAACGTGCATCTAACTCTTTAATTATACCAAAATTTTCGATTATAATTGGCTTTCACACGCTACTAAAAACAACAATTATAACAAAAGACAATGAGTTGCAATAAACTTCGGTTCGCCGAAGCTATAAATACCCTTGCAACGGGCCGGGTCTAACGATAAATCTGTCTATTTAGCTTAATTGTAATCCCTAAAATTAAGACCACCAAATCGTATTGCCCACTGCAAGAGTATAACAGATGCAAACCCCTATCAAAGGTCCACTAAAACACTAACACAACACAACCAGAATTGCCAGAAAAACAAGAATTGACTTTGTTTTGAGCATAACGAAAAAGCATCAAACTTTCGATCGATACCTATTCAATCTATATAGCCGACTTTTTACGAATATGCAACTAAACCTACTCGTTATAACAACTAGTTAACACAAACAATACATACTCGTATATGTATAACTATATATAATGTATAACAACGATACCAATTGGAAAGCTAATGCCTCTGATGTTGCAGAAGAGTTCTCAATGCACTGGCATAAGTTTTCAGCAACAATATATTTAACTTATTTAGTGTGCTCTTTGATTGTTTTTTAACAAAACTCTTTCTAAGTGTTCTTGAATTTTGTGCTCATGCTCATGTCTAATGAGACTAACCAACAATAACCACATACCACAAGACAAACAAACCAACAACAGTATAACGAAACACATTGAACCCACAAAGCGTTAAATTAACGAGTATATAACACACTTGTAATACTTACATACGAGTAAATATAACAGTTGTATTGATACCTTAACATTGAACTTAAGCTATACTTAACGTACATCAAACGTACTCGTACTTTACTCTCGTTGCTTTGTTTTATTTCGATTTTGATTTAAGTACTCTGTTGTTAATCAAACACTAATTGGTAATTAATTTTAGTATTTAGTTTAATTCGCTTAAGTTGTTACTAATATTCTGTTCGTGGTATGATTACTTGTTACCATCTCTATATTTGTATTTTGATATGAATACGCCTCGCGCTGTGGCAAGTTCGGTGACCTGTCTCTCCTCAACGAGCGAGTAGAGCGAGTGACTCATCACTGTAGTTGCTCGTTACTAATATTGTTGAAACAAACAGTCTTTACTCGCTACTTCCTCGACTCGCTAGAGTTGTTGGATCTTTCTCGTTAGCTGTGCAACTACTCGTTGCCTTTCGACTCGTTTTCGCAATTCGCATTTCAAGTGCTAACAGGCCCGATCAAGCAATATAGTGTTCTACCCATGTCAGCTCCTAGGGGTCGCTCTCTTTAAGTCCTTAGTCAAGTAATTCTTTTTAAGTTTATGGTACAAGTCTAGGTGAGGAGAACTCTCGCCCCGTTTGCGCTTGGCTGTCTATATATGATTTGATACAAAACGGATATCTGTTGATACAAAATATGTATATGTGTACGTCTTTCTCTCCCCCTTTCTCGCCCACTACTAAACATTGCTCGATTACTTCGCATATAACGAATCAATCAATCATGCAATACCGCACTCGCTGCTTCATCATCCAGGTGTGGATGTGTGGCGGTGTCCTCGAGATAGCGCCCTGCTCCCGAGTCGGTCATGTCTTTCGCAAGTCAACGCCGTATACCTTCCCAGGCGGCACCACGGAGATTGTGAATCACAATAATGCGCGTCTGGTTGAGGTTTGGCTGGACGACTGGAAAGAGTTCTACTACAGTTTTTATCCAGGTTAACAAATCACAAAACAACAAAAAAAAAAAAAAAAAACATGAATACAAACAACTATCGAATGCTTCTTCACTTTAATTCTCTTTCTATATTTTTCTCACTCACTCGCCTCTGTCTTTATATGTCTCTCTGTCTTTGCCTCTGTCTCTCTCTCACTCTCTCTCTCTCTCTATAATATAGTTATCTGTTTCGTATATATATCGAGCAAGAGCACGCTCTGCATTTTGCAATTGTCTGTCTTACAATACTCTACACATATATTATATTCTTTATTTATGATATCGAACGGTCAATCGAATATATACTTATATAAATATGATTTACGGCATGGCCAATCAATGAACCTACCAAACCAACCAATCAATCACCCAACCGCAACCCCGATCAACAACCAACCAACAAATCTCTCACCTTGTATATTTGATTTTGCAATTGTTTTTATCTTTCAGCTCTTTATTCTATTCTTGTGTCTTCGCCCATTTATTTTTTATCGATTCTTATTCCTTATTCTTTGTTTTGTGTCCCGAAATTCACCAACGACGCCTGTTTTATGTCCCACCACACACGATTTCTATCTTTTTGCATTTTTTGTGGGGGTTTCTATGAGTTGAATATCCTATAATGTTGTTCCCAATTGTTTTCGACGTATAGCACCCGAGATATGTATGTATGCTCCACCTCTGCATGCTTTTGAATGTATTTGTATTATATCTTTGTTTATATCGATGCTACCTTCTTATATAGCGAGCTTTGCACATCCTTGTTGCTGACCTAACCTCACTTAATATATATATATATTGCTGTATATTGCTTTTAACGGACACCATGTAGCTCCAATACACGTACACTCACACTAACATATATGTTTGCCTTCACCGATCTCTTTATAAAGCTTACCCAATTATAAATTTTCTCTTTTACTTTCCTTGCTTGGTGTTCACATTGTTCAGGTGCTCGCAAAGCTTCGGCTGGTGATGTTAGCGATCGCAAAAATCTGCGCGATCGTCTCAAGTGCAAAAGCTTCCGCTGGTATCTGGAGAACGTCTATCCCGAGAGCTTAATGCCCCTGGACTACTACTATCTGGGCGAGGTAAGTGCTCAGGATACAAATTCGATTGATGAAATTATGAGATACATGAAAAATGAATGTGGAAGACAATTATTGATATAAAAAATGAAATATAATAATTGCAATTCAATTTTGTAATTGTTGTAATGATTGCTACAGTTTCTAATTTTTGTATCTTTCCTACCCATTACTATTCGACTTCAAATTTAAACTATAACTATTGTTTTGTGGCAGATTCGCAACGCAGAGACGGAAACCTGCCTGGATACCATGGGTCGCAAGTACAACGAGAAGGTTGGCATCAGCTACTGCCATGGTCTGGGCGGCAATCAGGTGTTTGCCTACACCAAGCGACAGCAGATCATGTCCGATGATCTGTGCCTGGATGCCTCCAGCTCGAATGGTCCCGTCAACATGGTGCGCTGCCACAACATGGGCGGCAACCAGGAGTGGGTCTACGATGCGGAGGTAAGTGCATGAATGGATTATTGAAAATCGATAAATATGTGTACTGATATTTGCATGCATTGCAGGAGAAATGGATACGCCACACGAATACGGGGCAGTGCTTACAGCGTGCAACGCGGGATGATGCGAGCACGCCGCTGCTGAGGCCCTGCAACTATACGAAGGGGCAGCAGTGGCTCATGGAGTCCAAGTTCAAGTGGCAGGCGCACTAACAGACCCCAGGGAGCTACAAAACCAAGCAAACAGAAAACCAATCTACAACCTAAACTAAAAACTGAGAACTTCCAATTTGTGTTGAAACTGTTAACTAAGTTGCCAGCAGTATAAGTTAAAAGAGAAGCGAAAGGAGCAGACGAATTACTAGCAAGGATTTCGAGCATTTTTCGTTTACTTTATCGTATGCACTATAAGTTGTTTAGCCTAAGCAGATAGTTATCCCAACTTTATCTCCGTGTGTGTGTGAGTCTGTGTGTGTTGAGCTATGTCTTCCCGATTGAATGAATGTGTATATACATACATCTATATATACATATACATTTCTGTGTGTGCGTTTAGTTTTATGCAATCCTGCAATTGAATATATTATTGTAATATATGTATTTACCTAGCCTCGACCAAGTACCAATAAATTGGCATTTAAATGACATTGTGCTTCACCACAACAGCAACCACAAGAAGAATAATAACCCCTCCAAAAGAAAACAAAAACACAAAACATCAACTATAATTGTAACTAACTAACATGTGTCATAGGAGAACGTTTAAGGCCAGAGAAGGTGGCAAAAGGCGTATTCTGCACTGTGCAATAAGGATAACAGCCTTATAGAGATATGTATATGAAAGATGATCTAGTACCCAGCACATTCCCCTAGCTAATACAAAATTCGAGTTGTGTTTCTTGTATACATTTAATATTTAAGCTTTATTTTGCTGCTTTTGGCAATTTACCCCTCAAAAAATATTTCGCTTTGTACCAAATTTGAATTGAGTTGAGATCACAAAAAAAGGCGCTGCATATCACAAGAAAAACAAATGGAAATTGCTTTGAAAACCATAATCACTCTACAAAATTCGTAATAAAACAATTGCACGCATATCATAATACAGTGTAAAAACTAAAAAGAAAAAATAAATGAAAACAAAAAATATATATACATTTAGTCTAGGCATAAATATATGAAAAAGAAAACTATATTTATGAGTAAACTAAACTGAAACGTAAACGAAAAATGTTGTATATAAATTGAGAGGATTAGCTATAAAAATTATACATTTAAATTAACTATTTATACATAACGATATATGTACGCGTATGTGTGTGTGAATGCGAGAGTAAAGAGTGTGCGAGAGAGAGTGTGTGCAAAACTGTACTATAAAATTTGCATTTAGCATTTAAGTAATTCTCTAAGTTCGAATTTAGAGTCTAGACTTAGTCGAAAGTTTTGCGTAGTTCACATAATCCTCAATAACAACTAAAACACCAACAACAACAACAGCAGCTCTCTTAATACTAAACAAGCAACTAAATTAAATGTATGTGCTCAAAAAGAAACCACTTTACTCGATTTGCTGTTGTGTAAATATTTATCAAATATTTAATCAAAATGCAACCTGATACAACTAAATAACTGACTTCAATGTTGTCCCTAAAAAACTAACCAACTACAACTACAACAACAACAATTGTAAAAGCCAAGTAAAACTTTTTAGCTAAATTAATTTTTTAAAACCATATACATATACATATATAGTAATAGAGACGATATATATATAAATATATATATATATTATAACTGGTGACGGTGCAATTTTAATTTTAGCATTAAATTAGCAAAAACAAAAAACTGAATTAATAAAGCAACAACAACATTCAATCATTTAAAGAGAATCGAGGGAAACCCCCTCTATCCAAAATCTCCTATTTAGTTTAGCTAAATATAATTTTAAATTGTTTTTGATTGTGAAATCTCCCAAAAAAAAAAAAAACTAAGAAACAAACAAATATAATGCAAAATACAACCACAAAGCGTTTGAACTAAGCCACAAGTTTTAAGATGTATTTTTTGTTTAATTAGAAACTTTTTAAATTTTATAAATAAAAAAGAGAAATTGAAAATTGATGAAAATAACGTTTGCTGAGTGATGTTTACTTGGAGCTAACCAATTTAATAAACTGATTTTCAATATGCCCAAATTCAAATATCGAAATAGGGACTGAAATGACTTTTTAATAGAGGAACTACTTGAAGCAATTTACGGATATCCAAAATTTGGAAATTATGAAACCGAAATGCAAAAACACGTTATCTACGGAATATCTCTCCACGTGGATACATAGTTTGAGAAAACTATTACAGTATGTTTAAAAAAATCTGATCATAGGACCTTCTCTTCGTCGAAATATATAAAATATTTATAAATCTAATTTGTGTCTCAATCATAGTTGAGCAGGAAGTTTGCGGGGAATTGTTAAGGGATACTATATCCATTTATGGATAATTAAAATTGAAATATTATGTAACTTATATTGTCTTTAAATAAATAGATCAAGTTACATACGGATTTTGGATCAGAAAGTTTCCGAAAGTTGGGTATATCCAATATGCGTATTATTAGTTAGAGAATGGTCCAAGAAAGCCGCTAACAGATAAAGTAACTTCCTTAACAGCAGAAATCTGCAATGATGAAGTAATTTATAGGGTATGTTGTCGTGTATGCCTTTGTTGACTGAAATGATCCCCGCTGTCCTGTTGATGGGGGTCTGCTATAACGAAATCCGCAACTGCTTTCACGCCTCCTTATGTCAGTCATGATCACAGGGTATTAAAAGAAACATCACTTCGTATTTTTACTGTTAACAGTAAAATAGATTTTTTTATTTCACTTTTGCTTATTGAATAAAGCAGAACAGGCTCTTTATTTTCGACCGGCGCGGCGCAAACCACAGAAGTAATCGCGTTGTCTATTATCTACGGGATGTGGAGGAACACTACTAACATAACGGGAGCATTTGCTGCAGCCATAAGTTAATAGTTTACTGTTCCTTGGTCTCACGCAGACGACGGACGGCGGAGCGCACGGAGGCGGCGGCTGTGGTTGAGTACACCCAGGCACCACCGGCGACGGTGCGCTTGCAGCGTTTGCACGACCAGATGCCGACGACGGAGCGCTTCATCGAGTCCTAAAATCAATGATATGATTAGCATTTGTCCTATATGGGAGAAATTTCTCCTTTCAGGACTCACCTTGCCGCAGAACGAGCAGGTATATTTGCTGTGCTGGGTGATTTCCATCTTCTTGACCATCTTACGAAGGGAGGCACCATAACGGGTACCATATTTACCAACGATTCCAACCTTCTTGGTGCGCTTGGCCTACGAACAAAGAGACAAATGCAGTTTAGTACAATACACAATTACAGCGACGCTTGTTTAAATGATTAAAAGGCACTTCGCGCAAAAAATTCAAAAAGCATTTAATAGTTTATGGCTTGTTGGTTGATGCAAGCGCATATTTAATTCACAAAGTTTACCGATTACACAAATATTTAGCGATTTTTATGGATTCGTACCATTTTTGTGTTGTTGATTTGTCAAAAATTCAACAGGAAAGAGACGGCCTGTCAATGCCACAGCGTGAACTTGGCTGCGCTTGTGCGCATGACAAACAAAAGCTGAGCGCTACGCAATTTGAATTGGCGGCAACGAAATTTGAATTGTCATATGAATTAAAGGAAAATTAAAGTGCAGCAATAGTGTACGTAAGCATGCAAAAATGCAAAATAAATTATAAATAATAAATAGTGCATATAATATGCCATGATTTTGCAGTTACGGCGCAGCCACGAAACTCGAGCTGTCATTCACATGTGAACGTAGTCGTCAGCTGTGGCTGCAAAATGCGTTTGTTGTTACACTGCCAGTGCTGTCCAATGTGCGGTTGGTGATAAAAACACAAAAATTAATTTACAACGCAGCATTATAAGATTAGTGCGCATTTCGGAGCGTCACAACAGCAACACGGCCGTCAACATTTTGTCTCGTTTGAAGTGCCCCATTGAGCGTACACTCCCGAAAGTGTCGTCGATAGGCCGAAGCAGAAGCAATAACACAATGCACAGCTGTACGCTACTGCAGGATGAAGCGAACTATCAGCCGGACACGCTGGATCTCAATACAGATGCCAAGGCGGCCGCCTATTGGTTTCCCTGCTTTCGCGAGCTCATCACCAAGTTCGCCAAACAGGCGGCGAGCAGCCAGGCGAACGATGCCAGCGCCAAGCAGCGAGCAGCGCAATTCAAGGAAGCGTATCTCAGTCAATTGGACGACTATCAGCGCAACATTGTGAACAACAGTGGCAAGGTGGTGCTGGGCACCAGCGAGCTGCTCCAGCTGAACGAGACAATGCTGCGACGCTACGGCTTCACCGATCCCTGGCTAACACAGAAGCAACAGGAGAATACAGCGGCCAAGGCGCGTCTCAAGCAGCGCCTGTCTGAGATCGATGCCATTGTGGGCGATGACGCACGCTGGACGGAGCTGGTGCGCGGCGTGCTCGCCGGCAACATGTTCGACTGGGGCGCCCAGGCCATAGCCAGCATACTGGAGCAGGACAGCAATTTTGGGCTGCATGCGGCACTGGAGCGCATCGAGCAGCGTCCCTGGCTGCTGGACAATCTGGACGCGTGGCTGCAGCGCGTGCAGACGCAGCAGCTGCCACATAAATGCGCTGTGATCTTTGTGGACAACAGCGGCGTGGATGTGGTGCTTGGAGTGCTGCCCTTTGCCCGGGAGCTGCTCAAGCGCGGCACTAAGGTGCTGCTCTGTGCCAACAGTGAACCCTCGCTGAACGATGTTACGAGTCGCGAGCTGCGCCAGCTGCTCGACGACTGCGCCTGCCAGTGCAGCATTTTGGACAGCGCCTGGCGCTCCGGCCAGCTGCTAGTCTACGCGAACGGACAGAGCGGACCGTGCCTGGATATGCGAAGGTTGCCGCGTGAGTTGTGCGAGGCGATTGCGGCCAATGAGACTGATCTGCTTGTCATTGAGGGCATGGGCAGAGCACTGCACACCAATCTGAATGCGCACTTCAAATGCGAGACCTTAAAACTGGCCGTGATCAAGAACCGCTGGCTGGCCACATATTTGGGCGGCGACAAGATGTTCGCCGTCATCTGCAAGTACGAGCACAGCTAGTGTTTGGGACGGTGCAGAAGGAGGAGGCTTGATTGTTATATGCTATATGGCAGTGTTTTCAAATTATTGTTATTGTTTAATCCAGCAAACGAAAAGGAGATTGAGATTCAAATTCAGATTCAGATTATTGTGTGTGTGGTTGCAAGTCTAACTTACTAATTATTAGATGCCTCTAATCCGAACTGTAATTAAAAGCAACAAGTAATTGAAATTATGATTACTCTTTCCATTTGTTTTTCTCGACACAATGTCAATTAGTGTAAGTACGAAAACAAGCAAAAACACACTTTTGTTTTTAATTACGAAAAGTGTAGAAAAACAAGCAACGCCTTTGTTTATCACAAAGCAGCGCACATTAAAGTCACACTTTTTATCGGTCATGGTTATAAATTAACCGCCTGATAACGAGGCCGCCATTGGATTAAAGCTAGCGTGTCGATAAGAAACGAGAATCCAAACTAAAGCAACTCCAAGCTAAGCCACAATTGTTTACATAGACGTGATAAAATGCATAAACAATTCAGCAATTCAGAATATGACTCCAGACACATTCCGCAATTGTCTCGGATTTAAAAAAAAACTACTGCCTCTCTGTCTCTCTATCTTATCTTTGGCACTACATCATTAGCATTATCAACGTTGACTGATAATTGGAGCAGGAAAACGTTAATCGAGCCAAAGCTTTACTTATCAGTTTAATTATCGCAATTTTAAACGATAATCAGCTGCAGTTTGTATTCCAAATACAATTCAAAAGCTTTGCTGTGCATTGCTGCAGCATTTTGAGTTCACATTGACGATTGAGTGAATGACTCTAGAATACCCTATATATAGGCAACATAGGAGATTAAACTTGCTGATATGGAATATAAATTATATTGTTGGTTTACTTCATTTGTGGGCATGCAGCAATATGTAAAAACAATATGCTGCTCAATCTCTTATCAGTTGATCGGTTTTAAAGTCAATCAGTTTGTTTCTGATAAGACTAATCGATTGTATGCTCAACTAGAAAGCGCGTGGGCGTGGAATTTTTTGGGGAACTGATTAGATACTAAGCAAGCCAAGTGAATAAATTTAATGCAAGGGGTAAACAAAACCAGATTTAACGTGGGCGATGCTGAGATACTCAGTGGTTATGTCATCAATTATAGTACTTATAAATTAAAAGCTCATTATAGCGTATGCAAAGGCAAGCTACTTGAATGCTACGACCGGTAGATGGCGCTAACTTGTTTTGCATGATTTGATATTTGTAAACATTTAATGTGCATTAAATAAAATGTAATTTACGAGAACTAGTACTCTACTCAAATTAAAATAATCTCTATAGTATATAGCAATCTTTTAAATATTGTATCATTTTTCTACAACTTTTATACTGTAAACATTACATTCGAAAGCAACCCAGAACGAAAACACAAATTTTTGAGTTTGTATAAAATAGCAATTTACGTTTTAGTATTCATAATAAACACACAGAAACTAAAATTTGGAAATTGAGAGAAAGCTATTGATAGTCGAATGAATGTTATCAATGCAACTGTTCAGCCTCCGACGGCGAAGGCTGAGCACACTTTACAATGGTCGGGCATTGATCAGTATAAAATCGGCGGCTGGGGCTGTCGGAATATAGATCGCGGCAACATGTATCTCATGCTCATGGTACTGGTGTTAGTGTTGCATCTGCTGCTGCTGCCCGTCTACTTGTATCTGACCTGGCATCACCGCTACTGGCAACGTCGCGGATTAATTACGGCTAAGCCGCTGACTGTGCTGGGCACTTATCCTGGACTGCTGACACGCAGGAGCAATCTAGTCCTGGAAGTGCAGCGCATCTACAAGTGAATATTTTTAAATAATAATCCTTCAATATTTCTAAGCTGTTAATATCTAAAAAACTCTTCGCAGCCAGTACAAGTACAAGTATCGCGCTGTGGGTGTTTTTGTCACCAGACAACCGCAGATTCTCGTGCTAGATCCTGCGCTGGCTCACGAGGTGCTGGTGGAGAATTACTGTTGCTACCGGGACTCGTTGACCAGCTCCTACATGAAGCACGCCACGTGGGAAAAGTATGCGGGGCGCAATCCTTTCTGGGCCTCGGGCAGCGATTGGCGGCGTCTGCGCAGCGAAGCGCAGGCAGGCTTAAGCTCCAATCGCCTGAAACAGGGCTACGCCATTTGGGAGGAGAGCGGCAAGAAGCTCATCAATTTTATGGCACGGGAAGCGAGTAAGCAGCAAAATATCGTGGAGACTAGGGATGTAAGTAGAAAGGGGCGTTGCAGTCAAATAAAAGAGGTACTCTACATCTCTTGATGATTCTTCAACTCTTCAACTTCAATTCCAAGCACTGTAAGCACACTTTTTGGGGCACTCAATAACAATTCTTTACTCTCTTGCAGCTCTGCTTTCGCTATACGGCCGATGTGATGTGCGACTTCATTTGGGGCATTGATGCGGGCACCTTGTCGCAAAATACCGATCAGCCCAACAAGGTGCAAGAAATGGCCAGCAAGTGGACCAACTACGTCTTCCACATGATCACCATCTTTATGGCCTCGATTGTGGCGCCTATCTCCCGCAGGTTGTTGCGCATGCGCTTCTATCCCAAGGACACGGATGAGTTCTTTTCGAATCTAACTAAAGCATCCATTGACATGCGTCTCAACTCTGGCGACAATCAGCGAGTCGATTACCTATCATATCTGTTGAAGCTGCAAGGAGACAAAAAACATGTGTCTCACGACGACCTGGTTGGCCATGCGCTCACAGTCATGCTGGATGGTTACGATACAACCGCCACAGCTTTGCTGCACGCACTCTATTATGTGAGTAGTCAAATTTCAATTAACTATAGTTTTCAATGACGCTTTCATGCTTCCAGCTGTCGGGGAATGCAGCTGCCCAACAAAAATTGCGCACGGAAATTCTGCGCTGCCTGGAGGAAAATGAAACATGCGGCTTTGAGCAGCTGTCCAAGCTGCCCTACCTGGAACAGGTTGTCTATGGCAAGTCATAAGTCATACTCTTAATTTACCACTTTGTTAATAGTCGATTTTCTACCGCAGAATCCTTGCGCCTGAGCAGTGTGGTTCCCCAATACACCAAAGTCTGCACCCATGACACAACCATAAAGCTCAATGATTTTAAGAGTATAGATGTGGAGAAGGGCATCACCATCTTGATACCAAATTACCAGTTCCATCACGACGCCAAATACTTTCCCAGACCAGAAGCCTTTCATCCCGAACGCTTTGATAATGGCGCCCATCACGAGTTCATTCGCAAGGGCATGCTCTTGCCCTTCAGCGATGGCCCCCGCATCTGCATGGGTGAGTATGAGAACCTAGTTTTACTTTTACACGTCTTGCGACTCAATTGAGATAAGTAATCTTCAATAATTTCCAATTGACATGTATATTTATTGTGCTATTCTTAACAAGGCATGCGTTTGGCTCTCTTGACACTGAAGTCGGCTCTCTTTCACATTATAAGCGAGTATCAAGTTGTCCGTAGCAAGCATAGGATAACAATAGCGGGCACTACCGGATTTGGAATAGTGCTGAACGGCGATATTAAACTGGAGTATCGCCGCCTCTTGAAATAGAGATGAATTTGACCGTAAAAGAAGACATAAATTCAACGAATGTCATCGAAATATAATCAATAAATAGATGCATACCCTATGAAAATAAATTAAAATAATGTCAAAAATTAATTTCTTGCCCTAGGTTAGGACCATTAACCAGTTGAATCCTGTTCGATGCCATATTCAGCAACGATTCACGATGTGTTAAGTTCGTTTCACATTGTCGACATAAGTCATTTTGATAGATGCTGCAGCATGCGGCTTATCAATATTTTGATTAATAATCAGAGCGTGGTTCGTTGGGTTCATTCCAGGTTTGAAATGCGTCGCAGAGGCTTCTAGAAAATAATTTCAACATCTTTGTAATCCAATATAATTTGCTTGATCATTTAAACCCAAAATTACCCTGCATAGCGCGAATCTTATTACAACTTGGGTGTAGGGTATTACTAAATAGTGCCTATTTTTGGTCGCCTTACTATAACATATTTATTGATGTTTGCAGATAGGGCTATCTGCCATTCAGCGGTATCAAGTGTTAGTGTTCAAAACCGGCCTCGCCGGCACGTTGAGCAAACAGTTCTCGGTTTGCCGCGATTGCGATTAGTTCACAGATCGAGCAGCATTATGTGGACACTGGTTGCGTTGCTCTTGGCCTTCGTGCATGTCGCCTTTGCGGCTGGCTACTTGTACCTGACCTGGTACCACAAGTATTGGGACAAACGTGGAGTCTACACAGCGAAGCCGCTGACGCTGTTCGGCAGTTATCCTGGACTCTTTCATGGCGCCACCAACTTCATTGGGGACATGAGCAAGATCTACAAGTGAGTGCAAATCGCGCAGTCTCTCAGTATTCTAAATAATTCGTTTATTTTGAATTACAGCAAATACAAAGGAAAGCATCGCGCTGTGGGCGTCTTTCTGACGAGGCAACCGCAGATTCTGGTGCTCGATCCGGCGCTGGCTCACGAGGTGCTCGTGGAGAAGTTCAGCGACTTTCGGGACACGATAACGAGCAGCTACGTGGTGCACTCGCAGGATTACGATAAGTATGTGTGCAGGAATCCTTTCTTCAGTGCGGGAGACGCGTGGAAGAAGCGTCGCACTGATGTTGGCACAGGACTCACAGCCAACAAACTGAAGCAGGCCTACGCCATCTGGGAGCAGAGTGGACACCAATTGCTGGACTACATGCAGCGCCACATCAAGACCAAGGACAATGTCATTGAGACCAGAGATGTGAGTAAGCAATAAAGTGCAATAAATCTACAATTTATTTATTACTCTTTAATTGACAGCTGTGCTATCGCTATACAGCGCAGGCGATAGGCGACTTCATCTGGGGCATTGATGCGGGCTCCTTGAGCGGTGGAGTCGACGAGATTAGCCAGCTGCAGCAGACGTCCGCGGCGTGGGCCTTCAACGCCTTTCAGAATATGCTCACGTTTAACAGAACGTCAATTGCACCCATAATGCGTCGCCTGCTTCGCATGCGTTTCTTCACGCAGCAAACGGATGATTTCTATCTGCAGCTCACGCGGGATGCGGCGCAAATGCGTCAAGCGGGCAGTGGGGCAGCTCGCAACGATTATCTCGCCCATCTGCTGCAGCTGCAACAGCAGAAGGGCGCCAGCATTGATGATATGGTGGGCTATGCGCTGACCGTGCTCATGGATGGCTTTGAGACCTCGGCTGCGGTGCTCTATCACTTGTTGTACACGGTAAATGGCGCTTGTGGTGTATTTGGGAACATTTCACAATATTATGTTTTCTTTTGCAATCAGCTGGGCGAGTATCAAGAGGAGCAGTCAAAGTTACGAGCCGAAATATTGAATGCTTTGGCTGCTGATAAGAATATCACTTATGAGCAACTCAATGCGCTGCCGTATCTCGATCAGTGTGTCAACGGTAAGCACTCGAAAAGATTACATCTTAATTAAAACTTCGTAATCAATTTGTTCGTTGCTATTCTACTTCCAGAGTCAATGCGCTTGACCAGCGTTATTGGTTTTTTCATTCGAATCTGCATCAGGCCCACAACCATTGATCTGGGCAATGGCAAAGAGTTGAAAGTAGAGCCTGGCGTCTCGATGGCCATTCCCACCTACCAATTGCATCACGATGACAGCTACTATCCCGATCCCAATGCTTTCAGGCCGGAACGCTTCGACAACGGCGCTGCCAGCGAGTTCAACAAGCGCGGTTGTCTGCTGCCTTTCGGCGATGGACCGCGCATTTGTGTGGGTGAGTACTAAGTACATGTGATGATATATGATATGTGCTCTAGTGATTATAGAGAGCAACTGATTATGCGAATAATAGTGAGGGAAATTCGGATTAGAAAACTATTTTAAACTAAGCTTAGCTGAAGGGAAAAAGTATCTGCCAAAATCTATAAATTCCCACGCTTTCCTTTTATGATACATTTAACTTAATCTGTTACTGCTTTGTGATACTTCCACAGGCATGCGAGTTGGTTTGCTGAACGTGAAAATGGCCGTGTTCCAAATCCTATCGCAATACAAAGTGGAGCAGACGTCCAAGTTGGAGTACAGCTCGGACTCCGGCATGGGCATCTTTTTGAACGGTGATGTCAATTTGAAGTATACTAAGTTGTAATTAATAAAACGCCAGCAATATCTCGATGCTAAGTTGTTGTTCGTAGCAGTTTTTGGTTCGACACTTGTGCGCCTGTTGCGACCATGAAACGTGGGTTGGCGAATGTGTCGGACTTTTTGGGGGCAACCGCAGCAAAATTTAATTTAGCGCAAACCAACCGCAGACCAACTGACACCAAGGCGACACAATGTTCCCCACGTGACTCTCCTGCTGACTCTGGTCTCGCTCTTCCAAAATAACGCTGTGACCCTCAACTGGGCACGAAACCCGGCGAACTTAATGCTCACACTACGTGTGTGTGTGTATGTGTGTGTGTGTGAAAGTATTTTCATATTGAGCGACCACATGCAGTGGACGTCGCGTCGCCAATGCAACTCTACTCTGCACCATGTGCATACAACAAATAGTACGTAACTGGGTGTGTTTGTGTTGTGTTCGTATTGTGTTGTGTTGCAGAGGCTGCATTTCAGTATACCCTGTAGCACATTACTCAGAAGAGTTGCTTGATTAATATGTGGCAATTAAAGTAAAATAGTACAGAAGAGAGACTCTTCGATTGAGAATAAAATACATATTCAATATTAGCTTCAATTTGTTAAAGATTCGAATATATTAAACAATTTATTAACGACAAATATAAATGCTAAAGATCGACCTGCTTTGCTTCGATACTTCACAGCGTGTGATTTAGCACAGGGTATACGGTAATCAATCACACTCAATCATACAGCTTCTGCTATTTACATTGAATTCTTTTACACTTTTTGCCTTTGTTTTGTAACAAGCCACAAAATTTCATTTGAGCTTACAATATGGCGCATTTAAATTTCGTTTTTATATACCCTTTAAACAGTTTACATGGCAGCATGTTTGTGATAATAGTTGAGCACAACTCCCATGTTGTAATGCTGACCCGTTTAAGTGCTAAAGACCAAACATAATTATGTTTTTTATTAACAATTACAAATGTATTCCATGTTTGCAATATTTCATTGAACACCACCGAAAACTAAGCAAACATTTCCAATTATTGCTTATATTGAAGAGAACTGCAGGGCATTCTCTAGGGATGCAGTGTTCAAGCTTTGCTTTGCCATTTTTTATTGTTTGCGTTTTATTTTCGAAACGAGCTAAAAATGCAAAAATTGCTGCAATGCAAAAAAGACAACATATGCCTCTGTGTGTGTGTGGGAGTGGAAATTAAATTTTATGACGGCATCGTCGCCGTTTTATTTATTAACCTAAACAAATTGTGGCTTAAATAAATTTGAGGCTCGCATAACCGCAAATATTTGAATTCGATTTGAATGTAAATGCAGCTTTGCGAGGCAAGAGGTAAACACAGTGGAGATGTTGGTGGGAGAGAGGGACGAGGCAAGCACTACAAAACAGCGAACAGAGCCCAGGGCCATAAAAAGTTAATGACTGTCGCAGTTAACGCGAAACGAAATGAATACAGCCAAAAATAGGGAAAAGTCTACGGCAAAGTTGAAAGCCAAAGCAGAAGCTGGAGATGAAGCCAAAGCCGAACCCGACGCAGAAGCCTTCATGGCATGTTGCAACAACACTTGAAGATAAGCAGCAGCCGCAGCAGCAGCGGCAGCAGTAGTAGCAGTGGCAAGGACGTCAGGACATGCCGAAGCGTCGGGGCTGCGCCCGTGGCAGAGGTTGTACCTGGCCTGGCTTGTGGCATGTGGCAGGCTTCATGCTACGTTGGCTTTTATCCAATTTACCTGATAACCACAAATGAGCGTTAATGGGCAAATAAATAGAAAAGTGGCAACTACGACGCGACGGCGCGTTAACTGAATGAGGAGAGAGGCCTCGCCACACCCCCGCGTCCCACACTCGAAAGCTATACGGTTATATTGTCAACTGGGACGCTCTTGCTGTCGCTGGCGCTGTCGCCGTATATTTAGTACATTTACTAAACAAATTTAATGCGTTTACCCGACTCGCTGTCGGGGCTGCAGGCGGCGGCTCCGACTCGGAGGCATTTGTTTGCCAAGCGGCGTGGAAATGTGGGAATCTCTGGTGATAAATTTAGATGGGACTCATAAAAAGCCATCAGGATGTCGATTAAAGCGACGCCGCTTAATATTCACTCTAAAACACTTGAGCTCCCGCCTCAGCCAAAGTGCCATTTCATTTACCAAAGCTGCATTAGTGCAAATTGTCTGAGCTGCTGGCGTGGTGCTCTTCACAGAATAATAGCGCACAAAATTAGACAATTTATGGCCTGTACTCTAAATAATCCCACATGTGGCAGCCACAAGAAGTCTAGTCTTTAACCCTTCAAGGCAAGAATTTAAAGCACAAGTTCTAGCAACTCACTTTTAAATCTTTTTAGTAAAATGCAGCTTATGTTTTAAATCCACAAAGAAATTCTATATTTTTGAATTGTCATAAAGTTCATGTTCTTATGCGTATACGTAATATAATGCTTGTTTAATTGCAGTTGCAAGCAATATGTCAAGTTTGGATTTAAATTAGTGACCAATAGAATTATTTTATGCTGTGTACTCTCATTTTATTTGCAGGCCAATTCAATACCACCATCTGCCGCCTTCGTCTTTTGGGCGGAATGTGCGACTAATCTTTTTCAGTGAACACACATTCCAGACAACGAATTAGCACTGTTGCAATCGGTCGCCTCGGGGCAAAAACAAACGTTTGACAGACCAGTTGAGAGGGCAAACAATGTGGCAATTTGTAGCCTAGCTGGAGGTGCAGTTGATATGTGTCGCAGCACGGCGGGACGGAAGAGCACGGGAGCAACGAAATTTTGTGGATGCTGGCGCTGCGTCAACCCAACATTAATTTGCGCACGTTCCATTTGCCAGCGGGTCTCGTGTCTGCGACGGCCTGGAATTTCGATGGCAACAGCAGCCGCAGTAGCAGCAGTAGTTGCAGTTGTAGCTAAAGTTGGTGATGGTGTTGTTGGCGCTGTGTTGGCATTGCAACACTTTGGCCACAAATAGCAAACGCAAAATGTAGCCAGGAAACGGCTAATGGAATTAGCAACAATTTAACCATTAAACACATCATGTGCATTGGCATGTTGCACTTTAGCACAGGGCGAGGATGGATTCAGGGTGCACAGCAGTCAGTTGCCCGCTTCCCGCTACCCGATACACGTTGCATGCAGCATTGGGCATTTGGCGATTACTCTGTTACTGTTGCGCCCTCGAGTGTGCGTGTGCGTGTGCATGTGTGTGTGTGGGGTCTGTCTGTGTTTCTGCTTGGTTAGCTTAGATACAAGTGCCTCCCTAATTCACAGTCGTTCTCCCTCCATCTCTCTCAGTCTATCTATCTATCTATCTATCTATCTAGCTGCACTGCTCTCGTTACCGTTACCGTTTATTGGCATTAAATCCCCCCAAAACGTTACGCTGCCATTTTGGCTTCACAATGCTTAATAGACTTTGGGGTTTTATTGCCGGCAACAGTTGGCACTGGCCCCGATGGCCAACGCTGATTTCACATTGCTTGCATTGTGCAACGTTGCGCTAATTAAAATGAAATTTCGCCCAGCTTAAGCCAAAGTCCCCACTGTGTCGCTACTTAAAGCGTAAGCATCTTCATTTCGGCCCAAAGTCAAAGGCAATGTGCAAGCTTAAGCCGTGTATAAGTATTAAAGTACTTTGCCTTTATGACAGGTAAGTATTTGTGTAAGCAAACCAAATTTTGCTGACTTGCTACAAAAACTTGTTGACCCACTGCACGTATACGTAATGTGAGTGCTGACCAGTTCAGGCAAGTGGTTCATTTTGCCAGAACTAGCTCAATCAGTTCGGTTTATTGCTGTCGGGTGAAAACAGACGTCGGATTTAGTTAACGTTATTTATCGCCAAAGTTTGTGATGTTCTTTGCTTTACGAACATCTAGAAATGCACAATACTCAAATAGTTTGGTACTTGCGTTTAAAGTTCTATTTTTGAAATTTGAAAGCTCATGTAGCTATAATAAATCAGCAAAACATGTTTTGCTATTTTCAAAATAAATTGAATTTTATTGCAGATAAACAACAAGTTTTTAATAAGCAATAAAACTTTCAGCAATTATATGCTGAATACAAATAATTATATATATAGTTATTTATATTTGTGGAGGAATATTAAAGTGCTTTCCGTGGAACAGCCGCAATTATTTAAAGGCCTTATTATCATAAATTGAGTCACATACTAGTATTAAGAAATTGCACACCATTTATCAAGCTTGCAGTCTGTTTATAAGTGCTCTGATTTCTGATCAATTGAACTGGTTCAAAGCTCAATCTATGCTTAACTTTGCTTTGCTGAGCGGATAGCTCATGTCTTGTATAAACACACACACACACACTCACTCACTCACACTCACATGGGCCTGAGGGTGTTGTGTGTTGGCAGTTTGTTTGTTTATTTGCTTGTTATGTGAGCGTTTGCTCATGGTCAGGTAATTTGCTTCGAAAAATGGCATCATTAGCTTAACAAATTGCCATTTTGTTGTTGCTCGTAAATCGCCCAAAAGTAGGCAATAAGTATCTAGGCTGCTCAGTCGGTAGGTCGATCTGGTTGTCGCTGTCCTTTCCTCCTCCGATTGGCGTCAGCTCTTAATTAAAATTGAAAATACCCAAAAGTCATTGGAGTTTCGTTTCGTAATTCCCCTTCGCAACGCCTCCTGCCCCTGCTATTGACTTGTGGCACATTAAGATTTTCATTAACGCTCCGCTCGGGAAGCAAATGAATATTAAGCGAATTCTAAATGAAAATAGACAGCAAAACGTTGTAGCTTATTTCCCTCATTTCTTTGCAGAGTTTTATTGTTGTTGTTGTTGCTGTTCTTGTTGTTGTTGTCATGTCTGGCCATTCATAAATCATTAATATGCAAAAGTGCGAGAGCCATTGCTATTAAATCTATATATATTTGTGTACACAACTTAAATATTACGTATACGCCCACTTGAACAGCCAGCTGGGCAGACAGCCACAGTTCTTTAGTATCTCTTTCAGTGTCTACGTCTATGTGTCTCTCTCTGTGTGTGTGTGTGTGTGTGGCAGATAAAAACTTTAAGAATTATAACTTTGGGGATTTTAGGAGCCCCAAATGTCGCACAATGACCACAAAAGTAAATAACGTGCCACATACCACAGCCAAGAGGAGCGGGAGACAACAGCACAGCAGAGCTCAGAATGGAGCACAGCGGCTGTGAATGCTAGGCGAAGAGATGTGCGAAGGAGGCGGATGGAGAGTGCGGCGAGAAAAAACGAACTTTTAAATATAATTTCAGCTTTTGTGCTGGTGCGTCAACATGGAACATGATATGGCACAAATGTCCCCATGGACTGACCGAACGAGCGACCGACCGACCAACCGGACTAGCCAACTGGCCAACTGGTCGCCTTGTGGAGTCGGGCAAAGGGTCGGAGAGTGGGGGAACAGGTACAGAGCTGGGCGAGCTTGGCTCGACTGTTGTCAATATTTGTTACAAAATCAGCAAATACGAGCAGCTAGTATGTGGCTTAGCTCTGGCTTGGGACGCAGACTTGGTGTACAAATAGATGAAGCTATTGCCACGGAGTTCAACTCGCAAGCTGACAATGTATCGACTATTGTATTGACGTTCGTATCGTCTGCTTTGTGGAACTCAATTAGAGCGCATTCCGCACAGAGTTGCCGAAAAATTGTGAAGCGTCGCGGGAAAGCTGCTGACTTTGCTCCACTGTCGTCGGCTGCTGCCGCCCAATTGCTGCCCGCACATGTCGCTAATAACATTGACAACTGTCAACGCTTCGCGGGAGTAGCTGTCACATGCACTCGCTCACACACACACACTGTTACACACACTCATTTATACTGAGAGACTGACACATGGGTGTGCACTATCACTGGAGGCAAAGCTATCAAGCGTTTTCCCAACTGTCACGACGGACAGAGGCATCGGGCCAGAGGGACATTGCCGAGCTGGAGGGCAGCCAGAGCGGGGGTGGCTGCCACCAACGGCCGTAGCATTCGCATTCACATTTACACCAACATTCACATTCCCATTCACATTCACATTCGTATTCGCTTTCGGAGTCGGTACACAAGCCGCTTTACTTCTTAACTTTTGTCAGCTTTGCTTTTTCATTGCAGCTCTGCTGAAAATTCATGAAGATATTTTTTTAAAAATATGAATCATGTTGCACTCTCAGAAATGGTCATGGTCATGCATGATAAGCGCTACACTTAAAGCAGTTCTTGTCGCCGCTGCACTCAGTTGACTCGGTTCGCGAGCCAGAATGAGGTCAATCAGAAGACCCAAATCCTTTGAATGTTCTGACTGTGACGCAAAGCATTCAGATCTTAGAGGCAACTGCAAACGTAAAAGATAAGTGAAAAGCCAAAAGTGCTAAAAAATTGCAACTCTTTCTTTCATGTATTTAAATTGCAGGAATTTGATTAAAAACAAAAGTAATCGTGCGCTATAAATGCGGATATCAAATAAATGATTACAGCAGCGATTACGTTCTGCAGTTATGGTTAACTTTAATATTGAGATGTAATCAGTAGATTGTTTTCATGAGCTCACTTTCGGTTGCAACTTTTGTAGTGTACTTTGAGATCGGCAGGCTGCAAGCAAAGTGGTTTCATTCGCTTTATGGGGTGCTTCAAAATGAAACGAAATAAAATAAGTGTGCAATTTATGCATATTAAAAACTATATATTTCGAGTTACACACCTACACGACACACCCACACACGCACACATAAATAGTGCACATACACTGCTGCAGAACCATCATATGCACTTCAGCCATGCGTTGGCTTTCCCATGTTGTTCATTTTTTTCGGTACGTATAATTTTTATTTCTCGAGTATTGGACATTGTTGCCATGGCGCCAGCGAACTTTTGCCTTGGCACAACGCTTGTCAGTTTTATGCTGGATGGCCGGAGATGGCAGCGACGCTATCCAATGCCACCGACGCCGGCAAATTTAATGCGCAATGGATTCGGACTTGAAAACAGCATCGCACTCCCAGAGTCACAGCGAGACTCGACAAAAGTAATAAATTTTCATGCTCCACTGTCAGTTGGGCGCATCGTGTTGTTACTTTTGTATGACGTTTCGCGGCAAGACAGCGCGCAAACCAGCGCGAGGTTGGAAGAGAGTGCTCAACGCTGAACCCAGCCAGCGCATTGTATAATTGTCGATGAGCTCGGGGATTATCAGTTGACTAAGGAACGCCAACTATTTGACTACAATTTATGAGTATTAATAGCTCATAAGTATCGTTATTCTCTTGCATTTCTTTTTTTGTTTTCCTTCATTTCTTTCAGTTGCTGTTTTATTTCATTTCTTTCATTTGGCTGCATTTTAAGTATTTTTCATTTATTTAACGAACGTTTTTTCTCAACTTTGCAAGGCTCTGCAAGACGTGTGAATATGAAATGATATCCGTGCTTAAAGGTGATGGTAAAGTGCCGTTGTCTACGCTTCATTGTTGTGCGCGTCCAGCGCTCGCTTTCATGTGCGATTCATCAGAAGGGTCATTCGTTTTTAATCAAATGCATAGCTGAGGCTGGCTGTCGTAAAGGGGGGGCAGCGAGGAGCAAAGCTGTCAACTGACGATTGCAGGCCTCAAGATGGCACTGTGTGTGGACGGGTGTCTAACGTGGGTTTCGCTCTTGCCATTATTTCTGTTCCACTGATAGCACTTCTGGGTGGTTGCATGTGGCAAATGCAAAGCAGCTGCCAGTTCCGACTCGGCAGCTGACTGTGGCTGATATGGCTCACTTGTGTCATTTATCTTCTTTTACGGCATGGGAGAGACCCATTCAATTTCAAAGGTGCCAGGCAGCTGGCTGAGCAACGCACAAGGCACGCAACACACACAGACACACAGACATAGTTGCAGGCACACACATACACATGAATGCACATGCTTGTGCATATTTGAGAAATTGTGTTTGAACTTTGGCTTTGGTTTGACTCACTTTGCTTTCGTGCGAACTGCAATCGACTGCCTGCTGTTCTTGTTGTTTGCTGCTACTGCTGTTGTCGTTGTCAAATGCAAGACCTCCGATTTGCCGACGCCCCCTCCACACCTCGGCGAGCTTGACATGAACGTCTCTCACGCTGATTGAAAAATTTGCACAAATTTTTAGCTGGGCTGGCGTTTTAAGTTGTCGCCCCTACTTCTCTCTGCCGACATCTTGACTGATTCTTTGCTTGTCCTGTGTGTAATAAACTTGACACTTGAACCCGCAGCCCCCCCTCCACCACATGGAGTGCTTGTAAAATTTATGCGCTTTTAAGAAATTCATACAAAACTTGACAACAAATTGCACTTTGGCCCAGTGATAAAAACAACAACAACGATAACGACAACGGCAACGACAACGAAAAACATGTGGCAGTTGTTTGCATTTGCCACAAGGACAATTTCAGCAATCGCATGCTCACATCTTCATCAATCGATTTGAATGTTACATGTTTCAATTAAAGACTGCACAAAAGGAATTCGGGCGAGAAAAACATTGGCAACAGTTTTTAACTACCACCTGGCTGATAACATGCAAAAACTGAGAACATTTCAACATTTACAGAATTCAAGTGAAATCAATTTATATTTTTTGCCAGTCTTTGGGAAACGCCAAAAACAAAACAAATACCTTTTTTTTCTATGCATTCAGCATGGTAAAAATGAAAGCCGAAATGGAAAAAATATGTTTTTAATATCTCTTATTTTTTTAGATTTGCATGCAGTGCGGAAAATCGGGTTGTACGAGTCGACGGCGTCGCCAACAACGTCTGGCAACAATCAAACAGGCAATTCGTGTTATGCAAATGTCGAGTGCAATGGACGTGCCTAAAATTGCAATTAGTACATTTTGCAGCGTAAAATGGCACATAAAATATCAATAAACAGTTGGCATACAAATCGGCCGAAAATGATGCCCAGTCAAGTGGCCAACAGAGACGTAGATACGTTTACAGATACTCGTACAGATGAATGCAGATGCAGCAATAATTGCAATCCGTGCAATTTAATTTTGCCATTTTGCCCGTTGCTGGGTCAGAATAAATATGATTGCATTAATGTGAGGTATATAAGTGGAAATGGATATACACACAGAATTAAATAGCTGCAAGTGTTGAAGGTCTACTATAACACGTTTAAATTATATGAATTACTTTTTTTTTGTATTGATAATTTAAAAATTATGACTGCAGAACTATAGCTGCGTTCGTAATTATTGACCTTTGTAGAGATAACACTTAAATTGCGCCTATTTAGTAGACAATTTAATTTGATCAACAATAGCGGTCATAGTTTAAATTTCGTTTCGCTTGGAATTTAATCTCACGCATATTTTGGCGTTGAAAATTGAACGAATTGTGTAATTTCGAGGGGATTAACATAAATAATCCGAATTGAATGGATTCCATTTATTGTCATAGCAAATGTGTGGTTTAATTTATTGTATTGCCAAAATAATTGACATTGTTTATATGAAAGCGCTAAATTAGTGTCAGTTTTTTCTTAAATCGAACTAGAGACACCCTCTGATTGCAGCAACATTACAAACTGTATTGCAATCAATGCTTGCAGAGTATGTTCATGTGGCATACACCTCACGTAGCTTGGGCACCGCTAATATTTAATCTGTTTATACAAATACATATGTTTAGTGTCAGTTTTAATTTGCTTTCGCAGTCGTCGTTGCTGTTGTTGTTGTTGTTGTTGTTGTGGCATTACAATGAGAAGTGGTGCGAACAAAAAATCCTAATTGATTTTATTAAAATTTTATTAATCGAAAACAATTACGAGTGTGCGAATCCATTAAAATAAATAATAATAATTCGGAAATTGTTTTGCGCTGAAATAAAATAATTAAATTTGACAGGCCAGAACCGCAAATGGCGCAAATTGCGGAAACTTTTCATTTATGTGCCGGGCGGAATAATGCAAATGCCACCCCCTCCCCGCCACTCACCTACCACCCCTCCCGCCCCCGCGATGCTGTATCTGTCTGGCCCAAAAGCTAATGTTGCAAATTAATTACAAATGAAGCGCACAAAGAAGCTTCGCCCATAACCATACAACAAAATATTATTCGTATGTGTGTGTGAGACTTTGTTTTTGTTGTTTTTTTTTGCGGCTTGATTTTTAATTTATGCGCACCGCAGTTGATTTTCACATAAAATCCAACGCATAGCTTCGCAAATCCACCGCAACTTAAAAGCTTAAAACGCCACAAGAGCATGAGGCTGGGAGCAGGAGCACTGTGTGTGTGTGTGGGTGTGGGATCCTGGTCGCGGTATCCCGGTATCTGCTGGCAGCTCGCGGTATCGGATGCCGAGCCTGATGCCAAGTCCCCGGCCAAGGCTTATAAATTTTAATTAAAATGCGCACAGCTCGCGCAGAGCGCCGTCAACGACAGCGACAGCCGCGCTTATTTCCGCTTACATTACAATTACATTCATTTTGCCCAGTGGAACCAAACAGTGGGGCAAGTGGCGAGTGGCAAGTGGCAAGACGCCTCCTCCCTCTGCCGAGGTGCAAGTCCAGGTATAGCACAGCAAGGTTATTCGTGGAGGCTGAGTTTAGTTTGGGTCTTAACACCTGATCTACTCTGCTGAAATTTGAATTCGAAGGGATTTTAGGCAGCAACATTTACATACTGTAATTATGTCGGCATTTTTTATTTATTTAATTGAAAGTCAACTGCGAACAGTTGACCGATAAATATTGCAATAATAAAGTGTGCAATTGAATGTGCAAATAAAGATTTATGTAATTTACGATTATAAATTACGAAATTATTATTGGCACAATTAAACAAAATGGGATTGTATGCCAGCTCATGGGATAAATGAATTCAATAAACACTACAAAAACAGTGAGTGTTCTCTTTACTCTGTACAAATAGACAAGCTAGCAAACTTTTAATTGAATTTCCCATTTTATTTGCAGCCTGCGACTGTAACTGCAGTCGGGCAACCAACTAAACAGATCGCAGACTGCCAGCTCATGTCTGGCTCAAGCAAGCGACTGTGGTAATTAGAACGAGTCTTCATTATTTGCGCACAGATGTTGCGGGCTTAATGTTCAATCAAATGCCAGACAGTTGTTGCCGCCAGACACAACTTTTCAGTCCGGAATTTATGTGGACTTGGCGCTGTCTGCTGCTGGTGTTTCTCGGGGGATCGGGAACAATGCAATGTTCCTTGCCATGGCAACATTTGGTGGCATTCCGTTGCAGCACTAATGACGCGAATCGGCCTAAATAACAAGCTGCTGGCAGTTGGTCAACACAGACACACACACACACACAAGGAGTGAGGAAGCTGTAGTTGGCGACTGTGTTGCCAACTCGACAGTCGATTTTTTAGAGTCCTTGCCGTCTGCTGTCTGCTGTCCGTTGTGTGGCCCATTGGGCGCACTAATGAGACGCAATGGAGAGTAACAAGGAGACCGCAAAATGGAAATTAAGTGAAATGCAGCAAGCCAGCCATGAAGCAGCTGCGACAGTGGGCGTGGCGGTCGTTGGACATATTTGATTTAATTTAAGCAAGTCGCAGTATGTCCCGAGTAAAAAGTTTTCGGCAATAACTTGGCGTTGCGTTGACTATCAAAATGTTTTCATATTGTGGCGAGCTCTGAAGCATTACAATGGCTGTGAAAATGAGCAAGTCAATTAAACTTAACGGCGAGGCTTTGCAGCAGTTTACTGTGGCCAAAATCTTTCGCGAATCGAACGACCCAAAGCAGTCGCTCTGCTTCTCCAGGGATGGCCAGAACTTGCTGGTCAGCGATCACAACAATCTGGTCGTCTACGATTGCACTGCGATGACGCAGCGCTGCCAGGTGCTGATGCACCAGTTTCATCCCGAGGCCGTGTGCTTCACCTCTACAAATGACCGATTGCTGCACAGCAGCACCAAGGTAAGTGGCACTCACACAAACTGACACATTTGCTAATTGCTTATTGTTATGTAGAACGACCTCGCCATACGCTGCCTGGACCTCAAGAGCCACGAGCACGTGCGCCTCTTTGAGGGACATACGGAGCGAGTGTGCTGTCTCGGCTTTCAGCCGGGCAGCGAGCATCACTTCATCAGCACTGGCCACGATCACCAGCTGTTCGTCTGGGATCTGCGCACCAAGGAGTACACACAGCGACTGAATCACCTGAAGAATCCGCTGTTGGCCTACGATCCGTCTGGCTTGGTGTTCGCCACCTCGGACCTCACCAATCGCATTGACATCTACGATGTGCGCATGCTGAGCGAGAAGCCGTGCCACAAGTTCGACTACAAGCTGAACAGCACTGCCAAGTGGACGCAGCTGCAGTTTGCGCCCAGCGGCAAGTCCATCTTGGTGAGCACCAATCACTCCTGGTGCTTCACCGTGGATGCCTTCACCGGTGCCTACGAGCAGAGCTTCTCGGCTTTCTCCAACGTGCAGCAACTACCGCTGGCAGCCTGCTTCACCTCCGACTCGCAGCTGGTGTTGGTGGGCGCGGATGAGGGACGCATATACGCCTGGGATGCCAAATCTGGTAAGCTGATGGCTGCGCTGCTGAGCAACAGCGTCCATTCGGTGCGTTGCATGCAGTTCCATCCCACCATGGCCATGTTCATCAGCAGCGATGTGATGACCGTCTTCTGGCTGCCCAAGGGCAACGGTCAGTATGAGTTCGTGGAGAAGCCAAGGACGCAGACACCGCCGCTGCCTGTTGTCGATCTGTCCAGGGATCAGCAGCAGTACGTCGATGAGAACAGGGACGTTGAGTACGTGGGGCGTAGCATGGACTCGTCGCTGGGCAGGCAGCTGAGGAGAAGGAACCGTCTAAAGCGGCGCTTGTCGCTGGGCAGGCGAGGCGAGCACGAAGATGGAGAGGTCTCTGACGATGAGGCGGTAGTAACAACAAGAACCAAATCAACGTCGAGGGCATAAACTATCAATCAAGACGGCACTTGGGCTGCCTGCTGTGCCAGCTGCTGGCAACTTGTGCAACTCGCATTGCATTCTGCACTTGGTCCGGTCCAAAGTTTCAACACACACTTCACAGCTGGAACCAAAGTGTGCACAACAACTTCGAGGAGGACGGTGGCCTGAGCAGCAACTAGCGGCGCCTGATGCTTTTGAGACACAAATTGTCGAGTTTTGCCAGCAAATTGCACAGCTGGCTGGCCACACTTCTCCTCTCCAACTCTCCAACTTTGCGGTTGGCGAGAATGGGTAACTTTGATGGCAACGCTGACAAGCATTTCATTTAGTTTTCGACTTGGTTATTATTTTTTGTTTGTGGCATTTGTTCTCTAAACTGAGATTTGTTCACTTCTAATATTGATGCAATCTTTAATCAAAACTCCCCTTTTTCATTCTCTCCCTGACTCTTTTGACTGTGTACCTCTAATTGAATGCGTGTGTTGCGAGCACACTCCAAAAAGTATAAGCATGTTGCAGTATGAAATGGCCAAAGAACAAGCATCTCAAGTTCTGAATGCAACTACTCAACGACTTAAGTTATCAAAAATTGTGGCAAGTTTTGGCCAAAGTGCAACCGACTTGGGCTTTGTCAATAACTTCCTGGCGAGCAGCACTAAACTTTTTGCCGGCAGCAACCACAAGCAAATGTGTGTGTGTCTGTTGATAGCATTACCGCAATAGATTGTCGACCTGAAAAACAGTCCTTTGAGCAGTTAATGAATGTAAAATTACAGACCAGTACTTTGCGGAAAAGCTTTGCTGTTTGTTATGTTGCTATGCTGTTGAGTAATACCATAAATCAAGTTGAGAAGTAAGCTCTTTAAATGTAAAGGAAAATGCGCACAGTTTTCTAGTTTAAATATGAGAATATCTTAATTAAATTTCCCATTTGTATTTAGCTTTTAAAGGTAAATGTTTGGCAAGCATGTGAATCCTTTTCTTAATTTGTACTTCGTTTCTATTTTCTTGCTCCAAATAAGTTAAGGGATTTTAAAGATTGTAAGTAAAAAGTGAAGGGGGAATTATTTGATTTTCTTCGTGAGCTGTGCATAAACACTTGCAATAATCGTAAAATGGCAATACCCAATTCCTTAGGGATAAGAAAGAGCTTAATGGCGCCCCGATGGCCGACAGCTAAGCACCGCGTCATCCCTCAGCCCCTGGAGCTGTCAATTTCATAATAGAACCATAAAATTTGCATCATTTTGCCATAGTTGTGAATAGTAATCGTTAATCGAATATGCGTAGTCAAACAGAGCGAAACGTGCCAACGGCGACCCATTCAAAAGTCAAAGTTCAATTCCCGACTTATCGAACAACAACAACAACAGCAGCAGCAAACTCGGCTATAACAATAACAGTTGTTTGGCTAATTAAGTGGAAATGGCGAGCGAGGCTAAGTAAACATAAATTAACGCATGCGACAAATTTGCAGTCGAAAGCAGCAGCGACGGAAGCGGAAGCGCACGTGTCGCCATTTTGATTTGCATGCGCATTGCGGCTGAGGCATCCTTAGAAGCGCATAAATACCGCACGCTCGCAGCCAAAGTAAAATTAATTAAAAAAGGTAGGCCAAATACAAAAACGAAACGCGGCAAATGCGTGACTAAATTATAAAACAAATCCCCTCCATTTTCCGCCTGCGTTTCCCCCTTTTAAATTCAACTGCCCAATGACGCAGGAATATTTAATGCGTTGCTCTCGCTGGGCAATAAAAGCGGATTTCCTTTTATTTTTTTCTCCCGCTTTTGGGGGAGCTCACAAATCTTGTTTGGGTTCTGTATGGATGAGCTGGTCTGGTCGATGGTCGCCAGTTGGCAGTCGAGATTGGGGTCGGGGACTTCAGGAGCATGGTCCATTGCTCTTTTATGAAGTATGAAAGTTGCACAGGAACTTTGTGGTCGACTTTGAGGCGAAATTATTGAAGAATTTTGTACTGGAGGCGCCAATCAGTTGCATGCATCGCTGCGACTGGCAGCCACCAGGCAAAACAAGGTCACTCGGGCATTGCGTACATGGGGCAAGTGATTTAAAGTCGACTACAATCCGTACTTAATATAAAGAATCAATTTGACCTTAATGCAAACTACACAAGTTTGCCAAGCGGCAAGTAGCGAAAGAAGGTCGATTGTTTGCTAAACTTTTAAATTACTCAACGAGCACTTTCAATAATAGCAGCCCCTACCTGACTCGCAGTACTCGCCGTGCTCGACGTAGTACCGAGACTTTTAGGCAGCGAAACTTTTGCAGCGCTGGCTCTGGCACAAAAATCTCCACTCTTTTCTTGTTTCCTTGTTCGCTGCTCACTGTTCACTGTTCGCTGTTCGCTATTCGCTATTCGCTATTCCTTGAGACTTCAAAACAGGACTTTGACTTGCTCGCTCCGTCGACAAAGTTGTCTTGCAAGTTTCTTGAGTCGAAGTCACCCATGGGGAAGGGCAGACGTCTATTTCCGCTTCGGGCGTAAAAATAACAATCGACTTGCAGTTTGAATACATCATGCGCTTGGCGATGGAGTTGAGTGAGCGGGCACGGCGATTTCTCCCCATTTTGAGTAGCATTTGGACAAGTTCTGTGCTTTTGCTTCGCTTGGCTTTTTTTAAGACGGCGGGATTAAGTGGATTTTTAAGTGGCAGCAGCCAAAGTGGCCACGGGCCAGCGTCGGCTTAACTTTCCGGCTTAGGCTGCTGTCCCCTGTGACACAATTACATGCGCGTTACGACTTCGCTCTCGCCCCCCCTGTCTTCTCAACGCCTTTCCGATTCTACACTCGCTCCATTTCCGTCCCCTTCTCCAGCTGCTCGCATAAAATGGCTTAGCCATTGACATGGACAGCACGTGCTAATGGCCAGTTTTCGTTGGCCTGCTCAATGCTCATTCCCAACTCACGACTCCCGATTGCAGACTGCCGACTAACGCCAGGGAAAAGGAGATTCATTCGCCAGCTAACCTATTTTTTGTCGTTGTTGTTCAGCGGCCAATTCTCTGCGTTTCAAAATTAGCAAACAATTTGTGTGGCGGGCGCAGCAAAGAGATTTATCAGTTGTCGGCCATTGTACAACTTTTTACTGAAACTAAAAGCAGACGCAAGTGTTTGCTGTACGAAAACAATTATTTAGCTATTTATTTACTTGGCCTTTCAACTGTTTGTACTTACAAATAAAAGAGCGCAGACTTTGTTTAGATTTGATCAAAGATAGAGTGGTCTCAACAATTATCCAGACTTACAAGTAAATAGTATTTTACGTTTATTTGATTTTGTATTATCTAAATTTAAATTTTGTTTGAGATATATTTATTTATTCATTTTCGAATTTTTCGCTTAAGAGACCAAACTGCAGGCAAATTGCTGGATGGCCCGTTTATGACGGCAATTGATGCTCTACCCTGACAATGTATTGGCCATTTGTAGTCAGCGCTCAAAAGCTCATTTGGCCAGCTGAGAGAGGTTGGTGAAAGAGCTGGCGATGTCATAGCAGTTGCCAGCATTGATTGATCCTTTTAAAATGCTGGCCGAAACTATAAAACTGTCTCGGGGCAATGGTTAGAGCAGCAACAACAATAAATGGAAGTGGAACCGTTGGCCGTTTGGCCGAAGGTTCAATTTGGTTTGTGATTGCCTCAAATTAACCGACCGTTTTGCAATTCCGTTGTCCGGTTTTCGGGGTGGCAAAGAGGAGCGGGCAGCGGGTAGAATCGTGACGATTTGTCAATTGTCCACTGGGCAGTCGTTACAGTTAGTCGACACTCAGTCAATCATCCATTCAATCAAGCAACTCATACAAACATGCGAACACTCAAAGTGACGCTTTCTAAACTTTGATTTGCAATTGCGACGCGCCTTTTAAATTGGAATTTTTCGTTTTCGGCACTGCGAATTCCTCTCCCTATGAACCTACTCGATAACAACAGCAGCACCAAGAACAATCGCAACAACAACAACCATAAAAATAGTAACAGCTAAGGCATTTGCAACAACAATGGCGAACGGCAAATACAATCAAAGTTATGCGCTGTTGATATGTTTTTAAGCGTCCCGTTGCTTTTAACTGCAAACTTGCGGCTCGCTTTATTTATTTTTCATCTTTTTTTCTCGCAGAGTAGGAGCGAGGGTCAGGGCTGATGCTCTGGGACTTAGAGCTCAAAGGTTTTAGCCATTGCCATCGGCTGGCTGGCCGGCCAGCGTTTCCGCGCAGCGGCGCCATTGCGCCCTGCTTCCCTTCTCCTTCCCACAACAGAGTTGCCGCCATCGCCATCGCCATCGCTGTCGTCATCGCCATCGCCGTTGCAATCAGCTTAACAGTAACTAGAAAATAAATTGCATTCGATTTTGTTTTTCTCGCACCGGAATACCCCGCAACAAATTGAGCGAAGGGTCGCTCTATTCGCATTTTTAAAACTCTTTTGTTTAACTTTGAAGTGCTTAACAAAGTCTATAACAAACAATACAAATTTTGAGTGGATAATAGTAAAATATTGTA
Organism: Drosophila rubida; assembly: GCA_035046165.1. NCBI lineage: Eukaryota > Metazoa > Arthropoda > Insecta > Diptera > Drosophilidae > Drosophila > Drosophila rubida. The sequence goes on along the minus strand of JAWNOF010000014.1, from coordinate 10,368,399 downwards.
AATAATTCAATATTAATAATAATTTAATATTAATCATCTTACACTTTCTGTAGTATGATGATTGTAGAGGGTGGAACATTGTGTTCTGTTCAGTGTATTTGTGAATTTCAATATTAGCCATAATTTGAGAGTGATAAAAATAAAATTTCCAAAATAACTTGTTTTTAATGAGACCACTCACTATGCAGGACATTATTATTTGGTTCTTTATCAAAATCAAATTAAATGTGCGTTTCAACTTAGAGTAAATGGTGAATTTGAGGTATGATTCTTATGTTTCCTTTATGATTTCAATGAGTATTGTGCGATCGAGCAGTCGCGAATATAATATGTTTGTTATCGCACGCTTTATGTTCGTTTTGTTGACGCGCTTTGGCTTTGCCGGCGCTTTCGTTATGTTTTTTGTGTTCCGGCCTTAAAAACCCTCGTTGCATTGTCCCCCTGCCCGCACCACGTGGACCCCCAATGTCTTTTGTCTTTGTGCCGATGTTCGCTGCGGCCAAATGCGTGATTGGCCAGAACGGGCGTGAAACGGGGCACAACACAGCTGAACCGAAACAACAAACAGAACAGAGCAGACCGGGCCGGGCTGGATCAGAGCAGAGCAGAAACAAAACAAAGCCTGCAAAGCCAAATCAAAGGCAAAAGCAAAAGGAGAAGTGAGGAAAAAAGCGCTAAAGACGATGCGATGCCAGCAAACTGCAATTTCTGCAAACTAAGTGAAAAATTGTGTGCCGCAGCAAATGTTGTCATTGTTGGCGGTAGGTGGGTGGTTGGGTGGTTGGGCGGTGGCTTACTGAGTGGCTGAGGACATTGTTTTTGTTTGTGCAGCTGCCGTTGGGCAGCTTTTAATACGATTTTTTTGTGCACGGCACGTGGCTAGTGGCTGGTGGCTGGTGGCTGGTGGCAGCAACGGCGATCAGTGCGGCCACAATCCGCTGGCTCGAGTCTCGTGCTTTGCTTTTAACCAATTTGTTTGGTTCCGCGCACAAATTGAGGCCAAGTTTGTTTGCTCTGATTTCTCTCGGCGCGGCCATTCGATAACAAATTGTAGCCCATTAAATAACAGCGTCAACTATTTTTTAATTGAATTTCTTCTGCTTGCTGCTGCTACAAGTTTATTGCATTAGCCGTTGCGGCACATTTGTCAGCTGGACAGTTATTGATATGGTCAGCGTGCTCTTCCCGCTCGCAGTACCATCAAATTCGCAAATCAATTAATTAGTTTCACGAAATTTGACAAAGTAATTTCAATTTGGTTTGCTAGCCAAACCGCTGTGGCAACTCACTTGAACTGCCATCAAGTGCTGCTCACATGGCAAACAAATTTCAGGATAGGAATCTATATTTGCCAAACTCTTCAGATACCCTGCGGAAAAAGGGCACAAAGAACTTCAATTAAGATCGCATTTAATATTTACGATTACCATTTCTGTTTGAAAGGGCAACATCGAAGTCAAACATTCCGTCAAATGACTGCATTCTTTCTGGCTTGCAATTGGAAATCAATATTTAGTAGCTTACATGAGCAGTTGCTATGCATATTTAAGCATGTTTCCATGTTTGGTCAAGCACACCAACTACGCATGACATATTACGTATACGACTGCACGCATTAATCATTGCCAACGGCAGCGGCAAGTTCATATTTTACGGCAATTAGACGCATCGATGGCCATAATTAAAATAGCCAATGAGCAGCAGCTGGCATACAAAAAAAAAAAAAACACTCACATGCACATACAGTGAAATGAACATAACACCTGACACGTCAGGCCTGTTATGCTGTCGCTTTTCGCTGCTGTGTGTCGTTGTTGTGGCTGTCATGATTATTATTGTTGGTCTGGGACCATTTTGTGTGCGCTTTGCATTCGTTAGGGGCCCAAATGTTTTATATATTTAATTCTTGCTTTATTTTTGTGTATGATATAAAAATGTGATTCGTTTAGGGGCGTAGAGCGGGCACCTTTTTGGGGGGGCGTGTCCTGCGTTTGTTGAGCGTCATTGAAATCAGAGAGAAATGCGAGTGAAAGTGTGTGTGAAATGCACAGCACATAAATCAAGTTTTATTACCTAAACGACAATTATTTTGCCACAAAAATCAAAACGAGAGTCAAACAAATGACAGCGCCAGCAACACCGACACTGTCGCCATTTTGTATACCCTGCAGCCGCATAGATTCAGCGGAATGGGTATGACACGCTTGTGGTGCAAAGTGCCGGATCAAGGACAACATTTAATTGCGTTCACAAGTCTGTAATAAAATGATTAACACCTATACTTATCTAAACAGGGTATCTTGGCCTAAATACCAACTATTGTGCGCTATATTTTTTCGTAGAAGGTTTATAAATAAATGTGAGGCTACACGTGACAGGGACACACACGGCATGCGGCATGCGGCATGCGGCACGCGGTTGGCTGCACGCGGCTAGCGGCTGGCGGCGTGCGGCGTAAGGCAGCTAGACTTGATTTATGACCCAGAGAAATGCTTATATGCAGACAACAACAAACTCTGGGCTTAACAATGAGAGCCGAAAACTGAACCGAAAGCTGAAATTGATCACATGGGGCGCAAAGTGCGGGCGGGCCACGTAGCGTATGAGTTATTTTAATTACAATAATGGCATGTCAATTACAAAAGCTGTGACACTGTGACACTTTTTGCCGGGGACAGTCAGCTAATTAATTATCCGAGTGGCATTAAATGCGTTTAGTTCGCGGCAGCCAGCATATAATTAAATAATAAATAAAACGGAGCATAAAGTGAATATAAAAACTGTGCGCGTGCAATGGCAACAAAACTGCTACAGCGACTAAAGCGGGCCAAGTTAATAAAATTAAGTTAACAATTTTGCGAAAGCCAAAGCAGCTTAAGCAGATTTACAATACATATTTTAATTATACAGCGCGTAAACTAATTAAACCAATACATATAGTCGCTAAGGAGGGGCACGGGAGGGGTGGGGAACACACACGAGACGCGTGGCAGGCGGAGTGGCGACAGGAGACGAGGATTGTGGCGCACACGCAGCAAGTTTTTAAGCTCTATTTGTTAACTTTAATGCCACAGCGAGGGAGCGAGCGAGAGTGCCGCGTCATAAGGATAACACAAGCTGATGCCACTGGAAAATCAGAGTCAAAGCGAAGCCAAGGGAGCAATGTGTGTGTGCCTGGGCGTGGGCGTGTTGTGCACGGCACAAATGAAGTGCAGCATGGTCATGGTGGTCGAGAAAGCATTGCGAAATTATTCCAGCGTTGGCTGCAAGTGTGCAAAGTAGATCTAGATGCAGATTGCAGATATAGATGTAGATGCGGCTACAGCTGGGGACGTAGCATGGGGTTATGCGCGTTTATGAGGCATGCGGTTTGCCGGCTCTCTAATGCACGAAGGCGTGGCCTCCGCCTTGGCTTGTCGGGAAAAGGCAAAAGGCTGCCATTAAATTGAAATACTCGCGGTGAGTTTGGCTGCCGACTCGCACATGCAATTACAGCGGACAAATCAGTGTGTTAAAGGCTACACTTCGAGTTTGTTAAGAACTTCCACAACTGCCAGAGCATAACTATATTAAGAGCAATTTAAGGCTTAAGTGGATTTGCTGATTCGCAGCCAAAGAGCGAGAGGACGCTGGAGCGTCTTGAAGCTATTTCCGAATCGATTATGAACTAGCTCGCAGTACCCAATTGACTTGGGGCCATATTCATCGTGGTCGTATCATAATCTAGCCATCAAACGAGCTTTATCGGCTTATTTAATTAATCTTAATGCCAAATGCTGTTTCGGGGGCAGGAACCTGAAGCTGTGCTTATAGGGCACGTCAGGTGTGCGAGGAATTGCAGCATTTGAACTCGATTTAAAATGAACATCACGTGCCACAGCACACGCTGCCACACACATAGTGGCAGAGGTAGAGCGGACACACCCTTAGCGCACACGTACTGCAAATCAAGGTGAGGTGTAAACTTTATTAAGCATACGCCGTGTGCGCTTCCCGCTTTTACGCTCTACGCCAGCAACAATTCCCTAATCATTTGACAGCTGTTGTTCGGGAGCTTAAAGTTTACTTGCGTATTATGCGCGTTGTCGTTGTATAAAGCACATATTTTATTTAATATTTGTTTGCTTAAGCGCCTTCCGCATACCGAAGTACCTACGTGTCACAGTCGCTGCGCTGTGTGTGTGTAGTTGTATGACGGGGTGTGTGTGTGTGTGTGTAGACGTTTTGTTTGCTTTCGCTGTCAGTTGTCAATTATTTTTATTGGCAGGTATTATTATTTTGTGTGCACATTTCTATGCAAATTATCAAACACACGCAATCGAGAGTCGCAGGCGCAAAGGAGAAAGAAACAGAGATGTGCTGAAGTGTGCGGCTGTTTGAGAGTGTGTGCGTGCGAGGTGTGTGTGTGTGTGTGTGTGGTGTGTGTTTGCGGTTGTGAGGCGCGCCTAAACTTGCATGTCATTGACGCTTAATTTGTTTGCTTAGCTTTTGTTTGTGTTTGTGGTTCTCGTTTGCTGTTGCTGTCGTTGCTGTTCTTCCTCTTGTCGTCCTCGTTGCTGTTGTTGGAGCACACAGATTTTGCGGTTGCGTGAGTTGCAGATGTAATGACTGAACAATTAGTGCAAACTCCGCGCTGCGGCAGTTGGTCCAGAAGTTAAGGCAGCACCGATGCTCGCTGAATGTGCACTTTGCGGTCTCTGGCTTAAATAAGTTGTCAAGCGTTAATTTGAATATTGCGATTTCCTTACTAAGCATTTTACTTAAAATTTCACAATAATAGACTTGAATTTATGCTCTCACTAAAAGCAGTTTACTTAGTGTTCAATAAATAACATTTGCGAACTCTTTAACTAAGTATTCTTCGGCTTAATGGAAGCACATTTAATGCTTAATGCAAACAGAGCTCTGTATGGGTTGAAGACAGCAATTTCTGGCCCATGTTTGACTTCGGCTCCATCACTTGTCTTCTGCACTCGTAGGCCATTGTTGAAGGTTCCAAAGCCTCAAGCACTTGGCATACATGCATATCGTATTCGGAGAGATATCCATATCCATCGGCGGGCTGTATGAATTTGGCATTTGGCAGTGCAGTCCGAGCGGGAGATGGGCTGTTTGTTGGGGGCCATAACTACAGTGCCTGCCATTCGCAATGCAACAGGAAACAATTGAATTTGCATAAAACACAAGCGCATGACCATTTCCAATGCCATTTCGCAGTTTTTGCATGCACCGATTTCATTTATAGACTCAGCTGCAACTGCAACGGCAACAGCAACTTCAACGCCAACGGCCACAGGGCAACAATCTCTTCGCAACCCTTCCTCCCTTCCGACTGCCACCAATGCAGCTTGACCGGGGAGCTGTAGGCAAAGATATGCCGTTACCATTTCGGGGTTTGCCTGATGGTTTCTTAATGAGCTCCGCAAACAAACTGCAATCGCTGCCGACGTGAACCTCCATTAAATAAGCCAGCGCTGAAAGAGAAGCCCAGTCTGCAGACAGGCAGCTGCTGCCAATTTAAATAGCGTCCACTGTGACCACGAAGTGATCAATGTGCGGCAGGCGGCGATAATGGCGGAATCGTTTCGACGTTGCCCAAATGCAAAGTGAACGTGCGACTTGCGAAGTAATCCGACTATACTATATAGTAATACAAGTAGATAGTGCGACGCTGAGGGGCTTTTGATAAAAATGTTAATGACAACTGCTTAAATAATAGCATAAAATATGACTTTCGGAAATAAAAAGCTTTTCTCACAATAATTGGGCACTAAATCAATTTTTATTCTGCTCAATAAAATTGCAAACTTTTCTAATTTATGCCAATGTATTTGAGGCCACTGTGCGCCGCCAGCGGCTGAACTTCCCCTTCATTATTTGTACATAAAACAATTTTAAACGATTAACTTTCGCCTTTCCCTGCTGCCTGGCTGGAACGCCACGCAAATTATTGCTGGCAAATGAAATTACCAAAAAATAAAAAAGAAGAATTGGCGACAAAACGATGTTTCCACCAACTGGAAAAGCAAGCTACAATCTGAGTGAGATTTTCTTCAGGCTGCCACTTTCCCAAGAGAGGGAATGGTTAATTAGCATTTTTCTTTTTTACTTTTTTATTCATTTTGGTTGGCTTGTGATGATTTATGCGCTGTGTGTAATGAAATATGTTACCGGAAAACGGCCAAGCGCAAGTGTGTGTGAGTGAGTCCCTCGGTGAGTGTGTGTGTGTGTGTGAGAGAGAGCTGCGGATGTGTGTGTTATGTTTAGATAAGAAAATGTGCTCGACAGGCGAAATGTGTCGCTGGCAAAGTTAATGTACTGTGACGGGGCTTTCAAAGGGTTTCCTTCACAATTTTCGACTGCTTTCAGATGTTGTGCGCCATTTAACACTATAAAATTATTATCGTGCTTATTTACAGGCGCTATAAATAACAGATGATAAAAGACGAAAGGGTCAAGTCAATGAAACACAAAGTAGTAAAAATCCCATTAGCATAGACTTTGGATTTCATTCTCAAGGAGGCGTGTCTCGGCCTCGTTATCACGTTGTCGCACTAATAAAAGCATTTAGTAATTATAGTTGGCAGCGCGATTCGAAAATTGGGCGTCATTCAATGTGCGAGCACGTCGATAAGCGGATACAAGAGGAGGCGAGGCGCCTCCCACCGCGAACCGTCCAACCGAGCTCCGTATAAACTAATATAGCTATCAAAACTACAGTTACGAGCATGTCTGAGTGGTTCGACGACTCCCGCTTCAGCTTCAGCTTCGGCTTCGGCTTCTCCTGCTCCGTGTCGACACGCAAGTTTGCCGTCATGTTCGAAAAACTATTTCGATAAGTTCAACGACAAAATTGTTGGGATTTTGCCCTATTACAAAATATAAAAAAGAAATAGTAGCGACGAGGAAACCAAATGCCGAAGGGAGCGGGTGAGTGAAACTTTACAGAAATTGCCTCGCCTGGGTGCCAAAGTTCGATAGACATACAAGGGTTGCCTCGCGGCAAGTGCGGCGTGTACGTACTTCACACACAACCACAGACGACTGTGTCAAAAGGTGTACGTGTGGTTGTGTGTGTGTGTGTGTGGCAGGGTTGTTCAAATTGCCAAGCGACAATATTATCAATAAAGATGTGAGTGCTGAAGGTGCTTCAAGTGGCAGTTGGCCCCCGACAAGAGTTGCAGACATCTTAACTGCGCCCCAGGCTCAACTTCAAAAACCAATTGAGCGCAATTTCAAAGAATATTACGTATGCGTAATGTCTCTGTCTGCCTGTATCGTTATCGGATATGTGCAGAAGCTGGAACTTTATGCCTGCTTGAGTTTCATAATGAGTTACAGTAGGAATTTTAATTGAATATTGCCAAGGGCGGCTCGCCTTTTCTCTCGCTCCCTCACTAGCGGCGGGAAATGAAAAGCTAAAGATCAAATTAGTATGCCAACTGCCGCAGACAAACCCAGACAGGCGAGTGTCACACAAGTTTAGCGCATCACATGAAGCAAGCAGAGGAATGTGCGAATGGTCGTCCGCATAAAGTGTAGCATACTTTGTGGCGCCAGCAATATTGCCTTCTATCCCTCTCTCGCTATAACGCGACTATACATTTCTTATTCTATTTCGCATTGCGTTGACATTGCTAGCATGCCGTGAGCTGCGAAAATAAATGCTTTCTCTTCCTGCATTAATGTGCTCCGAACTGAGACTGAGCTGAAGTCTTGTGGGCTGGTCTTTGACGTGCCCAGATAGCGGTTAGCTCGAAGAATAGAACGAAAAATAAATCAAATATCAAATGTAAGTGTTGGCCGCAAAGCTCTGAAAATTGTTTGGTTTTGCTATGAATCTATTCATCTTCAGTTGGTTTGTGGTCAGTCAAAGGTAACATTTAAAATAATACGTCGAGCGTTCAGCAACTAGCAAACAATTGTATATACATTTTGATTATCTCATACGAAACTTGGTTGGTAATTGTGATTTATTTTAGTAAATAAAAATATGAATAATAAACAAATCAGTCCACAGTTCAACTACTATGTGCTCAATTAAAAATAATGAAATAATTTGGCAATAGACAATGCCATGTTTGCTGCCAAATCAATAATAATCAAATTAAAACAATTGGCATAATTTTTTCTATTATTTTGATGCCTTGCGGTTGATTGGCTACAATTGCTGTTGGATATGCATTTTGTGGTCTTTCATATTTGGTAACTAAATAATGGGAATGATTTGTGTGTGTGTGTGTGTGTGTGTGTGTGTGTGTGACAGGCTCGTGTTGCTTGCCGCGTTTATGGCCCGAAATTGTTGGCCACACCAGCGGCAATTTGCATAATAAATGGCCATGCAATGCGCCAGCTTCAAATAAATTACAAACACAAGACACAACAACAGAGGCAAACAAGAGTAATACACAAAAAATATGATATGCAAATAGAAAAAGCAGAGGCTATTGTAATTTGCGTTGAGTTCGTGCAGCACAGGTAACCGCAAATTACACATACGCCACGTGCGCAACCGAAAGAGACATTCAAATGGACGAGAGATTAGCTGAAACAAAAAGGTGGCATTGTTCAAATTGTGGTTGTTGTTGTTGTTGTTGTGTGACTGTTGCGCTATTTGACTTTCATTTCGCTTCGTTTTGCTTCTCTTTGCAATTACTGTGCACACGATGCTCACTTGCAAAGTCATTAAAAATATGACAAATTATATGCAGGCAGCAGAGTTGATGGCGAAGGGGAGGGGATGGCAGCAGTGGGGTATAAAAGTAGTAGGTAACTGCAAGAACAACAATAAGCCAACTTTTTCACTTGATGCTGCTGCTACTGCTGTTGCTGTTGCTGTTGCTGCTCTGGCTGGTGCTGATGGGCTGCAATAAACTAAAGTTAGCAGCTTAACAAAACAATAAATGAAGTTGGCAAATGCGATTGTTATGCTCTTGCTGTAGTTGTTGTTTGTCGTTGTCGTTGTCGCAACAACACGACCAAAAGAGCAATGACCAAGAGGAAAAGTAGGAAAAAATGATGGCAAAAATGAATTGGCACCACGAAGCTGCGATGCTCTGAACTATTTGCTGGATGCTAACAATCCGCTTAACCAGAAGCGCATAATAATTATTATTTAGAATCAGACATAGTGTTATAGAAAGAACGACTCTTAAACCAATTAGATTTAGTCAAACTTTCATAAACTTATTTTGGTTGTCAATTCATAATTAAATTGTTTGCTTTGCTCAGATTTTAAATTCATAGACATTAAGCTGCGTTGCGAACATTAAGCAACATTTATAACGCTTTCAGCAAGGGCAAAGCAGATCCAAACTTTGGTTGCAAGTCAAACTTCGATGGAAAGTTGAGTGAGAAAAACACACCAAACTTGAAGATGGAGAAAACGGAAAAGAGAGCGAAAGAGAGAGCGTGACAGGTTCGTTTGTTAGTTGCATTTAAGTTTTAAGTTGTGTTCTTTATTGACTTTTCTAGCGTTCGCATTGAAATTACAATTTCAGCGTAGCCTACTTTTTGGGGCGGCTGGTGGGAAGTTTTTAATTGCCGTGCGGCTGTAACTGGCGTTGCCTTCCTTCCGTTTTGACCCGGCCAATTAGTGGGCGGCATTTTGTGGCTGCACTAAGTGGCAACAGGTGACGCAGGTGTGCGTGCGTACCTCATGAGTGTGCGTGTGCGTGTGTGGATTGTATCTCATTGTGCATTCATTTCATGTGCATGTCAAAGGCGAAACGGTAACAAAATGCATATTGCACTTTTGTGCTGCATAACAAAAAACTAGGCGAAACAAAGACCGAAAGAGCGCAGTGCATAGCGAGTAGCCAGGTGAGAGAGAGGAGACGGGGAGTGCTGTTGACGATTGCGATTTGATTTTATGCAGGCTGCGCGTTTTGTTGAAGGGCTCCATCAAAGTTAGCTGGCTTGAGCTGCGCAAAGGGGGCACTCTGAATGCTGCTGCGTGTTTCCACGTCACGTAGCTCATTGAGGTGACAGCTGTGTGCTGGCAAATGCTAATGGCCATCAGCAGAGCAAAATCAGTTTTAATCGCTCCTTGGCGACTAAGCACCTAATGACGTCAATTGTGCAGCACAAGACAGTGAAGAGTATCCATCTCTATAGTATTTACATTTAACGTTTCCAGCATACAAAAGAATACCTCAAACAAATGGCAACTTTCGCATTCAATAAGTATGGTAAGCGTAGCCATTTTAAATGCAAGCTATCTATCGATTATCCATCACTCAATTTGGATTTATAAATGCATCTGCATCGCTGTCTTCAGCGCCGCATAAATAATATTTCATTTTTCTCGCTTGTTTCATCTGCCAGAGCGAATGGCAAATTTGAAGCCATGAAATGTGTCACAGATTCGAGCTGCAAAGTGGGGCAATTGCTGCTATCGGAAGAGAGCCAAAAGAGTTGGGGTCTGGCGTACGGCCAGCCAACTTAGGGGGCAACGATTGCCATTCCATGGGGCATTTATTGGCCATTGCCGGTGCGATTTATGCAGAGTGCTGGCAGCAGACGGCAGGAAGCATTATCCTGCTCGCTGTCAGTCGAAGCAGCTGCTCGCCGATTGGCCGAAATGTGAAATGCTAAACGGTAATTAAAGTGTAACTGTGGCTGATGGCCGAAACTGACAATTTGCGTTCCAAACAAACTCACGGACAGCGTAATAATTTCTCAATTATTTTTTTTGGCAGCTCGCAGCTGGCAGCGTTCGACTTTATTGATAGTAATTGCAAAATTATGCACAAAGGCGTGCAGAAAATAGCCAAAATTGTGTGCACAGAGCTGGCCAAGAGACTCGTAATGTATGCCATCGAATGGTTCAATGGCAAAGCCCAGAAACAGGGTCAGCACCACACACGAGCTAGTCTCCGTCTGGTTCTGGGCCCGGCTGCGGCAAGGAGCACACAACGTGCCGGACAGCAGCTCATTTTTAGCCGGAAATGAACTAGAAATGTTGCAATGTAGCCCAAAACGGCCGACGAGTGAAACGACTTTGCGGTAAATCGAAAAATAGTTGGCCAAGCCACGAACAGCAATGGCAGCGGGCAAAGCAGCTGCTAAATGAAATTAAATTTCCGTTTAAATGCACCGCAGCGTCTGCTGGCCATTAATAATGGCGGCCTTCAAACATCGGGCTTTAATGCGCTTTTAAACCAATTCTTGGACAAATGTCGCGCGCCTTTCACACACTGATGTGAAAACCAAGTTGCAAACTTGTTGTCAATACGACTGTCTTATACACTTCTTTGCTCGCAAAGGTCTTGAAATCTCTTTAATATGATTTCAATTTCATATGGTTTTTGTAACATTTATTTGCTTTAGCTGCGTTGCAAAACCTCATCTAACGCAGTGGCTGTGATAGCCCCATGCGAGCGAGTGACAACAACTGAAATGAATTAGTGCCAAGTTTTTGCATGCTTGTGTTTTATGCAAATGCTGCCTCCCCCTCGCCACACTTCACCTTTACCGCAGTTCAACTGAGCTGAACTTTTCGGTTCGCTGTTTGGATAGGTGGGCATGGGGACAGATAAAGAGCAAGCGAGATAGAACGAGAGAACTGAGAACACACGGCTTTGAAGTGCAGAATAAATAAAATGAATGAGCTGCAGAGTGTTGAAAGTGCATAATGTAGTAAAATGTGGTGCAAGGGCCATGGAATGGGAGTGGGATGCTAAAAGGGGACATGCCTTGCAATGTTTAGCTTAGATTCCCGTAGCATGCACCTTTAATCAAGACATTAAAACAGAAAGACAAAAAGAATTTAACTAAAGTTTAACAAATTTAAATCCAGTGTTCGTAGTAGAATTACTTCAGAACGCTAACAATGAATTGAAATTTACAAAAAAAGGCATTGCCAAACTAAAGATTGTTCAATTGTCCAAGTGATTGACGATCATTGCGCTGCCGACAAATAAACAAAACAAAACGATAATAACAACTTGTTATTATTTGGTCACTTGGAAACGAAGAATATTCCTTCAAAAATGTAAGTAATGTAAGTATAATATATTTATTAACAATTAACTAAAACTAATAAAGGCATTGCCAAACTAAAGATTGTTCAATTGTCCTAGTGATTGACGATCATTGCGCTGCCGACAAACAAACAAAACAAAACGATAATAACAACTTGTTATTATTTGGTCACTTGGAAACGAAAAATATTCCTTCAAAAAGGTAAGTAATGTAAGTATAATATATTTATTAATTAATTCTTCTATTCGCAGATATTTTAGCTGGCCTTGCAGTCTCTTAAGAATCCAAAAGATTTCACAATTAATTATGTTAATAGAAGTGCGCAGCACGTGGCAATAATCTGCGCCACGTGCTTGGATATGTTAGAATCTACCTAGATCACACGAAAAAAATATGCATTATTTCTATGTACATGGTAAATCCACGTGCTTCTCTGTTTTGATGGTTTGTTATTGATGCTCTCCTCAATTTTCTGCCAAAATCGCCACGTGGAGCAACTGAATTACCAGGCGAACATAATAGAGTAGCAAGTGGATTTCCTCTCTACTCAGCCAGAAAAACTGTGCTCCTCTCCTCTCATCTTCTCTCTAGCAAAGTATGAGCACGAGAGCGAAGCTACGCTCAGAGCGTAGAGAATGTGGATTGTAAGAGCGGGAGAGAATGAGCACGCGAGCGAAGTTACGCTCAGAGCGGAGAGAATGTGTGTGGATTGTAAGAGCGAGAGAGAATCACTCTCCCACTCTCGCAAGAAATTTTTAGTGCAGCTACTTGCTGCTGGTTTCTGTTCGCCTGGTATTTCATTCCATGATTTGGCAGTTTTCACCGCTTCAAGCGCTTCGAAGCGGGCAACAACAACAACAACTACCCAGAATTCTCCGAAATTCCCTGAAAATAGCCACGTTGAGCAGCTGAGAACAGAATAGAGTAGAAAGTAGAATATTGCACGTGGCAAATTTGCGACGTACAAACTCATGAGCGGATTCAAAGAGCGAAAGTCTCTCTCTGTTTACCTTTTTGCGGATCCAAAGAGCGAAAGTCTCTCTGTTTACCTTTTTGCAAGCACGTGGTGCAAATTGCTTTCTATTGACCTGGTAGATTAACCTAAACTTTGGATTTTTCAGAGACTGCGTGTTCACCCAAAACATCTGTGAATACAAAGTTAAAATTCATAAATATGTTATACCTACATTACTTACCTTTTTGATAGAATATTCTTCGATTTCAAGTGACCAAATAATAACAAGCTGACAAGTTGTTATTATCGTTTCGTTTTGTTTGTTTGTCGGCTGCAGAATGATTGTCAATCACTAGGACAATTGAACAATCTTTATTTTGGCAACATTACTTCTGCAATGCCTTTTGTTTTATTTCTATGTGTATTTCCAACAATGGCTCAAGTCAAATGATTCGTAATTCTTAATTATTTAATAGGTAAAGTGACAACTTTTCAGCGTTGGGTTAAAAAACACCTAAACGACGAAAACATATACAGAAAAATGGCATGATCACGAAAATGCAAACAACAGTCATTTAAAATGGGCAACATGACGTATACGTAACATGTCGGCCAATGTTTAATGGCCATAAATCAATGTCAATCAATGAGCCGCGGTTGCCGCCCATCAATCAGCTAAAGTCTGTCAAAAATGTGAAACAACTTGAAACTTTTCACGCCAGAAATTTGATGTACTCGCCGTCGCGTTGCGGAAGTTTTCTCTTGCAGCAGACTCCATGAATTTTCCATTAGTTTTTCTTTCGTATTTTTTTTTGCGCAAGTCGTATTAAAATATTGGCACTGTTGCAGCTCATTACGAAGTCGCAAAACTTTGTTGCAACTCTGGCAGTGTTGACAGTCTGCTTCCGCTTTCCGCCCCTTGATCCCTTGCCGTGCATACATAAATCACTTTTATTAGAGCAAAAATTTTGTTGGCGAGGCGACCACAAAACGCTGCAAATTCAACCATCGTCACCGAAAATAATTGAGGGCCCACAACAATTGTTGTTTTCGCATGCGCGTCCGTGTGTCGGACTGTGTGCACTTTGGCAAGCCATAAATAAAATTTAGCAGACATTGATTCACACAGTCAACAGGCAGAGGCAACAGAGCAATTGCTCGAGCCACAGGAAGTGATTGATTTATGCTGTATCCAGCTTCTGCCCCTCGACCGTTTTCAGTCTGGTGCGTTGTTGTGGCCACGTCGTGATCACAGCCAACAATTGGCCACAATTCCGGGTTTACGTTTTTATTCACAAATCTTTTATTGATGATGTGTGACGAGCGATTGTTCGGGCATTTCAATCGCTTGCCACTTGCCGCTTGACGCTCCCCAATTGTTGCTGCAACATTTTTTGGTTGCATACCTTCCAGGGGGCTAACGTGGGTAACGACTTTTTGACGCCTCATTGCCGGCGGGTAATTGATATCGGCCATGGCTTTATTTTAGTCACGTGTCCCAACTAACTTTGCCAAACAATTAGTTTCAGTTCCATTTTTTGTTCTACTACCCTAAACTTTGTTAACAAAGTTTCTTCGTTTTGTTTTTTTTTTTAGCTACTTTCGATGTTGTTGCTGCTTATCGCTTACTCGACGTGGCCTGACATCAACTCTGGCGACATGGACGTGGGGCAGCTAAAACGACGGCGACGGCGACTGCGACGCAACGCACACAACATGCAACATGAAGCTTATCCCCCAAGCAAAGTAGATAACGTATAAAACACATGTAAGACAGGGAGATACAAAAGACAATTGGATAAACAACAGCACGACAAAAGAGAGAGTAAAGTAAATAGCAGATAAGAGATACGAGACACTCGCAGACACAAAATCAGTTGCGAAAGTGGCTCAGCTCAAATAAATACATTTAATTGCTACCAACTGCTCGATGTAGCGAAATATCGACAGAATTGCACACAGTTTCTCGCAGTGTAGTGAGCAGCTCTGGGAGTCCCACGTATTTTTCATGTGTTTCGCTTTTGCTGGCAGTCACAATTACCCAATCCATTGTCTTGTGCTCGTGAATCTACTGCACAATACGATTGTACACTGCTTAGTAGCCGCTGTCCACACATACACCGACTCTTGGTCTTGGTCTTGGTCTCGGTAAGCTGCAGCACACATATATCGTAGTACACATAAATATTCGATATGTGCCCAGTGCTTTAGTGCTTTGCAATCCGCTTAGCTGTAACTCGAGCACAAATTGCATTCAGCATAGTAGTAGTATCAACTGGCGATCCCAAAAGCTCGCCCCTTGAACAACCCTTGGCTACTTAAGTTCACTTTGTTTATAACAATCTGACAAAAGGGTATGCTAAGCTGGCACTGAAAGCGCGGCTTATGCCACGATTGTGCTAATAGCGTACACTCACTTTATCGGATTAAAATAAAATTTGCCAAAACAAGAGCGGAAAGTTTGCATCTGCGAACTTTCGAGCAGCAGCTCTGCGCTCTCGATTTTTTTTAATTGCTATAATTATTTACAGGGTATCTCGCGCTTTGCGTACTTGCCAATGCCATATCTATTTATTTTCTTATTTTCCCATTTTCTTATTTTCATTGACTTGTGTGCGAAACGCTCGCATTTATTTGCTATTTTTCAAGCAGCGCGCAGTTTATTGAAAACTACACTCAGTTTAATTGAATGGCTGCGCCAAAGGTTTTGAACGGGGAATCCCCCACCAACCTACTCGGTTACCTCCCCCTTCTGAGTCGCCACCCACGCCAGCAGCAGCAAATCGAATGCTTTCAAAGTCAATTGTTTGTATGTGTGCGTACGTGAGTGTGTGTAAACGCTGCAAACTTTTGCTCAGCGCTAAAGTTGAGCTTATTTTCATTTTTTCACGCCAATGGGCCAAATTATAATTCCACTAAGGCCAGAGCGAGCAAGTCGAAGAGCCACTGAGAGAGAGCGAAAGGGATGGGGAGGGGTTAACGGTTTTATAGCCGAAAGTGCTTTATGCCAAACTTTTTGTTCAGCACTTAGTTTTCAATTATGAAATTTGCATTACGCCGACCACTTGGCAAGCACAATATTGATATTGATTTTAATGCCATCTCTGTCGCCATCGCTCGCGCCCGCGCTCATGCTCTCGCACTCGCACTCGCACTCGCAGTAGCTCCCACTCTCGCCGGCATCAGCTCTTGGTCTTTCAATGTGTTCAAGTCGTTTGCCTTGATTTATGCAGCTCTCAATTACTTAATTGCTGGCGAGCACGACGCTGACGACGACGGTCCTTTGTGAGTAAATTAAACAATTGATTGTCATGCAATTGCAATGACTTTATCATTAAGGCACAACTCCCCAGTGTCGTAGCCAAGTTTAAGACTTCCAGCTTAAAGCCAATTCTTCAATTGTAGCTTAAGGTTGCACGCACAAGGACACCAAGTTTCCCAAAAGGTGGGCAAATGCGAGTCGCTTAAATTTGTGCAACAACTTGAAATAGATGCCCAGGGTTTTCGCACACATACACAACATTTGCGCTAATGAAGTGTTCAAGGCATTACGCATACGCAGCGTGTGCGACTCGCATTACGCATACGCTTCGCCGGTGTTGGGCGAAATTCAAAATAAACATTTGCATATCTCGTCGCGCAGCTGGCAGGGATTTTGCTTATCTCTATGGTCTGGTCGCGGCCCAGCAAGCCCGCTGCAGCAAATGAAAGAGGAACACACAAAAAAAACGGCGAATGGGAAAAATTGAAATAGGGAAAAACAAGTTAACGCTGATTGCACAAAGCCGCCGGATTTGTAGACCATTGCACAGTAAAAAAGTTAAGCAAAACACGAAATTAAGAAGGCACAAAACACACTCCATAAGTCTGCCTGTATGTGTGTGTGTGTGTGTGTGCACAGGATACATTAACAAAATTAGCGCAGCAAGGCGTTCAACCGGGAGCTAGGACAGGAGCCGCCTGGCGTCGAGTCGAGTCGAGTTGAGTCAAGTGGAGGCATTCATTCTTCTAGCCATGTTCGTCAGCATGTAAACAGCATAAAGAGCACCCCAATGCCTCTGGCAAATCAACAAATCGAGTCAAGCAGCAGGCAAAGTGGATGCGGGAGGTGAATAGAGGGGAACACTCAGCGCGTCGAGCACTCAACACTCTTTGGGAAATTGCCGGAAGTTTTTGTGCGATTAAAGCGCCATTATCGATGTGAATTATTTTAACGCTGCCGCCTCCTGCAACTCGCACCTTCTTCGACTTCGGCATTTTCGGTCTACTCGAGTGGCAAGTAATTTGTTTTTGGCTTTTTAAAGTAATTGCCACGCATTTGTCGCATAACACGCGCCAGCAAAGTGCGACAGAGACAGAGCCAAAGACAAAAACCGAAAGAGAAAAATAGAGGCTGCTGCAACTGCGGCAAACTTTGGCGCAACTCGAAAGTCAAATTAAACTTTTGCTAGTTTTTCGTGATTTGTTGGTCAGCGCACACTTACTATAGGTACTTGTATATGCAGCTGCCCCATAACATTCATCATACCTTTGCCACTTGCCACATGGCGCAATGCCAACGCAATTTGACTTACACTTTGGCGACCACCTTCACTTGAAGCTAATGAAGTCCAAATTGGTTTACTCTGACATCACTTGGCTTTGTCAAGTGTCTGGCCTTTTGTCAATATTTAATTAGTTCAATTCACGCATTGCCGCAAAATTTATTGACTATACGCGACCACAAAGGCAAAACAGCCAGCAGCCTGCAGCTGGGCCTATCTCAATACTTGCCACAGCATTCAGCTCCAGAGCAACTTGTGGCTGGTTTGATAACTAACACCCAAGTCGCCTTTGAAGTCAGGTATGGTGTTGCCTCTCTTGTGGCTGCCTGATTAACAAAGCCTCGGGCCAACTGCGTTCCGGCCAGAGCCGGCATTAGGGCCAAAGCTAATTAGCATGTTCAACTATCGCAGACAATGCACTGCGCCGTCTTGGTTGCCAAACAAAGGATCTGGGCAGTGTGCGAATTAGGAGTGGCAGACACAACAAACTGCTGCATGTAATCAGTGCTCTGCAGGTTAAGCACAAAAGCAAGCACCTTAAGCTTCTTACGGGATTTCCACATGAATTTGCAGCAATAATTGACACGATTTTTAAATGAAGACCAAAAATCGATATGGAAATAAATAAGTGATTTGCTAAATTGCAATATATGACTGCTACGTATACGTGATTTCTGTACGGTACTTGCGCAAAGCAAGGCTACTTTGTCAATAATATTAAATCACAACACTTCACAAAATTAAATGAAATTGCTCAGCTCACTGTGAAGTGCTCTGCACTTGAATTAGCTGGTATTTTGCGCATATATTTTGTCATGCAAAGAGCATAAACATAATCAGGACAACAACGGAAAATTAGCATTGATATGATTAGCATAATTTGGGGCGAATTAATCTAACATTCGAGCACATCTGCCAATTGAGCGATAATGGCAAACAACCCACACACACACACACACATTTAAAATATTACATATGTGCAGAGCGCACATTTGCAATTAACGAATATAATGACAAATGTAAAATGCAAACCGAGTTGGCAGCAAATCCATTTGCATGCCAGCAAACACAAATAAATAGCCTAATGCGATTTAATAATAATAATCATACGAACATGTGAACAACGAATCGCACACATAACACAACTCGCTGCAGCTGATTTGGCAAGGACAACAAAGTAGGGGACATCAAGTGCAAGTGCAAGTGCAAATACACATGTCCTTGCAGGCAATTTGCATGCGCTGAAACAGTAAAGTTTGCCCAACGATGTGAGCGCACTGATCCTGCTGCTGCAACATAACACATGGATGCCATTGCCAGTGCCACGTGAGCACAGAGAGCCAGCGAGTGCCACGTGTGGCAGTAGAGGGGGCGAAAGCATAAAATCAATTTAGTATTTTTCAAATAAAAATCGCATAAAGTTTTGCGTGCCATTCGTTTTGCTATTTGCCGCTTTCCGGCTGCCGAACGCTGCCTGCCGCCTCGTCGTCGTCGTCGTCGTCGCTGCCTTCCGTTGGCTGCTTGTTTACAAAACGGAAGCGCCCGTAAAGTATGCTATGAAATTTGTATAGCTCGAGCGTAGCGTCGACGGCTTTGAACGCATCAACGGCAATTGAGCGTTGTGAATGAAACAAAACAAAAAACACAAAACAAAACCAAACACAAAACTTCCACAAAAGTGAGGAGAAAAACCGAATGCCGAAAAACATGCACAAAGGCTTTTTGTTTTTGTCTGTTTCTGCCACACTCTTTCGCATTTTTATTTAGCTTTTTTGTTGCTGCCGGTTAAGTTGGAAAAAACTTTATGGTAAATAATTCAAATGTTTTGCATACATTTCGGACTATCTGATGGCTGCGCTGTGCTTTCCTTTGCCTGATACCTCCTCATATAACAGGTAGACAGCCATACAGGGTATCAGTCACACTCAAATGACAGTTGGCAGTTTGAAAAAAAAAGATGCACACATTCATTCGCTCTCGTATCGACTGTAAGCCGCTTTTAAAATGATTTACTTTTCAAATGGAGTTTGACATTGCTTGCATTCAGATTTCTGTTTTCTTTTTCGTATTGGCGGCTACAGCATTGACGTGCTACATTATTTCCAGGATATTTCAAGTTTCACGCAACAAACAAACGAAACTTTTTGCGTCTTTCGTGTACTTTTTGTTCCTGACAAAACAAATTATAAATGTCAGGGGACAATTTTAAGCATTGGGTGTTCGCATACGTGTGTGTACGCGTGGGCGGTGTGTGTATAATTTGGCAACTAGAATTGTGTGTGTGTGTGGAGTCAACATTTGTGTAATTCACGCAACGTCGCAACTTCCGCGTTAAAGTCGCCGGCGAAAACGCGAATATAATAACAACTGCAAGTCGTGTTATTTTCCGCTCTGAACTTTGCGCTGTTGTGCGGTTGACATTTCGTGGTGTGTTCGCGGTCTAAATGAACACCACATTTCATTTCACTGCTGCTGCTGCTGGTGCTGTGCGCTGGCTTTAAGATTTGTTAACTTTAAGCCGGAGGGCCAACATTTGATTTACTTGTCAAACGTGGCAATAAAAACCCTGACGCAGAACTCCATGCTGCAACTCAAGATGCAGCAGCACACACAAAAATCGAGCATACAATTCGGCGTCGTCTACAATATGTGACAGCAGACTGCTTGCTGGCAAGCAAGAAAAAGTGGAGCTGAAAAAACCCATGGAAAATGCAGTCATGCCAAAATAAGGGGGGAAAGCAAAGGAAAACTCAACAGACTTATTGAATGCGACTTGGTATCGTGTGCATTTGCCGTTACTCTGCCAGCGATTTTGACAGTTTGCTAAATTACGCGACATTAACTTAATAGTCTTCTATATATTTGGCAGACATTTGGCAGCTTCTGCTGTGCTGCTCCACGCAAAAGCCACCAGGCTGCCAAAATGCCACAAGCAATACAGAATAACAACCAGTTATACTGGTGAGTGCACCAATCGAGCGAACTGCACAATGCACACACTGTTTATAATGTCCATACACCACCAGCTGCATATGTACAATAGTTTATATAAGTTGCACTCTACGACTCGACTTTGATTGTGCTGACAGTGGCCGACAACTGCTGAGTATGGTGGAAATGAACTTTTGATACAATTTGCAAGGCCTCCTTTGACTCGTGTATAACTACTTCAGCCAGAAAAGTATTAAGGTAAAAATATGAAGATGAAATCCTTGGAAATGGTCTTTGTTCTTTGTGTTGTGAGCTGTGCGTTTGAATCACCGATTTTAGTTTATTTAGTAAAGTGAGAGAGAAAGTAAGAAGCGTTTAGTCAGAGGTAGGGCAAGTACTCCAGCTCATCGTAGTCGTAGTCATCGTCACTGAGGAACCCCGCATTGTACTTGTAGCGATCGTAGTCGGGATCGATCTCATCCTCGGACCCGAAGCTGTCGTAGTCATTGGGATAGAAATCGAACACCAGCAGATTGGACATTCTCACCAAGCACAGATCGGAGGACGAAGGCGGCGCCAGCGATACATCGATGAGGTCTTTGGCTGCCACATCGGCGTGCTGCACGCTGAACTCGTTGATCTTGCTGCCGTGCAAATGCATGATGACGGGCAGCTGACGCTGCACCTCCTTGGCGCGCACCTGCAGGCGCAGCTTGAAGATGATGTCGTGCAGCAACTTGTCCGTCAGCCGAGTGCACTCCTCGAGGTGCAGCATCTGCAGCTTGGGGCAAGCCACGATCAGGCGCAACACGGCCGCATTGGTTAGGTTGGGCCAATACTTGAGGTTCAGCTCCTCCAACAGCGGCAGCTTGAGTATCTCCAGCTCGCGCTCTTCGATCACATTGTTGTGGGGCAGGACGAGTGTGTGCAGCGCAGCCAGCTTGCCGATCTCGACGAGCTGCTCCCCACTGATGCAGTTCTGGCCGCGCGCCTCAAAGTGCTGCAGCTGCTGCGCCTTGTGCTGCACCAGCCAAGCGAGCAGTTTGGGCCGCAACGTGACGCCCTGCTCGACGCTGTAGAGCACCAGCTTCTTGATGCTCGGCAACTTGGCAATGTGCTCGTACTCGTGCACCGGATTGCTGCTGATGGTCACCTCCTCGATGGAGTTGCCGCACCTGCTGCTCACCAGCTGCTGGAAGCCCGTGGTGATGGTGTACACGGCCTTCATGTTCAGCACGCGCAATTTGGGCAGCGCGCGGCAAATCTTCGGCATGTACTTGGACAGGAAGCCATTGCAGTTGGCCAGCGTGAGCGACTCAATCGACGCCGGCAGATAGTTCATGTTGAGGCCCGTCAACTGCCGATTGTCGGAGAGGTCCAGGCGCTTTAACAGCTTCAGGTGCTTGAGGGCCAACAGCCCGTCGTTGTAGAGCGCACACGCGCGCAGCTGCAGCTCCTCCAGCTCGTGGGTGCGAGCGAACATCTTGTGCATGTTGCGTATGGTCAGCTTGCTGGCCGTGGCGCGCATCGAGCGCAGATTGACGCAGTACTGGCCCAGGTACTCGCAGAGTCGCTGACAGCGGCCGGGCGGCACATTGCCCTCGATGTGCAGCACATGGCTGCCGGAGAGCAGGAAGAAGTCGCGCATATCCCAGATCGTCATGCCGTCGAACGCGTCGAAGCTCATCGAGCGGTGCATCGCCGGCGAAGCCTGCACATACACGCCGCGAATGCGATTGCAGGTGCGCGCGAATCGAATGCGATCTGGCAGCCGCAGGTGTCGCATGATGTGCTCCAGGCAGTGATCGTTGAGCGACACGATAACAGCCGACTGCTCGCACTTCTTGTCGTCGAGGTGCTCGGGCAGCGCGTAGGCATCGGGCTGATGCCAACTGTCGTTCGCCTGCACCGACAGCCGATAGCTGTTGATCATGTGGTGTGTGTTGCGCAACGCCTTGGCCGCGTCCTGTGCCTGGGCGAAGAACACGTAGCCGGTCTTCAGCTTGACGCTCTTGTTGCGCTTCAGCTTGTTGCCGCCTATGCGCGGCCTGCTGGGGAACAGCTGCAGGCGCAACACCTGCCCGAAGTCCTCGAAGTACTTTTGCAAGTCTCCAATGACAAGCTACGGGAGCGGAGACGGCAGTTAAGAGAACAGCGCTGGGGGCGGTAGGTGTGAAGAACTTGCCTCATTTGCCACGTTGTACAGGAAGAGCTTCTTCACCACGATGTGGTCCTCAGTGTAGGCAATGCCTTTCTTGAAATAGCATCGCTGCTGTACGGGATTGTTGATGAAATTGGCCATTGAGCTCGCCGAGTCCTAATTTTTGGTTGCTAATCAAAGCGTTTTTTTTTTTAGCAAATTGAAAACCTATTCAACTAATTGTATTTGAACGTGATTTGAGTTCGAGGTTAGCTCCTCGCTTGTAACTAAACAAAGAATTATTGCAACTGTCGAAGCAAAAACCAACACTAGAATGCTAAATTCATGGCTTGCTTAACTCATTTTGTGTCAACATTATTTGACAAATATTAGTTGAAATGCGATTAACATAATAATCGCATACATTTTCGTTGCTGAATGCCGGCTCAATTATCAACTCTTGCTTTTGCAATCAACACTTTTTATGCAGCTCGTAACTCAGTGTAATGCCAGAGCTGCCTATGAACCGGAAAGCATATTAAAAAACTGTCACAAGTGCAGGCAGGAGATCTAGGTGCTGAGATATGTGTGTGCGTGCGTGACGGAGACAGCGACAGTGCAAGCCAAGGGAGAAGGAGCACGCAACAAAAAAGGACGAGCAAGAAAAAAGGGGAAAAACTGCATGTGCAGCAGAAATTAGTAGGGATGCATCACATGTTACGCTGCAATGCCTGCGCCCATGCTTTTGCTGCGTTAAGCAATAAGGCAGCAAGCACACACACGCACACACACACACACACACACACACACACGCACACACACACACACACGAACACTTATGCAGTCATGCTCGCAACATCCCAGTTGCAGTTTTCAAATACGAAAACTTTAAATGAGCTTCAAAATGCTAGTCAGCATATGAAACGAAAGAATCGGAATTTCCATAATAAATTAGAATTTAAATTAGTAGCAGCTCTTAAAAAACACATAGTGTAAAATTCAGTACACAAAAATAAATAACAAAAATATAGCGTAAGCAAAATATTAAATATTCAGAGGATGAAAAAACATTCATTATTTACCCCAGTCGACACACAGAATGTAATAAATATTTTGCTACATTGAATAAAGCGATTACTCTGGCAAATATTTTTGCGCTTTAATGGAATTTGTATTTGGCAAGCTCAACAATTATGGCTCAACAAATATTAAGCGTAGTGCCAGTGAAGTCGAAGTCTGGTCTGGAATCAGTCCTTGCTGCGGTCAATGGATTTTTCCCGCTCGCAAGTTGAGCTGGGTGCTGGGGTGTATATCACTCAGTGTTATGGTTATCAGCACAGTTGTTGCCTTGTTGCTTTGTTGTTGCTGCTTCCGCTCGCCTTGCTTCCTCGCTCCCACGCTTCCCCGCTTCCCGCCACGGGCAGGGCAGACACTTGAAACTGCTAACAACGCACGATGGCGTTAACATTGTGCATTGTTGCTGTCCTCTGTCAGATCTGCTATTGCTGTCGTTGTTGCAGTTGCTGCCTCTGCCTCTGCTTCAGCTGCTGCTGTTGTTAGTTGCCATCCATAAATTCTTGCATTAATGGCAATGTGGTGGCTGCTAAGGGCGGGGCGTGGCTGCATTTGATGCTTCCCTTTTCATGTAAATGTCACCCAGGCAAAGTTGCAATCATTGCTCCCCTGCTCCCTCTCTGTCCCCTCGCGCACCACCTGCATCTCTGTAGTTGGGGCAAAATCCTTTCTATCAGCTGCGCAGTCCGTTTTGATTGCGGTGCAATTGCAAAAAATTTGTAAACATATTTTTTACGAAATGTATTTACTCCAACGCAACTTGCCGCAACTTCGCTTCACTCCCATCTGCCTGCCTGGATTTTCCAGATTTTCCTTTCTGCTTGCTCTCCGTTATTTTCTCCTTTTTAATGCTCTGCACAAAATCCAATTTAAGGCACGCAGCTTGAGGATGAGTTTATTTTAAGTAGTTTTGCAGTGAATTCCCTCAAGCATTTTGTGCGTACATGTTGATAACTGTGGCAGTTCAGCGGGAATGCGGGTGAGCAGTGGGGGGGGGGGCGGTTGGGGGGCGGCAGCACAATTGGAAATACCAGGCAGCATTAAAATTCAATACACAGCCAAACATAAATTCGATAAGTTTGAATTCGGGCAGCAGACCGAGAGAGCAACATGTTTTATTTGCTCGCTCGACGTGCGTACATGGTGTGCTTCTACACACACCAATACATATATGCATATACATATATGGGTATGTTTGTAGTGAGAAACATAAATTCAATAGCGCAAACATGCGACTGCTGTTGTCAGGCCCCTTGGCAACAGACACCCTCGACCACTTGCTCCGCTCCTCGGCGCCGTCCAGAAGCCAGCAAATAATAAAATAAAACTTTATTGACACAAACATAAAACTCCCAAATGGACGGTTCTCCCGCTGCCTCTCTTTTACTCCTTCTTACGCTATCGTCCAACTTAGCCTTCTTCGCATAGTTAAATTTATGCATGTGTAAATATTGTTGGCATTAGATAAAACATATTGACAAACATTTGCCGAATTGAACTCTAAACAAATTGCGTTACATTTGGCAACGTTCGATTCCCATTGTCCCAATGTGTTGCTGTTGCCGTTGCCGTTGCTACTGCTGCACAATTGCGATGTGCCACACACGGCTTCACACTGGTCAAAAGTATTTCCAAGAAGTCGCTCTCCTTGACTTGCGACTCACAAGTGGCAATAACTCGAGCGGAGACACAACATTTGACAACGTTTCCTTTGTGCAAACACCAATGAATACGACAATATATGAATATGAATATGAATGAGCATATGAGTAGCAGCTGCTTACATTCACAGGCTAAATGCTGAATTAAGCACAATGAATGCGTATTTGCTTTATCATTGATTGATTGTCTGTCCGCCCGCCTGATTGACTCAATTTTTGACAAGTTAAAGTCCTTTTCAGGGCTAGGGAAATTCATTTGACAAAACAGAAAATATTTACATTTACAGATTATTTTACAAGGAAATTCAAATAAAATTTGAATAACCAACTCAACTAGACACACAGTGAGGCTTAATAGAGTATTCAAGTAAAATTGCATGCACTTGAAATCAAGTTTTACTTAAATTGCGCAGAGCTTCAAATCGTAATTACAATTTAGCTCAAGACTAAATGAAACGTTCGTGCTCTGTTTCAATTTCAAGCTGCACTAATAAAAGACATGCACAGCGCTTTATGCAGCAACTTTTAATGTTGCATACCCTGCAACTAGGCCACAATAAAGAAAGGAGTTTTAAGACTTTAAATTTGAATTACATCCTTAATATTTAAAGAGTCTCTGCAATGCATTTACCCTTTGTGGACTTTGGTATTTTTAGCTGTTTTATTTGCTGCTGCCTGCGCCGGCATTCAGCTCATTTAACGAAACAATTAAAACGGCTTATGCACTAAACTGGCCAAAACAGTTAAGCCCCAGTTATGTGCGTATGTGTCTGACAGTTTAGAATGCCGGAGAAAGCTGAGAAAAACGAGGCAGCATTTGCATTTGTCGCCTAATAGAACTTTAATTGTTTTAGCAAAGGTTTCGGCTCTAGATTGCAGTGCTGGGCTCCATTTTGAGCAAGTGCTTACAGCTGTATCAGTGCAAGTGGGTCGCATAGTTGAAATGCCTTCTTTTTTGGTATGCTGGCAGTTAAAACGGAACGAAAAGTTGGTAATATGCTGAAGGAACAGGCGCAAACTTGATGTGGAGCACATGCAAGTTTATTTGGCCAAAAATAACACAAAAACAACTGCTGCAGTCTCGTCCATAACTTATGGCCCCAAAGTCGCAGTAGTTCAGCTTGCAGCTGCTGCTGCTGTTGCTATTGCTATTGGCCCGATAAGGAGAACAGGCACGAACTGTCAGCTCCTCGTAGCCCTAGCCGGAAATGCAGGCCGACTGCAAGGCTGAGTCTCTCTCTGTGTGTGTGTGTGTGCGAAACGTGCGAAATTCTTAAGCAAATTTCCACAGTTTTTGACATGTGCGATATTAGATTGAACGCCAGTATGTGTGGGGCTTTCATTATGCTAAGCGTTAGCTGAAGCCGCAACTAATAAAAGCTTTATGCCAGCCACACAAAACTGCCAAGGACATGGGACTCGGGTGACGTTGTACGTCCTTTGAGCTTGCCATTCGCACAATGCGGGCTCCACTCTGACTCCCCCCCCTTCCTACTCCCTCATTCTCTTTGTGCTCTCCGAACTGTACGGCAGTACGGCTCCTCTGTAGGCTCGTCCTGTCCCCCCGCCCTCGCCGAGCTGCTTGCTGGCTGTGCTCCGTATTTTGTGTGTCTGTGAAAATATTTTCAAAGTCTTAACCTCACTGGCTGAGCAATCATAAATCAAATGCCGCTGCGCTACCTTTTGTTGCTTGAGTGCTCATATATATACACACGCACACACACATAGCGGCGGCTGTCGTCGTCATCGTGTAGCTTAAATTTTATTTATGGCACAAACTGTTCCTGCTACTATAGTGTGTGTGCTTGTCAGTGTGTTAGTGTGTGAATATGTGTGCCTAACATGCTAACACACGCGTGCAGGAAAAATCGACTTTGCTCGCTGTGGCTTTGGAGTAGCATAGTCTACAAGATACCCAATTAAATATTAGTCAATTCATTTGAAGTAGCAGCAAATACATTTGTTTTTTAAACACACATTTTTATGTTAATTCTCTATGAGACGTGTAATTATATTATGAAGTTGAAGATTTGGTAATCAAAGAATTTGAGAATGCTTTGATATTGTTATGCAGCTGCAGGGTATGTGAGCCATGTCATGCCTCACAGGCGGCACATTGGCAGTGAATAAAGTTTTGTGTCTATCAACATGCAGCACATCGAACCCAAAAAATGTGGCTTGTTGTTGTTTGTATTATCCATTGTCTGAGCAGTGCCTCAATGGCGTAAAGAATTGCGAAATTGTTGGGCTGTTTGCAACGAAATAGTTGCCGATAAAGTAGGAAATCTAAACGCTTTCCCAAACCATTCCATTTCCAATTCAAAGCATGCTTTTGAGCGAGCAAATTAAATCAGAGCAATTCCATTTTAATGAAAGGGTATCAAAACCAACTGTTCAATTGCCAGGCGCGCGAAACATTGTAAATTTAATAAAAGCCATTAATATTTATTTTAATAAACTTATCAAATTTGTTTCAACTGCCGAGCAGGGCATTTCAACTTTGCATTTCGCACAAAACTTTTTTTGCTTCCCGTTTTTGTTTTGGATTGGCTTTTGCATTTCGTTATTGGCAAAAGTGGCGTTGGCGTAAAGCGTATAAAAGAAAAACGTGGGTAATAAATAAAAAAAGAGAAAAAATTGATAAATTTATTGCCGGTCGCAATTGTTGCAATGCGAACACAGGGCGGATGAGCGACGTCGACAACTGACTGCACAGCTGATTGAAGCCGACATTTTGCCGGCTGTACGAGAAAGGAAACGATTGAGAGCGCAGGTGGGGGATAGAGGGGGGTTTTGAAAGCCGACTAAAGGTGGGCCAAAGCTGAAAGCGTTTAGCATTTGCGTCTGTCTGACTTTTGTTGGCTTTCTGACATATACTATTCACAATATTGAGGCAACAATTTGTGGCATGTGTACGGCTGCGTGTTTGGCTGGCCAGTGATTTATGCGTATTTTGACTATTTATTGTGGTTGACTCTTGTTGTTGCCGGCGCTGCGTTCGTGGCACCGAAAGTGACGCAAAAATGTGTCACGTTTCAATGGCTGGCCATGCGGTTTTAACGCAATTAGCCACAACAAATGACCATCATGTTGCAACACCAGCGCCACCTTCATCATCATCATCATCATTAACGTCGTCATCGTCGTCGTCATCATCGTGTCGACGCGCTGCTGACCATGTGGCAGCATGCGCTGCCTTGTTGAAAATCCATGCTCGGACACTGACCTGCCTGCCTGCCTGTCAGTCTCTACATAAATGCCAGCAATGCGTAAGCCCCGCCCGCCCTCGCTCGCGTTGCCCTGCTCATTGTGGCACAATGAACTGACAAGTGTAATTATGTTGCTGTGTTGTACAAGAGTATGCGTGTGCACTTGCGTGCGTGTGAGTGTGTTGTGTGAGTTGGGCTGCCTCGCTCTACATAACCGCTGATTGCAAGTTTATATCCGCGCAGTTCATGTTCAAGCCCCCTCACCCAGTTGCTCCTTCGTGCTGTGCGCTTACTAAGGATATGCAGAGCGCAGCTGGATGGATACTCTTTAAAACCTAAAGATAAGTTAATCAATTGGGTTAGTTAGAAGCATTTGACTTTAGGTCGGGTCGGATGACTCAAATGAACTCTGTTGTACAAGGCAAATGAGAAGAGTTTGCTAGTCCCATACATTTCGGCACTTTATTGATAGTGTAGAGTATACTAGAAGTGCGTCCTTTACGTGCATGAGCACGAGTGTACACTAATTGGCTGGGCACAACATGAGAGCCCCTCTGAATGTATCCTTTTTATGCAGCTGTTGGTGATGCGCCAGGCAGTTAACGTTAGCAAAAGTTTTTCGGCTGTATTTATGCGGTGATTAGTTGCGGATTTTTATGCTCCAAGGATAGGCTTGAATACAAGGTAGTTAAGTAGTTCGCATGCCCCAACCCTCCTCCCGCTCAATCCAAAACAAAATGTGCTGGAGAGAAAAAAACTTGATGAAAATTAGCAACGTCAAGTGGATACGGTTGACTGGGGCCACCGGAGAGTTGCGACGCCCCAAACGCGGAGCAAGAGGATGAAGTCTACTAATTAGTGGGGCAAAATGTGCGAAACTGCTGTTAAATATTTGGCAGTGGAACCAGGCTAATTGCTCGCTTCGAAACTGGTGCGAATCAGCGACGATAAAAGGTGATACGACTAATGTTTATGAGCACAGCAAGTGCGTATTATTTGAGTTGCGGATTTTACGAGGCAACGCGAACGAGCACGTGTATGAATATTTAGTTTGGCATTTGCTAAATGAAAATAGCTGTGATTACCTACATTAATAATGGGATCCTAAAACTCATGGCTTTCCTATTCAAGCTGGCAGCATTTTAGTCAGCTCGAAGCGTAGTTTAATTAAAGCACAGACATAGTATATATGCATAAAGAGTATACTCTAGACATACACTTGTGAAAGTGTGCAATATATTTTAAATGAGATTTGTTGGTAAGAAAAATAATGATTAGACTCGCACACGTTTTAATGCTTCCCTAAAAATGCAGTCTCTTAAAGCAATGGAAAAGTGCATTGCATAGAGAAATATTGGCAAAATATTTGTGTTTTTCTGCTTTCAGGCTGCAGGCGGCAGGCTAGTGTGGCGCAATAAATATAGCACAAAAATGTGTTGCGCAACTGGTAGAAACCCAAAAAAAGTGAAAGAAAAAATAATAATAATTTACTGGCCAAAAACTTGAGCAACACATTTTCATCACAATTCATAATTTAGCAAACCGCAAAACGCATTGCAAACGAGGCAGCAGCAAAAAGACCAACAGGAGCTGCAGGCACATAAAATAAAAGGCGAGAGAGTGAGAGCGGGTCGCGCCAGGGAGACAACAACGAGGCACTTTAAGTGAAACTAAACAGCGTTGCAAGTGACGTTGTCGGATTGCGGTTGCGGCGGCAATGCTTTCGAATTGGCTAAGTGTCCTGGGTGTCCTCGCTTTGCCTGCACGACTGCCAGTTGGCCTGCCCGCCTGCCTGTTAGCCTGGTTGATGGCCATGTTGCTGGCGGACTTGGGCTATACAAATTAAAATTAATGATGCACTCACAACAAGCGGCGGGCAATGGAGACACACAGCCACACACACACGAGGGACGAGAGGGTCGCATAAAAACTACTTTACATGCGGGCAACATGTAACGACCACGACGACGACGACGACGATGACGACGGCTAAGCTCTCGCACCTGGGCAGGCAGCAGAAACAGTAACAGCAGCAGGCGCCATCACATTGCCAGACAACCACCTAATTTAATGCTAAAACGGCATCGCCACAGTCCCATTCCTCGTTTCTCTTTGTGGCCATAGTGTTGGGCTTTTTATTTCAGTGTTTGAAATAATGTTGCATACGTTAAGGCGCCGCTTGCTAAATGTTTCCAACACACACATACACACACGCAGGCCGAACGAGTCGCACACAGACTGTAGAAGATACACAACTCGCTGGCTGAGTGGCTAAAATATGTTTATGTAGGTCGACTGGGGGAAACCACTTCAATTTATTTTTGACCAACATATGGCGACGGGACCAAACCGGGGGCCACTTTTTGTTGCTACTCAGCTAGTCTGCCTGGCCGCCGCACGCGGGCGACGAGGAGGAGGCTGAGGGTGTCTGCCTTTGGTTAGTTAGCTGACGCTCGTGCTGCTGCCAGAAACAACAACATCAGCAATAGCAATAGCAGTGAGCACACACGCTGGCTGAACATAAGCGTTTCTTGCAAAGGTGCCACTGCTCGGCTTCAGGTTACCACACACAAAGTTGGAGACGTGCTTGGGGTACTTCAGCTAAGTGTCAACAAGTAATTAGAGACAACGTATTCGAACTATTGCTTAATCAATAATCGATCGACAGCAAATGGAACAGCTTGGAGTTGAGTGGAAAAAACATTTGCAATAGTTGTGCACAAGTTTTGCAGTTGCAGAAGTTTTTAAATAATATATTAGAGTATTTCTTATTGTCTTCGTTGCACTCTGCCTTTATTTTTCGCAAAAATTGTCACTCATATTCATGTTGAACGTAGCTCTGCTTACCCCTTTGATGCAGCTGTCAAGACAGGGTATCAGAAACACGGGCAACATTGTTTCCGCCTTGCTTCTGTTTGGCTTTGTTTTGTTTAGTTCCAGTTTCCGTTTCAGTTTCGCTTCTCTTTTTTAGTAGCACATGGTTGATTGTGTGTACCTGTGTGTGTGTGTGTGTGTGTGTGCCTAGTGTGTGTGTGCGGTGAATTGTGTGTGTCTCTGGCAAACGTTTTATTGTTATTTCACTTTTCATTATTGTTTTCGAAACAACAATTTTCTTTTCATCAGCATTTCAATTAGGTTCGATGCGGCATGCACCATTTACCCAACGCCACTGCTCCCACACTCTGCCTCGCCACTCTCGCTCCCGTCCTCCCCAATGGGCGTCGTAAAGCAAGCGTGAAGCGTGGGCGTGGCACGCCGCAAAAACCTTTTACACGGTCCGCTGCCTCGCAGCGCAGCACAAGCGCTTCGGCTTCGGCTTCAAGTGCTTTGGCAGCGGCGACAAAGTAAATTAATCCATTAAGAAGCAGACTCCCTCGATCTCTGCGCTACCTTATTCCCTCGCTCGCTCGCTCGCTCGCCCGTCTCCAGTTATCAACTTTAGTTTTTTGTTAGTGACGTTGACGTGACTTGGCAAAGGCTTCGCTGCAGCAGGCGACGTTCTGGGCCATCCAAAGGGGGAGTGATGGTCGTAGTTTTCAACTTCAACGGCTTACACTTCAATTAAGTTGGCCGCCGCCTTCGCCGTGCCTTCGCCTGCTTCCCCGCTTGACCAGCAACCCGAGGCCATTTAAGGCTGCTTGGCCATTTGCCCAAGCCGGCGGGCAGAAGACAGGACAACGGATACAGAAGACAGTCGGAGGCAGAAGTCCGGAGGTTGCCTGCAATTTGGCAGCAATTATTGCAGCTTGCCAATGCCAAAGAGTCAAGAGTCGCAGCGAGCGACGGAGATAGAACCAGCTCTTACCCCACATATAAATAAATTGAGGTTAATGACAACAGCAGCAAGAACAACAGCAACAACAGCAATGACAAGACAGGGACAGCAACAGAACAACACCGTCAAGGACTTGAACAAACTGCCTGCTGGGGACATGTTCATTAATACGACCCGTTGCCATAAATAAAGTATCCATATCTATATAGCCGTAAGTATATGAAACTGTACGTAAGTAAGCCTGCAAGTGAATCGTGTGAGCGTGTGTGTGTGTGTGTGTGTGTGTGTGTGTGTGTGTGTGCGTATAAAATGCATGTGGAGCACTTAATAACCATGTCGCTTGGCGGGGAACAATTTAAGGCTAATTTCGTTTTCCCAGTGAAATATGCCGTCGCTTGCATATTAAATGCGAGGCCTCTGCTCGAGTACAATGGCACGAAATGAGCCAATTGCCGATAAAATGTGCAAGAGACCATAATAATAAACTTTAAAAAAATATAAAAATACGTTGTACCAAAGCATAAATGAGTTATAAATGCAATATGGTAAAATAAATAGCAAAGCAGACTAAAATGAATGCTTAGAATATTGCAACAATGCATGCAAAGAATGTTAATAACCAGCCTTGATATTGTCTTTTAAATTTTAAAGCATTGAGTATAAATATTTCATACATTTCCGTAAAATACATGTATACATGTGTAGACCATCGAACATTCATACTTACAGTTGTCTGATGCCTCAGCGTGACTATGATAGTCCATTTTCTGTAGATCACTCTCCCTCCCAACGCCAAACGTTATCGCACTAGTTCTACAGCCTTACTAATGGCCAGCGCATGGCAACCTTTTATACGGGTTGTTATGGAGTGAGAGCAGCAAGAGAAGCTGACTTCAGAGAGGCAGTCTTCTCATTCCAAACAATTAGCCATCTTGTTTGCCTCTCACATCTTGCTTTCTCTCTGTTGTGGTTTTTTGTTGATCTGCTCTGATATCCGCTCATAGGTTCCACAACTCCTCTCAGTCGCTTGGCCCTCACGACTGCTGTACGCCAGGTACTGAGCTGAGAGATACTACAGCAAGTTGATTACACAGCCAAGGCGGCCAAGGAGATTCGAGGCTGCTCTACAGAAGTTGCTTGATCATCACCTGCTCTCTGTAATGTCTTAGTAGTGTTGATGCATTGCCTCACTAGTCTCCTAATGCTTGGCCGCACATCCACACGCACTAGACCTTCAATATTGCTCTCCAACGACATACTAATTTGCTTCTGTGCACTTCGTATTTGGAGAGAGAGAGAGAGCCGAGGCGGTTTAATACAAGCGATTTGAATTTATTAGACAAGGCCAAGGCGGCACAATTTGAATTTGAAAGAGCCAAATGGACATAACAGCAGTTAAGCAGATTTTTAAATTCAAATTCTATATCCAATTATGACAAAAGTTTAAATTCAACAGCTGCTCTTAACAGTCAGTTCGCTAATAGAAGTGAATGGGGCATGGAGAAGAGGGTGGAAGAGGTGGAGGGTGGGGAGGGGGATGATCTGCGGCAGGTGCTTGATCATCTGATATCAATATATATGCCTTAGTCATGGTCAGGCAGCGCGAAATTAAAAGTTTAAATTTTCGCCTATGGCCCACATAGGAGTTCTCCTATAGAGGTTTTGTGACACGTTTTCTGCAAAACGCAATTTTTTGTATAGAAATTCATGAAATATCAAGACACAGTATTTCACATGATTCTTTTATTATTAGGTATCTATAGAAGGATTATATAATTTGCTAATAAGAGAAATTGTGTTTAACATATAGAAGGCTATATATTCTTGATCAGCCTGAACAACAGAACTAATTTATTTCGCCTTTTTGAATACATAAATCTCAAAATCTATATGAGCTAGAAAAACGAAATTTTTTTGTTTTTAGAAATTGGTCACGCCCCTTAAGCCCTATATATTGCCCAATATTAAAGCCGTTTATGTACTAAATCATATAAAAATCAACTCATTTTTGTATTAATTAGCCATAAAATTAAACTGAGTATATGACAATGTTTTGAACGTGCCATTTATTCAAATTACAGCCGCTTGAAGTACGTTTTACTTAAGTACTGGCTGATGATGCCCATGGTGCATCGTTAGAAACGTATTATATATGCATAAATAATACAAAATATAAATATGAGCTAAGCTGAGCTGGCGAGCGAGCGCTGTGAGCGTGTTGACAGCCCAGTTCCTGTTTTATTTTTTGTTCTTTTATTTTGCCGTCTTGTTGTCAAGTACAAAGACTTTGCTCGTTGTCTGAGTGCGGCTTATTCTAAGTGTATCTGTATGTGTCTGTATTGCGGATGTGTGTGTGTGTGTGTGTGTGTGTGTGTATGGCATCGCACATTATGCAAATTATTTGCACGAGTTTTCAATTTTGGTAAAACGCTTTGGGGCATTATTAGGCCACAAAGGCGAAGTTGGGTGTATCAAGAAATATGATTAAAATGACATTTGACGGCGCAAGCAAAACTTGAACCCAGCTCAGGATCGACTTGAGTAAAGCAAATTAAGTGGCGCCGAAGAAAGCGAGAGATAATGGAAGAGGAGGCAAAATAATGTAATGTAGTTTCAAAGCAAATATGTTCAGTCCTTGTGCTCTTTTTGGCCTGCACACTGACTGACATCCCAACTAACCCCGAATCCCACTTTACATCCATGTGTGTTGTCTCAACACCAACAACTACAACAACAACAACAACAACAACAAGCACTCAAAGAGGAAGCGAAAGGAAAACTCTGGTCTATGGCCGAGTGTCCTATGTCGCTGCCTCTGGTGGCTGTGTCCTGCAGTTTTAAGTAAACACAACATAAATTGCGCAGGCAACAACTTATTCACTTTTGTTTTGATAGTCCGCAAATGCCCCAAAATAAACTGGCAAACGGATGTGTTGCCCTCGCCCCACACGCTTCCGGAATCCACCCAATCCCAGTCTATCTTCAGCTGCTCTCTCATATGTCCCTAGCTGCAGCGCTTCGTTGTCCTGCTGCTGCTGCTGCTGGTCCAGTCCAAATCTAAACCAAATGAGCACTGACAGCAAACGAAAAATGCTCCTTTCTTTTGCTGCTCTGGGGGCCAACTCTAGCTGCGGCTTTTGCAGCCAGTTAGATAAATTTTGCACACCACAGAAATAACAGAATTGTGCGGTTAGTTGCAAGGATTTGCCTGCTCCTTCGTTTGACTTCGTTGGCCATTTGCAAATAATTATAAGCCAAACTGCTTGCCAAAACTTTTGTGGTTGGTTTAAGCGGCTAACTGTCTTTCGCTTTGCTCTTTCTGCTGTTTATTGTTTGCAACTTCAACTCGTTTTGCTCTTTATTTCACATCGAAAAAAGACATGAAAAGTTTCTCTAAGGAAAACAGAGCGCTTGTTTTTAAATAAATATTGATATTCAGCTGCAGCTCAATTGAAAATGCGCATAGAGTGTCTTCTCGTCGTTATTTGTGTCCATTTGTTTATTGCTATTGGCAAAAATTCTGTACGCTGGAATTGCTCTAATGAATTTACGAGCTTACTAAGAATTTTTAGCGAACGTTCTTCTAAATTATTTACTAAGCTGCACTCACAATTATTTACAAAACTAGTTTATAATTTATGGAGAATCAACTGCAATTTGTGCCAAGTATGTGGATTTTAGTAACTGCTAAGTTACTCAAATTAAGTACTTAATTTCATTGTATTTACCTCGTGGATGCTCATATCTTAAGCTGCTGTTCAATTTAATTTCTGAGGCAATGGTAATGAGCATCAGGAACCTGCTCGCACTTGCATTAAACTAAATTATCATTAAAGCAAATTAGCAATCAAAAGTGCCTCCACATCATTTTCTATTAAGCCTTAAGCAGCTTTTCACGATGCCGCATGTGCTAATTGAGCATGCAACAGCCACAGCAGCAGCGGCAGCAGCAGCAGCAACAACAGCAACTGCTACAACAATGATGCGTGCTATAAACGAGCAAATTACGTAAAAGCGATAACCATAACCACGTAAGCGATGCTCACGTGTCACGTTACAGCATCCGAAGGGGGTTTAATGTGCAGCACACAACATGCCAGCGACCGCCCTGACCCTGCCCACGTCCCCCCCCCCCCCCGCCACCTCATCAACCATTCTCGGCATCCTGTCTTCAATGTGGCACAAAAATTAATATGGCCGACATAAGGCAAGGCCATTTTAATGGCCAACATCACGAGGCAACAACAGGCTGCCGTTGCCAAACAATAGAATTGACAGCCAGCAGCTGCCAACTAAGACTCGCCACCAACTTCCCCTTGGTCCTCGTTGGCTACGTACTTAAAG
Source organism: Drosophila rubida (assembly GCA_035046165.1). Classification (NCBI taxonomy): domain Eukaryota; kingdom Metazoa; phylum Arthropoda; class Insecta; order Diptera; family Drosophilidae; genus Drosophila; species Drosophila rubida. The sequence continues at coordinate 10,331,781 of JAWNOF010000014.1, read as the reverse complement.
CTGAGTACTGTTAGCTAACCGAGCATATTATAATGGGACATTCCGAAAATTGACAATTTTGAAGAACGTTCGTAAACTATCTCAAATTGAACACAACCTTGAATTTTTATGCGTTTCACAATTCAGTTACAAAGTGCCACGAAAATTTGTAAATGCAAACATACAAATTGAATTCTATAAATAAATCGCATTCATTAGATCAAAGGGCAAATTGAACCAAAGCAACCAAAACAAGAAATCAATTTATTCGTAATAACTTTTTATATGTTGCAAGCCACTTGCAAAATGAATGCGAATTTATTTAATCAAAAGAAAAGCAACAGTTCAATTATATGCATTCCTCTTTTCAGCTCTGCTTCGCATTTAAATTTGCCAAAAATATTTAAAGCTTCGAATGCATATTTTCAATCTCAATTTTGGTTTGTTGGCGAGTAAAACTAAAATTGACAATAGTATTGATGCAAATTTAATTAAAAAAACAAAAAACATTCTCCCATTTGTTTCTCCTTCAATTTTCCATTATTGACGAGATGAATTTAAATGAATGTGAAAGCAAAGCCCCGAAGTGGGCTTTGCATAACGTTTTGAAAATTGATTACATGTGAATGCGAATGTGAGTGCGTGTGCCAAGAGTCGCTTATCAGGCTGCCGCTTCAATTCTGGGCCCGACTGCTGCCAGTGGTGCGCATTGCACATACGCCACGTTGTCGGCCATCTCATTTCCTGCTATCGAATTTCCAAATTTCCCTCGACAGCATCAAAAGGCTTCGCCATCGACGCCAGCTTTGGCATCGGCTTGGGCTGCCAAGACATCTCGTCCTGGCGCGCCAGAACAGCTCATGTTCACGCTGATTGCACAAAGCCCTTGGCATTTGCAGAAGAAACAAATTAATGTTGAAAAGAACACAAAATGCTTCAATGTTTTTCTTTTTTTTTTTTTTTTTGAGCCTTAGCCCCAGACTTGGTCTCGTTCTCATCCTCATCCGCCGTCTGAGTGGGAGGCTGAGGCAGAGACTTGTGATTATGTGCCGATAAGTTTCTTGTGGTTTCGCGTGCCGCACGATAAATAAACACAGCGCCAGCCACAGCAACTCGAGAATCTTTGGCGCGTGTTTTATTTCATTTGGAAAGTGTACTTTTTATTTTTTTTTCCTGCTTTTTTTTTTGGTGTGTCATTCTCGTTTTTTGGCCATTAAAATTGCCGGATATTTGTTTGAGCTTTAAATAACAAATCATTATCGATGCGCATTATAAATTTCGGCTGGCACTCGGAGACACAACCGCAGGCCATTAGAGGGCTTGTGTCGCCAGCAAAACGGACAGCCAGGCAATTTCCTAATGACAACGACACTTGTAAAATCACCATCCAATAATATTGTATTTGTGTCTTTGGGCAGATTAATTTCCGGCATTTAGACTTAATTCCCAGTTTGCAAAATGTTGAACGGCGACCGGGCCAAAACCAAATGTGCACTGCCAGAGAGAAAGGGAGAAGAGCGCTCAATGTGTGGCAGCAATCGATGCAATCGGCTAAGGACCAATTTACCAACATGTCAACGGCCAGCACAAGGACATAGTAACAGCAGTGGAAGCAGGAGCAGGAGCAGGAGCAGGCAAAAGCCTTAGCAGAGAGGTTTAGATTTGCACACATTACCACTCAATCTTCATATATGTGATATGCAGGATTTATCCGTATCCATCTCCCTGTCCCTCGCTCGCTCTGCGGTGTCTGTGGTTAGCACAGCGATATGGCCAAGCCTTTTGGCCTCAGCATGCACATAATGTCCACATGGCCGCAAAGATTTATTTACAATTGTGTTGAGACATAATTCCTTTTGATCGATTGCGGACTACAACTCCAGCAAGTCCTCCTCCTAGCTCTCTGTGTGTGTGTAAGTGTGCGCTTCAGCCATTGCGATTGCGGTCAGCTACAAGTGATGATTCTTTTGGCTTTGGCTCATTCCTGCGCTTTTGTTTTCTTCAGCCACTGCACTTACTCCAGTCCATCTATATTTACTGCCTGGAATGGGCAAATGGGGGCTTGCCAGCGTCTACAGACAATGTGCTGAATTATTTGCACAATTTATGTGACTTTGATTTCAATGAACGGCCAGAGAATGCGGGCAACAGACGTGGAATGCAATTTACAACCAGTTCATAATTTGTGTCGGCCAAAATGCAGAAAAGAACAGAGAAAGGGTAGAGGAAACTGCTATAAATTACTTGTGATGTACGAATCGCATCTCTTCGAAGCGATTTCCTAATGTAAAAGTAGAGTTAGCATTTAATCCGAACTCAACCCTTATTTAGTACTAATTCTGAAATCATAAACTAAACCACAAACATGGTGCGGTGCTCTCGTTCTAGTTTGCTTTGCAAAGTGAATTTGTTAAGAGATTGGAATCCATCTCGCTGTTTGTGTGCTCAGCTGCTGGCTAAGTGTATTCATAAAGCTTATGATGACCATAAACCAATGAGAATAATTGAAACAGTGACCAGCAGCAACCTCAAGTTGAGTCTCCAACTCAAACTCTTTCAATTGCTAAACAGCAGCGTTTGGTCCATTCATCACAAATGCGCACTTAACGCAGTGCAAAGGCGACTGCTGAGCACTGAATGCTCAACCGTTCTTGGATCCCAACGCACATTTGCACATATACACTGGCACACACTGAGAGAGAGTCGCATAAATCCTTAGAGTGCACACTTAACTCCTTTTTACGCTGCGACAAAGTACATTTACTAATGACCAAGTCAAACAATGGCGTCTCCTCAACGAGGGGAAGTCGCAGTAAACTGAAGTAAAGTGAAAACTGCAGCCAGAATGTCGGAGAGTAGGAGAGCAGGTCCAAGGGGAGCGCCGCGAAGTAGCAATTTACGCGCTCAAGGCGGCGGCTAACTGCAAGATGGTGACAAAGCACGCGAAACAGAGCAACTGCCGCAGCAGCAGCAGGAGCAGCGGGAAGAGCAGGCAGGAGCAACATGCTCGACACTGGAACAGCTACAGAGTTAGCTTCAAGTGTTGAGGCAGTGGAAACAGCAGCAGCAGTAGTTGTAATGGCAGCAGCAGCATGTTAATTGCAGCAGCGACGGCAACAACAGCAAACAGTGGGGAATCGTGTTTAAATAGCGTAAAAGTACACGCACACTCTCGCATAATCACACCCACACCCAGGCACACGCACACACCCACAGTAAAGACTATGCACACGCACACACATTCGCAATCGCACTCACAATTGAAAAAGCAAGCCAGCATTTCTGTATTGTTCTGAAATTGAAAACAAGTGAGTGGGCAATCATTATAAAACTGCACTACAAATTACCCTGTAAACTTGTCAAATATGTGAGGCTGCCTAGACTTGTGCTGCAATTATACTTTCTTTATAACTGTGTGCTGCCGAAGAGCAACAAATATGGGTATTTTATGAGAGTTTTTGAATAGCAGTAAAAGTCATAGATTCTTATACTAATATGTCGAAAAAAGAGCAAGCAAACTAGCATGTAGTATTACAACAACTTTCAATTAAAGCCTATGCAATTATTTCATTAGCATATCCATTAATTCAAGTGCAATCATTACTCAGAATGCCCAAATTAAAGTGTTTCCCAGCCACTCTCTGAATAATATGTGGTTGGTTACGCAAATAACACCGTGAAATTAATTTAAATTGAAGTTAAATAAATATAATTCAATTAATCGAATGCGCAATTATCAGTTTAATATTAGCATTCGAATAGACAGCGTTTATACGCCCTTTTTGTGCCGGAAGCATCCGTGGAATCCGTGCAAAACGGTGAAAAATGATTTGATAAAAAATGTTGCATACTTCCAGGCTGAAAATTAATATTTCATATGCCACACTCTTTTAAAATGTTGATGAAGTAATTAGTTTCATATGCGCCAAACGTATGCATACATACATATATTTGAGTGTGTGTGAGTGTGTATGAATGCATGAGTTTGTCTGCATGTGCTTACATCAGTGGTCGTCGTTGAGCCGCACATAGAAAATAGTAATTGAAAATATGCACAACTTTCAGTGAGGGGCATTGTAAAGTTTTTTCATTTATTAAATTTGCAACACGAAGCAAAGGACTGCAAATGTATGTGTGCATGCGTGTCTGTGTGTGCTCAATAGTATTTAATTATAATTTTTTGCGGCACGAAGCAAAAATACCGTAAAGGCTTACAAAATTTTGAGCCTTTGTGCAATGCAATGATTTTGCTGTCAGTTGGCAGTTTTAAGTTTTCAAAGCTGTTGTACACTGACAAAGTTGTTGTACACTAACACACATAAATACATTGATTTCGTTCTTTGTTCGTTTTCTTGCTTGCGTTTTTGTTGTGCACTTTTAGTTGTTGACCATGAATGTGCTGGATTTCTCGTCGTATGAGGAGTATTTGGACAACTTTATCACCATCAATGATGTACGCTATATTCGTAACTTGAATGTCAGCAGGTGTTTCATACAGCATGCGTGTGGCAAGAGCTGTATGGGACGCCTGCTGAGTCGCGACGAGTTTATAGAGAAGCGCAAGAAAATGCACAACCTGATGCATCCAAGAGTCATGAATGCAGCTGAACTCTTTGGCCGAAACTACCACGGCAACGACAATGTGCTACAGCAGTTTGCCAAGCGGGAGTATCAACTCTACACCAAACAGCTAGCGGCAAGTGTTCACAATTAAGCAATTATTCATTCAACTGCTAATTGATCTATGTCATTTCAGACCATTGTCTTCCTTATGATGCGTTCCAAAAAGGGGCTCGAAGTGTCGTCGTTCATTGACTTGGAGCAGTCGTTTAGAGAGGCGCGTTTCAAATCGACGCAGCACTATGTCAATTGGCCAGCCATTTTCGAGGGCAAAGCCAGGCTTACGCCGCAGTCGTACCACCTGAGCTTCTTCGATGGCAGCAAGAACAAAGTGGTCATGAACGGCAGCGAGAACTTTCAGGTGTTCCCAGAAGGAGCGCACAGCCTGCTGTTGATCCATCGCGGCGATCACAAGATAGTCTGTGTGAATGGCGTTTGCCACTGCAGTCATACGAAGAACGTTTTCCGTACCATGCACAGCTCCAGCATTTATGGACATTGTATTTTCTTTGACCATCTTGTCAGGCGCGTCAATTAGCCGGGCTTACGTGGTGGCCGTCATGCGGCTTTAAGTTGTCATAATTATAAATGGAAAATGTGACAGGCTGATTATTTACTTCATATATACCCAATTTGAAGGGTATTGTAATTTAATTCCATTGACCAGGCTCTGTTGAGTCCTGTGTCCTTCCTGCCAGCCAGGATGCGAGGATGCCTGGCCAATGCCAAAGCGAATTTGTCGTTGACAGTTTACGTAAATTGCTTTTCATATCTTATCAGTTTGGCTGCGCCGGCCACAGTTATGCTTGCTGACGTTTTGATGGACATTTTGAGGCCTCTCCTAGCTGGACCTTGTGTGAGCTCCCCAGCAGCAAGAAGCGGAAATTGCCTCAGCTTTATAATATTTTACGTTTGCTTGACTGTAGCAAAAGTATCTGGCAATAAACTCGCCATAAATCTATAAACAGCAGCGCACTTGATGTGTTTGTCCTTGTTTTCGACACTATGTTTGTTAATTTCAAAGACATAATTAAGTCTTAATGATGGAAGATGCAACAGTGTAATTGAGTTTACGCATATTAAAGCTTGTTGAATTGAATTCACGTAAAACATATTGTACAACATTTAAATATAAAGCAAGGCTAACGGGCTTGCATTGGAATGGAAGAGAAATTTATTTAATTTTTGAATTTGATAATCAAATAAGTGCAATAGAGCTCGGCAGTTGGCTTCGCTTCGCTCATAATTGTATTTAATATTTTATTTTCGTTTGCTTTAATGATTCAACAAGGTAATGCAGTGCGGTCAAACTAAATAAATAGTTAATGTATTTAAATTATGATTTAAATGCCATTTGTCATGGCATATAAAATTCAATTTGCATACGAAATTACCAAAGCAGCTGCTAATTTATGCTGGCCAGTAAATATCTGCTGCAGCAAGCTAGTTGGATACCCACCAGCGCAACTCAACTAACTGGACTAGATAACCTTGCCAGTGTCCTTGGGCAAAGAGCCTTGAGCCAGCAATTCAATTAAAATAAACATTAAGTGCCGGCGTGCAGGTGCAAATGGAATACACGGACTACTTCTAGTACTCGCACTCGAACTCTTCTTACCCGCACTCGCATTCATATTCCTATCTGCCAGATTCAAATTCAGATTGTCTAGGGCGTGGCGTGCTTTGGGCCCTCTGCTAGCCTTGAAGCACCCAGGCAGCCAGGCACTCAGGCAGGCAGCCAGGCGAGCGGCCAGGCTAGCACAAAAATGCAAATAAATATTTGCTCAATTTGCCAGTTAAGTCAGTGCAGCTCAGTGCAAAGTTAGCTCCATTCATACATCTGGCTGTGTGTGCATTAAGATATGTTAAATTTCTCGTGCTGAGACAATGGCTATTCCCCTTAGCCCCTTCTGCTGCTCCTTTGCTGTCTGTGTGCATTGAGTTTGCTTTTTACAAAGCAAATAAATTTCATGAAATCAACTTGCAATTTACTGCCACAATTTGTTGTCGACTCATAAACAACATCTCTTTCACTCTGTGCTTCGCTCTGGCCTTTTTTGATTAAACTCAACAGCAGAGCTTAGAGAGAGATAGAAAGAGTGAGGAGAGGGACGAAAAGAGAGACAGACACTCATGAAAAACTTGATTTACTTGTATTTATGACAAATTCGATTGTCAATTACGCCAACAACTCGCTGCCCGTTGCAATTTATGGCAATTTGATATTGTTACATGGAATAAGCGCATCAAATATTGATGGATGGCATATCAATTGCTCCTGTTCGCTGTCAACTTAATTGGCAAAAATGTGCAAATAATTGGGTCAATGAATAATTAAATTATTGACTAAATGCTGAGCGAATTTCCCGGCCATTTCGCCACTTCACGAACTGTGGCATGTGTTTCGCAGAACACTTTGGCACAGTCTGTGCTTCACTCTGCTGATTAGATGCTTTGGGTCAGGGGCCAGATAAAGTGCCCATAATTTATGTGCTGACCCTGGGCATGGCCATGTGCTCGTTTGTTAGCAGCAGCTTTTGGCACAACGAAAATCATAATAACAGTCGTAGTCCTATATCTCAAGGCTGTGTGTGTAAGCTGTCGCAAAATATGTCTAATAAATAATTTAAGCACTCAGGATTGGAATCCTACACGTGCGCCGACGAGACGGAACTGAGAGCGAAGCGGAGCATCCCCGAGAAAACCCTTTCAAGCCAAATAAACACATAAAGCGGGACAATAAAGTGAACGCCAAGGTAGCACATAAAAACGTCAGCTGCTGCTGCGGGGAGAGAGAGAGGCGGAGAGGGCATATTAAATTAAGCTGCATGCCGCAAATGCCTCGGCAGTCCGTCAGTCAGTTATTCGAGCAGTTCGAGCAGTGGAACGAACAAAAAGGGGCCGTCAACGACAACAACAATCATAAAATGTGACCAATAATGAAAATAATGAACAAATCAAATGAAATTACTTGAATACCCTGCAGAAAAGCCACAATAAAATCGCCAAAATGAAATTCTGCCGCGTTCAATTGACTTCAGCAATTCTATGGGTTGAAGTTTGCTTCAGTAACTGTCTAATTATTACAGGGTATCTGCGTTACTGACACACTCTGCTCATTGCTATTAGCGGCAGCTGTGAGCTCTCCTCTTGGTCCAGGGGCTGATTGAATTGGGTTCAGGCTCTGGCCCTTTGCCACTGCGTTGCTTTGTCGCAAATGGCCCGAACGAGACTCGTATATAAAGCGTAAATTGGCAATGCGAAAGGTGGCCAAACTAAAGAATTCTTGGAGCTCTCTACTCTACACTATGCTACACACACACACACAAGTGTACACAGACACATTGGGAACTTGGCTAGAGGGGTGGGCGGGGAGTTAAAGTTTCCTCGAAGCTGTGTGACAAATTGAGCAACTTTCTGTGGCTTCAACTTGCCGCAAATGGCAGCAATTGTTGAGCTGCGCGCTCGTGCCTGAAACAAAAACATAAATTTATCATAGTAAATTCAACACAAATTCAATTTCTCAACAATTCCTGCTGCACAACATGTAATTGAATATCAATTTAGCTGAATTAAATTACGTTGCGTATACGCAATGTTGAGCAGCAGCAGCAGCAACAGCAACAAACTTTTGAGAGGTTTCCATTCAGAATTGCAACATTTCGGACTGCTATCAGTTGCCATTAAACCAACCATACAACGACGCCATGCAAAATGCTATAAGCCAAATTTATGAGCCAGACAAAAGCTTGTAAACCACAAATCAAAATGCAATACAAAAGCGCCAAAACCAGCAAAACAGCAACAGCAACAATTATGTATCAAGTAAAAGCAATTGTAAATTTTCTAACTGAAGTCATTTTGTCTATATATCATATGTCTGTCTCCCAGGCTGTCTTTCAGTCTGTGTTTTGGCGGATGCCATAAATAAAATTCAGCAGAAAGATAGACACACACACACACACACACACACACAGGCAGACAGAGACTCACGCATACACACACAGCGAGAGCGAGCGTGCTACACATGGTGGCAGTCTTGAGTTGCCATGCAGCCGGAAATTGTTTCGCAACGTGGGAAATGTTTGATTTATGTCTGTTTTGTCAGTGGCCCAGCACGTCGCTCTGCCGTCCCCAGACAGTTAGTCAGAAGTTGTAAAATGTGTAATTGATGATGTGGCAAGAGCACATAAAAAAGGCCAACTCCCCTTCGCCCCCGAACCTGTCCTAAATACGTGTAGATGTGGCTAATGTGCGCTATCTTATGCTTTCGGTTCGCATTTTGTTGACATTTTCGACAAAGCAGCTACAAAACGTCCGAGCAACTGGACTGAGTACACAAGATAAGTGCAGTTAAAGTGCAGGACGAGCGCGTGACGACATGCAAAACAAGTGACAAGCGCAACGGAAGTCAAGTGGAAGCCAAACGGAACCGGAAACTGCATGCAACACAAAAAGCGGAGCCAACAACACAAAAAAATAAAGAGAAAAGCAGTGAAATAGAGACACACAAAATGCACAAAAGCCAGCTTGTCTTGTGAGCGGGTAAGCAAGTCTAATGTTGACCATTTGGCAAGTGGCAGGAAAAGTCATTTGCTTGCAACACTGTCCATCCAAACCAAAAAAAAGGCAACAGCTAATACTCACCTTGCTCGTTAGCCTTGCAACAGCTTTCTTGTGCCACAACACAAACAGTAGCTAAGGGGAAACTTACGTCTGCCTCGGCAACGAATTGATTTTATTCTGCAGATTGACAGAGCAGCTTAAATATTATATTGATATATACTACAAATTGTTCTGTGCATATTTGTGATATGTTTAATTTTGAATTTACAGCCAGGCCTTTGGTTATGTAGATCTTTTGAATTATTGCTGGCAACTGCTAAGAAAGGCCATTACGAAAAGTAGCTGCCAGCTTAACAAGCATAGTATAATATTCAGTGCGGTAAACAACTCTCCCGGCAGTTGTTGTTGCATGCCATTAGCTCATTGAGCTGCCATTGCAGCTGTTGTTGTGCCACTGCACACGACAACAATATATTTGCACTCTACTCTCTCCCTCGCCCAATATGAATGTAGGTGATGTGCGTCTGTGTGCCTAATGCACTGGAAAACATTTGACGTCACATCGTTTCTCCGTTGTTTGCCCCATATTTTTGGGGCATAAATAAATTTTCATTAATTTATGCGCCACAGCAGCGACGAGGTTGCAGCGCAGCCGCCTCGTCTCTGCGCTTGCTGCAGCTGCAATGCCTCATCTTCATAAAGTGGCGGCATAAGTTTTGCGGCAGCCGAGAAAACCAACAAAGGAAGACAAAGTGGCAGAGGCAAAAGTCGAGCAAGGAGAAAGCAGAGACGAGCAGCGTGCCGCACTCAAGGCAGCCAAAAAGCTCGCTTCGCATGACGCAGACAAACATTATGGCTGCAGTTTGTGGCAAGCCCTTGATGCTGATGAATCCCGCCTGATATACTAGTGCTAGCACCAAGTTTTGAATAGCTAATGAAGCAAGTATTGAGGAACAAAATCTTCCGCCGCAGCTCTGCAGCAGGCGAAGCTGACGCCAAGTTTTGATTTAAAATTAAAAGCTACGACAAGACGTGAGCCGTCACTTTAGCAACTATACTCGTATACGAAAAGTTTGTTAATTTATCAAATGGCATGCTTATCCCGAGCATGCCACGAGCAGCGTGGCAAGTGCGCGGCAGCAATCCACACTGCATATTGCTGGCAAATTTAATAATTGTGTTTTGGGGGAACGTACGCAACTTGACTGGTCAGCAGCTGGCGAAAACAAATGAAAGAAAAACTGCTCTGAAATTGCAAATTTAAATTCGCGTTCAACTCTTAGCTGCAACTCCTAATGAGCAACTCTTCGATCAGTGTGCGGTCGTCGCATTTTCAATTGTTGCAGCTGCTATGCAAATTGTACGGTGCCGGTGCAACGCGGCGTATGCGCAATACTCGTATATTTGCAGCTTATTTCTCTGTTCGTACGTAGAGAGAAAAATGTATGTAAATACACTCCCCACATCCCGCAGCCGTGAAAACACACACACACGCTGACATGGATAGGCAAACAAGAATTGCCGCTGTGTGTGTGTGTGTGTGCATTTTATTTGCGTTTGCTCAAAGGTTTAGCGGCAGCGGCATTTTTGATACCACAACAAAAACTAAAACCCAACAACACAGCGAGCAAAAAAGTCTACAAAGAAGTACAAATTAGTAAGCTGCTGGCATTAGCATATACCCTGGAAAAAGCAGTTCAGAAAGAGTTGAAGAAGTTGAAGAGCGAAGACAATAAATAGCAATAAAGCAGTCCCCTTTTATTTGGAAAAGTAAATTGAAGAAATTCAACATTAAAAATAATAATTTGTTGAATTAGAGTAGAGTATTTTGCAATTCACAGATCTGTTTAGTAATCATTCAGACAAAAGCTTCATCCACTGTGAACCAACGAAATGGAATACCTGCTTAGCATACTCACGCTGCGGGATATAGCGGAAAACCCAAAGCGAGGTCAAATCTTAAAGCGCTTAGTGTCAGAGTTTGTTTGCCTGCCTCGTATGAGGGCGACCTGCTGTCATTTTATGGCTTTATCAAAACTAATAAACAAATGCGGCAGCTTCAATGTGACTGCCACACAATTTGTGCGGCAGGCAACTTGAAGACAACAAACAACAACGCAGACTTTAAGAGCCTTGACAGACGCCTTCTGCTGCGGCGAATTTCACGCTGTCTCTGTTTACATTGATAATACCCGCAGCGAACGTGCAACATGGTCATCAGCTTGCAGCGAATGGACGCCAGCAATCGGCAATTGGCAATTGCCGGATGAACTGGGGCAGACGGACAGAGGGAGACAGTTTTGGGGCGGCATTTTAAATGCATTTATTTACTTAAATCGCGTAAACAATTTATCATTGCAATTGCTGTTGATGCTGTGCACTGAAGTTGTTGTTGTTGCTGCTGCTGCTGCTGCTGTCGTTGCACATAAACAAACGCGCGTGAAATATTCAATTAAAAGCAGTTAAATGAAACAATTACACAGCGCACAAGTTGCCAGTTGCAACAGCGGCCGTGTGGCACGGTCTCAGCATACAAAGTGCGAATGAAGCAATGTCAACAGTGGTTGTTAAAGCGCGGTTTCTCCTTCTCTGCTCTTCGAGCATTCGTTTCGCTTCCTGTCCTGTCTGTCTGGCGTAGGTGTGGCATACTTAATTGTGCCACAAACTGAGTTATGCCAGCAATCGATGAGGCCTTTATTTAATTTTTCCACTCTGCTTCTTTTATTTGTTGAGCCCCATTGATGTTGCCGCATTGCCAACCGGAACTACACTGCAACAGATTGTGCGCAACATTAAAAACTTATCAAACAAATACTTGACATCCGCTGCAATTTCAACTACAAGCCATAAAAACATTGCACACCTGCTGGATGTTCGACAATGATTGCAAAGCGTTAATTAACAGAGGAATTTCGAACAATTTGCAGTTGCCATATTTTATTTAAAGGCTTCCTCGATGCCAACAGACACGTTAGCATATCAACTCGTAGTTAACCTCGTAATCCGCCCAGAAACGCACTTCAAAGCGGGAGAGCGGGAGAACGCATCTTTAAATAACTCAATAGCTTTTTACAAGCCAAACTCGTTGAAACAAAGCCACTTTGTTAGCTGCGAAAGTTTTTCGGGTGCAAAATGCTGCGAAAAACAAGCAAATCGAGAAGCCAAAACGAAAAGCAGCTACGCACAACTTTTTGGGAAACAAACTAAAACACATATTTAATTCGTAGCGGTTTTTCATCACTTCTACTGCCCGCTCGTCTTCTGCTGCGCCCTTCCTTCCCTTCCCGTTAGCAGCCAAGTTGGCGCAGAATGTTCACACAATTTTATGTGGTCGAAAAGAAAAAGACTTAGGAGACGGAGCAGAGCAAGAAGCGAAATCGTTGTCGTTGCTTTCATTTAAAATTTTACCAAAAGCCGTCAACTTGAGCGCTCATTTCTGGATAATGTGAGGCTTTGGGCATGTCGAAGGCACCACAACTTGCACACAGCACAATGCGTGTGTGTGTGAGTTGTGTACATATATATTACATATGTACACCTGCTGCGGTGACATTTTACGGCTTTTTCTTTGTTAATTTCATTTGAGGCATTTAAAATGTGCGACGTAACTGACGCTGACAACTAAATACACACACACACACTTACTCACTCCCACACGTGCAGAAAGTTTATCTGTCAATGTGCGCTAGGGCGCGCGTGTGTGTGTGTGTGTGTGTGTGTGCGGCAGTCTTTGGCAACTTTTTTAATGACTTCGCCTCGAAGCCCGCACCATAAAGTAACTCGACTCCCTTCGCGTGCCAGAATATTTAACCACAAACGACGAGACGTCAAAATTAATTAGAAATAAAATTAGTTTTTAATGCCAAAGTGACTTTCAGTCTCTGCTCGTCTCTCTTCCCCATCCCTCTGCCTACGTGTGTTGTAAAATATACTTTCACAAAAGAAATGAAAAGCTCAAATTTTCTTCTCACAACTTTTCTGGCCCACCAGAAAGTTGCTCTTTGCCGGAAATGATTTAATTTACACGACTTTTGGGCTGCACACCAAAAAATGTAGCATACTTTCGGGGGTTGCCTGAAAATGCAAAATGGCTGCGAATGGGACTTGAACTACGATTATTTGTTGAGATCGTGAACTGTTGCTTGTGGCAACCAGTTGCATTTCAAGCGGATATCAAGCGCACAAATCGTCTCTAATGCGTTTAAAGATTGTGAGCAAGTGCTGGAGCTGTTGGCTGAGCCCAAGCTCAAAAAGGCAAAACAACAATATGACCAAGGCAAACAAAAAGCCAGCCAAAGCAAAGTTGAAGGGCAGAGAGTGAGAGAGAAATGCCAAAAGGAAAAAAAAACAAAGCAAGGCAAGACTGAGCACTGACTGACTACTGTCAGAGACAAACCACAAACACAGACACACACACACACACACACATAAAGACACACAAATCAGAAGGAAAAACCACAAAAGTGCACTTCAGTTGGCGTTGCCATTGTTGTTGTTGTTCCGCCGTTGGCAATGTAGTTGTTGTTGTTGTTTTCGCTGGCAGGCCAAAGACGTTGATGACGTCGAGGTTTATGAACAGAATGATGACAGCCGTAGATCACCAGCAGCAGCTAACGAACGCAAATAAAAGAGAGGCATTGGAAAATGCAGAATAGAGAAAAAAAGCGACATGCAAAAAGGGAAGAGCAGCAGAAGTACCAGGAACTGAAGTTGCTGCCACTTTATGTGTAGCTGCGAGTCCTGCCACAAAAAAAAAAGTAGATAGCAAAGTTCCTGTAGTGGCTGCCAGCGCTGAAGCAGCGTATTGAAAGGTGAACAACTTCAGCTGCAACAGCGCACGCAGCCTACAGTAGTGCAGGACGACGGCCAGAGGGGCGAGGACTATTTGAGTACTGCTGACACAAAAATCAACGCATGGAAAGTAGGACAAGTGTCAAAATCACTTAAGTGCGAATGCTACGCCAAATAGAAAGAAAGCGAAGCCAGCCAAGCGAATGGACTCAGAACAGCAGGACAGACGAATGGCAGAGCAGCGCAGAGCAGAGCATAGACATTGCCACCTTCAAGGATGACGCTGACGACAAGCTGGCTGAAAAGCTGACTAAAATGAAAGACAAGCAGCTGAGGAAACGGATTTAAGTAGTGGTGGCTGCCAGTGAGAACAATGGCAAATTGCGCTGAGGGTTTGCCTGCGGCCCCGCCCGCCCCCTGCTCACTCACTCACTGATGCGACCGAATGGTGTGATGCAGAGCTGAACATAGTTGCTGGATGGCTGGCTGCTGGCTGCATGAATGGATGGGTGGTGCATGCTACTTAGTTATAGCTGCAATTCAGGCAGCCAAACAGCTAAATGAAAAGGTAGAATTCTGCCAGAGCACGACGTTTACATGCTCTTCACTTAAACTGTATAATTAAGGACACCATTACTGAGTGTTCTGACTACTTAAAGCGATGCTGCTGACTAACAAAATCAGCGCTGACAGTTGTTTGTGAAAGTGAAATAGAGACGAGGTTGCAATTTATTGCAACGTTCATTGAGGCTCAGCCAACTAATAAATTATCATACACTCTCAGTACAACAGAGAGTATCTAGAAAAAAAGAATAACGGTGTTCATAATTTATATCTGCTCGCTGTAATTAATAAACGTAATTTATGTGCCGGCACTTGAAGCTGAAACGTCTGAAATTGCCGTGAAAATATTTGCAGTATTTCAATTAATTTTAATTATGTTCAGCTTGGCTTTAGCAACATTTTGACCTTTTGATTTTCACATCTAATTAAAGCTGCAATCGAACTTTGTAAGACGTTAAATGGGATTTCCAGAAAGCCAGTTTGAAAACAACTAATACAATTATCCCGATAATTTTCTTATGGGAATTTACGAATTTTGAAGACTGTAAATCGTTGCGAGAGACAAGTTCGATAATTTATCATTGCAGCTGTAACCACATACTAAATATCAAATTGTGGACGCAATTAGTGATGCCATACAAAATTACCGAGTTTCTCCCCCATTTCGCGGAGTAAAATAATTGATGATATTCGCACACAGAGCACAATGAAATAGCAAAGAGTTTGTGTATTATTTTTTTGTATTTTGTTCCCGCTTTGGCCATGTAATTACGAACGCATTCTTTTCGCAGTCATTAAAAATGACAAATTCCGGGAATAACAGCAAAGTAGGACGCGAAACCGGGACAGGGACAGGGACAGGCACGGGACAGACAGACACGAGACACGCAGTCGAGACAGATTGAGAGCGAGAGCCAGCTAGTAGCTGAAGTGGAGAATGCGGTTCGCGCGAGGGGGGTGACCAAGTGAAATATGCTTTCGTGCAGTTCACGCGCTTAATCGCATTCATAAAACTCAGTTTTACGACTTTTGAAGCATAACAAAAAAGGCTTTTAATGCGTAACTTTTGGTCCCCAATGTGGGGCGTCGAAGCGAAGCACGAAGCGGGCCCCAGGACGGGGCTAGACGCATAAGAAGGGGTGTGGCCCGCAGGGGCGCGTTCGGCGTAAAGGGTTACGCATCGGGCGATTTAATGTGCAAAAGATTTCATAAGGCGAAATTAATGTGCAACAAACAGTGTGAATGGCTGCCCGCCTTGCCCCCGGGGGCGTGTCCCGAAACGGAGGCGTAAACACAGAGAGCTTCGACTCAAGCCGCGCAGTTGGATTTCAGGTGTGTTCCACTCTTTGCCTTCGTCCTTTTCTTCCACTGCTTATAATTGCTAGTGACAGGCGCTTCCTCAAACTGAGAGCGTTAATGAAATTACAAAGTGTGATTATTACCCCGCAGGTGCCAGAATAAATCCAGCGAGAGAAATGGTCTCAGAAAAGTTGCTCAAGTGTGCTCTTGGGTCTAAAAACTGGCAGGAAATTGCTTTCGCTTCCACAGAGCTAAATATAATATTCACTCCAGCTCAATCGGAGAATTTTCAACAAGTCAAGATGTCAGTCATTTGCGTGATCTATTCCCAAGCATAATAAATCTTAAACTTTTTGGATGAAGTGTTGTGGAATTTTTGTTTTTTTTTATGGAATCATCAGCAAAATGTATCCAAAGTGGCAGCCAAGCTTTTATGGCTCCACAATGCGCCAGCACATAGCTAACTGAAAACTAATTTGAGCTCCACATATTTGGCTTTTTTTAAATTCTAGAACGCATCTCGTATGCAAATCAATGCAACTGGCGTAACTCGACCAAAAACAAATGAGACTTTCCAGCTATTTGCCAAGTTTGCTTTGTGCGCTCGAATGCATTGTTGTGCATTTCTTTTCTTTTTTTTTTTTGTTGTTGTTTGTTTGTTTGGGTAAATTTCTTTTGAGGCCAAATCGAAGTTTTCCATCAATTGCAAAAGTATTGTGGAAATGTGTTTGTGTCTGCCCATTAAGGCATGAGAAATAAAAGTCGAATCAAAACTGGAATATCATAAATATTTGCCAAATGCAGATGCAGAAATCCAGCAACAATAAAAAGCCTAATTTTTGCATGCACACACAATCCAGCAATCGATAAGATCAATGGCAGCAGTCAGGCAAGGCAATTAGCCAGGCTTAGGCAAGTAGGCCCAAATCGAGGCATACTTTAAGCTACCAAAGCCCAAACAATGCCCGGCAGGTGGCAGACAAAATGCAAAGGAACAAAGGGTGCAAAGGAAGCAGCAGGCTGGCAAAGCAGCAGCTACCAATTGGCATTGGCCAAGTTGGCTAGAAGCAAACGATTCCATTGTTTCCCCTTCATGCAACACAATGAACCAAGAGAATCCCTTGCTTAGCTGCCAGCAAACACACACACACTCACACACACACACACACACGCATGGCACACTCGGAAAACATCTGATATGAATACATATCGTTGTTTGGCCTGCGTGCTTTTCCATTAACTTTGTGGACTCAACGAAGCGCACGGAAATGTCAAAATGCACTCACGAATTTGCAGCCAGACAACAGCACATGGAACATGGAGCTGTGCACCAGCCATATTTGCCAATGTAGCGCAAAATAAGCATTGTTCTCAACCATCTTGGCCAGTTCTCGATGGCGAAATCGTCACGTTTGCGAACTGCAAATTCAAGTGGCACTCATTACCATTCAAATAGTATAAATCTTTGCATACATCTACGTTAACAACTTAAGCACAATTCACAATTTCTCGTGGATTTTGGAACACGGAACACGAACATTTCGCAGAGCTGCTGCATGACTGCATTGACTGTTCGGTTTACTTTGTTTAGCTGTTGGCACGCTGGGAATAAAGCAACACAAAAATCATATTTCAAAGGCGTAAATGAAATTGCAAACACACAAAAAAGTTAAACAACGGTTTGACAAGCTGCAGCAGCAGCAGTAGCTTCCACTCACTTCACATCTCTTGCAATGCCATCGAATCGCAACGCATCTCATTTCATTTGCACTTCAGCGTTTTGTTTCTCTATTGAGATTCGCACTCGAGCCAAGCTGAGAACGGCTTCAGCTTGATTGAAAGTAAATGTTGCCCAGATCGAAGGAACAGCGCCACCACAGCGAATGTGAGTTGTAGCGACGGAGATGCGAGGAGACGCCGACTTGCTGGCAACGCTGCGTATGTGCAATATTTCAGACGGCTTTTGGAACTCGTGTCAGCATGGCAGCCTGCTTAAAAATGGCGCTCGTTAAAAGCGCAACAGCAGCTACAGACAACACATGCACACACGCACACACCCACACCCACACAGCGCTGGCAAGGACAGCAGCAACATCAAGTATTTGCTGCCAGACAGTGAAATTGTACCCTGCCTTGCTTGCGCCGGATTACACTCCTATTAGATACGTAATATGTAATTGCATATTTATATCAATTGGCACATTAAATGCTTTTGATTTGACAATAATGCTGCCAAATATATTGAGAATTTTAAAAGTTTCTTAAGTGCATATTAAAAGTGTTTGCAGAGCATCTACGAGTGCGTTACTCTTTCTTTGTGAAATAGTCGAACATTCTTCTTTGTGCTGCAGCTGATGTTGTTTGGCAAATTAATGACAACATGGCACAGGCATTTCCATGTCAGCACGAAAAGTCGGAGTTTCTAATGCGACTGCAAAATAGTTAACAATTTGCACTTGCCAACTTGGCAACAACAGCAGCATCAACAACAGCTCCAAATATATAAATATGTACAGTTGATTTAATTTTTATTTCCACTCGATTTGCTCTCAGGATTTCGTTTATTGGTTTTGAATCTTTTTTTAATCCATTTGCTTTCATCGCTGATGGAATAATTTTCAGGGGAAGACAACGATTCTTTCGTACTGATTTCAACCCTTTTTTAATGTCTGCTTCTTTAAGTGCACAATATATATACTTTTACTCAAAATTTGCTCCTTTTACTTAAAGCATTTCGACCCTTTTTGATGCAAGTTCAATGTGAAATTAGTATTTAAAAACGATACAATGCTGCCGTAAATTTTCACTTCAAGAGTTTTGCTTTATTTTCGCGACGCCATTTTTTCACTCTGCCGGTTGTTGCTTTTGTTGCTGTCATTTTGTTAATTTATTGAGAGAGCACGGAAAAAGTTTTGTGCGTCTAAACCTTTTGCGAGTGGCAAGTTTAACGGCTGTTAACGCGGCAACTTCATCAACTTGGGGGCCACGTGCTCGCACAGTGGGGCAGGCATCAGCTATCAGCTTCCTGCCTGCCCCCTTCTGGCTGCTGAAAACAGCCGCGGGTGACATTGATTTGGGTAAGGGTTTCGGGCGCTCGAACAACAGGGACCCCTGGCTTGAAAGTAACCCATTTATTTACTTTAAGTTCGCTGCTTTGCTTCTCGTGTGCTCATTTATGTTTTTTTGGCGTCTCGGTTTATGGGTCGCAGCTTGAAATTCTCGTATGCGTCGCATGCGGAAATGTGGCACACGGAGCGCCGTTGTGCCGTTGTGCAGCTGTGCAACATGTCAAACACCTTTGCCACGGCTGCAGCGTAGGATGCAACAACGACGACGGCGACGGCGACGCCGCTTAATAAGCAGCTTACAACGTGCTGCAGTCAGTTTGTCACTTATTTTGCCTCATCATGCAGTAAGTGTGTCAATGTAACTGTCATGCGTCCTGCCCCTTCCGCCAAAACGCACACACTGCCACACACTCAAGCGCACACTCCTCCTCCTCCTCTCCTCCCGCTGCCGCAACCCTTGGCCATCTTCTATTTACGCTGCTGCTTAGTGCAAAACTTGCCATTTGCAATTTCAGCATCTTTTCATACTCTCAAAGTGCGCACTTTGAATATGTTACGCCAGACAAGCAAAGCTAATTGTTGATGTTGCAAATCAGCTCTAATATAAAATATATATACTACTGAACACTGCGCAAATCAGAAAAACTTCATTGAAAGTGTTCACTTAAAATTACAGAGTGTTTCCAGGTCGAGCACACTCTTCGCAGTCTGCGCTTTCACCAACTGCTGACAACTCGCGCATATTTCGCATGTAAATTTGCTACACTCACTGACCTCAGCCCCTCCAACTGTCTCTCAGCCATCATCCATAGTTAAATCAAGTGCTGCGCCTCGTTCTGGGTTTTTTTCGTCCGGCTATAATACTTTTAATTTTATTTTAAATTAAAAATTTTTTTAAATTGTCAGCAAAAGTTTCAGCGCGCAGCTGCAAAATGCCGCCTAAATAAACAAATTAATTTGCGGGCGTCGTCAGTAATTTTTTTATGCAGTCTCGCTGGCATTTCTTTTTTTATTTTATTTTTATTTTTCGCCATTAAAAAGGATTATGTGCTTGAGATATTCCGCGGGCTTTTTATTTGCCAGCTTTTAGCTGCCGATGTTGCTGCTGTCGTTGTATGCTTCATAGACATTTTGCTGTCATACAATTTTTCCCTTTTTTTAATTAAAAATTGATGTGCTTTAATGTTGAAATTAAATGGCTGTAGCGTGCGCGCTTTTTGGCCATGCTGTTTTCTATTTTTTCTTGAGCAATTTGCTTGCACTCGCTTCTATTTTATATGCACATTTATAATTCCATGTGGCATTCGCAGCTGCGCTGATTTTTAAATTGAATGCAACCATCATTTGCCGGTCCATAAAAAATTTACAATGCCGCATTAAAAATAATAATAAAAAACGAGAAAAATTCACAAAGATAAGGTTGCGAAAGACGGCAGAAAGTGTGTAAACAAGGGCCTAACAAAGGACATCATAAAAATAAAAACAACAGGGGCGCGGCAACGAGGGGGCAACGAGAACGGGAGGGGAACAAATTGGTATTGTATACGACAAAAACTCCGACTCAAATGGTTGAATGAATTTCCAATTAACTGGCGTCAAATAACTTCAAATCGCTGCATTGCACTCAAGTAATTTATTCAAAAGTGCGAATATTGTAAATATTTTTGAAATTTCAATACCTTCGAGAGTTGCACAAAAACATCTCGTAATTGTGGCACGCATGTCTGTCAAAGGAAAGTAATATATTCTCGCCAATTGATTGAAACTGAAAGTACACAAAATTACGCCAGTTTTTCCAGCAAATTCAATAAATTTAAAAGGAAGCAAAAAACAGTTGTCAGAATAATCCACATAACACCCCGGAGACTTGGGAGGGCAAAAAACATACAAATTGTGCAATCGATGACCTATTTTCAAATAATATTTCATTTTATATTTGGCATGCGTGCTATTTGTTATATTTTATTTTAAGCCCCCCTTCGGCAACAGCTACTCAAAAGAGGATACTGAAAAAAAGCAGAGGTTTAATATTTGATGAGCTGCTGCTGCGCCGCCTGCGCTCGCTGCCACACAGCTGCACGCCTGTGCGTGGCACGTGTCCTCGGCAGGCAACGTTTTCAATTAAATTTTCACAATTTTCCGTTTGCTCAGGCCGCCCGCCTACTCAACGCAATGCCAGCGATGGCGACGGCGACGTCGACGGCAGTGGCAACGGCTTATGCGATAAATATCATGACAAATACTTCCGCTTGCTGTTTTCGCGTCGCTCCTCCCCCCTTTCCAACAGCTGCCTCTTTTTTATGGCGCACCTACTTGAACAGCTGTGCGATGTGGGGCAGGCGCACAACTTCCGCTTGCCACATGGAAATGTTTGTCGTCTTTGTCGTTGTTGCAAGTGGAGCAGCCCAGCTGACGCCTTCAGCAGTCGCTGCCGCTGCCGCTTCTGCTGCTGTTGCTCGTGTTCGTGCTTCTTTCTATTGTGACTGTTATTGCTCTAGTGCTGTTGTCGTTGTTGTTCTTGTTGTTAGCAATTAACATGTTTTCAACACTTGCCGCCAACCAGACACACACTAAAGTTGCATGACTGCCAACTGGTCGACAATGGCATCGCCTCCAGCTTGCGGCCTGCCTCGTCTGCCACTTGCCACTGGACGCGTAAATTGCACGCACACTCGCCGACAAATAGAAACACACACACACACACACACACCGGTGCGACAACTACTGACGGCAGGCTCAGCGCAGACAGCCGACGGCTGACGGCAACGACGCAAAAGGAGCATTGTCAGTCGCGCCCAAATGCATGCAACACTAAACGCAATCGCGGCACAGTGTCGCTGAATTTAGCACAGAAAAGTAAGAAGAGAATGCTCGTCATAGCATTTGTTGTGACTAAATTCTTTGGTATCAATGACGAGAATCCTTCTCGAAGTATTTCTTGTCACTAACGTAGAATTCGCAATGATATTTACTCAATGTTAAATTGTTCAATGTTTGCTGCTAAGCCTTCATAAAGGTCTCTAAAAGTATAGAGTATTTTCTTTTAAAAAGGATTCCCTAACACATTTAACTCAAAACTAGTCGAGCAAACTAAACTTTGCTTAACTATTAATCGACTGCCATGCCTCACTTAAATCAAAGCGTAAAGTAAGACGAGAAGCCTTGCCTAAGTATTTGCTGTGATTAAATTCTTTGATATTAATGATATTTACACCCAATGTTAAATAATAATAATGCCAAATTGTTGAATTTTGTATGCCAAACTAACTCAAAGAAGCGCTTTAAACATTTATTTTAATACAGCGAGTATTTGCACTTGAAAAGGCTTCCCTAATATATTCAACTCAAAACTAGTCGAGCAAACTAAACTTTGTTTAGCTATTCATCGAGTTCTCTATGATATTAATGATATTTACACCAAATGTTAAATAATAATAATGCCAAATTGTTGAATTTTGTATGCCAAACTAGCTCAAAGAAGCGCCTTAAACACTTATTTTAAAGTAGAGAGTATTTGCTCTTGAAAAGGCTTCTCTAACACATTCAACCCAAAGCTAAGCAAAGTAAACTTCGTTTAGCTATTAATCGAGTCTCACGCCTCATTTAAATTAAAGAGTAATTATGCATTAAGCAACGCGCAAGATAAGTGTGTAGTTTGCCCCACTGTGCCGGCATTTGTCAGCGCCTGAAGTCGCTGAAAGTCGTTGCCACGCGCCTGTTTGACTTTGTCATTAGCAAATGCACTTGAGGCAGTGCAGCGAAAACGAAGCCAAGTGAGCACTTCAGGGATTTGTGCAGACCTCCCTCTGCTTGCTGCCCCGCATTCCCCTGCGCAACCAGCTGCCGGCTGTCGCTTGTTGTCGCCTTGTCCGCCCACTTCCGTTTTGTGTGCTGCCTCTCATTAAAGTTTTCGAAGCAACGCAGCCGTCGCATTATCGCATTGTTCGTAATTATTGCCGCAGCTGCAGCGCGGAGGCAACTCCGACTTATTTACAATTTAACTGTCGCCCATTTTGATATTGAATAAATATGCAAAACTCAAGCGGCAGCTGCTGCACAGCACTTCCTGCCATCACTTAGCCACCCCCCCCCCCCCTCCTGTCCCATGCTGACAAATGCAATTGCACAATTTTCAATTGTGCGCAAAATGTTGCCCAAAATGCAACATAAATTGTTTTGGCAACAATTCAAGAAAGCGGCAAGCAGCCGGATTGGCTGTCAGGCAAAGAAGTCGGAGGCAGCACACAACAGCGAGGAGGCCTCTTCACTCCACTACGCCAGCTAATTGGACCACTCTCAGCAGCTGGACGGAGAGGCGGAGGATTACACTCCTACACTTAACTGACAAAGCAGCAGCAGATGCTTATCAACTCTGAAACTTATCAATTTCGCTGCCGACGTACTTTCCTTTATTAGTTATCGACCTGGCTGTCAAAAGACTTTGGCAGGGCACCACGGCAACGTAATGTTCTTAAAGGCAGAGTCAAGACGGACTTATGGTCGTCGTGTTTTTATTTTAAATTCCCCACGATTTACAGCCTTTACCTTTAAGAATCTGTCCTGCTGTGTGTATGTGTGTGCGCGCCTTAAGCTGAAGAATTTTCTAAATAATTTCACTGAGCCTTATTACTCATACCACTGGGCAGGGCAACGCGTAGGCCTGCGTCCAGAGCACGCCTAGCGCACTTGGCCCCGAGGCGCTGAGGGGGCAGCTAGTCTGCTGGGCCATGTAACAGGTTGCAAGCACATCACACAGGAGATTAGGCAGTCAGAGGAGAGTCGCAGCAAGCAGCTGCTGCCAGCTGCCATAGAGAGAGAGAGACTGAGAAAGTGGCGCTTGGCTTACCCTTTTTGGGGCCTCCATTTGTAAGCCATGTCAGTCAGATGGAGGAACAAGCGGACGCACTGACGAGCGACGGACGACGGACGACGGACTTACGGACGACGGGGCTTAAGCCCTCCTGCTGCTGCAGCTCTTGAGCTCTGCCAGAAAGGTAGGCCACGCCCCTAACGAGAGCGAGTGTAGGCGCTATTGTACTTTGGAAAAAAGCAAATATTTGTGTTTCTGCTTGAATGCCTGAACGATTGAACTGAGAGCGAAATTTGAACTGTAGCAAATCACACGCGTTTGATTGATTGATGATTTGGCAGAAAGGTTGCCCCCTCACCTCCCCCCGCCCCCTACAGCCACGCTGCCTTCCCTTTACACTAACACATTTAATATTTATACAAAAAAGAGAGAAATACAGAAAAGTAAAACGAGAGTAGAAAGAAATATCAACGGGAAAAAAATAAAGCAGCGTCGAACAAAGCTGATCCCCCGTTGTTACGCCTCCCGAGCACCGTTCGCATTAATATGCATCGTTGATAAGGAAAAGGCAGGACCTCAACACACATACACCCATCTCGCTCCCATCCACGGAGTCTATCAATCTATCTGCGTAGCCATCTAGCGCTCTAGCAAATCAAACAGACGCAATAAATCAACGCAAACGAAATGAATTTTGATTGTCATTGATTTATGTGCGCTGCAATTGAAGGCAACCAGCACGGCAAGGGGGCGCCTGCCACGCCCACTGCTCACGCAATAATGCTATAGATAATCATGACAAGCGAATATTCGCGCTGCGATCTTAGCGCCCAAATAGAGCAATTCAACTCGAGCAGCAGGACAACAATTAAATTCTTGAATGCCAACTTCAAAATGAAATACAACACTGCCGTTTCAAAGCAAAAATGCTGCAAATGAAAACTATTTGATAACGATAACGAGGCACAAACGAGCATGCCGCTCGCAACAATATTTTCGCTACAACTGTAACTGTGAAATATTTGCGCCCAAGTTCTGAAATGTTTATTTAGCAATTTACATCAAATTGCATTCCTTAGCGGGGTCAAAAGCACAAAACTTGTTGCCTGCTTTCGGGCGTAGGCGGCATTTGCATAACGCGCTTTTGCGACTTCCCTTCGCCGCTTGGCCCCGGCTAATTGTTAAAACTTTCAATTACAAATGAAACAAATGCTCGAGCCGAGCGAGTGTCTGCTGCGTTCAATGCGTCAGTTCGTCAAGTTGTCAAGTGCAAAATACGTTTCAAAAAGGCTTTCATTGTCGTTCTGGCTGTTATTGTTGCTGCTGCGAGTCGTCGGCTCAGCCGCTGCTGCTCATTGCCCTACGTGACCCAACAAAATTAACGCTGATGGCCGAGGCGGTGGGGGGCGGATACGCACTCGAGCAACGAGGGGGCGTGGATGTATGTATAGTGAACTGTACTGTAAGCCTTGAGCCTTGAACTTTGAGCGTTGTGCCGGCCGAAAAAGCCCATTTGATATTTGCGATGATTACATGGCGTATGAGCGATATTCATTAAGGGAGCGAGCAACACACCTACTTGTGTTGTGTGCGAGCGAGTGTGTGCTTTAAGTAGTTATGCAAATGTTAAGCACACAGACGCCTTTTGACCTGAAAAAGTCAATACGAAAACTGCATATGCCGCACAAATACTTCAGCAGCAACGAGCACAACAACAAGCACTCGGCTGCCCGCATACGCTGAATGTCTGAACAACATTGGCTAACTGTTGAAGCCGCCACAGGCGACGAAACTGTCAAAAGCAAACTTAAGATCAATTTTACTACAAAAGTATTTGGAAAGCGTTTAAATTTCGTAGTTGAAAATGGTTCATCTGAGTAAGGAGAGTAATTTAATATAGATTGCGACTTACCCCACTATGTTGAACTCCACTCGTTTTCTCCAGAAAGCTTTGCCTACATTTATTGCTGCTGTATTTACACTTCACTCACTTCACTACACTCTACTTTTTCATATATCAACAACTCACAAAAAAAAAAAGAAAAAAAAAACAACTAACTCAAAAAAAAGAAAAAAAAACAATTACTTTTAAACACAAATGTTTACTGATGGCATATTCCAAAAATTCGCCGACTACAGCAAAACTGAAAATGTAAAAGGAATTAGGCGATTTTTCAAAACGAAATAGTTTCTTAAGGTAAAGCAAACTAGTTTAAAAATTATCATCTTATTTAGAGTAATTAAATATTGATTTACACTCACCACACGATGATAAATTCCGCTCTTTTCAGCAAACTTAACCTTCATTTAATTCTGCCGTATTTACACTTAACTCACTTCACTTCTTCGCATATCAATTAACACAAAACAAAAAAATTAAAACAAAAAATAATATTTTTAAACACAAATACTGATTTCATATGCAAAAATTATAACTGCGAAGTTCGCCGATTAACATTAAGTGAAACTGAAAATGTAATTGGAATGAGATGATTGTTGAAAACGAAATGAAATAGTTTCTTAAGGTAACGCAAGCTAATTTAAGTAATTTAATATTGATTACCACTTACCACACGATGATGAATTCCGCTTGTTTTATTCAGTAAACTTGCTCTTCATTGCTGCTGTATTTACACTTTACTTACTGCACTTCACTTGTATATTAATAAACCAAAAAAAAAGGAGCTGATAATATATTTAAACAGGATTTCAATTGAATTTAGATGCCATGTTCCAAAATTATAAATATCAAGGTTGCCAATTAGCAGCAGCACTGCAAAAACTGAAAATGTAAATTGAATTAGACGATTGAAGAATTAATTTCTTGTTTTGCGAATCGATTTCGTCGCTTTTGTGTGGTGCACTGGTCACCGTGGCTACAGCCCCCATCATGCCACAACGCAAAAACGCAAAGGAAAATCGAATTGTGAGAGTTGTAAACTTAATTAAGAGCACACCCAGAGGGCAGCGCGAGAGGAGGGCCTGAGAGTTGATTTTGTTTGATTTACGCGCCAGCAGCCCTCATCACAGCTGTAATTATGTAGCTTACGCTATATAAATATTTACATACATACATACATATAGACAGCTCGAGCGAACACAGGTCAAAGGCGGGGACGGGGGGCGGGTGTTGTGGCGCCTTTGACCCGAGAACGCCACAATCAGCAGCTGACAAGAGTTGACCAGCTGCCGCTGATTACCCACCAATCTGCCCAGACTGCAAAAAGAACTCAGACACACAGAGAGAGAGAGAGAGAGAGAGGGAAGGAGACTGGTGAAAGGACACAATCCCTGGTATTTCATGGCTCATTAGGCATGCACATACGTTTGCACCCCGCATACCGCGCCCCACTGCCAATACCCCTCCCAGTCCCGTGCTTAACCTGCGAGAGTTGTGCCAACGCAGCTGCTGTTGCTCCCTGCGAAGCAAATTCAATTTTCTACGACGCCGATTTGGTTTCCGCACGTCTTGAGCTATCGACGCCGCTCGCTGCCATGAATATAGTTAAAGCCAACAAGCCCAACTCTGCGCGTCCGTCTGTCTGGCACTCTGTCTAGCTCTCGATACCGATGGCGCAGCAAAATAAATGATAAGAATCTGTGCGCGCTGCTCATGAATTACAAATCGCATAAAGGATTTGCCACTGGCTCGAGACGGAGCAGCACGTTGCAGCAACCGATGGGGCGAGGGGCGAGGGACTGGCGAAAGTGGCAGCACTTCAATGATTATTAAAATGCATTCCAAGACTGTGTTTACAGTGCAGCATAAGTAAGAAGCGGCAATTCTCAATTGAGTGCTTGTAACTCGCAAGTGCTTCGAGTTCCTCCCCCCCAAAGAATTTACGACACATTGCGTACATGTTGGTTTTAGTTTGTTTTTTATAAAATGTAGAATTTGTCAGCTGCTTTTATTATGACTAGTCGATTATTCGAATACTTTCGGCCATCTCTTCCAAATGGCATATATATATATATATATCTATAAGAATCAGATTGTGTTTCGTTCTCCTCCACACGTTTCATCAATTACAGTTAAGAGTTATAGTTACAGTTATAGTTACATTTATATATATTACAACTAATTATTCAGTTACTTAGCAATATATACACGTTCTATTCCCTCCCATTTAATACAGCATGTGTGTGTGTGTGAGTGAGAAAGAGACAGGGAGACACAGACAGCTGTTGCCTTGTCGTTTTGTAGAAAAAATTATTATCACCATTATTTCATTACATCTTAGCTTCATAATCTACTACGTGTTTTTATCGTCGAAATTGAAATTCTCGTTGAATTCTTGTTGTGTCTGTGTACAGTTTCATTGTTTAATCCATAAATTGTAGTATGCTTTTTTAGGAAAATAGCCATTCTAAGTAGACTCTAAGTAGACTAGTATTACGTTTTGTCAAATTTTACAATAGATTATTGTTCTTGGTATTGTGTTTTCATCGCGTCTTATTGGTATTTATCAATCCATCTAAAGATAGTATCAAGTTTTTATAATATGGATAAGGTTTTGCGGACAAATCTCAGGATAAAGGCAGGCAGAATAATAAAACGATCGATTCAAATTCTTATAAGAGTCAAGGAAGTCAAAAAAGATTCATAGATACAAATAGATCTCATTTCAATGAACAGCCATCTTTGGGATAATTATGTAAAAAAGCATTTGCGGCAGTCGTTTTGGTTAGTAGTACGAATACGAAACATTATAAACTACCCTCTCTTATATATGGCAAGTAAAACTTTAATTACTATTATGAGCACAATTCAGACAGTGTTCAGGAGTGTTTGTATTTTCTTTTTTTTTTTGGTTTTCTGCTTTCTTATCTTTGCTTTTCATTTGTTTGGATGTATGCCAAATCCTTGCGCTCATAAAATATGCTAAGGCCACATTTAATTTTATATTCTTTAATTAACAGACCCACGTTGCGTTCTCAATGCCACAGAACCGTATAAATTGTGTGATGCCAAAAATGAAAAAGGAAAACGAGACCGAAACCGAGGGAATCTCAACTTAATCCCAAACTCAACTAAAACTCTCGTCTTTGGGAACTGCTGAGAAGGCGGATTTGTGAACTGTAACTGTGGGTCTGTTTCGACTCTAAATGCTATATAAACATTTCGGCGCGAGCTTCTTGAATCGAATTACGCATTACGAACGAAATAATAATAATAATCATAATAATGTGATTGAGGTGGAAAAAGAGCGTAGAGCGAAAATTTAATGAAGCGACAATTATTTGTATTATTATGTACACATTAATTATGGCAAATGGAAAAATGGGAAACATGCGAAATTGGAAAACAACGAAGGACGACGCAAAAGCAACATTCGAAATTTTGTCGAACTGCGTCAACAAACTTAATGAATCATTATTTAATGTGAAAAGCAAAGATAAACACACAAAGATACACACAGCGAAAGGAAAGGTGCATGAATGCGAATACAAACATAGGAGACGAAGATAATCAGCACGAAAAGTCGGTGAAAACTAAATAGAAAATGAGTGGAAAGAGTGCGAAATGTAGTTTGAACTCAAATAGTGCAATGAGAGAAGAACTGCGGGAGATGATTATCGATGTGGTAATGATTATTGATTAATTGTTGACATTATTCAAAATGTGTTTATTCAGCTCATCAGACATTGACTAAGCATAAGCGTATGTGTGTAGCTTGGCTCTACTCTAAACATACTTAGTTACATATATACAGCCCACAATGATACATGAACCTGAAAATATAATAATAAAATGTAATGGAGAAAAGAGTGTTGCAGTGGATACGACTGAGAGTTGTAATGCTTGTTAGTGAGTGTTGTGAGTGTACGTGTCTTTGAGTGTGTGTGTGTTTGTGTTTCTGCTGGTCTTCTTGTTGTTGCTGTTCGTTCACAGTCCCAGTCCGAGCTTTCAGCGCCATTATCACGCCACGATGGCGGCCATTGTTGATGGGTGATGCGACAAGGCGGCCGCCGTGTGATGATGATGATGATGGGCTTCAGAGTGGGATTTTGAGTCTGAGGTCTCGGCCTGGGATCGGGATTCGGTATGGGTGTGGGTATGGGAATGAATGTGGACATGGGAATGGTCATGGGACTGCGCGTGTTGATGATGATGGGAAATGCGATGGACCGGAAAGCTCCACAGTGCAAAAGGCATCTGCTGCTGCACCAACAAAAGCAGTTGGCGTAATTTGTTGGTCGTCCTCGTTGTCGTCGTTGGTGTTGTTTTTGTTGTTGCTGCCACCTTGCCGCCACTCGTCGTCGTCGTCGTCGTCGTCGTTGTTGTTGTTGCTGTTGTTATTGTCGCTGCTTTCCCCGTTATTTCACTTGCAATTCCCGCTGCAGCATCGCATGCCGCAGCATTGTTGCCGCCCCGCTGCTCCTCTCGCTTCAGCTCCTGCCGGGCGCATCGCATCTGCATCTGCATCTGCAGCAGCTGCAGCTCGCCGCGTCGTCATTCATCCCAGAGGCACTGTTGTTTCTGCCGCACATAATAGGTGAACTGTGTACACTTGCGGCAGGTCTTGATGCCGCAACGATAATTCGTCGTCTGCTGCTGCTGTTGCTGCTGGGCGCCGGACGTGTCGCCCCCGTTGCTCACGCTCTTCCCCTTGCAGTACTTCAGTCCACACGGATACCAGCCGATGCAGGTCTCGAGCGCACAGAGACACGGCGCCCACAGGCTGCTCACTTCGTTACAGCGCGTGGAGAGCGCATCGGGAAATTTTTCGGTTGCCGCCTCCAGGCTGGAAATCGAGGAGCCTAACCATGTCAACCGAATGCCGCGCGAGTTGACAACAGCAACAGGATAGAGAATGCAGGAACAAAAAAAAAAAAAACAAAAAACACAACCCAAAAATTGAGGCAAAGCAAACAAAGCGTTTCAAGTAAAAGTTGCTCAACATTAGCGTGGAAAGCAACTCGCATACAATATTCCATTAGATTTGAACAAACCCATCACAAGGAGCGGCAGCAATTCCCACAAGGGAAACTCAAGAAGTTTTCAGAGATAACTAAGCTGGAATGTTTTTGTTAAACTGCAGAGAAATTGCTCATTTTATTTCTGACAAAAGCAAATAACACGAAATGGAAAGCAACCAGGGAACTTCTGCGATCTTTGAGCGAAATTTCAATTTGAAAAGAGCAAATAGCGAGTTGCAGCAGCTCACTATAGATAAACACAATATTCCTTTACATCATCCTAAACATCAAATTGAAATCAACCTGCTGCGTTTAATTTGCAATAATGAAGAAGTTTCGGAGTAATTGTAGATTTCAATTAGCTCGTTTCTATTCAAATTATTAAATATCGGGCTATCTCCTGGAAATTTCAAATGAGACTAATATGTAAGACTATGAAAATCGAATTTCAATCGCAATTTAATCTTATGAATTAGAAGAGCAAAGAGAGAATGAATAGCATAATTAAAGTTCTATTCGACTAACCTCATATGCTGTAAACTATATCTAAATAGGCACGCTGTGGAGTGGAAAGTAGACAAACTTCTTGCTTACTTTAATGCTTCCTGGAAAACCTTTCACAGCAGTACAGAGAATTTCGTGGAAACCGACTCCTCTTGAAATGTCCAAAACACACACAGTTGGTGAAGTGCCTGAAGAAGCTTCCTTAATGATACCCTAATGCTTGTGCTTTACGCCGTTTAAATCAATTAGAAGTATGCAGTCGAGTTGCCGGAACGAGCGAGCGAGAACAGTGTATAAACTTGATGGTTCACTCACCTGGCAGTTCGGCCCAAGCCTTGAGATCTGCATCACGCACGTAGGTGGCGTCGGTGGCCTCCGCGCAGAGCGATTGCATGTGACGTGTGATGGGCAGCGAGCGATTCAATTGAACCCAGCTGCTCATCGTGTACGTCTCGCGTCCCTTGTCTTCCTCCGGAGTGCGTATGGTATGAGGATTCTTTTGGCGCAGCTTGGCCATTGCGTCCGAGGATATGAAGTCGCCCTTGTTGAACTTGGTGGCGAAGCACATCACCTGATACTGACTCTGGCCGCGCTCCTCCTCGCCCAGCACCAAGGCCTTCAGTATTTGCACCTCCTGTCGCGACAAAGACAAAGCGAAAGACAATTCTCGATGTTGATTGCATTCTGCAGTAATTGCCAGCTCAAGTTCTACTCACATTACGAAAGTCGATCAGCTGTGTGATGAGAGTGCCGTCGGTCTTCTGGAACTCCAGGGTAATCAAATCCTCGCCGATGTTGGACGTAATGCTCTCCTGAATCACCTCGCCGCCCTGCCAAACGGAAAAAGCAGATGCAACAAGTGTGAGAAACTCGAGCGAATGCCGTAATCCTGCTTCGCCTTTGCCATGCAGCCCAAAGGACGTGCTAGAATATTAATAGAGACGCGACAACAATGGAAACCCAAGACGCAGCTAGGGCACAAATTAACTATGACAGCCGCAGGACCAGCTGCAGGACGAGGACCAAGAGCAGCAGCAACTGCGCGACACGGCCATGAACCAAATTAGAGTCAAGAGAGTTGAGCAGTTGAGAGAAAAAAAGTGTACGTAAAAATAAAACAGAAATAGTGAAATTGCCAAAGCAAAGGCAAAAGCAACAAGAAGCAGCAGAAAAGGTACAAACGAGATGAGATGAGGGATTGGGGCTCTGTCCCCAAAAGTAGTTCAACAACAACATGACAAGCAGCATGACAACAACATACTGAATGGGCCCCCAACATCTCGTCAACATGTGTGAACCTTGCGCTGCGCACCCAACTGAACTCGAGGGGGTGAGAAATGTTGTGCAATTAGCATTCTCCTTCCGCCAGCTGGATGCGAGCATAATTCTTATGGAACACATGAACTACGAGCAGTTTTCTGCGATACCTAGACCTGTGCTACTCTATTATAATAAAGCTTATCAGAGCTGATTATAAGAAAGCGCATAGTAGTTTCATTAAAAGCTCTGAAGCTATCTGCTGTGATATCAAATAATGCTATAATTGGTCGAGGCAAAAATATTGATAATTAAGTAGAACTCTTTGAAATAGCTGCGTTATATCAATCAGCTAAATAAACAAATACTGCCTAGAACAATATCGGTAGTTCACACGCAGTTGATTACCAAAAGAAGTATTCATTTTACAAACTTATTAGAACTGCTGTTAATATGCATACCAATTAGAGTAGAAAGCCTCGCCGCCATCTTGCGCAGATAAATTCGCGAACATTAATCGATAGATCGATGAGACATATCGATTGATCTTTTGGACCTGTGTCATCTTTTTCGAGCACATGTGTTTCAAGCTAATTGCATGTCATGCCATTTTTGTGCCCAGAATTAATCATTACAAAGTTCATTCATTCGAGATGCCCAAAGCCGAAGGCCGAAAACTTCTGCTGGGTTCACATGCTACACAAATACATTGACATGAGCACGTGTGCCTCTGTGTGTGTGTGTGGCTTTTCTCTGCCCGTGTATGAGCGCTGCCTTTGTATGTTTGAACAAAGCGAACGTAAACAAAGCTCACGACGATGACGACGAGAGAGAGCAACAGCAACAGCAACCGCGACGTCGGCGTCGGCGTCGACAGCGACGCCGGCAGCAGCATCCGACATTTTGAGGCCAGGGACAGCAGCAATGGCGAAGGATGTCACATGTAAACAAACACTAACACACTCTCACACACATATTCTTTGTGGTTGTTGTACGCGAGGTTTTTTTTGGCAAAGGTAATATAAAATTTATAGAAAAGCCAGCGCAAATGTCAATATTATGATTACATGTAAGCCACGTGCATACTAAAACAACCAAACAAACAAAACAACTAGAGGAACGCGCTGCTTTTTGCCGAAAAGAAAAGTGAAAACTGTTCGAATGACTTGCAAAATTGTTAGAGCTTTGCTGTCACATTAAAAAGTTCAAGGGCACTTCGGCAATGCATCAGCAAAATCCCGCTAATTCTAATTTTAATTAGTTTCTGCAAAAAGCAAAAACAATTAAACGCAGCTGATGCACAGCAACAATAAACGCTTGCAACGTGCTCTCAGTTGCTCTCTTTCTCTCTCGCACTCGCACGCTCAATTTCGAATTTGAAGTTCGAAAAGCACTAACATCGACAGCGGCGGCGTCGTCGACGCCAACGTCGGCGCCAATAGAATGGAACGCGGTGTCAGCAAACACGATGACAAAAGTATCAGTCACAGTTTGTTTGGGAATTGATTTATATGGCAAAAACGCACCTGATTTTGTACATTTATCAGCAGCTGCGCATCACTTTTGGAGGCGAGCAGCATATTGCAGAGGATGAACCATAGGAATCCGCGGCTGTGCTTAAAGAAATGAAAACAACTGACCGAACGTCTGCCGCAACGGTAGCGTCCCGATAGGCAGCATTTTTTTAGCACATGACGATGATGAAGATGCCACAGCGAATGTCTTTTCGCTGGTGGTTTCGGCTTTTTCGTATATAATATCATCGCGTTTTGCTCACGCACTTGGCACTTCACAATGCAGTGTTTACTGCAATTTAATTCGTGCGTTTTTGGAAAACTACGCGAACAATTTTATTTTTTTTTCAGCGTCCGCAACGCACGTCCGTTCGCTCTGACAATTTGACGCAAAATAACAACAACACATTTGCCGTAATAGAGCGTGCTTTGCTCACGAACGATACAGAGCGTTAACAGCAGTGTTGCCAGTGCAAACACTGTTAGATCTAGCCTTTTTTCGAATCTCACGAAAATAATTACGACGATAAATAGCGCAATGCAATTTAATAAGCAGCTTATTGAAAAATGCACTAAACTCAAACTTTTTGCGTGCTCGGTTAAGCAAAATACCGACTTTTAAGTGAAAAGTAGTCGGAAAGCTGTTAATAGAAGGCATATCGATATGTTAGTAACAGTGTGAAAGCATAGTGTTGCTATGCCAAGTTATCGACTTACCACCACTCTTTCGACTAGCAGCTGTTGCTGCTGTAATGCACTAAATTTGGCCAAAAACGCATTCTTTTTGCTTGTGACGTGTTGTATTTTGTAAATTATGTTGTTTTAACACAATTTAATTAATTAAGCAAACATTTCGAACGCCAAGATAGTAATAACTGAGCACAAACATAATGTTAACACTGCGAGAAAGGCAAATAAGTACGAAATACCGAGAAACCAGCTCCTGATAATGGAGAAACTTTAACCAATCCATTTCGATGTTTTTTTTTTTGCAGATGCAATTAAGCAAATGCTTAATTTAAACTCGCAGCAGCCAAAAGCGCTCGCCGCGGAGCCGGTGTGGAAGATACTGATCTACGATCGCGTCGGCCAGGACATCATCTCACCCATCATATCCATCAAGGAATTGCGCGAACTCGGCGTGACGTTGCATGTGTGAGTAATCATGAACTTGGGGGTCAATAAAAACAGTTTCACTTAACTTCTATGACTTGCAGACAATTGCATTCGGATCGCGACTCCATACCCGATGTGCCCGCTGTGTACTTCTGTCTGCCCACCGATGAGAATCTCGATCGCATTCAACAGGACTTCTCCAATGGTTTATACGACATTTATCACTTGAACTTCTTGGCTCCAATTACACGCAGCAAGATCGAGAATCTGGCGGCTGCAGCGTTGCATGCGGGTTGTGTGGCCAACATACATCGCGTGTACGATCAGTACGTGAACTTCATCAGCCTCGAGGACGACTTCTTCATACTGAAGCACCAGCAGAGCGATAAACTCAGCTACTATGCCATCAATCGTGCGAACACACGCGACGAGGAGATGGAAGCGCTGATGGACTCCATTGTGGACTCGCTGTTTGCACTCTTCGTAACGCTCGGCAACGTGCCCATCATACGCTGTCCCAGGAACAGCGCAGCGGAGATGGTGGCGCGCAAGCTGGAGAAGAAACTGCGCGAGAATCTATGGGATGCACGAGCGAATCTGTTTCACATGGACGCCACGCAGGCGGGCGGTGGCGTGTTCAGCTTTCAGCGGCCCGTGCTGCTGCTGTTGGACAGGAATATGGACCTGGCGACGCCGCTGCATCACACCTGGTCGTATCAGGCGCTGGTGCACGATGTGCTCGACTTGGGACTCAACTTGGTGTACGTGGAGGACGAAGCAGCAGCCACAACAGGTGTGTACTCCAACTAGAGTCTTCTGCCACCTCTAATGCTCGACTACTGCCCCTCTAGGTGCTCGCAAGAAGCCCAAGGCGTGCGATCTGGATCGCACCGATCGTTTCTGGGTCACGCACAAGGGCAGCCCGTTTCCCACGGTCGCCGAGGCCATTCAGGAGGAGCTGGAATCGTATCGCAACTCGGAGGAGGAAATCAAACGCCTGAAGACCTCCATGGGCATTGAGGGCGAGTCCGACATTGCCTTCTCGCTGGTCAACGACACCACGGCGCGTCTCACGAACGCCGTGAACTCGCTGCCGCAGCTGATGGAGAAGAAGCGTCTGATTGATATGCACACCAAGATTGCCACCGCTATACTGAACTACATCAAGGCGCGTCGCTTGGACTCGTACTTTGAGATCGAGGAGAAAATCATGTCGAAGCAGACGCTGGACAAGCCGCTGCTCGAGCTGCTGCGCGACGCGGAGTTCGGGCAGCCCGAGGACAAGTTGCGGCTCTACATCATCTACTACATTTGTGGCCAACAGCTGCCCGAGGCGGAGCAGGAACGACTGCGGGATGCGCTGCAAGCCGCTGGCTGCGATCTCTCCTCGTTGGCGTACGTGCAACGCTGGAAGGCGATCATGAATCGCTCGCCGAGCATCAGCCAGGCAACGCAGTACGAAGGCGGCGGCACTAGAACCGTCTCCATGTTCACCAAACTCGTCTCGCAGGGCAGCTCCTTCGTCATGGAGGGCGTCAAGAATCTGGTGGTCAAGCGACATGTACGTAAAATAGTTGAAAACTGACTTAAGACACGTTTAATCAATGACTTGACGCTTGCAGAACTTGCCGGTCACCAAGATCACGGAGCAGGTGATGGAGTGTCGCAGCAATGCGGAGACAGACGACTATCTCTACTTGGACCCCAAGCTGCTGAAGGGCGGCGATGTGCTGCCCAAGAATCGTGCACCATTCCAGGATGCTGTTGTCTTCATGGTCGGCGGTGGCAATTACATTGAGTATCAGAATCTGGTGGACTTCATCAAGCAGAAGCAGACGTCCAACGTGAACAGACGCATCATCTATGGTGCCTCAACGCTGACGAATGCGCGGCAGTTCCTCACTGAGCTGTCGGCGCTGGGTGGCGAGATTCAGACGCCCGCTGCGAGTTAGGAGCGACTGATTGCCTTTCACTGCTGCTGAGCGGCCGGAGGAGGGATCGAAGGGTGCAGCAACGGCAACGGCAACAGCAAAAGCAACAGCAATTACAGCAATAGCAACTACAACAACTGTCATTGCAGCAGCGAGCTAATTGTCTATCTGTGGCGGCGTATGTGTGTGCGTGTGGCTTTTTCTTATATTTTTAAGCATATCCAAAAATAAATTAAATGCAAGGCAACAAAAAACTAGTCGCTTCCGAGCCGTGGGCAATTACTCGAAACTGACGCGTAATCCCCGAAGGACAACAAGCAAAAACATGCGTTGCCGCGTGTACAACAAGCCATTGCAACTGCGGCAGCATCAACAACAACAACCACATCAAGAGCAGGCAACAAGCTGGGACAACTCGACAGCCAACTACGCTCGCATTCTAGGCGCCCATTAACACCAAGTTGGCAACGCTTTTGATGGACAGCTGACAGACAGCTGGCAGCAAAAGACGGCGACGACGACGACGACAATTATGGGGCGACAACTATGCCAGGCACTTGGGGACTTAGCCCTTGCAATTAACACCAGCCAACCACACTACGCACAACACGGCAGGAACTATGAATGGAACAGTGGCTGCAAAACTATCACACTGCCGTGAAAGCAGTAAGTTTTTTTCTAGTTAGCTAATATGTTTGGGTAAATGATTTTTCTACTTGCCAATTTATACATTCGATTATGGGATAGTTGCAAACTGTTCGCTTCATTTGAAGCCTTATAAATTTATTAATATTCAGGAAGAGTTAAAATATTTAGCTAAGTGCGCTCTCTTCAGCACAGTAGCAAGTAATTTAAATTATTTTCTTTGAGCTTTTTAGTGTACTCAATATTTGATATTAGCAATCATTATCTCAAATTACAAATTTGATGAATATAGTTTTTATTGTGCAAAATTAATTAAAATTAAAAAAGCGGCTTCTAAAGAGGTGTGCAACATTTGTGTGTGTTTTTCAAAATTAGAAAATAATAAATGTTGTCATTATAGCTGCTGATTTTTATATTACAAAATATCCTTAAGAAATTCAATTTCTTTTATGTGCTAAATCAATTAAATAAATACAAAAGCAAGTTTTGTGTCTACATTGGATTCAACTAAACAAGTGAATACCGTACAGTGAATACTATTGTGAAGAATATTGACTAATAGTGCGGATTGTTGACCATGCGAAACGTCAATCAGTTGTTCAACTAGAAGCTCGTTAGGCCGTCAATTGGTCTGTGGCAGAGGAGCTGAGAGTATCTGAAAAAAGTAATAAATATAATACCACTTCAACAATAACGAGTCGAAGAAGAGGAAGAGGAGCAACAACATTGGTTGGCTAATTAACACTTTTGGTAAATCAGAATTGATGGCCATGTTGAAAGCGGCCCAAAAGATGATGACGACGACGACGACGGCGATGATTATTCATGGAGCGTTGTGTTTAAATATTGGTTTTGGTTGGGTTGTCTCTGGTTGGGTTGGGTTACTCTCGATTTGAGTTGGACTCTGAGGCTGAGGCTGAGGCTGAATCGGACTCTGACTGTGGCTACCCGTGGCTACAATTTAAATGTTAACATAAACAAGAGCAATTTAACAAAAGCCCAGTCTCGGGACCCCAAAATCCCAAGCCCCCGAATACCCAAAGTGATTTCACGGGTGGTCCAAAAAGATGCGCTCAAACAAATCATAAAATCGTATGAAGCAAAAAAAAACTAAAAAAAAAAAAAAACAGAATCCAAAAGAAACTAACAACGCAACATGAAAGAAATGCTACTCGCAGAGCCATGAATCGATTATGTGGCCACTGTGTGGTATATCTGTGGGTGTGTGTGTGTGTGTGTGTAAATATTGTTGAAGCACACATAAAGAACCACTGCGGAGAGGTAGCTGGGCTTTAAAATGGTCTGAGGCAGCCGTTTCCCACATTCCTGCTGCGAAACATAATGGCTGCCGCTGTCGTCGCTGCACACACACACACACACACACACTGCTGCTGCTGCACACAGACACACTTATATACATATACATATATCATAATCTTAACAACTCTTAACAAGCCTGAACAAATTCCAAAATTCGAAGACGAAGAGCCTCGTCAGCGAGCAAAAAGCAACGAAAAAAAAAGAATATAAGAAAAAGCACAGCCAGTCAGACGGCCAGAGAACATCGGACAGAGACTACAAAATGAAGTGGACTAACACACACACACACACACACACACACACAGATACTTACACATGAATGGACTGCCAAGATTGGGAGCCAGTGCAGCAGCCATAAAGTTTTGCTGCTTTGCCTCAAACTTTACTTCTTTCCGATTCGACTCTCGAGCTATTGCCGCACCTCTCTCGCACATGAGAAGCGATCTCATTTGTATTTCTTTCTTTTTTCGTCGAGAATTGATAACATAAGTTGTTCATTGTGTTCTGCTCAAGTATTTGAAGTTCTTCAGCTATGGCAGCCATTCCTGCGTAACAAGTTTATTTAACTTGTAAACTTTAAGACCATTCCCACTTGATTTATCGACCAATAATCGCTTGTCTACAACTAAATGAAAGACCTTGTTAGTTTTATTATTTACATTAAACAGTGCTAAGAGACATCTGTGTAATTTTTATGATCATGGCAGTAACTTGTATAATCGAAAACTGCAATGAAATGCACAACACAAAGTGATCATTTCTTTATATTTAATAATATATTAAAACAGCAAAATATTTTAGCATTAACATTTTTTACACATTGCTATTTGCCACAAATGGCTGCCAGTTTTATTTTTAATAGCTTAATTTACCAAAACTGATTATAAGTTGGGAGCGATCTCGAATCACACCTCAATTTCTCCTACTTAAAGTTATGACTCTCAAACTGTAGGCATTGTTTGTGTTTGATTTTGTTAGTGTTGTTGTTGCTGCCACGACAGCCTTTTGTGTTATCCTGTGTGAGTTGTTTGCTGCTGCTGCTGCCGCTAGCGTTGTTGCCATCTTCGGTGGTCCAGTGTGGCATGTTAATGAATCAGCCAAATAATAACAGAGCACCCCAAGAAACGAGCCGAAAAAGCAGGCCAAATATTTGCCGACAATAAAAGAGCAGCCCGACAACGACAGCAACGACGACGGCGACGACGTTTAGGGATCATCCGGCAAGGAGCTGATTGGAAGCAGGAGCTAACTTTGAAACAGTTGCTTGTTTGGCTTTGTTAGCAGCTTGTTAGCTACTCAAACTACCAAGAGGAGCCAACGAAAAAAAAGAAACAAAATATATATATAAATATAAAAAGAGCGCACAAAGCAAATATAAAAGATGAT
Source organism: Drosophila rubida (assembly GCA_035046165.1). Lineage (NCBI taxonomy): Eukaryota > Metazoa > Arthropoda > Insecta > Diptera > Drosophilidae > Drosophila > Drosophila rubida. Next base: position 10,291,490 of record JAWNOF010000014.1, on the reverse strand, counting down.
GCTTCATGGCTTTTGGCCATTTCCTGAAATCATAAAAAATCGGACGAACGAAATTGCGTGACGCATCAGCGGGCTGGCCACGCCCATCCCAAAACGAAAGTCAAATTCTCGACGCTGGGCATCATTAAAATGCACAGAAAAATGCAAACACACATAACTGTGCTGGATCTGGCGATTTGGCGATCCAGCGATCTGCCAATCTGTGGCCAGGGTGTCATTATCCTGCCGTCGTCGTTGTGGTTGCTGCTTGCCACACATCTGCAAGCACAAGCAGAGCCGCAGGCTTTCCACAGGCCGCGCCTAATGGCCACCAACAGCAGCAGCGACAGCCGCTCCCCAACAGCTTCATCAAGCATAAGCAAACACACTGACATCCTCAGACTGACCAATGCTGCCCCGGATACTCCCCACACAGGCTGCACAGTGGAACGCAGCGCCCAAGAATTTGGGCAATGTGAGGAGAAGTTTTGCAGTAATAATTCAATTTCATGAAACAATTCGCATTTATGCTTGAAACTTGAGAAAGTTACATTAAGAGTGATCTAAAAATAGTTACTATCAAAACTTTATTAATATTTTATATTTATATAGATTTATTAAGTAGTTGAACCATAACAACACGTTTTGGGAATATCAGTTGGGAACTACTCATACTGACCAAACCATATACACAAGTCATAAGAACTTATTTCAAAACTAATCTTTATACTTAAAAATTTATATAGAGCTGCGTGTGTTTCTTATTGCATACTTTTGAGAGAGCTTAAGCAAATAATTTGGAGTGGCACAATTTATTAATATTACCACAACTATATTACTGAAGTAATAGTAAAACTGGGGGTTAAAATATTACTAGATTTGCTATCAATCCACTAATTTTATATGAATGAAGACAGCCTTTAATTCGACTACTTTTCAGAGTCTGGTTTGGTTAATTTCTTCATTTGTTACATCCGCACTATTCAACCGGTGCTAACGTTGTTTGGCACCACTGTGCTTAGGAACCGACTGCATAAACCCACAACGACGATGACGACGAAGTTGCTTTGCTTTACGATCGCGTATCTCAAGTTTATCGCTTCATTTTCCATGTTTTATACGCAATTTATGCCGCGTGGTCGCAGTCGCAGTCGCAGTCGCAGTCGTCAGCCCCCTGCACTTCATCTGCAACTCTGTCGCTGCCTTGGGTCAGTTCCAGTCTTTCTCTCTGCCGTCTCCCTCTCTCCATCTCTCTGGTTGTTGTTGTTGTGTTTTTTCGTCCGTTTGGCCAACTGACGCTGTTCTGGCTGCGATTGCACGCACCGCTTTGTCTGCCGTCGTCATCGCTAGAAGATACATTCGAGCTCGAGCTCGAGCTCGAGTGCGAGTGCGAGTCTGGGCTGGAGCATGAGTATGAGTCGGAGTATTCACATGTGCAGGTCCCAGATCCCGACTCAGCGTTTTGGACCCGCAACGAGGCAACTCCTCCTCCGCCTCCGTTCGAGCATCGGACATAAGTAATTTTGCTGCCTCGATTTCTCGTTCGCTTCAGTTTGGTGCATAATAAAGTCGAGGCAGTGTTCACTTCTTACACACGCATTATTCTCTGAGTGTATGTGTGTGTCTGGCTGCCATTAGGGAGGTAGGCAGTTGGACTTTGTAATTGGCTCGCAATCTAAATGGATATCAGAGTCTTGCTAATAAGTGAGAGTGACACAATTAAAGAACTTCGTCGTTTAAAGCCAAAGGCTAAAATTAGCAACGAAGCAAAAGCAAAACCATAATAAATATTAATAAACATATCAGAAATTTAGTTTGGCGCAAATTAACCAATGCTGCAAGTTAGCTAAATTTTATATATAAGTTAGATTGCTTAAACATAATTGCTGATGCCCAAATTGAAATGAATATAATTGCATATAGTCTTGTGTTCATTTTGGTATAGTTCTTAAGTCTGAGGCTAGTCTATGGGCTCGAAACTAATTTAAGAGTTGGGGACCCACTCGATTAATATAGGTAATAATTCGAACTTGATGTGAATTTCTTAGGAAATGTGCTCGATGTATTCATAAAAAATGAAGTTGTTGCTTTATGCCATAATTAATTATTGCTCCACTAGCATAAAATGTTGTCTTTGCCCAATATTACGACGATCCCTTCTCTGATCTTTACGCCCACTTGTGCGCTTCCTCTCTGTTTGTTGTCTCCTTTACCTGCGATACCTTTCTGCCTATGGGCAATTAGCTCACCGCTTTGTAGGCAATTAACCTGCGATTAATGGGCACACACATCTACATGTATGTGTGTGTGTGTGTGTGTGTGTGTGTGTGGAGAGAGTGACCCCTCATATTATTGCCATGCACTCATAAAAATGTTCTAACCAATTTGTTAGCCGCCTTTGGCCCTTGTTGCCCTTCGCCGCGCCTCGCCTCGCCTTTCTTTCTTCGTCTGGTATGTGGTAAAAATTGTATTTTTATGTTTTGTCAGTGTTTATAATTAATCACCTGTTGTATGCATTCGCTCTCACTGCTCAGTCCCTCTGTTTTCCTCTAGCGCCATTAGCGCCGGCTTCCCTTTGCCGTTCCGCTCCCCTCTCTCCACCTTTCTCCAGTTGCCCTCGTCTCTTGTATGCGCTTTGATGTCTTTATTTACTAATTTCCCGCTTATCATTTGGATGTTTTGTAAATTGAAACATTTTCACTAATTGCCTGAAAATTTGTTGTTGTTCTTCTTATTGCTCTGGGCACTGTGTGGTTGTTGGCTCTCGATTGTTTGGTTGTTGGTGGTGGCACAGCTGCACCTTGCGCCGCACTTGAGTGCACTTTGACCCTGCTCCAAACTTGCAGTGGACAATTAGAATGCAGCAGCAGCGGCAGCAGCAGCGGCAGCAACGACAATCGGCAACATCCGGCGTGGCAGTAACTCAAAATTGAAAATTATGTGGGCGACGTTTTTCCAGGAAAAAACACACGCACTAAGCGAACTCTCTGACTCTTGACCATCGCGCTTAAACATGGTCCCAAAGTCAAAGCCATTAAGCTGCGACTTCGATTACACTGCACAGCACAGTAGAGATGAGTTTTATGCAAGAAATTTATAGTAGATGTAGTTTAACGAAAGTTCAAAACAAAATTGAAAAAATAACGACAAAAATCTGTACCCTTAAAAGACTCTCTTCGCTCCAATTTAATATTTTTTTGGCCATTTGAAATTAATTAATTAGCTAATTTTTATTTTTGCGGTCATTTTATGAACTTATAAATAAAAATTGATATGCATTTATAAACAAAAATAAATATCCATACATAATTTTCACACAACAATTTGCCACATTTTCATAAGATTTTATAGTATATTTTAAACAAAGTTAAATACTTGCAACAACTTGAAGAAATGTCAAATTTAATGAAAGTTTAATTCTTGTAACAACTTGAAGAAATGTTAAATTTCCATCATGAAACAATTTGCATTGCATATATTTCAATTTCATTGCTGTGCTGTCTAGTGTCATCAGGATGGGTCATTTGCGGTCTTTCTACGAGCTCTTCGAGCCAAGACTCATCAGCGTCTTTTGTTTTTATTCCTGCCAAAACAATTTTACAATACTTGACAAAAGTCTTGCAGTGGCGCTGTGAGTGCAGCTTCCAGATCCCGGCTTGCAGCTTCCAACTGTCAGGCACGTCGATGGCAGCAGGATCCCAAGACTCAGTGCTCAGCTCTCCCTCAATACAAGCTCCAAGAATTTTAAGTGAGCTGCAGTAGACACAGAAGACAGTAGAAGGGGAGCAAGCGCGTCTGCAAGTCTGCAGTTGTCGTTGCTGCTGCTGTTGTCGTTCTCAACCACATCCTCAATGTTGTCGTTTCGAATTGAAAATGCATTTTTCATGATGTTGTTGTCGCTTACAAGTTGTGTGCGCTCCGCGGCGAGCCGAAGGAAATGGAAATGGAAAATAATGAAGCTGGCATAGACAAACGGACGCCGTGCCGCACGATTTGCTTGTTCGCAGTGTTGCAACAGGCAGCAGGGAGACAGGCAACAAAACGCAAATTAAGCCAAGCGAAATTAATTGAAGTGATGCGCAGCCACAAAACCAGCGAGGACAACAACAGCAGCAGCAGCAACAATGAAGCCAGCAGCAGCGAGAGCAGCAGCAACAACAACAACAACTAAATCCAACGATCTGCAAGCATCCGCAGCACAAAGCTGACGCTGACAAGGCATTTTGTAGTTACAAGTCATTATCACCAGTTGCTGGCGATCGCCAGTGGCCGATAAGGATAAGACGCCAAACGACCATCCATCTCCCTCCACTCCCTCCCGCCGCTATCAGCGCTGGCATCGACAACATCAAAGGCCGCAGCAGGCAGAAAGACGATAACGAGCCGCGCGCGAGAAAGAGAGAGAGAGAGAGGGGGGAGACACACACGAAAAATGGGAGCAGGAGCTGTGGCTGCATGCAACAAAGCACGTTGATAATGATGTCATTTGGCATTTATTTACGAGCCCCATAGTCACTGCTAAACGAGCTCTAATTTGCATTTATGAAGCTGTTCTACGCACGCACCCAGCGCACCACTGTGTGCCCTGCCAACCCTGCGACCCGCCCCCCGCCTCTCATCCTTTAGCCTTGTCATTGTTACCCTTGCGCTGCTGCGTGTGTGTCCCGAGTCCAGTTGCAGTTGCTCTTGTTGCGGTTGCCCGCTGATCGTTGCGCATTGTTGATAAGATCGAAATCGCAGCGCCTGCATCTCCCTCTCCCTGTCTCTCTCTCTTCTCGCACTGTGTGTGACAACAAAAAGAAGTCGCTGGCGAAGGGACCAAGCCAGGAGCTGAGGCTGAGAAACGAGATCAACTAAGTGATTCAAAGTACAAGTGCATAAATTACAGATAACGATACGTGTTTGGACTTGTCGAGTTGACCAGCAGCGCGAAAACGCAACAGAGCAACAGGAGAAACTGACTTATAGCATTGCATAGCTAGAAATGAATCAACTATAGCAACTGTCAGCATCATTGCCATACACCAAGGAAATTGCTTAAAATAATAACTATTAGAAGCAAATTGAGATTCGTAAAGGAAAATGCATTACTTTGCAATTCAACCAACAATTAATAATATTAAAAGAAACTCAAAATTCTGAAACAAACTCTATTTTAATAAGAGTATGCATTTGACTTTTATAATATTAATTTAGTTAATTACTAAACTTTTGCCCTGCTCACCACTCAATTTCTTCAGCTAATTAAGTGGCTCTCTAGCGCTGCATTTCATCTTTTTTATTGCCCGAATTCGTGGCATTCTCCTATGCTATTTTTGAGGCCGGAAAAAAGTTGGTAGTGGAGTTTTGTTGGTAGCAACGAGCTGAGAGTTGAGAGCCACCCAATCGAAATGCTGATCAAAATTCAAAGAATCCTTTGTGCTATTGTTGCCGCTGCATGAAATTCCAAGTATTGCATGTCCAGACTCCAAACACTAAGCAGCCAACAAAGCAGCAGCCTATTATGAAGCAATCCGCGACTGTTATTGTTGTTCGTTTCGTTTAAGTTGTTTTCTTTTTGCCTCGTTTTTTTTTGGGGCCACTCTCGCTTGGTGGTCAGCAAATGAAGTCATAAAATTTTCAGCGTGCCAAAAGCCAAAAGCCAAGACAAGCAAAAGACGAACGGCAACGAAGAACAGTCGGCGAGTCACGCAAGGAGAGATCGAGCGAGTGTTGTACGGTAGGCGCAGAGCTGCCATTGATGATGGAGATGATGATGGGGCCTCAACTGACCACGGCGCAGAGTGAGCAGAGCGAGCAGAGCGCAGAGTCTGAAGACTGGAGACTGGAGACGGGGGCCCAACAATCACACACAAACAACACACGATCCTACGTCGGCGGCTCCTTGAGATACAATGATACAATATTATTATGCCGGGCCAGGCGCTCACTTTCAGATTGAAATCAAAGTTGTGTGTGTGTTTTGGCGTGTGTGTATGTGTGTGTGGGGCAGGAGAACAATTCAGCATTGTTTTGGCCATTGGGGGCCACCCAAAAAGTTATGATTAAGTTATGCTGCCGCTGCCGTTGTTGTTCTTGCGCTTGCTGAGCTGCGCTGCCTGTTGCCGTTGTTTGGCTGGGCAGTTAACGCAAATAGCCAAAACATGACTAAGCGCAACCCAGAAAATCAAAGAACAACAAACAACTAGCAACATTTTTGGGTAGGCCTGCTTCAAAGCGAATGCCAGCGATACCCTACTGAAGAGGCGCCACCAAGAGATTGGAACATTTCAAATTAAATTCATGTTGCAACTATTTCAATGTAATGCCATCCGCCTCGCTTTGAAGCCGCTAAAAGGCCCATTAATCAAGCGATTAACATAAAAATCGCCATAACGCTGCAGCATAAGCAAATGAAGCGACTTTTCAGCCAAGCTCTTGATACAACAAGCTACAGCACACAAACACTACAAAACAAAAAAAAAAACAACAACACGAACGAGAACAAAAGTAACAAGTACAGCTTATAAAGCGAAGCACACATCAAGCCGAGCTGCAAACTTTCTCACGGTTGATGCCACCTGACGCCTGAGACAGCGACTGCGTCCCAGACGGAGACCGAGACGGAGACGGAGACGGAGACTGAGTCGCAGCCAGAGCCAGAGGTTGGTGTCGTCTCAGTTCCAGAGTCGGAGTCAATTCCCGGCCTCGATTCCTGCATAATTTTCAATGAAGACATCTGTCAGCGAAAATGTTCAGGCGTTTTGTTTATGGCATTTAAAGCAAAGCTGATTTTTATTACCATCAGCAAGAGCAACAACCACAGCAACAACAATGCAAACCACACGCGACGACTTCGACGACGACGACGACGTCGACGACGCCGTCGTCCACATCATTGACACATCGTACGCAAATTAAAAGCATCTCGGTCTCGCATCATAAAAAAGACGAGCACAAGCTGAGAGCTGGAGCATCGCGACTCGGCTTCGAATACGACTTGGTATCCCGAGGTCAAAAGGACGCGTCCCATTCGACGCGATCTGTGGCATGAAAGCAGTTAAATGAAACACCGCACAGTCGACCGCCCGAGTCGCGTCGTCCTCTCCCTCTCCCTCTCTTCCTCTCTTTCTATATCTCCTGTTCTGCCTCTGTCTCTGGCCTGGTCTCTATGGTTAATCAGGCTCATTAGGTGGCCGCTCATTTATATACAAAATTACGAACATGGCCCGCAAATTTTTGTGGTCCCTGAAATGTGATTAAGTTATTTTGCGGCTTTCGCATACACACACACACACACACACACGCACACACTTGCACAGATAGTCGGGGGCCTCTCGAACGCTCCATTAACCGTAATTAAGGTATTCTTTTGCCTGCGCTTTCTTTTTGTTTCTCAACTCCAACCCCCCTCTGGTTGCCTCGCCTTGGCTTGTTGCCCCATCCTTTCGGACCTGCTGCCCGACTGTGGCCTTTGGTGTTGGTCTTGTTTCTTCTTTATTGGCTTATATAGCTTGTTGTTGAAAACCTGAGACACTCCACACACAGCAACACAGCAACAGCAACAGCACCACACACATCTTCATCTACTACGTACCGCTCCGTGTGGGGCAGCAGGCATAAGCATGTCAGTTTGGGGCAGCTGCCTGTTGCCTGTTGCCTCTTGCCTGTTGCACGATACAGTTGAACATTTCGTGGTCTAAATTAGATATTTACTTTCATTATTAATTTTCATTTTACTACAAAAACAGTACATTTTATTTGCACTGTTCGAGTTTGTTGGCTACAATAGTTTTTTATTGGGTAATAGATATTAAATTTGCCTAATTTTATTATTTTATACAACATTTTGAAGGACATTTTAATCATTGTTATGCAAATTATACAACAATTCACACAAAAGTAGAAATTTCACTTTACTGACTTTTCTTATTATTTTATAACAAAATAGTTTATTGTCTCTGTTTTATGTCTTTTTTGAGTTCCAATTACTTCTGAATGCCAGAATGTACATTAATCACACTTGCTCTGTGTTTCTTGCAGTGTATTTTTGCCAACTTTTTGACCTCTTTGGTTATTATTTATGGAGCTATTAGTAAAGTGTGTGAACATATTTGCTTCTATAAAGCCACTCACACACACACAGACACACAGAGAAGGACACACACACACACACACTTAGATGGACTGGCAAGAGGACCGCACAGGGCTACAAATTGCCTTAAGCCCTGGCAGTTTTGGGCTGTTGCTGTTTGCCTTTTGCTTAAGCGAAACTGATTTAATTTTTGCCTCGGCTTTCAATCCGTTTGGCCGCTTGGCCGCTCGGCTCGCTGCTGGCCTGGCCAAAAAGCCGAGCCGAGCGGAGTCAACTCGAGTTAAGAGTTGAGTCGAGGCCGGCACCCAAAAACAACGCCCCAGCGCCCAACTTGATGAGTTAATAGGAATCGAGTTACATTCCAGGCAAGCAGCACAAGGCTGCTAGAGCGAGAGGCGCAGAGGCGCTGTGGTGTAGAGGGAGAGAGAGCGCTCGTAGCTCGGCTCTGGATACCGTTTGGCCCGTTTATGGAGCTGGATCTGGGGCTGCGACCGAGACTGGAGCCCGCACATGGCGCGCTACATTTTTTATTGCCGCTGCTGCTGTTGATGATGGGCGCTTGAATGGACGACGACATGGACATGGACATGGTCGTTTGATGGCTCTGCCTGTCCCTAAAACTTTATGTCTTTCCTGTGCCTGTGTCTGTGGCCGTGTGTGTGTGTGTGTGTATTGGAGTATTGACAGATTTAATTAACTCATCCGCAGCTTAAGCAGACATTTTGTAGTCTGTTTGCTGTTAGCCTGAGTTATCCTGCTCCTTACCTTGTGCCTTCTGTCTTATGCCTGGCAGACATCCGGTGTCGTATGTTGCTCGCACTCGTATCTCTTTCGTTTGATAATTTCCGTTTTTCAACTTGAATGAACCGCGATCAGATGCCGCTGCACACTGCTTCCAACTCCCAAAACTGCCCAAAATACTTTCGATAATGACTAATGAATATTTCTTATTGTCTAATTACTTAATTCCTGTTCAATTTCTTAAACTAGTAGTTTTATAATTATCCTTGATCTTGTTTAGTACAAGTATGTAAACTTAAGGTTTTTTTATTTTTTTCTTTACAAACTTTCGCTTTGTGAAGTAATTATTTCAGTGTTCTCGTATATCATCGCTCTCTTTGCAGCTGGCTCCAGTGTGCATTGATTTTGATGGCGAATCTATCGCAACGCATCTAGAACAAGAATCAAATGAGCCATGCAAAATACCGCCAAAGGTTCAACTACCATCAGCCACTCGAATCGCATTTCTTTTGTGCCCCGAAAGTAGCTGAAACAAAAGCGTTTGCAGACGCGATGCGACGCGGTGCTTTTTTGATCGAAAGTTGATTGAGGAGCAGCCTCAAAGAGTGCGACACAAAGTCTGCCCAAGCCGAGGACAACACGGCTAATCTGCACTTAAGAATGGGCTCAAAGCTGGCCTCTTTCTCTCTCTTTCGCTTTCGTCGCCGTCATCGTCATCGTCGTCGTCGTTGTCGTTGTTAGCAGCAAGGTTTTGAGGTCTTTGTCTTAACCCAAAGCCCCAATGAAAAAATAAAGCCTGAACCCCAGACAATTAGTGCGAAGCGAAATTTGAATAAAGCGACATTTATTTGACAGGCCGTCAAGAGTCTGTCGGCAAACTATAAAACACATGCACAACAACAACAACAAAAACCAAACACCAACAACGAGAAGAACAACTTTGTTTGATTTCATGCGAATTGAGTTAAGTTTTTTTTGCATAAAGTGCAGCCATGTGGGAAAATATTTTTTCGGCATTCTAAGAGATACGATTACTCGAACTACAGATCGTCAGAGTGCCTGAGTTTATGTACCTGAGCATGATAAACTAAAACTTTAGCTCACCAACTGTCGGCCCGAGCGGCATTTTCCATGGAAAATTTTTTCAAAGACAACAAGTCGCCGGCAACAACAACGACAACAACAGCTGCTGCAATAACAATAATAACTGCTACAGCACAAACTTAAGAAAAAAAAGACAAATTAACGTTGCGGCAAGTAAACAAAATTAATTAAATGACATGAATTTGACGTGACAATGTTTTTTTTAGATTTCGTTATTTTTATTTTTGCAGTTTTTGTTTTGAGTATTTTTGATTTGATTGCTCAACATTTTACTAGTTGCAGCAGTTGCCGTAGACTTCAACGAGCCAACAACATCGTTAGCATCAGAGCTTCGCTGTTGCCTGCAGTTGAAGCCTCGTGCAACGTCGACGCGACGACTGCCACTGCAACAGCCGCAGCCGCAGTCGCAGCCACAGCCATAGGTAAAGCCGCTGCAATAGCAACGTCAACAACAACAACAACAACGAGCAACAGCAGCAGCTGATGACGACTTGCACCCAGACATGTTGCAGACAATTGCTTGTGCAATTATTAATACACTCACTATTGAGCATATAGAAATATGTATGTCGTATGTCACACAAATATTTGAATAGAGTAGATAGTTTATTCTTTATATAAATTATATTGAATATACAGACAGTTTATTCTCAGATAATGCGTCAATTAAGTATTACATTTAATGAATCAATCAATGAAACAAATAATTACGACTAGTCACTATTATATAAACATACACAATATATTTAATATATATATATTTCATTGAACTTCAAACTAATGCAGTTAAGCAAAATGACAACACGAAATATATTTAATATATATATTTAACTGAACTTCAAACTAATGCAGTTAAACCAAATAAGCAAGTTATTAGTCTGCAAGTCTTTTGAGTCACATTTGAATTTATTGCTGACCCAAAGTCTTTGGTAAATCTTGACAAACTCTTTAGTGTATTTAAAAGACTTTATTTCCCCAACTCTAGTGCTTTCTTGCGCCGTGTTGCAGTGTGAGCGATGTGTGTGTGTGTTTGTACAAATTGTGGCTGGAGTTTTATTTGCCTTGCATTCGGCTGAGAGCTGTGAGCTCTGTGCTGCTGGCTGCTGGCTGCTGTTTGCTGGCTGCAATTAAAATGCATGTTCAACGTTTCGTGGCAAAGTGTCCGGCGTGGCTTCGTACTTCACTTGAAAGTTGTTCGCGTTTGATATCGTTTCATTTGGATATCGGATTTGGATGGGGATCGAGATTTGGATTCGCGTTGTGTTTGCTTACGGTTGCGTGTTTTCATTTCGCCAAATTAATATTTCTTGTTCATTAGTTTTATTTGCTTTAAGCGGTCGCGCTAATATTTCCTGCTTAGTAATTAAGTTTGCTGTCCGCCGGCAATCGCTGCACGCCGAGCAGGTGCAACACTGCGTATGAGTAATGTGCCAGTCTTTGTGCCTAATGCTGATTAAGCCGGGGGCTAACTACCTGCCAGCCCTGTTCAGATGCCCGCTTAATGCCAACACTTTTCATTTTTAATAATGAAAAATTACCTCCCATTGCCCCAACGAGCCAGCGGCCGCATGCAAATGCAAATAAACAACAACTTGGTCAACAGACAGCAGACAGCCGACAGCAGACAACAGACAACCGACTGCGGGCCACAGACACGACACGACGACAAGTGTCGCCAGCTGCCGTTTGTCGGTTGCCGTTGCAGGAGCCAACTTGTCGCCATTGCCAAACGGCAATTGCCAAATGCAGCTGACTGAGCAATCCTGTTATTTCTAGCTGGACTTTGAGCCAACTAGAAAACAGCGAGGGGGAAGACAAGCAAGGAATTTGGGAAACACAAATAAATGCAATAGCTTGGCGATCTATAGAACTCAATAAAAACTTAAAATTAGCTGAAAATCTAACCAAATAAAGTAGTTAATAATGGATGCTTTTAGTAGTCTCAAGCTATGAGAACTTTACTATATTTTGTATATTAACTTAGTACTTTTAATTTTCAAAAATAAGTGACTCTTTACATGCTTACTAATTTTGATTCTTCAAGCTTTTAACTAGCGTATTTCGAATTAAATTCTATTTCTATTTTTGCTCCAATTCGTGGAGTCAACAAGTGCGTGTGGCTCGTTTTGTTAATTAGATTGATGGGCAGACTGACAGATTGACAGCGCAGAGATCGAAACTACTGGACTACCGTTTCAGTGGAGGGGGATTAGCACATTTCTTGTCATCAGCTGACGTGATCTGTTGGCCTTTTAAACCACGCCAAGAGCCTTTCAACTTTGAACAGTGTTTCGTTTTTGTTTTGGCTTTGCATTCGAATGTCGCTTGAAGCGCCATAACATTCACTCATAACCCACGCGCGCAATAAGTACTCACACTATACTCACACCGTGCTCACTTCTGTGTATTCACACTTATGAACACGGTTACACAGTCGCACGGCAAACTGTGCCATAAATAACCATAAAAAAAAGACTTGGCAAGTAAAAAGTGTTAACCGCAAAACCGCACAATACGAAAATAGACTTTAGATTTTTATTTGCTTTGTTGTAATAGGAAAACTGTCACAGCTGCGCGGGGGGCGGGTGCGAGGTGGGGCGCGGCGAGGGCGTGGCTGCTGTTGTTGCTATCGCGAACTAAGCTGATCATAGCGAGTAAACGCGTTTGCGGCTTTAATTTACCATTAACATATTATTTACGATAACTGCGCCTCGTCCGCATCTGTTTCACACCCCACCCCTCCCTCCACCAGCCCCCTGGCATCCACAAAGTAGGCCATATGATGGGGGCTGGGGTTTCGCGGGGAATAGAATATTGTTTATGACAAGGCGCTCATTAGTTGGACGACGGCGATTACATTTTAATTACGTTGACAACACGATTAGCATGCGTAATTGTGAGCAGTTGCCAACAGCTACGCCCACCCGCCGGCCACGCCCACGCCCACACACATAGCCAGCCAGGCAGCGGTAGAGCCAAGTTTGTCGCCTAAGTCTTTTGTTCTGGGCACACTCTTCGACCGCAAATATTGCTCCATAACTGTCACGCTTAGTGACCCATTTTGGCAACCAAACTCGACTCGAATATGCCTCAAATTGCACATTTATAAATAAAAATACAATAAATTAAACAATAGAACTGATTCGATGTGAATTCGTGAGTTGTGGCATCCGTATGAGAATCGAATACCCATAAGCAGCGCCTAATTTACGAGTATGTTTGCGCATATCGTAAAACTTGACTTTGACTTGCTTTAAACAGCGAACAGCAGTTTGGCTTTTGGTCAAAATAAATATCACACCACATCCCCAAGCTGGCGAAGACTGCGAAGAAAACGCGGCAAGTGAGAGTGCTCAACTCGCTGATACCCTATAGAAAACAAGAAATTTACTCTTTAAGCCTGCTGTAAACAGACATTGTCACTTTGTGTTCCAAAATAATTTACGCAAAGCGTGCACAGCCTTTGTCAACTAGTTCTACTGGGCATAGGGTATGAAAAAGAGCTTGACTTGTTGGCGAATACGTCAATAGTCTAACCACAAAATTATACAATCAAAATTGGTCCAATATTATAAATTTATTTTTAGATACGATTATTTGTGGTATTGCTGTTGGCATTCATATTGGGCGCATCCAATTGAAGACGGAAATTTTGTCAGTTCATTATGAGCTTATACAAATGGCTGTTTAAATATAAATAAAATAAATAAAGAGGAAATCAATAATTTTATTCAATGTTTTTTTTTTCTCAATTTTAAGCGGAAGCAAAACTTCAATGATGGATCATAAGCTAGCAGATTGTTGATTTGTGTGGAGATAAGTTTAATTAAATTATATTTTCAATTTAGACTTTATGAATTGTTAAGAGTTAAACATTGTATTAGTAGAATAAAAAATTAATTAACTGCATCAATTAGACACTGCTTCCCGACATAGCGTCTGCCGTTCAATATATATTTTATTTGATCATAATATGCATAAATTATCGTTATGATATGTTTAAGTTTATAAATAATACGGGGAATTGAATTGAATTTTTTTTTCCCATAAATACTGTAACATTATCATAATATTCGCATTCGATTTCTATTCGTATTAGTACAATTTCTGAGAAGAAATAATCATATTCAAATGCTAGTCTTCATCAAGCACAGCGTATTAAGCTTTAACTTTCTATGCATACAAATTGTTGTGTATGATAACAACTAACACACACACACACTTATAAGTAATGTGCGTAAATGCCAGCTAAGACAACAACAGCAACAACAACAGCGGCGGCAATAACAACAAATCAACTTAAACAAACAACCAACCAGACAATTTGGCTCCACAACTTTTGCACGTCGTCGTCGTCGTCGTCGTTGTCGTGATTTTGCTTATTGTTGTTGTTGTTGTTGTTGTTGCTGTTGCTGCTGATGTTGATGTGGTTGCTGCTGCTTGGGCAGCGATGATCATTTGTCACACCCTGTAGCACCAAAAAACAAAAACACAAAAAACTAATAATAATAACAACAAATATGAAAAGAAATAGCAACAGCAAAGCTGGCGAAATTTTTATGCGATGACAGCAGCAGCAGCAGCAAACGCGGCAGCCGCTGTGGCACCCAGACTCAGAGCCACAGTCGAAGCTGATGCCAGACCCAGAGTCGCATCCAGTTGCCAGTGCTAGAGAACTGACCAGAGATCCGAGGGAGCTGTTCAGCGAGCTGGCAGGCAAATGCTTAAGCCGCTTAAACGCTTTTCAAAGTCACAGCCTTGGGGCAGCGTTGTTGACTGCAAACTCGCAGTCGCTGTTGCTGTCGCCATCGCAGTTTCAGTTTCAGTCGCCGTCGCAGTCGCAGTTGGCGGCGACGTCGACACACGCCTTTTGTTTATTTAGCAGCGACAACAACAACGAAAGCGCGTCATAAAATAAAATATAAGCAGACCGCGCGGCAGCAGGCAGAACAACAACAACAACAAAGGCAACGACAAAGCTTTATTTATTAATAATCGAAAGACATATTAATACAGCACCCCGCCACGCCCCCATTGGGCAGCCATTAAGCTGTGTTGATGTTGCCATGTGCTAAATTTATTTTGAGCTTTTATTGTTTTGACATTTGGAAATTTATGGCAGACGCTCTGGGGCCTCCGCTGAAACAGTTTTGAGTTGTCCCCACAATAAACAATTGTGTAAACATTCGAGTGCAACTGTAATCAAAACCACTCAGTATGAGTATTAGATGTGTTATTTTTGGCGACGTTTTGTCTGCTGCTTCCCTAGAGAGTCGCATAACATCGAGTCGACAACTGAGACGTTTGTTTACCCATCGCGGAAATTTGGCGCTTGATCAACGCGCTTACTGCTATCAAATATATAGAGCTCATGGGAGCCGTAAACAAGCTCTGAGTGCGCCGACTTTGAAATTGAATTTTTGCTTCGAGCTTCGCAATTTTGAAGCACAAACAAGCAGCTGACGGTGTCAATCACCAGTCGACAATCAGTAGCTTGGTTTAGTTTCGTTAGTAATTGGATTACTTTGATTACTTTATTTCAAAGAATCGACGAGGAATTGTCTACACAAATAGTTGAACTTGAACTAAACAAAGAATTCCATTGCAAATTGTATGTGGTATGTTTGCTTTCGCTTTTGAATTTATAATAGCATCATGACATTATCTACAACCGATGATTATCACAGCCATATAATTAGATTTAGCATTTTACATAATTAACCTTAACATTTTCATAATGTTTATTGGCTAGAAACCCGTTGGGCTTCACATGACCCATTGGCCCAATGCGAATGTTTTACAATAAAAAAGCTATTACTTGAAGTCGTTCCAACTGACTCCCCCGTGTGGCAGCGGGGCTTAGAATCTTGCCACAGTATCCCACCGCTTGTCGTACGAGACGACTAAAGGAGGAACTTGGTATCCCCCAAATCCGTGCATGTCGGTGCAAAAAGGGCCCACCGAGCCCTTAACTGCGGTACCACGGGTTGAGATAGATCTCCAAGACTTCTCATTGAGGTCGGCCCCCTAGTGGGAGTTCGTGGTGGCTGTGGTAACCCAAAGTGCGGGTAGAGCGTATGCTCGACGTGGAGTTGCGTTCTCAACCGGGTGCTGTGACCCTTAAAGCAGCAGAGGTTTTAGATGAACCTCGGCTTCCACCAAAGGTGGATGTCTAGTCCGACTACTAGCGTAAGAATTGGTACCATGGAAGCAGCGTTTGTGCTGTTGAAATGGGGCGTTGGTTGGCGCATTATTCCAGACCCACTGTGGTATTGCTCCGGCAATAGGCACACCGTGGTTTTAATCCCTGTGGGAAAATACCACGAGAAGCGATTCTGACGCACTGTCATATTAAGCATTTAATATCAGGTATCGGAAGTATGCACGCTGAACGAGAGTTCATTTTGCCAGCTAAATTATGATTGAAAATGTTATGAACAAATTCTTGCATAATTATTATGTTTGCGTTTCAGTTAAATTCTAGTAAATTAAATACCACTTGCTGTGCTGCAACGCCGGCTCCTGGCATTTTACGATCGTTTCGTTAATCACCTATGGCATGAAAATGCATTTTCAAGCCCAATTGCCCGGGCCCCCGCCGTAATGGAAAACAATTCATTCATGCAAGGCGCCTATTAGAAAACTATTTGAAATATTTCCACGCCAGCAACAGCAGCTACAACAACAACAACAGCAGCAGCAGCAGCAGCTCTTGAGTAGCCTCTTTCTGCTCGATCTACACTCGTACACAATTATAAGTTATAAAAATCGTGAGCCACCAATTGCTAACAGACCACCAAGGTGAGCTAACTGAGCAACCAGTTTGAATTATTCGACGTCTTTTTTCATTTTATTTTGTGTTTTGTTTTTTTTTTTTTTCTAGATTTTGTATTTTTTGGCCAAGTCACAATCTCTCTCTCAGACAGGCAGCCGGGCCTTAGCCATTTGGCCGCCAATTTTGGTAGCGTCGGGCCATCAAATAAGCAACACTTGTGGTATAACTGAAAATGCCGGCGCCTTTTGCATATTTTGTGGCAATTGAAATAGCGTCTGTCAAATGAAAATTGTTTACAAAATGGAAATGTTGTTAGCAAACTGCCGCAAATATTTCTATTATGTGTTGAATGCCGTAACGTGACGCGGGTACTATAACTATTCGATGCACTTTACGAAGATGCAACATTTCGCAACTTCAACTATAACTATTCGATGCATTTTGTGAAGCTGCAACATTTCGCAACTTCAAAGTTATTCATTCTATGCTTCATACTTATTGAATCGAACTTTAAAGCTTCATGCTCTTTTATTGTCACATTGACCTGTGTTTAATATGGCTTTTCCTTCTCAGTGAAATAGTTCATTATAGAGTGTTCGCTTAGTCGACTTCACGCGGCGCGAATTTCTGTCGTCTTTAACTGCATTGTTGAAATGCCTGAGCGCATCTTTCGCAGTTGTTTTTGTGTGTGGGGGCTGCCGTGTAAGGAATGCCTTCTAATTGTTTTGTAATTTGTTAGTCAATTAATTTGCGACTGCATTGGGAACTATTTGTTGTTGTTGTTGTTGCTAGTGTTGTCTATTTTTGCTGTTTGACGTTGACGTTGACTAATTGCAAATGCAGCGCGGGGCAAACGCGCGCGTATTTTGATTTTGACATATTACTAAAACGTGCACGCTATAAAACGCGGCACGCAAATGTTAAATAGGAACAGGTCCAGCTATAGATACGACTGCGAGTACTACACTAATAGCCGCAGTTGTGGCTGTAGGTCCAAGTACGACTAGGTCGTACACTCAATATAACATATACTGTATATATATATATTCAACATTTAACATTACACATTAACATTAATTGTCGCACATTGATTTAGTGCTCGAGCTCAAGCTAGCCCATAAAATCTTATGCATTTCTATATTTCTGTTATGCACTGTTGCCGTCGTCGACGACATCGTCGTCGCGTGGGCGTCGTCAACGTCTTTTTGCGCATTTCCTTATTGCGCATACGCCATGTAGCACACACAGCTTGTTTGCTGCCGTTGCCCGGGCAACTAAACAAATATTATTTAATGTTTTCGAATAGAAATAACAATAATTTTATTGTTTATCTTGTTGTGATCTATATGTTAGCTTGACTAATGGACTTCATATTTTATGACCACAACTGTGGGAGGGGGAACTGCTGCCAACTCTCGTTCAGCTATTTCAGTTGCTTTCCGCTGCGTTTTACTCACTCAGTATTATTAATATGTTCTATGTAGTTTTCTTGGGCGGAACTTTTTATTCCGAAGAAATTTGAGACCTTTTTTAAAAGCTTTCCAACGATGCCTGGTAATTAGCTCTGTGCTTATCGAAGTCCCAACGATGATATTCTCAATTATGTCGACGCTCTAATTCTTCGGCTTGCTTAATTGTGTCTTAATGGGTTAAAATTTGTTTGAGACATGTTTAACATTTTTTTCGTGGTACATAAAAATCATTAAATCATGGCATAAAAATAAAACCGCTTATCGCACGAATCAGTTCGCATAAATTATTTTGTATGCTTTTCTCATCGTTTTCACTTCAATAACTGAACTTTAACAACTTCTTCAAGAACATGTCAGCGAAGCGCGACAGCGAAAGAGCGAGAAAGAGAGGGAGATATCGAAACAGAACGAGAGAGCGAGAGAGATCGAGCTTGCCATAAACTTGAACTTGATTGGATTTGTTAAGCAAATACAATAGAAATTGATGGGCAAGCTTATCTAATTTTACTATCAAAGCGATTATCAAGCTCCCTGTCAAAGTGTGTGCGTGTGTGTGTGCAAGTGTGTGTATTGAAGCACGCTTTCTAACCGAGTCTCGACTAATTAATTAATATTTTATGATGCCGCGCTGCTGACGCTCTGCAAACAAAGCAGCGGGACGTTGAGCACAAGAATTTGAAATTCATTTAGTTGTTGGATTTATTTGCGAGCGAGGAATTTCGGGTGATGATATCATATGATAATAACGCAACAACAACAGCAACAATAGCAATGCGCTAAGCAGCATTGTGTGGTTGGGAGGGGGTAGCAGAGTCGGAAGAGATGTGGAGAGAAAAAGTTTGCTGTGGGGGAATCGCAGCAGGTGTTTCTCTCTCTGTCTCTTTCTCTCTCTGTCACACAGACGAACGCACACATGCACAGATGGCATCTGGGGAGGGACTTGGCTGGGTTTGGGCAGTGGCCGGACAAAGTCGGGCCAAAGCCAGGCAGGCCGGCTGTTTCCAGTTCGAGGCTCTGTTCACAGCACGCCATAAAATGCTTTTGCTTAATAAATAAAAAAATTAATTTTTATGAAACGTGTTTAAACAAACAACAAAGATTGATTGGCCAGATAAGATGCAGCTACGCTTCGCTACACCAACATATGTGTGTCTGTCTGTGTGCCTGCATTTGTCTGTGTGTGTGCGTGTGTGTGTGTGTGGCTTATCAAAGAAATGTGCCAGCCAGGGTTTTGTGTGAGCGTGTGGCTTGACCGTTTCAAGTTTGTTGCCTGAGTCTTTTGTTTTGGCCACTGTTGCCAACGAAGCTGTCGCTGTAGCTGGCACTGGCACTGGCGCTGGCGCTGCGCTGTCTGCTCCATCTGCTCAACTGACGCGTCCGCTTGCTTGCTGTTTAGTTCAAATAGTAAATACTGAATGCTGGCAATAAACAAATGTTTACGACTCGCCATCAATACAAATTAATTAATGACGAACTCGGAAAATATAGCGAGTGCAATAAAATCACAGCGCGGGAACAATTTCCCTCACAGTATGTGATCGCGCATTTCTCAATTCGCTAATGATATATTAAGAGCCACAATTAGCGATTACTGTCACACCCAGTGCCGCATTGTTTTGTCAATAGTACAATTTATTGTTTTCGTCGATGTTGTTGTTGTTGTTGGTGGTGTTATTGTCGCTGTTGCTTTTGTTGTTTGTACAGCTAATGGATTTATTGGGTAAACAGCTGTCGCATGTTAAACATTTGTCAAAAATTCCATACAGGTTTCCATCTCGTTATGGGGACTGACAAAACAGCCAAACCGGCACCAAAGACCACGATCTATCCGTTAGCCAGCTAGCGATTTATTTGTCTATTTCCAATGCTCGCATTGTTGCCTCTTATTGTTGATGCCAGACAAATCGTCTACAGCCAGACAGGATTTCACTTTTGCAACTAGAATAGCTGAATGTTGTGTGCTTTTAATTAATGAACTGAATGAATTTATTGTGAGGTAAGCTTACGTTGATTAAATATTTGACAAATTCAAAGTCTAATTAAGTACTTTGAATCTCAGTGTGCAATTAGCAAAAAGCCAAACAAATAATTTATTATTAAGCCTAAGTCTTTTGTATGTCATCATCATTAACAGCTGCAACAGCGCACACAGACAACAACAGCAATAACAAGAAATGTCACTAAGCTTCGTTAAGCTTCACTTTCAACTGTTTCTAAAATTGGTAGATTCACAACAACACATACAACACAACAAAGAGCCAAAAGAGAACAAAACGAACAAATGCTCGACACAGAAATTCCTTTCATTTGTTGTTGTTGTTACTTGTGTTGGTTTTTGTGACCAGAATTAATGCCTTGCGATAGCAAATTTAATTTATTACGATAATTTTTCATTTTTGTCAACGACAACAAGAACAACAAGAACAACAGCAGCAGCAGCGAGACTCGCACTCGATGCTGAAATTTGAGCTCGGGCCAAGTTCGAGGACGCAGCTGAAAGAGAGAAGAAACTGAAACTGACACTCGCAACTGAGACAGAGACAGCGACGCTGCTCAAGTGTGTGTGTGTGCGTGAGAGTGTGCGAGTGTGTGTGTGTGTTTTGGAGACGGGCGCGATAAGCGCGACTAATAATGGCTAATAAGCCATTAAAAAGGCATAAATTGTTTTGTTAGCCCATCTCTTAATAAATTCCACACAAAATTGCCCCGTGTTGGCCTCAGCTCGCCACTTGCTGCACTGCATCCATCTCCTGCCCGGCCTGGACTGGCTTTGCTATGCACAGAACTGAACTGCGACTGCAGTGGAATGGAGTGGCGTGGCGTGGAGTGGAGGGCGTCTGTGGCAGGCACTTCCACTTGCACACAAACGCAGCGACGACATTGTCGCCCCGACATTTCCCTTAATTTATGTTAATGGACCCTGCGCTACAAATTGCAATGCCCTTTTGTGTCTTCTGACGACTGCTGATACCGCGTAGCAGGCCATCAGTTAGCGGGTATATTGTGCCGATAATATCAGCTGTATGCGACTCAGTAATTTTTGATTAATTGACACAAGTCATTAAGTTAATTGGAAGTGAATAGCCAGCGCGTGGAGTTGAATTCTGAATTCATTTGGCAGCTCTCGAAGTGACTCCTAATTAATTGCAATACTTTACTCTTTTGACAAGCGGTCCAATCACAATAAGTTCAATACGTTTTGTTTGCGGATGTATTCGAAAGTAATTCACGACCTTATAGAAATATGGAATGCTTTTTCATGCGGTTGTTTGATTCATGCATTTCTCCTAAAGATACATATTCATGTCGCGGAGCATATCTCGGCTGCGCTGACTCGACTCGGAGTGTTCTTAAAGGTTTCTGCATATCACTGCAAGTTGATTTTTAATAAATTTTCATTTTCGCTTGCTATAGTGCCAGTTGTTGTTGTTGTGCTTGTCGCTCTTCTGGTTGTCGTCGTTGTCGTTGTCGATGTTGTTGCTGCTGTTATTGTTGTTGTTGTTGTAGCTGCATCTGTTGTCCAATGGGATGCGTTGTTGAGGTCTTCGGCATTTTGTCGGCGTTTTTGTCTTTGTTCTGCTGTTGGCTGCTGTTGCTTTTTGTGTTTAATCGATTGTTCATTGTTTTGTTGATGGCTCGCAGTAGTTGTTGTCGTTTTTTTCTTGTTGTTGCTGTTTCTCCTGTTTGTTACTGCTGCTGCTGCTGTTGGGGGCCTTAATGTGGCAGCCGCATTTATTATTTCGACATTCTTAACGAACTTCGAATTTATGAGTTAATACAATGCAAAAGAATACAAAAATACTCGCACTCAATCGGCAATGCATACGAGTATAGCGACGTATATATGCACTCGATATACTCGATGAGGAGAGGAGCGCACTCAATTTGTTTAACCGGTCGAATGATCCTTGCCCATAAGCTGTTAACTGCCTGAAATTTTCGTTTCATAAATTACTCACTTAATTGCCCATTTGCACTTAATTTTTTAGCATCCAACTCTTTCGTTAATTAAGCTGCCAATCTCGCCAATGCGCATACGCAGCGTGGGCTCAACTCTTGCCTCTTGCCCCTTGCCTCTTGCCCGCCGGCAGTCTGCCCGTCCTGCGTCGAGCATCTGCGTCGCCTGACCTTGCTGCATGGCAATCAGTTAGCGCAAAATCTCTTAACTAATTAACAAATAACAATTGAAATAAAAACATCGGAAATTATTACTAAAAAAAGAGCCTGAGAACTTTTAGATATCATCTTAAAACGAGAAACTTGCCGAGCTATTAAACCAATAACTATTTTTAGTATTTCTTGCTTAATGGTTTCACAGTTCGATATTGAGGAGTTCATAATTTCTTGCAGGCTTAGTTCTATGTCTCAAATGTGTTGCACAGTGTACCCTCAAAGGGTTTTATACTCTCGCATGCAAATAGGTCTGCAATTAAATTCAAATTAGCGGTACCTGCCCACCCAATTGCCATGCCGTGGCGTGCCACAAAACCCTGCCACAGTCTGGCATAGCAGCTGCAGTCGCCTCCTACTTTGCATCTCCTTCTTCTCCTCCCACTGGCGAGTCTCTGCCGAAGTGCAGTTCCAGTTCTGAGCTTCAGTTCGAGATGGAGTTCGAGTTCCCGTTGCGGCTCTCTCTCTCCGATCTCTGCCATCTCTGGTCTTCTGGCGGCGACTGCAAAAGCTTCGACTGCCCGCTAATTAGGAAATGATTTACTACGCGGTTATTCGCTTTATGCAATACAAAAGAGAGAGAGAGAGAGACACAGAGAGAGACAAGGAGGAGAGAGAGAGAAAGGGAGATGAAGGAGTCTAAGTGCCAGTAACCACCCAAAAAGTCTGCAAAGAGCCGCACAAACCACGGGAGACATGTTGGCCACCATGCGAAAATAAAGGCGGCCGAAAAGGCGCATGCAACAACAATAACAATAACAATAACATCAGCAGGAACAACCAACAATTTTCAGGCATTAAACATTTTGTTGTTCTTTGTGTTTACTTTTATTCCTTACTTTTATTATGTTCTTTTCTTCTTTTTGTTTTGTGATAACACAGCCACAGTCCAGAACAACAACATCATCATTAGGAGCAGTTGAATCGTCATGATCATCCGCAGCAGCAGCATTTACTGTTCATTATTAGCTTGCTGCGTGTGTGGTGTGATCAGTGGCCAGTCGACTCACCGACTCAGCGACTCACTGGCTCAGCGACTCCCCAACTCCTCGACTCGCCAACCGTCCAGCTGTCTGCTCCTGCTGCTGCTCCTTGAGCCAACTCTACTAGCCACACACATGCAGAGCGCACAAACCGAAAACAAAAACAAGCAAACCGAAAATTATTAATTATAGTCACGAAAGGAAATAAAGATTTCATTTCAACAGAATGCAAAGGCCCGCACAGGCCGCACCACAACGGCAACAACAACAACAACAGCAGCAACCACGATTGATGAAGCACTGCAGCATTTCTCACAGTGCAGGCAGCGCAGCCGCGGGGCCTAAAAGGATTATAAAAAAGTTGTCGAAACAAGCCATTGGCAACACAGCAACAACACAACATTATTAAGAAATTAAGTAATTTCTTTTTTATTTATGCTCCACGAGTTTTACTTTAGATTATCTCGGACCCGAGCCCAAGCCCAAGCCCAAGCTCGAGACTGTGCCCAGGCCCAGGCTGTGGCATATAAAAGGTTAGCTCCCTTCAGCTGCAGCTGCGACCCGACAGCTCGCTGCCCATCCCCAACCCAATCTTCATCCCGCTCACCCGCGTCTCTATGCCAGCTGCTGCCGCTGCTGCTGTTGTCGTTGCTGTTGCTGCTGCTGCTGCTGCTGCTGGTGCTCTTCCTCCTTCAGCTGCCCCCCATCATTGATCTGTGTGTATGTGAAATTTATTAACGATTTTTTATATGATTTTTTTTATGTCTTGTTTCGGCTGTGGCTTCGTTTTGCTGTTTGTGGTTTCGGTTTCTGTTTCGGTTTCGGTTTTTGGCTTCGTTTTGTTCAGTTTGTCGCTTTGTCGATTCTCTTGGCATAGTCAAGGTGTGCGCATAGACACTTTGGGTGTTGGCCAGCATTTTGTTGTTGTTGCTGTTTTTTTTTTTGGTTTTGTTTTTGGCAACAGCTATAACGACAACGACAACGACGACAACAGCGTTTTGGTTTTATCGCTTTTGTCAGTTTTCATATTTGATGAAATAATTTTTGCCAATTGGGTTCCATGAAAGACCTGCCGCCTAAGTGGACCTAATTTGTTTGCTGCTAAAATATTTGAGACGCGCTAATAAGCCGCATAAATTTGTATTCCCTCCCCCGCGTTGCCCCTTCTCCTGCCTGTGTGTGGTTGACGGCCTGATTAGCAATTTGCGGTCAGGATGTGGACCACACACACACACACACACAAGCAGGCACATACTTAAGCTCGGACAACAATCAACAGACAATTTATTTTGACGCCGCTGAAAAGTGAAATGATGCACGGCAAATCGAAAGACTTAGGCAACAAACTTGACGTAGGTAAAGAAAAGATTTAATCGGATTGATTGCACTTTGGACTTAGGGAAGATGATTGTTCGTTTCATTTGAAATAACAAAATGCTTATTCTTATATTGCAGTTGCTGATGAAATAAAGTCTGAAGTCGCAAATTACAAATAAGGGATATTCCCTGTCAAAACTCAAGTATCCTTAGCCAAGGCATTCCGAGGCATTCCGATTGCTTAGAAATATCACTTAAAGTAATCTTCAATAAAAATTTGCTTCAATATCAATCACTTGATCGACTCTTGAGCGGCAAGCCGAGCACAGAGCCGAATAACTGACAAGTGCTGCGAATGATTAAAGTGCAAGCTCTCAGGCTCGTACTTACCTCAAATACGCCTGTCATGAGGCCGAGAAACAGACATTTTTATTTGTTATTTGTTGTGAAAAGGCAAAGAGCACTGAGCACTGTGCACTGAAAGTCGAAAGCGCAATTCTGGCAAATGATGAATGATCATTATGATCAGCCTGCTGTGCTGAGCTGTGTGCGATCACTTCGTCTTCATCGCCAGCTCCGTCTTCATGCTCGCCATTCTGTAAACGGCTGCCTCTGTTGTCTTTTCCAATTTGTATTTAGCCACAACTAACAAACTAACAACTGACAACTGAGATCTGTCATCTGTGATCTGAGATCTGAGATCCGTGATCTGTGATCTGAGATCTGCGATCGCCACACGCTTCGCTACTTTTTGGCACGCCGCGGCGCAAATGTCAAAAACGCTGACATCGTCGTCGCCATGAATAGATCACATTGTTGTTTCGAGTTGAGCTAAAACAAAAAAAAAAGTGCTCAACAGAAAAAAGAGGCACAATGTTGAAAGGAAAATATAGAAAAAATAATATAAACAAGACAATATATTGTATTATGAGTTATGACTCTAATTATTGCTATGTACTTCGCTGACATCTCAAAAGAATTTGTGCACATTATATAAACTTAAATAAAACATATTGATGTTGAAAGGAAGCAACAAAATCAAAATTGGGGTATAGCAAAATAATTTAAGGTTATTTAAAGTTACTTAAATTCTTTCGCGATTAACTTATATGCCTTTACATCTGATTTAATTGGGCTTAAGTTCGTTAATCTGCGCCTTAAGTTGTTGCATAAATCTATGATTGCAACTATTAATCATTTATAATAATAAGCCAATTGCGCGCTAAGCTTGTTTACGCTCAAATTAAATGTCACATTATATTAATAGACATTGCCGGCCCTAAGTTTAAAGCTACACAGCTCGTAGTAGTAGAGTCGTCATGCTGTCTGTTCGATCGCAATGAATTGAAATTGCTTCCTTTTGAGATTTGAGAAAAGCTGTGGAATATAATGTGAATTGTTGAGTGTAAAAAGCTGATGAAATATGAACGAATGCTGCCGAGTTGAAGTTCAATGCGAGTTCAGGCGCGCAGTCATGCTGTCAGTCTGTCATTCGGTCAGCCACTCAGTCAGTCACTCGGTCGGCTAGTCAGTCATCATTCAAGTCAAGTTGGGGGCTAATCCGCAATCAACGCGAATGCGGTGATTTCTAATTTGCCAAAGGTGCGCCCCACACAATACGAGCAACAGCAATAGCAACAACTACGACACAACTAATAAATAATAATAATAATGAAATTATTTATGCTTCAATCAGGCAGCTCAAGCGATTCGCAGTCAGCCACAGACAGCGTGTCGCTCCCAGCCCTTGAGCAATTGTTGTTGCTTGCGAATCGCTTCGCTCCCCACCGCTGCCCGCTCCCCGCTCCCCGCCCTCTACTCACCTGATCCCCTCTTCTGATAGTCCCTCATTTTCATATAATTAATAACAATAATTTGCTGCACGATAAGAATTGAATTGAATTCCATTAAAGGCGCAAAATGTATTGAGCTGTCGCCCGGTGGTCGACTCTGGACAAGCCGAGGGCTGAGCTGCTAGGGGTAGGGGCGTGTCGGGCCAAATGAACAACACACGATGTCTTGAAACAACAGCAACAACATCAACAACAACGACGAGTTTTGAGCCCCGTTTGGCTCATGTTGAAGCACTTTTTGTGGCTTGTCTGTTTATCTAGATTAAACCCTCGCGGCAAGCACACAAAAAAACAAAAAAAAAAAAAAGAATACACACACAAAAAAACTACAGTTCATTATTGAAATCATTGTGTTGAGATTTTGTTTTGTTGTTGTTCATTTTTTGTTGATTTTTCGTTGTTTTTTGTTTTTTGGCTGCTGTTCGTGTAGCATTCGCAGCTAGACATTTTGGCATTTCATGAGAGTCTCATTGTCAGTCTCTCCACAGCTCAACTCGATACAGCCCAGACTCGAAGACTCTGCGACTCTGCGACTCAAAAACTGAATACTGAACAGTGAAGACTTTACAGAGCCACAGACACTGCGAGCTCTGTGTTCGACTTCGACGTCGACTTCAGAGCTCTGGGGCTCCGTCTCCCGTCTACGTCTCTGGCTTTTGTCATGGCAGACATGTTGGCAACGCCAAATGTTTTTCTGCTCGCCCCGAGCTAAACAGCATATAAAGATGTACACGAGGTACGATCGAAGAGGTATTGTCTTTCTGCCGTAGTGTGCGTGCTTGTGTGTGTGTGTGTATGTGTGTGTCTTTAAACATTATGATGATGATCAGCGATAACCATAACTGTATGGCAATTACAAGGCTGTCAGTGATTTTTCGAACAGAAAAAAAAGCAATAGAATTTGAGAGATCTGTGCAGACTCGTCTAGATTATTGAAAATAATATAAGACAATGTAACAATGTTTTTGAAGGCAAAGCAGAAGAGAACACAACTAATGACCAAATCTGATAAAGCTTTTCAAATTAGTGCCACAGTATCTTAACTTTCTACGCAGTTGCTCAGAAGTTGTTTGTTAGCGAGCATAATTAAATAGGGATTTTAATCGCTTGTTGTCTTTCCTCTGAGTTTGGAAAAGGTTTTGATGCTGCAACTAATACATTTAAAATACAAACGATATAAGTACGACTTGAATACAAACTGTTGTAGTAAAATAAACATAAAATATTTAAAATTAACTATTATTTCAGAGAAACGTTTTCAATTCTAAGTTGTGTTCAATTTAGTACCTGCATTAATGGCATGAAATAATTTCTTTATTTTTTAAATTTCAAAAGTATGACTTAAAATTTAGAATTGAGTGTTTAATTTATTTGCCATATTTGCTAATTTATTTTTACTTTATTTTACAGTCCTAGTGAAAAATGGAAGAGAGTGCCTTCAATACTCTTCGATCCGCCCACTTGACTGGCTAGTTATGTTATTTTGTATCATCTGCCAGCTGCGCGGGTGTTTCGAATATTTTTTCTCCTTTTTCTTGCAGCTCTCCAGACCAGCCACAGCCCGTTGGCAATCGCAGTCGCCGTCGCCGTCGCCGTCGCCGTCGCAGTCGGAATTGAAGTTGCATTTGCAGTCGGGGTGGTCCAATTGTACTTGGACTTGAACGATTGGCTGGCCGGTTGTGGCTCACGAATTGCATTAAAATTGCAATTTCAGGCAGCGCGCAAAGTTCATGTCAGACATTATGTTGGGGCAACAGAATTGTAGGAGGTACACGTTGGATTTTTGTTGGTTTTCGGCCCGTTCTTCTCGTTGTTGTTGCTGTTGCTGGTGCTGGTGCTGTTGCTGTTGCTGGACCGTGGCAGTTGCCGCGTTGGCTGGCCAAGCTCAATTGAGCTCCAACTGACGGCCATTTTGGTTGCCGGGGCAGACAAAGAGCACGACGATTTCAACGCTTTGTCGTGTTCTTTGTGCTATTGTCTGTCCCTCTGTCGCTCTGTCTCTCTGTCCGCCTGTTTTGGCTGTCCCTGTTCCTGGCTCACACGAGCACACAACTACAAGAGTTCTTGAGCTTGAGCTTGAGCTTGGACTTGAAGTTGGAGTCTGAGTCGAAGTCGAAGTCGGAGTTGGAGTTGGAGTTGGACACTGGGGCCGAAAGTAATTTATTTCTTTATTGTTTTACGAATTTACAATGCAACTGGGGAACAAGGCGACTGGCAACTGGCAACTGGCAACTGGTAACTGGCAACAGCAACTCGCAACTGGCAACTGGCAACGCAGCCATAACAATCACGCCGCAGTTGTTGCCGTTGCTGTTCGTTGTTGCCGTTGCGTGTTGCATTTGGGGTGACCACCTTGACTGCCAGATGCAGGCAGCGGCACAAACTCTGTGCCTCTGGCAACATAGTTCGCCGTCTCTCACTGTTCAAGCCGGCTCATCAGTGTCAATGTTGGCCAACGGTCGATGTCTGCGTCGCCATCGTCGTCGTCGTCGTCGTTGTCGTTGTCGTCGTCGCCTCCTCCTTGGTGTGTGGTACGCATGCGCCCAGCAGCGCCCCAAGGAATGCGTTGCACGAAATGCAAAATGTCAGCAACGGCGGCCCAATCGACTGGAAGAAGTCAAGAGAGAACTCCAACTCGGACTCTGCCACGCCACAGATCAGAGCACACCACGCCACGCTACGCCATGCCACGCCACGCCATGCCACTCGCCTTAACATTCCTCAACTCGCCTGGAATTTCCTTTGTTTTCTGTGAGAAATTTCAAGCCAACACATAAATTGTCGTAGGCGCAAGCGGCCACTATCCAGCTCCACCAGCTCCGCAGCCGCTTCCAGTTCCCAGCTGCCAGCTCCCATTTACCAGTCGCCAATTCCCAGTGTCGGAGTTCCAGCAACACTATGCGACAGCAGTTTTAATATTAAGCATCTAAACTTTAAATTGCAACACAAAAAATAATATTGAACACACAGTAATTTGTTTAATTTGGATTAACAAGCATCAAGATTCAAAAATAACTATTTTGTATTCAGGCTCAACTCGAATTTTATTAAAACTGTGGGGATTAGTTTTCTCTTTTTTTCTTATATGAATAATATTCTTGAACATTACTCAATACTATGCTTACTTGTCTAATAATTCCGAGCAGTTAAAACTCGCTGGAAATTAAAACTACTTTTATTCTTCTTGAAAGCAATTTTATTGTGGATTCACGGCTTTTGCTGAACGTAGAAGTTAACAATTACTTTATTGCATTTAGTTTATTGGACAACAAAGTTGTTTTTGCTGAAGAGTGCAATCGATACAATGCAATTGTTGCTGCTGTTGTTGGTGTTGTTCATTTTATTGTTGTTGTCAATGTTGGGGCCGTGGAGTCGAGGGAGAGCTGAGGCAGATCGACGGGCGATCAGTGCTGATCATCTGCGCTGGCATTTAGACAATTAAAATACTTCAAGTGCTTGTCTTTCGCTCAACGTCACATTTTGTTTATTTATGTGCATTGATTTGCTTGGTAGCTTATAAATTTTCGTTGGCCAAACAATGAACAGTTGTTATTGTTGCCCCGTTTACCATCCGCCACTGCAACGAGTCTCCAGTTGGGCTGCGTTGGAGTTCAGTTCGTTGCCTAAGTCTTTCGTTTTGTTTGCATTGCTTTATTTGCGAAAGGCGCTTCGCATTCGCATTCACCGAGCTGAGCTGAGCTGAGCTGGATTTGTGGTGTGTAGTGTGCTGCAACGAACTGGGCTATTTTTAGCGCCCAGCACTTACACAATTCGTTTACATATTAAATACGAAAATCATTGAGTCAATTGTTTATTCAACTCAATCAAAATTCCTAGGAAAAAATTCCAGAGTTGTATCATTTACAAGTTGCCAGCACTTGCGTCCGATCATTCAATAAATTGGCACTGTCAGCTAGCCTCAACTCCCCCCTCTCGCCCTGCTCAAGCACCTTCTCGATCGCACTCATATCGTACTCTGTACATGACAACATTTTAACTAACTGCCTGACAAATGCACAGGCAGTATAATTTTTCAATTAGCGAATGATAAATCAAACTAACACCCAGTATCCAGTATCTCCACACACGGCCAAGTCACTTGTGTCGATTTTCAATTTTAAATGCAGTCTTTAGCTTATTAATTGCATTGCGAGGGAACCGCTGCCACTTCAGAGCACTCCAGCGAAGCTGTCTGCCTGCCTGCCTGCCCGCCTGCATTCATAATTACGCATATAAAAACCTACGTTTATTTCACAGCCCCTTCGCATGGCTGTAAAAGGGCATTGCGCACTAGCAAAAATTCTAATAACTGCGTTTCATAGAGTCACTGACCCAGCTCTGAATACTCAAATTGATTCGTTATAGCGTTAATTATCAAAATTCGAAGAATTTTCAAGCAAATCAACACGCTCAAAAGCCCTTTCTAAGAATAAAAGTTGCAATAGTTCACATTTTAGTTATAATGGCTATATTTCGTGATAATTTAATCCACTCTATACCTTAACAAATGCTGTCTAAATTGTTAATCATAACCATTCATAATCTTAGAAGATCTCTATTAACGCGTTGTCAACATTTAGTAGAATATATTAACTTAAAACGAAGAAATATCGCTGTTGATTGCAGATTCATTGTCAAAGCATGCAAATATATACATTAATAACTTAGCACTATTGATCCTTTAGTGTATTATTGCATGTAACACTGAACTAAATAAATGAATAATACAAATTTGATGCCCAATTCTTAGGTATAATCTTATTAGCTGCTCGCAGCGCCTTCAAGTGGGCAGCAATAACGTCGGCAATATTTGCATGCGTATCCTTTCTCTAAAATAAGCCATTTCCCGGCCATATCCTCTCGAAGGACACATATTACCTCAATCACAACAACCAACTCTATCGGTCGGCATCAACAAAAGAAAGCATTTCCCACGAAGTCTAAACGTTGGCTCTAAAGGCAAAGAAATCACAAATTCCAGGATAACGCGAGCACTACAAGGACGAGAGAAATATCCTTTCGTATGCAGATAGTCCTGGCTGCGCCGCTTCGTTTGACATATGACTCTCAAGGATCAACCATGGGCAGTGGCCAACAAATTTAAAACATTCACATTTTCCCTTGCAAAAAAGTGCGTTTTGCAGAAAACGTGTCACAAAACCTCTATAGGGGGATGATGTTGGCTATGGGACAAATTGGCCACTTGCCGCGAGCGGGTACGTCATCATGACTAGCCAGTATTTAGACACCAGGTGATGTGTGTGTGTGTCCACACACACTCTACACCCCCCATTCCCCCCTCTACACCTAGCTCCTCTCCCTACAATTTCTGTAGCCTCGCTTTACAAATCTATAGCTCTCAGAGTTGTACTAGGCCAGCAGATGCAATGTAAAGTTAATGTGTGTCCACACCCTCCTCCCCCCCATCTCCCACACCATCCCCCTTTCCCTACATACTCTGCAGCCTCGCTCTAGAAGCTTTCAATTGTCTTCTGGCAATGATTGCCATGGACATGTGTGAATGTGCGCTTAGAGCAGAGAGAGCCTTCTGTAATAGTGTATTAGGAATCTATTTAAACAACTGTCGAATTGCGATATGAGCATTCAGTCCAGTGACTTGGTAGTGTTAGCATCGTAGTGAGTCAGCAAAATTCGGTTCAGTGCAAGTTCAAATTAAGTGTAAATGAAAGTGTTAAGGGATTCCGGAGAGGCAAAGTCGGATGCCTTAGTCACGGTAAGACATAACTTCTTTAATAGTTTAAATTTAACTCTTTGCTAACTTAACGTGTGTATAACAATACTTATGCATACCAAAATATTAAATACGAGATTATAGCTCGTTATAGCTTTATTATTTTGAATTGACCAACTTAACTTATATATGACAAACAGCGCCAAAGTACAAATTTTAAATTTTAAATTTAACGTTTTTTAATACGTTAAACCAAAAATTTTTTGTTTTTCGCATTTATTTATGAAACCTTTCCCCCATAACCCTGAAACAAAAATTAAACATAGATTTAGTTCGTTTACTCTTCGAACACAGCAAGTAATGAACGAATTAAAGAAAACATGGAATAATTGTTCGCTTGCTTACTTGGGCACGAGCTGCAAGTTCTTATATAAGTTCTTATATAACAACTTCAAATTGAAGCAAACTGCTATAAAATATGTTAAATTATTTGTAATATTATCTATTTCGTCTAATGGCTTTTCCAGCTTTAATTACTGCTTATCTTAGTCATATGTATCAGTTGCTGCTCAAGCACGCGCAATGTCGCAAATGAATTCAAATGCAAACTAAACTAAAATGAATTCCCCGTCGAAGAATGAAACCCCTTCAATCAGCTTTAATCGCGATTATCAATTAGTAATCGCAATTGTAAATGTTAATTGCAGTCGACTCAACGATCCTTGACTTTGACTTTGAATTGCGAGTTGTGAATTGTGCTGATTAATTGTTTAGCTTTTGTCTTGATTTCTATATAAAAATTAACATTGATTGCAGCTCGTTTGCTTCCGTTTGCCAAGAGTTAAACTTGCAACGGCAGCGGCTGCTGCATCGTTGCAGCTTATATGCTAATGCAACATTGCAACACAGTCCTCCAATCTGTGGGGTCTCAGTCTCTCTCCTGGTCTCCCTGGGTTACCCGTTGGCCATTGGCCATTGGCTTAGGCGGCTGCTGTCAGGCGAGTCACTTAAGTGGCATTTACGAGCACCTGCTGCAGTTGGGAGGCGCACAACTAGTCGTTGTAGTGCAACCATTTGCAGCAGCTTGCCAGTTAGACATTAATCCGTGGCATTTAGTTACGCTTTAATAAGATTTTTTCTTCTTGCAGTCTTCGTCGTCGCTGGCGAAAGCAAAGCTGCACAGCAGACACAGCGACGCGACGTTCGTGTTGTTGTTGCAGTTGCATGATGATGGCCCCATCTAGGCGCAAGCCTTGCTTACTTGCCGGTAAGTGCCCCATTTTATTTAAATAACATTATATTCAATTTATCATCATTTGGTTGGATATATATTATTATTTAGTATGGAAACTATTTACTTGTTGAACGCCAGCTATTTTCATAAATTATTTGAACTCATCCATTGTCGATTGGAATTTCAAGAATGTTGGAATTGTTTGCTAGATGTTGTTGTCGTAGCGGTATTAAGTTCTTAATGAGATGGATATTGGCATGCAAATGCAAATGCCAAATGCCTGTGGCTTTCAGAGTATCTAACGAGTGTTGAACTAATTAATGCGCAACTCGAAGCATGCCTAGGGCTTCCATGCGCTATACTTGCCACTTCAGCATAAGCAGGAGGCAGCGCTTGATCAGCAAATTACACGAAATGCTTTTCGTGAAACTGTTATTGTTGAAGACGAAGACAAAGGGAGGTACAACAGCAACAACAACAACAAAACTGCAACTGTTGGCCAAGTAGAGCTCTCAAGCTGTGCCCTGGGACACTCCAACTCCCAAGAGTCAAGCTCGAAGTCGAGCGCATAACACAATGCCGATGATTCGCCAAGATCCAGATCTTCACATTCATATCCACAGATTGAGATTCAGATGCACGTTGAGCGGCGAGCAGCAATTCATTCATATTTGTATTTACTTAACTTGCCGATGATGATGTTGGCCGAGAGGAGTTGGAGATGCGATGATGACTTGCAACTTGCTGTTTCACAGCGAGAGTTTGTTCTTTGCTTCTTCTTCCTTTTTCATTTATGTTGTTATATTGTTGTTTTCCTTTATTTTTTGAAAGACCACGTCTCATATTTTAAGGGACGCCCGTTGCCGTGTAAATGGAGTTTCGACAGCCTAATTGGAGATCAACGCAGTATAATTGTCTGCCCGGCTGTGGCTTCTTTGGCTGCTGCGACTGCGGCTGCTGTGGATGATGATGAAGTCGTGGCCCGAGAACAGGTGAATGAATTTGTGACAGCCGCACAAAGGCAAATGATGTATTGATAGCATCTGTTTGGGAGCACAAGCAGGAGCAGGAGCAGACGCAGAAGCAGCCACCAGTCAGCAGTCGCAGTCGGCAGTCAACATTCAACAGTTTGTGGCAGCCACAGCGGCAGCGGCAGGACGTCTGCAACTTTTGACAGACTTTTTGTTGCCTTTGTTTGGCCATTTGACTGTGCCACTGCCCCCGAGTGCGGCGTGGTGTGAGTGTGTAAGCATAAAGAGGCAATGCCGCATGTTGTAAGCAGTCAATGCAAATTGAGTAGCCCACAATTGTGGTCTGGCTTTTGTCTTCTTCGATTACATGTAAGCCCATAATGCTGGAAATACCAATGATTCAAGATATTAATACAAAGCAGAGTAGACCAAATCAAAGCAGAGTGAATATGTTTCACATGGTATGCCTAAAAATACAATTCATTTTAAAAGTTACAGGTATTTATAGCAGAATATATTTGAAGCTAATGAGAAGTAATATTTATAAAAACAAAAAAATATTTGCTAAATATAGAAATCAATTTAAAAAAAGCAAAAAATTCGTATCCTTCGAGCCGGATTTGAACCAGCGACCTATGGATGTCTACACTGTGCAATCGCTTCTACAGTCCACCGCTCTACCAACTGAGCTATCGAAGGTCGATGTGTTTGTTGAGCCAAAACGTGCATACAAAGCAAAGCTGGAAAACTGTGTGGGCTTATCAACAGACAAGGGGCGCATAAATCAAATCGGCAGTGCAAGCTCTTGTGTGCATGTGGGAGTGAGAGCGAACGAGCTTTGCGTTTGCAGCGCCAGCAATAAACGTTTTTGGTGGCTATGGCTGTTGATGTCGCTGCTGTCTTGTTGTTGTTATTACTATTGCTATTGCGTGCTGGCGATTGTGTTGAATTTTGTTTCTGGTTTCGGTTAGATCAAACAGCGACGCTTAGAGTGACATAAACAAAAACAATGCGTGCTGCTATCAAGTCGACAATTAACGGGGCCACCTAGCGAAGAGATGCTGCAACTGACTCCCAGTGACTCATCGGCATACAGCAGGAATTTGTGTGTGGTCAGCAAGTGAATCATGCCACAAACACGCACTGCGCACAGCGCACAAGACAAATCTTGAACGCCGCCTTATCAGTGGCAGGTGGCAGGTGGCTTCTTGGCCCGGCCTAGACACAAACTACCGCAGCGGCGGCGCCTCGCAAAGTGTTGCTGATAAGCAAACGCAACACACACGAGGGGCAATTTTTGACGGCAGTCGGAGAGCGACAGAGGGAGGGAGACGGCTACAGATACTTAACAAACCAATTAGGATGCCAAAAACAACACGGAATAAGCAAAGGAAGGCAGCAAGTCATAAAAAACAAGCCAACGAGCAGCTATTATATCAGTTAATCTATATGTGTATGTGTATATACATTCTATACATGGAAGGGACCAAGGGTTGCTTAGGGCGAAGTTAGGCGAAGCGGAGCGAAAAAACTGACAGCTTACGGATAATTACTGACAGAAACACACACACACACTCGCACACACATGCGCATGCAGCGGCAATTTGTGTGATCCATTGAGCGAGGTAGGATGGAAAGAGAGAGGGAGAGATCGATTGCCCAAACTGTCTTGTTAGATAAGCAAATGATTGCCCCGTTCTTGCGCAGTCAGGGAGAGGGAGCGCACGAGTGAGACAGCAATAGCCTACTGGGAGCCCTGCGGTGCACAACCTGCAGCATCCTCTAGTAATTTGCTCAGGTATCTTGAAACAAATGTTCATAATTTTTAAGAATGACTCAAATAGTTTTCCCTTACCTTTCTTATCAGAGCCCGAAGATCTTTTTGGGAATTTTCGGCATGCTCTCTTGATGTTGCTTGGTATCAATTTCCTGCTATGATTGAATGAATCTTCAGTTTGACCTCTCAGCCTAATCTCTAAGCATGTGGGCGGCTCTTATCGATCTGGCCAAATCTAGCTTACGACTACAGTTCCAAGAACATTTCTCGATAATTGTTATTTGACAATTTTTTCGTAGTTATTTCATTTTTAGCAACAGCTGATGCTTCTTTGCCTTCAGCCCGCCTACGTTCTTCCTCCCGCTGCGTTTCTCTCCTTCGATCTTCCTCTTTCTGTGTGTGTGTGAGTGCGTGTGGCAGTTGCTCTGCGCATCTCGACTGCCTGATGAGTCATTTAATTGAGCCGAAAATTGACTTTGTAGTGCTGGGTAAATTAATTTACTGTCCGTTGATAAAAAATAAATACAAAAGAGGAAAAAACCACGCATGACTCACATGGAGTCTGTCTCTAGTTCGATTCGAAACCAAGTTCCTCAGGTCGAAGCGTTGCAGCGCTGTAATCTCTGTAATGTTCCTGAGCATCTAAAAATAGCACAGTGTCTAAGGTAATGCTCAGCTGCATCAGTCACTTACTATATTATAAATATATATTGCGATTTCAATTGCAATTACATCAATTGCAAGTCACCTTGCATATTTGTTTTTATGAAATTGCATTTATGAAATAAATCTTTATTGTTTGTTTTTATAAACATCCCCAGATGATTGGACCCCCTAATCCTTATTATTCAGAGCTATATCTTTGAAGTTTTCTCAAGCTTTTGTGGGACTGTTTCCTAGCCTAGAATATAGTTGTTAACGCGTAATAAGCTTTTAGAAGGTCATTCTCTTAAGCCAAACTACAATATTGCAATATTTCGAAATTCTTTCTAGATGGAAACCACAGAACATTTTACTGTTTACTGCAATTTACATTTCTTGTTCATTGTAGTTCCATTTGAATAAAGAATAACATCCATTAATGAAATCACGCCGGGTTTTCCCTAAGCATTTAATCATCTACTATTTAGATTGCCCCTTTGATAATTAGCAATATTTACGCCAGCAATTGATTATCTACAGAGAAAAGCATTTTTGTCACCAACATCAGAATCGTCACGCTTTGCGTTTTTAATACTATTTACAATCGTTGCCATTGTTTGATTTATTCGTATAGTTTTTCTTGAATTTTTAATCTGAAACATTTGCATTGCCTCGAGTGCTTTCGCACTCGGTGTTATCTAATCGCAACACGTACCTAGTACCACCTTTCGTTGTTTTTATGCTGTGATAAGCATTTGTATTCGCCTTTGTTTAAAATGATCAGTATGCATTGTTATTGTTTATAGCACTGTTGTTATTTTTGTAATGTTAAACAAGTTTTCGAAGCATGAGGTTTTTGAACTGATTTTCGGCTGCACCATATATAGACCTTCGATAGCTCAGTTGGTAGAGCGGTGGACTGTAGAGGCATTTACAAGTTGTAGAAATCCATAGGTCGCTGGTTCAAATCCGGCTCGAAGGATCGTGTATAACTTTTTTATTTAATTTATATTTGAACTAATTGTTAAGTTTCAATATCAAAAAGTATCATTTTAAAAAATGTATGTATTATTCTGCCATTAATAAGATGCGCCACAATTTGTTTATTAATATAATTTTAGTTTATTATTTTTATTTTCGTTTCCCCATAATATTATTTTAGGCTTATATTTGCATTGATTGGTATGTGAGCACATAATAGAGAAACGGAAAACATACATTTCTATAAAACCAGCTGGAAATTTACAAATTTAATGAAAATCTTGCGTAAAACAAAAAAAAATAATCATATCCTTCGAGCCGGATTTGAACCAGCGACCTATGGATTTCTACAACTTGTAAATGCGTCTACAGTCCACCGCTCTACCAACTGAGCTATCGAAGGTACATGAAAGATGGGGAATTACGGTGAGAGATTACGGCCGGAAACTGTAACGATTTTAAAATATAAATTTAAAAAGTAAAAAAAAATTGTAATCCTTCGAGCCGGATTTGAACCAGCGACCTATGGATATCTACACTCTGCAAGCAAATGCCTCTACAGTCCACCGCTCTACCAACTGAGCTATCGAAGGTACATGAAGAGGGGCTGCTAACAGAGGCTCTTGTCATAACGTTGCTCGGCTATTTTTAGCTGTGCGTCAAATTGTTCGATTTCATTTCATTTGTATAGCAAATCTGATTGTTGTTTGCTGTTTGTTGTTTGTTGTTTGTGGGAATAAAAAGACTTGCGATTAAATTGTTTTTGATTTTTTAATAAAATTTTTTCATTTATATTTTTTTCAACTTTGATCATCATGATCACCATCATCATTATCATCATCATCGACAGCACATTGCTCATCATTCATCAAAAAGTGTTTTGTTTTTAAATAAATAAAATAATAAGATTTATAAGAAAATTACAAAATACATGGGTAGGGAGGGTTCAGGTTCGGGTTCGGGGGGAGCGCTCTGCAACTTCAGGCACAAAACGATTCGATAATTGTTTTCGATTTGATATTTGTTCTTTTTTTTTGTAGGGTTTTGTTGTTGTTTTTGATTTTTGTAGTTTTTGTGTTTGTGTGTTTTTCTTGTTTCAACTAATTATTTTTCAACATGCTGCGCTTAAATGTTAACACTAAATACTAGTAATTAATTTAGTCATATATTTACGGTTATATTCGAGTTTAGCTTAAAACGCATAACAATAAACGATAGTTTTCATCATCTTGCTTCACTCCTCGCTTCCCATTTCTACTTATAATCCTTTCGATTACTCTTTTCAGATTTAGTTGTAGTTACGATTATAGTTTAGTTCATATTTAGTTGTAGTTAAGAATTTTATACAATTACATTTAGTTTTGGGGAACAAAGTTGAATACCGTTTGCATATATATGTGTATACATGTATATATATCGATCGATATGTATCGTATCGTAGGGGTGTGTGTGTGTTTAATTTTAGTACATATACAAGAGAGTTACATACGCAGTATATAGTTCGAAATATATCTATATGTATCTATATAGCGTATATATATATATATGTATGCTTTAATCTGTAGCTGTTGCCTAAATAATTTCAAGTTTGCTGCATTTCATCAACTTACTTTTCTTTGCAATTAATGTACAAGTGTGGGAGTGTGTTTGATGTGTGTGCTGTTGTTGTGTGTATCATTTATTTATTTGTTGTAATAATTATTAACAATTAGGCTGTGGGAAGAGCACGGTGCTCTCCTCTAGTAATTATAGCTTAGCATTAGCTTTTATACAATTTGTTCAAATCAGCAGCGCTGCGAAGCTGCAAGATACAAAAGTATCTGAAAGTGCGGTCTGTGGCAGAAGGTGACTGCTATGGCTGCAGGAGACACGTTGAGGGTGGTTCAGGTGGCGCAGGGGTGGGCGGGGAACAGGTGGGTGCGATGCTGGATGCTGGTGGATGCTGGTGGATGCGGCTATTTACAGTTGTTGTCTCGTGCTCTGGCTGTGTGAGTGGCTGCTCTGTGCAACATTTCCAAAGCCTGGCTGTGGAAAGTGACAGAGTCGGTTGTTGGTTGGTGGCTTGACGGTTTGGTGGTGCTACTTGTGCTTGTGGTGGTGGTGGTGCTACTTGTGGTGGTGGGGGGGGGGCGGCTACTTGTGGCTGCATTTCGCTCTACATACAATTAAAGTCTACGATTTACACTTAAAATTCAAATATTCAGTCCATTTTGTTTGCGTTGTGTTTAAAGCATTGACGGCTTGGAACCAAACAGCATTTGATGCTCTTTCGCTTTCGCTCGCTCTCTCTCTCTCTCTCTCTCTCTCTCTCTCTCGCTCTAACTCTCTTTAACTCTATCGCTCTCGGTAGCGCTCGCACTTATCGACAGCCACAGCCGACTACGGTCATGTCCTGATAGTTCTTGAGCACAACTGTCCTTTGGTCATTGAGATAGAGCATAGAGATGCCCTCCAGCTGCGTGGGCACACAGCACGCCTTTGGTACCTTCCCTGGATTGAGGTCATTGACTAAGGTCTGCACAACCGCATGGTTCGTGGAATTGAGATGGTCCGCCAGCGGGAACGGACACTTGCCGTGGCAGTAGAAGGCATCGTAGCCCGGCGGCGCCACAATCCAGTCGCTCCAGCCCACGTCCTGGAAGTCCACGTAGAGCGAGTGCCGGCGGCAGTCCTCCTCGCGGTTCTTGCGGCGCGTCGACTTGCGCTGGTGCCGCCTATTTCGTCCGCCGCCGCCCCCTCCATTGCCACTGCCGCCGCCCTTGCCGCTGACGTCGCGTATCGAGCGCGACTTGTGCCGCCCGTCGTCGGTGTAGGTGAAGAGCAGCGGCTGCTTGTGCTGCCACTCCTCGTGCGCTTCGTCCGCGCTGCGGCGCAAGCGCACGTGGTGATGCGGCGCCGGCTTCAGCGAGCGCATCGTGCGCACCTCGACGAGCAGGCCGTAGTTCTTTTGCGGTGTAGCCAGCCACCGGTCCACGGCGGGTTGCACGTCCAGGCTGAGGGTGTCGGTGCCGTTGAGACGCACTGTCTTCGTGTCCAATAGCAAGTAGCTGGGCTCCCGATGCCCGCGCACACCCACCCGCGTGATGTCGTAGACGAGCACCTGGTAGCGTGTCCGGTTGCGGTTCGCCAGCGCCTGCGGCCCCGCCACGCCCTCGAAGCTCAACGCGTCGCGCGTCAGCTGCAGCTCGGCGGCCTTCAGCTTCTCCTCGCTGGGTATGCTCTTCACGTCGAAGTGCAGACGAAACCGATGATGATGTGGAAACCGATCGTCGATTTTACTATCTGCGAAGAGGGAAGAGGTAAAAGAAGGAGTCTTCATGAGCTCGGATTGAATAGACACAATGGGTTAGCAAATCAATCTGACTTCATTTACTTAATTACAACGCATCTAACTCTAACTCTAACACTCATTGTCGAAGAGAACTGGCTTGCCAGCAACTCATAACACCCATCTGGCGGTCGTGTGACGGGTATCAACAAAAAGGAAGAGCTACGAAATCACACGTTCCAGTTGCCGGTCGGGCGAGCCTTGTTTTACGACTGGCGCCTGCTGCAAAAGACCTGACCCACCCACGGGGTTGAGCACGATTACGATTACGGTACGGTCATGGTCTGGGCTCGGTTCCGTTCCGCTCTGCGCCTGCGCCTGCGCCTTCGCCAGCGCCTGCAAGGTGCAAGGCAGTTGCCTTCGGCTGGTCGGCTAAATCTTAATTTGAATCAGCATCGAGCAGAGTACCTCAAGTACCTCACCAAACAAAAGGGCACAAGTCGTAAACGCTGCCGCTACCACTCTCGCCCTCTCTCGCTCGTCGGCTGGCTATCTCGGTCACTCCTCGGGCCGCAAGTAGCACGGCTTAGACACTTGCCTTTAGACACTTGCCAACAGCAGCCAGGAACCTGATCTACCTGATCTAACCAACTATCGCTCGATTTATCTCTCGAGTATCTACCATATCTATCTGGTATATTTATCTATCGGCCTCTTAGCTGCTTTATTGTGAGCCCTGGGCTTTAATCCCATGGCAAATAATGCGAAATACGCTTTAATAATAATTGTTATTTTTACAAACACACACGCACACTTCGAGACGCTCACACGCATACAATATAAAAGCCATTTGGCGCATGCGCTAAACGTTCCGGGTGTAATTCCCTA
This sequence comes from Drosophila rubida, assembly GCA_035046165.1. Lineage (NCBI taxonomy): Eukaryota > Metazoa > Arthropoda > Insecta > Diptera > Drosophilidae > Drosophila > Drosophila rubida. The sequence continues at coordinate 10,249,569 of JAWNOF010000014.1, read as the reverse complement.
GAAAAATTTCAAGGTCACATTTGGGTTAAGAAAACGACGACACAGGTAAAAGGACTCGCATCTTGTGCGTCTCCTTTCAGCCTGTCCTTTCATTTGAAGCTGCGGAATTTCCGCGTGATTTCACAGCGCTTGCGTGAATGATGCCCGAAAACCAAAAAAAATAATGCTCAAGATACATTTGTATCTTCGGCTGAGCTGAGCGCAGGTCTCACTATTATATGGTTATGGTTATGACAGCAGCATCAGCATCAGCGGCAGCGGCAGTGGCAGCAGCAGGTATGCAAATCGCTTAGATGAACCACAATTTCGGGGGAAAATCCTGGATTGCTCTTCATTCGCGTTTTGGTAGCGGAAAGTACGCGTTGCACATCAATAGCAGCGGCCATCGAGCACGTTGCGAAAGATGCAACTGCCACACGAGGCGAGCAGGTGGAAAAACAGGTCACGCGGCGCGCTAGCTAACGAGTGTGATCCTTGAAACGTATCTCAGTCATTTCCACATGTCATTTCCGATTCCAGCATATTTGATATGCGACAAAATCGATCGCACTACAAAACTTCTTTTATCAAGTGAGCTTATATTAGAAATTCCGATAAACTAAACGAGTCTAATAAAATTCTAGAAAATTAAGCAATGGAATTTCGGAGAAAAATTTCAGTTTATGGTGAAATAAATTTGAGAATTTCTAAACAAAATTTGCAGAATTTAATAAGTTTACTATTTGCTAGTTGTGTTCTTTAATAGTTCTTTCTTTTGCCCCAAATTCGATTTAGTCATAGATATGATTAGTTGTGCGAAGGACTTGAACTCACCTTTATGTGTAAAACTTCTGACTGTGTTTGCTGATTTGGTTAATAGTCCCGGTCGGGGGATATTGACGGAATCAATTTCGTGTCCCATGATTTGGGCGTAGAGCTTTTTCATTGCCTCCGGTATGATGATTTTGGATCTATCGATTTTTGGCGGCCTCTTCATGTTGAACAGCGAGAGCAGACTGTTTTCGATTTCGACTAGAGTTGAGGGATCTGGCTTCACCTTGTCCTTGATGATCTCCTTGCTGCTGTACGTCGCCGGCTCGTCCTCCACGATGATGGCGTCCGCGATTCCCGGCACCTCGAACTCCCCCAGCACAGTGTCTGAGCTCGAGCTCGTGCTCGAATCTGCTGTGTTCGAAGCGTAGCTGGAGCTTGTAGACGATGCCGACGAGGGGGAGGCGGGAGCGACGTAGGCGGAGGCTGAGGTGGAGGATGAGGAGGTTGTGATGGACGCTGGATCCAAGACGAACACATCCGCAATGACGGATTTCTGTTGAGATTCTGTGGATGCTTTGTGCTTGCGTCGCTGTTGTTGCTGCAGCTCCTTGATAGCCATTTTGCTGTTGCTGTTGCTGTTGCTGTTGTTTGCTGCTGTTGTTGCTTTCGCGTGTTGCTTGTGGTGTTTGTCGTTAGTTAAATTATGTTGCTTATGCTTAGTTTTCATATTTTTGGAATTTTCTAATTGGTCTGTTCTTGATTTATGCACTCCGATAAACTGTTTGAACTCGGCACTTTTGTTGCTCTTGCTCTGCTTCTTGCTTTTGCTCTTGTTGTTGTTGTTGTTGTTTTTATTATCACTATCACTGCTGTTGTTGTTGTTGTTGTCGCTGCTTAGTCGCAACTCGTTAAATGGCTTAAATGCTTTAGCTAATGCTGTAGTCGTTGTTTTAGTATTTATTATGGCCGTTGTTGTAGTTGTTGTTGTTGTTGTTGTTGTTGTAGTTGGCGCTATCGCTGCGATAAATCTCGATGATATATCCTCGGTGCTAGCAACTTGAACGATCGTTTGAAAAGTCGCCAGCACTGCGAGGAGTAGAAGCCATGCGCGCATGGTCGCTTGCAACTCTGAAACGATACAAAATCATGGGAAATTGTTTAGCATTTGTCGATAGGGTTAAAACGACGCCGACGTCGCTGCTGCCGATGCCGGCGTCGCAGTCGCTGTCGCCTGCACACCACACACCACACTCCACACACACACACACTCACGCGCACGCAGCTCAATTCCACTCAAAGAGAGCGCACGCTCTCGCACACACATACACTAATACACTCGCTCGCTCAATGAGCTGTGTCGCATTGGGCATGCGCCTGCGCCAGAGCGGGACAACCAGTGTGACGTCGACTGCCCAATGCGTCTGCGTTGCCCAGTCATCATCATCAGCAGTGCGTCTCTCTGTCTGGCCCCAGGCAGCGGCGCACTGAGCGCCGCACCACAGCACTGAGAGCGTCAGCGTGAGCATAAGCGCGAGCGAGGAAGAGCATTGAGCTATTTTGCGCTCAGGTAGCTGGGGCAGGCAGCTTCCTTAAGCGCCTGGCCCATTTCAGCCCAGCGTATTTATGGCCCACGAAAGGTGCGTCCTGTCTGTCTGACTGTCTGGCAAAATATGGCTCAACGACGTAAAAAAGCGACAAAAAACATGGCCATGGAAATGTAAGTACGAAATATAAGCTTTACACCCCCTTCCCGCCCTATTGTTCACCCCGCGGTTCAGTCGAGTTCAGTTTTGCGCTCAATTCGCCGTTGGCTGGTGTTGCAATCGCGGACATTGCACCTTTTCGGCGCTGACACACGATCTGTGGTATGCAGCAGCGATTTGTGTCTACGCTTAGAAATTCAATACAACAAACAAATACAGCGAAAGATACAGATACAACAACTCAACTACAACTGTAGCAGCTCCAAAGTGGGGTTCATTGTGGTGGAGACCGAGAGAGAGAGAGAGAGAGTGAGAGAGAGGAGAAATTGGAGAATCTCAAGCGGAGCCGTCATAATTTTATTGTCATTTATCAATAATTCAACGTATACTATATGCCCCATGTAAGACGAACTTATCGCCTTGGCTTTGATTTATACACTGGGCGGCATTTTCACTCGTCGCACAAAGGAAATCAAAAATCTGGCAAGCCTGAAGAATTTGTGACTCGAACTTATCTTGGGCGGCGGCCCGGCCGGCGGTGGGCGGGGTAAATTTATGAAAATTATTAGAAGTATTCTATATATATTTCGGTTGGCTATAGGCAATAAATTTGTGAGATGCTATCTCAAGATGAGCCCACAGCGCGCATGGTGGAAAATTAGAGGCAGAAGGCACCTTAAGCAGGTCTACGTGCCCCGCACACACACACACACACACACCAACACACATACACATAGAGTGAGTTGGTGTGCTGTGGCACAACAAATTACATGTTGTTTTTCACATAAAGATTAACATCTTATCTTGCACTAAAAATTTGTTATATGACAAGGCGCTAGGCGCAAAGGAATTCGGAATTTCGTTATAATCGACAACAAATAAATGGAGATGGAGATGGAGAGATGGAAATGGAAATGGAAAAGATGGCACACGCTGGGGGGTGTCCACAGAACATAACCCATCCAGCGACGGGGGTTTCACCCTCTCTCTCTCTCTCTCTCTTTCTCAGTGGCGCACTCAAGTGAGCAGAGATCTGTTGGCTCTGATAAGAACACAATGAACAGTTTCCCAAAACAACAACAAAAACACAAAACGTAATGGAGTAGAGAAGGGTGAATGAAAATTAGATTTTCATAAATATGCATTGAATTTTTGGATTTTTGGTTTATTAGATTCTGGGGTTTTTATGCCTTTTCATAATTTGTTGTTTGTTTTTAATATATTCCCAGAACATTATCGAGTTTCAGCCATGTAGGCTGTCCAACTACCTGGGCGGCGTGTGGTTCTGTCTCACTCAGTTTCAGTTTCTGGTTCCGGGGGTTTCCCCTGCGTCCAAATGAGTGCCAGGCTCAATTGGGAATTTCCAGGCGTGCTGCCATTCAGCAGAATGCCGCGCTACCTCCCAAAAGTCCGAGCACAGCCCAACGCAACACAACGCAACCCCTTCCGTTTGCCTGTTGCGTCTCTCCCAAGCGAGTTGTGAAATTCCGCAAGCTCTCGCTAAAGTTCAAATTTCAGCCAAGTTTATACATTTTTTTTGTGGTAAGCGTAAAATGCAAACGCAAAAATGTTTCGCAAATTGACACATTTTGTTTATAGTTTGATTCCGGTTGCTCAATAGATGATATACTAGTGCCATTATGATTTGTGTCACACACATCGTCAGCACTTTCGTCTCTCCCAAGCACATAAATACACAAACACACTCAGCCAGCAAAAGAGAGAGAGAGAGAGAGAGAGTGAGAGGGAGACGCAGTCGGCGATAGAACGATGCGTGGCTGTAGATACAGATACAATGGCTCTAATACGACTGCAATCCATATTATGTTGCCTGTAATTTATGTGCCAGGACATTGACATCCTTTGTGGCTTTGTGCCCATGCCGACACTTGAACATAAAAATTCAGCGGACGATCTGCTCGATAATGCGAACGGTACTTTATTGTGAGCCAACAATGTCCATTCCCAGAATCGAACTGCCTCCTCCAGCGACTTGTTACGATTATGATATATTATGAGACAGTTTCTCGCGTGGAAATATTATGATAACAGTGCAGGGATCTTTGTTATGTGGGAACATTGGATAAACTCAAAAGAATCACGCCTATTCAAGGACCAAAATACTTATTGGAGATGCTCGATCAATGATTCCAGCAGCTGCCTAATCAAGCAATTAATTGTGAATACAATTTGAAATAAGCGTAAAAGAATGCGAAGGCAATACACATTATACAAGAATATTTCCTCAATATCAATTTATTGATATCTTCTGAAATGCTTAAAATTTTAATTGTAATTAATTTAAGCAATTAATTTTTTCTCAATTTAATTATAAATCTTAGCTGCAGAATTCTAATTAGGTCGTAAAATTGTATTTCAAATTTCGTTGTACAGAACAATTTCTGATTTTGTGTTCAACCTAGACTTATGTAACTCCGTTCGTCTCTAGTAAAAGAAGAAACAGAAATTTGTTCAACACCCAAAACACAAAAAAAAAAAAAGAAAGAAGGAAAGAAAAAGAGCTCAGACGAATCGAAATGGTATCAAATGCTAGCGACTGATTATGCATATTGGCATTGGATCAGGGTCTGGTCGGGGTCTGTCTTGCTGCCATTTCGATGGGTCGTCGATGGTGCGGTGGTGCGGTGGTTCAATTCGGTTTGTGTGCGGTTCTCATAAGTTCAAGTTTTTTCTTACAAACTCAATTTACATAAGCTTAGCGCCAAGTGAGACTTTTTGGCGGGGGCCCCACTTTATTTGATAGTGCAGTTAGAGGGCGATCGAAGCAAAGAGAGAGAGAGAGAGAGAGCGAGAGAGCAAGAGAGGGACACGTAACTCACCTCAGTCTTATAAAGTTTCCTATGCTGTCGTATCTCGGGATCTAGACTTGCGTGTAGTTTATGCTTAATGTATCGTTATTTATTTATTTATTTACCATTTACGTTCTGCTTTCTTCTCTGTTTCTTTTCTTGTTTTTGATTTTTGATGTTGTAAGCCGCGTATATTGATCGATTGACTGACACTCGGGTGCACTCTCGATTGCTAACGAAATTTACGATGTTTGGCTTGCGAGTGTTATCTGTTGTTGTTGCTGTTGCTGTTGCTGTGTCGCTTTGGTTTAGATATTTGCACAATTTACAGCTTTTCTTTTTCGATATTGTCTATGCATATACCTATACATATACATGTATGTTGTGGCTACCGTGAGGGCGCGGGGGGCGGAGTTGACAAATAAATCACGCTCTGTCAATAGCAGGTATCTCGCTCAGTCGATCGGCTCAGTTGAGCAGCTCGTTCGTTTTTCGCTTGCGATAATTGTATAGGAAATAGATGAAGTTCTTGTTGAATATTTGATTGCCGCATTCCAGGCGTTGTTGCCCCGCTGTTGCAGTTGCCGTTGCCGTTGCCGTTGCAGTTGCAGATACGTATCTCTCGGATACAGTAAGCATTGGCACTTTGGTCTTTCTTCGTGTTTCTTTCTTGTTGTTTGCTGCTCAATTCACCGACAACACTTTACATTCAATTTGCGATTTATTCACGCGCTCGCCTCTGCAGCGGGCTCGTGTCGTACTCGTTGTTTGTGTTTGTGTTTGTATTGTTGCTGTTGCTGTTGTTGTTGCTATTGTTGTGATTGCTGTTGTTGTTGTTGGCGTTTCTGCTGACGGCACAGTAATCCACATATTTTCCAGGTGACAACAAACCAAATGCCAAAATCAAAATCAAAATGCAAAGTGAGGCGCACGAAACGTTTAATTCCGACGATTTCTATTTGTTGTTGTCGTTGTTGTTGTTGCTATGCAAATCCCGAGCTTGTAGTTGTATCTTTTGTTTGATTTGATTTGCTTTGCATTTTTTCTTTCTGATTTTGTGTGTTATTTTTTATTTGGCTGTTGCTCTTTTTTGTTTGTTTTATGCACAAAATTGTAGTTCGTGTTTCAGGGTTTCCCTTTACAACTTGTCAGTTGACATTCCAGCGATTCACACACAGACACACACACACAGTCGCAACACACGCACACGCACACTCACACGCACACACACGGAGGCACAACATAAACTATTGCATTATTGATTGATCAGACATTTGTTGTTGTAACACACGCGTTTTCTACTGTCTTGATCTTTGCTTCTTTTTCTGCTGTCAAGTTTGTTTCTTACGCCAATTCCGAGTTCACTTTTTACTTGAATTTGAATTTGAATTTGGCACTTGGCACTTGGCGTCGTTTGTTATTCGGCTCGATCTTGGACTCTCGGTGCCAGCAAATAGATTTCAACTCGATCAGCGCTGTGGAACGACTAACGCCTTCATGTCTGCCTCTACCTGATTCGAGTTACAGGTAACGACGCACGACCAGACCACGACCGCAGCACGAGCAGCCGAACAGCCTTCGGCTCGACGTCTTCGCGTCGTCGCGGTCTTCGTTGGCTGACTGAGTGGAAACACGAACACGATTGCGTGCGCGCTCTGCTGCTCTTTGACGCTCTCCCTCTCTCTCGGCGCGCTCACACTCTCCTTGGCGCTCTCGCTGCTGCTCTCGCGCTCGCTGTGCTGCTGGCTGTTGGCTGTCTAAAAGTTTAACTGTTGTTGATAATCATCATTATATGATGATCACGCATCCATCTCGTTCGAAGTTTCCTTTGCCACTGGCAGCCAGCGCGTCGTCAGTTGTGCTTCTTCTCTGCACGCGCTCAAACGTCGCTCACTCGCCAAATTGAGTGGCGCGTTTGAGTGCAACTTGCAAAAGCTAATTGAGTCGCTTACGAATTGAGCGCTGAGTGCTTTAGCAAACTTAACGCTCTCTCTCTCTCTCTCTTTCTCTCACGCTCAGCAGGGTGGCTTATAAGAAAATGGAAGTGGCCAGAACTTTGCCAAGCGACTTACTTCAGCGTTTCATAATTCTCGATAGTAATTAAGCATTCAGCAAATTAAGCATTTCTAATACAACTAATATATTTTGGCACACACTTGTTAAGCCTACTTACAGTGTTATGCTGTCTCTCGGGAGGGGCGCAGTTGACGACCCAGTTCCGTGTGTCTGTGCCAAGTTCAGTCAGTCGCACTGAGAGCTGATTGGCATCGAGATGGAACTCTTCTTTGCTCGGGGAGTTGCACGCGCGCAATGAGCCAAGTATAAAACCAAACTGTCTCGTCTGGCCGCAACGCTTGCATTCCTGGGGCTGTGGCAGCCAGCGAGGGCCCAGAACGAGCGAGACACACTCACTACAGCCCTCCCTCTCTCGCTCTCTTCTATCTCACCTTTCGCACACACATACACACACTGTTGATGTTCTTGTGTGTTTAGGTAACGAAATCCTTAACACAACACACAAAATGAAATCAAAAAGTCAAGAATTAGTATAATTTTATTGGTTGGCAAGAGGTAAGCGCAAAGGCGAAGAAAGAGAAGAGCAGAGACGAACAGAGCAGCGCAGCGCAGAGCAGCGAGAAGAAGGCAGAGACGCCTTGTCGGCCATAAGAACGACACTCGCTGCCTCTTTCACGCACACGTTCAGCCGGACAGCGGACAGCGGACAGCGGACAGGGGGGACACCAATACAAAAGCAAACAGTTGAGAAATGCATTCTCGGTTCTCGTTCTGCTGCTGTTTGTGGAGATGACTTGACACACCCGCGCCCAAGCTGCAGCCACAGAGCTCGAGTCGCGGCCCAAGGCAGCCAACGTGACTGCCGCAAAGGTTGGCCAACAGACCTGGTTGTAGTAGTTGTTGCCAAGTCTCCAGCAGGTGCTGCAAGCCAGCCACAACGACGCTGGCCTCTGGGCCACCTCGGCCTGAGTAGGTGGAGCCGTCTATCGTTGTCCTCCGTCTTCTGTCGACACCCTTTCTCTTCTCTGCTGCTGACTGGCTTAAAGGCATTTTCAATAAACCAACTGTTTTAAGAGTCAACCAACTTTTAAGTACTTGATAAAAGTATAAGTAAATAACTGAAAATGAATAATGACGATGAAAATATTTAGGGATACTACTAAATCTACTACAAATCAAAGCAAATGTATGCTTAAAAAATCATAGTTGCAGGACTGTTTAAAGAAATACTGCATACATTCTTAAATCATTTTTAAAGACTTAAAAAAAATGATTTGGAGTGTTATAGTTTAGAGATCAATGAAGTTTGTGCTACCTTATAAATTGGGTTTAATAGAAAATACACTGCATACATTGTTAAATCATCTTTGAAGATATGCAAAGTAGCCACTTGGAGTTAGATCACTTTTTCAATTGAGATCTAAGTTATCTTTGTTACCCTATAAATGCAGTTTAATAGACATAAATTGTATATCTGTGTTTCTGTTTCAAAATTTGCATTGCACTGTAGATTTTACTAACCAGAAGGGCAAAGCAGCAGGCGGGCAATGCAGTTGTGCGCCAAGTATAAATCATGTGGCAAGTATCTTTTACTTTCTGGGTATTTTGTCGGTCGCGTCGCCTCGCCTCGCGTCGCCTCGCGTCGCGTCGACTGGCTGCTCGATCGATTGGCCAGCGTGGCACTTGGCGACATTAATGGTCGCGACGTCTGCAACTTAAGCGTTGCCAGACATTGTGGCTTTGCTTGCCACACTGTTGCTGGCGCCAACGCCGTTGCAACGGCCGCCTAAGTAGCCGCAATTGCAGTCTCACTTGACGCCGTCTGTTTGTGTGTGTCATATTTCGCAGACAGATCTATGCCCAAAAAGTAAGACCAACCGGAAGAGAGCAGAAGCAACCCAAAACAAAAGCAGAAGAAGCGTGCAAACAAAAGAAGAGAAAACTCCATTCGGCAGCGCATTAAGAATGTCGTCGTTGTGGCTGCTGCGGCTGCGGCTGCGGCTGCGCCAACGAGCTGCGTCGAGTGACTGTCTGAACGACCGACTGCTCACTGTGGCTGTGTGGCTCGCCGTGGTGCGGCGGGTGATTCATGCCGATTGGCGGATGAGCGCAGACAGCGCCGAAGAAGGCGGGCTCCAAAGCGAGAGCCCAGATCCTTTTGTATGTTAATCGCAGCCGCAACACGTAGACACGCTCTTCTTGTTGCTGGCCCCGGGCCACGGCCGTGCTTGTGCTTGTGTTTGTGTTGGTGTGTGTGTCTCCCTCTCGCGCACGCTGACTCTTCGCAGTCTGCTCCTCCTCCTCGCTGTGTGCTGCTTATTCTTTTCAACTTGTTGTGTGCCACTCTCACTGCATTCCCTGCAGATAAACAGATACTTTTCTTCTGGCCGCCCCTCTGCCTCTGCCACGGCCTCTGTCTGCTGTCTGCTGTCTCGCTTCGCTTCGATGGCGCTGGGCAGCGCTGCTCGATTTTAATGGCATTTAATTGCCTTTCGCACGGGCTGGCTTATCTCACGCCCTTATGCGGCATTTTGGACCACCAGAAATCGTTCCACAAAATCCTCATTTACCAGGTTGCCCTTTTTCGCTCAGACCCTTCGTTCGACCTATCTGCAGGCACCATCAATATTTGCCAGCCGTGTAGCGCCGGCGCTACTTTCACTGCCCAACACAGCTACAACAACAACAACTGAGAGAATCCATTATCAGTTGCAAGTTGCTGTTGCAGCAGGCGTCTTGCAGTGGCAGCTTCATTTATCAACTGCGCCCCGGACGCGTGTGTCATTTATAAAGTCCTTGGACCGTCCCACAAAACAGTTGGGAAAAGAACTGGCAGATTGTTACCTATTTGCAGCACTGCGCAAAACTGCTTGAGACACTTTCCAGCTCTCAGCCCCGCCCACAGCCACATGGCCTCAGGCGCAGGACTGCGAGTCCGGCACAGCAGGACGATCCTTTTCAAGTCGCACTCAACGCCACGGGGGCGGCAGGACGACAGAGCGGCAGAGCGGCAGAGCGAGCAAAGAGTCGAGACGGGCGACGCGACTGCGCCAAGGATAACAGAAGGAAGTGGCAGAGAGAATGAAGTGTCTGCTTTCAAACACGAGTTTGCCCTGACAAACGTGCAACTTGCCAAAAGTGAGGCAAACATTCACATCCAACTTATATACTTTGATGATTTTAGTATCTATCGATATTAGGGGCAGTAATGTATTAGCTAATGTTTAAGCTCTTGTTCGGTTGCGAGATTTTGAAGCTAATCGCTCGAGTAGAGCAGAGTTAAGACTACAAATGATTCCAATACTAAATGAAGATTATTATATGCAGCTGGCTGCAATGTTTATATTCATGGATTTCGCTGTTGATTCCACCTGCCCGACTGCATCAATGGATGCTCATTAGTGTCTTCTAGAATTTCACAATGCTACAATTGCGCTTTGTTCTTTGTGTACAGCCAATGTAACAGAAGATGTATCTGTTTGCTCTTGTTGCTGTTTCGCTCAGCCGTAATGTAGTCAGCTAATCAATTATTGGAGGGAACAGAACAAACGTTGGTAAACAATCCTCGCCTCGGCACGTGGACATCATTGAGGCAAGCGAGCGCCTTTCACTCTGCCACTTTGATGGAAAGGTGACAGTCAGCGAGCCAGGCAGCCAGTCAGTCAGTGAGATAATGCGCGGCACAAAGGAATCAGAAGGAGGGCCAGGAGACGAGGGCAATTGTCGAGACAAGAGGAGGGCAGATGAGACGAGGATGCGGTTGGGTTTGTGGCATGAATTGTTGCTCGACTGGGTCGATGGTTGTTGCAGTTGTTGCTGTTGCTGCTGTTGTTCTTCCTGGACTTGTGTGTTCAATTAAAACGTTATTATTGTGTACCTCAGCGACTGACCGACTGACTGATTGACGCATTGACAGATTGACAAAGCAGTGCCACAGCGACTGGGGACTCAAAGTCTAAGTTGCGTTTTGTGAAAGCTGATCCTGGCTGGCTGACTGGCCGGCTGGATGGCTGGAAAAACGTTTTGTAAGCCCGCTTCGAGCCAGTTTGAGCTCTTGTGGTAATTTGATGCGATCCGTTGCTGCCCGCCGTCGTCTGCCCGCCGCCGTCCCGCAGCTAGTTGTTATTATTGCCGTTGTAGTTGTCATTGTCATTGCCATTGGCATTGGCATTGTTCTGCGCTTTGTCGCTCGATGCGTCGTCGTCGTCGTCGTCGTCTGGGTCTCTCAGAAACTGTTTTGTTTGTTTATATCGGGCCAAGAGCATTAGAGACTGCGCTTGATTTATTCGATTTTGAGTAACCCGATATGCCCCGAAAGACGCACAGACTGCGATGCAGCAATATCAATATCAATAAGCAGATTGATTCCTTTTTATTAGCGCCACTTGGCAATTGTTGTCTTCTGTGAGCGGTCGCTGCCTCTGCCTCTGCCTGCCTGCGGGTGGCTCCTGCCGCGATCCTAGACCAGCTCGCCAAGCACTCGGCCTGCTCTTGGCCATGTGGCCAGGCCACTTCACTTGTGGAAACAGTTTGAATTCGAATTAACACAGCGGGCAGCCCGCATAAGCATTAAAAGTCAATTGCAATTAAGTTTTATTTCGGCACCAAGTTCTCCACTCGACTTGACGGTACTCGCTGCTTGCTGGCAGCGCCCAGCTTCGAGTTGTTATGTGTGAAAATATCAAAGGTGGATATTAGCTGCCTTCCAGCTCAAGTGGTTACAAATCAAATCGCTGGCCGTGTAGCGCCATCGATAAAACTTAATGGCCGCCATAACTGTTGCTCCTAATCGAGTGGAGTTAGATGCGGCTACACTGCGCGAAAAGTGCGTGAAGTCAGCACAATTCAGTTACCCTATCCCTATCCCTACCACAGATGGCTTTACAATCAAGCCAACTCTTTTCATTGAAACATATTGGCGAAGTCGCTAAATCAATTTGTTGAATTGTTGTGAGTGTAGTTTTTAAGAGATCTGTATGCAGATTGAAGATTGGTGATTGGTATTTCAATTGGGAATTGCAGCATGTAGCATGCAACATCAGCATCAACAGCGGCAGCAGCAGCAGCAGCAGCAGCATTCAAATTTATTACTAATTGGGTGTGAATTGGCGGCAAATGGTTTTCGGGCTGAGTGCAGCATGCAACATAATCGAAACGGGTGCTAATTGATAGGCCTTTGATCTGAGGCCAGTTCACGTACTTGCCACCACTATTTATTTACAGCAATTGTACGGCAACAGGGCAGCAGCAGCAGCAACAAATCGTGCATAAAACAAACAATCGAACGAGACACAGATTGTGGCAGCGACAGTGAGTCAGTCGAGTGTCTTGAGAAAGCACTTTATGTAATCGGCCTGTGAATGGGCTGCCTCGATAGTTGGGATTAGGAGCTGCTACCAATCCGTTAGCTGCACATCAAAATCATCATTAGCACCGCAGCACCGCACCACCGCGCGCTGCACTTGCCCCCTCCCTCCCTCCCCTTGCAGACAATTGCAATTGAACACAAAAAAAAAGACGTACAAGTGTCAAGTGCCACAGAGGAAACATCAAATTTTATGATTTCATAAATATTTGGCAGCACAGCGATGCGGGGAAGTGTTGTGGCATGCCACATCATCCGAAACACAAAAAAAAAAAAACGAAGAAAATGTTGCAACCTTGTTTACACAAACTTTCAAACACACAACACATTAATTTACTTTGTCGTTGCTGTAAACACACACTCCTTCACCTGCGCTGCACTCGCTGTAAATACACACACACACACACGCACACACACAGACGTGTGCACTCTCGTTTATAGGGCTGTGGAGAGTGAGATCTCTGCTGAACCGTGTAATAAACTAATTTGAATGGCGCAATAATCGCCACTTACACAAATGTTGCTCAATATTTATGGTTTCGACAGCTGCGATTGAAGTTTATTAATTTAATTGCCACGCCCCACACTCCAGCTTCCAGCTCGCGCTCAGTCTATTAAACTGCAGAGTGAGCTTTGATCGCCACTCATAATAATACTCATAAATCTGCTGGATGCAGTGTTGCACAGTGCCATGCCAGTGTTGCAAAAGTATCTTCTGTAGACGCTAGTTGAGTTGTGCGTGTCGGGCTTGAAGTTTTTAGCACGGAAGCAGCTGCAATCATCTGTCATTGGGCTTTGATTTGCGGCGCGATAAACTCGGCGATGTTATCGATAGATGTGCGGGACATATGCGATAGCTCCACTCACTTTACTGCCACGCTGGCGGCAAGCACATAAAGTATGCGTGCGTTGCAGTTGCAAGTGCTGCGGCCAAAATGTGCAATCCAAACAAATCTCAAATTGGGATTGAGGTGAACACATTGTTGCCTGTTGCCTGTTGCCGAGATGATAAAATCACTTGAGAATCTGTCACCTTGTCGCCCATAAATTAACCACAGCAGCGCGACCGGGAGAGAGAGAGGGTGAGCGGGAGAAAGGGAGAGCGCAGATCGGGTTGTTGGAACGCATAAAAGTTTACATAGAACGCGTAGTCGTAAATTGTAAACAAAATTATTGCAGCGATTGCCAAATTAAGTGCAACTGAAAACCGCAAACTGAAATTCAATTTGCGAAAATTGCAAACTGTTTGTTTGTTTAACTGGCTGTTGTTGTTGCTGCTGCTGCTGCTGGGGGCATCGAGATTGAGTGTTGCAAGTGCTGGCGATAGTCGTGCCTATTTATAGTTGCATCAGTTTGCGATTTGTTATTATTTTATAGGCGCAATATCTGCTAAGTTGATGTACTCGCCGTTGTTGTTGCTGTTGTTGTTTATTTATAAGTGCATGTTTGACATTGAAAATAATTTATAAACTTTTGCAGCACAATTTATAAACTCTGCGCGATCGGTCGGCAGTCTTCGCATTCATTCATCGCCCGGATTGATTCCCATTCTGCGGCTGCTCATTATGAATGCAATTGCGAGTGCCACGCAGATGTTGCCACAGCATTTAACTGTAGACCAAAAATGGTTAAAGTCATTCATGAGTCCACTGGAAGACTGGAAGACTGGCAGAGCGCGAGGCAATGGTGGTGGCAAAGAAGCCGCTGATTGATCAGTATGCAACATGCTTGAGCAGCCGCAATGTTGCAGCAACAATGCGATGCTGTTTCTGCTGCTTCTAGGCAATTGTTGCTGCCGCTGCTGCTGCTGCTGCTGTTGTCGATGTTGCAATGTGGTCGTGTTGCCAGCTGGCATCTTGTAATGCAACGCATGACAATGAAAGCAAGCCAGCGAACGCAAGGCGAGGCGAGTGAATGGCTGGTGCCACAGTGCGTATGAATGAACGACAGGCTCCTCTCATCATGCGTCGTGCGTCTAATTTCGCATGCGCAGCCTCAGCTCTAGCTCCAGCTCCAGCTCCAGCTCCAGCTCTGGCTGCAACTGCCACTGCCACTGCCAGTGCAACTGCAGCGGCAACTGCAGCCTCATTGCCAGATCGCGTGCATTGGACATATATGGCAACGGGCGCGCATGGCGCACGTTTTAATTAGGATAATGAGTTGTTTCCGGGCCGCAGTCGGAGCAGCAGCAACTGGACAGTCGTCTCATTCACCTGATCAGCTAGTTACCTTGCCACAGTGCCACAGGCCATAAAAGGCGGACGCGCTGCTGCCGCGGCCAAGGCGCTCTTCTTGCTTTGGAATTACAAATCGTTGTAGGTTTAATTAAAAATTAATAAATTTATGAGTTGCCATCGCATTAGCCATGCCAATTGAGAGGCCAACAACTGCGGCCCTGCCACAATGCAATGCCACAACAAAGCTGCCACAACAGCCACTGATTTATGACTCTGGCAGCTCCAAGCCGCAGCAACGGCTCTGCGACTCCGTGGAGACTGCCAGGCGTCTCCTCCATCTACACTACAGTTGACTCTGGGTCCTGGCGCTCACACACACTCACACTCACACACACACACATACGCGAGGAACTTCAAGGAGCGCCGCTTGCCAGCGACGAGTGATGTGCCCTTTGGCCACTTCAGTTGACTAATTACCGACTCTACCATGGCGCAAATACGCGTTTTGCTGACTAAAAAGTCAGTTGCAGACAATCGAAAAGACTTGACGGAAATTGCAGCATCTCCTAAATATACAAAATTACTATCTTTAGTAATTTATGAAGCCAACTAAAGTATCAATTGAAGTATAGTATTTGGAATGGTTTGAAAATCTTGAATATTTGCATAAATGTGCATATTGTTTCATTTATTTTATATTTTTAAGCTTGCAGGTACTCTTTGCAATATAAAAACATAAACTATATTGTTAGAAGAGCTATAAAATGAATAATGAATTGCAGACATTAGTTCTGCATTTAATTTAATAGGCTAAAATGATTGCGCGATTAATTCGGAATAAATTTGCATATTCTTTCATTTATTTTATATTTTTATGTTTTATTATATTGTCAAATAAGCTAAAAATCAATAGAGAATGCCAGACATTAATTCTGCATTTATAAAATGGATGCAAAATTCGAAAACTTTCTTAGAATTAGTCGCATTAAATGTGGATAAAATTGTATTTACTTTTTTGTAACTTTGCAAATACTCTCTCTCTCTCTCTCTCTTTCTCTCCCTCCATAGCATAACAATTATTCAGTCTGCATTTAACACCTGACTATAATTCCACTCTCAGTGCGAGCCTGTGGCATCCACTGTGCGCCTGTGTGCCTGCGTTCACACTGTGCGTGTGTGCGTGTGTGTTGATTGTTGCAACGTCGGTGGGCTGCCACCGGAGCAAACACGAGTCGAGAAGTTTGGGAACTGGACTCGCAATCCCAAACAAATACCAAATATTAACGCTCGGCATTTCAACGCGCATGTCCCGGCGCTAAGTCTCGTCACAGATCTGCTCAGGTCGCGCTGATCTGTGGAGGAGAGAGCTGCTGGCTTGTCGGCATTGATCTGTTGGCTCTCGATTTTGGGGGGGTTGGTGCGCTGCTGTGGCACTTTGCTGATGTTGTTTAATTGCTCCTCTGACAGACGCACGCATGTCAGTCAGAGGCGCTTTGCGAGTGCCTCAAATCAAAGCGAAAATTGCAGGCAGCAGCCACAGCCACAGCTACAGCTACAGCTACAGCTATAGATACAACTACAGATAGAGATAGAGATACAGCTACAGCTACCAGCTGCAGATACTTGTATCTGCGTTTGCGTTAATTTTTTGTTTATTAGGCGGTAAATATCAAAGTTGAGCATAAATCAAATGTTGGCTTCTACATATCGCGCAGCAATAGATTCAGATACAGATACAGATACAGATACAGCAATAGCTATAGCGAGTACTATTCAGTTGATGTCCATGTTCTTGTTCTTGCTCTTGTTCTTGTTGTTTTGGAAACTTTTGATTTTTTTCGACTGCGTTAATTTGTACGCTCCACAAAATGCAACTTGTATCTTGTATCTTGAATCTCACGGTCTGTTTGTTTGTTTGTTGTTGTTGTTGTTGTTGTTGTTGCAGCTTCTATTCGTACTCGCGCCAGCAGCAGCTTATGTTTGTTTGTACGCTCACTTGGCCTGGCCGGGGTCTGTTTAGTTTCAATAACCGTTTTCCAATTAACACAAAACGCGTGTTTTTCACGTTAATTAATACAAAACTTTTTATCAATATTTGCAATAAAAATCAATCAGCAGCATTCGCAATTAATCAACATCAAAAGGCAAGCGGCAAGAGGCCCCCAACTAGACCTGCAGCCCAAATACAATGTACTACGGCTACATCAGATATACATATATAAATATATATATGTTGTATAGGCGGTGCGCTTAAATCCGGCACAATAACAACATTTAGATATTCACAACAAGTTGTTGCCACGCGTTGCCCGCTTTCGGCACTTTTCCAGCGAAAATCGTTTGTAGTTCATTTCCACATCGAGTTGCGTTCGACCTTTGATACAGTTCGCCAGCTTCCAGGTACTGTCTTGCCTATTAAGCACGTCTAAATTATTGTCTTATTGAATTTGTTTGACTTGCCAGCAATTCGAAAGAATTGTGAATACACCGTAGATTCATTCGCTCTCGCCTTTGGCTGCCACCGAGCAGGAGGATTCACCGAATTTACGAGTACGACTGCGAGTGCGAGTGCGAGTACTCATGCAACCTTGCCACTTGGCCAGAGATTATACAATGTACGAAACTGAATTATGGTTGCAAAAGGCTTTTGTTTATTTCCACTTCGATTATTTATTGCATTACCAAATGGATCAAGGCTAAGGATTGCACCAGCGACCACACAAATTCCAAATACCTATGTGTCGATGTATTTAAGGATCAAATTAATTGATGTTTCGCAATTCAGTTATTGCGCATACGAAGCTCCAGCTTGCCCAAGGTGACTTTGAGCATAGCAGCAAGTTGGAGTCGAGGAAAGCTAACGTTTCCCTATCGATAATACGGATAATTGGCGAATTAATAAATTTAGATATATGCGAATTGAATTCTGAATGAAATCTAAATGCCAACCCCTTAATAGTTCATGCAGCAAAAGTGAATTAATTGATGCACGATTCTGCCATAATTCCCCCGTATCTTTTACACTTTTATGTGGCATGGTTGGGCTCACACCATTCTATAATCAGGTTCATTTAAAGGCCACTTCATGCAAGTGTATTTGTGGCGTTTTTGGGACTAGCTGAACTGTAAAGTCGGAAGCATGTTTCGCTGCTTTGATGAGCGGACGGACGCTGCTCGGATCTCGTGTCTCTCAACGAATGCAGCGATCTGGCTGCGTACAGCCAAGCGTTGAAATCAAACCAAGCAAGTGCATTAATTTATTACACAACAAACAGATTGCCACGCAAATCAATGAAATTTACGGTGCATAAAAAAGATACAAAACTGCAAGTGGCAGAAGGCAGCAGGCGGCTAGTGGCAAGTGGCAAGTGGCAAGGCAACAACGGCATAATCAATACAATTTGTGCGTTACGCCTGAATGGTCGATGGTCCAGACACCGTCGCAGAACGACGCTCATCTCCCTCATCAGCCCCACTCGAGCAGCAGACAGACACTAGACCAGAAAGGCCCCCAGACCGACGGACAGCCGGGCAGACGCAGAGTGAGCGGCTAGCGCGCCATTACAGCAGCGTTTGCATGTGAAATGTTTGGAGATCGGCGCTCGTGCGTATCGCGGCAGTAACAAGGAACCAGTGGCAGCGACAGGGGCAGGGGCAGAGACGTTCGCTAGTTCAGGGGACAACAGCCTAGCAGAGGCTAAGGTCGCTGGTGATGATACACGCATGCCACCCACAAGTCAAAGAGAGTGAGAGAGAGAGCTGAGAGAGAGAGAGAGCTGAGGGCAGTTCGTGCCCAGCATAAACTGCTAGATTTAATTGCGTGCCTCAAAAGGCAGCTATTGCCTCCGCCACCTTGTCCGCCGCTCTGCAGCCCCGCCCCGCGCGTGCTTCTGGGAATCTGTGCGCCGTGGCATGTAGCGCACTTAATATTTATTGTTTATTTACACAAGCGCATTAATCGCAAAGCGCAAACGCGCCAAAAACGAGCCGCGCAATTGCCAATGGCCCCCGCCAGCATCCCCGCCCCGCTGGCGCTGCACCCTCGGCAGTCGCCCGCCGCTTTAGCAATCAATGTGCACCACCCCATTAAACAACCTCACAGCAGCGCTCATCACTCGCACAGATCAGTTTCTGTGAGCTATAGCGAAACTTTTCTTCAATATCAGCGAGAGATCTGACGGACGGCCGAAGGTTTTTCTCTGATTTTGTGCCGACTTCGTTGCTATCTTCATAGCGCAATCAAAGTGTTGCATAGTGGTTCTAATTTGACAGCAAAGCAAGCAAAATGAAACCAAAGTCAAGCACTTGAAATAAACAGAGCAGAGACTATCTCTTCAATACATTCAGCAGGATATAAGGAAATGCTTAATACTTGTATCCCTTTATCGCATCGTGAGTAAACAAATTGAGTATCGCGTGTGGTTCGCTTACCATATTTGCGGCAAGTTCTAGTTTCGGGCTGATAACGGACTGGGGCTAGTTATAATATTGCGCATATCACTTGGAGCGAAGTAAACAACTTTATATCGATTCAGAGATGGCATGCCTCATAAAACCCGACTCATAAAACCAATGCAAATTAAAATCTCTCCAACACTCGCCCCGCCCCGCCGCCTCTCTCGCTCTCGCTCACACTCTTGGTGTCTCGTTCGCACACTTTCTGTGTCTTTCCAAATGTCGAATCAAATGCGCATTTATTAATATGGATATGGATGAATTTTGACCCACTGTAGCACATTTGTAGCCGCACCTGTGTCGATGCTCGATGCTCGATCTCTGATCAAAACGCATTTGTATTCTTTTCGTAGATTTGGCTTTTTGCGTTTCAATATTTAGTTAGAAAATGTGTGTGCCTGCGTGTGTGTGTGTGTGTTTTTTCGCACAAGCTCATTTAATTGGTAATTTATGGCTTGGACCTAAGTGTTGGCAACGGGACACAGCGTGGGCGGGACAGGGGCGGGGCGAGAACTACTCGATCGGTAGTTGAGGTGAAATTTCGCAACGTTTTTGATAATTGCGCTGATTTGTTGGCGCTTTTGTGTGTCTGCCAAATCAATTTCTGCAACTTTGCTGCACGTAGCGAGCACGTAGCACATTTTGGGCAACGTAAATAAACAGATCGATCTGCGATTGCTACGTAGCTACGAGATACGCATTTGTGTCCGTAAATATATCTGTATCTGTATCTGTGGCCAAACGCAGTCGCACGGCGAGTGCTTGAGAGATTTTCCCACCGAATCAAGGAGGAAAAGGCAGCTGAAGATGGCTGCGAAGTCCCAAGAGCGTGAGTGAAGAGTCGTAAGCACTGAGCACTGCTCTTGAGCCGATCATTAATTATGCAATCAGAAGTAGCAGATAGAGCGATTTATAGGCATAAATCACACGCTCATCGAGCTCGCAACATTACAACGTTGAAAATTTGCATAATTCCTGGAAGTCAATCGTCGTCGTCGTCGTCGTCGTCGTGCCGAAAATGCGTAGATAGCTCAGCACACTCTTTAATGTGTGTGTGTGAAACTGTATGCGGAAAAAAAGATGGGCAAGCTGAAGTGGCTTAATAGCTGGAGAAAACAAGTGAAGTTCAACAGTTTGGAGAGCACTCGAGAGCACTCGCCGTCGAAAGAAAACACTCCAGCAAGGAGATAACGTTGCAGCCTCAGCAGCAGCCTCGGCAGCAGCAGCAGCAGGAGTAGAATGAGTAGGAGAAGACTCTCTTCTGAATCCCTTGAGCTAGCCACGGCCTATTGAAAATGAAAATAACTTAATGCAAAGTAAGCGGCAGAGGCAACAACTACAACTGCAACACAGCAACAGCAACAGCAACAGCAACAGCAACAACGACAACGACAACGTTCCACTGTTCAACTGTTCAACTGTTCATGAGCAAACATCGTAGGCAACAACAACAACAACAACAGCAGCAGCAACTACAACGACGACTACCACTACAATAAGAACAACATGGAACATGGCCACAACTCGTTGGCTTCGTTGGCTCTTAACGAGGCCGACATCAAACAAAACGTTGACCAGAGGCTGTCCAAGATCGGGCCCAAAGTCAGCTCGACGCTGCTATGCAAACAATGCTAGCCTACCGAGGCGTGTGTGTGTGTGTGCGCTGCCCGCGTGCACCAGTGTGTGTGTGTGTGTAGCTGTATTGCTAACATTTCACTCAACATGCGAGGCACTCCAAGGCGCAGCCTAACAAGAGAACCAAATTCTTGCCGCAACTCAATGAAGCGCAAATACTCTTTCTAAGTTATCGTATATTACTATAAACACAATTTTTAAGGCTTGAAAAAGTATAAAGAATGCAGCTGAAATGTATAGAATTTAATGTATGTATGTAATACTATCCATATTCATTTAAGATTACTTTACAAAATGAAAGTAATCATTCTTGCTTAAAATTTGTATTACGTTTGCATAGATTGTCATTATTAAGTCGCTCATTAGTGGTAGCCCAATTGCTCGCTCGTTGCAGAGTATTTTAAACAAGACGCTCAGCTCCTCTCGCCTTGCTGGTAATGTGAAAAATTTCTTAGTCAAATATTGACCGGGCGCAGCAGCCGAAGACGTAGCTGAGCTGAAGCTGAAGCTGCAGCTGATGCTGAGACCAGAAACCAGAAGGCTGACGAAGTTGATGATTTTTCAATTTGGGTTTTGTAGTTTTCCGCTGAATGCTGCCGTTGTCGTTGTTGTTGTTGTTGTTGTTGTTGTTTAGCTGCTGCTCTGGGAGCACTTTAAAACAGTTCATTTCTTTTGTCAAGGCTTTCGGTGTTGTTGCGTCTTTTTAGTTTTGCCGCTTGGCAAATGTCGCAGACAAACAGCAGCTGGACTCGAAGTTGGAGTTGAAGTCGAAGGTGTAAAGAGAGAGAGAGGAGAGCTACCGAAGCTGTAGGCAAAATATTTGAACATGTTTAGTGATTTGCTGTTAAGTAGCTGGTAATGCATACTCTCGCTGCGAGCTCCGAGTGCCGGCGCACAGAGGGGAGACAAATTAATTGTTTGAGTGCAAGTTTGTGCCAGGCGTTCTGGCCAATGCCAGGGCCGAGTCGACTGGCCGCTGCATCGCGTTGCAGTCGATCTATGAATGATGACAGCTTTAGCGTTGGCGATGATCAACGATCAGTAGAAGCAGAAGCAGCAGCAGCAGCAGCCGAGGCAGAGCCAGCAGCAGAAGCGCGAGCTGCCGCTTCGACTCTGTTTGTTTATTTATTTGCCTTTAGCTGTTAATAATTTATGTAAGATGCTGCGCCAAAGCGTGTGGGCACTTGGAGAATAACAAACATTGTACGGGATCGCTATCGATCGCGTCTCAGCTCCAATGCGATTAGCAACGAGCGACCCGCGCACCGAATTATGCATCTCAGCTGCATTACACTACAGTTCCCATTTCTCATTTCCCATTTGATTTTGACGCTTTTCATGCGGCCCTCTTATCGGCCACATATCATTTGGCATCAATTAGCATTGGTAATGAGCTTTTAAATGCATTTCGGTTTGCGTGTTTGTCGAAAGCGTTTCAAAGACCTGTCAAACGCGGCGTATGCGTGATATTTGTTATGCCATTCCATTGAGTCCACGGATCTGCGGCTCTGCGGCTACGCGACTCTGCTTGCCACTCAGCCTGTGGAGTGTGGGCCTCAGTAAGTGGCCGGTAGGCTTTGACTTTCTTTTCGTAATGAAAACAAGCGTACTTTTCCAGTCATAGATCATGTTAGATTAGAGAGAAAGATGTGACTGGTTTGAGATATTTATTATTGACTCACTCGACAGTAAATTAGTCAAGAAACGTCAATGTGAAATCAAGATAGATGGCGCGATCTTGTAAGCAGTAATAGTAAGTATATCAATCAAATTAATAAGGTCATTTATTGAGCTCTTCACCTGCAAAGTTATAACTCATACGCAAGGTGTTGTGTATGGTTTTCCAAGCATTTAAATTAGCATTTAAATGCTTCATTGAATCCACAAATGAAATCGTTGATTGATCAATTTCTGGGGAATATTTATCAATGCCAACGTGTGGTAAAAACAAACCATTTGCTACGCAACACAACTTCTATTGAAACGGTTACGTTGGGGGCACTCATATTTGCAATGCTCGGCGAACGCGAGACATAGACATATTCGTGGCTTGTTTAGATTGGGCTCTAAGAATAGACATTATTAATTATATCAATGCATTGCCAGGTTTCCCACTAAACATACCGAAAAGCACCCACCACCCACTACAGAAATACTCGCAGATACTTGTGAAATTTATTTCCTCCAAAAAACGAAAGCACAAAAACAGCAAAGAAAGAAACAAATAGTGTGAATAATACAAGAAGAGCAAATGAACTCAAAAAGCATCATCGCTAAATTTTTGCACAAAGTTTGAGTACGTGTAGTTTGTACAGGGGCGTGTGCTATTTGCTCGCTCAATTGTTGTTTAAATACAAAAAAAAAGAAATACCAAACAAACATAAAATCTGAAATCGAACAAGCTAAAGAAAAAGAGAAACCGAGCTGGCAGCCAGAATGAGGTCGAAGCTAAAATACTCTAGATGCGAGTGTTGTCAAGCTCAAGATTTCAGATTTCAGATTGTTAAGGGATCGCTATGATCAGTTGTATTAATGCTTCGATTAGTGTGTAAACCGTTGGGCTGCTAAATTCAGCTTCAATTCGCCATAACACTTGTTGGCATCGGCAGCACACTCTTAACCTGCTCAACAACAACGCACATTTCCTGACAGCGTGCTAAAAGGGAGCAGTTAATGCAAGTGCGCGTAGCTGTAAATATATGGCTATATTAAGTGGCTAATAGAATCGAGCAAGTATATATACACAAATATATATTTATGGTGAAGGCGAACGGCGAACGGCGAACGGCAAACAACAACAAAAGAACTGAGAGGGCAGCTGTAGCGATTGCCATCGATGCTGAACAAGTGGCAACCAGGAAAGTCTGCGGCGATCTTTATAATAAACAAATGAACTGCCAAAGAATTGCACATAGCGTACTTTAAACATAAACAAAACAAAACCAAATTGCCAGCGGGCCAAAAAGGCAGGCAGGGAGGCGTGCGGGCGGGGTGGCCATAAAAATCTCAGAGGCACTCGAAATGAACAGCAACTTGTTTTTCTACCGCTAGACAAAATCCAAAATGCCAAAATCCCCAGCGAAAATATCGAAATAGTGGCCCGATATGCTGGCCATATACCACGCCATAGAATAACCCATATATATAACTGATAGATGGTATATAGGGTATGGCGTGGTAAACAGTTGTGTGTGAACTCCAATTGGCGCTAGCTGCGAGTCCGACCGCTTGCTGTGATTTTTATGCACAACAAGCGGCTGCAGATGATGCAAAAAACAATTTTTAATCGAAACGAATTAATGAGCGGTGCGGAAAGCAGCAAGCAGCCAGCAGCAAGCGCAGAAAGAAATCATTTTTGTCGAAATCGTTAAAAGTGCGCGCGCCTCGCCGCTGATGTCCATGATGATGATGTCCTGCGGCGCTCGAAACAGATACAAATGCAGCGCAAACAGATGCACAGAAACAGCTAAAGATACAGCTACAACGACACAGACACAGACACAGACACAGACACAGACACGGACACAGCCACGGACACGAATGCAGATACGAATATAAATGTAAATACAGATGCAGATACAGTATCTCGTTTGTTTAACCTTGACCACTGCGCCGACGCCCAGCTGGACGGCCACGCAGAAGGCGCATAAGGCGTCGCTCGATAATAATGATGTTGCAAGTTTGCTAGTTGGCGCAAGTGGCACGTTCGCTAGCTGGCCAGCTTGGCGGGGCTGCAACCTGGCCGAGTTGATTGTGCGTCAGGCCGCCAGCAGCAGCCACCTGTAAACGGGCTCTGTCTAAATATTTAGTAAGCGCAAAAGCGAATTTTTGATTTGTTGCCGCGCTGAAATGCGTTCATGGAAATTCAATGCTCTCCCTCTCCGGCTCTGTCTCTCTCTCTCTGGCAGGCAGTTGGCAAACAATGTGCGTTCTCGTTTCGCAACCTTGACCAAAAGCGCAAAAAACAAAACATATTGCATACATATGCGCGCCTCGCCGGCCGGCGCAGCAACAGCAACGGCAACGGCAAGAGTAACAAACAGGCCACAGAGCATGAGAAGGGTGGCGGAAAGTGCTGCAGAGATATGTGTATAGATCGCTGGAGTATATATATGGCAGCTATAGATCGATGTGCGGCCGTGTTTTTACAGTCGCTGCCTCGGTCGACGCCACAGCGTTGCCCCTGAATTTATGTTTGGCCATTAGCATCAACAAGCGCGCCTCGCATAGCGCAATTAACTTTTCAAAGTACATATTTCAATTATTATAATTTATCCGTGAATTTGGCCATCCATAAGATCTTTTAATGGCCAGAGCTACCGCCAGTTATAAGGCCATAAACGATTCTCAATATTTCAATACACTGCCTCCAAAATAGAACTGATCAACTATGTGCTTCACGCCGTTGCTCGCAAAACCAGGAAATACACTATTAGTTTACATTTGGAGAGCTGTGTGTAGGGTATTCGACAGGGTGTGTGCTCTGGCAGTGTGGCTCTAAATTTACTTTTATGGCTCTATTATTTACACACGAAAGTTGCATGAAAATTCCAAGGTAAAATTCTGCGATAAAGGCCTGGTTAGTGGTCATGGTTGGAACTGCGAACACACAGCTGGACGAGAGTTCATTTACCTGACAAAACTTTCAAGCTAGTTGAGGCGCAGTTCAATGTGGTGCTGGACATTCAGTACACATTTAACGCGAGGAATAGAGGGACTTAATAAATACTTGAAGAAGTCGAAATTGTGTCAATTGCTCATCTTAGGAACATTCAGCTTAAATTCTTTTTAAATAAAAAGTGTAAATAAATTGTGATATTATTTAGCGCGTTCTATTTAATAATCGCTAGATTTGGCAATGATTCTGACAGTTTTATGCTTTATGTGTTATTTAAACGATCATTCGACATATTTATTGGATTATGTTTGAAAAGCGCGCAAACCCATTGAATCTTTCAGCGAGTAATGATGATGATTTGCTCAAATCCCAACATTCCCCTCCCTCCCTCCCAATTCATTCAACAGCTCAAGGGGCCACTTTGATTTCACCATTGCCTGCAAGTTACCGCAACTATCGAAATAAGTAGGGGAGAGTATTGGGTATTGAGAAAAATGCCCGTCATCATGGTTCATTGAAATGAACTATTCCACATACTTAGCAAGAATTTTATTGGGCTAAAAAACCCCCGGCCCAGATACACTCGTAAATATTCGCATAGCATTCGCACACAAAGCACACTTTGCTTAGATATGTTCGGGTATTTCGATATGCGGACCGATGGACGGACTATAGACATGCCAATAATTTCATAGCCACACACAATTTTCACAGATTTACGTGTGCAAGGCCATAATCGAAACTTTTCCATCATACTCGTAAAGGTGAGACTGCGAATAATGTATAAGTATATCAAACGGAACGAGTGATCGCTGGAAGATCGCCGGTCACTTCCTGGAAAGCGAAATTCTCTTTCAATGGGGCCATAATAATAATCGAATAAGTAAACACATTTGCTTCAGCAGAACTGCCGTAGGAATTCTCCTCTCGTTTCTGTTGCTCTTTTTGTGCCAGTTTCAGTTGCAGGCGGCAGGCGGCAGGAATGAGGATCAGAAGTTGCAGAAGTTGTGGAACGGCAGCAGCTTTGACTGATCTTCAAATCGATCGCATTAGTATCTTTATCACGCATGTCACGGCCACAAATTGCAACGATCCATCAAATAAATTTCTGAACGACAACCAGCCAGGGAGAAAGATAGAGAGAGTGAGTGAGCGTGTGAGCGAGAGGGGACACTAGAAATGCAACCAGTTACGGGCAGCTCGCTACTTGGCTCTGGGTGGTAACTATATCTGGCTCGGGCTTACGTATCGTTTCATATCGTATAAGGCTCGTTGGCTTTGACTCTGGCTTTGGCTTTGGCTTTGGCTTGATCAGTTGTTAGTGGGCCGCTAAGGTATTTATAAATAGCAGTGCTAAAATTAACTTTTGCGGTTCACCAGCAAATGTGCATAAATAAAAGCAAATGCAATCGGATTTAACTGGCGCAAGTTGCATAACCAATCCTACTCAAGGGGTATATGCAACTTGAGATGTTTTGATTTTCACTTTTGACTATTGATTATCTTGCTTAGCTACATTTGCTAATTCAAGTATTTAGTCTTAGTATTTATACGTTTTCTTGATGCAATCTCTCATTTTGCTGTTACAGGGTATCTCTAGGGGGACTACTTTCGTGCTGGCTGCTTATTTTGATTGATTTCCATGCAAATTTGCTGCCACATTAGTATTTATGGCAATTTCTTTGGCACAGCCGCTGAGCTGAGCTGCCGCGTTGCACCTTAACAACTGTCTGCATATTCATATTCATATTCGCATTCGTATTCATATTTGTAGGCAGCCTGCACTCGCACTTGCAGTCGCACTCGTAGTCGCATTGTTGGACACATGCTGAGCGGACAAGCACTTGGTAAGTTTTCACTTTCAAATTCGCACTGGGGCAGCTAGGCAGGAAGGCGGCAAGCGGCAAGCAGCAGGCGGCAGGCGACTTTGATTGACAGTCGTGAGTTTCGAGTTTTGTCTGACAGGCGACACATAAATGAAACTTAATTAAATTAGTTAGATTATGCTGCTGCAGGTGGACGAGCAGGAGGTGCGGGCAGGGGCGACAGTTGTTAACTAGCCGGGATGGGCTTTGGGGTAGGGAGAGGGACCGAGGAACTTGTTGCTCTCGGTGCAAGCTAAATAAATAAATAACCAATTTTTAATTGAATTTCTACCTACATTTTTAACCTGTTTGACAGCATTCCGGGGCAATCAACGTCGCTCCGCTGTTGTGGAGTAGTCGTCGCTGCTTGTCGATGACGCCCGTTGTTGCTGTTGTTGTTGTTGTTGTTGTTGCTGTTGTTATATGCATAGTAGCAGCAGCAGCAGTTGCTGTTGTTATTGTAAATTGCTGTAGCAATCGGCGCCGCCTCGGCAAACCTCGTGCTGCTTTTTCTTCTCACTGCTCAACAAAGAAGACCTTTTGCAACGACGCCGACGCCGACTGCGCCGCCGACGCCGACTGCAGCAGCGACATCGGCATCTTATCAGGGGCAGAGTTGCAGTTTCTTGGCGGAGGAGACTGGAGACTGCGAGGCTGCTGCCGTCGCTGAACTGAGCTGGAGCTGGAGTCAACTGCTGCAGTGATAGCCAGCTGTAGCTGCAACGTGTGTCACAAACTTAGTCACTCTCACACACAGTTGCAGCAGGCGCTGTGTGCGTGGCACTTTCTTGTCTTGATAAGCGATTTGCATCAACGAAAATGGAACGTTTTAGAGCACTGTGCAGCTCTCTGCGGCATGTGAATGCACCAAAGGATGTTGACTTGTCACGCACACACACACACACACACACACACACACAGAGACTGCCACTGAGAGCAGTGAGTAACTAACTGTGCTGTTCATTGTAATTATCATAATTACAACAATAAAATTGAAGTGGCATATTATACTTGGACTTAGTTGTTACATCAACTCGCTTAATTATAGCTATTGATGGTCATATTTGTTAATGCTTTTGTTTGTTTTGCCAGCAGCAGCAGCAGCAGCTGCTTCCTTGAGAACTCAGTTGCTGTGGTCGCTCTGACAATGAATATGCATAGTTGCATTCAAAGTACGCCCAGAGGTGCGAGACTTGTTCGCATTGGCGCGAGGTGGAGGCAAGTGCGCTTCTGAATTTCATTTCTGAGCCTGGTTTCAACTCTGCGGATCCAACCGAAAATGGTTCAAACTGGCGTGTCCAACTAACTGTGAGGGTTACGGCTCGTAACTGTGATGCTGCCTCTTACAGCAACAACAGCAACAGCAACAACAACTAAGTAAACAACGTTGCTTCGAAACGTGTTTTCAAAGTCAAACGCTGTCGATTTCTTGTAATCTAATATACGCGTCGTGTTTTGTTTTATTTTCGTATTTTTCATCGGTTCTTTCGGCTTTTGTGCTAATTTTTTGTGCGTGGATGCTGTTAAATAATGCTGCTATAGCAACAAAATCGTCAATAGAGTGTAAGTCATGTGGCAGATGATCAAGCGACTGTTTGAGCGCCACATTTCTGCTTTGCTGCCCCATAAACTAGTGTAATCAATTTAAATTAATCAACCACGAAAATATGTAACAAATTAAGTGCAATTCACTCGTAAAAGTTAGGCTCCTATTACTCGAAAAACTTCAATTGCTATTTATTGGGCACTAAAACTATTTGAAGTAATAGCTAATAAAAATAAAGCGCACAAATTTATTTATCAGCCTCAATTACATAGTTTCCACCATATACTGAATGTTTAGCATCATATAAAATGTCAGTGTAAATCTAGCAATCTAATTTGTTTGTGGCTAATATCGCTCTCGGGTGGCCCACACAGCGTATGCTTGATGTCAGTTTTGGGTCAGTTGGCGTTTGCCTTTCTTGCGCCATTTCTCTCCGTGAAGTATGCATAAATATCACTGATGTAGATGTATTTATTATATATGATTTATCATGTCTGACACTTGGGCCAAACCACTTGTCAAATGGCCAGGCAAACGAGAACAATGCAGCAACAACAACAACGATAGCGACAACATGCTGTGATTTTAGATAAATTCATAACTCAAACTCAACTTGTCTTGCCTTCAAAGTTCAAATCACTTGGCACACTCACACACGCATCCCGCGGTCTCTCTCTCTCTCTCTCTGCGTGCGTGTGTGTGTGTGTGTATTTTATATTAATTATTTATTTATGCGTTATTTTTGCGCGCGTTCATTTCGATAAGCTTCAAATGGACACACAATTTACATTTACAGTTAAGCGTATATACGTACGCGCGAGTGTGTATGTAGATATATAGTCTATAAGTCGACGGAATGGCAGCTGCACGACTTTGTTTAACTGCAACAACAACGACAACGACAACAAAATGAACTAAGAAATCAGAAATCAGCTGTTGACTGCGATTTCGTATAACGAACTTGAAATTCGCTTATGAAAACAAAAGCTCAACGATAAAAGCAAATCGCATACATATTTTTAGTCAAGCCAAAAGAAGGCGACATTTAATCAGCACCGAGAACAGAAACAGAGCAGCCTCCAAACTAAGCCAACCACTGCCTAGTCTTCCTCGCATTTCTTTGCTATGACTGAGCTTAGTTCGTAGTTAGAAGCACATTATATAGTATAGTGATAACTGGGCGACAGGAAAACGACAACAGTCGAAGGTCACAGTGTTAGTATATACGCTTAAGGTTGAGGCTTGAAATCTGAGATAGAACCATAATGGCGTAGTTCGAGCAGCAACTTGACAGTTACTAAGTGTATGTTCGGCTGAATATTTTGAGCTTTAGACAAATCAATAATAAAACTATCAAATAAATAAGACATCGATATATGCTTGTCGTGGAACTACACATATATTTTCGAAAAGGAAACCGTTCCGGGTTCATTGGCCGCAGCGAGATATCGATTGTTATGCGTAAGATAGAGAATAATATCTCTACTTAGTGCATGTGGCAATAAATCAACGACCTCAAAAGATAATCATCTTTGAGAAATGATAGTGCTCAGCTGATAAAATCTATTGCCGAGATCAACAGCAGATACGCGAAGAATGCCATCTAAGAAATAAATCGTTGCTCTCGAAAGATATGCATCTCGTGTATAATTAGTAAATATATCAGCTTATGAATAAGAGCTATGTTATATGCGTGGACTGGGCTGAGTCATGAGCGTGAGTCACTTTGTTGTCAAGTCTGTTTAACACTTCACTCACTAATCCTATCAACACTGACCCAATTGCAGTGCTTGCTCAACTTGCCGCCATTTAAGGGATTATCTAGTCTCCGGCCTTGGCTTCATCGATAACTGAAACTCTCCAGAGCTATCAAAGCAGCTGTCGCCTTTGGGGCGTCATTAAGAGAGATGGAAGTATTCCAATTGGCAACTGTTGGTAGTTGTCGAGTGCAAAGTCCAAATCTAGTGGCCACAAACACCTGACCAAGAAACTCCCGCCCCACGTCTTGAGCGCGCTTGAGTCGCTAACAAAGATTGAGTACGTATAATTGAAGTACATGCGGAATACCACTAAAATTTTTGCATGGAAACGTGATAGCAAAAGTCGTTGTTGTTGTTATTGTTGTTGTTGTTGGTCAGGCAGAGCTGGCTTGATGCAGAGCAGGAGCCGCATCTGCTTGTGGAATTTATTTATCGTTAAGAAAATGTGTGTAAAATAAGTGAAACTATTGGGAAGTTGCTGCCGCTGTGCGCCTGTCTCTGTCTCTGCCTCCGTCTCTGTCTCTGTCTCTTCATCCAGTCGGCTTGTGTGCTGCTTGCCCAGTGTGACCAGTTTGCTTTGCAGCGCAGAGGGGACGGGGGAGTTGGGCAGCTAATGCCACCACTTTTGATAAAATGTTGGCCTAGCCTAAGCCTGTTGCTGCTGCTGCTTCGGCCGCTGCCGCTGCTGCTGCTGCTGCTGATGACCAGTAGCCACGACGCCAGCTGCAACTGTTGCAACCTGGCAGCAGCAAATTATTGCCGCATTGCTGCGACGGCTTGTTGTTATCAGAAGCGGCAGCAAGCAGGCCTTGTGATTTGCCAGGCCAGCGACTGAGCCACAGCCACATCAACATCAGCAGCAGCAGCAGCAGCAACTTCGCTTCGTGTTTTGCTTTTTGTCGAATTTCAGAAAGTGGAAGACCTTCATTGTAGCTACTGCGGCCGTTGGTGTTGCTACTGCTGCTGCTGCTGCCGGCGCTGCTACGGCTTGCCACTTGTTGTTGCTGCTTAGTTTGTTATCAGGTTTGGGGGCCCCGCTTCATTTGTGGCTATCAATTTCACACCTAAGCCAACGAGTTTCTAAATCGAGCGTGTGAGATGCGATGCGATGCGATGCGAAGAGATGAGAAGCATATATCGAGCATATCATTAGCTCGGATCTCGCGCCGACAACAACAACAGCAACAACAGGCAATAAAACAATCATTCCGTTTGTTCAGGATATAGCCAGCAACTGACTGAGGCAAACCTATTCTCATTCCGTTTAAAAACGCCAGCAGCAGCGACGGCAGCGGCGGCAGCGGCAGAGCGACACAGTTAATAAATGTCAAAGGCGGTCATTGATTAGCAAACCAAATGCCGGGCGGGTAATACGATAGGGCCATAGATTGAAGCAGTGACTAGACAAATGTGGAGCATGTCTTATGGCTTGCGCTTTACGGCTTATTGTTTATAGCCAGCAGAGACTGGCGGCAAGCCAGCATTGGCTCGTTGCTTATGCAATGCCAAACGGCCTCGAGGCGATGGCAAATCCATAACGATAACTTTAACTATAACGATAATCATAACACGCCCAAAGCCAACCAGTCACATGCAATTATTCAATTAGCCAAATGGCGTCATAAATTATCAAGTCTACGACCGAATGACATATCTGGAAGGGCCCTTCGTTACTTCGTTGCACCCCAGTCGACGCTCAACGCTCGACGCCTTCCTTCCCCTGTCGCACCCCAATGCCAGTGACAATTGCTAATGGAGGAATGCCGTTCGATTGCGTTCGTCATTTCAGCTGTCTTATAAATATGCAAGCCATTTAGGCCTCTTATAGTTATTTCTCTTTCTCTCGCCTTCCACTTGACGCCAATAGCTGACGAAATTGTGGATTCTACATTGACAGTAATATATTGCAACATTTCCGCTTGACGAGGGGGAAACACCTTAATAACTGCCTAGCACTTTAGTGCTAAATAAGTTCAAGGTGTTTCATAGAAGATGTCATTTGGTTGTAAACAAAATTATTGCGGAATTTGCAATACGAAACATTACAATTTTAAAAAGGTTCTTGGAAAATAAATGTAATTATTGACTTCAATGTAAACTGTTTGTTGTTGCTGGAAGGTTCATTGTTGTTTTCAATAGTAAACTGAGAGTTTTAATAGACCATAAAATGCCTCATGAGATTACTTAAAGTGTTCAACTATAAAATTATCCATTTAAGTAAATAGATATGCTTCATCAGGGTAATGAGCTGTGTCTCAGATGCAAAACCTTTGCTTCCGTGTTCACTTACTATTCAATTACAAAAGATTTAACGTTGGAGGGGCTCAGCAGCTCTTTTATTTCTTTGTGCTCTAAGTAGATCACGAATGTTACGAAGGTTTGGATGTAAAAGAATTCGATACGCAGCCACCATGTCGTATGCGCATTATTCAGTTTAACCAAATAGTTGGCGTTGAAACTACAATTTTAACAGCTCATATAGTATTAAAGTATTATTGCTCACCTTGTGCTCCTGCTGCACAGCTCAAGACTGCTGTAAAATCCACAAATCCTTTGGCTGCAAGTGCAACAACAACCAATTCTGGCAGTTCGCGAACGTAGCATACATTATATGTGCGGACAGACGCGTGCATATGCTGGTGTGTAGTGTTGTTGTGGTGGTAAGTGGGGATCCGTTTGGGGGCCAGCTGCTGCTCTATATACATAAGTATGTGTATATGTATATGTGAGTGTATGCATAACAACTGAATCGATACATACTCGTAACGGAATACAGCTCGATTACTATTATTATTTTATTGAATCGTGTAAAAAGGCGGAACAAATCACTTGCACTTCACATGTTGGCCAATCAATACATGCATTGGCCTATGGCTTTGAAAGGCTTTTGGCAATGGCTTCTTACAATTGCTTCACAACACACAGATGTCGGCACTGGGCGTGCTATCGATATCGATGTCGGTATCGAAATGGGCTATCGGTATCGCAATTGGCGACGTCAACAATGGCGGAATAATCGCAGCGTACGCGGCGAAAGAGGGCGGTGAATCGAGCCGCTGCGAAACGAGGCGAGGCGAGACGAGGCGCAGCGAGAGCGAGAACGAGAACGTTGGCGAGGGCGACAACGACGACGACGACGACGACGACAGCGAAGACGAAGACGAAGACGAGACGAAGCGAAAGTTGAAGCTGTTTACTGTTCTTGAGCTCAGCTGCTATCTCGGCTGGCTGTTGATGTTATTGTTGTTGCTGATGCATAGCTTCAACTGTTCTTCTTCTGTCTCTTCGTTTTTATACGCACGCAAAAACCGCGAAAAGTTACAAAAAAGCAAAACCAACATAAAAACCGTACTGAAAGCAACAATAAATATGCATAAGTATTTGACTTGAATAGATTATGCAGATTTACTAAAGCGTTGGATCAAGTTATGACAAGCTGTTGTAAATGATTTGCTGGCGTCACTGCTGCTCTTGTTGTTGTTTAAGTCGTTGTGGTGGTATTTTTTTTTTAATTTAATTTTTTTTTGGTTTTTGGATAGGCAAAAGTCGAGCTATATAACAACGTTGTTGGCGACAACGACGAATCTTTCGGTTCCGTACAACGAGCGCTGAGCGCAAAAAACTGAATGAGCGGCCAAAGCGGCCGGGCAAGGCAAACAGGCGGCAGCAGCAGCAGCGACCACCACCAGCACAACCACAACCACACAGTCGAGCGACAGCTACAGACACAGTCACAGCAGCGGCAGCAGCAACAACAACAACAGCAGCAGCAGCAGCAGCAGCAGCAGTCGCCGCGACAGTCGCAGCAGCGGCAGAGCAGACGCAGCGAGCTAGTTAGTTACTTAGTTTGAGCGCGTAGTAGTGAGAGTCGATCGATACACACACAAGCACACTCATACTCGGCAATATACACACACACACACACATACACGCACACTGGCTCACATATCAAGTTGCTTAAGTCGCTCAAGCTCAAGCGCCATTTAAGTTGAGTAATTAAAGCAGGCAGCGCGATTTGCATGTGTGTGCACGCGTGTACGTGTATTTGTGTGTGTGTGTGTGTGTGACTGCGATTAATTATTAATCAAGCCCCAAAAACAACAACAACAACAACAACAACAATAGTAGCCACAGTAACGGCAACAAACAAACAAACAAGTCCGTCGTCTGTCAGCCAGAGACAATTACAAATATTCAACTCTCTCAGCTTCGGCTTCGCTTCGCTTTACTTTGCTTTGCTTCGCTCTGCGCTGCTGAACCCCCCTTTTGCCCCCTGCTGACCCTCCTTCACAACACGCCACTCTACTCCACTCCAACTCAGCTGCTTGATATGCGCGACTTTCTTTGCTGCTCTCCGGCTGCAAGCTGCTACAGATCTATCGTCTTGTTGCGCTTGCCGAAATCACCGTCTCAACTGGTTGCAGTTGGAGTCGGCGACGGAGTCGAATTCGAAATTCGGATTCGACGTCGGCAGGGCGGAGAGCGGAGCGGAGCGGAGTGCTGCAGATGTAAATCCAAATTGATTGCAAAATGTTTAAGCCTGAGCGTATTCATTATACACCATGTGAACTGGCCGCATAGCGTTGCCAGACTGCCCAACAGCCTATGAGGCGCTGAAATAAAAAGTGCTAAACTCGACAACACTCGTTGAGCATTTGATTTACAGCGCAGAAACTCAAATACATCACATTTAGGTTCTAGTTTCAACTCTTACTATTAATAGTAAACAAGTTGGCTTACATGCCTAAATTGATGTATTATATAAACTCACAAATTTCGTTATAATTAACATGTTCTACTAGGCATTAGATATTCGTGTGTCTTCTTCGCCTGTAGCTAATTTGATTAGTATTCATTTAGTTCTCGTTCGTCGCTGTTAAGCACATTGCGCATACGCAACGTTCGTCGCCTTGCAACGTTTCTTGCGCGCACTGGCAACGCTGTTGGCTAAATCCAGGCGGCATGTTGCCAGTTGTCGGTGCAGTTGCTGTTGCCGCTGGTAGCGTAATTAAAATATTGCACTTGCTACTTTTTGCCAGTCGCCGCAAACAGTTCTACGTGTGTTTGTTGCTCTTGCCGCTCTTGCCGATATTGTTTTTGCCACAGCATCAACACGGGCAACTGCTGCGAGCGTCGCGTCGTCGTCGTCGTCGTCGTCGTCGTCGTCGTCGTCGTCGTCGTCGTCGTCATGTATTAAAACTTGTTCATTGGAATTTTCTAATAAATCAATAAACGCAGACAACACATTGTGAGTGGTGTGCCGAGCAGAGCCAAGGGGGCGGGCAGGCGCGGTGGGCGAAGATGCTGTTTATGGGTTGGGGAAGCAGGTGGGTTGCCTGGCGCGTCAGAGAAGTGCAGGGGGGGGGGGGGGAGGAGGAGGCAGAGAATGGGTGCATGGCACACAGCTGGCGGCAAGCAGCGACGCTCACGTCGACGTCGACAGCGCACGCATCGAAGATTGCGCATTATAAAAATAGCCGTCGCTTTATTATTTTTGAGGTTATGGAAAAGTTGTTGTTGTTGTCGTCAAGCTGTTGACAGCAGCAGCAGCCAGTCGTGATTGCAGCCGCAACAGCAACAACAACAACAACAACAACATTTGCAACACTTTCACGCACTGCCAACTTGCATTTCCGTAAAAGGCAACGCTTCCGGGGGAAGGAAGGAACCGGAGGCTGTCACTTGGGCCGCTGACACGATAATTATGCAATAAACGCAAAACACGCCAAGCCAAGCAACTGACTTCAAATGTGTTTAAGGCAACCGCTCTCATAGCTGAAAACACATTTGATTTCTGTGCTGTTTTACGAGCTGCTTTGCCTTCCACTCGACGGCAGACGGACGACGGTGGAGACAAACAAACAAAGCGGAAAAACGACTTTTTGCTTTAATTAAATTATTATGCTGGCATTATAATTTTTATACATTTTTGTTTATATTTATATTTGATGGCAGGCTTATAACCTGTGCGTTTTCATAATCAGCGACCATTTGAATGTGTTAACCAATTTGATGTTCGATGATAGACGCAGCCTCAATGTTGCTGGCAACACGCGGCGCTTGGCCAGCTTGGCAACATTGTTGCCAGCAACATGCGAGCGCGCTGCATGCAAATGGGGCAAATAGTAGCTTTCGATTTGGCCCGCTCTGGCATGCGGTGCATGTGGTGCATCTGGCGTCGGCTGCTGGGGCAACTGCCTGCGACTGGAAGCCTGTCGCGTCACATTCTAAATGTAAATAAAATGGAAATTCCTTGGCAAAAAGGAGGCAACAACAAAAACTTGTAGAACGGCTCGGCTCGATCGGCGAGGCACTTGTTAAGATGACTGCCTTGTTAAACGAGCCTGCAACACCCCAACAACTACAACAACAAAAACAAGCACAACAACAATAAACAATGTTGCAATGCTTAATTATTTCAGCGGCAAGGAATTCCTCAGCGCAAACTTGAACTGCTTCTGCTGCTGCTGTTGCACTTGCAGCCTGTTGCTGCTGCTGCTGCAGTTAAGTGCGGGTATTGCGGCCAAGCGTGCAGCAAGCAACGGGCGATTGTTGCCAACACTTGAGGTCGTCTGCTGGGGCTCAGTCGCAGTCTCAGTCCCAGTCTCAGCCTCAATCTCAGTCTCAGTCTCAGCCTTATCCTCCATCTCTACCTTTGCCTTCGCCTCCGACTTCGTCTCCATCTCCGTCGTCAGCCAGATTGGTCAACGGCACCGACGCGTCTATGGCCATGCTACCAGTTGTGGCTGCCGCTCGCTGTGGTTGTTGTGCTGTTGTGGTCTGGCGCACCTATTTGTAATGCATTAATAGCCAGCCAGCCAAGAGGCAGCAACAGCAGCAACAACAGCAGCAGCAGCAGCAACCACAGCAATTGCAGCTCAGCTCAACGCAGCAGATTGACATTAAGCCTGCCTGCCCCGTGGCGTTGGCCGTGAACAAGGGGCAGCCGCTTCGATGAAGATGATGCGTTTGATAAATGGCAAGCTCAACAGTAACACTCGGCTCTCGGTCTGCCAAGCAGTGGAGCGGACCCCTTTAATAATTGATAATTGGCGCACGTTCTTGAGCAGCTTATGCTTTAATTGTCATTGTCTGTGCTTCGGGCTTAGCTTAAGCTGCCACCTTTTCAGCTGATCGATTGAAGGCTTTGAACTTTGAACCTTAAGATAAGCGACGATGGAAAACAGCAGCTGTGGGGCATAAAGCAAACAATATTAGAAATCATCAGTTGCACAAGAAGTAGAAATTTCAATTTAGCAAAAATAACAATTACATATGCAGTTAATTCAAAGCATAAACAACCAAAGTAGAAGTAAAGTTAAATTGCCATACTAAAGTCAAATTTGTACTACGAAAAATATTTTATATATATTTAACACTGCTAGCAAGCAAGTATAATCTGCTAATGGCTGCCAGAAGTAATTAGCATCTTTTTGGGGAGCGGATCTGATTGCCTTTGTGAGGAATTTGAAGCAGTTCAGTGCACTTGATTTGATGCGTTTCCTCTCTCTGCAAGGGGTTGAGATTGAAGCGCAGCTGTCACGTCCTCCCCCTTCGGAATAAAGACAGATGCTTCAAATTAAGACATTCCATTGAAGAGCAGCATGAATCATGGCAAGCTTGCGGCATGCAAATTGGTGTGAAACACAGTTCCAGTTAGCATGTGACAAAAAGCATTAATTGAACTTGCTGCTTAGGCATGTGCTCATAGAATACGATGTTATAATATGGAAATATATAGTCGATTCATATGTGTGTACATAGCTTGACACTTGGGATGAACTTTGCCATTGTCTAGACAAATTAAGAGCAGGCAAATTGATGCCGCTAATGCGACGAGAGAGGCGAGCACACAATATTCAATTCGCTTGCTGACTTCTGTCCACGGGGCCACGCGTCGTATGCGCAATGCGTGCTTGCTTCTCCGAGTGTATGTATGTGTGTGTGTATGCGTGATAAGCGTCGTCAGCTTGTCTGGGCAATGCCAGGCAGCTGCTGTCCAAATGGGCGTGATGTCATAAGTCAACATCTCAGCTGCCCCAAAAGTCTATTTGATATGTACTCGCACTCACACTCGAACTCGCACTCGCACTCACAATCGCTTTTATACTCATACTCGATCGCATGCGATTGGATTGGATCGGATCGGATCGTTAATTAAAATTGCCAGTGCGAGTCCAAGTCCGAGTACTTCATTAGCTTGGCTGCGGCTGCCACGCAGTTGCCACGCGCAGCTCTCCAATGCTTAATTAATAAATCAACGCGACACTTGCACTCAATGGCCGCAGCAGCATCTTCGTAATGACCATGTAGCTGGCGCAGATGATGAACATGCCCATAATCATCATCGAGTCGCAGCAGTTGCCCAGTTGCCGCTCAGCAGATGTTCGCGATTGTTGCTACGCCAGAGGCAAACGAGGCAGACAAATTGACGCGACATTCCACAGCTGCCTCGGCTGCTGCTCCGAGTTAAAGACAAAACTTTACTGCTGGGGGGTGGCTGCCCGCCCCCGCCCTCGCCCTCGCCCCCATCCCCACTCACTTCTCATGTTAAATATAGCTGCTGACCAGCACTTGGCACTTTGCAGACGGACTCCGCGGAAGCGGAAATGTTTCTAATCACAGCCCAAAGATCTCGGCGTGGGTCGAGCAGCCCTAAGCTGTGGGCAGACCTAGGGATAGATCCAGCTTAATTATGGTTAATTCGCGTAATGTAAGCTATAATCTTAAACTATATTTCCTTGTAAGCAGTTAAGTCATTCAGCTGCTCGTAAATCGAAGTTCCAATTTCCCAACACATTGCCTAATGTTCAGAGGAAAATCGAAATCAATTCAAGTTCAAAGCATTTCCATTATCAAGCTGAGTTCATTGAATAGACCATTGCTGCTTAATCTTTAAAAAAAATAATTGAATTTCATTAAATGTGACCTTGTCCTATTTATGCTTAATATTTATTATGCTTTATCTTCGCCCGCTGCTCTCCATACAGTGTTTTATTTTGTTCCAGATTATGCAATAGCTGAAACAGTGGAAGAACAGTTGTGCTTATACACAACGACAATTGTCTGAGAAATATAGCGACACTATTGTGTTGAATCAATCTAATCAATTTCAATTTTCTTGAATTTCTATAATTAGAATTTAAAAGCTGTCACTGTTTGATTCCAAAGCAAGTAATTTAATCATATCTGCTGGCCAAGCACTTAAGGACTTTGTCTCTAAGCTGTTTTTAAATATTTTTTCCTGCGAAACGATCAGCGAGAATGGAACAACATTTGTTGATTCGTATGCCGGAAAGACTTTCTGTTGAACGTACTCTGAATACATCTACTACAATGCCGTTGAATGGATGGTAATTAGATATACTGATTTATCAAGTCATATTTTTCATCAGAATTGAGGTCTTAGTCATGTCATGTTAGTCGCTTGTAAGTGCGGCGACCGCAGCTGCAATTTGTTGTTTATTTTTATACGGACATTTATGTGCACTCGTACTATATAGTTAATAACAAAGTTAATCAAGCAAAAATAGCACAGACTCAAGATACCCGCCAATATAAGCGAATGTGATTATTTAATAATTGTGCCAAATGCGCGGCAACAATAATTATTCCATAGAGCAGGCAGCAACAACGACAACAACAACAATCGCCACAACAATAGCAAACAAAAGTGTCTATTGTGCATTAAACAATAAAAAATAGCAAACAGACTGTCGACGATTAAATACACTTGTGCATTAAACTGATTGATTTTCAAGAAACAATAGATCAATACAAATATAATTGGGGGGCGGGTTATTCATACCTGGTGACTTGACTGTCTATGATACTAATAACTCAAGTAGCTATTCTATTTCTTTGTAAGTCTGAACAGTTTCTTTGTTTTCTGGCCAAGACAACTATTTATTGTGCAATTATGAGGAAGAAAGCTGAAATAAACTTCATTTATAGACAATAAATTTAGGAATTCAACGTGATCCCCACAAACACTTTTTAGTTAATAGATCTCCTTGTATTCTGGAATTATGTTACATCTTAATTCAAAGGCTGCATATGCCTTTTATTAGAGTATGCGAAAAGGAAGGGAAATACAAAAAAAAAACGCAATTAGAAAAATATGCAGGCGAAGTGTCAGTTGTAAAATTGTAAATTGCAACTGGGCGCGCGTCGCGTTTTAGTTTTTCTAGTAAATTTTATTATATTTTCTTTTGTTATATTTGTAGTTGTATTGTTGTTGCTAAAAATAAAACTAAACAAATAAATTTACATTTTTAATTGCAATTATCGCTGGCCATTGTTGTTGTTGCTATTGGTATTGTTGTTGCTGCTGTTGCTGCTGCTGCTGCTACTGTTTGCCTTTGGGGTCTTAAACAATTAAGATGATTTATTAGCAGCGCATTTTTATGAGACGCAAAGCACAGCAGCATAACAATAACAAATATGAAGAAAACAAATGTATGACAAATATTTATGCTTCATAATAATCACATATGATCGTATAGATAGATAGTTTGATAGATATATCATTTGATTTATCACACAACCATAAAATCATCACAATTCATCTGGAAGCTGAGACAAGAGCGAAAAAAAGCTAACGAAATAAAATACAAAATGTTTTACTGATTGCTGATTTCATAAGGCATCATTTTTTTTTGCTTCTCATTTTTTGTTCAGTTTTATGAAGAGGAAAAAGCTAATTGCCATTTTATGTTTGTCACTTGAAGCAAAAAGCATAAGAGCATTCCATAGACGAATATGAATACGAATACGAATATGAATTACGAATACGCATGCGACGAATAGGAATACGGAATACTCGCATTTAAATGCATATTAAAAATGTTAATGAAACGAGTCGTAAAAATTTAGAGGAACATTAAGCAGGAAAATCGTAAAAACTGTCTGAACACTTATTAAACAAATTGAAACTATTTCTCACTCATCGCCACTGCGGGTTTCAAGAGCAACTTCATTAAGCGTCGACCGCCGAAACGAAGACTCAATTCCTATGGCACCACCAGAAAGTGCAAATCCATCACATTGGTGCCCGTGTGCCCAGTGACCACGTGGTAGTCGCCCGTCGCCAATTGCTTATAGAAATTGTAGCTATCACAATTGCGCAATACCTCGGCCAGCTCATCCAGCGTGTGACCTGCGAGATAGGCATCTATAACACAGCTATCTCCAATGGCGCCCGCTGCATCCGTGGGGCCATCAATGCCATCGGTGCCAGCGCTCAGAAATGTGCAGCCAGCCAGCGATTCATCGCGATGCAGCATCTGGGACATGAGCAGCGCCAAGTGCTGGCTGCGTCCACCCAAACCCTGACCTGTGACCTAAGAAGCAAACACATCATTAATTATGAGTTAATTGCTGTTTGCCTCGGCGGTTACCTTGATGACCGGCTCGCCTCCACAGATGATAAACAGCGGTGACTTGGTGTTGATGTGTTGCTCCAACGCCAGCAGGAAGTCCTGAAAATTGGAGTCCTCAAATGGAAAACGTTCGCGCAGCTGCTGTTGATTTATGTTGCGCTGTTTGAACTCCTGAATGGCGTGCAGCAAGCGCTGGTAATCCGCTGCAACGCTGCTCACATCGCCGTGCACCGAGCAGCTCAGCACGCAGGGAATGTAGCCCAGTTTGAGGGCTGCCTGGGATGCTGCCGCCGTGGCTATGACATTGCTGCCCACTACAAACACTTTGCCGTTATCGACTGCTGTCTGGTGCTGCTCTGGAGAAGACTCAAATAGCTGTTGCAAGGGAGCTGCCAGCTCTTCCCAGACTTCGTATTTCTTTAGAATTTGCGCTGCAGACTGATGGTCGATCTTTGACAGTATGGTGGGACCACAGGCAATTAGATCTAGCGGATCCCCGATGATGTCACTCAGCACAAAAGTGATGAGAACGTTTGCCCCGCACGCAGCTAGTGCCAAGCGTCCTCCTTTGATGTCGGAGCACGCAATGCGTACCATGTTGATCTCTTGAATGCTGGCGCCGCGTTTCATCAGCTTGTCGGCAATGCTGCGCTTGTCCAGCAGCGTCAGCGGTGGCCTGGGCAGCGGCAGCAATGCCGAACCTCCGCCAGAGATGAAGACAAGCAGCACATCCTGGTCGGTCATGCTCTCCGCCAGCTTCTTAATGGCCTGTGCTGCCTTGAGAGCTGTTTCATCGGGCAAATTGTTAGGTGCACCTTCGTACACTTTGAGTTTGTTGCTGAGGGGCTGCTTAAACTGCTGCAGCGTGTTAACAGGGACGCTAAGCACGCCGCCAGCTGACCATTGGCCCAGATCCCGATGCACTGTGCTGGCCATGCCCAGCACTGCCTTGCCGAAGCCCACAATATGACAGGTCTTGCCGGTTATGTCATGCTGTTGGCCACACAGCTTGATGTAGACACGCTCATCTTTCTGCTTTGGCCG
This sequence comes from Drosophila rubida, assembly GCA_035046165.1. Classification (NCBI taxonomy): domain Eukaryota; kingdom Metazoa; phylum Arthropoda; class Insecta; order Diptera; family Drosophilidae; genus Drosophila; species Drosophila rubida. The sequence goes on along the minus strand of JAWNOF010000014.1, from coordinate 10,206,441 downwards.
CAAATCGAAACTGTTGTGGTCCAGAAAAATCTTTTCGGGATGCACTGCGTACACCGCCTGCTGGAAGACTTGGCGCATGTGCTCCCACATCTGTCGCTTGGCCATTGCACTTAATTTCACTTGGCTGCTATCAAAATTGATCGTTGAAGCTAAGTTTTTCCAAGAATTCCAATTTCATCACAGCAATTTCAAGTTATCAACATGCCGGGTGCAGCGATACGATGACGATTGATGCGCAGGATGCTTATTTTGAAAATAAATCTATTTTAACTTTATGTAATAAAGACAATATTTAAAGCAAAAGGCTAGTTACCTTCCAATGCTGCGCGCTGCGAATGAAAATTCGCTATTTACTTATCATTTTAGTAATCAGCTGCCGGGTCAAATTTGTAGGTGAAAATATGCGCATATTTGTTGTTGTTTACAGCGAGTCGTGCTAGTGCTGAACACTATCGTAGCTCCAGTCATTGCAACCGGCAACTATCGGTTACTGAACACGCATTTAAATCAAATCTAAATGAGACTCAGTTTTTTCGCAAAATATAATAATATATAATATAATAGAAAATAAATTTAGCGTGCTGGCTAAACAGTCGCATTTAATTGTGTAATAAAATATTGTTTGCTCTAGCAACAAAACATGTGTTAGCAATCTATTAAAAGCTAACTGCTACGGCAGCTGTTTCAACTTTACAGTTACTGTGCATGGCAGATAGATGGCGCAATTGCAGAGCGCCTTGAGAAACATTCAAAATAGAAAATTGAAACTATCAATGACAGTTTTCGTTCTTTTTTGACCCAATTAGCACAAACCACACACGAATGTGCGAATTGGTGTCTGAGTGCGGCTGAACCAGTGAGTGTATAGTGTTTGCTCTTTCGTGTGTGGGTGCTTACATATGTCTCGCTGCGCACACGGCAGACAGATCGCTGCCTTTGATAAGCCTACAAATTGGCAGTTTAAATAGCGCGCACTTTCGTTGCTTGCCTCACAGTTGGCTTAGAATTTTGGCAGTATGCAGCCGTCTATACAGCTACTCTTGGTGTTCGGTAACTGTTCCCTTCATATGACAAGTAACACTAATTCAAGTTGTCTTATTTCAGCTACCGTTGGATTCTCTTACGCTAATCCCTTAGTGGGTCTGGTGGATTCCGCCTGCTTTGTGGTCAAGAGCGACGAGTGCCCTAATCAGAATGTCACCTTCTGGCTGTACAGCAAGTAAGTACGAGTAAGCGTTAATAATCAATTACTAATTCATTCTTTTCTTTTTAGTGCCACTCGCGATGCGCCCGTCCTGCTCAATCCACTTGATCTCAATCCGTGGGACTTTCAGCCGCCGCGTCCACTTAAAATCTTGCTGCACGGTTACACAGGATATCGTGACTTTGCGCCCAACGATTACATTCGTCCCGCATTGCTGGACAACGAGGATGTCTACGTGATCTCCATTGATTATGCGCCCCTCGTGCGTGCTCCTTGTTATATTCAGGCTGTGCAGAATCTGCCTGTGGTCGCCAAGTGTCTCGCCCAGCTCATCAACGAGCTGGTGAGTCGCGGCATTGTACAGCACGATGCAATACACATCATTGGCTTCAGCTTGGGTGGCCAGGTGGCTGGCCAAACGGCCAACTATCTGAAGCGCAAGCTGAAACGCATCACGGGCCTGGACCCGGCTAAACCACTTTTCATACTAGGCAGCGACCAGCGTCGCTTGGATGCAGGTGATGCGGAGTTTGTAGATGTGATTCACACCGACACGCTGGGCCGTGGCATGCTGCGTTCCATGGGGCATGTGGATTTCTATCCCAACTTTGGTGCGCTGCAGCCAGGCTGCTTGGAGGAGCTCCCAAATGATCCGGGCAGCTGCAATCACGAGCGTGCTCCTCGTTTCTATGCCGAGTCTATAAAATCGAAGCTGGGCTTTTGGGGTCGTCAGTGCTCCAGCTGGTTAATCTATCTCTTTGGCCTTTGCTCCACACGTGCCCCGCAAGCTTTGATGGGTTACCATGTCTCGAGCGAACTGCTGGGCGTCTATTTTCTCAAAACGCACAGCAAATCGCCTTATGCGCTGGGCAAGCAGGACGATGAGGACAACACCAAATATGTGGCCAAGTTCCATTTGAATTCAAGGCACCGTGAAATCGAAGATGACTACGAGCCGCAATGGGGCGAAACGATTCCAGAGCTGCAGTCCAATGATGTGGAGGTCAATGAGCTGGAGAGGCAGTTGATCTACGAGGAACAGGAAAAGCTCGATGAGCCACTAGCATAGGACATATTATAAAGAAATTTAGAAACATTAGCATGGCCTGCGAAATAAATCAATCAATTTTATTTCAATAGTTCTTTTAATGGTCCGCCTGGCGATAGATGGCGCTAGAAACAGATCGGCTTCTACTATCAGTTGTTTGAATATATATATTCATTTAGCAGTAATTATATTTTTAAATCGTGCATTTCCTATCAATTTCGTGTCTAGTTTTTAACTTCTCATGCGTGTCTATATTTATCACGTTAATAGTTTATTTTTTATCAGTCGTATATTGAATATTTCACTTGTTTAATGTCTATTTTATTTCTTTTTTTTTTAGTTTTCAACGAGACTATGCACGACGACATTTATATTTTGTATTTTTTTTTATTTATATAGCATTTATTGCTAACACTTCATTGCTACTATAGTTGATATCGCACTTTCGCGCTAGATGGCGCTGATAAACAAATTTGTTGTTATGATGCATCGATTACATGCGCTGCTCTGCAGTAGATGGCGCTGGCAATCAATTAACTGTCTTGCTAATTGTAATCAAAAATGCTTTACATTATCATTCTAATGCCAGACTCCACTTCCGCTCTGCTTACAGGGTATATAAAGAAGCGCTGAGTCAAATTCTTTACAGTTTTGATGAAGTCTTGACAGTAGAGTGTCCAGAACAACTAATTAGACTACTAATTTGAGCGAAAAGAGCAAACGGAAGTGTTGCCAATATTGAGAGTGCTAATTAAGTAGTGGGAATATCTAATAGACTTCGCAATAGAGTGCGACTTTGCGGGCGCTGTTGCCATTGTCAAGTTGAAGCCGAGACCCGCACAAGCCAAAGCCTGACCTAGAGCAACAATTGGAACCTCGACGAGCGACGCTTGAAAGCGACGCGTTATCAACAGCTCCATAAGGGTGTCTCATTTCCGATGCATGCCTCAATGACAGCTCGAACTAATTAAATAGAATTTCAATTAGCGCAAACTGGCCAAAGTACTGCGGACTCTCGAAATGTGCGAATATTGGGTTCTTCTGCCATTGCTGCTGCTGCTCTTTCTGGCGAGGAATTGCCAGGCTCAACTGATACCCAGCGAGTTGTGTGTGTCAGCCCAGCAGCAATGCCCCAACTCACGCATCAGTTTCTGGCTCTACACCAAGTGAGTGGCAGGCAAAGTGAAAGTGTGATACTATACTCCCACCTCTCTGTTTATTTAGCAACACGCGCGACGCGCCCACAATGCTGAATCCACTAAATCCTCTAGAGCAAATTGTTGAACCACGCCTGCCACTCAAAATACTCATCCACGGCTTTGTCGGCAATCGCAGTCTGACGCCCAATCTCGAAGTGCGCGATGTGCTGCTGCAGACGCAAGCGGTGCATGTGATATCCGTGGACTATGGCAGCCTGGTCAAGTGGCCCTGTTACTATCCTTGGGCAGTGCAGAATGCGCGCGTGGTGTCCAAGTGCTTGGCTCAACTGATCGACAGTTTGCTGGAGGATGGCGTCTACAGGCGCGAGGATATTCACTTGATTGGCTTCAGTTTGGGAGCTCAGATCGCTGGCATGACGGCCAACTATGTGCAGCAGCCGCTGGCGAGGATCACGGGCCTGGATCCAGCTGGTCCTGGCTTCATGACCAAGTGGCAGCACGAGAAGCTCGATGCCAGCGATGCGGACTTTGTGGACGTGATACACACCGATCCCTTCGTGTTCTCCATGCTGCCTCCCATGGGACACGCCGACTTCTATCCCAATCTCGAGCACCTGAATCAACGTGGCTGCAGCTACATCAACCAGTGGCGATTCTACAACTGCAATCATTTCCGCGCCGCTGTCTACTATGGCGAGTCGATCGTCAGCGAGCGCGGCTTCTGGGCCCAACAATGCGGCGGCTGGCTGCAGTTTTTCACACAGCGCTGCAGCCTTTACTCCCACATGCCCAACACCCAAATGGGCTACTTTGTCGCCCACAAGTGAGTATAACTCGTTCTTGATCGATTAACTTAATTCACGTATACTGCTTGCAGCGCCTCCGGCTCGTACTTTCTCAGCACGCACGAGAAGCATCCCTTTGCCAAGGGACCGCTGGTGGATGTGGTAATCGAGGTGGCTGAACTTTGAATGACTGTATTGAAACAATCAATTTCAATTTACAGTTCCAATTTACAGCTAGAGTAACAATTTCTAAGTGAATGAATTTAAAAGTGCAAAATGAGAAGAGTACAAATTATTAACTTAAAAGTATTGTTTAGTGTTATACAATTTGAGTTGATATCTAGCTTAACTGTTTTAGTCTTACTTTTATTATTTGAGTCGCTCCAAAAATAATCGTTTTCAATCCACTGTGAAATTAACTTTTTTTCAAATGTTTAAAGACGTTGATGCATTTTGGAACGCGCTGAAGCTTTTGCTGCCACTGGCAGAGCTTTTTCGCTCTGCTCCACAAAAAACTTTTTCGGGCAAACAAAAGACTTAAGGCACGAACGTGTGCTTCAGTTGCTCGTCAACGCGCAAACGTTGCGCACGTCTTCGACTCGTATTGCGGCTGCTTCGCTCACGCTCGCGCGCTCACTCTCTTTTGGCTCGCTCTTTTTTTGGGATAAGACACGTGCGTTCCCGTGAAAGCCAAGATCAAGTGGCTGCTGTTGTTGTGGCTGTTGGTGTTGCTCTTTTGTCGAGTTGTCGCTCGTTTTTGGGCGTTTCGCGCGCGGCCCGCAAATTGTTGTCTAACATTTCGTGCGGAATTATGCCGCGCCAGCCTCGTCAGTCTCGAAATCGAGAGTGTTTCCGAGTCCAATGACCACAGCAGCCGACGCGCGTTAAACTTGCAGCTGAGAAAAACGCGATAATAAATCTAGAAACGAACGCAAATTGCAGCAGTATAACTGCATAAACCTTGACCCAAAGAAAATCGGACAACCATTAAAGCAACGGCAAACACAAACAAAACTGTAGTAAATAAAGAAAAGAGAAAGAAGCACGTGAAAAGTGTGTTTGCCATTGTTTGTTACACAACAACAACAATAGCAATTAGTGAATTACCTGACAATTGACCCATTTTAACTCGAACTTTGTCGCTCGAAAATGCCGTTGAACTGTTGCCGCAGTGGAATTGAATCATCTTCAACGTCATCTCTCTGGCTGCTGCTCCTCCTCTGCATCGTTTTCAATGCAGATTTTGCCGGTTTGTTTTCAGTTTTGTGTGTGTGTGTGTGTGTTTGTGTTTCAATGCTTCTGCTGTGCTAAAAAGAAATTCCGCAGAAGACGTAAACTTAAAAATAATATATCACCCATTTAAAATTTAAGTCTTAAGCTTTTACTTTCGCCCTGGCAGCAGGCAGCTGCCACCTTAGTTTTGGCCATGCCTGAATGGTTTTTTTGCCTTTTGGCTTTCTTCTGAATTGACACCGTCATCGTTGCTTGAAGCTGTTGACGCTGTTGGTGTTGTCGTTGCGGTTGCTGTTGCTGTTGCTGCCGTTTCATTGTTGTTGTCTTCTTGTTGGGGCGTGCCGGCCAATGTTGTTGACACATGAAATTTGCGTCAACTGCATAAATAGTTGCACAATTTCGTTGCGTTAGCCCACCAACCAAAATTTCCATTTCCATAGACGACCTTGCTTCACATATTCGCCAGCACAACAGACAAAGCAACAACGTTTTGAAATTGATTTTGTTTATGGTTTGAGCATTGAACAGCTTTAAGGTTGATGCTCCCCGCAGCACGTACAATTCACAACAATAACAACAGCAACTGCTTCTTATAATTATTTATGTACATGTTTGTCCAACAGCAATGAATAGGCACTTGCCACTGTTTGACCACCGTTCGAGTAGAAATATATCGCAGCTTAGCCTCAAACTCTGGCCCGGCCACAGTGTGTAGTGTACAGTGTGCAGGGTGCAAGAGAAACTCTAGCGAATTTAATAATTCACACATTTTACGAGCATTGCGTATTTCTCAGAAATAGTGTTAATCGCCGAATTTGCATTTTGTTTCGAGAAAGAGATTTAGTTTGTTGACTTTGTCTTCATTATTCACACTGTGTTTTTCACTTAGTATAAAGTTTAACTCGATTAGGTTTAAATTAGTAAACAATTGAATTCAATATATTTTCAGAAGTCTATAAACACTTTTATGCCAATTTCTATTTGATTATTATTATTATGTTTGTGTTTTCTCAGCACGAACTCTTGTAAAATGACATCCACTGTACCTTGTGCCAGCCGATCAAGCCTAACACACTAATGCTTTTTTGAGCATTCATTGGGGCCATTGTTGTTATTGTCATCGAATGTTATTTCGGCTGACGTTTTTACAAATACGTTACGCATATTTTTGGCTCATCCACAAAGTGAAGAAGAAAAGCAAAGTGGCATTAAAAAGCGCCTCGTCATCGGCGAGCTGCCTTGTCTGGTGTCAACTCGGTCTTGTTGTTATCGCTGTTGGCCCAGTTAATTAATTGGCTGTCTGACGTCTGCTCAACCAGCTGTAGCTACCGTTCAACTGCACTCTTAATTACTCACATCTATTTTAATTGTAGTATCACAGAGTATTATATTGCATATTTCATATCTCAATTTTTATTGTGGTTTATTCACATTTTAATGTGGCACATAATGCACCTTGACACCCTTCGCTGCTCGCTGCTCGCTGCTCGCCGCTCTTTTGCAGTATTTCGCAACAATTGCGGCTCGACGTGTGTTTCAGAGTCGCCATTTGAACGCCGCTGTTTGTTGTTGGGGTATTTTCAGCTGTCAAAGGTGTCATCAACATACTGCTATTCATATGCACACACACAATCATTTAGTGCGTGTGTGTGTAGTTCTGTCTGCCGTCGATGGGGCGTATGCGCAATATAAAAGTGCGTGTCATGGCAGGCGGGCGAATGTGACGGCCAAAGTCAAGTGCTAAGGTATAGAGGTTGCTGCTCGGATTTAATTAAAGTGCAGTGGAGGTTGTGGGGGGAATTAATGGCGCCATCACCTTGTATAACCGATTGTGCGATGACATCTTAGCTCAACAGTTTTCGGAATACCCTAAAACTGCTTTTGATTTATGACAGATCTTCCGCTCATTTAACGCAGCGTCTCCGACTTTCCAGTTATTAGTGAAGACAATTAATTTTATTTGTTTGCCGACGAAACAGATTATTGTGCAACAGCTAATTTATTTCTTGCCAGACTCCAAGGAATAAATCAATTACATTCAAATTGTGAAACAAGTGTTACGTAGAAAATATATATCAATTTTCGCTGTATATTTCGTTACCTTGCAAGAATTTCCGCTACTTTGCTAATATGACATGGTTTTTATTATATGAATCATAAAATTGGCCTCTAATGAGCAGTTGTTAGTTCTCTTGGCCTTCATAGCTCGAAGTTGAGCTAAGCAACAATTCGGCACATTCTAAAACCTCCAAACAACTGCACTAGTGTACTGTTGTCATAATTATACCGCTCAGCACTAATAAATCGTTGTTGTCAGAAATCTCAGGCTAAGAGACCAAATAGTGTACGTAATTTCCTTCAGAACGAATCACAAAGCATAACTTAAAACAGACATATCCTTATTAGCAAAATAATGTGAACCTCTTATAAATTCAAATAAATTGATGTGGTCATTTCAAATGGCTAAAGCCGGACAAGCTAAATTGCAAACTGTTAGCCAACAGTTTTGGAAAATTGCAGCAATGAAATGCATAGTTGAGCAATTGATTGCTAGGCGTTTGAGATATGAGACAAAAATCTGTATAGCAGTAACAACTTTTTGCCACAAGCGAAATGTTCAACTGAAGTTGTGTATGATTTGCTCTGTATGATCTGCTTAAAAGTCAAGAGAGGCAGTTTCATCATTCGCTGCTTTAATTTAGACAACTTTACTCAGAGATCGCGTACCACATGACGTATGAGTTTGATGAAAACGATATTAATTTCGTGCCACAAACCCGCTTCGAAAAAAGCCGCATGCGCCGTTGAAAAAGCCACAACATAAAAACCTATAAAGCTGCGATTGCAATCGAATGAAAACAAACCCAATAAACGAGAGAGAGAGATAGCAATAAAACGACGCTCACAACAAAAGAAGCAGAAATAATGGTAACAGCATGAAAGCAATAAAAACAATCAACAAAAACATCTTTCACTTGCAAAGCAACAGCAAGAAAAAGCGAAGCGAAGCAGACGAAATGATGAGCACAACTTGCAGTGGGTTGTTGATGTTGTTGTTGCTGTTGTTGCTGTTGTTGTTTGCAGTTGTCTTCCGCATTTGGCAGCGCTTCCGTTTTGGGCTTTTTGAACTACACTTTTTGTTTTGGCGGGCGACTGCGATATTTTCATTTTCATTTGACTTTTCCGGCACTTCACCGGTCCAAATGTAGCCGAAAAAACCCCAAAAAACCAATGCAAAAGATCTGCGTAATGTGGCGCAAGTACACGTCAAAGCCAAGTCTCTGTTGTCCAGCTGTCCAGTTGGCCGGATTATGTAAACACGACCCACGGACATGACGACAACTGCTTAGCGATTGTGAAAAGTAACTGAGACTCGTCGCAATTGAAGCATAAACACGACTCGGCCCATTGCTAATTGCATGCGGGGGTTGTGCGGGAGGGAGGGAAGCTCCACTTGGCTGATAATCATGTTGTACTCGTCGACTAAACTGAATTATGCTGCTACTTGGGGGAAATGAGTTGACTGACTATTGTGTAAAGCAATCGCTTGTTGCATGTGTAAGTCGAGCGCTTGGCTAAACTAATGTTATCAACAAGTCACTTGCTATATAGAGAAACCCAACTGGTGACACAAGTGCTCACTGTGCCATGAGGTAAACAGTTTAGTTTAGGCCACATGCCCTAAAAGGCGCAATGATCCCAAAGCCTCAAGTCGTCGCTTAGTCAATGCCGCAACTGCCAACTGGCCGTGCAACTGCAACTGCAACCAATGCGCTGACCGGTTGCCTTGCGAAATCTGTCAGCTGGTTCAGCATCAAGCTAAGCGCAGCTAGGCTCCGGCAACTGGACTAATTGTGTGGCAACGTTGTGCGACGAAGGCCGATTCTCTGAACTAATAGTACGCTTTTTAATTTGTCAATTAATATGCAATGCGCAGTGAAGTATTCTGACATGTTCACTCATAAGCTGAGGTTTCTGCTACCAGGGCGTTGTCCAACTGGCTTCCAAGTGATTTCATGCATGTTGAATACGTCAAAAATTCATTTCCTATCTCAATTTATAGAAATATCTTTTGTTTGTCTCATTTACAATTGATATTCGCATCTATAATGTCGCATGTTTAATAATATTTCATTCCTCAAAGCAAACATGAAAAGTAATTCAGTTGGTTAATTGACTATGCTCAGCTCGCAGCTCCACATATTGTTGTTAATTTGTTATTCCATTAAAGCGAGTTTCAATTACAATAATGTAAAGAAATTACATTTGGAATAAATTCATTAAACATATTTGCTCTACTAATAAATGATTGCAACTAGTTTTCAATTGTACGCCAGCAATTCAACTCAAATGAACCGAGGTGCGAACTGTTCGCACAGCCCATTTAAGACGTCATCAACTGAGCTCGTTAAGTATGGGAGGTTTTCCTTATGGTTGTGCTATGAATCATGCATTTAATGTAAAACGAATGAAGGCGAATGCGAGTGCGAGTACCCGTTTAGCAGCCCAGTTATGTCACGGTGCGCAGTCCGATATCTGATATAAACAACAACCACAATCCGAAAAAAAACCAACAAACTGACAACAACAATCGACAATCGACAATCGACGACAAAGCGAGCGCAAGTTGTGGGGCGAGCTTACTTCCGTTTTTGGGGCGCAGTTGAAAGACTTTTACTTTTCGCACAATTGCAGAAATGCAGCAAAGTTGCGAGTTGCGAGTTGTGAGCTACGAGTTGCAGCAACCACTTCAGCAAATGTTGCAAATGTCGCATGACATTTGCAGTAAATCGGCAACATTCAATGTCGCCCGCAGCTTATGTAATGCAACTTGGAGCCGCAACAAAACTTGTTTGGCCAAACTTGTACTCAGTAGCAGTCGTTGGCTGAGATCCAAGCCTCATCATTAAGTGATCCAACAATTTAATCTCCTCTCTCTCACACTGCTTACAGCTGCTCAAAACCCGGCTGTGGTGGCAGCTGCTGTGGCCGCGGGGCAGAACCAATCGAATGTCTATGTGACGGAATCTTGCCTGGAGAAACCCTATCGCTGTCCCCATCCCAAGATACAGTTCTATCTGTACACGCGCCGCACGCAGGAGCAGCCCGAGTTCATCGATGTGCTCGACGCGAACGCCTTGTACTACACACACTTCAATCCCCGGCATGCCACCAAGATCATCATCCACGGCTTTGGCGGCGGCCGCCTGCTGAGTCCCAGTCCGGATCTGAGGGAGGCCTACTTCGCTGTGGGCGACTACAACATCATCATCGTGGACTACAGCAATGCGGTGAAGGAGCCGTGCCTCAGTCAAATGGAATGGGCGCCGCGCTTCGGCAGTCTCTGCATCTCGCAGCTGGTCAAGTATCTGGCGCGGCATCCGCGTGGCGTTCAGCCGGACGATCTGCACTTCATTGGCTACAGCGTGGGTGCTCACATCGCCGGACTGGTGGCCAACTATCTGAAGCCAGATGAGGGCAAGATTGGTCGCATTACTGCGCTCGATCCCACCATATTCTTCTATGCGGGCGCCAACAACTCACGCGACTTGGACACCAGCGATGCCCACTTCGTGGACGTGCTGCACACCGGCGCCGGCATCCTGGGCCAATGGCACTCCAGTGGACATGCCGATTTCTACGTCAATGGCGGCACCAGGCAGCCAGCCTGCGTCGGCTCAGCCACCTTGTTCCGTAAGTAGCAAAGCAATTGAAAGAAGAAAGTGAAAAATGGTTTATTTGAATTGTTGGTGACTGTAACTTATAGTAGAAATTTAAAACAAGTCAAAGTAAGTCCTCAGTTAAGAGCAAGTAGAATAGAATAATAAATATTATTATTATAAATATAATATTTGTCTTCCATAATGTGAGTAAATTGTGGTAATTATGTTTGTTACAAACCTTGTCCAAAAAATTAGCCCATTTAAGTTTATATTTAGGAATACCTCGCATTATGGCGGCATGAAATTGTAGTCGTTTTACTGCAAGAGTTTAAATATCAAAATTAGCTATTAGAATACAAAAGCAATCTTCTAACTCTAGCAGAACTGCAATGTATTAGCAACGTAAGCCGCTGTTAATCAGCTGTTAATCGATTTGTGTATGTGTGTGTGAGTGGTGGCGAAAATCTGCATGTATGTGTGCGAAAAGGATGTGAGTGTGTGTGTCTACACGTGGGACCGAGAAAATAAGGTGGGCGTAAGCATTAAGTGGGCGTGCTCAGACTGGAGGGCTTCAAAAGATTGCTCACCCTGTTAAGCTATGCATGTGTGTGTGTGTATGTGTGTAATTAAGAGCTTGAGCTTCTGTTGGAAAACTATAAATAGCCCTCTAGCTATTGCAGATTGCAGTTCTGCAGTCTACTCTGCTAGTCATCAATTCGAGTGGCTGTGTGTGTGTGGTGGCAAAAATTTGTGTGTATGTGTGTCGTATGCATGTGTGTGTGTCTGTCTACACGTGGGACCGAGAAAATAAGGTGGGCGTAAGCATTAAGTGGGCGTGCTCAGACTCGAGGGCTTCAAAAGATTTCTCACCCTGTTAAGCTATGCATTTGTGTGTGTGTATGTGTGCAATTGAGAGCTTGAGCTTCTGTTGGAAAACTATAAATAGCCCTCTAGCTATTGCAGATTTCAGTTCTGCAGTCTACTCTGCTAGTCATCAATTCGAGTGGCTGTGTGTGTGTGGTGGCAAAAAGTTGTGTGTATGTGTGTCGTATGCATATGTGTGTGTCTGTCTACACGTGGGACCGAGAAATCAAGGCAACTGGATGGGCTAAAAGGGCGTGTCAATCAACAGAGCTTCACAGAGATTGACCAGCCTGATTGGATATACATGTATGTGAGAGTATGTGTGTACCTGAGATCAAATGCTGTTGCTGTCGAATAACATTAGCAGCTCTGAATAAATTACTCATGTTATACAGATGGTTTGAAGCTTTTTAGAATTAATGGTAACAAGTTTTAGCCAAAATAGCCCATAATATATTTCAGGTTCAACAATAAACATCGAGTAAAATTCGAAATTTGATAGAAAATATGTTATTAAGGAAAGTAACTAATCCACTGTTAGAATTACTAATTATTGCTGCTTTTGTTAATCATTTATGTTTTCTCTGTATTTCCCCCAGAAACGCTGGCCTGCGATCACACCAAGGTGACGCCGTACTTTATAGAGTCGATCACATCAACTCGCGGCTTCTATGCTGGACCCTGTCCCAATCTATTCACCTATTTGATAGGTTGGTGCGAGCCGAAGGACTCGGAGTACGTGCTAATGGGCGAGCACTGTTCCCACAAGTGAGTAGCGCAAGCCTTCTTACGTATACTTTTCGATTCTCACACTTGCTATCTCCTTCCTTTTGCAGAGCACGTGGCAACTATTATGTAACGACGAATGCGAAGGCGCCCTTTGCCCGAGGATTCCCAGGCAAGGGGCGCGCGAATGGCGAGTATCAAGGAGTACGACGTTGATCGAGGCAGGAGTGTAGAGAATGGAGGATATTTTATATTGTAGCACTGTTGTGATTTTAGTAGTTTGTTTCCTAATTATGAGCATGTATTTATTTGAATTGTTTCTGTTAGTTTTATTGCCGCCATCGTCGCTGGGAGACGTTGAGGATCCCAATTCCTTGACTCTCAGTTCCATTTGTCCGCGCCTTGTACAAATCTAAATCTAATCATTAAGTTTTAAGCCGAAGTTTTGCTGGAAAATAAAAATATATGACCAAATGACGAAATGAAGAAATCCGCATCAGTGTGTGTATGTTTTTTTCCTTTGGCATAAATTTCTTTAACATGTTCTTTTATTGAATTCCAAATACATTTCATCGGGTATAATTTGTTAAGCCTTTATATTTACGGATACGGATACTTATATATTTTGTAGATCGTATAGTCGGGTTTATAGTCTTCTTGTGCTATAAATAAACAGGGTCAATTCAAACACAAATCGTTCTATAATTTATGCAGTTTGTAACTCATTCTGAATGCAGTTCTGTTCATATTTATGTTTGCAATATTATTATTATTATGTGAATACGTGTTGAATACCGTTTAGACTAGATCATTTAAATTATACAACTTGGGCGGGTGTTGCCAGAAAAGGGAGCTTGCTTTTAATTATTACACTTCATATATATATTTGATGTTTATTTTAAATTTTATACATATAATAAACGTTAAACAAAACTCACAGGAAACACAAAGAATGTTGTGAAATTGCAATAAAAATATTTAGTTACAATATATTGTATATTTATGTATACGAGTACTATATATATACAAAGCTTGAATAAATCGAAGATTCCATGCAGAAGTCTTTTAGAGAATCTTTGTTTACTTAGCCCGTTTAACATTTATAATGAATAATTCCAATTAGAGTGTGTATATTCTTTGTGCGTCCATATATCTGACAATAGATGAGTTTAATTAGGGCGCTGAGACTCAGCGCCTAAGTAAGTACATATTATCGTAGGTAAGTTACTCACATTACTTTCAAGTTGTATGTATTACCCTAGTTGTAACCGGTTTCATGTTTTATGCTCTTTTAATATGCTTTAAATGATATACATTTGAATCCAGTTTATGGTATTATTTTGTTTAGGTTTTCGTTACTCGTTTATGTACACTTAGATTACTCACAAAAGCATTTAATGATGGCATAATGTGCTATGTTATGTTTCCACATTTATATATACAGACTGTCTTGTCTAATCTTCAACTATTTGGGTAGTATTTCAGTTTTAGCTAGAGTTCAGTTTTATTTATACTTTCGAGTTGATTAAACAACAAAAAACACTGTGGCTTTTCGTTAACATATTTGTTATTATTGTCCACACAGCCTTGAGAGCTTTGGCGCCTCTCAACGAAATCAAAAAATCAATAATCAAATAACTGAATAAGTTTTCTTGATCTAATGACAATCGAGAGCCTCGTTAATGTTCATCTCTCCTGTCGAGAACGGTTTTGAGTTTTAGAGACACGTACATATACATATATTTGTTTAATATATTAGCTATATAGTTTAAGCATTTACGCGAAGTTCTTAATGCTTTGTATATACAGACTTTGTTTTGAATAATGCTAATATTACACATACGCCCCAGTGGCCATTAACTTTTACGTCAAGCTTCAAAATTGTTGCCTAAACTTATAAACAAAACCAAACTGAATGAGAATCCTAAATATTTAAATAATGCGTGTTACATTATATAGTGTATTAACAAAGCTTATTTAACTAGGTATTGTCGCTTTCACAAGCAGTTTTCGTAATTTAATTTATTGGTGTTGCCTCGCGAAGGTCCTGATCTGATTCTGCAGTCAACGGACCAACGTTGCGGGCGATAACATTCTCAATTAAATTAATTACACTCTAGGCAATAGTATTAGTTGTAAGTATGTATTGTATATATGCATATTAATTCATATAATATTCGCTGCTCTGTACAAATTACGGTATAAGAATTGACTCTTTTAGTTAGAAAATTTTCACATTTTTAATACATAGTGATTTAATTGTGAACAATTTGTTTAATATTAATATTATGTACGTAAAATACTCGCTAATATACTTGTAAGTTAAATATACATTCAGTATGTTTGTCATTATTACACGTGCTAAGTAAGTTGTGCAATTACCGAACAAAGTAAGTGCGTCTAAAACGTAGTCGATGTTTGCAAGAAATCAAATGAAGAATGTAAAATAATGCTAATGTTAAATAATATATGTGCGCTGAAAATATATGAACCAATAGGGTAATGTGCAAATAGATTTGACAGTCAGTGCAGTGCATATATTAAAGTAACACAGTAAAAATTTCTATTATATCAAACAATTCATAAATGTCAAAAATGTGCAAGAAAATATAACATATAAAAATCATACTATCCCATATTGTACTATATTCTGTACATCGTGAATAATTTTTCTTAACCATAAATATTGTGAACGGTGCAAATATTAATTAGTAAGAGTTTAAAGAGCTTCCTTATTTGAAAATATACATAAAACATTAAATATAAAATAATGTAATAATTGTGCTATATGGAAATTGTGCAATAGAGAGAAGGAGAATAAATGTAAATAAATATTTTGTAATTGATAAAACAAGAAGGAAAACTAAATAGAAGTGAAAGCTCTTTCCAAACTCATTGCTAAGTGTTATTGTTAGTGAGCTAAAATGTCAAAGTGTAGATGATAAATCTGAAGACCAATTCTGAGGTTATTGGTGCCTACAGCTAACTACTTAGTCTTAGTCTAGTCTAGCATATGTTTTAGTACCTATATCATGCCTTGCTCAAGTCGTGCAAAAACCAATGCATACATAGATAAGATCACCAAACAACAGAACTCAACAAAAATTGCGTAATTGTAGTTTATAAATCTGATTAATAAGTACATCTATAAGTAAATTTATATATGTTTGTTTAAGTGTAATTTTAATGTTTATCATTCGTGCCGAACATCAACAATTGCTTATTATGTATAGTAATTTATATTGGATTTAGTTTTGATTAAAATTGATTTATCCACTTAGACATGAATGACATTTAGAGCCAAGTGTTTTCTCTCATATACATAAGAATATCATCAACGGTAATAAAACTTGCAGTTTTTGCTACTGGCAAAGTTAACAACAATTTCATTTATCTTTTGCTAGAATAATAATAGTAGTAATATATTATGTGATTTAGTATTATTTGTAATAATATTCGTAACGGTTTGAGACGTGCGGCGTGCCTGGATTATGTCTTAATGATATACACAAATGTTTTGAAATCTTCCTAAGTATCAACTTGCCATCTATATGTGTGTGTGTGTGTGTGTGTCTGTGTGAGTGCTTTGCAATCGGAGCTTGTAAATAGAAGTTCGCTGAAGCGGCGCTTAAAAGTAGGCTATAGTTTCGTGAGCTGCGCCAAGTGTACGTGTGTGTGTGTGTATGTTTAGTTTCTCTGTTAGGTACATAGTTTCATTGTGTTAGTGTCGTCTGTCGTGTGATTGTATTGAAATTCGTTATCGCTGAACAGTTAATGGTCAATCAGTTAATACAACTATATATCCGATATATGCGTGAGTTTATTTCCATCTAATTCCAATTCCAATTCAACGTCAACTCAGCAGGAACAAACAATAAACGTGAAACGATAACGAGAAACGGCAAACGAGTTTTCGACTACAACTAAAAGCTAGTTCAACATCAGTTAGTTCCCTCTGATTAGCCATTTACTGCTGCTGCTGCTGCTGCTGATAGTCGCCACTGGGCAAAGTAGGATACATATTCGATCCTGGCTGTTGTCCTTGCGTGTAGCCAGTGTCGTAGCCAGTGCTCACATCCCCGTACTGTGGTGGCGGTGTCTCCATTGCTGTTGGCGCCGTTGCCGCCATGGCAAATGGATTGTTGGCCACGTGCCCGGTGGCGCCATAGCTAATGGCATTCGCATTCGACTGCTGCATTTGGCTCTGCTCATTGTACTCCGGTGCGCCCTGCCAAAGTAGCGTCTAGATAAGCATCACGACTAATGGAAGCACTCAGCGAACACTTACGAATGCGGTCTCCTTCATGTACTGGCCCATCATGCCCGCCTGGCTGGGATCGTCGTTGGTAATGGCGCCCATCGGAGGTGCCCACACCTGCTGCTCTTCCGCCGGCGGCTCAGCCCACGGCTGCAGCTCGCCCGAGGCGAAAATGCCGTAGAAAGTGCAGCCAACCAGATGCACACAGGCAGCCAGGGTAAAGACAGTGGTCCAGCAGCCAGTGGGCTGCAAGCAAAAAGAGACTGTTAAAAAACAGACAGACAGACGATGAACAGCAGCCAAGCTTACGTTGCGCTGAATGAGTCCGTCCAGTGCGTAGGGCACTATGATGCCAGCCAGCGTGCCAATGCCATTGGAGAGACCCATTAGAATACTGGCATAGCGTGGCGCAATGTCCAAGTGGTTCACGTTGTAGCCGGAGATGGCAAAGCCGCTGAAAGCCACGCCACAAGTCAGCGCAAACATGGCACCTGTCTGCCCGGGAATAAAGCTTAAACAATGCGGTTTCCCGACACTCTAATGGACAGCTGCAACTCACCGCCGTTGAGGAGTGCGCCACGAACAGAAAGAAGAGACCCTCCATGCCGAAGCCGCCGCAGTTGAAGAGCTTACGCACATTGGTCGTCGACAGAATGCCATTCTTGCGCAGATGATCGGCCAGCATGCCGCCGAAGGGCACAATCGTAGTCATGATCAAGTGCGGCAAGGAACCGACGAAGCCCGCCTCCTCCACCTTAAAGCCGAACTTGTGCTTCAGGAACGACGACTGGAACAGCACGAGCAGATAAAAGTTCCAGGAGCGACAGAAGTTGGCCACAATGATGGCATAAACGGGCATGGAACGCATCATCTGGCGCCAGGGCGTCGTCTTGATCGAGGGCATTGTGGGATGCGCCGACTCGCCGAGCGACTTCTCAATGTACTTCAACTCGGGTATGCTGATGGCGGGATGTTTGCGTGGATTCTCGAAGCACAGCCAGATCCAGAACATATACCAGATGATGCCAAAGGCGCCATATGCATAAAACGGTGCCTGATACCCGACGGCGTCGGCTAACAGCCCGGAGAGTGGCAGGCCCACAACCACGCCGGCATAAGAGCCCGAGAAGGCCAAGGTGGCGAGACGGGAGCGTTCCATGGGCGGCGCCCAGAAGCGCCAGATGCCGTGGCAAGCCGGATATGTGACGCCCTATGGAGATAAGATTGCCAGAAAAAAAGAAAGCACACACAAAGAAATCGCATTAAAATAAATGCTTTTGTTATTCTTTGTATTTGCTGTATATGCTGGCTTAGGACATGTTTTCATTTCATAAAGCGAAATCCTTGCTTCCTTAAAACGGGGGAGAGACAAACAGTCAGCAGCCCTTTTACGTTTCCCATTCCCATTTGAAAAGCATGCGTAATCCTTGGCTTTGATCTGAAATCGAATTGGATATGATTTGCTGGCGCTTACCTCAAAGAGTCCTTGCAGCACGCGCACACAAATCACCACATGGCCATGCATCAACGTCATGGCGAAGGGCACAAAGAGATGCAGCGTTGCGGAGCTGACAATCGACAGGCCGAAGATTTTGTTCGCCGGAAACTTGGATGCAATAAAACCTCCGGGTATTTGCGTAACCAGATAGCCCCAGAAGAACGATGAGTCCACATGGCTCTCCACCGCCACCGTCCAGTTCATAAAGACGGTCTGCAGCAGGAAGCGAAAGAGAAGGAGAGAGAGATTGTGTGAGAAGGGCAGGCAGGAAAAGCAAGAGTCGGCATCATTAAAAACTGCCGCGAGGCTTTATTAACGAGCGAATGAATTTCGGTGTGGGATGACTGTGAATGGGTGGTGTAGGATGTGGGTGAGTGCATGTGTGTGGGTATGTGGGCGTGGCATTGTGTGTGACTTTTGAGTGATAGAAACACGCGCTCTCTAATTGACGACAGTTGCTTTCAAATCAGGCAAATTAAATGTGCACGCCAGCTTTCAAAGCAGTAAATACTTTATGTGAACATTTTAAAGTGATTGAATAACATGCAAAATTCCATATGCGTCTTGATATCTCGCGTGCAATTTGCGGCTCTCACTCACCCCATTGTGCTCGCCTTTGAGCTTGGCTGCCGACATATTGCAGCGCATGCCGAAGGCAATCATGAAGCCCACACAGGCCATTGTGGCGATGGTGTAGCGTGCCGGCATGCAAGGACACTCGGCCTTGCAGTACTTGTCGATCTTGCGCAGCGGCGGCCGTTCGATCTCCTCGAAGGAGGCGGGCGACTCGGGTCCATCGTCGTCGTAGGCATGTCCGCCGCCGGGGCCTCGTCCCTCGCGCTCGCCGCCCTCCATTTCCTCGTAGCCGCCGTGCCCGCCATGGTAGCCCTGAGAGATCTCGAACTTTTCCATATTTGGCTTCAGGCTGCAAAAAAGGCGCATAACTCATGCCAATTAGTTTGGTTGGTCAGCAACAGGTGAGCGATAGCATTCGGAGGGCGTGAAAACACAAATATTTTCAGCTTGTTAAGGGCACAAATTCCTCCCGTAGCCATACAACATGCTCTGCTCGTTGTTTTCCCAAAGGCATTTGCGAGCATCTGCAGGCTGACGCTGCCTTGGGGTCGCAAAGTGCCACAGTGAGAAAGTGAGTGGTGAAGAAAGAGAAATTGAATTGGATTCAATTTTATTAAGTGCTGATAGCGAGCTCGGGGGACATTTAAAGTCAATGACGGGTCAGGTGAGGGAATGCGACCTGTTTTCGCATCAATTTGATTTCCTCATTTATTAAACAGATTGTGGTTTAAAGCCAGCGTTTAAATACCACAGTCAAAGCAGTTGTCAAAGTCTGATTGATGACTGCGTAAAGCGCGAAGGAATGAGAACACACACACACTCGCACACACCCTGCCACACCATTAACCCTGGCTAAGTGACACATCAGCATTGATAACCCCTCATCAGAGATAGAGCGAGAATAACTTTCGCCGACTCTTCGACATTTTTCCTCATAAATATCCAGACAACTGACTCCCCCAAACCCTGAAAGTGTGCAATAGAAACTAATAAGCAGCCACCAGGCAAACAAGCCACTACAGTAGACCCTATAGCATGTAGTGCCAACTTCGACTCCTGCTCCAGCTCGAACATCGTTGTCGTTGTCGTTGCCGTCGCCGTCGCCGACTGTCACATAACTCAAATGTCTGCCGCCAAAGCTACCCTCGTCTGGTCACGCAGCTTCCTCAAAGTCGCCTTACGTCTTTCTCGCTTCCTTGCTTCCTTATACTTCTGCCTTGACCGAGTTTAATGCCGGCATGTCTGACGCCAATTTTATGCGCTATTTATACTCAATTCTTTACTTCTTTTTTCGTTTTTGTTCGCAGCCAATGAGTTTACGTATTTTGTGGTAAATTTTGGCACAGCCATTGAAATGGAAAGCCAAGCAATATTATTCATTTCCATTGTAACTACATTCATTACAATATCTTCTCTGTATATGATGCTTTGCAGCTACACAGAATGTAGATGTATGCTCTATACTTTGAGGGTATTTATGAAGCAACTTCTTATTTGGTAGTGAAATAATATTTTATAGTGTAGAAATAAATTAAATAAATTTTAAGTATGTCGCCCCTTGAATTGGTAGAATGAATTAGATTCATGACAATATTAGAAATGTACAAATTTACTTCTTATAGCTCCCTATAAATTGAGGGTATAGCCTATTCGTCTGGCAATCTTCACTTTCGTGATGTATTTTAGCTTTCGATGCTTTGGCAGAAGTTTTTCAGCCACTTGTTTGGCGCGTTTGATTGTCAGTAAAAATTTTGCAGACTTCGCGACGCCACTCAGATTATGGCAAACTGGCGCCGCTGTTTGAAGACTGCCAAGAAAAGCAAACCGTCGACTGAGACGCGAACAAGGGGGAGAGGGTAGAGAGATAGCAAGTTGAAGGTTTTCGGGCTTTAACTTGCCCACAATGGCGCACCCATTAGCCGAGCATTTAGATTTAAATGGAGCAAATGTTTGACTTGGCGGCTTGTCAGCAACACGACCAGCGGCTTCACTTAACTCAGCGCTGACAATTCTAATTTCATTTTCACCAACAGCAACAAAGGAAGCGAGAAAGTGCGTGGGGCAGGCTCTTGTTGCCCTCAAGTTGCACGCAATTCAATTTCTTCGCGACGCGCGATTCGAGTGCCACTTGAGCAACGCAACTCGCCTTCAACTACAGATCTATAGCAGATGGGCGAGAGTATGGGATTGTGTGGTGTCCTGGCAACCACAGAATGCTCGTAAAAATCAATTTCATTTGCGTGCAGCCTTTTCAATTTCAAGCAGCACGAAGCAGCCTTCAACTTCGTCACGCCTTCGCGTTGGTATGCAACACTCTTCGAAGCATTCCTTAATGAAAATAAAGCTCAATGACAGCCACGCTCACCTATTGTTCCAATTTCTAATTTGCGCCCTCTCAAGGACCTTGAGAAATCAGTTGTTCCATTTCCAATTCACTCGTCCGTGCTCATAAAATTGCATACCAGGAATTCACACATACATACACACAGACTTCAGCAATAGCCTAAATTGAACTTGCCACACGAGCTGCCTTACAGATCGATGAAATTTATGAGATGGCAGGCAGGTCCAACTATTGTTTTGTAGTTGGTATAGATTTAATAAAGCATTCCTTAAGAAATTGCAAATATATACATAAATATACTACCAAAATATTGGCATACATATAGTGTGAAAACATAAGTTGAAAAACATGTACATATATACGAGCTTTTGAAGCTTCAACATTTACTTTTCTATAATATTTATAGTTTGTAGTAATTTGTATTCTCTCAATTCTTATCACTTCTCCCATCGTCAATAATATATAACGATGTCTTCCAGCAGAGCACTGCTTATCGCGCGCATTCCGTCATCATTTAAATTATTTTAAGTATTTGATTTATTTTCACACCAGAAGTAGAAAAAGTAGAAAAGCATATTTTATTTTCACGATCTTCATTCAAGCGACTCGCAACATAATTTTGAAAGCTTTCTACTACTGCACGTGTATGAAACTGTTGTTAAATTTTTGTGGTTGCAAGCATAACATATATATTGATAGATGA
This sequence comes from Drosophila rubida, assembly GCA_035046165.1. Lineage (NCBI taxonomy): Eukaryota > Metazoa > Arthropoda > Insecta > Diptera > Drosophilidae > Drosophila > Drosophila rubida. Next base: position 10,184,379 of record JAWNOF010000014.1, on the reverse strand, counting down.
AAAGTTTTGACGGTGTTCTAAAGCACTTCACCAAAACACACTTATTTGGCAGCCACAACTAGCAAATGGCGACGGTCAGTCGTTAATTGTTAAATCAACACCGAACATTTAGTCACTTAATCTTGCGAATTGAAGCAATTAATACAAAATATAATATAATATAATAAAATAAATTATGTGGATCACAAGTAAAACAGATAATTACATGTTCTCTTTTTTATTCTCAGCCATTTTTCTATTTATTTTGTTTTGTATTGATAATTAAAAACGCACAACTTTTCATGTCGCGACTAACATAGCGAAAGAAAGCTTATGGACAGACAATCACGATGAAATGTCGAAACACTGAAAAATCTCTTTTCTCGTTCTCTTGGTTCCCATAAGTTTTGAGTAAGTCGAAAATCTTGGTTTTTTTTTAGCTGCTATTACTTTGACAGCACTGACCCACAGATGGCGTAAGCTATTCGATGGGCGAAGTGAATGCAACAATTATTGTTGCATAATCTTTGGCTGTCTCAGATAAAAAACGACAGATTAACTTATTGTACCATTTTCTCTCAATATCTTTGCGAAATCACTTGTGCCTTTTCCAATTCACTCGTGCCTCAACATCCTGGCGTGCTCATAAAATTGCATTCCAGGAATTCACTCACACACAAACATCGATTCAATATGCTTATGCCTTTATTGTGCTGTGCTGCCTGCCAGTCAGCTTCCGTTGGAGCACGTGTTGCTGCTTCAACTCAACGTGCATGGCATTCTTGAGCCATCGGTGAGCATCCTGGACGTCTCGGCATGCCATAACTGCTGCATCGACTGACTGATTGACTGGTTGAATACTTGACTAAGTGACTAGTTGACTGATACCGTAGCGCCGCGCACTGGGCGCAACTTCTTGTGGCGCCTTTAATGACTTGTTAAGCATGCCAATAATTTTACAACTTTCCGCCGTGACGCGACACCCCGAGCTGCGTTACGCCGCGACACGTGCGCAACTTTCGCGACGCCACAAGCTACCCTCCCTTAGGCATCAAATCTGTTCTGTCCCTTGCCCATCCCACTGCCCTTCTGCGCCCTTTGCATGGTCAAGTTCAACTGAGCAAGAGATACAGTGGTGACTGCGTCCACCTGATCAACGTTGCGTTAAATTAAATTTTTTGTTTTAGAGAGCAATCATATTTCAGTCTCGGCTATTGCACATCATAATTTTAACACTCCGCAGCAAATTTAAGGACATCCTTATTTAAAAAATACTTTTTATTAGTCTTCATAATATGATTATTTGAAATGCATTTACAGCTTCATCCCCACGTCCACCTTCTTCACATCTACTTTGTTGAACAGTGTTACATTATATACGATTCGTTCTGGTTATGTTATAGCTACTCACCCGCCAAATACGCCTGTCGCCTTCTCCTTAAACGCCGTCAAGCCCTTCATGATGCTGCTGGTCGTCGTCTAGTGGCTGTTGGCTGTTAGATATTATGCTTTCTCCGCTGGCCGCTGGCTGCCTCCTCACTGAATACGGTTGTTGCTGTTGTCTTTCTGGCTGCTGCCGTTGTTATCTCTTGTGCGCATAAATATTTTGTTGCCTACTTCACGGTGGCTTACCGTGCCTGCCACTGAATTTGGGCGTGTCGACACAGCAGGAGGCTAATTTGCAGCAGTCAGTAGACTTTGCAACTCAATTTTGATTGGCTTGTTCCGCTTTACAGAGTGTCGAGGTGAGTTCTATCAGTTGGTCGCCATTTAAATTACAATTTGCTGTTTGCTTATTGTTGTTCCTTTGCAGTTGCTGTTGCTGTTGCTGTCACTGACGTGGCCAAATGTTGTTGCATTCTCACAGTACCTGCCAAAAAGATTTGCAGCATTATTAATGGTTTTCTTGATGTCGTTTGCCGTTTGTGTTTTGCTGCCGATAAGGAAATCCAACAAAATTTCATAATTTGCCACATTTATTGTTGGGTTTGTTGTTGCAACGTTGCCAACACATTGCTTAAGCGGCTTATGTTCATAAATTTGTTTGTCAGTTTAATACGGCCGTGGACAGGCAGAAGAAGTTGGGTGTAATGGTAACGAATTTTTGGAAGTTTCGTTTTGTGACAGATATTTTATTGCACTTTGGGCGTATTTTGAAAGCAATGGGAATATGTAAATATACTAAGCAAGAATAACCCAAGAAATCAAGCAATTTATAAGTAAGCATAAAAGTATACTTTACATTTTTAAGTTAGTTTCTTTTCATAATTATAAAATATTGATTAATGCCTATTTGAAAGCTCTGTTTGTGGCAAACTTTTTATAATTAATATGTATTTCCACCTCATCGGCAAAATCTAAATGTGTACATATAATATATAATATGAAAAGCTATTATTTGACCTTCCATTGTTCGGGTTTCTTTCACTTACGTTGTTTGCAAGTATTACGTAATCCATTTTGGCGTGGTTCTCACTTATGTAATCGCGCAACGTAATCCCAAACCAGTTAACTTATTATATTTATTGGTTCAAATGATTATTTATGTAATTTTAACATTAAGCAACAAAATGTTTAATACTTTAAATTATTATTTAGGTTATATATGTTTGGTTTTTGATTTGATTTCCTTTTTTTTTTTTGGTTATGATATCACAAATAAGGTACACAGATTGTAGATATATAAACGTAGCTTAAGTCGCTTAACACATTACACTTTAAGCTGCGAAAATGACGATTAAAAAATGAATAGCTCCTTTCGTTTAGACACCGATTTGTTGGTTATGCAATCGATTTAGACAAACTAGCTCACATTTTCTAAGCAACACACGCCCCGTCGAAGACAAAAAAAAAACGAAAATTGAATTACTAAACTAATTGGGAACTAAAGGATTAAGCTCTTGGTGGAGCGAACACGACAACATTCAGACAGAGTTGAGTGAGGACCCCGGCGGCACTCCTCGACGACGATGCTGATGATCCGCGTTCAACTCTGTCTGAAGACTGTGTGGCAGTCAGGTCGGGCGTTGCATGAACGTAGACCTCGCGAGGATCGCACAATGGCCGCAAGCAGGTGACGCCGCCAGAATGCGACAGTTGCTGCTGTGAGGGGCGAGTACATAAGCAGCTATCTCAGTCGCATGTAGCAATCTGAGCTGGAAAGTAAATGCTATTTATATGTGGGCGGAAAAGCAGCAGGAGAAGGAGGCGGAGGCGTCAATGGTATGGGTTATGTGGGTGGAATACGTGGTATATACTCTGGAAATTTTCGACTACTGGAATTGGAAGGCGAACGTGTGTGGGCCAGCAGAAGTTGCACGATTATTCGAGCAAGAATTTGATTGAATCAAAATGAAAAGTGATGTATTGCCATGTGGATTATTGTCGATTGCACAAGCACTACTACTACGATTTTTGGAGTTTTATTTAAGCAATAATTATTCAGTTATATACACATGTATGCACATGTGTGTGGATGGATATAGATTTCAGATACTGCGGCTGGGCACACTCACTGGCACTAACGCTGCGGCGCTTGCTTGGCCTCAGCAGGACAACGCACGAAGTGAAACTAACGCCAGCAGCATGTGCCCTTCTTGTCTGCCAGCCAGCCAGTGGATGCCCTGGTCCAGATTATGCTCTGGCAACATAATCAATAGCGCCATCTCGTTCTCGCGCCCACGATGCGGCACGAGACGGCGCGAGTGTGGTGAAAAGCTTGAGGCCGACTCTTGCGCAGGCCCAGCCTTGAGGCTTGAACGCTGTGCAGGAATTTCGTTGAACCGAACGTCGAGGGTTGTTTTCGCAACAGTAGCAAACTGTGTGGGGGACCAGCCAGGAGTGGGGGCTAACCACCTGGCCAGCAGCCTGCACCAATCAGCGTCGGCGTCAGTGTCAGCGTCAGCGTCAGCGGCCACCCAGCTCCAAAGGCAGCAAACAGATGGAGGTACATATATGCGAGGACGAGGTATATAGAGAAGGTCGGGCAAAAGTGGCGCTATGGGAATGGCACGCCAACAACGCGAAATCTCAGTTGTGCATGAAACGCTATTAACATGTTGCCAGGACATTCTCCATTGTTTCGCTGCACGCCAGTAGTAACCATATCTATATGGCATGCCTTGATTATTATTGCCCGTTCCCGTCCAGAAATCGAGCTCTCTCGCTCGCTCTTTGTTTTATATAACACAAGTGTCAGCCATTTTGAATATTTACTTTGTTTGCTTTCAATCGTTTTCCTATCCCCGCCTCGTTGACTGTTGCGAGGTTCGAGGTGCGGGACTCGCTGTGAAACTGGTCGCTTAGTTGCCACGATTTACGAGGCACAATTCATTGTCCATTGGCTAGAAATCATTTCTATTGATTGCCCAGCCAGAATGGAATGTCCAGTTTCACTTTAAATAACAAAGACGCCGCTCTTCTATCAGACATTTGAAATATTTGATTCCTCCGTGAGATCCGCTCAGCAAATTTACCTTCAGTCCAACATCAGTCAAATTAATTGCCAGACATTTGACAAACGAAAATAGCTCGCCTAACCACTTAATAGAGAAATCAAATTAATTTTAATGTGAGCAAATAAATCTCAGTGTGAACTTTACGTGACAAAGAAATTTATCAAAAAACAACGCAACTTATTTTTGTATCTTTAAATATCATAGAAAGGGGAAATTTGTATCTTAAAGATTGCTGAAATAGATAGAGAGACGGAAAGCTAAAGGCGAGTTTAGCTTAGTTCAATACTGAATGCTCAAATTTAGGCAATAATAAATTAAATACTTTGTACAAGAATTAATATCTTATAGAAACAATAAATAAATAAACAATAAACAACATAAACATACTGTTTTTTTTATTTCGGTCAACTATATTGAAAGGAATAACAGCTATGGTAAGTAAGGTAAGTATATCAAAGTAAGGTAAGTATTGTAAAACTATAGAAAAAACAAATACACAACAAAGCATCGTCCACATTATTCCCAGAAAACCGCCACGTGGAGAAACTAAAGAAAAAGGTAAACATAATAGAGTAGAAAGAGATATTTTTGAATTTTTTCCGATCAGCAACTATGCAAATCAATGCAAAAAGGTAAACAACCGCCGCCCACCACCCAGAATATTTATTATTATTCCTTCAAAATCGCCACGTGCAGCTCAGGGAGTAAAAACTATGATCCTCTCCTCTCATCTTCTCTCTAAAAATGTATAAGTATGTGATTTAAGGTATGTGGATCCTAAGAGCGGGAGAGAATTACTCTCTCAACAAGTCATTAGGCGCAAATGATTTTTAGTGCAGCTACTTGCTGCTGACTTCTGTTCGCCTGGTATTTCATTCGATGATTTTGCAGTTTTCACCGACCACAGCGCCTCTGAGCTGGCAACAACAACAACAACCACCCTCTATTTGCCTCTATATTCCATCAAAATAGCCACTCAGAGCAAATGCAATACACGAACCTAATTGAATAGCTAGCAGATTTGCTCTCCACTCAGGGAGCAAAATTTGTAATCCTCTCCTCTCATCTTCTCTCTAGAAATGTATGAGTATGTGAGTTAAGGCATGTGGATTCTAAGAGCGAGAGACAATTACTCTCTCAACAAGTCATGATTTTAGTGCAGCTACTTGCTGCTGGATTCTGTTCGCCTGGTACTTCATTCCATGATTTGGCGGTTTTCACTGACCGCAGCGCCTCTGAGCTGGCAACAACAACAACAACTACCCTCTATTTGCCTCAATATTCCACCAAAATCGCCACGTGGACCAAATGAAGTACCAGGCGAACAGAAACCAGCAGCAAGTAGCTGCACTAAAATCAAGTAGTTCACCTCTCTCCCTCTCTCCCTCTCTTCCACTCTTGCTCTCTTGCTCTCTCCCTCTCTCCCTCTCTTGCTCTCTTGCTCTCTCCCTCTCTTTTTCTCTCCCTCTCTCCCTCTCTTGCTCTCTCCCTCTCTTTTTCTCTCTCTCTCTCTCTCTCTCTCTCTTGCAAAATATGAGCACATGAGCGGCGGTATACTGATTCTAAGAGCGGGAGAGGATCATCATACACATATGCAATGGCCTGAGAGAGGCCAAATTTTTAGCAGCCTGCGTGGCCAGCCAAAATATCTACCAAATGTAAATAGTAAATAATTTGAATTTCATACATACCATACATACCTTATTTGCGGATCGTTCTCCATGTTGAAGTGCCCAAATAATAACAAATTGTTATTATCTTTTTGTATTGTTTCTTCTTAGGCTGCGTATTGACTGTCAATCACTGGGACAATTGACAGACATTATTGCTGCTATGCCTCTTGATTTCTAAATGATATTCTGCAATATTTATAAATTTAATATTACAATATTCTTTACGTTAAATTCCATCTTACATTTTTGTTTTCTTTTAAATTTTACAAAATCAATTCATTAGCAGGATAGGCAACCGATATGGCACCTTTACCTTATAATAAATTAATAACAATAAAGAAAAAATTATAATAAATTGTCGACAGAATATTTTTGTTGCTTTTATGTGAAGTCCAATTGTATTATTTTTTCATTATTGCTGCTATGCCTCTTGATTTCTACATGATCATCTGTAATATGTACAAAGTTAATATCATATTGCAATATTCTTTACGAGAAATTCCATCTTACATTTTTGTTTTGTTTTGAATGTTATAAAATCAATTCCTTAGCAGGATAGGCCGCCGAGTTGGCAGCTACACCTAATAATAAATTAATAATAATAAAGAACAAATTATTATAAATTATTGACAGAATATTTTTGTTGCTTTTACCTGTGTAAAATCCAATGTATTATTTTTTCATTATTGCTGCTATCCCTCTTGATTTCTAAATGATCGTCTGTAATATTTGTAAAGTTAATATTATATTGCAATAATTTTTACGATAAATACCATCTTACATTTTTGTTTTGTTTTAAATGTTACGAAATCAATTTATTAGCAGGATAGACAATCGATATGGCAGCTACACCTAATAATAATTAATAACAATAAAGAAAAAATTATAATCAATTGTCGACAGAATATTTTTGTTGCTTTTATGTGAACTCCAATGCAATTTTTTTTTTCATTAGTACAATGGCTGTTATTGGCTGAAGGCTTACATAAAATAACACAAATGAAATATTACCATACAAAAAATGCATGCAATGCTGAAAACGTGTCGCAAAACCTCTATATTCAGATTCAGACAATAGTACGCAATTCTAAGCTAGCGCTCCCGTTTTGTGGACAGCGAACAACTTTACCTACTTCTAAGCTATAGCTCTCGCTTACTGAATTAACAGCGAGCAATCTGCGTAGTTTTAAACTAGAGCTCTCGTTTCGTGTACACCGAACAACCACACTCACATGATCTCGCTCACTGTACAGCGAACAATCATACGCAATTCTAATCTAGCGCTCGCGTTTCGTCTACAGCGAACAACCACACGTACTTCTAAGCTAGAGCTACCATTTCGTTTACAGCGAACAACCACACGTACTTCTAAGCTAACGCTCTCGTTTTGACTACGGCGAACAATCATACGCACTTCTAAGTTAGAGCTCTCGTTTCGTGTACAGCGAACAACCGCACTCACATGATCTCGCTCACTGTACAGCGAACAATCATACGCAATTCTAATCTAGCGCTCTCGTTTCGTGTACAGCGAACAACCACACGTACTTCTAAGCTAGAGCTACCATTTCGTCTACAGCGAACAATCACACCTACTTCTAAGCTAGAGCTCTCGTTTCGTGTACAGCGAACAATCATACGTACTCCTAAGCTAGAGACTACTTTTTCTGAACAGCGAACAACCACACGTACTTCTAAGCTAGAGCTACAATTTCGTCTACAGCGAACAACCACACATACTTCTAAGCTAACGCTCTCGTTTTGACTACAGCGAACAATCATACGCACTTCTAAGTTAGAGCTCTCGTTTCGTGTACAGCGAACAACCACACGTACTTCTAAGCTAGAGACTACTTTTTCTGAACAGCGAACAACCACACGTACTTCTAAGCTAGAGCTACCATTTCGTCTACAGCGAACAATCACACCTACTTCTAAGCTAGAGCTCTAGTTTAGTGAACACACATACTTCTAAGTGGTCTTCTTGGATGAGCACAGATCCTCTCAGAGCGCATAGCCTCTGAGTAAGTTGTGGATCCTAAGAGGCGACAAATAACCAGGAGTATGAATGAAAGTGTGTGATTGCGCACAAAGTCAATTGCTGCTGCTCTACTTGCTGCCCATTCCTGTTGGCCTGGTAGAATTAAATAATTTTTCAAAAAGTTGGGCGCGTAAGAGCGGCAACGGATTTTTAAATTTTTCATTTAGTGAAAATTCTTAATTTTACATTGAATGTTTTTTTTATAGTTTGCAGGCTTTTTATGCAGTTGAAGTATTTAATTCATTTTTATAAAATCAATTCATTAGCAGGATAGGCCGCTGATATGGCAGCTACACCTAATAATAAATTAATAATAATAAAGAACAAATTATTATAAATTATTGACAGAATATTTTTGTTGTTTTTACCTGTGTAAAATCCAATGTATTATTTTTTCATTATTGCTGCTATCCCTCTTTATTTCTAAATGATCATCTGTAATTCCATCTTACATTTTTGTTTTGTTTTGAATGTTATAAAATCAATTCATTAGCAGGATAGGCCGCCGATATGGCAGCTACACCTAATAATAAATTAATAATAATAAAGAACAAATTATTATAAATTATTGACAGAATATTTTTGTTGTTTTTACCTGTGTAAAATCCAATGTATTATATTTCCATTATTGCTGCTATCCCTCTTTATTTCTATATCTCTGTAATATTTATAAAGTTAATTTCATATTGCAATATTCTTTACGAGAAATTCCATCTTACATTTTTGTTTTGTTTTGAATGTTATAAAATCAATTCCTTAGCAGGATAGGCCACCGATATAGCAGCTATACCTAATAATAAATTAATAACAATAATGAAAAAATTATAATCAATTGTCGACAGAATATTTTTGTTGCTTTTATGTGAAGTCCAATGTATTATTTTTTCAATAATACAATGGCTGTTATTGGCTGAAGGCTTACATAAAATAACACAAATGAAATATTACCATACAAAAATGCTAAAAACGTGTCGCAAAACATCTATAGGGAGCAGGTGTTGGGCTTATTTACGCATGCACAGAAATAACTTAATGTTTAGATTATCATGCACTTTCTGTAGATCACCCCTCCACCCACCAGCATACAGATTCAACACTCACTTTGCTGCTATTGTTCAGACAATAATACGCAATTCTAAGCTAGCGCTCCCGTTTTGTGGACAGCGAACAACTTTACCTACTTCTAAGCTATAGCTCTCGCTTACTGAATGAACAGCGAGCAATCTGCGTAGTTTTAAACTAGAGCTCTCGTTTTGTGTACAGCGAACAACCACACGTACTTCTAAGCTAGAGCTACCATTTCGTTTACAGCGAACAAACACACCTACTTCCAAGCTACCGCTCTCGTTTCGTGTACAGCGAACAATCATACGCACTTCTAAGTTAGAGCTCTCGTTTCGTGTACAGCGAACAACCACACTCACATGATCTCGCTCACTGTACAGCGAACAATCATACGCAATTCTAATCTAGCGCTCTCGTTTCGTGTACAGCGAACAACCACACGTACTTCTAAGCTAGAGCTACCATTTCGTCTACAGCGAACAATCACACCTACTTCTAAGCTAGAGCTCTCGTTTCGTGTACAGCGAACAACCACACTCACATGATCTCGCTCACTGTACAGCGAACAATCATACGCAATTCTAATCTAGCGCTCTCGTTTCGTGTACAGCGAACAACCACACGTACTTCTAAGCTAGAGCTACCATTTCGTTTACAGCGAACAACCACACCTACTTCCAAGCTACCGCTCTCGTTTCGTGTACAGCGAACAATCATACGTACTCCTAAGCTAGAGACTACTTTTTCTGAACAGCGAACAACCACACGTACTTCTAAGCTAGAGACTACTTTTTCTGAACAGCGAACAACCACACGTACTTCGAAGCTAGAGCTACCATTTCGTCTACAACGAACAATCACACCTACTTCTAAGCTAGAGCTCTCGTTTCGTGTACAGCGAACAACCACACTCACATGATCTCGCTCACTGTACAGCGAACAATCATACGCAATTCTAATCTAGCGCTCTCGTTTCGTGTACAGCGAACAACCACACGTACTTCTAAGCTAGAGCTACAATTTCGTCTACAGCGAACAACCACACATACTTCTAAGCTAACGCTCTCGTTTTGACTACAGCGAACAATCATACGCACTTCTAAGTTAGAGCTCTCGTTTTGTGTACAGCGAACAACCACACGTACTTCTAAGCTAGAGCTACCATTTCGTTTACAGCGAACAACCACACCTACTTCCAAGCTACCGCTCTCGTTTCGTGTACAGCGAACAATCATACGTACTCCTAAGCTAGAGACTACTTTTTCTGAACAGCGAACAACCACACGTACTTCTAAGCTAGAGACTACTTTTTCTGAACAGCGAACAACCACACGTACTTCGAAGCTAGAGCTACCATTTCGTCTACAACGAACAATCACACCTACTTCTAAGCTAGAGCTCTCGTTTCGTGTACAGCGAACAACCACACTCACATGATCTCGCTCACTGTACAGCGAACAATCATACGCAATTCTAATCTAGCGCTCTCGTTTCGTGTACAGCGAACAACCACACGTACTTCTAAGCTAGAGCTACCATTTCGTCTACAGCGAACAATCACACCTACTTCTAAGCTAGAGCTGTCGTTTCGTGTACAGCGAACAACCACACATACTTCTAAGTGGTCTTCTTGGATGAGCACAGATCCTCTCAGAGCGCATAGCCTCTGAGAAAGTTGTGGATCCTAAGAGGCGACAAATAACCAGGAGTATGAATGAAAGTGTGTGATTGCGCACAAAGTCAATTGCTGCTGCTCTACTTGCTGCCCATTCCTGTTGGCCTGGTAGAATTAAATAATTTTTCAAAAAGTTGGGCGCGTAAGAGCGGCAACGGATTTTTAAATTTTTCATTTAGTGAAAATTCTTAATTTTACATTGAATGTTTTTTAAAGTTTGCAGGCTTTTTATGTAGTTGAAGCATTTAATTCATTTGTTTTAGAAAATAGATTTTTTGATTGTATCGCTGAGATTGAACAAGTAGTGAAGTAACATTAATACATTTCAATTTTGTACTTTTTAATATTCTTTCTTCATTGCCAATAAAACCTAATAAACTAATATGCCGTACAGCTTATTTGTGCCATTCAGCACGTAGTCTCAACAGTCCACTTAAAGTAGCCAATACTCGTAATCTAAGCTAACACTCAGAGACTGCTTCTATTCACAGCAACGAATTCATAATCCGCACAGAAAAACCTTTGGCTCTAAGAGGTTTCATCCCGTTTTCACTTCCCCTCATCGGAGCGACATTGCTAATACGACGCATTGGCCTAACCCTCATAAGCATAGAGCAAACAGTCAAACAGTTGCAACGCAGCCAAAAGCTATAATAAAGTTGCGGAAGTAAACAGCAAAGCGAAATAAACAACAGGCGGCAGGCACAACACTAACAACGACTACGAGAAAATGGGAAATGAAATGAAAATCAACAAAAACATCAATGAGAGCCGCCAAGGATTTTCACAATTTTTCGCCGCAACAGAAAAAGGATACACGCACCAGGAAGTAAGAGGCTGGCAGACTGAAGGGCAGACAATCGTCAGCATCATAGACAACGTGGCGCCCACAACGACAAGAGGCAGCACAACAACTAATATCTATATTAAATTTCCAAATTTTTCCACTTGCTGCTCCGTTTTCCTATTTAAACACGGCGATTAAGGGTGCGCATCCTGTGGCTAAAAGCTGGCAACAAAAATCACATTGATTGACATAAATGAAGAATAATCGAATTGCGCTCATAAAACTCTAAACTAAGTGCTCTTCTACACCTCCTCCTAATGTTGCATGTGGCTCGAGTGTCAATCTATGGCAGGCACAGTGGGGCAGTAAACATGAAATTAGAGCAATTAAAAGTGTTAAAGTTGGAATTGAAAATAAAGGAATGATAGATGATTTGGGTTATTTGAAGTTATTTGAAAATAATAATCTAACTAAAATAAAAGAATAAAACCAACTTACATGTCCCACTGTGTAGGCGTGGCTGCCTCCCCTGTCTCATAAATTGTGCGTAAAAAGTGTCAAACTTAGTTGACAGGCAAGACGGCTGGAGTGTTCGACGCGTACTCTGCGCGTCAGCGGTAATTAGTGCAGCGGTGTCCAAAAGTCAGCTTCAATTTCATCGTAATCATCATTGTGTATTTTCATGTTGCTGCTCTTGTCTGCCAACTCGGTTACTGAAGCTGCTAGCTTCTGCACTAATTACAAAATAACTTTTTGCCGCCTTTTGCTGTGAGCGTTGTTGCGTTGTCATCTTTGTTGGGATTCCCCGTGGCGGATATGATGTATGGCTTTGGCTGCAAGGATTTACTTCGAGGGGATGGCAGTTAGCGTTAGCTGACAGCGAAAGGCTTTCGGTTTTTAATTAACAGCGCTGAGCAGCTTTAAAGTTGCCGAGCAGTTGGATAAAAACCGCAAAAATAGGCTGAAAAATAAAGCGCAAGGTTGGCAAAGGAAGAAGTTTGGCATCACCATCATCGTCATCATCATCATGGACTGGACAACGGCCGTGTTGTTGATTTAGCAGATTCATGCTGTCAATCCACACGTCCACCCACTCAATCAGAAAACTAAACGCTGCTCTACTCTCGATAAGCGCGTGCCACGTAAATCGCAGACCAAGAGACCGTAAACCGTAAACCGAAACTGAAACCGAAGCTGAAACCTGGCGAGGGGCTGCGCAGTGGCAAAGTGAGCTGGGTTCCCATCTTCATCGTAGGGTGGTTCTTTGGGTATCTAGCGCAGCGGCACAAAACGATTTCGCTTTCGTCAGTCAGAGATTTAATATTTATTTTTGTTTGTGTGCAAATAGCTGGAAGCGACAGAGATATGGGGCGAGGAGAGGATAGGGCTGAAAGTGCGGATTGTCTGTTATTAGTTTTGAGACACTGATAAAAATGCACGACCTATGGTTTCAATTCAACTGAAAGTAATGTACGAGTAGACTACAGAAATAAAATAACTATGGGAAAAGCAAAGATATGTTGGCATTATAATTTGAGGGAATTAAGTTTACTTTTACGAAAGTGAATGCATTAACATAATAAAATGAAATGTCCTTATCCTTTTGCTACTTTTTTGTAATTATTTCTTGCAACAGTTTCCTATACAATTGTTTCTACATTTGCGCTCGTTTAATTAGCGTTTTGCCCATTTGTGTGAATAGTGAATTGTGAACCCCATCAGACATATCCATTAGGCACAATACATAAATACATTCATATTTCTAAACGCGCACACAATGAACAACGACACAAAAGCCAAAGTGGCAACAACAAAGCGACGGCCGCCTGCAAAGCTGCAACTTTATTTTAAGCTAGAATGCACACACGTTTCGTCCTCCTCCACTGCCTTCTCGCCCAACACCTTCTCGCACCCTTCGGGTTTGTCGCAACGGCGACACACCGGAAACGATGCTTTTGCGCCCCGGCGTGTGTCGGCTCTTTATGAGTTTTTGCTTTTTTACCCTCAAAATGCATAAATACTTGTGTATATCTCGGTCTATAGGATGTCTTGATTAATGTTGGCGTACGTTGGCTTTTACCCCTGCCCCAGCTGCTCACCTCCTCGCTCTGTCACGGCAGCGGGCAATAAAAATGCTGTCACACATCATTTGGCCAGCTAGAGTATAAGCATAGTGTGCCTACTACAACTCCAGGTCGAAGAGCTGTAATTTACAATTTTTAGGCATTTAAAAATCAAATCGAAGTAAAGCCAACCGGACACCTGATACCCAGTCCTGCGTCCGCGTTGCCGGGGTGCTTGATGTGCCTGCCTGGCATCATAATGAATCTAATCACTTACGCTCGAGTGCATCAATTATGCTGCCATCAAGCATCACGGTCTGAATGAGGCGATGACAGACAGCCACGCAGACAGGCGGCCAGACGGACCGTGGGCCAGACAACGGAGTCTGACAGGCAGACAAAATGACTGGCGGGCTGACTGACTCTCAGACTCTCAGACTCCATGACTTCCTGATTTCCTGACGCGCGTGGCGAATCCGAAGTACGAAGGCAGCAACAGAAGCGACGCATCTATTCATTGTTAACTCTGGAAATTTGTTTGCAGCGTCATCATCAACAACAAGAACGACAACAACAGCAACAGAGACAAGCTCATCAACATCGAGTGTATAACTTTATGATACCGCAACCGTTGATGCCCAGCATTGTGTGGCATAACTCCTTGCATCTATCTGTGAATAGATTAGAGTCTGAATAAAAGATTAGATATTACTACCACTAAATTAAATATAATATTAAAATGATGTATTGCTCATTATAATGACACCAAGATTACATTTTAGAGAGATTCCATTTAAATTAAAGTACAAAGGTAATTCCAAGTTTACAAATAAGTTAACAATATTCTGTAAATATATTTCGTAATCAGAATCTATTTTGAAATAATTTTAATGTGATTTTTAACCATCATTTATAAGCCCTGGCAAAATGCCAGCCGTGGTCAACTGAACTGTGTGATGAAACCACAAAAGTTGCTTTTGCGGCACTTTTGTGTCAAAGTTTTGCTCATTATAAAAATATTAAATTTCATAGAAAGCTTTTGCAGGCTGCTAAGGGCGAGGACCTTTAATTGTCGAGCATGTGAAGACTTAAAAGTCGCCTTTTATGCGGTTGCCGTCAAAGCGAAACTCAATTAAGCTGCAGACTCCGTCCCCACTCCTGCAGCCACATCCTCCCTGATTGAGACTTGTTCAAGTGATTTAAAACTGCTGATACGGCAACAAGGACATCAATGAGAGCGCTTTTTGTCATGGTTGCCAGTCAACGACAAAATGCCCGTCGTTGCCCCATTCAAAGGCATTTTTAATTGAAATTATCTGATGCTACCTTTTTGGCGCAAGTGAAACTTGTGTTTTTCTGCTTTGCTGCCTTCCCATTTGCATTCAGCATTTCGCATGTGTCTGATACGTAAGGAAGCAAATCACTGCTCTGTTCGAGGCAAGTTGTTTACATCTTTGGACGCTAATAGCGGCTTTAAGTCAGCCAACGATATGCCATAAATCCATGTTAATAACGCCAAGGCAGACTAGCCGATCGTCCCCTTTTCGTCTGCCACAAAATGTGCTTAGACTGGCGAAAATCGTGCTCGAGTCTCCTTCGCCGTCGTCCCCTCTCTTTCTCAATGTGAGCATCTGACTCGCTTGTTTTGAGGGGAAGACGCAAATTCAAAGACATTTAAGTAGATTAAGCGACTTTCATGTTGTCCTTCCTCAGTCGCTGCTGCCATCAACCCAAATGAACGTCGACAGTAAAACAATTCACGAGGCACGCCCGGTGCAAAGGACTTAAGCACGAGGACATCGAGAACGACGCGACGACAGGACATAAAGCCTGCAATATGCCCCGCCACTCCAGAAAGCGACTCTCAGATATGCAAATAGCTCTTCAGCGTGGGCGTGGCTCAATGGGCGTTGCAGCAGCAAACAATGAAAGTAAATGCCAAAACATTTTATTGATTATCAGCCAGAGCGAAAACTGAAACGACACTAGAGTGTACCGCCTGCACAGTGGAGCAAGCCAAAAAGAAAGAGCAGATAATTATTTTAATAAATATGTTACAAAAAAGAAATCCAAATAATATTTCAATGTAATATGAAATTAAATTTGTTATTAAAAAATAAATAAATAAAAGGTAAACGTAAACATTCCTAGATGAAATGGAAACTTTCTTTAGTTAATAATTGCACCATTTTATTTATTTCAGCAGCAATAAAGTTCCACTGTTCTAAGTAGAACGTTGTTGTCGCTACTTCAGTTGCCATTACGCGGCGCCGGCAAGTATGCTACACTTTTTGCCTTGTCTGACAATGAGTGAGGACTTTGAATTGGAGTTCGAGTTGATGTTGAAGTTGCAACTGGAGCTGGAGCTGGAGCTAGCCTTACGGAGGCTGTGTCCTGGTTAGGGTAAGAGCATTGAGCATTTTAATAACCGCAGTGAAGCTTGCAAACTCCAGCTGAAACGAGTGCCATAAATTATGCCACCCACCGGCTAAAAAGCAGCATTGACAATCGTGCCTCGTCGTGTTTGGCCGCCCGTCGAGCGATTTGTAATACACGACTCTCTCTCAGCCTGAGACTTGATGTGGCCGCATCCTCCCTCTCTGAATTGCGCTTTTGGCAAGCTGTGCACAGTGAGCACTTCTCCCTCTGTTTGATGCGCTTGATATATGGATGAAATTTAAACTTTGCAATGGCGAGAACACAGGACAAAGCCCAGGACAATGCGCATCAATTGATATTGTTGAGCACTTCACTGGTCAATGCGGCGTCATAATGCAATTGTATAATTTTCTTAAAAGCCCCACTCGTTGCGAATATGGTCGTAGATGTCGCCAGGACTCGAGTGCACTCAGGCAAGGAGCAGCAAAAGATCACAAAAGGCATTAGAGAAATTAAAAATGCCCAAATGGAGCAAATGGACGATGACAGCAACTGGGCAATGAACCCCAAATGTGCACACACTTTTGTGTCCAAAACAATCAGCCAAATGGCGTGAACTGGACACACACTTGGGGACATTTTAGTTAATTGAAATGAGTGCAAAAATAGCGCCATGCAAATAGAAATTGAAACTGAAAGCAGCTTGCAAATAAATAGAAATAAACGTGACAAATCCTTCCCCAGCCACAGCAGTCACGTTTCACCGTGAAGCTTAGGCCTTAAGCTCGACCACCTGTGGCGCAGGACATGCCAGGACACGCCAGGCGAGGCCACACGCCAACAGCCAGCCAGCCAGCAGTAATGCAAGAGCTCGTTCGCCGAGGCACGTCTCAGGTGCAAATGAAGATTTATAAAATCGCAAATTGATTTAACGTGCAAGTGTTTTTTAATTTGCCCGCCAAAGACGCCAGTTCACTTAATCAAATTTTTATGCGTCCTTTGGGCACACACACAATCACATGCACTGTATCACACCCTGACACCTCAATTACACACTAACACACACGTACACACGCTCTCTTTGTGGTCGTCTCGATTTCACCCCAGAGACCAACTGCCAGAAGCCTCGTAATTGAGGGTTAAACTAGCGTGCGCCCATCAACAGGTAATTGCCGTTCAGATTGCCATTTTTATGACAACTTGTGGCTTGTTAGCGCTGCATAATTCATGAGTTCTTAAAGCATGGGTAGCAGACGTAGACTACTTCGAAGCAAAGCTCAGTCAATAAGCACTAACTACATGCTGGTTATTTGCTCCTGGTATAGTAATGACTGCTTACTTGAAGTGCAAGTTAATAAGATTCATTTTTAAAAAAGTGTATAAAAATACTAGAAATAAGTCATGGGATAACAACCTTCTTCTTTTAAAAAGGCTTTCGAAAAAATAACACCAACCTTATCAATTCCTTTTGTTTCAGCACACACAAGAAATTCAACACTGAATCTTTACAAGTTGACACAAAAGATTTGTTATGCTTATTGCATATGCGTATACTCAGTTATACTTTTCAGCTACTTTTTTTTTGTGTAAATAATACTGGGAATCCTCCCCCAATTGCCAATTTGAGCAGCTTAACGGAAAAAGGAAATTTGAATACGCTAGCATTTTGTAGTGTCACGTTTTTCTTTCATTTTCCCAATCGCGTTGCGCATTTTTGATGATTTTCTCTCAGTTCATTTTTGTCTAGTAATTTAATACAATTTTTCTACAGTTTGCTCAACGCAATACGAAAATTCAATTAAATGTAATCGCATCTACTTATTTGGCCATAGATATAGGCATGTCTGATTGGAAGCCTTAGAATGTAAGGGAAAATGAAAAGAAAATTAAAATGAAAATTGAAGAAATATCTAAATAAACACGCACTTTGAAAATTAATGCTAATTTCTTTTCCTCTTGTTTCAATTGCCACTTCAACAACAAGAGAACATAAAAAATGCCAAGTGTCGATTTCTTGTAGCGTCTAGGATAATAATGTGAGAGCACGTACCAGGCAAATCCTTTTAATGTGTCGCCCAAGTTCGATATTCGATGAAATCTAGCATTTTGTATTTCTTTGTGAAGGGATTTTGACAGTCGTTGGCTTCATACATAAATTGCCTGTAATACGATGAGAATAAAATATATTTAACATGTGCGTTATAATAATTATGGCAAAAATAAATAAGGAAAAAATGGTATTAAATTATATGTATTATGAAAAAAATCAATTTAAAGTTACCAAGTGTATTGATTTCGCTGAACGCATTTGAATCCTCATAAAAACAGAGCTTGCTTTCAGCTTCGGAAATCGAGTTACGTATGCTGAAAACATTTCAATTAAAGGCGAATTCAATTAATTACGTGGCAAATGATGACGGCATTTGGTGTCTGGTCTATTATGAGTTTGTCTAACCAGCTTAAAAGCGAAAAAACGTTTTCAATTTAGTTTCGCTCGTAAAGAATAGAAGGCAAGGGGCAACAAATGGAAGCCAAGGACGTCAAGAAATTCAATTAACCTCGAGTGGTTGCTTGCTGCAGCATTGTGAGGCATAAAAACAAAACGCTGTGGCTTCAACGCGGTGGCATTCACATTCACACCTCATCAACATCAACATCAACATCGAGAGTACAACAAGATGATGGCCATAGAGGGGAGGCAGTGTGACTTATAGCCACAGTCGCCCTCTCGCTCTATTTATCTCTCTCTGCCTCGATTGCTGTTCGCTGTTCCCAATTGTTAATAAAGCCCACGTTTGTTTGCCCTAACGCCGCACAGTTTAACCCCTCACCTCCTCCCCTTGTGTGGGCCAGGACCAGTAGCATCCCTGAGCTTAGCCTCAGGTTATCATGGCCATATTAAACTTCGCCTTCGCCCGGGGTAGTCAATAAAAAGTGCTCAGAACTTGGTCTGATTAAGAGCTGGGCAAACAAATCAGATGCCGACAGTTTGTTTGCTTATCCAGTGTCTAAACAGCGCTCTCGACTGTATTTTAAACTGTTTGCGATATCTCGCCGACTTGTGGATATGGAGATGGAGAACTCCGTTTATGTGGCCTCAGCTCAGTCGTGTAATTAACATTTCAATTTTGTGCTCAGCGTTTCTTGTCCTCCCCCTTTCCAGTGGCCCGCGATATCATCAGGCAAATGTATCTCTTCTGCTTCAGTACGCTCCGCCTCTATGTTGACCCGCTACCCATTTGAATCCTGAATCCTCCTCCTTTGAACGCGAATGTGCTGCGGCAATAAATAAATTGTTTTGCAGGGCGATTTCTGCTGCTGTTTTTGTTGACATATGCAAATTTCTGTTGCCTGCACGCGCACAACAAAGTTTTTTGATTGCTTTTAAGAGTTCTCCTCTTTCTATATCTTTTGGTCCCTCTTCTCTTTTTTTTATTGGTGCTCAATTGGATCAGCTTGATGCTTATACACATTTTACAGGTAGTTCAATAATTTGCTGGTTTCACTGCAGCATTTCATGTTTATAAGCTCTGAATCCATAAATACATAAATAAATATACTCGAATGGGAAATGGATAATATAAATTTACAAAAAAAGTATAGGACGCAATGTACTTATCAGAAGTTTTCAATTTTAAGAAATATTCTCAGTAATTTTGATAAAATCGCAAGTACTAAATATTTTTAAATGATGTTAGATAATTAAAACAAAAACTCAGCCCGATGTGAGAAGAATCCAAAAACGTTAAAGTCGAATAAAAATTTGATGGTACACTTTTGATCTAGCCAGTGGTTAAATCTAACAGAATAAGTAGTTTTGAACACCATTGAGATTAAAACATTGAAATATTTATTAGAATTTTATGATTATAATTAATAATTGTAATTGTATTAAAATCACGCTTCTTGCTCAATTAAAGACATTCAACTTATCATTATTCGATATGAATTGATATGATGTTGCTATGATATTCTTTAGGTTCAAATTTATTGTATTCGAAGAAATAGCAATCCCATCCAATCCCAGATTGACCAGATGACGCCAATTCTCCACTTCTATCTTCCATTTATGGCATCCTTTGGTAGCGTCTATAGCAGGCGAGCTCAACACTCCAAGCGCCTGGTAGCTGCAGCTGCCTGCCAGATCTCGTCGAGCTGCTCCGTCGGCAAAGCTGCTGCCAGAACTCGCGCCCGTTCCAAGCCATCGTCGTGGTGCTTTCTCTCGTCTGGCGTCTACTCCCCTGGTGGTGGTTGTGGTTTGTGTGTGGCGCCAGTCGCACAACCTGCGCTTTTATAGCTGCCGCCAACTGGCAGAGCTTTCTCCATCAGCCACAGCACAACTCAACTCACCCACCACAACTAAACTGGCCCCCACGGCTTGGTGTGTTGAGTTTTCCTGCACTCTGTGAGTGTGTGTTGAATTTTGGGGCTCAAAGGCAACAATTGTAGCTGCCTAATTGGGTGTACGAGTATATAAATATGTGTCGTTAGGTAAACAGCTGTCTATATAACTCCCACGCTCATGTGTCCGTATATGTGCATGCGTGTGTGGGTGGCCTTTGCAAGGATACTCTATAGGAGGAGCTAAAATTTAAACATTGCAATGGCTGCCAAAATACGAATTTCGAAATGCGTTGAGCTTCTCATTAAATGCCAAGCACAGTTTTAAATACTAAAGACCCAAAATGCCTTCACTAACTAATCCTTTTTGGCTGTTCCTGCCCTGTCTGCCTGCCTGTCTGCGAGTAAGTGATTAAAGCCATTAACGAAATTATCAAGGATTATAAAGATTTGTATACAATTTGATGCGCTGCCACGTCAGCCCGTCAACCCCTTTCCTTCTTACGCGCCGCGGGGTGTCTTGACTCAGAGACAATGCAATTTACAGTAATCCAGGGGCTTCAATTAATGGAGTGTCGACAACGCCGCTACCCAAAGGGGTTGCTGGGCAACCTGCCGCGCCGAGGAAGAGCTTGCGTTGCCAAACCGCCAACTCGATAGTACACTACAATGCATCGGGTTCGTCTCCACTGGGGTAGTAGGAGTCGTGAATCTTCTTATAGGTCGTTTGTCCAATTTCCAGAATATTTGTCAATTGCATTTTTGCTAAGCTTTTCAAGCTGATATCACATCTCAAATGTGTCCACATTCGCACTTGACGTCAACTTATGACAAATTCTGTTGCATACTTTGCGACGCTATCACGTTCAGCATATAAAACCGACATAGTTTGGTCAATGTGTAGTTCCTTGGCTGGTTGTTAACTTTTATTGAAATAGATGAGAAAATCCCATACACTAAGGGTCAACACGTCACATACAAATGGAAAATGATGCCTAGAATAAGTGCAACATGTAATTAATCAACCTAGATTTCAAGTACCATCAGATACTACCAAGTACTAACTATGAAGCCCAATATGAAGAGTCCTCTTAAGAACTTTATATTGAATGGGAAATTCTATCAAAGAATTTTTAGAAAAAGTGAAAATATGAAAGAAAAAGGCAAATGCAAATATAATAAAATAAAGTAGTCCGAATATCCTCAAATTTTGCTTTGCGTACAACGCGTATAATCAAGTAAGCATTTTAAAGAAAATACTACACAACATTGAAAACAAAATCAAAATATTTTTCACAAGAAAATACAGATGATCAAAGACGTCAACAAAAGGAACAAGAATTATTTAAACTAATACAATTCAAATATTATTTTTACACAA
Organism: Drosophila rubida; assembly: GCA_035046165.1. NCBI lineage: Eukaryota > Metazoa > Arthropoda > Insecta > Diptera > Drosophilidae > Drosophila > Drosophila rubida. The sequence continues at coordinate 10,162,538 of JAWNOF010000014.1, read as the reverse complement.
ACTCAACACAATTCTAAACAATTTCACATACATAGAGAATTAAATAGAAAAGCTTATCAATGGAAGAAGGTACAACTGAGCCAATTTCAGTTCCAGCAGAAGCTGATGAAACCAGCGTCGCTGACAAGCCACCAGATACGGTATCGATGAATTATGATGCTGGCCCTGATGAACCCGAACAAACAGACATGGCTGTCGAGGGAGAGGGCGGTTCTGGAGAACGCAATTCACAAATTGAGATGGTTGAAGAAGGTGAGGTGACCAGTACAGGCCTCACAGATCGCGAGAAGCGTTTAAAAAGACGTGAAATGAAGCGAAAGGCTCGTGAGATATTGGATAGACATTTTAGAGCTCCAGAAGAGTACATACAAGAGACAACAAAGCCGAAGTCCGAAGAGGATGAAGCAGAGAGTGAAGGCGAGGAAAAAGAAGAGAAAGAAGAGGAAAAAGAAGAGGAGAAAGAAGAGGAGAAAAAAGAGGACATTAAAAGTGAATCTTCAGAAGAAGAGAAACCACTGAGACGTTTGGAGAGTTCGTTGATGGAATCAGAGGATTTTAGAACGGGTATCTCTTCGTCCGAAGATGAAGATGACTATTGCAGAGGACCGCAGGGAGTGTCCTTTAAAGCAGATTTTCTCACATACTTTTATATGCCCAGCATGTCGGATTTGACCACAACTTCCGAGTCGGATGAATTAGAGTACTTATCGCGCATGTCCAGCCGCGTAGAGGAAGGTTCGGTATACGATAAAGGTAAATTTGTCAATCCGCTGACGGGCCTATCGGAATCATCGTCATCATCAAAGGAGCCGGAACCAGTTAAGGAAGAGTCGGTTGAGGAAGAGTCATCTTCAGTTAGTGAATTCGAATGGCCGTTCGACGATGATGACGAAGAAATTATAGTACCGCCAAAGAGGGACAATGAAGAAGATTTAGTCTTAGAAATGTTTCTCGAAACCCACTCATCGATGAACAAGGGACAGGATGAGTCCACGACAGAGATGGAAGCAGCACGAGCCATCCGAGAAACACATCAAATTGCCCTTGAGTTCATTCACAAGGTCATTGATCAGGTGGTGGACACGGCCGAGTATGTGGATCCCACCATACAGCTGCGTGAAAATCTGGACAAAGCCAAACTGATGGCTCAGTTGCAGAAGCTCTATAGCCAGTTTCTGGTAGCAAAACAATTCAACGTTGATGTAAATAACAAGATGTTTGACTACTATCGTCGAGTTGGACAAACGCGCTGCTTTGACGCCTTGACACCCGAGGTGGAGCAGGTGGAACGAAAGCGCTACATGGATGCCTTGAAGGTGCTAGACTTCTTGAAGTCGAAATCCATAGAGACGAAGAAAAAGAACGGTGAGACATTTGCCATCGTCAGGTTGGATCTCGAACATGTAAACAACATTGCATTGGCCTCCGTTGAACATCTGGAGCATATTGTTCGTGAAGTGCTGCTGCGCAAGGATGCCGAGTATCTGCCGCGCATCGTGGAGAACGAACTGCGTCGCATGCAACAAATGCGTAACGAGATCAGCGATAGTCGCCTGTGGCTTATTACCAGGCAGCATACTCTAGGCAGACTGGTCGAGGTGAGTTTCCTGTGTCGATAAATCATCCTTAGTCCTCATCCCTGATCAATTATGTTTCCTTAGCGCAAACGTAACTTCGATCAAATTACAGCCGACTTGACTATGGATCAGTATCTGATGGCGCAACGCGAGGTCTCGGCACTGGGCACTAAAGTTGAAGGTAAATCCAAAAAGTAACAATAAAAGTTTTAGATTATTAAACATTCTTCTGAAGAGCGCAACCTCGATCTAAATCGCATGCGAGAACGGTGCACCAGGCACATGCATCAACTGGCCTTCATTCGCGAAAAGACCAGCTTGACACTAGCCACGTTAGGGCACAAATGCATCGAGTTGGAGGAGAAACTGAAGATTCGCGAAAACTTGCGAGATAAGCTGCTCAAATTGAAAATCAAGCGTTCGCACCTAATTAGCCAAAGGAGCGATTTATACGAGAAATGCGGTATCCTCTATAGGCCTGCGCTGCTCCATGACTTCGATACGACCGTGGAATTCATTGAGTCGAGGCGGGAAAAGGTCATAAAGCTCAAGAGTACCATGCAGGAATATGAGGCACGGATCGCTGCGCTAGAGTGCAAGTGACTTTACATTACTATATCTCAACTAGACTTGGTGCTTTTCTACACTACTTATACATACAAAACAAAAACTGTAAATTGTATTTTTCTACTCAGCTGCCAACTATTCACAAATAAACAGTATTTTTTCGATATTAAACAAACAATGCATGGCATATGTATTCTATTCGAAAGTTTTCTACTACTCCGCCTTCATATTCCCCCTACCTACACATATATTGATATTATTTCCCTTAAACGCTACCTTGACAACTGTCGACCACTTCAAAGCGTTCATCTTTTTTACTTTTCTTCGGAATTATTGGCAGACTTCATTACGCTAAATTAACTTGCAGACATTTCTATTAGCTGCTGGCAAATGCCAAGCCAATTTACTCTTAATATATGCACGATGTTGTGCGCCTGATAACACTTGAAGTGCACTCTGGGTATGGTCTGGACGGGACTTGGGGTCTGGGTCCACACGGTTGCTGCGACAACGTGCGCTTGTTTTATCTAGGCACGTGGAAAAGTTCTGGCTTTTGTCTAAATGAATTTAATGAAATGGAAATGAAACGCAAGCTGACTCCTGTTTGTAGATAGGTTGGTGGGATAAAATATGCAATAGGAAAAAATGGATACTAAAAACTATTCAGTTACTTGTTGAAAGCTGGAAAACAAGATTTCAACGAATATGTTAGAGATGAGTCGCTAGGATATATAATAGACAATCCCAATTTACCTGCAGCAGCTATCAATTGCATACATCACGGCGTTGGCGACAATGCAACAGCAGGAGCAACAACCGTGGAAATTATCCTGGGAGATGTTTCGCAGCAAACCTACGGCTTGAATGCATGCACCCAAAGTACCTTTTCACACGTCAGTGCGCAGGGTATCCAGTTTGGCAACGCCACAATCCCAGAGGAGGGCACAACAACTCACTCCCTCTCTCTGTCTCGCACGCAGTTGGCTTTTTGTTGTAAATCACAGAGTGAAACCGAAACCGTTAACGTGTTGCGGTTACGCTGCTGACTTTGCTGCGGCAAAGGCACAAAAACCGAGACCAGGCACAACGAGGGGAGACCGAGCGAGTCATTCCATTTGGGCTTTATTAAATGCGCTTGCGGGCGGGGCAGGTCCACCAGAGGGTTGTACGTGTCCCTGTGTGTGTGTGTGAGTGTGTGTGGGGAAGGGCAACGTCCTGTCTCACATTTTTTTATTGCGAACTCATTTTTTTTGCTTCTGACTTTCCATTTGCAATGTTTTGGTTTCTTTTTTCTTGTGGCGCGTGGAGTTTATCAAACTTCTTACATTTGTTTTGTTGTAAAATGGAAGCACACACGCACACATATAAACGTTCCGATTTAATGATTGCTTTTGAGTGTTCCGAGTTGTGAGTTCGTCGAATCGATTGCGAAGGAAGCCGCACGGGTTTCACATTTCATCTCAAGAAATCCGAAATTGTTACAATTTTCTTTTTTTCTTATTTCCTTGGGCGCTGGCAAAGATTTGTCAATTCCTCGACACAATGATGCATAACGTTATCTGAGATTTTGTGCCTGGGAAAACAACAACAGCTTTGCCGAATTAATCTTCTTAATGTTTCTCGAGTTTGGGTTAAAGATGTTCGCCGGTTCTTAAGTAGAATACTTAGGTTTATTTTTCAATCACATAATGCGATTGTTGATTGTTGTTAGGGAGCTTTAAAGTGGTCATCATCCATTAGAGGAAGAGAAGCAGACTAATTGCACTTGCCGCACATTGTTGCATGCCCCATGACGGTTCGGTTTTGTCGCTATAGCCACGCATAATCATATCAACTTCCACACGATTTAACAGCGACGCAATTGCGAACCGTTCGCATGGCAACTGGAGCAGCCTCAATGTCCATATTCGTGTTATGTTCTATTCTGTTCTGCTGTTGCATTTTCAGCTGTCAACCGTCCTTCCTTCCGTTTGACATTCGTTCAACACTCTTTATTTCCTTTGGCTTCCCATTGATTGCATGAAAATTGCGCAATTTCTGGCTAAAAGCATTCTTGAATATGCCATTATACCTACGAATTGCAGACTGTTTTGTTGTCATCGGTCCGTTGTCGATGTTGTTCCTATCTTGTGGTGCTTCTTGCTGCCATGGAATTTAAGCAGCGATCAAAATTGCGTTCGATAAGCATTTTGTTTATAAGCGTAGCATGGGTTGTGTTGCGCGTGGCACAAAGCTGATGTTGGGCAAACAACACTAGAATCGATGCAAGAACTTGTAAAGAGACCCGCTTGATGAGTTAACTGCAAATAAAAGCAAAATTATAATTAAAGGAAAATAGTACAAATATTTATTAATAATTTGCTGCGAAAGAAATTCACAATCTAAATGCTTATAATAGGATTCCAATAAGAACTCACATTTTGATGTCGTAACCCAATTTATACGATTCCTAGAAAAATAGTAAGTTTTTCATTAATTAGTTAAGTGCTTAAGGTTGAATTTAAGTTAAAAAAATACAATTCTTTAAAAAAAACATAGTATGTTGTACAATAGTCAATGTCTCTCTCATGTACTCCTCTAAAAACCATATTTTCTGTTGAGCACTTTTAAAAAAAGAAAGGTATTCTAATCTGCAGAACATCCACAACCGCTCACAGTTCTTCTCCTTTGCGAACCGCAGGTCATTTAATGCCGACGCTGAAAAGTATGCAATGATTTGTGTTTTGCCGATTCGTATGGCATTTAGTTGCCGAGCAAGCAGAGCTTTGCTGGTTCAAGGCGTAAGCAAAACCCAACAGCGAGCCCGCGTCAACCAAGCATATAGACAGTCAGTCATAATACTCATTATGAACGGCTTAAGCGATTTCCCCAGGGCGCGCACTAAGCCTCTTCACAGTGATTGAGACTCCCACGCACTCACATAACAACATCTCCTTCTCCAACTCCAATTCCTACTCCTACTCCTCCACATGCATATGCATACAATACCCAAACACACTCACTCCCCACACTAGCAATCATATTTTTTCCCATTTTTTGTGTGTGTATTTGTCGACGCAAAAGCAATCTGAATGAAATCCGATTTGCAGCCCGAGCATACTACAAAGTCAGCAAATTGGCAGCCCACAAACGAATGCTTCGACTTTGACTGCGACTTCAAACTGATTGTTGTTGGCCGTCACATCAATCAGTTGGCGGCCAAATATCTATATCCTTCCCCAGCTACTGCTGCTACCCGGCTGCCTGTCATGTTTAACAAACATACAAAATGCGTAATAATTAACGTACATAATTTTTACTTGCCTGCTTTTTTCGCTCGGCACGTGGTACCCAAATGGACATCGAGGTAATGAAAATAATCTGTCATCAAAGCCAACGAGAAAGCCACCCCCATTTGCGAAGAACAGGTGGGCTCAGCTCCATTTCACCCCGGTCTGCACGCCGCCACTGTTGAATATGAAACTATTAACTCAATATATTAGAGTAAATTGTCAGGCTGGAAGGGTTGCGATTGCAGGAAATTGCATTTGCGCTTCCAAATCAGATATCATTGAGCGTCGTCCTGTGCCAGGATATGACATTAAATTCGCATCACAAGTACTGGCATCGACATCGGGGAAACTGTTGCTGTAATTACACTGCACACAAAGAAAAAAATCCAAGTTAATTGCGCCCCATTCACCCAATCCCCAAGTCCGACTAGTCATCTACTTGCCTGTCGCTTTGTTTGGGCCATTAAATTGAATATCCTCGACCTTCGTGCTTTGCTTTGCTGTGTGGACACAAAGCGCGCAATTTCTGTCATTTCCTTAATAGAAATCTTATCTTTTGTGACGCCTTATTCACTCACTGTCTTCGCCTCCGTGTTCCGGGTTCGGTGTTCGCATTGGAGTCAGGAGTGGAGCGTTAATCCAGATATCGCACCTTTGACATCTGCTGCCAGCGGGCAGTCCAAGTGTGCCTAAGCGGACATTTATTACTGCGCTCTACTCTCTCCACTTTTGCTTAGGTAGCACAGCAGCCCAGGGCTACAAATTCACAGTGACATTTATAAACTCCAGGCAAGCATCTTCAGACCGATAAAATTCAACAGCATTTTTGGCTAGACAGCTGCAAAAACTTTCATTCACTCTCTCAAATGAGTAACCGATGTGCTCAGACCGGCCGCAGTGGCTCGCCACAAGCACACGATAATCAGCAGCAGAATGACGGGATGTGCTCTAATATTTTGGGTCCGTATCCTGATGAGGTCATCATGTTGGCTTTAGACCGCATACTCTACTACTCGGGCGTGACCAAAATCCAGCATCTGCTGCAGCTGGCCAACCTTTGTAAGGCATAATACTTGCAATCTCCCACAGCAGAGTATATAAAGTTTTCTCTCCCAGCTGCTTCTATTAAGAGCGGTGCTTTGAGCGCCATTTCATCACCTTTGCCGCAGCAGCAGCAACAGCAGCAGCAACAGCAGCAGCAGCAGCAGAATACGCCACGTACGGCAAACTGTAGCACTTCAACGTGCAGCCTCATTGGCAAAACTGACACCTCGAAGTGCAACACGAGCCAAAGCAGCCTCACTCAATTCAGCTCGGCCAAGTCGAGAAAAAGTGTCAGGGTTACGACGGCGCCTAAGACATCCAGTTTACGCTCCAAGCAAGCGCCTATTGGCACTCTACGACCGCGCACACCTCACGTAGACTTCGCCAATCCGGTGGTGGACAATCGCCCTCCACCTACTCCATCCATGTGCATGTCGACACGCATGAAGCAATCCCTCTCGACCTGTTCCGTAGTCTGTCGCCGCCTCAAGGTAAAGCTATCTTCGACGGGCAAGGACAAGAACGATCACCATTGGGTTTGGACACGCTTGGTCAGCTCAGAGAATGGCTGCAAGGTGTACGAAGTCTACCAAAACTCCAAGTCTGATAAAAAGCCATGGAAGTCGGCTGATCCAAAGCAGCAACCCATCGTTGTCTTCCTGGTTATGCCCAGTGGCTACGTCATGGTCTTCGAAACGATTACTAAAAATTGAGGAAAATATATTATTTATTTTATAGTTTCGAGATAAATTACGAAATTTGTACGTGTCTACTTACCATAAGGTTATTTTGTTTGCACATGTAGTATCTTAATATTATTTATGTAAGAATTAAAATATATCAACAATTATATAATTTATTTAGTAATTGCTCAGGAATAACTGGAAAGCAGGAATGCGTTAAGACTATTTAATTTAAATATATACACATTCTGAATCATTACAGTTTTGAAATATATACAATGAATAATTAAAATGGGAACGGAATCACAAAATTATGGACTGGTTTTCACCATCCTCAGGGAAGAAAATAGTGGAAATACATAGCTTGTTTCTTAAAATGAGCATTACATGCAACACTTTCAACCGGTAAGTTCTCAACTTAATGTGTAAATCGAAACTAATTTACAACTGAGTTTACAGCTGGATTTAGGCTATTCGAATCTGCTTGCGAAATAGCACATACGCAACGCTTCCAGTTGCCAACATATACGAAGTCAAAATGAATATAGCCTGCAGAGAGCTGCGTTGCATTGGTTGCATTGACATGTTAACAAAGCCCGTTAGAAAGTTGGAGATCATGAAATGTGTTAATCCATTCATATTAAGCGACTCCACAAATGCTGGCAGATCCGTTGGTTTACTCTGTGACAGCTGGGGGGATCTCTTGATAGTATTCGGAATCAACAATTTGTTTTGTCTGGCAATCACCAAGGCAAACTCAAATAGAAAGGCGTAGAGCAGCATCAAAGTCAGACAGATGCTATACAACCAGATGACGTAGCCGGTGTTGAAAGTAACTCGTGCGATGCCGCAAGTAAAAGCACTGACAAAGACCAGAGCCCATCCAATGATGCAATAGAGCGACATATGTCTCAACTTAGCCCAGAACTGAACGTAGTTGAGATGATCCTTGGACGTGTACCATCTGGCTAGGTAAATACTGAGCAAATAGAGAGCTACGCAGCCAGGCAGAGCACTGAGACCTTCGCGATTGGAGTCCAGAAAGCCTTGGCGTCCCACACTTAGCATCACATACTCCGAGAGACCCAGCTGCAAGATCAGCTCGTGCACCCCCAGAAGAACTGTGAAAGAAAAACTATTAATAAATATTCAATATATTCACCCATTTACTCACCTATACTGAGAGGCAGCAGCTGCTTGTCGCTTGGTACGAGTAAGCTACAAATGCTGCCCAAGAGCTTTGTAAATCCTAGCGTGAAGAAAGCATTCATATGCTTACCGTATTCACGCTCATCCTGATGATAGTCAACCAAGTCAATCACTAGGGTGCGTCCCAAGCCCAGCACCAGCAAAGGCAACACCACTTTGAGCAACTTTTTAATTTCCGACAAATGCTGAGCACGCTTCGAAACTAAGCCCATGGTGACCACAAACATGCCAATGCCCATGTCCATGATGGTAGCACCAAAGTCTCTGCTCTTGCCATTGTTCACTAGGAAATCCTTAAAGTCAATGCCTAGGATGGCGGCTCCAGTGCCCAGGTAAGCTGTTGCACGTATTAAAGTGAATACAATGGGACGCTTGCCCAGCTTGAAGATGTAATCCGTTGTCTCCGCCGGGAATCTAGACCAGACACCATAGCGCCAAAACATGCACGCTATATACGCTCCAACTAGTGTCACATAAAGCATGATACACTCGCTCGGCAGCATCATGTTATAGACGGTGGGCACCGAAACAAGCAGGAACTCCATGAGGAATCGCCGCGTGGACTGCTGATGTAAATGTTGGCACAACAGCTGCGACATTGTGAAACCCATTAGTGTGGGCACTATCATAAGAAAACTATGAACACTGCTTTGCATTGTATGCCAGGATTTCTTGTCTGTGCGATATTCCACCACCTCAACCAAGTCGATGTCCACAACAGGAGTCCAGCCTTCTTTGGCCAAATAGCTTTGGAATATGTGGAGCGGCGCAGAGGTTAGGCAACTGCCCTCCGAATTGTAGGCCTCATAATAGTAGCCTCTACCAGGCGTGGAGCCAATATCTAATCCCGGCCAGCTCATGGTCCGCATTTATTAAATCGACTTTGCTTTCCTAAATACAATCGTTGCGGCTAGCTCGTTGCACTGCGTTAGGTAAACAAAAACAGCTGTTTAGCGCAGCGTTGCCACCATGGTGCGGACTGCGCGAATGTAGTTATCGATAACTATGATATTCAAGTGTTGATACTGTCGGTTATTTTTGAAATAAATAAATGCATTGGGTTAATGACAATCACAAAGCGCTAATAACTAAACTAAAGCTCATCGTGCTGTGTCGTCGCTGCTTGCGGGAAATCTTTGTGCGCGCGCACTTGTGACGCCGCTTGAGCCACCAGCCGGCTAAATTCCTGGGCATTAAAACGATAATTTGTAAACTTGGCATGAGCGCCGCCCTCAGGATGATGTCCCTCATCCTCTGGATAAACCAAATCCGACCGTTCCCAGGTGGCATAATGCACGCCACGCAAGCGCGCTAAGTCCTTGTAGCAATTGGGGTCCTCACAGTTGTACAGCTCGAAAAGGCACGCCCAATTGGGCAGAAAGAGCAAATGCGTCAGACCAGCGCCGTGCATGCCAATGAGCATATCGCTATTTCTGGTGATAGCCAATTGGTCGACGAAGGATAGGCTGTGTATGAAATGAAAAATAAAATTCAAAATTAGAAGAATTCACGATATAAACTGAAATACTTGCCGCTCGTAGGAGACGCGTTGTACTGCGTAATCCTCGTTGTGCTCCAACTGTGCCAGTAGCTCGGCTTCATTGAGCACCTGCCTGTACCTTGTGCGGCGCGACAAGTAAGTGATCCTTAGCTTTCTCGTTGCCAGTGGTGGTTGATACGGAATCTGCAGGCGGTGCAGTATAAACTCAGAAAAGGCGCGGAACAAGCCGCTGTTGGAGCAGCCCTGAATCTGCAAAAGACAAGGTGGATTACTAAACAGTTCTGGAAAATTGTCAACTACTTACAATTGGAGTATTATAGAACAGGCCGAAGATCATGCGTGGCAGCAGCGGCATCACTACATTCCTAAAGCAGACGCGCTGCCCCTGAACATCACTCAACGTCCATACCGGGCGCTGGCTAAAGGCCTTGAAAGTGTCTCGGAAAGGCGAATCGTAAGGATATGTTTCCCAGATCAAGATCTGCACATCGGTGTTGAAGGCAGCTGGATGCGATTGATTGACAAACAGCGAAGCATACAGGTTGAAAAAGTCACAGAAATGATGGTACATATTGTAGGTGGCATCGATCTTCATTATAAACGTGGGTACATTCACCACCAGGTCACAGGCGCCGCTCTCCAGCACCGGCTGTGGTAGCTCATCAAAGTTACGCAGCTCTGGGCCCCAGGATTGCAACGCCGAGCCAATGTGATCCATTTCGGCATTAAGACGAGTGCGATTGAGCTCACAATGCCCCAGCACCTGGCCAGGACTAAGCACGTCCAAGTGATAGCGTATGCGCTCCTTGCGCTTTGCCACGTCACGCAGATCGAAGAGCAGATTCCGCCCACGACAGAAGCGCAGATAGCGCGTGCATTCTAGCGAGGAATCCGTGAGGTATTTGGGCATGCATTGCGGTGTCAGCTCGCTCAGCTGCTGTTGGATGTAGCCAAAGTCCGCCTGGTAGTAGAACGTCTGTAGTTGGGCTTCCTTGGTCGGCACAAAGCCCGTGTCATCGCCAGGGCAATGTGGTGTCTGAAAGCGCGTATCGGGGCTGCAGTTGTGTTCGTGGCCCCAGCAGGCGCGGGACTCGAGTCGAGTTGTGGTATTCTCGGGCAGCTGGCGTTTTAGTTTGGGAAACGTGTTGAGGTAGCGTATGAGATGATCCGAGGGCAAATTTGGCAACGTTAGCGTGTGCTTAGTTTCGGCAAGAGTGAGGCTCAATTGCAGCGTCAGCAGTTGAGATAGCGCCAGCAGCGCATTGAGTATTGACAGTTGCAGCATCGTTAAAAGACTCTATCAGCTTTCTTAAGTACTTCGTTGTTGATGTGGTTCACAGACTTTCAGTGCGCTTGTGGCGGCTGCATTTTCACGGCCAACAATGGCATGAAGCACTGGTCGATGATCTCACTTTCCAGCCCGCTAATAGATGATTATGATTTACTTAATTCAACAACGACACCGCCAGCAGCTGCCTGCCGTTCATCAAAAGGTGCGACACCATCAACTATAAAAAAAAACTTGTTTAAGCGGGCAGCTGTTCGCACAGCTGTTTAGAAAGGCCACAGGGTGAATCTGGCGCAGCAATATACATAATGTGTAAGATTACATTCAGTTCGCAAAAATAAACATATATTGTAGCACATAAATTGTAAACAATTATTTTTACGCACGACTGGCACAACCGACTCACTCCGCATACATTTTCAGAATGAAAGCCCATGCCAGAATGAAACGTATTTTATAGTAACAGCAAAATGTTCGTTAACAGCCCCATGTAAATTATCATAATGACGTCACACTTTTATTTATTAGCGCCACTCCACGCGCCATCTCTCTACATTTTTGCACCCTTACAGTCTGTTAAGCAGCTGGTCTCATTGCATTTTGCGTGTTTGACTCTTGTGAAGGGTATATTTTTCTTTTGCGTATACATTTTTCAATGATTGCTGCTGAGTTAATTAAAGCAACACAACGCGCTTAATTGAGTACAACTACCATGCGTAATGTGCCGAAATCGTGCGTAATCCATAACTTTACATTAATTTCAAGAGTGTAACGTAAAATTTCATCAACAGACTCGGCCTTGTAGTGACAACGCCAGGCGGAAGCGCAGCGGGCGGAACGGTGGACAGTGGCATATCGACAAGTGGGCGGCACAATAGCCTGGAAGACATCAATCTGGATCAATTTCTGAAGACCATCAACTACGAGGACACGGTGAAGCAGCTGGACATTTACTATGGCATCGGTACGTTTGCAAATTCCAAAGTGCGACTGCAATCCTTTATATAACCTTGGGAGACATCTGTGTAGGGCAGCCAATTTAGCATCCAATTGATGATGCCACATCGCATCGCATCGCCGCACGGTGCTTTGTTGTTTCTATTTATAAACAGACGTCGCGAAAATTGTATCGGCAGTTGTTTGCTCGATTGATTGTTGTTCACTCCCTCGCTCTCTTTCTCTCTCTCTTTCTGCCTTGCATGCTCTCAAGCTATGTTTGGCGTTTGTTTATTTGCATATGTCAACAACAACATGTGCTCGGGACAAGTCGCAAGCAAAGTCAAAGCCACTGACAAGTCTCGTTTTACAACTGCTGTAGTTTTAGTTACCCTGCATTGTGAAGTGGGTTCCATTACATGATTATGGCTTATGATAAATTAATGATAAACTGGAAGTAATTCTAGTTGCTCTGATCAAAGAATGATTAATTAAACAGTTCTGTTATTAGTCTTATTATAAATGATATGCAAATGAGTTGTGAGTTTCTTACAATCCAACTGTCTCGACCGATTACTTAATAATCTTTACCTTGATCTCGTTTTAGTCAAGCGACAACTGCTGCGCTATCAGAGCCCCATAACTGGTCTATTTCCGGTGATGAGCACCGATCAAGTGGTAGGTTCAGTGCGCGATAGTGTCTACTGTGCTGCCGCCGTCTGGAGTTTGTATCAGGCCTACAGACGCATCGACGATGATCGCGGCAAGTCGTATGAGCTCGGCCAGAGCACTGTCAAGTGTATGCGCGGCATTCTGGAGTGCTGGGTGAAGCAGGCGTCGCGTGTGGAACTCTTCAAGCAACGGCAGTCCAATCAGCATGCGTTGCACAGCAAATTCCAACTGCACACAGGCGAAAAGATCTATCCCGATGAGTTTTACAATCATCTGCAAATAGACTGCGTAAGTGAATGGCTTGAGTGGCGTTAATACAGATTAACTTTACGCATTTTTATTACCTGCAGGTCTCCCTATATTTGCTGTTCCTAGTGCAGATGATCACCTCGGGTTTGCAGATAATTTACACCCACGATGAGGTGGCCTTTGTGCAGAATCTTGTCTACTACGTGGAGCGCGCTTATCGCACTCCAGACTTTGGCATGTGGGAGCGTGGTTCTAAGTACAACAACGGCACACCCGAGATACATGCCTCCTCCATAGGTTAGTTTAGTAAATCTATCACTTTATATACTTATTAACAATCTGTACTCTTTTATAGGCATGGCCAAATCGGCACTGGAGGCCATCAATGGCTGCAATTTGTTTGGTGAGAAAGGTGCCTCCTGGAGCGTTGTATACGTGGACATTGATGCACACAATCGCAATCGCAGCATCTTCGAGACAATGTTGCCGCGTGAATCCAGCTCCAAGGTGGCTAATAAGTTATCCCTATAATTGTACTCTATTAAATACATCGGATTTGCTTACAGGGCGTGGATGCTTCGTTGTTGTTAACACTGTCCTTTCCAGCGTTTGCCTCGCACGAGGATCGTTTGGTAGAGCAGACCAAACAGAATGTCGTCAATCGTTTGCGCAGCAAGATGGGCTTCAAGCGTTTCACGCGTGATGGCTTCCTGAGTAAAACGGAAGACAAAACTCGACGCTATTATCAGGCCGGCGAGCTAAAGGAGTTCGAGGGCCTGGAATGCGAGTGGCCGCTGTTCTTCATCACCATGATCATCGATGGCGTCTTCAAGAACAACAACGAACAGATTGAGGAGTACCAGAATGATCTGCGTCGTTGCCTGCACACCGATGCCAATGGTGATCCCGTAGTCACCATGTACTATGCACCCGACGGCGACGGCTCCTATATGCGTGCTCCCTCGCAGTCGTTGTTCCTGTGGGGCCAATCGTTCTTCATTATTGCCCAGCTGCTCACTGCTGGTCTGCTGCACATCAACGAATTGGATCCAATTCGCCGCTATTTGCCAAGCTACAATCGACCAAGGCGAGCTGGTCGCTATTCGGCTTTTCAGGTGAGTTGGCTCTAAAGCGGGGCATAACAAGGGGAACTGAATGACAATGGGAAATGCCCCAGCAAAGTCCTAGCTTAACTGCCGACGCCGCTGCTGCGTTTCTGTGTCTGCTGTGTGTGTCTGCGTTCGCTGTCCAATTGGTATTAAGATATCTTTAATCGTAATTGTTTCTTTACTTTCTATGGGTTAAATGACTTGATTGGCTGCAACTAAATACTACATACTATATTGTCTCTTTATATATACATAAATATATATATATATTTTGTCCATTCTACTCTACTACCATCGTAAACTACTACCACTACTACTGTTCCAAAACAACAAACAATACAAAACAAATCCCAAAACAAAACTTTACAAAAACTATAAACATGAACAACAAAACCAAAATTAAATACCAAAATTATTTTAATCGGTTGGCTTACAAAATTGTTAACAGGGCAAAGCTTTCGATGATAAACACAAAGTAAGTAGTCGATATTCCTACCAAAATTCGTACCTAATACGATCTGTACATAGATCAGTTGTCAAAATTTTTATACAAAATATGCTTTGTTTCTTTTAGATGTTTTGCACATTAGATCACTATTTTAATGCAAATTCTTTTATTATTTGGCGACACACACACACGCACACACTCAACAACAAAAATCAAACATTGATTGCTATTATAGTAGTATACCATATATACAGATGTGAAACTGTATCCAGCTCAGCAGGAATATTCAACTATTTGCTCAGCGATTTCAAGTTGACATAACACTTTAAGCTTAAAGGTTAAAAACAATATTATATAATTATCTCTTGAGGCTATTGGCATGCAGTTATTAAATTGGAATTTTTATTTAAATTGTTTAATCGAAGTTAAGTAGATTTCGTTATTAATAACACATTTCATGTCAGATTTTCCTGCTGGGTTTCACCCCACACATAAGACACACACACCCACAATTCCAAAGCTACATAAAACGAAAAACAAAAATCAATTTATGAATTAGTTGCAAATTATTTATCAATGATATCATGGCTGTGTTTATTGTTTAACTGTATATAGTGAAAAAAAAATCCACAACAACAACCTCTACAAATTGTTGCTTACTTATTTTTTGTATCTAAATCAAAAGTTTTTTCTTTACTCTTTTCGGTACTGTTTCTTGTCTATAAATCTACTGCATATTTTGTTCCTACACACGCTCTATACATAGGCTAAACCGGGCACTGTAAGTAATGGATCACCACCACCAGATGTTGGGTTTTACCTCAAACGTAGATTTTCAGTTATTATCCTAAATAAGTTAATTTTTTCTTAATGGCTTCTCTTGTTCTTGTTAACCGATTGTAGCTAACCATCACAACAAGCAAGCACTTAATAGCTAGAGACAACATTTTGATTAATATGCAATACAATTATAATTGTCTAAATTTAAACATACACATACTATTTTTGGGGGTAGCAGCAGACTATCAAGTAGTGCGACCCAACAATTGTTTCTACTAATTAAAAGCCTATTGTTAAATGTTATTCTCTACTAAAACACAAAACGACACAAAAATTATTATAGAAACCACGCATACCTCTAATATTGGATGCTAAGAAGGTAATTAGTGGTTGGATTATCGGGGTCAGGGGTCAATTTCACAACTTAATGAATATTGAATGCGTTGTATAGGCAACAAATTGGCAGCTACAATGGAAAAGAAATTCTAAATTCACTTTCCGCAATTCAACACTCTAATTTACTACTAAACTTTGTATAAGTCGCGAGTTGCATAAATATTTGAAATGCCTGAATTATTTCCTAAATTTTTTTTTGTATTTTACCTGTAAGTAATGTTATGTAAAATCTTCTCTCTCTTTTTATTTGTTATTGTTTGTGTCCGGCATGTCAAAAGTCCTGCTCCTCCACACGAACTGATCTTGATCTTTATGTTCCATATTCCCACCTCTTCCTATTGTTTCCTCACACTCTCTCTGTCTGCTAGCATCCTGTATCTTTTGATTGTTTCTTGCATTTTTGCATTTTGGCATTTGGTTAGTTGTCGTCATCATCTCGATGATAATTCCAGTGTATTTAATTGGCTGTATGCATTACCTAACTTTCTCAACTGGTATCCATATCTATCCTTGCCAATAATTACTGTGTGCATCCTTGCAGGGCACCGCCACAGATTTGGTAGTGCAAATTGTGCTGATTGCCGAGTCCATGCGCCTGCAGGCCATGATGGCCACCTACGGCATCCAAACCCAGACGCCGCATGAGGTAAGCAACTTCCAAATACATTATGCACCTTTACTCACTTTTCTTTGCCTCAGGTGGAGCCCGTGCAAATCTGGAGCTCTACAGAGCTCATCAAAGTCTATCAGCATCTGGGCGTGAATAACAAGGTTGGCCTCTCCGGTCGCCCATCGCGTCCAGTTGGCTCCCTCGGCACCAGCAAAGTCTATCGGATCTGCGGCATGACTGTGCTCTGTTATCCGCTGATCTTCGAGGTCTCCGATTTCTATTTGTATCGCGACATGGCGCTGCTCATCGATGACATCAAGACGGAGCTGCAGTTTGTGGGCAAGTATTGGCGTCTATCGGGCAGACCAACAGTTTGCCTGCTGATACGCGAGGAACACATGCGTGACCCGCAGTTCAAGGAGATGCTCGATCTGTTGGCCATGCTGAAGAAGGGCTACTGCGATGGAATGAAGGTGCGCATTGGGCGACTTCAGAACCTCATCAGCAGCTCGTGCATTGAGCATTTGGATTTCATGAACCAGAGCGATCTAACGGACAATGAGAATGCATTCTCTCAAATTAACCACGAGTACATTGGCTACCAATCGCTCACCGATGTGCCCAAAGCGCTGACCTATGTGGAGGAGAAGGTCTCCGTGGCAGTAAGTTGAACTATCAAATATGCTTGCGTCATTTTAAACCCTGCTGTTTGTTTCGTCAGCACTTTGACAGCAAACCCACGCCGGATATCATCAATGCGCTACGCAACACTGAGTCTATTTATTGCCTCTGCCAGCTGTGGGGCATTCTGCTGAACCGGGAGGGACCACACTTCGAAGTGAATGGCCTTAATGTGAATACAGCTTTGACGCAACTCTATCATCGCGCAGGTTCGTTACGCTATTGGCGTGCTGTGCGCTATTGTTCCTCGCTGTTGCATCACATTGTGGACTCCATCAGTCCGTTTATTACCACCGTGCTGGTCAATGGCAAGGAGCTCACCGTGGGCATCATTGGCCAAAAAGAGACAGTCTTTGACAAGCCCATGACGCCGGCCGAGATACAGAATGTCATGTACACAAGTGTGCAGCCCTACGATGTGATTCAGGCGGTGCTGCAGCAGGAAGTGGTTTTGTATTGTGGTCGCCTCATTGCCACCAATCCGTCCATGTTCCGGGGCATACTTAAAATACGCATTGGCTGGGTTCTAGAAGCCATGCGCATCTACTTGCAGATCTCGGGACAGCAGAGCATCGATGTGGACAATCTGTCGCCGTTCCAAGTACGCATTCTACTGCAGAAGGTGCTCACGGTCAGCGAGTGGGCTGTGGAGGAGAAGTAAATAGAATTGTACTAGAAGTATTGTCCATCAACTAATTCTAATTAATACTTACAGATTAACCACGCTTCAGCGACGCCAACTTGAGGGCTGCTTGTGCCGTGTGCCCAAGCACTTTTATAACAAGATCTGGGAGATTCTGCAACGCACGCCGCAGGGCATCTTGACCCAAGGACACCATCTGCCTGCCACGCCCACGCTGACGAGCATGAGTCGCGGCGAATTGACGTTCAATCTGCTTGTTGAGGAGACGCTCATTTGCATCGATCGCCCGGAGAGGCGACAGATCACCGTCGAGCTGCTCTGCATTGTGGCCACGATTCTGAATCGGTAAGAGATATATTCTTGTGTAAGCGAATGAATACAAAGAGTCTTTGTCTTACAGCAATCCCGAGTTGCACTTCAAGCAAGCACTCGACTTGGATGGCATACTCGCAGAGGCGTTTGCCATGTACTGCAAGGACAACAACATACATCATCCGCCGCAGTCCACAGAGCACAAGCAGGAGGATTTAACAGCCTTCTACTCGTTGCCGTACTCCGAGACAACTGGCTATTTGGCGCGTGCTGCCGTTAATAAAGTGCTGCAGGGCGGCGTCTTTTCCACCGCCGAAGATGATGTGCAGCTTGATGGCGATCATCTGCATGACGACAACTGCAAGGTGTCCTAAGTTATAACCTATGTACATAAAGTTTTTGCCATATCCTCGTTACTGTTGACCAAATGAAAGAAACACCACTCTTTATAACTATCCAAAGTAGCTCGAATTTGTAGCCTGTTCTAACTATTTTTATTGTATGTGTCCCATTCTCCTTGTCTTTGCCTTTAGTTGTTAATTAAATGTTATATATTCTATTATATTATATACTTTGTTGCAAACAACAAAACAAATGACAAAAGTGGTTACATCTACATACGGTCAGTGCTTAGTTAATAGGTCAGTACCGTTTTGAAGGGTGCGAAACCCCAACGATTGTTGTGCTCGTCAAGGCCCTGAACCCTCTTTATGCAATGCGAGCAGGCAAATCAAGGCGTATCGATTATTGTGTCACCCTTGCACTGACCACAACTATAAAAGTCCGTCCCCAAGTCTGCGCTCTGTTTACTACTATTCGAACAGTTGGACGTCATGCGTACACCGGAGTGGATGAGCAATGAAATGGCTCGGCTAACGCTCAAGCTGGAACGCTATAAGCCTACAAACAGTGGATACAACCGCATTCAATCTATTCGACTATCCAAGAGTGTTACTCAGATGCTGAACAATCCTTTGCCGACTGCTGCCAATACAGTCAACGCTACGCAAAGGGATTCCCAGCAGCAGGAGAGCTCCTTTACAACGCCACGTCGACGAGGCGTGCTCAGTCGTAGTGAATCCCACTGGGAAGAGGTTTATCCAGCAGTCAAGTTTAGCCGACAGCAGAGCCATGAAAGTGCCTCCAGCGACGACAGCACGGAGAATAAATTTACGCACTATCGCAATTGCTCGACCCGCATAACCTGAGCTCATCCTGGACGTTTGCCAACTTCTATAATTTAATTTATACATTTAACAAAATTAATTAAAAAAAAATTGCATTTATAAAATGCATTATTTTAAGTTAATAAATGCAGTTGATTTGCGCTCAAGCTAATTTTTGAAGTTTTTAATTCTTTTTGCAATGAATTAAAAATAAAAATTATTAGCAAGAAAAATTCGCTCTAATGTCAAAGATTTTATGTAGAGCACACGTTACTTTAATGAAAAAACTGTTGATACAAGAAAACTGATATCATATATAGCGCAAATCTCACTTGACATTTCGTCAGCCAGGTAAGTATTCGGCAATCCATCAAAGAATTGCAGACTTGGCATTGACGGGTATTTCACACCTCCGCTAAGCGGTTTAAATAAATCGAAGAGAATCTAAAACAATGCAAATGTATTTACTGTTTAATACAATAAATTTTGATTCTCTATTTGTAATTTAGTATTCTTCATTTTTCTGTTGTTGTAAGCTAATTAAAATATTAAACGCTAAAAATAGGTACACTTTTTGTTTTTTAATTATACATTTACGTTAATGTTGTTTACATTGTTTGTTTCTTGGTACAAAAATTAGTTGAGTTTTTATTTCATCAGTTTAGTAATGTATTTAAATATGAATGTATAAAATAGCACATAAAGTTTTTAGTTGGCGCGTGTGTGTGTGATGTGTGTGTAGTATTTGATCTAATGCTATTTGGAGATTGCCCATTCGAGATACATATTAAGTATACGCAGGCGTATTTATTTCGCGTTGATGGCATTTAATTTTGATTAAGCAGAACGCATTGTAAGCCTTTTAATTATTGCATTTTGATATGAAATTGCCGCTTATCAGTAAAGCAAATAATACAATTTGCATTCAATATACAAAAATATGTTATTGTGATATGCCTATAAATAAGTTCAACGCTTTATATAAACATGCATGCAACATATACGCGCATTCCACTATATAATAAATATATATGTATATACATAGCACTATAGATTATTCTCAGTAACAAACATTTCCAACATATGCATACATAATATCAATTCAATTGTTATAGTTTCTCTACACTTTTCTTTTCAAAGGCAACACAAATATTTACGTACAAAAATCTTGAAGCTTGCGCACACGACACGAATTACATTTAGATTTACATTTAATATTATTACAAATACAAAACATTTATTTATTGTGTTTTTCTTTTTTTTCACTGAACTTCTTGGATGCTTCATGCGTAGTTTAAGTTTTGTTAATTGTAGTTGTTAGTTAGTAGTTTGATTTACAATTAAGTTTGTTTTGTAAAATGCTAAAAATCCCTGAATATGAGTTCTCATTATTATTATTATAGTTATAACAATAATTATTATAGAGCTTATACACACATACGTATATATAAGTATGACTTAGTTCATAACTTAGGCAAAATATTATTCGTTATTATTTCGTTATCTAATCGAACAGCAACACTTTTGCACTTAATGAATTAGTTACAATCGCTAGACTTAAGACATGCACTAGTTATAATTAGTTGGTGTACAATTTTCTCAACGACTTTTACACAGTTTTCCCATTCACATGGCGGCAGTACTTGACATCATTTAACTACACAAATATTATTGTAAATAACAGTAAGAGTTTTTGCTTGTATTTCTTTCTGTTGCTGTTGTTGTTGGGTTGCTGTGTTTCGCTTTTCAGTTTTTGCATTTTCAATATTCGATATTCGTTTGATTTTTCATTCTCGTTGTTCTAACTAATTGCTGTATAAATTTAAAAAAGACTATGAAACCTACGTTAACGCAATAAATACGTACATTTTCCATACGTAAACAAATTCCTAATTAACTCAAACATTTAAATTATTTAACCTATGTTATTGATGCTGCTGCAGCTGCTCAGGGCGACGGACACTCATGCGACTGGGTATGGAGTCAGTGTCGCCATCATCATCCAAGTACTCCTCCTTAGGACGCGTCCATTTGATCAGCGTTTCAGGCGAGCGGTACAGGAAGAGCAGTTTGGCAAATAGATCCTCCTCCAACGCAAACTCCAATGCCTCACGCACCTGCAAAGCAAATGGATTAACTATCTGCCTGATTGTAAAACTGTCTTGTTATTCACCAAGTAGATATCCAGGCAAAGCTGCAGCACTCGGTCCACGTAGGGCAAGTCCTCGAACATGATCTTGCGATTCTGTCCGCCGATGAACGATTTCATGAAGCGCGAGGCCAATAACACAAATGTGGTGTAAAGACCAATGATGCTGCACAAGAGAAATTAGAAAATCATGAAATAGTTAATAAGATTCAGGTGCGTTTCTAACTCACCCGCCAGCGGTGAGGAAGCTGAAGGTCGATGGGAATTTCTTGTCATTGAACGTGTACATCACAATGCCCGATGTGCAGTCGCTGTAGGCCAAGTCCTTAAGAGTCGTATTGTAAAAGTTGTCATAGCAATAGTCGCGTATCTCCCACCAAAGGCCATTGGTGGCCTTATCACGATGCATTTTGATGACTAGCGGTCGATACTCCTGCTCCTTGCCGCTCAACACGGTGGCCACAAAGGCGTCGCCCGAGTTGAGCACCTTTATGAACTTGGGTATCATCTTGGGCAGCACCACAACCACCTCGTCCGTCTTATTGGCAGCGGGAGTGGTGCTGTTGTCATTGGCGGTGCTATTCGCATTGACCTCTACTGGGTCCTGGGTCTCGTTCAGCATATTGATGAGTGCAGTGCGTCCCTCGAAGGTCTCGTCCAGCTTGATGATGTGCTCATCGCCCACATTCTCCTTGAGACCCTTTGCCGGCGCCTTACGCGTCAGCGAGTAGGAGAAGCGGGCTATTAGCGTGTGGTCTGGAAAATAATGCAATCAAAATGAGTAAATGTCTCAGTGTGATTTTAATAGAGAGTAACTTACTGTTCCGCAGATCGTTGGTGAGCCGCTGTTTGTCCGGGGGCGCAATATTCCACAGTGAAGGCGAGTTGCCCGCCAGCTTGACGGCCGCCACATCGGTGGCATCGTAGCCAGTGATAAAGGTAAGCGCCTGCTTGTTCTTGAAGAAGGCATTTGTCATCTGGCCATACATCTTGGAGTCGATTTCAAAAATGCTGTCGTAGTTGTTGGTCGTGTAGATGGGATCGTAGGGTCCAATGCGTATGGACAACGACACCTGATAGGGCACGTTGGAGCTGCCCACGGCGTTGCCCAGGGCGAACAAGCAAAGCGGTCCCCAAATGCAAATCACAATCAAAAGCACAACAGTGCCGCCCATGATGAGCTTGGAGAGCGAAGCCTTTTTCTGTGCGCGCATCGCCGGGAAATCGGTTTCCGATTGCCGTGTGCACCGGATGAGATAAATGTTCGAGAAGATGTCCTCCATTTTGAGCCAGTCAAAGATGGTCATGGTGCTGTCGATGCACACCCAGTCGAGAATGGTGCGCAGCTCGTAGAGGAAGGGTATTTGCATGTACACCTTGAACGCAATCATGTTGACCATCGAGAAGCCCTTGGTGAAGAAGTTGCCCAGAATGCGCTTGGGGTAGCCCGACTTGATTTGGTACGAGCTGAGCAGCATGTAGAAGCACTTGATCACATAGAAGAGGATGGGCGGGGCCAGGGAATTGAAGGTGCGCTCCGTCACAGCGGGCACCACAAAGAACATCCAGATGTGTATGCCAATCACTGAGAAGAAGTGGAAGATGATCTTGTTCACCAGCGCCTTGCGTAGGTAAAGCGCCCGATCGATGACAATGAGCAGGAACTGCACGAGCAACATGATGAGGAAGGGCACAGGCACCTTGTTCTCCGCCAGATAAGTCTGCACGCCGCCATCGCTCTCCGTTTGTTGGGTCTGCCAAAGAAGGGAGTGAGGATTAGCCAGAATCAGTTAGATAACACCAGCTGTGTAAACTTACGCCAAAAGCAGTAAAGCCAAAGAGCAGCACAAAGAAGTTGACAAAGTCGCAGAGGAACATCAAGGCATAGACATCGGTGGCCAGCCGCGACTTGTGCACCAGGCTGAAGAAGAACTTGTGCAGCGACGAGGTGTACTTGGTGCGTCTGCAGTAAACAATGATTAAAATGGTATTCGAATCCTGCTACAACTCTCTGCTTACTCCAACTGATTGATGGCGCTCTTGCTGTACTCCGGCGAACCAGGCAGCGACATCTGACTGACCTGCAGACTCAGCTTCTGGGCAGCATCCTCGTTCAGCTGTCGCGAGTCGGGCTGCGACAGATTGTCGCTATCCTCACGCTCGTCACTGCAAGCAAGATCAAGGACTTAGTCGAGTGTTAATAAGCACTACTTATGATACTCACATGCTGGCTGTGGGCTTGGTGAACTGCTGATCCACATCTTTATAGCCAGACTTCCACAGACCCTGCGACTTAAGTAGATAACGATGCAGGAACAGCACCAGCAACAGTATCAAATCGTACACGGCGTAGTGCGTCTTCATCTCGACGCCAAAGATCTTTGCGGGCGCCAGCGGCTGATTGGGCAAATTGTGGTAGGTCGACCAGATCAGTTTGAACTGGAAGATGCACTTGATCAGCACGATGGCCTGTGTGTAGGCGATCAGTGTGACCCAAAAAGTCTTGGTCGGACGCGGCAACGACAGAGTGCCCCAGAGGAAGACCATGATTGGCAGCGGCAACGAGATGAGACTGGCATTGACCACCTGCAAAAGATGAGGAATAATTAACAGTGCTCTTTTAACATCTCTTACGTGTATTGCTTACCTGATTGATAAAGACCACAATGTAGCAGATGAGATCCGTGTTGGCCAGGAGTGCGTACCAGGACGAGATGAGCACCTCGACAATGATGTGATGATCGCGTTGGGCAAAGTTCTCCTCCTCCAGGTTGAATTCGCCGGCACTGCAAAGTGGTCAGACGAAGGATTAGTGGAGTTTAGCGACAAATAAGCGGAGGGTGGTTGGAATAAAAGGGAATTACGCATGCCCAAGTGCAGCAAGGATCATGTGCGCTGCATGCTACGCAATCTACATGCGTGTGTGCGTGTGCGTTTGTGTGTGTGTAGGTGTGGGTGTTTGGATTTAGGGAATAAAGCAAAACCACAATACATACATACATACTAGCAAAGAACGCACATAGATTGGCATTGACTTAAATTAAAAATAATCAGCAAAGACAACAAATTAATTAAAGGACAGCCACATATAAAGATAGAGAGAGATAGATATTAATTGATGGTTAGTAAGTGGAGATCGAGAGTCGCGTCACGATGATGGCATGATCCCTGGCGTTAGTTAGACTGAGACAACGATACGTGTACGAGTATGTAATGCACAGTTAGAACAACAACAACAGACAGCAACAGCTCTACGAGTAATTGCAACGTTTTGTGTGGAGGCGTGTGAGTGGGCGTGGTCAATACCTGTCCACGTGCTCGTAGGACCAATGCTTGCTCAGCGAGCCGGAACCAATGCTCGCCTGCTGTTGATGATGCGGATGCGGATGTGAAAGGGGCGTAAAATGATGTGGCGTTTGCTGCTGCTGTTGCCCGCTGCGCTCCATAGATGGCGCTTTAATGCGTATCTCAGGCAGGCCGCAATCCGATTTGCGACTGCATTGCGTGAGTACATGGCACGTTTATGTGTGTGTGTGTGTGAGTGTATGTGAAGAGTATATCAAAATGCACAGTATAACAGTAGTACAGTTATCGATAGAAGTAGGAGAAATGATATACATATTTGCGCAAGTTTTGATTAGAGGTGTTATACGCAATCGTAATCGTTTACTTAGAGAAGAGATTATAAAGTTTATTTTATGGTTAAAATACACACACACAGTAGATATGTGTGTGTATATGTATATGTGGGAGTGGATTTGTTGGCCTTAGAGACAGTTGTTATCGTTATCAAAATATTTGTGGTGAATATCAATGTTGAATCTTAAGTTTTACTTACCCTTTGGTCGGCGGCGATGAATTGATTGATTGTTTTCTAAAAACATAAATTCAGATGAGCAAAATGCACGCAGAAAATGTAAAATGTAAGAATAATAAATTAGTAAAGTTTTTTCTTTGCTTGTTTTTTTTTTTCAAATTGCAATTTTCCATATTCAGTTTGATTAGTTTTGTAGTTTTTCAAATGGTCAAATTTCTAAATGAAAATTAATATTCAAAATAAAAAATTATTCAAAAATTCAGGGTTATAATATGAAATAAAAATGATGTGTGCAGTTCATAAGACAAATAAGACAATACTAGTTTTGTATGGGCTGTATCAGATATTACTTCAATCTGCGAGTATTCTGTACCCAGCATATTTTTTTATCAAGTATACGCAATGGTAACACTCAAAAAGTTAAAACCCCAAAAAGAGAAATATGTTATGTTGTTCGATCGAATATTTGCAGGATTTCTCTTAATTCTGGGTACAGCATATGTTCGAAGATGTCGGAATAGAAATAAGGAATGAGGGATACGGGGCGAGCTGTATCATTTTTTACCTAGAGGTTGCGGCATCAACAGTGTCTACGGGTATTTCGATGATATCGTCGCCAGCGTGGTGTGATAGGTGTGGTGTACTGGTTGCTGGTGGTTGTTGTGGTGGTGTTACAAGTGGTTCTTGCGGTGAGAGCGGTGTGGTTGTTGTATTTGTATTTGAAGTGGTGTTGGGTGGCGTGCTATAGTGTTCAGTGAGATTGTCTGTAGTTGTTGTAGCTGATGTTGTTGTTGCTGGCGGTGTGGCTGTGACCTGCGTGCGGCGCGGTGTAGATGATGTAACGGGCTGCCCACCACTCTCATCACTATGTTCAAGACAATGCACGCACAACACAACACGATGAAGTGAGGTGAGTTGGATTGAGTTGAGTATTAAATGTCGATAGTGTGTTGTGTTTTGGATTTTTTTTTTAAATTTTGGTTTTTGAAGCAGGTTCACAGTTTCAAACACACGTAACACAAAAGGTAACATATGCAAAAAAATAAAAAAAAGAAGAGAAAATCATGTAAACAATACGTCAATGTTGTTGCAATGTTTTGTTTTTCTTTTCATAAATTCAACACAAACGTTAAAAAAAAATCAAGAGTATTTTTGTGGAATTTTTCATATTTAACAATTAAACAAAATTCAAAAGGGGATCAAGATTCATAAAACGTTCGCTACACTAAAACGCACGTTTCCAGTCTCGACATAATAAACAAAAAATAATTGGGAATTCAACGCAAGCGGCGCACACTCCTCACATACACCTTGAGCGAGGGAGGGAGAGTGACGCCTACTAAATACCTCTCGAGATTCGATTTCAGGAAGTGGAACATGGCCGCAGCACTGGAGAGTCCCAGACGATTCAGCGAGCTCGATTCCTGCAAAGATGCCATAATATATAAAACATTTATTAATTCATTAATTATCATTTGTATTCTTAAACCTACCTTGAGTGTCTTCTTTTCGCCTGCCAATATGCGATTTACAAAGCGATAATTACGCGAAAAGCGATTCAGACGTATGGTCAGTGTGACCAGGAATCCCTCCAGCAGTCGTATTATGGGATTGGTATCGAAGTCCTCATCAGAGTCCTTGGCTGTGACGTCGCCGCTATCGAGTTCCATTTTCGATTTGCTATCCGAGGTTTCCTTCGAGGTGGTTTCGCGTGGCGCCGTCGTCTGGGCGGCAGTTGTGGGCAGATCGGTGAGATCCTTTGTGGGCTTGGGACTGCTCATGCTGCTGGCCGCCGCATCGCGTTCCTTCGAGATGCCCTTGCTGGTGGAGGGGAAAAAGTCCGTGGGCGCATCCTTGGATTTCTGTGCGAGGCAATAGAAAGAGTTGTTAGTTGGACAATGAACTCATCGAGTGGCTTTTCAACATCGATACGCAAAGAACGAAATAAAGCTGATATAAAGATAGATTGTACAATATAAATATATATATATAGAGAGTATATAAAGTGTGCGCCAACTTGTTTGTTGTAGTTGTTGTTTGCAGCGCATTTAACGAGTGAAGTACATAATGAAAGAAACACTTGAAGTGCGCCAATTAAAGAATTTTCATAGTTGTTTGCTTTTGTTTTGTGTTTGCTGCACACTCACAACTGGATCTGGACCTGGATCTGGATCGGGACAGGGGGACAGCGGACGTGGAGGCGATTGAGTCTCGAGCAGCGTCTGACTGCGACGGCCAAAGTCGAGGGGCTCGGAGAGCGTTGAAGTGCGAATACCGACATCACACTCAATCGTATCGTCGTCGTCATCATCGTCGCGATCTTGATTCAGTTCATCCAGTTCATTGAGCTCCTTCTCAGCGTCCAGCTTGAGGGCAATGCGTGATCCCGGCTCGGAGGCATAGGAACGCTCACGCATATACAAATGACGACGATACTCGGCATCGTTCAGATCCTTCCAGACCTTTTCGATGAATGAATGTCGCGCAATAGTTTTTGAAGGGGAATTCACAACAGATTATAGGACATGCATTCGCCATGCACATCGATTATCAAGTTTAATTTACAATTGCATTCGTCACTTCACTTCGAAATCGTATTTGAATATTGCATTCATGTTTAAAAGTGATCACTTACATCATAGAGCGTCTTGCGTCGCTGCATTTTCATTTCGCTCTCCGTGATGTTCTCCTCCTCCATGAAATCGATCTCGTCATGAATCAGATCCAGCTCGAACTTGTCGTCCATCTCCTCAAACATGTAATAGTCGCCGGCACGTGTAGCTTTCGATTTAGAAACATTTGGAATAAAGTAACGTTAGATCGTTTGCTTCCAATCAGTCATTAAACTAATGACAACATTCAGAGAGTATAGTTTGTATATAGAGATAGATAGATGATTATAGTTTACAGAAGAGCACACAGAACTGGAGCTTAGAGCAACAATAGTCATGCAGCTTTTAATGATATATATTGTTTTAAATAGATATTGAATCTGCTAAAAGTTTATGTACAAGGCAAGAAATCGCAAAGATATGGTATATATAGTTCTATATATATATATGTCGAGTCTATATGATTTCGATATGAGGATGACACAAATCAAGCACAACAAATGAAATAATAAACTTTACCATGTGGATGCAATTTAATATCCTTCCTTCTGCGTAGTGTGGGTGCAGGAAGTTCTATAATAAAACACACACACAAAAATCAATCAGATGTTAAGAACATAAAAGTCAAATTAAAATTAAGTAATTTAAGAGTAGAGCAATTCAATTAAAATGCATTTCATATAAAATAAGACTCGGCCACCCAAATTGCACGATAATCGTGAGATAATTGAGAGTAAATCTTAAGCAGATTGAATGCTTTTCATATTCGAATTCGCATTGATCTGAAATTGTTTGTAATTTAATAAAAAAAAAATATAATATTAGCAAATTTTGGACATTCTTTATGGTTTCAGCAGAATGTAGAACAAGTCTCTACAAATCTGTTGCTCAGAATATATTATCTGGCACCATTTCCAGACAGTCCTAAAATAGTAGATCTTTCCGCTGAATAGATCAATAAAACGAATTACTGCTGGCAAAATAAATTCATAGTTATTACATTTAAAGCCCAATAAATAAACTGTTATTGTAAACAAAAAAATTAGAAAAAGTATTCATTATAGAAGAGTTTCAGAAAGTCGACAAATTCGTAGCAAAAAATAAAATAGATTAAAATATTCACTAAAGTTGCATATCACACTCAGCACGTAGCATGTAGCACGTACGACTTTTAAAGAATTAGGAGCAGTAGCAGAAGAGCACAGTTAAAATATTGTATATAAAAGTAAGTAGTCATATATTTGGATTGTATTTTACACTTGTAGAAGCGCGCATAACTCTGATAACGCTTTTTGGCATCGATCAAAGACAGGATTAATCAATGAAGTATGAGTTAATAAAACGAGTAAGATAAGAAGATAAGTCCGCTAAGTGTTATTTACAGATGTATTCAGTTGTGGAGTGTGGAGTTTTTATTGAGGCCTGCTACACACGACCTCAATGAGTTTTATTACCCCCTACCAGGGCACGCACATTGAACAAAGTCTTTATACAAGATAAAGGTACAAAATATTATCAAAATATATGCAGAGTAATAAGATTCATCCAATACATGGTCCATGCAGCAGAGCGGGCTCATAGAAGGCGCACATCAGCGACTCCATATAGTAGGCCGTACCCACAGGTCCCCAGCTGTGCGGTCGCTGGGCATAGCGCAGAGCAGCCTCGTCCCTGGCACCGGACAGATTGCTGGTGCGACGCAGACGCGCCTGCGCCTCGTCCAGCGAGTAGCTGGCGTTGCCCATGCTCAGATGCCGGCGATGCAGTGACTTCTGTCGCATGGTGACCAGCTCCTCGTGCTCCGGCGACTGCATGATAAGAACAGAGTGTTGTAGTCAGCGGTGTGCATGCTGCAGTCGTGCAACTCTGTTTACCGCATGTTGCTTCAGCGGCGAGTGCTGCTTGATGGACACCGTTTCGTTCCACGAGACAGCCGCATTCGTCGACGACTGTCGTCGATGCTGGCGTCGCAAATTGGGCGTCAGATTCGCGGAGCTGCCTGCGCTGGAGACCATCGCTGTGGCATATGCCGCCAGCGGAGGCACCAGCGTCTGCATGGTCGCCTGCTGTGCGCTCTGCTCCGACGGCGCCAGGCCCAAGGAGATGCGCTTCGGCTCCAGGAATCCCTCGGTGAGCAGCGCAGACAACGCTTCCGTGCTGGGCGTGGTGGGCTTCGAAGTATGCACTGTTTTAAGATGGCTGTCCGCCGTTTGGCTGCCAGCAATCAGTATTGTCTCGGGCTTTGACATGGGCGCATTCGACTCCTCTGGCTCTTCGCTGGCGGACTGTACGTCCACGTAGTCCATGGCGTCGTCGCAGAGCATGATGTTGATCTCTGGCTCAATGATGACAGCTGCATCGGCGCTGTCGACGCTGCCAGCGCTGCTGCTGCTGCTCGACAGCATCGAGGCACGCGCTGGCGACGAAGTGGCCGACGAGCTGCTGTGCGAGCTGGCGCCATCTGGCGTCTGGTAGCCCGAGCCCTGACACGAAACAAAGCTGCTCTGATGCGCCAAGGGCGCTGCCTCGAACAACGATTGCTCCAAAGGCGTGGCTTGCCCTTTGGTCACAGAGTCGCCACATTAATTAGGAACACAAAACACACACGCGCGATTCCACAAAATGCCATCGATCAAAATGCAAAAAGGATTTCGTGGGCAATTGCGAGAGCACAAAAGAACGAGACGCGAGCGACAAAAAGAGAGCGCGAAACACAATCAGCAGGGCTAAATGTGCAGGCGGATGTGGATGCCAACTTACCATCGAAGTGCGTCTGCTTGTCCAGCGGACGCAGCATCTTCTGCTGCGTGGCACGAATGCGCTCCATCTTGCGCTTGATCTTGTGCAGCACCTGCTTCTCATGGTCGTGTCGATGTGCAATCTGCTTCTGGCGCAAGCTCTCAATGATGTCGGCTCCCCTGCATCACAAAGTAAACACGCTTGATCTAGACAGCATTCAAGTGTAGAGTAGAGCACTCACCTGGAGGCCAGTATGTTGTTGGCCTTGGTGTCTGTGATGATGTGGCAGAAGTAGTGCGACTTGAAGATGCGCAGCTGAAAGATGATGAACGCAAAACAAATCGCGTCCCACAGCAGCACCACCTGATGCGTGATCTTCGGGCAGCCGGTGGCGTCCGTCGTCACCTCGGCCTCATCCGTCAGATGCAGCTGCTCCTTGACCACATTGCTGGTGCAGGTGATGCCCAGCATGTGGACCAGCCAGCAGCAGTGTGTGGTCAGCGGCGTCATGAAGAGGCAACCGGCCATCTGGAAGCTCGTCTTGATCAGTATGTTGCCCACATTGAAGGCCAGCAGCCACTTCCAGCGGCTGACGATGGTGTTGATGGGCCGCAGATAGAAGTCCGAGCCCTGCCACAGGAAGACAAAGGCGCCAATCAAGTAGCCCAGCGCCAGCAGATCGGCGATATTCGTGCCCGCCAAGAAGACCACAGCCAGAGTGAACCAATAGAAGCCGCAGAGCACGCCATTCTTCAGTATGTCCGAATAGTTGCGGATGTACGAGCAGAAATCGTGCGTGGGATTGTCGAACGGAACGCGGCCCAGCTGCGCGATGTCGGCGATGACGCTGCGATTGCTGCCGCCGGGATAATCGTCGTTGGTGGCATAGCGCTGCTCAATGCAGAAGATGCTCTTCTGCCGATTCAGGATGACCAGCACAATGAAGTCGAAGATGAGCTTGGGCACATGATTGAAGTGCAGCTGCCCCGGCAGCATGGTCCAGCGTTGAATGCTCTCGCCAAAGGCGCCATCATCCCACGGATAGCCTGCAAGACAGTGGCATTAGTATCGCAAGAGAGCTAAAGTGATTGCACAACTTACCCATGCACCAGCTGGGCGGCAAGCCGACGAGCACAATGTACTGCAGCAGGATGGAGATGGCGAAGAACGTCTGGAAGATGCCCCACATTTTGGCGCACTGCGAACGCTTGAGCAGCAGCAGCACCACCAGCCACACGGCGTACACCACGGCCACAATGTCCTGGCGGTAGGTGATCGTGGAGACGAGCGCAATTAGCGAGATCTCGATGCCGAACTTGTAGAAGCCAAAGTTCAACAGGTACTTGACGAGACCCACCAGATCCTTCTCGGCATCGGCGCGCGTAATGTGCTGGAAAAGCAGCTTCGGCTGCATCGCTACATTCTCGCCAATCTTCACGCGCATCTGCAGCTGGCGCAGCGAGATGACCGCGTGCATGGTCACGATGACCATGTAGATGATGTAGGTACGCAACAGACCCATCAAGCCGCCCTCCAGCTTGTCCGCCTTGTTGAGGCCAATCCACTCGGCGTTGTTCGCCGTCCGATTGTCGGACTGCAAAACAGAAAGAAAGCTTGCGTTGAGATCAATGATTGCAAGCGAGAGCTTGTTGTACTCACGCAGGTGACGCTGTATTGCTTGTGGTCCAGGTACTCGATCTGGTAGATCATCTTCGACAGCACGATGATGGTGACAATGAACGAGATGAGGCGACTGATGACCACCTGGACGGCCTTGCGCGAGGTGGCGCCCAGCACACAGAAGCCCACAAAGACGATGTGCAGCACACACACCTCGCTGACGCTGCACACAAAGGCCGCGATGTAGACGGCCTTCATGATGTGCAGCTCGAGGAAGCGCCAAAAGACGGTCTTGAAGCGCTTGAACACGTACTCGGACTTGTTCTTGATCTTGCGGAACGAGATGCGCACCAAGTCGCGCACTGATGTCTCGAAGTCGGTCGTTGTGCCACCAGGCGCTGCTGTTGCCTCTGTCGAACGTTGCCTCATTGAGACGCCGCTACCGCGACGCTTCGATGCCGCCGCGTCCAAGGCGGCTGTCTCTGTGGCCTTCCGCTGTGCGTTCGCGCCAGCGATGGGAGTTCTTGTGGTGACAGCGGCGGTGGGCTGTTGCTGCAGCGAGGCAATGAAACGCTTGTGGAAGTAGTGCACCTGGATCACAGTGAGTATCACAATAATTGTGGGCGACACCAGATGCAGGAACAAATCCTTAGTCTTGTAGAGCTTCAGGCCGATATCGGCTTGACTGCAAATGGAATAGACAAACAACAATGAGTAAATTGCACGGAGAATAAACACACAACTACTCACAGTGTTTGGGACACATTGAGATAGTCCTTCCAGTACATGTCGAACTTGTCGAATTGATACGTGTAGATCAATATCAATATCGACATGGCGTAGAAGATGAGGAACAGCCAGAAGCCGTACATAATCTTGACCCACGCCTTGGACGAGGATTGAAAGACGAGCAAGAAGAATAGGAACAGTGCCATGTAGCAGATGCGGAATCCCGTCATGTCGTCGCCCGTGATGGCGCACAAAAAGATGACCAGCACAAGCAGCCAGATCCAGAGGCGCACCAGCAGATTCTTGATCACATCGCCCGCTTTCTTTAGGAACTTTGAGGTCTTCTTGCCATCGTTGATGAGGTAGCTGGAG
The DNA here is from genome assembly GCA_035046165.1 of Drosophila rubida. Classification (NCBI taxonomy): domain Eukaryota; kingdom Metazoa; phylum Arthropoda; class Insecta; order Diptera; family Drosophilidae; genus Drosophila; species Drosophila rubida. Next base: position 10,129,357 of record JAWNOF010000014.1, on the reverse strand, counting down.
CCCGCCGAGCCCACGGTAATCTGCAGCGGTGCAATAATGTCAGCCAGCGTGCTGTCGCGGCGCCTGTCGCGCTTCTCCTTGAAGAACTGGCGCGACGTCACCCAGAACATCAGCACGAAGGCGGTCTTCACAATCAGCGGCACGCAAGGACGCATGTGATTCTCGATGGGTCGCTCGAAGCCGATTTGCTGCAGATTAATGCCCGCCGTCTGCAGAGGTGAATCCGAATGAATATACGTCGAAATTTGAAGATGCATTTCAGCTTAAGTTACTCACAGGCACCCGGGTTGGCAGCTCGCTGTTGTTCAAGTCCATGCCATAGATGTATTGCGCCACAAGCAGCAGCTCGGCGTAGAGCACAATGAAGGGACTGGAGCGCATCATGGCCTTGCGCTGATTGGGTATCATCCACAGCACATTGGCCCACAGCAGCAGCACAAAGGTCAGCCAGCTGTGGTAGACTATGGACCAAGCCTGCGGCAACAAAGCAATCATATTAGTTGTGTTAATTTTCGCCGCGCTCAAAAGTATGCTACACGAATTTCGCTAGTATTCATTCTAATTGGACGCTCGTTATAGGTCAACGGGTCGGTGGTAGCCTTGCTCTAGTTCGCACCGGCTGTTGGTCTGCACTCGGTGCAACCTGTCGCCATTTATTGTTATCGATTGGCTGCGTTTCTTGCATCAGTGAGCACAGCTGACTTGATTGCGACACATTTATCGCATGCGACAAATGCAGACTGTTTCACCGACCAGTGCGTACTTCGCAATCTATTGAAAGTCTAAGGATACTGGTCTTTTGCGAAAGAAATCTAGTTACGATTTCAATTTACAATTGAAGATAGTAGATTTTGAGAGCAGCTGCGACTTACCATCATCAGTATGTTGGTGAATATATAGCTATTCTGATAGATGAATCCGCCGACACTGACAAAGCCGTACGAGATTTGATCGAGTATGGATGTGGTATTATTCTCGTGCTCCGATTGGCGGTCCATCGTGTCCAGCTGTATGTCATTGCCACGTGAACCGCTTGGTGCCGTTGTGACGGCTGCCGTCGACTCCAGGGCTTGTGGAGGTCGCGCCTTGCGAGTGCTCTGGCGCACCAGCTAAAGAAATGCCAAAGATGTGAGTGACACGGCAATCAACAGCATCAAGTATATTCAACACACAGTGAGATATATATATATATATATATTGATATTGAGAGAGACAGCGAGAAAAGGGGAGAGAGAGAGAGAGAGAGTGGAGCAAGGGGGTCAACTACATGCTACGGGTGTTAATGTACGAGTACTACTCCAAATCTAGGTGAATCTTTGCACTATATATTTACAGACGAGATATTTAGAGTATGCCCAAAGGGTTCACACACATACGAGTACACACACACTTACGCAGAGTTTATATTTATGCTGAGGGTTAAATGTTGTTACAGAGGAAAAGTTCGAGATACGAGAACTATGGGTTAAAGTTATGAGATATAACTGATAACTAGGCGAAGCAATTAGTAAGTAATACGATCGTGGTTAGACAAACACAATTAACGTTCACAACATGACGAAACAGTTTAAAGATCAAGAGAGTATAGAGTATAGAGAGTATATACACACAATGTAGAGATAGATACAGGAATGTTGTATAGAGCTAAGCTAATGATCGGATGATCAACAATTGGTTAGTTAAAGTATTTAGTTTTGTTTTGGGTTGGGAAAAGGCAACTTAGTAGCGAATAGTGGAGTTAGTTTACGTACAGGCGTCGTCTCAGTCGGTTCATTTAACGTTGCACGCTGTTCACGCCGTAAAGAAACCTAAAGCAGGAGAAGTAATAAAAGAGAGAGCGTAAAAACAAAAATCAACAAAAACAAACAAAAAACAAAAAAACAACAGAGAAGAATAGAGAGAGACAGAGAGAAAATAAGTGGGAAAAGAAGAGAGGCAAAGAAGCGCAAGTCGACACACAAAGGAGAAGACTCAAATCAAATCACATAGCTGTGATTAGCAATTAGCCACAACAACTCAAAAATTAGTTCAAATCGCCAAGCTCCTCGGGTTGTACGGGTGTTATGAGGCGTATACTTAATTTCCTCAGTTTGAGTTTAGTTCATTGCTTAGCTAGTAAATTAGTTGCAGGCTCGCTTTGCTCGCTTCCGAAAGCTTTCAGTGTTAATATGAATAACTACAACTATTTTCTTTTTCTTTTAATAAACTGCATTTTAATCAACGAGAAGAAAGGCATTTTTGCTACTCATTTCAAAGAAGTTCAGTTTCAAAAGCGAACTGCAATTTAATAATACGAAGCGTAGTCTAAAAGTTTTCGGAATGCTTTAAAGCGCAAAGTTCGCCTGCCGACCAGTTAGTTAGTTTGTGTCGTTAGCACAGGTATTAAGTCAAGAGACAAGTTATTGCCGCTGTCTTGTTCCTAGGACATGCTCTGTTGCACAAGGTCTGAAAGCCCAAGCGTCTGTTTTGTGTGGCTGGCAACGCCCGCAGACTGCCAAAGTTATCAGACTCACACACTCGCAATCACACCCACACACACGCACACTCGCACACCGCTTGCAGAGACACACACGCTTACACTCAGACGCTGGGTGCGACTTGTTGTGGCGCCTCCAACACCGACAGCGACAGTGGCATTGACACCCCCTCCGCCAGCGCCGACACCGGAGCCATCTTTGCGATGGCCACTGGAGCTGGAGCCGGAGCCAGAGACGCCGCCACTGCGCGTTGTCTGTGACGTGAGCAGCGATAGCTGTCGGTTGAATTTGCTGCCTGCGTTGTTGCTGTTGCTATTGCTGTTGATGTTGATGTTGCTGCTGTTGATGGTGCTGCTGTTATTGCACTCGAGTGTCTGTCCAAAGGCGGTGGCAGGCTTCGGCTCCAGCTGATAGCGAGTGTTTTATTGTGGTTGTTGTTTGATTGTGATGGAGTTAGTGACGCGTCAGTGAGATGTTGTTTTGTGTTATGGCATATAATATAGAGATGTATTGTAGGCGTGCAATAGAAGTAAAATCAATTTCATGTTGGGGAAAGAGGAATTGGATAAAACCGAATTGTTCAGGCAAGCATCGAAGGAAGAAATATTGTCCAAATGCAAGGCGAGCAAAATGCAGCAGAAGAAGAGCAGAGAAGAGCAATCCATGTTAGTTTTGCACTAAACCAAGTCAAGTCCAATTCAAAATAAAAACCAAAGGAAAACAAAAAACAAATCCACAAGTGCGGCTCATGTAAACTCGCTCACTTACCCGCGGCCTGATGAGGTGCTTCGTGGTCAGCGCGAGCGCAAAGTAGGCGAAGAACAAGGCGAACGGATTCAGGTACGAGTCCAAGGACAAGCGATTGTTGTACAGCAAAATGCGTATATCCGGCACGCAGTCCGACTCGATGAGCGGCTCCAGGCCAATCAAGCTGCAAGTAGACGCAGCCAACGTTAGAGGCGAGAGCTCAAGCCGAGGATGTTGTCTCTGTGAACTTACCGGGCAGCGAGACTGGTGTGATTGAGGTGGCTCTGCATCCAGGGCGTCTGATAGGACACAATGCACAGCGAGTGCAGCACAAGGACAAACATCACGCAACGCAGCAACAAGGCGAAGCCACTGCAGGCAACAAAAGACGAGACAAAGTCAAATTTAGAGCTGTTATTGTTTCAAAGGGTTTCTTGTCTACACGCACCGCTGCAGCGTCTGGCAGGTTGCCCAATAGGTGCCCGCCAGCAGAAAGATGAGAAAGTAGAAGCCTCCAGGCACCGAGGGGCGCAGCACGGCGGCAAAGAACAGCGTGGCCAGGCAGAACAGGGGAGCTGCAAGCAGTAGACGTGTATTAGTATAGACGAACTCATTATTTGCTCATTACTCACAGATCTTAATCAGTCCCTCGAAGTGTATGTGCTGGCTGATCATGGAGACGCGTTTGCGCAGCTGATGCTGCTGTTGCTGCAACGGCGTCGTGGCCGTCGCCTGCTGCACGTCGGTGCCATTGGCCGCGTCCTGCTGACTGCTGCTCACCTGCTGCTCCGACTGCGAGTCGGGCAGCTCGCCGTTCTCCAGCTGCTCGGCACTGCTTGACTGCATTGCCACGCGCTTCACGGTGACGAACGAGGCCAGCGAGGTGGCCAGGACCAGCACCTCTGGCGCCAGCCATTCAATTATGGCCAGCGGTCTGCAGAAGACGGGAAGCAGCAGTACAATTTATTTGGAATCGACTTTAAAGTTATGTCATCATGCTCACCGCAGATCCACGAAGCTCACAAATCCTATGTGCCGCAGCAGGCGCTCGCTGAAGGAGCAATTGTAGATGGGCAGAGCGGTGCTCAGGGCCAGCACCTGGAGCGCAATGTGGCCGAGCAGCACGAGCGAGCTCAGCGCCAGTAGAATGATGAAGAAGGCGGTCACGGGACCACTGAAGTTGCGCCGCGTGGCCAGCGGCACAAAGGGCGACATGAAGAACATTAACATGTACACGAACGAGATGCCCACCGGTCGCATGAGCGATGCTGCAACGAGAGGCAAGTGGGTGGAAGACAGGGAACCAGGTGAGCAAATGCATATGGAATGATACAGGGAAAACTCTTGAGAGGCATTCTTTGTCGTTTGCAAGTTTACTGCATATCTTATTAACTTTTGTTTATAGTTAATATTTTCGATTTCAGTCTCACTGTCATCTGTTTAGTCAGGGTAATTTAAGCTATCTCTATAGTTCAACAGTCTCAATAAAGTAAGTATTTAGTATAAATATGTCTTGAATTAAGTTTAGCTTAAGAAAAACTAGCTTGAACCAATTGGTAATTGAGGAAATATTTGATATACTTTAGTGAGTCGTTGATCAGTGGATCGTCTTTTGATCTGAAAATGTTAACATCTATTGTCCAGCAAACTTTCCTTTCTTGTTTTATACATCAACAGTTGATTAATAATTGTGTTGTGACAGAGCTTTCATAATCTGCCAATCTAACAAACGTTAACTTGATGAAATGGGAAACTACTGCCAGTGAAGCTGTGTGTTGAAGTCATGTTCTAGCTAGCAAACTTTGCCTCTATGCTAGATGCTCACTGTTGCACATAGTCAATGCGCACTGTAGTGTGGCACGAGGCTACTACTTACCCAGCACCAGGACCGCCGGCACGACGACGCGCTGCAGCATGAGGCAGGCATAGTTGACGGCCATTGTGATGAGAGGCTGCTGCTTCGTCGACTGCTGCTATTCACGTTGCTGCTGATCCTGTGCCCCGAGTCCGGGTCCGACTCATTCATAAAACTTGCAGGCGCTTCAGAGCAGCTGCAATTTGTTTGGCCACCGCTGTGTGAGGACGCAGCGCAGCGCAGCTGGAGTGAAACGAGAGAAATAAATTAGAAATTATATTAGATAAGGCGTCGTCGACTCTGTAAGTGTAAGTGTCTGTGTGTGTGTGTGTGTGTGGCAACTGTCAGAACATGTCGCGCTTAATGGCAACTGACGTTCTGCAGGAGGCAGCGGCAAGTGCAGCCAAGCAAGTGACCTCCTTCCACCCCCCCCCCCACGCTTGCCCTTGCGCCGCTAAGGACAACTTTTTTAATCTTTGACTTATAAACATTAACTTGGTTTTAATTACAACTAAAGAACAGCCACGACAAACGCTAAGAACTGCAAACAGTTTTGGCTGTCGAGAGTTGGGTGAGGACGCGATAAACACACACAGACACACCAACACATCGACACAGCGACACAGACAGTTGCCAGTTGGCGTGGGCGTGGCAGGACTGCCGCCCGGCCATAAAGACACGCCATTCCAACTTGGGCTGGGTTAGTTTCAATTTTCCTTTTCCGCTTTCGCCAGCCGCCCTCCGGCTCTGCCGGGGATTGGCCTCCAGGCGCCTTTATTAGTCGCGCAATTGTGCGCCATTTCATGGGCTGACAAGGGAGGAGGGAGGAGGGAGGAGGAGACCCAGGGAGACGGCGCACCAGGACATGTTCGTTTTGCTGCCTGCGCCGCCTTGTGGATAAACGTGTGTAATCGACATTCAATGGCACATTATGTGGCATTTATTTGCATGTCCTTGCGATAATGCCTGCGAAATTTGTTTTAGACGGCGCAAAACGGAACACATTAGAAGCCCAACAAGTGGATGACGAGCGCAAGTTACGAGATACACGGACACATTCGAAAGACCCTTGATGGGATGTGCCACAAAGGCAAACAAATTGAACAACTACCATTCAAGAAAGTTGCAAACGACAATGAGCAGACGTTTTACGTAAAAGTTTAGCACACCAATAAGAATAATCACACACAGCACTTGGGATTTCCAAAATAAGTGTACACGCAAAGAGCGAATGTCATGAAACAGATTGTTAGAAATGCATTTGCATTGTGAAAGAGCCAAATTAACATTACAAAAGAGATGCGCATTAAAACACACACACACATTTGAAAAAAGTGAAAGTTTATTTGAAATATTATTTTGATAAGCGGCCAAGCATTGAGTTGAATCAAATAGAACAAACACAAAGCAGTCAGCAAAGCATGACGTCATTTCAGCATGAACAAAAGTTTATAATTCTTCAATTTTCTCGCCAAAAAGAACAACAATGAGCAACACACACAAACACAGAGAGCGAGTTTGAAAGGTGTGAGTGTTTGTGTTGCTCGCTTTGCATGCCAAATGCCAACGTCAACGACGACGTCTCCATTCAAACACATCAACATAATATGGGCTAATGAGAGAGCACGAAACAAAAACAATTCAAACACACACACACACAGACAGAGAGACGGGCAGAAAAATAGGCGCAAAGAGAGCGAGAGCGAGAGAGTGGGCGACCGGCAAAGCCCAAGTGCCGACACCCCTCGGCCGCTCCCTCGCATGCAGCACACAGAGACAAACAGACGGCGGCTAGACAGAGCCCAAAAAAAAGACGAAAAAAGTAGCAAATGCTGCCGGCATTACGAGTGCTCATAAAAAGTAGTAGGCATATGAAAAAGTAGTTTAGTAGTAGGCAAACAGACATCTAATGGCGCAATAATGAAACACACTCGGTGGGTGCGGCATCGCCTGGGACACAAACACATTGCCAGCCCCAAGTAAATGAGCACTCAGAAGAGCATTGCAGCAAGATAAAGCTGTTAAAAAAAAAGCAGGCTGAAAAAAGCATCATTACACTAAATATATAACTACTTTGCTGATGGTCATTTCAGATTGTATAAATATTTAAAAGAGTATTTGGACAGAGCTTCAATTCGAATTGCACAACTGTTGATTGTAGTTGCAAGCTGCGATTTGCATAATTCAGTTTAAAACATTAGTTTGCTATCAATTAATTAGCTAGCTCGAAACTTGTGTAGTGTTTTACTGAATCATGTGTGCTAAAAGTTTACGAAAATATATGTCAAGGTACATGCTTATTAGCTTGTGTCCCACTTCTATATTTAGGTTATCAGCTATTTAAATGCCTAGCATACGAATTGTTATTTAAAGAGTGCTTTCAGCTATAGATAGAGTCTGGGCAACCCTCGATAGACTACATCAAGTCAGCTAACTACAGTTCTTCACTTCACTTCGCTATGACTCATTTTGTTCTTATTTAGTTTTCCTATCAAATTCACATTTCACATTAAATACACATAATTCAACTAGGGTCAGACATTCTGACACTGATTGGACACACACATTTCTCTCTAGTAATTTTCGCAAAACGTAATCAGAATAAAACAAGTTTATTGCATCATCGCGACTCTTGCTGAAATGCTGTCAATCTGACTATGATTAATCCAATATATATACATTTTTATATGTGCATAATTATCTGCATAGACTCAGACAAAGTTTGTGTCCAGATGTGCGCTCAAGAGAGGGTGTGGCAGTGGCAATGTTGCCAGCATGCGGCACGTGTTGCTGCTGCTCGAGTCACATTGTCGTTGTGCTGCGTAGCCATAACAACGAGCCTATTTCCCGCCCTTCCCCCGGACCGCAAAAGCCACTCAGAAATGTGTTCGATGAAATGCCAAACTGATGTTTGACTTGATGCGTGTTATTCGCCGAGCACGCAGCGCATTTGCCTATCAAAAGCATAGACGGCTACTTTAATATGTACGAGTATGCGTTTGACTGTGGCCTATATGGCATTCAATGCGATATAATATGGCATTTGGCTTCTCTCTCTGCGGTGCGCCAGATGTTCTCTATCAGCAGCCAATGATTATTTGGCTTGTTGCTAATGCGATTACAATTTCAACTTGAATGTTTATTTTGGTTGCGTTTTGATGTGACTGCGAGCATACGCAGGCATTTGTATGCTCTCTAGAGAGTAGCACCGAAGTAGAAGCTGCAATAATAAATACATTCAATTAAATATGCGCTGAAACTCTTCTTACAGACTGCGAGCCTCTGCACATTTCTGTATGCTGCTATTATTGCCTCTAGTTGTTTCTTGTCTTGTTTACTTGGCACACATTTTGCATTGGACATTTCATTGGCATCCTCGCCGCTGTCATGTCACACAAACTAAAGAAGCAGCCGCACAACGACATGTTGTGGGTGGAATGCAATATAAATGCAATATTATGGCTTGCAATCAACATTAGCATTTACTTGATTGTTTGGCCAACTGACACAACGCGTCCCATGTGTCGTATGCGTGATGCGCATAACCTTTAAGTACTTGCGAAATGTTCTGTGAAGTTTAACAAGACTTTTGCCAATTAACATGTGTGAATGACTCAGATGCCATTGCTCGCTTGTTGACTTTGGAAATTTGCGAGAAATGCGTATACGTAATTTCTGAACTACAACCTTCCAACGCTGCCTTCCTCCCCACTCACTGCAACCTTTGCTGCTTTCTCCACTGTAGTGAACTCTTGTTGTCCTACTCACATTTCAAATGCTGCTAAGTAGTTAACTAACTGCTCCACTCTCTAACTAGCAGATAGTTAGAGGACCTGTTGACGTGCCCATTTATCTATTGCTTTTGCCGACTGGCTTGATGTTAATGTCAGGTCATAATCCATAGGCCACCTGCCACGCTGACACTCATTTGACAGTCAACTGTCATTGACACATTCCTCAACTGGCTGTGGCAGGGGGAACTGTTGCGTGCCAATGGGAGGGCGACCGAAAAGAGTAGTAAAAACTACAGTTAGGCCGGCTCGTTGGCCAGCCCAACGAAGATATATGAAGATGGATGGTCGCAAGCATTTGAGCCGGGCAGGGGGGACAACCATCTAATGAAATTACTTTGTAGTTAGAGAATTCCACATAAAAATGAGCAACGCTTTTTATGACAGTCGAAAAAATGAAATGAACTGAAATGTGAATGGGATGCGCCAGTGGCCGGTGTCACGTCAGGTGTGTCCTTAACGCGCACTCGGACAGACTTGGCTCATTTCCATGACAGTTGCCAGTTGCTGGTAGCTGGCCAGTGGCTGCTATTAGGCGCCATTAAAATTCACTTTGTTATGTCCTGGCGACATTTAACTGGGCGTAGTAATTGCGAAATGGCGAAGAGTCAGCATTGAGCATGCGTTGCGTACGTGTCCTTTTAATAAATTAAAAACTCAAGCATATACTCGTATGTGCGACGCGGAAAACCGCGCGTTCAACACGTGCCAACTAACTGGCAAACTGTAAACTGTAAACTAGAACTGGAACTGGAGTGCGATAAGCGAGGCGAGACCATGAAAATGAACTCGGGGTTTGTCCGAATGCATCAGCCAAATTGTTTGTCAATGGGGCTACGTGGACCCTCTTAATGGGCCACTGACATCCACAGTCAGAGCGCAACACATGTCGTATGTGTGCTATCCAACCTCCCTAGCTCCCCCCCCCCCCTGTGCTCGTACACCATCCAGCTGTGCACTTGCCCTGCAGTTACTGCAAATTTATATGCTACCAACGGGGCGCGCACAGTGGGCAGCTCGGCGGAAATGTTGAGCAATTCAGTGGAAGTCGCACCTTGCAGGTAGTTTGCTATCACTCACTCGGTTATTTCACTCCGCTGCTCCACTGTGCCGTCGTGGGAGGCGGCCAAAAAGATAAATGTAGGCCAAGAGCAAGCGTATGCATTTCGCCTGTCCGTCGCTCGCCACGCGTCCGTGTGTTTTGTCAGTTTGAGTGAGGCGAGGGCGTAGACGCAGCTTGCCGGGCCATTAGCTCGCTTTATGGGCACCGACAGGGCGACAAGGGGGCGGGCCAGGGGGCGCGCACACTTTGAAATTAATTTCCCTAGTGAAATTTACGTATACGTAATATAGAGGCGCCCCACGATGACACACTTGCCCCGAAATGCAAGCTCGTTGCATGCGCCACATTGCAAGACCACAGACTGACCCAAATCTCTTGGCCGGCTTGCCTCGCCTCATTGCACAATTAGTGGGTATTACATGGGCAAATACGGAGATTTATGACACTCAATTTATATCAATTTTTCACCCCATTTTACTTAGCGATGCATTCGCCTTAATTGAATTAAGCTAAGTAGAAGGTTCGGCATCATGGAGCATGCAGCACTTCGTGACTCTCTGAACTGTCATTGACCTCGCTCTCTCCATCACTCCCTCTCGAGAAATACACAATTCCTACGCAGTTTGCTTTTAATTGCTGTGAAAATTGGTTGCACATTGTTTGGAAATTGTACTCGTATCCGAAATTGGAATTTCTTCGCTGCCGCCATTGCGTGTCATTCTCGACAGCGTTAGGTCAGTGGAACCCCCGCCACCAGCTCGCCAAGGGGTTAACAATGGCCGCAGAGCAGCAGTAGTCGTCGCAGTGTATTGACATTGACAATCATTGCATTGGCCATTGGCATGAGCACGCATGACGTCACCGGCCAGAGCCAAAGTAGATTAAAAAGCAAAGCGCGTGACATGTCGCAAGAAACGAAAAAAAAACCAGGTCCGAATTTCTCCCCCGCAATTGACGGGCTATGCATCAATATTGTCGCAGTAACCCGGAACGTTACAATTGCGAAAAAAAAACGCGTCACAAATGTTCCTGCTATAAATAGCCTTAGGGAGCTCTTAAAACGAACCATCAGCTGGCCCAATAAGCCACAGATTACGACGTTTTACAATCGGCCAAACTACAAAAATAAAACTAGTCAAAGCAGTGGCCGAGAAGTTAGGCTTAACTACAGCATATCCTGCAAATATCTGGTAAGCATAAAGTCAAGCAATTCTATTACTACAACACTCAGTTGCTCTCAACTGTTCAATGTATATTGCATATTGATTAACACACAAGGCGTCGCATATACCCTTCAGTCGCCTGCCTTGCAGGGTACAAAATAAAGCAAAGCGCGCTAGTCTGTGACGATGGTAATTAATGGCAAATTAATGGCCAGTAGACACGCGGCTCGTATGGATGGCTCGCTGGTAAGGGCAGCTGACCACTAGATGGCGCCACCTGCGCCAACTGCAGCAGGGTGGGCGTGCTTCCTGATTGGCCACTTTAAAGCGTGCACCGTCGCGCTAAGAACTTTGTCAAGCGCACTCAAGCTACACTTACATGATGTATATATATAGTATCGCAAGTTGCCGCTGCCCAGACAAAGTTCAAGTGGTCGCCAGACATGGAAATGAAGATGCTAATAGTGAAGGGTTATGCAGAATGTCTTGTCTGGAAAGTCGCTGATAGCGATTTGTCTGGCTTGCTGCCGGGTGGGACACGCGACGAGTTGCAAGTGCATTCGCAGATTGGATAATAAATTCAAATTGGTTTTGAGTTTTCAGCTGATATTTGCGTAAGCGTATAAATTATGGCAACGTATTCCACGGCATATTACGTAAAGCAGCTGGAGCATGCATAGTTAAAGCCTTCAAAGTAGCCGAGTAATTTGCAATTTCTAAATCACCTTAAAGTAAAAGCAAACGAATACAAAGATAGAAAACACTTAGAATACTCTTATATGCGAATAATTACACTAATTATTTTGAGTCATATCACTTAGCTGAATCGCAGCTTTATTAATGCAAAGTGTGAGAAAATTAAAACAGATTCTAACGTTAGTAGAAGCTCTGTATGTCTGTCTGTCTATGCCTGACCAAAAGTTACCCTAGACCTGAATATTTGCATAAAATAGAAGATATATGAAATGAGGTCATAAGAGAATGAGTAATGTAATCAGTGAATACACAATTTTGCACACAATTTGCTTAGACGCTGGCAGAGTTCCCATTCCCAGCTCATTGATAATCTTGGTCGCAATTTTTAAATATAACCCTAGCATTTAAAATACTGTGCAAATATTGGGCGAGCACAATTGCTTATCTCGAATAATTCTCGAGTGTATATGTATTCGAAATGTGCTCTGCAAATTGCTGAGTGGCGACGAAGCGTTGCAAAAAGCAGCGAACGCGTCATTGAGCACTGGGATCTTGGAGAGATCTCCCAGGCATATCGACTAGCATCTACGCTGCTTATAGCACTTACAAAGTATTCGCAATATTTGCGCATAAATCGAGAAGAAATAATGTTGACAGCAATTCGAGTGAGAACGCACGCATTGAGGCGTTGCCGAAAACTGAAACTGAGAATTCTCTCACGACCTCCAAGGCGCGATTCAGCGATTCGCGCATGAGAAGTCAACGATGTGTCTCGCTGTAGAGCGCAAAGACTTGCGATTGCCACCCACATACACATATAGGTAGACCGAAGCTATGCGACACTTTGATAAGCTGGCGAGAGATCTTAAAATAGTGCAGAAAATGTGAATTCATTATGAATAAGAATTGCGATAAATTTGCCACTTAATTAAAACAATTAAAAACGCGCGAGTGAAAATGAGGGCGCTGTCGAAGAGACGAGACTAGGTAGCTCAGATAACTATTTAATTTATGCAATACATTTTGGGAATATGCTAAATTGAATACTGCCCGTCGATATAGGTCAAAATGCAAGTTCTAGACAATGCGCGAGATAAACAGATTCAAGGTGAATGAAACTTCAATGATATGCAGAATGCGAGAAGACGCAATTCTTTGTTATTGTTCGCAGCTCCTAAAAGCCACTCAATATTTACGATCTTTCATGGAGAGTAAGAGTATGACGAGCTCTGCATGCCGGAGATTATCATCTTCTTATTTTTACCGTATGACCACTGTCAAGGGCAATAATAATACTAAAAATACGCAAGCCTTTCAAGCCACATCAGAGTTTGATTACTCTTTGCGTTGATTGCATGTTTTTGCATAATTCTTCAGCTCATACTTGTGCTGTTATTAACAATTAATAAATCGCCAAGCATTGTTATTATAATTAGTGACGATTAGCTCCAAAGCACGTTTCTTTCGAATGGATTTTCTAATTTGCTTCTGCTGCTCACACTCGCCGTCCCAAAAGCCACAAGAGCATAGTAATTTCGTGGCAATGTCTGCAACATCGACAGCATTCGCCTGCTGTCCGCGCTTTTGCACATCATTATCTCAGCAACTACAGACGAGGGAGCCTTCAAACTTGGCAACAACGTTACCAATCTTTAGAGATATACAAAGTGTGAGGTAAGATTCCAATTGCGCTAATCGCACTTTGTGTTTAGTAGATGGGTAATGAGTATCTGAGTGTCGATCAGTGTCAACTACTGTGGCAGCATCACTTTGTCGCTGACTCCGCGGAGTGAGCAATTAATCCCCTACACGCCTACTTATCGCCATTGTAGTTGCCTTGAAGCGAGCATTTTTCCCACAGTTAGTGCTTGATTACACCATTTACATAAAACCCAATATATTGCGCTGGGTGATGATGGGCAGCAGTCGAAAACCTGTTTGCTAATGCACAACAAAAGTCCGGAAGACGCTAGTGCTACGACTGTTCTGCACAAGAAAGTACAAAGACCAGGGCTGCAACAGCAGCTGCTGCTAATAAACAGAGTAATTAACTTCCAGATACTCTTTGCTAATTGAAAATATTCATTTAAAGCGAGCTCTAAAAGTTTTGTTGTTTGGCATTTCTTCTACTACTTTCTTTGAGAACTAGCTTAGAGCAGCTGGCCGTCAACCTTCTGAATTCTCGCCGTGTGCCCTTCCCTAATTCGATGTTTATTTATTGTCGAGATGAAAGGGTATTAGCATATAAAGCTGCGAGGGATCACAATGCAAATCTTCAACCCTGCTGCCGACGCCGACGCCAGCGGCAACGACGTCTCAGTCGCTGGCCAGACCAATTCAATTCATAAGACAAAATTTATTCACGGCCGGAGCTCAGTTGCTGACTGACTGTCGCAATGCCGAGTTTGCTACCAGACAAGTGCACCTCCGACTGCTGGCCCACGGCAATGCTGCTGCTCGGCCTAATTGCAGTCGCCCAGCTATTCAACAGTCCAGCAATCGCAGACGGCGCAGACGGGGACGGGAACGGGAACGGGAACGGGAACGGGGACTACTGTGCGCCATCCTTGTGCGAGTTCTACAACGGCAGCCATGTGCTGCAGGAGACGAACACGGCGTGCGGCAACAACGGCAGCTTTGGCGAGGACTGTGGTGCCGGACCCAAGCTGCTCTACATGAGCACACGGCGCCGTCAGCTGCTGCTGGACATGCACAACCTGGTGCGCGACAAGGTCGCCGTGGGCGGCGTCGAGGGCTACAAGGCGGCCGCGCAGATGCCCATGCTCAAGTGGGATGCGGAGCTGGAGCACATGGCCGAGCTGCATGCGAAGCGTTGTCGGTTTGCGCACGACAAGTGCCGGAATACGCCGCGCTTCAGGATCAGTGGCCAGAACATTGGCTACTTCTGGATCGGACGCGACTTCAAGTCGCACTCCAGGCGCATGAAGACGTTCGTCCTGGACTGGTTCAGGGAGTACAAGGACGCCAATCAGAGCTACATCGACAGCTACCACCAGCACCCAGAGGGGTGAGTGAGAGGCGCAATTGTCGCGTAGTTCAACTTGTGAAATTCGCTTTCGTTGCAGCAAGAAGATCGGACACTTCACCATGCTGGTGGGGGATCAGGTGCGACGCGTGGGCTGTGCTGGGGTCAAGTTCCTGGAGCCGGACGAGAACAAATTCCTGTTCATGCTGACCTGCAACTACGACTACAACAACATCTACAACGAGCCCATCTACGAGGCGGGCCCAACGGCCTCCAAGTGCGTCGATCCCGTCAGCAAAAAGTATCCAGCACTCTGTGATTGGCGGCTTCCAGAGCCGCAGATCAGCGACGATGACAACATGCTGGACAACAATATAGCGGTCTAGGCAAAGCGAAGATTTTAAGAAAGTTCAAATGGAAGCGAAGAGTTTAGTTTGTTAAGTGATATTTAGGATACAACGCAAAGTGCACTTTGTTGGAGAGTGAGCTTAAATCAATAGAGTGATTCAGAATCATTTAACTCGTATTTCAATAACATGTGTCTCAACAACGTAGCTGTAAAAACAACAGCTACTTTGTAAGAATAGAAAAATGTATATTGGTAACCACACCTCTGTTCTTCAACAGCCTCTTACATATGCAAATCAAGCTGAGTCTTCATTTTGGCGGCCACAGACTCATAACACCCTGCGCCTCCACACAAAGGCCGCGTATAATGAGATGAGTTGTAATAGAACATTAGCAGAACGAGTTTGCGACTAGCCGGCAAATGGCTAAAACAAAAACGAAGCGTTTTTCGAAAACCAGACTTGCTAGCGCGTAACAATACTATATGTGTAAAAAAAACACATTTGTGTGGATAGTGCTACATATGTGTTCATTTCCGTGGGCGATGACGCAACTGAAACAACGCACCGAATGCTGACAAGGAATTCGTTTGAGCTGAGTTGAGTTGAGGCCCCGCAGCATTTGCTGGATTACTATCCGAATGTTTGTGGCTCTGGCGAATGCCGAAAACTGCCAGAGAAGCAAGCAGGTCTCAACCAGGTAACAATAACGAGCTACAGCAGCTGCTGCCCAGAAGGATGTGCGCTGTGTCCATCTACCTGGTTCAAAAATTCAAGAAATAAAATACAAAAAACATAGACAGTCGCAGGTGAGGTTGAGGTGCACTAGGAGAGCAGCTGTGGATAAGCAAAGAGGAATAAATTCGTTAATTCCTTTTAGACGCGTCGGAGCATTAAAGCAACTAGTTCAAGGCCACAGAAAAAGAGCACTACAGCTGAATGAAATGTGATGTAAACTACGGGAAGAGCGAAATATCTCAATGAGAGAGCTGAGGCTGAGAGAGGGGTGAATGGGGTGCTCATCAAATAAGCAAAAACTACTCCACACCATCAGCCAGGCAAATTGAAAACATTTCCCCAAACGACCAAATCAAATTTGAATTCGCTTTCAATTTATCGTTTTATGTAGAAAATCAAATATCTTGCATTGAACATCGAAACGGAAGCACATATAGAGGCAAAACAAATAGCATTTCAACAGACTGACACGACGAAATTTGAATACTCTAAAATTAGAAATGGTTGCAGTCGTCAAGCATCAACACTGGCTCAAGCTACATGCTATTTTTAAAGATCAGCTTCTGTTTTCAATAACACACAAACTACGAGTATTTGCTGTCAGTTGTGTCACATGTGGAATAGCAGAGCTAAACTACTCAGTCGGGGAAGAACAGAATTGCAACGGCATCAGTGACAACAAACAAGCTGAAAAATAACTGCAGCTGTTGCAGTTTTATAAATGCGGTTGCCCCCACCTATGGCCCAACTACCCCAAGCTGCTCGCCAAGCAACCGACCCGACCCGACCAATCCATACATTGGGCTCATACACATATTATATGGCTGGCGTATGTACCTATATAGTATATCAACATCGGCGTGTGTGCTTGTGAGCCCTGCAATAATGTTGAGGGCGCATTTTTAGGCGCACGCCTCAATGGGTTGCCAACCGTTGCAAATGTTGCAAATATTTCGAGTTGCTTTCGTTGATGATGTTATTGCTATTGTTGTCCGCCTTATTGTTGTTGTTGCTGTTGGGGTTGTGGCCAATAGAACTGAACTGCACTGAACTGCACTGAACCGAGCGCAGCACAAGTTTGGCTTGCCAACTTTTGGCCAACTGCAAAGGTGGCGACGAGGCAAGGCGAAGAGGGGAGCGTGGTAAATGACTTTTAACGTTGACAGTGAAAGCTGTTGGCCAGGCTCACAGCGAACTGGGCCAGCTGGGGCAAACTAATTGCAACTACACTCTGTTTGTTTACTGCAAATGAGAAGCACACAAAAAATAACAATGGAAATAGAAATAAGGCAGCCAACGACTTTGATAAATGCTGCAAATTGTGCATTGTCAGCAAACTGATGGGTCTTTTGGGCTTATACTATATACGCCAGTATTCTGGCTGATAGATACGAATGGCGTTTCATATCTACTCGCAATTCGTTATTGATAGCCGCAAATCAAATTAAATAATGCGAACAAGATACGAGAACAATTCAATGCGAATGCAAAAGGTAGAAATCCGCTAATAAAAGCAATGTTTGTTTAAATTGGCATCTCACATGTTGCAGTTGAATTGAGGATGCTGCCAATGGCCGATTAATGGCACCAACGACTCGAACTTTGATCTGATCTACAAATCGATTTTAGTAGCACAACAAAATGAGCTCCATAAAAAGTCTCATCAGATACTATAATTGTTTATCGTAGAGCTTACAAAGAAATTAACAATGCGAAATGAGCCGAAAAGAGTACAGAAGTACATTAACATATATTATATATAGTATGACTATGACTATATTTATTTAACCATTTAATTGAACATTTAATTGTGAACATTTTTAGAACATGGATATCGCATTTGCTTGAGTGTCGTGTTAAATCTGCCAGTCCATGTCGTCATCGTCGACCTCCTCGATCAGATCGTCCACCTCGAAGTCAGACGGGTCCACCAATTGAATATTTCCAGAGGTTGCCAGTGGCGAAGGTGTAACTGTGGCAGGCGCCACTGGTGCAGCCGTAACCTGTGGAGCTGTGTATGTAGTTACAGCCGTGACAGCAACTGGGACTGTGGTACGAACTGGGGGGGGCAAGACACCGATGGATCTTGGCTGGCCACTGGGACGAGGCAAGTTGCTCGAATCCACCTGCCTATTACCGGCCAGGCCCGTCGGCTTGTTCAAATTCAATTGCCTATTAGTGGACAGGATCGCCCCCTTGGCCGTCTTGAAAACCCCGCGAGGACGAGGCAGATACGCCGGCCTGGCGAAGGCGCTGGGATCGGCGTAGCGCGACTGCTTTTCCTGCAGCTTGGTGACCCAGCGCTCGGTGGCCCTGCGACGAGCATTCGAGAATATGTTCTCGCTGGCATTGTAGGAGCTGCTTGTGGTGACAGTGTTGGTGGTGTTGGTCAGAGGCTCCTTGGTTTGCGGAAGGGTCTCGAGGAACTTCATGTAGGAGTGCACCTGCGGTTTAGGGCGCCAGGTGGTCGAGGCAGTGCGTGGTGCGCCGAGTGTTGGTTGGCGCGGCGTCTTCGACAGGCGCTCCTTCATCTGCGCCTCGTCCAGGTCCTTGCGATTGTTCTCGTTGCGAAACTCGTAGACCAAGTCGTAGATGCGTTGTATGGCCAGATCGACGGTGGCCACGTTCTGAGCCGTCACCGTAATGCTGCCCGTCGAGAAGATCTTCAGCGTGGCCGTGGGATCGGTCATGCGATAGGTGACGCCCGGGTGCAGCTCCGGCTCGTAGCTGGCATTGCTGCGGTGTCGCTCCGAGAACTGCACAATGCGAATGGCCCAGGGCATGGTGCAAGTGCCCAGCACGTTGTAGATGCGAAAGTTGTGGAAGCCCACCGGGAAGCCCAGTTTCTGCAAGCGTCGAGCATAGCGACGCGCTGCTATCTTGGCGTCCTGCTCCGACGTGGCGCCCGTGCAAGTGATTCTCCCCGAGGACCATATGGAGGCCGTAGTGTAGGGACGACGCAAACGCATCGTGAGCATCGAATTCTCCCGCCTGTACTCCACATTGATGCCGTGCAGCGCAATGTCGTGCAGATTGAGGTGGCACTTCACGCTGAAGGAGCACACCACATTGTTGATCACAATGTCTAGCTCGGCATTCGACTGGACCACGGGTTCAGCCACCTGCTCGGCCACAGCCAACGAATCATTCACTTCGAAAGACATTTTACTTCAGCGACGAGAAAAAATTCAACTCAAAAATTCAAGGGGAAAAAACAATATTTTGTTTTTTTCTGGGCAGCTGAAACTTCTCCAACGAGCACTTCCAATTAAATAGCATAATGGAGAAAGCCTCGTTTCAGGTGGCCCAGTTGAAAACCAAGGCCTACTTGTCAAATTTACGATTAAGTACAAATCAGAGTTGCAAAATATACTTAAAATACTTTTAATATAAATATACTAAATATACCTTACATCACTTGAATTGATTATCAATATAATCATTACATTACATAAAACATTTACTATTAAAAATTATTGAATATATCTTCTATTTGGTGGAGAGATAGATGTGCCAAGGGAATCACTGGAAATACATAAATTTCTTGTTTATACGACAATCCTTCAGCGCTTGCTGCAGAGAACATTATAAAGAACAATAAACAAGTAAAACTTGATAATGTCGGCGAGTCTAGACAATGCTTTCGACAAGGGTGTAGAGGAGCGGGGTTCAAAGTACGCGTCATTATTGATTTTCAAGAAAGAGTCGCAACATGCGAAATTGCGAATTCCATAAAAAGAACTGAATCATCCGGGAATCGCAGCCACAGCGCCAATAAAATGCTTTGGCTGGCATACCTATCGCTTTAATAATAATTATTTTAGATGTTTACTAAACTATTAGGGTTGAAGAACATTTACATGGTCAGGTGCAGCTGAAGTGCATGATCCGCTGATAAGCCTGCTACTCAAGTGTTAAGCTCTTCTTGTTGGGGGACTAGGTCAACTTTTATCGGAATCAAATTCCACTTCAAGAAAGCACACAGCAATGTCTTATCTGCGAGTGAGCGAAAGGAAGCGCGCAAGCAAAATGCAAACAAATAAGAATGACGAGATAATGATGGATTGGGTGTGATTATTCATTATTTATGCATTAATTAGAAGCAACAGACTTGCTCTAAATTAAAAGCCGCTGCGACGCCGCTTGTAATTGAAGTGTGTTAATGAATTTATAAATAGAGCATCTCAACAGTTGCATAAACACGACAAATGAAAGGAAAAGTGAGAAGACAACAAACAGATGAAGCGAGAGAGAGAGAAAGAGAGAGCAACAACGACTGCAAGCGAGGGTCGCTGCAAATGATCCATTATAAACAACACAAGATTAAAAAGATGCCAGCAAAAGTAAAAAGTTTTGTGAAAGACAGGAAACAGATTTCCGCCACAAATAGAAATGATCGATTGTGCTATTATAGAATTAAGAATAAACCACCAAAGTGGTATCCACAAGAATTACGCTAAATATATATATATATAACAATAACCACAATCACGAAAATCCAGAATATTCCAAAAGAAAGAACAATTCAAATATAATATCCGAATATATGCCCACAAATCGCTAAGAATTTATTTAAAGCGCAAACAGTGAACAACTCTTTCTCCGTCCCTCTTTAGCGTACTCGTGCATGTGCCAGTGTGTTTTGACGATTAAATCTAGCAAAAAATGAGGGAACATAATCAACTAAATAAAACTAAGTTCAGCGCAAACGAAAACGAAACCCGGCAAAGAGGAGGGAAGTAGAGGAAACGGTGCATAGAAGGCGAGAATACCGTGTTTGAATAAAAAATCAAATGACTGCATTGTTGTTGTTGTTTGCTTTTCGCACTTCAGTGTTGTTGTTGCTGTAATTGGCAGTAGCCGCTGACACTAGTAAAATTTGTTTGCATTGTAATACGCACACACACACATACGTATATGCAACGCACAGAGTCAAGCGTCGAGAGCAGCTGGAGGCGTTTCAATGAGCAACGCGACAGCGAGGCTGGCAGATTATCGCATGCTAGAAAAATCGGAGCCGGCGAAGGAATGTTGAACTAAGTATCAATCGATTCCACACAACTTCTAGCACTCAAACAATGTTGTAGAAAAGAGTTACGTGTTGCTGTTGCTGACCAATTAGCATTG
Source organism: Drosophila rubida (assembly GCA_035046165.1). NCBI lineage: Eukaryota > Metazoa > Arthropoda > Insecta > Diptera > Drosophilidae > Drosophila > Drosophila rubida. The sequence goes on along the minus strand of JAWNOF010000014.1, from coordinate 10,108,367 downwards.
CCAAATTTTATTGGCATGTGTGTAAATGAAATGTATGCTCCTAATACTAGTTGCTAGGTAAAGCAAAACATAAGTAAAAACATAATCTTACCACATTTGCATAAGCAGCGCGTTGCGCGCCGAGAGACAGCAACAACAACAAAGCAAGAACACAACACAAAATTTCTAGCAATAACAAATCGCTTTGGCTTTGGCACTTTCTCTTTGATTTTCTTTTTTTGCCTTTTGAAATGCGCTCGTATTTAATATTAAGATCACTTCACTCACTGCACTGCACTTGGAACATTAATAATTTATACACACGCACACACACACACAATTCTTGTGTTGTTTGGGGCTATTATTAAACTTTTTGTTACGATTTGATTTCGATTTTTTACAAAAAAGCGACGCCCCCGCGTAAACACGTCCGTTCGCTACGCAAGTTCAACGCGAAATTACAGCTGTAAACAAAATTGGAGCTGCAGACCAAAATATCAGACTGTTAACTCTAGTGCTGACAACTCAGCTGTTTTCCCGCCAAAACTAGCTCATTCACGAATTACTTGACAAATAATGAATGAATTCAATGCGTTTAATGTTCAATTAAATTGTTCGTATTGAATGAGTCATTTTGCACAAACCTGTTCATTAAATTGATTCACTTTTTAAGCACATTTCTCAGCAAAAAATGAAAGTTAGCAGCCCAGACACTGTTGATTTACAGAGCCGCTCTCTCAGTCCAACTATCGCTAAAACCAGAGGTGAGCTGGGAATCTAATATATATCGAAGCTAATATACAATCGGAATCCTACAATAAATATAATTTTAAAAATAGCAGTTGACACGAATAACGCACAAATTTGAATTTAAATTGGCTGATAAACCAAATAATTCTAATTATTAGCCATTTCAATTGAAATTATTTAATGTGATGTGTACAATGTTGCGGCCACGCACTCGCTGTTAATAACAGCTCACGCACTGTTAAGATGAATTAAATCATAAGCATGCTCTGCTCGTGCGAATGCTAGTACGATTTAGTCAGTCACCGGGAGACGATAAACTAGCAAGCGTATATAAACATGTCTGAATTACAGGTAAATAATTTATTCATGATTAATTTTTGTGAGAACCGTGACATACGTGGTCATGTCCATAATATTTTAGGAATTCGACCAGGCCGCCGAGGATGTGAAGAACTTGAACAGCACACCGGCTGACAACGATTTGCTGGAGCTCTACAGTCTCTACAAGCAGGCCAAAGTGGGAGATTGCAATACAGGTAATAACATAGGGCGTAACTGCAAAAGATTAAATTTAACATATTTGATCTATAGACAAGCCCGGATTCCTCGACTTCAAGGGCAAGGCAAAGTGGGAGGCGTGGAACAAAATAAAGGGCATGAGCAACGGCGACGCCCAAGCGGCCTATATTGCCAAAGTGAAATCTCTGATTGCTGCCGTGGGTCTAAAGTCCTAAACTCCAGCCATGAATCGAGATGCTTTTTCTATTACTGAGTGTTCTATGTAACACTCTATTCAATTCACCACGTAATACGCACAAATAATTCGCTTCATTTCAAGAAAAAACGAATAAACATTGCACAAAATACATGAAACTCTAAAAATGAAACGATTTTTTTTTTGCATTGACATCAGGTCAACAAGTGGGACGGTACCAATCGCGTCTGCTCGACTGTGGTATACTTTCATTTGCATAAAAACCACGTCACTTGATTAGTTAGATTTGAGGAGGCAGAAGGAATATTTGATTAATAAATTTAGAAATTTAATCTAAGAACTACACATAAATTGTCAGCAATCTGAGCTAGCTTATAACACCCTACTACCCTCTGGGTAGCGGGTATAACAATTTCGTTTGCATTCACATTTATTTAGACAGAAAGCGGGAATGGATATATATATTTATACTATATATATTTATTTATACTACAAGTCGCTGCCTAGCCATCTGCTTGGGGTGTTGTGGCGCTGCTGCTGTTGCTGGAGTTCCGTTGCCGCTCATAAACCTCGCGCTGCAGTTCGCGTAGATTCAGTTCCAGCGTCTCGACGACATCGAAGTTCATATCCTGACGCGCCTGCTTAATGTAGCCTTTGATAATATTGATTTGCTCGATGAGTGGATCATCCACACTGGACTTTGTCGTTGACGCCTGTGGGGCTGACCAGTTGTTCAATGATTGCAGATCGGACTACAAAAATTATAAAAATCAGCTGACGGCCATACTAGTTATGGGATTAACTATGCGAGAACAATGTCCTCTAACTACTTACACCTTGGGCAAAGTTGCGATTCTCTGTGCTCACTCCCACTTGGGTGGTGGCACCATAACGCTCATAGGCCTCCATGGCCATGCGCTGCTCGGTGAGGATCCGTTGCTCGGTTTCCATGCGCTTACGCTCCTGTATCTGCTTGATCAAAGCCTCGTCCGGCAGTGGTGGCAATGACAGCATGCGTTCCTTGATCACCTGCACACAGCTCAAGCGTATGGCCTTCTTCAAGGCCTCCTCGCGGCTGCCTGGCTCCGAGTGGATGGTCAAAATGCGTTTACTGCGCAGATCAATTGTTTCGGCCACCTGTCCAATCTTGCCCCGCAAAGCACCCGCATCGGCAATGGTAAATATGGACTCGCCATCCAGCAGACTGTTGATAATCTTCACATACATGTCGAGATCGGGTGCAACTTGCTTCTGCAACTGCCGAATCTCGTCGTAGACTTTGGCCAAGAGCGGGCGGCAAGTGCGACTCTCGTGCATGTCCTGACGCGTGTCCAGCAGCCAGAGACAGTGTTGGCACAAGCGTACGGCGCGATCCTCATGATGCAGTAGCTGTTGTAAGGGCTCGCTGCGCGTCGACGACAAGCTGGCTAATTGCACTGAAAATGAGACAATTAGATGCAATTATAGACAATAGTCCCAGGCACTTACTGGCATTCTCGAGCTGCAGGAAGCGCGAGCAGTCATTGCACATGATGCCGCCACAAAGGCGACAGTGATGCTGCCGCCTTGCAAAGTGGAAGCTCTTGGCGCAGTTTGGACACAGTTTGACGGAACTGCCGTCGAGCCAAGGCACCGTTTGTTGTTCGTGCTGCTTACGCTGCACTGCATCCGAGGGCAAATCCTTCAGAAGGCGATGCAAGCGTATGATCAGCTTATTAGTCTCGCTGGCGTAGCGTTCCAGACGTGGATTGCGCACCGATTGAAAGTATTCCATATGCGCACGCTCGGCACCTACGGTTTGCTTTGTCAGCTGGTTGAAAATGTTGTGACGGGTTCGCGCGTTGCTTGTCCTGGAGGCACTAGCAGCTGCCGATGCGTTGGAGGCACTTGCAGCAGCCGTCCCGGTTGCAGGCGCGGCACGCTCACGTTCATCGTCAAAGTTGTTTAGAATTTTCTTCTTAGCTTTGGTGAATATATCCTTAAACACGGATTTCAGTGCGTCTTCCTCCTCGGCATGTTGGCGTGCAAAGTGCTCGGTGAGGTAGTCAATGGACTTTAAGTCCGCGCGGCATATTGGACAGAGAAAGCCCTCCAGTATCTCATCGCTGGCAGCGCTTGGCTCCTCCTCGCTATCAAAGGGATTTCCCGACATCTTGTCATTGGGTTTACTGCAAGGTTTTCTCGCTAATACTTTCTTTGGTGGGTGTATTTGTTATGCGAGATGCGGTGACGTCAGCATGGACTTGTCGCGGAATGGGGATTTCTGCGCTATCTATTGGATTTTAATTTAATTTTGAATACAACTCTCCCAACTTGGCCTCCCAGTTGCGAAGAGATAAAATTATTAATTGTCATTCGCGTGTTTACGTCACTGGTAACTTAACAGCGGTCCGCAGCACTGTTGTTAACAGCTGTTAAATTTGCAACAATAACGACTATTTAAATGTGACCATTAACAATAAATATCAAAAGCAACTAATTAAAATTAAAAACATTTCTTAGCAAACTCTATTTTAAATAGAATCAAAACTTTACAATAACTATTTCATATCATCATCATCATCACTGAAATCGTCGTCATCTTGTTTCTTTCGCGATCCGCGCTCCAATTCTCTGGCAAATAACTCCTTGAATGCCTCGTACTCCGCCACTGTGACATGGCATATTTTGGTAGCAAACGCCTTCTCCGATGTGTCCGTAATCTGATAGAGTCTGTTGTTAGTGGTTTTTTCATCGGGATCCGCTTTCAAAGCACGCGGCTTAAACAAGCCCAAACGCAGCAGGAAAGTGTGGCGACAACGCATCTCATCGAAGGGCAGCGACATGGCAGCGGATTTAACAATCTCTGGCACCTCGAGGCGCATCACATCAGCCATATAATTAAACTTTTGCTCCATGCTCTGCTCCGATTGTGCCAATATATCAGGGCAGTTCATCAAAAGCTTCCACACATTTTTATTGGTTGACACGCGACTCTTCAAATAGGCGATTAAGGTGCGAAACTGATGAGCATTGCTGACATCGAGTAACTCCGGATATTTTGTCAATAGAAGATGCAACAGATGCTCGCCAAACTGACAGCTGCGCCAGATCTCCAAACTTTCTACTATGCGCTGTGGCGTCCTCTTCAGCACTGAAGGATTACCGGTGACAATGCGCAGAAAGTTGACGGTCTGCAATCCGTGATTTTGAAATGTAGCATGGGCACGCTGCCACACATCCAGTGTGTAAATGGACAGCGTGGGTTCCATTTTGATGGCCTCGGCGATGTGCTCCTGCTCGAGCTGCAGAAGTTTGGGCACTGTGGCTTTTGCTGCAAATTCACGCACATCTAGACTTTGCAACTCCTTCAATCGGACTCGTTGGTGTTGTTTCAGTGCGTTTGATGCACTTAATAAAATTCTTTTCCACATTTTGAATATTTGTCGGCAACCAACTCTTCGGTAACAAAAACAATGAACAGCTGATCACTACATCCGCGAAACTATCGATGATAATTCTTAAAATATCGATGACTGCATACAGCTTACAACTGTGTTGATCTCACTTGTTGCTGCTGCTCAATAAAGTTAACAATAGTTTCATATGCCTTAAATCAATTATACTGTAAGAAACACAATCAACAGCTGATCACTTTTCGATATTTTTCACTGCACCTGCAAAATCAGCAATATCAATGCTGATAATATCGATAGCCATATAAATCGAAATCGGACCTTCTCTAATTAAAACGCCGCGTTTGTTTATTAACTTGCAAATTTGTTTACGCTATGGCCAAAAGCAAACGGCAACTACGCGAGCAACACGCGGCAAGAGAAACGGCGCAAGCCAACACAGCTCGCCTAGAAACGTGCAACGATGCCTACACGAGCGGAGCATTCAATTACCTGCGATTCCTGGTCCATCTGCTGGCAGCGGCACAATTCTCGTATGGCATTTACTACTATTTATACAAATTGTATTGGCCGCAGGATTTGCACGAGGAAGAGGAGCTAAAGACGCGCTGGGGTGGCAAATTCAAGTACCTAACTTTCCTCGATGTCGTTCTGCAGGCAATATATCACACTGTGGCCCTTTTGAACGATCTGTTTGGCGACAACTCGGTCACAGTGGCTTCGAAATCGTTGTTGAGGCAGTTGCGGGATTACTTGTTTGCCACGTTTGCATTCCCTGTTGCGCATAATGTAGCCGTTTCGTTCTGGGTGATCTATTTGTGGGATCGTGAACTCATCTTTCCCGCTGAACTTGATGCCATCTTTCCCAGGTAGAGTGTCATAAAAATAAATTGTTTACTTTATCATTAGTAACATTTTGAACTTTGCAGTTGGCTAAATCACGTGGTCCACACGAATGTTGCCCTTTTGGCTATCATGGATTTGTTTACATGCTTTCGTCGCTATCCAAGCCGCTTGGCCGGCGTCGCTGGCAACACGACATTCATGATACTCTACGTCATTTGGGTGCATATTGTAAAATACTTCAGCGGAGTGTGGGTTTATCCCCTACTGGAGGTGCTATCGATGCCACTGCGTTATGTGATGTTTGGCGGCATGGTGGGATTGAGTCTGCTGTGCTATTTCCTCGGAGAGTTCATCAACAATATTGTGTGGGCACCGGAATTTAAGCTGCTGCAGCAGAAGAAAGTTAAACAAGGTTAAGAAACGATTTCTTGACTCCTTTGCTAGGAAAACAAAGTAGAGATTTGATAATTATCATGTTTGTTGTTCCCAAAAGAGTTTACTCTACACATATGATGATACTCAGCTAAATGTACATCAGGCGTTTACCTTAAGCAGACAGTTTAGTAAAATTCATGTGCTTTAAATTTTCTGTAAAATAAAGTCTTAAAATATGTTGGTGTTATTTCAAAAATAGAGCCCACTTCGCTTGTTATCGATAGGATTGTGTCGATTGCAGAATCAGCAGTGCAACATAAAATTGTTTTGGCAGCTGCTGCAAGACGGTGAAAATCACTTTGGGAAAATTTTCTGTAATATTTATTACATTATATATAAACTATTGCGTACTTTTTCGCATAAAATATGAACGCATGTGTACAATAAATAATCGCATCATTTGCGGGATGCAAATTTTCACCAATCTCATTTTGTGGCATAAACATTGTCAACTCTGGCGACGGCAAGGCGAATGAGAAAATTGGCTAAACAGCAAGCGCCGTGTTGAACACAATGGAATTGTGTTAACGTTAAACGCACATGTAAGTCAAAAAACGTAACAATTAACGTCGTAATGAGAGAGCTGTGCAAATAGTTCATAATTTTAGCGTGTGCATACAGTTTTTACCAAACAGGCTTTTTGTTTGTTGGTAGTTTTGCTTTGGGTGAGTGCGTCTGTGTGTGCGTAGCGCGTGCAAGTGCGAGCGAGACGACAACGCTTGCATTTGTATTGGTGTTGGTGTTACGGCTGGAGCTGCCAACTTGCCAGCGGCAGCGCTGCACAGCTGTTCCGAAGCTGCACGAATCTCTCGAAACAAAACACAGTTGCACAAGCACTGCACACACAGTTTTGTGAATAGTCGGGAGTCTCGAACGATGATGATGATAAATGAGAAATGCGCAGCAAGCTAATATTCATGGCAATTGTGTTTTGCTCTTACAGAAAAATGCCAGTCGCGTCGCCAAGCTAACTCTCGTGCTCACTCGTACCCTCATCAACATAGGCAGCTTCCACCTTGCATCTCGTCATCTTGCGACTCTTTAGTAAATTGCAACATTCGGCCCGCTTTTTGCAGTAGGGGCGGGCAGCGGAGCAAAGATGCCCATGAGTGATGTGGCCGCCGCACTAAGCTACACGGAGCAGGGTAACAACGCCACAACGAAGCACGCCAAGGCGCCGTCAACAACCGGCGGAGGAGCAACTGCAGCCATGACCAACTCATCCAAGTCGGATGTGATTGCGGGCAGCGCCGCTGCGGCCGCCCAGCTGGGCAGCATGCTGTCGCCAACGTCCAGTCTGGCGCTAGCTGCGCTGCAGGGCCAGAAGTGGCAACAGGTCTTCGATCTGGACAAGATGATCAAGCAGCTACGAGCCGCCGAAAAGACACAGCTGCGTGGAGGTGGTGGTGCAGGAGGCGGAGCACGTGCCGTGTTGCAGGTGCAGCGCTTGAATGCCGCCGACATGGGCTACTATGACATGGTGCCCAAGCAGGCGGCGCGCGACATTGTGGTGTGCAACGCCTGCAATGGCAGCTACACCAAAGCGGGTTTCAACAATCACATTGCACTGCAGCACCCCAACATCTGGGATGCGGTGCCCAACAAGCTCAGCACGGTGTCGACAACAGCAGAAGGCGGCGCGTCGCGTTCAGCGCAAGGTGCGTCGCTGTCGGAGCACAACAGTCTGGATGGCCAGCTGCGCGAGCCGTCAGAATTGCTGGGCTCGCCCACGGACACGCTGTCGGCCACAATGTCGAGCTGCTCGAATGGCTCTAGCAGCTCGTTGGCGGCTAACAATAGCAACAATAATGTCGCTCACGTCTCCAGCAGCTCGGCAGCGTCGTCGTCGACGTCGTCGTCGCGTCACAAAAGCAGCAGCAGCAAGAGTAGCAGTTCCTCGAACAAGACGAGCAGCAGCAGCAGCACAAGTCGTTCGCGTTCCAAGTCATCCAAGAATCGCCATCACTCCGAGTTGCATCACAAAGTGGCGGCAACAGCTGGAGGAGGAGCCTCCTCCAAGAAGAGCGCCAGTGCCATAGCAGCAGCGGTGGCTGCAGCGCCGCCTCTGGCTGTCAAAGATGAGGCGCCATCTGCGGCAGCTGCGGCCATCACAGTGTTTTCCTCCTCCTCCAACTCGTCCTGTTCGCTGCCCACGACGCCCGCTGCGGTCGCCGCCAGTAATGGCAACGAGCACGCCAATAATAGCAACTACTCGCCTGCTCCTAGTCTGCTGGAGGAGACGCTGCCCAGCAAAAAGAAGGTTTGCCTGCCAAGTATATATTTTGCACATTCACTTGTTAAACTTTTCTCTGCCTGCCACAGCTCAAAGCTGCCGCAGATCATCGCAGCAAACCCGCCAAGGAGAAGCAACTGGCTCCGCTTTACGATCAACAGCAACATCAGCAGTTGAGTGAGCTGGACCAGGCCGTATGCTCGATCACAGCGCAAGTGGAGTCTCAACAGCAGCCACGCCAGCATCAAGTGGATCTCTCCGCCGTGGCTGAGGAACCGCTGCCCATGCACAACACCTCCGATGACAACTCGATATCGCTGACACTGGATGACATGTTGGACAGCAAGTTCATCAACGAGATACTCAACACTGTGGAGTCGGAAATACCGTTCGACGAGAGCGCCTTGGACACCTCACAGTCACAATCGCAGTCACAGCAACAGCAGCAGCAGCAACAACAACACCAGGAGCAGCATGCGCCGGCAACAAAGCGACTGCGTTACGATGACGGCACCATCAATGCGGATCCCAATGAGTATGCCACAGCGCTGTATCATCAACAGCAGCAGCAGGTGTTCGGCGAGGAGTCACAGCAGGAGCAGGAGCCACAGCTGACTGCAATAAATGCCATGCAGCTGCAGCAATTGATCTATCAGCAGCAACAAATGCTGGAAGCGGATCAGCAACAGCAGCAACAACAGCAGCTGAAACAGGAGCTCAGCGAAGAGGCGACGGCACAGTTTAGTGTCTATGATGTGCCCTCTCTGACCGACGATGCAGAGGGGGGAGCGGGCGGAACGACGACGGCGACAGATGAGCACATGATGCTGCCAAGTATTATCTATGAGATTACGGACAATAATCAGGTGTCGGTACTGGATCAACAGAGTCAGCAGCAGGTGATTGCCGAGTTTCTCACTCAGGCGGGCTACGACAATGTCGATGTGAATGTCCTTACCACAACAGGAGCGGCAGCAGGAGTTGCGACCGATGCCAATCATTTCAATGATGAACTATGCGATTTTGACTTTACGAAACTGGAGACTGTTAGCGCGGCGGAAGCCAACAACAACCACACAAAGACTGTCAAGCTGGAAGCCCAGCCTCAACAACCACAACAACAACCACAACCAGCCACCACAACCTACAATAACTACGAGAGCGAACCAATGGCTCAGCCACATCGCCAACTGGTGAATGCCAAATATCATGAGGATGCTGCCACCTACTTCAATATGACGCTCTATGCGGGACCGCCGCGTCCGCTGGCCATGAACACCTTCGGCCTGGTCAAGCTACCCAATGGCATGGGCGCCACGTTGCGCAAGAATCTGTTGATGACGCGCAAGGCCAATCACGGGCTGCTCTCGCTCAATGGCACCAATGGCAATGGCATTGTGGGCACCCTTGCTCGTCCACCGCCGCTACCGCCGTCGTCGTCGTCGCTCGCCGGCCACTGCAATGGGTCGAGTAATGCCACAGCTGGCCACCAACAAGTGCTGTTGCTGCCGCGTAATCCTGCACAGGGCAAGACGATATATGCACAGAAGTGCAGCATCATTGCGCAGGAACGGCTCAGATGCAACAAACGCACGTTGATGAGTCGCCTGTCGAGTAGCAGCAACAGCTTGACAGTGAAGCGCCTCAATGACCTGCTTGCGGGCAAACTGAAGCCCGAGAAGCAGGAGCACAACGAAGCGAGCGATCAACAGCAGCAGCTGGAGCAACTGCAGCAACAGGAGCAGCACAAGCGCATGCATAGTTTCTACGAGAAGCGACGCAAATTGTTGGCGTCGCGGCCTCAACGCCACTCGCCTGTGGGCGGCAGCAGCAATGGTCATAGTCATGGTCGCAAGCTGTTGCGTCAGCGTCCTTTGCACTTGCCGCTGCAGCTGCAGAGCGGCGTCGGCGTCGCTGGCAATCCTATGGGCAATGCGAGTCCACAGCATCAGCTGCTGAAGAAGCAATTGCTGCGCACGCTCTCCGACAACAGCAACATCTGCAGTAGTGGAACAGCGGCACCCATTGGCGGCACAGTGGGCAATGGAAGCAGTGTCAACAACAACAACAACAACAATCCATGGAAGAGCAACAGTTCTACGCCGGGCAGCAGCTCCGCAAGCAGCGATTTAATGCGTGTGTTTGTCTGAATCAAAGGAAATGCAAACAAATGATTATGCTTACGATTAGTACTATGATTATGCTTAATTAATTAATTCTTAATGTTTACGTAGCGCTATTTTTTTTTAATTTGGGAAAATTGTATTTCACAATTTTGTTTTAAATCAATTTATTTCATTTTTTCAAAGTGATAATTGTGTAGATTTGGCAACAAACTTCGATTATAGTTTTCGGTTAGTCTATTGCACTAGTTTTAATTTTAATTAATTACGATCTTAAGTTACAGCAGCATTATGTTGATAATCCCCCATCCCATAATTTATATCGTAAACAAAATTTAAATATAATATACATATAAATATCAGTGGAAACAGAAGCAACTTATTTGTTTTGGGGGAATCACAGGAGATTTGATTGTTGCAAGAGTAAGCGCCAACTCAATAGGTGCATATACTATTAGAAAAATAAATGAATATACTTAACTTACTTGGAGAATTATTATTAAAAGATCATATTTCAAAAGATTGGTTGTAATTAATGTATAATATTTGATATTTCAGTTAATCCGTTGTAATAGTATTTGTTCTTAATGAAATACAATTAAATTGCAATTTGAATAATTAAAGCACGCCGATAACACTTCAGAGCCAACCGACCACCATAAAACGTCAATCGATATCGAATAACGATAACAACTAGTAAGTGGCTGAGGACTGACCCGGTGAATTGTTTTTGCTGGCCACGAATTTAGTTTATGTGCAATATTTATGTATTTTTAAAAGTGCAACATACTGGTAAGCATAGTTTAAGTGACCTGACACCATTTTTAATCGTAATTTAATTGGTGCCACATTGTATTCATTTTTTTTCCTGTTTTCTCTACTTTTGTTTTTGGGGTGTCTGGAACTTCGAAGATTTTATTGTTCCTAATCTCCGTAAATTGAGATGAGCATCTGCAGTGTCCATTTTTTACTGTGCCTGCTGCTATGTGGCCAGCAAGCAATTGCTACACTATCGCCCGACAGCAAATCCAAATCAAAGCACAAGGAATCAAAGTTCTTACGTGGTCCACAAGACAGCGACGTGTTTGATCTGGACTTGGTGTCGTCGGAGCCGCTACCCAAGGACATTTTAATGAATCAGGAAGCCTATTACAAAGACACTGCGCTGCGCCATTTCAATGGCACCACGCTGGGATATGTAACGCCCGTAAGAATCAACAAATTTCTTTTTCCATGTGGCTTTCATTAAGTTACGATATTATAGTGGAACTCGCATGGTTATGATGTGGCCAAGATATTTGCAAAGAAGTTTGACATAATCTCACCTGTCTGGCTGCAAATTGTGAAACAGGGCAAGGACTATGGAGTGGCAGGTACACACGACATCGACGCAGGATGGTTGACGGATGTGCGACGCAAGGGGAAGGTGCAACAGCAGCCACAGATGCGCACAGTTAAAGGTTCCTCATGAATATACTGCAGACAAATAGTTCTTATACTGTATGCCCCATCTATTGCAGTGTTTCCGCGCATTATCTTTGACCATTTCACGGATCGCGACATTAAGCTGCTGCTGAGCGACGCCAAGGAGCGAAGCAGACTTAATGAAGTGCTCATTAAGACCTGCAAAGAGCACAGCTTTGACGGCTTGGTGCTGGAGGTTTGGTCACAGCTTGCTGGCCGCATAGACGATCAAATTCTATTCACATTGGTGCTGCAAATGGGTAAAGTTTCCATAAATGTACATTGCAATTATAAGCTAATCTCTCACCTTTAGTCAAGGAACTACAAAAGCAACAACTTCGTCTCATCCTGGTGATACCACCGCAGCGCAAGGACACTCCCAACTTGTTTGGCGAAAAACACTTGGACAAGCTGTATAAACACGTTTACGCTTTCTCCCTGATGACCTACGACTTCTCCAGTTTGCAGCGTCCTGGCGCCAATGCACCGCTCTATTGGGTGCGCAAAGCTGTGGAGCATATGGCGCCACTTGGCTGCCATGACATGGAAACGAAACGCGCAAAAATACTATTGGGTTTGAATATGTATGGTTATGATTATACACCCGATGGTGGTGGTCCAATCACATTTGGGCAGTATTTAGAACTGGTACGGCATGTGAAGAAACATTTAACCTTTGACGAGCGTGACATTGAGAACTTCTTTGAGATCAAGTAAGAATTTAATTGAATTCCATGCCTCATTCATTATTTAAACGCGAATATTTGTTTAACAGAACTGAAACTGGTCGGCATATTGTATTCTATCCTACGTTGCACTCGGTAAACGAACGCATTAAACTGGCTAAGGAGCTGGGCACTGGAATTTCCATTTGGGAACTGGGACAGGGACTGAACTACTTTTATGATCTCCTTTAAACAAATATCATTCCAGTCATAAACACCAAATAAATGAAAAATTTTTACATATTCTTGTTTTCAAACTTTAGGTGATATATCGATATAGGGCCGAGCGGTCGATAGGTCAACTCGATATGTGTGCTAAACTTTCGATAGTTTTACTCATCAGGCGTTCAGGTTCAATGAATTTGGACTTCAGCTTTTAGGATTAATTTAAAGTCTATTGTGCATACAAATTAAATAATGTAATAACATTTTCACTGATATTGTTTATTGTTGGACGTTGGATTCCCAAATGAGAAACTGGAAGGATCACCCAAAGCCGCAGGATCTTCGGTGGGAGGTGATGGATTTTTAAACTGTTCAGCAGATATTCTTGTGAACAAGATGCCCACTCCTTCAATGAGAGCAAGCAGAACTCCTCCAATGATTGCACTACCTGCCATAGCGGGTACACCGTTCCTAGCTGCCAAGATGCCGCCCGTTGCTGCACCACTTATTATCGAATTCCAGGGATCCTCCTTCTTGCGAAAATGCACCAGAGTGCAATCGATTGTACTAAACATGCCACCCCACACCGCGAAGTTTCCGGCAATGACTGGTGAGCGTGTCTTGATGGCCGTCAAACTGCCCAACATTCGTCTGCTCATGCCCGATGGAGCGTTACGAAATCCTTTTATGGCCTGAAAGACACCGCCACCAATGCAGCCCATCGCGAAAGCGCCGCCGCAATCATCCACAATACGGTAGGGGCAAGGCTCACGTGTATATTCCTCCATAGTGTCGTTATGTATGTATGTTTGTTATCTGCAAAAAACACACATGCCGTAAATTATATAAATGAAAACTCGGAGTTATTGTAAATGTCTGCCACTTGTTTCACATACCACAACTATATACAAGCACAAATATTCGTTAGCTGACGAAATATTTGTGTTAACTAATTTAAATTCTTATTAATTACGACCAATGGGAGAGCAATTTGTTTTTCTTACGAAACAAACTCGCTGCGTGATTAACCAAAAGTGCTACGTTACGACCCTGGTTTATCGAAATCGATTTTCAGCCCTGTGGGCTCATAATGTGTGGTTTAGCTACATTCGCGAAGTCGCCGTCGGCGGGAATTCATATTACTATTAATATTTTAAATTGTAATTTACTAAGTGCGTTAACTTTCTACGATTATGACGCCGACTTTGCGGTGTTATAGAAGTGAAAATTGCTGATATCAGATGGGTTGAAGATCATTTGTTTTTCATTCAACACAAAATTGCCGCCTAAATTAACATAAGTACTGTGATGCAACCATGGTTTCTTGCAATTGCTTGGCAACCCTGTGCTTGCTTATGTTTTGCGTTTCTGCTGCATTCGCGAAATCGCCGGCAAGTGATATTCTAATTAGAATTATTGTTATTTTTGCACCATGCGTTGGCTTTACGCTTGTTTTGTAATCGTATTGTGCGCGTTAATTTTTTGCGAATACGTTGCCGATTTTGTAGTGCTACAAAAGTGCAAATGGCCCGAAATTCGGCGCAAAAAGTATGTGGACGATCCCTTGAGGGCCATGATTATTGCCGATCCGCATTTGTTGGGTCCACATCGTGGTCACTGGCTGGACAAGCTGTATCGCGAGTGGCACATGACACGTAGTTTCCAGGCAGCCTCGCGACTGCTCCAGCCTGACGTTGTATTTGTGCTTGGCGATCTATTCGATGAGGGCGACATGGTCAGTGACAAACAGTTCCAGGAATACGTGTGGCGTTATCTGCAGATGTTTAATCTGCCCGCGGGCATACCGCTTATCAGTGTGGTCGGCAATCACGACGTCGGCTTCCACTACAAGTGAGTAGCAATCCGTGTTGCAGTGCATACATATTTAAACATTATTTTCATTTCCAGAATGCATCCGTTTTTTATGTCACGTTTCGAGAACTATCTCAACTACTCCAAGGTGCATTTGTACACAATTAAACAAATACACTTTGTGGTTGTCAACTCAATGGCCATGGAGGGCGATGGCTGCTTGTTCTGCGCGGAAGCAGAGTCGGCTCTCAAGAATATATCTAGAACACTGCACTGCATGCAGCATCCTCATGAGGCAGAATGTGCACGCACTCGTCGTCATCCGTATAGCCAGCCCATAGTCATGCAACACTTTCCCACTTACCGCATATCAGACAGAGTTTGCCGCGAGCACGATGCGCCACACATTGAGGCATTCCGTGAGCGCTATCATGTGCTCTCCAAGGAGGCCACTGATCTGCTGGGAAAACTGCTGAAGCCACGGTTGGCGTTTGCCGGGCACTCGCATTACTACTGCCACAACATCAATCGCTTGGGCATCGATGAGTACACGGTAGCCTCATTTAGCTGGCGCAACAATGTCAATCCCAGTTTTATGCTGGTTAGCAACGAATTCTTCTCGACTGTTTGCGTGATTTTAATATCAATCTCTTTGTAGGCCACTATAACGCCCGATGATTATGCGGTCTTCAAGTGCACAATGCTGCCACAGCAGTTTGTCTACAATAGCTATGTGAGTGCTGCGATTGCCTGCCTGGTGTTGATTGCATTCCGGCTGCGAAAGTATTTGGTGCGACGGCGTCCAGTGGCGGAGAAGAAGCATAACTAATTGTAATTATATGGATAGCAAGCTGAGTACGAAGTATTCATAGTATTTTTGTGATTCACGGCCAAATTAGGGGCTTACATTTTAAGTAGCATAATGCTAAGATTGCTCACAAACAAAAGCGTATAAATCATTCATCAATTATTGCCATATCAATTAACGAATGCTGATATATTTAAACATATAAGTACATGTATGCATGTATGTATATTTATGAATATTTTTATCACAGACATAATGCTTGCTAAGTCCACACGGAATATACACACATCGGGAGTCTGCCGACAAACATGCCAAAGAAATTATACAAATTGGGAACTGAATACATGAAAGGCAAAACTAAACATAAACAGTATCATGATGAACATTATGAATGTCGATCGAAAAAAAGGATATGCAGATTCATAAATTCCTGTACCTTGTTACAATGTGCGCGCCCTTTTTTCTTGCAAAATCGAACTGCAATTTGTACTACTAGACTAAAGATAAATTAAGCTACAACTACACTTAGGAATATAATATTTTGGCTAACTACTTGCTCTTATTTTTTGTGTGGAAGTGGAAGTTATGCGGCGTGTTGTCTATGATTGACCATTCAGCAGGTTCGTTTGCGCCTGCGCATGATGATTGCGCCCAACGAAGCATTCTTTTGGCAAGCAACTGTGCAGCACCGGCGATATTAAATCGGGATCGAGCGATTTCAGCTCTGTGGGCTTTGTGAACAACGAGACAATGGCACCAACTACAATAACCGTAGCGACACCAATGGGGTTGATCCAGTGATATGATAGACGATACAACGGAAACACCTGCTCCTCATCTACCCAAATACTATCCGGCAATGTGGCATTCACGGCACAACTTTCGACGGACACCGGCAGCTTCTGGGAATTGAGTCCGCCTGCTGCTATCGTGATTTGTGTGCCAAAGGAAATCCAGCCAGCGAGTAAAGCGCCAGCAATACCCCCAACTGCAGTCCCAATATTGTTGGCCCATGGCACCAACATGCCCAACGTAAACAAACCAAACGTGGTGCCCGCAGCAATGGCCGTCATGGAGGTGCAGATGCTCAAAATGCCGCTCAACTGCTCGAGCACCAGGACCAGCGAGAGCGCCACCACGCCCAGCACTATGATGGATGTCTTCACGAGCACCGTGGAGGCGCGCTCGCTTGGTCGCATCTTGAAGCAGCCGCGCACAATATCCTCCAGGATGACCAGCGATGTGGAGTTCAGCACCACGGATAATGAGCTCAACGCGGCGCCAAAGATGCCCGCAATAAAGAGACCCGCCATGCCAGGAATATGCCCCACGCTCTGCACCACGTAAAGTGGCAACAGTTGATCGTCGTGTGTAATGAGACCAGCACTCAACGGATCACAATCCTGATACCTCTCAAAGATCAGCAATCCCACATAGCAGCACACCGAAACGAAAGCGGCCACTCCAATCGTGAATATGGCCATCGAAGCACGTGCCTGTTTCAGCGACGGCAGCGACATGTAACGCTGCACCATCGTTTGATTAACGGCATTGAAGGACGTCCAGTAGGAGAAGCCGCCAATGAGCACGCTCCACACGGTGTGCCGCACATACGGTGATGGATTTGTGTTCGAGAATATCAGCCGGCCACCCTTGGCGGCGTCGCCAAACAGTTTGTCCAGGCCATTGGCATAATAGGTGCCCAAAGCGGCCACAGCCAGCACGGAGAGGAACATTACCAGCGTCTGCCAGGCGTCCGTATGCACCACAGCCTTAATACCGCCCACAAAGGTGTAGAAGACGCACACGATCACAATCACCGCCGAAATCACATGCAGATTTATGCCAGAGACTGGAAAATATAGATAAAGTCAATTGAGATGCCTTATAGGGATTAGATGGGGAATTACCTTGGTTTAATGCTATGGCCGGCACATAAACAACGAAAGGCAGAAAGAGTATCTGCAAATAAATAAAATGACAAGTAAATTAAAATATAATCAGCGCATATCCTCAGCTTGAACTCACCTCATCCAGAATGAACATGAAGGAAGCTATACTGCGTATGACGGAGTGGAAACGCATTTCCAGATACTGCAATTAAAAATAAATTAAATCAACAACTTTAACCTTTTACTAGTTGATAATACATCACATAAAATCGACATCTTAAGGAAACAAATGGGCAATTGATTGGCTGTACAACAACTGTCAACTGCGAATCTAATTTACATTATTAATCATGGCAAAGACTACATACATTTATTCTCGACCAAAGTCCAATATTGAATGAGTCTTTGTGATGTCTTTGCTTAATTAAAATGTTTGCTACAATTGGCACCGCTTCTGTTTCCAGTGCAATGACGAATCGTAAGCTAATGAAAATTCCACTCGTGATAAATGATTAAAAATATTGATCTTTTTCCTCTCATAAGTTAGAAACATTCTTTTGTATGAAAGTGCTCAAAAGACTTGGCTATAACCGCAACTCCTAGATCGTTATTAAACTACGATTGTAAATGATAAAGTTAATAAATCATAATTGAATTACAGCTAAATCATACCCGCTTTGTTCACTATTAAGTACGTAGTATAACTTAATTGAATACCATACAATGTCGGGTTTCTTCTTATCGTTTGTTTTGATTTCCTTTAACAACTCATCGTATCGTAAGTGCCCCACATATTTACTTGGTAAGGGGTCATTAAGTTTATGATGGAATTCGAGACATACCTCGTACGACGAGCCGACTTGAAGAGTTGCAAATACTGGGATGTAGATGTAGGAGACAGCGATTCCCTGTAGTATTATGGCAATCGCTATAAACCAGTATTGTGTGCCAAAATTGTATATCTCGGATGTAGTGCCCAGTATTGTAACGCCCGATACATAGCTGTGTAGAGATAAACCCCGCGACAGAGAGATAAGTTTGGTATTATGGGTGCTATAATAGGACTAATGTGTGTGTGTTTTATTATTGTTACCTCGCTATTAGACTCATAGCCACTGGGAACACTTTCAGTTGTCGCGATCCCAACAAATATTCACTCATTTTTTCCGATCCAAAGTCGTGTTTCCGCGCCTCCATGCTGCTCGTGGTTGTAGTGCTAGTTGTGGTGGGTAGCGTTGGTTCCGCATCTTCCACGGATTTCTTGTTCTTTCTGTAAATAATAATGTAATTAATTTTATATTTGGAAAGCTAAACTCTTTGATTATCATACTTGAAACAACCGAAATAAATGCCTGTGCCTGTGGACAAAAGAATCATTCCCAGAAACACAATATAGTCGATGCTCCCAAATCTGTAGCTTTCCACCTGCAAAAAAAGATTCATGGATTCAATTTTACAAACATGTCAAGATAAGAGTTCTTTATGGCTGAACAGACGTCGAATGACCTGCATAAATTTCTTGTAGCCAGAATGATGAATGCGGAGTAGTAAAAATATTTTCCTATCAGCATAATTTGTTAGTTTTGCTTTATTAACCTAGTTAACTCGATACTAGAACTACAGAAAGATTGTTTTAAAACCTGGTCCTTCAAATAAAATAAATATTTAACCTTGCTTACATATGTTTCTTAGAATTTATATTAAAGAATGTATATATCAATTTGTTTTTATTATTCTACTGAAGTTGGATATTTCACAGCCGATCCCACTGTTTAGATTATTCTTTGTTTTAGAAGTGCTCTTATCATAAGAAAGTTTATTGGGAATTAAACTTTAATTGCTGTAAAATTCGAAAAGCACAAAGTCGTAAATTCCCAGCATACTTTCAAATCACACATTGTTGTTGAAAGTATCAATATATTTACGTTGAATGGCCGATAGTAATACCTAGTAATCGAGTAGCTAAGAGACGAGAACTTATCATGTGAACTAAATATTTTTTTTTGATAAACCTGACCGACCAAACATTTCAACGACACGCTAGCATACATATCATATATAGATAGGGCAGGCAGGGTAGAATTAGAATCAGGGGGACTTTAACCTTTTGCGCAATGTGCAGCCTGGCTTTATCACCACAACTGAACTTTGGAGCTGATACGTAAGTATTTTGCATAATTTTCTCGGCATATCTACATACATTTGTATTTCATTCAAAATACCGGCTCATTAGTCACGCTTACCGATTCCATGCTGGTTACTCTAAAATGTCTCTCGAAAGCGAAAGGCAACGCAACAGTAGAAAAGAAACGCCGCCGAAAACAGCAACAAAGTGCGTCAAAGACGAAAATCAAAACAAAGCGAACACACCGAGAGCTTGATTTTAACACTGTGTAATGGAAAATTTGTTCTTGTAATGTTGCGAGAGTTGTTGTAACGTTCTAGCGTTGCGAGTGACTGCTGTAATTTGCACGCGTAATTCAAAATCGGAAATGTTACCGCACTCGAAACTGCAGCCAATAAAAAAATTCAAACCGAAAACAAAACACAAAATAGAAAGTTGTTCACGTTCCCTGAGCTGCTGGCTGGCCACAAGTTCTGTGTCTACGTTTGTCTGTCGTCTGCCTGTTGACCGATTCTCAAAAAAGCTAAATACACGCGTCACCCACACTGCTGCTGAACGAGCGAACGAAGCGAGCAAGCGAGATGATATGTGAGGCAAAAACAACCGTTAACAACGTACGCACGCTGCCCGATACCAAAATGCACTGAAGCTTCCTCCACTGAGCGCCTGCGTTGGGTCTGAGTGGGGGGCCACGACCACCACAGCGAAAGCTCACTCTCCCGCTGTGCCAGCCAACATAGGAAGAGAGTGAGAGTGGAAGAGCACAAGAGTGAGTAGCAGCAACGGTTTAATTTTGCGTAAAAGCTTCAGCATGTTTGTAACCACAACAACAAGTACGCGTGTGTATTGGCGAATGCTGATCGTTGTTTTACACTTATTGATAACAACAAACTGCCGTTATAAGGGAACCAATTTTGAAGAAATATTCAACTATTTTCAGCAATTGTATTGCACCAATAATTGACACGTGAAGCACGTTAATTTTAAATTAACTTTAGATTGTCGTTTTGCTAGATAACAAAAATCGATTTTTATGATCGAAATCGAAAAAATCTTAATCGAGTTCAAATTCAAAAAACGTTTTATAACTTGTAACGTATGCGGGTATCTGCGAGCTTTTAATAACTAAGCTCAATTTGCAAGATCTTTAATAGTTATTCCAATGATTTCAATAACTTCTTAATTGAAAACACAAAAATGCAATTGCATTCCACCAATTTTCGACAGATGTGAGCAAGTGTAAAAGTATTACCAATCGCACAGCCGGTGCTAAAAAGTGACCCAACAGTTCCATTCCGTTGTGGAAAGGGTGCGAAACACAACTGAGCCATGTCAGATAGACTTGTCACAGTTGTAACTGGCACTTTACTGCTTTCGTTTGCGAGTAATTAGATTAAGCATACGACGCGTTGCCTGCCTGATGAACAGTTGGCAACGAAACGCGCAGCTGTCGAAGTGGATTGCACTTGGTATGTTTAACTTGCAGGTAAAAACAACAATTGATTGCATAATGCCCACGACTTCTTTCAGTTAACTTCGATCGATGAACAAAACGACCAAATCGCCAACTCGGCAAACGAAGCTCACTTTCAAGCGCGGTCCCAAGACGCCCAACAACATCGATTATGAGCGCATTCATACACCACAAACACAATCCCAGATTGTCAGTGCCCCAATGCCAACGGCTGTAGCAGCGCCTCCAGCTGCCAAAATGCAGCTCAAATTAAGCGCCAGCAAAATCCGTCTGCAACAGCAAACTGTGCAAATAGAGACCATGAGCAATGCGGATGCACTGCGTCGTAAGTCGGCGCCACAGCTATTCACCTTTACCATAGCTCCGCCTCAACTCGTGCCTGCAATAGGCGAAGCTCAGATGGTTCCACGCCTGCCCGTCTATGAGCTGAGCAACTGCATCCGCCGCTCGCGCACCTTGGGATTGCCCAATGAACACCAGATTGGAGTTGTGCCCAGCAACGCAGACAGCAACAGCGAGCCGAGTAGTAGCATCACTGGCGGTAGCTCCACGTCTCCCGAATCGCTGCTGGATCACGTGCTAAGCGGCGCCTCTTCCATCTCTGTGCAGAGCAGCAGCGCCAGCGACATAACCGTGGCACCTCCACCTCCTCCACTGCCTGCCCCACCGAAGTCCCCGTTGCTGCCCAAGCCCAAGCGTGTGCTCAGTTTGAAGGCTTCGCCTGAGCTGCGCATCTCGCCACCTACACCGGACAGCGGCATGCAACCGGAAGTCAGCACGCTGCTCTTGCCTGGCATGGAGCCCTCGGATACACTCAACTCACTCGCCTCTCGAGTCAGCTGCACGCCTTCGCCAATCGGGTCGCCGATGGTGTCGCCCTCGAATAGCTTTCAGCTGCGTCCCGAAGCCGGCGGCTGCGTAGGCATCACCTACCCCGAGGATCTCAAGTGCGCCATTTGCATGGATGTCTACACTGATCCGCGCACGCTGCATTGCCTGCACTCCTTCTGCCTGCAGTGTCTGGCGAGTGAGCAGCTGCGCGAGGAGGTCAACTGGGAGGATCGCTCCAGCTACAGTCTGCGCTCCTCGACGCCCGAACTGGCCACGGTGTCGCCGGCCAGACAGCGCGGTGCCAGCTTCAGCCTGCGCAGCAAGAAATCCATGGATCGCATGGTGCTGCGAGTAAGTTGAAGAAGCCTCGTCCGATCACTTCGATTCCATTTGATTTCTTAGAGATCCCCAAAAATTGAAAGATTTTTTATTTTACACTTTAACGCTATTTTTCCAGGCCAAGATCGATACGAAGAACTCCACAAGTTTTGCCAGTGAACCAGCGGACAACATGCGCTGTATACGCTGTCACGTCTGCCAATATGCTACGGAGCTCCCAGCAGTTGGTGGAGTGCGTCAGCTGCCACAGAACTTTATGCTGGTGCGACGCATTGAGGCGCTGCGTCTGCAGGCGGGCGACGATGTCATCTCGCGCGTCTGGTGCTCGCTCTGCAGCGACGAGATTAGCGTGAGTATATTGCATGCAACCAAAACGAGCAATCTTCTGAGACATCCACTGGCTTTTTCAGGCCACTTATCACTGCATCAGCTGCACGCTGAATCTGTGCTCGTTGTGCAAGGAAGCCCATGAGCGCCAACGCAGCACGGCCAATCATCACTTGAGAAACATAATGGAGCTGCGACGGGCACGCAAGCAGAAGCAACAGCAGCTGGGATTGGGCGACAGCAGCCACCTGCTGCTCAAGTGTGGACTGCATGGCTTCGAGCTGAAGGCCTTCTGCGTGCCCTGCCAGCAGGTGGGACGACTTCGCTAGAACTAACCATCTGCTCACTAACACTTCTTGCTCTTCAGCTGGCCTGCTCGGATTGTCTGGTGCTGCAGCATCGTAATCATCGCCATGAAACCATAGCCAAGGCGGCGGTGCAGCTGCAGGTGGCCAAGCAGCTGCGGGAGGCAGCGGAGCAGACGCGTCCACTCTGCCAATATGCGGAACACTCGATAGAGCGGCTCAATGAAATTGCACGCGGCATTAATGCGAGATGCGACGACATCCAGGCGCAAGTGGAGGGCTACATGAACAGCTACTTTGAGGCACTGCAATCACACCGCAACACGCTGCTCCAGCAGATCAGTCGCGCCAGGGAGTCCAAGATTGAGTTGATACTGAATCAGCAGCTGGAGCTCGGTGAGCGAGACGTTTTAGCCTTGCGTGTTTCACTTCTCATCCCTCAATCCTCTAGAGAAACGCACGCAGCAGGCGCTGGATGCCATGCGCTTTAGCCAGGAGCTGTGCGACATCGGCGCCGAGGTGGAAATGTTGAGTTTTGCTCGCATTCTGCTGCGTCGCTTCGAGTATTGCCAGCAGTTTAAGCCGCCAGTGGATCCCAAGGTGAGCTGAGTAAGAAAAGCTTAAGAAAATAGTTAGAACCATTTGGGAATTGCAATCTTAAAGAATTAATAATTTGGGGTCAACAATGTTTGCTTCTGCATATGTTCCGAAAAATCGACTACAAAATTACAATTCTATCCGTGATGATGATGATCCTATTAAAATATAAATATGACTTCACAATATACTTAAATAAATCTTAAATAAATAAATAATTTCTAATTGTTAAAATAAAAACTACAACAAATTAGACTATCCTAAGTTTGTTAATATTGACTGTTTAAGTAACTTAGATCATACAAACGAACAAGGCTCAGATAAGTAAATAATCAGTTGAACTTTAATTCAACTTGCAGATTTCGGATTCGTTGCACTTTCTGGCTAAGATTCGAGCACCCGCCACCAAGGAGCAGCACGACATACCACTATACGGCATCATCACAATGCAAACAGTGGAGCCAACGCTCTGCACGCTGCATTGGGAAGGCTTCTCGCAGCTGCGGCTGCACAGGAAAGTGCAGCTGATGCTGCTTTCGAGAGATCGCGACGGCGTGGCACTCTGTCATGGCGGACTTGAGATTCACTGCATGATCAAGTACAAGGAGTTGAATGCCAAGTTTCTGCCCATCGAGGTGGCCGATCACCGCGATGGCACCTACGGCATCACATTCACGCCCGATACGCAGGGCACACTAATGCTCACCGTGAGCATCAACGAGCGCCAGATCAAGGGCAGTCCATACACCTTTCATTGTCGGCAAGTGCGTCCGCATACAGGGATCTATCACTGCTGCGCCTTCTGCTCCGGCAAGGGCAGCAAGAGTGTCAAGTGCTCGTGCGACGGCCGTATGCCGGGCTACAGTGGATGTGGCCATGGACATGCCGGGCATCCTGGGCGACGGCACTGGTCCTGCTGCGGCAATGTGCTCGAAAACTCCGAGTGCAATGTGGCCAACAAACTGCTAAACACGTGAGCAGCA
The DNA here is from genome assembly GCA_035046165.1 of Drosophila rubida. NCBI lineage: Eukaryota > Metazoa > Arthropoda > Insecta > Diptera > Drosophilidae > Drosophila > Drosophila rubida. The sequence continues at coordinate 10,084,044 of JAWNOF010000014.1, read as the reverse complement.
TCTGTTGAGCATATGGTGGACAGACAGATCGAGCGGCGAACACTTTTAAGCATAGGTTTACTTCAACATAGTTTATTATTTGTGTTGCGCGGAAATTTAAGTTTACAGAATACATTGTGAGTTGATTAAAAATGCGATGTGGAGAAAATGCTTGCATGTACTTAATCCTCGTTGTCCGAGTACCACGAGAGACGTTCCTCGTAGAAGCGGATCACCATTTGCGGTATTTTGACATTCGCCACCGTCGATGGCACCATTTCCGCTTGATCCACGCCCTTGAACTGAATGAGGAATGTGAGGCGCCCATTATTATCGGATGCACCGAGTATCTTTTCCGCCTCGAGGCCACGATCGAAGCCAGTGCCGCCGGCTGGTGCTAAATAGCCAGTATCCTCGACTTCTGGGGCTCGCTTAGTTTTGCTTGCGGGTCCAGCGGGCTCTTCGGACTTGCGCTTGGGTTGGCTGCTGCTGTTGCTGTTGTTGGTACTGGGCGTGGCTGAGCTCGTAGATTCTTTATTCTTGGCACTGCTGCCAGGACGATCTTTCTTTGCCGTTGCATTGGCCTGCGAACAATAAAGATAGCAAATTTTACAACTGATGCAACTACGTCTGCAAACTGTACTTACCTCATCCTTGCGGGACATTTCATATTGTTGTATCAAGTCCTGGCAGTCAAGATTACCCTCTGGCTCCCAAGTGTTTTCGGTTTCAGCATAACCTTTCCACTTTAGATAGTACTCAACCTATAGTAGCAGTTATGAATTTAAGTCAGATCTGAAGTATCATTTAGTGTAATACGCACCTTTCCCTTGCGCACACGACGGTCGAGAATCTTTTCCACAGCATACTCCTCCTCCTCTTCTTCTTCACCGCCGGAGGATTGGGGATCTCCCTTTTTAGACATATCTTAAAATTTAGAGAGCTGCAATTACACAAAATAAAAGGGCAGTTTTGCAAATATGTTTGTATATATATGTAGGTGCGTGTGTCTATACAGTATGTATGTATGCAGACATTAACAAGAACAGCAAATTTGGAATTACGCCGATTCCAACATACTGCTAATATTCGCATCAAATCAGATAAAAACTTACCACAAACAAAATTGAAATTTCTGTTTATAAAACAGATAAATACTTTTCTCTACTCTGATTTTGCCAGTGGCAAAACTGTTCGAGAAATCACAAAAAAGTGCGCGTTCTTGGAGTGATGCCGCCGCGAATTAGTGGTGTGCAGTTTTCGATACTTATGCAAAAATGCTCGCGATTAGTGTTGGTAATTGTGTCAATGTTATTTGCGCCATGCACTAACTGCTTGAAATTCTCTTTGTAATTAAAGTTAAAAATTTTCAGATGTCTCACACAATTTAAAATTGATCGCCAAACTAATTCACCTAACGCTAGATTATACAAGTTTGAAATTAATCTCAAAATTGAAATTTTAATAGTTGATTGTCGATATATATAGCCGATACTACATTAACACGTGAATCACATTTGTATATAAAATAAAGAAAATAATGTTAATAATACATATTTGATATATATTTATATGTGATATAAATTTAAAAAAAACATCGATGATGCTGCGAAAAAATGTAAAAACATCGATATTTGTCGATACTGAATCGATATTTTTCCATCACTACCAATTTGCAGCCTCACTGTTTTTTTTTGCGCTAAAATTTTTCAAGAAAAGGAAATTGTTAAGCAGAATAGTAAATAACGATGCCAGTAATTAGAAAGAAAAAACAAAGCTCTTCGTCCGACAGTGACAGTGGCCCGGACGATGTAAGTATAAGGCGGCTTTATTGCTGCAAGCGTTTATAACTAAGAATGTATTTACAGCGCAATGTTCCGCCGCCAACTAAAAAAGCTAAGGAAGGCGCTAAATCAAATGTGGACTCTGCCGCTGATGGCGACGGTGCTACTAATTGGACGCTAGAGGGTATGCGCCAGGTGCGCATTAATGAGTTTCGTGGCCGCAAAATGGTTGATATACGCGAGCACTACGAAAAGGATGGGAAAGTGTTGCCCGGTAAAAAGGGTATTTCATTGTCGGCTTCTCAATGGCGAAAACTGCTCGCCGTTGCTGACGAGGTAACTCGCGCACTTGAACAATGAGAGTCAAGGACCCAAAAAAAACAAAACAAACGTGACTCATGTAACACTAAGCGTTTTTCTATTAAACAAAAACTCCAAACATTTATCTACGTAGTAATAAAAATTAATCATATACACTGTTGATAATTTTTAATAAGTCCAATAACACTAAGATTAAAAGTATACGGCCAACAGAGCTACAATCGTAAGAAGAATGGCAAATGGCAGCCAGGTTTTGATGAAGGCCCAGATGCTCACAAAACGACCGCAACCGAACATCCAAAAGCACAAAATAATCATATTCCAGCTGCTTCTCTCCTTATAATACATATTGCAAAGAGCTGTTGCTACATGCGAGTGACAATTGTCGCAGAACAAGTTGTGGGTGCGTGTGCCATACAGTATGGATGCCTTAGACACGCCCTCATCCCAGGCATCGGATCCACCCTGCACGTGCTTAGGATGCAGTCGCAAGTAACGTGTGGGACGGCCAAAGGCCATATTATCCTCTGTAACAACGTAGGGGCCGGCGAAGTCCCGTATGACGCCATTGGACATGCAGATGCCCATGTGGCCAATGAAGGGCAGTATCCAGGTTAGCACTGGTATCGGTGTCCATACAATGCAGTAGGGATAACGATCCAGGTTAAAGTCAATAGGCGGCAGCCGCTCACGTACGCAATCTCCTCCAGAACCCATCTCGACATCAACGTCCTCTGTTGATTCTTGATGTTTCTGCTGCTGGTTTCTGGATGTTGACGACGACATATTAAATTGGATGGAACACAAACCGCAACTAGCACACGACTCACTAAATTGCCGCCGCCTTGGTAATCACACAATATGCTATGACTACTCGTAATTTTTCCGATTATCATAAAATCTCAGATAACGTTGGAGGAAAATCTCACACATACATGTCACTTTCTATTGTTTACAAACTAAACACTTATCGATATGTACACGATACACACACACGCTATCGATAGCTTTTAAAATATATCTGCAATCAGCTGTTTGTCGTTACAGTTGCTCTTTCCTATAACGGAAAAAGGCTTGAATTTATTGCGTTTACATTTAGGAAAATATGACGTTACATGAAAAGCAGCAGCTGTGTTTATGAACGCTAAATAGTAACAGCAGGATTAAAGGTCAATTGATAACGATGACACGCGTTTAACAAACAGCCACCTTACAGAGGCCAAATCGTACGCAATGTCTACGTACTAATAGCCAACGACACAATTAGACAGTTTTAGAAATAGAGCAATGACGCAGGTTTTTATAAATGGAGCTGTAGATGATGCCAATGTGCGAGAGTTTGACACTTTGGGTGAGCGAAGCACCACATTACATCGCAAGTTTGTGTATATGTATGTATATATTTTTCTGCAGATTCATCCATTCAAGAACTGATTAGAGCCGCCAACGAGGTTAGAAATCATGCATATTGTCCATACAGCAACTTCGCTGTGGGTGCAGCACTACGCACCAGCGATGGCGCCATATACACAGGCTGCAATATTGAAAATGGCGCCTACGCTGCCAGTATCTGTGCGGAAAGGACAGCGGCCGCGAAGGCCATCAGGTAAGCAGAGTCCTTGACCTTTAATGCTGAAAATATTTTATAAACTATAAGTTTGGTTTTATTTAAGAAAAACTACTATATTTTATTACGTCTTGTTTTTTCAGTGAAGGCAAGCGCGATTTTGTGGCCTGCGCTGTAGTCGCCCAGCAGGACACTGGCTTTACAACGCCGTGCGGTGTTTGCCGCCAGTTTCTGTCCGAGTTCGTGACAGCTGGCAAGGACATACCACTATATGCGGCAAAGCCCAGCAACTTGCCTCTGCGTGTGCTGTGTACCAGTGTGCTGCAATTGCTTCCCAATGGTTTCAGTTTTCAAAATGGCAAATAAGCAACAACCATTATGTGCAATATCCGATTAACTGTGTGAATACCCTATATTATTTTTGGCCTCTGATAAACTACCCCCGATGTGATGTCATTTGTGCATAGTGTCACAAATGGCGTATCTTATAAGCACCTATGTCTATTTCTATTATGAGAGGAAACGCATGAATTGCGGCGCTCTCCTATCGATAACACTCTCACAATCACCACACCCAATATATAGTCGAGCCCACAACTGACCGTCAGCAAATACCGTTGGACGTTCGGAGCAGCAACACGGAACCGCACGCACAGTGTTTTTTCTTCACGTTTACGTTCTTCTCGATCATAATTATAAATAACAATATTTTTTGGTGTGATTTGATTAAGTATATTCAATATTAAATATGACGCATCTGCTCAAAGGCTTTGGACAGCCCGAAACCAAAGAAACTATTGTCAGCTATGGCTCTCTTGGTAAGTTTCGCCGATCCTAATTAAATGATAATAATTTGTCACATGTTGTACGCAGATGCAACGGTCAAGGATCTGCTGTTAAGTGCTCACACTGTGCGCCAGCGCGCCTACACACCCTACAGCAATTTTAAGGTTGGTGCCGCCTTCCGTGCCACACCTAGTAATCTAATTTTTAACGGCTGCAACGTTGAGAATGCCGCCTTTACGCCAACCGCTTGCGCTGAACGCACCGCTCTTATCAAGGCCGTTAGTGAAGGTTATCAAAAGTTTTCCACGGGCGCTGTAGTCGCCTATGCACCGGATGTGTTCACCTCCCCGTGCGGCGTCTGCCGACAGTTTATACGTGAGTTTGCTGGCAACACCGATGTGCTCATCTACATAGCCAGAGCCATCGACGAGCGATCGCCCACAGAGCCTTTTGCCGATGATGATCCTGTGCTCTGCACATCCATATTTAATCTATTGCCAAACAGTTTTCACACCTATTAAGACGATGTCCAAAAGGTTCAAGGTTCCCCCACCCCTATCCCTAAGCTGTTAAGTGTGTTTTTGTGACCAACTATAAATATAAAAAAGAAACAACAACACTAACAAAATTGCTGTTTTGTGAGTATATGGAATGGAATATTATACAACCGTCAATTAAAGCGACTATGCACATTTCTCCGAATTTAATATTGATAAGATGTGAAGTTCTCAAGCAGGAAGTGCATGCTGCAATCTACGACTCTCCTGGCATTATAATTAACGCAGTTATCAGCTAAATATTATACATCGATTATTACTCACAAATTGGGGAACTAGACATTTGTTAAAGAGTGTTATTAACGCTTATCACAGCATAGCAGGGAAATCTAATCTGGGTGCTGGTTTAACGAACCGTTTGGCTGACTAAATCGTATAGTAACTAGATGATATGATAAAAGTAGCTGGTTAGTTTGTTGTCAATAATAATCAGTATTGAGCATGTTATATTGACCTGCATTTATTTTTTATTGTTTAGGCGCACAAGATAGACGGAAGAAAAATTTTAAGTATTTCTAATTCTAAAATGCAAAAGCGAAAAGAACTAAAAAAGTGCATAAAGTGCCTGGACGATCTCTCGAAGGAGGTGTCCAAGCGCAAGGCATACAAACAATTGATCAAGTACATGGAACAGCTACAGGAACTGCAAAATGAGGTCGAAAAGCGTCAGGGACCCAAGGATGGGCGGTATCCAGTTGAAGAATCACTTAAGTTGCCCCGACCTATCAAATCAGCGGAATATACCATACGATTTGCCGATTTGGGTGAGTACCGGCACATAACTTCAATTATTTCAAAGTGATAAACACTTTGTAGATAACTGTGGTCGGGAACTGCTGGAGGATGCGCTCAATGCCAGGTGTAATGCCTATGTGCCGTACAGCAAATTCAAGATTGGCGCCGCCTTTCGCACGAAATGTGGTCGAGTCTTTACCGGTTGCAACATTGAGAATGTTGCCTTTACACCCGGAAGCTGTGCCGAGCGCACAGCTCTGGTGAAGGGGATAAGCGAGGGCTTCAAGTGCTACAATGCTGGCGCCGTGGTCGCTTATCACCAGTCCGGATTCACCACACCATGTGGCGTTTGTCGGCAGTTCATCAATGAGTTTGCCAGGACGGACATACCTATCTACATTGGCCAAGCACCCGAGGTGAGCACCAAGTTGCCTGCTTTCAGCGACGATGACGAAGTGCTGGTCACCTCGATCTACCATCTTTTACCACATAGCTTCACCGTCTTCTAGTCACAAATTTCAAGTGTTAAATTTGGGATTTTATACGTTTTTCAATAACCGATTTTGGAGTTTTGTTAGGCTACGAATTATGTGCAAAATTTAATTGTGAAACAAATAAAGGTTTTTACTTTGAAGAGTTTAAAATAAATGAATGAGATAGAATACACAAACAAACAGATGGGATTTTTGAAGTGCACTTGTTTAATTGTTAAAGCTAAACATATTTAATAACTGGTTGCCCAGATCCATAGAGAGATCTTAACGCTTATCACAGCACAGCAGGGAAATCTAATCTGGTTGCTGGTTGAATGAACCGTTTGGCTGACTAAATCATATAGTAACAAGATGATATGATAAAAGTAGCTGGTTAGTTTGTTGTCAATAAAAATCAGTATTGAGCATGTTATATTGACATGCATTTATTTTTTGTTGTTTAGGCGCACAAGATAGACGGAAGAAAAATTTTAAGTATTTCTAATTCTAAAATGCAAAAGCGAAAAGAACTAAAAAAGTGCATAAAGCGCCTGGACGATCTCTCGAAGGAGGTGTCCAAGCGCAAGGCATACAAACAATTGATCAAGTACATGGAACAGCTACAGGAACTGCAAAATGAGGTCGAAAAGCGTCAGGGACCCAAGGATGGGCGGTATCCAGTTGAAGAATCACTTAAGTTGCCCCGACCTATCAAATCAGCGGAATATACCATACGATTTGCCGATTTGGGTGAGTACCGGCACATAACTTCAATTATTTCAAAGTGATAAACACTTTGTAGATAACTGTGGTCGGGAACTGCTGGAGGATGCGCTCAATGCCAGGTGTAATGCCTATGTGCCGTACAGCAAGTTCAAGGTGGGCGCCGCCTTTCGCACGAAATGTGGCCGAGTCTTTACCGGTTGCAACATTGAGAATGTTGCCTTGACACCCGGATGCTGTGCCGAGCGCACAGCTCTGGTGAAGGGGATAAGCGAGGGCTTCAAGTGCTACAATGCTGGCGCCGTGGTCGCTTATCACCAGTCCGGATTCACCACACCATGTGGCGTTTGTCGGCAGTTCATCAATGAGTTTGCCAGGACGGACATACCTATCTACATTGGCCAAGCACCCGAGGTGAGCACCAAGTTGCCTGCTTTCAGCGACGATGACGAAGTGCTGGTCACCTCGATCTACCATCTTTTACCACATAGCTTCACCGTCTTCTAGTCACAAATTTCAAGTGTTAAATTTGGGATTTTATACGTTTTTCAATAACCGATTTTGGAGTTTTGTTAGGCTACGAATTATGTGCAAAATTTAATTGCGAAACAAATAAAGGTTTTTACTTTGAAGAGTTTAAAATAAATGAATGAGATAGGATAGACAAACAAACAGATGGGATTTTTAAATTGCACTTGTTTAATTGTTAAAGCTAAACATATTTAATAACTGGTTGCCCAGATCCATAGACGCCATACTCGCTGAGCGTGGCGAACGGCGTCACTGATTCGTGAACCAGCAGTGGCTTCACATCAGTGGTATTGTACTCGATGTACTCCTTGTTCTGCTTTGGATCTAGATAGTTTGCCTGCACCTCCGTGATGAGGCCAGTGTGCGGCACACGTTCGATCTGGCACTGATACTCCAAGCGACGCTTAGTGCAATCCTTTGCCGCAGACTCATCGCACATAGTCTCGTCGGCCTCACGCTCCACTGGGACAGTAATGGGCGCTTGTTGCGCCCAATTCCAATAGGTAATGTTATCGTGGACAGCAATGCTCGCTTGTAGATCCTGCGGTGACATATGCACATAGGACAGATTATAAGTGGTAGCTCCTGGATCCATGTACTTGGTGTAGCTATGCTTCGAACGATCGATTATCACTTTGTTCGCCGCCACTGGCGTTGGCATTTGTATGGGTGTTGGATCTGCCTCGAAGGGCAGTTCCACGTGCGTATAGGTATCTTGGCTGACGCTGGTCATAGGCTTGATTTTACGTTTGACAAAACGTAAATTGCCCTCCTCGAATCGCTTCATGAACTGCGTCTTCATGTTAAGGGAGGGATTGCGCAAGATGAACGGATCAGAGTACTGAAAACGAAAAGAATATTAGTGGGCATATAATACAATAGTTAATAACGCTGTTGCTCACCTTCCAGGTGTAATTGTCTGCCACTTCGGACAGCTGTTTGTCGTGCATCAACTTATCCCGGACATAGACACCTTTGTTGGTGCACTCGACTGGCGCGCTCAGCTTATTGCCTAGTCGGGTGTCCGTAATGTGTCGATGCCCACGATAGGTTGATGTACGCCAATCCGGCAGACGAGGACCTGCAGGCATCTTAGCATCAAAGCAACCAAACTCATCCATGATTTTAACTAATTAAATCGAAAATTAAATCTCTATATACAATGAAAACTACTTGAAATGCAACGAAAATTTAATCAAGAATCTATAGAGTTTGATATATAAATAAATTTCGGAGCGATACTTGTTGCTAGTTGTCCTGACAACAAATGACAATAGCAACCAAGTTGTGTTCCACAATTTATTGACAATTTTCAATCAGCTTGTTTGTATATAGTTTTTTCTTGATATATATATATATATATATTTTAGAATTCAATGGTTGTACAATAGTAAAGTTTTCATAAAGGAATGCACGTTATACAATGTATATATATAAGCGATTTGTTTCAAAAACAAAATCATATTCGGTAATCATAGACTGCATGCGTATAAAATACAATGCAATGTGATAGCTCATATGTATATATAAATGATATAGTATATTAGTAATGATAATAAAACTGCTTAGCAATAACCAAATTGATTTACTCCTTGGGGGCGCTTGGCTAACATAGGGTGTGTAAACAAGGTGCAGGCGTTGATGTCAAATCAACATCATTCTGGCTTTCTCAGGCAATTTCTTTGAGAGACAACAGCGATTGTCGCAGATAGTCGTATTGGTTCTTGGCATGCTTAATCTCCAACTCCGACAACTCAACGAGACTAAAAGCAGAATATATTAAAGAATCCCAGTATTCAAAGTATTTTAAAGTGCTCACCTCTTTTTAAATGCTGCCACGCGTCGGTTACGGAAACCTATCAACTCTTCCTTGCCGCAGGCGGACATAGACTCGAACTTCTCGCAAGCCTCCGCCTGTGCAGTTTCAGCCTGCATAACAGAATCACGTATTAACCAGATTTTCAGTACACAATCATTTCAGGACATAGCAAAGGCATGCTAAGAATTGCATAAATATTTGTGTGTGTAACATGCGGCAACTGAAACGCTTTGAACTACAAGTATTTTGTGATAGTTTGGGATCAACAGATTAAAAGATGCTAAATGCTAAGATGACCAATTGAATGTTAACGATAAATGCCAAATACCTCTTGCACCTCCAAAGGCTGCACAGCGGAAGACAACAATCACACGCGCATAGAAGACACACAACGAAAGATAGAAATGCGAGAGAAAGAGCAATGTGAAGTGGTGAAAATCCGTTGAGTGAAATTGATTGCATAAATTTAAATAAATTAAATGTCATAGAAATATGTAAATCACCGAACACATTGGTTGAAATTACAAAAGCAAAAAATATCGTCGGCGTACCGAAGCCTGAATACCCTGGCAGACAATAAAACTAAGGAATTCGTTAAATTAGCGGACAGATTTTTCAGTTTCTAGAGTTATTATCTGCATGGGGACATTGCATCTGAATTGCTGCCAAGCACCGTGAGCATAAGAGAATCAAATAATTGAAAGATTAAAGGCTGTAACTATTTATCCTAACAAGCTTACCGCATGCACATCTTTGTTCTTGGATCGCGCCTTTTCCAAGTTGCGATTGGCCGTCTCATAAGCAGCCAAGCAGCGTAGGCGGCGAATCAACAACGCCTTGGCTGCATCACTGTCGCGCTGATAATAGCGAAGAGTATCGCCCAGCTTCAAATCCTGATCGCTGGCCACACGTGTTTCCAGATTCTGTGAAAAAAGAACGATTAAGTATAGAAATTTTGATTACCAAATAGATGGACTCACCTTAATGCGTTCAAACACTTCGGCAGCCTTGGCGACAAACGTCTCCACGTTACCCTTTTCGGTTGTAGAGAGCTGAGTCAAGGCATTCGATATCTTTTGATGGGAATCCCCCACATCCTTGTGTCGCTGTGTCATCTTCTCAGTGCGTGAGGCAGCCTCACGCAAATGGCCATGGTACTCGGTAAGGAACTGCAATTCATTCTCAAAGAAATCATTAACATCACGTACAGTGGCGCTCAACAGTATTTCATCTGTTGTCTTGCCCAGCGACTTGACAAAGCCACCAAAGATGGCCATCTTCTTGCGTGGCTTGGCGCACAAATCCTGATCGTATTCTAGAAACACTTTCAAATGATTATCGACGCGAAACACCGGATGACTTGCAAGACGACGCAAGAATACTTCGTGCATGGCAACAGTTTTTTTGAACGTGGCCAAATACTCGCTGGAAGCATGAGTTAAAAACAATTTTATAGTAATGTGTTAATATTAATCAGTCATAATCCTTAATAATTATAGGCACAGGTGTACATTTATATTTTTAGTATTTCACTTACGCTTCCAATTCCGACTTCATTTTCTTGAACTCCTCTTTGGTCATATTTCCCTCTCCTTCGCCCAAACGCTGCAACTTTTCGCGAGACGCATCAAAGTCCGGTCTCGGCGGACATGGCGGAATCTACAATTGATTTCTTGGTTATCTACTATAATGATTAATTCTTTATGGTACACTTACAATGTAGCCCGCATAGTCTTCGTTCTCTTCGATGCGATCGTGCAGCCAAACGAATTCCTCATGCTGTCGCACCACATTATTGTCTTTTTTCGAGAAGCCAGGCAATGTTGTACGTGTGTGTACCGTGAACTTAACCTTTTCCTTCTCGCTCAATGCATCCGAAATCTCCACATGCAGTGCATTCTCACCCAAAGCCGCTGGAGTCGCTGGCGCCGATGAAGAGCTGTCTGGTGAAGTTGCAGTGCCACTGCCATTTGTTGTTGTTGTTGCTAGTGGATTTGGTGATGAGATTTCCATAATGCCATTGTTAGCCAGTGGGCTGTTTGACTCATCCGTACCGTCCTAAATTGAAGGCAATGCATTGCAAATTTATCATATACACATTTCTAATTACGCCCATTTGACTGATAAGCAGCGAGCTCTTTGTTTCCGCCTTATTACTGCATTTTAGTGCAATTATTTAGCTCTAATTGACTTCCATTGTTTGTTATTAAACTTACCATCATTTTGTGTGCTGCTTTTTTAATAAACAATAAATAACTTTAATTTAACAATTGCACTGTCTGCGCTTGTGTGTTTCTCCGTGTCGATGTGTAAAGCGTTGCCAGATCTGCACAGTGCAACCGCCATAGCCACGATTCATCACTTATACAAGGTAGGCTCAGCAGAGAGCACGCGTTTATGACGTATGCATAGAATGTTGCCGACCAAGCGGCATTCTTTGCGTTACCTTGTCAACAACACTATAGTTTTCTTGCGGGTGGCAACTTTTCCCGCTACACAGTTGTTGGAAGAAAAAACTTTGTTTATACTACGTTGGCATAAAAAACCAAAGAACGCCATCAATACAAAGAGAAATAGTATACGGCGCAGCGCAGGCAACCAAAATGTCCACAAACGATGAGGCCACTGGTAGCAAACAAGCGCGGCTAAGTAACAACAATCACAAGGATTCAAATGGCACCGCAGGAGCAGGCGGCGATGCGACCAGCAAAACTCGTGACAAAGTTGCGCTGATAACAGGCATAACGGGGCAGGTGGGTTCTGGGTGGTAATCCTAATCAAATGAGTCATGAATTGGTTTGTTAATTACCGGCTTATCAGCTGTCGATGCCCATTATGTTTAATGCTTACGTGTTATTTACAAGTGTTTTACGTTGCTCTTACAGGATGGCTCCTATCTTGCCGAGCTGCTCCTTAAGAAAGATTACGAGGTGCATGGCATCATACGGCGTGCTAGCACCTTTAATACTACACGCATAGAGCATTTGTATGCGGATCCCGCAGCGCACAAGGGCGGTAAAATGAAGCTGCACTACGGCGACATGACGGACAGCAGCAGTCTCGTCAAGATCATCAATATGGTGAAGCCCACAGAGATCTATAATTTGGCCGCGCAATCGCATGTAAAGGTCTCGTTTGATTTGAGTGAATACACCGCTGAAGTAGATGCCGTTGGCACGCTGCGCATCCTGGACGCCATACGCACTTGTGGCATGGAGAAATCTGTGAAGTTCTATCAGGCTTCAACCTCCGAATTGTATGGAAAGGTGGTAGAGACGCCGCAAAATGAGCAGACGCCGTTCTATCCACGTTCGCCATATGGTAAAATTAATTTTAATATTATTATTTTACTCTATTATCATTAAGGCTGTCCTTCCGACCATGTAAGTTTGTTGATCTGAGATATACTTTTTAAAGATTGTATGCATTCATTGCGCAGACGAAGTATATTTTGAACGATTAACTTGCTAAAAATTTTAATGCTTATTAATATATGCTTTTGATTCCTTTCCAGCCTGTGCCAAAATGTATGGCTTTTGGATCGTTATTAACTATCGAGAAGCCTACGACATGTTTGCCTGCAACGGCATACTGTTCAACCACGAAAGTCCGCGACGTGGCGAGAATTTTGTGACACGCAAAATTACAAGATCGGTGGCCAAAATCCTGCTGAATCAGATGGAGTACTTTGAGCTGGGAAATCTGGATTCGAAGCGAGATTGGGGCCATGCCGCCGACTATGTTGAGGCCATGTGGATGATGTTGCAGCGTGAGACGCCTGCGGACTATGTGATTGCCACCGGAGAGACGCATAGTGTGCGTGAATTTGTAGAAGCCGCTTTTAAGCACATTGGCCGCGAGATTGTATGGCGTGGCAAAGGCGTGGAGGAAGTGGGCGTGGAGCGCAACACGGATATTGTGCGCGTGCGTATTAATCCAAAGTATTTTCGGCCCACCGAAGTAGATCTGCTGCTAGGCGATGCATCCAAAGCCAGGCGCGAGTTGAACTGGCAGCCAAAGGTGAGTTTCCTTCAGCTGGTCAGCGATATGATGGATGCCGACATCGAGCTTATGAAGAAGAACCCAATTGCATAGGGCGAAATGAAGATGGCAACATAACTTTGGCACAATATTTATACAATATATATATATATATACATATACATCTTGTAGCAGTTTAAGTTGTAAAGATACGACGGGATTTGCAATCATTCCTTTTTTTATCAACGTTGTGTGTTTTTATGTGCTGTTTCCTTACACCTTCCATGTTATTTTGTAGTCTTTTTACCTAACGAACTAAACACATGCAATAAACGATGATTAAATTAACATGAAAATAATGGGTGACTTTGTTTTTGGTAATCTGGAGAGACATCCATTTGTTTTATTTCGTTTTTGTAGTTTCATCACATAGATAACCAGTAAAAAGAGTCTAACAAGTCCTCTACGTTTCCTTTTTGCCAAACGGATTGATCTTGGATAGCCAACTAGATGATGATGGCGTAGTTTCCCTATAAACATATAAACAAAAGTTAAGAAAGAATTAAATACAAGAAAAACCTACTTACAGTTTGGTCAGTGCTTCGATGTCCGCATCCTTGTGCTCGGCACTTGTCTGCGCTTCCAATTTGCCCGCCTCACTGATGCCCGCTTCGCGTAACTGGTCAATCAGCTTGCGGCGAAACTCCACTTTATGCGGCACAACTTGTTCCGCCTCACGCAACTGATTCTGAAGCTTGCGTATGGCTTCCAAATAGGTATGACCATACCAGTCAATCTCTTCGCTTGTGTACGATTCCAGATACGGACTGTATTCCTTGAGCACATCCGCCTGGAGTTCGGGTTCAGAGGCCAGAGCAGGGCATCCGCTCTGCAGCGCCTTTAGCACTTCCCGCTTCAGTTTCAGAGCCAAAGCTGAACGCAAATCGCATGCCAAATTCTTGAGCAGATAGTGATCGAAGCCATGACATTCGTGTATTTGTTCCAGCGTACGCTGCGTCACCACTACCGACATGTACTCGTTCAACACCAGGCTGTGCACCACAGAACGCTGCAGCGTTGGCACCCAAAAGTGAGGCACACGACGCTTGGTCTGTTGACGCTTCTGGAAACCTTTGATGACGGCTTCGCCGCCCCAAATACCCTGGTGTGCTTCGGGTGGATCGATAAGCGGCAGTGGTATACTCTGAACTGGCTTAATAGCGTGCGTCACTTCGTCCCTCTCCCATTCGCGTTCCTTTGGTATGTAATGCACTGCGGCGGGTTTCGTCAGTTTCCATTCGCGCCAGAACTTCTTATAAGCTTCGGGCAGCTGGGCGCCTAGACCCTTTTCAAAACGACTGGGCCGCTTGAAGCCATTCAGCAGCTTGACGCCCTGTCAAAACAAAACGAAGAATCTTAGCCGTGAATGACCAACTATTGCGTCACAGAAACGAGGAACGATGGAGCAGCAACAAATAAACTGGAACATACCTGCGATGTAGCGTGGGCCATGCTGTACTATGTAACCAGCAGTATGTAATTAGCGTTTTCTTTACAAATGGATTTTTTTTCGGCAGTCTGCTCTCAAATTGTTTTTTTTCTGTGTTAATGAAATTTTGTTTCAACCAGACTAAAAAACAACGGTGCGCTCTTGTCTTCTCGTTTTGACAAACAGCTGACGCTTACTTGCGTTATGGTGTGAATGACACTTTACAAATAATCTGGCAGCTCTCTGACTACCTTATATACCTGACCTGGATGTATCGATAGATGTTGTTTATTTGTCGCGCCATTTGAAAAATGTTTTGTAAATGCACTTCTTTGCGTGGATGGACATCCAGTTGAGAATCTCGACGTTTTATATCCCAATCAGCGTTTAGAAATCGTGCTCATGGTCATACAATAAGAAATAAAACAGCTGCAAAAACATCGATGTTTATTATAAAAACTCGATGACTTTTGCAAATTTAAATAATCGATGTTTCTCCACCTCTATTAATATTTGGTCAAGTAATAAAAAATAAACAAAGAAAAATGTCTAAATCCCATGCAGGTAAGGATTACCATTTTTCTAAGCCCAACTTATTTAAATTGACTTCTTAAACTAGAAAAAAACATTCAGCCAAGTGCTCCGACCTACAATATCCAGTATGAGAACAACGCAATGGTCCGTATGATGAAATTAAATTTATATTTATAAAGATTTAAAACTTGTTTTTGCACAGCGAGCACCACCACCAACTTACGAACAGAGTCAACAACAACAGCAGCAATTTAACTATGCACAGCCGCCAGCTCAGCTACATGCGCATCCTAATCCCTATCAAATGCAAAGCAATCAATACTACGGGATGATGCATCATCAGCAATTACCACAAATGATTCATCCTGGTGTTGGTTATGGTTACGCACCCAGCACATCGACAGGTGTCGCTCCACAAGTATTGCAGGTGGATTCGCGTGCTGAGCTGCGTATGTCACCTTCAGGATCTGTTGTTGTGCCGCCTCCCCCACCTGGTTGTATGCCAACTCCAGCCCAATTGGCTGCGATGCAGGGACAGTCTGTTGTGATACAACAAAAGAAGCGTTCCTTCTTCTGAAGTATCAAATATTCCTCAAGTTTATGTATATGTGCTCCGCTCTCTTAAATTAATAAACGATAACTCGTCTTGTTCTCGCATATATTTTAAAGAACATGTTGTTGGGAGGTGACGAAACTACTACAAAACTACTCGGAACACGATGGGCAACTACTCGAAAATGTTCTCAAAGTATGTACTATCGAATGTCTGGACACGCACGAAACCATCTTCACCGCCTGAGGCATAGCTCTTGCCATCTGGATGGAAGGCCAAACTGTTAATGGGACCAAAGTGGCCCTTGAGTCTGGCGAATTCCTCCTCATAGATCAAGTGGAAAAAGCGTGAATCGAATTTGCCCGCTTTTGTAGACGTTGTGGTCACTTCCATGGCATCTTGGCCACCACCCAGCACCACATGATCCAGAATGGGACTGATGGCAGCCGAATTCACAGGTCGTTCCGTTTTGTAGGATTTCAGGCACATGAGCGACTCAGAATCGAAAAGTTTGGCTGTCGTGTCTTTGCAGGCGGTGACAAACATGGTGCCGTCCTTACTCAACTGCATGTCATTGATGCCAGCGGTGTGATCGGTGCCCGAGTCCATCACCTTCTGTCCCTTGCGTATGTCCCAGATGGCAATGTTGCCATTGTCATGACCTAAAATTAAAGAATATAATTATTTGAACTAGTATGAAAGAATGTCTCATTAACCTGTTATAATCGTCTCATCAAGTGGTCCCCATAACATGGACGTGATCTTGGACTCCACCATAGGAATACGCAGCGTGGGCGCTTGCTCAGACAATGTGGAATCAGCATTACGCACATCAATGATGAACAGTTCGCAGTTCTGCCCCATAGCCTTGTCCGTGGAGTAAGCCGCCTGGTTACCCGAGAAACTAAAGTTGCTGGTGCGCACCGATGATTTGGCGGCAATGGAGGCAATTACAGTGCCGTATTCCACATCCCAGATCTTTGTAGTCATGTCACCAGCACCAGTAATTAGCTTGCGACTTTCCCAGTCCACATCCAAGCACCAGACTGCGCCCTGATGTCCATCATAAGTTCCCAGACGCTCGCCGTTGAGCGAGTACCAAACGTTTGGCTTTTGATCCTTGGAACTGGAGAAGAGCAGGTCACCCTCGCGATTGTACTTAATTTGCGTTATAGAACGCTCGTGGCCTTGCAGCATCAACGGACGCTAAAAAAAAATCATATATTATTAACCAGATTTTTTTTGCAAAATACGAAGCGCACTGCGCCGCCATTTAAGGTTATGTTTTCCGATTACACCGAAAAATTTTCGCATTGTTGATGCATTCATGCTATAATCACAGGAAAATCAAACAGAACGTCTTTAAAGAATTGTGCACACACCATTTTGTAATTTACTAGTTATTTATTGCGAGAAAACAAAACAACTTCTGCAACATCCACGCAGCACAAACGTCAAAAAGAGCGAGTGAATTACAAGACAAACAGGGTTGTTATATTGTGTGTATGTACAGCCCTGCCAACTTGATACAAAATATAATATGTTAAAACAGTCTGGCAATGCTAATAACATCTTAACTGAACCAGCCCTTTTTGTTTAAAGAATTCCACTTGGCGATGTTGACCAAAATCGATGCCACACATTGATCTTTGTCTCTGTTCTGGCCATAATAGTCCACAAATTCACCATCTGGATTGACTAAATACATAATAATCGTGTGATCCACAATGTAATCATTGTCCTCATCGCGGGGTCCTGCACTGAAGTAAACTCGAAAAGCTTTGCAAACATTGCGAATCTGGTCCACGGTACCCGTCAAACCGAGCAGTTTGGGGGAGAACTCCTTGACGTACTTTCCCACCACCTCCTTGGAGTCGCGCTCTGGATCAACGGTTATGAATATGGGCTGTACTTGCGGTGTTTGTGGCGACTTCTCTGTAATTAATATGATTCATATAAACTAAAACAAATAAAAAAAATTTTGCTAGACTTACCAACTTCATCGACTACCAAAGCCATCTTCTCCAGTTCATCGGGACAGATGTCAGGGCAGTGAGTGAATCCGAAATAGATCAGCAGCCACTTGCCCAGAAAATCTTCCGATTTGCGCGGCTGACCATTGGAATCAATTAAATCCCAGCGCCCACCAATTGCCGCCTTTCCCAATTGCCGTTTGCGCTCCTTCAACAACGCTTCATCCTTTTCGCTCTTAACGTACAGCATAAAACCCAATCCTCCAGCGCCTATCGCACCAATCACAGCCAAACTCTTCCATGAAATGGGTCCTTTGCCTTTTGTGGGATCTTTGGCACCTGCTGACAAGTTACGTTGTTGCTGCGTCAGCTGTGTGCGGCAACTGACTTGTGTCCATCTCTTACAGCCGCCCACTAAACGTTGAAGAACGCGCGACATATTATTGTTCTTAAGAAGTTTTACGTAAACTCAGTGCAGCTGGAGAACAAATTTCGCCGGTCTAGCAAAAGTGGAGATATCGATGGCACTACTGATGGTTGCTCACTGATGACAGCCCATCACTATCGATATTTGTCGATATAGGCACATTATTAAATATATCTGAAAATCTATAACTTATTTATATAAACAGCAAAAAGTAATACTGGCGCAGCAAAGAAAACATTATTATCGTGGCTGTGATAAGTATAAAATACCAACTGGAAATGGGCGATATTTCAATCGATAGTGCCATCGATATTACGCCATCACTAATTGGCGGTGCTCTGCCTGAATTGTTTTGAGTGCACCACGTGCCGAGCATTCGACATTTAAATAAATTTATCTTTATTATTGTTGTGTTGTTCGTGCATTGCAATGCCTGATAACAAAAAACGGCCGCTGCTCTACTTGGAGGAGTACAAGCTAAAGCAGGATCCACAGGATTATGGCTTGGCCGACGAGGTCTTCAACATGGGGGCATTTAAAAGTAAATTGCAAGTGGTGATAGTCAGGTATGAGTTTATTGACTATTAAGTTAATTGAAATGATAGAAATATATGCATTTCTTGTAGAAATGATGAGGAACATGGCTTGGAGTTTGATTTAATTGGCGTTTATCCGGCCATTGCTAACGCTTTTCGTCGTTTAATGCTGAGCGAGGTGCCCAGCATGGCTATTGAAAAGGTGTACATCTACAACAACACTACGATAATTCAGGACGAAGTGCTGGCACATCGCATGGGCTTGTTGCCGCTCAAAGCGGATCCTCGACTGTTTGCCTACCGCACCGAGGAAACCAATGAACAGGGCACAGAACAAGATACGCTGGAATACGAACTGAAAGTAAAGTGTACACGTCGCAAAGATGCGACCAAAGATCAGTCCAACTTCGATGATATCTACAAGAATCACAAAGTCTATTCAGGGCATCTGAAATGGGTGCCTAAGGGCAAGCAAGCACAAATATACAGCGATAGCAACGTTGGTTGCATACATGACGACATACTAATTGCTCAATTACGGCCTGGACATGAGTTGGATTTGCGACTGGTAGCCGTGAAAGGCATTGGCAAGGATCATGCCAAGTTCTCACCCGTAGCCACTGCCTACTACCGTCTGCTGCCGCAAATCTCGTTGAACCGCGAGGTTTCAGGCAAAGATGCCTATTTGCTGCAAAACTGTTTCTCCCCTGGTGTGATTGGCATCGACGAGAACGATTGTGCGTATGTAAAGGACGCGCGCTACGACAGCTGCAGCCGAAATGTTTTCCGCTATCCCCATTTAGCGGATGCTGTTACCATGGCACGTGTGCGGGATCACTACATCTTTAGTGTGGAGTCGGTTGGTGCTCTAAAGCCTGAGGTGATATTCGTGGAAGCTGTCAAGGTTTTAAAGAAGAAATGTCGCGCTTTTATCGATGAAATTGAGGCGGAATAACCACAAAATTAGTTATATTTGGTAACATACACACAAATATATGTAAAATAATATTAGTAATAGACTTATCGTTTAGCATTCTAATTAAAAGCTGAGTTTTGCTTTACGCTTCAGAATTTTGAGACGAAATTCTGTTAATACAACTTGCAAACGCTCCTGGCAGAGCAAGGCATCCTCCAACTAAAAAAGAGAAATGTCAAATCGCGAAACCGCTGTGAATAGTAATATGCAACTTACGTCCATGTGATTGAGTTGAAGCGAAACACTATTGCCAAATAGATCAAATTCACTAATTATGTTATCGTCCATCAACATCTCCTCATTCCCTTCGTCCATTTTATATTCGGCCATCATCAAATCTGGCTTTACGTCTTGTTCTTGTTCGTGCTCATGCTCAATCACCTCTTCGGTCACCTCGTATTCCTGCTCGATGCCTTCCTCGTTGCCCAATAAGTCTTCGAGTATCGAGTCATTGGAACATGCATCTTGTTCCATTGGCGGCTCCGGTTCCGGATCAATCTTTTCCACTTTGATGCGCTTGACTTTTGGCTTTTGCTTAGCGGCAATCAGCTTCTGAGGAATTGGTTTTGCCTCTATTTTTGCCATAATTTGCTGCCTCATAGTGGGAACCTAGAGTTGAGAAATGTAGTTTTTGGTATGTGAAAGATACTTGAATTTGGTTTACCCCAGGTTTATAAGATTTCATTGCCTTCTGGTGCTTGACGGCGTTGTTGTGTTGCTTGATGGATGCCAGGCGAGCCAAAACGTTGGCATCGCATATTTTACAGTGCGCAGAGTAGCCGTCGTCCCCTCTACAAAGCCAAGGCGCAAACGATGGGAAGCGTTCCCAATCTTCACGATATTTTTGGTGGTACAGTCTGCGCACCTTGTTGGTAGTCATGTTTTGTGATGTTGGCTGACGGTTGTCAATTTTGGTTTGCGGTTGATGATCCACTTTGAATTACTAATGATTGCATTTACTTTAAATTATTTGAGCGCCAAATTTACCGTTTGCATGTATTTTATTTGGTAATTATTTTAGTATTTACATACACATATGAAAGAAAATAGACCAAACCACAAAAATTGAAGTGCGACCGTGCACAGCAGCCAACGCGTCAACAATAACATTAATATGTGCTCAAATATAAAATGTCTTAAAATATACCACATAAGCACACTGACGTAAAGTCGCAGGTCGCTGACTCAGCTGCTTAGACAAGTATAACAGTTAGATATAATTGCAGAATGTAGGCTAAATTGTAACACACAAAAAATAGCTGAGGTTTAGTTGTATGTTAATTACCAATATTATTGCTTGGGTGCCACAAAATTATTTAATAAGTTTCATAAATATATGTATTATGTTATGATAACAGTAAAGGAAACTGTTAATAGCATATTGCAATAATTTAAGTATTTGGTCACACTGCGCAGAAAAGATAATAATTTTGCAATATGTTTTAATTAATATTAAAGGTTCTAAGGTTGTGCCTTTACTAATGAGCTAAGATTATTGGATAACAGCCTAAATAAGTGTAAATATATATATATATATATTATATAATAGGCTTATTACAAATTAAAGAGTTCGTTTCGCTTTACGCTTCAGAATCTTCAGGCGAAATTCTGTCAATACAACTTGAAGTCGCTCCTGACAAAGTAATGCATCTTCCAGCTGCAATTGATATGAAATATTTAAACAATGCTGAAGAATATATATAACCTTCACTTATATACTTACCTCCATGTGGTTAAGTTGTAGCGAGAGACTCTTGCCAAACAGATCAAATTCGCTTATAATATTGTCATCGGTCAAGTTGTCGTCGTTGAATTCGTTAAACTCCTGCAGCGTCTCTGTCTTTATGTTTTGCTCGTTGACTTGCTCGTCGACTGAGTGCAAGTACTCCGGCTCGATGTCATCATCATTGCCTAACAAATCCTCCAGTATTGAATCGTTGGAACAAGTGTCTGGTTCCATTTCTTCTGCAGGAGGAGGAGGCGATGTAGGAGTCTTGTCAAGTTTGATGCGCTTGCTTTTTGGTTTTGGCTTGGCAACAGTTTTCTGTGACACAGGCTTTGATGGGCCATTCTTCGAAATAGGTACAGCGTTTATGTTTTGTGTCTAAATTAAAACATTCCAAATATCACATTGCCTCTAAAGTTAGGGGACGGCAACTTTGCTTACCTTTAGTTGAGGCTGGTACGATTTCATTGCCTTCTGGTGCTTGACTGCGTTGTTGTGCTGTTTAATGGATGCAAGCCGTGCCAAGACATTAGCTCCGCATATTTTACAGTGAGCCGAATAGCCGTCGTCGCCTCTGCAAAGCCAAGGCGCAAACGATGGGAAACGTTCCCAATCTTCACGATATTTTTGGTGGTACAGTCTACGCACTTTGTTAGTGCTCATAGCTTTTGCTGTAACCGATGACTGTCAAATGTTGTTCGTGAAGGCCAAGTTGTATTATTTGTTAATGTTTTGAATTATGAGCGCCAAATTTACGGTTTAATGTGTATTTATTCTAGTATTTACATATAAAATAGACCAGAAGTTATAGTGCGGCCGCTTATGAAAACTCGACAATAACCACACACGAGAAGGAAAAACTTGTTAAAATACCAGAAATACTAGGTTTGACGTAAGGTCCCTGACACTGCTTATTAACAGCTGAATATAACAGAAAGTTGAAATGTTAAACACAATGAAAGTTCAGAGATGTTATAGACAATGCTGGTTTAGTTTAAAGTAAATTAAATTAAACATACGTAAGACTAACAAAAGATTTTGACAAAAAATAATTTGCATAAATAATTATTTTATTATTCTTGTTAACATTGATAGGAATCTTAATTTTGAAGTTGCGTTTGGTCACACTTAGTACACAGGGTGACTAAACAAAATAGAATTAAAATGCCGGCAAAGCGGTAAGTTTGCAACATATTAATGCGCTAAAAGTTATTTTAAATATCTTTTGTAAATGCAGAGCTTGGCGAAAAGTCGTTAAAAAACAGCAAAGAAAACGCCGAAGACAAAAATTTGCTCGCGAGAAAGAAAAACAAGAAAGCCTTAAAGAAAGGGATCCCGATTATCAGCAATGGCTCAAAGAGAGTTTAGAATTGGAAGAATTTCAGCGTCTAGCTGCCAACCGTCTGCATCAAGATGAGGAAACAGAATGGCTCCGACGTGAGGCACTTGCACAACGTCAATTCCGCATCGATGCAGCTAAGCTGCGTCAGCAAGAGGACGAAGCCGAGCGCTTACGTACTCGGCAAGCCGAGGAGTTGTCTGCATTGCAGCAGGAGCAGCGTCTTTGGCGGGAAGAGCAAGAAAGACTGGCTGCCGAGGCAGCTGCGGAGTTCGAGGCAATGATGCAACGCATGCAGGAGTATATGGAGAATGCAGAGGAGCACACACCGCCCGCAGAGCTGCGACGTGTTGTTGAAACTCATCCCGACCAGCGTTTATGCGAGTTCTTCACACGTACCAATGGGTGCCGCTATGGCGACGCTTGCACGTTTAACCATCGTCGCCCAATGCTATCGAAAGTCATTTTAATTCGTCACTTTTTTACACATCCATTGCTGCAAGTTGCCGACACGAAAACTGAATATGCCAAGTCTGATGAGCACTTGGAATTGACAGATCGCGACTTGCGTGCCGACTATGATGAGTTTTTCAACGATGTTGTCGAAGAACTCGAGAAATTTGGCAAAATAGTTAATTTTCGAGCTGTGCGAAATACACTGCCTCATCTCAGAGGTAATGTCTTCGTGGAATACGCACAACAGCGGTAAGTAAATGGATCTTTGATTGCACAGTACAACAATGATGATGATATAGCTTCCACTTTTTAAAGCACCATGTAAACTCGTAAAATAATATTCCATTAAACTTTATTTTATTTCAAATACTTAAATATTTTATATTTTTAGCTTTGCGCTGCGTGCTTTTGTTAATCTTCAGGGTCGCTACTATGCAGCAAGGCGCCTGAATGTGGAATTCTCCAACTTGAACTCTTGGCGTGGAGCTGTTTGCGGTACGTGAACCGCAGATGAAGAGCTGTATCCTTTGCAAAACCAATTTCAAATTTATTTATAATGCTTTATAATAGTATTTAAGATTATGCCTTATCAAACTTGTTGCTTTTTTAAGGTTTGTCCTTAACACGCAAATGTCCTAAGGGCTACAACTGTGGCTATCTCCACATGTTTCGCAATCCCAACAACGTCTTCAATGTCAACTTGGAGACACATAGCACACCTCACAGTGCTCGATCTCACAGCAAAACGCCCAGATCCAGAACGCTGAGGCAAGCATTTCTTATGGGCATATTATATGTCGATCTAATTAAATTCATGCTTGCAGCTGGAATGATAATGAGCGGGAAGCTCGTAACTGGCGTTGGTCGGAGAGTCCTGAGCCAGAGCTTGACAATTCAAAAACGAAAAGGAATAGTTCTCATCACATCAAGGAAGAACGTCCCTATATATGTAGACATGATGAAAGCAATCATAGTCAAAAATCACATTGTAGTCGAGATTCTCGATCAAAGCATAGTCAAAGTCACTCCAAATTAAAAAACCACAAACTTGATAGAAGTCGTTCCCGTTCACATGGTCGACATCGTCATTCACCTCATCATAACCAACATCGTGAAATAAATCAAGGTACTGTTTAATTTTTTTCTTTTATGGATTTTCATATTTTTATTGAATCTCTTTGACTTTTGGGCGGAAATAGAAAATGGTGCTGAAGAGATTTCCATATAGAGAGAATTCCAGTGAATACTAAGTACTTAACAATTTTAGATTTGTTTTATATTATTCACATAAATATAAATACAATTCATTCGTGTAAAATTGGCAGTTTCGAAAGTATAGAGTTTTGTGTGAATTTTGAAATTGCAATTGAGTGCATAGGAAGGCGGGGTATATAGGTGGTAAGATCGGTGTGTGGAATTATATAAATTCTAAAGTCTATTTGTCTTGCATTCGTCGTACACACATTAAACAAAAAATTATACAAAAAACTCATTTAGGGAGTATTATAATAAGTAGTTTTTTTTCATTTAAAATTACACAAACAATACGAAGCATTCAGCTGTTCAGCTGCTAAATAACAACTTATAGACGAATGCCGGGATTTGTGGCAGCCACATAGCGCAGCAGCTCCTCGTTATCCTCACAGATGACAGGCTTCTCGTGGTAGCAGGCAACATCGTGCCATGCGATGCCATCGTTGTAGACGTTGTTCAACACTGAGAGACACTGTTCCTTGGTCTGGTTGATGTCGTACTCGGCATTATCAGGCTGTGGACGCTTCTTGTGACCGGTCTGCGACCAGGGGTTGTAGCCCCAGCCCTGTGGAATGCGGTTGGTGGCCTGGATCTTCTCGCGAGTTGCAGACCAGAACCAACCGTACACGTTCTTGGGCTCCAGATCGGGACGATTCTCGCAGCCAGCGAAATCGCAAATACGACCAGCGGTCCAGATGTAGGGCACATCGTTCTGCTGGATGACGCGGAAGATGAGGTTGTTCTTCTCTTGGGTCTCCAGGGCGACCAGGTCCATGCAGTACTCGCGGCACAGATTACGGCCATCCAACCAGTCGACCTTCCTGTTGGCCAGAGCCGGCACATGGGTGCTTAGGAACATGTTTTTGCCGCGATAGGAAAACTCCTTGGGGCCTGCAAAGAGTGAGAGCTTGGTCAGTCGTTGTTGTTATTGTGACCGTAGTTGTAGTTGTAAGTGTGCCAACATTGAGTTCAATGCGATGATGTTTGCTTGCCTCATGATTGGCAAAACATGCCACGGATGCTTACACAACTTCCCCCACAGTTTGCGCGTTGCGCAATCTTTGTAGCTTGCCAGCAATTTATGCAGCTTTTTTTTTGGCTGCTGTGCTAAGCTCAGCTGAGCTCCTCTGTCCGTCAGCAGCGTCATCGTCGCCGCCGTAGCGTCTGGTGCTTTCCTTTGTCTGTGTGTCAAAAGGTTTTCCATTTGCCAAACAACAAAGCAAAAAATAAAACCTGGTAGAGCTAACAATGGAATATTCCCCCAGCCTCGCTAACTGCACTGCAGCAGCTTTGAGCTCCTAACACCCCAGTAGCAGCATCGTCTCCTCCTCCTACTCCTACTTTGAAACTTGTTTCACATCGTTGCCTCGCTGCAACAGCAGTGGCAGCAGCAGCGGCAGCGGCAGCTCCAGCGTCCATTTGATTAGTTACTTTGGAGCGTTATGTTTATTCGTTTTTGTTTTCGTTTCCACATTTTGGTGCGCTGCTGTTTTTGTCTTAACACGCCCGCCTGTGCCACGCCTCTTTGGCGGCACGCGCCATTAGGCGCGCTTTAAGCGGCTTTAAAGCTGCCATGTCAGTTTGGATGTTGGTTGTTCGTTGTTGGCTGCTGTGTTGCCGCCGTCACTTTTGCAATCGCCTTTGCCTGTTCATTCATTCGTTCGTCGCCCTCCCCTGGCGCCGCCGCCGCCTTCTTGTCTCACTTCACGTCAAATCAACTTAAGTCTAACATAATGACCTTATTTGCCATTGTTTGCACATTATTATTATTTTTTGCCGATGCTGCCTGCTGTCTGCCTCTTGTCATCTGCTGCTGCAATTTCCTCACTTTGCGGGTCAAGGCAATAAAACTCTGGGCGTCGCATTAGCGCACGCATTAAGCTTGCTTTCTTTCGTCAAGTTTTCCTGGCTGCTGCTGCAATTGTGAAACTTACAAAAATATTTGCAAACCGCCTGCAATTGCATCATTGCCAGCAAAACTTCCCAAACTAGCTAGCAGATAGATATCGGTTAATAAGCTGCTCAGATAGAATATCTCAAGCTTGGGCTTTTAGAAAATGTGTATTTTTGTTGAATTGGAAATTAATAAGCAGGTGAGCCGCAGTTTGCATGCCTGAAAGTTGTTATTAACAACACAGCGAGTCGCGTCTATACAGAGACGGTAATTAAGTTTGAATAGATAATTAGTTTATTTAACTAAAAGTTGTGCTTGTTGTATAACTGGAAATTTCTAAAAGATGAAAGATCTAAGCCACAGCAACAGCAACAGCCGCAGCAATATAGCGGCAAATAGCGACTTTAAACTGGCTATGCAACTTTATTATGGGCCGTCACGTTGCGACGTTGCCCAAAAAACAAAAAAAGTGAAAAAAAATTAACTTGCATTTTCTATTCGAACGGGATGTACTCATGTGTGTGTTTGTGTATGTGCATGCCTAATTAGTACTAGCTGCAATGTGTTCATTAATGTACCGGATATGCAGTGATGACGCTATTGTTTAATTTTTTTCTTCAAATTTTCGCAATCGCGCTGCAGCAGCGATGACGTGCAGTTACTGGCTGTTTTATAATTGGTTAGTTATAAATGCATCGAGATGGCAACGCCGCCGAGTGCAAGCGAATGCAGTACGTGGGTGACAATTAACTGAGTGGCATCGCTGTCATGTGCAGCAAGACAGCAACGACTGAATGCTCTAGCAAAGAAAGTACGTAGGTGACAAATGCTGACGATCACGTCACCCGACCTGCCTCTACATTCATTGAGCGAGGTACAATCATCGCAATTGAATAAATCTATTTGCAATATATTTTGTTTTCATTGCGGTTACACCCACTCGTAGCACGTAGCATTGCCAAACGATTTCAAGTGCAAACTTGGCAAATCGCTGGATGTGTACTATTTGATATTCTCCTAACGTTTCACACTTTTACTTTTTGTCCCACACTGAGCGGTCGGTCTCATGCCCATTACGGTTGTGGTATTTTTACATATCAGTTTATTTATAGAAATTAGTTGTACTTACGGCTGGCGCACTTGGCGGGCACGGGCAGTGAGAGGAAGCGTCCCGGCTTGGTCGCTGTGGTTGTTGTGGTTCTGCCCTTTTGTGCGTCGGCACAGGCGGCCACCAGGCAGAAAGTCGCTAATGCTAGAGTGACTTTCATCTGCAAAATACAAAAATGGGAAACGAGAGGGAAACGAATGTTAGAAAATGTACTCAAATATACAAATAATACAGCGAGCACACTGCGTATGCGCAATGCGCCTCAAATTCGTAATGTGAGTGTGTGCGTGCGTGTGTGTGTGTGTGCTTATCGAAGATGTAACTTGGCGCGCGTGGTTTTTATGTCAAGGATGCTTCGCTGGCAAGCCAACCGGTTGCCCGAGGCGTTTCAAGCAGCACAGCAGCGGCCACTGACACACTGCCTCACTGACGACAACAGCAAAAGCAAGAGCAACAACAACGATAATAATAACGACAACGTCGACACTTGAAACTTTATTTTTATTGTAGCTTAGCGTCGGCAACGTGATCAGCATCAGCATCATCGGCTTCGATATCGCCAGCGACTTCGACTTCGACTTCGACTTGGACTCGGGCATCGTCACATTATTCATAAATAAAAATTCATTTAGCATCTGCAGCAAACATGTTGATTACACAAGAGACACGCCAACGAGTTGGCCAGCTAGCCAGCCAGCCAGCCAGCCAGCCTGACCTTAACTGGTTTTATTGACTTTTTCGCTTTAGTGTCTGTTTGCGTTTCGCCTGGCTAGAACCTTCCACGTCTTTAGCATATCGATTAATGCCCCCGACGACAAAAACAAAAACGACGCTTCTTCCTTATGAATATACTCGGTATCAATTCGAAGTCGAAGCCGAAGCCGAAGTCGAAGTCGAGTCCGATGCTAATGCAATGCCATCAATCAAAGCTCAATGTCTGGCGGTGCTTGCCTCAGTTCGAAAATGGGAGACGCCGGCGAGGAGGGGGAACATATAAATTTTAAATTTCGCATGTTAATTTGATTTCATTGCTGCGGTTGATCTTTATCGCCAACGTATTCATGAGTTGCCCCCACCGATACCGACACCGACACCGACAACAGACAGACAGACAGAGAGACTGACAAACAGACGCGGTGTCTTCACCGCATTTGGCAACATAAATCATTAATGGATCGCCTAATGGTTGAGCGCAAGTTTTGCCGCTGGCCAAATGGCTAAAGCTGAAGTTGAAGCTCAAGCTTATCAGCAGCTGTATTTGGAAATTGAAAACAATTTCGTGCATAATGAAAATTTGATTTGATTTGATTTCAAAAGTTGCGCTATCGATTTGATTATTAATTCGCTTTTCGACTCGACATTTTTTTCTCTCTCTTTGGATTTAAAGTGAAAAGTTCAAATCAGCTCACGCCTGTCTTAGGAAACTCGCCTTTAACTAGGTGTGTGTTTCTTTTTGTATACTCGTATGTGTGTACGCTTTGTTGTTATTTAAAGTTGCGTTTTGTAATTTGTCCATCGGTGCTTTTTTTTGTTTGCCGTTTATATTATTTGTTGTTTCGTCGGCTCATGAATGTTAATCAATATCAATCAGTCGACAAAACTGATGATGCATTTCATTATAACTAGTATACATGTATACAATCTGCATAAGTATGTACAAACATGCCTATTCATGTGTCTATATGTACGCCTTTGTTTATGCGCCCTTTTGTGACGGCTAGCCAATTCATATATTTATGCATACCAAGACGGCATACATTTTATGGCTTTTGTTTTCCATACCCTGCAGCTCCATCTACAAAAAGAGCATAATGGCTTTGAGCAATTGCGATTGGCCACAGACAGTTGCTGCCCTATAAACTAGCTGTTTTTATGGATCACCAACATCAACAATAGAGTCAACTTCGAGAGAGAGTAGGAAATGATGGTTATCGTTTAGGGGAATTTAGGAATCTATTAAATAATTTACATGGAAATCAGGGTCGGTTGATATTTAAAATAAATAAATAAAAATTACTCTTTAAATATAAAATTATAACTTTATAAAATTCGAATCAATTGCAGCTATAGTTTCATTAAATTCATATTCTAATCGAGTAAATTGAAACATTTTCATAAATTCGTCGTCTAATTTCTACACTCAGTTGAAGTAGCAAATTTGGGTTATTCACGAAGTATCTGCTCGTTGTGCAGCACACAGTTGTTTTTGTAATTTATGCATGACAATTTGGAGTGTGGAAGTTTTATGTTGCTGTTTCAAGTTGCGCAAAGTTTATAGCTTTTTGTTAGAGGTTTTCGAAAATGCAGAGAGGAGGATTTAAAGATAGGAAAAACATCTCAACAGTTGCAGTCAACGAACTTTAACTGTAAAATCAGCATTCCAGAAAGAACTTGTCGCTACAGCCAACTCGACCACTTCAAAATTGAACAGCGAACACGAAATTTTATTGAAGATTGTGACAATGAACGAAAGACTTAGGCAACGAACTTGCACAATGAGAGCACACTTTAACGAAACTGTTGACACGAAATACATTCGGAATTGTTCTTGCTTTGGATATAAATCCGTATTGAATCCAAAATTGTTGGCACATCCTTGCAGCAAGGAGCAGCACACAGAGCACTTTTTACATATATATGTGATTATTATTATTCTGCGATTTAAATCACAGTTGCCGCATTTGGGCGATTGTAAGTCCTTCGAGAGATTAGCACAAGCGAAACGCACAAAAACACACTGATAGTTCGAATATCCTTGAACGCGTCTTACCTTTGCTGTGTGTGTATTACGATAACGATAACTTCACAAACTGTTTCGTTCCCCTGTGGTCCAACTCAGACTCCGATGTTGCGTCGGAGACAAAACCAGACGAGACGAGACCAGACGTAAATGTGAATAGCAACGAATGCTCTGCGCTGCTGTTGTGCCGGCTTTTATACGTTCCAATTGCCCGAATGGGCGGCTGCCACTCCCCGATATTAAATAAAGAGAGAGCCACAGTACGGCAGAGAGACGAAGAGAGAGAGAGAGCCAGCGCGTTTCAGAGCCAGAGCATTCGCAGTGTGTGTGAACTCGCGCTCTTCGCTGGCTTGTTAAGCTCGACTTGTCTACAACTCCCTCTCTCTCTCCCTCTCTCTCTCTCTCTCTCGCTCGCACACTGAATCGCATCTCATATCATAAGTCAGTTAGTAGTTGAAATGATGTGCAATATTATTATGGTCAAAACTAAACGCATAGTTTTCAAAATGGCGCATTCAATTGAACAAAGAGGAAATTTTGAATTTTCAAAGAATACACTGCATAGAGTACGGCTTACTGTGGCAATAGTAATAGCAATAACAATAAAAATACATATAATGAACATAAAAATAACAATTGCTGAAAGCCAGAACATCGTGGTTAGACAATGACAACTTTTGTTTATGAATATTTATAACTGGCGAGACGATTCGATTTTATTTATTTACTCTTGAATTTGAGGCAAAAGTTTTTTGTTTGTTCTATTCTGGTCTCAGGGCATTCATTGTTGCTGCTTGGCTAAAACTGTACTACGATCATTATAATTTTAATAGCTCTATCTTCAGGTGTATTTGTTGTTGCTTTTCTAGATTGTTGAGTGCCTGGCACTCAAAACAAATACCGTGTATTTCAAAATTTATGCAAACACTTGGCGCACCTTTTACGCATCATTTCGATGACGGCTCCGATGGCTTTGGGGCTTGCTTCATATATCAATTTGTCAAGTGTTGTTGCTATTGTTGGGCCTTGATCTTGAAAAGCCTTTCGAAATGTCGCCGTGGGCTTTGAGCTATTGGCTTCCGCGCAGCTCATCGCACGCGCTCAAAATAGAAGCCAGCAAATTATTTGAATTTGATTTTAAAAAATTTGTATATTATTTCTTTTTTTTTTTTGCATTTTTGTTTTCCAATTCGATCATTAATTGCCATGTGAATGAACTGGTAAAGGATAAGCTGCGTAAATTGGGCATCTGCTCTCATAAATATCATTTAACGCACCAACAGCCCGCCGCTCTGCCGTCCCCCTCGCAACAGCTGGTGCTTGGCAGTGCCAGCCGGATCTGAGATCTGAGAATATAGCCAAGCTCTGCCGTTAAAGTGCGCCGAGCTGAACTGAGCCGAGCTGAGCTGAGCTGAACCAAGCTGTGCCAAGCTCTGCTCAGCTCGGCCGAACTGAGTGGAGTATTGAGTTTTTGGTTCTTAAAATTGACATTTATGTTAGCATTTTATTTTCGCTCATAAATATGCAAATGAATATTTATTTGCTTGATTATCTAATTTATTTTGTGTTTGGTGTGAACACAAAAACAAAAGAGCTACGATATAGCTAGAGACTGGAACTTGCCATTTGGCTTTCGAGTTTCATTCGAAGTCAAAATGGTTAAAAATAAAAAGCGAAATAGATCCTTTTTAATAGCTTGGCCCAACATAACCCCACCAGACGACAGACACCACATACAACATTGACATTTTGGCCAGCTGAACTTGTGACACACGGCTCCGATCTTCAGGTTGACCTTATGGCCAAGCGACTTGCTGACTTGATTTCTGTTTTTTTTGTCTGCTAATTGGCCATGAAACTGCACACATATGTACATACAACACCATCATCCACTAACATCTATATCTATGTCGGTGTGCTTGTGGTTTTTGTTTGGGTGGCGCCTTTGTTTGCCATTTAGTAGCATTTAATAGAAAACTAATTTATTGAGCCGTTTCGCAGGCCGACGCCTCTCACGTGGTCTCGCCACTTTGGCCCAGAGCCGCCGAAAATCAAAAATCCAATCCGAAACAGAAACAGAAACAGAGAGAGAGAGACCACTGCCGAATTCCCCCAAGCTCCAGCTCCAGCTGTGTATTTTGTTTGTATATTTTAATTAATCTTATTGAAACACTACACACACACTTTGATTGCCAGCCATGTGCAAAAGATTTTTGTATATCTTTTCTTCAATATTTCTTTTATTTTTGATTTGGTGGGCCAATGAAAATTAACACCAGCTTCGAATTAATTACATTTAGCTGACTAGTGTTAAATTTTGTGTGAATTTCAGATATGTTTATTGCATAATCTGAGTGCAATATTGCCAGTCTGTGCCAGCTGCGCTGATTTTCGGCATTTGCAATCACGGAAGTCGCCACTGATTGCGAAAGAATTCCCCTCGTCTATTTAGAATCACTAATATTTTATGGCATATTTGCTAATTGCTGTAGCGAAAGTCTGCAAAAGTGGCGCGACAGAAAAGGAAAGTGTTTTTGTGTTCGCATTTCAGTGCAAATTATTTGATGATTCTTGATTTTCAAATTAATTTAATCGCGGATTATTGAGAGTATTATTCAATTTATGGGCGCTAATACAAATACTGTAAATATTCATAATATTTTCAAAGAAATTTACCCCGAATTTCTGTAATTTTAGTCATTTTTTCTATTCGCGTTTATTTAATTTTAATTTTTTGCTATACATAAAGCACAGTATAAAAATATAAACAAGTACAGTCGTGTAATTTAGTTCACAAACAAAAAAGCTTTGTGGTTACTGGGTATCATGAAGTCAAGTACGCCCGACCAGCTGGTTCTTGAGTGCACTTTGCTCTTTATCTTGACCATTGACTGTTTAGGCCGAAAGAGCAAGGCGGTGCCAAAAGCCGTCGATCAGTTTATAGCCTTGTTGGGGCAGATTGTTGGTTTGTTTGTTTGCTTGACTTGGACTGGGTTAGTCGAACAACAGACTAACAAACAATAACAATTGATGCAATCAATAGAATACATACTCGCTGTCTTGTTAACATTATGCAATTTACTGCTGTTGTTGTTCGACTTCTTGAACATTTTGAATGGCCCTTTGGGTGATCTTGGCTTGTTGCGCAGCTTGAACACATCCGCAGTTTGGTGTTACTTGCTGGCTTCACTGCTGTTGTGTTTTTCGCACGTCGTTCATTGCAACTGCTGCATAAATCAACATCCGCTGCAGCATCGTTGCGCTTTTTTGTGTGGCCTTTTTAATCATTTTCGCCCCAGTAGCGGGTTTTTCTTACATGCATTTCCTGCGATAGTCAGCACTTTGACCTTGGGGCAGGCAGTTCAGTTCAGTAATGATTCCACGAAGCGATCAATCGGCCGATCGCCTGGTTAGTCAGCGATCCCCGACGCGCTTCTCTCAATAACAGTCATCGGGTGTTTTGCTAATCATGGCAATTAAGTGTTAAGTTGATAAGACCAACAGGTTAACTCGAGAATCTTGTTCAATATTTTGCTTGTATGCAAACTGCGCATACGTGCCGTGGGCTCTGCAGATTGATTGACAATTTGAATGCGAACTCTGCGACTCGCGAGCTGCGACCTTCGAGTGACTAAGCCCATCATCCATCGTCGGTTGGAAACCAATTCCATCAACATCAACGTCAATAGGCGTTGATCTCTAAATACTTTTGCTCACATTTCCATAACTCGATGCATATCAAATTCAAACACAACGCATTGTAATCAAATCGAACAAAAATTTAAACGAGATCACGAGTTTCAAGCGCCGGAAGCTCCCATCAAATGGCAGCAGCAACAACAACTACAAGAGCAAAAAACAATCTGAAAAATTCAAATAAACCGAAACTCAAACTTAAACTGAAACTGTTGTTGAAGCTTCCGCGAATGCGCTGTCAGAAAAATACAAAAAATAATAATAATAATGAGCCAAGCGAGAAAAGAAGGCAACAAAATAAAACTAAAATCCAACTTAATCAACAATGAACATGCTAATTGCCAAGAAACTAAACCAAGCAGCAGAATAAAGAGCAGCAAATATAATCAATCTGCTTGGACAACAGAAAATTTCGGAGCTATAAATAAACAAACAAACCCCAAGAGAGAAGCATCACCATCCATGCAGTGATGACTGACCTTAGCTTGAATTATGATCTCCATTGCATTGAATTGAAATCCAAAAACCAACACAAAAAAAAAACTACAAAAACGAAAAATGAAATTGGAATTGGAATGGAATGCCTTCATTCCAATGAAATTGAATTCAATTGGTTTGGATTAAATATGATTTGATTTGAGTCGATTGCATTGTTCTGAATTCACACTTGCGGTTTCAGCTGCAACGCAGAATTTAAGAAACGTGGGTGAATCGATCAGTTCTCTAATTACAAATGAAAATTGCACGCACTGATTGTGCTGCGATGGAGTCCGAATTCAATTAAGAAGTGCAGATCAACAGCGGACACTAAAGGTAGAATTAATACCGCTATACTGCAAGTGTTCTTGAGAACAATTTGCATCGACGATAAATGACAGATATCTCTATTGTGAACAATAATCGTGTTGTATTCATCTACAAAGTCAAATAGCTGAGTGTCTTTGATTCTTAAGTGCAGACAGGCAGGCACTAAATGCTGCGTAAGCTGTCGATAAGCGGGCTTTGATTGATAAATTGATAATTAGCATTAATCCGATATTCGTGTAGTATCCGATGCGAAAGCCATAAAACCGTTCATTAGATTGTGAATGACCCTCGTGAATTTGTGAATAGATTCAAAAAGCACACACATAACTATTTGTTGTTCAAAAGTGGGCGCATAGAATTTTCGAGCATTAACATTGAGATGCTGGCGATGAGTCGAGTTGGACTCTGTGGTGAAGTTTTGTTTTTTGTTTTTCAGTTCAGCTGGGAATGCGTGAAGGACAACGCGTATACGCAGTGTATGCGCACTAGCACACTAACGCTGGTAATTGCAATTTGGATTTAAGAAGCTCTGTCATGTTTGAAATGCCTTTTAAATGCGTTGCTGATGATTCGTAATGAAATGAAATGTTGCCAAATGTGACCCCAAGAGGCCGTCGTCGCACGTTCATTTACACATTAGTTGAAATTTAAATTTTGTTTTTTTCATAAGCACACATAGACGCCGAGTAGTGTGTATATGTAATTATGTACATTTAGTTTCGTTGTTTCGTTTATTTGTTTGAGTTGGAGTTTGGCATCGGCTTTTGTCAAGCGACAACGAAAAGTGATTGGCAACAAATTAATCAAGACCTTGCCAAGACGAGCACCAAGACCAAAAATTCAGTCACAACACCAACACGCCAGCATCAGCTTTATATAGATAACTGTGTATGTATCGTCTGTATATATATATAAATTGAGTTGGATTGGGCGCTATAACTGAGCCGAGCTCAGAAGAAGAATCTATCGAGTTGACTTGCTGTTGCAGTTGCAGTTGCAGTCGCTGCAGACTCGGAACGATTACGCAATGGAAAAATGATTGATGTCTGCAATTTAGCGCATCTGTGTAAAGCGACAGCAGCAACAACATCAACAACAACAGGCAGCCATTTGTTGCAGTTATCATTATTGTTATTGTTGCTGCTGCCTGGTGTGACACAAAAGAATTAAGTGCCCAGGCACATTTTAAATTCGTCACGGAAAACGTGACAAAAATTTTCATATGCGCCAAACACAAAACAAAAACAAGCCAAGACTTTTCAGATTGAGATGGTTGCAAAATTTGACACACATTTCACACACTCACGCCACAAGAATCTTTTGGCTGAAGCTCTTTTATGAATGGTTCGCTTTATAAGACTTTATAAGAGCGCCGATATCGCGCTCTCTGTCGCACTATCGCTACCTCTGTCTGTCTGTCTCGCTGTCTCACTGTCTGTGTTGTTTGTCTAAACAATGCAACATAAACAAGCCGCAGGCTAATTGCATAACGAGAGATCTGCAAACTGCGAACTGCATCATTTAGAATCGCCAGTTGTCTAATCAGCGCCCATAAATCTGACAAATTATATAAGAATAAATGCTCATGAATAACATATGCGAGTGTGAGTACAATTAACAAATTGTAGGTGTGTACGGAATTGAGATGCTGCTTCAGGGGGCAGATGCGGATGTGGCAAGCAATCGACTGCCCATAAATAAATAAATGCATTTTGACTCGCTAATAGAATGAGTGCTAACTGTGAGTGTTGCAGCTGAATATGCAATCGACTTCACTTTGCATAATTTGTGTGTTTTACATTCAGATTTTTACATCATCATCCGCAGCAGTAGCAACAACAGTCAGTCAGTTGGTCGTCTGACTGTGTCGTGGAGGAAGTTGCATATTTATAAACTTTATTTTTTTTATAATATTATTTGATTTTCTTCTACCTCATCGTCTGCGGCTGTGGCTGCCTCTTCTTCTTTGGCTTGCTTGGGGCGTGTGCAGTGTCATGCTTATGAAATCAATTGAACATATGTTTGGCTCCATGCTATGCCCATAAATCACAAATGCTTAGTCAGACAGACAAATTGTGCTTACTTCCATTTGTTCAGTTTGATGAGAACAAAACAAAAGACTTAGGCAACGAACTGCGATCTTTGTGATCCCAATTGCTTTCAATCATCTTTTTTCAGCTGTCTTGTGTTGTGTGCTAATTGCTTTTTGTAGCTTCAGGCAGCCAGATGGGTGGGCGTGACAAGCCGCCTTTTGTGTCTTTCGAACTAGTTCATTTCATTTCAAATTTCAAAGCCGTTGCAATGTTGAAAGCAAATTGATATAATAAATGTTTTAAAGCATATTGATCAATCGTTTATTTGTCATTAATATAATTGCAAATTAAATTAAAACTCAATACTTTTGTAGACGGAACTGCAAAGCTATAAACACAAACACAAAATGCTTTTGTTCACGTTTATGTAAGATTTATATTTATTGATAACAGACTGCAGCAATTCATGTCAAATTATGTGCATTTTTATTATAGGTGAAATAAATTTCGTAAAGTAATAAACTGGTTCTTGGGTTTTCCCCCAAGATGAGTCCTCTCTCGATACACATTTGAATATAAAGTTGCTGATCAAATTGGCGCTTGATGTTGGACAAGTAAGTATCAACTATGTTCTTTACAAACTACAAGCATTTCTCTTGAAGGGTTATAAAATATTACATTATTATTAATTTGCAGTTATAAAAAGCTCTGCAGTTGACTCTTTAATTAATGCCGATTTGTGTATCAATTTTTATGTACCGCTCTGTCCAAAAAAGTCTGCTAACAGTTTAGTTTTTGAATGATAATCGTGATTCCCAAAAAAGCGTGGAATATCGTCTATCCACGAATTTGTCTCCATTTTTGTTTATTTTTATTGATGTTCCACT
The DNA here is from genome assembly GCA_035046165.1 of Drosophila rubida. NCBI lineage: Eukaryota > Metazoa > Arthropoda > Insecta > Diptera > Drosophilidae > Drosophila > Drosophila rubida. Next base: position 10,046,360 of record JAWNOF010000014.1, on the reverse strand, counting down.
TAAGTTTATGCTAAACCAATTTATGCCTAATTTGAAACAAGTTTTTCCCACAGCATTAAGATTCTACTTTCAGATCAACTTTTTAATGTTTTACCATTAAAGTCGGAGCATCACGTCTGTAATCGTTTCAGTATAGATTTTGAGAGTTTAGTTTTTGTTTTTATTATGTGTGTGGCACAACAAATAGCCAATGAACCGAGCAAATTCCTGAACACCCCACACACACATACACAGAGAGGTGTGTGTGCTTCCCACACTTGAGGCGCGTTTATGGAGATGGAGACCAATGACCCATCCATCGTTTGACCCAGCAGCCTTGGCTGCCTCAACCAAAAAATATCAAAAACCAAATAAAAAAAAAATGCTGAGCAAATTAAGCAAGCTGCATGTGCAACAGCAACAGCAGCAGCAGCAGCAGTGGCAGTGGCAGCAACAAGTTGCAGTTGCAGTTGAAGATGGAGATGGAGTTGAAGTTGCTGCAACGCACAACGTTGTGTAAAGTTCATGGGTCGTTGGCGTTGTGTAAGTTTCGTTGCAGTTCGCTTAAGCTGGCAACAGTTTCAGGGTTGCCAGGTTTGGAGTGTGTGTGTGTGCGACTGCGTCACATGTTGGCGCTTTGGCGACCTCATCTGTCAACAGAATTAGAAGCGACAACAACAAACAGCAAACTGCAGCAGCGATTGTGGCAACGGCAACGGCAACGGCAACCACAGATCAGTCAGTTTTGTTGCCAGTTGGTCGCACCGGGAGATGAGATGCGAGATGCCCAAGTTAAACTCAAATTATTATTGTTATTACATTTTTAAAGCAAACCACACGGGCCGGGCTAAGTGACTGCAACAACAACAACAACAACAACAACAGCAACAACGACCTGTCCGACTTGTTGTAGTACGCGGTCAAACAAGTGCACTTTAGAAATTGCTCATAAATCATAAAAAGCAACAACAATCTGAGCTGAAACTGAAACTCAAAACGAGCCAACTTTGAAAAATGTAAGAAAAATATAAAAGATAAAAATACAAAACTGCCGGAGCTGTTGCTGTTGCTGTTGCTGTTGCTGTAGCTGAAGAAGTGCTAAGTGCAGACATTGCCTGTTAAATAAACACATACTTCTCGTCATTATCGTGAATATAAATATTATTTCGTATTGTTTTGTGGATTTTTATTTTTTAATTTTGTATATTATCATTTTTATGGCTTACAGTACTCGCGCACTTGTCGCCACAGCAGAAAACAGCTTTTGATCTGCCCGATTTGTTGGCGCATCAGTTCAAGGCCAGACCGACTGTGACTAACTGACTGACTGACTGACTGACAATGATTATTGCTTTGTTGTGCAGCAGCTCTAGCTAGAAAGGCTTCTAAAATAAAACAAAACGCACAGCACTAAAAGTGTTGACTTCATTAAAATGCTTAAGCTTATGGATATGGATATGGTTATTAATTAATGCATAGAGACTCGTGCCAAGCAGCGACAACAACCAGCAGCAGCAAATACTACCCGATAACTACTACAAGAGCTACTACTACTACAGCTGAAGATACTACAGACTACGCTGGAGACTTCGCAGATGCTGCGACTGTGACTGTTGATGATGATACCAGTACCAGTTTGCCTCAACCTTGAGTCGCGACAACAACATTTTTCGTACCCAGTACCAGTGCCAGTACCGCCGCCGCCGTGAAGAGCACTTCTTAAGCCATCCAATCGTCCGTCCGTCCGGCCGTCCGTCTGTCCGCCTCATCAGTAGCAGTGGCACTTTTGTTGTGGACGCACAAGATACGCGGATGCGAAAAAAAAGTGAATGTAAAACTAAAACCACTTGATGACGTTGTCCGCGATGTCCGATCTTTGCTGTTGCCATTGCTGTGTATTCGTTGTGTGTCCGAGCACCGAGAGCCAAGAGCCGAGAGCCAAGTCGAAGTCGAAGCGCGTGACAGAACAATAAACTAGCTAGGGGAGCGACATGTGACTGGTTCCGCTCTGCACTTCAGCTCTGATGTATTTGGATCTGTTTCATACTGTTTTCGGGGGGATTGCTTTGCTTGTCTGCCCGACTGCCGGACTGCCGGACTGCCGGACTGCCTACCTGCCCATCAATGTTGCAACCGGCCATGACTTTGATGGTATGGTTGGTCATCAAGCAATCAATGAATCTTGTCATTGTATATTATTCATCTTGCCACTTTAAGAGCAGTCTTCTTTTGGCTTAGTGGATTCTTAACATGTTATTATGCTGCTTCACTGAAAAGATGACAAATACATTTAAGTCAAATTAAATAACTCAACTGATCGTTCGAAGTTCATTCATGGTTTTGAATTGCTTAACTTTAAAAGATTGTCTATAAAGCAACCTGAATATGAAGCAGCGATAGAGAAAGGATGCCGATAAGTATCGACAAGAGAGCGGCGAATTGAAAAAGCCGCAATTAAAGCAGATTAAGGAAACTTCCATGTTATGATTGTAAATTACAAATGAATTTAATGTATTATGACGATTTTTACAAGCAATTAAATATACCTTCAACAGCTTACAACCAGATTGCGGGATAAGACAGAGTAAACAACGCGACAAATTTGTATTAATTTTTTCGATTTAATTTGGGTTCCTTGCCTCTTTAACAAGGTCTTTAAATGTTCCTCATTGCACATCCAGTTTATTATGCATATGAATAAATCAGACAGTTTGTTTATCTCATACATTTTGCATACCTATAGTTTCAGCCATTCTTTTAACTGTTGTATAATTAGCGCAACATATTTTGATAATTGGCAAGTTATCAATTCATCTAAATTGCGTATGTATGTATTTTTTAAATCTGTTAAATAATGTAATTAATTTTGAATAATTTGACGGCATTATGTCGACAAGGAGTTGACACATTCCGTCAAAATGGAGTGGAGGTCGCACAGCTGCGCTTGATGTATTTAATTTTGTTTAATGTCATTTGGAAATGTGTTAAATATTTGCAGCTGTCAATTTGTGTGCGACCTCTCTTTTGTGGCCAGTTCAAATACACAAACATATAAATATTAATTTAAGCCAATTTCGGGGAATGTGCATCAGCTGTGTAGCGCAAAAGCTCGACGCAAAGTTCGACTCTTAGCGCGGACACGAACCATACGAAAGCACATGCAACACAGCTGCTAGCTCAGTCTAACACACACAGCCTCAATGCAGTGTACTGTAGCCGTCCCGCTCTAGAACGCGTTGAAAATGCACAAAAAACAGCTGGCTGAAAATGCTGTGCGCCTGTTAAATGACGCGCGATACAACAAATCGCACTACACAAATTTAGTGTCATTGTTTGAAATAAAAAGAAAAAACGAAATACACTCGCAAACTCGCGTGAGACAGTGTGCGTTTCTCGGGTGTTGCATTATGCTAGCCGTTGCTATTTTCCCAGCGTGATGAAAACTTGGCGCCCACTTGTTGATTCCGAATTGCGAACTTGGTCTGCTGACGCTTCTTCTTCGCAGCCCTTTTATGGTTGAAGGCGACGAGAGAATGAAAGAGTGAGTGAGACGAAAAACCAATTACAAATACCGACAGTCAATTTAAGTCATCGCCAATAGGCCTGGGCCCTATCATCGAATAAAAGAACAGCAGCTGCAGCGACGGCGGCAGATGAAGGAGGAACAGTAATGGCCAATGCGATACCATTGCCAACTCCACCCACATAATTGAAATCCTGTAAGTAATGCAACTGTATGTGGCTGTACAAAAGTGTGTGTGTGTGTGTATATGTGTTGAATTGCATTCGGACTGTGTCCAGCCTATAACAGACAATGGCCAGTAAAAGTCAATCACGTGCATTTTATATGAGCACAACTAAATACATACTTATTACGTATTTATATATGTAAATTTGCACGTGTGTGTGCTAATAGAGCTGAACAATATAGAAACAATGGCAACTGTTGATTAGCAATGCACATGCATAATCGAAGTATGCTAATTAACCAAGTTGAGTCACCTAATAATTATATATTTTTTTTTATCGAAAGTACGGGTAATTAAATCATTTATTCGCCCCGCAGCCATTAATATTAATATGCCTATTAAATTTGGAATCGATAACAGCATATGAGCAGCGCTCGGCAATAATATAACGTATCGCGTACTCGTAAAAATCAAAACCAAAACGTGTGTAATAACTTTTTGCAAATTTAATTTTAATTGAAGTCATGTGCTGCTAATGTTAACACATTAAATCGCACTGCAGCACTTAAAAGCTATTTTAAGTATTACGAAACAAAGCGATGCAATTATATTTTAACATACACCGGCAACTTTAAAAAGCATAGCCAATATGCGATAAGCATTTCAACTCCACCCACATAATTATCGGAAATTCTTACAAATGTGTACACACTGAAGAGCCCACTAAGCATCATAAATTGGTGCTTTTGGTTACGTGAAGTTCAGTACTGGGGCGGTCTGCCACTGTCAACAGCAGCAGCGTGGAGTGAGAGCGCAGTGTGGCGAAGAATCAATGTGCACGACGGGCCAGTTTTGAACTGATTACTGGCCATTGGGCCGGTCTTTATCCCTCTTTAAAGCATTTCTGGTTGGTCTGCGCCTGTCGCACCAGTCACATTCACAGTAACAGTAACAGCTGACTGAACGGCCGCTATCATTTCAAAACAATACATCGACACACATCCACATATACGCGTGTGAGTGTGTCGGTGTGCGCACGTCAGCGTTGAACCCGCCAAACGACAAGCAGCTGAGACGGCAGCCAATAAGAGTTGCCATCCAACTATATCATGGCAAGCACCTGTGCAAAATGCTGTGCGCCTGGTGTTCGGTTTGTGCAATTCGACAACACAAAATTTTCGAAGTTCCACTGGGCGACGGCTCACCAACCAATAAAGCGATATTTCCAGGCGCGTAGCCCTGCCATTTGTGCCGGGGATTGAACACACCGAGTGCTTATTAAAAAATAAATAGTAATTCGTGTATTTGCAAGAATTCAAGTGCTTTGCAGTGTTGTAAAATGCAATGTGTTCCGCGTCCGTCACTCTATTGCTGATTCAATAAGCCAATTTAAACAAACTCTGTAATTCGCGAGTACCAATAATTTGTTGCATAAGTTCATTTTAAAGGGCAACCCCCTTGCAAGCGTCACTGGACGGTCGAATAGAAACAACGCTGCAACCAACCACCAACCAAAGCAGCGGCAGCAGAAGGCAAAGGAAGGCACTGACTCAGCATTAAATTTTGTTTCTGCAAGTGCCATTGTATGTGTGAGCATTTGTGAAAGTATGTGTGTGTGCGCGCGGGGTTTGGTTGTATTTGTTTGTGTATACGGGAATGCCTGCTTGCCGGCTGACGCCAACGAGAGCGCGTGTATCGGTTTTGTTGTCGACGGTTCGATAGAGCATCGTCGTGCGGCTGCTCACTTATGTTCGCCTGGCTAAAATATCGGTAGTTTTGCTCGCCGCGTGACGATGGCGCGTGACTTGACATCGCCATTGATTGGAATCGGTATCGATAACGTGACGCGAGGTGGTCACTGGAGTTTCGAATATTTTTTATGTAAATGGTGAGTCAAATTATTACAACTACTTCCATTCTGCATGCTCTTCCTTCAAATGTTTAACTCTCGTGCACAATGTAGTAGAACGAGTAAGATTAAATTGAAGATCACCTTTATTTCTTGTTTGGATTTCCTTGCGCTTGCGTCAATGCATTAATCAGTTTAGGGTGATATTTAATTATTTATTATGGAAGGCGTACAAACTGAATCGCAGGTTGATAACATAATTTGGTTTCGCGAGTCTTATTGGAGAGTTATTGAGTGATACCGAAACGAAATGATTATGGCAAATCTCTTTTTGTTGCGGCGCGCCCCACTAGAGGGTGACCATGATGCTGCTTTCGTGGCACGACGTGACACGGCTCACGCACGCACGCAAAAATAAAGCAAGCAATATTTTATTCGTCGTGAAATGTGCAATGCATTAAAATAGTTGAAATTTACGGTAGTTTGGCCAGTCGAGGAAATCTGTAAATCGTAAAACGGAAGAAAAACTATGTAAATATTATTTGCTAATTTGTTTATTCTTCACATATGTATAATTTATATTAATTTCATTTGTTTCACTTTGCTTTTTTGCATTTCTCATATGTATGTTTTGTTCTCCATTGTGGCCAAGTGGCAAATTGACGCTTGCCACGCCTTTCCTTTATCATCATAAAACTTATATTAAATATCCTTCAAATCTTAAATTCAATTGCTTTTACTTTATGTTATTTGTTTTGTGTGTGTTTGAATAGAAAACTATTATTTTGTTAATTGAAATATTTTCTTGAGTTATTCATATGTTGTTCTTGTTTTGTTTCTTTCTTCGTTTTTTTGTTGGCTATCAATATTTTGGCTTTGTTGGGTCGATCGATGCATTTATCATAAAATGGATGTATGAATATAGAATGGATGTAAAGTATGTAATGCAAATCTTGAGGTTTACATGAAACTTAAGGTTGTATTGTTTCGTGCTGTTGCATAAATAGACTTTGTTCTTAATTCGTTTTGCAAAAAGGGACGGTAAAATTACAATAAAATCATTGTGAAATACTATGTTTTGTTATGCTTCGTTTGCAACTCTTTTCAACTTCTCTCATAAATAATTACTATAGGTTATTCTCAGTTTTTGTGAGTGGACGATGTATGAGTGTGTGTAAGGGTGAGTGTGTGTGTTTGTTGTCTTAAATATAAATTCAATTTAATGGCTCGGTAAATTTACATAATATACGCATTTGTATATCTCAATTTGCAACATTCAAGTTGATCTTTTCCCATTGAAACGAAACTCAAATTGAAGCGAAAAACACATTCTGTTGGATAGTGTAAAACAGCTACGATTCTTATCTGGGTTTCTTTGTTTTTGGATTAAAACGTGCTCGCTACTTGAGTGTGTTTAATTAGCTACTACAATAATAATCATAATAATGATAATAATATTCGTTTAAACATTAACGCTTCTCATTATTGCTATTTTATGTTGGTTAAGCTGCTGGTTAGTTTTAATAGAATATTCTATTTGTAAGGCTGTATTCCTAGGCAAATCATAAGAACTTGTTCAACCATCGTCATAAACAAATTATTCATGCAGGAGGTAAATCAAATTAAAAACAATTGTTGCTAACAATAATCTCTTAGTGGTAGTTTTTTTTTTTATTTATTTTGTTTTAATTGAATTAAATAATAATGCACAAATTAAACGCTATTTCTGCTGTTTAAGCAAAATATTAAAAAAAAACTAAGTTTTTTCCGTTTCTTTCTTTCTGTTTTCAATTGCAAACAATAATTAATTTACTATAATTTCAATTGGAAGGCGGCCCAAGCCGTCTTTAAGACGCAGCCTATTGCTACACATAGTACAATAGTTGCTCTCCACATAAATATGTATATAGTATATGTTGTTTTGTATAATTTACATTTTGGGTCAGATCGAAAACTCCATTAGCTGTGGATTTCTATTGAGCTGCCCTTAACAAAGTTGTCTGGTTCTTTCTCTTCTTACGTACACAGATTGTGAAAATACTCATTGAAGTACTACATAGTTTGTTTTTATCAGTTTATCAGGCCAATTAATACATGGTTTCCATTTGCCAATATCAATATCAATATCGATGCATTAATGCATCACTTCATCTCATCAACATCAAATGTTTGTTTTATGTTTTCATCAGTTTCGCTTGCGCACAGCGTTGTTAACAGAACGCGAAAGTTGTTCAACAAAACTCAAAACTTAAATCAAACGTAAGACATTAAATACATTACATTTTCATTTGAATACATTTTTCTCTTGTGTTTGTTTTTTATGTATGTGTTTGTGTGTATATAGAAAAATACAGTTATTCACTTGTGTTATAATGTTGTAAATGTATCATTTTAATTAAATTAATTGGACGTTTAAGTAACTAACCGTTAATAACCGTTTGTTGCGTGATTCGCCTAACACAAAACTTTTCGTCTAACTAAACTCTCAATAAATACAAATAGAAACAGATACAAATAGTTATCATCATCATCATCATCATCATAGGATAGCAATCGATAGATAGATACGTTAGATAGAAAAAAAGCTATAGCTTCGTTCACAAAGTACAAAAATACATTTGCAGTATTCCATTTCCAGTTGTGGGGGGACGAGGGGCGCGGGGAATCGAATCCTTCCCTCCAAGTGTGTCCAACGTTCCAACGAATTTACAACTTAAGCAAAGTATAAACTAAAGCCAAAAGCTTACGCTGCACGCTGATTTTATGTTAGAAGGGATTCGCATTGCTACTCGCTGGATTTCTGCTCGATGGACGCGTGCTGAACGAGGACTTGCCACTGGTGCCGCGCTGCGGTGGCATCGGACGGCGCACATGACGCATCTCACTGTGGCAAAGATTAAAAATAGAAATTCCAATTAGCAACGCGGCGACAACACATGTGCATCTTCAATACATAGTTAATTGAAAGCTCGATAAATCAGAACAACAAAGTATTATTATTAAGATTGTAAATACAAATATCGACTACTATTTTCAAGTAAGCTCAGTTCCTTTGATGGTGTTAGGCGGATGCCAGCAGCAGGTTAGCGGGGGGCGAGGCGCGCACATGCAAACATGTTTTTGCCACAGTCAACAATGCTTACCAGGACTCTGATTTTTTCTATTTGGTTTTGTGGATATTTTACAGGGGATATTTTTATGTATATTGTTCGTATATTGAGAGACATAAATAAATATGACTTTGATTTGTGTGCTTGTTTTTGCAGCTGCAATTAACGACCCAAATGCACCCACCGATCCATTTCCATCTCCTCCAGACGCTGTGTGAGCGCCAGCTTCTGCTGCACTGCCAGACGCAGCAGCTGGTTGAGCGTCTTCTTCTCCTCCTCGGCAGCTTCCAGCTGGCGATTCAGATCATCCACCTGGGTCACATACTCCTCGCAGCGTGCGGCGAACATGGCACGCAAACCTATAAGAAAATGCCATATGAAGTGGAACTACCAATTGCTGTAATCGAGGCACTCACTGGAGAAGGTGGCGGCATCCTCCTTGAGCAGACGCAGCTCGTTGCGCAGCTTGGACATGGTGTCGCTGACAATGATCTTCTCGTTCTCGTACTTGGACTTGAGATTGGTGAGTGCCACCTCGGCGGTTTGCTTGTTTGACTTGAGCACATTGCGCAGCGTGCCGATTTGTTCGCGCTTCACGGACAACAAGCTCTTCAGCTTGACTATCTGCTCCTGCAGCTCCTCCAGCTCTTCGCTGTTGCCCTTCTCCACAGCTGTCAAGAATATTGCATTAATTAATGTTCTCTTTGCAGTGGCATCTGTTATTGACTCACTCTCGCCACCCTCGGCGCGCACTTTGTGCTTATTCAGATCGATGGTGTGCTCCACGGCGGTCTTGAGATGCTTGATCTGATCGCTGACCGTATCCACGTACTTCTTGATCTCCACCGAGTCGGCGAGTCCTTGCAGATCCTCCACAATTTGCGGGCGAGCAATGAAAACATCAGACTTGAACTGCGACTGAATGGCAGTCAGCGAATCATTCTCAAAGCTGCAAATAGTAAGTGCTCAATGTTAGATGCAGGTCAATTAATTGTAAATTGCAATTGCAATGCCAACCTCATGTCGTCGCTCTTGTGATCCAGCAGCACACGTGTGGGCGTCTCTCCGTTGACCGTGCAAACTAGATGATACAGCTGCGCCAGATCATCGCTGAGTGCCACCAAAGTGCTGCGAGCGGAGCCCAAGCTCTGGCCAGCATTCTGGGAGATGTGCGTTAGCGTTTGCACATCGCTCTGCAGATCCAGGGACTTTTGTTCGGTGGTTAGCAGTTTGTTCTTCAGATTTGTGACCTCGTTGCGCAACGTGGTCGTGGCATCTGTGTAGTTGAGACCCTTCTGCAGCTCGGCAATGTCAGTCTTGAGGCCATCAATCTCCTTGGCGGAAAGCGTGAACCAATTGGCATATTGTGAGATTATTGCGCGTAGCTGTTGCTGCAATTGCTCGTCCTTCTCCTGATCGGTGCTGTTGGCCTTCGGATCCTTCACCTCAACCTGTTTCTTCAGCTGCACCAGAGAGTCCACATGCGCGGCCAGCAACGCCAGACGTGACATGAAGTTCTGCATCTCGTTTTGTGACTTATCCAGACTTGTCTGGGCTTCACGCAAATTGGTCGTCAGATGGGACTTCTCATTCTCGATGCTTTCCAGCTGCTTCTCCAGTTTCTTCAGCTCGTTCAAATGGATCTCGGAGAACAAGTCACACTTGGTGCCATCGGGCGACTTCAGCTCAGTGCTCAGGTCAGCCTCGAGCCGCTTCAGTGCCAGATTCTCCTCCTCGCCATCCGAGTTATTGCTGGCGTTGTCCTCCATGTTGCTGCGTATGCTGTACGCCAGATTGCTAATGTGATACATGGACTCGCGATTCAGATGGCCGTCCAGCTCCTTCTTCAGCGCGTACTTCGCCTCGCGTTCGCCCTGTCGATGAAGAAGGAGTAATTAATTGGTATTAATTTAAGTCTGTTTGATTTCACGTACCTGGAGCGCCTCCAGCGCCTCTTCCATTTGCTTCTCGGCAATCTTCTTGAGATTGGCCAACTCATCGACCTGTTGGTTCAGTAGCTCCACCTCTTCGGTCAGACGACGTATCTCGTGCTTGGCACCCTCGAATTCAACCTGACAAACAACGATTTTAGTGCAAGCCAAAGAGGGTAAATCATTTGTGAACTCACCTGCGAGCTTCTCAAGCTGGACACCTGCTTCTGCAGCGATATGTTCTCCTCCTCGAGTTCCGAGTATTCGCTGAGCATGCGCGTCTCGCGAAATTTCAAATCCTTCAGCTCGGATTTGAGACGCAGTCGCTCCGCTTCATTATCGCTCTTGTCACGGCCAATATCGGAGTTCTCCTGCAACATGCGATCCCTCTCATTGCGCACACGTTCCAGCTCATGGCGCAGCTGCTTGATCTCATTCTCCAGATCAAGTATCTGCAAATTGAGCGACGTCTCACGAGCGGCCGACTCATTAAGCAGCGTCTCCTCCTGCTCTATGCCCGTTTTGTTGGTGACCTTCTGTGACGTTTGGAATTTGGTGAGAGCCTGCGGATTACAGAGAATGGCGTTAAAAACTATGAGAAGACTAATTAAGTGAAGAAAATGCAGTATATATGCCTATAGTATGCCCTCTAAAGGGAGCTACAAATCAAAGGGGGAAACTGTTGAATGCAGTGGGTCGTTAAAACATATTAAAAGTCAAATTAAACGCCGTGAATTGAGCATGAACGAGAAAGCGCTACCCTATATATCGAGTGAGTAAAAAGCTGTGAAACTATATAAAATATAGATCATTATATTTGAACTTTGGTTTTCCAACATATTTAAGCTCAAACATCTCTTTATTCATACTGTTGAAGCAACACAATGCTGAAACTCGCCTCATTTTTCGTTTCAGGTATGTAATGCAACGGTTATATACCCCATGACTGACACTAGCCTCTCCAGGGTACAACAATCATAAAAGTTGCCCGCCTGCCATTTTTATTGCAGTCATTTGCATGTGTAAGGCGAGCATGGAGGCAGAGTCGGATGCGGAGAGCGAAGGTACACGACAGATCCAATGGGGGCGTCAGTCAGTCGCTGGGGAGCTCGGCTGGCGCTTGTTGCTGCTGACGACGACGGCGACGCCCCCACTCTCTTTTTGTTCGCTTCACTTGGTTACATTTTTCATTAAATGACGCAAATATCTTTGCTTTTTTTGGGGGGTAAAATTTTCTTTTATTGCAGATCTCCCAGTGGATACTGAGCTGAAGAAGTGGCCAGGGAAGGGAGTAACTGCAGCCAACAATGGGAACTTTCGCACTCAAAGGCGACCGTTTATTGGATTTCTGTTAATTGCGATTGACAGTGTTGGAAAATGCGCCATCAACGCACGTACACGGCAAGCCTAACGAGTACAGGACACGCCCAAGACTTAGCCAAAGGTAAATAAAAGTTTATGCATACTGAGCGAAGTTAATAAAGAAATTTGAGGGAGGCAACATAAAATAGATGATTGGGGTACTATAATTTAATCTATAGAGCAATCAAGAAAAATTAACTGGGGCAATATTAAATGATTATTACTTAAAGTAATTAAATATCTACTATTTCGGACATATATTTAACTGCATAAATTCTGTTTTTTCTCAGTGTATTCTTTACATATATGCATGAAGTGTGCGGGCCAAGCCTTTAGCTGTGCAGCCATAAAAGCCGCTGATTGAAGGCATGCGACGTGTCCATATGGCCAGGAGTTGAACTGGAACTGAACGGAATTCTCGTGAAGGTAAAGCCGAAACTGGGTTGGGCCATAATCGTAATCGTGTACAAGGCTTTAATTGAAATCTCGCCGGGCAGTCGTTAGTTTTTCTATGGCCATTTGGAGTACGTGCTCCACAGCGGAGCATCGTTGCTGCCACTTGAGCAACCTGCGGGTGGGCGGCAAACGTAAATGACCACAGACAGCAGAGGCCTACATACATGCTGGCTGAAAGAGGGTGGCAGACTGGCAGCAGAGTGCGAGGGAGGCCTGACTGTGTCTTTGAAGTATTTTTAAATGCTGTGTAATTAGCAGGCGGCAATCTTTTACAGCGCTGAATGCAAGCCCAGGCCTGGCCGAAATTTGTGCCGGAAATAGCCTGAAACTGCAGCCCTTTATCCTTTGGCTGGCCTCCCTTTCCTCACTTGCATCCCCCTCGCGTCGCAGTCTTATTATTATTGTCAAAGCCTTGGGGCGACGTCAACGCCTTTGTCGTTGTTGTTTTTGCTGCTGTCGTAGTAATCTCAATTTGAGCATCGCACAACACACAGCGAGGAGCAGTTCCCCAGCTCGTGGCAAGTGCATTTCGTTAATTAGTGTGGATGAAAAGGCAATGGAAGGCAAACAAAAGACCGAGACCGAGACCGAGTCGGAGCTCGCAACTAACTTGGAAATTTGAGACCTCTAATGCCGTCACCGTCACCGGCAACGGCATCGTCGCTTTCAACGAGGCAAGAGCTGCGAGTATTTATTTTGTTTGCCACTACACAGCACAGTGGCGCCACCTAGGCTACGTATAGACAAACAAGCACATGCATTAAGAGGGTGTTTCTTGAGTGCTGCAAATTGCACTGCGAAATGATATACTACTCGTAGAATAGTATTTTAAATAGCTCAAACTTCGTTACATTCTGCATAATAGGAAACATTTCTAATCGAAAACTGTTAGAAGTTCGTAACATCAAATCTTTGTCTCCGATTCTGCATAAGTCTTTCGAATGGGAAAAAACTAATGTGCAGCCGAAAATACTTGTTCACCTAGAAAGGGCACCCTTTATGTGCAAACTAACAACAGTGTGGGGGTGTCAAAGAAAAAACAAACAGAAGACAGTTGGAAAACAGACTTTGCCTAGAAGTTCAAATGAAATTGGAGCTGTTAAAAGAGCCAACAACATTGCCACAAGGCTGTCAACTCTTTGCTCTTAAATGCTTTTGGAAGTAACCAGTGTATTAAACGTGACGCCATTCAGACATGTGTGTAGCTATAGTTTAGCATAGTAAATCTATCTCTAAGTGCATGCCAATGATAACAGCAGACGTGAATCTCTAGACCAGACGACGTGGAGAAGTGCTTCTTGAACTTAACATAAAGTTCAAGCGCATTACAAATGCAAAGTGTGAACTATGCGGAAGCCAAATGGAAGTTCACAGTAGACAACTGCTAACACAGAAACTTAATTGCAGTCCCATTTTTAATATAGTTTAATGATGATATATGTTTGTGGAAATTCTTAGCAAGTTTACATTGCTGGGAAGTTGATTAATCACTGAAAATGTGTATATAGTAATCTATTTTCCTCTCTTTTAGGATATATACCTACTGCCCATATTTAATGAAATCCGTAGGCAGAGAATGCTCTGATATTTGAGTGAGAGCTGGTCTCGAGTCTGGCGCCATCTATGGGTCAGCAGGGGCACCAAACAACAGACAGGAGACAACAGGCTTGCCGCAACAACCGCAACAAATGACACCATGACATGAACTTTATGCAAATTAGAAAAGATTTTTAATTAAGTCGAGCAAATATTAACACAGCCAGGCGCGGCACACCGACCAGGATGACGAGGAGGAGCAACAACAGCGGAGCAGAAACGAGCGCAGGAGATGAGAACTAAACGGTTTAGGTGTGTTCTTCCGCACCATGCAATGCAACGCACATTGCTCTGTGTGTGTGTGTGTGTGTGTGTGTTGTGTGTTTGCGGTTGAATCTGTGAGTCTGTGGAGCAGTCAACAAAAATGGTCTAAATGAAGCTGGCCCCGCATCAAACTCAGCCGTGGCAACAGCTGTTGCAATGTTTCCGTGTTTGCCGGCCACTAAAAATAGAGCAGATTGCCCACATTATGGCAACGAGTAGCGGAATTTTGGAGTCGCTGAGGTGGCAAACGTGAAACGTGGGCAAACGGTGACAACGGCGAACGGGCAATGGGCGACTCATAACAATTTTCCCCCCAACAGCAACAGCAACAGCAACAGCTGTTGGGAGCGAGAAGAGGGAGAAACCAACACGATGTTGATAAAGTATGCCATGAATGACTGAGCAGATTGTTGGGCCACGCCGAGCGACAATGACGCCGAGCGACAGTGCCACCGCCATCAACAAACACATCTACAGCTCCTCTGCCACGCCTCGTGGCAATAACAATCAGTAGCAGGCGACACTGGCAAATGCAAAGCAACAACAGCAACAACACCAACATCAAAATGAATAAACACAACAGTTGCTGCTACTGTTGCTGTTGCCTCGGTTTTGTTGTAGGTTGTCATGTAATTTCTTAACTCACACTCGGAACATGGACATGGGATGTGGACGCACTTGTGGCCTCCATGTCAATGCACGCATTTGACTCTCTCCGCCTCTATGCCGCCGTCTTTCTCGCTCTCCGCCGCTCCTACACTTTCCTGCTCTCACACGCTGCGCTTGTTGAATTTGAAACGTCGCCAAAATGAAAATAAGCAAAACACCGCGCGACACTGCGACTTGGCGAGGCGACAGAAGAACCCCACTTCCCTTGGCCTCCCCTGGCCCACAAGGAAAATGTATAATTTCAGCATGGAAAGCGTGCAGCACAAACACAAAGCAACGCAAATTACACTCTCAACTAAATGGGAAACAACTAAACTGTAAACTAAATCTAAAAGCGGCAATGAACAGGTGAGCTAAATACCCTATTTTGAGATGCATTTGATATAGAAGGTTGGCAGAAAATCGAGTCACATAACGAGGAATGTTGGGTAGCAAGCAACAGAGTTTCCTTTCCTATGTTTGAATTAGTCTTCCCATAACATTTTAATCAGGAAAGCCATTCAATTTGCTCTCAAAAACGTTTATTCATTGAAACTATTGGGAAATGAAATGAATTTAGAAATGTTGCCCACAATAGCTGGACAAAGTTATTCTCTCAGATTCCGCTTCATATCTTCTTAACTTATCTTTTTCTTAACAACATTTTGTAGAAGCAGCTTATCTATTTAATTGCAAAGAAAAGTGAATAATCCGTTAGCTTTGAAAACGTAATAATTGTGTTATTTAAACATGTAATTCTACTGTTGCTTCGCTCACAGCACTAAACACTCATGAACATTTAATGATCTCGCATAGTCGTAATACCTTCCTCTGGGAAAAGGGAATAATGCTCGTATATATTTCTTAAATGATGCTCTTAACACACTGCGAATATGTGAGCGAAATGTGAGAATGGAAAAGCGTCCGCAACATGTAAATCCTTTTTGCAGTCTGCGCAAACAATGTATGCAAATGCAGTAGGGATATGCGATGTGCTGTGCTGTACTTTGCTGTGATGTCATTCATGCCACACATGCCGCAGACTGTTGCATCATCCCCCGCGTGTGTGTGTGTGTTAGAGCCGTAATAAAAATCATTTGCAGTTAACAGGCAATCGGGCCAACTGGGAATATTGTGGCCAAATGTTACTTGAGAGATGCAGCCACATTTTTGCATTCGCATTTGTGGGTCAACAATTGGCAGCACTCCAAGTCGAAAAGAGGCAGGATTCGGGCAGGGTCATAAAATGTGTCTATGGGCCGAGACGGAAGCCAATCAGCGCCAAATAAGTTTGGTGCAAATAAATTGCATGGTCATTATGGCCATGGAATAATGGCACACAAAGTGCAGTCACAGCCTCGCCTGCCCTTCTCCCTCCCTCCTGCTGCTGTCCGAAAGGACCTCTCGGCCAGCATCGGCTGCAGTTGCTGCTGGCTGTGCTCATCAGTGGCACAACTGATGCTTTACATTTTCATTGCAGAACCGCCTCCTGGGGACACAAAGCAGAGGCAGCAGGCGAAGGCGGTAGACACAATATCTCTGTCTGTCTGTCTGTCTATGTGTGTGTGTGTGTGTGGCTGGCTCGCTGGCAACATTTTTCCTGCTCATTTCCCTTGCAGCAACCGAAGCCAGAGACCAGCCAGCAACAACAACGACAAGCAGAGCAGTGACAACTGTGACTGCAACCAAGTCGGAAACATGTTTTGTCAGTGCTCAAGCGCTGCATTTAACCCTTTGCCCCCTGCCTGCGACCCTTCTCCGCCGCATAACCCCAATTGTCCTTGTTGCTGTTGTTGTTGTTGTCGTTGCCGCTGCTGCCGGATTTGATTGCCGTAGAATTGCAATTTGCGCCAACAGAACAGAACATCAGCGTCAAATCATTATAATTTCTTCGTCGGGATTTCCACGTTTCCCCTCCCTTTCTTTTTGTATTTTTTCGTGCTTTCCAGTTCTTTAGTTGTCCTTTATAGTCTGTTTAGTTGTCGCTTTGATGTTGCTGCTGTTGTTGCAATGGCAAGTGTCTGGCTAGGATTTGTTAAACGGCTTTTGGCTGCACACTTTGCCAACTCGCGAATCGAGGGATTATAGCTGGAGTATTTTACAACAACTTTCGTTTGCAATCAAAATAAGTCTATTAAGTGCTTAACGCAATAATACTATTATAATCCAGCTACACAAGACTATTTCTATATGTTGTGGGAAAGTAGTAAGATAATTAGGTATTCTTGAACTTATATAATTGTCTGTGGTTGACAACTTTTTTACTTCTGCGGATTGAACTATATTTCATGATAGAACTTAGTTTAACACATACGATAAAAAAAGAACACTGATTCAACAATTCCAGTGATTGTAAATTTCCAGTTGTTAATATTCATTTAGCGCACTTTAAAATTCTGCAATTTGCATAGTCAGCCCTATGTTTCTGTTTACTCTTTACTCCCCTGTCTCTCTCATCCATCATGTGGGTTGGGGGAGGCGCAGTGCAAATAGAAGCATTAATTATTGAAGTTGGTATTAAAAAGTTTTGGCTTTTGTCATGGCCTGGCCGCAGTAAAGTAACCAAGTTAACAACTCGCAAGCCACAAACAACTGCAGAGGACACAGGACTGCGAGCTGGCTGCAAGTCCCTAGGCGAAATGTCCTTGGCTGCGCCCCGTCAGTCGACTCATAAAATATGGCCAACACACACACACACACACAACGAATACGAACACAACGCAAATACACACATATCGCATTGCGTTCGTTTTATGGCTCTTGTTTGTGGAGTAGGCGGCGTGGAGGAGCGGGTGTAGGGAGAGGGGAGGTGCTTTTAATTGCCGCAGTTAGACACGTCCAAAACAACATGTGTAGCAAGCAGAGACCAGCCACGCCTCTGCCTCTCGGCCGGACCACACGAACCACACAAAGCTAAATAAATAAACGGCCAACAACGACAGACACTGCCAACTGTAAACCTCCCCCCCCCACTGCGCCCTTCCTCTGGCTCATCTAACCAACTGCGCAAATATTTGTATCGACTGCAATTGCATTTCGGCCAATTTTCGATTATCCTGCTGCCTGCTTCGAGCACACAATTATCTGCTGAAGCTGCCGCCAGCCAAAATTCAAAATATTCTATTAATTCCAGTCTGGCTAATTTCATTCCATGATGATGACGTTGCGCCTTGCGTCGTCATTTCAGGACTGTCGCCCACGGCCTGATGCCTTGATTACAAGTGCAAGTGGAAATATGTCTCCCATTTTGCTACTTGCCTTCCCCTTCCCTGTCCCCACCCATTATTCTCCACACAAGCGCAAAATGCCCGCAGTGTCGTCGTCATCGCCGCCGTCGTCGTCGTCGTTGTTGGCGACGTTGCGAATAATTTTTTTTTCTTTTTTCCGTTTTGAAATTTTAAGCATGCATTAATCTGTGTGCGAGTGTGAATGAGAGAGTGTTGTGTTTGTGTGCTTCTGTGTGTGCGCATGTAAGTGTGAATGTCACGCGTATGTATGTGTGTGTGTGCTTTGTGTAAGTGTGGTATTTTGCTCACGGCGCTCTCGTTAAAGTTCAGTTGAGTTCAAAGCTAACAAGCTGGAAACTATCAAGCAAAGCGGGGACTAATGGGCAGGTGGTGGGCGCCACCTGTCGGCTAATTAATCAACTTCTGGACGCACATTGAATTCTATTTTAAAAACTAACTTCTTAATTGAGAAAAGTGTATTGAGGCTAGTTTCCTAGATTGTTCCATTAGCTGTGAGACTAGGTCGTAATTTTGATTGTTTAATGGTTGACAGTAATTATTCGACAATTTACAAGCTCAACTGCAATAATTACAGTTGCTACATGCAGAAGTTTCCACTTGCACTCTTAACGATGAAATATTTGACTTAATTCCGTCATTCTGTAATTTATTCTATTATTTTCCATGCGAAATTTGTTACCTTTGGTTATAAAAGCTCGTTTTATATGAAAATGTTTAGAAATCAGCCTAATTAGGGGTGATTTTATGATGTCATGTTTATTTTTAGCAAACTATTCCATCAAGCTTAAGGGTAACGCCTTAATTTCCCCCATTAGTCCTATTTGCCATAACAAGTGATTCTTTGGCAACGAGTAATTAACGCTACTAGCAATCGTTAAATCGAGGTGTAAAA
Source organism: Drosophila rubida (assembly GCA_035046165.1). NCBI lineage: Eukaryota > Metazoa > Arthropoda > Insecta > Diptera > Drosophilidae > Drosophila > Drosophila rubida. Next base: position 10,027,336 of record JAWNOF010000014.1, on the reverse strand, counting down.
AAGCATGATAATGAGTCGCTAGACAAAAGCCCCCCTTGCCCCCGGCGACCACACTTTTCCCTTTTCCTTTTTGCACTGATTTGACGAAGGACAAACTTTGTAGTTGGCTTTTCCGCATTGCACGCTGAAATTCCAGCGGAAATGCCGAAACAATTGGCATGGCTAATTGCCAAACAGCCAGTGAGGCAGGCAGTTGGCAAAAAAGAGAAATACAGCTAAACATAGGTGCAAAATGGAATGGCAGAACTGCCGACTGACTGACTAACTGACGCTGTGTGTATTGGCCATGTTGCAATAAAAATAAACAGCAACAAAAGCAGCAACTATTCCGCTGAATGGCGATGATAAAGCATAGGCCAAATTGACCGTGATCAGGCAAACAAAGAGGCCCAGCGAGAGAGAAAGAGGGCGAGCAGATAGAGAGAGTTTAAAGAGAATAAAACGAAAGAGAGAGAGAGAGAGAGAGAGAGAGAGCGGGGGCGTTCACTGAGGCGGCGCCAAGTACCGCAAGCCAAGTTTATAGAACGAACAGCAGCGTAGAACAACGAACATGTGACCAGCTGAATGGCTAAGCGAATTGTGATTATCAGAGCCGGACAGAGCGACTAGACGATTACAGTGAACACTCGTTAAGCTCAACTAAAGAAATGCAATTTGTATAAGGTAGAATCAGTTGAAATTAATAATTAAATCAGACCGAAACAGATGGCTGTATTGATCAAGCTTTAAGTGCAGTAAAGTTTAAAGTAAACTACAGCTACATAAAATATTTAATTCGTTATGAATGAAATGCACTGTAATTTCTAACAAGTCAATATTTAATTTGTTTAAAGTAGATAAGTTGACAGTTCATTAAAAGCTTCATTGTCTGTTCACCTTGACTAACGTCTACTGTAGTTGCCAACAAGACAAATTGAAAGCCGATTGCAAAACGTTTGCTCTAACCGTGATTATGTCTGTGTACTATGCATGTGTATGTGTATGTGTGTATGCAGGTAGATAAGCGACAATTGGAATTCGCTTGGAAACAAGCAGCACACATACATACGTACGTGCCCATTCACTCACACACCTAAACAGCTGTTTGACCGATTTGGGAAAGAGAGATGGATTAGTTGGTTAGTTGAGCTCACCTCCTGTGTTATGTCCAGCTCGTGTCGTGCGTTGTCGTAGAGCGTTTCGAGCTCCTCGCACTTCTGCTCCAGCGCGGACTTCTCCTCGAGCAGCGATAAGCCATATTGAGCGGACTGTGCACTGGCACTGGACACCTGATCGAGTTCGCGTGTCAAACGCTCCACTTCCATGCGCAGCTCCAACACTGTTTGCTGTTGGGCAGCGCCATCGTTGGCGGCGCTGGCGCTGGACATGATGTGTGGTTGGGGGAGGAGGAGTGTGGGGGGTGGGAATGTGTGTGTGTTGAGCTTTAGGACGGTACCACACACACACACACAGTCTTTAAATATGGATATATGTGTGTGGCAAGTGCAGCTGCTCCTGTTGCTGTTGCTGTTGCCTGGGCGGAATTGTCTTTAAATTCTGTTTTTGTTTTGCTTATCTGCTTGTTTTTTGTTTTTGGAGGGAAATCAATATAGGAAAAAAGCTCCCTTTATTTATTTTCACTGTTGTCGTCGTTGTTTTTGTTGTTTATTTGTTGGACGTTGCTTGAGTGCTTCTTCTTCGGCTGCTGCTGTTTCAGTTTCTGTTTCCCGCTCCACAAAACAAACTCACTCCACACACACACATACACACGCAAGCGTGGTGCGTGTAACGCGGCTGTGTGCGTGCGAATAAATATGAGTGTATGTATGAGAGTGAGTGGGGTATGTGTCTGTGTGTGCTTATGTGTGAGTTTGGCTCGTTTCACCTTTTCTCTTTTGTGCTGCTATTCACTGGCACATTGGAGCTGCTGCTGGCTGCCCGTGGAATGAAAATTGAAGAATCTTTTTCGTTGCGTTTCTTTTTTTTTTATTTTTTACTTTTTTCACTGTCACTTGTCGCTTCGTGGTCCTTGTTAAGAGGATCTCGCTTTAAATGCACATTCTCTGCACACTGTGCACCGTGGACGGGTAGCACTCTTTAAACACAAGAAGGCAGAAGAGGACAGGAAGTTTCAATTAACAGAACGGTGGTCGACGTCGCTGCCGTCGTTGTCGCTGCCGTCGTCGTCGACATGACATCACACGATTTCCACTTTCATTTCAACCAAACGTATTTGTTGCTGTCCAGTTTAATTTTAGTTGCTTTTGCCAGCCAACAAGCCACTTTATGAATTTACGTATTTTCGTTGCACGCTTAGACGGAATTTGTTTGGTTAGCAATTACAGATTGCTAATTTAAAATCATATAGTTTAATCGAAGTTTTTCAAAGCGAATGGCAAAAACAAAAACTCCGCAATCACGGTCCGAAAGCGAGTTGAGTATGTGTGTGTGGTTCTCCCCACTGTTTGTGACGGAATGCGAATAGCGGAGGTGACCGCAGGTAGTATTTGAAAATTCACTAATTAAAGTCCCAAAATATACCAAATATAATATTTGTATACTCATTGCTGGCAATTTGTTAAACAGTGTGCAGTTTCCAAAATTATTATTATTATATTATTATTATAATATTAGAATTGTCTGTGGTTTATCTAGTTTAAATAGACTTACTGCATTTCCAATTGGAACATAGAATATATCGCCATGTACACGATACTGCGTTGTGTCGATGTACGATAAATTTTTGCCTTGCTTTATCAACTATCGATATATCGCTTTCAAAGCAAGTGAGTGCACACTGTTCGATAGACAGAGAGCCAGCATAACAGCTGAGTGGCTGGCATGCAGTTCTTATTCTTGGTGCGTTTTCAAAATTATATTTAGTTTGTTATAAAAACACCTGTGCGATAATTGCCAAACACATTTGGCTATTCGGATTCACCCGATCGAGCTGAGTAGCCTATGCGTCAAGCTAAATAAGCAGAAGTGTATATACAACGCAAAAATGTTACTTAGTGTATGTCATTGCGAAATTTTCAATAGCAGACAAAAACGGCAGCAGCAGCAGCAACAGCAACAGCAACAACAACAACGAAACCAAATGTCAGAAAAGTTCAGCAGCCGTTAAAACAAGGCAGTACAATAAAATCAAGCACAAGTGTGCAGTAAATTGCTAAACAATCAATTAAAACACATAAAACAGTGATAGTTTGGTGCAAGCAGCAATAATTGCTGTGGATATTTAAACATTTGACCTGTTGGAAAGCAATAAATTACTAAACTGCGCGAACAGCTGCGAAATTTTAAAACTTTTTCGCTGTAGGCGTCGTCGTTGGAGTGGGCAGCAAACAATAAAAGCCTAGCTAGCAACAGCGATGGAAATGCGAGAGGTGCTGAGTCGTGAGGGACGCGAGGCGAAAAATTTGCTCGTCTACCAGTTTTGCGATGAGACAACCACAAACAACAACACCAACAACGATTCAAGCGGCGGTGGTGGCGTCGGCGGGGGCGGCGGCAGCGTCGTCATCGATGGCAGCGTTGTAGTCAATGGCGACTGTAAGCTTGCGAAACATTTACATGAATTGGAGTTTTGTATGCGCTCTGTTTATTTTTTTAGGTTACCCAACGCCCTCATGCCGCAAGCCGCCTGTGGCGCCGGCAAAGTCACCCAACGGCCAACAGACGCCCAAACACTGCCAATCGCCCACAACAATGCGAGCTAAGACTAACAGCAGCAACAACAACGGCAGTGGCGTCGCCTCCAATAGCGGACCACGTGTGCGCAGCGCTTCAACGGGGCGCGACAAGAAATCCGAGTTGCAAGCACGCTACTGGGCGCTGCTCTTCGGCAACCTGCAGCGGGCGGTCAACGAAATCTATCAGACTGTCGAGTGCTACGAGAACATATCAAGCTGCCAGGAAGCGATCTTGGTGCTAGAGAACTATGTGCGCGACTTCAAAGCGCTCAGCGAGTGGTTCAAAGTCAGCTGGGACTACGACTCGCGTCCACTGCAGCAGCGACCCCAAAGCCTCGCCTGGGAGGTGCGCAAAAGCAATCCGACGCCCCGCGTGCGCACCAAAAGCCTGTGCAGTCCCACGGCCTCGGGAAAATCGAGTCCAGCACTGTTCGCCTGCAACTCTGGCAAGACGTCGCCCTGCTGTGACGGCCATGTGTCGCCCAAGAAGCTACTGCGTGCGTACGATCAGTTGCCCCGTGGTGCTATGCGCGTGAATGTGCGTGAATTGTTTGCGGCGAACAAGCGAGCGGCACAGGGAGGCTGCTCCAATTCGGACACGTCGCTGAATGCCAATCAATTGGAGCAGACAGCGCAGCAGGACTTGAGTGCGGCGGACAAGACGTCGTATGTGCAGCTGAGCACTCAGTACTCGCAGACAGATCTCGAGGATCCGCATCTAACGCTCGCAGATGTGCGCGAGAAGATGCGTCGTGAGGCAGCCGAAAGAGAGGCGGCTGAGCGAGAGGCAGCTGAACATGAGGCAGCCGAACGTGAAGGTAAGTATCCATTATAATTTCAATAGCAGCAATTAATAGTTGCATCTCTTTAGCAGCTCAACAGGCAGCGATAGCATTGAACACTGTGGAACCGGCTCACACAGACAGCCCAGCTGCTGAGCCAGTGTTGCTCTTGGAGCCTACAGAAACCCAACCGCAAGCTGAAATGGTCGCTATAATGGAGCCCACAGCTGTGCAGCTGACTGTCTGCCGCATGGATGCCATGGAGAATGTCTTGCTGCAAGCACAGGCCAACAAGGAGCCAACACCGCCCTGCACACTGCTCAAGCCGGTGGCGCCGGTGCCCGAGATTGCATCGAGGAAGCCACAGCAACTTAATGCGCTCACTGCCGGAGCGAATGCAATGCAGAACAGTCCATTGAAGTACTCCAGCGTACTCAATCGTCCAGCGGCAGCGCGTGGCAGCAATCCAAAGACATCGAGCACTCAACAGGCAGCTGCAACAGCTGCTGCGCCACCAGCAACTTTAGCCAATAGTAAGCCAGCCAGCGGCAACAAAACCACAACGGTGGCCAAGAACGCGCCATTCGTGAATGGCTTGCGACGCAGCAACAACAACGTGAACGCTAGCGCCAACTCCAACTCCAACCCCAACTCGAATTTAAAGCCGTTTGGTGCACGCACAGCACGTGGCTCGGCGTTGTCGGCGCCTGCGATGCCGCCGCGACCCTCCAGCAAGACCGAGTGCTACGGCCCGCCCAGCAATGTGGCCAGCAGACTCTCGGCACGCTCGCGCACCATGATCGACATGAATGGCAATGCACCGCCGGCTGTTGCTGCAGCAGCTCCAAAACCACTCGCCAAACGCACGCGTAGCACTCTGCTAACCACAACGACACAAGCTGGAGCAGCGGGCACGAGTGTGGGCAAGCGTGTGAGCTTGCCCAGCGTGCGCCTGAGTTCTCGCGAGGATATTGCCAGCTCGACGTCAACGCTGAAGGCGAGCAACGAACAGCTGAGCAGCTCGCGCAGCACCATCAAGCTGGACGATCGACATTCCGAGCCCAAGCAGCTGCAGTTACAGCTCCACGATGCCAACGATGGCTGGCTGACGGTGAAGAATCGGCGCAGGAGCAGCATGCACTGGGCGAATCGCTTCAATCAGCCGACGGGCTATGCCAGCTTGCCAACGCTGGCGCTGCTCAATGAGCAGAAGGAGGAGAAGGACAAGCAGCAGCGCGAGAAAGCCAAGACGGCGGCCAGTGCCAAGCCGACGGTGGCGGGGGGCAAAGCGCCAGCTGCCAAGGGAGCTGCCAACAAGGCGGGCAACAAGACTGTGACGCCGCCAGGACCACGGCCAGAGATTAAGAATGCCAAAGCGAAGGTCAATTCATTCCCAGCGCTGCGACCAGCTGCCAACTCCAAGAAACAAGACAAAAACAGTGACAAAGACAAAGACAAAGACAAAGAAAAAGACAAGGAAAAGGAGAAGGAGAAGGATGCCGACAAAGACAAAGAGAAGGAGAAGGAGAAGCACGCCGACAAGGAAAAGGAGAGGGAGAAGGACAAGCCGAAGCCCTTGACGAGCACAACAACAACTGCCTTGGCACGCAGCAGCAGCAACTGCAGCTCCAATGTCAGCAGCTCGTTTAATGGCCGCACTTCCATCATTAAGCGCCAGAAATCGGATCTCACTGGCCTCAAGATGACGTCGCTGCACAAGGAGTACATGCGCAGCGAGAAGAACGCGCTGCGCAAGCAGCAGAAGGAGCAAAAGGAGCAGAACAGCCACGACAACAGCGGCTCATCCGCCAGCACCTGCGAGTGTGAGTATTTGAGTAGGAGGCGATTGCTTCGAGTTCTCCATCTTGCTTGGTTGTAGCTATTCCGTCTTATTGTTTCGTAGAGCAAATTTAGATTTGAAGCGCAGTTGCAACACAACCATACTGATAGATGTGTTGATCTAAAATGGAAATGTATTTAGAGAGAGTTCTTAGAATTACTTTATTTATAATTTATCACACGGTATTCATAGTTTTTTTTATTTTCTGTAAGATTCACAGCAGTATTTTGTTGATTCTCATTTCTTGTTTGCTTAATCTTATTTGTTATTTATGAATTCTGTTTATTTACAATTTGTTTGTTTATTATTTTGTTGCACAAATTCCAAGACAGTTTACCCTATTGTTATTTGTGCTATTCTTCTGATTGTAAACTTGCTAGTGGGACAATAAGATTCATCGCAATTGAATGTCGAGATGCCAACACTAATCATCTCTCTTCCTTCCACAGCTAATAACGACGACCACAACAAGATCGACATCAAGATCCAGACGAACTGCGAGTTCTCCAAGACGATCGGCGAGTTGTACGAGAGCATTGCGCGCTGCAAGCTGCCCAATGGCTGTGTCAAGTCAGGCGCCTCCCTGCTGAGCGCCTGCGACGAGAACGACGAGCAGAGTGCCGAGGATGTGGAGGAGGAGCGCAACGAACGCATGCTTGTGGAGGTGCAGGAATCGCTGGAGCGCCAGATACGCGAACTGGAGAACACCGAGATCGATGTGGACACCGAAACCGATGAAACTGACTGCGAGGTGCAGCTGGAGGAGAACGATGACAGCGGCGAGTTGGGACTCGACGATGCTGGCGTCTTCATTACGATGAGCGACGACGAGAATGCCAGTCTGGAGCTGCGCTATCAGGCACTGCTCTCGGACATGTCGTGGAACGAGCGTGCCGAGGCCTTGGCCACACTCCAAGCCTATGTGGCACGCCACCCGGGACGCGCCCAGGAGCTGCACCAGAAGCTCTCGTCCCCGTCACGCCGTCGTTCGCTGCAGGAGACGCTGAAGAAGTACCAGGCGAAGCAGGCGCGTGCGCAGCAGAAGCGCGCGCTGCTCCAGCAGGAGAAGGCGGCCAAGCTGCAGCAGCTGTTTGTGCGCGTCGAGGACGTGAAGACGGCCAAGAAGCAGCTGATCGAGGACAAGCGCCAGAAGATGGAGGGACGACTGCAGCGCGCCGCCGAGAATCGCGTGCTCTACCTGCGTCAGATCATCGAGAAGGCGCACGACGAGGACAAAAAGCTCAAGGAGATCAATTTCATCAAGAACATCGAGGCGCAGAACAAGCGTTTGGACTTGCTCGAGTCCTGCAAGGAAACCGAGGGACGTCTGCAGGATCTGGAGCAGGAGCGACAGAAGCGTGTCGAGGAGAAGGCAGCCAAAGAAGCCGCCGTGGAGCGTCGTCGTCAGGCGCTCGAAAAGGAGCGACTGCTCAAGCTGGAGAAGATGAACGAGACGCGGCTGGAGAAGGAGCAGCGCATCGGCAAGATGCAGGAGCAGAAGGAGCGCCAACGCCAGGCGCTGGCCAGAGAGAAGGCGCGCGATCGCGAGGAGCGTCTGCTCGCGTTGCAGGTGCAGCAGCAGCAGACCGCCGAGGAGCTGCAGCGCAAGATCCAGCAGAAGCAGCTGGAGTCTGCGCGCCGCCACGAGGAGAACATCGAGCACATTCGCCAGCGCGCGCTGGAGCTGACAATGCCCAGCACAAGGCAGCAGGACGAAGCGCGTGGCGATCAGGAGGACGAGGAGGAGCTCTTCAATGGCAACGCCACAAGCACCACGAACGAAGATTGCGACCTGTCCTCCACGCTGTCCGAGTTGGGCGGCGTCAATGGCAATCGCGAGCACTCGCGCAGCTACAAGAAGAAGATGAAGAAGCTCAAGCAGCGCATGAGCCAAGGGTGAGTCCTCACAGCGACCCAATGCTGCCCTGCCTGAAAGTAATCCTCTCTCTCTTTGCTTGTTCGCAGTGCCAGCGAGTATTTGGCCACGTTGGAGACACTGCCGCTGCACCTGAAGCGCGACAGCAGCGTGCCCAAGCTGCTGAACCTGGTGATCAAGGGCGGCGGTGCCCAGGGATTGGATCGCACACTGGGCAACCTGCTGCGCCTCATACCAAAGGCGCAGATCTTCGACTTCCAGGCGTTCCTTCACATGGACGGCCTTGGCGTCTTGGCCACGCATGTCATCAGCAAGGGCCTGGAGGAGAACAGCGAGATCTCAAAGAAGTAGGCTTGCTTCAACAGCTTGATTTCAACAGCTCTTCTAATTCACTTGTGCCTCTCTAGATCCCTCACGTTGGCTGTGCAACTGTATCGCAATGCGTGCTCCGTGTGTCCGCAGATTGCGCGTCATGCGCTGCTTGGCAACTCCATTGCCACGCTCTTCGATGCCATCTCCAAGAGTTTCCAGGTGAGTCCCAGTCTCGTTTGCTCCCTTAACTTTTGCGCAAGTGTTGCCATAAAAGTGTCGCCAATCTGTCGCCTTTTGTTGCCATGGAACGCATCCAAATCGTAATTCCCCAATTGCGTCGCTCGCTTCAAACTTGGCTCGCGTTTTGGCCATTGTCTCTTGTGCCGCCCCTGCTCCTCCTCCGCTGCCCTGTTCGTCCTGACACTCAGCCACTTAACACTTGGCGGCGCTGCTTTGCTCGTTCTTTTTATGGGGCATACCTATAAAAAGAACGCCAGCTGTTTTCAAGGGTATTGCTGAAACCGGGGGATTAGTCATTGTAGTTGCAGCTTAAAATGAATTTGAGGTACAACAAAATTTGTATATTAAATTAGGAATCAAAATTTGTGTCTTAAATTAGGAAACTTCTCTGTCAGCGATCTTTATTGCTCTATGAATATGCTCTGTAGTTTTCCAATTATATTATTTTTTGTCTTTGTATTTTCAAGGTAATCCTTGCCAAATCCAGGGTTTAAGTTGCTCTTGAAGTTCCTGTAAAGTAAATACAAATATTTAGCACATTTAGAATGGATATAAAATGTTATACATTTATTTATAGAACTAATTTTCATAGAATATCTTGCATTAGTTTTCCGTTTTGTAGGGTAATCGCAAGTCGCACAATCTGTTAATTCTGCCTCTACGGCAATTCGCTCGAACTTGCCAAGTTTTAAAGTTTATTGTTTTCTTATTTTGCGCGCTTGTTTATTTGCCATTTCTTTGACGCTTTTGTCGTTGCTTTTTCTGTATTTTTTTCTTCTGCCTTGCTTTTCTTTTGTGTGGCATTTTTATTCGAATTTTATTTATTCGCCGGGGCGTCCTCTTTGACGCTTGGCCTATAAATTCGTCTGTAACTAGCCGCCTCTCTTCCGATGCCTCCCTCCCCACCACTTTTAACCCCCCTCCTCCTCTCTGTGGTATCCACAATTTGTCAGCATTTGGCTGTCAAGTTTTGCGTGTGCCTTTTTATGCTTTTATTTACATTTATGCACATAAATGTTTATTTTATATGTATTTGCGGCCTGCTGTTAAATCAATCGTTAAAATGCGTAAAAAGCCACTCTTATTTAAATACCCTGTAGGCCATTTGCGCGATTGGGGGGAATGACTAGAGAATGGGTTTGTAGCAGGCAGTTTAAGTAAGCTGAGCAAATGGTATGCAGTAGCAGACAGCCAAGATCAGTAATCGAGTGTTTATAGCAGTCAGCTTTAATCAGCATACCTAAACGCAGCAGAGCAAAGCAGTGCAGCGCTTTCGCTCTAATTGCACTGTTAGTGCTGTCCCAGTTAAGCAGTTATATCGCGTTGTTCTGTTGCGTGAGTATGTTAACAATGTAAAAGTTCTGTTTAAAGGGTATCCTTCAGACGAATATTCGTCAGCAGAGTTTTCATTGTTCATCGTTGTCGTTGTTGATTTTTTATTCTATAAAATATATTTTTACGGCGGCGTCGGTCGCACTTTCGTTCGCCCTGTTTGCTGTCGTTGTTGTTGTTATTGTTGCTGTTACCTTGGCTCGTGTTTATTGTCGTGCTTTGTCTACTTCTGCCTATGCCGCGCTGCCCCTCTGTTCGTGATACTCATCGCTTGCTCTGGCTGATGGATCAGCGCGCACGCCGCTTGTCATGTAATCAAGAAGAAGAAGAAGAAGAAGAAGCAGCAGCGCAGGAGGAGAGATAAAGAGCGCGTCGCGTAAAAAACATCAATTAACATTTTGATTGATGTGAGTGTTCAGCGCATTTGTTGTTCATGCTGTTGTTGTTGTTCCTGTTAACTTTTATAATTAATTTGAACACACACGAAATATGTCGCTTAACGCCAAAAAGCATGCAACAATTGGGCTGCAACTAAAGCGGCAGCAAGAACAACAACAACAACAACACGTACACAACTTGAAAGTCCATTGGCACGTTTTGACTTTTGATTCGCTTTTGGTTTTGGTTTTTTGTTGTATGTCTTGAGCTTTTTGCTGCATTCACATTTTGTTGCCGTTGTCTCCCTATTTTGCAGTTACCCGAAGAAAAATCACCACAACATCCGGTCGAGTTATCCACGGAGCTAATGCTGGCATGCACCGAGGCGCTATCATCGAGCTATGTCCACAAAAACACCCACCCTAAAGTCCCGGAACGCCTACCGGACATGATAATGTGAGTACAACAACAAAACTACTCTACCTACAACAACTACTAGTGCACAGTGCGCACAGACACTGAATGGAGGGGAAATCTGCTTGAGTTCGAAAATATAATTCGAAGATGCGTAACTTGCCTGCACTGTGTGTGCTCGAGCGAGCTAGCGATAGTGTTGCACAGGGGCGTGTCAATATTGTGCGAGTGCGACGACCAGTTTGCGCGCGTGTATATATTTGGTATGTGCGAGTGTTTGGCGACTGCATAGACAGTGGCTGCAAAACTGCCAGACAGCCAAGGCTGTTTACGATACGTTGTGGCTGTCAAACTGTACACTCTTTTCTTTTCTGAGCAAGTGCAGCGCCATTGTTGCTGTTGTTCCTATTGCTATTATTATTATTATTGTTACTGTTGTTGCTGCTGGGGCGCTTTCAACACTCGCTCGGTAACTTTTCGCCTCTACGTTTTTATGACTGCACCGTTTTACAGTTGCCGCCGTCTACTGGCGCTGCTGCTACTGCAAGTTGCATGCACCGTTGTTGTCTTCAATTTTGGGGCTAAAAACTTTAATGTTTTTCTTTAATTTGTGCTCGCTTCACGTGCATAAGTTTTGTGTGTGCCAATTTTTGGGCAGTGCAAAAGTTTTAATCGAATTTTTGTTGTTATTACCCAAACACACACACACAGCACACGCACACATGCCCACAGTCTCCTCTCTCACACACACACAGGCGCCATTTTGTTTATTTTCATACAAATTGAATTTCACATACATTTGTATACTGTTTGAGCGCAATGTGTGTGTTTTTGTGTGCTCGCTTTTTCATTGTTACAACTAAAAAAAGAACTTTGTTATTATGCATTTCTCCCAGCTAGGTTTTTTTTCGGCCATTTGCTGGTTTTCTTGTCATTTTAGCTGGCTTTTGTTTTGCTGCGGCACGCTACTGAAAACATTTTGTTTATCCTTTGTGTGTCCGCCCGCCCGCTCTCCGCTGCTGCCCCCGCTGTCCCTCGTTGCGGCCTTCGTCGTTTTTCTAGTTCTTTTTTGTTGATCAATTTTCGTTTGTTTATGTTTTCAATTTGCTTACAAAAGCTTTTCGTTTATTTTATTAGCAACCGCCGCCATTGTTCTCAGTCCGCTCTCACTCGCTCTCCCTTTCTCGCTCTCTCCAGTGCGCTGCTTTTGTAGTAGTGCGTTGCTGTTGTCGCTGCTCTCCTTTTATTCTTTTTTTTTTTTTAGTGTAGCGCGCTTTTCGGCGCTCAATTCAATTACAAAGCGTTGTGTTTTCTATTCTGCTTTGCTGCTATTGCTTCTTCTATCTGCTTACCATTTACTGCAAAATCAAATTTCTTTGACTATAATTTCCCCCGCTCCCTCTCGCTCAACACAATGCGTTGCGCCATTTTGGCGAAAAAGTGTAGGAAAAAAAGTGGAGAGAAATTCAATTCGCCGCACTTCAATGGGAAGCACCCCCGCACCCCTCCCCCGCACGCTGTCTCTTTTCACGGTTTTCTTCGGTTGCCTCGTAATTCAATTGAAGCATTTGGGAGACCAACTGCTGCTGTAGCCAATCTACGTGCAGTTTTCCTTTTTTTTGCAGCTGCATAATTTAATTTTTGTTTACTTTTAATTGCTTAAGGAAGGGGTGAAGCGGGCGGGAGTAGCAGGCGGGAGACGGGCGGTCAGGACATCGCCATAATTTTCCTTTTTGGTTGTACAAATGTAACTCAAATTTGATTTCAATTTGCGCAAAGTTTTCTTTTCAATTCTTTGCTGCTTCTATTTACTTTGAGTTCGCTTCAGCTTCAATAATTAATGCATAAAAATAATTTGGTTTCTGGCATGCAACACACACACACACATACACTTTGTGTGTGTGTGGGTTTGTGACCCACTCCGGAGCTTAGCTGTGCCACCAGTATGTTAATCTGCCACCTCTGCTGGCTTTGATATTTTGGCCACATTTCTTCGTTCTTTTTGCCAGATTTTGCTGGTCGTTTCTTGTTGTTATTTGCTCTGCTGTTTTTCCAGCTTTTCACATATTCTAGTCAGGGTTTTTTCGTATTCTATTTTCCAGTCAAACGCATTTAGTAAAAATATGACGAGTTTCCATTTTCTAAATTTAATTGAACTGAATTGAATGTTTGCAGTTCGGAATTTAATCTAAAGATGCATACATTTATGACATTTTATAGTTTTGATCAATTTAGTCAACTGCAATGACATGTTGATGGTTCCAATGATTGGAACATGCAGAAATATTTGTTGATTAGAACCAGATTTCTTTTATTGCTGCTAGATTGATTTAGTTTGCCCATTTTTATATATTTTACTCTTAAAATGCATACAACATTTTTGGGATATTCTTTTAAAATTGTCAAGGTATTAGCAACTTCTAAATCTGTGTTTAAAGCGGCTTTAAATATTGTATACTTTGCTTTAAACTGGTTTAACTTCTTCGCTGCCCTTATCAAAGCTTTGCTGCCCCTTCCTGACAATTATTTATCCTTGAACCGTATCAAATTTGATTTCCCAAATACGCTTTTCACAACTGCATGTGTGCGAGAGTAGCATACCTTTTTTACAATGTAATTGATTCATAATTAATCAACATAATCATTAGGCAGATCAAGCTCCCTCCCCTCTGCGACCCCCGCAACTGGCATAAAAAAGCGGGCAGCAGAAGCAAATACGTTTTAATCATCGTCTGATCATCAATTTCGAGGCGTTGTCTGACTAAACAAATGCTCGACAGGAGTACGAAAGGAGGGCGCTTCGAAAAGTAGGTAAAGGCAACAATCATAACGATGATTTGACACGCGATAAGGCGCACACGAAACAGAGCTTCGCTTCATAAATAGACGAGTAGCATCCGCAGCAGCACATCGACATCCAGCCACATCCTCCGCCCATGGCAACCCCTGCAGGACAATCGAACCCCTTCCCAATGTTGCTGCTGTCATAATGAAATATGCATACAGCAGAAATTGGTAACCAGTCGACGGGTCGAGCCCAGTGCCAGGGAGATGCTCTGGCAGTGAGCTGAGCTCTGTGATTGTTTCTGATTCAGCTTCTGTGTCTGCTTCTGCTTCTGCTGCTGCTTCAACTTTTGGGCCGCGTGTGCTTTTGTTTGGGTTATCAGCGAGCGGAGGACAACACGCTGAGTCGACTGCTGTGACCCGCGCTCCTGCTGAACGGTTAATTTAATTACCCTTTAAGTAACCATATCGAATGGCCATTTCGAGTTGCGCCTGCCAGTCGGAAGGCTTTCTCCCGCTCCCCGCTCCCCGCTCATCCTCGTTCGCAACTTCTCATGCACTTTACAGTTTCGCCTCGTCCTTAACTTTGCCTCAATTACAAGCAGACCCCAGTTGAACCCAGAGCTCGGACTCCACAGCGTCGCTCGACACACACTCTCTCTCACACACGTGCTGTGGGTTTTATTTTACCATTTGCCATCGTCATGGACATATTAGTGCAACTATTTAGTTGCCACCACACACGGCCGCTCCCTGACGCGTTCCTCCCTCCCTGCCTGCCACCAAGGCTCCTTCACTGCCACAACTATTACACTGACAATTTTGGGGGCAAAGTAGTATATTTCTGTAAATGCATTTTAATTTTTATTCTACTTTCATTGACGTTAATATTTGTAGTGCGAGTCTACTTTATAGTTATCTTCTACTAAAGATTCACTACTATAGTTTCGATTGGCGGCTGTTTTTTCTCAGTGTAAGCCTTGCCCTGCTGCTGCTGTTGCTGCTCCTGCTGCAGTGTCTCGTCCTGCCTCGTATTCATTTCAAGCGTTCGCCTTTGTTCGTTTTCCTTGCTGCTGCTGCTGTAGTTGTTGTCGTTGTAATTGTTGTTCCTGCTGTTTGTTGTGCATTTAATATCCGATTTCATTTTTTTGTTGATTCTTTTTGACAATGGGCGCAGGCATTGAACACTTCTTAGCTGATACCCCACCCCCCACGCCGTCGCCCCCCGTCCCCCAATCGCTATTGTCCTCGTTGGCGGTTGCGAGAAAGTTTTCTATTTGCTTAGTGCGCGCTGTGTGCTGTTTTTCGTCCTTTTGTTTTCCCTGCCGCTGCTGCGCCGTCGTTCCAAATCAAAATATTGACTCTTAACGGCGTGTTTATTGATCCTGCCTCTGCCACAACGTTCGTCGATAGGCAATCGCATGTTCCACTTGTGTAGCAGTCAGCTTTTGTCCATGCACCGCTCGGATTTCGTCGGTTGCTCGGTTGAATTGCAACTCCTGCAGAATCTGCATGTTGTAATTGAATTCAAATCACGAAACTGTCACAAAACTAATCAGACTTGTCATCTTTGTAACAGTAGCCGACAGTTAACAACAGCAGCAGCAGCAGCGGCAGTGGGCAGCACCCTCAATTCTGATGCTGTCCCTCTCGCCACTCGACTCTCAACTGCAGCGCATTCCTCCCCGGGTACGGTTCATCTGTTCATTTTCGACATTCAAACTGTCAAAAAGTCAGCATCAATTACAGTTACAGAGACATCATAGCCCAACACAGAGAATGCGTTAGAACACCGCCACAGCAATGGGGTGGGGGGGAGAACGAGTTACGAGAGTAACGAGAGTGAGAGCGGCTCAAAGAAGTTCGCTTCAGATTTGCATCAAACTGCATTTGCACGTAGGTCAGCAAAAACAACCGAAATTGGCAAAACACAAAAGCCAAAACCGAGATGCGAGAGTTTACCGAGCAGATTTGCCGGTTAAATAGACAGCCACAGTTCTTGCGACTAGTTCAACTAATTGTTTTCCCAAATTTTGCAATCACTTAATGAAAATAATCTGCAGATATTTCTGAAATGTTGTAACAATTTACAATTGTTCTTAAACATTTTGCAAATGTCTCGAATTGCATTCGCCTAAATGAGTTTTTAATTCAGATGTTGGTGCTCTAATAAACAAGAGGTAGACTTTATTTATAGTGCTTTGATGGCACCCCTAGGAAATAGTTGATTAGGTTATTATAATATCATTGGAATTGTTTGCTTTATGGCCACAATATGTGCGTATATTTAACTATGATGTCTGTTTCCCGCTGGAGAAGTGTAACAATCACCCCTCGATTGAAGAGTCAGTCGTGACGTGTGTGCAAGCCTGAGCGGGGAGAGGGGGGTGGTTAGCAAAAGGGGTCATATGCAAAAGTCTGGCATATGCGCTGACATTTTGCATGCAAAAAGGCGCAGCAGCATTCTCGAATGCTGCTCTCTTGAAAACACCCTGCCACCCCTCCCGCCCCTCCCGCTGCTGCCCTTGTCTATCAGCGATGATAGTGCTGCCCCCCGCTCGCCACCGACCCCGTTCGAATGCTCAGCTGCATGTCAAAAGTTTGATGAGTGCCTGTCCAGCGCCGCATGTCAAAGGTAACGAACGGGTCGAGCAGCAGAAGGGAAGGGAGAAGGGGACTCGGCTTTTGGGCTATTGAATTACGTAGAGTCCGTCCGTGCGGAGTTTCAGATCTGTTGAGTGCATGCGCTTTGATTTTGGCTTGTTGCCTGTTGTTGTTCGCTCTGCTTTTTTCTGTTTTCACCACTCGAGGGAATATTAACCGAACCAACCAACCACCCACCAAGTAGGCCAGGACAGCAGCAGCAGCAGCAGCAGGAGACAGTGCAGATCTTAGGTGACATATGTAAAATGTGTAAAGTGCAGCCTCGTAGTGCCAGCGAGAGTTAATTTAATGCTCGTCAGGCACTCAGCTGAGGCTGATGATGAGGATGAGTCGTTGCTCTTCTTGTTGCACCCTCAACAAGCAGGCGTATATTACGCTATTGTTGTACCCTGTAGCTGCAGCGAACGCGTGTTGCATGTGCTGATAAGCTGGTATATATTTGACAGTCTAACAATACGAATTGAAACACTAAATGAATCTCTCGCGCTCTTGCTTTGCTCATTCTTGTGAAAAGGCAATTCCAATATAGGGTATTTCATTGTCTAGTCCTATGTGCTCTCAACAAGCTATTGTTGTACCCTGTAGCTGCAGCGAACGCGTATTGCATGTGCTGATAATACGAATGAAACATTCGCGCTCTTGCTTTGCTCATTCTGTTGAAAAGTCAATTCCAATATAGGATATCTTATTGTCTAGTCCTTTGTGCTCTCAACAAGCAGGGGTATACTACGCTATTGTTGTACTCTGTAGCTGCAGCGAAGGCGTGTTGCATGAATGAAACTTTTGCGCTCTTGCTTTGCTCATTCTGTTGAAAAGTCAATTCCAATGTAGGGTATCTCATTGTGGAGTCTTTTGTTTGTCGCACTGCTGTTGTTGGTAGTTAATGTGCAACGGCTACACTATCTAAGAGTTTTAGTGCGCGCATCAGTCAATCAAACGGCAATTGTGAGGGCTTAGCACAGTGGTATCTTTGGTATGCGCCCAAGGGCGGCGGCGCAGCAACCCCTCTCGTCCACAGGCCAACCCCTGTGTAGCTGGTGCAAATTAACACGCTAAGCACTTGAATGCGCCAAATGTGGCGTGAGTAATGCCCTCAAGTGGCCGACAGATGGCGCACATTACAAGCCACTAATCCAATGCGCCTAGAAGTGTGCTGCCCTGCTTCTACACCCCCGCCCCCCCCCCTCCCAATCTCGGCTGGCCGTAAAAATTGATGGCTAAAACTAAAAATCTTTGCATTCTACAGCTATATAGCTATATATATATCCATTGCCAGTTCCAGGCCATAATCTTTGGCTGGCTGCCGCCATCAATGCTTATGGCTATCCAATGCACCCCGCACCTCGCACCCCTCCGCACCATTGGGCGCCATTTATGATTGCCAACTTAACATAAATTCTAATTTGATTTTGCCACTAAAGTGCCATAAGAACGCCATTTGACCATTCTCTTTTATAGAGTCATACGCTCTTACTCGCATGCTCCTCTTGTGCTCCCACTGTGTGCTGCTCCGCCGTCTGCCGTGCCCCGCCCACCGGCGGACTGCGAGGCCGTACGTTGGGCATAATTTTTTACGATGCTCGGCGACATATTCGCCATTTTCCACTTTCCACTTTCCACTTTTCACAAAAGCCAAATCACAGACGCCCATTTCAGCGCTCCAACCATCATCTCTAGCTCCCTTACTGCCCTCCACTGCTAGCACGTCTATTTGCACACTCGCCGTGCGAGCGGGAGTCTCGACTTTGTGCAGCAGTTTGCTGCAGGAATCTCAAGATTAGTCAGCAGACATATTTTGCATTATTTGTTGTTCCACATTGCAGATTTATCAAAGATTCAGCACTTAATTGGCAGTCTGAATTCTATTCTGTAGTGTATTCTAATCTTCGTTCTGCTCTAGCAGTTTGGGCGACCTGTTTTAATGCTGCTTTCGCCATGATTCCTTATGTGTAGCTATCGTCGAGACTGCTGCTGTTGCTGTAGTCTTTGCTGTTGTTGTTGCTTTATATTATTATATGCACTTTTCTTTTACAAAATGGCGGCAAACGTCGCCAACGATGTGCTGATCCTGCGCTGCTGTTGTTCTTGCTGTGGTTGCCGTTATGTTTGCGGTTATTTGGCGCCATGTTTTTGCTGCCTCGCCTCGTTTGAGTTTTACGAGCGGCTTTACTTTTCGCAGCTATTTGGCGCTGGCTTTTTAACGGCCCCCATTGCCGTCATCCTCATCATCAGCAGCAGCAGCAGTAGGGGCAGCAATAACAACTTCATCATTGTCATCGTCATCATCATCGTCGTCATCGTTATTGTGGCCCCACGTGTGTTGTCCATTTGGTGACGTTGATTTCCCTCTGTCGTCGTGCGGTAGGCACAAGAACTCCGTTCTGTCGCCCCACCCACACCTCTTGCCTCTTGCCTCTTGCCTCTCAACCCGCACTCTTCTAGTGCTGCCACCTACAGCTTCGTCTTCTTTGGCTGTCCTCGTTGTCTGCAACTTGGCCGTGCTTTTGCCTTAGCCAAATGACATTTCCCATATGGCAAAATCCGCTGCTGAAATTTTATTTTCAACGCGCAGCTCTCGACTGCTCGGTAATTGAAGACGCACTGCAGTCCCTCCTCCCCCCCGCCCAATTGCCGCCGCGCTGCTGCCAACTGTCTGTCAAAATATATGTGGTAAAAACGTTTACCCCGTTGAGTTTTTCCTTGAGGCAAATGGAAAACGCTTTGGGTGGCGTTTCTTACTAAGAAAACAAGCGTCCAGACTTTAGTTGAACCCCAAAACAAAAACGCAAGAAGAATAAAAGACACCACGAGATCTCCCTGGAACTGTTCTGTTCGTCTTGCTCCGCTTCTAGACTGACGGCGACGTCGACGTCGACGTTGATGACATGTTGATGTCGTGCCTGAGACTGATGCTGATGAATTTTCATTGAAAAGCGCTCGACAGCGATTTGTGTGCGCTGTGTGTGATTGCCACATCCGCGCTGTATAATATTTTATTTTATTTTCTTTACTTGCTTTCCCTTTTTTTTTGTGTTTTTTTGGCCTACCGCATGTGATGATCACATGTCACAGCGAAAGGAAACTGAGCACTGTGCTTGCTACTCGCGTTTCGTTTGAATCGTTTTCACGCACGGATTTCGCTCGAAAACGCGACGCGATTTCAGCAGCTACTTGACTGGGAGCGACCCGACCCTGTTGCCCACTTTAATGCGAATTTAATAGCTGGCAGCACAAACAGCAGCGCAGCATTGCTCAGTTTGCTGCAAATGTCTTAATTTATTCATACTGCATACTTTTCCCCTCCCTGTACATGTTTATTAGACTGTGGCGCGAGGGTAGGGGGTAAGGTAGGGCGGAAAATTGAAAAACCAGTCAACCCAACCCTCGAGCGTCATGTGCATGTGCCTCAGCAATTTCCATGTTTTGATTTATGAATGATAATGCGCTGTGACATCCGCATGCAGAAGAGCCAGTCGTTCATTCAGTGCGCACTTTTTGGGCATATGTCCGCATTGCGTTTAATTTGCATTAATGGGCGTGGTAATGGCCACCACAGTCATGTCCTTGGCCCTGCTTGCTTTTTTTTATAGATTTCCTTTTTCCTGCTGCCTTTAATGAGGCGCAACGCTTTAAAATTATAAGTGAGGGGTGGCAACCAAGGGAACAGCTCTCTTTGGGCAACTGTCGCAAATTTATTTGCATTTCACTTCAGCAGGCGCAGAGCGCGAGGGGGCGTGGCGTTCGGCAATAAGTCAATAACAAATAATTGTCATATAAATAACCCTTCATTAATATCAACTCTCCGGCATATGCGTATTTAGGGGCTTAACCCCTAATCCCCATGATTAGTCAAAGGGTTGTGACTGCGTGTGTGTGTTTTTTGAAGGGCGGGGGTTGACATTTCAATGAATTAGAAAATGATGCGATTTTAAGTCCCATTGACCGAATCGGCAAGCTTTAGTTTTGTGCGCTGTGCGGATTATTAAATGCATAGTATATAGCATATGCAGTCAATTTTCGCGCTTACTTAGTGCCAAGTTAATCCCAATACAAGTGAACCTACTTCAACATAATTGTTTTGCTTATAAATAATAGAATGCATTTAACACAAATTCTACTATTAACGAAGCAGTAATTGAAGAGGTTTAATTCATCAAATTGTAAAATAGAAAAATGTGCATTAATCTTTCTAATTAGTTAAATTTTTGCAAGCATTTCAATAATGCATTACTTCAAGAAATTGAAATTCGAAAAGTATGCGAGTCAACTATGGAACTCAAATAGTTGAAGTAGAACGCAAAATATTCGTAGGCAGTTTAAGAATATACTTAAGCGAGTTATCTCGAAGTAGCTTCTGTCAGAGCCATAAAATAGTAGAGAGCGATGCGGATTCTTGCTCACGAGTGGAGAGTGTGGCCATGGCTCTGGGCGCATCGTTATCCATTTATTGCTCAACTCCATTATTGTTGGCCTTTTACGCATCGCTCTTGGCTCTTGGCGTTTTCCTTTTTGTTTTTTGCTTATTTATTCGCATTCTTTTTGCTTAAATTCATGGCGCTTCGCTTGATAAGCACTGGGGACTTGTGTCACCTGGCCGCATTATTTATGATGCGCCCAAAAGACCAACACAGCCACACACACACACCGACACACTGGTGAAAATATATACGTGTATCTCGCTCACGCACACATCCACACAATCCTTTCGCTGCGGTTTCACTAGCGTGGCTTCCATCTCCGCCTCCCTCTCTCTCTCTGTCTCTCTTTCGCTGTGTCTCTCTCTTAAATCTGCTGCTGTCGCTGCCTGCGGTTTGCGGTCGTTTGCTGTGGCTGCTGTGGCGCCTGTCTCTTTTGCTCCACCACACTGCTGCTGACTTCCCTGCCGCACCTCCCCTCGCCGCCTTGCGCCCCACTACGCAACACGCTCTCTGAATCATTATGAACGCTAACCGAATTTGCTTGATTCGCATGTAAAAATGCATTTGCATTCATCAATTGACACGGCGAAAACCCGAAATTAATTATATTGTTGCTCTTATCTTTGGCTGCCTTTCCTCTCGCCCTCTCCCCTGGCTTTACCTCTCTCGTCTTGCTTCATCGTCATCATCCTCATCATCACTTCTGGCTCTTATCAAGAAGTGCGCCTGCCTCACAGCTGTGTTTTGTATTTATTTTTTATTTGCGTTTCTGGTTTTGATTGCGCTTTTCCTTGCCCTTTTCCAGTTGTCCCTTACCCTCCTCCCCCCTTTACTTTCACTACTATTGTTACGCTTCTCACGTTGATTTGTGCAACATTTATTTTATTTAATTCGAAATTTACAACTTCTTCTGACGGACTGACAGCTGACGAAAACCATGTCGAATTTTAATGTTTTTCTTAAAAAAAGGCAAAATCAATTAAAAAACTTTTGTCATGGTTTTTGGAATACTTTGAAGCTGCATTTTTGTTTTGAAAATCTCGCTGTGGTCAATTTGATTGCAATTGTTGCTTCACCCTCCACCCCCCGCTCGAGATTCGCCCTCCCTCGGAGCATTTATTTAAGTAATAATCACATAATACTCGTAATTGATGGCCTGTCAGAGCTTCGGTAGCAGCAGCAGCAGCAGCCGGAGCCGGACAAAGGGATAACTATAAGTAAGTGGGTTATTAGCGCCGCAGGATGTCCGAGGACCGCCCGTCTCGCCTGCGTTGCAGCCACTGCAGGACAAGCGTCTTGCTGTGAATTAGGGAGACGCACGTACGTCCTTCTTGCTCTCGTTGTTCGTGTTGTTGTTGTCCTTCTTGTTGTTGTTGTTGTTGCGGTGGGCGTTTCATATTAGTAATGCAAACACACACAAAACAAGCCAGCATTGGACTACTTGCCTGTGGCATACCCTGTAAAGGTTGTTTAGTCCACTTGGCTGAAAGCGCTTGCCTGACTTAATTGATACTTCATATCAAATTTTATAGAATACATTCTTGTAATCCTTTTCAGGTTTGTCGCAAGTGCTATACACCAGTGCTTTACAGGTTGGGTATGAATAAATTCAAAGACCCGTTGCCAATTGCAGTGCGCAGTGCGGTCCACAGATTCACTTAGTTCCCCTTTTTGTGTCGAGGACATTTTGTGGGCCAATTGAAATTCATAAGAAGGCGTTTATTGTTGTACTTGGTGGGCTCGTTGTTTGTTGTAGCTGTGCGTTGGCAACTCCATTAGCCAGAATTGAGATCTTAACTCGCCTGAGCCCCATATGACATGACGAATTGTCTTAGTCGCATTGTGACAATGTGCGAGGATTTATTGTGGGTGCCATTGCTGTCTCTCTGTGTGTGTGTGTGTGTGTTTGTGGATGGCTTTTGGCCTTTTCCAGCGGATTTGCTCAATACGTGACTCTATTCCTGTCTCCCTTTAGGTCCTCTACATCATTCTTTCGCCCAGTCTCTCCCTACACACGCACTAATAAACCCAATAATTATGATGATAAAATGATGATGTTGCTCGTTGTCTGTTGTTGTCGTTGTCGTTGTCGCGCTGTTAATGATAACGAGGACGACGACGACGACGACGACGCTGGGTTGTGTTGGTGTTGTGCTGACGCGGGGCTCTGATAATGTTTATACTTGATGTTACCGTTACTTAACTGCACATGCTAACATTCTGGATTGCCGTTGCCGTTTGCCCATTAAAAGTGGGTCGAGTTGGCAGCGCAACAATCATGCAATGCTGCCGCTGTTGCGACTAACTAATACCCTATTTAGAGCCAACTTCCTGGTACTTTGAATATACTTTTTCATCAAAGAATTTCATCTATTTTCTTACTGCACACACTAATGTATGATCTACTTAGTTCTCTCAGTGAATACCCTCAGTTTTCCCCTAGTACTTATGTGTGGTTACAGCCTCGTTAAACATTTGTAGCCCAACAGCCCCACATGCAAACTTTGATGAGGTATTTCAAAATTTTGCAGTCGCTGTGGTGCGTCATTGCGTTGCTGCTCTGGCAGCTCCCCCATTTGTGGTAATAGCAACTTAATGGCCATAAAGGGCAGCCGAAAATGCCATGCGATTGCAGTAACAAAAAATATTTGACACGTCTAATGCATAAACATGGCCAAAAGTTTTGCTTACAGCCATAGCCGTGTAGTACCCAGCATTCGGCAGTCAGGGCTCGGCTGCCATTTGCCCAGTCACCAGGTGTGCAGCAGCCATCAACATCATCATCGTCATCAACGGCTACATCATTATGAGCATTGCGTTTTGCCCCCTTATTGCCTTTCACTTTCAATTAGATATTTTCATGGGCGTTATTCAAATTGCATTTGCCACGAGGGTTGTTGCAGCCACTTGTGGGCAATCAGAGCAGCGAGAGTCTGGCTGGGCTGCCGACTGCCGACTGCTGGCTGCCGACTGTCGACTCTCCTCCGAGGCATTCGTAACCCTAAAAACGCGGCTCAAGTTGCATTGTTTTGACATGACACCCAAGCGGAACGCGACAACGCCAGCTACAGCTTCTGCTGCAGATTCCCCTTAAACAGGACTTGCAGGGTCGGGTCTGCTGTCATTGCGCCGACGTGACTGCCTCTGCCTCTGTCTCTGTGTCTGTTTCTGTCTCTGTCAACCCTCGCGGCAATGTGCCACATGCCGCATGCCGCTTTGGCCGATTGTCAACTGTCGCTGCGAGTCGCTTCGGTGCGGCTGCTCTTAATCAAGTGTTGACAACCAGCAACAACAATTTCACAATTGCATTTTAATAAACTCCGCCGTCTACCCTTCCCTCCCTCTTGCTTGCTGCCTGTCGTTGCCTGGTTTAGTTTTCATTTAACACCTTTTTTGCTTTTGTTACAATTCTGCTGCATGTTGTTTTAGGCACACTGCAGCAGAGCAACAGCAGCAGGAGCAGGCACTGTATGATGCCAACTGCAACTGTATCTAAATCTATTTCTATTTTTATTTTGATTTCGTTTCCCGGTTTTGCGGCATTTGGGCTGCTTTGCAGCTTACAGCTGCCACCTTTCCACTGAGCCCTTGTTGACTTTGCCGATTGAATGATTCTTTGAGGCAATGCATGAAATATTCAATTTAGTAAAAGTAAATTCGAAATAATTGAAATAGAAGATAAGAATAATTGTTGAAGAATGAAAGTATTCAAAATATGAAAAAACATTTAAACAACAGTTTAGCATTTTAGATAATATATCAACCTTAGTCAATGAAGAGCTGGAACCTAGTTCATCAATTGACATTTAAAAATATAGGGTCGTCTACGAAATCACAAATTCTAGAATATATCGGGAACTACAAGGATGATTTGAATGTCCTTTGATAGGATGATAGGTCTGGCCAAGTCGCACCATTTGAGACCTTGCCGACTTGCCAGGGTCAGAAATGGTATGGCCGAGATATTCGCTACTTTCGGCATACAAGAATGTTCTTGTAAATTGCCTGTTTGAAGGATATTCACCCTTTTTAGAATACCAATCGATTTGTTTCGATTACACCTATCTTTGTGCTAAAGGACATCCCAGTCGTCCTGCACATGCTGAGATAAGAATTATGCGAGAAACACCTTTAAAAAAAATAATCATAAGGCTGCTTTAACAAGGCAAGATTTTTTGAGAAATTGTTTGCGACTTCGCTTTCAACAGTTATTTATAGTGGAGAATTTATTTAAGTTTAACCAAACTTTCAAGTGAATTGATATTTTTAATATCAATATCATTGCAAATCCAATTGAGTCCCCTGCTCTCTAATGTGGTCAGCCATTTTGTTTAGATGTCGTGGCATATGTTGCAAGGCTTTCACTAGTACTGTGCACTTGCTAAGCGGCCCTGGGGCTAAGGGCAGGAAATCTCGCAAACACAGAGTCCTCATCTCATTTGAAAACGATTTAAGCCCTTCCCCCTTCCCCTCCACTCCCCCTGCACTCTGCGCCTTGGTGCAGTGTAAGTTTGTTCGTAATCAACTTGAAATGACATTTCCCGACGAGTCCTTGCATTGTACGTCCGTGTCCTTTCAGTGGATGGCAAGGTGTTTCGTTTCACATATCAACAACTTGTTCCGGCCTGCCACTAGCTACATGCCCCGGTCGCCTTTGTCGCATGCTACAAGCTGCAAGCTGCTAGCTGCCTGCTGCCTGTTTAACCTCGCACATTAACATGTCCTTTTTGCATCTTTCTCTCTCGTTCTCCACACCGTTTGTGTGTCCTGTGCTGCTGCTGCTGCCCGTTGTCATTGTCAACGCAAATCTGTTTTGATTTTAATCCTGCTTATGCGCTCTGAAGCCGGCTCGGCTCGACGTCGGCGTCGGCGTTGACGTCGACGTCTGTTGGTTGCATGCCATTGGACCTGCGGGGCATGCAACTAGCCTACAACTGGCACATCCTGCGCCTGCTTCAGCCCCGTTGTGCTGCTTTTCATTGTGTTGTGCAGCGATCCGTGTTGCTTGTTGTTCAACACAAATCCGCTGATGTCGTTGTTGCTGCCACGGCTATTGTAGATGCCGCTGCCACTGCCACAGCCGCTGCAGCAGCTTCCGTTGATGATGATTATGCGCCTTAAGTGCCGAAATCAATGCACACAAATGGCCAAATTACATGGTCAACGGGGGGTTGGCTCTGCCACCGAACTCAGCCAGCGCTCTATTAAAGGCGAGCTGGAGAAATGTTGCAAGTGTTGCTGTTTTGTTTATTAATCAATTTCGTCTATTTTGTTTTGTCTGTGTGTGTGTGTGTGTGAAATGGCGCACGTGAAGAAATCCGGATGGAAATAAAAAGTAGCGTTGAAAAAATGAAATGAAATAAAATAGAGAGGCAACAACTTAGTTAAGTAGCGTGTGCATTTGACACTTGTTAAAATATTTGCGCCTGTCTGCAACACACACACACACGCGTGCTGGCACAACACTTGAGATCGCTGATGGTCCTGGCGGGGTTGTTGCCAACGCTCGTCGACTGTCGCGTATTTAGCGAACGTGTTTTCACAACTAACAAGGTTGTTAATTTTGCTGTTGTTGTTGTTGTTGGTACAGCAGCGCCTGTTCGTGTTGTTGTTGTTGTTGCTGCTGCTGTTGCACGTCGTCCTTTTGCGGCACTATTTTTATTTTCATTTTATTTCAAGCTTTGCACACCAAATGCCTTTTCACACCCGGTCGAAATGCTCATGTCCTGAGCCATGGGTCTCGTATTTTATTATATACTCTAACTGCTATTATGGTTTCATTCGCGTTCAATCGGCTTTCAACACACCGCTCTATTCCTTGGAATCGCTTAAACCATTACTGCTCTTCCATGAGCAATATAAATGAAGTTTTCAATCAAATATTTCATATTACAACTCATCATATTTGTGCAATTTCCAAAATAGAATCTGTTAGTTATATTTTCTGCAGTTCCATGGAATTGCTGAATTGTAGTGTGTCTGCTATTCGTTCTGATTGGCGGTCAAGTAGGGCGCTCGTGTTTTATTTTTATTTTGTCGCCATCGCTGATGTCGCCGCTGCTGCGGCTGTTGGTGCCACGAGTGTTGCTGTTGCTGTTGCTGTTTATTTTACGGACAGTGACGATTATGTGTGGCTGGCCGAAATGGGAGCCGGGCAATGTGCGGAATATGTGGCCAAGGCAAAAGGGAATAGCATGCAACAACAGCAGCAGCAGCAGCAGTTGGTGGGGCAGGGGTTAAAGGAAACCTCAGCCACATCCGATACTCGACGTCGTCGGCGGCGTTGGCCATTTTGTGTTTGGATTGATGCGCCCCGGCGATGCGAACTAAATACTTTGCACAAGCGATGTCCTCGTCGACAACGAGGACGAGGACACATGACAAACGATGACAGACCAAGCGCTGGTGGGCGGGGAAAGGCGTTTGGGGGGGGGGGGGAGCCGAGGCAGGGTGCGAGTCTGCTGTTGACTGGGTAAAAGCATCCTTCACACAGCTTTGTGCTTGTTGGTTTAAGAAAATTATTAAGGATATTTTTGTGGTGCTGATGAGTTTGCCGAGTACTTTTTCGGATGGAACGCCGACTGACCAAGCGACGGGGAACCCAAAGCAAACATCATGTGGG